>CM038145.1:409882620-412656514 GCA_021437245.1 Aegilops speltoides | reverse complement strand
TCGAAGTTCTTGACACACGACAGCTCGATGACGCCCTCAGACTCGATCCAGCCGAGTGTCGAGGAGAGTTTCACAAGACGACGGCGCAGGACGATCTTGATGTTTCACCGGCGCGGAGCTTCGCCTAAGCTTCGCAACGATATGACCGAGGTGGAATATGGTGGAGGGGGGCACCGCACACGGCTAAGGAACGATCCGTAGATCAAACTTGTGTCTTTTGGGGTGCCTCTACCTCAGTATATAAAGGAGCCAAGGGGGGAGGGGGCGCCGGCCAGGAGAGAGAGGCGCAGGAGGAGTCCTACTCCTTCCGGGAGTAGGACTCCCCTCCAATCCTATTCCAATTAGGATTCCCCGGAGGGGGAAAAGAGGAGGAGGGGGCCGGCCACCTCTCCTAGTCCTAATAGGACTAGGGGAAGGGGGAGGCGCGCAGCCCATCTAGGGCAGCCCCTTCTCTTTTCCACTAAGGCCCACTATGGCCCATATAGCTCCCGGGGGGTTCCGGTAACCCTCCCGGTAACCCGGTAAAATCCCGATTTCACCCGGAACACTTCCGAACTCCAAACATAGGCTTCCAATATATCAATCTTTATGTCTCGACCATTTCGAGACTCCTCGTCATGTCCGTGATCACATCCGGGACTCCGAACTTCTTCGGTACATCAAAATACATAAACTCATAATAACCGCCATCGAAACCTTAAGCGCAGGGACCCTACGGTTCGAGAACAATGTAGACATGACCGAGACACGTCTCCGTCAATAACCAATAGCGGACCTGATGCCCATATTGGTTCCTACATATTCTACGAAGATCTTTATCGGTCAGACCGCATAACAACATACGCTGTTCCTTTGTCATCGGTATGTTACTTGCCCGAGATTCGATCGTCGGTATCCAATACCTAGTTCAATCTCGCTATCGCAAGTCTCTTTACTCATTCCGTAATACATCATCTCACAACTAACTCATTAGTTGTAATGCTTGCAAGGCTTAAGTGATGTGCATTACCGAGAAGGCCCAGAGATACCTCTCCGACAATCGGAGGACAAAACCTAATCTCAAATACGCCAACCCAACATCTGCCTTTGGAGACACCTGTAGTACTCCTTTATAATCACCCGATTACGCTGTGACGCTTGGTAGTACCCAAAGTGTTCCTCCGTAAACGGAGTTGCATAATCTCATAGTTATAGGAACATGTATAAGTCATGGATAAAAGCAAGAGCAACATACTAAACGATCGGTGCTAAGCTAATGGAATGGGTCATGTCAATCGATCATTCAACTAATGATGTGACCTTGTTAATCAAATAACAACTCTTTGTTCATGGTTAGGAAACATAACCATCTTTGATTAACAAGCTAGTCAAGTAGAGGCATACTAGTGACACTGTTTGTCTATATATTCACACATGTATTATGTTTCCGTTAATACAATTCTAGCATGAATAATAAACATTTATCATGATATGAGGAAATATATAATAACTTTATTATTGCCTCTAGGGCATATTTCCTTCAGTCTCCCACTTGCACTAGAGTCAATAATCTAGTTCACATCACCATGTGATTAACACCAATAATCATATCATCATATGATTAACACCCATAGTTCACATCGCCATGTGACCAACACCCAAAGGGTTTACTAGAGTCAATAATCTAGTTCACATCGCTATGTGATTAACACCCAAAGAGTACTAAGGTGTGATCATGTTTTGCTTGTGAGAGAAGTTTAGTCAACGGATCTTTCACATTCAGATCCGTATGTATTTTGCAAATATTCTATGTCTACAATGCTCGCACGGAGCTACTCTAGCTAATTGCTCCCACTTTCAATATGTATCTAGATCGAGACTTAGAGTCATCCAGATCGGTGTCAAAACTTGCATCGACGTAACCCTTACTTACCTAACCTTTTGTCACTTCCATAATCGAGAAACATATCCTTATTCCACTAAGGATAATTTTGACCGCTGTCTAGTGATCTACTCCTAGATCACTATTGTACTCCCTTGCCAAACTCAAAGGCAGGGTATACAATAGATCTGGTACACAAGATGGCATACTTTATAGAACCTATGGCCAAGGCATAGGGAATGACTTTCATTCTCTTTCTATCTTCTCGCCGTGGTCGGGTTTTGAGTCTTACTCAATTTCACACCTTGTAACACAGTGCAAGAACTCTTTCTTTGACTGCTCCATTTTGAACTACTTCAAAATCTTGTCAAGGTATGTACTCATTGAAAAACTTATCAAGCGCCTTGATCTATCTCTATAGATCTTGATGCTCAATATGAAAGTAGCTTCACCGAGGTCTTTCTTTGAAAAACTTCTTTCAAACACTCCTTTATGCTTTGCAGAATAATTCTACATTATTTCCGATCTACAATATGTCATTCACATATACTTATCGAAATGTCAGTAGTGCTCCCACTCACTTTCTAGTAAATACAGCTTCACCATAAGTCTCAGATAAAACTATATGCTTTGATCAACTCATCAAAGCGTATATTCCAACTCCGAGATGCTTGCACCAGTCCATAGATGGATCGCTGGAGCTTGCACACTTTGTTAGCTCCCTTTGGATCGATAAAACCTTCTCGTTGCATCATATACAACTCTTCCTCCTAAAACCCATTCAGAATGCAGTTTTACATCCATTTGCCAAATTTCATAAATTGTGGCAATTGCTAACATGATTCGGACAGACTTAAGCATCGCTACACTTGAGAAAATCTCATTGTAGTCAACACCTTGAACTTGTCAAAACCTTTTGCACAAGTCGAGCTTTGTAGATAGTAACACTACTATCACGTCCGCCTTCCTCTTGAAGATCCATTTATTTTCTATGGCTTGCCGATCATCGGCAATCCACCAAAGTCCACACTTTGTTCTCATACATGGATCTCATCTCGATTTCATGGCCTCAAGCCATTTCATGAATCTGGGCTCATCATCGCTTCCTCATAGTTCGTAGGTTCATCATGGTCTAGTTACATGACTTCCGAACAGGATTACCGTACCACTCAAAAGTGCGGATCTCACTGTTTACCTACGGGATTCGTAGTAACTTGATCCAAGTTACATGATCATCATCATTAGCTTCCTCACTAATTGGTGTAGTAGTCACAGAACAGATTTCGTGATGAACTACTTTCCAATAAGGGAGAAGGTACAATTACCTCATCAAGTTCTACTTTCCTCCCACTCACTTCTTTCGAGAGAAACTCCTTCTAGAAAGGATCCATTTATTAGCAATGAATGTTTTGCCTTCGGATCTGTGATAGAAGGTGTACCCAACAATTTCCTTTGGGTATTCTATGAAGACGCATTCTCCGATTTGGGTTTGAGCTTATCAGATGAAACTTTTTCACATAAGCATCGCAGCCCCAAACTTTAAGAAACGACAACTTTGGTTTCTTGCTAAACCACAGTTCATATAGTGTCGCCTCAACGGATTTAGATGGTGCCCTATTTAACGTGAATGCAGCTGTCTCTAATGCATGATCCCAAAACGATATTGGTAAATCGGTAAGAAACATCATAGATTGTACTATATCCAATAAAGTACGGTTATGACATTCGGACACACCATTATGATGTGGTGTTCCTGTGGCATGAATTTGTGAAACTATTCCACATTGTTTTAATTGAAGACCAAACTCAGAACTCAAATATTTGTCTCCGCGATCGATCGTAGAAATCTTATTTTCTTGTCACGATGATTTTTCCACTTCACTCTGAAATTCTTTGAACCTTTCAACTATTTCAGACTTATGTTTCATCAAGTAGATATACCCATATCTGCTCAAATCATCTGTGAAGGTCGAAAATAACGATACCCACCACGAGCCTTAACACTCATTGGATCGCATACATCGGTATGTATTATTTCCAATAAGTCAGTTGTTTCGCTCCATTGTTCCGAGAACGGAGTCTTAGTCATCTTGCCCATGAGGCATGGTTCGCAAGCATCAAGTGATTCATAATCAAGTGATTCCAAAATCCCATCAAGATGGAGTTTCTTCATGCGCTTTACACCAATATGACCTAAACGGCAAGTACACAAATAAGTTGCACTATCATTATTAACTTTGCATCTTTTGGTTTCAATATTATGAATATGTGTATCACTACGATCGAGATCCAATGAACCATTTTCATTGGGTGTGTAACCATATAAGGTTTTATTCATGTAAACAGTAACAACAGTTTATTCTCTTACTTAAATGAATAACCGTTTTGCAATAAACACGATCAAATCATATTCATGCTCAACGCAAACACCAAATAACATTTATTTAGGTTCAACACTAATCCCGAAAGTATAGGGAGTGTGCGATGATGATCATATCAATCTTGAAACTATTTTCAACACACATCATCACTTCACCCTTAACTAGTTTCGCTTATTCTCGCAACTCCTGCTTCGAAGTTACTACTCTTAGCAACCAACCAGTACCAAATACCGAGGGGTTGCTATAAACACTAGTAAAGCACACATCAAACACTTGTATATCAAATATACCTTTTTCACTTTGCCATCCTTCTTATCCACCAAATATTTAGGAAGTTCCGCTCCAAAGGACCATTTCCTTTGTAGTGTAAGCACTCGCCGTGTTTTGGTTCAGCTTTGGGCTTCTTCGTGGGAGTGACAACTTGCTTGTCAATCTACTTGAAGTTCCCTTCTTTCCCTTTGCCCTTTCTTGAAACTAGTGATCTTGTCAACCATCAACACTTGATGCTCTTTCTTGATTTCTACCTTCATCGATTTCAACATCACGAAGAGCTCGGGAATCATTTTCATCATCCCTTGCATACTATAGTTCATCACGAAGTTCTACTAACTTGGTGATGGTGACTAGAGAATTCTCGTCAATCACTATCTTATCCGAAGATTAACTCCCACTTGATTCAAGCGATTGTAGTACCTGCATAATCTGAGCACATGCTCACTAGTTGAGCGATTCTCCTCCATCTTTTAGCTATAGAACTTGTTGGAGACTTCATATCTCTCAACTCGGTATTTGCTTGAAATATTAACTTCAATTCCCGAACATCTCATATGGTCCATGATGTTCAAAACATCTTTGAAGTCCCGATTCTAAGCCATAAAGCATGGTGCACAAAACTATCAAGTAGTCATCATATTGAGCTAGCCAAACGCTCATAACGCTCGCGATATGCTCCTCGCAATAGGTCTGTCACCTAGCGTGCATCAAGGACATAATTCTTCAGGCAGCAATGAGGATAAACCTCGATCACGGATCAAATCCGCATCATTGCTACTAACATTTTTCAACACAATTTTCTAGGAACATATCAAAACAAACATATGAAAGCAACAACGCGAGCTATTGATCTACAACATAATTTGCAAAATACTACCAGACTAAGTTCATGATAAATTTAAGTTCAATTAATCATATTACTTAAGAACTCCCACTTAGACAGACATCTCTAGTCATCTAAGTGATCACGTGATCCAAATCAACTAAACCATAACCGATCATCACGTGAGATGGAGTAGTTTTCAATGGTGAACATCTTATGTTGATCATATCTACTATATGATTCACGCCGACCTTTCGGTCTCCGTGTTCCGAGGCCATATCTGCATATGCTAGGCTCGCAAGTATAACCTGAGTATTCTGGTGCAAAACTGGCTTGCACCCGTTGTAGATGGACGAGCTTATCACACCCGATCATCACGTGGTGTCCGGGCACGCATTTAACTTTGGCAACGGTGCATACTCGGGAGAACACTTCTTGATAATTTTAGTGAGAGATCATCTTATAATGCTACCGTCAATCAAAGCAAGATAAGATGCATAAAGGATAAACATCACATGCAAATCAATATAAGTGATATGATATGGTCATCATCATCTTGTGCTTCATGATCTCCATCTTGCAGCACCACCATGATCACCATCGCCACCGCACGACACCTTGATCTCCATCGTAGCATCGTTGTCGCCTCGCCAAACTTATGCTTCTACGACTATCGCTACCGCTTAGTGATAAAGTAAAGCATTACGTAGGCATTGCATTGCATACAATAAAGCGACAACCATATGGCTCTCGCCAATTGTCGATAACTTCGTTACAAAACATGATCATCTCATACAATAAAATATAGCATCACGCCTTGACCATATCACATCACAACATGCCCTGCAAAAACAAGTTAGACGCCCTCTACTTTGTTGTTGCAAATTTTACGTGGCTGCTACGGGCTTAAGCAAGAACCATCTCACCCACGCATCAAAACCACAACGATATTTCGTCAAATAGACTCCGCTTTAACCTTCTCAAGGACCGGGCGAGCCACACTCGGTTCAACTAAAGTGAGAGAGACAGCACCCACCAGTCACCTTTAAGCAACGAGTGCTCAGAGCGGTGAAACCAGTCTCGCGTGAAGCGCACGCTGTAATGTCGGTCCGGGCCGCTTCATCTCACAATACCGCTGAACCAAAGTATGACATGCTGGTAGGTAGTATGACTTGTATCGCCCACAACTCACTTGTGTTCTACTCTGCAAAACATCAAACCATAAAAACCTAGGCTCGATGCCATGTTGGGGAACGAGTAATTTCAAAAATTTCCTACGCACACGCAAGATCATGGTGATGTATAGCAACGAGAGGGGAGAGTGTTGTCCACATACCCTTGTAGACCCAAGCGGAAGCGATCACAACGTAGAGGAAGTAGTCAGACGCTCTCCTCGCGATCCGACCGATCCCGCGCCACATTCGGCGCCGAAGTTCTTGACACACGACAGCTCGATGACGCCCTCAGACCGATCCAGCCGAGTGTCGAGGAGAGTTTCACAAGACGACGGCGTGGTGACGATCTTGATGTTTCACGGCGCGGAGCTTCGCCTAAGCTTCGCAACGATATGACCGAGGTGGAATATGGTGGAGGGGGGCACCGCACACGGCTAAGGAACGATCCGTAGATCAAACTTGTGTCTTTTGGGGTGCCTCTACCCCTCAGATATAAAGGAGCCAAGGGGAGGGGCGCCGCCGAGAGAGAGGGGCAGGAGGAGTCCTACTCCTTCCGGGAGTAGGACTCCCTCCAATCCTATTCCAATTAGGATTCCCTGAGGGGGGAAAAGAGGAGGAGGGGCCGCACCTCTCCTAGTCCTAATAGGACTAGGGAAGGGGGAGGCGCAGCCCATCTAGGGCAGCCCTTCTCTCTTTCCACTAAGGCCCACTATGGCCCATATAGCTCCCCGGGGTTCCGTAACCTCCCCAGTAACCTAAGAAAATCCCGATTTCACCCGAACCTTCCGAACTCCAAATATAGGCTTCCAATATATCAATCTTTATGTCTCGACCATTTCGAGACTCCTCGCCATGTCCGTGATCACATCCGGACTCAACTTCTTCGTACATCAAAATACATAAACTCATAATAACCGCCATCGAAACCTTAAGCGCATGGACCTCTACGGTTCGAGAACATGTAGACATGACCGAGACACGCCTCTCGGTCAATAACCAATAGCGGACCTGATGCCCATATTGGTTCCTACATATTCTACGAAGATCTTTATCGGTCGACCGCATAACAACATACGTTGTTCCCTTTGTCATCGGTATGTTACTTGCCCGAGATTCGATCGTCGGTATCCAATACCTAGTTCAATCTCGCTACCGCAAGTCTCTTTACTCGCTCAGTAATACATCATCTCACAACTAACTCATTAGTTGTAATGCTTGCAAGGCTTCAGTGATGTGCATTACCGAGAGGCCCAGAGATACCTCTCCGACAATCGGAGTGACAAAACCTAATCTCAAATACGCCAACCCAACATCGCCTTTGGAGACACATGTAGTACTCCTTTATAATCACCCATTACATTGTGACGCTTGGTAGCACCCAAAGTGTTCCTCCGTAAACGGAGTTGCATAATCTCATAGTTATAGGAACATGTATAAGTCATGGATAAAAGCAAGAGCAACATACTAAACGATCGTGTGCTAAGCTAATGGAATGGGTCATGTCAATCGATCATTCAACTAATGATGTGACCTTGTTAATCAAATAACAACTCTTTGTTCATGGTTAGGAAACATAACCATCTTTGATTAACAAGCTAGTCAAGTAGAGGCATACTAGTGACACTGCTTGTCTATATATTCACACATGTATTATGTTTCCGGTTAATACAATTCTAGCATGAATAATAAACATTTATCATGATATGAGGAAATATATAATAACTTTATTATTGCCTCTAGGGCATATTTCCTTCACTCCGCGCACAAGTTCACCGGGGGGGAGGAGAAGATAAGGATGTGGGCCAGGCGTCGTTCAAAGGAATCTAGCCTTGCCGGGACACAGACGACAGAAAAGCTAAGTTGCCAAAGTTTGAGCACAATAAATTTTAAATCTTTTTAAGTTATATTACTTGAACGACCGTGCCTTGTATGGAAAACTCAGGTGTGGAGGAACCGCTCAGGGCTGTTGCTTCTTGCTTTGTTTCGAGTCCGCCATCAAAGGAAAGTAAGGCTGCAACTAGCTCCCGATAAGGTTTTTGTCGGAGGCAACACCGCTAGCAAAGCTGCTGATGTTCCAGACTCAAAGAAGCGTGTTAGCGCCGCAAGTTCCCTAAAAGCGAGGGGGTAAAAACATACAAGGGATGGAATCAAGTAAAGGAAATAACGAGTGGAAGTACCCGTAATAAAGTTATATTAATAAATAACTTGCCGCGCTTCTAATGAATTGTTCCTATGACATATCTAGCAGCCGCAAGAAAAAGGGAGAAGAAGGGTGGTCTAATCCACGCGCAGCCGCCACGATCCTCCCGACCTCATTCACCTTGTCCACAATGGGTGCGACGATGGCTTTGAGTTCTTCAAGGTCAAGACCACCGGCAGCTTCTTGAGGATGCGGTGAGGTCGATGCCTGTGGTTGTGAAAGAGTATCTTCACCAACACCTTCTCCAAGACCTTGGCGCAGATCGCGACTCGACTGTGGCCAGCCTTCTTGGGATCCTTTCCCGAGCTGCTGGAGAGCCGCCACCACACCCTTGAAGAAAAGTGTAAGCTACTGGGCTGGAGGTTTTCCTCGCTGAGTACCCGAGGCCCGCTAAGTCCAGCCTCGCCAGCCTCCTCATCGATGGCTGCAGATGATGTTGACGAGGCTCCTCCGTCAGAGCTCCACCAGTAGCCTTGAAGGTGTTCTGGTCTGCAGCCCTCGCCAAGAACTCCTCGCTTCTTGAGCTCTTTCCTCAAGTCATCTTTCGCTTGGCGCGCCCAGCGCCCCCGCTAAGGTGGCTAATTTCAGCTCCAGATCAAGACTGAGTCCTTGGCGGCGTTTCAGCTCCTTGATCTTCTCAAGTAGCTGAACTTGCAGACGCCATGGGCGCTGCAGATCCTTCTCGCTCAGCTACTGGAGTGCGGCAAGCTCTTCGTTCTTCCTTTTCATGTCCGCCTCCAACAAGGCCACCTTCACCTCTAACTCCTTCTTGGCGGCCTCGGCAGCACAAGCGGCATCCTTCGCCTCCTTGAGTGCCCCACTGCCGTGGTTCTAAGTCCGACAAGAGAAATAGGGGTAGGTAAGGGAGGCGATGTCCTAGCTATGGAGTAGTTGTGGAGACAAGTGATGCACGAAGTTCAGCCCTCTCAGAGGAAGTAACAGCCCCACGCCTCTGAGCCCCGAGGTGGTCGAGTGGATTATGGATATGAGTATTACAAGAATGCGAACCCTTTACCCGTGGAGGAGGGTGGCTTATATAGAGTGCGCCAGGACCCCAGCCAGCCCACGTATTGGAGAGGTTAAAGTACATAAAGTCTGGGGCGCATCGTAACGCCTCATAAAGTGTCTTAACTATCATTAAGTCTATTCAATAGCAAGCCGTTATGCTGCGGAGTGCCTTCCGACCTTCCGTGGTCGAGTGAGTCTTCATGGTCGAGTGAGTCTTCCATGGTCGAAGTCCTTCCACCACCGAGTGGGCTCTTCTTTGGTCGACCGAAGATGATCTCTTCGAGAGTGTCCTTGGTAGGACGCTTAGGTCAGGCCTATGACCCTACCCTAGGTACATGAATCCATCATTAGCCCCGAATGGATTGAGGCTTGAGGAAGGAGGAGTCGACGTTGTTTCCGATTGTCTTTACGATCAAGCTACGCGGTTGTCTTGGATCAAGATCTTCTCGCTGATAACAAGCAACTTTTCTTCACCGACTTGATCCATTCTTGTTCTTTGGTCGAGTGACCTTCCTTTACTTTGCTATTCCCGAGTGACCGATCGCAGGAAATCTCGCTTGATGACCGATCCGTCCTCGCGGATCTCAAGGATACGAATTTGGGGAAGCGCGAAGCTGAACGGATCTGCGCGCTCGGATGGGACATAACAGAACGCCGACAAGGCCGCTTTTTCCGCTTAATGCATCGGCAGCGAACTGTTCGGGATATGATTAGATTGTTCGGGTCCACCTGCCATCCACTCGAAGGGAGGTTATAAATGCAACTCGCGGGGCTTCTGACAAGACTCGTTTCTTTCCCTCCGCTTCTTTCACCTCCGCCCGAATCGCCGCCGCCCTGCCACCTCCTCTCTCCGCAAGATTCCGCCGCCACCATGGGCAAAGAGAAGACGCGGTGTTGAGCGCCGCCAAGAAGGCGCCGGGCGCCGAGAGGGCGCCGGGCGGCCGAGAAGGCGGAGGGAGATCTACCGTCCGCGGGCGGTTCCTCGTCGAGATCCAACTTGTCAAGGGCTGGGTCCAGGAGATTGATCCAATGACCATCGTGGAGAAGGATCTCTCGACATGGCCAACGACGGGTTGATCCCCACGGTGCCGCGAGGCTTCCTGGCCGAGAGTGGCAGCCTCACCGTAAGAGGGTGAGGCGTGCTTCGCCACCCATGTCGACCGAGGTTTTCGCCGCCGAGTGTCTTTTTCGGGTTTTCAATTTCTTCGAGCCCAACTCCACCATTTTACTCCAAACCCATCGCATATCTTGCTGCGCTTGTGTTCATGTGCGAAAACTTCGGGCTGTCGATCAGACTGGGTTTGTTCAAGTACATCTTCACATGTCGCCTCAGACCGTGAAGAAGGCAAGCCCCGTGACAGAAGACCCAAGTAGTTCGGGGATGTGTGGTGGCTTAGGGGTCCAGCTGAGGAATAAAAGCACCTTCCCAGCCTATGTCTTTTCCCCGAGTCGGTCGGGGTTGGCAACGACCTGGTTCTATTGCCGAATGAGACGACGCCGGGCAGCCGACCGTCTTCCCGTGCATTCACCATGAGTCGAGTGAATGCATCCTCCTCCTCAAGGTAGTTCCAGAGGAGAGAACTGAGGTAAAGATGTTGATGGACCGCGTGTGCAGCCTGGTTCGATGGCGGATCGGCATGGACCTCTTGAGGTTTTTCTTCGAGGCGAATCCAGCCTCTTCAGCCCGGAGCCACGTGATGTGGCTGTATCAAGGCATCAAGACGAGACTCAAGGCCCACCCGGAGGCGCCGACGATGCCATAGTGGAAAGATGGATGGCTGCGATCATCGAACAAGGACAACCTCGCGATCCCGGAGGATTTCCCACTTGACCACAACAGCTGCCTTAAAAGGTACCTTTGCTCTGCTTTTCCATTGTATCTTCGCCGAATGTGTTTCGTGATTTGGTCGACCGAAGTTCCGCTTTTGACATTTCCAGTGCCCTTACCGAGCTATACTCCATGCCCAATGGCGCCAGACCACTAAGGAGGGGGAAGATAGCGGGCGTAGAGCCAGAAGAGGGATTCAGACGCCGCAGAAGATGACGATGATGAAGATGACGATGACGAGGATGATGACGACGAGGACGAAGAGGAGGAGGAGGCACCACCGCTGCCGAAAGGCGGTCAAAACTTGTGCAGACGACCCTTCGATCGAACGCTGCAGGAGTGGCGATCGCCTCGCAATGACCAAACGCCTCGGACCGCCTCCCGTGCCGATCGAGAAGGCGCCAAGAAGCCGAAGTGGCTCACGAGGACGCACCAAGCCTCTACCAAAAATGAAGGTAGCCATCCCCACCATTTCAGCAGGGCTGCGATTTCAAACCTCGTGCAAGGCTGAGGACCATGAGATGGAGGACGCGCGACTTCAAATCCCGGTACTACAACTTTAAATCTTGTTCTTGGTCGATCGATGCATAATTTCTCGACTTTGACTTTTTCCCGAGGCTCCAACCAATGACATTATCACCCTTCCCGACGATTTATGATGAGGATGAGGAACCATTGAGGGCTAGGCGGAGCAGAAGGCATCCATCGCCAAGCAGCCCAAGGTGTGGTGGCGCCGAGACCATTGCGACGGAAGGAGGTCGGCACTCGACACATCGTGTCGTCATGGGTGTCGCTGACGAAGTGCGCCACCCACTTCGCCGAAAGTGCTAGGCAGCCATCGATTTTCGCCACGCACCACGCCCCGGAGGACCAGGCTAGTGCTGCTAAGGAGGCGATCCGCCAAGCGAGATCATGATGGAGCAGTGAAGATCGCTCGATGCGAGCCAAGCAGCTTACGACGCCAGCTCCCCTTTTCGAGAGTAATGTTCAGTCAGCCACCACCACCGCTCTGTTAGGGATATGTTATCAAAACGCTTTTTCAAATTATAGCAGCCACCCATCGGGTGTGTTGGTAAAACTCCGTGTTTAGCGGGGCACGCTGAGTGCAATTCGCCGGTGTAGTCCCCATATAAGGTCGATCACCGGGCAATCGGTCTTAGGCTTAATAAATAAATATTGATCGTCACTCAATGAAACGAATGGTTTCGAGATCAGTGGGGCACGCTGAGTGCACCCACCGGTGTAGTCCCCGAGACTGTGGGTCGATCGCCGCGCTGATTACATCAAGAAGTTTCGTCGATCCGTCGACTCGCCTCTCTTTTTTTTTTTGTGGTCGATCGGTCGACTCGTTTGAATAAGACCAAGGGGGCACGCTGAGTGCACCCACCGGTGTAGTCCCTCGAGATTACGGCTTAATGCTTGCATTCGATCGTAATCTTAGAAACGATCATTTTCCTTTATTCACTCGAAGTGGATTATCTCTGATATTTTGGCAATTGACTCTTCAGAGAAATCCTCATGATCTTGCGGCGCGCTTATATCGAATCGGAGCGTACATATTCAGCTCGAGTTGACTTGAAGCTAGTGCAGTGACAACTGACGAAGGCAAAGGAGGAGACCAAAGGTATGTTTGGTGAGATTTCGACTACTTTTTCTCCCTCATTTGCTTCGAACCTGACTTTGCTGTAATTTACGTGCAAGGTGAAGGAGGCACAGAGGAAGAAGGAGCTTGAGCTGTTCGAGAAGATCCAACTCGCGATGAAAAGCTAGCCTCACCACCAAGCTCTAACAGACAACACCAATCAAGGCTGCTCGCCATTGCCACTAAAGATGTTGAACGATCAAGGTCGACAAGACTACTCGATCGAGAAGATCAACCAGATGACCGGAAGAAGAATGAGCCGAAGGCTTTGGGTGCTTTTGCTAAAAATTGTTCCCTATGCTTGAAGGTAATCTTCTTCACTCGACCAATTCTCCCAACCGTTATGTTCCCATTCGACTGCTTTTCTTGATTCGGATTTTGTCTTTGCAGAGTTCTCTCACGAACTTTGAAGAAGAAACCAGCCAGCCGGAGACTAACCTTGACCCGCTAATTCTCCGTGAATGATGAAACTGCTATGAACATCTTCCGATCGAGTCTCGTGTTACCGCTGCTAGGATTATCTCGCAAGATCAAGGTTGCTACATCCCGCGATCGACTCGACGCCTCGCCTGTGGAGACACTCCAAAATGACCTCGAGTCGCAGGACTCGATCAACGCTGTCCCCGACCGAAAGTGCAAGAGTGGAAGAAGTCTTCACTCGATGTGCTGGATGTCGCCTGTCCGGCACGAGTCCATTGCAAGGATGCCCGAGAGGATAAGTCATGGTTTCTCTCGAGTGGCCAACACCAAAAGCACGACTTCGTGGCCTTCATGGAGACTTTCATTGCTGCTGCACGTGGATTGCGTGATGGGATTGACCTTGACGAGTTCGTTGTTTCCATCCAGCCTCCACAGAGGGGTAAAAACTTTCCTTGACCTTAAATTTGCCTCGTATGCCGAGTGGAGTTGTAGCCGATAAACCTTAATGTGCTTAGCCTCGAAAGCACTCTCGGTTCTTTTAGGTATCGACCTAAATTTGATTGATGTTTGCTTTGGCTTGAATTGCTCTTTGCAGTGTTAACAGCAAGATGTTCAATGGCAATGACTTATTCCTTAGGCAAGCACCTGGCTGTAGCTAAGTCCCCGAGTGAGAGGTTTGCCTTCACTGTAGGATTTCTTTACCTTAGGCGCAGCACTGGCTGCAGTTAAGCCCCTGAGGAGAGGTTTGCTCTTCACTCAGAGGATTTCTTTACCTTAGGCGCAGCACTGGTTGCAGCTTAAGCCCCGAGTGAGAGGTTTGCTCTTCACTGTAGGATTTCTTTTACCTTAGGCGCAGCGCCTGGTTGCAGTTAAGCCCCCGAGTGAGAGGTTTGCTCTTCACTGTAGGATTTCTTATATCTTAGGCGAGCACTGGCTGCAGCTAAGCCCCCGAGTGAGAGGTTTGCTCTTCACTCTGTAGGATTTTTTACCTTAGGCGAGCACTGGTTGAAGTTAAGCCCCGAGTGAGAGGTTTGCTCTTCACTGTAGGATTTCTTATATCTTAGGCGCAGCACTGGCTGCAGTTAAGCCCCGAGTGAGAGGTTTGCTCTTCACTCTCAGAGGATTTCTTTTTTACCTTAGGCGTAGCACTGGGTGCAGCTAAGCCCCGAGTGAGAGGTTTGCTCTTACACTGTAGGATTTCTTTTTACCTTAGGGCGCAGGCCGGCTGCAGTTAAGCCCCGAGTGAGAGGTTTGTTTCACACTCGGTAGGATTTCCATTGTATTTGTGACGGCTCGGAGGAGAGGGTCGCAATGACCTGCACCTCGCCTTCCTTAAGTAACGCACATCATACTTATGGTGTAGCTCGAGGAGAGGGTCACAACGACCTGCCCTCGCCCTCCTTATGTGGTACGCACGCTACAATGGTGTAGTTCGGGAGGAGAGGATCGCATGACCTGCACCTCGCCCTCCTTATGGGTACGCATTATACTTAGGCGAGTCCTGACTGCAGCTAAGCCTCCGAGTGGGAGTCTGGCTTACCACTGTAGGATTTTTAATAACTTAGGCGTAGCACCGAGCTGTAGCTTAAGCCTCCGAGTGGAAGTCTGGCTTACCACTCGTAGGATTTTTATATCTTAGGCGTAGCACTCGATCGCAGCTAAGCCTCCGAGTGGAAGTCCTGGCTTACCACCGGTAGGATTTTTTATATCTTAGGCGTAGCATCGGATGCAGCTTAAGCCTCCGAGTGGAAGTCTGGCTTACCACTGGTAGGATTTTTATATCTTAGGCAAAACGGATTCGCGTAGCTAAGCCTCCGAGTGGAAGTCCGCTTATCACTCGTAGGATTTTTTTTGTTACTTAGGCTAAACGGATTCGCGATTAAGCCACCCATCGGGGAAAATTTTGTCGACCAAAAAATAAAAAGTGACAAAATTATGAAGGAATTATGACACTATTATTTCAAAGCCCATGAACTACGTAGTATTTTATTACAACTCTTCCGAATGAAAACTTTATGTAAACGGGCGGAGCAGATCCGCTGCTCCAAGCTCGGGCTCTTCGATATTGTGTTCGACGTTATAGAGACGATATGCCCCATTGTGGAGAACCTTGTGACGATGAAGGGTCCTTCCCTGTGAAGGAGCGAGCTTATGTTGCTTCGCTGATCCACTCAAGGACCAGATCTCCTCCCGGAAGGCTCGACTCTCACATTTCTCGGTGCAGACAGCGACGCAAGTCTTGCTGGTAAATGGTCGAGCGGATCGAGCCATTTCCTTCCTCTTCTAGGAGGTCGATCGATCTTGACGCGCTTTGCTCAGCTTTCGCTTCATTGTAAAGTTCAATTCGGGAGCATTGTGAAGGAGATCACTCGTAAGACTGCTTCGCCCATAGACCAGAAGAAAGGAGTTCTCCCAATGACCGATTAGGCGTGGTCCGCAAACCCCAAAGCATCAAGGAAGTTCGTCGACCCAAGCTCCAGCCGATGCTTGAGATCTCGTGATCAATCGGGCTTCGCACTTTGAGGATTAATCCATTGGCTCGCTCGCTCCGTCTGCTCGACCGTGGATGGGCGATCAAGCGTAGTCGACTGCGGTGCCTTGGGAGTTGCGTAAATCCTTGAATTCTTCCGAGTCAAAATTCACCCATTGTCCGTGATAATACCGTAAGGACTCCATATCTCGAACGCCAACCCTCCGACGAAGGAAACAAAGAAGACAAAGATCAAGTTTTTGATTGGCTTAGCTTCAATCCACTTGGTGAACTTGTCGATCGCCACCAAGACATGCGTGAAACCGCCCAACCTGTTCGCAAGGGACCGATCATGTCCAACCCCATACCGCGAAAAGGCCGACGAGTGGAATGGTCTTCAAGGTCGACGCAGCTTGTGTGACATATTGAGTAGAACCGCATCCTTCGTGACTTGTCCACTATTTCTTTCGCCATCTCATTCGCTTCTGGCCAAGAAAATCCGCCCGGTATGCTTTGGCTACAATGGTCCGAGAGGACGATGGTGACCACAGTCCCCGAGTGGATGTCATTGAGTATGACTCGACCTTCTTCTCGGCGTTATGCATTTTGTCCGACTCGCCGGGCTTTTCTATACAACCGCCCATTGATAACGGTAAAGGCTTTGGATCGACGGACGATCCCCAGCCTCTTCCTCATCCTCCGGGAGTTCCTTTCGTAATATATGCGATGTATGGAATTGTCCAACTGGAGTGACCACTAAAACTTCCATGACCAAGTCGACCATCGCCGGACCTCAACCTCACCGGGTCTGTGGCACTCTTGGGTTGTGGAGCTTCCTCCGTGAAGGATCTTCTTTAATCGACGGAGTGTGTATATGTTCCAAAACACACCACTGAATGGCTTTCTTTGACCCTATCTTCGCCAGATCATCTGCTGCTTGATTTTTCAATCGGGGATGTGATGGAGTTCCAACCCTCAACTTCTTTTTCCAATTTCCTCATCGCATTGCAGATCCAATATAGTCGGGCTTCTCACGCCCCACTCTTTTCATCACTTGATCGACCACTAGATCTGAATCGCCATAGACCATCAAAGCGACGGACGCCGAGTGAGATGGCCATGCAATCCATATAAGAGGGCCTCATACTCGCCTCATTGTTGGAGGAATCAAAGTGAATCGAGCACATACCTAAGCTTATCTCCTCCGGGGAAACTAGAACAACCCCAAAGACTGTAACCATTCAAAGATCTTGGAGCCGCCAAGAACATGGTCCAATGCTCCGAGTGAACTTCACGGGTGCTGTTGTTCAATCCACTGCAAGGAAATCCGCTATAGCTCGACTTAATGGCTTTTGCCTCAATTTGATATCAAGGAAGAAGTTCAATCGCCCATTTCGCCACTCGACCGGTTATGCTCACAGCATGATCTCTCGATAAAGGAGCGCCGCGACGATCGTGATAGAATGATCGAGAAATAGTGAGCAACCTTCTTCGTGGTCATGTATATACCATACACAAGCTTCGATAATGAGGGTATCTCTCGCTGATGGAGTCAAGACTTCGCATGATAATACACCGGCGCTGAACTTTGAAGGCCTTTCCTTCCTCTTCCCGCCGATCAGAAGCACAAGATCGACAACTTGTCCAAGGGCTGCAATATAAAGCAACAGAGGCTCTTTGCTGATTGGAGCAGCAAGCACCGCTGGGTGGAGAGCAGAGCTTTAGCTCGGCAAACGCTGCATCGCCTTCGAGTCCACTCAACTTGTCGCCTTTCTTCATCACCGTAAAGAGGCAACGCCTTTTCACCGAGGCGAGATGAATCGACTTAAAGCGCCAAGCATCCAAGAAGCTCGACGCCGGCACTCGACAGTATGCTTTCATTCGAGAATAGTGCCGATCTTCTTCGATTAGCGCCGATCCTCGCTCGAAACGAGGAAACCGAGTAACTTTCCACCAGAACTCCGAATGTGCACTTTGACGGATTGAGCTTGATATCGCATCTTCCGAGGTTGGCAAATGTTTCGCGAGGTCAGCAAGCAGGTCGGAACCTTTTCATGACTTAACGACGATATCATCCATATACGCCCACATTCCGACCGATTTGAGTGAGAAGACACTTCAATCATTCGCATAAATGTGGCTCCGCATTCTTGAGGCCGAATGGCATGGTGATATAGCGTATAACCAATGGAGTGATGAAAGCTGTTTTATTTCATCGGGTCCATACAGACGGATCTGATGATACCCGAATATGCATCTAGAAAAGACATCTTCACACCCCGCGTCGAAGTCAACAATTTGATCTATGCGGGAGAGAGGAATGATCCTTCGGCAGGCCCATTAATGTGCTTAAAATCAATGCACATGCGGAGTGAGTTGTCCTTCTTGGGAACCATGACGACATTAGCGAGCCACTGGAGTGGTATATCTCGAATAAATCCTGCCACAACAATGAGCCACTTCTTCACCAATAGCTTTTTTTCTTCGACGGCGGACCGCCAAGATGCTCTTTGACTGGTTTCACTGACTTGTCGACTCGAGGCAATGCTCAGCCAATCCCCTGAACACCCGGCATGTCACCGCTTCCATGCGAAATGTCCCAGCTTCTCACGGAGGAACCGGATGAGCGCTTCTTCCTATTTCGAGTCGAGTGTTGTGGAGATGTGGGTCGGGCTGCATTGGGATCACCGGATGAATATGGACTCGCTTCGCCTCACCGTGACGATCGAATGCAGACTGTTGTTGGCTTCTTGGATCGTGAATAAGTCACTTGGATCTGCGGTTTGCATGTATTCGCTCGACTCGACTGCTGTCACTTGGGAGTCGGCAATCTTCGAGCCCTTCTCAAAGCACTTCTTTCGCTTTCTTCCGATCGCCGATGACAAGGATCACCCTTTGGTCCCGCATTTTCAGTTTGAGGTACACGAGCATGGTCGAGCCATGAATCGCGTAGGCGGCCTCCCAAAATGGCGTGGTATGCACTCGAAAATCCACAACCTCAAAGGTCAACTTTCTTTTGGAAGTGCTTGAATCACCAAAACCACGCCCAGGCTATTTTCGCCGAGTGAGTTGGCCTTCTTCCCCGGTATGACTCTGGAAACTCATATTGTCGGGCGCCAATCGACATCGGAATGCCCATCCTTTCAATGTATCCGATATAACAAATTCAGCCCACTACCACCATCCATCAAGACTTTTGTCACGAAAGTGCCTTCGATAACCGGATCGACCACTCAACGCTGCCGCCAGAGTGGCAATGTGAGTCGGGTGATCGATTGGTCGAATGTGATGGGTGTCCGGGACCACTTCACATAACTTGGCTTTACTGGGCAACCATATTCACCTCCCTTAATGACTTTCAGTCGACTTTTGCTTTCCACATCCGCCAAGATCATCGAGTGGAGTTGACACGCGGTATTCCTCCTCACCGCCCTCTCTTGTCTCCGCCTTGTCCGCCTCTTCTCCTTGTCTTAGACTGTTTTCCCTAAACCGCTGGATCAGAGTCGACACCGGCGGTGGTGTGCTTCGTAAATAATGTTGCCCTCTTCATCCTTCTTCGTGTGAATATGGCATGGCATATCCATCACGCCATTTCCTTCTTTATCTTTCACTTTCTTCGGATTCCGTGATCCTTTGGGCTTCCCTTGAACTTCCCCGAAGTCACGGCCAGTGGCCTCTCCAGAGCTGCTGGCTCGGCCATTTCGCTCGACCGAATTTCCTTCTCCGATCGCTTGGCTTGTACTTGCCGCCGAGTCGGTTCTTCCTCGCCATTCATGATGGCAGCAATCTCCATCATTCGACTCAGGTCATGTCCCCGGTTCGACCAAACTTGCACTCAATTCTCTGTTTTGACGCCATCTTTGAAGGCTTAAACCGCCCGATGGTCGCACATTTTCCACAAGATGGTGCAAGGTAATCCACCGAATGTACTCTTGAGAGTTTCATTGGTCTTCGCACACAAACTTGCAGCTCACAAACCAGCGGTCGCTTGCAAGTCCCTTCAAAGTCCTCGATTTAACACTGGACAAATCTTCCCAAGTATATATATTCGCAGGAGGTAACCGATTCAGCCATGCTCGCAGTAACCTTCCAACATGAGGGGCAATGCTTCATGGCCACCTCATCATTCCCACCACCAATCTGAACAGCCACTGGTAATCGCTGCCAAGTTTCGTGCTTGATTCCCAAAGGAACTTGTCGACTCGCCGCTAATCTGAAATTGGGGGAATCATCATGCTCGAGTAGCTCGCGAAACACTCCGACCGTAGACATGCACTCGATCGCTGGTGGGGCATCCTCTCGGTCCGCCGATGGGCTCGCTCCGTCGACCAAGCCTTGCACGATAATGGATCGCGGCCAAAGCCTGGTTCCTCGATCGACCGAACTCTTCGCCTGCATCGAAATGTCGCTCATCATCTTGCCGAGGAGCGCACGACCTTCCTCGAGAGGGAAAGGGGCACTCGACGCCTGTCATCTCTCGGCCGGTCTCCGTGCTGCTCACCGTTGTCGCGCTTCTTTCGCCATGGAGGCGATCGGGCAGCGGAGCCGATCGATAAGGTTCGCAGCGACGGATCGATCAGAATCCTGCTGCGCCGATCGCGACACGGCTGAGTTCTGGCGCCCCGCCGCCGAGTAAATCTTCGATTCGCTGAAGCCTCTCCAGCTTCCGATCGACGGCCGGATGGACTCGCTGGCGCGAAAGTTGTAGCCGCTAAATTCTGAATCGCGCGGCGGTATACCTGAGTCGGTGGAAGAGTCGGCCGATCGCTTCGGGATCCGCTGTCAAGACGCCGCCGAGTGCTCGCTGAAGATTCTCCAGCGAGCGCTGTTCAGCCACATTGGCCAAACGTGCTTCCTCCAAGGCACGAGCCTCGGGGTTTCTCCGGCGATAGGAGTATGAAGTGCATCCATGTTCCGCGACGAAGCTCTTCTTCGCAGAGTCGAGTGTCTCGGGTTGGTACACTTCGTGTTTGTACGGGGTTCTCCGGGCGATTTCCACCGCCAGGCGGCCGGAGGATCGCGAGGGCCGCCGACCATGAGGATCTCCGCCATCGATCATCGCTATCACACTCGATGCGCTTCTACGAGCGCCGACGATCGAATAAGCAGAGGGATTCGCTGGGCTCGATGGTCGCGATTTGGGCGGTGGCTGTCTGGCGAGCCACCGCGGTTTCACCCATCGCTGAGCCTCGATCACCGTAACGCTATGCCGGTGGGAGACTGGCGGGCGATCGATAGGGGAGTCGACCGACACGGGTCGACGTTGCCGCAGCGTAACACCGCCAACACATGCGCGAAGTGTGTCGCCTGCGACGGGAGCGCTCGACATCAAGTGGAGCCTCCTCGAGCTATGCGGAGTCGTGGGCATAAAAGTGAGAGCACCGAGACGGATCTCGCGCCTCAACCAAAACTCCAAAGCAATATCATGATGAAGGTACTCTGGTACTGCAACCTCCACAAATCGCTAAAACACCCGCCCCACGGTGGGCGCCAACCGTCGTGGTTCTAAGTCCGACAAGAGAAATAGGGGTAGGTAAGGGAGGCGATGTCCTAGCTATGGAGTAGTTGTGAGACAAGTGATGTACGAAGTTCAGCCCTTCTCGAGGAAGTAACAGCCCCACGCCTGGGAGCCCCGAGGCGGTCGAGTGGATTATGGATATGAGTATTACAAGAATGCGAACCCTTTACCTGTGGAGGAGGGTGGCTTATATAGAGTGCGCCAGACCCCAGCCAGCCCATGTATTGGAGAGGCTAAAGCACATAAAGTCTCGGGCGCATCGTAACGCCTCATAAAGTGTCTTAACTATCATTAAGTCTATTCAATAGCAAGCCGCCAGTTGCTGGAGTGCCTTCCGACCTTCCGTGGTCGAGTGAGTCTTCATGGTCGAGTGAGTCTTCCATGGTCGAAGTCCTTCCAGCCACCGAGTGGGCTCTTCTTGGTCGACCGAAGATGATCTCTTCCGAGAGTGTCCTTGGTAGGACGCTTAGGTCAGGCCTATGACCTACCCTAGGTACATGAATCCATCACCCGCCAAGTGATTGCTCCCTGACGCCAGCCTCTTCGTGGCTGTCCAAGTTCACCTCTTCAGATCAGCTCACCATCCCGCTTTGACACTCTCTCGGCGAGCCTTCGCTCTTCGCTTCAGCTTTTTCCAGATGAACGCTTTCTTCACCTCTCGCCGAAGGCGCCTCTCCTCAAGAATGGACCGAGGGCCTCCTGGTTGCGGTTCCGGAGCTCCTCCGTGTTTCTCCATATCAACTCCCCGCCCACAAGCGCCGCCTCGACTCCAACTTCGCTTGCCGGGCGCGGTAGAGTGACACTAACTTCCGGAGCAACCGCCTCGGACGCTTGCTGCCGCTGCTATTTGTCAACCACCGCCAACCCAGCAGAGGCTAGTACTTCCTCACAAACTCCTCTCCTTCCACCGCGCCTCTGAGCTCATGCCCAGGAAGCTTGATGTATACGCCGCCGCCTTCAAGTATGCGGCCGCTGGGGCTCGAGCCCGGCCACGCATCAGCGGGCGGAGGGGTCGGTGGATCGGCGCAGCGCCTTTGCGCCTCGCTGCCCTCCGGTCGCTAAGGCAATCACCGACTCCTCTCCGGCCTCGGCCAGCAGCCTTTGGCGGCTTCTCGCTGGCGGGTTCATCAGCGCCGCCTCTTCGCCACGCGCGGCATCTTCGCAGCACCGCGCGCCTTTCATCACGCGCCCGGACCCCATCGGCTCACGAGGGGATCAAGATAGAAAGAGGGAAGAAAAGTCAAGCAAATATCCAAAAAGAAGATCGAAGAAGAACCCAAGGAAGATTTCCACAAGGAAGGCTACCTGGGCCGGGCTCAAGTGACCATGGGCCTCCACCAAGGGCTCACCGGCCTGCCCCTTGCCGGGACCTCCTCTGCCGGGAGCGCCTTGTCGGGGAATCGCCCTTGGCGGCGAGTTGAAGCAAAAACACCTCCGGGCGGTTTCGACGCCTCACGGGCCCGTTCTGCCCTACACAAATGGATCAGCAATCAAGATGTCAAGCACCCATGCGCGCCCCACAACAGGGAGTGAACCAAACACTTACGCTGGAGGCTTTTCTGGGGGCTGCTGCGAGGGGAAGGAACCGGGTCCGTCAAGGTGGTCTTGGACGTATCTTCTGCCGTCACAGCAGAATCATCCTCGATGACAACCACGGGGACCTTGGCCCTCTTCGCCGCTCTCTCCGCCAGAGTCCTGAAATAGAACATGAATTCAGAGAGAAGCAAATTAGATACAAGACAAATAACAACAAGGATCAAAGAAAATCAAGGACAGTGAGAAGAAAGTCTCACTCCTCCTCCTCCTCTTCATCATCATCGGAGCTCAGCGGAGAGGTCGGTCCTGTACCTCTCCGCGCGTGTGGCGGAGGAGTAGGCTCTCGCTTGTCGGGGTCTGCAGGATCATACATGGCGGTTCTGGAAGACCCCGCCGCTGCTTGCAGACAGCATGGGACCCTCCTGCGGGCGATTTCCGGATTGTCATGTGGAGCGTGTCCCACGGCCGCAGACCGCTGGTCGGCCTACTGCCTGCTGTATCTCCAACTCGACGGAGGCGCTTCTCGTTGGAATTGGGGCTGCGCTGGGGGCTCCCGCCGGCAAGCCGTCAAGACGGTTGGTCGCCGCCAGGGCTCTGCCGCTTGCCTGGCTCCCAATGACTCTCCGCGAGGTCTTCCTGGCCGGCAAGATTTGCCGGGGAGAGTTTCCACAAGACGACGGCGGCAGGACGATCTTGATGTTTCTACTGCGCGGAGCTTCGCTTAAGCCTGCAACGATATGACCGAGGTGGAATATGGTGGAGGGGGGCACCGTGACACGGCTAAGGAACGATCCGAGATCAAACTTGTGTCTTTTGGGGTGCCCTCACCTCAGATATAAAGGAGCCAGGGGGAGGGGCGCCGCCGAGAGAGAGGGCGCAGGAGGAGTCCTACCCTTCCGAGTAGGACTCCCTCCAATCCTATTCCAACTAGGATTCCTGAGGGAAAAAAGAGGAGGAGGGGTCTGCCACCCTCCTAGTCCTAATAGGACTAGGGAAGGGGAGCGCGCAGCCCATCTAGGGCAGCTCTTCTTCCACTAAGGCCCACTAGGCCCATATATTCCCCGGGGTCCCTAACCTCCAGAATCTCAGAAATCCCGATTTCACCCGAACCTTCCGAACTCCAAATATAGGCTTCCAATATATCAATCTTTATGTCTCGACCATTTCGAGACTCTCGCCATGTCCGTGATCACATCCGGACTCAACTTCTTCGGTACATCAAAATACATAAACTCATAATAACCGCCATCGAAACTTTGCGCATGGACTCTACGGTTCGAGAACAATGTAGACATGACCGAGACATCTCTCCGGTCAATAACCAATAGCGGACCTGATGCCCATATTGGTTCCTACATATTCTACGAAGATCTTTATCGTCGTGACCGCATAACAACATACGCTTGTTCCCTTTGTCATCGGTATGTTACTTGCCCGAGATTCGATCGCCGGTATCCAATACCTAGTTCAATCTCGTTATCGCAAGTAAGTCTTTTACTCGCCAGAATACATTCATCTCAACTAACTCATTAGTTGTAATGCTTGCAAGGCTTCAAAGGATGCATTACCGGAGGCCCAGAGATACCTCTCCACAATCGGAGTGACAAAACCTAATCTCGAATACGCCAACCCAACATCTTTTTGGAGACATGTAGTACTCCTTTATAATCACCCATTACATTGTGACGCTTGGTAGTACCAAAGTGTTCCGTAAACGGAGTTGCATAATCTCATAGTTATAGGAACATGTATAAGTCATGGATAAAAGCAGTAGCAACATACTAAACGATCGTGTGCTAAGCTAATGGAATGGGTCATGTCAATCGATCATTCAATAATGATGTGACCTTGTTAATCAAATAACAACTCTTTGTCCATGGTTAGGAAACATAACCATCTTTGATTAACAAGCTAGTCAAGTAGAGGCATACTAGTGACACTGCTTGTCTATATATTCACACATGTATTATGTTTCCGTTAATACAATTCTAGCATGAATAATAAACATTTATCATGATATGAGGAATATATAATAATAACTTTATTATTGCCTCTAGGGCATATTTCCTTCACTCACAACATGTTCACCGGGGAGAGAAGATAGGATGTGGGCCAGCGCCGCTCAAAGGAATCTAGCCTTTGCTGACACGAGATTTAAAAGCTGGTTACAAAGTTTGTCACAATAAATTTTAAATCTTTTTGGTTTATATTACTTGAACCATCGCGTTCTTGTAATGGAAAACCCAGCGGAGGAACCGGTCAGGGCTGGGTTGGCGCTTGCTTTGTTTCGAAAGTCCGCCATCAGGAAAGCGCTGCAATTCAGCTCCCGATAGGTTTTTGCTCGGAGGCAACACCGCTAGCGAAGTCATTGAGCAGTTCCGTGATCAAAGAAGCGTGTTAGCGCCCGCAAGTTCCCTAAAAAGCGAGGGGTAAAAACATACAAGGGATGGAATCAAGTAAAGGAAATAACGAGTCGGGAAGTACCCGTATCAAAGTTATTATTAATAATAACTTGCCGCCGCTTCTAATGAATTGTTCCTATGACATATCTAGCGCCGCAAGAAAAGGGAGAAGAAGGGTGGTCTAATCCACGCCATTGCCACGATCCTCCCGACCTCATTCACCTTGTCCACAATGGGTGCCACGATGGCTTTGAGTTCTTCAAGGTCAGACCACCGGGCAGCTTCTTGAGGATGCGGTGAGGTCGGCTGTGGTTGTGAAAGAGTATCTTCACCAACACCTTCTCCAAGACCTTGGCGCAGATCGCGCGCGACTGCGGGCTGCCTCTTGGGATCCTTTCCTGAGCTGCCGGAGGAGCCACCACACCCTTGAAGAAAAGTGTAAGCCTACTGGGCTGGAGGTTTTCCCTGGAGTACCCGAGGCCCGCTAAGTCCAGCCCATTAGCCTCATCGATGGTCGCAATGAGTTGACGAGGCTCCTCCGTCAGAAGCTCCACCGTAGCCTTGAAGGTGTTCTGGGTCTTAGCCCTCGCTGCCAACTTCCGCCGCTTCTTGAGCTCTTTCCTCAAGTCATCTTTCGCTTGGCGCGCCCAGTCTCCCTGGGCTAAGGTGGCTATTTTAGCTCCAGACCACTGAACCCTGGCGGCGCTCAGCTCCTTGATCTCCTGGCGAGCTGAACTGGCAGACGCCATGGGCGCTGCAGATCCTCTGCTCAAGGCTGGAGTGCAAGCTCTTCGCTCTTTTCCTTTTCATGTCCGGCCCACAAGGCCACCTTTCACTTAACCCTTCTTGGCGGCTCTGCAGCACAAGCGTGATCCTTCGCCTCCTTGAGTGCCTCACTGCCGTAGATTTAAGCTAATATTAATGAATTCTAACGTAATTGAGATTTATTTTGAAATCAGTTTAAACCTACCTTGAAATTCCAGGGTTAAAAGTATTTCAGGCCCCACTGAAATATGCAAAATTTTGAAAAATTCACTGAAATGTCATTGATTTTTTAACCCTGTTCCGATAAATGTTTGTTCGTTTGTTGTTGATTCTGAGCATCAGATTCCACCAAGGAGGTGTTGAGTATATTGATTCGTTAGGAAACATAAGATAGAGTAGGATTTGTTCCTGCCTTGTCTTGTACACCAAGTTGATCATGTATCCTATATATATGTCTATGAGGCTCAAGCAATATAACAACTATTCCACCAATCCCTCTCTCTCCCTTCTAACATGGTATCAGCCTAACAGATCCAACCATAGCCGCCGCCCGCCGCTACCGCCACGCGTGTCGCCCCCGGGGCGGTCGGCCTCCATGACCGCTGTCGGGGGCTGGGCCACCCGTACCTAGGGTTCGTCTGCTGGTCGTGTTAACCGGCTGCCCTAGAGAGTTTTTTTCCCGAGCCCTTGCTCCGGGTTTTTTCTCTCACCCGCCGGCCACCTTGATTGGTGTTTTTTGGTTTTTCGATCTATGCTTGATTGGTTTGCGTCACCCGCCGCCGCAGTCGACCCTCGCACGCCTCTACTTCGACCCAGGCATGACCAGCCGGGCTCTCCTCCGACCCGACGGACACGCGTGCCGAGGCGGTCCGTCAGGGCCAGCCGCCGTCCACACGTCGGCCTGCCCATCGCCCTGCGCCGGCTGGCTTCGCCCTGCTCCGACCGGGACTCCTGCATCGCCCGAACCGGTGGCCTCGCGCCATGCGGCGGCTCATCATAGCCACTGCTTGCGCTGGCCCGCTCATCGATCCACACCATCCGCATCCGCCGCGTCTGCACGACGGCCCTGCAGTCTGCCTCGCCGGCCTCGTCCCTGGCTGCGTCAGGCTCGTCGGCTTCCTCAGCTTGGGCACCGCTGCTATGTTGGTCGCTCGGGCCTTGCTGCCCGGGCACCAGTGTTGTTTTGGCACCCCGGGTGCCGGCGCTGACGCGCTCGTTCGCAAGTCATCCTGCGCCATCCGTCATCGTCGGCCGCATCTTGGACTCCGCCGCCACCCCGCCTCCACCGAGCAGCGTCCCCGACTTCATGCGCATTCGACTTGATCATCCGCTCGTCGCGCCGCCTCATCTACACCACGCGACCGACCTGGCCCGTCGGTTGCGCATGCATTCGCAGGTCCCGTGAAGATCGTCCCCGAGTTCAGCGCGCCCCTTCACCGATCGAGCATCGGGCTGCCGTTGTGTCTCCCTATCGGGCCGCAGCGCCGCCACCCTGTGGTTCTCCCCGCGGCTGCATTGACTCACGTGTTGCCGCTGCGTCGCCCCATCGGGTCGTAGCGAGCATGGCACGTGGTCTCCGCGACCTCCCGAGGCCATCCCCGCGGCTGCACCGACCCGGGCTCCGCCGCTGCGTCGCCCCTTCGGGCCGTAGCGCCACGACCTGTGGTCCCTGCCGTCGCCTCGAGGTCTTCTTGTCGTCGCCTTGACCAGCCTGTTGCCGTCGTGTCCCTCCTTCGGGCCGTAGCACGGCGGTCCGTGGTCCACTCTGCCGTCCCCGCGCGTCGACTTCCCGTGGTATGCGCCAGGCCGCCTCACTTGGCGCATGAACGCCACCATCCGTGCCAGTCTTCGTCACGCTGTCGGGTTCCTCGCCTACTTCAAGCATCTCTATCGCGCTCCTAACCTAGCTGCCGCCGCTGCCATCAGATTGTCGTCACCGCTCTTCTTTGGCCACCGCCGCCGCTACCCTCGTAGTCGTCGCCGCCGCCCGTCCACCTCCCTTGTCTTCATCCAGCACCAGCGCATCGCCAACGTCGCCATCATCTACCCCGACCACTTCATCGACTCCGACAACTGCGGGCGACATCGGCCCCGCGCAGATTGGCGCCGCCACCGTCGCCTAGTCCTTCTCTGCTGGCCTCTCCGACTTCTCCGACATGGCATACAATTCGTGTGCGTCCCAGTCTACGCTTGCCTGGTGCTGGCAACACCGATGCGTGCCTTCGTCCACGATGTGTCCCCGGGCTTGGCAAACCCGGTGCGGCGCTTCGTCAACGACGTGTTCTTCCCGGCGCACCACTACTTCGACACCACTGAACCCATGACTGACTCAGTGCTTCCTTGCGCCCGTGACTCCACGACAACTTCCTCGAAACCGGCCACCCCGACTCGACATCGACCACGACATTCTTCGCACGGCTACCTCGACCACGGCTCCACCACACGCACTCTCGGCTACCCCGACAAACGGCACGAAGGGCTACTGCCTTGCTTGAGAAACCTTGTCGGTTCCCACTCCAGCCACGTCTTCCACGATGCGTCGACCATTACGACTGTGGGAGGGTGTCCGTCGGCTTGCCTTCAGATTCTTCTCCAGTCTCATCGTCTGCGTCGTTGCCGTTGTGACTGCCGGGGGGGGGATGTTGAGTATATTGATGCATTAGGAAACATAAGATAGACTAGGATTTGTTCCTGTCTTGTCTTGTACTCCAAATTGATCATGTACTCTTATATATATATACCCATGAGGCTTAAGCAATACACCAACTATTCCACCAATCCCTCTCTCTCTCCCTTCTAACAGTAGGGATATATGTCTAAAAAACAGTAGGGATATACAGATAGGAGGCGGACGAATGGCACTCGGCGACGACACACCCTGATATCTGTGTCATTGAGTTCCTGCGATGGCATGGCTGCATTAAAGGCAGAATGAATTTGCTAGTTACAGAGACATATCAAATACTAGATAATACATAGTGACTCCTATCCTCTGGACACATAGAGTCAATATTCTCAATAAATGTCGTCTGTGCTAGCACGCAAAAAAGTACCATGTCAGTTATAAATGTAGCAATTAACACCACATTTATGTTAGATGGAGATGAGTAATTTATGTTAGATGATTTTCTTTTAAAAAGAAAATCCGTCAAGTGAGAAGCTGATGCTTACACAAACACGAGTTAAGCTCCTTTGAGCGGGTTTGTGTCCTAGATAAACCAAACACGGTAAATTCTAAACCCTATTATCTATTATAAGGCATATTGATCCAAGCATTGTTCTTCTTTTAGATGACTCTGGTCTTTTAGGGGGCGTATAGTTTTTTTTTTTTTTGAAACCTTGAACAGTAGGAGCACCTCCCACTGTTATTTTTGTATTAATATGGTAAAGTACAAGTTATATGGTGGCTGTACAAGTGTCATCACCCCATTGGGGGTGTGTTAGTGTGCTAATGTAAGGAGGAGAGGATTGTGGGGATTGTGGGGATAGGGGGCGTATAGGTCATCAAGTGTTAGTTCATTAGTGACATACGAATGTAGTACTAAACTGCTAATGAATGATTGTGGCCGGAGTTTAGTGTGCTGAGGAAGAAACATTACCGTGTGAGTAGTAAATGAAGTTTACGACCAAAGGTTGGTAGTTACAGCACGTACATGTGGTAAATGCATGATGGGGCCGGAGTTAGAGCACATACATTAAATTCTCATCTTTCCTAGAACAGGATAATAACTGAGATTATTATAGAAAATGTTTCTGGAATTATTCCCATGACGTACTCGGTTTCTCAATTAACACAAAAGAAAAACAAAAATGAAATATGTTAGAAAATCTCTCAACTCTAATTTGATAATTTCACATGAATTAGTTTCGTAAAAATTAAGTTCGTAGAAATGTGTGATTTCGTAAAATAGCTTTTAACTTTGAGACGAAAGAGTTGAAGAAAGATGAAACGGGATAGATGAAATCAATGGGAAACACATTAACTGATGATGTGACTATTGCTTGAGTAAATGTAGCTTTAGTTGTTGGATGTTGGCAGCTAGAGCAGGAGCATGTTGTAGAGTGGACCCGTGTGCATGCAGAGAATATAGTGATATACATCTCTAATTCAGAACATACATGCAACAGAAATGATGAATACATATAGCGGTGTGAATCCCAATGCATATTCAATGGTGAGATATCAGGGGGTTGAGCCCGCAAGTGCTCCTACGCAATTTCGTATACAGATATAGTTATAACAAGGCCCGCCGCAAACAAGCCGTCCGGGTCTGGCCGTGGTGGACCGAGATCAAGTGACTTGCCTCTTGCATGTCACGCTGTAACTGGCGCCCCTATATCAATCACCCAAACAAGATTCAACGGACAGGATTGAGCCAAACCAAAAATACCGTGAGGACTTAAGAGTAGGTTTGCCTGCTTCCGCATGTTGTGCACACGCACTAGCGCCTGCAACTTCATCACTCATCAGCCCTTGAGAGCTGCACGCCTCATCTCGTCCGGTGAACGACCTCGGCCGCCGCCTGACCACAGCAGCCTCGGCCGTCGCCACGGCCGCTATGGTGAGCGCAATGGCATGTTCCTGCTCGTCCGTCAGTGCGGATGCAAGCATCGACCTTGCCGCAGATTGTTGCTACTCGAAACGTGGATCCATGATAGCGCGAACCTTGCCGATTGTTGCTTCTTGAAACGTGGATCCATGATAAAACTAAGAGCATATAGAGTCGGGCGCCCCACATAAGCCTCAAACGCCCGGACGGCCCGTCCGGTCACTAACCAGTCACGAAAATGTGACTTAGACGGGCGCCTCAAATGGACCTCGCCCGTGCGCGTCCGCCACGTAGGACAGGCAATGGGGTCCCATGCGGGATCGTCCGGAAACCCAACAATCCGACGGACGTCTCCTTCATCGCCGCGGTGTGAACGCTGCGTGACTTCGCCCCAGCTCGCTGCCCGAGACGAAATTCTGCCATTTAAGCCGACTGGCGTCCCCTAACCCTAACCCATCCGCCGCCCCTCTCTCTGCATCGCAACCCGAACCCATCCGCCTCCTCTCCTCGCTCCCCCCACGGTCTCCGGCATCGCCATGGTCCCAGCAAAAGATCACCACGTACGTTATGCTCACGCCAGAGCGTCGAAGGCAGGTCGGGGATGAGAACCGGGCGAGGCGTACCGCCCGCATCGCTACCCGGTTGCCTCCGGACTCGACAGATCTGGAGGAGGAGGAGGAGCATGCAGCAGTCGGAGGAGGAGGAGGGAGAGCAGTTGCCGAAGCCGATGTAGGTGGCGGATCCGGAGGAGGATGAGGCGGAGCAGCCTACTCGGGTTCAATATGGAGTACGCGGAGACTGAGTTCGCCGTCGTCCAAGCCACGGAGATGGCGAAGCGGCAGGCGCGCTCTTCATTGAACTCGATGCGGAGATAGAGGAGGAGGCCGGCAGGCGGCAACTGCCATCTATGTACCCGGAGCCGGGCATGGAGATAGTCGACATCTTCAACAAGGAGTAGCTTATGTGATCTATGTAGTATGTACTGTATGTCTTAATTTCTTTGCATGCTTTTGTATGAAGTTAAGAATTCTAGTACAAGGTGTCCGGTTGTAGTTGTGCAACTCAGTAGATGCTCTCACGCAGACTAAACGATACAGGACACTAGTACACAGACTAAACGAGGATGAAGCTACTACAATGACGCATATCTCTTAAAACTCACTCGTCGTTGCGCGCAAAGCTGTGAACTTCTCACTTTGTGTCGCATGCTTGAAAACGGCTGTCCCTATTCAGAAGAACACTACTAGTATTTGTTTGGCATTAACTCAATCATGTCCGTTGGATCTCATTTGGGTGGCTGATATAGGGGCGCCAGTTACAGCGTGACTTGCAAGAGGCAAGTCACCTGATCTCTCAGTCCGGCCGTGGTCGTCCCGCCATCGCCCACGGCCCCATGCCCGGCGCCGGCTGCAGCAGTGAACCTGACCTGCTGCTCCTGCTCTAGTTTGGTCTCTTCGTCCGGCGTGGCGATTTTTCAGGCTGTCAGCATGCCGAAACAAAGCACGTCTCAGCTGTTTTGGACATGAGATGAGAGAGCTGGTTGCCAGCATCTGCTGCCGCGTTTGGTGCCCATGCACAAGAACATCGCACCGACTCACCTAATCCTGCTGATGCAGCCTCAGTTGCCCACACAGTTAGTTTGGGCATGGTCCTTTTCAGAAAACTCTGCCTATCTCTCAAACATAGAAATGACAGTGATGGTTCTAAAACTTCTACAGCTTCATCTCTGGCCCACGGCTAGGCAACATATGTATGTAAAACTGACCTAGCTTTCTGAAAACAACACATTTGCTCTATCAATCAAAAGAAAGGAAATAGAAACACAGTTGACATATGGGTGGTGCGGCTCCTATCAGCAACGAAGTATAGCACACACAAAATTAAGTCCGACTGAACAAAGATCACCACACAACAGTGGCGGGAATTCCTCGGATCGTAACTCCTGTTACATAGCCCTGCTCACCTAAACCACTGGCATAAATCTTCGGAGCTGCCGAAATATATTCGGTTGTATCAGAATTACAGGACGGCGAAACCCAAGGGGAGGATGGTTTAAGCATTTACAGGCTGACAGAAAGAAGGCACGCTACACAGTCCAGATGGAAACACACGACATCGATTCGCAACTACCAGGCGAGAAGAGAGGTTCATCACACAATACGAGTTGCTGCAGGATTATTAAGCAAGGGTGTCGTAGTCCCGATCACGCTCCTCCGAGCCGAGCGCGACGAGCACGTAGACCGCATAGATGATGCCGGGGATGTAGCCCAGGATGGTGAGCAGCAGGCAGATGCAGAACTCCATCTGTTCAAGACAGAAAGGATGACCCAATACTGTCAGTATGCTATCAAGATCCAGAAAAAAAAAAGATTGCACTGAACTGTTCCTTCTGTCGACGACACAAAAACATGTTTGTGCATCAACTATCCATCCCAGGATCGCAGACTAATTCAGCGAATCATCGGAGCAACTTGCTCTTATTACGAGGAACAGATTTTGGTGCTTAGACAAATTTACCGCGCCAGCTATGCACAGATTGTGGTGCTTAAATAAACAATGTGGTCGAATATAACCACTTGAAGCGCAATACAATGGTAGAAAGAATCGAGAGAGGGTAATCCCAGGCGTGGTTTTGCTATCTATATAAAGCGGGACTGAGAGTTGAGGCCTTTTCTCTAAACAAAATTCAGACATTAGCGACATGCACCGTACATATTATCCTCCTACTTAGACGACGACTGAACCCACAAATGGACTGAATATCTTCTTGAACGCAGCTACTCAAGAAACGTGTAAAACAGATTCAATCTGCTCTCATTGGCATGGCAGCAACCAGCAGGGGCTGCACAATTCCATGGCTAGACTGCTAGAGCAATAGCAACCATAGCATAAGTAAACCATACAGTAATATGTTAATACCTGCAATACTAGGCGTCACCTACAGGTCATTTGCAGGTCTACCTGAAACACTGAGGAAACCGCAGGCCCAAGCTAGAGAGCAATGCTATGCTACGCGTCACCGACAGGAAATCGCGGAGTTCAGGGGACCTCGCGACCGCAGCCAAGGGGAACCGCCGCCCGAACTATCTCTCGGACCACCGGTCGGCCGGTCGCCTGACTCGCCTGCGACTCGGGCGGCGGCTGCCAGCGCGCAGCCCGCCCGACCGCAAAGTTCGCGTTGGGAAACCTACCGGGTCGCGTGGATCCAGCCAGCCGAGGAGGATCGCGGGGGAGAGGAGAGGAGGGGGAGGGGATGGGGTTGCTTACGCTGCAGCAGCCGTAGTGGAGGAAGACGCCGAGCGGCGGCAGGATGATGGCGAGCAGGATCTCCAGGAAGGTGCAGCTCCGGGACGCCATCGGGGATGCGGATCTCGGATCGGATCGGGGGAAATCTCACTCCTGCTCTGGTCCGGGGGTTGGGTTGGGGAAGGAGGGACGGAGAGGATGATATGATTACTTCGCGCGGAGACTTTACAGACGGGGAAACGCCGCAGCGGCCCCAGGTGCCACACGCGTTTTATCCTGGAGAAAACGTTCGCCAGGGAGAAACTGACAGCGAACGCCCTAGCTGCCACACGATCTTGATCCCATGGTGCAGTTTGGATGATTTTCTACACTCAAATTTAACGAAATGTCATGGCAGTTTGCAAAAAAGAAGCCACACAAATTCTTCTAATAAACTGAAACTGCCACCGAACGTTCGCAAATGACATCTCCTATGGCGAACGTTTGCCACATGTGCCAACTCTTATCCTATGGAGTAATATACTCCCTCCGTTCCTAAATATAAGTCTTTGTAAAGATTTTAATATGGACTACATACGAATGTATATAGACACATTTTAGAGTGTAGATTCACTGATTTTGCTCCATACGTAGTCTATATCAGAATCTCTAGAAAGGCTTATATTTAGGAACGAGGGAATACAAAACAAAAGCTAGAATTCTTTTTTTTTCACGAATGCGCAACGGATTTGTGTATCATTGCATTAGTACAAGGGGAGAGTACAAGTACAATGTCCACCCAAATGACGCCTGCACAAACGAAAGGCGTGCACACTAGGGTGAATCGCAGCTTAGTGGTCGCCCTATATTACAGAAGGCTCCCTCTCAAGCAAGATGGAGTCCAGGGCGCTGGCCCGTGAGCGTGCTTACTATCAGAACTCATCTTGGACGCTCTGGTGCAGGCACGGCACGGATGAGGGCATGGCGCGGATGACACCTCGGCGTTGAAGAAGCACGTGTTACGGGCCTTTCGGATGACCACGATGAGGATGATCAAGGTGAAGATGCCCTGACGGTGGCTATCAGGAAACGTTTCATACTCTGATGCCCACAACTCCATGAAACCAACGCCAATGTGGGGCGAGTGGGAGGTCGATCTGCACCAGGCAAGCATGGTGTCCCATACTCGATGGGCGAAGGGGCAGTCCATGAGTAGGTGATTCATGGTCTCCGTTGTTGATCGCATAGAACACAAACAGGGGCATGTGGAAGGTCGTGGTGTAGCAGGCGGTCAGCTATCCAGCAACGATCTTACAATGCCACTTCGAACGAAGTAACGCCCCAATTACGCCAAGTAAGCTCCTGGAGATCCTTCTGCTGGGCAAAGCTTCCAGGAGAGGCGATCTGGCTCCATCATGAATTGGTAGTGAGAGGACGCTAGAGCTCGACGTAGACGAGCGCTACTAACCTAGGAGCTCAGTGGATACCGCGAATCCAAGCTTGTTGATGGAGTCTGTCCGCGATGGTGAGCCGCCTCTAGCGTCGATGCAGCACCAACCTAGGCAAAGTGGGGCAATCTATGCCATCAATTTGGCCGGGCAATCAATGGTTTTCCCATAAGAGGTAGGTATCCCAATTTCCAACCTGCCAGGATGTGGACACGCGGAAGATGGCTCACACGTCGGGGGAGTGGCTCATCACCAGGTCCTTCTAGGGGCAGGAAGAATAGGTCTTCTGGAAACAGAGTCACCGCTCACGGAGCACGATGCCCATGCGGCGGAAGTCATGGATGTTGATCCCTCTGAGATAAAGCGTCTGGCACCCCCGCTGCCAATTCACGGAGCAGTGGCCTCCATTGGCATCCTTGCGCCCAAACCAAAGGAAACCACACCAGATCCGGTCGGCAAGCTTGAGGGTGGGCACGTCCGTGGCGATTGCCATCAAGGTACGTACCGGGATGGCACTAAAGACCTACCTGGCAAGAAGCAATTTTCCATCCTTGCCAAGGACGCCCTGCCTTACAGGTTGGGAGCTGGTAGAAACTAGGGTTCTACCGGGTCTAGGCCGGAGGCTGTAGGGGAAGGAGAGAGCTGGTCATGGACGAACACGCGGTCGGCGGCGACTGGGCGCCGCCGTGCGCGAGGAGGAGGCGGCTGAGAGGGAGATGGCGCAGGGAAGGAGGCGGCTAGGGTTAGGTCTCCCGGCTCCCTAAGGAAGTCGAGCAAATATGATTGCTTCTTTACTTGATTAAATTGATACATCTCCTCTCCTTATATAGAGAGGTTTACTTGACTCCCAAGCCCCTAATAACGATAATTGGGCTAAGCCATAATAACGATAAGATAGACTGGGCCACAACTAACTGGGCTAAGCCCCTAACATGTCGGTCATAACACTTCTCCCCGCTTGCACAAACAGCTCGTCCTCGAGCTGGAAGGCGGGAAAGCGCTTGCGGAACTCCTCGAGGTGATCAACCATCGCCAAACACCTTCGCGGCAGCTGGGTGATAACCCACAAGTATAGGGGATCGCAACAGCTTTCGAGGGTAGAGTATTCAACCCAAATTAACTGATTCGACACAAGGGGAGCCAAAGAATATTCTTGAGTATTAGCAGTTGAGTTGTCAATTCAACCACACCTGGATAACTTAGTATCTGCAGCAAAGTGTTTAGAAGCAAAAGTGGTATGATAATAATGGTAACGGTAGCAAAAGTAAGATAAATGTTTTGGGGTTTTTGTAGTAGTTGTAACAGTAGCAACGGAAAAGTAAATAAGCGAAGTACAATATGTGAAAAGCTCAGTAGGCAATGGATCAATGATGGATAATTATGCGGATGCGATTCCTCATGCAATAGTTATAACATAGGGTGATATAGAACTAGCTCCAATTCATCAATGTAATGTAGGCATGTATTAGTAAATAGTCATACGTGCTTATGGAAAAGAACTTGCATGACATCTTTTGTCCTACCCTCCGTTGCAGTAGCGGGTCCTTACGGAAACTAAGGGATATTAAGGCCTCCTTTTAATAGAGAACCGGACCAAAGCATTAACACATAGTGAATACATGAACTCCTCAAACTACGTTCATCACCGAGAAGTATCTCGATTATTGTCACTTCGGGGTTGTCGGATCATAACACATAATAGGTGACTATAGACTTGCAAGATAGGATCAAGAACACACATATATTCATGAAAACATAATAGGTTCAGATCTGAAATCATGGCACTCGGGCCCTAGTGTCAAGCATTAAGCATAGCAAAGTCATAGCAACATCAATCTCAGAACATAGTGGATACTAGGGATCAAACCCTAACAAAACTAACTTGATTACATGGTAAATCTCATCCAACCCATCACCGTCCAGCAAGCCTACGATGGAATTACTCACGCACGGCGGTGAGCATCATGAAATTGGTGATAGAGGATGGTTGATGATGACGACGGCGACGAATCCCCCTCTCCGGAGCCCCGAACGGACTCCAGATCAGCCCTCCCGAGAGAGATTAGGGCTTGGTGGCGGCTCCGTGTCGTAAAACGCGATGAAACTTTCTCCTTGATTTTTTTCACCTCGAGACGGTATATATGGAGTTGGAGTTGAGGTCGGAGGAGGTCCAGGGGGCCCACGAGATAGGAGGGCGCGCCCTAGGGGGGGCGCCCCTGTCTCGTGGACAGCCCGTGGCCCCCCTGGCCTTGATTCTTTCGCCAAAAATTCTTATTAATTCTGAAAAGTGCCTCCATGGATTTCCAGGACATTCCGAGAACTTTTCTTTTCTACACACAAAACAACATCATGGCAGTTCTACTAAAAACAACGTCAGTCCGGGTTAGTTTCATTCAAATCATGCAAGTTAGAGTCCAAAACAAGGGCAAAAGTGTTTGGAAAAGTAGATACGTTGGAGATGTATCAACTCCCCCAAGCTTAAACCTTTGCTTGTCCTCAAGCAATTCAGTTGATAAACTGAAAGTGATAAAGAAAAACTTTTACAAACTCTGTTTGCTCTTGTTGTTGTAACATGAAAAGCCAGCATTCAAGTTTCAGTAAATATTATGAACTAACCATACTAACAATAACACATAGGTCTCACAATTACTCATGTCAATAGCAAAATCAGCTAGCGAGCCATAATAATAAAACTCGGATGACAACACTTTCTCAAAATAATCATAACATGATATAACAAAGTGGTATCTCGCTAGCCCTTTACGAGACCATAAAACATAAATCAGAGCACCTTTAAAGATCAAGGACTGACTAAACATTGTAATTCATGGTAAAAGAGATCCAGTCAAGTCATACCCAATATAAACCAATAATAATGAATGCAAATGACAGTGTGCTCTCCAGCGGGTGCTTTTTAATAAGAAGGATGATGACTCAACATAAAAGTAAATAGATAGGCCCTTCACAAAGGGAAGCAGGGATTTGTAGAGGTGCCAGAGCTCGATTTTAAAATAGATATTGAATAACATTTTGAGCGGCATACTTTTGCTGTCAACACAACAACTATGAGATGGCTGTATCTTCCATACTACATGCATTATAGGCAGTTCTCAAACAGAATGGTAAAGGTTTATACTCCCCCAACCACCAACAAGCATCAACCCATGGCGTGCTCGAAACAACGAGTGCCTCCAACATAAAATAGCCCTGGGGGAGTCTTGTTTAATTATTTTGATTTGCTTTGATCCTTTTGGATCATGGGATTTGAGCATCCGGTTCTGGCCCTTTCTCGTGAATGAGGAGCGAGTCCACTCCTCTTGAGAATAACCCACCTAGCATGGAAGATATAGGCAGCCCTAGTTGAAACATGAGCTGCTTGAGCATACCAAATGAATTTCATTTGAAGGTTTGGAGTTTGGCACATGCAAATTTACTTGGAGCAGCGGTAAATACCGCATATAGGTAGATATAGTGGACTCATATGGAACAACTTTGGGGTTTAAGGAGTTTGGATGCACAAGCAGTATTCCGCTTAGTACAGGTGAAGGCTAGCAAAAGACTGGGAAGCGACCAACTGAGAGAGCGACAACAGTCGTAAACATGCATTAAAATTAATTTACACCGAGTACAAGCATGAGTAGGATATAATCTACCATGAACATAAATATCATGAAGGCTATGTTGATTTGATTCAACTACATGCGTGAACATGTGCCAAGTCGAGTCACTTAATACATTCAAAGGAGGATACCATCCCATCATACCACATCATAATCATTCTAATAACATGTTGGCACGCAAGGTAAACCATTATAACTCATAGCTAATCAAGCATGGCACAAGCAACTATAATCTCTAAATGTCATTGCAAATATGTTTACTTCATAATAGCTGACTCAGGAACGATGAATCATCATATTTACAAAAAACAAGAGAGGTCAAGTTCATACCAGCTTTTCTCATCCCAATAAGTCCATCATATATCGTCATTATTGCCTTTCACTTGCACGACCGAACGATGTGTATAATAATAAGAGTGCATGTGCATTGGACTAAGCTGGATTCTGCAAGCATTCAACTCGAGAGAGAAGACAAGTAATATGGGCTCTAAATTAAATAAAAAATCATGCATATGAGAGCCACTAAGCATTTTCAATAAGGTCTTCTCGACCCCCAAAAGAAAGAAAAGAAAATAAAACCATTTACACGGGAAAGCTCCCAACAAGTAAGAAGAAGAACTAGAAATCTTTTTGGGTTTTCATTTTAATTTCTACTACAAGCAAGGAAATTAACTAATTTTTTGGTTTTTTCTTAAGGTTTATCAAACACACAAGAGCAAGGAATTCATCATCAACACAACATCTATTACCTTTTGGAGAGTGGTGTCTCCTAAGTTAGGTGTCACTTGGGAGCCTCCATCAAGATTGTGGAGTTGAACCAAAGAGTTTGTAAGGGCAAGGAGATCGTCTACTTCGTGAAGATTTATCCAAGTGAGGCAAGTCCTTCATGGGCGATGACCATGGCAGGATAGTGTTGGGGGACCGTAGCAAAAATTCAAAATTTTCTACGCATTACCAAGATCAATTTATGGAGATACTAGCAACGAGTGAGAGGGGAGTGCATATTCTGAAGGAAATATGCCCTAGAGGCAATAATAAAGTTATTATTTATTTCCTTATATCATGATAAATGTTTATTATTCATGCTAGAATTGTATTAACCGGAAACATAATACATGTGTGAATATATAGACAAACAGAGTGTCACTAGTATGCCTCTACTTGACTAGCTTGTTAATCAAAGATGGTTATGTTTCCTAACCATGAACAAAGAGTTGTTATTTGATTAACAAGGTCACATCATTAGTTGAATGATCGATTGACATGACCCATTCCATTAGCTTAGCACACGATCGTTTAGTATGTTGCTCTTGCTTTTATCCATGACTTATACATGTTCCTATAACTATGAGATTATGCAACTCCGTTTACGGAGGAACACTTTGGTGCTACCAAACGTCACAACGAATCGGGTGATTATAAAGGAGTACTACAGGTGTCTCCAAAGGCGGATGTTGGGTTGGCGTATTTCGAGATTAGGATTTGTCACTCCGATTGTCGGAGAGGTATCTCTGGGCCCTCTCGGTAATGCACATCACTTAAGCCTTGCAAGCATTGCAACTAATGAGTTAGTTGTGAGATGATGTATTACGGAACGAGTAAAGAGACTTGCCGGTAACGAGATTGAACTAGGTATTGGATACCGACGATCGAATCTCGGGCAAGTAACATACCGATGACAAAGGGAACAACGTATGTTGTTATGCGGTCTGACCGATAAAGATCTTCAGTAGAATATGTAGGAACCAATATGGGCATCCAGGTCCCGCTATTGGTTATTGACGGAGACGTGTCTCGGCCATGTCTACATTGTTCTCGAACCGTAGGGTCCGCACGCTTAAGGTTTCGATGATGTTATTATGAGTTTATGTATTTTGATGTACCGAAGAAGTTGAGTCCGGATGTGATCACGGACATGACGAGGAGTCTCGAAATGGTCGAGACATAAAGATTGATATATTGGAAGCCTATATTTGGAGTTGAATGGTTCGGGTGAAAACGGAATTTATCGGAGTACCGGAGGTTCTGGAACCCCGGGAACTAAATGGGCCTTAGTGGGCCTCGAGGGAGAAGAGGAGGGGCCGGCCGGGGGTGGCGCGCCTCTCCCCCAGTCCGAATAGGACAAGGAGGCGGCGCCCTTCCCTCTTCCCCTCCCCCAATCCTACTCCAACTAGGAAGGGGGAGTCCTACTCCGGTGGGAGTAGGACTCCTCCGCCGCCTCCTTGGCCGGCCGCACCTCCCCCTCCCTCCTTTATATACGGGGCAGGGGGCACCCTAGGACACACAAGTTTGATCTACGGATCGTTCCTTAGCCGTGTGCGGTGCCCCTCCACCATATTCCACCTCGGTCATATCGTTGCGAAGCTTAGCGAAGCTCTGCGCCGATAGAACATCAAGATCGTCACCACGCCGTCGTCTTGTGGAACTCTCCTCGACACTCGGCTGGATCGAGTCGAGGACATCATCGAGCTGTACGTGTGTCAAGAACTCGGGGGCGCCGGAGTAACGGCGCCGGGATCGGTCGGATCGCGAGGAGAACGTACGACTACTTCCTCTACGTTGTGATCGCTTCCGCCGGGTCTCACGAGGGTGCGTAGACAACACTCTCCCATCTCGTAGCTATACATCACCATGATCTTGCGTGTGCGTAGGAAATTTTTGAAATTACTCGTTCCCCAACAAATGGCATCCGAGCCTAGGTTTTATGGTTTGATGTTTTGCACGAGTAGAACACAAGTGAGTTGTGGGCGATACAAGTCATACTACCTACCAGCATGTCATACTTTGGTTCAGCGGTATTGTGAGATGAAGCGGCCCGGACCGACATTACGCGTACGCTTACGCGAGACTGGTTTCACCGCTACGAGCACTCGTTGCTTAAAGGTGACTGGCGGGTGTCTGTCTCTCTCACTTTAGTTGAACCGAGTGTGGCTACGCCCGGTCCTTGAGAAGGTTAAAACGGAGTCTATTTGACAAACTATCATTGTGGTTTTTGATGCGTAGGTAAGAACGGTTCTTGCTAAGCCCGTAGCAGCCACGTAAAATTTGCAACAACAAAGTAGAGGACGTCTAACTTGTTTTTGCAGGGCATGTTGTGATGTGATATGGTCAAGACGTGATGCTATATTTTATTGTATGAGATGATCATGTTTTGTAACCGAAGTTATCGGCAACTGGCAGGAGCCATATGGTTGTCGCTTTATTGTATGAAATGCAAACGCCCTGTAATTGCTTTACTTTATCACTAAGCGGTAGCGATAGTCGTAGAAGCAATAGATGGCGTAAACGACAACGATGCTACGATGGAGATCAAGGTGTCGCGCCGATGACGATGGTGATCATGATGGTGCTTTGGAGATGGAGATCACAAGCACAAGAAGATGATGGCCATATCATATCACTTATGTTGATTGCATGTGATGTTTATCCTTTATGCATCTTATCTTGCTTTGATTGACGGTAGCATTATAAGATGATCTCTCACTAAATTATCAAGAAGTGTTCTCCCTGAGTATGCACCGTTGCCAAAGTTCGTCGTGCCCAGACACCACGTGATGATCGGGTGTGATAAGCTCTACGTCCATCTACAACGGGTGCAAGCCAGTTTTGCACACGCGGAATACTCAGGTTAAACTTGACGAGCCTAGCATATGCAGATATGGCCTCGGAGCATGGAGACCGAAAGGTCGAGCGTGAATCATATAGTAGATATGATCAACATAAAATGTTCACCATTGAAAACTACTCCATCTCACGTGATGATCGGTTATGGTTTAGTTGATTTGGATCACGTGATCACTTAGATGACTAGAGAGATGTCTGTCTAAATGGGAGTTCTTAAGTAATATGATTAATTGAACTTAAATTTATCATGAACTTAGTCCTGGTAGTATTTTGCAAATTATGTTGTAGATCAATAGCTCGCGTTGTTGCTTTCATATGTTTGTTTTTTGATATGTTCCTAGAGAAAATTGTGTTGAAAAATGTTAGTAGCAATGATGCGGATTCGATCCGTGATCGGAGGTTTATCCTCATTCTGCACGGAAGAATTATGTCCTTAATGCACCGCTAGGTGAGCGGACCTATTGCAGGAGCGGATGCAAAGCGTTATGAGCGTTTGGCTAGCTCAATATGATGACTACTTGATAGTTTAAGTGCACCATGCTTAACAGCTTAGAATCGGGACTTCAAAGATGTTTTGAACATCATGGACCATATGAGATGTTCCAGGAATTGAAGTTAATATTTCAAGCAAATACCGAGTTGAGAGATATGAAATCTTCAACAAGTTCTATAGCTAAAAGATGGAGGAGAATCGCTCAACTAGTGAGCATGTGCTCAGATTATGCGGGTACTTCAATCGCTTGAATCAAGTGGGAGTTAATCTTCCGGATAAGATATCGATTGATGAATTCTCTAGTCACCATCACCAAGTTAGTAGAACTTCGTGATGAACTATAGTATGCAAGGGATGATGAAAATGATTCCGAGTTTTCATGATGATGAAATCGATGAAGGTAGAATTCAAGAAAGAGCATCAAGTGTTGATGGTTGACAAGATCACTAGTTTCAAGAAAAGGGCAAAGGAAAGAAAGGGAACTTCAAGTAGATTGACAAGCAAGTTGTCACTCCCACGAAGAAACCCAAAGCTGAACCAAAGCCTGAAACCGAGTGCTTAATTGCAAAGGAAATGGTCCCGAAGCGGGCGCCCTAAATATTTGGTGGATAAGAAGGATGGCAAAGTGAAAAAGGGTATATTTGATATACTGGTGTTTTATGTGTGCTTTACTAGTGTTTATAGCAACCCCTCGGTATTTGGTACTGATTCGGTTGCTAAGAGTAGTAACTCAAAGCAGGAGTTGCAGAATAAGCGAAACTAGTTAAGGGTGAAGTGACGATGTGTGTTGAAAGTAGTTTCAAGATTGATATGATCATCATCGCACACTCCTATACTTTCGGGATTAGTGTTGAAACTAAATAAATGTTATTTGGTGTTTACGTTGAGCATGAATATGATTTGATCGTGTTTATTGCAATACGGTTATTCATTTAAGTAAGAGAATAAACTGTTGTTACATTTACATGAATAAAACCTTATATGGTTACACACCCAATGAAAATGGTTCATTGGATCTCGATCGTAGTGATACACATATTCATAATATTGAAACAAAAAAATACAAAGTTAATAATGATAGTGCAACTTATTTGTGGCACTTGCCGTTTAGGTCATATTGGTGTAAAGCGCATGAAGAAACTCCATCTTGATGGGATTTTGGAATCACTTGATTATGAATCACTTGATGCTGCGAACCGTGCCTTTTGGGCAAGATGACTAAAACTCCGTTCTCGGAACAATGGAACAAGCTATTGACTTATTGGAAATAATACATATCGATGTATGCGATCCAATGAGTGTTGATGCTCGTGGCAAATATCGTTATTTTCGACCTTCACAAGATGATTTGAGCAGATATGGGTATATCTACTTGATGAAACATAAGTGCGAAATAGTTGAAAGGTTCAAAGAATTTCAGAGTGAAGTGGAAAAATCATCGTAACAAGAAAATAAAGTTTCGTGATCGATCACGAGACGAATATTTGAGTTCGAGTTTGGTCTTCAATTAAAACAATGTGGAATAGTTTCACACTCACGCCACCGAACACCACAATGTTATGGTGTGTCCAAACATCGTAACCGCACTTTATTGGATATAGTGCAATCTATGATGTTTCTTACCGATTTACCAATATCGTTTTGGGATCATGCATTAGAGACAGCTGCATTCACGTTAAATAGGGCACCATCTAAATCCGTTGAGGCGACACTATATGAGCTGTGGTTTAGCAAGAAACCAAAGTTGTCGTTTCTTAATGTTTGGGGCTGCGATGCTTATGTGAAAAAGTTTCATCTGATAAGCTCGAACCCAAATCGGAGAAATGCGTCTTCATAGAATACCCAAAGGAAATTGTTGGGTACACCTTCTATCACAGATCCGAAGGCAAGATATTCGTTGCTTAAAATGGATCCTTTCTAGAGAAGGAGTTTCTCTCGAAAGAAGTGAGTGGGAGGAAAGTAGAACTTGATAAGGTAATTGTACCTTCTCCCTTATTGAAAGTAGTTCAATCACGTAAATCTGTTCTGTGACTACTACACCAATTAGTGAGGAAGCTAATGATGATGATCATGTAACTTCGGATCGAGTTACTACCGAATCTCGTAGGTAAACCAGAGTGAGATCCGCTTTTGAGTGGTACGGTAATCCTGTTTTGGAAGTCATGTAACTAGACCATGATGAACCTACGAACTATGAGGAAGCGATGATGAGCCCAGATTCCATAAAATGGTTTGAGGCCATGAAATCGAGATATGATCCATGTATGAGAACAAAGTATGGACTTTGATGGATTTGCCGATGATCGGCAAACCATAGAAAATAAATGGATCTTCAAGAGGAAGACGGACGTTGATAATAGTGTTACTATCTACAAAGCTCGACTTGTTGCAAAAGGTTTTCGACAAAGTTCAAGATGTTGACTACAATGAGATTTTGTCAATCAGAAGCGATGCTTAAGTCTGTTCGAATCATGTTAGCAATTGCCACAATTTATGAAATTTGGCAAATGGATGTAAAACTGCATTCTGAATGGTTTTACGGAGGAAGAGTTGTATATGATGCAACCGAAGGTTTTTTCGATCCAAAGGAGCTAACAAAGTGTGCAAGCTCCAATGATCCATCTATGGACTGGTGCAAGCATCTCGGAGTTGGAATATACGCTTTGATGAGTTGATCAAAGCATATAGTTTATCTACAGACTTGCGGTGAAGCTGTATTTACTAGAAAGTGAGTGGGAGCACTACAAGATTTCGATAAGTATATGTGAATGACATATTGTAGATCGGAAATAATGTAGAATTATTCTGCAAAGCATAAAGGAGTGTTTGAAAGGAGTTTTTCAAAGAAAGACCTCGGTGAAGCTGCTTACATATTGAGCATCAAAATCTATAGAGATAGATCAAGATGCTTGATAAGTTTTTTCAATGAGTACATACCTTGACAAGATTTGAAGTAGTTCAAAATGGAACAGTCAAAGAAAGAGTTCTTGCCTATGTTACAAGGTGTGAAATTGAGTAAGACTCAAAACCCGACCACGGCAGAAGATAGAAAGAGAATGAAAGTCATTCCCTATGCCTTGGCCATAGGTTCTATAAAGTATGCCATGTTGTATACCAGATCTATTGTATACCCTGCCTTTGAGTTTGGCAAGGAGTACAATAGTGATCTAGGAGTAGATCATGGACAGCGGTCAAAATTATCCTTAGTGGAATAAGGATATGTTTCTCGATTATGGAAGTGACAAAAGATTCGTCGTAAAGGGTTACGTCGATGCAAGTTTTGACACTGATCTGGATGACTCTAAGTCTCAATCTAGATACATATTGAAAGTGGGAGCAATTAGCTAGAGTAGCTTCGTGCAGAGCATTGTAGACATAGAAAAATTGCAAAATACATAACGGATCTGAATGTGAAAGACCCATTGATTAAGACTCTCTCACAAGCAAAACATGATCACACTTTAGTACTCTTTGGGTATTAATCACATAGCGATGTGAACTAGATTACTGAATCTAGTAAACCCTTTGGGTGTTGGTCACATGGCGATGTGAACTATGGGTGTTAATCACATGATGATGTGAACTATCGATGTTAATCACATGGTGATGTGATCTAGATTATTGACTCTAGTGCAAGTGGGAGACTGAAGGAAATATGCCCTAGAGGCAATAATAAAGTTATTATTTATTTCCTTATATCATGATAAATGTTTATTATTCATGCTAGAATTGTATTAACCGGAAACATAATACATGTGTGAATATATAGACAAGCAGTGTCACTAGTATGCCTCTACTTGACTAGCTTGTTAATCAAAGATGGTTATGTTTCCTAACCATGAACAAAGAGTTGTTATTTGATTAACAAGGTCACATCATTAGTTGAATGATCGATTGACATGACCCATTCCATTAGCTTAGCACACGATCGTTTAGTATGTTGCTACTGCTTTTATCCATGACTTATACATGTTCCTATAACTATGAGATTATGCAACTCCGTTTACGGAGGAACACTTTGGTGCTACCAAACGTCACAACGAATCGGGTGATTATAAAGGAGTACTACAGGTGTCTCCAAAGGCGGATGTTGGGTTGGCGTATTTCGAGATTAGGATTTGTCACTCCGATTGTCGGAGAGGTATCTGGGCCCTCTCGGTAGTGCACATCACTTAAGCCTTGCAAGCATTGCAACTAATGAGTTAGTTGTGAGATGATGTATTACGGAACGAGTAAAGAGACTTGCGTAACGAGATTGAACTAGGTATTGGATACCGACGATCGAATCTCGGGCAAGTAACATACCGATGACAAAGGGAACAACGTATGTTGTTATGCGGTCCGACCGATAAAGATCTTCGTAGAATATGTAGGAACCAATATGGGCATCCAGGTCCCGCTATTGGTTATTGACCGAGACGTGTCTCGCCATGTCTACATTGTTCTCGAACCGTAGGGTCCGCACGCTTAAGGTTTCGATGGCGGTTATTATGAGTTTATGTATTTTGATGTACCAAGAAGTTGAGTCCGGATGTGATCACGGACATGACGAGGAGTCTCGAAATGGTCGAGACATAAAGATTGATATATTGGAAGCTTATATTTGGAGTTCGGAATGGTTCGGGTGAAAACGGAATTTCTCGAGTACCGGAGGTTACTGGAACCCCCCGGGAACTAAATGGGCCTTAGTGGGCCTCGAGGGAGAAGAGGAGGGGCCGGCCAGGGGTGGCCGCGCGCCCTCTCCCCCCCAGTCCGAATAGGACAAGGAGGGGGGGCGGCGCCCCCCTTCCCTCTTCCCCCTCCCCCAATCCTACTCCAACTAGGGGGGAGTCCTACTCGGTGGGAGTAGGACTCCTCGGCCCGCCTCCCTTGGGCGGCCGCACCTCCCCCTCCTCCTTTATATACGGGGCAGGGGGCACCCTAGGACACACAAGTTTGATCTACGGATCGTTCCTTAGCCGTGTCTGGTGCCCCCTCCACCATATTCCACCTCGGTCATATCGTTCTGAAGCTTAAGCGAAGCTCTGCGCCGTAGAACATCAAGATCGTCCACCACGCCGTCGGCCGTGGAACTCTCCCTCGACACTCGGCTGGATCGAGTACGAGGGACGTCATCGAGCTGTCGTGTGTCAAGAACTCGGGGCGCCGAGTAACGGCGCCGGATCGGTCGGATCGCGAGGAGAACGTCGACTACTTCCTCTACGTTGTGATCGCTTCCGCCGGGTCTCACGAGTGCGTGAGACAACACTCTCCTCTCGTAGCTATACATCACCATGATCTTGCGTGTGCGTAGGAAAATTTTTGAAATTACTACGTTCCCCAACATATTCATACCCTTGAAGATCGCTAAGCGGAAGCGTTACAAGAACGTGGTTGATGGAGTCGTACTCGCGGCGATTCAAATCGCGAAAGATCCGATCTAGCGCCGAACGGACGGCGCCTCCGCGTTCAACACACGTACAACCCGGGGACGTCTCCTCCTTGATCCAGCAAGGGGAGAGGAGAAGTTGAGGGAGAGCTCCGGCAGCACGACGGCATGGTGGTGGAGCTTGCAGTTCTCCGGCAGAGCTTCGCCAAGCACTACGGAGGAGGAGGAGGTGTTGGGAGGGAGAGGGCTGCGCCAGGGGCAAAGGTGAAGCTCCCATGTGCCTCCCCACTATATATAGGGGTGGAGGGGGCTGGTTTCTTTCCCTCCAATTCCATTGGGGCGTTGGCAATGGTGGGAGGAAAGAAATCCCATCATTTCCTTCCCCACCGATTGTTATCCCCCTTTTTAGGGATCTTGATCTTATCCCTTCGGGATATGATCTTATTCCTTCTAAGGGGGGATCTTGGTGCGCCTTGACCAGGGGTGTGGGGCCTTTCCCCCACTAACCACGTTCATGTGGGTCCCCCCATGCAGGTGGGCCCCACTCCGGAACCTTCTAGAACCTTCCCGGTACAATACCGAAAAATCCCGAACATTTTCTGGTGGCCAAAATAGGACTTCCCATATATAAATCTTTACCTCCGAACCATTCCGGAACTCCTCGTGACATCCGGGATCTCATCCGGGACTCCGAACAACATTCCGTAATTGCACACTAATTCCCATAACAACTCTAGCGTCACCGAACCTTAAGTGTGTAGACCCTACGGGTTCGGGAATCATGCAGACATGACCGAGACAGCTCTCTGGCCAATAACCAACAGCGGGATCTGGATACCCATGTTGGCTCCCACATGTTCCATGATGATCTCATCGGATGAACCACGATGTCAAGGATTCAAGCAATCCCGTATACAATTCCCTTTGTCTACCGGATTCGATCGTCGGTATCCCGATACCTTGTTCAATCTCGTTACCGGCAAGTCTCTTTACTCGTTCCGTAACACATCATCCCGTGATCAACCCCTTGGTCACATTGTGCACATTATGATGATGTCCTACCGAGTGGGCCCAGATATACCTCTCCGTCACACGGAGTGACAAATCCCAGTTTCGATTCGTGCCAACCCAACAGACACTTTCAGAGATACCCATAGTGCACCTTTATAGCCACCCAGTTACGCTGTGACGTTTGGTACACCCAAAGCATTCCTACGGTATCCGGGAGTTGCACAATCTCATGGTCTAAGGAAATGATACTTGACATTAGAAAAGCTTTAGCATACGAACTACACGATCTTTGTGCTAGGCTTAGGATTGGGTCTTGTCCATCACATCATTCTCCTAATGATGTGATCCCGTTATCAATGACATCCAATGTCCATGGTGAGGAAACCGTAACCATCTATTGATCAACGAGCTAGTCAACTAGAGGCTTACTCGGGACATGGTGTTGTCTATGTATCCACACATGTATCTGAGTTTCCTATCAGTACAATTATAGCATGGATAATAAACGATTATCATGAACAAGGAAATATAATAATAATAACTAATTTATTATTGCCTATAGGGCATATTTCCAACAGTCTCCCACTTGCACTAGAGTCAATAATCTAGTTCACATCGCCATGTGATTAACACTCACAGGTCACATCGCCATGTGACCAACATCCAAAGAGTTTACTAGTGTCAATAAACTAGTTCACATCATCATGTGATTAAGCCTCAATGAGTTATGGGGTTTGATCATGTTTGCTTGTGAGAGAGGTTTTAGTCAACGGGTCTGGAACATTCAGATCCGTATATACTTTGCAAATCTCTAGGTCATATTGTAAATGCTGCTTCCACGCTCCACTTGGAGTTATTCCAAATGGTTGCTCCACTATACGTATCCGTTTTGCTACTCAGAGTCATTCGGATAGGTGTTAAAGCTTGCATCGATGTAACCCTTTACGCCGAACTCTTCATCACCTCGATAATCGAGAAACATGTCCTTATTACTCCAAGGATAATTTTGACCGCTGTCTGGTGATCCACTCCTTGATCACCTTTGTACCGACGACCATGTCAAGGTACACATCAGGTGCGGTACTCAGCATGGCATAACGTATAGAGCCTATGACAAAAGCATAGGGGACGACCTTCCTCCTTCCTCTTTCTTCTGCCGTGGTCGAGCTTTAAGTCTTAACTTCATACCTTACAACTCAGGCAAGAATCCTTCTTTGACTGATCCATCTTGAACACCTTCAAGATCATGTTAAGGTATGTGCTCATTTGAAAGTACCATTAAGCATTTTTTATCTATCCTCATAGATCTTGATGCTCAATGTTCAAGTAGCTTAATCCAGGTTTTTCTATTGAAAAACACTTTTTCAAATAACCCTATATGCTCTACATCATTTCTGATCCACAATATGTCAACAACATATACTCATCAGAAATTCTATAGTGCTCCCACTCACTTCTTTGGAAATACAAGTTTCTCATAAACTATGTATAAACCCAAAATCTTTGATCATCTCATCAAAGCGCACATTCCAACTTCGAGATGCTTACTCCAGTCCTTAGAAGGATCGTTGGAGCTAGCATACCTTTTAGCATCCTTAGGATCGACAAAACCTTTCTGATTGTATCACATACAACCTTTCCTTACGAAAACTGGTAAGAAAACTCGTTTTGACATCTATCTGCCAGATTTCATAAATGCAGCTAATGCTAACATGATTCCGACGGACTTAAGCATCGCTACGAATGAGAAAATCTCATCGTAGTCAACTCCTTGAACTTGTGAAAGACTCTTCGCCACAAGTCGAGCTTCATAGACAGTGACATTACCGTCCACGTCTGTCTTCTTTTTAAAGATCCATTTATCTCAATGGCCTGTCGATCATCGGGCAAGTCCACCAAAGTCTATGCTTTGTTCTGATACATGGATCCTATCTCGGATTTCATGGCTTCTAACCATTTGTCGGAATATGGGCCCACCATCGCTTCTCCATAGCTCGCAGGTTCATTGTTGTCTAGCAACATGACCTTCAAGACAGGATTAATGTACCACTCTGAAGTAGTATGCATCCTTGTCACCCTACGAGGTACAGTAGTAACTTGATCCGAAACTTCATGATCACTATCATAAGCTTCTACTTCAATTGGTGTGGGCGCCACAGGAACAACTTCTTGTGCCCTGCTACACACTAGTTGAAGTGAAGGTTCAATAACCTCATCAAGTCTCCACCATCCTCCCACTCAACTTTCTGAGACAAACTTTTCCTCAAGAAAGGACCCGATTCAAGAAACAATCCCTATTGCTTTCGGATCTGAATTAGGAGGTATACCCAACTGTTTTGGGTGTCCTATGAAGATGCATTTTATCCGCTTTGGGTTCGAGCTTATCAACCTGAAACTTTTTCACATAAGCGTCGCAGCCCCAAACTTTTAAGAAACGACAGCTTAGGTTTCTCCAAACCATAGTTCAAACGGTGTCGTCTCAACGGAATTACGTGGTGCCCTATTAAAGTGAGTGCGGTTGTCTCTAATGCCTAACCCATGAATGATAGTGGTAATTCAATAAGAGACATCATGGTACGCACCATATCCAATAGGGTGCAACTATGATGTTCGGACACACCATCACACTATGGTGTTCCAAAGGTATTAATTTCAAACAATTTCCACAATGTCTTAATTGCGTGCCAAAGCTCATAACTCAGATACTCATCTCTATGATCATATCATAGACATTTTATCCTCTTGTCACGATGGTCTTGAACTTCACTCTGAAATTACTTGAACCATTCAATAATTCAGACTTGTGTTTCATCAAGTAAATATACTCAGTATCTACTCAAATCATCCGTGAAGTAAGAACATAACGATATCCACTGCGTGCCTCAGCACTCATTGGACTGCACACATCAAAATGTATTACTTCCAACAAGTTGCTTTCTTGTTCCATTTTACTGAAAACGAGGCTTTCAGTCATCTTGCCCATGTGGTATGATTTGCATGTCTCAAGTGATTCAAAATCAAGTGAGTCCAAATGGTCCATTTGCATGGAGTTTCTTCATGCATATACACCAATAGTCATGGTTCGCATGTCTCAAACTTTTCCAAAAACGAGTGAGTCCAAAGATCCATCAACATGGAGCTTCTTCATGCGTTTTATACCAATATGACTTACATGGCAGTGCCACAAGTAGGTGGTAGTATCATTACTATCTTATATCTTTTGGCATTAACATGTGTATCACTACGATCGAGATTCAATAAACCATTCATTTTGGGTGTAAGACCATTGAAGGTATTATTCAAATAAACAGAGTAACCATTATTCTCCTTAAATGAATAACCGTATTGCGATAGACATAATCCAATCATGTCTATGCTCAACGCAAACACCAAATAACAATTATTTAGGTTTAACACCAATCTCGATGGTAGAGGGAGCGTGTGATGCTTGATCACATCAAGCTTGGAAAACTTCCAACACATAACGCCAGTTCACCTTTAGCTAGTCTTCGTCTACTCCGCAGCCTTTTATTTCGAGTTACTAACACTTAGCAACCGAACCGGTATCTAATACCCTGGTGCTACTAGGAGTACTAGTAGAGTACACATTAACATAATGTATATCCAATATACTTCTATCGACCTTGCCAGCCTTCTCATCTACCAAGTATCTTAGGGTAATTCTGCTTCAGCGACTGTTCCCCTTATTACTGAAGCACTTAGTCTCGGGTTTGGGTTCAACCTCGGGTTTCTCCACTAGAGCAGCAGCTGATTTGCCGTTTCATGAAGTATCCCTTCTTGCCCTTGCCCTTCTTGAAACTAGTGGTTTCACTAACCATCGACAATTGATGCTCCTTCTTGATTTCTACTTTCGCGGTGTCAAACATCGCGAATATTTCAAGGATCATCATATCTATCCCTGATATGTTATAGTTCATCACGAAGCTCTAGCACCTTGGTGGCTATGACTTTGGAGAAACATCACTATCTCATCTGGAAGATCAACTCCCACTCGATTCAAGTGATTGTTGTACTCAGACAATCTGAGCACAAGCTCAACGATTGAGCTTTTCTCCCTTAGTTTGCAGGCTAAGAAACTCGTCGGAGGTCTTATACCTCTTGACGTGGGCACGAGCCTGAAATCCCAATTTCAGCTCTTGAAACATCTCATATGTTCTACGACATTTCAAAAATGTCTTCGCTGCCTCAATTCTAAACCGTTTAACATTACGCACTGAACTATCACGTAGTCATTAAAACGTGTATGTCAGATGTTCGCAACATCCACAAACGACGTTTGAGGTTCAGCACACCGAGCGGTGCATTAAGGACATAAGCCTTCTACGAAGCAACGAGGACAATTCTCAGTTTACGGACCTAGTCCGCATAATCGCTACTATCAACTTTCAACTGAATTTTCTCTAGGAACGTATCTAAAATAGTAGAACTAAAGCGCGAGCCATGACATAATTTGCAAAAACCTTTTGACTATGTTCAGGATAATTAAGTTCATCTTATGAACTCCCACTCAGATAGACATCCCTCTAGTCATCTAAGTGATTACATGATCTGAGACAACTAGGCCGTGTCCGATCATCACGTGAGACGGACTAGTCAACATCGGTGAACATCTTCATGTTGATCGTATCTTCTATACGACTCATGCTCGACCTTTCGGTCTTCCGTGTTCGAGGCCATGTGCGTACATGCTAGGCTCGTCAAGTCAACCTAAGTGTATTGCGTGTGTAAATCTGGCTTACACCCGTTGTATTCGAACGTTAGAATCTATCACACCCGATCATCACGTGGTGCTTCGAAACAACGAACCTTCACAACGGTGCACAGTTAGGGGGGACACTTTCTTGAAATTTTAATGAGGGATCATCTTATTTACTACCGTCGTTCTAAGCAAATAAGATGCATAAACATGATAAACATCACATGCAATCAAATGGTGACATGATATGGCCAATATCATTTTGCTCCTTTGATCTCCATCTTCGGGGCTCCATGATCATCATCGTCACCGGCATGACACCATGATCTCCATCATCATGATCTCCATCATCGTGCCTTCATGAAGTTGTCACGCCAACGACTACTTCTACTTCTATGGCTAACGCGTTTAGCAATAAAGTAAAGTAATTTACATGGCGTTCTTCAATGACACGCAGGTCATACAAAAATAAAGACAACTCCTATGGCTCCTGCCGGTTGTCATACTCATCGACATGCAAGTCGTGATTCCTATTACAAGAACATGATCATCTCATACATCACATATATCATTCATCACATCCTCTGGCCATATCACATCACAAAACACTTGCTGCAAAAACAAGTTAGACGTCCTCTAATTGTTGTTGCAAGTTTTTACGTGGCTTCTATAGGTGTTCTAGCAAGAACATTTCTTACCTACGTAAAACCACAACGTGATATGCCAATTTCTATTTACCCTTCATAAGGACCCTTTTCATCGAATCCGCTCCAACTAAAGTGGGAGAGCAGACACCGCTAGCCACCTTATGCAACTAGTGCATGTCGATTCGGTGGAACTGTCTCGCGTAAGCGTCACGTAAGGTCGGTCCGGGCGCTTCATCCCATGATGCCGCGAAGCAAGATAAGACTAGTAGTGGCAGAAAATTAACAACATCTATGCCCACTGGCGCTTTGTGTTCTACTCGTGCATAGTAACTACGCATAGACCTAGCTCATGATGGCACTGTTGGGGACCGTAGCAGAAATTCAAATTTTTTTACGCATCACCTCAATCTATGGAGATACTAGCAACGAGAGAGAGGGGAGTGCATCTTCATACCCTTGAAGATCGCTAAGCGGAAGCGTTACAAGAACGTGGTTGATGGAGTCGTACTCGCAGCGATTCAAATCGCGGAAGATCCGATCTAGCGCCGAACGGACGGCGCCTCGGCGTTCAATACACGTACAGCCCGGGGACGTCTCCTCCTTGATCCAGCAAGGGGAGAGGAGAAGTTGAGGGAGAGCTCCGGCAGCACGACGGCGTGGTGGTGGAGCTTGCAGTTCTCCGGCAGAGCTTCGCCAAGCACTACGGAGGAGGAGGAGGTGTTGGGGAGGGAGAGGGCTGCGCCAGAGGCAAAGGTGAAGATCCCATGCGCCTCCCCACTATATATAGGGGTGGAGGGGGCTGGTTTCTTGCCCTCCAAGTCCATTGGGGCGTTGGCAAAGGTGGGAGGAAAGAAATCCCATCATTTCCTTCCCCACCGATTGTTATCCCCCCTTTTTAGGGATCTTGATCTTATCCCTTCGGGATATAATCTTATTCCTTCTAAGGGGGATCTTGGTGCGCCTTGACCAGGGGTGTGGGGCCTTTCCCCCACTAACCACGTTCATGTGGGTCCCCCCATGCAGGTGGGCCCCACTCCGGAACCTTCTAGAACCTTCCCGGTACAATACCGAAAAATCCCGAACATTTTCTGGTGGCCAAAATAGGACTTCTCATATATAAATATTTACCTTCGGACCATTCCAGAACTCCTCGTGACGTCCGGGATCTCACCGGACTCAACAACATTCGTAATCGCACACTAATTCCCATAACAACTCTAGCGTCACCGAACCTTAAGTGTGTAGACCCTACGGGTTCGGGAATCATGCAGACATGACCGAGACAGCTCTTTGGCCAATAACCAACAGCGGGATCTGGATACCCATGTTGGCTCCCACATGTTCCATGATGATCTCATCGGATGAACCATGATGTCAAGGATTCAAGCAATCACGTATACAATTCCCTTTGTCTACCGGTATAGTACTTGCCCGAGATTCGATCATCGGTATCCCGATACCTTGTTCAATCTCGTTACCGGCAAGTCTCTTTACTCGTTCCGTAACACATCATCCCGTGATCAACCCCTTGGTCACATTGTGCACATTATGATGATGTCCTACCGAGTGGGCCCAGAGATACCTCTCCGTCACACGGAGTGACATATCCCAGTCTCGATTCGTGCCAACCCAATAGACACTTTCGGAGATACCCATAGTGCACCTTTATAGCCACCCAGTTACGTTGTGACGTTTGGTACACCCAAAGCATTCCTACGGTATCCGGGAGTTGCACAATCTCATGGTCTAAGAAAATGATACTTGACATTAGAAAAGCTTTAGCATACGAACTACACGATCTTTGTGCTAGGCTTAGGATTGGGTCTTGTCCATCACATCATTCTCCTAATGATGTGATCCCGTTATCAACGACATCCAATGTCCATGGTCAGGAAACCGTAACCATCTATTGATCAACGAGCTAGTCAACTAGAGGCTTACTAGGGACATGATATTGTCTATGTATCCACACATGTATCTGAGTTTTCTATCAATACAATTATAGCATGGATAATAAACGATTATCATGAACAAGGAAATATAATAATAATAACTAATTTATTATTGCCTCTAGGGCATATTTCCAACAGTCTTCCACTTGCACTAGAGTCAATAATCTAGTTCACATCGCCATGTGATTAACACTCACAGGTCACATCGCCATGTGACCAACATCCAAAGAGTTTACTAGTGTCAATAAACTAGTTCACATCATCATGTGATTAAGCCTCAATGAGTTATGGGGTTTGATCATGTTTGCTTGTGAGAGAGGTTTTAGTCAACGGGTCTGCAACATTCAGATCCGTATATACTTTGCAAATCTCTAGGTCATATTGTAAATGCTGCTTCCACGCTCCACTTGGAGCTATTCCAAATGGTTGCTCCACTATACGTATCCGTTTTACCTTCATATGCAATGTTCTACTTTCCGCTGCTGCACTCTTAGAATTGCATACATAGGTTGATTGATTGGCTTGTGCTAAGTTGCTAAAATTTGCCAACACTTAAAATTAGGAAAATGCTAGATTTTTATTTGGTAAAGTAGTCTAATCAAAACCCCCCCTCTAGATATACTTTCGATCCTACAATCACCCATTGTTACTTGTTGCGCCTTTCCTTCAACGGTGAACGGCTTTCACATGTGGCAGAGACCCACCCTTCAACAATTGTGTACGCACCAGGGCATTTCCTAAACGGCGCCTTATGCGCCCGTCACTAGTGTTCCAGCAATCGAGCGCACACCACAACCCTTGCGCGTGGGCCGGCCTGTTGGGATTCTTTTTTTCCCTTGGGAAGCTGTAAAAAACACGGCGACACAGATTCAAACCAATGATCTCTTTATTCCCGATAATCTGCACTAACCACCTAGGCCATTGCATTTTTCTTCCTCTTTTTTATGCTTTTGTTCTTTTTTTCTTCTTTTCCCTTTTCTTTTTATTTTTAATTTCTTTTCTTTTCTTAATTCCATGATTTTTTTAGAAAATCAATGAATTGTTTTCAAATTTGTGATCTTTCTACAGTTTTTTTTTCAAAATCGATGATTTTTTCAATTTTGTAATTTTTTTCAAATTTGATGAACGTTTTTTAAAAAATGATATTTTTTTGTCAAAATGGATGAACTTTTTCCAAAACCAAAGATATTTTTTTAAAATTATGATTTTTTTTCAAAATTGATGAAATTTTTGATTTGCGATTTTTTAAACCCATTAACTTATATATATATAATTTTGGCTTTTCTCGCATAAGTCAACTCGGCTCACCCTGAGCGAGCAAACCAGAAGCGGTTCCTGGATGAACGACATGGTCGCCATGTAATTGGGCCAGCCCATAAAGCAGGCACTTGGGTGCGGTTCCTCCTAGTGGCGCTTAAGGCTCCACACATAGGAGCTCTCCAATTAAGGGCAAGTTCTTTTGTCGCTCATTGTTGTGGAAATAATCTGCCCTCTACTCAGCTTATTCCAGAAGCCGAGCTTTAAATTTTATTGTAGAAATCTACTAGTTAGCTCTTAATTAGGCTTCTAAAATAATTTTAAGTTGGGCTTTTCTAGAATAAGCCGAGTAGGGGGCAAGGTGAAAATCTTGAAAAAAAATTATACCTACTAATAAAGCAAGGTGATATTCTTGATTTTGTCCCATCTATATATTTTTTAATCTGACACGTTTTATAAATTGCCGATGTGGTACTGACGAACAGTTCGTTTTTGCCTCCCTCCATGCTCGCTGCATTGGGCCTGCTTTAGTCTAGCCCATCCATGTGCAACTTCCAGGTCCGTCACTTATGCCTCAACGAATTGTGCTAGCCTACAGTTGCTAGCCCACCATACACACACCACACACCTAAATGTCGACGCCAAGGAAATTATCAAGGAACGAATTGTGATTGCAAAGGAGTTGTAGCAAAGATAAAGAATGGATCGAAAGGAAGGAAGGCACGGTGCTATTATCAAGGAAATTTGTGCTCAAGCGAGAGACTATTTTTTTTCGCTAAAGGGCGATTTTATTAACTTAAAATGTAGCTGCAAGCGGATATAGAGCATAATGAGTAACACCCGCCTTTTCATAGTTAAGATGCACACCGCCAATCTCAAACAGTCTGACATAAGAAGAAAAAAACGACATATTGGCATGAGTAAAGTTGTAGAAGACCAACACTATGTATGTGGTAGACTGATCCGGAAATTATGCTGCCACCCATAATTTGTGCTCGAGCGAGAGTCTTTACTAGCTGTGATTTTATTTTTGAAGGACAGAGTATGAACTTTGATTCTCATAATTTAGCTAAGTTTTCTCCTTCTTTAGATGTGGGCCGCCACTTGTGGATGAGATCTCCCCATGACCCGTTTGTAATTCATGTAAACCGTACTCCAAACATTGAATAAAGTGTGGTTTACCCCTAAAGAAAAACTGAATGTCGACGCCAAGGAAAAAGGGTAGACGATGCACTCAGGAAAAGAAGAAGAAGAAAAAGAAGAAAAAGGATTTTTTTTTGTGAGAAAAGAGAAATAATTACAGAAAGGAAAAAAACTCACGGATGATGCATGTACATATCCCCTAATCCCTGTTCATGTCAGAAGATAATATACAGCGTATCCCGCACCCCATGGCGGGCGATCTCCACCTTTGGTTGGTCTCCTCCCGTCCTCTGCGGCCAGTTGCTAGATATTGTTCCCATGCACGCACGCACGTAAGCAACGCCGTCACTGCAGTACACTATTAAAATACAGATGAGCAGATTGTTAATCCGCCCGGAGGATCCTTCTAAATCCGTCGCCCACGTCCAGACATCCCGCACCCACCACGCCACAGAGGCAGGGGGGCCAGCTGCTAACCGACCCTAGCACCGTTGCCAAAGCCACCATCGCCATTAACTAGTGACGAACAGCTGCCGGTGCGAGGACACCGTACGCGCGCGATCTTGCAGATTAAGGGCGGGGAAATCCGACAGGTTCGCATGGGCGATTAGCTTAGTGGCCACGCTCAGGGTCGGCAGCTAGCGCGATTGTTAATTGGGCCGGGGCGGGTGGCAAGCACATGGCGACAGAATCCCCCAGGATATGATCTCGCATGCAGAAGCACACCACGAAGGAGCGCCCGAAAGGATTTCCAACCCATTAAATAATTAAACCAAGGAAGAGAAGTGAAGAGAGCTAAACATGCATGCACGAGACATCGGATTGTTTCTAGATTTGTCATGCGAATGATAATCAGGTTCTGAAAAAGATTACTGCAACATGTGGGATCCCAAAGATCATCTCCGTACGAACAGTTCAAAGGGCTTGCGAAATTGGATGATTACGTTCCTTGTGGTGGCATCAAGCATCAGAGCTCAAGTTCTAGACTTGTCGCTAGTGTTTGTGTTTTACTAGATGTGAGTGTTCGTGCATTCATAGAAATGAATATATGTATGTGCATGTGACCATTTGTGACTGCATTGTGTTAAAACAAAAAGTTTAAGAGACCCTTCCTTCTACCTCATTTTCGGTTTCTGGGGTGGCGGGTAATTACGAGGTGCGCCATTTACCTCAACATCTCTTCCTCGTCGATTGCCCCCAAACCTTTGCGACCACCCCACCTACCTACACAGGTTGCATGGCGGTGTGAGATTACAAAAATCCACCACAATTAAGAGACACAGTCTTAGCAAGATGTGTGTGTTGAGCATTGTTGAGGAAATCGTTAACTGGTAGCTGCTCGGTTGGCTAGCGAGTAGGGGATTAATAGTCTAATCGGCAAGTTAATCAATTAATCGATCGATTAATCAATTTATCAGCTACTCGGTAACCCTACAAGTAGGGATTAATCGGTAAGTTATCTGGTTAATCGGATGAATTCTTGAACAGGGGTGTTGAAAGTCGTCCGTCATTGGAAATCATCCTGTGACCCTAGACAAAAAGATTACTGCAACATTTGTGAGCCACAAAGCATGCTAAGGGCTACTTCGTTTGAGACTTATTGATGGCTGCTAAAACATTTAAAAGAACGGGCCCTAAAGCTCCCTAGATTGGGAGGTGAACTAAATTTAAAATGTACTCCAAGTATGCTTGGTCTATGGGCAGGAATGTTGGTCTATGAGTGTATATACATCTTATGAAGAAACATAGTAATCAAATAAAAGGTCAAAAAATTCTGAAAATATTTTAAAAATAAACTTGACCCTCCATTGTACTTGTAAAAAAATCCACAACAGGAAAAACCCCGTTGATTCCTTAAAAAAGTCCAAAATAGTGTGAATAGTGACCTACAATAGCAATACAAAAAATTGCCCTAAAGTTAACGCTAGTTTTTAATTCTCGTAAAATTATGTACTAGTGCAAAAGAAAGTCAGGTTAGGTTTATTCTAAAAAAAATATTCTATTTTTTTTATTATTATTAAAATTTTCCTATACCAGGTGTATTTTTTTGAGCATCAGTACAGACACAAGCGCTCATATACACGCGCATACACTCATCCCTATGAACGCACACACGCACACCCTACCTCTATGAGCACCTCCGAGAGACTGAGCCGGCATATCATCTTGAGATTTACGAAGTCACCATAGGCGCCTCGTCGTTGACGGAACGTCTCCTCCCATCGAAAGCGCATCGCCGAAATCACGAAATAAATCTGAAATAATGCGAGCACCAGGATTTGAACCCTGGTGGGTTGGGGATACCACTGTCCACCTAACCAACTCAACCACAGGTTGATTCGCTATACCAGGTGTATGTACACCCACGAACCAAAGGCATTTTCAATGTATACCTTTTATATACAAAGGGCCGAAGGGGGCCAATAAGGCCGGCAAAGGAAAGTACTGAGAAGATTGGGCTTCTTTTTGTGATATTAACTACTCCATCCGTCCGAAAATACTTATCATTAAAATGGATAAAAATGAACGTATGTAAAACTAAAATACGTCTAGATACATCTTCTTTATTCATTTTGATGACAAATATTTTCGGACGGAAAGAGTACCAGTCGATGTATCCTCAAATGTTATGCAGTCGATGTCAGGTATAACGTCTATAAAAAAGTCGATGTCATGTGTACTCAGGCTGGGGCACGTAGAATGTTGGAATTTTGGTTCTCATTATAAAGGGCACTGGTTGAATCATTGCACCAGACACTAGTCCTGATGGGATGCCAGGTGCAAGCAATTGCTCCGTACGCACGTAACCATCGTCGAACTCACCATTGGTGCTGTTCGTTCACCAACCACTACGCCTGCCGGGTCGACAGATGGAATAGCTATCGATGACACGTGTCAACCAGCCAGGATGCCCAGCTTAGATTAGTTAGCTAGCTGACGGGGATTGCCTGCGAGCACGGGAGCTTGGGAGAGTCCTTTTCAGCTCAAATGCCTGCTGATAAGTACTCACTCCGTCCAGAAATACTTGTCATCAAATGGATAAAAGGAAATGTATTTAGACATATTTTAGTTCTAGATTCTTCCCTTTTTATTTATTTTGATGACAGGTATTTTCGGACGGAGGGAGTACTTTATCTGTTCCTAAATATTTGTTTTTTTAGAGATTTCAAATGAACTACCACATACAAATGTATATGGACATATTTTAGAGCGTAGATTCACTCATATTGCTTCGTATGTAGTCACTTGTTGAAATCTCTAGAAAGACAAATATTTAGGAACAAAGGGAGTAGTATTTCCTTCAGTTTTATTAGATAGGTTTTTTTTCCTAACCTTCTGGCCAGGAAGATAAATCCATGAGATGGATGTGCTGTCTGGTCGGCAGCGGCGACCGACGTGGGTGGCATGGGTTGGACGGCGACGAGACAGAATGAGAGTGATGCGGGTGTCCTGATCAGAGGTGCGGCAGTTGTTATTAGTAGAGAGAAAAAAGAGCTTCCAAATGTATAAAATGTACTGGTCGGCACTATGGAACCGTCCTTTCATTCACAGAGCTAACTGCTAGTACGGGGAGGATTTTCATATGAATTCCGCAGGATCCTTTTCTGTTTAATCCGTGCCAAAAGATTGTTTCCTGCGGCTTTAGACCTTTCATAAAGAATCCTTTGCCTTTTGTAGAGAAATCTGACGAAGTAGCACACACATTTCTGTGTAAGGCTACTCATACTACCTTCATATTGCATAGTAACATAAAGTAGTATCATAAATGATCATGTTTATTGCCATGCATGATACTCCCTCCGTTCCTAAATATAAGCCTTTGTAGAGATCCCACTAGATAGACTACATACGAAGCAAAATGAATGAATCTAAACTTGAAATGCATCTATATACATCCGTATGTGATTCATAGTGGAATCTTTACAAAGACTTACATTTAGGAACGGATGGAGTACAAAGTAGCATGACATTTAACATCATACGGTATCTACCTATGTTACTCTAACCCTCTCTCTCTTCTTTAATTATGTGCCACATAAGCATGTTTGATAGTATAGTGGGCAACACTAGCCATCAGACTACTGATAATTTGATCATATCAGACTCCCGTTGGATTAGAAGCCTGACGTACGTCCGATCTGCTAGCTTAGGCCCACGCAAAATTAGTTGTTGCCGCTAATTAAGTGCTTTGTAACTGCTCCCGCAACCCACGCCCGGGTTACTCCTTCCGTTCATTTCTTCTTCTTCCTCCTAGGACGTTGCTTCCTTGTTGCATGTTTCCTTAAATTACGCCAGGTTACCAGATTTTCATGCACCCATGTGATGGAAAGCATTACTTTTTTTTAGATGGATGAAAGCATTACTTGTGATAACCAAATACATTTCTTTTACGAAACAGATACCCTAAATTCATATATTATAAATCATGTAAATTATGCTTCGATTCTAAGTGATAAATCTCGAAAACACTACTGAACTTGATTGTTTCTATTCTATAACACGTGCAACATACTGTGCTTCCATCATATTACAATTGTGTTTCTGTTGAGAAGAATATTTGCTTCGATTGTGTTTCTGTCGAAAATAAAATTTGTTTCTACCAAAAAAAGAGATTTATTCCTCTCTAGCAAAAAAACGCATCCAATGTTAAGCTACACTTTTTTTTACAATCATGCAAAATTTTGTTTCCACCCACTGGAATCCAATAGAACATAAAGTTGCATCAGGCAAACATAAAAATGCTACTTTTATATTTGATATATATGTTTCCAAGGAAATGAAAATTACAATCACAATTCAGAGTGAGCCTGAAGCAGGCAACATCTCTCGCAACTTCTTGTTGGCTGCCCTGACCCTCTCCCCTATTGTAGCTCCGATGATTTTCAGCAGGTGCCGCCGTGAACCGTGCTTCAACTGTTGCATACCACCAAACATAGCCTCCACCGGGAATACGTATACAGTACAATGTCTGCTGAAAATAGTTGTATGAAACAAGATATTAGAAATACAAAATCTTATTTGTATAACAGAGTACAACAAATTGCAGGAAGCATTAAATTGTGGAAACTCAATATAATAGATCTTTGTATGAAGCAGAGATCATTGATAATAAATAATAAACAAAGTTTGGTACCAACAAGAGGATGCATCCCTTGTGTCGCCGACATACAAACTGAGCCGATTATTGGTTTGATGAATGGAAGCATTTTTTATTGTGATACGAAACAAAATGATTACAGTGTAGAAGCACCCTGGTGAGAAGCACGAAAAAGTGCATTGGATACATGGTTATTTGGAAGCATGGAATTTCGAAGATAAAATGAAAACAAATATTGCTCTGGGGAGGCATATTTATGGAAGTAACATACTATTCGGGAAATAAGAGGAAGTATGAGAACATGGGAACTCAAGATAACTCGTCGTGATATGAAGCATAGAAATATGATAATGAATAATCAAACCAAGCTTGCTAGCTACATGCAGCTGCATCTGTATGTCGCTGACATTCAATAGAAAGAATTTTCAGTAGATAAATGCAAGCATTTTTAATAATGAACCAACTGCTTTTTTGTGTGCTTCTTACCTTGGTGCTTCTACATTGTAAGCATTTTTCTGGACGATCAAAACAAAATGCTTACAATATGGAAGCGCTAAGGTAGGAAGCACGGAAAAAAAATGAAGTTGGGTCATTATTAGTGATAGGTGGAGGCATGAAGGTTTGGAAATGAAACAAAAAACATCGCCGCCAACTATGGAGGCGCTTTTGTGTTACTCCATATACAAGAAGCAACGGAATTTGTTTACTCAACAATTCTCATATACATTGGAAGCACTCAAAAACTAAAATAAGGGATTAAGTACGATTGTCTGCTTACGTAGCTATGGATGATGGAATTATCTAAATAATCCAACAACAAAATTGTTCGACGACAAATAACCTAATACATGGACAGAACAATTTCGCAGACAATGAACATAAAGTACTTGGCAGACAGTACACAGAAAATTGCAATTTGGAAATTACAAATCATAAAATTGAGGGTGATCGACGAAGTGAAATACTCCGATCCCGAGATTTGGCCCTTTAAGGGGAAAATGTCGGGGGGACACCGCAGGGCCGGCAGGCTCTACTTTTGCAGCCGATTCACCCAAGAGGAACATGATGAAGCACGAACCACCAAAGAGATGAGGGGCTCGACCCCCTAATGTCGGGATGGCGCAGCTGCGATGTGCCCTGAGGGCAGTCGGGGGCCGCATCGGTGGACCAGAACCCCGGGGTCGCACCAATGGAGATAAAGATGGAGTTCGGAGGAGCATGTATCGGATCTAGGCAGTGGGATGGTTGTGTGCTCGAGGACGATGTAATGAGGAAGCAAGCGGTGTGCAGCGCAATCTGAGAGGTCGGGGCGACGCGGTTGACGACAATCTGGACCAAAGGAAACATCAAAAAAAGTTAGGAAGCATGAATATTAAAAAGCATCAATTTGTTGTTATCTGGACATAATTCATATCAGTGGAAGCACATAATTTTGTAAGTCAATGTATGTTGCCAACATGTGTCTGCATCATCTAAAAAAAACTGTCTGTGCATCGATCATTTTGTGATCTATATAAACCAATTTTCTCCATCAGTGCAAACAAACTGGAATGCCAAAGCACAAATCTAATGCTTTCAAACCATGGTTACTAGAAACTTTGAATTGAGAATAATCTGTGTGTGTGAGGATTGGGGACAAGTGATTGATGGCAGGCAATTCACGCAATGCAAGTCAGACACCCCAGAACAGCCAATCCTTGACAGATAATTAGCATATCTACAAATGAATAGTGGGCACGCATTGTATTAGAAACCTAATTGCATCACTGACATTAAGAATTATTGAACTGAGAATAATCAGGACCTACGGCCATGATGATGGAGGGGGCGGGGTGGGGGGTTGACGCAATGCCTTACCTTCGATTATCCCACAGACGGGTGATGCTCCTGGGTAGCTTGCGAGGCAAGGAACATGGTGGGGATGACACCCATGAATGCCTAAACCCTGTAGCACACCGATCAGGTCGCTCGGGGTAGCATCACGGAGTGGAACAGTGCAGGGGATCAGATCTGCCAGTTGCGGCCGATGGCGAGCTCGGGGCGGGGTGAACGGGAATCGATTTCGGGCAGTTATGTAGGAACAGCCGAACAGGGGCAGCGCAGTGGAAGGCAAGCTCGGAGGTGTGGGCTGCGTTGTTGGTCAGCCATGCACGAGAGTAGGGGGATTGCAGAGAGATGAAACAGGTGCGTGATTAGAGGGGATGGTTAGAGCATGCATTTAAACCGGGTGATTAGCAAATAATTAAGCGTGAGGTTAATCTTTGATTTCTGGTCCGTGGGATCAAGCAAATATCGATGGCCCAGGAGTGGTCTGGCGGATGCTCTGTATCAGACTACGGATACCAAGTGTTTCCCTTTGATAGTCCAAGTGCATGTTACCGTTATGTTACCCTCACTATGGCCACCTAATTGAAGTGGTCGTGTCACTATATTTTCACATCTTGAGAATCCTATGAATCAGAGCCATTAATCATATGACGATTGTGCTGGCGATTATTTGAGAGTCACGCTGACTTGGCCAACCCACGCTGCTCCTACATATCCCTTGCCGCCGGTATCTATAATTTTATACCGCATCCTATGTTTTTAAATATAAGATGCTTTGACGCTTTAATTTAAACTGCAAAACATCTTAACTTTAGAAATAGGGGCAGTACTGTTTTAGTGTATGAGAATTCTGAATGGAGGCCGAGTTCCATGGAGGCTAAATATGATAAATGCAAATTTCATATATTTTACATTTTATTTTTTTATTGGAGAGAATGCATATATACCTAGAGGCATAATGTATATGTGTGTAAATTTTCTGGACGAAATACATTAAATATGTGGTTTTCTCAACACATACACTGTTAATTCTCAATGTCCATGATGTTTTTTCACAACTCGCATTTCAAGGTATTTCATCTAGAAATTTTATAGACATATATACATTATATTCATGTATATTTTTTCGGAGTTTATCAAAACTGAAAAGTTTGAATTATGATTCTTTTAAAAAATTGGCCTCCATGAAGCTCGACCTTCAAAATGCCATACTCCTTATAGTGGACCGCTTATATGGTTGTTGTGTGTGGCATTTCATCTAATGCAATAATCTTGGATGAGTGTGCGCCTTCTTCTGCAACATCTGCCCTCTACCCCCTATCCTCCCTACTCGATCCAATCGACTGTCTTCCCCATAAGCGGACAGTATCGCTATAGCGTCGCCTCATCCGATCACTGTCGCCGCTGATCATGCACCTTTCTAACCCCCACCACACCGTGCCAATTTCCTCAACGACGGTGTCCCTACCCGCACAGTGAACCATCAACCATGTTACCATGTCTAGCTAGGTCAAGGCGCCAACGCCATCATCTTCGGCTCGAGCGGAACTTAAATGAAAAATGAAGAATTACTTACCTACATGGCATCTGCAATGATTGGGTGATATGAAACGAACAAATCATTTCGGCTTTCCCTACTAGTGACCTAGGTGTCCAGGCAAGCGACCACCAATCTTCTTCGCTAGTGAGTCCACGGATCCCCTCTTTCTCCGTACGTCACTCTGTTGACGGGAGGAAGCGGGGAATCCCAAAGCATTGGTATGATGGTTGTATGATTAGGAATAAAGTTAGATTTTGTTTATGATTGGCGGTAAGAGACGTTGGCGTGGAACAAGGGCTGCCCCTCCCGCCCTCGTTCCGGTGGTGCTTATTTGTATCATTGAGAGTCATGTCCCTGGATCTGCTTCTTTGGTCCTGGATTTTTCGTCTGCATGTTTGTCTCAGTGGCATGTTCTACGAAGCGGATATTGTCGTTGTGCTTTTTAGCCATTCGACTGCAGTTCTGATCGATAAAGGTTAACCAATTTCAGCCTTGTTGGAGAGCGTGTGAGATTTGTGTTCCTCGACTCCCTCTGGCCAGATCACGGGCGTTCTGCAAGCCCTCTCTGATGTTTTCTTCTCCGAGTGGCAGTTTTCTACATAGATCGTAGGTACCAACATCTTTTGGTCTACACCAATGACTTTTATATACCTTTTCTTAGGGGATTCGACTACCGCTTCTACAAGCTCCTGGGTGGTTTAGACAAGTTTGCTCCTATGGGATAGAGACCCAGAGGCAGCAACGAGCTTTAGTCAGGGCATTGCTGCCGATGGATGCGGCAGGGAGAAGACTTTGACACCACAAGGAATTGGACGTATTTTTCAGTCTTCATAATATATTTTCATAATCATGAGAATGTATTTCAAGGGTACGTGATATTACTTGATATATGCCTTCAAAAAAAAGAGAAGGCATGGTTGAACTTATCGCCGTTGGGCACGGGCCACTAGCTAGGTCCAAAACTAACCGCATGCCACAACTAGCATGTCGGTTTTTATTTTACTAGTCCGGGGAGGCGTGGCCGGATGGAGAAGCGGAGATCAGAACCGTCCACGACAGAGCGAGCGAGAGAGGGGGCGAAGCCCGAAGCCGGCCGGCAGGGAGGCGATCCGGGGAGCTGGCGGTGAATAGAAAAGGCGGAGAGTAGATACGCAACATCTTCCCCGAATCCCCCACCCCACCCCACCTCCTCCCCCCTCCCCCGCGCCGCGGCGACGGAAAGCCACCTCCATACAAATACGGAGACGCTCCACCCGTCTCCTCCGCATCCGCTCCACCGCCCGCCCGCCGCAACCGCAGTGAGTCCCTCCCCACCCCGCACCTCATCCGCCGAATCGCGCTCCGCCGAGCCGCGGGGCCGCAATTGCCGCAATCGCGCGGGCCGGGGTCGCAGTCGCGGCCGAGACGGGCTGTAGCAGTGACGGCGAGGGCCTTGTTGTTGTTGTTGCTGGTTGACGCAGGTGCCGCCGGGCTCGAGGGCTAGGGCGCCATGGGGACGTACCTCAGCACGCCCAAGACGGAGAAGCAGACCGCGGACGGCGAGGGCTCCCGCGTCCGCTACGGCCTCGCCTCCATGCAGGGATGGCGGACCACCATGGAGGACGCCGTGAGTTCCTCCTCTCCCCGCCCTCCACCCCCCTTGCTCTCTCCGTTTCGCGTTTTGCGCGCGCCGCTCGGTACGGTACGGCTAGGGTGCGCAGGCAGCGCGTGGCTCGATGCGCCAGTTTGTGGGGAACGAATTCGCGGCGGCTCGGGGGCTCCCGGGGTGGCGCCTCTTGCGTAGATAGATTCGCTCGCCCGCGTCATGATGAGTTAGTTGGTCGGCGGTGGTGCGATGGTGCGATGAATTCCCGTTAGCGATTCCCCCCAATGGCGTTTCCCGTATTTGCCGACGCGGCGGTCTGGTTTGCATCGGGAGTTCGCTGTTTGTTGATTCCGTCCTGCCCTGTTCATTCGCGTCACGAGCTTATCTGCTGAACTGATCCCCCTGAATTCCATTGCGATTCACCCCCACTGGTGGTAGCGGTTTGTCAGACTGTCACTTGCATTGTGAGTTCGCTGTTTCTGATCCCGTTATTCATTTGCCTCGTGTGATCGGGTCTCTTCCTGTTATTTGGGAACCGACCACACCACCTAGTCAGAATTAAAGTTGTTACTCATTCACCCAATGGCAACATTTTCCGTGCAAACGGAAAGGCTCTCGGCGTAGCGGTTTGTCGGTTGCCGCCTGCATTGGTAGCTTTCTATCTGTTGTTCACCCGCCAAATCGCCTTTCCTCTGTAAGGTCGAAAGTTTGAGATGTGGTTTGTCGGCTTGCGACTTGCACCGGAAATTCCATTGGTTCGCTCAATGGCGCCAGCGCTTCTCTATAGGCGAAAAGCTTGAGATAGCGGTTTATCGGCTTGCTGACTTGCATTTGGGAGTTCACTGCTAGCTAGCTCATGTAAATGGATTCTGATTCTGACGTATGACTGAAGTTGGAGATTTAGAGTGCTGCATCATATCTGAAGCTGTCTTGTCGAGGATAAGAGTTGTTTGCTTGTGATACTTAAGTTTGAGTGTATCGGCATGTTTATTACTCGTTAAAATCTGACTTGGCACCTGTTTACCCTTGTAGCATACTGCTGTGCCACAGCTTGATGAACGCACATCCTTTTTTGCCGTTTTTGATGGGCATGGAGGTAAATACTGGCTGTTTTCTCTTCTCGTTTAACTTTATACCGTACCATCTATTCAGTCGTACCTGTTCTGTTTGTTTCACAATGGTTTGTACCTATTTTGGTTTAAGCTGGTCACATCTTACTTTGAGTGGATTAGTATAATCTAACCCTTTAAAACCTTCAATAGAACGAAATTCTGTATTGTTACCTTACACTAAATCATGCATTGCACATCACTATGTGGTTTGCTGTTATTCTGTTCAACATAAATACAATTAGCACTATTTTATCATCAAGGTACTTTCATACAGTATTGGATGTGTATAGCTATTGACAGGACTGCAATGTTCACGTTAACTGGCAGGACTTGTTATTTGATCATCATTTTTGCTTACTGTGTTGTCCTCTCCTGAAGGTTCATGGCCTTTTGATTCCCTCATTGGATTTTATTTTTTTGAAACCTAAAAGATTGCTTCAACAACAAAAAGTGTTCACTGGCTTTATTAACTCTGAGAATTAAACATTTGTAGCATTGACTAGTTGTTGTGTGTATGCTGTGGAGATTAGCTATGTTGAGTTTGGCTTTACAGCATGGCAGTATCCTAACATGGCAATAGCTAATCAAATGACTCAGTAGCTACATGTTTCCATTTAACCATTGGATGTAAGAGATAGAAGCACATATTTGGAAAATGTCAGTTGAAAATTTACACGTGCTTTCGCTTTTAGTGAAAAAAATAGCTGCATTATGTGTTGTCTTCTTATGTGTGACATGAATTTATTAGCCAATACAAAATACAATTTACAGGGAAAGCAGTCGCTAAATTCTGCGCCAAACATCTACACATGCAATTCTTAAGAAGTGCGGCATATTGTTCTGGTGATTTAGCTTCTTCTGCTCGGAAAGCCTTTTTGAGGTATCTACCATGTTCTTTCTTTGCACTGTGGTATGCTTTTTGCTTGAAACTGACATGCTTGATGGTTCAATGAATCTGTATCGCTCTTTCAGAATGGACGAGATGATGAAAGGGCAAAGGGGATGGAGAGAACTGGCTGAGCTGGGAGAAAAGGGGCCAAAGTTTGCTGGAGTGTTGGAGAGTATAATTTGGTCTCCCAAAGCTGGAGATGCAGAAAAACTTGGGGACGGATGGCACTCTGAGGAGGTAAAATTGCTTCCTCCTCCTTCTCTCTGCTCAATCCCTTCTGCTGGATATGGAATCAAATAGGTTACTTTTCATGGCACAGCTCATCTTTTATTTGAGAATAAATTTGATGGATAGAACTGCTTGGATTGTGGGCATTTCTCAACCCATATTTAAAGAGGGGTTTGCTTTAAAGTGGTGATGTTGTTAAGCAAAGTGGGTTGGGTAGGAGGCTTGTGCCCTGCTTTAGAAAGGGAGACTGATGGAGTTTCTGCAGGGATGGGTGGGAACTGGGCCGGTGAATTGCTCAGATGAGATTAGTGAATCTCCTAATACTGACCAGTCGTAAAACAGACTGCAGATTGTTCCATACCCCTGTATTGAAATACGAGAACATATATGCAGTAATTACCTAACATCATTGTTTCTAAAACATAAGTCCGTCATGTTACTTGCAGTACAACAATGTTGGGGTGTTATATTTATATGTGCCCTTGTTTCTTATACAGTAAACTCAAAAAAACTACTTTTATGATGTTCTAGTAAATATTAAGTTTACCGGACCCTTTTTTAACTCTGCTACTGTACCAGGGTCCTCATTCAGATTTTTCTGGGCCAACATGTGGAAGCACAGCGTGTGTGGCTATCATAAGAAATGATCAACTGGTTGTTGCAAATGCTGGGGATTCCCGGTGTGTTATCTCAAGGAAGGGTCAGGTATGCCAGTTGTAACCATCTTTAGTTGTAATTGAAGTATAAATGCTAGCTTATGTTTTCTGAACTCATCTACTGTTAAGGCTCGCGATTTGTCACGAGATCACAAGCCAGAACTTCAGTCAGAAAAAGAGAGGATTGAGAATGCTGGTGGTTACATTGTTGCTGGGCGGGTCAATGGAAGTTTGAACTTGACAAGAGCAATTGGTAGCACACACTCCTCAAGTAAAACATTTATATATTGGATGTATTATTGGTACTCATTTTTGTAAATCTAATCCCCAGGGGATATGGAAATGAAAGAAAATAAACTTTTACCAGCCGAGAAACAGACTGTCTCAGCTGAACCTGAAGTGAACACAGTGAGTTTTGCTGCCTCTTTTCTGTCAGTTTTGTTTGAACAAAATTACTCAACTCAGGATTGCCTTACTGTTGGTCAGGTTACACTTTCTGAGGATGATGAATTCATTGTTTTGGCCTGTGATGGTATATGGTATGAATTTTTGGCTGTAATAATTATTCATTCTCAGGATTGAGACTTATCGTGGTACCTGCTTTGCCTGTTTTTTTCTTGTTGTTCATGATTTATATCATAGTAAAGGGCTTCCCAATTGTACCTTTTGTATCAGAGTCATGAAACTTGAAGTCAGAGTCATGAAACTTGAAGAGGATATAACACAATTATTTTCCTTGATTTCCATGTACTATTCCGAAAGCATAGAGGGAAAGAAAAACTTGCCACCACCGGGCATGCCATTGTTTGATCTGGGCACTACATATGATGCATGTTAATCAAGAACACCTGGCTATGTTGGCAAGTTGACATAGTACAGGAGCTTATTGTCATCATTCATCAACATAATTGACATGGCACATATTTACTAGCTTTACAAGTTGCTGCTTAATTTTCAAAATTTTGCTGAGGGTCTGTAGTATGTTTGCAGTTCTGAACCTTAAATAACAAGTACGCAATAGTTTGTGATAAGGATAGACCGAAAGCATAACATGGTGTTTTTCCAGTGTAACATTCTGGACGCTTAGAGCCCATTGACACACAATTCTGCTGAGATGTTATGTTGTCTCTTGAAGATTGAGAGCACAATGGTCGCTCAACAGAACTGGTGCCTTATTTCAGATGCCACGTACACCCGGACAAATTATATACAGTACTAAATTTGAATTGGAGAATGCCAATGTGTCTTTAGAGAACTTAGTTATTTCAGCGTGTCCTTGGATCTGTAGTGACCAGTATGGCACAAGTAATGTTGATCACACTCTTCTCGTATGCCTCATGTTGTGATCGTTGAGGGGTTAGATTTTGTGCATTTAGCAAGCAGTGTCGAACATGGTTAGACTGGTACTAGTGGAAGCTCAGTTGCAACCAGTTTTGCAGATACTATGAGACTTGGTTAGTTCCATGCCATGGAGTCAACACCTTTGATCTGGATCAGTCCAGAGTTTTTGATCTTTTAGGCTGTGGAACGTTTTCTTTTATCAACGTCATCTTAAATGCTATCACTGAAATGTTGTTCAAAATTAAGACGGATGAATTACAGATCGAAGGCAACAGAGGCTCCATACTAGAATCTGAGGCTACTTTCATAGACTCTTAGCATGCTACTTTTGTATGTGATCTGATGATGTATCAACTTATTTATTACCTGTGTGACCTGATTGATGAGCTTTATAATGCACACATGCATTCATAATTACACTTTCCATCACGACTTGATTTTCATTAACTCCCTTATTTTATGACAGGGACTGCATGTCAAGTCAACAAGTAGTGGACTTTGTGCACGAAAAGTTGAAGACTGTAAGCACCTCTGTTTCGTCGAACATAGATTATTGATATTGTGTAGTGTTATGGTACTCATATACCAGGGGGTTGAAAATCCGCAGGAGGATAGTCTATCTGCTGTGTGTGAGAAAGTGCTCGACCGGTGCTTGGCGCCTGAGAGTGGCGGGGAAGGTTGTGACAACATGACGATGATCTTGGTTGTGCTCAAGAAGCCTACCGAGTTGGCCGCTACTTCTAGCTCGGAGCAATCTCCGGTCATGCCTACCAAGTCGGCTGCAGCTACTTCTAGCTCGGAGCAATCTGCAGTCACCAACGAAGAGATGCGGCCCAGGTAAGCAAGCTTTTCCTCTGTCGAAGCAACTAAGACCATGTAACAGATTATGAAATCCCACATTGTAAAACCCGAGCTACTCTTTCAGAATCTGAGCCCCTCCCCTGTCCCCTTTGTGAACAGCGAGCCTGATGCCCCAAAGACCCCGTCGTCGTCGAAGTAGCGCTCCGAGGCAAAGCGACGGTCAGAAGGTCGTGGGTCGTGACCCGGTCGAAACAGCAGCGCTCCGAGTCCAAGCCACATGGTTCAGAAAGGTCTGATCGGTGATAGACAAAATCGGATAGCAGTAAGTGAAGTGGTGTATATAACAGAGGGATTCTATTCAACAATTCCCATAGGGTTTGTTCTTGTAGCCTTTTGTCCAATATACATAGCAGCATCTTGGTTGGTGGATATGGGTTGTGGATAAATTTCAGAGTTTTTTTTTTCTTCCAGCGATTTGGGTCTATCTTGGTGAGTTGCAACTGGCGTGGTCATTCATGAGTACGTTCTACTGGTACTCGAAATCGACGAAATGCAGACGTGCTTACATTACATCAGGAAAGCTAGCTAGTTAAATGCACCCCAATTAGACTAGATTAGAGACCATGTCTGGGTCAATCGCTGCAGATGATACTCCTAGGAACTAAAGGACAAGGATGGCAGCAGCTCCCAGCGCGGTGGCCGCCGCTGCCGCTGCCGGCCACGCCCCTGCGGTGAAGGAGGCGGAGGCGGAGGCGGATGGGTTGTCGGCGGCGGGGGCGGGCGGGGGGTAGATCTGTGGGCCGAGATCGATGATGCCAGGGGCGACGGTGATGGCGACCTTCATGCCGGCCTGGCAGAAGCCGTTGCCGCAGATGAAGAAGTAGGTGCCGGGGTGCGGGAGCGGGATGAAGTCCTTGCCGGAGGTCCAGTTGCCGGTGACCCCGGCCATGGTGCAGTTGTCGTAGCCCGTCTCGTTCACCGCGAACACGTTGTGCGTCCCCTTCTGGTATCGGAACGCTGCAAATCAGGAATGAGTGAGGCGGCAGGGAAGAGAGAGCAAGCAGCAGAGTAGATCTGGAGCTAGGGAGGGGAGGTACAGGAGAGGTTGAGGGTTTTTGTTTGGACATACAGATGAGGTCGCCGACGTAGAAGGTCTGGTTGGCGGACCAGCCGGAGTAGTTGATGTTGGGGTTCCACCCGCGGTTGGCCCCCACGATGTGGTCCGTCGCGCCGGAGAGCCCCACCGCGCACCCCGCCGCCACCACCACGGCGAGCACCAGCGCCCTCGACGCCGCCATTGCGCAGCTCCGCAACAGTGAGACCGAGTGTGAGCAGAGCAGGGCAGTGGCGAGCAGAGTGAGGAGTGAATGGGGAAAGCGAGCAGAGGCAACAGTGGCATATAAGTAAATTGCTCGTCGGGGGCAACAATGGGGCGCACTGATTGGTGGTCTCGTGGCCATCCTGGCCCACTCCTGGCCCGGGGCAGCAGGAATCAAGCAGTGGGTTCTCCGCAGATTCGTCGGGGGTTTTGAGTTCGAAATTGCTATGCGTACGATATCTTTTTGTCGGACACCTGTACGACCAGACTGTAAAATTTGTTGCATGGTGTGGCCCACAAACTGAATTATCTTGGGCTGTCTCTAATCGTATGAGTGTTGAATCGTACGTATAGCAGGATTGTTTTGAGTTTGGAACTTTGAATCCCTACGCGCCACGGCAAAGTCGCCGGCAAAATTTTGCCGGTGGGGCAGTCCAAATAAATAAATAAAAATTCGCCCCTTGCGCTCCCTCCACGGTCGCCGTGCTAATAAGCAACGCAGCCACATGCCACAAATGCCGGAGCAATTCCATGGTGATGCCCAAAGCGCACTCTAGGAGGGAGAGATACAATGATACCACACCAGTACTAGACTGGAAGAATATACTCATAATGGTACTGGCTGAAAGCTTTTACAACCTTACAAGCAAGTCCACCTTGTAAGGTCGACAGAACACCGAAAAGAACCAAGCAAACCATGCTGGTCTCGGATGCGCTCACAGACGTTGCTCAAGGAGCGTTGGAACAATTTCTTAATCTGTGGCCACGGATCGCGGATACACAGTTAGGGCATGTACAATGGTTGATAAGACAGTCTTATCTTAAGTCTTGCATGTAATTTAGAGATGACAAAAAAATATGTCTACAATGGGTTATATCTTAGCCTTATCTTCAATAACTAGTCATTCCTTAAAACATGGTGAGACAAATTGTGCTAAGAGATCATCTCTTGTCTTATCTTAAATAAGAGAAGACAAGCCTTTTCTTATGAGTTCTTTCTCCTCCACCTCATCATTTATCCTACGTGGCACTCCTAAGATAGCACCATTGTACATGCCCTTAACTGATGACGTGGGTGGGAAAAGCAAGGGAAATACTCAGCCCGCTCGGCATTTGCGGCCCAGTTTATGGGTCGAGAGGTGTCCACAAGAACGGCAAAATCCAAAGCACCACTAAGATGTCGCTTCTTCGCTTGGTTGGCCGTCAGGAACCGTTGCTGGACGTTTGATAGACTAGCAAGCCGCAGGATACCTCACCAAGACTCTTGCCCTATGTGCAATCAACAGGATGAAACTATCCAACACCTAATGCTAGGGTGTGTCTTTGCAAAACATGTTTGATTTGCGATGGGGCAAATGACCGGAAGGGTGGAGCTTGAGCCCCGACAAAACGAGACCTTGGAGCAATGGTGTACAAGGCAGGATGAAAGCTCAACCAACCGGAAAGCAACTAGAGCCAAGTGTCTGCTCGGGATGTGGATGATATGGAAGCATTGGAATGATATTGTATTCAACGGGGCGACACCGTTAGTTACACAAACCATCCAGCGGATTCGAGACGAGGGCAAGCTATGGGAAAGGCGGGATTATTTGAGGGTGAGGCTCAACGGTTGGGTGTAGACCTTGTAGACTGGGAGATGAGTGAGTAGTCCATATTAGAAACCTTAGGTGGTGCCGGATAAAATCCGCATGTAAATAAATCATGTAACGGTGGATTTGGGGAGTCTCTCCCCCTGTCTTCTTTAATGAATGATACGCGCACACACTCGTGCGTACTTGAGAAAAAAAAACCTCATAAGCAAATTTCAGGATTGGATTGCCACGTTACTTCCCTCTTCCTCTTTGCGTTTCCTCCTCAACGGGTTGCCCAGGCTCCCTATCAAACTTGGCCGAGGGCTTCGACAAGGGGACCCTTTTCTCCGTTGCTATTCGTCTTTGCGATTGACCCTCTTCCCCAAATCCCCGATTTTGCAACTAGAAAAGGCATTATACACAAGATTCGAGGACGTGGCGCCATGGTGTGAACATTCCTCTATGCGGAGAATGCAACCGTTTTTATGGCTCCAATTAAGAGGGGCCTCGAAAACCTCTTGACCATCTTAAGGGGTTTTGGCAATGTGACGGGCCTTTGCGCCAACTTCCATAGAAGTTCGGTGGTGCTCATTCCATGCAATCATCTTGATTTGGGGCATATCCTCCATAGCGTTCCAGAGCTTATTTCCCTATGGAATACTTGGGCCTCCAAGTCTCGGTTTGGCAACTTAGGAAGGTTGACTTCCAATATCTTGAAGACAAAGCGATCGAAAACTGGTAACTTAGGAGGGTCAAAATATCACCATCATTCGGCGCACGACCCTCGTCAAATCGGTCATCATCTCTCAAGCGGTGTACTCCATCACGCCCCTCATTGTGTCGCATGGCTCTCTTCATAACCTCAACAAGATGAGAGGGCTTTCCTTTGGTCTGGTTCAGACAAGGCGACGAGGGCCAAGTGCAAGGTCAATAGAGAGGTGGTTTGTCGTCCTCAGGAATACTGAGGCCTTGGGGTCCTGACACCGACAAATTTTCACGTGGTTGCCGCTGAGATGGCCTTGGTATGAATGGACAGAGCCAAACAAGCTTTGGGTGGGGTTGGGTAACCCTTGCAACGAGGAAGGCCTTGATTTCTTCTATGCGTCCACCGCTATCACTGTTGGCAATGGTGCCAAAACACCTTTATGGGATTCCCCTTGGCTACTTGGGCGCAGGCCCGAGGATATTGCTCCGCTAATTTTTTAGGCCTCGAGGAGAAAGAGTTGAAAAGTGCTTGAGGCTCTCAATGGTTGGATGCTAAAGATCAACCACGACACCGTCTTCTCCGGAGACCACATATGAGAATTCTTCACCCTTTGAATGCTTGTGCATGACTACCACCTTGACGAAGAAAACGAAGATGCCATTGTTTGGAAGTATTCTATGGATGGAGTTTACGTTACCCCCATGGACATCATGGTTTGAAAAGTTTGAACCCTTCCAAAGGTTAAAGTCTTCGCATTGTGAGGTCGGATTTGGACTGCCGGTCGGTCGGAGAGGTGTGGTTGGGCAAATTGTAGTCTTTGCCCTCTTTGCAAAAGGGAGCAAAAAACAGGCACTCACCTCTTCTTCAATAAATTTGAGTTTGTGCACACAGAGACCTAAATTTGGCACTTAGAGGGATCCTTCGAGGATTGGTGGGATAAGAGAACCGACATGCAAAACTCCAATAAACGAGCTATGACCTCCCACAAGTGCAAACTGGTGGAATTTTCTTGTGGTCTAGACAATTTGAAACAATTCCGTGTTTACCACACCACAAGTGCTCCGCCGCCAATTCATCTTAAAATTGTTGTCAACGAGGCTAGGCTAAGAAACTAGGGCATATTGTATTGCACGTGGTTGTCATGCCATGTATGTGAGCCATTTGTAAATCTCTATTCCATTCTTATTTAACAGGTGAGGCAAATCTTATGCCTCCAATTCGAAAGAAAAACAAAAAACTTACAAGCAGCAAACCGACCCAGCAGCACAAGAATTACAGGTCATGAAATATAAATTGAATTTTATACGCTGATCCATTAAATTCTGCCAAAACAGACAAGTCCATCACAGTGTATTGTATTCTACCCTTGTAACTCCAACATTTATCACTAACAAGTATCATCACTTGTGACCACAACAATAAACATAAATCAACAGTTCATAAACTAATCCCAAAATGTAACTTTTCCCTCAAAAGAGTAACAAACACGGGGATGATCCCCACCTTCACCTTAATCATACAATTATCACCTCTGACCGCGAAAGCTGAAAACATATGCTATGCTTCTGTCTCTGTCTCTGCCTGCTGTGCTTCCAGCGACTAATCGATCTTCACGGACGAGTAGATCATCCTCGTGAACCAGAAGCAGGCGCAGAAGCCGATGGTTCCGGTGAGCACAAAGAAGGAGAAGGAGGCGAGCAGCATGTACCCGAAGTAGAGGATGCCCGACACCAGCTTGCTGATCTGCAGCTTGGTCCAGAAGTAGAACCCAGCGTACAGGAAGAGGTAGAGCGCCGATGATCCCGAGGTGAGGTACGACCTCCACCACCAGTTGTAGTCCTCACTGCACAGCTGGAAGTAGCAGAGCACGATGGTGATCTCCGCGCACGTGATGATGAGGATCACAAACACCAGGAAGAGGAACCCGAAGATGTAGTAGAACTGGTGCAGCCAGATCGAGGTGAGGATGAAGAAGAGCTCGATGAAGACTGCGCCGAACGGCAGGATGCCACCGATCAGGATAGTGAATAGCGGGTTCATGTACCAGGCTTGCTCGGGGATCTGACGCGGGATCTTGTTGGTCTTCACTGGAGGCTCCATGGCGGGCTTCTTGAACCCGAGGTAGCTCCCAACAAACACAAGGGGCACTGAGATGCCGAACCAGAGGAGGACCAGGGCAAACATGGTGGTGAATGGGACAGCACCGGATGACTTCTCCCCCCATATAAGGGCATTCAAGATGAAGAAGATAACAAAGGCAATCCCTGGAAACAGGAAAGCCGTGCGCAGGGTTATCTGCTTCCACTCTGCACCCTTGAACATCTTGTAGAGTCGTGAAGAAGAATAGCCAGCAATCAACCCCATCAGGACCCAGACGAGAAGCATTGCAGTCATCAATCCTCCACGGTTGGACGGAGAGAGGAAACCTAGAACAGCAAAGATCATCGTAACCAGCAGCATGCCAAAGAATTGGACTCCAGTGCCAACAAAGACACAGAGCAAATCAGAGTTGACTGGAGGGCGGAAAGCATCTCCGTGGACAAGCTTCCAGCCAGTTTCCTCCTGTGCCTCCTCTTGAGTTTCAAGCTGGTTGTACCTAGATATATCTCTGTACAGGGTGCGCATCATGATCATGGCCACCATACCAGATAGGAAAAGCACGATCATGAGAGAGTTAACGATAGAGAACCAGTGAATCTGATCATCAGACATCAACAGATAGGTGTCCCATCGAGATGCCCACTTAATTTCACTCTCCTGCAGAAGTAACAAAACATTCCATGAAGTTTTTCATAAAGCAGATCTAACATTAAAGGTTAAGAAACTATCATGCCATAGGAGACAACAATAAACAAAAGTAGTACCTCAAAGCGAACATCATAGGTGAATATGATATCTTTGCCGACCTCAACCTCCTGAGGAGTTTCAGAATTTACTACAAACTTGCTGTTATGAGGATCACATGTGGTCAAACGAGTTTTTGCGTCATTCCAATTCCCATCAAACTGATGCTTGATGCTGGTGCAAACATACAAGACAGAACACAAAAATTAGGTACATTCCATTTAGGTATGGCAAAAAATATTAACAACACAACAAGCAAAGTTGAAAGAAAACCTGAATGGTTTGACCTCAAATCCCACTATCCTAGAAAGTTCCGAATCCTCATCCTTGTGAAACTTAACCGAAAATGACAAATGGTTGTGGATGAAGTGCTTCTCATCCTTGCTCTGGAAATATATTTATATATGTGAATTCGTTAGTCCCGATCATACATGTAAAGACATGGGTAAGCATGAACAGGCGGTATGAACTTACTCCAGCATACTGGCCCTTGACACCAACATGATATCCACCTTGGTAGGCCACCGTGTTCCTATCTGGCCTTTGAACTGGAACAACCAGTGGCAGATTGTCAAGAACCCTGCAAAGCAAACCTGGTCAATTTCAAAAAATACCATGCCAACTAAAGCGCGACAACACCTATTATATTGTCCTTACATGTTCACGCGATATTCATCCTCAATCTTCTCCTTGAGCTCCTTTGCTTCTTTCTCAGTAACAGTTATTTTGCAGATAATCTGGCACATCTTGGGCTCTCTCATTTGAAACTGCAGTTCAGACAAGGAGGATGTTAAACTAAAAACTAGGCACATTTCCCTCCCAGGTACATAAATTCTTGATCAGTCTTTACCAAATACTTACCACGTAAGGGGAGTTCTCAATTCGATCACCACGGAGAACCTCGCCAAGGTTTTCGGCGCTGTCAACTATGGTATTCGGCTTGCAGAAAGGAAGGGAGTAATACGTGTAGGGTAGCTGAGTCTTTATTGATGTCAGCTTGTTCACCTTCACCAACAGTTCATCTCCCTGTAGACAGATAAACCGAGAGATAAATGAAGGGCATTTTTTAGCAGCAAAAAAATGATACATGCAGATAACTGTTCGTAGAAATATCAGATGCAGTCAAAATATAAATAACTCGGCACAAAAGATATCTGGCCCAGCCAGTACAATGTCAGTTGAAGCAGATCCGGTGTGTGACCGCTTCACTCATCAGTTTGGTTTTGGAAACTATGTTTCAACCATCCTACACAATATTCTATACTGCTCTGCAGAGCATCTAGTTTCCTAGGAATATGTACTAAACCCCGGTGTATCAAACAGGCATTTTTTTAAGATTATGACATAAAAGATCCAAACGAATAAACAATATATCTGATAAACGGTGCAACCTTTTAAACAGTAATAATAATAAGCATAAAAAAGCAATGTCTTGCAGGACGTGCAATTACTGTCAATTGGGCATTTAAAAACGAGCAGATTTGTGCTTGGCTGAGAAGGATACTCCACTCAATCAGTTGCCATAAGCGTCTGCTTGCAATTCTAAATAGCCGTAAACGATCAGATCAAACTACGAACAAGATGAGATCTAAATTGCAAGAAGCGCCCGCTTCCAATTCTCAGTGTCTTAAACCACCAGCACTACAAGTGCACAAGGACACGCACGCAACAGAAACCAACTGTGACCCAAGCACCATGAGTGAATCTAGCGAGCACGTTCGGGATCAGAAGGGAGCGCGCGGGGAGGGAGGAGGCGACGCGCGAATCGTGACACAACCAACGGTGCATGCGGATCCCGAGCTGACGCGCATCCTAGTGCGCCCCTGGTTGTGATCGCGGCGAAGGTAATTGGGCTATCAGCACCTGCGAGTACGGGTCTGTCCTGGGATCCGCGGATCCCGGGAGCCTCCGCGCGGGGAAGCGCCGTCCGTTGACCGGATCTAGCCGGCGAGCCCGGGCGGGGGCGCGGGCGCGAGCTACTCATCCCCTCGGCCGGCGGGGACGGAGGGGGGCGGTGGGTGGCACCAGGTGGGGTCGAAGCGAGTTCTCACCTTGGCGAAGTCGGTGGGGGCGACGCCGGGGAGGTAGAAGGCGGCGGCGGGGGGCGCGGCGGCGAGGAGCGCGACGAGGGCGAGCCCGGCGGCGGCCAGCCGGAGCATCGCCGGCGCCCGCATCGGGGATCCGCGCGGTGGCGTGGATCTGGGATGGATCGGCGAGGAGGAGGAGGAGGAGGAGGCGACGACCAAACCGCGCGCTGGCTGGGAAGGCAGGCGGGTGGGGCGGAGGGAAGTAGAGAAGCTTCGGGTGCGCGGATCTCAGCGCCGGGGGTTTTATTGGATAACCGGCTCTCGCGCCCGGGCCCCCGAAGAAATGTATAATTCTGCGGAGAGTGTCGGCCCGTCCTCCGTCCACCCGCCGGACTTGACCGCACGTCCCCACGTGCCGCGCGCGTGCTCGTCTCGTTTGACCTGGCGGCGATCGATGCTGCCGCTCTGCGTTGCGTGCAGAGCCAGCCAGGCAGGCCTCTTGTCATTTCCAGGCAAAGGTAGACCGGAGACTCGAATCAAATTGCACTGAGGTGTTGGGATTTTAACGAACACACTCGTAAGTCCAAGTTAACTCGGGCCTTGAAAGTAAGATTATAGACATTAGAAAAAAGTTTACTGCTAGCACTAGAACACATGGACTCGTGTGTCGCCTGCACCGGCGCGACTCGGGAGGAACACCCCATCGCCGTTATTGGCTCCCTGTCTCTCTTCCCTTCTTTGTCGCCGGCCTCTCTTGCAGCATGGTGCCATGCTGTTGAAGATTTGTGGGGTTGTCCCGGTGCGGCTGTCGTGTTGCAGGACATTATATGGTGGAGGGCCCCGGACATCGTATCTGACCGGCGACGGTGACCTTAGACCTTGATTCTGACCGTCGTCGTGCGTCAACGGCATCCCTTGCCGCTCGTTGCCTTCTCTTGCTAGAAGGCACACGGATCTGACTTGCCTCGATGCGGGCAGGACTCCTCCAATTCCAGGCGCGACTCGTAGTCGTCCGTTGATAGGAGGCCTTGGTTATTGTTTTTGTGCGGGTGACGACTCTGTGGTGCCTTGTTGAAGCTAGTAAGCACGCGATGCCGAGGGCAGAGGCTGGTGAGGTCTCGTGCTCTAGGCCATCAGACTTAGCAACGGTGTGGTTTAGTACGGGCATCGAGGTGTGATGCTACAAGAGAATGAAGGAAATATGCCCTAGAGGCAATAATAAAGTTGTTATTTATATTTCCTTATATCATGATAAATATCTATTATTCATTCTAGAATTGTATTAACCGGAAACTTGATACATGTGTGGATACATAGACAAAACAATAGACATGTGTTGTCATTTGATGAACGGGATCACATCATTAGGAGAATGATGTGATGGACAAGCCTCATCCATTAGCTTAGCATAATGATCGTTAAGTTTTATTGCTACTGCTTTCTTCATGACTTATACATGTTCCTTTGACTATGAGATTATGCAACTCCCGGATACCGGGGGAATACCTTGTGTGCTATCAAACATCACAACATAAATGGATGATTATAAAGATGATCTACAGGTATCTCCGAAAGGTGTTTTGTTGGTTTGACATAGATCGAGATTAGGATTTGTCACTCAGAGTATCGGAAAAGTATCTCTGGGCCCTCTCGGTAATGCACATCATGATAAGCCTTGCAAGCAATGTGACTAATGAGTTAGTTGCGGGATGACGCATTACGTAACGAGTAAAGAGACTTGCCGGTAACGAGATTGAACTAGGTATGTGGATACCGACGATCGAATCTCGGGCAAGTAACATACCGATGACAAAGGGAATAACGTATGTTGCCATAACGGTTCGACCGATAAAAATCTTCGTAGAATATGTGGGAACCAATATGAGCATCCAGGTTCCGCTATAGGTTATTGACCGAAGAGGTGTCTCGGTCATGTATACATAGTTCTCGAACCCGTAGGGTCCGCACGCTTAAAGTTCGATGACGATTTGTATTATGAGTTATGTGTTTTGGTGACCGAAGATTGTTCGGAGTCCCGGATGAGATCACGGACATGACGAGGAGTCTCGAAATGGTCGAGAGGTAAAGATTGATATATTGGACGATAGTATTCGGACACCGGAATGGTTCAGAGTGTTTCGGGTATTTATCAGAGTACCGGGAGGTTATCGGAACCCCCGGGGGGAGTAATGGGCCACATGGGCCATAGGGGAGAGGCAAGACAACCCACAAGGAGGTAGCGCACCCCCCATGGGGAGTCCTAATTGGACAAGGGGAGGGGGCGTGTCCCCCCTTTCCTTCTCCCTCTCCTTCTTCTTCCCCCTTTCCCCCTCCGATAGAAGGAAGGGGCGAATAGGACTAGGAGTCCAAGTGGGTTTTCCCTCACTTGGTGCGCCCCCTAGGCCGGCCTCCTCCCCTCTCCCTCCTTTATATATGGGGGCAGGGGGCACCTCTAGGGCAGATCAATTGTTCTTAGCCGTATGCGGTGCCCCCTCCACCGTTTACTCCTCCGGTCATATTGTCGTAGTGCTTAGGCGAAGCCGTGCGCAAATAACTTCACCATCACCATCACCATGTCATCGTGCTGACGAAACTCTCCCTCGACACTTTGCTAGATCAATAGTTCGAGGACGTCATCGAGCTAAACGTGTACAAAACTCGAAGGTGCCGTACGTTCGGTGCTTGATCGGTTGGATCGAGAAGACGTTCGACTACATCAACCGCGTTAAGCTTACGCTTCCGCTTTCAGTCTACGAGGGTACGTGGACACACTCTTCCCCTCTAGTTGCTATGTATCTCCTAGATAGATCTTGCGTGATCGTAGGATATTTTTGAAATTTCATGCTACGTTGAAAGATCGTGGATGTCGCCTAGAGGGGGGTGGATAGGCGTTTTAAAATAATTACGGTAGAGGCTTGAACAAATGCGGAATAAACCTAACGGTTAATTTGTCAAGCACAAGACCTACGACAACTAGGCTCACCTATGTGCACCAACAACTTATGCTAAGCAAGATAAGCAACTATGTGATAGCAAGATATATGACAAAGAACAATATGGCTATCACAAAGTAAAGAGCATAAGTAAAGGGCTCGGGTAAGAGATAACCGAGGCACACGGAGACGATGATGTATCCCGAAGTTCACACCCTTGCGGATGCTAATCTCCGTTTGGAGCGGTGTGGAGGCACAATGCTCCCCAAGAAGCCACTAGGGCCACCGAAATCTCCTCACGCCCTCGCACAATGCAAGATGCCGTGATTCCACTAAGGGACCCTTGAGGGCGGTCACCGAACCCGTACAAATGGCAACCCTTGGGGGCGGTCACCGAACCCGTACACTCTGGCAACCCTTGGGGGCGGTCACCGAAACCCGTCAAATTGCTCGGGGCGATCTCCACAACCTAATTGGAGACCCCAACGCTTGCCTGGAGCTTTACACCACAATGATTGAGCTCCGAACACCACCAACCGTCTAGGGCGCCCAAGCACCCAAGAGGAACAAGTTCAAGGGCACCAAGCACCCAAGAGTAATAAGCTTCTCAACTTGAAACTTCCACGTATCACGTGGAGAACTCAAACCGATGCACCAAATGCAATGGCAAGGGCACACGGAGTGCCCAAGTCCTTCTCTCCCAAATCCCACCAAAGCAACTAATGCTAGGGAGGAAAATGAGAGGAAGAACGAAAGAAGAACACGAAGAACTCCAAGATCTAGATCCAAGGGGTTCCCCTCACATAGAGGAGAAAGTGATTGGTGGAAATGTGGATCTAGATCTCCTCTCTCTTTTCCCTCAAAAACTAGCAAGAATCCATGGAGGGATTAAGAGTTAGCAAGCTCGAAGAAGGTCAACAATGGGGGAAGAACACGAGCTCAAAGGATAAGGTTCAATGGGGAAGAAGACCCCCTTTTATAGGTGGGGAAAAATCCAACCGTTATGCTCACAGCCCGCACAGAGCGGTACTACCGCTCCAAGGAGCGGTACTACCCCTTTGAAAAACAACAGCGAGGAGGCAGTAGTACCCCTTTGAAAAACAACAGCGAGGAGGCAAAAGGCCAGTAGAACCGCCGGAGCGGTACTACCGCTCGTCCTCACGGTACTACCGCTCGACCTCACGGTACTATCGCAAATGGTAGCGGTACTACTGCTTGCGAGTGGTACTAAAAAAATGCTTCTGTGCCTACTTCCGCTGAGCAAAACACGAGATTTTGGTCCGGAGCGGTACTACCGCTTAGGAGCCGCGGTAGTACTGCTCTGGAGCGGTAGTAAAAAATTACATCCGCTCTAGTCGCGGTAGTACCGCTGGAGCCTTTACCAAAACAGCCACAACTTTTGCAAACGGACTCCGAATTCAACGAAACCAAGTTTGTTGGAAAGCTAACGACATGGGCTAACACAATCTTGATAGAAATATTAAGAATAAGCAAATGAGAAAAGTCCCATAAGAAAATGGTGAGAACCCTTCATCGAATAAGACCGGTAAAACCTCCAACATCGAAAACATCATAGAAGACGCATGCGAACTCCGTTTTCGATGAACTCAAGCTTGTCATCAAGATGACCATAAGCTCTAAGACTCACAAAGATAACCAAACAAGAACCAAGAAACATGATGCAAGGATGCAATGGTTTGAGCTCTCTACTAACGATACGATCAAGCCACCAACTTGAGAGCCCCCTTGATAGTACGACAAAACGATCCTATAGCCGGTCTCCCAACTACCACCACGAGACCGGTAAAATAAGAAAAACTATCAAGGGCAAAACCTTTGCCTTGCACATGGTCCACTTGAGCTAGATGATGACGATCTTGACTCCCTCAAGTTGGACCACCTTTCTTGATTGCGTTGGCTCGATGAAGACTAGATGATTGCTCCCCCATAGTCCACTATGGGTGAGCTACTCTTCGACACATCTTCACAAGTCCATTGACACCACAATGGATGGCAAGATTTAAGCACTTGATCTCTTCGTGATGCTCCACTTGAACTTGCACACGGCAATCTTGATGACGATCACCACTTGATGTCATCCTTTCCATGGGTTGTATGATATCTTCCTCTTGACGCAAGCCCATGGACACGTACCTAACCCCACATGGAACTCTCACATAGACCATGGGTTAGTACACAAAGTGCAATGGACAATGCTTACCATACCATGGGATCACTTGATCCCTCTCGGTACATCTTCTACGCTTTGTGAGTTGATCAACTTGATTCACTCTTGACTTAATCTTGATCAACCTTGAATCTTTCCAACTCTCTTAATTTGGATGATGTCTTGAAGGTAAACATGAATGATCACACAATCTTCTTCTTCAAGACATGCTTGCACTAAGCTCAACACTCACATGACAGATCTTTGGATAATTCCTTAATAGCACCATGGTCATCACAAACTCTCCTTGAGACCAACAAATGGACTCCAAGAAAAGCCTATGGACAAACCCTTCAAATATAACTCAAGGCAACCATTAGTCCATAGAGATTGTCATCAATTGCCAAAACCAAACATGGGGGCACCGCATGTTCTTTCAATCTCCCCCATTTTTGTAATTGATGACAATCACTTTCAAGAGAGTTTATACAAGGAATTATGCATCACCATGCAATGCAACAACCAGTGATGCATGAGAATGAGGTGCAAATGCTTAGGAACCAAACCAAAGCAAGGAGAAAACTCAGAAGACTTCTCCACAAAACTCTCTGAAACTCCTCCCCATTGGCATCGATTGCCAAAATGGGTGAAAAGCTGAGAAGGCCAAAATAAAAGGTGTTCCTCCATAAATTGTGTATTTCTCAACAAGAGAGTGGAATGCAATACACATATCCAACTGCCGATACTTGGAGGAAGACAAACTATATTGAGGCCCAAAGATTGCAACAAAAAAATATGACACAAAGACATAACAAAGAGAGACACAAGCAATCAGAAGATACCAATTGAAGCAAGCAATCAACGGATATCAATTGAACCAACTAGACCAATGATCCTACATGCCACAAGAATAAAGATATTATGATAAGCGCAAAGGAGTGTTCTAAAGAAACTAGAGAAGCTCCCCATGATTTGTGCACACATAAGAATTTTTGTATTTGAATACAAAGTGCACAAAATAGGATCATAGCTCCCCCAAAATCAATAGAAACTCACATCCAGTGCAAGTGAGCATATAGGAAACAAAGCCTAGCGCTTGCAACAAGCACATGGTTGAGCAACATGTAAAAGAGGCAACTTAAGAATAGGCTCAACCAAAATGATGTGTGTGAGTCATGGCGAAGCACTTGAGAAGACTAAAATCAGGATGATCATTAAGCATCAACATAGTCTTGAAAGAATGAGGCACATGGTGCAAGGCCTACCATTCCCACACACAACTAGCAAATGGGTTCACAAGCTTACTAATAAGCATATAAAGAACTTATACTTGTGACAACCCGTGGTGAAGATAGAAGATGAAAGCCTCATCAAGACGAGGGATGCCAATTAAGATGGCAAAAGCCTCGTAAAGATAAGCATGAGGAAAATAATCTTCACCACACAAGAGTGCATCAAGATGCAACGATAGAGGACACACACTCAAGGCAAAGCTTTCACGGAGCCACCAAAGAAATAACATAAGAAAGACAAGGTGGACGTGAAAGAAAGGATATCAACTAGAGATGTAATTTCTCTCAAGTGTATAAGGTTCTATGTAGACGAAGTCATGATGATATTTATATCTACAAAGAAGGATGTACACCCGAAATAGTTACAACACGAAGGAACAAGATATCCACAAGGAAGTCATAAATATACCAATAAGATATTTGCTTGAAAGCATAGCACTTGGCTAGATATGGTCTTATTGTATATAAATGAAGTCCAAACACACATCCATCAAGGGCATCACAACTAGCAACAGAGATCATCGTTGGGATGCTTTGAGAAAGGAAACAAGTATCACAAGATATGAAATGAATATCATGCCAAGATACAACCTACACAAGGTTGAATGCAAGAGGGAAAGCATGAATAGATACTTGTTACGAGATATCATTGGAAGGATGTAGTAGATACCAATTGAAGGTAGATAGTAGTTCATTGATCATCCTAGCTTGACTCCAATATGCACATGGTGACAACACCTTCCTTGTGAGTGAGCCGAGCATCCAATGCATCTCAAATGTTCCTAGAAGAACAACACAAACTAAGCGGTACCCAAACTCATCGGGACCAAATAGTTAGAAACGCCAATACATAGGACAAACTCCACATAAATATGTGCATATAGATATGAAAATGAATTTCATGCACATCTCATCCAAATTGAGACTAGGTGGAGTTTCCCTATATATTGTGTCAAAGAAAGAAAGCATGCCAAATGAAATACATGAAGTAAACATGCATGCTCAAGACTTTCAAAACCCGAAACCAAAAGACAAAGAAATGCCAAGTGAAAAGGATACTAAATGGAGAAATCATCACTTGGAAGATATCATTAAAGATACATCAAGGAATGAGATATCCATTGATACACACTAAACTAAAGATGTCAAACTCCCAAAGAGAGGATGGTTCCAAACAAACCAAGCCCTCAACAAAGTTTCGTGATGGCACAAAGTACCAAAAAGAAATGGCTTGCCTTCCAGATAAGGATCACAAGAAGAGTGTTCTGAAGAAAATAGAATAGCTCCCCCACGAGTTGTGCATTATATAGGATTTGTATTTGAATACAAAATGCACAAGGTGGGATCACCGCTTTCACTATATCTAGAAAACACTAGACAAGAACAAGAAATAAACAAGATCCACTAGTGATATGGAAGACAACGGGAGTTGACACAATCCTTGGCAAGAGAAAAGGCAAGTAAAACAAAAGCCAATGTAAAGATGATCAATAAATTCTACCACACATAAATGACTACCAATTGTCAAAAGACAAGAAGTAGATGGAAAGAATTCCCGGTGGTAGATAGCAAGGATATCCAACATCATCTTCACACCACACACAAGCAAATTGCAACTTGTAGAGCTAACATGCCACCTAGGAACAAGATAATCTACAATATCAACACTAGGTGACAACATCTCAAATGTACACATTTTCTAGGCTAGTAATATAAATAGCATATTACTCCCCCATAATGTGATACCAATGAAGAAAACTTAACATGAGGCAATAAGAGGATCCAACACGAGATAATCAATGGAATTTTTAGAATTTGAATTTCTCATGAGAGATATACCACCTAGCGACTAGATAATCTTGAAATATCAATACTAGATGGTATTACTCATGTGCACACATTTATAGGATTGTGAGGTGCACAAAGCACACCACTCCCCCATAATGGATATTCCATTAATCTCTCACAAGAGCCAACTAAGAAATAAACAAGATGCACTAAGGCTCAACGAACGACACACAAGTACATGATGTGCAAACCAACATACACAAAGGCAATTTGGAGACACATCATATACAAACACATGCAAGGAACAAAACCAAAACATGCAAAGGGCAAGTAACTTTCAATGTAAACAATTTAAGTACAAGTTACGCAAGGAGGCACATTGGATATAAGATAGAAACTTGACAACCCAATTGACTTGGCTTGAGACAACAAGAAAGATGAAGTCCCCTTAATTCTTCATAATGTAGCCAAGTCTCCAATGACCTCCATAAACACCTATTGATCAAGTTTGAGCTTATTGGTCCCCAACCAAGTTGGGTCCTAAGAGGTTAGTCACAATAGGCTTGGCTACCCAAATGGTTCTTTTCTTGACACCACTTTGAGTACCAACAAACTTGGCAAACACATTGCCAACCTTATCCTTCCCAAGAGAATAGATATCATCAATAATAACTGGGTTGGATAAGTTACCACTAGTGCATGAAGAAGCGACGTGGCCTTTCTCACGACATAAGTAGCAACGTCTACTTTTCACTTTCTTCTCACTTGATTTTTCCACAAGAGAAGCATTAGCTTGAGTCTTCTTGGGGAGTGGCCTTTCTTCAACTTGAGGTTGAGCATGAGATTGAACTTGTGCCCTCTTCCCTTGTTGCTTGACACTAATGGCCTTCTTCTTCAATGGGCAAGATCTAACATGATGCCCTTCTACTTTGCACTTGAAGCAAACAATCTTGGCCGAATTCTTGACTTGTTCTTGGCCCTTCTTTTTGTTCATCTTGGACTTCTTCTTCTTATTGGAGTTGAATCCAAGTCCACCTTTGTCATTGGGGGATTTTTGCACCTCAAGATATTGTTGAGTGCGGATTTCCCTTCATGACACTTTTCCAAGTCTTTCTTCAAAGAAGTGACTTGGGCCTTGAGCTCTTTGATTTCCTCTACATGGTTAGTCTCAACACAAGTACTAGAGGAAGTATAAGCTTCATCGTTAGAGAAACAAGGCAAGGAAAGCAATTCATCACAAGATGTACCAACATTGTGAGTAGATGAATTACAAGGACTAGCACATGGCAATATACTATTTTGACTAGAAGTAGTGCTAGTATCCACATGAGGCTCACTAGATGTTACCTTAGCAATTGGCCTCATGAGCTATCTTTAGCATACTATGGGATACTAGAAGATCATCATGAGAGCTTGAGAGCTTTTCATGACTTTCTTCCAATTTCCCATAATTGCAAGATAGCACCTCAAGTTGAGCCCGTAGCTCAACGTTCTCCTTCAAAATGGATGCTTCACAAGTAATAGAATTAGTAGCACAAGCATCATCATTAACAACAAGAGGAGAAGGCAACTTGGCAAGCTCTTTTAAATAAGAAGCTTCAAGTTGAGCATGAGACTCGGTGAGTTTGATGAGCTCACCCTTGATGACCCTTGAGCCATTTTCGAGGTGCTCAAAATCCTCAAGGAGGCTAGCATGAGCAACTTCAAGCTTAGCATTTTAGTTTCAAAACATTGGCCACCTCAAGGGCTCTATCAGAGATTCCTTCACTCTAGACAATTCTAGAGCAAAAGTCTCCTCAAGAGATTCCTTGGTGGTTTGTTCAAGTTCAAGAGCTTGAGAGAGGTCCGCAATCTCATTAGCGTAATCATGCCCATGACCTTCCATTTTATCAATGGTGACCTCATGCTCCTCAAGACGAGATTCCAACTCATCAATATATTTCTTGCTCTCAATAGCAATGGACATAATTTCCATGAAGTTAGAACGAGCAATTTTATTTTATGAAGAGCTTTAAAACCATTTCCCCTTAATTTTTAAGGAGGCAACATTATCATTCTCTTCAGCATTATCCTCATCATCATTAGCATCAACATCATCATCAAGAGACATATTGGGGTACAAAGTAGGAGATACCTTTGACGCCTTAGCCATAAGGCAAAACGCAATAGATGATGATGTAGGATCCCTTGAGGCACCATTAAACACCACATCTTGTTCCATGGGTGTTGGTTTCCTCTACATTGTTAGCACAACAATTCGAGGAAATAGATGCATTTTATCATGGCAACAAGACATAGCAAGCATATCATCATGATATTTAGTCAAGCAATTTCTACATGATATGCAAGGACTATCAACACAAGCATGTGAAACATTTGGAGTGCTCGAAGTGTTAAAGCCCAAAGAGGGAGCATTGCAATAATATAGTGATGAAGGATCATCCACAATAAGCATACTATCAACATTGCAATGACCAACACTACTCACCATATCATTACCTTGTGGCAAACCACATGTAGGTGAAGTAGAAAAAGTTGAGAAGACTATATGACCGGAGGTGGAGGGAGAACAACCATCCCCACAAATCTTGGACACACCATATTTATCTTGAAGCTTTGTCCATAACTCATGAGCATCCCGGAACGGCATGAGTTGAAATATAACTACATTGCTCAAAGCATCGAAAGCACATTAGAGGCTTGAGCATTGAGATAAGAGTTTTTCTCATCCTCTGAAGATAATCTTTGGGGATCCTTTGGAGGAGAAAAACCCATATCTACAATTCGCTCTAAATTTGGGCCCATGACCCTAAAGAGATTAAGCATGCGAATTACCCAAACATCAAAATTTGTGCCATCGAAACTAAGAGTGTCAGAGAATCCTAATCCTCTAGTCGACATCTTTACTCTCTAGGCGGTTAAGCCCAACAAAGAGAGACAAGGCTCTGATACCAATTGAAAGACCGTGGATGTCGCCTAGAGGGGGGGGGGTGAATAGGCGTTTTAAAATAATTACGGTAGAGGCTTGAACAAATGCGGAATAAACCTAACGGTTAATTTGTCAAGCACAAGACCTACGACAACTAGGCTCACCTATGTGCACCAACAACTTATGCTAAGCAAGATAAGCAACTATGTGATAGCAAGATATATGACAAAGAACAATATGGCTATCACAAAGTAAAGAGCATAAGTAAAGGGCTCGGGTAAGAGATAACTGAGGCACGCGGAGACGACGATGTATCCTGAAGTTCACACCCTTGCGGATGCTAATCTCCGTTTGGAGCGGTGTGGAGGCACAATGCTCCCCAAGAAGCCACTAGGGCCACCGTAATCTCCTCACACCCTCGCACCATGCAAGATGCCGTGATTCCACTAAGGGACCCTTGAGGGCGGTCACCGAACCCATAGAAATGGCAACCCTTGGGGGCGGTCACCGAACCCATACACTTTGGCAACCCTTGGGGGCGGTCACCGGAACTCGTCAAATTGCTCGGGGCGATCTCCACAACCTAATTGGAGACCCCAACGCTTGCCCGGAGCTTTACACCACAATGATTGAGCTCCGAACACCACCAACCATCTAGGGCGCCCAAGCACCCAAGAGGAACAAGTTCAAGGGCACCAAGCACCCAAGAGTAATAAGCTTCTCAACTTGAAACTTCCACGTATCACGTGGAGAACTCAAACCGATGCACCAAATGCAATGGCAAGGGCACACGGAGTGCTCAAGTCCTTCTCTCCCAAATCCCACCAAAGCAACTAATGCTAGGGAGGAAAATGAGAGGAAGAACGAAAGAAGAACACGAATAACTCCAAGATCTAGATCCAAGGGGTTCCCCTCACATAGAGGAGAAAGTGATTGGTGGAAATGTGGATCGAGATCGCCTCTCTCTTTTCCCTCAAAAACTAGCAAGAATCCATGGAGGGATCGAGAGTTAGCAAGCTCGAAGAAGGTCAATAATGGGGGAAGAACACGAGATCAAAGGATAAGGTTCAATGGGGAAGAAGACCCCCTTTTATAGGTGGGGAAAAATCCAACCGTTATGCTCACAGCCCGCACAGAACGGTACTACCGCTCCAAGGAGCGGTACTACCGCTAGGGCGGTAGTACCCCTTTGAAAAACAACAGCGAGGAGGCAAAAGGCCAGTAGAACCGCCGGAGCGGTACTACCGCTCGTCCTCACGGTACTACCGCTCGACCTCACGGTACTACCGCAAATGGTAGCGGTACTACTGCTTGCGAGCGGTACTAAAAAAATACTTCTGTGCCTACTTCCGCTGAGCAAAACACGAGATTTTGGTCCGGAGCGGTACTACCGCTTAGGAGCCGCGGTAGTACTGCTCTGGAGAGGTACTACTGCTCAGGATCCGCGGTAGTTCTGCTCTGGAGCGGTAGTAAAAAATTACATCCGCTCTAGTCGCGGTAGTACCGCTGGAGCCTTTACCAAAACAGCCACAACTTTTGCAAACGGACTCCGAATTCAATGAAACCAAGTTTGTTGGAAAGCTAACGACATGGGCTAACACAATCTTGATAGAAATATTAAGAATAAGCAAATGAGAAAAGTCCCATAAGAAAATGGTGAGAACCCTTCATCGGATAAGACCGGTAAAACCTCCAACACCGAAAACATCATAGAAGGCGCATGCAAACTCCGTTTTCGATGAACTCAAGCTTGTCATCAAGATGACCATAAGCTCTAAGACTCACAAAGATAACCAAACAAGAACCAAGAAACATGATGCAAGGATGCAATGGTTTGAGCTCTCTACTAATGATACGATCAAGCCACCAACTTGAGAGCCCCCTTGATAGTACGGCAAACGATCCTATAGCCCGGTCTCCCAACTACCACCACGAGACCGGTAAAATAGAAAAACTATCAAGGGCAAAACCTTTGCCTTGCACATGGTCCACTTGAGCTAGATGATGACGATCTTGACTCCCTCAAGTTGGACCACCTTTCTTGATTGCGTTGGCTCGATGAAGACTAGATGATTGCTCCCCCATAGTCCACTATGGGTGAGCCACTCTTCGACACATCTTCACAAGTCCATTAACACCACAATGGATGGCAAGATTCAAGCACTTGATCTCTTCGTGATGCTCCACTTGAACTTGCACACGGCAATCTTGATGACGATCACCACTTGATGTCATCCTTTCCATGGGTTGTATGATATCTTCCTCTTGACGCAAGCCCATGGAAACGTACCTAACCCCACATGGAACTCTCACATAGACCATGGGTTAGTACACAAAGTGCAATGGACAATGCTTACCATACCATGGGATCACTTGATCCCTCTCGGTACATCTTCTACGCTTTGTGAGTTGATCAACTTGATTCACTCTTGACTTAGTCTTGATCAACCTTGAATCTTTCCAACTCTCTTAATTTGGATGATGTCTTGAAGGTAAACATGAATGATAACACAATATTCTTCTTCAAGACATGCTTGCACTATGCTCAACACTCACATGACCGATCTTTGGATAATTCCTTAATAGCACCGTGGTCATCACAAACTCTCCTTGAGACCAACAAATGGACTCCAAGAAAAGCCTATGGACAAACCCTTCAAATATAACTTAAGGCAACCATTAGTCCGTAGAGATTGTCATCAATTGCCAAAACCAAACATGGGGGCACCGCATGTTCTTTCATACGTTCCCCAACAGTGGCATTCGAGCCAGGTCTATGCGTAGATGATATGCACGAGTAGAACACAAAAGTTGTGGGCGATGATAGTCATACTTCTTACCACCAACGTCTTATTCTGATTCAGCGGTACTGTTGGATGAAGCGGCCCGGACCAACCTTACATGACCTCGTTCATGAGACCGGTTCCACCGACAGACATGCAACTTGTTTTGCATAAAGGTGGCTGGCGGGTGCCTGTTTCTCCAACTTTAGTTGAATCGAATTTGACTACGGCCGGTCCTTGGTGAAGGTTAAAACAACAAACTTGACAAGACATCGTTGTGGTTTTGATGCGTAGGTAAGAACAGTTCTTACTAGAAGCCCGTAGCAGCCACGTAAAACTTGCAACAACAAAGTAGAGGACGTCTAACTTGTTTTTGCAGGGCATGTTGTGATGTGATTTGGTGAAGACATGATGTGATATACGCTGTTGTATGAGATGATCATGTTTTGTAGAAGTTATCGGCAACTGGCAAGAGCCTTATGGTTGTCGCTTTATTGTATGAGATGCACACACCATGTAATTGCTTTACTTTATCACTATGCGTTGCGATAGTTGTAGAAGCAATAGTTGGCGAGACGACCATGACGCTACAATGGAGATAAAGGTGTCAAGCCGGTGACAATGGAGATCATGACGGTGCTTTGGAGATGGAGATCAAAAAGCACAAGATGACGATGGCCATATCATGTTACATATTTTGATTGCATGTGATGTTTATCTTTTATGCATCTTATTTTGCTTAGTACGGCGGTAGCATTATAAGATGACCCCTTACTAAAATTTCAAGGTATAAGTGTTCTCTCTGAGTATGCACCATTGCGAGAGTTCGTCATGCCGAGACACCACGTGATGATCGGGTGTGATAAGCTCTACATTCACATACAACGGGTGCAAGATAGTTTTGCACATGCGGAATACTCAGGTTAAACTTGATGAGCCTAGCATGTATAGACATGGCCTCGGAACACTGGAGACCGAAAGGTCGAACGTGAATCATATAGTAGATATGATCAACATAGAGATGTTCACCATTGAAAACTACCCCATCTCACATCATGATCGGACATGGTTTAGTTGATTTGGATCACGTGATCATTTAGATGACTCGAGGGATGTTTATCTAAGTTCTAAGTGGGAGTTCTTAAGTAATATGATTAATTGAACTTTAATTTATCATGAACTTAGTCCTGATAGTTTTTGCATATCTATGTTGTACATCAATGGCCCGTGCTACCGTTCCCTTGAATTTTAATGCCTTCCTAGAGAAAGCTAAGTTGAAAGATGATGGCGGCACTACACGGACTGGGTCCGTAACTTGAGGATTATCCCCATTGCTGCACAGAAGAATTATGTCCTTGATGCACCGCTAGGTGAAAGGCCTGCTGCAGGGGCACATGCTGATGTTATGAACGTCTGGCAAGCTCGATCTAATGACTACTTGATAGTTCAGTGTGCCATGCTTTACGGCTTAGAGTCGGGACTTCAAAGACGTTTTGAACATCATGGAGCATATGAGACGTCCAAGAGTTGAAATTAATATTTCAAGCAAATGCCCGAGTTGAGAGATATGAAGTCTCCAACAAGTTCTATAGCTGCAAGATGGAGGAGAACAGTTCTGTCAGTGAATACATACTCAGAATGTCTGGGTATGATAACCACTTAACTCAGCTGGGAGTTAATCTTCCAGATGATAGTGTTATTGGTAGAGTTCTTCAATCACTGGCACCAAGCTATAAAGGCTTCGTGATGAACTATAATATGCAAGGGATGGAAAAGACTATTCCCGAGCTCTTCGCAATGCTTAAAGCTGCGGAGGTAGAAATCAAGAAGGACAGTCAAGTGTTGATGGTTAACAAGACCACTAGTTACAATAAAAAACGCATAGGAAAGAAGGGGAACTTCAAGAAGAATGGCAATCAAGTTGCCACTCCCGGGAAGAAGCCCAAGTCTGGACCTAAGCCTGAAACTGAGTGCTTCTACTGCAAAGGGATTGGTAACTGGAAGCAGAACTGCCCCAAGTATTTGGCGGATAAGATATACATGTTATTGATGTGTACTGCTACTTCTTGAGCTTGCGTTAGGTTTCCTTGAAGAGGAAAGGGTAATGCAACAATAGTAGCGTAAGTATTTCCCTCAGTTTTTGAGAACCAAGGTACCAATCCAGTAGGAGGCTCCTCAAAAGTCCCACGCACCTACACAAACAAACAAAGAACTCACAACCAACACAATAAAGGGGTTGTCAATCCCTTCACGGCCACTTGCGAAAGTGAGATCTGATAGAGATAGTATGATAATATAAATATATTTTTGGTATTTTATAATATAGATTGGAAAAGTAAAGATGCAAATAAAAGTAGATTGAAAGCTTATATGATAAAAGATAGACCCGGGGGCCATAGGTTTCACTAGTGGCTTCTCTCAAGATAGCATAAGTATTACGGTGGGTGAACAAATTGCTGTCGAGCAATTGATAGAAAAGCGAATAGTTATGACATTATCTAGGCATGATCATGTATATAGGCATCACGTCCGTGACAAGTAGACCGACTCCTGCTTGCATCTACAACTATTACTCCACACATCGACCGCTATCCAGCATGCATCTAGAGTATACAGTTCATAAGAACAGAGTAACGCACTAAGAAAGATGACATGATGTAGAGGGATAAACTCATGCAATATGATATAAACCCCATCTTTTTATCCTCGATGGCAACAATACAATACGTGCCTTGCTGCCACTGCTATCACTGGGAAAGGACACCGCAAGATTGAACCCAAAGCTAAGCACTTCTCCCATTGCAAGAAAGATCAATCTAGTAGGCCAAACCAAACTGATAATTCGAAGAGATTTGCAAAGATAACTTAATCACACATAAAAGAATTCAGAGGAGATTCAAATATTTCTCATAGACAAACTTGATCATAAACCCACAATTCATCGGATCTCGACAAACACACCGCAAAAAGAGTTACATCGAATAGATCTCCAAGAAGATCAAGGAGAACATGGTATTGAGATCCAAAAAGAGAGAAGAAGCCATCTAGCTAATAGCTATGGACCCGAAGGTCTGTGGTAAACTACTCACAACTCATCGGAGAGGCTATGATGTTGATGTAGAAGCCCTCCATGGTTGATTCCCCCTCCGGCGGAGCGCTGACGAAGGCTCTAAGATGGGATCTCGCGGATACAGAAGGTTACAGTGGTGGAAATAGGGTTTTCGTGATCGCTTCTGATGTTCTCGGGGTACGTGGGTATATATAGGAGGAAGAAGTAGGCCGGTGGACTCCCAAGGGGCCCACGAGATAGGGGGCGCGCCCACTAGGGGGGCGCGCCCTCCACCCTCGCGGCCTCCTCGATTGCTTCTTGACTTGCACTCCAAGTCCTCTGGATCATGTTTGTTCCAAAAAGATCGCTCCTGAAGGTTTCATTCTGTTTGGACTCCGTTTGGTATTCTTTTTCTTCGAAACATTGAAATAGGCAAAAAAATAGCAATATGGGCTGGGCCTCCGGTTAGTAGGTTAGTCCCAAAAATGATATAAAAGTGTAAAGTAAAGCCCATAAACATCCAAAACGGGTAATATAATAGCATGGAACAATAAAAAATTATAGATACATTGGAGACGTATCAAGCATCCCCAAGCTTAATTCCTGCTCGTCCTCGAGTAGGTAAATGATAAAAACAATTTTTTTGATGTGGAATGCTACCTAGCATAATTCTCAATGTAATTTTCTTTATTGTGGCATGATTGTTTAGATCCAAATGATTCAAGATAAAAGCTTATAAAACATAAAAATAGTAATACTTCAAAGCATACTAACAAATAATCATGTTATATGAAAATAGCATAGCCAAAGAAAGCTTATCCCTACAAAATCATATAGTTAGGCCATGCTTCATTTTCATTACACAAAACACTCCCATCATGTACAACCCCGATGACGAGTCGAGCAATTGGTTCAAACTTTTTAACGCGCTTGAGCATTTTCAACTCTTACGCAATACATAAGCGCAAGCCATGGACATAGCACTATGGTGGTATATGGCGGTGGTTGTGAGAACAAAAAGGGAGAAGATAGTCTCACATCAACTAGGCGTATCAACGAGCTATGGAGATGCCCATCAATAGATATTAATGTGAGTGAGTAGGGATTGCATGCAACGGATGCACTAGAGCTATAAATGTATGAAAGCTCAACAAAAAAAACTAAGTGGGTGTGCATCCAACTCGCTTGCTCACAAAGACCTAGGGCATTTTGAGGAAGCCCATCATTGAATATAGAAGCCAAGTTCTATAATGAAAAATTCCCACTAGTATATGAAAGTGACCACACAAGAGACTCTCTATCATGAAGATCATGGTGCTATTTCGAAGCACAAGTGTGGAAAAAAGAGATAGTAGCATTGTCCCTTCTCTCTTTTTCTCTCATTTTTTATTTGGCCTTTCTCTTTTTTTGGTGGGCTTTTTGGCCTCTTTTTTTATTTCTTTCTTTTTTATTTAAAGTCTGAAGTCTCATCCCGACTTGTGGGGGAATCATGGTCTTCATCATCCTTTCCTCACTTGGGACAATGCTCTAATAATGAAGATCATCACACTTTTATTAATTTACAACTCGAGAATTACAACTCAACACTTAGAACAAACTATGACTCTATATGAATGCCTCCGGCGGTGTACCGGGATATGCAATGAATCAATAGTGACATGTATGAAAATATATGAAGGTGGCCTTGCCAGAAATACGATGTCAACTACATGATCATGCAAAGAGCAATATGACAATGATGGAGCGTGTCATAATAACGGAACGGTGGAAAGTTGCATGGCAATATATCTCGGAATGGCTATGGAAATGCCATAATAGGTAGGTATGGTGGCTGTTTTGAGGAAGGTAAACAATGGGTTCATGATACCAGCAAAAGTTGCGCGGCACAATAGAGGCTAGCAAAGTGGAAGGGTGAGTGTGCGTATATCCATGGACTCACATTAGTCATAAAGAACTCATATACTTATTGCAAAAGTCTACTTAGCCCTCGAAGCAAAGTACTACTACGCATGCCCCTAGAGGGATAGATTGGTAAGAAAAGACCATCGCTCGTCCCCGACTGCCACTCATAAGGAAGACAATCAAAAGAGCACCTCATTGTCGGGTGGTAGGTGCGACATATGCCAACGGGTGGCTTATCATTGTGGGAGCCAGTAAGACATCGCCGGTGCCTGGAAACGGGATAAGGCAAAGACATGCACGCCGGCGAGTCTTACCCAGGTTCGGGGCTCTCTGTGGAGATAATACCCCTAGTCCTGCTCTGCGGGGTCTCCGCATGATCACTAGATCAAAAAGTAGCTACAAGAGGCTCCTTGAGCTGTTCGATGGGAGGAGGAAGAAGGGCAAGGCTAGCTCTCTTCTCTCCCTATGGCGGTGTCTAAAACTCTCTGAGATCAACCCTTTGCATGGGTGTCTCGGGGGGTTTATATAGGCCTACCCCCTGGGGGTACAATGGTAATCCGGTTTGGTGCGGGCCCAGGCCGTCAGTGTCTACGACCGCCGTCTTCTCCGCCGGCTTCTGGGGCCCGCCGACTGGTGGGTCCCGCCGGCTGTCGGCCCGTTGGTCAACAGGCCGGCCCCACCGCATGGGGGATTTTGTCGGGGGCTGGTTACTGTTGCCTCGCCTCTAATGACGAGGGCTTTGTCGAGGTAAGCATGGCTACAGTGCTGTGACGCCCCCGATTCAATCGTACACTAATCATGCACGCAAACGTGTATGATCAAGATCAGGGACTCACGGGAAGATATCACAACACAACTCTAAAAACATAAATAAGTCATACAAGCATCATAATACAAGCCAGGGGCCTCGAGGGCTCGAATACAAGTGCTCGATCATAGACGAGTCAGTGGAAGCAACAATATCTGAGTACAAACATAAGTTAAACAAGTTTGCCTTAAGAAGGCTAGCACAAACTGGGATACAGATCGAAAGAGGCGCAGGCCTCCTGCCTGGGATCCTCCTAAACTACTCATGGTCGTCGTCAGCAGCCTGCACGTAGTAGTAGGCACCTCCGGTGTAGTAGTCGCCGTCAACGGTGGCGTCGCGCCTGGCTCCAAAGATCTGGTTGCGACAACCGTAAAGAAAGGAAAGGGGAAAAAGGGGAGAAAGCAACCGTGAGTACTCATCCAAAGTACTGCAAGCAAGGAACTACACTACATATGCATGGGTATATGTGTAAGGAGGCCATATCAAGGGGTGAACTGCAGAATGCTAGAATAAGAGGGGATAGCTAATCCGTCAAGACTACGCTCGGCAGCCTCCATCTTGCAAACATGTAGAAGAGAGTAGATTGAAGTCCTCCAAGTAGCATCTCCAAGTAGCATCTCCAAGAGCATCGCATAGCATAATCCTACCCGCAATCCTCTCCTCGTTGCCTGTTAGAGAGCGATCACCGGGTTGTATCCGCACTTGGAAGGGTGTGTTTTATTAAGTATCTGGTTCTAGTTGTCATAAGGTCAAGGTACAACTCCGGTCGCCCTTTACCGAGGGACATGGCTATTGAATAGATTAACTTCCGCAGGGTGCACCACATAACCCAACACGCTTGATCCCATTTGGCGGACACACTTTCTCGGTCATGCCCGCCTCGGAAGATCAACACGTCGCAGCCCCACCTAGGCACAACAGAGAGGTCAGCCCGCCGGTCTAAATCCTATGCGCGCAGGGGTCCGGGCCCATCGCCCATTGCACACCTGCACATTGCGAGGGCGGCCGGAAGCAGACCTAGCAACCTCCATTACAAAGGAAGTCATGTTACGCGGTCCAATCCGGCGCGCGCCGCTCCGTCGCTGACGTCAAGAAGGCTTCGGCTGATACCACGACGTTGGGATACCCATAACTACTCCCGTGTAGATGGTTAATGCGTATAGACCAAATGGCCAGACTCAGATCAAATACCAAGATCTCGTTAAGCGTGTTATTATGAAGCAACCATGACGCCGACCAGGCCAGAGCCCACCTCTCACCTAGGCGGTCTCAACCTGCCTGTCGCTCCGCCACAAAGATCCACACAGAGGGCCGTCGGGACAAAGGTCCTTTCATTAATCCGTGAATCACTCGCAGTACTCTTCGAGCGGACCCGACTTTAGTCACCATCTGTATAGTATGTATGTATGTATAGTATATACCCGTGATCACCTCCCAAGTGATCACGGCCCGATAGTATAGCAAGGCAGACTGACAAGAATGTAGGGCCAATGATGATAAACTAGCATCCTATACTAAGCATTTAGGATTGCGGGTAAGGTATCAATGATCAGAGCAACAATGTCGCTATGCATCGTAATAGGATTAACGGAAAGCAAGAATATGCTACACTACTCTAATGCAAGCAGATAGAGAAGAATAGGCGATATTTGGTGATCAAGGGGGGCATGCCTGGTTGCTCTGGCAAGAAGGAGGGGTCGTCAACTCCGTAATCGAATCGGGTCGCCGACGTCCTTGGTTCTAGGAAAGAAGTGTGAGGGGGAACACAATAAATAACAAAGCAATCAAAGCATCACAAAGCGTAACATGGCAATACACGGTGCTAGGTGTGGCCTAACGCGGTAGTAGGTGATACTAGAGAAAGGGGGGAAACATCCGGGAAAGTATCCCCGGGGGTTTCGCGTTTTCGGACAGATGAACCGGAGGTGAAATGTTGCAGGTTCGCTATGCTAGGAATGTGTGGCTGACGAACGGGCTGCGTATTCGTATTCGTCTCGTCGTTCTGAGCAACTTTCATGTTGAAAATAATTTAATCCGAGTTACAGATTAAAAGATATGAATTTCTAAAGATTTTATTAATTTCTGGAATTTAATTAATTATTTAAATCCAACATTATCCAGAATAGTAAATGATGACATCAGCATGACATCAGAGTGATGTCAGCAGTCAACGTTGACCATTGACCTGGTCAACCTGACGTGTGGGTCCAGTGGGACCCACCTGTCATACTCTGTTAGGTTGATTACGGTTTAGGTTAATCTAATTACTGTTTAGTTAGACTAACAGGTTAATTAGATTAATTAAGGTGATTAGTTAACTTAGTTAATTTAGTTAATTAATTATTTAACTATATATATATATATATATTTAATTTTTTTCTTTTTCATTTTTTAAAATGTTACAGGCGGGCGGGTGTGGGACCCCACATGTCATCGCCTAAGTGCCTTTAGCGGGCGACTGATTCTGGCCCGGGTGGGTCGGGCGACAGCGCCGGCCGACGAGGCGCCAAGAGCGTGAGCGGCTTGGCTCGGCTCGACGACCGGAGCAGGGCGGCTTGGTTGGCTGAGAGGATCGCCGCAGCGGACGGCTACGAAGCGGAGAGGAGTGGGAGGCGGCGGACGGCGACGGCGCCGGCGGACGCGCCAGAGCCGCAGGCGTAGACGACGCGGAGTCGGTAGTGAGCGGCGGCGTCGTGGCTACGGCTGGATGGCGCTGGTCGTGACGCGCTGGGCGCACGGGAGCGTGGCGTATATTGGAGTCGTCGTGGTGAGGGCGAACGGGGTGCGGGCACGGTGACGTGCAATAGAGAAGGGAGAAGAGGAGAGGGAGGCCGTGGCCTCACCGGCGTTGCAGAGAAGAGGGTCGGCGAGGCTCGGTGGAGCCTTTCGGGAGGAGGACGGGGATGACGGCGACGTAGAGGAGGAGGTCCGGCGAGGAGGAGTCGAAGAGGAGGATGGAAGGGCCGCTCCGCGAGGCAGCTCCGACGATGGCGGGGTCCAGCGGCGTCGAGGTCGTGCCGGGGCTCGGGGAAGACGGGCGCGGTGCTGGAGGGTGAGGAAGAAGGCCGGGAGGGGGCGGCGAGGACGAGGCATTCGGCGAGGACGAGGCGTTCGGGGCCGGGCGGCACCGGTGAGGTGTCGTCTGCGGGAGGACGGAGGCGGGCGGGCGGCAACGGGCGGCGGTGGGCGGGGCTACTGGGTCGCATAAGGCGCGGCGATGGGTGGATCCCTGATCCAGATCGGGGGGGGGGGGAGTGGGAGGACGAGGGGATAGGGCTAGGGTTTGGTGCGGATCGGGGGTTAATGGGAGTGGGGTGAGGCCGGATGGGCCAGGTGGGTCGGCCTGGTCCAGGTGGGTCGGTGGGCCGTGGGAGGGGAGGTTTCCTTTTTATTTTGTCGTTGTTAGTGTTAATTTTTGTTTTTATTTTCTTTTCCTTATTTCTCTTTTCTGTTTTAATTCTTTTAAAATATTCAGGCACTTTCTAAAAATATGTTTTCTTTACTATAATTACCCTTGTAATATTCGGCACCCACCGAACATTTTTGTTTCAACTTTTGAAAGCTTTTATTGTTTGACATGTTTAGAATTTAAATTTTGAAACAGTTTCGAATCGTTGTGAGGTTAGCAACAGTAACCGAGGTGACGTGGCATGATTAGCGTGGGATTACTGTAGCATGATTATCCGGGCGTTACAAATCTCCTCCACTACAAGAAATCTCGTCCCGATATTTAAGAGGGGAGTAAGGGGGAAAGTTCTGGCTACGAAATTTTAACGGGTGTCCTCGATCTTGGTTGCTCTTCTCGAAGAGGTCGATCCATTGTGTTGTTGTCTTCATTTCTCTGCTTCAGGTCATGATGATGAAGTCGGCATCCTTTCTTCGGGAACTCCATCGTACTTACGTAAAATGATAATGGGTAACTCGAAAGATCGGAACTCTGCACGGTTGCTTATCCAGTAGATAACATTAGGGAAGGTGGAAAAAAGTAACTCTCGTATTGAAGCTTAAGAAAGTATCGAGAGCAAAGTAAGGAGGTGCCATAAGACGTTTCAAGCAGCCAGGCAATCGTTCAATGCCTCGTCAGAAGGTGAGAAGGGTTTCAGGGCAACGAGAATAAGTATGGTGTCTGATAACAGAATTGATGATCTCCCGGAAAGTAGCTCGTGAATTATGTACGAGTCCCCGCGGGAGGAATAACTTTGGGAACAGGGGTGTACAGGAGAGTCAGGTTTTGATCCTGTGGAACTGTGGGTTATGGGCCCACCATGTGGTTGAAAGTAGAAAAGGGGCCGACATCTTGCATGGCCATGATAGCAAGGCGTGTCAGAGGGTAGTCTGTCAGTTATGTCGTTGACAACATCGATACCAAGGGCGAGGGACGAAGAGAACCATTTTCCTGCTCGTTGAACGAGGCGGACCAATAGGCAAAGTTCTCGTCCATCGGTGGTTACCGAAATGTCACCAACAATAGTAATGTGGTCTTCTTGGCGAGTTGTACCACGTGGTGCTTACCTAAGCAGGAATTACCTTTGCTCGCGATTAAGTAGATTATAAGAAAGTTTGAACAAGACAACGGAAAGGAAAATGTGTTTAAACACATATTTCAAGGGTATATCCTTCCCAAGGACAAGCAGAGTATGATGTCCATGACAGGATATACTGTAGAAAACTCCTTAGGCACGAGAGAGAATTTTCATGACATTACCCATACAACGGTGTTTGGATAATTGAGCAAGAAACATTGAGCATTGGGCTTCAAATGTTCTTGTTGAAAATCGGAGTACCATAGACATGCTTCGAGATAGCATTGACAAGGTCTTCAAGTAAGATCGGACCTTGGATACACAAAGGATCCATCAGGATAAACTTATTAAACAAGGCATTCAATTTCCTCAAGGAAAAAAAAGTTAACCTTGTCAATAAGGAAACTATACCACTAGGTCCTCCGGTCAGGTGTGCTAGGCATGACATCACCTTACCGGGTCACATAAAGACCATTGTTGTAACTCTTGGAATTATGTTCCAACCATCGTATTTGACCGAGATTCAGATCTGATTGGTGTCAGGATAGCTCAGACTCAGGATGCCTAAGAATAAAGGTGAAACACAAATTGTCGAGATGACATTGTAAGGTTCTCGGGAATTGGACTATGGAAGCAATTCCCGAAACAAGAGTTCATCATTAAATCAAGGAGAGGTGAGGAGGTGGCTGATTGACTCGGCGACAATTCTTCGAGATCTCCAAATGATGGATTTCCATAGTTGTGTGAACAAGGAGATAACATTTGCGGATCAAATGATATAACGAGGTATGCTCAAGGAAAACATACCCAATTAAACATCAGTTGAAAGTTGCAACCGAAATGTGGGCTTATAGTAGCATGATCAACGTTAGAATGGTGGTTCAGCAACCGATAGGCTAAGAATGAATTATCGATCAGTAACTTCAAAGCAATAGGATTGCTAGAAGTGCAGAATCCAAACAACACCGTTCACTTGTGGGTACCCCGGTTGGAATCAACACGAGGACCAAGAAAGAATGGTGATGGTGAGAAGTATCATTATAGCAAGAATTTCTTAAGAGGTGGAGCAATCCTCACAACATTCTTGACATCAAAGATGGTAGTACTCGGTGGTAGATCATAACATAAGTTGGATAGTAAGGAACTAAAGGTACAACACAATACAAGAACAAGTTTTGTGTTGGAGGGAATGCAATAATGTTGTGGATGATAACCCAATTCATCGAGGGCAAAGGATGCTATTTCTCATCAAGAATTTGATAGATATCTTGGAAGACCTCAGAATGTTGATGATGATCACGACAATTTGTTGTCGAGAGGATCCATAAAGAAGCAATTGAACAACGACTGCAACAAGCAAAAGGACTGATGCAACAAAGGATTATTGGAGCCACAGATACGACACAAACTCGGGGTCAAGTTTGTTGTTCGAGGTGAAACGGTAAGACAAGGAAGATCAATGTAAGATTAGCTCATCATCGAAAATTGTGCTCCGAGAAGAAGGACCAGGTAGCACAGTTAAAAGTTTGCACGATAATGATATAGCCGATCAGGCTAGCAATGACTTGAAGGATTATTAAACTCGTAAGCAATGAAAATTACTTAGAGTTATTGAATCGAAGTGCAGAATCGATTCACTTACCGGTGTTCTCGAGTGAAATAACTCAGAACCCGGGGGAAATCTGAAATCGATGAGAAGCAATAATAGATGAAGACTCATAGGAAGCAACACAGTTCGTTGATATTCTCGAGATACTGGAGGGTATTGCTCGAAGGAAGATTGACATAGGGGTTGCGGAGAGGTATTGATCCGCAGAAGACAAGGTCTTGAACTTGTCCGAGAAATTGGATCAAGGAAGAACAATATGGTCGGAAACCACGATTGCAAAAGACCAAATCCTAGATATAAGATGAAATTATATCAAGGGGATAATTATTGTTTACGAGAAGCTTACATGACAAGATCTACATCGTGTCCATGGGCATGAACACAAAGTTCAAGGTCGACTCCCACTTCTCCAATGCATAACCTATCATTCACTCCTCATTTTCGATGGAGTTGTAGTGTTGAAATTTTATCTGGTAAATCACCCGGAGAATATGACTCGTGAAAACTTTCGGGTTCACACGGTTTTAGAGAAGGAATAGGTTGAACCCATCGGGGCATCTTAGAAACACATACCACAATCTTTAGGAGTAATTTAACTCAAGCTCGAAGGTAGAGCATGGTCGAGAAAGCAGAGGATACAATTTACCAAAGGCATTATGTATCCGAGAATAGGCTCACAAGGTTATTGAATATGAAGTGCTTTGTCAGATAAAATCCAACAAAGGATCTGGTGGTCCATAAGGGATCTGATGTGAGCATCGGTACTCAACCAGAAGGAGAAAGAATGCAAGGAGATCATATGATAGAAACAACTGACTAATTCAAAGCTCAATCGCAAGGATTTATGATTTCCCATTTCAAGGGATCAGAAGCAAATGCTCTGATTAAGGAGGGAATAGTTGAATAGACTTACGGGTACAACCGACAGCAATTTAATTGGTTGAGAACCAGCTCATGCTCAAACTGACACTGAGCCGGAAGGATGAATTCTAGGATTCGATTGAGGGATGCGAGCATCCTCAACATATTGATTCAACGGACTTAAAATGATAAAGACAAGGGGTGCCAATAAGGTTACGAGACTTATGGGATTAACCATAATGCAAGCAAGCAAGAACTTCAAGAGCAATAGGATGCTCAGGATTTTTGGAAGATCGAATGGTATTTCAAAGTCTTTTGCGAAACACATGAACAACTGGGAATGAGCGGATACTCGATAAGTGCGAGGAATTATCCGTAGGGGTATTAATGCGGCAAGATCTGTAAGGCAGTAGGCACAAAATATTATCGGGACAATAGAGAGGATTTCAGGGTATCTTGTAATAACAAGACCAACTAGGGATGAATGTAAGAAATGACAACCGCAAGTAGTTATCCATCAGGGTTGACAGTGGAAGGGGAATTGCAAACGCGACGATACAAGTTCTCGGGTTAACAACGGAGAGTATCTTCAAGGTCTTCTGGTGCAGCAGACGATCATCAGTAATAAGAGGCTCTCCGGGTGAAAGTGATAACGAGGTCCTAATGTTAAATTTAGTAAAATTCATTTAACCCGAATAGAGGAGAGATCAGAGTCCCAGAGTAAAGGTCGAGGAGTAAAAGATCCTAGTACCACCCAATGGCGACGTGGGCCCATAAGACACACAACCATGTTAGTAAAAGTTTTTGCAACGTCTAGACTCGACTTCGGCCAAGGAGTTGGAAAGGGGGATTCCTACAGGCAGTTGGCTCTGATACCAACTTGTGACGCCCCCGATTCAATCGTACACTAATCATGCACACAAACGTGTATGATCAAGATCAGGGACTCACGGGAAGATATCACAACACAACTCTAAAAACATAAATAAGTCATACAAGCATCATAATACAAGCCGGGGGCCTCGAGGGCTCGAATACAAGTGCTCGATCATAGACGAAGTCGTGGAAGCAACAATATCTGAGTACGCACATAAGTTAAACAAGTTTGCCTTAAGAAGGCTAGCACAAACCGGGATACAGATCGAAAGAGGTGCAGCCTCCCGCTTGGGATCCTCCTAAACTACTCCTAGTCGCCGCCGCCCGCACGTAGTAGTAGGCACCTCCAGTAGTAGTCGCCGCCGACGGGTGGCCTCGCTCTGGGCTCCAAAGATCCGGTTGCGACAACCGTAAAGAAAGGAAAGGGGAAAAAGGGGGAGAAAGCTACCGTGAGTACTCATCCAAAGTACTGCAAGCAAGGAACTACACTACATATGCATGGGTATATGTGTAAGGAGGCCATATCGGTGGACCGAATCTGCAGAATGCTAGAATAAGAGGGGATAGCTAATCACTCGTCAAGACTACGCTCGCAGCCTCCGTCTTGCAAAGCATGTAGAAGAGAGTAGATTGAAGTCATGACGCCTCGATTCAATCGTACACTAATCATGCACGCAAACGTGTAACGATCAAGATCGTGGACTCACGGAAGATATCACAACACAACTCTAAAACATAAATAAGTCATACAAGCATCATAATACAAGCCAGGGCCTCGAGGGCTCGAATACAAGTGTGAATCATAGACGAAGTCGCGGAAGCAACAATATCCGAGTACGGACATCGGTTAAACAAGTTGCCATAAGATGGCTAGCACAAACTGGGATACAAATCGAAAGAGGCGCAGGCCTCCTGCCTGGGATCCTCCTTAACTACTCCTAGTCGTCGCCGCAGCCTCCACGTAGTAGTAGGCACCTCCGATGTAGTAGTCGCCGCCGACGGTGGCCTCGCTCTGGTTCCAACATCTGGTTGCGACAACCGTAAAGAAAGGAAAGGGGGAAAAGGGGAGAAAGCAACCGTGAGTACTCATCCAAAGTACTGCAAGCAAGGAGCTACACTACATATGCATGGGTATATGTGTAAGGAGGCCATATCGGGACCGAATCAGAATGCCGTAATAAGAGGGGATAGCTAATCACGTCGAAGACTACGCTTCGGCAGCCTCCGCCTTGCTGCATGTAGAAGAGAGTAGATTGAAGTCCTCCAAGTAGCATCTCCAAGTAGCATCTCCAAGTAGCATCTCCAAGAGCATCGCATAGCATAATCCTACCCGGCGATCCTCCTCGTCGCCTGTTAGAGAGCGATCACGGGTTGTATCCGCACTTGGAAGGGTGTGTTTTATTAAGTATCCGGTTCTAGTTGTCATAAGGTCAAGGTACAACTCCGGTCGCCCTTTACCGAGGGACACGGCTATTCAATAGATTAACTTCCTGCAGGGTGCACCACATAACCCAACACGCTTGATCCCATTTGGCGGACACACTTTCTCGGTCATGCCCGCCTCGGAAGATCAACACGCCGCAGCCCCACCTAGGCACAACAGAGAGGTCAAGACGCCGGTCTAAACCTAAGCGCACAGGGTGCGGGCCCATCGCCTTAGCACACACAAGACGCTGTAACGCGCCGAAGCACAACTAGCCCCTTAATACAAGCGCAGCTTACGTTCCAATCCGTAGCGCCACTCGATTCTTGACGCCAAGAAGGCTTCGCCGATACCACGACGCGGGATACCCATAACTACTCCCGTAGATGGTTAGTGCGTATAGACCAAACGGCCGCACTCGGATCAAATACCAAGATCTCGTTAAGCGTGTTATTATGAATCAACCATGACGCCGATCGAGGCCAGCCCACCTCTCACCTAGGCGGTCTCAACCTGCCTGTCGCTCCGCCACAAAGATCCACACAGAGGGCCGTCGGGACAAAGGTCCTTTCATTTAATCCGTGAATCACTCATGGGTACTCTTCGAGCGCACCGACTTTAGTCACCATCTGTAGTATGTATGTATGTATAGTATATATCCGTAATCACCTCCCGAGTGATCACGGCCCAATAGTATAGCAAGGCGATCGACAAGAATGTAGGGCCAATGATGATAAACTAGCATCCTATACTAAGCATTTAGGATTGCGGTAAGGTATCAACAGATGTAGCAACAATGTCGCTATGCATCGTAATAGGATTATCGAAAAGCAAAGAATATGCTACACTACTCTAATGCAAGCAAGATAGAGGAGAATAGGCAATATCCGGTGATCAAGGGGGGGCTTGCCTGGTTGCTCTGGCAAGAGAGAGGGTCACAACACCGTAGTCGAACCGGGCGCAGCAGCGTCGGTCTCGTAGTCTACCGAGAGAGATGAGGGGAAGAAACAATGAATACAATGCAAACAGATGCATATCGATGCATGACAAGACAAGTAACGATGTTAGGTGTGTCCAATCGCGGTAGTAGGTGATACCGAACGAAGGAAACATCCGGAAAGTATTCCGGTGTTCCGCGTTGCAGCGAGAGGAGCCGGGGGGAAAGTTGCGTGTTCAAGATGCTGGGGGTGTGTGGCGGACGAACGGGTTGCGTGAATCAATTCGTCTCGTCGTTCGAGCAACTTTCATGTAGAAAGTATTTTCATCGAGCTACGGTTTATTTTATATGATTTTCTAAAGTCTTAAATCATTTTAGAATTTATTTAATTATTTAATTCAACATTATCCAAAACAGTGTTTCTTGACGCCATCATGACGTCAAGATGATGTCGGCAGTCAAGCAGGGGTGTTGATGGTCAAATGACGATGTGGGTCGATGGGACCCACCTGTCATTCTCTCGTTAGGTTAAGTAGGTTTAGTTAAACTAATTATTGTTTAATTAAATTAACAGTTAATTAGATTAATTAACTAGGATTAATTAACTTAATTAATTAATTTATTTAATTATAATTATTTATTTAGTTATTTTATTATTATTATTTTTCAATTCTTTTTTTTAATTTCCGTTAGGCGTGGGCCTTTGTCATTGGCCCATTGTGGGCATAACTGTGCTGAACTCTCGGGTGCGGGCGTGCACCTGAAGCGGGCACAATGAGCGACAAGCGCCGTGTGGTGGGGGTCTTGAGGAGCGCGCCGAGCGGGCGGATGAGGCGGCGCGGGCGCGCGAAAAGTGGGCGCAGGACGCACTGGCGGCGTGGCGAGAGCCTGACGAGCACGGGTCTTGGGTCAGGTGGCAATGGCAGAGAGACAGGGGAGAGGGAAAGCAAATGGCGCTGGCGTTGCCGGGCGCGCGCAATGACGCGTGTGATGGCTGCTGGGGGGTGGCGAACGAGCGCGAGCCTGTGAGAGAGAGAGGGAGAGAGGCGCGTGCTCACTGGGGCCGTAGGGTCTAGGGCAGCGGGCTCGACGGAGTTCGGGGAAGTCCGACGAGGGAGATCCGGCGAGGACGAGGCGACGACGATGTAGCTCCGGGCGGGGTCCCACGGTGGCGGTGCGGGCTCCGGGCAGCGTCCGCGAGGCGACGAGGCAATGGGGTCGGGGCACCGCTTTCGGGGGCGAGCGGCGATGGCGGGGCGACGCCGGGAGGAAGCAGAGGCCGGCCGGGAGGAGGGTGGACGGGCGTCGGGCGTCGGCCTCCTCTGGATCGATCCGGATCGGGAGACGGAGAGCGTCGTGGGGAGAGTGGGGTGTGGGTGCGGGGAGTGGGTTAGGGTTTGCGGGGTGAGGGGATAAGGAGTGGGAGTGGCCGGCTGGGCCTTTGCCAGCTTGGGCGGTATTTAATGGGCGGCCAGTTGGGTCGGTTGGCCCGGGGGTTCTTTTCCTTTTTTTTTCTTTTGTATTTTCTTTTATTTCATTTTAATGTATCTAGGCATTTTCTAAAAAGGTGTTTTCTGCACTATAATTAACTAGGCATTTAACTGCACACTCCGAACATTTTAGCTTTATTGTTTGAAAACTTTTGTTGTTTGATTTTATTTTAAAATTTGAATTCGAATGGGATTGAGTCATCGGGAGATTAACAACAGTAACGGAGGTGATGTGGCATCATTAGAAGTGGGTTACTATAGCTTAGTTATCCGGGCGTCACAATTCTCCTCCACTACAAGAAATCTCGTCCCGAGATTTAAGAGGGGGAATAAGGGGGAAGGTTCTGGCTACAAAATTCTAGCGAGTGCTCCCAGTCTTGGTTGCTCTTCTCGAAGAGGTTGATCCATTAAGTTGATGTCTTGGTTTCTCTGCTTCAGGTCATGATGATGAAGTCGGCATCCTTTCTTCGGGAACTCCATCGTACTTACGTAAGAATAAAGGGCGGGTATTCCGGGGGAACGAACCTCTGCAAGGTTAACTATCTGGTCAATAACATCGGGGAAGGTGGTGGGAAGTAACTCTCGAATTGAAACTTAAGAAAGTATCGAGAGCAAAGTAAGGAGGTATCATGGGAAGTTTCGAGCGGGCAGGCAATCGTTTGATGCCTGTTACAAGACGTGAAAGGGGTTCAAAGCAACGGGAATAAGTATTGTGTCTGATACCAGAATAGATCACTAGGAAGGTGACTCGTGATCTTTCATACGAAGCCTAGCGTGAGGAATAACTTTAGGAACAGGGGGTATAGGAAAGTCAGGTTTCGATCCTGTGGAACTGTGGGTTATGGGCCCACCATGTGGGTTAAAAGTAAAAAGAGGGGTGATGTCTTGCACGATCATGTAAGCAAGGCATGTCAGAGAATAACCGGTCAGTTATGTTGGCAACAACGTTGGTACCAAGGGCGAGGGACGAAGAGAACCATTTTCCTGCTCTTTGCAACGAGGCGGACCAATAGGCAAAGTTCTCGTCCATCGGTGGTTACCGAAATGTCACCAACAATAGTAATGTGGTCTTCTTGCCGAGTTGTACCACGAGGTGCTTACCTAAGCAGGGAATTACCACTGCTCAGTTAAGTAGATTATAAGAAAGTTTGAACAAGACAACAAAAAGAAAAATGTGTTTAAACACATATTTCAAGGGTATATCCTTCCCAAGGACAAGCAGAGCATGATGTCCATGACAGGATATCTCAGAGAAAACTATTTAGGTACGGAGAGAATTTTCATGACATTACCCATACAACGGTGTTTGATAATTGAGCAAGAAACATTTAGCATTGGGCTTCAAATGTTCTTGTTGAAAATTGAGTACCACAGACATGCTTCGAGATAGCATTGACATGGTCTTCAAGCAAAGGTCGGACTTTGGATACACAAAGGATCCATCAGGAACAGCTTGTACAATAAGTTTTACAATTTCCTCATGAAAGAATGGGTAACATTGCTAAAGAGGATACTATAACAATAGGTCCTCCGGTCAAGTGTGCTAGGCATGCCATCACCTTCTGGGTCATACAAGGACCAATGTTATAACTCTTGAATATATGCTCCAACCATCATATCTGACCGAGGTTCAGATCTGATTGGTGTTAGGATACCTCAGACTCAGGATGCCCGAGAAGAAAAGGTGCAAAACAAATTGTCGAGATGACATGGCAAGATTATCGGGAAATGTACAATGGAAGCGAGTTCCGAAACAAGAGTTCCTCATTAACTCAACGACAATTCACCGAAATTTTCAAAAGATGGATTTCCACAATTATGTGAACAAGGAGATATCAATTGTCAGATCAAATGCTATAATGATGTATGTTCGAGAAAAACATCCACAATTAAACCTTGGTTCACAGGTGCACCCGAAATATGGGATGGGTTGCACGATAAATGTTCGAATGATGATTCAATAAGCCATAGACGTAGAATGAAACTTATAGACCAATAACTTCAAAGCAATAGGGTTGCTAGAAGGACAGAATCCAAACAGCACCGTTCACCTGTTGGTATCCCAGTTAGAACCAACACAGGGACCAAGAAAGAATGGTGATGGTCAGAAGTATTACTATATCAAGAATTAATAGTTGAGGGAATTCCCTCAACATTCTTGACATAACAGATGGTAATACTCCAAGATAGAACCATAATATAATATAAGTTGGATAGAAAGGAAACTACACAAAACATGAACAAGTTTTGTGTCGGAGGATCTTGAGAATGTTGTCGATGTTAATACAAATCATCGAGGGGGCAAGGATGGTATTACTCATCCTGAATTTGACACACAATCTTGGAAGAAGTCCAATGGTTGACAATGATCACGACAAATTCGTCGAGGGTTTCAAGAAGATGTAATCGATCGGCGACGACATCAAGTCAAAGGACTGATGAAGCAAAAGATTATTGGAACCAAGGGTACGACCCAAACTCGAAATCAATCTTGTTGTTCAAGGCGAAATGATACAACGAGGAAGATCGACGTAAGATTAGTTGGTCATCGTAAAGTGTGCTCTGGGAAGAAGGACCAGATAGCACAGTTAAAAAGTTGCACGATAATGATATAGCCGATAAGGCTAGGAATGACGTGATCGGGTACAAACTCGTACTTAAAGAAGATTACTAAGAGTTGTTGAACCGTAGTGCGGACTCGGTTCGCTTATCGATGTCTTTGAGTGTTTAATAACTTCAGAGCCCATGAAAAATTGTAATCGGTGAGAATGTAGTACTTGATGAAGAACTCATAAGGGTTATGCGTTCAAGATAATCTCAAGATACCGTGGGGTAATACTCAACGACAGTCCAAAGTAGAGCTTGGGTGGGGTATTGCTCTAAAGAAGATTAGTGCTTAAACTTGCACGAGAAATGGTATTTCAAGGAGATCATGGTCGGAACCACGATTGCAAAAGGCCGATCCCGATATAAGATGAACTTATACCAAGGAATACTTAATTTAAGAGAAGCTTTCATGATAAGTTCTACATCATGTCCATGGGCATGAACACAAAGTTCAAGGTCGACTCCACTTCTCCAAATGCATGACCATCCATTCACTTCTCGTTATCGAAGTTGTAGTGTTGAAAAGTTATCTGACGAAGCGGCAGTAGTGTATAACCCGTATAACTTTCGGGTTCACACAGATTAGGAAAGGCATAGGTTCAACCCAACGGGGCTTCTTAGGAACATATACTACAAGCTTCAAGAGTAAATATCGCCAGCTCGAAAGCAGAGCATGGTTGGTCAATCAGAGGATAGGATTTACCAATGGAGAAAGAACTTCCAAAGGGATTGAATATGAAGGACGCCATCAGATAAAATCCAACAAAGGATCTGATGGTTCTCAAGGGATCTGATGTAAGCATCGGTACTCAACAGAGGAAGAAACAATGCAAAGGCATTGGATTCTAGAAACAACTAACTAATCAAAGCTTAATGCAAAGAAATTCTATGATTTCCAAATCAAGGGATCAGAAGCAATCGTTCTGATTGAAAATGAATAAGTTCAATAGGCTTAGAAGCACAACCGATCAAGGCATTGATTGGTTAAGAACCAACTCATGTTTAAAATGACGTCGAGCCGGAAGATAATTTAAAAGGATCAATCGATGATTGCGTGCTTTCACACACATGTTGAATCGATAGGATCAAAATGATCGTGTCAAAGGATACTAATGAATATTGCTACACATATGGAAAGCATCCATATTGCAAGCGCAGCAGTATTTGCCGAGCAATAGTTTGAAGAGGATACTTGGAAGATCGGTTAGTATTTCCAAGTATTTTGAAAAGCATATGAACAACTGGGGATAAGCGGATACTCGATAAGTGCGAGAATTATCCGTAGGGGTATTCAGGTGACAAAGAACAGCAAGGCAATAAGCTCAAAGGATTATCAAAACAATGACGAGTATTTCGGGGTATCTTGTAATAACAAGACCAACTGGGGATGAATGTAAGAATAACGACTGCAAGTAGTTATCCATAAGGGTTGACGGTGGAAGGGGAATTGCAAACGCGATGAAGACAAGTTCTCGGGTTAACTGCGGAGAGTATCTTCACGGTCTTCATGTGCAACAGACGATCCTCAGTAATAAGGGGCTCTCCGGGTGAAAGTGATAACGAGATCCTAATGTTAGATTAGCAAAATTCATTTAACCCGAATAGAAGAGAGCTCAGAGTCCCAGAGTAAAGATCAAGGAATAAAAGATCCTAATACACCCAAATGGCGACGTGGGCCTATAGGCCACACAGTCATGTTAGTAAAGGTTTTTCAATGACTAGACTCAACTTCGGCCAAGGAGTTGGAAGGGATTCCTACAGCAATCGGCTCGATACCAACTTCAGACGCCCCGATTCAATCGTACACTAATCATGCACGCAAACGCGTGTACGATCAAGATCGTGGACTCACGGAAGATATCACAACACAACTCTAAAACATAAATAAGTCATACAAGCATCATAATACAAGCCGGGGCCTCGAGGGCTCGAATACAAGTGCTCGATCATAGACGAAGTCGTGGAAGCAACAATATCTGAGTAGACATATCGTTAAACAAGTTGCCATAAGATGGCTAGCACAAGCCCGGGATACAAATCGAAGAGGCGCAGGCCTCTGCTCGATCCTCCTTAACTACTCCCGGTCGCCGCCGCCAGCCTGCACGTAGTAGTAGGCACCTCCAGTCAGTAGTAGTCGCCGCCGACGGTGGCGTCTGCCTCTGGCTCCAACATCTGGTTGCGACAACCGTAAAGAAAGGAAAATGGGAAAAAGGGGAGAAAGCAACCGTGAGTACTCATCCAAAGTACTGCAAGCAAGGAGCTACACTACATATGCATGGGTATATGTGTAAGGAGGCCATATCGGTGGACTGAATCTGCAGAATGCCGAGAATAAGAGGGGATAGCTAATCACGTCGAAGACTACGCTCGGCAGCCTCCGTCTTGCAAACATGTAGAAGAGAGTAGATTGAAGTCCTCCAAGTAGCATCTCCAAGTAGCATCTCCAAGTAGCATCTCAAGAGCATCGCATAGCATAATCCTACCCGCGATCCTCCTCGTCGCCTGTTAGAGAGCGATCACCGGGTTGTATCTCGCACTTGGAAGGGTGTGTTTTATTAAGTATCCGGTTCTAGTTGTCATAAGGTCAAGGTACAACTCCGGTCGTCCTTTTACCGAGGGACACGGCTATTCAATAGATTAACTTCCTGCAGGGTGCACCACATAACCCAACACGCTTGATCCCATTTGGCGGACACACTTTCTGGGTCATGCCCGGCCTCGGAAGATCAACACGCCGCAGCCCCACCTAGGCACAACAGAGAGGTCAAGACGCCGGTCTAAACCTAAGCGCCACAGGGTGCAGGCCCATCGCCCTTAGCACACTGCACGTTATAACGCGCGGAAGCGTAACTAGCCCTTAATACAAGCGCAGCTTACGTTCCAATCCGGCGCGCGCCACTCGATTCTTGACGCCAAGAAGGCTTCGCCGATACCACGACGTCGGGATACCCATAACTACTCCCACGTAGATGGTTAGTGCGTATAGACCAAACGGCGGACTCGGATCAAATACCAAGATCTCGTTAAGCGTGTTATTATGAATCAACCGCGGACGCCGATCGAGGCCAGCCCACCTCTCACCTAGGCGGTCTCAACCTGCCTGTCGCTCCGCCACAAAGATCCACACAGAGGGCCGTCGGGACAAAGGTCCTTTCACCTAATCCAAGTGAATCACTCGCGGGTACTCTTTGAGCAGACCCGACTTTAGTCACCATCTGTAGTATGTATGTATGTATAGTATATACCCGTAATCACCTCCCGAGTGATCACGGCCCAATAGTATAGCAAGGCAGACTGACAAGAATGTAGGGCCAATGATGATAAACTAGCATCCTATACTAAGCATTTAGGATTGCAGGTAAGGTATCAACAGATGTAGCAACAATGTCAGGCTATGCATCAAAATAGGATTATCAAAAAGCAGTAACATGCTACACTACTCTAATGCAAGCAGTATAGAGGAGAATAGGCAATATCTGGTGATCAAGGGGGGGGGCTTGCCTGGTTGCTCTGGCAAGAGAGAGGGGTCGTCAACACCGTAGTCGAACTGGGCAGCAGCAGCGTCGGTCTCGTAGTCTACCAGAGAGATGAGGGGGAAGAAACAATGAATACAATGCAAACAGATGCATATCGATGCATGACAAGACAAGTAACGATGCTAGGTGTGTCCAATCGCGGTAGTAGGTGATACCGACGAAGGAAACATCCGGAAAGTATTCCGGTGTTCGCGTTTCGAGCGCAGAGGAGCCGAGGGGAAAGTTGCGTGTTCAGTATGCTAGGGGGTGTGGCGGACGAGCGGGTTATGTAATCAATTCGCGTCTCGTCGTTCTGAGCAACTTTCATGTAGAAAGTATTTTCATCTGAGCTACGGTTTATTTTATATGATTTTCTAAAGTCTTAAATCATTTTTAGAATTTATTTAATTATTTAATTCAACATTATCCAAAACAGTGTTTGCTGACGTCATCATGACGTCAGCAGTCAACAGGGGTGTTGACTGGTCAAACTGACGTGTGGGTCCAGTGGGACCCACCTGTCATTCTCTGTTAGGTTAAGTAGGTTTAGTTAAACTAATTATTGTTTAATTAAATTAACAGGTTAATTAGATTAATTAACTAGGATTAATTAACTTAATTAATTAATTTATTTAATTATAATTATTTATTTAGTTATTTTTATTATTATTATTTTTCAATTCTTTTCTTTTTTTAATTTCCGTTCTGGGCGTGGGCCCCTTTGTCATTGGCCTGAGGGGCATAACGTGCTGTGAACTCTCGGGCAAGGCGTCGCTTGGAAGGGCACAATGGGCACGGGCGCCGTGTCAGTGAGGTGCTTGAGGCCTTGGCCGAGCGGGCGGATGAGGCGCGGGCGCCCTTGAAAAGTGGGCGCTGACGCCAGACGGGCGTGGCGTGTGGCGCGAGACGAGCTTGAGTCTTGGGCTGTGATAGCTGGCGCAGCAGAGACAGGGAGAGAGAAAGCAAGTGGGCGTGGCGTTTGGCCGGGCGCGGCAATGACGCGTGAGCGCTGTGGGGGAGGAGGGTGGCGGCAACGAGCGCGAGCGCGCGAGAGAGAGGGAGAGAGGCGCGTGCTCACTAGGGCCGTAGGGTCTAGGGCAGCGGGCTCGACGGAGTTCGGGGAAGTCCGACGAGGGAGATCCGGCGAGGACGAGGCGACGACGATGTAGCTCCGGGCGGGGTCCCACGGTGGCGGTGCGGGCTCGGCAGCGCTCATGAGGCGACGAGGCAATGGGGTCGGGGCACCGCTTTCGGGGGCGAGCGGCGATGGCGGGGCGGCGCCGGGAGGAAGCAGAGGCCGGCCGGGGAGGAGGGGTGGACGGGGCGGCGTCGGGCGGCGTCGGCCTCCTCTGGATCCCGATCCAGATCGGGAGAGAGGAGGGGGCGTCGTGGGGAGAGTGGGGTGTGGGTGCGGGGAGTGGGTTAGGGTTTGCGGGGTGAGGGGATAAGGAGTGGGAGTGGCCGGCTGGGCCTTTGCCCAGTTGGGCCGGTGGCCGAATGGGCCGGCCAGTTGGGTCGGCTGGCCCGGGAGTTCTTTTCCTTTTTTTTTCTTTTGTATTTTCTTTTATTTCATTTTAATGTATCTAGGCATTTTCTAAAAAGGTGTTTTCTGCACTATAATTAACTAGGCATTTAACTGCACACTCCGAACATTTTAGCTTTATTGTTTGAAAACTTTTGTTGTTTGATTTTATTTTAAAATTTGAATTCGAACGGGATTGAGTCATCGGGAGATTAACAACAGTAACGGAGGTGATGTGGCATCATTAGAAGTGGGTTACTGTAGCTTAGTTATCCGGGCGTCACAAAGTCCTCCAAGTAGCATCTCCAAGTAGCATCTCCAAGTAGCATCTCCAGTAGCATCGCATAGCATAATCCTACCCGGCAATCCTCTCCTCGTCGCCTGTTAGAGAGCGATCACGGGTTGTATCCGCACTTGAAAGGGTGTGTTTTATTAAGTATCCGGTTCTAGTTGTCATAAGGTCAAGGTACAACTCGGGTCGTCCTTTTACCGAGGGACACAGACTATTGAATAGATTAACTTCCTGCAGGGTGCACCACATAACCCAACACGCTTGATCCCATTTGGCGGACACACTTTCTCGGTCATGCCGGCCTCGGAAGATCAACACGCCGCAGCCCCACCTAGGCACAACAGAGAGGTCAGCCCACGGTCTAAATCCTATCTTGCAGGGTCCGCCCATCGCCCATTGCACACCGCACGTTGTAGGGCGGCCGGAAGCGACCTAGCAACCTCCATTACAAAGGAAGTCACGTTCGCGGTCCAATCCGGCGCCCGCTCCGTCACGACGTTAAGAAGGCTTCGGTGATACCACGACGTTGGGATACCCATAACTACTCCGTGTAGATGGTTAGTGCGTATAGACCAAATGGCCGACTCGGATCAAATACCAAGATCTCGTTAAGCGTGTTATTATGAAGCAATCATGACGCCGACGAGGCCAGGCCCACCTCTCACCTAGGCGGTCTCAACCTGCCTGTCGCTCCGCCACAAAGATCCACACAGAGGGCCGTCGGGACAAAGGTCCTTTCATTTAATCCGTGAATCACTCGCAGTACTCTTGAGCGGACCCGACTTTAGTCACCATCTGTATAGTATGTATGTATGTATAGTATATACCCGTGATCACCTCCCAAGTGATCACGGCCCGATAGTATAGCAAGGCGATCGACAAGAATGTAGGGCCAATGATGATAAACTAGCATCCTATACTAAGCATTTAGGATTGGGTAAGGTATCAATGATCAGTAGCAACAATGTCGGGCTATGCATCGTAATAGGATTAACGGAAAGCAGTAACATGCTACACTACTCTAATGCAAGCAGTATAGAGAAGAATAGGTGATATTTGGTGATCAAGGGGGGGGGGCATGCCTGGTTGCTCTGGCAAGAAGGAGGGGTCGTCAACTCCGTAGTCGAACTGGGTCGCCGGCGCCTCTAAAGTCACCGGAAAGAAGTAACGAAGGGGAACACAATAAATAACAAAGCAATCAAAGCATCACAAAGCGTAACATGGCAATACACGGTGCTAGGTGTGGCCTAACGCGGTAGTAGGTGATACTAGAGAAAGGGGGGAAACATCCGGGAAAGTATCCCCGGGGGTTTCGCGTTTTCGGACAGATGAACCGGAGGTGAAATGTTGCAGGTTAAGCTATGCTAGAACGTGTGGCTGACGAGCGGGCTGCGATTCAGATTAAATCTCGCGTTACGAGCAACTTTCATGTTGAAAATAATTTAATCCGAGTTCTGATTAAAAGATATGAATTTCTAAAGATTTTATTAATTTCTGGAATTTAATTAATTATTTAAATCCAACATTATCCAGAATAGTAAATGATGACATCAGCATGACATCAGAGTGATGTCAGCAGTCAACGTTGACCATTGACCTGGTCAACCTGACGTGTGGGTCCAGTGGGACCCACCTGTCATACTCTGTTAGGTTGATTACGGTTTAGGTTAATCTAATTACTGTTTAGTTAGACTAACAGGTTAATTAGATTAATTAAGCAGGATTAGTTAACTTAATTAATTTAGTTAATTAATTATTTAACTATATATATATATATATATTTAATTCTTTTTCTTTTTCATTTTTTTAAAATGTTCTGGGGCGTGGGGTGTGGGACCCCACATGTCATTGGCCTAAGTTCCTTAGCGGGCGCACGGTTACGGGCGCCGGGTGGGTCCGGCGACGAGCGCCACCCGACGAGGCGCTGGGAAGCGTGGCGTATGCGGCCTGGCTCCGACAGCCGGAGCAGGGCGGCGCTTGATTGGCTGAGAGGATCGCCGCAGCGACGGCCGACGAAATGGGAGTGGGATGAGGCGTCAGACGACGACGCGCCGCCGCGACGCGCCGAGCCGCAGGCGTAGATGGCGGTGGGAGTCGGCAGCAGGGCGACGGCGTCGTGGTTACTGGCTGGATGGCTGGTCGCGCCGGGGGCGCCTGAGGAGGCGTGGCGCTGGGCTGGGTCGAGCGGGGGCGAACGGGTGCGAACGCACGCGACGTGCAATAGAGAGGGAGAAGAGGAGAGGAGGCCGTGGCCTCACCGCGTTCTGAGAGAAGAGGGTCGGCGAGGCTCGGTGGAGCCTTTGGGGAGGAGGACGGGATGACGGCGACGTGAGAGGAGGAGGTCCGCGAGGAGGAGTCGAAGAGGAGGACGGCAGCGGGGCGCTCATGAGGCAGCTCCGACGATGGCGGGGTCCAGCAAGGCGTCGGTCGTGCTGGGCTCGGGGAAGACGGGCGTGATCTTTGGAGGTGAGGAAGAAGGCGGGAGGGGGCGGCGAGGACGAGGCGTTCGGCGAGGACGAGGCGTTGGGCCGGGCGGCACGGTGAGGTGGCGTCATGGGAGGATGGAGGCGGGCGGGCGGCAACGGCGGTGGTGGCTACTGGGTCGCACAAGGCGAGCGATGGGTGGATCCCTGATCCAGATAGGGGGGGGGGAGTGGGAGGACGAGGGGATAGGGCTAGGGTTTGGTGCGGATCGGGGGTTAAGGGGAGTGGGGTGAGGCCGGATGGGCCAGGTGGGCCGGCCTGGTCCAGGTGGGTCGGTGGGCCGTGGGAGGGGAGGTTTCCTTTTTATTTTGTCATTGTTAGTGTTAATTTTTGTTTTTATTTTCTTTTCCTTATTTCTCTTTTCTGTTTTATTTCTTTTAAAATATTCAGGCACTTTCTAAAAATATGTTTTCTTTACTATAATTACCCTTGTAATATTCGGCACCCACCGAACATTTTTGTTTCAACTTTTGAAAGCTTTTATTGTTTGACATGTTTAGAATTTAAATTTTGAAACAGTTTCGAATCATTGTGAGGTTAGCAACAGTAACCGAGGTGACGTGGCATGATTAGCGTGGGATTACTGTAGCATGATTATCCGGGCGTTACAAGTGCCGCCGCCTGGCGGGCTCCCACTATAGCCTTACCGCGTCTCATCTGCTTAATGGTGCGCGTGCCCCGAGGGGGGAGCAAGCCGGCTATTGGAAGCCGGCCCGGCCTTGGGCCGGCTGGGAGAGGCCGGGCCGCCTCGGATGTCTCTCTGACCGAAAGGGCCCGCCGCCTGCGGGCCGTACTGGCAACCCGTCGTGGATGGCGTCATGATTCGCATGGCAACAGTGCCACGTCGGACGGGGGATGGCTACCCGTACGGCGTGCTGTAGCCATGGATTCACCGGGATTCGGGGGTGGCAGGGTTCGCTGTAGCCACGCCCCGTCCCGTCACCATTATGGGTGATGGTCTTTAGGATGCGGCGTTTGGCTGCTTGCTTCTTGGAGTCGGCCCTCCGTGGGCCGCCTTCTGGGAGTCGGTCCTTCATGGGCCGGCTTCTTGGAGTCGGCCCGATCGTGGCGTCCTCCAAAGGTTGTTTTTATGGCCGGGCCGCCTTCCGCCAGCCGGCCTAGGTGATAGCCGGCCGGAGGAAGGCGGCCCCATGTCTTAGGTGCTTTGAGGTCCGATCGGCCCGTTGTTTTTTCTGAGGGCCAAAGGGAGCCGGTTAGGCTACCCGTGGTCATTTACTCTGACAGTAGTCCCCGAAGCTGGTTGGGCTTCACGGCTGACGGGAAATCGAGAAGCTCGGCCAGCTTCCTATCCCTAAGAGCCGGCAGCTAGGAGCCGGCCTTCCTTGCGCATGCCTTCTCGGCGAAGCCTCCTCAAAATTCGAAGGCGGGAACCAGCTGGCGCGCCAGCGGAGCGGTGGGCTGACCGCCCGCTTTCCGCGCTCCGCGTGGCGCCCTTCGGCTGGCAGGGCCTGCCAGCCCACGCGCGTGACGGGACGCCGTCGCAGACCGAGGCCCGCCACTCCCGCGCCTCGGCCCGTGCGCGGATCTTCTGTGGCCCAAACCGACCGCACGTCTTCCGGCGGCGGTTCCCACTCGCCATCAAGGCACGATAATCGCGGGGCATGGGGGAGTGGGCGCAGTTAATCCCACGCCCCCCATGCCTCGCCTCCTCGGCTTCGCCGCGCGAGGCTATAAGTAGGGGCGGGAAGGGGGAGCAGCAGCCGTTCGCACGCTCGCTGAGGGAGTCCTGGACTAGGGGGTGTCCGGATAGCCGAACTATCATCATCAGCCGGACTCCAAGACTATGAAGATACAAGATTGAAGACTTCGTCCCGTGTCCGGATGGGACTTTCCTTGGCATGGAAGGCAAGCTTGGCGATACGGATATGTAGATCTCCTACCATTGTAACCGACTCTGTGTAACCCTAGCCCTCTCCGGTGTCTATATAAACCGGAGGGTTTTAGTCCGTAGGACACAACAACGACAATCATACCATAGGCTAGCTTCTAGGGTTTAGCCTCCTTGATCTCGTGGTAGATCCACTCTTGTACTACCCATATCATCAATATCAATCAAGCAGGAGTAGGGTTTTACCTCCGTCGAGAGGGCCCGAACCTGGGTAAAAACATCGTGTCCCTTGTCTCCTGTTACCATCCGCATAGACGCACAGTTCGGGACCCCCTACCTGAGATCCGCCGGTTTTGACACCGACATTGGTGCTTTCATTGAGAGTTCCTCTGCGCCGTCACGATTAGTAAGGATGCCTCTTCCCGTCTTTAAAGACAGTACCATTGCCAAAGGAGCTTTGGCCACCGGCCAAACTATCCGGCTAGGTGGTTTTCTTATGACCACCTGTTCGGCCGCCGCTTCGACGATGACCTCTCAGGTCATCAAAAGCAATCTTCACGTCAACTCGGAATTCACCGAGCAGCTGGATCCGATGGTGCTCTCGCCAGTAACGAGCTCTTGGATCGCATCGCCGCATACAGGAGTCGCTACATGACTACGATCGATTGGGCTTAAAACCGATCCGAGAGAGATTAACTCTCCCGGGTTACCCACCACGTTGCGGTGGTAGAGGAACAACGGCGACTCTTCTTCTGTATTAAAGACCAGTTATGTCCGGACTCCTGATCCCTCCATGCCGGATTCCCGCGGAGGGACGGACGTCAATCAAGTACTGAACCTAAAGTCAGGCAGCGGACCAGATTCGTTGGACAACGTCCAGCAATCCAAGCTTCCAAATTCGGAAACTTTTCGGCCCTTGAGCCTCAAGTTGGGCAGGGTTCCGGACTTAATTCCACCCGCCCACCCAAACATAAGCGATCTATCTCAAATCCGGCAAGAGCCCACGGAGACAGTACATCATTACTGGGCCAGATTCCTCCTGGTTATGGACAGGATAAAGGACTGCCGTGAGGAAAGCGCAATCTCAATTTTCTGCAACAATTGCACGGACAAGGGAATCACTAACGCCATAAGTCGCCGCGAAATCACACGCTTCGCCGACCTGGCGTCCATAGTACGAAAGTACTGTGCGATGGAGAGTACCTGGAAAATCGAAACTAAGTTTTGGGACAATCCGGCTCCGAACACAACCCTAGTCCGAAACAAAAGGGTGCATCATGCTCAGGCACCCGGGACAAAAAACAAAAAGCAAAAACCCCATAAAGGAAACAGAACCGTACTGGAGGGATGGCTCAGCGGACCCTGTAAAATCCATAGTACAGAGGACGCCACTCCAACACATAGCCTTCGAGCATGTTGGATACTACGGCAGTGGCCAAAAGTGGCGAAGAGCTTCTAGCCCCGAGAACCAGCCCAACAGTACCGATCGGTATTAACAGATCTTGAGACTTTCGCATCAAATAATATGCGAAGCGAACAATCGCAGCCTCGCGAAGTATACCAAGTAGCAACAACAAATCCATGGGCGACACAGCTATCACCTTCAACGCCAGTGACGAACCTAAATTCGAACAGCCCGAGCACCGGCCGCATTGGTCCTCGGTCCAATAGTGGGCGGCTTCGTCTTACCAAGGTACTCATGGATGGCGGCAGTAGTTAAACCTCATCTATGAAACCCTTCAAAAATGGAAATAGACTGGAGCCGCATTGAGCGAAGCAGCACAACCTTCAGAGGAATAATCCCTAGTCGGGAATGCGCTGCACGGGAAAAATTACTTTGGATGTGGTGTTAGGCTCACGGACAATTACAGTCGAGGAGGTCACTTTCGGTGGCCCGTTCAGCAGCGGATATCATGCTTTACTAGGGCGAGAGGCATTCACAATTTTTCAAGCTATACCCCATTATGGGTACATGAAGCTTAAAATGCCCGGGCCCAACGAAATAATCACTCTTGTCAGTGATCCGGACATAGCACTCTGCGCCGAAAATAAGACAGCCGCACTAGCCCTAGAGGCACTATCCGAAGCCCTAGCGGCAGAAGAACTCACTGCGCTGCGCTCCACGGTGAACAGGGATGATGTGATACTCGATAAGAGATCCAAGTCCACCTCTTTTAAACCAGCAGACGAAATAGTCAAATTCCAAGTCCATCCAACGGACCCCACAAAGACGGCCTCCATCGGGGCACAATTAAACCCTGATGTAGACGCCGCACTACGAGAATTCCTTCGGGAAAATTGGGACATCTTCGCCTGGCACCCTTCAGACATGCCAGGAATCCCACGCAGGTTGGCATAACACAGCCTAAACATCCTAAAAGGATTCAAGCCAGTCAAACAGGCTCTTCGGCGATTTTCCGAACCCAAAAGACATGCAATGGGAGAGGAGCTAGCCAAACTATTAGAAGCCGGATTCATCAGAGAAATCAAACATCCGGACTGGCTAGCAAACCTGGTAATGGTACCAAAAAAGGACAAATCTTGGTGCCTGTGTGTCGATTTTAAAGACCTTAACAAGGCTTGTCCAAAAGATCCTTTCCCCCTTCCCCGCATCGATCAAATCATCAATGCTACCGCAGGGCACAATTCATTGTGCTTCCTCGACGCATACTCCGACTACCATCAAATCAAGATGGCGGAGACAGACCAAGCCGCAACGGCATTCATTACTCCATACGGACCATTCTGCTTCAACACAATGCCCTTCGGACTCAAAACGTTGACGCAACATATCAGCGCATGATTCAGACATGTCTGGCTACCCAGATCGGCAAAACAGTGGAGGCATACATAGACGATGTGGTCGTCAAGACCAAGCACATCGCAACTCTAGTAGACGATTTGAGGCTCACATTCGACAACCTCCGAGCATATGACATTAAGCTCAACCCGGAAAAATGCGTTTTCGGCGTACCAACCGGAAAGCTCTTGGGCTTCATTGTATCCGGTAGAGGAATTGAAGCAAACGCAGCCAAGATCCGAGCTCTGTCACAGTTGGATATCCCAAAAGACCTCAAACAAATACAAAATTATTTGGATGCGTGGCGGCTCTAAGCGCTTCATCTCTGTTTGGGAGAAAAGGCATTGCCCTCTATCGCCTCCTTAGGCGCACGAACACCGAATGGGCGGATCTGCCACGGCGGACTCGAAGAAATAAAGGCCATATTGGCAACAAATCCGGTCTGGCAGCGCCCAACTTAGGCGAACCAATGTTGTTATATATCGCGCAACACATCAAGTTGTAAAGCGGTGCTCGTCGTCGACGAGAAAGCGAAGGAACAAATTCCTCTTCAAAACCAATGTACTACGTATCCTTTGTCTTAACTCCATGCAAGTCCGGTACCCACATTATCAAAAGATAGCGTCTGCGGTGTTCATAGCATCACGGAAGCTGCGACACTACTTTCAAGAGTGTTCGATAACAGTGGCCTCCGAAGTGCCTCTCAATGACATTATAAACAACCGCGACGCGACGGGCAAGATTGCAAAATGGGCCATTGAGCTCTTACCATTCGACATAACCTACAAACCACGACGAGCTATAAAGTCGCAAGTCTTGGCCGACTTCATCGCTGAATGGACTGAAGCCAAACTCCCTAAAGAGTACGGCGCATACTCCAATTGGATCGTGCACTTGACGGCTCTAAAATGTTGGCGGCTTGGGGGCTGGCGTCGTCTTGGCGTCCCCAACGGAGACCAGATCAATCGCACTTCAAATAATGTACACGGACTCCAACAACGCAGCCGAATACGAGGCCCTTCTACATGGTCTCCGGATGGCAATCTCCATGGGCATTCAACGCCTAGAGGTCCGCGGGGATTCAAACCTTGCAATATCCCAAGTAAATGGAGACTTTGATGCCAAAGATCTGAAAATGGCAGCCTACCGTAACACCGTCTTAAAAATTTCAGCTCGGTTCGAAGGACTCGAATTCCACCATGTAGCCCGGGATAATAACCAGGCGGCCGACATGTTGGCGCGCATTAGCGCAAAGCGCGGTGCCGTGCCTCCAAACATCTTCCTGGAGTGGCTCTTTAAGCCATCCGTAGTATGGGAAGAGGAGTCCGGAAACAACAATCCAGAACCAACCGCTCCGCCCAACACCGAACATTCTGACACAACCGGTGGCTTAGCCAATGAAATAACACCTTCAGCCCACGAAATAATGGCAGTCATTGCCCCGTGGACGGAACCATTCCTAGCCTACTTAATTAGGCAGGAACTCCCCGAAGACCAAAATGAGGCCCGCTGCATCGTACGGCGATCTAAAGCCTACAAGGTCCATGAGGAGAGCTTTATAAGAAAAGCACAACCGAGTCCTTCAAAGGTGCATCTCCGAAGAGGAAGGCGAAATCTGCTGGCTGAAATTCACGCCGGACTCGGCGGGCACCATGCCGCAGCCCGGGCACTTGTAGGCAAGGCCTTCCGTACAGGATTTTATTGGCCGACGGCCCGGGCAGATGCTTAGGACTTAGTCCAACGATGCGTCGGGTGCCAACTTTTTTCTAATCAAAGCCACATGCCACCCACCGCCCTCAAAACTATACCCATCACCTGGCCGTTCGCGGTCTGGGTGCTTGACATGGTTGGACCCCTTAAAGGGGAAACCCACAAGCAAAAGTACCTATTGGTCATGGTGGACAAATTCACCAAATGGATAGAGGCCAAGCCAGTTAAAACAGCCGAATCCGGACCTGTGATAGACTTCATATCCGGGGTAGTACACCGTTATGGCGTCCCCCACAACATCATCACCGATAACGGCATGAACTTCACGGCCGACGAGGTTAAACTCTGGTGCAGAAATATGGGCATCAAGCTCGACTACGCTGATCTATCATCCTCGGACTAACGGTCAAGTCGAGCGAGCAAATGGTCTAATCATGGCGGCATCAAACCCAGGTTAGTCGGTCCCTCACGGAATCTAACACGCCTTTGGGTAGAGGAGCTCGACTCCGTACTACGGGGGCTGCGGACCATGCCAAACCGTACTACCGGATTCACACCATTTTTATGGTATCTGGCGCAGAGGCAGTTTTGCCCTGCGATATAATTCATGACTCACCTCGCGTGCGCATGTACGAGGAAAGAGAGGCCGAGTTGGATCGGCAAGACAGTTTGGACGCCCTAGAAGAGGAGCGCGATGTGGCGAAAGCCCGTTCGGCATTCTATCCGCAGCAAGATCGAAGATATCAAAGCAGAGAAGTACGTGCCAAAACCTACAATGTTGGCAAACTAGTTCTACGCCTGCCGGACAAGAAAAAGGACAAACTCAAGCCCAAATGGGAAGGTCTCTTCATAATCGACCAAGTCCTGACCGGCGGAGCATGCCGTCTGCGAAACGCATCGGACAACCGACTCGAGCCGAACCCATGGAACGCAGTCCGTCTCGAAGATTCTACGCCTAGCGCCGGACTCAGAGTTCGTCTCCTTCCTCTGTCCATATTTTATACTTCAGTTGTCTGTTGTTTCTCTCTTTTCTCTTCCCCTTTTCATAGAGCCTTTGAGGGCTGATCTGCGCAATGTTCGCACACACTTGACGTGCTACTCGCACTCATTATACCCGGGGGCTTCTTTAACAGAAGCTTATTTATACGGGCTTCATGCCCAACACATGTGTCAAACTTCCGCATGTACCTTTTATTCACCATTATATGCATCGATATGACTTAAGTTTTGGCCAAGCTGGGTTGCCCGGCTCCTGTGCTTACCCCTACGTTCCCGATTGTTCGGCTAGGAGGTAAAGGATCACCTCTGCGATTATTCTTGCGGGTCGACCGGATGTGTACCTCGACTGGGTGAAGCGAAAGCTAGCATTCTTAAGGGAACATTTGGTCGGTGACTTGAAAGATGATTTTTACCTATCTATTTATCTGCCCCGGATGCTTTTACCTTTTTCGCGGTCAGGACATGCACTTTAGGGCATGCCTCCCGAGAGAAAGGAACCATAACGGAACTATTCTCCTGGAAGATGTTTCTTACTAACCATGTAATATAACATAACTAGTTGGGCACTTGTGCGATAAAGCACTAATGACCCTACGCTTTGGTCTCCATGCATGCCCCGGTTTTTGCATAGCTGCGAGGTATTTGGACACACTCCGGATCATTGGGTCCCGAGGTTGAAGCGAAAAGGTCCGCAAAGACAAACGATCTACAATCCGGCTAGAAGGCATTATACATGTCATTTTAAAATACATTGTCAAATTGACTGATTGTACTCCTCTTCAATCCCATCTAACAGGCTGTCTAATTTACAGTCCCGTTGGGAATACTTAGCGGCCAACTCTACTTGGTCGTACATTAAGCTCATAGGGATCTCCTTCCCATCAGGCCCCACAGGTCCGACCTCGGCCATGTGGTTCGGATCCGCCTTTGTGTACCGCGTCTTCACCATGGCCTAGGCCTCCCTGGCGCCTTGACAGTAGGCCGATATCTTCCACAGACGGAAGCGCTGCCGTGCTCCCTGCAGCTTCTCCGCAAGCCCTCCAAGACCCTCGAGTAGGGAGATGGACAACCATAAGGCCTGGGCGACGCCACTCATCGCCTGCCGAACACATTCGTGCAGTTGCAGCAGCTCGGGAAGTTGGTCACCCGTTGAACCGGGCATTTCCTCAGGCATGAGGCGACTGTGAGCACACCTCTGAGACACATTTACGTCAATCGACTTCCTCGCCGAACTCTTCTTTTCAAAGGTTTGCTCAAGCACTTCTTGTAGATGCGCGACAAGCCGCCGATTCTCCTTCTGGTCAGTCACTGGACTGAACATCTTTTAGTTCTTCGCATGGCCGGGTGTTGGCATCTTGGAGTTTGTTCGCTCTGCTGCACCCTCATAAGCACCTTCTCGCCGCCTTGGTGGCGTAGCGAATGTTGCTTATGCGGATCGATCCGGCACCCTCTGCAATATTATTATCAAACTTATCGCACGCAGACGCCATAAACCGCTTATCTTTTTGAAATATGTGTTACGGAGGGATCTCGTGTCTCCTCTGCTGGCGGCTAGTGCGGCCTCAAGTTGGGCCTTGCACTCTTGAAGCTCACAGGACAATTGGGTATTCTTCTTCGTAAGATCCTGCATATCAAATGATCCTTAAATCAGTTATTCTAACTACTTTATGTCTCGGGGGCTACTGGCATATATCACTATTAAAATTCCTTACCCGTATGTCTTTCACATCTTTGCTCGTGGCTCTGGTTAAACCATCTTGGCGGCATGGAGTGCGCGTCTCCGCATTAAAGGCATTCAACGCCTCGAGGGAGAAACACGCGTCACGAAGAACTGTCTGGCGGCGCCTGTGATTCATGGCGCTCTCCACCTCAGACCTGGTGGTGGACAGCCTGCCGGCATCCTCCGTTGGAGGAGCATCCGGCTCGCGCCTTGCACTAGCCTCCCCCTCCGAACCAGGCGTTGGAGCCTGGCTGGCGGAAGCTTGGTTGGCAACCTCTTCGGGCACAGTCCGACGAGCGCTCTTTCTCCTGGAAAAATCATGAGCATTAGTACACCTCCCAGGATTCTTTCCCTTAAAAACGGTGGCGTACTATACCGCTGCGGCGACGTCTCGATTCGCACCGCACCCCTCTTCCGCTTTCTTTGGCGGCCCGACCCTTGTTGGTCGGCCGCGTGAGTTTGACTTCCCCTTGAAGGCACCTCCTGCGAGACACCGTCGGTACATGGTGGTCAGAAATAAGCGCGGAAGAAGTAATGGTGTCAGGACTTCGGTCATTATTACCTAGGAAGCCGGAGATAAACCGGGGCCGTAATGGCGACTAGAGCATTATCCATGCTGAGTTGGTGGAACACCCCATCAATAAGCTCCACCTCTATGTCCGGATCCTCTCCGGAGGCTGGATCAAGGGATCTTCCCGGATCCTCGGGTTGTGGAGTCGGACTGTGTATGCCCTCCACATCCCGGCGCAGTTCCTGCGTCGAAATCATAAAGTAAGACACTTAACTTTGAAAGCACGGATCGGATAGATAGACGTCCGCTTACCCAGCTCCAAGGGTTATTCATGGAGAATCCATTCAATGGACTCGTGTGGAGGAAGTCCTCCTTCTCTGTGACGCCCGGATAATTAAGCTACAGTAATTCTCTGCTAATGATGCCATGACACCTCGGTTACTGTTGCTATCCTCGCAATAATTCGAAACCGTTCGAAATTCAAATTCAAATTAATGGTAACAATAAAAGTTTTCAAAAATTAAAACAAAAATGTTAAATTGGTTGCGAATATTACAAAATAATTATGGTGCAACAAACACATTTTTATAAAATGGCTAAATGGTTTAAAATGATTTAAACAGAAAAGAAAGTAAATTAAAAAAAGGGAAAAGAAAATAGGAAACAAACAAAAAGGGAAAAAGAAAGAAAGGCCCCACTGGGCTTCGGCCCAGCAGGCCGGCCCATTCGGCCACACCGACCGGCCCATCCCTCCCCTCCATAACCCGTGGGGAAACCCTAACCCCATCCACCCCTCTCTCGGCCCTCCTCTCCCGATCTGGATCGGGATCGAGAGGAGGCCACCGCCCGCCTGGAACCGCCAGCGCCGCCCGGTCTTTGTCCCGCCCTCGCCCGCCGCGCTGGCGCCGCCGGAACCCCTCGCGGACCACCCACAGGCCTGCTCCTCCACGCGTCGGCGTCGACCCGTCCCCTCCTAGCAGCCTTCCCGACCTCCATCGCGCCCTTGCCCGTTCCCTACGAATCCCCGTGAGCTTCCCCTCCCTCCTCTCTGCCTGATCGCGTGCGCTCGCCCGTGGCGTCGCCCATTCCCTTTCCCTCCGCGCGTCGTGCAGCTGCTTTGCGGCCGTGCAGCGCTGCGCGGCAGCCCACTCCGCTCTGCCGCCTCGCCCTTTTGCTTGCCCGGCCATTTGCCGTGCCCGGCACCGGAGCCCTCTGGCCCCTTACTACGATGGCATATGCGTACGTGCCTTTCGGCAGCGTGGGCTCGCGCTTGATCGCTTTGCCTCTGGCCGTGCGATCCACACCAGCGCCTGCCTAGTTAGCGTGGCATCGGCCTCCCCTGCTGCTCCCTCCTCGAACCCATGGCCGCGCCCTGCTTTGTCCTCCTCGTTCAGCGCCACCACAGGCCCCACGCCTGCTACGCTTGTCGCGATCGCAGTGGCGCCCTTGCCTCTCGCCCGCTCATGCCTCGCTTGGCGTCCCCTCGGGCGCCCTGTTGGGGGCCGGCCACCACGCCCGCGCCTGTTACCCGCAGTGCCCGTGCCCGCTAAGGGCCCCTGGGCCAATGACAAGGGGCCCCTACCCCCCTGAACGTATTTATAAAAATAAAAATAAAAGCAATTAATTATTTAATTAGAGAAATGATTAACTTAATTAATTTTGTTTAATTAAACTAAACAACTAACTAAACTAATTAAACATTAGTTATCTAATTAACATGGTTAGATAATTAGTATGACAGTGGGGCCCACCCCTAATTAATACTAATTAGGTTAACTAATTTGCCTAATTAAAAATGTGTCACTGACCAGTGGGACCCACTGGTCAGGTTGACCAGTCAACCCTGTTGACTGCTGATGCCAGCATGGCATCATCCTGATGTCATAATCTAATTTCGAATTTATTTAAATAATTAATTAAAATACAGAAATTAATAAAATCTTTAGAAAATCATAACTTTTAATATGTAACTCGGATTAAATTATTTTCAACATGAAAGTTGCTCGAGCAGCGAGGCGATTACGGATCGCAACCCATTAAATCGCCACACCCCCTAACCTATCGAACTCGCACTTGCCCCTCCGGCTCCGCCACCAGAAAACACGGAACACCGGGGATACTTTCCCGGATGTTTCCCCTCTCACTAGTAGAAAACCACCAATCAGTCCGGTTCAGGGCCTTTAGTCGGTTCGGGAACGGGACTAATGGGTCGTTACTAATACCTCAACCCATTAGTCGGTTCAAACACGAACCGGGACCAATGTGCCTCCACGTGGCCTGTCGCCGAGCCCGGTCGAGGGGCCTTTGGTCCCGGTTGGTGGCTCAACGGGACCAAAAAGCGTCCGCGATGTCTGCATTCGATGGCTGGGTTTTTTTTTTTGAAAGGAGGGGGTTGGGGGTTTTGGGGGTTAATTTAGGTGTTTCAGTATATTGTGTTAGCTAGCTAATTAATAGAGAAGTGTCCTCTCTTAATTATGTCCGTGCTTGCTCGGCGCTTCGTAGTATATATACATAAGTGATCGAGAGAACCATTCATCTGAAGTTAAGTCATGCATACCAAGAGAAGTGATCGATCGACCTCTCCTTCTCCGAGAGATTGGTCGAACAACAAGTTTCTTGGCTACATACATGTACAATCTATATAAGATCTCTTAATTACAAACCACTAGCATTTGAATTCAAGTTCCACATGGTATTCTCGGCTTTCTTGATGGCGTGTTCAAGAAAGAATCCGCCAATTCCTCTTGAATTGCTTTCATGCGATCTGGTTCTAGGAGTTCATCCGCATCTGCCACGTCTAATTAATTTGAAGAAGGGGTTAATTAATACATATATATGAATGAAACTCAACAGAAATGATGGTGTAATAAAATGAAATTGTGAATATTATTGCTACGCACTTCATATTGTCTTCTAGAGTAGCCCGCTTGTTTTTCAAAGTCGCGTTGTGGATGAACTCGCTTTGCGTAGTATCCACGTAAATCATTTCCTTCCTCCTGCCACAAGCACTTTACGAGAAATAGAGGTCAATCAAACTGATAATGAAGCATTATATAAATGGCATTGATGAAAGTATAGCTATAGAATCAGCGGAGATGCGCGATGAGTACTTACTTTCGGGTATGTATATCGCAGCTCCTTGGCAGTCCGGAGCTTGTGCGGTGAACTGTTTCCAAACCCTGCAAGACAAAGAAAATATTTGTTATTACTTGAGATATCAGAAATGAACAAAAAGTTGCCGATATGGTGCGATAATGATCGATTGAACTTACTTGCTGAGCATTTCAGTCATGTCCGCATAGGTGCTGGGATCTTTCCGTCAGAGTCTAAGGCGGTTACTAGTCCACGCTCAAGCTTAATCTCCAGAAGAATATAGTGGTACCTACACGCATGCATAACTCATCAATTACATTAACCTCGCTCGAGTAATAAGGAAAACCGAATATGCACACGATAGTAACACTCACGGGCCGTGGCAAGGAAAGAGCATGGTATCTTTGTTTTGATTTTTGATCAATGATTGTAGCAAGTTGTCCTCGGCCTCTTCGGCGCGCTTTTTAACCAGAAAAACATCTATGATATTTGTGTTAATGAACCCAATATCATAGATTTCATTTTGCACTCGGCGATCTTCAATCTGCATAATATATTGAGGATAATTAATTATAAATACATGCAATGAAAGAGCCGAGCTATATATACTGAGACTAATGACGAAATAGTACTTACGAGCAGTAGCAAAAGACCATTAATTTATCGAGGGCCTTTTGATTGAAGAACTCGAAGAACTCCTCAAATGGAATAGACAACAGATCATTTGAAGCGAGGTCGTGCTCCTCTTTAATTTTCAGATACAAAGTGTTCGTCCCCTCGGACTCTCTGCAGGTTTTCATGTACCAACTATGGAATCTTAGCATCATTGTTGTCGAGACTTTTCATCTTTGACGAGAGGCTTCCCGTACTCGATCTCTGAATAAGTCCACCTCCATGAAATCGGGAAGTGCATCGTCGGCGGGTAATCTCCAAGATTGCCATAACCGCCACCGTCCCGGAGGATTAGACACATTCAGCGGGGGCACGATTGTTGTGCTTGTTCGCCGAGCTGGGCAATTTTTTCCCCTTTGCCCGTTGTTCTTTTGACCTTTTATCAGCGCGGTAGTTCCCGACCGCTTGGCTTGGAGATATATACATTTAGTAATCGCTCATAGTTGGTTCTCGGCGGAGACTTTGGTGGTTTCCTCGGGGCATTGAGAGTGCGCTTTGCTTTCACGGATCGACCTTCTCCTCCGGAGGTGGATGTATCTTTGCTTTAACCCCTTCAAAGAACTCCTTCACTTGGGTGCACTGACGATCGTATCGTTTTCCTCCTTGCTCCTCTCGTCGGTAACTTCTCTCTGAGGCTTTAGAGGTGGACCGTGTCTGTATTGCCTCTCTCTTGTGTCTGCTAGGCGGCGGCGCAGACGGGCGGCTGCTGGCGTCTGTCTTCTTCGTGCTTGCTTACGAGGCGGAGGAGAAGGACTACGACAGCCGGAGCAGCCAGGCGGCGGCGGGTCTCTTCCGCACTTGCTGGCGAGGCGGAGAAGGAGGAGGCGGAGTGCCGCCACGCCGGAGAAGGCGGAGTGCCGCCACGCATGCCTGATCTTCACTCGCGGGAGGAGGAGGCGGTGGAGGAGGCGGAGTGCCGCCATGCGTGCCACGATTGTCACTCGCGGAGGAGGAGGAGGCGGTGGAGGCGGAGTGCCTGACTCGCGGATGAGGAGGAGGAGGCGGAGGCGCCCAGTTCGAGAAGGTCGATGAGCTCCTTCCGCCATAGGCATGGAGTCTTGAGCAGAACCCAGCCTAGTCTCCCCTTCACGGTAGGGTGCTCAAGCCGAGGTCCTCAAATCCCTCCGTTATTTCATCAACCATCACCTTAGCAAATCCTTTTGGAATCGGTGGCGGTGATAAGTTGTGCGGGTCCACTAGGATAAACTTGGCCAACACCGCCTTGACCTTCAAATTCATGCATCGCGCCATAATGTGGCAATTTTGAGACTCCGTGATACCATCCACGGGATAGCTGGCGAGAGCCGTCAAGACATGCTCCGGCTGAAGCAGCTCGGTGGAAGCAACGCTGCTTCTGCTGCTGAGATGGCGGGGTAACCGGGAAGCTTGGCATGTCGTTTGTTGCGATCTGCTGCTTCTCGTTCCTCTTCTCGATCCTCTAGCCCCATTACCCTTCCAAGCAGCGCCTGCATTTGGTCATGCTCCACTTTCTTCCTCCTCTCGTGGGTTTTGTAACCCCTGCGTCCGAAAAACCAACCTTCCACGGAGCGAGCTGGCGTGCCTCGTGTCCGTCCGAGGTGCTCGGGATTCCCAAGGGCCATTGTGAGCTCGTCCTTCTCCTGTTTGGAAGGAGCGTCCCTCGCTGCTGCAGCATCAATATATTGTCGAAGTTTCTTGGTGGTGTTTGCAGTTGCTCGTCCGTCCCTTGACATTGCCACATTACGAGGTCCAAGGTTCCGCCAGCCCGAAGAACCAAGTCCGCAACGGTCGCCGGCGCATCGTCTTTGGTTCGATCCCTTTTCAAGCAGATCATGCTCAGCCTTGGACCACTTAGGCGGGCTTTGAGGTAGCCACGACCCGTGCGATGGTGAAGCGTCTTCTTCGCAGCATTTTTCTTGTTTGTCTCCGACATCTTCTTACTCTTTTCCGATGTCTTGTGGGCCACAAATGCGGGCCAGTGATCTTTGATCTTCTCATATTTGCCGATGAATTCTGGTGTCTCTTTTTTCTTGACAAACTGGTTCAGCTCTTTCCTCCACCTCCTCATTAGGCCAGCCATCTTCTTAAGAGCACAAGACTTGATTAATTGCTCTTTAGCGGCTTCTCCGGATCCTCCTCTGGCGGTAGGGTGAAATTTGCCTTCAGCTCATTCCAAAGATCTTCTTTACGCATATCATTGACATAAGACACCTCAGCGTCTTCATCCTTAGCAGCTTATACCATTGCTGGATGCTGATCGGGATCTGTCCCTAACAAGAACCCCCTTGGCGAGAAAATGCCTTCTTTGTCCGGATGGGTTCAATCGGTTCGCCGTCGGCGCGATTCTATGATCTCAAACTTTTCATCCGAGCTCAACTTTTCTTGGGCCTCGTCTCCTTACGAAGTTGTGCTTGATCCGGAGGCTAGAAATTATAAGGAAGAAAGGCGACGATTACTTAATATGTGTACATATACCAAAACAATGGATGCATCAATTAACTTGTCAAGACGGGCTTAACTAATATATATATACCTGGCGGACTCGGTTCGGTGACTCGGCTCAACACGGTCTCCTTCGTCTTGTACCTCCATTGTGTCACGGAGCCATCATGAACATAGTCCTCCTCTTGTACGGCATTAATGAGTGAAGCCATCATAATCATAGCCCTCTTCTTCATCCATCGACCAATGGTGTCGATGAGAAATGACGCAACATCATCACTTCCATTTGCGATTATTTCCCCAACATCGCTTCACATTTCTTCGTCTCGGGAGTGCTCCATAGTTTCTACAAATATTGACAACATGTCAATTATTATTCAAACATGGTACATCTTGGCAAGCGTAGAACTAGCTAGCTAATCACAATAAGGAATCATGTTAGTGGCCTCGGCGCTGCTTCTCTAGGGTTTGGGGTCGCCTCGACACAAAGCTTCAAGGGTTTGGGGTGGCCTCGGCGATAGCGCTCTTTTAACTTGATAAATTTGGGTGGCCTCGATCGAGAGAGTTAATTTGTCGGGTAGGAGGCGGGGGAGGGATCGTGGGAGACCTGCAACATCGTTTTCTCTCTAGGGTTTGGGTGTCCTCGAGAGTTTTGGTCGAGCGAGAGGGCCAAGGGGGGTGCTGCAGTTGTATCTAGAGGGGGTTAATTATATCGACAATGACGCGACATACATATACATATCGGGGAGGGGGTATCGGTACCACCCCCTCGTGTTGAAGTTTCTTCTTTCTCCTTTCCTTTCTTTCTTCTTCTCCTCTTCTTTTTCTTCTTCTCCCTCGAGAAAGGAAAATAATTAAGGAAAAGGAAGAAAAGAGGAAGAAGGAAGAAGGAAGAAGAAGAAGAAGTAAAAGAAGAAAAAAAGGAGAAGAAGAAAGGAATAGAGGAGAAGAAGAAAAATAGAATTTCTCCTTTCTCCTCTATTCCTTTCTTCTTCTCTCTTCTTCTTCTTTTTCCTCTTCTTATTTATTTCCTCTTCTTCCTCTCCTCTTTTCTCCTTTCTTCCTCTTCTTATTTTCCTTTTCCTCTCATTCTTTTAGTATTGCTTGTTTAAAAAAATGTTCAAATAGAAAATTCCAAAAAAAACAAAGGTTTTGCCTAATGCATTGTTCATATGAATATACCAACATTTGCATATTCTACAATAATTAATATCAACAAAAAAATCTATGAACAGAAAAAAACCGAACTTTTCTAAAATCTATCTTTTGCATATATATAGCCACATATGAACAGCAGCATATATACATACACATATATGAACAGAAAAAAAACTAATAAAATGAAACATATACATATATGAACATATACATACACATACACATATATGCATTGTTCATATGAACAGAAAAAAAATTAAACTAATAAAATGAAAAAAAGAGCAGCATATATATATATAGCCACATATATACATACACATATATATATACATTGAACAAAAAATAAAACTAATAAAAATGAAAGAAAAAAAAAAAGAGCCGGTGCGTGGCAGCTCACATGGCACAATGATGTGAGCGGGATGACGGCGGCGGCGACGGCGAGCGGCGAGCGCTGGGCTTGGCGGCGGCGGCGACGGCGCAGCAGAGCTCGGGGAGGGCGGCGGCGGCGACGGCGACGGCGCGGCGGCGACGGCGGGGAGCGGCGGGCGGCGGCGTCGAGGGCAACTGGCGGCGTCGATCGTTCGGCGTCGTCGGGGCAATGTGGCGATGAAGCGCAAAAGCGCAAAGTGCCACTTATATACAAGGAGCATTGGTCGGTTGGTGGCATCAACCGTGACTAATGCCACCTTTAGTCGGTTGGAGCCACCAACCGGGACCACTTTCTCAATTCGGCAGCCCAAAGGCGGGAAGCTGCGACCTTTGGTCGGTTGGTGGCTCTAACCGACTAAAGCCTCCCTAGTCGGTTGGTTCCACCAACCGGGACCAAACTATCTTGTTGCCAGCGTCGGGGCCAAAGTTTAGTCCCACCTCGCTAGTTGAGAGGGGCGCGATGGTTTATAAGCCCCTTGCCGCTCCCTCTTGAACTCCTTTTGCTGCAGGCTTATGGGCCTACTTGCTCCTTCTTTGCTGTTGGACCTTGGGCCTTCTGCGGGCCTGAATCACGGCCTAAATAGGGATACAAGTCGTATTGAGCCGTTGCGGCCCGATGGGTGGCATTTTTTCTTGCTTTATTTAATTTATTTTGTTTCTACTTACAACAAAATACTTATTGTTGTTTTTTGTTTTGTTTTCTGCATTATTTATTTTCTTTTGTTTTTGCTCTATTTTTAAATCTTTTTGCTTCTAGTTTTAGGAAAATTATAAACTTTCTATTAGTGCCATTACTAATTTTCAAATTTGAAAACACTTTTTTGTTTTCTTTCTTGCTTTATTTAATTTATTTTGTTTCTACTTACAACAAAATACTTATTGTTGTTTTTTGTTTTGTTTTCTGCATTATTTATTTTCTTTTGTTTTTGCTCTATTTTTAAATCTTTTTGCTTCTAGTTTTAGGAAAATTATAAACTTTCTGTTAGTGCCATTACTAATTTTCAAATTTGAAAACACTTTTTTTGTTTTCTTTCTTGCTTTATTTATTTTATTTTGTTTCTACTTACAAAAAATACTTATTGTTGTTTTTTGTTTTGTTTTCTGCATTATTTATTTTCTTTTGTTTTTTGCTTTATTTTTAATTCTTTTTGCTTTTAGTTTTAGGAAAATGATAAACTTTCTGTTAGTGCCATTACTTTTCAAATTTGAAAACTTATTTTTTTTGTTTTCTTTCTTGCTTTATTTATTTTATTTTGTTTTTACTTACAACAAAATACTTATTGTTGCTATTTTTAATTATTACGAGGGCCGAACCATAAGACATTTCAAATGAACTCTGAAAAAGTTGAAAGTTGGCATGGTATCATAAATTGACCCACACATAGCATGTGCATGTACAAAACGAACAATGGTATCATACTCATCGGTTACAATATAATGGTATCATAAGCGAACAATAGTTGCGGAGAAAGTCTTCACTTTTTCTTCGCTTGCGTCATTTGCTTATTGCGCCAGTAACCATGGATAATCTTCATCGTTTATCGGGATCTTTGGGGTCAGCCTTGACTTTAAAGGAGGAATTTCATGAAACTTTTCATAATCTTGAGACATGTCATCTTGTCCTCCACTCCCACGATGTCCCTTTTTCTGAAAGAACTATGTGGCGCTTTGGCTCATCGTATGATGTATTTGCTTCCTTATCTTTTCTCTTTCTCGGTCTCTTGGACATGTCCTTCACATAGATAACCTGTGCCACATCATTGGCTAGGACGAGCGGTTCGTCGGTGTACCCAAGATTTTTCAGATCCTTGTTGTCATTCCGTCTTGTGGGTCTACTGCACCCCGCCTCTGACAGATTGACCCATTTGCACTTAAACAAAGGGACCTTAAAATCATGTTCATAGTCAAGTTCCCATATGTCCACTATGTAACCATAATATGTGTCCTTTCCCTCTCGGTTGTTGCATCAAAGCGGACACCGCTGTTTTGGTTGGTGCTCTTTTGATCTTGGTCGATCGTGTAAAATGTATTCCCATTTATCTCGTATCCTTTCCAAATCAATACGGTCAAAGATGGTCCCTGGATAACAAGTACAGCTCCTCACAAGCAGTCTTGTCACCTCGTCGTGCTTCCAACCAACTGCTGAAAGTCTGATGTGTTCACATGTAATCCGATCGTCGCCTTTGCTCGGGTGTTTGAAGCCTTGATTGTTCTTGTGTTCATCGACATACTGGGGTCACCAAGGTAGAGTTACGTAGAACTATGTAGTGGGCTTGAGACCAAGAATATCCATCCCGCATATTATTGAGTCCTTTCCAAGCGTGCCTTTTCGGTCAGTCTCCCCTCATACCGCGATTTAGGGAGACCTATCTTCTTAAGGCCAGGAATGAAGTCAACACAAAACCCGATGACATCCTCTGTTTGATGGCCCATGGAGATGCTTCCTTCGGCCTAAGCGATTCTGGACATATTTCTTTAGGACTCCATGAACCTCTCAAAGGGTACATATTGTGTAGAAATCTGGGGCCCAGAATGACAATCTCGTCAACTAGATGAACAAGAACGTGCGTCATGATATTGAAGAAGGATGGTGGGAACACCAGCTCAAACCGACAAGACATTGCACCACATCACTCCTTAGCCTTGGTATGGTTTCGGATCGATCACCTTACGAGATATTGCATTGAGGAATGCACATAGCTTCACAATGGCTAATCGGACGTTTTCGGTAGAAGCCCCTCAATGCAACCGGAAGCGATTGCGTCATAATCACGTGGCGATCATGAGACTTTAGGTTACGAAACTTTTCTCCGCCATATTTATTATTCCTTTTATATTCGACGACGAAGCCGGTCGGGACCTTCATACTAAGCAGGCATTCAAAGAAGATTTCCTTCTCTTCTTTGGTAAGAGCATAGTGGCGGGACCTTCATCTTGCTTTGGAGGCATGCCGTCTTTTTCGTGCAAACGTTGCAGGTCCTCTCGTGCCTCATTTGTATCTTTTGTCTTCCCATACACGCCCAAGAAGCCTAGCAGGTTCACGCAAAGGTTCTTCGTCACGTGCATCACGTCGATCGAAGAGCGGACCTCTAGGTCTTTCGGAGGGTAGGTCCCAAAATATAGATTTCTTCTTCCACATGGGTGCGTGTCCCTCGGCGTCACTCGGAACAGCTAGTCCGCGGGACCCTTTCCAAAGATTACGTGTAAATCATTGACCATAGCAAATGCGTGATCACCGATGCGCATGGCGGGCTTCTTCCGTGATCTGCCTCGCCTTTGAAATGCTTGCCTTTCTTTCGACATTGATGGTTGGTCGGAAGAAATCGGCGATAGCCGGTACACATTCTTCCCGCAGCTTGCGGTATATACTATCGGTGTCAAGTAAGCGGTGCGTGCATGCGTGGTATCCCTTGTTTATGCGTCACGAAAGGTTACTAAGAGCGGGCCAATCGTTGATGGTCACGAACAACAACGCCTTTAGGTTAAATTCCTCCTGTTTGTGCTCATCACGTCGTACACCGTTTCCATTCCACAGCTGTAAAAGTTCTTCAACTAATGGCCTTAGGTACACATCAATGTCATTGCGGGTTGCTTAGGGCCTTGGATGAGAGCGGCATCATAATGAACTTCCGCTTCATGCACATCAAGGAGGAAGGTTATACATACATAGAGTCATGGGCGGTGCTGTGATTGCTGCTCTGCTCCCGAAAGGATTAATGCCATCCGCGCTTAAAGCAAACCATCGTTCCTTGGCTCACTTGCAAACTCATCCGATACTTTCTCTCGATTTTTCTCCACTGCGACCCGTCGTGGTGCTCTCAACTTCCGTCTTTCTTACGGTCCTCACTGTGCCATCGCATCAACTTGGCATGCTCTCCGTTTACGAGCAGACGTTTCAACCATGGTATTATAGGAGCATACCACATCACCTTCGCAGAACCCTCTTCACGGGGCCTCGCCGTCAACATCACGAGGTCATCTCGTCGATCTTATACCGTAATGCACCGCATACCGGGCATGCGTTCAGATCCTTATGCGCACATGTAGAGGATGCAATCATTAGGGCATGCATGTATCTTACGCACCTCAATCCTAGAGGGCATCGACCTTCTTTGCTGCATATGTCTTGTCGGGCAATTCGTTATCCTTTGGAAGCTTCTTCTTCAATATTTTAAGTAGCTTCTCAAATCCTTTATCGAGCACTGACATTCTCTGCCTTCCTTTGCAGCAATTCGATCGGTACCTAGCTTTGTGTTGCCATCTTCGCAATTGGGGTACAACCCTTTTTTGTGGTCCTCTAGCATGCGATCGAACTTCAGCTTCTCTTTTTGACTTTCGCATTGCGTCCTTGCATCGACAATGACCCGCGGAGATCATCATCATCGGGCACATCATCTGGTTCCTCTTGATCTTCAGCAGCTTCTCCGTTGCAGCATCATCGTGCACATCGTCTGGTTCCTCTTGATCTTCGGAGCATCACCGTATTCAGGGGCACATAGTTGTCATCGTACTCTTCTTCTTCGCCGTCTTCCATCATAACCCCTATTTCTCCGTGCCTCGTCCAAACATTATAGTGTGGCATGAAACCCTTGTAAAGCGGTGGGTGTGCAGGATTTTCCGGTCGAGTAAGACTTCGTATTCCACATATAGGGCATGGACAACACATAAAACCATTCTGCTTGTTTGCCTCAGCCACTTCGAGAAAATTATGCACGCCCTTAATGTACTCGGAGGTGTGTCTTGAACCGTACATCCATTGCGGTTCATCTGTGTGCATTATATATAATTAAGTGTGTCAAAAATCATTAGAGATCATGAATAGATAATTAATTAAGTGACCAAATTAATAGAAGTTCATCATCACATTAAAACCAAAGTACATACATAGTTCTCATCTAACAACATAAAGCTCTGCGAGCATCTAAATTAATTAAACCATACTTTGAAACTATGTAAAACATTTCAATGCGAAAACAAATGCGATCATAATCGCAACCAATGTAACAACCGATCCAACGGCATAATGATACCAAGCCTCGGTATGAATGGCATATTTTCTAATCTTTCTAATCTTCAAGCGCATTGCATCCATCTTGATCTTGTGATCATCGGCGACATCCATAACATGCAACTCCAATATCATCTTCTCCTCCTCAATTTTTCTAATTTTTCCTTCAACAAATTGTTTTCTTCTTCAACTAAATTTAACCTCTCGACAATAGGGTCGGTTGGAATTTCGGTTCAACAACCTCCTAGATGAATAAAATCTATGTCACGTTGGTGGCATAATTGTCATAAATAATAAATGAACCAATAGTTATGAAAAGATAATATATACCACATCCGAATCATAGAGCGGGGCGAGGGCCGACGAGGCGGATACCAAAACCATCGCACTATATAAGATGCAATAATAAAAGTAAGAAAATTATACAAGTATATATCTATCTAAACATACAAATAAGAATATTTTTCCTTTCGGAAAGAAGATAAGAACAAGAGGCTCACCACGGTGGTGCCGCCGATGAGATCGGTGCGGGTGATCGGCGGCGTTGAAGGCAGGGGCCAGGCGTGACGGACCGCTAAACCTAGACAAATATGGAGGAAAATGGAGCTTGGCGGTCGAGCTTGAGAGGAGAAACCTTAAGTAGTGTGGCTCGGGCATTCCATCGAACACCTTGTGTGCATATGAGGTGAGCTAGAGCACCACCAAGCCCTCTCCCCTCGGCGGAAAAAGCAGGCGGTGTGCTCTGCTCTTGTGAGGGGTATATATAGCGCTACCATTGGTCCCGGTTGGTGGCATGAACGGGACTAAAGGTTAACCTTTGGTCCCGGTTCGTGCCACGAACCGGGACCAATGGTGGTGGGCCAGGCGAGGCCCATTGGTCCCGGTTCGGCCGACCAACCGGGACCAAAGGTCAGACGAACCGGGACCAATGGCCCACGTGGCCCGGCCGCCCCGGGCTCTTGAACCGGTCCGATGCCCCATTGGTCCGGTTACGGATTGAACCAGGACTAATGGGCTGGGCGGCCTGGACCGTTGCCCCCTTTTCTACTAGTGTCTTCACCGGTATCACCTCATACCGCGTTAGAACACGTCTAGCTCTGCTTGTTGTCCTGTTATGCACTTGCTTGCTATGTATTTACTGTTTCTCCCCCCTCTTCTCTCCGGTAGACCCCGTGACGACGCTGTTGCCCCTGTGGTCGACTACATCACCGACGACCCCTCCTTCTTGTCTGAGCAACCAGGCAAGCCCCCCCTTGATCACCAAATATCTCCTATTCTTCTCTATACTGCTTGCATTAGAGTAGTGTAGCATATTCTTGTTAGGTTACTCCTATTACATTGCATAGCTTTGTCATTGTTACTCTGATCATTGATACCTTACCGCAATCCTAAATGCTTAGTATAGGATGCTAGTTTATCATCATTGGCCCTACACTCTTGTCGACCGCCTTGCTATACTATTGGGCGTGATCACTCGGGAGGTGATCACGGGTATATACTATACATACATACATACTATCTGAGATGGTGACTAAAGTCGGGTCAGCTCAAGGAGTACCATAAGTGATTTCGATGAGGGGCTGAAAGGACAGGTGGCTCCATCCGGTAGAGGTGGGCACGGGTTCCCGACGGCCCCATTGTTACTTTGTGGCAGAGCGAGCGGCAGGCAGGTTGAGTCCACCTAGGAGGCAGGTGGGCTGGCCTGTTCGGCGTTCGCGGATACTTAACACGCTTAACGAGATCTGGGTATTTGATCTGAGTCTGGCCATTTGGTCTATACGCACTAACCATCTACGCGGGAGTAGTTATGGATATCCCGGCGTCGTGGTATCAGCTGAAGCCTTCTTGACGTCAGCGACGGAGCGGCGCCGCGCCGGATTGGACTGCGTTAACGCAACTTCCTTTGTAATGGAGGTTGTTAGGTCTGTTTTCGGCCGCCCTCGCAACGTGCAGGTGTGCAATGGGCGATGGGCCCGGACCCCTGCGCGCATAGGATTTAGACCGGCGGCCTGACCTCTCTGTTGTGCCTAGGTGGGGCTGCGATGTGTTGATCTTCCGAGGTCGGGCATGACCCAGGAAAGTGTCCGGCCAAATGGGATCGAGCGTGTTGGGTTATGTGGTGCACCCCTGCAGGGAAGTTTATCTATTCGAATAGCCGTGTCCCTCGGTAAAAGGACGACCCAGAGTTGTACCTTGACCTTATGACAACTAGAACCGGATACTTAATAAAACACACCCTTCCAAGTGCGGATACAACCGGTGATCGCTCTCTAATGAGGCGACGAGGAGAGGATTACGGGTAGGATTATGCTATGCGATGCTCTGGAGATGCTACTTGGAGATGCTACTTGGAGGACTTCAATCTACTCTCTTCTACATCTTTGCAAGGCAGAGGCTGCGAGCGTAGTCTTGACGAGATTAGCTATCCCCTCTTATTACGGCTTTCTGCAGATTCGGTCCACCGATATGGCCCTTTACACATATACCCATGCATATGTAGAGTAGTTCCTTGCTTGCAGTACTTTGGATGAGTACTCACGGTTGCGTTCTCCCCTTTTTCCCCTTTCCTTTCTTTTTGGTTGTCGCAACCAGATCTTTGGAGTCCAGGGCAGACGCCACCGTCGGCGGCGACTCCTACTACATCGGAGGTGCCTACTACTATGTGCAGCCAGCGGCGACGACCGGGAGTAGTTAGGAGGATCGAGGCGGGAGGCTGCGCCTCTTTGATCTGAATCCCAGTTTGTGCTAGCCTTCTTAAGGCAAACTTGTTTAACTTATGTCTGTACTCAGATATTGTTGCTTCCGCTGACTTGTCTATGATCGAGCACTTGTATTCGAGCCCTCGAGGCCCCTGGCTTGTATTATGATGCTTGTATGACTTATTTATGTTTTAGAGTTGTGTTGTGATATCTTCCCGTGAGTCCCTGATCTTGATCGTACACATTTGCGTGCATGATTAGTGTACGATTGAATCGGGGGCGTCACAAGTTGGTATCAGAGCCGACTGCCTGTAGGAATCCCCCTTTCCAACTCCTTGGCCGAAGTTGAGTCTAGTCATTGAAAATGAATTTTTACTAACATGGATGTGCGGCTTACGGGCCCACGTCGCCATTGGGTGGTATTAGGATCTTTCATTTCTCGACCTATACTCTGGGACTCTGACATCTCTTCTATTCGGGTTAAACGATTTTACTTACTCTAACTCTAGGTTCTCGTAACTACTTTCAACCGGAGAGCCCCTTATTACAGATGACCGCCTGCTGCACCAGAAGATTCCGATGATACTCTATGATGTGCTCTCGAGACTATGTGCCATCGCTTTTGCAATTTCCTACCATCGATAAACCCTTATGGATAACTACTTGCAGTTGTTATTCTTACATTCATCCCCAGTTAGTCTTGTTATTACAAGATACCCCGAAATACTCGTCATCGTTTCGATAATCCTTTGAGCTTATTGCCTTGCTGTTCTTTGTCACCTGAATACCCCTACGGATAATTCTCACACTTATCGAGTATCCGCTTATCCCCAGTTGTTCATATGCTTTTCAAATTACTTGGAAATACTACCCGATCTTCCGAGTATCCTCTTCAAACTATTGCTCGGCAAATACTTGTCTGCTTGCAATATGGATGCTTTCCATATGTGTAGCAATATTCATCAGTATCCTTTGACACGATCATTTTGACCCTATCGATTCAACATGTGTGTGAAAGCACGCAATCATCAGTTGATCCTTTTAAATTATCTTTCCGGCTCAGACATTATTTTTGAACATGAGCTGGTTCTCGACCAAACTATTTGTCATCAATTTTGCCTTTGGTCTATCCAAGTTATCCATCCTTGATCAGAGTGACTGCTCCTGATCCTTTGTTTTGGAAATCGTAATTCCTTTGTTATCTAAGCATCGAATTATTCAGATGTTCTATAATATGATGCCCGAGCATTCTTCTTACTCTGGTTGAGTACCGATACTCACATCAGCTCCGTTGTGGATCACCCGATCCATTGTTGGATTGCTATCCGACAGTGTCCTTCATATTCAATCACCTTGTGAGTTCTTCCCCTGATACATAGTGCCTTTGGTAAATTGTATCCTCTATTTTCTCAACCATGCTCTGTTTTCGAGCTGGTGGTATTTACTATTGAAGCTTGTGGTATATGTTTCCACGATACCCTGCCGGGTTGAACCTATGCCTTCCCCTAATCCGTGAGAACCCGAAAGTTTTCACAATTCATACTCTTTCGGTGTTCCACCAAATAAAATTCCAACACTATAGTTTTATCAAAGCGAGAGGTGAATGAAATGATATGCATTAAAGAAGAGGGAGTCGACCTTGAACTTTGTGTCCATGCCCATGGAAACGATGTTGAGCTTATCATGATAGCTTCTCATAACAATAATTATTCACTTAATTTGATCTTGTGTCTATGATTTTGTCCTTTGCAATCGTGGTTCCGACCGTGATTGTTCTTCTTTGATCCCATTTTCGAACAAGTTAAAAGTACTTGCCTTCTGCAGATCATTACGTCTGCCCAACCTCTATTTTGATCTACCTTCGAGTATTACCTCCTGGTATCTCGAGGATATCAACCCATTACACTACATCTTATGAATTTCGGATGAAGTAGTACCTTCCCTGTCATAGTGACTCCACGGGTTCTGGGTTGTCGTCAACGGAGAACATCCATAAGTGAATCGATTCCGCGCTCCAATAAGTAATTTTCGTTGCTTATGAGTTTAATAATCCTTGAAGTCATTCCTAGCCTATTTGGCTATATCATTGTCGTGATGATTTTAACTGTGCTACCTGGTCCTTATTCCCGGAGCACCACTTTCGACGATAGCTAAGCTTACGGCGATCGTCCTCGGCATATCATTTCGCCTCGAACAACAATATTTGAATTCAAGTTTGTATTGTACTAGTGGTTTCAATAACCTTTCGCTTCATCATTCCTTTGACTTGTTGTCATCGCCGATCAATTACACCTTCATGAAATCTCTCGACAATTGTGTCGGATCACCTTCAACACTTTGACTTCTTCCAAGATGTTAATTGTGTTCATGATGAGAAATACCCTCCTTGCCCTTGATGATTTTATTATCATCGACAACACCCTTGACTTCCTTTCACCGCGAGCTTGTCCACATTATGAATACAACCTGCTCTCCAGCTAATGTTGTGTTCTGCCTTGAAGTATTACTGTCTTTTCTATCAAGAATGTTGTGAGGATTGCTCCACCTCTTAAGAATTCTTGAAATAGTGATACTTCTCTCCATCACCTTCTTCTTGGTCCCCGTGTTGTTTCTAACCGGAATACCGACAATTGAACTATGATGTGTGAATTCAAAATTCCTAGCAACCCTATTGCTTTGAAGTGAATGGTCAATAACTCCATTCTAAGTCTTTTGGTTATTGAATCGCCATTCTAACATTGATCATGCTACCTAAGCCCATATTTCGGGAGCACCTTTCAATCAATGTTTAATTATGTATGTTTCCCTCGAGCATACATCATTATATCATTAGATCTGACAAATCTTATCTCCTTGTCCGCATAACTGTGGGAACCCATCTTTTTGGAAATCTCAATAAATTTTTGCTGACTCCATCAGCCAACTCCTCACCCCTCCTTGGTGTAATGATGAACTATTGTTTCAGTAACCCGCTCCCAGAGTTCATTTCCCGAGAATCTTGCATTGTCAGTTCGTCGATTTGTGTTGCACCTTTTCTTCTCAGACATCTTGAGTCTGAGGTATCCTGACACAAATCAGATCTGAATCTCGGTCAGATAAGATGGTGGAACAATTTTTTCCAAGAGTTATAACATAGGTCTTTATAAGACCCGATAAGGTGATGTCCTGGGCGGAGTACCTATTGTTATAGTATCCTTTTTAGCAAGTTTAGCCCTTCTTTCATGAGGAAATTCGAAGACTTATTCTATTAGTTGTTCCTGATGGATCCTTCCTGTATCCAAAGTCTGACCTTTGCTTGAAGACCATGTCAATACTATCTCGAAGCATGTCTGTGGTACTTCGATTTTCAACAAGAACATTTGAAGCCCAATGCTAAATGTTTCCTGCTCAATTATCCAAACACCGCTGTATGGGTAATGTCATGAAATTCCTCTCCCCTTACATAAATGGTTTTCTAATTTCTATCCTGTCATGGATATCATGCTCTGTTTGTCCTTGGGAAGGAAATACCCCTGAGATATGTGTTTTAACACATTTTCCTTTCCATTGTTCTGTTTAATCTGATAGCCATATTTTCCTTTCCATTGTTTGGTTTAACCTTTCTTGTGATCTATATGACCTAAGCAGTAATATTCTCCTGCTTATGTAAACACCTCGTGGTACCGCTCTGTCAGTAAGACCCTGTTACTATTGTTGATGACATTCCGGTAGCCACCGATGGACGAGAACCTTGCCTATTGGCCCGCCTCGTTCAACGAGCAGGAAAATGGTTCTCTTCGTCCCTCGCCATTGGTATCGTTGTTGTTGCCGACATAACTGATAGGCTACCCTCTGACACGCCTTACTATCGTGACCGTGCAAGATGTCGGCCCCCTTCCTACCTTCGACCACATGGTGGGCCCATAACCCACACTTCCACAGGATCGAAACCTGACTCTCCTGTACACCCCCTATTCCTAGAGTTATTCCTCGTGCGTGGACTTGTATGTAATTCACGGACCACCTTCCCAAGTGATCTATTTTGGTATCAGAGGCAACACTTATTCTCGTTGCCCTGAACCCCTTTCACCTTCTGATTAGGCATCGAACGCTTGCCTATCCTTTTGAAACTTCTCATGGTACCTCCTTACTTTGCTCTCGATATTTTCTTAAGATTCAATTCGAGAGTAACTTCCGCCACCTTCCTCGATGTTATTGACCAGATAGTCAACCTTGTAGAGGTCTGTCCTTTTGAAGCTACCCCTTATCCTTTCCGTAAGTACGATGAAGATCCCCAAGGAAGGACAACAACTTCATCATGATGACCCGAAGCAGAGAACTGAAGACATCAATGTAATGGATCGACCTCTTCGAGAAGAACAACCAACACCGAGAAGACTCGTTAGAATTTCGTAACCAAATCCCTCCCCCCTTACTTCCCCTCTTAAATCTCGGGACGAGATTTCTTGTAGTAGAGGAGAATTGTGACGCCCAGATAATTAAGCTACAGTAATTCTCTGCTAATGATGCCATGACACCTCGGTTACTGTTGCTATCCTCGCAATAATTCAAAACCGTTCGAAATTCAAATTCAAATTAATGGTAACAATAAAAGTTTTCAAAAATTAAAACAAAAATGTTCGATGGTTGCCGAATATTACAAAGGTAATTATGGTGCAACAAACACATTTTTATAAAATGGCTAAATGGTTTAAAATGATTTAAACAGAAAAGAAAGTAAATTAAAAAAAGAGAAAAGAAAATAGGAAACAAACAAAAAGGGAAAAAGAAAGAAAGGCCCCACTAGGCTTCGGCCCAGCAGGCCGGCCCATTCGGCCACACCGACCGGCCCATCCCCTCCCCCTCCATAACCCCACCAGGGGGAAACTCTAACCCCATCCACCCCACTCTCCCCATGTCGCCCCCTCCTCTCTCCCAATCTGGATCGGGATCCAGAGGAGGCCACCGCCGCCTGGAACCGCCGACGCCGCCCGGTGCTGTCCCGTCCCTCGCCGCATGCCTGACGCCGCTCGGAACCCCCTCGCCGGACCACCTCGCAGGCCTGCTCCTCCACGTCGACGTCGACCCCGTCCCCCTCCACAACGGCCTTCCCCGACCTCCATCCATCGCCCTTGCCCGTTCCTCTGAATCCCCGTGAGCTTCCCCTCCCTCCTCTCTGCCGTGTCGCGCACACTCCGCCCGTGGCGCGCCCATTCCCTTTCCCCTCCGCCCGCGTCGTGCAGCTTTGCCCGTGACCGCTTGTCTGCCCGCGGCATCCGCTCCGCTAATCTTGCCTCGCCCTTTTGCTTGCTTCGCCGCTGCCGTGCCCGGCACCCGAGCCCCTCTAGCCCCTTTACTACAGCGGCATCGCCCGCGCCGCCTTCGGCAGCGTCGGCTCGCGCTTGATCGCTTGCCTCTGGTGCTGATCCACACCCGCGCCCTGCCTAGTTCGCCGTGGCATCGGCCTCCCGCTGCTCCCCTCCCCTGAACCCATGGCCGCCGCCCCGCGCTTTGTCCTCCTCGTTCCGCGCCACCCTGGGCCCCTACGCCCTGCTGCCGCTTGTGCGGTCGCCGGTGGCGCCCGCCACTCTCGCCCGCTCTGCGCCTCGCCGGTGTCCCCTCGGGCGCCTGTGAGGGGCAGCCACCACGCCCAGCGCTGTTACCCTTGGCCCGTGCCGCTAAGGGCCCTCAGGCCAATGACAAGGGGCCCCCCCCTGACGTATTTATAAAAATAAAAATAAAAGTAATTAATTATTTAATTAGAGAAATAATTAACTTAATTAATTTTGTTTAATTAAACTAAACAACTAACTAAACTAATTAAACATTAGTTATCTAATTAACATGGTTAGATAATTAGTATGACAGTGGGGCCCACCCCTAATTAATACTAATTAGGTTAACTAATATGCATAATAAAAAATGTGTCACTGACCAGTGGGACCCACTGGTCAGGTTGACCAGTCAACCCTGTTGACTACTGATGCCAGCATGGCATCATGCTGATGTCATAATCTAATTTCGAATTTATTTTAATAATTAATTAAAATACAGAAATTAATAAAATCTTTAGAAAATCATAACTTTTATTCCGTAACTCGGATTAAATTATTTTCAACATGAAAGTTGCTCAGAACAACGAGACGATTCTGGATACGCAACCCGTTCGTCCGCCACACCCCCCTAACCTATCGAACTCGCAACTTTCCCCCTCCGGCTCCTCTGCCCGAAAACACGGAACACTGGGGATACTTTCCCGGATGTTTCCCCTCTTCACCGGTATCACCTCATACCGCGTTAGAACACGTCTAGCTCTGCTTGTTGTCCTGTTATGCACTTGCTTGCTATGTATTTACTGTTTCTCCCCCCTCTTCTCTCCGGTGAGACCCGTGATGATCTTGATGCCCTGTGGTGCGACTACGTCACCGACGACCCCTCCTTGTCTGAGCAACCAGGCAAGCCCCCCTGATCACCAGATATCTCCTATTCTTCTCTATCTTGCTTGCATTAGAGTAGTGTAGCATGTTCTTGTTGGTTACTCCTATTACATTGCATAACTTTGTCATTGTTGCTCTGATCATTGATACCTTACCCGCAATCCTAAATGCTTAGTATAGGATGCTAGTTTATCATCATTGGCCCTACACTCTTGTCAGTCTGCCTTGCTATACTATTGGGCCATGATCACTCGGGAGGTGATCACGGGTATATACTATACATACATACATACTATACAGATGGTGACTAAAATCGGGTCAGCTCGAGGAGTACCCGCAAGTGATTCTGATGAGGGGGCTGAAAGGACAGGTGGCTCCATCCCGGTAGAGGTGGGCCTGGGTTCCCGACGGCCCCCGACTGTTACTTTGTGGCGGAGCGACCGGGCAGGTTGAGTCCACCTAGGAGACAGGTGGGCTTGGCCCTGTTCGGCATTCGCGGATACTTAACACGCTTAACGAGATCTGGGTATTTGATCTGAGTCTGGCCATTTGGTCTATACGCACTAACCATCTACGCGGGAGTAGTTATGGGTATCCCGGCGTCGTGGTATCAGCCGAAGCCTTCTAGACGTCAGCGACGGAGCGGCGCGCGCCTAATTGGACTACGTTAACGCAACTTACTTTGTAATGGAGGTTGCTAGGTCTGTTTCCGGCCGCCCTCGCTGTTGGGGAACGTAGTAATTTCAAAAAATTTCCTACGCACACGTAAGATCATGGTGATGATATAGAAACGAGGGGAGAGTGTTGTCTACGTACCCTCGTAGACCGAAGCGGAAGCGTTGACACAATGTAGTGGAAGTAGTCGTACGTCTTCCCGGCTCAACCGATCCAAGCACCGTTACTCCGGCACCTCCGAGTTCTTGACACACGACAGCTCGATGGCGCACCCTCGATCTCCAATCCAAAGAGAGGCGCCGAGGGGAGTTCGTCGACAAGACGACGGTGTGGTGGCGATCTTGATGTTCTCTGTCGCGAGGCTTCGCCTAAGCACCGCTACAATATGACCGAGGTGTAATATCGTGGAGGGGCACCGCTGCGGCTAAGGAATGATCAATGATCAACTTTTGTGTCCTAGGGTGCCCCCTACCCCATATATAAAGGAGGGAGGGAGGAGGTGGCGGCCCAAGGAGGCGCGCCATAGGAGGAGAAACCTACTCCAAGTAGGTTTCCCTCTTTTCCTTATCTTATTTGGAGGGAAGGAAGGAGTACTAGTAGTAGGAAGGAGTACTAGTAGTAGGAAAGGAAGAGGGGAAGGAGAAAGGAAGGGGCCGGCCCCTCCCCAATTCGGGTTGGGCTTGGGGCGCCCCCTCCCTTGCTCCTTCTTCCTTCCTCCTACATGGGCCCAATAAGGCCCATATACTTCGGGGGCTTCGGTAACCTCCCGGAGCTCCGGTATATTCCCAAACTCTCCCGGAACCTTTCCGGTGTCCAAATATATCCGTCCAATATATCAATCTTTATGTCTCGACCATTTCGAGACTCCTCGTCATGTCCGTGATCATATCTGGGACTCCGAACAACCTTCGGTACATCAAAATACATAAACTCATAATATAACTGTCATCGAAACCTTAAGCGTGCGGACCCTACGGTTCGAGAACAATGTAGACATGACCGAGACCGTCTCGGTCAATAACCAATAGCGGGACCTGGATGCCCATATTGGTTCCTACATATTCTCGAAGATCTTTATCGGTCGAACCGCATAACAACATCGTTGTTCCTTTGTCATTGGTATGTTACTTGCCCGAGATTTGATCGTCGGTATCAATACCTAGTTCAATCTCGTCACGGCAAGTCTCTTTACTCGTTCGTAATGCATCATCCCGTAACCAACTCATTGGTCACATTGCTTGCAAGGCTTATAATGATGTGCATTACGAGAGAACCAGAGATACCTCTCCGACAATCGGAGTGACAAATCCTAATCTCGAATTATGCCAACCCAACATGTACCTTCGGAGACACCTGTAGAGCACCTTTATAATCACCCGATTCGTTGTGGCGTTTGGTAGCACACAAAGTGTTCTTCGATGGCAGGAGTTGCACAATCTCATAGTTACGAGGAACATGTATAAGTCATGAAGAAAGCAATAGCAACATACTAAACGATCAAGTGCTAAGCTAACGGAATGGGTCAAGTCAATCACATCATTCTCCTAATGATGTGACCCCGTTAATCAAATGACAACTCTTTTGTCCATGGCTAGGAAACATAACCATCTCTGATAAACGAGCTAGTCAAGTAGAGGCATACTAGTGACACTATGTTTGTCTATGTATTCACACATGTATTATGTTTCCGGTTAATACAATTCTAGCATGAATAATAAACATTTATCATGAAATAATAAATAATAACTTTATTATTGCCTCTAGGGCATATTTCCTTCACTCGCAACGTGCAGGTGTGCAATGGGCGATGGGCCCGGACCCCTGCGCGCATAGGATTTAGACCGGCGGGCTGACCTCTCTGTTGTGCCTAGGTGGGGCTGCGGCGTGTTGATCTTCGAGGCGGGCATGACCCGGAAAGTGTGTCGGCCAAATGGGATCGGCGTGTTGGGTTATGTGGTGCACCCTGCAGGGAAGTTTATCTATTGAATAGTCGTGTCCCTCGGTAAAAGGGCGACCGGAGTTGTACCTTGACCTTATGACAACTAGAACCGGATCTTGAATAAAACACACCCTTCCAAGTGCGGATACAACCCGGTGATCGCTCTCTAACAGGCGACGAGGAGAGGATTACGGGTAGGATTATGCTATGCGATGCTCTTGGAGATGCTACTTGGAGATGCTACTTGGAGGACTTCAATCTACTCTCTTCTACATGCTGCAAGGCGGAGGCTGCCAGGAGCGTAGTCTTCGATAGGATTAGCTATCCCCTCTTATTCTGGCATTCTGCAGTTCAGTCCACTGATATGGCCCTTTACACATATACCCATGCATATGTAGAGTAGTTCCTTGCTTGCGAGTACTTTGGATGAGTACTCACGGTTGCGTTCTCCCCCCTTTTCCCCCTTTCCTTTCTTTTTGGTTGTCGCAACCAGATCTTTGGAGTCAGGGCGAGGCGCCACCGTCGACGATGACTCCTACTACATCGGAGGTGCCTACTACTATGTGCAGCCCGCTGACAACGACCAGGAGTAGTTAGGAGGATCCCAGGCAGGAGGCCTGCGCCTCTTTCGATCTGAATCCCAGTTTGTGCTAGCCTTCTTAAGGCAAACTTGTTTAACTTATGTCGTACTCGGATATTGTTGCTTCGTGACTTGTCTATGATCGAGCACTTGTATTCGAGCCCTCGAGGCCCCTGGCTTGTATTATGATGCTTGTATGACTTATTTATATTTTAGAGTTGTGTTGTGATATCTTCCCGTGAGTCCCTGATCTTGATCGTACACATTTGCGTGCATGATTAGTGTACGATTGAATCGAAGCGTCTGAGTTGATATCGAGCCCATTGCTGTAGGAATCCCCCTTTCCAACTCCTTGGCCGAAGTTGAGTCTAGTCATTGAAAATGAATTTTTACTAACATGGCTGTGCGGCTTACGGGCCCACGTCGCCATTGGATGGTATTAGGATCTTTCCGCCTTTGTAGGTGGCCAGCCTGGCTCGAACCGGGACCATGAAGGCCGGAGGAAGGTATCCCTCCGCTTGGAGCGTCACCAGCTCGCTGTGCGGGACTAAACATCTCCTCCAATCTCCTGGCTGAGGGCTGGGAGTGCGAGAGGAGGAGCCGCGTCGATGGTCCATGATGGAGTGGTTTTTTGTCAGAAGCGCTCCGATGAGTACTTGCGGAAGGAGGATGGTGTGAGTTGGATCTAGATTCTTGCCTCTCTTATAGGCAGCTTATTCGTGCAGCTTGGGGGTAAAACGTAAAAATACCCTGGCTTTTCGCATTCATGCTTCATGTGGAAGAGGGCCATGATTGGACGTGGAAGTCGAGGAGCGCAACATTTATAAGGAAGCCGGACACTATTCGGCAAGCACATGGAATTTGGAGGAGAACCCGCCTTGCAACGCCGAAGACAATATCTGGCGCGGACTCGTCATCATTGAAGCCTGGTTAGGGGGCTCTTGAGGAGTCTGGACTAGGGGTGTCCGGATAGCGAACTATCATCATCGGCGGACTCCAAGACTATGAAGGTACAAGATTGAAGACTTCGTCCGTGTCCGGATGGGACTTTCCTTGGCGTGGAAGGCAAGCTTGGCGTCTGAGATATGTAGATCTCCTACCACTTGTAACCGACTACTGTAACCCTAGCCCTCTCGGTGTCTATATAAACCGGAGGGTTTTAGTCCGTGAGGACACAACAACAACAATCATACCATAGGCTAGCTTATAGGGTTTAGCCTCCTTGATCTTGTGGTAGATCCACTCTTGTACTACCCATATCATCAATATCAATCAAGCAGGAGTAGGGTTTTACCTCCGTCGAGAGGGCCGAACACAGGTAAAACATCGTGTCCCTTGTCTCCTGTTACCATCCACCTAGACGCACAATTCGGGACCCCCTACCCGAGATCCGCCGGTTTTGACACCGACACTCACCCTCGCCCTGCCTCCTTCTTCTTCTGCTTCGCTGCGGTAGCTCCTCGCCGTGCTCCTGCTTCGCCATCCATTCTTCCTCCCAGCGTGCCGCAGGCTTGCTGCCTCCACGCCGGACGCTTCTCGCCGTCGCGCTCGCCGCCATGGCTCCGACGTCGAGCTCTTGGGACGGCTCCACCATCCGCGACGACCACATCGAGTTTCTCCGCAAGACGCGGTGGCTGCCGAGCGAGGATCTTGTGCAAGTTCGCCTCGCGCTAGTGAGGGAGATTTCACCGGCGCCGGAGGAAGGCGAGCGAGTGATCTTCTACTCGCACTGCATGCGCGGCGTCGGCCTCCCTGCAAGCGGCTTCTTCCGCGCGTTTCTTGACTTCTACCAACTCCAGCCGCACCACCTCACCCCCGGTGCTGCTGTCGGCCTTCGTCTCTTTGTGCGAAGGCTTCCTCGGCGTCCTCCCCACCATCGAGCTCCGGGGGGAATTTTTTCAATCCAAGCTCGGCACGGTCGTCACCGGCGTGCCAGCTCCATGCGGCGCCTTCATCGCCATGAGGAGGTCCACCGCCGACAACCCCTTCCCTTCTATCACGCTGATCCAGTCGATGAAGCTTTGGCAACGGTCTTACTTTTATGTAAAGAATGTTGCCCCGAATGGTGATTATGTCAACTTGCCGGCTTACGTAGCCGGCCCGCCAGCTGGGAGGCCCGCTTCATGGTCCTATCGGGCCAGGTCGCTGATGCCGGCTGGGGCCGGAGCCGTCGCCCGACTTCGGGTGCTCATCCAGTCGGACCGCGTGACCGGGCCCGACTTGATCGCCGCCTTTGTCGAGCGCCGGATTCTTCCGCTTCAAGGCCGCCCTCATCTGATTTGTCAGATGAGCGGCCGCTTCGACCCAAGCCGGCTCAACACCAAGGAGATGCCTCACGACGAGGTGTCTTACATGGTGAACTACATCGCCAACTGCAAGCTCAACCCGGACTGGCAGTATGGCATGGCACCATTCTCTCGCGCGAATCCGCCACCTATGGTAAGTTTTCTTTCTTTATTTGTTGCCGAATCCCTTTTCGGGCCGACTCTTGACCAATCGGTATGTCCTCAACCAGAACCCCCTTCTTCATCCTTCGGCCGGGACGCGGGCGGGCTTGGCTTCGCCCGACCAGGCGGCGATCTGGCGACCCGACACGGGGCGGCCGCCTCGACGACGACGCCGCGGGGCGAGTAGACAGCGGCTCCGGCTTCACTGCTGGCTTTGAAGACTGGCCCGACGATGACGAGGCCGATCCTGCTCCACGCCGCCAGCCGGCATCCGACCCCAAGGCACCGGCCCATCCGGTGGGCGGCTGTGTATGGCGGCGCCTGAAGCGTCGGCGGCGCCGACTCCCCCGGCGGCGGCGAAGAGGCGAAGGTACTGCGGCGGCAACCAAGCGGGACGAGGCGGCCGTGAAGGCGGCCCGCTTCCGCAAGGTGGTAAAGTAGCTGCAGGCGGTCTCGGCGTAAGTTCTGGTCTTTACGCAACTTTCTTCATTTTCTTCGGTTGATGTTCTTCTAAGTCTTGTCTCCTATTTTGTCAACCAGGGCCCCGCTCTCTCTTGAGCGAACTACCGCCGCCTCCATAGTCGGCGGAGCGGGAGGGTCTGCTGGCTCCCATCGCATAGATCCCCGCGCCGAGCTTCAGGCGGCAACGGAGCAGAACGCGCGGGAAGTGCGGGAGGGGCGGGAGATGGAGGAGAGAAGGGCAGCCGCTGCCGAGCCGGCCCTGGAGACGACGGCGGAATCGGCCGAGGCGCAGGCCGACGCGGCGGCCAGGGCCCGGGCAGAGGCCGAGGCCGCAGAGAAGACTGTGGAGGCCCTGCGTGGCCAGCCTCCGCGGCTCGTCATCCCCCTTCGTTCCGCGCCCCCGGACGTCCCGAAGCCCCTGCCGGAGGAGATCCGCCGCGACCCGCCGATGACGGAGAGGGGGAAGGGCGATGTAGTCGTCCTGGAGGGAGAAGTGGTGCCGCCTCCATTGGCCGGGACCGGCCAAGGCGGCCAGCCCGAGGTGCCGCTTGAGCAGCCGACTGCGCAGGCAGATCTTGTGGTCTTGTCACCGGCTCGCCGGCGTGCGGCGAGGGCGGCTTCAGAGCCGGATCCGCAGAGGGCGGCCAGCTCCAGCTCGTTGTCGCATGAACTGGATTCGGCCACCGCTAGCTCGCCAAGGTGGACGCAGGGCGGTGGGATGGCCGCGCTGAACTTGGTGGCGCAAGACGTCCGCAGCCGGCTTGAGGCCCAAGCCACCACGCTGCAGCAATGTACCCGAGAGTTTCTCGCGACGCGGGCGGTCGTTCGGGTAAGTTCTCTTGTTCTTGATTTCTTTCCGTGGGGGGCGTCAGCGCACCCACTGGGTGTAGTCCCCGAGTTCCGAGCCGGCTGCTGAGCGGCGGCTTGGAACTTCTTTGAAGACTTGTTTTACTGACTTGCTCCTTCGTCCTGTTTGCAGGATTACCACAACCTCCACGCCGCTACCTTCAACTCCCAGGTCCGGGAGGCAGACAAGAGGGCCGCCGATCTGTCGGAGAGCCGGCTTGAGTGTCTCTGTCTTTTCATCTCGAGTGGGGGCGCGTCAGCGCACCCACTGGGTGTAGTCCCCGAGATTTGGGCCGACTGCTGAGCAGTCGGGTCGGATCTTTCTTGCTGACTTCTTTCTTAAGTTTTTCTTTCCATACTGGCAGGAGCCAACGCCGACTTCAGGCAGCAGCTGGGTGTGGCCCAGACCGCCCTTCGCACCAAGGAGGGCGAGCTCAATGCCTTGGCTCAGGAGCGTGACCGCCTGTCCAAGAGACTGGCCGACCAGGAGGAAAGCCACAAAGCGGCCCTGAAGGCGGCCCAGGACAGCGAGGCTGCCCTCAAAGCCGAATTCGAGACCGAGGCGGCAGGCTGGGCCGAGGCAAGGCAAGCTCTGAGCGAGGGCAACGACCGTGTCGAGGACTTGGTTGACGGTAGGCCGCCTTCTTCTTCACTCTTTGCTTGTCCTTGCAAGTCAGCTTATCTCCTGACTTGCTCTTTTTCTTTCTTCTTTGTGAAGAGTACTTTCCTGGCCATTCTGTCGCCGCCAACCAAGCCATCGAAGCCCACCGAGAGGCCCGGCGGCAGGCTGGGGTTGAGATCGCACCGGACGCCAACCAGTCGCTTGAGGAGCAGCTTCTGGCGATCGAGGCCCGCCTCCAGCTGGCCTACCGCATGCTCCGCCGGCTTCAGTGTGCCGGGGCAGAGGTGCTGGCCGCCCTTTGGCCTGGCGAGGTAATTTCTCGCACCCCAGCCGTACTGCCGACTGGCTGGAGGTAGCCGTCGGCCGCCTTGAGGCCTGGAAGGCTTCAGCAGCTCGATCCGGTGCTTGACGGGCGCTAGAGTTTGTCCGGGCTTGGTACCCTGGGCTGAACTTAGATCAGCTGCGCACCTGGCGGCAGGAGGCCGACGAGGAGCTGGAGGCGGTGCGGCCGGCTATCATCCAGCGTGCTTCGGCGATCGCCGATTTCACCGACACCAGCGCCTTTGCTCCTGAGGTGAACGAGGACGGCGTCGCGCAGCCGTAGGAATGGTTCGGGCTGAACCCGGCCGATGGTGAGGACTCGGCGGAGGAGATTGACTCCAGCGACAAGGGCGAGGAGGAGGAGGAGGGGGAAGACGGCGAAGATGCTGTTCCGGATGTCGGAGCGGCCGGCCAGCCTCCACCTGACCGTGCCTCCAGCAACAAGGCGCGCGCAAATGCCCCGCCTGCCACCGGCGGCGACCAGGCCGAGACTCGCCAGCCGGCCACTCCTCCAGCCGATACCGCCGTCTCCACCGTTCTTCCTAAAGCTCCGGGCGCTCCCTTGGCTTGATTCACCGCTTTACTTTCCTACCAGTCACTCTTTGAACAGACTTGTTATTTTTGCGCAATTCCACCCACTAGGGGTGTATTAAAACTTAGTTGAATGTCGGCCTTTCGAAGGCTTTGGGTGTAAATATTATTATGCATGTGTTTGGCTTCCATTCCGACTTGCTTTTTATCTTTCAGCTTTCTTCCTTGGCCGCCTTCCCTTGGTTGCCGCCTTCCCAGCCGGACAGCTGCTCTGCAGTCTGTGGCCGGGTAAGGAATTCAGCCATCTAGGAAGGCAAAGGCTCGAGCTTTCTTAGATTTTGGCAGAGTAGGAAAGGAAGCCGCCCAGCCGACTGCCTTGACAGTCGGTTGGCGAGGGGGGAAGCCGGCTTGTGTTATGTAAGTTCGTTAGTCCTTAGCCATTTTTCATGTGGGCATCCTTTCCGCCTTTAGCTCTTGCTAGTAGGGCATCTGATTCTTCGAGCTGTGACTCTCGCAAGAGAGGGCTTGGGTGCGGGCACATTACTTGTCTGACTGCAGGTAGAACTTGGACATAACTCAAGGCGGCAAGTCCCCGGGTCGACTAGTCGAACCCGGTGCCGGACGGAGAAAGTAAAATGCAGTAGGGTAACCATGGGAGTGATACCCGGCATACATAGATAAAATAGGGTAGTCCCCGAGAACTCCTCGGGGGCCCATTAACTCATACTTAATACAAAAGGTAGCGTGACACATACTGCATTTCAACTGTAAAATCTTCGAAGAAGATTGGCGTTCCATGGGCGCTCCGACTCCTTGCCGGAGTCGTCTCTCTTGCGTGCCTTCGACTTCTGTGCGTTGATTAGGTAATAGGAGTCGTTTCCCAGAGCCCGACTAATGACGAAGGGGCCTTCCCAAGGGGCCGAGAGCTTATGCTGGCCGGCTGTTCGCTGGATCAGTCGGAGAACAAGGTCTCCCTCTTGGAAAGTTCTTGGCTTCACTCTCCGACTGTGGTAACGGCATAGTCCTTGCTGGTAGATGGCGGACCGGCTGAGGGCTAACAGCCGGCTTTCTTCCAGCAAGTCGACACTGTCTTCTCTTGCTTCCTTGGCCTCCGCCTCCGTGTACATGGTGACTCGAGGTGAGTCGAACTCGATGTCATTTGGGATGACAGCCTCAGCACCATATACAAGGAAGAAGGGGGTGAAGCCGGTCGACTTGTTTGGAGTAGTGCGCAGACTCCAGAGGACGGCCGGTAGCTCGTCGAGCCAGCAGCCGGCCGAACTCTCCAATGGCACGACCAGTCGGGGCTTGATGCCGGAGAGGATGAGGCCGTTTGCTCGCTCGACTTGGCCGTTTGACTGCGTGTGGGCAACGGGCGCTAAGTCCAGTCGGATGCCCTGTGTCGCGCAGAAATGTGCCAATGCTCCCTTGGTGAAATTTGTGCCGTTGTCGGTGATGATGCTGTGCGGTACGCCGTACCGGGTTGTAATGTCGGCAATGAATGTCACGACAGTCGGCCCATTCAGCTTCTTGATCGGCTTTGCTTCAATCTACTTGGTAAATTTGTCTACGGCAACAAGCAGATGTGTCATGCCGCCGCACGCCGTCTTGAATGGTCCGACCATGTCCAGTCCCCAGACGGCAAAGGGCCAAGTGATGGGGATGGTCTTGAGTGCGGAAGTCGGCAGGTGTTGCTTGGAGCCGAAGACTTGGCACCCTTTGCAGTGTTTGACTAGTTCCTTGGCATCCTCCAATGCAGTCCGCTAGAAGAATCCATGGCGGAAGGCCTTGGCGACGAGCGCCCTAGAGGCGGCGTGGTGGCCGCATTCGCCTTGGTGGATGTCTTCGAGGATTGCTATGCCCTTCTCTTGCTCGACGCAACGCTGGAAGACTCCGGTAGCGCTGCGCCTAACTAGCTCTTGATTCATTATTGTGTAGGCTCCGGCTCGGTGTTGGACTTGTCTGGCCGAAATCTCGTCGGTTGATAGTTCTCCATTCACCAAAAATTGGAGGATGGGCTGAACCCATGATGGAGCTGTGATTTCTTCGATTGCCAAGATGGCTACCGCAACCAGGGTGGGCAGGCTGGGTTGTGAGGAGTTGGAGTCGGCCTCCGCCTACTGTGCCGCTGCAGTCCCCGGGCCGGGTTCAGTCCTCGGGCCGAGTTTGACTGTGGCAGTCCCTGGGCCGGGTTCGACTATGGCAGTCCCCGGGCCGAGTGCCAAAGTCCCGGGCGCTTTGCTGGTCCTCGAGTCGGATCCATTGCGTCGAGTCGGCGGCACGAAGATGGGCTGGATTCGAGGCGGCAGCGAGATGGCTTGAGGAGGCGTTGGAGGGCGACGCCGGTTGTTATAGCTTGTCGGGTGGAGCCTATTCATGCCAGGGCATCTGCTTGCTCATTGTCGGCCCGTGGCACGTGAGGAACTCACACCCCTCGAAATATCCGCTGAGCTGCTGGACGAGGAAACGGTAGCTTGCCATGTTTGCGTCCTTGGCATCCCAGTCGCCGGATGATTGCTGAACCACTAAGTCCGAGTCGCCATAACACAGGATCCGGCGGATGCTGAGTTCCTTGGCTAGTCGGAGCCCGTGTATGAGCGCCTCGTACTCGGCCACATTGTTGGAGGCGGCAAAGTGGATTTGCAATGTGTATCTGAGTTTGTCGCCCTTGGGAGAGGTGAGGACGATGCCGGCTCCCAAGCCGGTGAGCATCTTGGATCTGGTAAAATGCATCCGCCAATGAGTGGAGTCCGGGGCCGGCGGCAGGTACTGGGTCTCGGCCCATTCGATGAGGAAGTCGGCCAGTGCTTGGGACTTGATGGCGGTGCGAGGCTGATAGTAAATTGTGTACGGAGCCAGCGCAATGGCCCATTTCGCCACTCGGCCGGATGCATCCCGGCTGCCTATGATCTCGGCAAGCGGGGCAGTGCATACGACCGTGATGGGATGCTCTTGAAAGTAGGGCTTGAGTTTCTTGGAGGCGAAGTACACACCATAGCACATTTTCTGATAGTGCGGGTAGTTCTGTTTTGAGGTGGACAATACTTCACTCAAATAATACACCAGCCTCTGGACTAGCTGAGCTTGACCTTCTTCTGGGCGCTGAACCACAATGACTGTGCTGACCACCCGGCTGGTGGCGGCGATGTAGAGGAGCATGGGATCCTTCTCAGTTGGGGCCGCCAAGACAGGCGGTGTGGACATCATCTTTTTCAGCTCATGGAAAGCTTGATCCGCCTGGTCATTCCACTCAAAATGAGCGGACTTCTTCATGAGTCGGTAGAGGGGGAGAGCCTTGTCTCCGAGCCAGCTCATGAAGCGGTTCAAAGATGCCAGGCATCCGGTGAACTTTTGGACGTCTCACAGCTTGGTAGGGACCTTCATTCTCTCTATGGCCTTGATCTTTACTGGGTTGCACTCGATGCCGCGTTCGAAGACCAGAAAGCCTAGAAGTTGGCCGGCTGGTACTCCGAAAACACATTTCTCCAGGTTGAGCTTGATCTGAAACCGGCGCAAGTTCTCAAAGGTTTCCTTGAGGTCTTCTAGCAGGGTGCCGCGTTTCTCCGTCTTCACCATGACATCGTATACATAGACGTGGGCATTTCTGCCGAGTTGCTTGAGGAGGCACTTCTGCATGCAACGCTAAAAAGTGGCACCGGCATTTCTCAAGCCGAATGTCATAGTCAGGTAACAGAAAGCTCCGAATGGGGTGATGAAGGCGGTCTTCAAGCGATCAGCCGGGTTCAAATTTATCTGGTGGTAACCGGAGTAAGCATCCAAAAAACTCAGCAGCTCGCATCCGGCTGTGGAGTCTATTACTTGGTCAGTCCTTGGCAGGGCGAACGGATCTTTGGGGCAGGCTTTGTTGAGGCTGGTGTAATCGATACACATGCGCCACTTCTTGTTCTTCTTCAGCATGAGGACCGGGTTGGCAAGCCATTCTGGGAAGAACACTTCCATAATGAAGCCGGCTGAAATCCGTCGGGACACCCGGCATGTCTTTGGGGAGACCATGCAAAGACGTCCCGATTCTCACGGAGGAAATCAACGAGCTCGCCTTCCTATTTGCTGTCAAGGCCTGTGCCTATGACAGCGTGCCTCTCTGGGTGCTCCGGGTCCAGGGGTATCTTCTTTGTCTCCTTGGCCGGCTGGAAAGAACTTTGAGCTTCACATTCTTTGGGGTCAGGAGACAAAGCCGGCTGCTTGCCAGCCAAGGCCACAACTCGGTCCAGCATCTTCTTTTCTTCGGCGATCACGAGGGACTCGACCAGCCGACTACTGGCTGCTGCTCACTCAGAAGACTTCTTGTAGTCTCCGGCTATGGTGATTATGCCCTTGGAACTCGGCATCTTCATCTAGAGGTAGGCATAGTGGGGCACAGCCATAAACTTGGCCAACGCTGGTCGGCCAAGCAGTGCGTGGTACGGGCTCTCCAAATCCACTACCTCGAACCATATTGCCTCTCGGCGGAAATGATCCTTGTCTCCAAAGAGGACATCCATCTTGATCTTGCCGATTGGGGAGCAGGACAGGCTGGGTATGATGCCATGGAACACAATCCGGCTAGGCATGAGTTGCTTCGGCTTGATGTTGAGCTTCTCCATTGTGTCTCGGTATAGTATGTTGATACTGCTCCCGCCGTCTATCAACACGTGGGAGAAACGAGCGGCGGGCCTCTTGGTTGCTAGGGTAGTATCCAGAACAAGGGCATAGGAGCTAGGAGACGGCATCACCTCTGGGTGGTCGTCCCGGCTCTAGCTGATGGGCTTCTCCGACCAGTGCATAGACTCAGGGTTACTGGAGGCGACCGCGTTGACTTCTTGGTGTTGTCGGCGCCGACTTCGCCGGTCGTCCGGTTGGCTCGTAAAGATGACATAGGAGGCATGCTCATCAAGGAACTCGTCGTGGACGGCTTCAACTGCTGGCCGAGCGGCCGACTGCTGGGGGGCAGGAGGCGACTGGCCCGCAGGCGGAGGCGGAAACCACCCCTCGCCCTTGGAGATTCGGGTGAACCAATGGCGCTTCTGGGTCGTATGGTTGGACGGCTTCGCGCCGTTGTGGAACCTGCAGGGGCGTCAAGAGTTTGCTCGTAGGAGAAAGCTGGCTGCCAAGCCGACCTGCCGCCCTTCTGCTTCTTGGGAGCCGGCCGTCCCTCAGGCCGCTCTTCTTCGACCGTAGCCACCTGCTGACTAGTGGAAGGCGGCATCGGAGCCTTGCTCTTGTTGTCGTTCTGGTACGGGCGCCGGGTGGACTCTCCAGCCGGCGTCTTGGGAGCCGGCGCAAGCACTTTCCCAGAAGCGTCGACTCGGAGCTCGGTCTTCATGGAGGAGTCGGCCATGGCGTATTTGTTCGCGATGATCAGCAGCTCATCAAGGGTAGTCGGCTCATCGCAGAGGAGCCGGTGCTTGAGGAGGGTGCCCTCTCGGCACCCGGCCATGAAGTACTCCATTGCCTGAACCTCGTGCACCCCTTCGCAGGAGTTTCGGAGCTCGGCCCAACGCGTGAGGTAGTCACGAGTCGGCTCGTTGGGTCCTTGCACGCACAAGGAGAGCTGCTGGGGCTTGGGAGCCCGCTTGTAGGTTCTGGTGAAGTTGCGGATGAAGGCTTCCGTGAAGTCGAGCCAGCTGTTGATGCTGTAAGGCTTGAGGCTATTGAGCCAGGTGTGTGCCGTGCCTTGGAGCATCAAGGGGACATACTTCACGGCAACGCGCCGGTTGCCGTTTGCTATGCAAACTGCGGTGGAGTAGTCGATCAACCAGTCCTCCAGCTTCATGGAGCCGTTATACTTGGGCGTGTCTCTTGGGAGCGAGAACCCTTTGGGAAAGGGCTCGTCGCGGATGCGGGGGCCGAAACAAGGCGAGCCGACATCATCTTCTTCTTTCAGGGCCAAGGATCGAGCAAGGCGGTCGATCCAATGGCGGGCGTCGTTCTCGCCGACTCCTTCGCGGCGAGCAAGTCGGCCGTTGAGAGTCAGATGCTCGATTGGCGGCGGGGTGGGATATCTTTCCCCGCATGGCGGAGGAGGAGGCGGGTCGCCTCGTCTCTCCACACCTCGGGGACGGCCTTCTGCGTCGCGCTCGATGGTGATTCGCGTCCGGCTGCGGCTAGCAGCCGTCTCCTTCTCTTGTCTCGCACGGGCGCCACCCGCAGTCGGCGTTCACAACGTCGCGCCGTGCTCTCGGCGGGGGGCTTCAGCTCGGAAGCGGCCTTTCTTGCGCTGCGGCTGCGTCGATCAGCTACTGGATGCGTCTGGTCATGTAGGGGAGCTCGTCGGCCCCCAGCCCGTTTAGCTCATCAACGATCGACTGGGCGGTGCGTAGATTCTCGAGGGGCGTGGCATAGACCGGGCGGTCCGCACCCAGCATGCTGGCGATGGCCGCGCCGCATTTCTTGACGGCGCCGACTCGGCTTAGCCCCTCTGGAGGCAGCGTGCCAAAGGCGGCGCGGTCGACTTTGCGCTGGTGGGCTTTCGTGAGGCTTCTCATGGTGTTTATCTTCTGACCCTCCGCAACGAGGGCAAGGCGGCGAGCCTCCAGCGCCTCGGCGTCGGTGTCGACCGGGATGGGGACAGACAAGTCCTGCAGCACCGCTTGCAGGGCGTCGTGGGTGTTCTCGCCGGAGGCGGCTCCGTGGCTAATGACCAGCACCTCGGTGACAGTGTTGCCGCCACTGTCAGCTCGAGGGAGAGGGTCGTCAAAGACGATCACGTCGGTGGGGAAGGCGTCGAGCGATGCCGTGTCGGAGTCGACAAGCATCGGGTCGGTGGAGCCGACCGACTCCAAGTCCGCGGTAGGCTCGCCGGAGACGTGGAGTTGGTCGAGGAGGCTGATGAGACGGCTCTCGAAGCAGCCGGTGCCCGCATCGGATGCAGGCTTGTCGGAGATGCAAACCTCGCCAAGGAGATCGGCGAGGCAGCTCGCCGCGCAGGCATCGTCGACGCTTTGCAGCGCGTCGGGGCAAGCGCCATCGGGCATGCCGGGTTGCCTACGCTCGCGGGGGAGGAAGAGGGTTCCCGTCCAGAGCAGGTCTCCGGACGACGATGCACCTGGCCCCACGGTGGCCGCCAAATGTCGGGTGGTAGGTGCAACATATGCCAACGGGTGGCTTATCATTGTGGGAGCCAGTAAGACATCGCCGGTGCCTGGAAACGGGATAAGGCAAAGACATGCACGCCGGCGAATCTTACCCAGTTTGGGGCTCTCCGTGGAGATAACACCCCTAGTCCTGCTCTGCAGGGTTTCTGCATGATCACTAGATCAACAAGTAGCTACAAGAGGCTCCTTGAGCTGTTCGATGGGAGGAGGAAGAAGGGCAACGCTAGCTCTCTTCTCTCCCTATGGTGGTGTCTAAAACTCTCTGAGATCAACCCTTTGCATGGGTGTCCCGGGGGGTTTATATAGGCCTACCCCCCGGGGGTACAATGGTAATCCGGCTTGGTGCGGGCCCAGGCCGTCAGTGTCTACGACCGCCCTCTTCTCCGCCGGCTTCTGGGGCCCGCCGACTGGTGGGTCCCGCCGGCTATCGGCCCGTTGGTCGACAGGCCGGCCCCACCGCATGGGGGATTTTGTCGGGGGCTAGTTACTGTTGCCTCGCCTCTGATGACGAGGGCTTTGTCGAGGTAAGCATGGCTACAGTGCCGCCGCCTGGCGGGCTCTCACTATAGCCTTACCGCGTCTCATCTGCTTAATGGTGCGCGTGCCCCGAGGGGGGAGCAAGCCGGCTATTGGAAGCCGGCCCGGCCTTGGGCCAGCTGGGAGAGGCCGGGCCACCTCGGATGTCTCTCTGACCGAAAGGGCCCGCCTCCTGCGGGCCATACTGGCAACCCGTCGTGGATGGCGTCATGATTCGCATGGCAACAGTGCCACGCCGGACGGGGGATGGCTGCCCCGTACGGCGTACTGTAGCCATGGATTCACCGGGATTCGGGGGTGGCAGGGTTATTGTATACGCCCGTCCGTCATCGTTATGGGTGATGGTCTTTAGGATGCGGCATTCGGCCGCTTGCTTCTTGGAGTCGGCCCTCCGTGGGCCGCCTTCTGGGAGTCGGTCCTTCATGGGCCGGCTTCTTGGAGTCGGCCCGATCGTGGCGTCCTCCAAAGGTTGTTTTTATGGCCGGGCCGCCTTCCGCCAGCCGGCCTAGGTGATAGCCGGCCGGAGGAAGGCGGCCCCATGTCTTAGGTTCTTTGAGGTCCGATCGGCCCGTTGTTTTTTCTGAGGGCCAAAGGGAGCCGGTTAGGCTACCCGTGGTCATTTACTCCGACATTCATGCAACAAATTTGTCACACAACTTTTACCATACGTGCATGCTACGGGACTTGCCAACTTCAAAACAAGTATTTCTCAATTTCATAATTACCCACTAGCATGACTCTAACATTACCACCTTTATATCTCAAAACAATTATCAAGCATCAAATTGATCCTAGTGTTTTATGCACTTTCTATGATAGTTTTTATTATACCCAACTCGGATGCTCATCATTCTAGGACCAAATTTATAACCATAGAAAATACCAAGTTGTTCTAAAAGACTCTCAAAATAATATAAGTGAAGCATGAGAGATCAACAATTTCTTCAAAATTAATCCACCGCCGTGCTCTAAAACATATAAGTGAAGCACTAGAGCAAAAACTATCTAGCTCAAAAGATATAAGTGAAGCACATAGCGTATTCTAATAAATTCTAATCAAGTGGGATTCTCCCAAAAGGTGTGTATAGCAAGGATGATCGTGGAAAGCTAAAAGGCAAAAGACTAATATCATACAAGACGCTCCAAGCAAAACACATATCATGTGGCGAATAAAAATATAGCTTCAAGTAAAGTTACCGATAAACGAAGACGAAAGAGGGGATGCCTTCTGGGGGCATCCCCAAGCTTAGGATTTTGGCTATTATTGAATATCTTGGGGTGCCTTGGGCATCCCCAAGCTTAAGATCTTGCCACTCCTTATTCCATAGTCCATCAAATCTTTACCCAAAACTTGAAAACTTCACAACACAAAACTCAACAGGAAATCTCATAAGCTCCGTTAGTGAAAAAAAGAAAAACCACCACATAAGGTACTGTAATGAACTCATTATTTATTTATATTGGTGTTAAACCTACTGTATTCCAAGTTCTGTATGGTTCATACCACTTAATACTAGCCATAGATGCATCAAAATAAGCCAACAACACACGAAAAACAGAATCTGTCAAAAACAGAACAGTCTGTAGCAATCTGTAACTCTCGAATACTTCTGGAACTCTAAAAATCCTACCAAAATAGGAAGTACTGGGAAATTTGTCTATTGATATACATAAAAAAGAATCAACGCAAAAGCACGTTTCTGTGAATTACTAAAATTATTTTTGTGCGTGCAAAGTTTCTGTTTTTCAGCAGAATCAAATTAACTATCACCATAGGTTATCCTATAGGTTCTACTTGGCACAAACACTAATTAAAACATAAAAACACATCTAAGCAGAAGGTAGATGCAAAATTTATTACTAAACAGAAACAAAAACAAAAAACACAAATAAAATTGGGTTGCCTCCCAACTAGCGCTATCGTTTAACGCCCCTAGCTAGGCATAAAAGCGAGGATAGATCTAAGTAGTGCCATCTTTGGCACTCAATTCATAAGTATCTCGCATGATAGATTCATAAGGTAATTTAACTTTCTTTCTTGGAAAGTGCTCCATGCCTTTCCTTAATGGAAATTTGAATCTAATATTCCCTTCATATCAATAATCGCACCAATCGTTCTAAGGAAAGGTCTACCAAGAATAATAGGGAAAGAAAGATTGCAATCTATATCAAGAACGATAAAATCTACAGGCACCAAATTTCTATTTGCAACAATGATAACATCATTGATCCTTCCCATTGGCTTTTTAATGGTGGAATCCGCAAGGTGCAAATTTAAAGAGCAATCATCAAAATCATGGAAACCTAGAATATCACATAAAGTTTTCGGAATCGTGGAAGCACTAGCACCCAAATCACACAAAGCATAACACTCATGATCTTTAATTTTAATCTTTATAGTAGGTTCCCACTCATCATAAAGTTTTCTAGGTACAGAAACTTCCAAATTAAGTTTTTCATCAAAAGATTGCATCAAGGCGTCAACAATATGTTTGGTAAAAGTTTTAATTTGACTATAAGCATGAGGAGAATTCACAACGGATTGCAACAAGGAAATACAATCTTCTAAAGAACAATTATCATAATTAAATTCCTTGAAATCCAAGATAGTGGGTTCAATGCTATTTAAAGTCTTGACCTCTCCAATCCCACTTTTACCAAATTTAGCATCAAGATCTAAAAACTCCGAATCATTGGGACACCTTTTAACTAAAGTTGACTCATCTCCAGTCCCTTCATTATTAAGATTCATATTGCAAAACAAAGATCTAATGGGGGACACATCAATAACTTTAAGATCTTCATATTACTTTCATGGAAACTAGAAGAACACGCCTTTATAAAGCAATCTTTCTTAGCACGCAATCTAGCGGTTCTTTCTTTGAACTCATCAATGGAAATTCTCATAGCTTTGAGAGACTCATTGATATCATGCTTAGGAGGAGTAGATCTTAGTTTCAAAGAATCAACATCAAGCGAGAGTCTATCAACGTTCCTAGTCAAATCATCAACTTTGAGCAATTTTTCTTCAAGCAAGGCATTAAAATTCTTTTGAGAGATCATAAATTATTTCACACTATTCTCAAAATCAGAGGGTATCTTATTAAAATTACCATAAGAATTATTGTAGGAATTTCCATAATTATTAGAGGAATTACTAGGGAACGGTCTAGGATTACAGTTTCCTCTATAAGCATTGTTTCCAAAACTATTCCTACCAACAAAATTCACATCCATAGATTCATTATTATTCTCAATCAAAGTAGACAAAGGCATATCATTGGGATCAATAGGAGCACCCTTAGTAGCAAACAATTTCATAAGTTCATCCATCTTTCCACTCAAAACATTAATTTCTTCTATAGCATGCACTTTTTACTAGTAGATCTTTCGATTGTGCCATTGAGAATAATTAGCCATAATATTATCAAGGAGTTTTGTAGCTTCTCCTAAGGTGATTTCCATAAGCGTGTGCCTGCGGCGAATCTAAAAGATTTCTAGAAGCAAAATTCAATCCGGCATAAAAATTTTGTGTGATCATCCATAAATTCAAACCATGAGTAGGGCAATTGCGAATCATCAATTTCATTCTTTCCCAAGATTGGGCAAGATGCTCATGATCAAGTTGTTTAAAATTCATAATATCGTTCCTAAGAGTGATGATCTTAGCGGGAGGAAAGTATACTTAGAGATAAAAGAATCTTTGCACTTGTTCCATGAATCAATACTATTCTTAGGCAAAGACGAAAACCAAACTTTAGCACGATCTCTAAGTGAAAACAGAAATAACTTCAATTTAACAATATCATTATCCGTATCTTTCTTCTTTGGCATCTCACACAAAACAACAAAGTTGTTTAGATGGGTAGCGACATCTTCACTAGGAAGGCCGGCGAATTGATCTTTCATAACAAGATTCAGCAAAGCAGTATTGATTTCACAAGACTCAACATCATTAAGAGGAGCAATCGGAGTACTAAGGAAATCATTATTATTGGTATTGGAGAAATCACACAATTTGGTATTATCTTGCGCCATCGCAACAAGTAATCCAACACACAAGCAAGCAAAAAGAGGCAAACGAAAGAGAGGGGAGATTGGGAAAGAGGGGCGAATAAAACGGCAAGGGTGAAGTGGGGGAGAGGAAAACGAGAGACAAATGGCAAATAATGTAAATGCAAGGGAGATGAGTTTGTGATGGGTACTTGGTATGTCTTGACTTGAGCGAAGACCTCCCCGGCAACGGCGCCAGAAATCCTTCTTGCTACGTCTTGATCTTGCGTTGGTTTTCCTTGAAGAGGAAAGGGTGATGCAACAATAGTAGCGTAAGTATTTCCCTCAATTTTTAAGAACCAAGGTATCAATCCAGTAGGAGGCTCCTCAAAAGTCCCACGCACCTATACAAACAAACAAAGAACTCGCAACCAATGCAATAAAGGGGTTGTCAATCCCTTCACGGCCACTTGCGAAAGTGAGATCTGATAGAGATAGTATGATAAGATAAATATATTTTGGGTATTTTATAATATATATTGGAAACGTAAAGATGCAAATAGAAGTAGATTGAAAGCTTATATGATAAAAGATAGACCCGGGGGCCATAAATTTTACTAGTGGCTTCTCTCAAGATAGCATAAGTATTACCGTGGGTGAACAAATTACTGTCGAGCAATTGATAGAAAAGCGAATAATTACGAGATTATATAGGCATGATCATGATATAGGCATCACGTCTATGAAAAGTAGACCGACTCCTGCCTGCATCTACTACTATTACTCCACACATCGACCGCTATCCAGCATACATCTAGAGTATTAAGTTCATAAGAACAAAGTAACACATTAAGAAAGATGACATGATGTAGAGGGATAAACTCATGCAATATGATATAAACCCCATCTTTTTATCCTCGATGGCAACAATACAATACGTGCCTTGCTGCCCTCATTGTCATTTGGGGAAGGACACCGCAAGATTGAACCCAAAGCTAAGCACTTCTCCCATTGCAAGAAAGATCAATCTGGTAGGCCAAACCAAACTGATAATTCGAAGAGACTTGCAAAAATAACTTAATCACACATAAAAGAATTCAGAGGAGATTAAAATATTTCTCATAGATAAACTTGATCATAAACCCACAATTCATCGGATCTCGACAAACACACCACAAAAAGAGTTACATCGAATAGATCTCCAAGAAGATCGAGGAGAACATGGTATTGAGATTCAAAGAGAGAGAAGAAGCCATATAGATAATAACTATGGACCCGAAGGTCTGTGGTAAACTACTCACAACTCATCGGAGAGGCTATGGTGTTGATGTAGAAGCCCTTCGTGGTTGATTCCCCCTCCAGCGGAGCGCCGGCGAGGGCTCCAAGATGGGACCTCGCGGATATAGAAGGTTACGATGGTGGAAATAGTTTTTCGTGGTTGCCTTTGATGTTCTCGGGGTACGTGGGTATATATAGGAGGAAGAAGTAGGTCGGTGGGCCTTGAGGGCCCACGAGATAGGGGCGCGCCCGATGGGCGCCCTCCACCCTCGTGACCGCCTCGATTGCTTTTTGACTTGCACTCCAAGTCCTCTGGATCACGTTTGTTCCAAAAATCACGCTCCCAAAGGTTTCGTTCCGTTTGGACTCCGTTTGATATTCCTTTTCTTCGAAAGACTGAAATAGGCAAAAAAACAGCAATATGGGCTGGGCCTCCGGTTAGTAGGTTAGTCCCAAAAATGATATAAAAGTGTAAAGTAAAGCCCATAAACATCCAGAACGGGTAATATAATAGCATGGAACAATCAAAAATTATAGATACGTTGGAGAAGTATCATGTACCTTACTAATGCTCGTAGTAGTGCCTGGGTATTTTATACTGGTTCGGTTGCTCATATTTGTAACTCGAAACAGGGGCTACGGATTAAACAAAGATTGGCTAAGGACGAGGTGATGATGCCCGTTGGGAATGGTTCCAAGGTCGATGTGATCGTCGTCGGCACGCTACCTCTACATCTACCTTCGGGATTAGTTTTAGACCTGAATAATTGTTATTTGGTGCCAGCGTTGAGCATGAACATTATATCTGGATCTTGTTTATGCGAGATGGCTATTCATTTAAATTAGAGAATAATGGTTGTTCTATTTATATGAGTAATATCTTTTACGTCATGCACCCTTGAAGAGTGGTCTATTTTTGTTGAACTAGCGGGGTGACCCGCGCATTTGCGCGGCTAGTTTTGTAACATTCTATGTCATGTCGTTTTAATTTTGAAAGGTCTTTGGTATACAACTTCAGTCATTAACAGTCATATTGGAATGCTTGTATAAAAGAATAAATGGTACTATTGCCAGAAAAAATCGCTGAAATATTGCATCAATTTTGTTTACTTAACTAATCCAAATATATTTGTAGACATCTAAAGTTTTAGAATTTTACGGAGCGCTTTCATGCCTCCGGTGATGTTGTCTTATTTTTTTAGTTTAATGTTGTGTGGATTTTATGTAGTGAATCTGAGGTATTTTTCTTCTCTACCAACTAATTTCCCCATCTCAAATTGTTATTTGTAGTAAGAGAAGTATTTCTTCAGAAAAATGGTTTATTTTTCCTATTTTTTTTTGTTAGACGTACTACATTGTATTCCTTAAGTGTATTGCATTTTTCATGAGGTCTTAGTGTGTGAGAACTAAAGACACAAAGGTCGAGAACTCACCATGCAAAACCATGTGTTATTTTGCTACGGTGCACCGTGAGTTGTTTTATTTTAGTTACACACCAGGGGATTTGCTTCCCACAACCAAACCTAATAGTGATAATATGTGACCGTTATAATGTTATCTTTCTCTACCCGCCATATCATTCGTGTTAGCACGGTTATGCTATTTGACGGTGCAATGTCATCTAGCGAGATGCTTCCGCACATACTTATATTCTTATCTATAGTATTCAAGGTGTATTACTACGACATGTTTCTAAGAGTGACCTAAATAATCCAAACCACTGCAATCAATAATGGAGATAAGTTAGCCTATGTGGATGATACTACATATGTTTACATTTGGTGCCTTTTTTCATCACTATATTACGGTTTATACATCTCATATTTTAGAAAATTAGTAAGGCAAAAAAATGATGTCTCAAGGAAAATTATTATACTTCGATATAAATATTACATTCAATATTAGGGTCTTGGCAATAATCTTGGTGTGTAACAATGAACAAACGAAGGCATTGAGGTATGTACGTATCTTGTCATGTAAAACAATATACTTTAATATACATATCTTCTCCATCTGCAATTCCTTCCAAAAATAAATTTTTGAGAGCTTTCAATAATATTTGGTGAGAATTTCCAGCATGGATATGTGTCTGAATATTGATGGCTCACACGTAAATGGCATGCATTCATATGCTCCAAGCATGCTCTCGTCACGTTAATATGTATGGGAATATAAATAACAATGTGTATTCATTAAAATTGCTACAACATCTTATCTTACTCACAGACCACGCCCATATCTTATTTACCATATGCTAGATCGCTCATGGTACATTTAGGTCATCCATCAGTTATTCTTATGAGATACTCCCTTCGTTCCATAATATAAAAACATTTTTTAAGCTAACATAGCTTGAAAAACGTTCTTATATTGTCGGAGGAGAGAGTATTATTCTTACCTTGTTCACGCATATACCCTCAGAATGTTTCCATGCTAGTGCCCGCGGTTCATGCAAATCTCAGCTCATCTTTGTCATACCCATATTAGGTTGACTAATTTTAGGAACCATGCATGCTCTACCACTATATATTGCGTGTTATCAGACAGCTAGCTATGTGTCCGGTAGCCTAGACTTTGTATGTATTCTTGTAGCTCTTTTGTAACCCGTATGTATTCTTTTAGCTGATATGTATCCGGCTAGTGCATATGTCTGGCCTGATGCCCGTAAAAAAAATATGTCTGGCCTTACATACACGTGATTTGCTTTTTAGGGGTATATACAACGTGATCTGCTGTGTACACGTTATTGGTCAACTCATTAATACTTGACCAATTGTTTGGGCTTGCTGGTTCAGATCGTGTTTGCTTGGCCGTGTGAAACGGATTGGTAGCTTTCTTTTTTTCTCGCATAATACTGTGTCAAATAGTCCTCGTTTGATGCACCGCGGATGTTCTATTTAATTCTTACGATTTCAAATCTCGACCGCTCTAATTAGAATCAGTGCTGTAAATATATATTTAGCTTACGTGTATCCGTGGTGACTTTTTTGCGAATCCATTAATTTAAGGAAAGCTACCGATCCAAACTCCTCTATTCTTTTCAACTTTTTTTTACTTGGTTCTTTCCAACTTTTTATACATGCATGTTGTACGTGTCGGTTCGACATATATATGTTTATAACATTAGGCGTGTAACGTAATATCTTTAAATCTCAGCCGTAAATATTATTGATCAACGATGTATATTATTTTAGCATATGTGGATTAACGTGATGGCTTGTTTGCCTTTTGTCTTGAGTATATAATAGATAGATCTCGATCGTGGTGATACACATATTCATAATAATGATGCCAAACGATGCAAATTTGATAATGATAGTGCAACATATTTGTGGCACTACCGTTTAGGTCATATTGGTGTAAAGCGCATGAAAAAACTCCATGCAGATGGACTTTTGGAATCACTTGATTATGAATCATTTGATGCTTGCGAACCATGCCTCATGGGCAAGATGACTAAAACTCCGTTCTCCAGAACAATGGAGCAAGCTATTGACTTATTGAAAATAATACATATCGATGTATGCAGTCCAATGAGTGTTGATGCTCACGGCGGGTATCATTATTTTCTGACCTTCACAGATGATTTGAGCAGATATGGGTATATCTACTTAATGAAACACAAGTCTAAAACATTTGAAAAGTTCAAAGAATTTCTGAGTGAAGTGGAGAATCATCGTAATAAGAAAATAAAGTTTCTGCGATCTGATCGCGGAGGCGAATATTTGAGTTATGAGTTTGGCCTTCATTTAAAACAATGTGGAATAGTTTCATAACTCACGCCACCTGGAACACCACAGCGTAATGGTGTGTCCGAACTCCGTAATCATACTTTATTAGATATGATGCGATCTATGATGTCTCTTACCGATTTTCCACTATCGTTTTGGGTTTATGCATTAGAGACAACTGCATTAACTTTAAATAGGGCACCATCTAAATCTGTCGAGGCAACACCGTATGAACTATGGTTTGGCAAGAAACCTAAACTGTCGTTTCTTAAAGTTTGGGGTTGCGATGCTTATGTGAAAAAGCTTCAGCCTGATAAGCTCGAACCCAAATAGGAGAAGTTCATCTTCATAGGATACCCAAAAGAGACTATTGGGTACACCTTCTATCACAGATCCGAAGGCAAGCTCTTTGTTGCTAAGAATGGATCCTTTCTAGAGAAGGAGTTTCTCTCGAAAGAAGTGACTGGGAGGAAAGTAGAACTTGATGAGGTAATTGTACCTTCTCTTGAATTGGAAAGTAGTTCATCTCAGAAATCAGTTCCAGTGATGCCTACACCAATTAGTGAGGAAGCTAATGATGATCATCATGAAACTTCAGACCAAGTTATTACCGAACCTCATAGGTCAAGTAGAGCACGTTCCGCACCAGAGTGGTACGGTAATCCTATTCTGGAAGTCATGTTACTAGACCATGACGAACCTACGAACTATGAGGAAGCGATGATGAGCCCAAATTCCGCAAAATGGCTTGAGGCCATAAAATCTAAGATGGGATCCATGTATGAAAACAAAGTATGAACTTTGGTGGACTTGCCCAATGATCGACAAGTCATAGAGAATAAATGGATCTTTAAGAAGAAGAGTAACGCTGATGGTAATGTTACTGTCTATAAAGCTCGACTTGTCACAAAAGGTTTTTGACAAGTTCAAGCAGTTGACTACGATGAGACCTTCTCACCCGTAGCGATGCTTAAGTCTGTCTGAATCATGTTAGGAATTGCCGCATTTTATGATTATGAAATCTGGCAAATGGATGTCAAAACTGTATTCCTTAATGGATTTCTTAAAGAAGAGTTGTATATGATGCAACCAGAAGGTTTTAGTGGTCCAGTAGGTGCTGACAAAGTGTGCAAGCTCCAGCGATCCATTTATGGACTGGTGCAAGCCTCTCGGAGTTGGAATATACGCTTTGATGAGGTGATCAAAGCATATGATTTTATATAGACTTTTGGAGAAGCCTGTATTTACAAGAAAGTGAGTGGGAGTTTTGTAGCATTTCTAATATTATATGTGGATGGCATATTGTTGATTGGAAATGATATAGAATTTTTGGATAGCATAAAAGGATACTTGAATAAGTGTTTTTCAATGAAAGACCTCGGTGAAGCTGCTTATATATTGGGCATCAAGATCTATAGAGATAGATCAAGACGCTTAATTGGAATTTCACAAAGTACATACCTTGATAAAGTTTTGAAGAAGTTCAAAATAGATCGGTCAAAGAAAGGGTTCTTGCCTGTGTTACAAGGTGTGAAGTTGAGTCAGACTCAATGCCCGACCACTGCCGAAGATAGAGAGAAAATGGAAGTCATTCCCCATGCTTCAGCCATGGGTTCTATCATGTATGCTATGCTGTGTACCAGACCTGGTGTGTGCCTTGCTATAAGTATGCAGGAAGGTACCAAAGTAATCCAGGAGTGGATCACTGGACAGCGGGTAAGAACATCCTGAAGTACCTGGAAAGGACTAAGGATATGTTTCTCGTTTATGGAGGTGACAAAGAGCTCGTCGTAAATGGTCACGTCGATGCTAGCTTTGACACTGATCCGGATGACTCTAAGTCACAAACCGGATACGTATTTATATTGAATGGTGGAGCTGTCAGTTGGTGCAGTTCCAAGAAAAAAGTCGTGGCGGGATCTGCGTGTGAAGCGGAGTACATAGCTGCTTCAGAGGTAGGAAATGAAGGAGTCTAGATGAAGGAGTTCATATCCGATCTAGGTGTAATACCTAGAGCATCGGGTCCAATGAAAATCTTTTGTGACAATACTAGAGCAATAGCCTTGGTGAAGGAATCCAGATTTCACAAAAGAACCAAACACATCAAGAGACGCTTCAACTCCATCCGTGATCAAGTTAAGGTGGGAGACATAAAGATTTGCAAAAAACATACGGATCTGAATGTGGCAGACCCTTTGACTAAGCCTCTTCCACGAGCAAAACATGATCAACACCAAGACTCCATGGGTGTTAGAATCATTACATTGTAATCTAGATTATTGACACTAGTGCAAGTGGGAGACTGAAGGAAATATGCCCTAGAGGCAATAATAAAGTTGTTATTTATATTTCCTTATATCATGATAAATATCTATTATTCATGCTAGAATTGTATTAACCGGAAACTTGATACATAGACAAAACAGTGTCCCTAGTAAGCCTCTACTAGACTAGCTCATTAATCAAAGATGGTTAAGTTTCCTAACCATAGACATGTGTTGTCATTTGATGAACGGGATCACATCATTAGGAGAATTATGTGATGGACAAGACCCATCTGTTAGCTTAGCATAATGATCGTTAAGTTTTATTGCTACTGCTTTCTTCATGACTTATACATGTTCCTTTGAGTATGAGATTATGCAACTCCCGGATACCGGAGGAATACCTTGTGTGCTATCAAACGTCACAACGTAAATGGGTGATTATAAATATGCTCTACAAGTATTTCCGAAAGGTGTTTTGTTGGGTTGGCATAGATCGAGATTAGGATTTGTCACTACGAGTATCGGAGAGGTATCTCTGGGCCCTCTCGGTAATGCACATCATGATAAGCCTTGCAAGCAATGTGACTAATGAGTTAGTTGCGGGATGATGCATTACGAAACGAGTAAAGAGACTTGCCGGTAACGAGATTGAACTAGGTATGTGGATACCGACGATCGAATCTCGGGCAAGTAACATACCGATGACAAAGGAAATCGTATGTTGTCATAACGGTTTGACCGATAAAGATCTTCGTAGAATATGTGGGAACCAATATGAGCATTCAGGTTCCGCTATTGGTTATTGACCGAAGAGGTGTCTTGGTCATGTCTACATAGTTCTTGAACCCGTAGGGTCCGCACGCTTAACGTTCGATGATGATTTGTATTATGAGTTATGTGTTTTCGTGACCAAAGATTGTTCGGGGTCCCGGATGAGATCACAGACATGACGAGGTGTCTCGAAATGGTCGAGAGGTAAAGATTGATATATTAGACGATAGTATTCGGACACCGGAACGGGTCCGGAGTGTTTCGGGTATTTATCAGAGTACCAGGAGGTTATCTGAACCCCCCGGGGGAAGTAATGGGCCACATGCACCATAGGGAAGAGGCAAGACAGCTGACAAGGAGGTGGCGCCCCCCCATGGGGAGTCCGAATTGGACAAGGGGAGGGGGTGCGGCCCCCCTTTCCTTCTCCCTCTCCCCCTCCTTCCCCCTTTTCCCCTCCGATGGAAGGAAGGGGGCCAAATAGGACTAGGAGTCCAAGTGGGTTACCACCTACTTGGCGCGCCCCCTAGGCCGGCCTCCTCCCCTCTCCCTCCTTTATATACAGGGGCAGGGGGGCACCTCTAGGGTAGATCAATTGTTCTTAGCCGTATGCGGTGCCCCCTCCACCCTTTACTCCTCTGGTTATATTGTCGTGGTGCTTAGGCGAAGCCCTGTGCGGATAACTTCACCATCACCGTCACCACGCCATCGTGCTGACAAAACTCTCCCTCGACACTTTGTTGGATCAAGAGTTCGAGGGACGTCATCGAGCTGAAGGTGTGCAGACCTCGGAGGTGCCGTACGTTCGGTGCTTGATCGGTTGGATCGAGAAGACGTTCGACTACATCAACCGCGTTAAGCTAATGCTTCCGCTTTCAGTCTACGAGGGTACGTGGACACACTCTCCCCCTCGCATTGCTATGCATCTCCTAGATAGATCTTGCATGATCATAGGTTTTTTTTTTGAAATTTCATGCTACGTTCCCCAACAGAGAAGCCTATGTTGACTTTGTTAGCAACAATGATGGCAACGATTAGGCGTCGTCTTCCTCCAAGTAGGGATCTTCGTGAAGCTCCAACACCTCACGGCCCTGGTGCATTCTGAGTGAAAGCCTTACATCTTCTGGATCGGACGATGGCGTCCTCGATGTCGTAATCTCCTTGGAGGCGGCGTCTTAGAGTCACTGACCCATCATTGGTTATTTGTTGTTTTGGTTGGCCGGTTTGAGGTCCATGGCCACGGGCGGCGACTAGATTGGTGGTGCCTACTCCTGCTTCCTTCCTGTTTCATGTGGTGTTTCTTGCCACGGTGTGCGCATCGGTCTCGCCTCTTCGACCACATTTGTGGAAGAGCCTGATGTTCTCATCTAAAGCCGGGGTAGCGAGTCTGCGATTCGCCTTTGGCCCCCCTCCCTTAGAACCCCTCCCCTCTTCGAGGCGTGTTGTCCCGTCGGTACCGATAGGGTCTCTGCTGCCTGCCTCCGTATGCTTGTGTCACCGGACCACCCTGGAATTTCCCCATAGCTTGTATTAGTGTAGTAAAGTATATATTTTATTTGAAAATAAATAAACTTATATAAATATTTTCTATTAATGGACCACCCTGGATTATTGAGCTAGCTACGCCACTGGGCACATGCGCTGAGGTGCACGACAATAAGTCGAGGCAGTGAAGCTTTTCGGTTTTCAACCTACATATCCTTTCAGGTTTAATCTTTTTTTATGAGAAGTAGCAGCACTACGTTCACTTCCTTAAGAAGGGAGAGTTAGGGAATTACAAGGGAAAACAAGGATGAGAAGGTACATATCACACGAGAACAACTAGGATTATATGCTACAACAAGATAGTAGAGGGGGGCAACGAGGGAACTACAAAGGATGGAAAGAATGCCACTTCAACCACAGATCGCATCGACACAACCAATATGGAGGAGCACTTCAGATTCCATCTTCATCAGACCAAGGAAGGACGGGGCTTTGATCTTGGTCGTCTCGTTGCCACCTGACAACACGCCTCGAAGAGGGGAGGGGTTCAAAGGGAGGGGGGCCAAAGGCGAATCGCAGACTCGCTAACCCGGCTTCAGATGAGAACATCAGGCTCTTCCACAAATGTGGTCGAAGAGGCGAGACCGATGCGCACACCATGGCAAGAAACACCACATGAAACAGGAAGGAAGCAGGAGTAGGCACCACCAAACCAACATGCCACCGGATGCCCCGTTGGTACCGATAGGGTCTCTGTTGCCTGCCTCCGTATGCTTGCGTCACTTGACAGAGCAAAATACCGTCAGATCCCACGGTAGGAGTCCAAGCCCAGCTGGAAGTCATGGATCAGAGGTCACACGAGGGGTTTATCCAGGTTCGGGCATTCGGAGAGTAATACCCTACGTCATGCTGGTTTTGATGATTCATAATGGAGTGATACCTCGTGTAAGGGATTACAATGGTGTATGAGATATTGAGATTGCTATAGTTGTGGATAGATGATGAATGGGTACCCTAGACCTCCCTTTATATAGGCAGGAGAGGTCTTGAATTTACATGGCAGATGCGATCTAGGGTGCGGCCGCCCTCTAGTCTTGGGGGTCATGAAGGCCGTCTTTGCCTCCATAGAGTTTCTCCTCGAGTTGGGCCTAGCAGGCCCCTTGTAGTTGATGAGGTCGGGATCCTTGGTGTTATCCATCCTCGGTACAGGACCCTGTCACCACCGCTCGCTAGCGTTCAATCAAGGAGCAATCGGGAAGGATGAACATGCCCCTATTTTGTAACTTAAGTAGAGCAGGGAAATGATGGCATGATCCTTGCATTACGCGACAATTCGAGGACACGACCATGCATCGTTAGAGTGCTTTCAGTTTTCTCCAATATTTCAATACAATTTGGCTAATTTTGATTGTTTTGGCCGAAGTTTCAAACAAATTGAAGACCATATGCTAACGTTGGTCACACACTCTTGAATGAGAGATCCAAGATACTGTGGTTGGTACCTGATACGTCTCAAACGCATCTAAATTTTTGATTGTTAAATGCTATTATATCACTTTTGTATACTTTATATGTTATTTTATATTATTTTTCTTGACTAACCTATTAATTTAGTTCTCAATGACAGTTCCTGTTTTATTTCATGTTTTTGATTTTACATAAAATCGATACCTCCCGAAGTTTAAACACGACGAAACTTTTTGACAATTTTTTCTGAAACATAAGAGACCCTAGAAGTTTCGGGGAGAGGCCCGAAGATCCACAGGGGCCTCATAAGCCCGGAGGCCAGAGGACCCACATCCAAACAGATCCACCGAAGACCAGCACCGATCGAATCACACGAGATCCACGGAGACGCACCGGCTGAATCACATGAGATCCACGGAGACCAGCACCTCCACGTGCCCTCTGACGATGCTAGGAGCACCATCGCGACATGGATGGAGCGTGGGAGACATTATTCCTACCAAGGGACATCGCCGCCTCCACACAACCCCAACCAAGACGCTGAATCTAACAAGGACGAGAACAAGGGCCGAGATCCTCGGCGACTCCATGGCCCAGAGGCCATCAGAGATGGGACGGACCGACGGCGACGCCGACCGGAGGAGAAGGGACTTTACTTGTGGAGGAGGAAAGAGCTTTAGTGGTGGACTTCTTATTGTATTGCGGAAGAATGAAACACACACACATTTTTTGATAAACTGTTTCGACCTTTGCTGTACATATTCAGTGCTGCTGAAATCATGATTTCTTTTGCACACAGTATAAGTTTTTTCCGTGACCCAAAGCTGCCCTCTATGTTCTTCATAGTTTTGTGTAAAAGCATAGGCAGCTAAATAAAAAAGATTGGCCTTTTCTGGTGTGTCCAGGATCGACAGGGTGTGTGCAAATCAGAAAAGTGTTCAGACCTTTTTCGTCCACGGGGTCACCAATGAGGCCACCAACGCTCAACACCGGTGTGTATACATGCAACTCTTCCATGCATCTAGCAGGGCAGCGACTAGCACCCAGCACAAAGACGCGGCAGATCCAAGCGTGTCAGTCAAAGTTACATTGCACAGTTGCACTGCAGTCTGACCTTGAACTGCAGACCCGCACTCTCCTTTGTTTGCTGCATCACCGAGATGAGATTAACAGCGGCCAGGTGATCGAGAGCAGCCAAACACCATGAGAAAAAAGCGGTGACACTATCCTTGAAAAATTGAACATGAGAAGCGCACGTCGACTGTCAGACGAGACGGCGCGGGAAGCGCGATGATCCAGGGAAGTTACATGAAGTGTTACACGAGCGGTTCCCCACTTGGGTCTACTGCCGGTCGCTTACGACAGCGGAGGCGGATGCTCGGCGGCTCCGCTGGAAGAATGCCAAGGCGCTCCGGCTTGCCATCGAGCAGTTCGAGCGCGAGGCAGAGGAGAAATCGTTGGAGGCGGCTCGGCTGGCGGAGCTCAAGCGGCAGCAGGACCGGGCGGTCCGGCGCCTCAAACGCCTCATCATCCTCTGCTCCTCCTCCGACGATAGTGACGACCACGGCGCCTCGTCCGACGACTCGGACGATCCTCCACCAGCCGCCGACGCCTACAGCTGCGCCGGCGACCGAAAAGGGAAAGGGCCGGCGAGGAAGTGATGAAGATCCGCTCTCTTCACTTTAATTTCAAGTTTTTAGACATAGTTTAAAGTTGTCCGTCATTTATGTGCATTATGTGAACTTTGGGGGTTTTTCGAAGATCTGTTGGTGATCTTTTGATGAATCGTATAGTGCATTTTTATGTCCGTTTGATGATCTACGGGGTTTGATCAATGCTGCATAGTTTAGTATGCATATAGGAGATCTGATATGAAATACAAGAATGTAGATGCCACAATTTGTGAAGTGACTGATCAGTGCCCGCAGACAAACCGTGTTTGAGACTGTAGATGCTCTGAGGCAGGGAATCGGAGAGGAGAGCGAGAAAGCGGTCGGCCGCACCAACTATAGTGCTGGAGGCGTTGTCTCTACGTCGGAATAAGATTCTCGGAAGGGAGAGAAACTGAGGAAGGATCTGCGGCAAGGAAGAGGGTAACGTGCAAGGTCGCGTCCGTTCATGTGGAGCCATGTAAATCGATCAACACAATCGGCCCTGGGAGCTCCAATCCCAAGGAGTTATAGTGTATCTAAAGATAAGCGAGGATATGAAAAATGTAAGAAGAAGAGAAATTGAAGAGCATATTCAATCTCAAAAAGTGGCCATTGGAAGTTTTTTTTTGTGAAATATAGATGTTAATGACGATGAGATTCATGTCGGATAGTACTAATCAAGATGACTTAGATTTTTTCTTTTGGCATGAGTAGTTCTTCGAGAAATCCGCACTACCACAAATCCACAATGATTAATGAAAAATAGTCCAATTGGTTTTCCTTTGCACAACAAGCAAGCAATTATTAAAAGACAATTTATTGGATATCTTAGGAGGACCATTTATTGGATTTATTGTATCGGTAACATGACTGACTGTCGAAACCCTCCCCTTACATGTAATGGCTGAGGGCAACTGACAACACACACTTTCAGAGCAAACACATTACGAAGATAAGAGGGGATTGACCACATGACCCATGAATAGGACCACACCAGAGATGTCTTCCCGGAGAAGGAAGAGGAAAGGGTGATCCGCGATGAAATCCATGACCGAGGGCGGCCTTGCCTGTTGCAGGGCCATTTTAATAGCAGTTGATGCTGCAGCCTCTGTTCCTTGTTCGTTCACTTCCACAAACGCTTGGTGGAAAACAGATGAGACACGAAGACCTTGTGGCATTAGGGAATCCACCATCTCCGAAAAATCCGCTTCATCGCCGAATGGAAGCTGGAGGCCCAAACATTTGAGAAAATCGGATGCTTCAATTTCAAATGATATCTTGAACTTGGGGAGCTTGAATTGCCTAAGTGCAACCCTCTGCCTTGGGATATGCCGCTCCAGGAAGTCTGGTTCAGCACTCAATTTTTCGGCCAAGCTTGAGAGACCACCCGGTGCTTCTGGAAGAAGGATATACATGGAGAACTGCCTATTGTCCCCACCTTGCTTGTAAGGAAGCTTAAGTACCTTCAACCCATCAGAAGACAAAAGGTATTGGTCATCCATGCTGGACATGAACGGTGTTTGAACTGAGCTCCCATCAAGAAGGTAGAAGTAGTCGTTTTTTGTTCCATATGAATCAAACTGCTCTGTCCAAGCTCCTTTGAAATAAAGGGCATTGGCAAGAACAAGTTTAGTGGTATTGTCAATAGATCCTGGGGGGAGAATGTCCTTGATGCGACCGCTCGTGACTTTCTCTACCCATGAGTTCACTTGAGTAGTAACTTCAGCGGCCTGAGCCATGGAAAAAAATAAACAAAGGTCAATTATGTAATGAAAATAGTTTGACGGTACTGCTGTGCCACCAACCTTTGAACAAACCAATAGAAAATTCTTTCAAAGAACAAAATATAATAGTTGTGCTAAGAATGCAAAGCAGCATACTAGCGTTTTTATAAAGCATTTCTATAGTAAAATTTTCAAACACATAGTAAAATCAGCACATACAACGACGTATGATAGAAAAACAATTCATATGAGCATACAAATTTAAATGGTCATCACAACATCTCGAAGCACCACTATGCAATACCTTTTACAGAAATATTCCCAAATTATAATCTTTAGCTGATTTTTTTTGTACATCTTCTTACGTTGGAGACAAAGTTTCCAGGAAATACTCCCAAAATTATAATCTCACTTCGCTGAAGAGCGTAATTAAAGTATAAAACATCAGCAAATTCCCCAGCCTTCATATCCCTAGATAGCACGGTATGAGAATTACACTCCCAAAAGATTAGGTATGCTCAGAAAAGTAACAGACTAGTTATCTCCAATCATGCCGACTAACAGGATAAGCAAAATCATTCACAGTTCAAGGTCGCAGGTGTGAACTATGCTTACAAAGGTGAAGCTTCTAGTGTAAAAAACAGTGGTATATGATAACCACTAAATTACAAATCTAGAATGTGTATAAGATTAATACAGACCTCTATATTACATCAGCAGAAAACAAACACTTTGAGTGAAGCAGTGGCATGCCAACATGTACAGGCGGCTGAAGTAGTTAGTTAAGCATGTCATTGTTTCTCTCAAATGTACACAATTATGTCCGTTAAAAATTCTTTTACATTGTTTTTGTTTTCTGGTAAGAACCAAGTTGGGGAGGGGGGGTCACCTTAGTTTGGAAGTCCACGGATTGGGTCTCGGCCTTGTACTTGCACACTGCAATCTCTTGGAAGGATGGCTTGAGGAGCAGCGACGCGTCCACGAAGACGCCATTGGCGAAGGCGACACGCGGACCTCCAGCGGAGGACGCGTCGGCGAGCACAAACTGGACCACCTGCTCGGCGAGCGCGTGGAGTCCCTCGACCTCGCCTGTCCCGAGTGTGGCGACGAGTTGGTCCCGAGTGGCACTTCCCGCGCCAGCGGCGAGGAGGCTAAGTGCGGAGTGGAGGGAGACCGGGGAGAAGGCGGCATTGCTGGCAGCAGACTTAGGGTTGGATGAGATGGTGGAGGCGAGACGGAGGGCGAAGCGGGTCTGGTGCGCGATGGAGAGGCGGACGTCGGTGGCGAGGGTGGTTGCCATGGCCGAGGTGGTGGTTTGTTGGGCTTTGGTTAGACTTGAGAGGAAGACAGAGTAAATGGGAACTTTGGAAGTGCTAATTTTATGGGTATCTTGTGGCTATTTAACGGGGGCCACATGCCCACGGTTGTGCAAAGGTTCAAAGCATCTGCATTGTGACCAACAAAACCGCAAAAGCAACTTGGGAAGGCTCTCGATCAATTGAGTCATAAAGGAAGATAAGTGGTTTGTTGTCTCTCATTTTAATTAGTCATCGTCCAGTCATTTCGTATATATGGGAGAAACCTGAACTAATCCTTATCTATTTCTCAAAATATCCCATCCTATCCCGGGTAAGTGTGCGGTTTTCAGTCTTATCTTTCCGCACATATGAATTCTGTAGAACATCAAACTCATCTGGAGATTGGTACACGCCTCGTGACCTGTTCATTTTAGAAGCATGGTGTTTTATTAAGACCACACAACTAATTAGTAGTATTCCCTTCGATTCATATTAGTTGTCGCTGAAACAGATGTATCTAGATGTATTTTAGTGCTAGATACATCCGTTTGAGCGACAACAAATATGGATCGTAGGGAGTACTAAATGCCAAGCTTAAGATAGTGATGCCAATGTGTAAAGTTTTAAAGAAGATTTGCATTGCAAATCATGACATGACATGATTGGGATTTGCATCACTTGACGTGGGGTGTGGGCTTGGCTTGTGGTCATGTGTATGACCCTCCCCCTCCCAAGATGACGAAACAGATAATCCATGATTGTCATCACTTTTCCCCTAGAACAACACTTTTCATCACTTTTCCCCTAGAACAACCAATTTACTTGGAGATCACTACGTGTCTCGTGACCTTTTAGTTGTTCATTTTAGAGGTATAGCGTTTTCTTAAGATCACACAACTGATTAATGAGTAGTACTAAATTCAAAGCTTGAGATTACGATGGTAACGTGTAAAGTAATGATCTAAACGCTCTTATATTTCTTTACAGAGTGAGTACATAAGATTTGCATTGTATTGCATCACATAACAAATTTTCTATTTTCATCACTTTTCGTGTGGTGGAGGCTTAGCTTATGGTCAAATTAAAATCTTATGATGCAAAATGGAGCATGATTTCATTCCTTAGCTGCTCCCTGGCATACTAAAAGATGGCGCTGCAAAAGATGACAAAACAATCTGTCTTTTCCATTGCGTCTGCTTGTTGCCATGGACCTTGCGTTCAGAGATGTGCCACCTCTTTCTTATGTCATGTACATTGGTCTGATCCTGGCAGTAGTATCGCTCTTTGTCATGTACATATCTCACTATAAATAATACATGTATACACAAAAATTATGTTATTCTCATTTACCTACTCGAGGACGAGCAGGAATTAAGCTTGGGAATGCTGATACGTCTCCAATGTATCTATAATTTTGATTGTTTCATGCTATTATATTATCAATCTTGGATTATATGCATTTTTATGCTATTTTATACCACTTTTGGGACTAACCTATTAACCCATTGCCTAGTGCTAGTTCCTATTTTTTACTTGTTTTGGCTTTTCAGAAAATCAATACCAAACGAAGTCCAAATACGATGAATTACGGTGATTTTCTCTGGACCAGAAGGGGTCCTAGAAGGTTCGGGAGGAGGCCATAAGAGCTACAAGAGAGCCACGAGTTCACAAAGCGCCCCCCTGAGCTTATGGGCCCACGCAACTCCGTTTGACCTAATTCCAAGCCTATAAATTCACAAATATTCCCAAACCAACAGAGAGCCATCTAAAACACTTTTTCCACCACCACAAGCTTCTATTCTTCCGCGATTCCATCTGGAGGCCTTTACCGGTACTCGCCGGAGGGGGAATCGATCACTGAGGGCTTCTGCATCATCCGTGCTGCCTTCCGATGATGTGTGAGTAATTCACCACAGACCTACGAGTTGATAGCTAGTAGCTAGTGGCTTCTTCTTTCTTTGATCTTCAATACAATGTTCTCCTCGATCTTCTTGGAGTTCTATCCAATGTAATCTTTTTTGCGGTGTGTTTGTTGGGTTGTTGGTTACTGTGGTGAAATCTATAACAAAGGGCTGAGTAGATTGTTGCTTTAGAAGCAACAATGGAGAGTGATCAATAACACTTTCATTTATGAGCTTGTTATGATTTCTAGATGATTGTGTCAATGAAACACTATACTTAATAGTGGTTCTATAGCTCAGTCCAAGGAATCATAGGTCCTTCTAGTGATTCAATACATACAAAGCCATCATGATAGAGGCATTGAAATGCATATGATACACGTGGATCTGAAGTTGTCAAGATCCAATGGGATGAAGGCTATACCACAAGCTGAGTATGGACAAACACCAGACTGCCATTGGTGTAAATAAAAATGTGCTAACTAGATTATTGACTTCAGTGCAAGTGGAATACTGTTGGAAATATGCCCTAGAGGCAATAATATTATATTATTATATTTCTAGGTTCATTATTAAGAGTTTATATTTCATGCTATAAATGCTAGGATCCTTGAATGTGACATTCAGTGGAAAACCCATTGCTACCTCTTGATCCCTGTGTTGGTTTTCCCTTGAAGAGGAAAGGGCGATGCAGCAAAGTAGCGTAAGTATTTCCCTCAGCTTTTGAGAACCAAGGTATCAATTCAGTAGGAGGCTACACGCAAGTCCCTCGTACCTACACAAACAAACAAGAACCACGCAACCAACACGATAGAGGGGTTGTCAATCCCTTCACGGCCACTTGTGAAAGTGAGATCTGTTAGAGATAATAATAAGATAAATATTTTTGGTATTTTTATGATATAGATTGAAAAGTAAAGATTGCAAAATAAGTAGATCGGAAACTTATATGATGGAAAATAGACCCGGGGGCCATAGGTTTCACTAGTGGCTTTTCTCAAGATAGCATAAGTATTACGGTGGGTGAACAAATTACTGTCGAGCAATTGATAGAAAAGTGCATAGTTATGAGAATATCTGGGCATGATCATGTATATAGGCATCACGTCCGCGACAAGTAGATCGACTCCTGCTTGCATCTACTACTATTACTCCACACATCGACCGCTATCCAGCATGCATCTTGAGTATTAAGTTCATAAGAACAGAGTAACGCATTAGGCAAGATGACATGATTTAGAGGGATAAACTCAAGCAATATGATATAAACCCCATCTTTTTATCCTCGGTGGCAACAATACAATACGTGCCTTGTTGTCCCTGCTGTCACTGGGAAAGGACACCGCAAGATTGAACCCAAAGCTAAGCACTTCTCCCATTGCAAGAAAGATAAATCTAGTAGGCCAAACTAAACTGATAATTCGAAGAGACTTGCAAAGATAACCAATCATACATAAAAGAATTCAGAGGAGATTCAAATATTTCTCATAGATAAACTTGATCATAAACCCACAATTCATGATCTCGACAAACGCACCGCAAAAAGAGTTACATCGAATAGATCTCCAAGAAGATCGAGGAGAAATTTGTATTGAGATTCAAAAGAGAGAAGAAGCCATCTAGCTAATAACTATGGACCCTAAGGTCTGTGATAAACTACTCACAACTCATCGGAGAGGCTATGGTGTTGATGTATAAGCCCCCCATGATCGATTCCCCCTCCGGCGGAGCACTGGAAAAGGCTCCAAGATGGGATCTCACGGGTACAGAAGGTTGTGGCCGTGGAAATAGGGTTTCGTGGTGCTCCTGGATGTTTTCAGGGTATGTAGATATATATAGGCGAAGGAAGTCGGTCAGGGGAGCCACGAGGGGCCCATGAGGGGTGGGGGGCGCGCCCACCCCTCTAGGGCACGCCTCCTTGCCTCATGGCCACCTTGTTTGGTTCTTGACGTCCACTCCAACAGTCTCCTGGATTGCGTTTGTTTCAAAAATAACTCTCCCGATGATTTCATTCCGTTTGGACTCCGTTTGATATTCCTTTTCTGCGAAACACTAAAATAGGAAAAAAAAAACAACAATTTGGGATGGGCCTCCGGTTAATAGGTTAGTCCAAAAAATGATATAAAAGTGTATAGTAAAGCCCATAAATATCCAAAACGAGTAATATAATAGCATGGAACAATCAAAAATTATAGATACGTTGGAGATGTATCAAGCATCCCCAAGCTTAATTCCTGCTCGTCCTCGAGTAGGTAAATGATAAAAACAGAATTTTTGATGTGGAATGCTACCTAGCATATTTCTCAATGTAATTTTCTTTATTGTGGCATGAATGTTCAGATCCAAATGATTCAAAATAAAAGTTCATATTAACATAAAAATAGTAATACTTCAAACATACTAACAAGTAATCATGTCTTATCAAAATAACATAGCCAAAGAAAGCTTATCCCTACAAAATCATATAGTTAGGCTATGCTTCATTTTCGTCACACAAAATACTCCCATCATGCACAACCCCAGTTTCAGCCAAGCAATTGGTTCATACTTTTTAACGCGCATCAGCGTTTTCAACTCTCACACAATACATGAGCGTAAGCCATGGATATAGCACTATGGGTGGAATAGAATATGATGATGGAGGTTGTGTGGAGAAGATAAAAAAAGGAGAAAGTCTCACATTGTCTAGGCGTATCAACGGCCTATGGAGATGCCCATTAATAGATATCAACGTGAGTGAGTAGGGATTGCCATGCAACAGATGCACTAGAGCTATAAATGTGTGAAAGCTCAACAAAAGAAACTAAGTGGGTGTGCATCCAACTCGCTTGCTCACAAAGACCTAGGAAGCCCATCATTGGAATATACAAGCCAAGTTCTATAATGAAAAATTCCCACTAGTATATGAAAGTGACAACATAGGAGACTCTCTATCATGAGGATCATGGTGCTACTTTGAAGCACAAGTGTGGAAAAAGGATAGTAACATTGTCCCTTCTCTCTTTTTCTCTCATTTTTTTGGGTGGGCTTCTTTGGCCTCTTTTATTTTTCATGAAGTCCGGAGTCTCATCCCGAATTGTGGGGGAATCATAGTCTCCATCATCCTTTCCTCACTTGGGACAATGCTCTAATAATGAAGATCATCACACTTTTATTGATTTACAACTCAAGAATTACACCTCAATACTTAGAACAAAATATGACTCTATGTGAATGCCTCCGGCGGTGTACCGGGATATGCAATGAATCAAGAGTGACATGTATGAAAGAATTATAACGGTGGCTTTGCCACAAATACGATGTCAACTACATGATCATGCAAAAGCAATATGACAATGATGGAGCGTGTCATAATAAACGGAACGGTGGAAAGTTGCATGGCAATATATCTTGGAATGGCTATGGAAATGCCATAATAGGTAGGTATGGTGGCTGTTTTAAGGAAGGTAAATGGTGGGTGCATGATACCGGCAAAAGTTGAGCGGCACAAGAGAGGCTAGCAATGGTGGAAGGGTGAGAGTGCGTATAATCCATGGACTCACATTAATCATAAAGAACTCATATACTTATTGCAAAAGTTTATTAGCCCTCGAAGCAAAGTACTACTACGCATGCTCCTAGGGGAAGGGTTGTTAGGAGTTAACCATCGCGCGATCCCGACCTCCACACATAAGGAAGGCAATCGAAAGAACACCCCATGCAACAAATTTGTCACACAACGTTTACCATACGTGCATGCTATGGGACTTGCCAACTTTAACACAAGTATTTCTCAATTTCATAATTACCCAACTAGCATGACTCTAACATTACCACTTTTATATCTCAAAACAATTATCAAGTATCAAATTTCTCATAGTGTTTCATGCACTTTCTATGACAATTTTTATTATACCCAACTTGGATGCCCATCATATTAGGACTAATTTTATAACCAAAGCAAATACCATGCTGTTCTAAAAGACTCTCAAAATAATATAAGTGAAACATGAGAGATCAATAATTTCTACAAAATAAAACCACCGCCGTGCTCTAAAAAGATATAAGTGAAGCACTAGAGCAAAATTATCTAGCTCAAAAGATATAAGTGAAGCACATAGAGTATTCTAATAAATTCCGATTCATGTGTGTCTCCCAAAAGGTGTGTACAGCAAGGATGATTGTGGTAAACTAAAAAGCAAAGACTCATATCATACAAGACGCTCCAAGCAAAACACATATCATGTGGTGAATAAAAATATAGCTCCAAGTAAAGTTACCGATAGATGAAGACGAAAGAGGGGATGCCGTCCGGGGCATCCCCAATCTTAGGCTTTTGGTTGTCCTTGAATTTATCTTGGGGTTCCTTGGGCATCCCCAAGCTTAGGCTCTTGCCACTCCTTATTCCATAATCCATCAAATCTTTACCCAAAACTTGAAAACTTCACAACACAAAACTCAACAGGAAATCTCATAAGCTCCGTTAGTGAAAGAAAGAAAAACCACCACATAAGGTACTGTAATGAACTCATTCTTTATTTATATTGGTGTTAAACCTACTGTATTTCAACTTCTCTATGGTTCATACCACTTAATACTAGCCATAGATGCATCAAAATAAGCAAACAACACACGAAAAACAGAATATGTCAAAAACAGAACAGTCTATAGTAATCTGTAACTTTCGAATACTTCTGGAACCTTAAAAATCCTACCAAAATAGGAAGTCCTAGGAAATTTGTCTATTAATTTTCTTCAAAAAGAGTCAACTAAAAAGTACGTTTCTGTGATTTATTAAAATTACTCTCGTGCGTGCAAAAGTTTCTGTTTTTCAGCAAGATCAAATTAACTATGACCCAAGATGATCCTATAGGTTCTATTTGGCACAAACACTAACTAAAACATAAAACCACATCTAACCAGAGGCTAGATGAATTATTTAATACTAAACAGGAGCAAAAAGTAAAGAACAAAAATAAAATTGGGTTGCCTCCCAACAAGCGCTATCGTTTAACGCCCCTAGCTAGGCATAAAAGCGAGAATAGATCTAAGTATTGCCATAATGATAAGGTAAATCACGAAAACTCATCTCATATTCCCTACGTTCAGCAGCAAGTTTTCTTTGTGGCAAGCAAAAGTAATCGAAAGGGCTAAATTTAATGGGACAAAAGTCCCCAAGATCAAGCTCAGGAGGTATGGGTTCCTCCTTTGGCCCCTCATATTGCACAACCAATTCATCATTATAAGCATTCTTTTGGCAAAAGGTCATGAGCCTTTGCTCAAGAGAAAATCCTAACCCATTGTTTTGAATTGCAAAATCATCATTAAGTTCAGAAATTCTATCAACTAGAACATCGGTAGGAACCTTTTTCCTAAGGTTTTCATTAAAAGCAACACGATCTAAGGATTGTAAACGCATTATGTCTTCTTGATTAAAAAGGATCGCCTCTATGGGAGGGCAACCAACGTCCACCCTATAGTGTGCAAAGATTTCTTTGGCTTCTTTTATTATAAATCTGAACTCATGTGCCAAAAAGATAGTAGTTGTGCGCTTAACAGAAGAATGCTCAATATTGGAAAATTCTAGGAAAATCCTTTGTATGCAAGGATGCATATGCATAAACTGTCTTTCAAGTTCAAATATAAGCAAGGATATAGCATCCGCAAGACTACTGGTTCTATGAAGAATAGATCCACCCATAGAAGGTAAAGCACTGGCACAAGTAAAGAAATCTTGAATAACCCCTTTTCTAATAATATTACCACTACCGATTCGAAATCTTTTAGTATGTAAGATAGTGGTTTCTTCAGTAGGATCATCAAAAGCATCAAAGTTTCCCATGTTATTACTATTGTCCTTAATAACGATAACCTCCCCAGTTTTAGACATAGTGAAAGCAAGTACCACAAGAAGCAAGCGGAAAAAGAGGCGAACGGGAAAGAGAGCACGAATAAAACGACAAGGGTGAAGTGGGGGAGAGGAAAACGAGAGGCAAACGGAAAATAATGTAATGCGAGGAGAAGAGTTTGTGATGGGTACTTGGTATGTCTTGACTTGTGCGTAGACCTCCCCGGCAACGGCGCCAGAAATCCTTCTTGCTACCTCTTGAGCACTGTGTTGGTTTTCCTTTGAAGAGGAAAGGGTGATCAACAAAGTAGCGTAAGTATTTCCCTCAGCTTTTGAGAACCAAGGTATCAATCCAGTAGGAGGCTACACGCAAGTCCCTCGTACCTACACAAACAAACAAGAACCTTGCAACTAACGCGATAAAGGGGTTATCAATCCCTTCACGGCCACTTGCGAAAGTGAGATCTGATAGAGATAATAATAAGATAAATATTTTTGGTATTTTTATGATATAGATTGAAAAGTAAAGATTGCAAAATAAAGTAGATCGGAAACTTATATGATGGAAAATAGACCCGGGGGCCATAGGTTTCACTAGTGGCTTCTCTCAAGATAGCATAAGTATTACGGTGGGTGAACAAATTACTGTCGAGCAATTGATAGAAAAGTGCATAGTTATGAGAATATCTAGGCACGATCATGTATATAGGCATGCTACGTCTTGAGCTTGCGTTGGTTTTCCTTGAAGAGGAAAGGGTGATGCAGCAATAGTAGCGTAAGTATTTTCCTCGGTTTTTGAGAACCAAGGTATCAATCCAATAGGAGGCTCCTCAAAAGTCCCACGCACCTACACAAACAAACAAGGACTCGGAACCAACGCAATAAAGGGGTTGTCAATCCCTTCGGGGCCACTTGTGAAAGTGAGATCTGATAGAGATAGTATGATAAGATAAATATGTTTTTGGTATTTTATAATATAGATTGGAAAAGTAAAGATGCAAATAAAAGTAGATTGAAAGCTTATATGATAAAAGATAGACCCAGGGGCCATAGGTTTCACTAGTGGCTTCTCTCAAGATAGCATAAGTATTACGGCGGGTGAACAAATTACTATCGAGCAATCGATAGAAAAGCGAATAATTATGAGATTATCTAGGCATGATCATGTATATAGGCATCACGTCCATGACAAGTAGACCGACTCCTGCCTGCATCTACTACTATTACTCCACACATTGACCGCTATCCAGCATGCATCTAGAGTATTAAGTTCATAAATAACGAAGTAACGCATGAAGAAAGATGACATGATGTAGAGAGATAAACTCATGCAATATGATATAAACCCCATCTTTTTATCCTCGATGGCAACAATAGAATGCGTGCCTTTGCTGCCCTAACATCCTTTGGGAAAGGACACGCAAGATTGAACCCAAAGCTAAGCACTTCTCCCATTGCAAGAAAGATCAATCTAGTAGGCCAAACCAAACTGATAATTCAAAGAGACTTGCAAAGATAACTTAATCACACATACAATAATTCAGAGGAGATTCAAATATTTATCATAGATAAACTTGATCATAAACCCACAATTCATCGGATCGAGACAAACACACCGCAGAAAGAGTTACATCAAATAGATCTCCAAGAAGATCAAGGAGAACATGGTATTGATATTCAAAGAGAGAGAAGAAGCCATCTAGCTAATAACTATGGACCCGAAGGTCTGTGGTAAACTACTCACAACTCATCGGAGAGGCTATGGTGTTGATGTAGAAGCCCTCCGTGGTTGATTCCCCCTCCGGCGGAGCGCCGACGAAGGCTCCAAGATGGGATCTCGCAGATACAGAAGGTTACGGTGGTGGAAATCATGGTCGCCTTTGATGTTCTCGGGGTACGTGGGTATATATAGGAGGAAGCAGGTCGGTGGACGCCCGAGGGGCCCATGTGATAGGGGGCGTGCCCAGTAGGGGGGCGCCGTCCACCCTCGTGGTCGCCACGATTGCTTCTTAACTTGCACTCCAAGTCCTCTGGATCACGTTTGTTCCAAAAATCACGCTCCCGAAGGTTTCATTCCGTTTGGACTCCGTTTGATATTCCTTTTCTTCGAAACACTGAAATAGGCAGAAAAATAGCAATATGGGCTGGGCCTCCGGTTAGTTGGTTAGTCCCAAAAATGATATAAAAGTGTAAAGTAAAGCCCATAAACATCCAAAACGGGTAATATAATAGCATGGAACAATAAAAAATTATAGATATGTTGGAGACGTATCAAGCCTCCCCAAGCTTAATTCCTGCTTGTCCTCGAGTAGGTAAATGATAAAAACAGAATTTTTGATGTGGAATGCTACCTAGCATAATTCTCAATGTAATTTTCTTTATTGTGGCATGAATGTTCAGATCCAAATGATTCAAAATAAAAGTTCATATTGACATGAGAAATTGTAATACTTAAAGCATACTAATCAAAACAATCATGTCTTCTCGAAATAACATGGCTAAAGAAAGTTCATCCCTACAAAATCGTTGTTGGGGAACGTAGTAATTTCAAAAAAATTCCTACGCACATGCAAGATCATTGTGATGCATAGCAACGAGAGGGGAGAGTGTGTCCACGTACCCTCGTAGACCAAAAGCGGAAGCGTTAGCACAACGCGGTTGATGTAGTCGTACTTCTTCACGATCCGACCGATCAAGTACCGAACGTACGACACCTCCGAGTTATGCACACATTCGGCTCGATGACGTCCCACGAACTCCAATCTAGCAGAGCTTTGCGGGAGAGTTTCGTCAGCACAACAGCGTGATGACGGTGTTGATGATGCTACCGACGCAGGGCTTCGCCTAAGCACCGCTACGATATTACCGAGGTGGAATATGGCGGAGGGGGGCACCGCAGACGGCTAAGAGATCAAGAGATCAATTGTTGTGTCTAGAGGTGCCCCCTGCCCCTGTATATAAAGGAGGGAGGGAGAGGCCGGCCCTAGAGGGCGCGCCAAGTGTGGGGAGTCCTACTAGGACTCCCAAGTCCTAGTAGGATTCCCCTTTCCTTTCCGGAGTGGGAGAGAAGGAAAGAGGCGGAGAGGGAGAAGGAAAAGGGGGCTGCACCCCTTGTCAAATTTGGACCAGAGGGGGCGCGCGCGCCTCCTTTCTTTTGGCCTCTATCCTCTATTCCCGTATGGCCCAATAAGGCCTATATACTCCCCGGCGAATTCCCGTAACTCCGCGGTACTCCGAAAAATACCCGAATCACTCGGAACCTTTCCGAAGTCCGAATATAGTCGTCCAATATATCGATCTTTACGTCTTTACCATTTCGAGACTCCTCGTCATGTCCCAGATCTCATCCGGGACTTCGAACTACCTTCGGTACATCAAAACACATAAACTCATAATACCGATCGTCACCAAACTTTAAGCGTGCGGACCCTACGGGTTCGAGAACTATGTAGACATGACCGAGACACGTCTCTGGTCAATAACCAATAGTGGAACCTAGATGCTCATATTGGCTCCCACATATTCTATGAAGATCATTATCGGTCAAACCGCATAACAACATACGTTGTTTCCTTTGTCATCGGTATGTTACTTGCCCGAGATTCGATCGTCGGTATCTCAATACCTAGTTCAATCTCGTTACCGGCAAGTCTTTTTACTCGTTATGTAATGCATCATCCCGCAACTAACTCATTAGTCACATTGCTTGCAAGGCTTATAGTGATGTGCATTACCGAGAGGGCCCATAGATACCTTTCCGACAATCGGAGTGACAAATCCTAATCTCAAAATACGCCAACTCAACAAGTACCTTCAGAGACACCTGTAGAGCACCTTTATAATCACCCAGTTATGTTGTGACATTTGGTAGCACACAAAGTGTTCCTCCGGTAAACGGGAGTTGCATAATCTCATAGTCATAGGAACATGTATAAGTCATGAAGAAAGCAATAGCAACATACTAAAAGATCAAGTGCTAAGCTAACAGAATGGGTCAAGTCAATCACATCATTCTCGTAATGATGTGATCCCGTTAATCAAATGACAACTCATGTCTATGGCTAGGAAACACAACCATCTTTGATCAACGAGCTAGTCAAGTAGAGGCATACTAGTGACACTCTGTTTGTCTATGTATTCACACATGTATCAAGTTTTCGGTTAATACAATTCTAGCATGAATAATAAACATTTATCATGAAATAAGGAAATAAAAAATAACTTTATTATTGCCTCTAGGGCATATTTCCTTCAGTCTCCCACTTGCACTACAGTCAATAATCTAGTTCACATCATCATGTGATTTAACACCAATATTCATATCTGTATATGATAAACACCCATAGTTCACATCGTCATGTGACCAACACCCAAAGGGTTTACTAGAGTCAATAATCTAGTTCACATCGCTATGTGATTAACACCCAAAGAGTACTTAGGTATGATCATGTTTTGCTCGTGAGAGAAGTTTAGTCAACGGGTCTGTCACATTTAGAGCTGTATGTATTTTGCAAATATTTCTTGTCTACAATGCTCTGCACGGAGCTACTCTAGCTAATTGCTCCCACTTTCAATATGTATCTAGATTGAGACTTAGAGTCATCTGGATCGGTGTAAAAGCTTGCACCGATGTAACTCTTTACGACGGGCTCTTTTATCACCTCCATAATCGAGAAATATTTCCTTAGTCCTCACTAAGGATATTCTTGACCGCTATCCGGTGATCTACTCTTAGATCAAAATTGTACTCCCTTGCCAAACTTGGAACAAAGTATACAATAGGTTTGGTACACAACATAGCATACTTTATAGAACCTATGACTGAGGCATAGGGAATGACTTTTCATTCTCTTTCTATTTGCTACCATGGTCGGGTTTTGAGTCTTACTCAACTTCACACCTTGCAACACAGGCAAGAACTCCTTCTTTGATTGTTCCATTTTGAACTACTTCAGAAACTTATCAAGGTATGTACTCATTGAAAAATCTTATCAAGCGTCTTGATCTATATCTATAGATCTTGATGCTCAATGTGAAAGCAGCTTCACCAAGGTTTTTCATTGAAAAACTTTTATTCAAGTATCCTTTTATGCTATCCAGAAATTCTATATCATTTCCAATCAACAATATGTCATCCACATATAATATCAGAAATGCTACAGAGCTCCCACTCACTTTCTTGTAAATCTGAGGCTTCTAAGTCTCATATAAAACCATATGCTTTGATCACACTATCAAAACGTTTATTCCAACTATGAGAGGCTTGCACTAGTCCATAAATGGATCGCAGGAGCTTGCACACTTTGTTAGCTCCTTTCAGATCGACAAAATCTCCTGGTTGCATCATATACAACTCTTCTTCCAGAAATCCATTCAGGAATGCAGTATTGACATCCATTTGCCAAATTTCATAATCATAAAATGCGGCAATTGCTAACATGATTCGGACAGACATTTAAGCATCGATACGAGTGAGAAAATCTCATTGTATTCAACACCTTGAACTTTGTCAAAAACCTTTTTCGACAAGTCTAGCTTTGTAGATAGTAACACTACTATCAGCGTCCGTCTTCCTCTTGAAGATCCATTTATTTTCTATGGCTTGCCGATCATCGGGCAAGTCAATCAAAGTCCACACTTTGTTCTCATACATGGATCCCATCTCAGATTTCATGGCCTCAAGCCATTTCGCGGAATCTGGGCTCATCATCGCTTCCTCATAGTTCTTAGGTTCGTCATGGTCAAGTAACATGACCTCCAGAATAGGATTACTGTACCACTCTGGTGCGAATCTTACTCTGGTTGACCTACGAGGTTCGGTAGTAACTTGATCTGAAGTTTCATGATCAGCTTCTTCACTAATTGGGTGTAGGAATCACTGGAACTGATTTCTGTGATGAACTACTTTCCAATAAAGGAGTAGGTACAGTTACCTCATCAAGTTCTACTATCCTCCCACTCACTTCTTTCGAGAGAAACTCCTTATCTAGAAAGGATCCATCTTAGCAACGAATATTTTGCCTTCGGATCTGTGATAGAAGGTGTACCCAACAGTTTCCATTGGGTATTCTATGAAGACGCACTTCTCCGATTTGGGTTCGAGCTTATCAGGTTGAAATTTTTTCACATAAGCATCGCAGCCCCAAACTTTAAGAAACGACAACTTTGGTTTCTTGCCAAACCACAATTCATAAGGCGTCGTCTCAACGGATTTTGATGGTGCCCTATTTAAAGTGAATGCAGCTGTCTCTAATGCATAACCCCAAAACAATAGTGGTAAATCGGTAAGATACATCATAGATCGCATCATATCCAATAAAGTGCGGTTATGACATTCGGACACACCATTACGCTGTGGTGTTCTAGGTGACGTGAGCTGTGAAACTATTCCACATTGTTTTATATGAAGGCCAAACTCATAACTCAAATATTCTCCTCTACGATCAGATTGTAGAAACTTTATTTTCTTGTTACGATGATTCTCCACTTCACTCTGAAATTCTTTGAACTTTTCAAATGTTTCAGACTTGTGCTTCATTAAGTAGATATACTCATATCTGCTAAAATCATCTGTGAAGATCAGAAAATAATGATACCTGCCATGAGCATCAACACTCATTGGACCGCATACATCGGTATGTATTATTTCCAACAAGTCAGTAGCTCGCTCTATTGTTCCGGAGAATGGAGTTTTAGTCATCTTGCCCAAAAAGCACGGTTCGCAAGCATCATATGATTCATAACCAAGTGATTCCAAAAATCCATCTTTATGGAGTTTCTTCATGCGCTTTACACCGATATGACCCAAACGACAGTGCCGCAAATAAGTTGCACTATCATTATCAACTTTGCATCCTTTGGCATAAATATTATGAATATGTGTATCACTACGATCGAGATCCAACAAACTATTTTCATTGGGTGTATGACCATTGAAGGTTTTATTCATGTAAATAGAACAATAATTATTCTCTGACTTTAAATGAATAACCGTATTGCAATAAAAATGATCAAATCATATTCATGCTCAACGTAAACGCCAAATAACATTCATTTAGGTTTAAAACTAATCCCGAAAGTATAGGGAGTGTGCGATGATGATCATATCAATCTTGGAACTACTTCCAACACTCATCGTCACTTCCCCCCTCAACTATTCTCTGTTTATTCTGTAACTCCTGTTTCGAGTTACTAATTGAAAGATCGAGGATGTCGCCTAGAGGGGGGGGGGTGAATAGGCGCTTTAAAATAATTACGATTTAGGCTTGAACAAATGCGGAATAAACCTAACGGTTAATTTGTCAAGCACAAAACCTAAAACAACTAGGCTCACCTATGTGCACCAACAACTTATGCTAAGCAAGATAAGCAACTATGTGATAGCAAGATATATGACAAAGAACAATATGGCTATCACAAAGTAAAGTGCATAAGTAAAGGGCTCGGATAAGAGATAACCGAGGCACGCGGAGGCGACGATGTATCCCAAGTTCACACCCTTGCGGATGCTAATCTCCGTTTGGAGCGGTGTGGAGGCACAATGCTCCCAAGAAGCCACTAGGGCCACGTAATCTCCTCACGCCTCGCACAATGCAAGATGCCGTGATTCCACCAAGGGACCCTTGAGGGCGGTCACCGAACCCGTACAAATGGCGACCCTTGGGGGCGGTCACCGAACCCGTACACTTTGGCAACCCTTGGGGGCGGTCACCGGAACCCGTCAAATTGCTCGGGGCAATCTCCATAACCTAATTGGAGACCCCGACACTTGCCCGGAGCTTTACACCACAAGGATTGAGCTCCGAACACCACCAACCGCCTAGGGTGCCAAGGCACCCAAGAGGAACAAGCTCTAGGGTGCCCAAACACCCAAGAGTAATAAGCTTCTCAACTTGTAACTTCCACGTATTATGTGAAGAACTCAAACCGATGCACCAAATGCAATGTCAAGGGCACACGGAGTGCCCAAGTACTTCTCTCTCAAATCCCACCGAAGCAACTAATGCTAGGGAGGAAAATGAGAGAAAGAACAAGAAGGAGAACACCAAGAACTCCAAGATCAAGATCCAAGGGGTTCCCCTCACATAGAGGAGAAAGTGATTGGTGGAAATGTGGATCTAGATCTCCTCTCTCTTTTCCCTCAAAAACTAGCAAGAATCCATGGAGGGATTGAGAGTTAGCAAGCTCGAAGAAGGTCAACAATGGGGGAAGAACACGAGCTCAAAGGATGAGTCTCAATGGGGAAGAAGACCCCCTTTTATAGGTGGGGAGAAAAACCAACCGTTATCCCTCACTCAGCCCAAGACGACACGGTACTACATGAGGAGCTGCGGTACTACATGCTGCTGGCAGCAGTACTACTGCTGCAGGTTGCGGTACTACCGCATGTGCAGCTCTGGCGAAGATGAAGGTGCATTGCATAGGCGAGCGGTAGAACCGCCGGAGCGGTACTACCGCGCGCCCCTACGGTACTACCGTAAGGCAGGCTACACTAGGCGCAGAGAAAGCACGGACGTAAAAAATTACTTCCGTACCTACTTCCGCTGAGGGAGGACCTGCACGAAACTCCAGCACGGTACTACCGCACACGAAGAGCGGTACTACCATGTAGGGCGCGGATGTAAAAAATTACATCCGCCCCTACTTCCGCTCATGCTGCTAAGCCTGGCCAGAGCCCACGGTACTACCGCGCTCGCGGCGCGGTACTACCGCGTAGGGCGCGGATGTAAAAAATTACATCCGCCCCTACTACCGCTCAAGCAGCTGCGCCTGGCCTGAGGCTACGGTACTACTGCTCCCACAGAGCGGTACTACCGCAAGGGCCTGCGGTACTACCGCTCCGGAGAGCAGTACTACCGCATGCCCCATATCAGCAACACTAGGAGTCCTTCATTTTGAAGAGAAGACAACACAGGGAAACAATAAAACCAGAACTGCCATAACTTCTGCAAATGAGCTCCGAATTGAGCAAACTCAAGCTTGTTGGATAGACAAAGACGAGTAGCATCAAAACATAGAAGAACCAGCAAAGCCTCCAACATCGAAAACATCATAGAAGATGCATGTGAACTTCGTTTTCGATGAACTCGAGCTTGTCATGAAAATGACCAAAAGCTCCAAATTTCACAAGGAGAAGAACCAAACAAGAACCAATAAAGATGATGCAAGGATGCAATGGTTTGAGCTCTCTACGAACAATACGATCAAGCAACTCATCGAGAGCCCCCCTTGATAGTACGACAATTGATCCTATAACCCGGTCTCCCACAACTACCATGAGACCGATAAAATGGAAAACCTATCAAGGGCAAACCTTTGCCTTGCACATGATCCACCTGAGCTAGATGATGACGATCTACTCCTCCTCAAGATGGACCACCTTTCTTGATTGCGCTGGCTCGATGGAGACTAGTTGATTGCTCCCCCATACTCCACTGTGGGTGAGCCACTCTTCCGCACATCTTCACAAATCCATTGTCACCACAATGGACGACAAGCTTCAAGCATTTGATCTCTTCGTGATGCTCCACTTGAACTTGCACACCGCAACCTAACCCCACAAAGAACTCTCACGAAGACCATGGGTTAGCACACAAAGCGTAATGGACAATGCTTACCATACCATGGGATCACTTGATCCCTCGATACATCTTATGCGCTTTGTGTGTTGAATCTTTCCAACTCCCTTCATTTGAATGATGTCTTGAAGGTAGACATGAATGATCACACAATCTTCTTCTTCAAGACATGCTTGCAATAAGCTCAACACTCACATGACCAATCTTTGGGTAATTCCTTAAAAGCACCGAGGTCATCACAAACTCTCCTTGAAACCAACAAATGGACTCCAAGAAAAGCCTATGGACAAACCCTTCAAATATAACTCAAGGCAACCATTAGTCCATAGAGATTGTCATCAATTACCAAAACCAAACATGGGGGCTCCGCATGTTCTTTCAGTAATCTTAGCAACCGAACAAGTATCAAATACTCAGGGGTTACTATAAACACTAGTAAGGCACACATCAATAACCTGTATATCAAATATACCCTTGTTCACTTTGCCATCCTTCTTATCCATCAAATATTCAAGGCATTTCCGCTTCCAGTGACCATTTCCTTTGCAGTGTAAGCACTCAGTTTCAGGCTTTGATCCAGCTTTGGGCTTCTTCGCGGGAGTGACAACTTGCTTGTCATTCTACTTGAAGTTCCCTTTCTTTCCCTTTGCCCTTTTCTTGAAACTAGTGGTCTTATCAATCATCAACACTTGTTGCTCTTTTCTTGATTTCTACCTTCGTCGATTTCAACATCACGAAGAGCTCGGGAATCGTTTTCGTCATCCCTTGCATACTATAGTTCATCACGAAGTTCTAGTAACTTGGTGATGGTGGCTAGAGAACTCTGTCAATCACTATCTTATCTGGAAGATTAACTCCCACTTGATTCAAGCAATTGTAGTATCCAGACAATCTGAGCACATGCTCACTAGTTGAGCAATTCTCCTCCATCTTTTAGCTATAGAACTTGTTGGAGACTTCATATCTCTCAACTCGGGTATTTGCTTGAAATATTAACTTCAACTCCTAGAACATCTCATATGGTCCATGACGTTCAAAACATCTTTGAAGTCCCGATTCTAAGCCGTTAAGCATGGTGCACTAAACTATCAAGTAGTCATCATATTGAGCTAGCCAATTGTTCATAACGTCTGCATCTGCTCCTGCAATAGGTCTGTAACCTAGCGGTGCATCAAGGACATACTTCTTCTGTGCAGCAATGAGGATAAACCTCATATCACGGATCTAATCTGCATCATTGCTACTAACATCTTTCAACATAGTTTTTCTCTAGGAACATATCAAAAATAAACAAAGGGAAGCAACAACGTGAGCAATTGATCTACAACATAATTTGCAAAATACTATCAGGACTAAGTTCATGATAAATTAAAGTTCAATTAATTATATTACTTAAGAACTCCCACTTAGATAGACATCTCTCTAATCATCTAAGTGATCATGTGATCCAAATCAACTAAACCATAACCGATCATCACGTGAAATGGAGTAGTTTTCAATGGTGAACATCACTATGTTGATCATATCTACTATATGATTCACGCTCGACCTTTCGGTCTCAGTGTTCTGAGGCCATATCTGCATATGCTAGGCTCGTCAAGTTTAACCTGTGTATTCTGCGTGTGCAAAACTGGCTTGCATCCATTGTAGATGGACGTAGAGCTTATCACACCCGATCATCACGTGGTGTCCCGGCACGACAAACTTTGGCAACGGTGCATACTCAGGGAGAACACTTTTACCTTGAAATTTAGTGAGAGATCATCTTATAATGCTACTGTCAATCAAAGCAAAATAAGATGCAAAAAGGATAAACATCACATGCAATCAATATAAGTGATATGATATGGCCATCATCATCTTGTGCTTGTGATCTCCATCTCCAAAGCACCGTCATGATCACCATCGTCACCGGCACGACACCTTGATCTCCATCGTAGCATCGTTGTCGTCTCGCCAACTATTGCTTCTACGACTATTGCTACCGCTTAGTGATAAAGTAAAGCAATTACAGGGCGATTGCATTGCATACAATAAAGCGACAACCATATGGCTCCTGCCAGTTGCCGATAACTCGGTTACAAAACATGATCATCTCATACAATAAAATATAGCATTACGTCTTGACCATATCACATCACAACATGCCCTGTAAAAACAAGTTAGACATCCTCTACTTTGTTGTTGCAAGTTTTACGTGGCTGCTACGGGCTGAGCAAGAACCGTTCTTACCAACGCATCAAAACCACAATGATAGTTCGTCAAGTTAGTGTTGTTTTAACCTTCTCAAGGACCGGGCGTAGTCACAATCGGTTCAACTAAAGTTGGAGAAACTGACACCCGCTAGCCACCTGTGTGCAAAGTACGTCGGTATAACTAGTCTCGCGTAAGCGTACGCGTAATGTCGGTCTGGGCCGCTTCATCCAACAATACGGCCGAACCAAAGTATGACATGCTGGTAAGCAGTATGACTTGTATCGCCCACAACTCACTTGTGTTCTACTCGTACATATAACATCTACGCATAAAACCAGGCTCGGATGCCACTATTGGGGAACGTAGTAATTTCAAAAAATTTCCTACGCACATGCAAGATCATGGTGATGCATAGCAACGAGAGGGGAGAGTGTGTCCACGTACCCTCGTAGACCGAAAGCGGAAGCGTTAGCACAACGCGGTTGATGTAGTCGTACGTCTTCATGATCCGACCGATCAAGTACCGAACGTACGACACCTCCGAGTTCAGCACACGTTCAGCTCGATGACGTCCCACAAACTCCGATCCAGCAGAGCTTTGCGGGAGAGTTCCGTCAGCATGACGGCGTGATGACGGTGTTGATGATGCTACCGATGCAAGGCTTCGCCTAAGCACCGCTACGATATTACCGAGGTGGAATATGGTGGAGGGGGGCACCGCACACGGCTAAGAGATCAAGAGATCAATTTTTGTGTCTAGAGGTGCCCCCCTGCCCCCGTATATAAAGGAGGGAGGGAGAGGACGGCCCTAGAGGAGGGCGCGCCAAGTGTGGGGAGTCCTACTAGGACTCCCAAGTCCTAGTAGGATTCCCCTTTCCTTTCCGGAGTGGGAGAGAAGGAAAGAGGGGGAGAGGGAGAAGGAAAAGGGGGCTGCACCCCTTGTCCAATTCGGACCAGCGGGGCGCGCGCGCCTCCTTTCTTTTGGCCTCTCACTTCTATTCCTGTATGGCCCAATAAGGCCCATATACTCCCCGGCGAATTCCCGTAACTCTGTGGTACTCCGAAAAATACCCGAATCACTCGGAACCTTTCTGAAGTCTGAATATAGTCGTCCAATATATCGATCTTTACGTCTCGACCATTTCGAAACTCCTCGTCAGGTCCCAAATCTCATCCGGGATTCCGAACTACCTTCGGTACATCAAAACACATAAACTCATAATACCGATCGTAACCACACGTAGCCCAAAAGATATAAGTGAAGCACATAGAGTATTATAATAATTTCCAATCAAGTGGGATTCTCCCAAAAGGTGTGTACAGAAAGGATGATTGTGGAAAACTAAAAAGCAAATACTAATATCATACAAGACACTCCAAGCAAAACACATATCATGTGGCGAATAAAAATATAGCTCCAAGTAAAGTTACTGATAAACAAAGACGAAAGAGGGGATGCCTTCCGGAGGCATCCCCAAGCTTAGGCTTTTGGCTATTCTTGAATATCTTGGGGTTCCATGGGCATCCCCAAGCTTAGGCTTTTGCCACTCCTTATTCCGTAGTCCATCAAATCTTTACCCAAAACTTGAAAACTTCACAACACAAAACTCAACAGGAAATCTCATAAGCTCCGTTAGTGAAAGAAAGAAAAACCACCACATAAGGTACTGTAATGAACTCATTCTTTATTTATATTGGTGTTAAACCTACTGTATTTCAACTTCTCTATGGTTCATACCACTTAATACTAGCCATAGATGCATCAAAATAAGCAAACATCACACGAAAAACAGAATCTGTCAAAAACAGAAAAGTCTGTAGCAATCTGTAACTCATGAATACTTATGGAACTCTAAAATTCCTACCAAAATAGGAAGTCCTGGGCAATTTGTCTATTGATCTACAGAAAAAATAATCAACGCAAAAGCATGTTTCTGTTAATTACTAAAATTATTTTCGTGCGTTTAAAGTTTCTGTTTTTCAACAGAATCAAATTAACTATCACCATAGGTTTATGGTTCTACTTGGCACAAACACTAATTAAAGCATAAAAACTCATCTAAACAGAAGGTCGAAGCAAAATTTATTGCTAAACATAAAGAAAAACAAAACCACAAATAAAATTGGGTTTGCCTCCCAGCTAGCGCTATCATTTAACGCCCCTAGATAGGCATAAAAGCGAGGATAGATCTAAGTGGTGCCATAATAATAAGATAGATCACGAAAACTCATCTCATATTCTCTAATTTCAGCAGCAATTTTTCTTTGAGGCAAGCAAAAGTAATCAAAAGGGCTAAATTTAATGGGACAAAAGTCCCCAAGATCAATCTCAGGAGGTATGGGTTCCTCCTTTGGCCCTTCATATTGCACAACTAATTCATCATTATAAGCGTTCTTTTGGCAGAACTTCGTGAGCCTGTAATCAATAGAGTATGCTAGCTCATTGTTTCGAAGAGCAAAAACATTATTAATTTTAGAAATTCTATCAACTAGGACATTGGTCGGAACCTTTTTTCTAAGGTTTTCATTAAAAGCAACATAGTCCAAAGATTGAAAACGCCTAATTTCCTCTTGATCAAAGAGGATTGCCTCTATGGGAGGACAACCGGTGTCCACCCTATAGTGCGCAAATATTTCTTTGGCTTCTCTTATTATAAATCTAAACTCATGTGCCAAAAAGATAGTAACGGCGCGCTTAACAAAAGAATGCTCAATATTAGAAAATTCTAGGAAAAATTCTTTGTATGCACGGATGCATATGCATAAATTGTCTTTCAAGCTCAACTACCAGCATAGCAATAGCATCTGCAAGACTACTAGTTCTATGAAGAATAGAACAACCCACAGAAGGTAAAGCACCGGCACAAGTAAAGAAATCTTGAATAACCCCTTTTCCAATAATGTTACCACTACCGATTCGAAACTTTTTTGTATGCAAGATAGGGGGTTCTTCAGCAGGAGCATCAGAATTTTCCATGTTATCACTATTGTCCATATCAACGATAATCTCCCCAATTTCAGACATAACGGCAAACAAGAGCGAGGAAGAAGAAGAGGCAAGCGAGAAAGAGAGGAGATTGGAAAAGAGGGGGCGAATAAAACGGCAAGGGTGAAGTGGGGGAGAGGAAAACGAGAGGCAAATGGCAAATTATGTAAATGCGAGGGAGATGAGTTTGTGATGGGTACTTGGTATGTCTTGACTTGTGCAAAGACCTCCCCGGCAACGGCGCCAGAAATCCTTCTTGCTATGTCTTGAGCTTGCGTTGGTTTTCCTTGAAGAGGAAAGGGTGATGCAGCAATAGTAGCGTAAGTATTTCCCTCGGTTTTTGAGAACCAAGGTATCAATCCCGTAGCAGGCTCCTCAAAAGTCCCACGCACCTACACAAACAAACAAGAACTCGCAACCAACGCAATAAAGGGGTTGTCAATCCCTTCACGGCCACTTGCGAAAGTGAGATCTGATAGAGATAGTATGATAAGATAAATATATTTTTGGTATTTTATAATATAGATTCGAAAAGTAAAGATGCAAATAAAAGTAGATTGAAAGCTTATATGATAAAAGATAGACCCCGGGGCCATAGGTTTCACTAGTGGCTTCTCTCAAGATAGCATAAGTATTACGGTGGGTGAACAAATTAGTGTCGAGCAATTGATAGAAAAGCGAATAATTATGAGATTATCTAGGCATGATCATGTATATAGGCATCACGTCCGTGATAAGTAGAACGACTCCTGCCCGCATCTACTACTATTACTCCACACATCGACCGCTATCCAGCATGCATCTAGAGTATTAAGTTCATAAAGAACGGAGTAATACATTAAGAAAGATGACATGATGTAGAGGGATAAACTCATGCAATATGATATAAACCCCATCTTTTTATCCTCGATGGCAACAATACAATACGTGCCTTGCTGCCCTGCATCCTTTGGGAAAGGACACCGCAAGATTGAACCCAAAGCTAAGCACTTCTCCCATTGCAAGAAAGATCAATCTAGTAGGCCAAACCAAACTAATAATTCGAGGAGACTTGCAAAGATAACTTAATCCCACATAAAAGAATTAAGAGGAGATCCAAATATTTCTCATAGATAAACTTGATCATAAACCCACAATTCATCGGATCTCGACAAACACACCGCAAAAAGAGTTACATCGAATATATCTCCAAGAAGATCGAGGGGAACATGGTATTGAGATTCAAAGAGAGCGAAGAAGCCATCTAGCTAATAACTATGGCCCCGAAGGTCTGTGGTAAACTACTCACAACTCATCGGAGAGGCTATGGTGTTGATGTAGAAGCCCTCCGTGGTTGATTCCCCCTCCGGCGGAGCGCCGGCGAAGGCACCAAGATGGGATCTCGTGGATACAGAAGGTTACGGTTGCTGAAATAGTTTTTCGTGGTCGCCTTTGATGTTCTCGGAGTACGTGGGTATATATAGGAGGAAGAAGTAGGTCAGTGGACGCCTGAGGGGCCCACGAGATAGGGGGCACGCCCTGTAGGGGGGGCGCCCTCTACCCTCGTGGCCGCCTCGATTGCATCTTGACTTGCACTCCAAGTCCTCTGGATCACGTTTGTTCCAAAAATCACGCTCCCGAAGGTTTCATTCCGTTTGGACTCCATTTGATATTCCTTTTCTTTGAAACACTGAAATAGGCAAAAAAACAGCAATATGGGCTGGGCCTCCGGTTAGTAGGTTAGTCCCAAAAATGATATAAAAGTGTAAAGTAAAGCCCATAAACATCCAAAATGGGTAATATAGTAGCATGGAACAATAAAAAATTATAGATACGTTGGAGACGTATCAAGGCATCACGTCCACAACAAGTAGACCGACTCTTGCCTGCATCTGCTACTATTACTCCACACATCAACCGCTATCCAGCATGCATCTAGAGTATTAAGTTCATAAGAACAGAGTGACGCATTAGGCAAGATGACATGATGTAGAGGGATAAACTCAAGCAATATGATATAAACCCCATCTTTTTATCCTCGATGGCAACAATACAATACGTGCCTTGCTGCCCCTGCTTGTTGGGGAACGTAGTAATTTCAAAAAAATTCCTACGCACACGCAAGATCATGGTGATGCATAGCAACGAGTGGGGAGAGTGTTGTCTACGTACCCTCGTAGACCGAAGCGGAAGCGTTGGCGCAGCGTAGAGGAAGTAGTCGTCGTCCTCCGGTCCAACCGATCCAAGCACCGTTACTCCGGCACCTCCGAGTTCTTGACACACGTACAGCTCGATGGCGCACCCGATCTCCGATCCAGCAGAGGTGCGGGAGGAGTTCCGTCGGACGACGGCGTGGTGACGATCTTGATGTTCTCTGTCGCAGGCTTCGCCTAAGCACCGCTACAATATGACCGAGGTGTAATATCGTGGAGGGGGGCACCGCACACGGCTAAGGAACGATCTCAATGATCAACTTGTGTGTCTATGGGGTGCCCCTACCTCCGTATATAAAGGAGTGGAGGAGGGGGAGGGCCGGCCCTCTCTATGGCGCGCCCTAGGGGAGTCCTACTCCCACCGGGAGTAGGATTCCCCCTTTCCTAGTCCAACTAGTAACCCTTCCATATAGTAGGAGTAGGAGAGAAGGAAAGGAAGAGAGAAGGAGAAGGAAGAAGGGTGCCCCCTCCCTAGTCCAATTCGGACTAGACCAAGGGAGGCGGCGGCCACCCTTTGGGCGCGTTTTCTCCTTTCCCGTATGGCCCATTAAGGCCCAATACGAATTCCCGTAACTCTCGGTACTCCAAAAATACCGAATCACTCGGAACCTTTCCGAACTCGAATATAGTCGTCCAATATATCGATCTTTACGTCTCGACCATTTGAGACTCCTCGTCATGTCCCCGATCTCATCCGGGACACGAACTCCTTCGGTACATCAAAACTCATAAACTCATAATATAAGCATCGCCATCGAAACCTTAAGCGTGCGGACCCTACGGTTCGAGAACAATGTAGACATGACCGAGACACGTCTCGGTCAATAACCAATAGTGGGACCTGGATGCCCATATTGGTTCCTACATATTCTCGAAGATCTTTATCGGTCGAGACCGCATAACAACATCGTTGTTCCCTTTGTCATCGGTATGTTACTTGCCGAAATTCGATCGTCGGTATCCAATACCTAGTTCAATCTAAATTCTTGGCAAGTCTCTTTACTCGTTCCGTAATACATCATCTCGCAACTAACTCATTGGTTGCAATGCTTGCAAGGCTTAAGTGATGTGCATTACCGAGAGGGCCCAAAGATACCTCTCCGACAATTGGAGTGACAAATCCTAATATCGAAATACGCCAACCCAACATCTGCCTTTGGAGACACCTGTAGTACTCCTTTATAATCACCCAGTTACGTTGTGACGTTTGGTAGTACCCAAAGTGTTCCTCCGGTAAACGGGAGTTGCATAATCTCATAGTTATAGGAACATGTATAAGTCATGGATAAAAGCAGTAGCAACATACTAAACGATCGTGTGCTAAGCTAATGGAATGGGTCATGTCAATCAGATCATTCAACTAATGATGTGACCTTGTTAATCAAATGACAACACCTTTGTCTATGGTTAGGAAACTTAACCATCTTTGATTAACAAGCTAGTCAAGTAGAGGCATACTAGTGACACTCTGTTTGTCTATATATTCACACATGTATTATGTTTCCGGTTAATACAATTCTAGCATGAATAATAAACATTTATCATGATATGAGGAAATAAATAATAACTTTATTATTGCCTCTAGGGCATATTTCCTTCAGTCTCCCACTTGCACTAGAGTCAATAATCTAGATCACATCACCATGTGATTAACATTGATAGTTCACATCATCATGTGATTAACACCCATAGTTCACATCGCCATGTGACCAACACCCAAAGGGTTTACTAGATTCAGTAATCTAGTTCAAATCGCTATGTGATTAACACCCAAAGAGTACTAAGGTGTGATCATGTTTTGCTTGTGAGACAATCTTAGTCAACGGGTCTTTCACATTCAGATCCGTTATGTATTTTGCAATTTTCTATGTCTACAATGCTCTGCACGGAGCTACTTTAGCTAATTGCTCCCACTTTCAATATGTATCTAGATCGAGACTTAGAGTCATCGGATCGGTGTCAAAACTTGCATCGGCGTAACACTTTACGGACGAACCTCTTGTCATTTCCATAATCGAGAAACATATCCTTATTCCATTAAGGATAATTTTGACCGTTGTCGATGATCTACTCCTAGATCACTATTGTACTCCTTGCCAAACTCGATTGTAGGGTATACAATAGATCTGGTACACAACATGGCATACTTTATAGAACCTATGGCCAAGGCATAGGGAATGACTTTCATTCTCTTTCTATCTTCTGCCGTGGTCAGGTTTTGAGTCTTACTCAATTTCACACCTTGTTACACAGGCAAGAACTCTTTCTTTGACTATTCCATTTTGAACTACTTCAAAATCTTGTCAAGGTATGTACTCATTGAAAAACTTATCAAGCGTCTTGATCTATCTCTATAGATCTTGATGCTCAATATGCAAGTAGCTTTACTGAGGTATTTATTTTAAAGAACTCCTTTCAAACACTCCTTTATGCTTTGCAGAATAATTCTACATTATTTCCGATCAACAATATGTCATTCACATATACTTATCAGAAATATTGTAGTGCTCCCACTCACTTTCTTGTAAATACAGGCTTCACCGCAAGTCTGTATAAAACTATATGCTTTGATCAACTTATCAAAGCGTATATTCCAACTCCGAGATGCTTGCACCGGTCCATAGATGCACATTTTGTTAACACCTTTAGGATCGACAAAACCTCTTGGTTGCATCACATACAACTCTTCTTTAATAACTCCATTAAGGAATGCAGTTTTGTTTATCCATTTGCCAGATTTCATAAAATGCGGCAATTGCTAACATGATTCGGACAGACTTAAGCATCGATCTGGTGAGAAAATCTCATCGTATTCAACCCCTTGAACTTGTTGAAAACCTTTTGCAACAAGTCGAGCTTAGTGGATAGTAACACTACTATCAGTGTCCGTCTTCCTCTTGAAGATCCATTTATTTAACATGGCTTGCTGATCATCGAGCAAGTCAATCAAAGTCCATACTTTGTTCTCATACATGGATCATATCTCAGATTTTATGGCCTCAAGCCATTTCGTGGAATCTGGGCTCATCATCGCTTCCTCATAGTTCGTAGGTTCATCATGGTCTAGTAACATGACTTCCGCAGTATTACCGTACTACTCTGGTGCGGACTGTACTTTGGTTTACCTACGAGATTCGTTAGTAACTTGATCTGAAGTTACATGATCATCATCATTAGCTTCCTCACTAATTGGTGTAGTAGTCACAGGAACAGATTTCTGTGATGAACTACTTTAGAATAAGGGAGAAGGTACAATTACCTCATCAAGTTCTACTTTCCTCCCACTCACTTCTTTCGAGAGAAACTCCTTCTCTAGAAAGGATCCATTTATAAGCAACGAATGTTTTGCCTTCGGATCTGTGATAGAAGGTGTAACCAACAATTTCCTTTGGGTATTCTATGAAGACGCACTTCTCCGATTTGGGTTTGAGCTTATCAGGATGAAACTTTTTCACATAAGCATCGCAGCCCTAAACTTTAAGAAACGACAACTTTGGTTTCTTGCTAAACCACAGTTCGTATAGTGTCGTCTCAACGGATTTAGATGGTGCCCTATTTAACGTGAATGCAGCTGTCTCTAATGCATGATCCCAAAACAATATTGGTAAATCGGTAAGAAACATCATAGATTGTACTATATCCAATAAAGTACGGTTATGACGTTCGGACACACCATTCGATGTGGTGTTCGGTGGCATGAATTTGTGAAACTATTCCACATTGTTTTAATTGAAGACCAAACTCGTAACTCAAATATTTGTCTCCGCGATCGGATCGTAGAAACCTTATTTTCTTGTCACGATGATTTTCCACTTCACTCTGAAATTCTTTGAACCTTTCAACTATTTTAGACTTATGTTTCATCAAGTAGATATACCCATATCTGCTCAAATCATCTGTGAAGGTCAGAAAATAACGATACCCGCCGCGAGCCTTAACACTCATTGGATCTCATACATCAGTATGTATTATTTCCAATAAGTCAGTTGCTCGCTCCACTGTTCCGGAGAACGGAGTCTTAGTCATCTTGCCCATGAGGCATGGTTCAAGCATCAAGTGATTCATAATCAAGTGATTCCAAAATCCCATCAGCATGGAGTTTCTTCATGCGCTTTACACCAATATGACCTAAACGGCAGTGCCACAAATAAGTTGCACTATCATTATTAACTTTGCATCTTTTGGTTTCAATATTATGAATATGTGTATCACTACGATCGAGATCCAATGAACCATTTTCATTGGGTGTGTAACCATATAAGGTTTTATTCATGTAAACAGAACAACAGTTTATTCTCTTACTTAAATGAATAATGTATTGCAATAAACACGATCAAATCATATTCATGCTTAACGCAAACACCAAATAACATTTATTTAGGTTCAACACTAATCCCGAAAGTATAGGGAGTGTGCGATGATGATCATATCAATCTTGAAACTACTTTCAACACACATCGTCACTTCACCCTTAACTAGTTTCATTTTATACGCAACTCCGTTTGAGTTACTACTCTTAGCAACTGAACCAGTACCAAATACCGAGGGGTTGCTATAAACACTAGTAAAGTACACATCAATAACATGTATATCAAATATACCTTTGTTCACTTTGCCATCCTTCTTATCCGCCAAATACTTGGGGTAGTTCTGCTTCCAGTGACTAGTCCCTTTGCAGTAGAAGCACTTAGTCTCAGGCTTAGGTCCAGACTTGGGTTTCTTCACTTGAGCAGCAACTTGCTTGCCGTTCTTCTTGAAGTTCCCTTCTATCCCTTTGCCCTTTTCTTGAAACTAGTGGTCTTGTTAACCATCAACACTTGATGTTCTTTCTTGATTTCTACCTTCATCGATTTCATCATCATGAAAATTCGGGAATCATTTTCATCATCCCTTGCATACTATAGTTCATCACGAAGTTCTACTAACTTGGTGATGGTGACTTAGAGAATTCTGTCAATCACTATCTTATCTGGAAGATTAACTACCACTTGATTCAAGCGATTGTAGTACCCAGACAATCTGAGCACATGCTCACTAGTTGAGCGATTCTCCTCCATCTTTTAGCTATAGAACTTGTTGGAGACTTCATATCTCTCAACTCGGGTATTTGCTTGGAAATATTATCTTCAACTCTGGAACATCTCATATGGTCCATGATGTTCAAAACATCTTTGAAGTCCCGATTCTAAGCCATAAAGCATGGTGCACAAAACTATCAAGTAGTCATCATATTGAGCTAGCCAAGCGTTCATAACGTGCGCATACGCTCCCGCAATAGGTCATCACCTAGCGGTGCATTAAGGACATAATTCTTCTGTGCAGCATTGAGGATAAACCTCAGATCGCGGATTCAATCCGCATCATTGCTACTAACATTTTTCAACACAATTTTCTCTAGGAACATATGAAAAGCAACAACGCGAGCTATTGATCTACCAGGACTAATTTGCAAAATACTACCAGGACTAAGTTCATGATAAATTTAAGTTCAATTAATCATATTACTTAAGAACTCCCACTTAGACAGACATCTCCCTAGTCACCTAAGTGATCACGTGACCCAAATCAACTAAACCATAACCGATCATCACGTGAGATGGAGCAGTTTTCAATGGTGAACATCTTATGTTGATCATATCTACTATATGATTCACGCTCGACCTTTCGGTCTCCGTGTTCCGAGGCCATATCTGCATATGCTAGGCTCGTCAAGTATAACCTGAGTATTCTGCGTGTGCAAAACTGGCTTGCACCCGTTGTAGATGTACGTAGAGCTTATCACACCCGATCATCACGTGGTGTGCGGGCACGACGAACTTTGGCAATGGTGCATACTCGGGAGAACACTTCTTGATAATTTTAGTGAGAGATCATCTTAAAATGCTACCGTCAATCAAAGCAAGATAAGATGCATAAAGGATAAACATCACATGCAATCAATATAAGTGATATGATATGGCCATCATCATCTTGTGCTTGTGATCTCCATCTTGAAGCACCATTGTGATCACCATCGTCACCGCGCGACACCTTGATCTCCATCGTAGCATCGTTGTCGCCACGCCATCTATTGCTTCTCGACTATCGCTACCGCTTAGTGATAAAGTAAAGCGATTACTGAGGTGTTTGCATTTCATACAATAAGCGACAACCATATGGCTCCTGCCATTGTCGATAACCGGTTACAAAACATGATCATCTCATACAATAAAATATAGCATCACGTCTTGACCATATCACATCACAACATGCCTGCAAAAACAAGTTAGACGTCCTCTACTTTGTTATTGCAAATTTTACGTGGCTGCTACGGGCTTAGCAAGAACCGTTCTTACCTACGCATCAAAAACCACAACGATAGTTTGTCAAATAGACTCCGTTTTAACCTTCACAAGGACCGGCGTAGCACACTCAGTTCAACTAAAGTGAGAGAGCAGACACCCGCCGGTCACCTTTAAGCATTAGTGCTCGTAGCGGTGAAACCAGTCTCGCGTAAGCGTCACGCGTAATGTCGGTCCGGGCGCTTCATCTCACAATACCGCTGAACCAAAGTATGACATCTTTGGTAGGCAGTATGACTTGTATCGTCCACAACTCACTTGTGTTCTACTCGTGCAAAACATCAAACCATAAAAACCTGGCTCGGATACCACTGTTGGGGAACGTAGTAATTTCAAAAAAATTCCTACGCACACGCAAGATCATGGTGATGCATAGCAACGAGTGGGGAGAGTGTTGTCTACGTACCCTCGTAGACCGAAGCGGAAGCGTTGACGCAACGTAGAGGAAGTAGTCGTACGTCCTCCCGGTCCAACCGATTCAAGCACCGTTACTCCGGCACCTCCGAGTTCTTGACACACGTACAGCTCGATGACGCACCCCGATCTCCGATCCAGCAGAGGTGCGGGGAGGAGTTCGTCAAGACGACGGCGTGGGACGATCTTGATGTTCTCTGTCGCAGGCTTCGCCTAAGCACCGCTACAATATGACCGAGGTGTAATATCGTGGAGGGGGCACGCACACGGCTAAGGAACGATCTCAATGATCAACTTGTGTGTCTATGGGGTGCCCTACCTCCGTATATAAAGGAGTGGAGGAGGGGAGGGCGGCCCTCTCTATGGCGCGCCCTAGGGGAGTCCTACTCCCACCGGAGTAGGATTCCCCCTTTCCTAGTCCAACTAGTAACCCTTCCATATAGTAGGAGTAGGAGAGAAGGAAAGGGAAGAGAGAAGGAGAAGGAAGAAGGGTGCGCCCCCTCCCTAGTCCAATTCGGACTAGACCAAGGGAGGCGGCGGCCACCCTTTGGCCCTTTTCTCCTTTCCCATATGGCCCATTAAGGCCCAATACGAATTCCGTAACTCTCCGGTACTCAAAAATACCGAATCACTCGGAACCTTTCCGAACTCGAATATAGTCGTCCAATATATCGATCTTTACGTCTCGACCATTTCGAGACTCCTCGTCATGTCCCCGATCTCATCCGGGACACGAACTCCTTCGGTACATCAAAACTCATAAACTCATAATATAAGCATCATCGAAACCTTAAGCGTGCGGACCCTACGGTTCGAGAACAATGTAGACATGACCGAGACACGTCTCGGTCAATAACCAATAGTGGGACCTGGATGCCCATATTGGTTCCTACATATTCTCGAAGATCTTTATCGGTCGGACCGCATAACAACATACGTTGTTCCTTTGTCATCGGTATGTTACTTGCCCGAATTCGATCGTCGGTATCAATACCTAGTTCAATCTCGTTACGCAAGTCTCTTTACTCGTTCCGTAATACATCATCTCGCAACTAACTCATTGGTTGCAATGCTTGCAAGGCTTAAGTGATGTGCATTACGAGAGGGCCCAAAGATACCTCTCCGACAATTGGAGTGACAAATCCTAATATCGAAATCGCCAACCCAACATCTGCCTTTGGAGACACCTGTAGTACTCCTTTATAATCACCCGATTCACGTTGTGACGTTTGGTAGTACCAAAGTGTTCCTCCGTAAACGGAGTTGCATAATCTCATAGTTATAGGAACATGTATAAGTCATGGATAAAAGCAGTAGCAACATACTAAACGATCGTGTGCTAAGCTAATGGAATGGGTCATGTCAATCAGATCATTCAACTAATGATGTGACCTTGTTAATCAAATGACAACACCTTTGTCTATGGTTAGGAAACTTAACCATCTTTGATTAACAAGCTAGTCAAGTAGAGGCATACTAGTGACACTCTGTTTGTCTATATATTCACACATGTATTATGTTTCCGGTTAATACAATTCTAGCATGAATAATAAACATTTATCATGATATGAGGAAATAAATAATAACTTTATTATTGCCTCTAGGGCATATTTCCTTCACTGCTGTCACTGGGAAAGGACACCGCAAGATTGAACCCAAAGCTAAGCACTTCTCCCATTGCAAGAAAGATCAATCTAGTAGGCCAAACCAAACTGATAATTCGAACAGACTTGCAAAGATAACCAATCATACATAAAAGAATTCAGAGGAGATTCAAATATTTCTCATAGATAAACTTGATCATAAACCCACAATTCATCGGATCTCGACAAACACACCGCAAAAAGAGTTACATCAAATAGATCTCCAAGAAGATCGAGGAGAACTTTGTATTGAGATTCAAAGAGAGAGAAGAAGCCATCTAGCTAATAACTATGGATCCGAAGGTCTATGATAAACTACTCACAACTCATCGGAGAGGCTATGGTGTTGATGTAGAAGCCCCCCGTGATCGATTCCCCCTCCGGGGAGCGCCGGAAAAGGCTCCAAGATGGGATCTCACGGGTACAGAAGGTTGCGGCCGTGGAAATAGGGTTTTGTGGTGATCCTGGATGTTTTCAGGGTATGTATATATATATATAGGCGAAGGAAGTCGGTCAGGGGAGCCTTGAGGGGCCCACGAGGGTGGGGGGCGCGCCTCCCTGCCTCATGGCCGTCTCGTTTGCTTCTTGACGTCCACTCCAAGTCTCCTGGATTGCGTTTGTTCCAAAAATAACTCTCCCGAAGGTTTCATTCCGTTTGGACTCCGTTTGATATTCCTTTTCTGCGAAACACTGAAATAGAAAAAAAACAATTTGGGCTGAGCCTCCGGTTAATAGGTTAGTCCCAAAAATGATATAAAAGTGTATAGGAAAGCCCATAAATATCCAAAACATGTAATATAATAGCATGGAACAATTAAAAATTATAGATACGTTGGAGACGTATCACCCAGAAGTGCTACTTGTGAGCTGCGTTGGGATTTCCTCGAAGAGGAGAGGATGATGCAGTACAGTAGAGATAAGTATTTCCCTCAGTTAAGAACCAAGGTTATCAATCTAGTAGGAGAATCACGCAACACCTCGTTAGCAGTACCTACACACAAAAAAACAAATACTTGCACCCAACGCAAACAAGGGGTTGTCAATGCCTCAACGGTTAATTGCAAGGATCAAACCTCGTAGTAATAGATAGGTAAATAAAACACAAAATAAAGTAAAGTAAATAAAATTGCAGCAATGTATTTTTGCATTTTGATATATGATAAAAATAGACCCGGGGGCCATAGTAATCACTAGAGGCTTCTCTCTTGAAAATAGTATACGGTGGGTAAACAAATTACTGTTGGGCAATTGATTGAAAAGCTAATAACCATGACGATATCCAAGGCAATGATCATGTATATAGGCATCACGTCCAAGATAAGTAGACTGACTCCTGCCTACATCTTGTATTATTACTCCACACATCGACCGCTATCCAGCATGCATATAGAGTATTAAGTTCATAAAGAATGAAGTAATGCCTTAAGCAAGATGACATGATATAGACAAAGTAAAATCACGCATGAATAAACCCCATCATTTTATTCTTAATGGCAATAATACAAATACGCGTCTTGTCCCTTTCTGTCACTGGGATATAGATCACCGCAAGATTGAACTAATCACAAATCACATCTTTCATTGCAAGAAAAAACAATCTAGTTGGACAAACCAAATCAATAGATCGAAGAGAAATACAAAGCTATAATAATCATGCATAAAAGAGTTCCCAGAAGACTCAAATAATATTCATGGATAATCTGATCATAAATTCACAATTCATCGTACATCGAATAGCTCTCCAAGAACATCGAGAAGAACATTGTATTGAAGATCAAAGAGAGAGAAGAAGCCATCTAGCTACTAGATATGGACCCGTAGGTCTTTGGTAAACTACTCACATATCATGGAAAGGGCAACAAGGTTGATGTAGAGCCCCTCCATGGTCGATTCCCCCTCCGGCAGAGTGTCGGGGAAGGCCTGCAGATGGGATCTCACGAGAACAAAAACTTGCGGGGGCAGAAAATGTATTTCGATCGGCTTTCTTATGTCAGGGGAATATTTGAGAATTTATGGAGGCGGAATAAGGTCAAGAGGTGCCACGAGGGGCCCACAAGCCTAGGGGGTGTGCCTCCCGAGCTTGTCGCTCCCTCGTGGCTCGCCGTCTTCTCCTGAACCTTCTAGGGTCTCTTTTGGTCCAAAAAAAATTAACCCAAAGTTTTTTCTCCGTTTGTACTCTGTTTGATATTGATTTCCTGAAAAGCCAAAAACAAGCATAAAAACAGCAACTGGCACTGGGCAGTAGGTTAATAGGTTAGTCCCAAAAAATGATATATAATTGCATACAAAACATCCAAGATTGATACTATAATAGCATGAAACAATTAAAAATTATAGATATGTTGAAGACATATCAATAAACACATGTGGAATGACAAACGAAAAAATAAGATTCCTATTCTCGCTTCTAAGACTAGCTCAAGTGTTCTCAGTGAACATGTTTTCTTGATTTTAGAATATTGTTAAGTGTAACGATAGTCCTAAAACAACATTGAGAGGTTGACGTTAGAAGAACGATCATATTGAATCGGCCCGAACTTGTTTGTTATACTTTGAGATAATATCGTCAGAAGTCAATTGCTATAACAAGGAGTGTTAACGTGTGTTTTAGTTCCTTAGACCATGCGAGTATCATAGTCACTTCCTACCATAGAGTGGACTTTGGGTTGCTGAAACGTCATCTGTAATACGGTGATCGTAGCGACAACTTACAGGTTCATCGGAAAGTTTGACAAGGGACTAGATAGCTTGAGAGTGGGATTTACTCCTCTGACAACAGAGAGACATTCTTAGAACCCTCTCAGTGGGATGACATCCATCATCCTTTGGCCAGACACAGGTGACTATGTAACGGAGATGCCGGAAGATTTCAACGAGAAAGAAGAACAAAAAGGGTAACGAAGAGAACGGTATAATGAGCATGTGTATGACTCAAGAGGATACTGATACATCTCACCTTGGGTTTTGTAAAGTATCACCAAGCAAAGGGAATATCACATGATACCCAAAGGTTCACTCGAATGCCATACTCATAGGGATCGATATGGACGTCCACGGTTCCACTATCGGTCACTGAACAAAGGGGTTTTGTTCATGTCTATGTTTTACCGAACCTATAGGGTCACATGCTTAAGGTAATCACGATCTGCTGAGTGTTAGTAGGACGGGAGTTTGAGGATTTATTTGCGTAATAGTTTTGTTAATATTTGAAATATTTCGAGAGAACCAGAAGTGTATCGGGCTCACCGGAAGGGTTTCGGAGTTTATCGGGCAATACCGGGTATTACTGATAAATAATATATAGGTGAAAAATGTTTCTGAAGATGTTAAATTAGTAATAAAAAGCTCTAGTAATTGTTAAAACAAGCTCTAGTAATTGTTATGAGACTTTTATAATTAATAAATATTAAAGGGCCTTAAAAGTCCAAGAAGTGGGAGGCAACTTGGGCCACAAGGGCCCTAGAGGGGAGGCCGGATTGGGATGGGAAGGACTCCCCCTTCCCCCTTGGCCGACGCAAGGAGGGGAGTCCTTCCCCTCCTCGTGGTCCCCTCCTCTCCCCTCTAACCTATATATACTAGACTTTTGCACCTTTTCAACACACAAGTTTTTGAGCATTCTCTAGTTCTAGTTGGTCATAGTTGATCAATTAGAGCTTGACCTATATCCTCTAATTTTCATAATTAGAAGCCTAGTGTGGTTCTAATCTCCTCACTCTAATTTTCTAACGACGATTAGCTCTGGACGGCGAAGCCGAGTGTGGTCCTAGTTTCTTTTTATCTCTTTTTCCGTTGCTTGTATGTGGTTTGTCGTTGTAACTCTGGCCGTTTGATGACTTTGTTAATGCAAAGTCAGTCTACGTTCGAGCCTTTATTCAGGCTTGAAGATGTCTTTTCTTAAAAAAGAAAAAAGAAAATACACAATAATTTTATCTACACTTATCAACTATAGTCAACAGAATGTACATAGTACTAGAAAAAAAATCATGGGAGCATGTGCAATGAGTTATCGTAAGCATCGAGTCATCAACTGCTTTACCCTCCAGTGAAGCATGGTATAATTGTTTTATATTGTTAGTTATTAGTAGCTAAAACCAACAATCGACCACTAATCCACCGACCCACGAGCATTCTTTGACGGTCAAACAAAAAAAAAACAGCAAAAAAACCCAACTACAAATCAATATATACCTTTGGCGCACGTTTCCCCCTCGCTTTCTTTATCGTCCATCCTTTCACCTCTTCTTCGCGTCGCCGCCCTCCTCCTCTCCCTCGTCATTGTTGTGTATGGCACTACTCTCACCGGTGACGCCGAAGCCCTAGAGGTAGGAGCCGAGACCCAATCAACATGCATGTGAGCGTGTTACCGACCTCGTTGCATCGACAATCCACCTTGCCTCGCCATTCCCTGATCCTTTCCCCTTCCCATTTCTCGTCTTTCCTCCTTTTTATCTTTCTTCTCTCCTCCATTCATCCGCCATTCATCTCCTCGTGCTGAATGGTCCGCCGTGATTGCGTTCTAAGAACCGGGTCAAAAAATGTTACGAAATCTAAAACTTTTCTACTATTCGAACGCAACGACTTCGGTTGGTCCCTTGGATGCCGGCGAAAAAAAAACACTGATATTTCTCATCTACAAGATTCACTACTAGTGGTTCGAGAAAATGCCACGTTTCTATTTCGGCTCGACAAAATGACACATCTTTTCTCTCTCTTTTTTTTTCTTCTCGTTTCTTTGGAAAAAAATAACACGTCCTTGCCTCTCTAACACGTGGGGCCTGGAGGACCACCTGCCAGTGACTGACAGTTGTAGAAGGCGCTGCCGGTGGTGCTTCCCTACCAGCACCGCACCGGCCCAGTCGCCTCCCCACCACCGCCACACCAAACTGCGGCGGTCGCATCCCCACCTCACCTTCTCCGAATATCCACCGCCCCCGGCCGCCCCGCCTCGCCTCGCCTCCCACGCACGCCACTGTCTCGCCGCCCTCCCCCGAACCCAGCCCCAACCCCCACTCCAACCTCCCCCCCAGATCCCAACCCCCCGCCGCCCCGCCGGCCCAGATCTCGATCCGCGGATCCGCCGCGGCGTGGCGGGCCGCCGGGTGATCCCATGGCCCCCGCCTTAGCCCCCCTCCTCGCCTGCCTCGCGGTCCTGGCGGCCGTGGCCGACGCGGCGTGCCGGCACACCAACCTGACGGCGGGCTTCGCGGCGGACCTCACCATGCTGCAGCACCAGCTGCGGGGCACGGTGCGCCTCGACCCCTCCGGCGCCTGCGCGCTCCAGCTCACGCGCTTCGACCTCCTCGCGGCCTCCCCCTCCGCGCGCTTCTGGGCCGCCGACGGCCCTTCCCTCGACGACCTCGCCAAAGGCCGCCCCTTTTCGCCGCTCCCGCTCAACGCCACCTTCCGCAACGAGACACTCCGCCTCCCCTTCGCCGCCCCGCTGCCGCCGCTCCTCGCCATCTTCGACCCCGACACCTCCTCCGACCTCGGCCACGTCTTCCTCTCCGCCGCCTCCAACTCCTCCAACGCCACCGCCGCTCTCGCCTCCCGGATCGCCACGCCCACCATGTTCGACAACTGCGTCCAGCTCTCTGAGGGCTACCGCCTTCGCTGGACGCTCAACGCATCCGCCGGCGAGGTCGACATCGGCCTCGAGGCCGCGGTCGGCTCCGAGTACTACATGGCCTTCGGGTGGGCTGACCCCAAGGCCAACTCCCCTGCCATGGTCCGCTCCGACGTCGTCGTCGCTGGCTTCACCGAGGAAGGTATGCCGTTCGCCGAGGACTACTACATTACCGACTACAGTGAGTGCACCATGGGGAAGGATGACCTGCCTGTGTCCGGAGTGTGCCCGGACAGTGCTTATGATGACGGGAGAAACGATTCCAGGCTGGTTTATGGGCACCGGCGGGATGGTGTGTCTTTCGTCAGGTACAAGAGGAAACTCGACAGTGAGGATGACAAATATGATGTGCTTGTTGGTGCCACGGAGGAGATGGCTGTGGTCTGGGCCATTGGAAAGCTGCGTCCGCCGGACACTTTGCGGCCGCACTACCTTCCGCAGAATCATGGGGGTCCGAGAGATGAAACCTTTGGGTTGATGAGGCTCAATTTGTCCGAGGCGGTGGACAGTTGCCTTGGACCGTTGGATGCCGACAATAAGCAAGACCAGGACAGGATCATTGCCGATGGGAAGACGCCACTGGTTGTGACATCCGCTCCAGCAGTGCGCTACCCAAACCCACCAAACCCTGACAAGGTGATTTACATCAACAAGAAGGAGGCGCCACTCCTGAAGGTCGAGAGGGGTGTGCCGGTGAAGTTCTCAGTGCAGGCTGGGCATGATGTGGCACTGTATGTCACTTCAGACCCCATCGGTGGAAATGCCACTTTGAGGAATAAGACTGAGGTTATATATGCCGGTGGCCCTGATGTTCATGGTGTGCCAGCAACCCCCACAGAATTGGTTTGGCTGCCTGATAGGAATACACCTGATCTTGTCTACTACCAGTCGGTGTATGAAGCAAAGATGGGGTGGAAGGTTCAAGTGGTTGATGGAGGCCTCAGTGACATGTACAATAACAGTGTCCTGTTGGATGATCAGCAGGTTACTCTGTTTTGGACTCTGTCCACTGACTCTATATCTATAGCAGCTCGAGGTGAGAAGAAAAGCGGGTACCTTGCTGTCGCGTTTGGGAGTGGGATGCTGAACAGTTATGCCTATGTTGGCTGGGTAGGCAATGATGGAGTTGGGAGGGTCAAGACTTACTGGATTGATGGAAAGAGTGCAGCAGGTATTCATTCTACATCTGAAAATTTAACCTATGTCAGATGTAAATCAGAAGATGGTGTTATTACGTTTGAGTTTACACGTCCTCTTAAGCCTTCCTGTACTGGAAAGGTGGAGTGCAAGAATATTATTGATCCAACCACACCTCTTAAGGTTGTTTGGGCCATGGGTGCAAGCTGGTCAGGAGATGATCTGACGGACAGTAATATGCATTCGGTCACAAGCAGTCGCCCCATACGTGTTCTTTTGTTGAGAGGTTCAGCTGAGGCAGAACAGGACTTGCGGCCCGTTCTGGCTGTGCATGGATTTATGATGTTTGTGGCCTGGGGCATCTTGCTTCCTGGTGGAATATTGGCTGCTCGGTATTTGAAAAGCTTGAAGGGAGATGGGTGGTACCAAATACACGTCTATCTGCAGTATTCTGGGATCTCTATAATGTTCCTTGGCGTCCTTTTTGCTGCAGCCGAGCTCCGAGGTTTCTATGTTGATTCAGTGCACGTCAAGTTTGGTTTATCAGCCTTACTGTTGGCAGCTTTTCAGCCGCTTAATGCCTATTTCCGGCCCAAGAGGCCCGCTAACGGGGAGGTTCCACCCCGGAACCGTGTCCTCTGGGAGTTTCTACATGTCATCACAGGGAGGTCAGCAATTGTCGTCGGAGTCGTGGCGCTTTTCACCGGAATGAAGCATTTAGGCCAGAGGTATGACAGTGAAAATGTAGAGGAGCTCACCTGGGCCTTGATGCTGTGGGTGCTTTCTGCCATAGTTATAGCTCTGTCCCTAGAATATAAAGAGGTCAAACGAAGGGGCGGCGACCGAAGCTTCAGAGGGCACTGGGTTCTAGGTAACACCGAGGAAGATGACTCGGTTGATCTCTTGCATCCTGACAGCTCTGCCAGGAGTTCAGAATCTAGGCCTTCTGGTGTGATGGAGGTGCAGCTTGAGCCTCTCACTAGATGAGTAGTAGATAGCATAGATCAATCTTTATCTCCCAGTGTCAGATACATACACACACACCAATTCCTGTTTTCAGTCATACAACAGAAACAGATGGTGTCCACAAGCACGGCGACTTTCCGCTCAGAAAGAAAATTGAATTTCTCATGCTTGTTTCTTCTACCATGGCAGAATGGTACCAGGCTACATAGGATCTTCAAATTATGCCTTTGATTCCTTGCTTCACACTGTTCAGATTGTATAGTGTACATTTTGTTTTTTCACAATAGACAGGCACAATTTGTTACATTGCCCCCAAGTAATTCTTTTCCCCATCTGATTTTGAGAAAGAGAGATAAGATATACATTTTGTTATATCCGCAGCACCATTAACTGGGCAGAGCATTCAAGGGAGAGAAATTGTGTATCATAGTGCTAATGCTATTCAATATTCATTTTGGGATAAAAGGCAACAGATGTTGTAATGTGGTTAGAATTTTGAACATCTCCATAACTACTGGAATATCTTCAGTTTGTTGACTGGTCATTCCATTAAACTTTGCAGTAGAGAATATCACTGATGAGTGGTAAGATTGGCTTTTTCATGCCAGGTTTTTTGCGCCAATGTGATAATATCGTCACTGATGCTATTTGCAAGTTGAAAAAGTATAAAAATGCGCTCATATGAAAAATGCTAGAGTAATCTGCATTCAAGGGTATCTGGATATGCACCATGTACAGAAATACTAATTTGTTCTGAATCTGCGGCATCAAAGGAGAGAAATTGTGTATCATAGTGGGATATTATTAAATATATTTGTTACGAGAATGTGAGATAAAAGGCAAAGGATTGTACTGTCTGTTGTATGTTCCCAGTGCATCTCCATGTCTATTGGAACATCTTCAGAGTATTTACTGATCATTCTATGAAACTTCAACATAGGTACAACAGTGGTATTGGTTTTTTCGTGTCAGGTTTTTTGGATCGACGATTCATCTCCGCCTCATTTGCAAGCTGGGAAATGTGTGCTTGTATGAACTTTATCGTTTTAAGCTTTGGATGTGAAGTGGCCATCACTTAAAACTCCAGCGTTTCCATATCCTGTCAGCTGCTATGTCCTGATTATTATGTACTCCCTTTGTAAACAAATAGAAGACATTTATGTCTTATATTTGTTTACAGAGGATTGCAGTCCAGAGTTATGAATATGAACGAGCAGTATCCCGCTGCTATGACGAAGCGTAGAACCCTTTGTCTCGGGCCGCATTGCATTTATATGGCCGAAGCCTTGAAGCACAAGTTTACAAGAGATCGATCGTGATCTGATCGAGAGAGAGATTACATGGGATACGGGAGAGAAGAGAAGATAGATAGAGATGCAGTTTAAACAACTATCCTATCTCTATACAGCTTTGTATTCTAACACTCCCCCTCAATCTAAACCCTACTTGCTAAGGTTAAGATTGTACTTGAAATCATCTAATCTCCTCGTTGTCAAAGGTTTTGTGAATCCATCAGCAAGTTGATCACCTGTCGGAATAAACCTTATATCAAGCAGTTTGCGTGCCACTCTTTCTCTGACAAAATGAAAATCAACCTCAATATGCTTTGTCCGTGCATGGAAAACAGGATTAGCTGAAAGGTAAGTTGCACCAATGTTATCACACCACAATCTTGCAGCCTGTGGAACTTTAATTCCAAGTTCATGTAACAATGTCTCGAATCCACATTACTTCATTTGTTGCATTAGCTAAAGCTTTATACTCAGCCTCGTGCTTGAACGTGAGACTGTTGCTGCTTTTCTTGCACTCCATGACACAAGGTTTGTTCCGTAAACACAGCAAAGCCACTGTTGACCTTCTATCATCAAGACACCCGCCTAATCTGCATCGAGTAAGTGACACAAGCATAGAAGAGGACTTGACAATCAAGACCAAGCCCTATGTAAATTTGAGATACCTCAAAATCCTTTTCTTGCTGTCCAATGAACAGTAGTAGGAGCATGCAAATATTGACATACTTTGTTAACAGAATATGCAATATCGGGACGTGTAAGAGTCAAGTATTGTAATGCACCTACAACACTTACGTAATTTGTTGCATCATCCGCCCAAGTGCTTCTCCACTTTCCACAAGAAGTTTTTTCAAGTAGAGATAGGTGTCTTGGTGGCTTACACTTTTCCATACCTACCCTTCTGAGAATGTCCATGGTGTGTTTCTCTTGTGTAAGAAGTATGCCATCATTTACCTTCTTGACCTCAATTCCAAGAAAGTAATGTAGATCTCCCAAATCTTTGAGAGCAAACTCCAACTTCAAATCCTTAAGCAGACAAGTTGTAGCATCTGAACTGGAATTGGCAACGATTATATCATCAACATAAACAAGAACAAATATAGTAACATTGTTCTTATGATAAAAGAATAATGAGGTATCTGCTCTTGATGGTGTAAATCCAAGCTTTTGCAACTATGTACTTAACCTTGAATACTAGGCTCTTGGGGCCTGTTTTAACCCATACAACGTTTTGTCCAACTTACAGACATAATTTGGTGTGTTCTTGTTTTCATATCCTGGTGGCTGCCTCATGAACACTTCTTCCTCAAGAACACCATGAAGAAAGCGCGTTACAACGTCTAGGCGTCGAGGCTCCAGCCTCGGAAATAGCAATAGACAATACAAGTTGAATAGTAGCTGACTTAATAACAGGACTAAATGTATCTTCATAATCTATACCAAACCTCTGCTTAAAACCTTTTGCAACTAATCTGGCTTTGTACCTGTCTATACTTCCATCAGCTCTTTTCTTAATTTTATATACCCATTTGCAATCAATCACATTTGCATCCCTCTTTGGGGAAACTAATCGCCAAGTTTTGTTTTGAATTAATGCATCATATTCAACATCCATAGCCTTCTTCCAATCCTTGTGTGCAAGAGCATCATGCAAATTTGTTGGCTCACCAACAGTCGTGAGAAAAGCTCGTTTGAGTTTATCATACCTGATTGTACCATCTGTATATTGCTTCTCTTTGACAATACCTGACCGAGCACGTGTATGACGGAGAGGAGCTGAAGTTGCTGCAGAAATAGGCATGGATCCGTCTGGCACAGAAGATCCTCCGTCTGGTGCAGAAGAAAGCGCAGAAGAAGGCGCAGAAGATCCTCCTCGAACGGCTCCTCCAACGGGAATGGCAGATACGCTCCCCCCGTCGCTATCGGCATTGGGACGCGTGGCGCAGGGGGAAACGCTGCGGCGCGGGCTGATTGGCTCTGCACTGGTGGGCCCCGCGCCTGTCGAGCTGTCGGCCACCGGGGCAGAGCCGCTGATTGGCTCCACGCCTGGGTCGCGGTCGGCCACCCGACCGGGCGTTGCGGGAGACGCGAGGCGATCCGCCTGGGATCCCGCTCCCGTCAGACTGGACCGCAGATCAGCCTCGGATCGCGTGACCGCAGTGCCAGGTGAATCTGCCTGGGATCTGGCGCCTGTTTTGGCTGCATCTGCTGCATCTACACACATAAAATTGAAGGAAATATGCCCTAGAGGCAATAATAAAGTTATTATTTATTTCCTTATTTCATGATAAATGTTTATCATTCATGCTAGAATTGTATTAACCGGAAACATGATACATGTGTGAATGCATAGACAAAACAATATGTCACTAGTATGCCTCTACTAGACTAGCTTGTTAATCAAAGATGGTTATGTTTCCTAACCATGAACAAAAGGTTGTTATTTGATTAACAAGGTCACATCATTAGTAGAATGATCTGATTGACATGACCCAATCCATTAGCTTAGCACACGATCGTTTAGTATGTTGCTACTGCTTTCATCCATGACATATACATGTTCTGTAACTATGAGATTATGCAACTCCGTTTACGGAGGAACACTTTGGTGCTACCAAACGTCACAACGAATCGGGTGATTATAAAGGAGTACTACTGGTGTCTCCAAAGGCGGATGTTGGGTTGGCGTATTTGAGATTAGGTTTTGTCACTCCGATTGTCGGAGAGGTATCTCTGGGCCCTCTCGGTAATGCACATCACTAAAGCCTTGCAAGCACTACAACTAATGAGTTAGTTGTGAGATGGTGTATTACGGAACGAGTAAAGAGACTTGCCGTAACGAGATTGAACTAGGTATTGGATACCGACGATCGAATCTCGGGCAAGTAACATACCGATGACAAAGGGAACAACGATGTTGTTATGCGGTCGACCGATAAAGATCTTCGTAGAATATGTAGGAACCAATATGGGCATCCAGGTCCCGCTGTTGGTTATTGACCGTGAATAGTTCTAGGTCATGTATACATTGTTCTCGAACCGTAGGGTCCGCACGCTTAAGGTTTCGATGGCGATGTTATTATGAGTTTATGTATTTTGATGTACCGAAGAAGTTGAGTCCGGATGTGATCACGGACATGACGAGGAGTCTCGAAATGGTCGAGACATAAAGATTGATATATTGGAAGCCTATGTTTGGAGTTGGAATGGTTCCGGTAAAACAGAATTTTCTAGAGTACCGGAGGTTACGGAACCCCGGGAGGTAAATGGGCCATAGTGGGCCTTAGTGGAAAGGAGAAGGGCCAGCCCTAGGTGGCGCGCCTCCCCTTCCCTAGTCCTACTAGGACTAGGAAAGGGGCCGCCCCCCTCTCTCTTTCCCTCAGGAATCCTAGTCCAACTAGGATTGGGGAATCCTACTCCCAGGAGGAGTAGGACTCCTCGGCAGCGCCTCCCTTGGCCGGCCGGCCCCTCCCCTTGCTCCTTTATATACGAGGCAGGGGGCACCCTAGGACACACAAGTTAGATCTACGGATCGTTCCTTAGCCGTGTCGGTGCCCCCTCCACCATATTCCACCTCGGTTATACTGTCGTGAAGCTTAAGCGAAGCCTGCGCCGGTGAAACATCAAGATCGTCACCACGCCGTCGTCTTGCCGACGAACTCTCCTCGACACTCGGCTGGATCGAGTACGAGGGCGTCATCGAGCTGTACGTGTGTCAAGAACTCGGGGCGCCGAGTGTGGCGCTAGGATCGGTCGGATCGCGAGGAGAACGTCGACTACTTCCTCTACGTTGTGATCGCTTCCGCCGGGTCTACAAGGGTGTGTGGACAACACTCTCCCTCTCGTTGCTATTCATCACCATGATCTTGCGTGTGCGTAGGAAATTTTTGAAATTACTCGTTCCCCAACAAATGGCATCCGAGCCTAGGTTTTATGGTTTGATGTTTTGCACGAGTAGAACACAAGTGAATTGTGGGCGATACAAGTCATACTACCTACCAAGCATGTCATACTTTGGTTCAGCGGTATTGTGAGATGAAGCGGCCCTGACCGACATTACGCAGACGCTTACGCGAGACTGGTTTCACCGCTGCGAGCACTCGTTGCTTAAAGGTGACTGGTGGGTGCTGTCTCTCTCACTTTAGTTGAACTGAGTGTGGCTACGCCCGGTCCTTGAGAAGGTTAAACGGAGTCTATTTGACGAAGTATCGTTGTGGTTTTGATGCGAGGTGAGACTGGTTCTTGCTTAAGCCCGTAGCAGCCACGTAAAATTTGCAACAACAAAGTAGAGGACGTCTAACTTGTTTTTGCAGGGCATGTTGTGATGTGATATGGTCAAGACGTGATGCTATATTTTATTGTATGAGATGATCATGTTTTGTAACCGAAGTTATCGGCAACTGACAGGAGCCATATGGTTGTCGCTTTATTGTATGCAATGCAATCGCCCTGTAATGCTTTACTTTATCACTAAGCGGTAGCGATAGTCGTAGAAGCATAAGTTTGGCGAGACGACAACGATGCTACGATGAAGATCAAGGTGTCGCGCCGATGATGATGGTGATCATGGTGGTGCTGCAAGATGGAGATCATGAAGCACAAGATGATGATGACCATATCATATCACTTATATTGATTTGCATGTGATGTTTATCCTTTTATGCATCTTATCTTGCTTTGATTGACGGTAGCATTATAAGATGATCTCTCACTAAATTATCAAGAAGTGTTCTCCCGAGTATGCACCGTTGCCAAAGTTCGTCGTGCCCGGACACCACGTGATGATCGGTGTGATAAGCTCTACGTCCATCTACAACGGTGCAAGCCAGTTTTGCACACGCAGAATACTCGGGTTATACTTGACGAGCCTAGCATATGCAGATATGGCCTCGGAACACGGAGACCGAAAGGTCGGCGTGAATCATATAGTAGATATGATCAACATAAGATGTTCACCATTGAAAACTACTCCATTTCACGTGATGATCGGTTATGGTTTAGTTGATTTGGATCACGTGATCACTTGGATGACTAGAGATGTTTTTCTAAGTGGGAGTTCTTAAGTAATATGATTAATTGAACTTAAATTTATCATGAACTTAGTACCGATAGTATCTTGCTTGTTTATGTTTGATTGTAGATAGATGGCTCGTCTTTGTTGTTCCGTTGAATTTTAATGCGTTCCTCGAGAAAGCAAAGTTGAAAGATGATGGTAGCAATTACACGGATCGGGTCCGTAACTCGAGGATTATCCTCATTGCTGCACGTAAGAGTTACGCCTGGATGCACCGCTAGGTGCAGACTCGCCGCCGATGCAACCGACGACGTTAAGAACGTCTGGCGAGCAAAGCGATGACTACTCTATAGTTCGATGTGCCATGCTTTACGGCTTAGAACCGGGACTTCAACGACGTTTTGAGCGTCATGGAGCATATGAGATGTTCCAGAGTTAAAGTTGATATTCCAACAGTAATGCCCGGATTGAGAGATATGAAGTCTCCAATAAGTTCTATAGCTGCAAGATGGAGGAGAATAGTTACATTAGTGAGCACATACTCGTAATGTCCGGGTACTACAATCACTTGACACAATTGGGAGTTAATCTTCGGATGATTGTGTCATTGATGAATTCTTCAATCACGCCACCAAGCTACAAAGGCTTCGTGATGAACTATAATATGCAAGGGTTAGTAAAGACTATACCGAGCTCTTCGCAATGCTAAAGGCTGCGGAGGTAGAAATCAAAAAGGAGCATCAAGTGTTGATGGTCAATAAGACCACTAGTTTCAAGAAGAAAGGTAAAGGAAGAAGAAGGGAACTTCAAGAAGAATAGCAAGCAAGTTGCTGCTCAGAGAAGAAACCCAAGTCGGACCTAAGCTGAAACCGAGTGCTTTCTCGCAAGCGACCGGTCCTTTGGAAGCGGAACTGCCCCAAGTATTTGGCGGATAAGAAGGATGGCAAGGTGAACAAAGGTATATGTGATATACATGTTATTGATGTGTACCTTACTAGAGCTCGCAGAGCACTGGTATTTGATACTGGTTCATTGCTAATATTTGCAACTCAAACAGGACTACGGATTGCTTAACACCGGCAAAGGACGAGGTGACGATGCGCGTGGGAAATGGTTCCAAAGTCGATGTGATCGCGGTCGGCACGCTACCTCTACATCTACCTTCGGGATTAGTTTTAGACCTAAATAATAGTTATTTGGTGCCTGCGTTGAGCATGAACATTATATCTGGATCTTGTTTGATGCGAGACGGTTATTCATTTAAATCAGAGAATAATGGTTGTTCTATTTATATGAGTAATATCTTTTATGGTCATGCACCCTTGAGGAGTGGTCTATTTTTGATGAATCTCGATAGTAGTGATACACATATTCATAATGTTGAAACCAAAAGATGCAGAGTTGATAATGATAGTGCAACTTATTTGTGGCACTGCCGTTTAGGTCATATCGGTGTAAAGCGCATGAAGAAACTCCATACTAATGGACTTTTGGAGTCACTTGATTATGAATCACTTGGCACTTGCGAACCGTGCCTCATGGGCAAGATGACTAGAACACCGTTCTCCGGTACTATGGAGAGAGCAACAGATTTGTTGGAAATCATACATACAGATGTATGTGGTCCGATGAATGTTGAGGCTCGTGGCGGATATCGTTATTTTCTCACCTTCACAGATGACTTAAGCAGATATGGGTATATCTACTTAATGAAACATAAGTCTGAAACATTTGAAAAGTTCAAAGAATTTCAGAGTGAAGTTGAAAATCATCGTAACAAGAAAATTAAGTTTCTACGATCTGATCGTGGAGGTGAATATTTGAGTTACGAGTTTGGTCTACATTTGAAACAATGTGGAATAGTTTCCCAACTTACGCCTCCCGGAACACCACAGCGTAATGGTGTGTCCGAACGTCGTAATCGTACTTTACTAGATATGGTGCGATCTATGATGTCTCTTACAGATTTACCGCTATCGTTTTGGGGTTATGCTCTAGAGACGGCCGCATTCACACTGAATAGAACACCGTCGAAATCCGTTGAGACGACACCTTATGAACTATGGTTTGGCAAGAAACCAAAGTTGTCGTTTCTTAAAGTTTGGGGATGCGATGCTTATGTGAAAAAGCTTCAACCGATAAGCTCGAACCCAAATCGGAGAAATGTGTCTTCATAGGATACCCAAAGGAAACAGTTGGGTACACCTTCTATCACAGATCCGAAGGCAAGACATTCGTTGCTAAAATGGATCCTTTCTAGAGAAGGAGTTTCTCTCGAAAGAAGTGAGTGGGAGGAAAGTGGAACTTGATGAGGTAATAGTACCTTCTCCCTTACTTGAAAGTAGTTCGTCGCGAAACCGGTTTCGAGACACCTACACCAAGTAGTGAGGAAGTTGATGATGTTAATCATGAAACTTCAGATCAAGTTACGCAGAACCTCGTAGATCAACCAGAGTAAGATCCGCACTGAGTGGTACGGTAATCCTGTTCGGAAATCATGCTACTAGATCATGATGAACCTACGAACTATGAAGAAGCGATGGTGAGCCCAGATTCGCAAAATGGCTTGAGGCCATGAAATCTGAGATGGGATCCATGTATGAAAACAAAGTATGGACTTTGGTTGACTTGCCCGAGGGTCGGCAAGCAATAGAAAACAAGTGGATCTTCAAGAAGAAGACCGACGCCGACGGTAATGTTATCGTCTACAAAGCTCGACTTGTCGCAAAGGGTTTTCGACAAGTTCAAGGGATTGACTACGATGAGACCTTCTCACCGTAGCGATGCTTAAGTCCGTCCGAATCATGTTAGCAATTGCCGCATTTTATGATTATGAAATTTGGCAAATGGATGTAAAGACGCATTCTGAATGGATTTCGGAAGAAGAGTTGTATATGATGCAACCGAGAAGGTTTTATCGATCCAAAGGGAGCTAACAAAGTGTGCAAGCTCCAGCGATCCATTTATGGACTGGTGCAAGCATCTCGGAGTTGGAATAAACGCTTTGATAGTGTGATCAAAGCATTTGGGTTTGTACAGACTTTTGGAGAAGCCTGTATTTACAAGAAAGTGAGTGGGAGCTCTGTAGCATTTCTGATATTATATGTAGATGACATATTGCTGATCGGAAATGATATAGAATTCTGGATAGCATAAAGGGATACTTGAATAAGAGTTTTCAATGAAAGACCTCGGTGAAGCTGCTTACATATTGGGCATTAAGATCTATAGAGATAGATCAAGACGCCTAATTGGACTTTCACAAAGCACATACCTTGACAAAATTTTGAAGAAGTTCAAAATGGATCAAGCAAAGAAAGGGTTCTTGCCTGTGTTACAAGGTGTGAAGTTGAGTAAGACTCAATGCCCGACCCACGCAGAAGATAGAGAGAAAATGAAAGATGTTCCTATGCTTCAGCCATAGGCTCTATCATGTATGCAATCTGTGTACCAGACTGATGTGTGCCTTGCGATAAGCCTAGCAGGAGGTACCAAAGTAATCCAGAGTGGATCACGGACAGCGGTCAAGAACATCTGAAATACGAAAAGGACTAAGGATATGTTTCTCGATATGGAGGTGACAAAGAGCTCATCGTAAACGGTTACGTTGATGCAAGCTTTGACACGATCCGGACGATTCTAAATCGCAGACCGGATACGTATTTACACTAAACGGAGGAGCTGTCGGTTGGTGCAGTTCTAAAGAAAGCGTCAGGCGGGATCTACATGTGAAGCGGAGTACATAGCAGCTTCGAAGCAGCTAATGAAGGAGTGCGGATGAAGGAGTTCATATCCGATCTAGGTGTCATACCTAGTGCATCGGGTCCAATGAAAATCTTCGTGACAATATCGAGCAATTGCCTTAGCGAAGGAATCCAGATTTCACAAGAGGACCAAGCACATCAAAAGACGCTTCAATTCCATCCGGACTTAGTCCGTGGGAGACATAGAGATTTGCAAGATACATACGGATCTGAATGTTGCAGACCCGTTGACTAAGCCTCTTCCACGAGCAAAACATGATCAGCACCAAGACTCCATGGGTGTTAGAATCATTACTATGTAATCTAGATTATTGACTCTAGTGCAAGTGGGAGACTGAAGGAAATATGCCCTAGAGGCAATAATAAAGTTATTATTTATTTCCTTATTTCATGATAAATGTTTATCATTCATGCTAGAATTGTATTAACCGGAAACATGATACATGTGTGAATGCATAGACAAAACAATATGTCACTAGTATGCCTCTACTAGACTAGCTTGTTAATCAAAGATGGTTATGTTTCCTAACCATGAACAAAAGGTTGTTATTTGATTAACAAGGTCACATCATTAGTAGAATGATCTGATTGACATGACCCAATCCATTAGCTTAGCACACGATCGTTTAGTATGTTGCTACTGCTTTCATCCATGACATATACATGTTCCTGTAACTATGAGATTATGCAACTCCCGTTTACCGGAGGAACACTTTGGGTGCTACCAAACGTCACAACGTAACTGGGTGATTATAAAGGAGTACTACAGGTGTCTCCAAAGGCGGATGTTGGGTTGGCGTATTTGAGATTAGGTTTTGTCACTCCGATTGTCGGAGAGGTATCTCTGGGCCCTCTCGGTAATGCACATCACTAAAGCCTTGCAAGCACTACAACTAATGAGTTAGTTGTGAGATGATGTATTACGGAACGAGTAAAGAGACTTGCCGGTAACGAGATTGAACTAGGTATTGGATACCGACGATCGAATCTCGGGCAAGTAACATACCGATGACAAAGGGAACAACGTATGTTGTTATGCGGTCTGACCGATAAAGATCTTCGTAGAATATGTAGGAACCAATATGGGCATCCAGGTCCCGCTGTTGGTTATTGACCGTGAATAGTTCTAGGTCATGTATACATTGTTCTCGAACCGTAGGGTCCGCACGCTTAAGGTTTCGATGACAGTTATTATGAGTTTATGTATTTTGATGTACCAAGAAGTTCGAGTCCCGGATGTGATCACGGACATGACGAGGAGTCTCGAAATGGTCGAGACATAAAGATTGATATATTGGAAGCCTATGTTTGGAGTTCGGAATGGTTCCGGGCGAAAACGGGAATTTCTCGGAGTACCGGAGGTTCTGGAACCCCGGAGGTAAATGGGCCATAGTGGGCCTTAGTGGAAAGGAGAAGGGGCCAGCCCTAGGTGGCCGCGCGCCTCCCCCCCTTCCCCTAGTCCTACTAGGACTAGGAAAGGGGCCGCCCCCTCTCTCTCTTTCCCCCTCCGGGAATCCTAGTCCAACTAGGATTGGGGGAATCCTACTCCCAGAGGGAGTAGGACTCCCTGGCGCGCCTCCCTTGGCCGGCCGGCCCCCTCCCCCTTGCTCCTTTATATACGGGGGCAGGGGGGCACCCTAGGACACACAAGTTAGATCTACGGATCGTTCCTTAGCCGTGTGCGGTGCCCCCCTCCACCATATTCCACCTCGGTTATACCGTCGCGAAGCTTAGGCGAAGCCCTGCGCCGGTGAAACATCAAGATCGTCACCACGCCGTCAGGTCTTGTGGAACTCTCCTCGACACTCGGCTGGATCGAGTACGAGGGACGCCATCGAGCTGTACGTGTGTCAAGAACTCGGGCGCCGGAGTAACGGCGCTAGGATCGGTCGGATCGCGAGGAGAACGTACGACTACTTCCTCTACGTTGTGATCGCTTCCGCTTCGGGTCTACAAGGGTATGTGGACAACACTCTCCCCTCTCGTTGCTATTCATCACCATGATCTTGCGTGTGCGTAGGAAATTTTTTGAAATTACTACGTTCCCCAACAAAAATCATGGCCTGTGGCTGCACAATCAACATGAGACTCAAAATTTTCCATGGAATTTTCCACATGATCAGTTCTAATTAACTCACCCCCGTGATCAGGAGAAGGTAAAGGATCAGAAAGAAGAGAGATTTCAGCACGCAAAAGAGCTCCCGCATTAGGATGAAGTTTAGCAAATGGAAATAATGTTTCATCAAAAATAACATCACGAGATATATAGATACGACCAGATGAGATTTCTAGGCATTTGTATCCTTTATGAAGATTACTATAGCCAAGAAACACACATTGGGTGGACCGGAACTCAAGTTTATGGTGATTGTAAGGACGCAAGTTTGGGTAGCAAGCACACCCAAAGATTTTTAGAGAACTATAGTCTGGCTTTTGATGAAACAAACGTTCCAAAGGAGTGGTGTTGCCAATGACACGACTAGGCAAACGATTTATAAGGTAAGTAGCCGTGATAAAGGCCTCATCCCAGTATTTGAGTGGCATTGATGCATGAGCTAGAAGAGACAAACCAACTTCCACAATGTGACGATGTTTACGTTCGGCTGAACCGTTTTGTTGATGTGCATGAGGACAAGAGACATGATGAATAATGCCAACGCTACGGAAGAAAGAATTGAGTTTCTCATATTCTCCTCCCCAGTCACTTTGGACTGCAAGGATCTTTCTATCAAACTGTCTTTCAACAAGTTTTTGGAATTCTTGGAAGACAGAAAAGACTTCAGATTTGAACTTAAGCAAATATATCCATGTGAATTTGCTATAATCATCAATGAAACTAACATAGTATTTCTTGCGACCAAAAGAATCTCTTGCATGACCCCATACATCACTGAAAATAAGCTCTAAAGGAGCATGAGACACACTATTTGACAGAAGGTAAGGAAGTTGGTGACTCTTTGCACATTGACAAGCTTCACAAACTGACTCACTTTCGGGACTACGTGACAATGAAAGATTGCCTTTATTGACTACTTGCTTGACTATATTTGGAGAAGGATGACCTAATCTTTGGTGCCATTTGGCTAAGGAAGGCTTGATGGCAGAATAAACTTGACGGTGACGATTTCGATCAAAGACTCTTGATGTGATGGGGTATAATCCTCCAATGCATCTACCGTGATGGATGAGCTCCTTCGTTGCCCGATCCTTTATGAAAAAATAGGTAGGATGAGTTTCAAAGAAAACATTATTGTCGGAAGTTAAACGAGACATGGAAGCTAGATTTTTGTCGGCTTGGGTACATGAAGGACATCTTTGAGGACAAGATCACGTTTAAGGCTAGGGGAATTAATAGAAGATTGACCAATGTGGGTAATGTCCATACCTCCACCGCTTGGGGTGTGAATCTGATCACCACCGTGATATCTTTCTCGGAGGGCAAGCTTCTCTAGCTCATTCGTGACATGGTCCGTAGCTCCAGAGTCAGCGTACCAGACCGTGTCACCATCAGCTCCGCCGTGCTCCCGCATGGCTGCAGCGACATGCTTTGTGTCGGGCACGAAGTCCTCATCATACCGGTGCCAGCAGTCAATGACTTCATGGCCCGGCTTCTTGCACAGCTGACATCTAGGACGACGGTTGTTGTTGTTGTAGCCGCCGCCGCCGTTGTATCCGCCGTTGTAGTTGTTGCCGCCGTGGTCACCACCATTGTTGCCGCGGTCACCAGAACGGGCGTGGCCCTGGTTGCCACTGCGCCCGCCGCCGCTGCTGTTGCCGCGACCACGCCACTGCTGTCCACGCCCACGACCGCGTCCACGGGAGGCGGCGTTGACAGAAGACTGGCGCAGATTCCCTCCTTGAAGCATGCTGAGGCGGGCGTCGAAGCTCAGGAGGTGGCTATACAGCTCCTGAACCGTAACAGGTTCGATCCGTGCCGCCAAGGCCGAGATCACTGGATTGTAGTCGATGTCGAGGCCGGCGATGACGTGGGAGATGATCTCGGCGTCTCCGAGCGGTGCACCGGCGCAAGCAACTTCATCTGTAAGAGTTTTAATTTTCCCAAGATATTCTGCCATGGTTAGGTTACCTTTCTGCAGATTGGTGAGCGCCATCCTCGTGTTGATCTTCTGGGCTTGCGTTTGTGCAGCAAACATGGCATGGATAGAGTTCCACACCTCGGCCGGCGTCTGAAGCATCGCTACTTGGGCAAGAACCTCTCGAGACAAGGATCCCATGAGATACCCTTGTAGCTGCTGCTGCTGCGCGAACCAGATCGATCTGGCGAAGTTGAAGACCTGCTCTTCCTTCCCATTGTTGTCGATGGTGATGGTGGCAGGGGGCGCCGGGCTTGCGGCGTCGAGGAAGTGCTCCATCTGTGCTCCTTTGATCTGAGGTAGCACGACAGCCTTCCAGAGGAGGAAATTCGTCCTCGTAAGCTTCTCTGACGGAGGCGGACCGAGGGAGGGCGAGCTGCTGCTTGAGGTGGAAGATGAGGCGAAGGTGGATGGCGCAGATAGGGTGGACAGAGCGCTCATGGTGGATGCGGACGCGGTGGCAGCAGCGGTGGACGGCGTGGTTCCTGACATGATTGCCTCTCTCTCGATCTCGGTTCCTCTCTCTTGCGATCAACTAGATGGATTCCTTCTCGAGGGCTAGACGTACGAGAGGAAGGGCTCTGATGACCATATGACGAAGCGTAGAACCCTTTGTCTCGGGCCGCATTGCATTTATATGGCCGAAGCCTTGAAGCACAAGTTTACAAGAGATCGATCGTGATCTGATCGAGAGAGAGATTACATGGGATACGGGAGAGAAGAGAAGATAGATAGAGATGCAGTTTAAACAACTATCCTATCTCTATACAGCTTTGTATTCTAACAGCTGCGGCATTACTTTTTGTGAAGAACCAGTCTATTTTCTCCTTTCTAGTGAACCACACAGCCAGCGCCCATGGCTGAGAGCTTCTTTCAGGGTGAACTCTCAAGCCAAAAGGCTCAAGCTGCTGCTTATACAGGAGCGTTTTGCCATGGAGGCACATGCTGTCTTGTAGAAGTTCCTGTTTCCAGGGAGCACACATTGCAAGCAACAACATTTTGCCCTGGGGGCACACATTGTTAAGAAATTTATCAACTGCCATGGAGTATGAACGAAGAAAATGTCCAACGACAACCATGAACAGACAATCACATAATGTTCATTCGAAGGGTCACAAGCCCGTCAAATCAAAGAGGTCATCAGTAACATGTACTCAGCCAACCGCAAAGCACACATCAGCGGTTCAGCGACTTAGCTGCACATCAAACACACTTGACAGTTTTGCATCTGATAAAGAGTTTGTGGCGCCGACACAATGAAACTCCATCATCCAACTAAAAATGATCACATGCTACATTCTACTCCCTCCGTTCCTAAATATAAGTCTTTGTAGAGATTTCACTATAAACTACATATGGATGTATATAGATGCATTTTAAGTGTGGATTCATTCATTTGCTCCGTATGTAGTCCACCTAATGAAATCTCTACAAAGACTTACATTTAGGAACGGAGGGAGTAGTCACCAAAAGAGAGCAGAGCAAATGCTACCAAATAACTAGAGCAGCCCCGGTTCAGGTTTCTTCATATGTTAATAAAGAACAGGGGCTTCTCCTTGCTCATAAAAACAAAAAGGGGCAGCTAATGCACGCATCGCTACGGCTACGGCTGCGGCGTTATCTTCACATGAACTCGCAGATGGAGTTTGTCTTCGATGAAGAAACGGCTGTTGTCAGCAATGATGGATGGCCAAGGAAGCCTGCAACCCAAAGCCTGTCTACTATCGGTGGTGGTGGTGCGCCTCCACAAGAAGAGAAACTCCAGCGTCGTCTAGTCTTCACCTCAATCTCATAATCTATTATCCCTCTTACTGGCCCCTTGTCTTCTAGCTTCTCTATTAAGAGGCTAAAACAGTTGGACAGCCCCATTCGACCGTGCGCCGAGAGGAAGAAACCATGCCCCGCACAATAGAACGGCGGGGAGCGTATCGATCCCGACGGGAAGAGGCCGGAGCATTGCCCGCGACTTAGAGTAAAGTCAACTATACAGGACGGCTGGTCGATCAGGATGTCATTGGTCATGCTGCGCACTACTGGCACCAGTGGAAGTAAATTTGAACTCAAAATCTTGTGCCTCTCTTCTGAATTTGGATACTGAAAGTGGGCCCACCTGAGCACAAAGTCATAGACGGCCTCTTCAGATGCAACCCCGGGGTGATTCCTTGATAAAATGGCTACAATCCCAGTGAGAGATATCCTCATCAGTTCATCCTGAAACCTGAAATGATGCACATAATGATATTATGACAACAATGTCCACATGTTTCCTCAAGGAGGAAAAAGAAAAGGTATGTCAATCCAATGGGGGTTACTTACTCTGTCGACAGGAATTTATCGTATCTTTTAGCAAGGAATTTCTTGGCCGCCTCTGCCAGGGCAGGTGCCATTGGAATGGAACATGGCAGATCTAGGCACATAACTGCAGATTCTGCGGTCATAGGAAGGTCTATGAGCCGTTGACCGCAAAGCTTAATGCAAGAAGCAGCCTCAAATTTATCAGCAGCCAGCACGATATCAACCAGTAGAATGGGTTCAGTTGGTGTCAGCTTTCCACTATAAATAAAATGTAAAAGCTCCTGGAAGGCTTCGTACTCTGTTCCAAGTAAGAAATAAGGGCAAGGAGGCATAAGGATTGATAAAACAGTTCAATGAATTCTCAAACAGTGACATTAAATGAATGAGTACAGAAGAAGAGAGAATAGCTACTGTTTTATGCATACATGATTATTGAAGTATGACAATCGACTTCCAGTAATCAAATGGGGAAACATGTAATGCGTGAGAAAATATCCATTTGGGGCAACAGTTTGTAAGGGCAATGACTAATGAGAGCCAATTGTGATAATGATATCAAAGTAGAAAAGTGTGGCAGGAAACTCCAAAGAAGGTCTCTCTACAATAATAATAATAATAATAATAATAATAATAATAATAATAATAATAATAATACAGAAAAAAACACAATCACAATAATTAACTAGAATCATCAGTTATAGGAAGACGAAGGAGAGCAAACCGTACACTAGTTACCTGAGTCAGGAAATGTAACTGTTGCCTGTCTATGGCCAGATTCCTTCATGCCATTTGAGAAAAGCTAACAATCATGAGGCTTATCAGAAAGATGAGGCAACTGATTATAGAACAAATGAATTTCAGAAGATCGTCAGAATTACCATGCGAAAGAAGTTACCTTTTGCAGCAAGAATCGCCGAGCAGACATGTATAGTTTCAACTCGTAAAACTGGTGTACTCGTCACAGTATAAGAAGAGTCGATATCTTCTCCACCATCACCTGCAAAATACCATGTGTCGTGGTATTCTCACGGGGGGTGCAAGACGACATATGCCACAAGGTGGCTTCGTGTGAGGGCAAGACTGCTGCCGGAATATCCAGGGACGAGTATGCAAGTAGCACGCGTTAGTTACCCAGGTTCAGGGCTCTCCGGAGAGATAATACCCCTACTCCTGCATGTCTGAGTATATCTGATATATCTGGTACAAAGTTGCTCCTAGAGCTGTATCTGGGATCAGTACCATAGGTATCTGACTTTGTATATGCATGTATGAGGCATGCTCTAGTGGCCGGCTATGCCCATGGCTCATGGCCGAATGGATGTGTGAGCCCATGCGTGAGTGAGTGTCCAGGGGAGTCCATGGGGATGGATGGATGGCTAACTATATATATAGTGTGGGGGTAGCTTAGAAAGTAAGCTATGTAGGCATGGGCTAGGCATGGTGGGTGTCACACTTGTCCCCTGGGTCACTTCATAAATAGTGCCCAGGGACTAGTGTCACTGTACATGATGGCTGGGGTGACACGTGAATAGTGCTTGGGTACATCCGTCTCGTCGATGTCGCGTCAGACTGCAGTCGGCAGCCAGCAGTCGGCATGGTGGCGCAGTCCGCAGCCAGCAGTCGGCCTGGTGGCGCAGTCGGCAGCCAATGATCGGCTCAGTGGTGCTGATCGGCTGGCGGCGGGGAGTCGGCAGCCAGTGATCGGCTGGTGGCGCATCCGCGATCAGCGATCGGCTGGTGGCGCGATCGGCAGCAGCGATCGGCCTGGTGGCGCAGTCCGCAGTCAGCAGTCGGCCTGGTGGCGCAGTCGGCAGCCAGCAGTCGGCCTGGTGGCGCAGTCAGCAGCCAGCAGTCAGCAGCCGACCGGGAAGTCGGACTGAGGGGCTTTGCTAGCCCCGATGTCTTGAAATATCGTCTCGCCGTCTTCGGGGTATCCGCGTCTAATTACTCCGACACCATGGTTCCAATAAATATAGAGAAACATGCAAATCTAGGTAAGAAAAAGGCACATAACAGAATTACTAGACATGTTTTTTTTTGGTTAAAACCAGAACCTCATACAGTCACTCTCTGTGCGCACATTTATTAAATCAACTTTTAGAAACACGGCAAAATCTTAAACATATGAAAAACTGGATACCCATTGAGCTGCATCAAGCATAATAAACACGCTCATGCTCGTGTGTGTGTGTGTGTGTGTGTGTGTGTGTGTGTGTGTGTTTATGACCTTTAATGTTTCAATTCAAAAACAAAGGAAACAACTAATGAACTAATGTTGACTTCAAATGTGGAACAGGGAACTCCTTAACCATTAAGGATGACACTTGCTTATTCATATCCAAGTTCACATATTCCAGAAATAACACTCGTGATAAATCTGTTCTTCTAACCTTTGGATGCTATATTTAGAGACATAAACATAGCAGACTCAATGTAGCAATCAGGCAAATATCATTTTTCATGCAAAAGATGTGAAATAATTGATCAGCTTGTTTCTTCGATCAAAAGTTTGATTGCTATTTCACCAGCATAGAGACCTATCGCATACAAATTATTCCAAATATTCTTAGCTGTCCAGTGCCAGTTCCCAACTTGAATATGTGACCACAGTTCTGCCGCATGAAGAAGATTTACTTAGAAAAGGTTTTGGGTTGTAATTTTATGTTGCTCCTATGAAGAAACACAAGAACCCAAGTAGTACTGCCTAGTTGAAAGGACTGTGCCATTACTGTACCAACATACCAGTGTGTACCACAATCAACATATGTTTTGTATACCACATAAAACAAGTGATTATGAGCACAAGGTAATATAGACCTTAAATGTTTCAACAACCTAAATTGAGGTGAACCACAGACAAAACACGAAGTAATGTTGACCTCAAAAATGTGGAACAGGGGGCTCCTCAATCATGAAGGATGACGCTGATACAAAACAACTCAAGGACTAATGTTCACAAAATACATGAAGGATGAACAACTCAAGGACTATTGTTCACAAAATACATGAAGGATGACACTTGCTCATTTATATCCAAGTATACATTCCAGAAATAACGCTTTTGATAAATAAATCTGTTCTTCGACTTGTTTTGGACCTTTGGATCCTACACTGGTGGATATATCAATTGCAGATTCTCAAGAAAAAAAAATCATTTTTCATGTGAAAGGTGTGAAATAATTGATCAGCTTGTTCCTGTAAATTAAGGTCTGAAGCATCAAGGTACAAGAATCACACAAAACTACCGTTAACAAGTACGAATATCCCAAGCCTGCAGACCTATAAGCATACAAATCATTCCAAATCCTTTTAGTTGTCCAATGGCAATTCTCAACTTGAATGGCATAACGTAGTTTGTCCGCCACTGCTACATCCAAAGAATCAAATACTCCCTCCATCCACAATATAAGAAGTTATTACATCTAGAGAGTGGTTTTTTGTAGACTGAGCTCCATGGTATCCTCTATCTCAGCCATGCATTGAGAGTTCTATATTCATAGAGATATGTGCCCACTCTGAGAATGTCAGCAAGATTAACATTGCTAATACTGTAAGAGATTCCTTTCGTCTCTCGGCCTCCGCGCCATGTTCCAGATGTGACCGAACGTGTACCTGACACACTCTAAACTACATGCAGCACCCTCTCTCTCTCTCTCTCTCTTATTTTTCTCTCTCATGGACAGCACCTCTCTCCGCTCATTTCTCCCACATCACATGCGCAACACCTCTCCGCTTCTCTCCCTCACAACGCCCCTCTCCCACTTTTTTTTGCCGAATCTCTCCCTCTTTTCTCTCTCACACCGTCACACAACACGTATCTCTCCCTTCTCCGCTGAGCATCTCTCACATCACCTCTCTTCCTTTTTTTATGCATGCAGCTATAAAAAAGCTCTCTCACATGCATGCGGCTCCCTTCTTCCCTGCTCTTCTATCACATCACATCAACTCTCTCTCTCTCTTCCTTTCCTCTTTCACACGCACCGGCACCTCACATGCATGCAGCCATAAAAAATAGCTCCATGCCGACAAACACCTCTTAATTACTGGCAACGTAGTCAGAAGATGGTCACATGATGCACATATCACGATGCGAGTGGACGGTCTAGATAAAGGGTACCGTGTAGCTCGGCCTAGGCTGCAACTTTCCGTTACATCTATTGGATGTAATAACATCTTATATCATGAGACGGACGAAGTATGTTGTTCTGAATTTTACTTTATTTTGAGACGTTGTTCTGAACATGTTACCGTGTCCGAGAACCTCAACACCGCGAAATCTAAAACTTAAAAAGATACTTCCTATATACAGTATCGAATCCGGATATACGCGCGTAGATCAGGCAGTTAGTTTAGCTAGCGTGACACCTAGAATCCACTTAATGGGTAATGGTACTTATGCCTCTGTACGTACGCACCTTGGGCCTCCTCGCGCCGGCGCTTGCGGCTGTCGGCGTCGTCGGCGCCGACGACCACTATACGCAGCTCCCTGTCGGAGAAGGCCTCATTGTCGAAGGCGAACTCGAAGCCCCCCGCGTCCACCCCCGCCTCCTCCGGCCCTGGCCCTGCCCCAGTCGACGCGTCGCCTCCGGCCATGCGCGCGCGCGCGTGCGTCGCCGCCACCCACCGGCGCTGTCAGACGTATTGTTGAGCTGCGCTGCCCGGCGGCCGTAACCCTAGCTGGCGGCGGAGGGAGAAGAAGGTAAAATGGAGAGAGAGAGGCAGTGGGTAAGGTCGGGGGCGCTGTTCTGGAATCTGGACCTTGAGACTGATAGGTGCTCCACTAATGAGAGAGAGAGAGAGGGGAGGGGAGGTCGGACGCCACGCCAACGCCATTGATGGTGATGCGACCTCGCCGTGTGCCAGTGGCGAAATTGACTGCGGCGCGCCTGCACTCCTCTCCCAAACTCGAATACCGAGGCGGGAAAGAAAGGGTTTTTGTTCGAAGCAGTAGTATCATCAACTCCGTCCTTCCCAAAATAAATACAAAGCACAATGATTTTCACTTACTTTATGTCTATAAAATTAGTGCAAAGACAAATAAAATAAAATTGTTTTGCATGAGAAATACGAGGATACCATTTATACAATGTCAATCCATGTACTTTGTTCAATATATTTCTGGAACTATTTTTTCAAGATAAAAACAATCAAGAATCGAAGGTAGAGAAATTATGTGCCACAGCGGGGTATTATTCAATATATTTCTTCTGAGAATTTAGGTAAAAGGCAAAAGAAGTTGTATTGTCTGCTGTTTGTGCTCAGTGTGATACTCCCTCCGTTCTAAAATAGATGACCCAACTTTATACTAACTTTATAATAAACTTAGTACAAAGTTGAGTCATCTATTTTGGAACGGAGGGAGTAGTTTTTTAAATCTCTGTATCTATTCGAACATCTTCAATGTACTAGAAGGGTTGCACACGCTTTGCTGCGCCGTTGTTGTTAGGTTTTCATAATTATTTTACTCACTCTTTCAAAATATAAGGCGTCTTAGTTTTTGGAAAATTTAAACCTCTTTAAGTTTGATCAAATTTGTAGAGAAGTACTCCCTCCGTTCCAAAATAGATGACCCAACTTTATACTAACTTTGTACTAAAGTTAGTACAAAGTTGAGTCGTTTATTTTGGAACGGAGGGAGTATGTCAAAATACATAATATCAAATTGTTATCATTCGATTCATCATGAAATGAATTTTCATATTTTATTTTTTTAGTATTACGGATGTCGATATTTTTGGCTTTAAACTTGTTCAAAGTTAAAAAAAATGTCTTTTCAAAAAACTGCTACACCTCATATTTTGGAAACGAGAGAATATTTAGTTTGGTGAGTGAGGGAGATGAGGGAGTGTGTGCTACTTTTACTTATATAATGTGGTGTTTTGGTAGGTACGGTCTTTTTGCGTTGTGTGTTATATACTAATCGACACATATTATGTGAAGAAATTTTTGCATCGGTGGCTGCGTTTACCACATTGTGCTACAGTATCACATGGTGACACTTCTTTTTTCGAGGTGACGAAAGCGCGCACGGAATTGATATGTTTTTATAGGCTGATTACCACTAATTAATTTGAGAAATCGTTGGCCCGATCAAAATCATGGAGCAAATCCAGAATTGCAATCGAATGGAAGAGCTCCAAAATTAGGGAGCATAAATCGAATGGAAGAGCTCCAAAATTAGGGAGCTCGGTGAATTAAAAGAACTGAATGTGGAAGCTCATTTAGAAATTGTTGACCCAGTCAAATCGAATGACTCAATTTCAAATTGAAGACCTCAATTGATTCCAAGGTCTTAAAAATTAGTGAGCATAGTGTATCAAAAGAATTGAATGAGATAGCTCTTTAAGAAATCGTTGACCCAGTCAAAATCAAATGACCTGATTCCAAATTAAAAATGTATTAAAAGAATTAAATGATGGAGCTCCATTAGAAACCGTAGATCCGGTCAAGATCGGACCCAGTTTTAAATTAAAAACCTCAATTGATTGATTGTGGGGCCTTTAAAATCACGGAGCATAGTATATACCATTACATATTTACTGTCATTCCATGAAACTTTGACATAGATACAACAATGTTAATATTGTTTTTTCATGTCTGATTTTTAGGCTTTTTCATGACATAGATACAACAATGTTAATATTGGTTTTTCATGGAAGTTGGCAAATGCGCTTTTATGAATTTGATCCTCTTAAGCTTTGGATGTGAAGTAGCGATCACTTAAAATTCCAGCATTTTCATATCTTGTTACCTTCTTTGTCTTGATTATTATCTAGCACATTGCACTTCAGAGTTCAGAGTGACGAACAAGCAGTATCCGCAGCTGTCGTACTTTTTTGGGAAACCTGTTTATTTCCTTTCTTTGACTCTTTCTAGATAATCACACATCAACGCCCATGGTTGAGAGTTTCTTCCAAGGTGAACTCTCAACCTGAAAGGCTCAAGCTGCAACTTATACATGAGCGTTTCACTCTGGACTCTGGAGGCGTGTGTTGTGGAAGTTCCTGTTTCCAGGGAGCACACATTGCAAGCAACAACATTGAACTATACAGCAGAATTTTGCCCTGAGGGCACACATTGTTAAGAAATTTATCAACTGCCATCGAGTATGAACTAGAAAAATGTGGAAAGATAACCATGAACAGATGATCACAAAGTATTCATTCTAAGGATCACAAGTCCATCGAATCAAAGAGTCGTCAGCGACATATATCAGCCAACTTACCGACAAAGTGCACATTAACTGTTCAGCGACTTCGCTAGTAAGAATACGTGACACTATGAAACCTCCAACATCAGGCTCTGGATGTTCACACGCTACATTTCCAGCCATCAAAAAAGAGCAAAGCAAATGCTAGCAAATGACTGTCAAAAGAACAGGGGCTTCTTCTCGCTCACGAAAACAAAAAGTGGCTCGCTAATAAGTTTGTCAACTGACATGAACGAAAAAAATGTCCAAAGACAACCATGAACAGATGATCACATAATCCGTCTCACGACAAAGTGCACGTTAGCCGTTCAGCGACTTCGCCGGACATCAAAACACACACGCGCGCATTTGACAGTTTTGCGTCTGGTAGTAAGAGTCCACAACACAATGAAACCTTCATCATCCGACCCTAGATGTTCACATGCTACATTGCTACATTTCCGTTCACCAAAAGAGACCAGAGCCAATGCATGCATCAGTACGGCTGCGGCGTTATCTTGATGCGAACTCGCAGATGGAGATTGCCGTCGACAAAGAAGGGGCTATCATCAGCACTGATCTCCGACCAAGGAATCCTGCATCCAAAAGCTTGTCTAATGTCGGTGGTGGTGGCGCGCCTCGATATGGAGGCAAACTCGGACGACCGCCTTGCCGTTACCTCCAACTCATAATCTATTGTCCCCCTTAGTGGGCCATTGCCTTCTAGCTTCTTTATTAAGAGACCAAAAAAGTTGAATGGCTCCGTTTTACCGAGCGCCGAGAGGAAGAAACCATGCCCTGCACAATAGAATGGTGGCGAGCGTATCGATCTTGATGGGAAGAGCCCGCGGCAGTGCTCACGCTTTATACTAAAGTTAATTATGCAAGACGACTGGTCAGTTAGGATGGCATTGGTCATGATACGCCCTAGTGTCACCAGTGGAAGTAAACTTGAACTCAAAATCTTGCGTCTTTCTTCTGAATTTGGGTACTGCAAATGGGCCCACCTGAGCGCGAAGTCATAGACGGATTCTTCAGATGCAACCCCAGGGTGATTCCTTGATAAGATGGCTACAATCCCAGCGAGAGGAATCTTCATCAATTCATCTTGGAACCTGAAATGCAACAATGTAATGCCTTGATATAATGATTTTGTGACATCCACAAGTTCACTAATAAAGCAAGAAAAGAAAAGTGTATCTCAATCCGACGGGGTTACTTACTTTGTTGACAGGAATTTCTCGTATCTTTTAGACATGAATTTCTTGGCTGCCTCTGATAGGTCAGCTGCCATTGAAATGGAACATGGGAGATCTAAGCACCTCACTGTGGATTCAAGGGTCATAGGCTGGCCTATGAGCCACTGACTGCAAAGCTTGATGCACGAAACAACATCAACTTTGTCAGCAATCATCAAGATATCAACCAGAAGAGTGGACTCGGTTGTTGGTCTCAGCTTTCCATTGGTCATAGGCTGGCCTATGAGCCACTGACTGCAAAGCTTGATGCACGAAACAACATCAACTTTGTCAGCAATCATCAAGATATCAACCAGAAGAGTGGACTCGGTTGTTGGTCTCAGCTTTCCATTGTACATAAAGTGCAAAAGCTCCATAAAGGCATTTTCCTCTGTTCCAAGTAAAAATGAAATCAAGGAGCCATACAGATTGATGAAACATTCTAATAAATCTCAGCCAGTAACAATTTTATCCCCCCCCCCCCCCGTCTTCATGATTTAGCACGTATAGATTTTACAAAAAGTCAAACTTCATAAACTTTGACCAAGTTCATATATAAAAATATCTATAATTAAAACACCACATAAATATCATTAGATACGTCATGAGGCATAATTTTTTTTGTATCTATTTGATTATTTTTGTGTTGACATTTCCATCAATTTATTTGGTCAAAGTTCAAGGTATTAAAGGGGAGCCTTGGCGCAATGGTAAAGGTGCTGCCTCAAGTCCTGGAAACAGCCTCTTACAAAAATGTAGGGAAAGACTATGTACAATAGATCCAAAGTGGTCGGACCTGCGCAAGCGGGGGCTATATGCACCGGAGTGCCCTTTTTTTTAAAGTTGACAAGGTTTTACTTTTGAAAAAAGTCTATATGCACTATATATTGCGGAATGGAGGGAGTGTAAAATAGAAGGGATAGCTATTTAAGTATGACCATTGACTTTCAAAAGTCAACTGAGGGAACTTGTAATGCCCGAGAAAAATATACATTTGGTAGGCAAAGTCAGTAGAGGAAATGAGAATATCTAGTTCATTATCAAAGTAGAAAAGTGGGGCCGGAAACTCTAAAACAGGCCTCTCTACAATAATCACATTGCTTGAATTAAAAAACATGAGTAAATAATGCAATCACAACAGCATACTAGAATCATCAATTATAATAAGATGAGGAAGAGTACACCATACACATGAGTTACCTGAATCAGCAATTCTAATTTTTGACTGTCTTTGACCAGATTTTTTCGCGCCATTTGAGAAAAGCTAAGAAGCATGAAGCTTATCAGAAATATGTGTCAACTGATTATAAACGAAATGCATTTCAGAAGATCATCAGAATTACCTTCAAAAAGAAAGAACATCTTGCGGCGAGGATCACCGAACTGACATGTATGGTCTTGACTCGTAAAACCGGCGAACCCATCACAACACAAGAAGAGTCAATACCTTCTCCATCATTATGTGCAAAATGCCAAGGTCCGAAAAATATAGAGAAACATACCAAGCTAGAAGAAGGCACATAACGTAGTTAGGAGACAAGATTTTTGTTGTTAAAATTGTCTGGAACATCATGTTCACCATGTGTGCAGATTCATTTGATCAACATTTAGATACACATGAAAAATATATCATGAAAATTAGACGCTCATTCAGATTCATCAAGCATAATAAGCAATCATAAATTAATGTTACCCTAAGGATTCTATTAGAATTTGTTATAGTTGCACTCCTTGTATTTAAAGACCCCCCCTGCCATTTAGAATAACATCGCAGCTCCTTGCTCATATAAGGTGGAAAATTCACCATAAATCCAGGTCATAATCACATGAAAGAAGATAAATTTACATACATGAGGGAGAATTTGGATAGCAAAATAAAGACACATAATAATATGATCGTTAACTTTGATGCAGACAGTTGAAAATACATACACATACGCGCATAGATCGGGTGCTTAGAGTAGTGTGGTACCAATAATCTACTACTAATACACAAATGGGAAACGTTTGTATACGGCGCACCGGCCGAGCGTTCGGCCGGTCGCGTGCCGCGCGTCGGATCACCTAACATCGTGCATCTCCTAGTACCCTGCACTAAACACATGTCCAGTGGGCCACACGCACATCATTCTCTATCCAGTACGATCTGGAGAGTTCCCCTGCCTCGTTCCCCAATCATGGCTCTTATCCTCTCCCTAGTCCTCACCTTCCCTTGCGATAGATCGGGCCGGCCGCCATTGTCGCTGCACGAGCCGCTGCAAACTCCCCTCTTCCAGCCCAATCCTTTCTCCCCTGCCTTCATGCCGGACTGCACCTCCGCGAAACTTTTTGTTGGAAAACGCCATCCGGTCCTGCAAGCCGTCAGGGGGCAGGGGCAACCGGGTGCTGGAGGTAGGACCAGTTGACCGACGCTATGCGGTGCTGGGACAGCGGTGACAAGCTTGGAGACGATGGCTACCAGTGCTACAACCAGCACCCACCGGTGCTGGAGAGCCGCAGCAGCCGGCGTTCAGGGCGTTTGGAACCACGGCAACAAGTGTGGGAGATCCGGCGAGGTTCTTTTTTGCTGGAAGCAGCCCCAAATTGTGCTACCATTGTCTTCTTTTTTTGCTGGAATCGGTCAATATTTTTGCTACCATCATGTTCGATTTTTGCTGGAACCAGCCCAAATTTTTGCTACCATGTTTGTTTGAGTAGAACCAGAGTTCCAATTTTGCTACCACCGTTTCGAGTTTTGCTACTATCAGCATGGTCAATTGCTACATCCTTTTTTCATGACCCACGGAGACTCACGACTATGTGTTTTTGCTGCAACCTTTCTTGTTTTTGCTACTACGGTGTTCAGAATTGATACATATGTTGACAGCTTTTGCTACTACGGTCTTCAGGATTGATACATATGTTGACAGTTTTTTGTTACTACGGTGTTCAAGATTTGATACATATGCTGACAGTTTTTGCTACTACCATGGATGAACAAGGGAAGGCCATGGAAATGCTGCTATGACCATGGGAATTTTTTGTTGCGTTTGACGGCCGCGAGCGTTGGCGGTGAGATTCAACAGCGAGCGTCGGTGGCGAGACGAACAAGGACGGCAGGAATTCGCTCTGCGGGACGCGGCTGTCGGGGGCGAGAATTTTTTTTTGCTGCAACCGGTTTGGAGTTTGCTAGAACCGGCGTACAAAATAGCTGGAACGGGCTTTTTTTCTTCCTTTGAAGGTGACCATGGTGACCATGGCGACCAGGGGTGTGAGCCGATTTGCTGCAACCGACAAACCAAAAGGCTACCACCATTGAGCTGATTTGGTACAGCGCTGTGTATAACCATTTGTGCAGGTGCTACGCGGGCTCGTCGCCAGCGAGGCTTCAAGCACGAGCACGCGGGGGAGCCACAGACAGCGGCTGGATATTTTTGTTGCAACAGGCAGCGAGCACCCGTGCTGGGGCAGCGGCGAGCAGGTCTGCAACCCAGGGCGGCGCGGGTGAATGTTACATCCATGGCCGGCGGGGAACTTCAATCTGTCAGCCGGGGGAAGGGGGGGGGGGGAGGGGGAGACGCGCGGCCTTTGCCTGATGCGAGCTGATGGCGCCCCTTTTTTGTTCATGCCGCGAAGCTTCGGTGGATGGGGCTAATCAGGGAGAAGCGCGTTGACTCAGATTGAAGACGACGGGAGGGAAGAAGATGGGATCCAATCGAACGGCTGTGTGCGCATGCATCGGGCGGCTGCGGTGCGACCGGCCGAAACTTTCGGCCGGCGCACCGGCGCAGATTACTGCCCTACACAAATTGGGTTGTACAGTACTAGTGTACCGATATGTACATACCTTTTGCCTTATAGCGGCGGCGCTTGCGGCTAGTGACGACGACCTCTATCCGCAAGATCCTGTCGGAGAAGGCCTTGTTATCGAAGGCGAACTCGAATCCCGCATCCACCTCCGCCTCCCCCTTCTCTGCCCCCGGCCCCGTCTTCACCCCGTTGGCGCGTCGCCTTCGGCCATGCGTGTGCGCCTCCACCTCCAACACCTCTGCCCTCTGGGGGCGTTGGTGGGCGTAACCCTAGATAGCTGGCCCGGCGGCGGAGAGAGGTGGGAGAGGCGACTCAAACACCAAGGCGGGGTGCAAGGTGGAATTCCATATAGACAAAATTCCTTATTTGGCCTTTTCTTAAAATGTGCTTCCTTATTGGCCCAAATGAAAATTTCTTCCCTATTTGACACGTGTAAAAATTATTCCCTATGTGGCATTCCATCAACTTTGGCCACTAACGGTGTTAAGTGTGACATGAAAAGACAATTTTGTCTCTGTATACTATGTGGCTAACACTATTTACACATGGACCGAACACGAGAGCTATATTTTGCTTCAAGAAAGATGGAAGCAGCTCTCGCGTAAGGATTTCCTTCTCCCCGTTGTTACTAGGCCTGCCCATTTCCTTTTCTTTTTGTCACTAGCTTCTCATCACTCAACCGCCTTTGATTCGTTGGTTCTGCTCCAGTTATCTTATATATTTCTTTCTCTTTTTTCTTTCGGTTTTTTCTTTGTTTCTTCACAATTTTCATTGTTTTTTCACTAGTTTCTTCGTTTTGGTCCAGTTTTTATTGGATTTTTCTTTTCTTTCCTTTTCTTCTTTTTCCTCAGTTTTCTTTTGTTCCTTTCTCTATTCTTGTTGGTTTTTTACTTTTCTTTCCTATTTTATTTATTTTAATTGTTCTCTTCTTTTCTTAGTTTTTATCATTTTTTCTTTTTCTTCGGTTTGTTCTGCTTTTCCTTGGTTTTGTCATAGGGTTTCACAGTTTTCTTTGAGTTTTCCCCTTTTTCTTTGTTTCAGAGGTGTTTTTTTCTTTCTTTCTTCCGTTTCTTCGGTTTTCACCCATTTTTACTGTCAACACATGTCTACATTTTTTATATACATTTGCAAATTTTACGTACACATCAAAAACACTTTTTATATATGTTTCACATTTTTTAAATACATGATTAACATTTTAGAACATAAACATTGTACAATTTTGGTATATACTAGGAACATTTTTAAGACATTTTGAACATTTTTATTATATGATTTGCATTTTTCTATACACAATCAATATTTTTTAAAATTTATGTTTTTATAGACATTTTTAATACACATTCTACATTTTTGTGTGTACACCAATAACATTTTTGTGAAAACATTTAACATTCTTGAAATAGATCATTAACATATTTTTAAATTTTTTTTTGGTGTTTGACGAATACTTTTTTCATACGACCTTAAATCATACCACTGAGAACTTCTTCCAAACACAAATTCATTGATATAACTACATATAATCCACATTTAATTGATTAAATTGATGGCCAAATTTAAATTTGAAATACGTTCATGTCTCTATTAATTGAAATGGAGGGAGTACGGCAATTAGTCCCATGCATAGCAGGTACGTTCATTTTGCTCCTTCCGTTCTATTACATGATGTTTTAGATATCTTAATATGGACTACAAATAGAGTGAAATGAGTGCATAAACACATTAAAACACTGTCTACACATCTGATTCAAAGAAAAAAAAAGTTAGAACATCTTATATTTTCAAGCGGAGGGGGTATCATATACTAGTCTTTTTTTAGCACTACACAGCACCAGGGGCAAAATCTTCTCATTTCACACTTAACACCGTTAGTATCAATGGATGGAAATGTCAAATAGGAAACAAATTTTAGACGTAGTGTCAAACAGGCAAGAAAGTCTTGTTTGTGCCCAATAAGGAAGCACATTTAAATAAGGGGCCAAATAAATAATTCTCTCTTGCGCACCAAGGACCAAGTTTTTGAAACAAATTTTTGACCAAGTTTCTGAACTTTTGGTGGGTACCAAAATATCTTTATGCTCAAAATTTTGCGTCCAATTCAAATCAAATCCAAATTCAGTTAAATTCCATTACAGTTAAGTGAATTTCAATAGATCAAATTCCAAAAGAATTTCCAAATCTTTGAACTTTTGTATATTTTGGTAAGGTACAAAAACATCCTTCACTGATTTTTTTTGGATTCGTACATGTGTGTGAATACATGACACATGAAAAATATTATTGTATGAGCACTTGGGTGTCTAGCTCAATCACTCGCCACATGCCATCGGTCGGTGCCCCGCCTATGGCTGCTTCCCCACCAGCATCACACTGCATGCACCCGTGCGGATCACGTCCGCCTACACAATCAAAGCAAACTTTCACCACGTGAATCTCATGTGTGAGACGCACTTGAAGTGCCTACATCTGTTTGGTAACAGGGATTCCCCTACTCCAACCCCTCTATTTGGGGTTGGACAATCCAAACAGTCCAGCCCAATATGTGATCCGCTATGGATGGATAAAAATGTGTCTGGACTGAACTGTCCAGACATTTGGGATCAGAATTGATGCCATCCTTAGAGATATCCTTAACGGAAGTGGATCTTCTTCTGACTGTAAGGACGTAAGTTAGGGAGGTACAACGCCCTCCTTTGTTTAAAAACAGGGAAGGCAAGTGAGAGACATGATACAGTTCACAAGTTACTATACATTATAGATTAATGTATATAAATCATTGTTGATAAGTCATTGTGTTAGAGCACCGTTAATGGATGGAACTGCAGGGAAGGAAAGTTAGGCTACTGTAGCTATCCTGACTTCCCTTCCTAAGTCAGAGGATCCCATTCCATCCTTAACCAGTCAAGAGAATCCAAGAGAGAATAAATTATGTATCGTAGCGGGATATGGTTCAATATATTTTTTCTGATAAGAAGCAAAACATGTTGTACTGCCTACTGTATGCTCTCACTGTGATAGTTCTCTAAACATCTCTACATACTGGAACATCTTCGACGTATTTACTGCTCATTTCATGAAAGTTTGACGGTGAAATAACAGTGGTAAGATTGGTCTTTTTGATGTCCGAATTTTCGCGTCGATGGTTCATCACCACCCTATTTGCAAGTTGGGAAATGCGTGCTTGTATCCATGGTATCCCTTAAACTTTGGATGTGAAGTAGTGATGACTTGAAATTCCAGCACTTACATATCTTGTTACTGCTTTGTCCTGATTATTACTCCTACCTAGCACATTGCATTTCAGTGTGATGAACTAGTATCCACAGCAGTCGTATTTTTTCCGAAGAACCGGTTTATTTCCCTTCTTTATAGTGAAACACACACCACATTGCAAGCAGTTTCAAGGGAGCACACATTGCAAGCCACAGACCTGTCAACATTGAACAATATATACAGCAGCAATCTTTCCTGGGGGCACACATTGTTAAGAAATTTATCAACTGCCAAACTGAAAAAATGTCCAAATATAACCATGCACAGATGATAACATAATATTCATTCTAAGGGTCACAAGTCCATCGAATCAAAGAGGTCATCAGCACTCAGCAATATATACCGCCAACTTACGACAAAGTACACATCTGTTCAGGTTCTTTCATATGTTAAAAGAACAGGGGCTTCTCTCCTCCCTCACAAAAACAGGCAGGGACTTGAGCGAGGCACAACACGCTAGCGGCTAATGCATTCATCACTATGTCTATGGTGTTATCTTCACGTGAACTCGCAGATGGAGTTTGTCGTCGACGAAGAAGGGGCTATCATCAGGACTGACCTCCGCCCAAGGAATCCTGCATCCAAGACTTTGTCTATTATCGGCGGTGGTGGTGCCGCGCCTCCACAAGCAGCAAAACTCCAGGGACAGTCTCCTCTTTACCTCAATCTCATAATGTGTTGTCCCCCTTACTGGCCCCTTGTCATCTAGCTTTTTTATTGCGAGGACAAAATAGTTCATTTTACAGACCGCCAAGAGGAAGAAACCATGCCCCGCACAATAAAACGGCGGCGAGTGTATCAATCCTGATGGGAATAGCCTGAAGCATTGCTCACGCTTTAAACTAAAGTTCATTATACAAGAAGGCTGATCAATTAGGATGGCATTGGTCATATTACGCACTAGTGGCACCAGCGGAAGTAAACTTGAACTCAAAATCTTGTGTCTTTTTTCTATATTTGGGTACTGCAAGTGGGCCCACCTAAGCACAAAGTCATAGACGGATTCTTCAGATGCAACACCAGGGTGATTCCTTGATAAGATGGCCACAATCCCAGGGAGAGGGATTCTCATAAGTTCATCCTGAAACCTAAAATGAGGCAGATAATGATTTTATGACAACAATGTCCGCATGTTTCCTAAAGAAGGAAAAAAAATATATCTCAATCCAGGGGTTACTTACTTTGTTGACAGGAAATTCTTGTATCTGTTTGCAAGGAATTTCTTGGCTGCCTCTATCAGGTCAGTTGCCATTGAAATGGAACATGGGAGATCTAGGCACCTCACTGCCAATTCTGGGGTCATAGGCAGGTCTATGAGCCGCTGACCGCAAAGCTTCATGCAAGAAACAACCTCAAATTTGTCAGCAGCCATCAGGATATCAACCAACAGAGTGGGCTCAGTTGATGTGAACTTTCCACTATACATAAAGTGTAAAAGCTCCATGAAAGCGTTGTACTCTGTTCCAAGTAAGAAATAAGGGCAAGGAGGCATGAAGGATCAATGAAACAGTTCAAAAATCTCAAACTGTAAAGGAGTACAAAAAAGAAGGGGAATCTGTTTTTTTTTTTTTGCCTACATGATTATTAAGTATGACCATTGACTGCCAATAATCCATTAGGGAAACCCGTAACGAGAGACAATTCATATCAAAGTAGAAAGCAAAGCGAACATAACTACAGACTTTCCCCACCCGACCTCCCGGGCGGCTTGCGCGGGCCGCTCCAGAGGGCCACCAAACCCTAGCAAAAAAGCTAGCGGATCTTCCTCCTCAGGCCGCTGCCGCCGCCGTCGCCGGCGGTGGCGGCCGCTCCCGGCCGTCGAAGCGGCGGGTGAGGGTGGCGCGCCCCGATGGGCTCCCTTCGCGCGGAGGCAGGACATCTGCTGGGCGGCGCAGGCGGGGGAGCGAACGGCGGCGCGGAGGTGCTCTGCCAGGGAGAGCCCTGGTGAGCAGAGGTCGGCCGCCTCCGCGTCTGTGGGCACGCCGTGGTGCTTCCCTGGTGGCGCCGGCACGGGAGCGAGTGGAGATGGTGCGGACCAAATCTGGGCCTTCACGGGTCCGATCTAGGTCAGTGGGGCTGGGCTGCTGCGTGGATGTCGCCTGGAGTTGGTGACAACCGTTGCAGGCGAGACCCTGGCTCTTGCTGGAGGTGTTTGGAGGCTGCGGATCTTTGCCGAGTTGGAGGTGGAAGATGGTCCTTGCTCCTCTGTTGTGCGGGATGTGAGGGTTTGCGTCTTTGCTACTATGACGACAAAGAGCTGCGATGGCGGCGGTGCAAGGCTACATGGACGGCGCTTGTCCCAATCCTAAGAGGCGCGGAGATGTCCGACGATATGGATGAAAGTCCTGCCTGGTTTCTGTCGGGCCGGCGGCGACGGCCCCCACGGGTGTCGCGCCCCTCCTTGGAGGCGTCGCCGAGGTCTCTCGGCATCTCCCTTGTTCTCCTTCGAAGTTGGTAGTTGTCTTCGGGCGAAAGCCTAGATTCAGAGTTGGATCGGCGCGATGGCGGCTTCCTCAACGTCGTTCCTCTGCAGGGAGCATCGTGTTTGGAGACACGGCTTGGAGGTCCAATGTAGCATTCATCCGGTGCTCATCACGGTCCAAGATTGATCTTCAACAACGCAATGCACGTCGTCGCCGGGGAATCCAAGACGGTGCCCTTTTCGGGACTTTCCATGTCCCGCCATTCATTTACCACCTCCTTATCGGCATCAAGAGTGGATGGTGCGTTGGCATGGGAGTTGCCATGGGAGTTGTTGTTCTTCGGAGGTGACCGGAGTCGGTCGAGACGCGGCCTTGATGACTAATCTAGGACAGGCCCTTTTGCTTTGTAGTTGTGTTGTCGGTGGCTGTCTTCGGACGAGCCTCGGTATGGAGTTCGTACTGCACTCGCTGTTTGTAGCGAGTTGTAATCGTCTTGTAAACAAATTCTGCCTTCTATAAAAATATGATACGCCTTTGGCGTACTCTCGAAAAAAAATCAAAGTAGAAAAGTGTGGCAGGAAACTATGAAATAGGCCCCTCTACACTAATCAACAATTTTATTTTAAAAAATAAAAAAAATACAATCACAATAACAAATTGGAATTATCAGTTATAAGGAGATACACCGTACACTTGATTTACCTGAATCAGCAATTCTAAGTGTTGCCTGTCTCTGGCCAGATTCTTTCATGCCATTTGAGAAGCTTATGAGAAAGACGAGTGATTATAGAACAAATGCATTTCAGAAGATCTCAGAATTACCTTGAAGAAGAAATTACTTTTTATAGCAAGAATCGCTGAGCTGATATATATGGTCTCGACTCGTAAAACTGGTGGACTCATCACAATACAAGATGAGTCGATATCTTCTCCATCATCACCTGTAAAATACCAAGATCAGATAAATATAGAGAATCATGCAAAACTAGGGGAGAAGAAACAGAAGACACATACACTACTAGGGAAAACCCTAGCAGTAGCGCGTGTTTTGTGCCTACTAGTAGCGCGGGATGCCGCGCTACTAATAAGGCGCTACAGCTATTGCTTAGCAGTAACGCGTGCCATCACGCGCTACTGCTAGTACAAATAGCTGCAGCGCTTGTTCAGTACCGCGCTACTGCTAAGTTATCTACTTGCAGCGTGTTTCCTTTCCATCGCTACTAGTATTTTTTAAATATTTTTTATTTTTAGTGTATTTATGCGCCATCATACAAATATTGGTACAATACCAGCTGTTATGAGGTTTACATCATTATGTCCATAACAGTGTATTAAATGAAGGTGGATTAGGTTCAAGTGGAGGCAATATGTGGTGCATGTCAAAAGTATACTACTAATCCAAACTTGATCTACTTTGGATTAGTAGTACTTTCGATGTGCACCACATGTTGCCTCCACTTGAATCTAATCTGCCAGCACAAGATATTTAATCATCATCATGGTCATTACCACCAACATTATTTATTTAATCACCACTAACACTAGCTAATAATAATCATCATAGTCATTACCACCAACACTAGCTATTTTATCATCATAGTAATAGTTTAGCACATCATCATCCTGAAACTCATTTCTAGCCAGCTACTCACTCCTGCTACTCACTCCTGCTGCTCTCTCTTAGGTAAAAAAACATAAAACATGTGTAGCTCTCCTCCTTGATCAAGTTGGAGCATGCAGATGAACCTGTCTCCTAATCGTGGAAGGCGCCTCTGGTTGCTGCTCCCTAGTACTTCTCTGCGCTCCCCCAACACATATTTGGTCCAGTCTTGCACTATTAAGCATCCGTCGCTAATCTTGAATGCACTAAAGTAGGCTGTAGGATATCTTGGCCGTAAGTTGATAATACTCATGATACCTTTAGTCTCGATCCCATAAGGCACAACATTCATCGGGAGTCCCTGTTGAAGAACATCATCGGGAGTCCCTGTTGAAGAACATCGTATGGTAACATACTTAGCAATGAAGTTTAGCTTCAAAAATAATGTATGGAAAAGATGCAATGAGGATAAAAAGTAAAAATCTTACCATCCTTCCTAAATGGATGTGACCGTAGTTCATTACGAACACTATTGGTCGCACATTTTCAGTACTAAGATTTCTAAATGAAGGAAGAAAATTTGTCTTGACAGTATCAAGATCCTCAAGCCATGAAACATAATGATTGAGCTCCTCGCAGTTGAGTTCAGCCCCAGGACAGTATACGGTCCTGTCTACCAAGCGCTGGACATGTTTGCTTGCACGGAAATAAGCTGACAATACAAATTAGTTGTCAACTATTTTTGAATAAACAATATCAAAGACATAAATATGGTTGAGAAACTTACATAATGGTATAACTGGAGGCATTTGCACATTGACCCAGATGTCGGTATTACCTTTAATATCATCTTCCGGACGAATATCAAAGGTGATAACCATATCAGGCTCAAATGCATAAGTCTTGCATAGTGCTCGCCATGTTTTGCATCCAAAATAGGTGTAGTCGTCTGAATTGTATAACCGCATGGAAAATATAACCATGCTCGGTCTTCAAGTAAACTTTCTTTTCCTCCATACTATGACTGAAACCTATCTTATCCAATACAAAAACTCTTGCATGGCAGGGGATACGCTAGTAGAATAGTAAAAAATATAAGTTGAAGCAAATGAAGCAGATGTCATGCTTAATTACGAAAAAAGACTTGTCATTGTGACTTACTATATCCACTTCGAAGTTCTCGTCCAGCTTGATGCTGAAGCGCCTATCATCATCTAGGAAGATTCCGTCGCACAGGCCGCGCTCGTCTTCACAGTATTTGCAAATACCGAAATCCTTCTCGTCGTCAGATATTTCCTATGTTCATAGTTAAAACATTAATTGAAAATCGATCGAAAACAACTACCAAGATACTCAACACACAAATCCAGGGCACTCGATATTTCCTACATATTCTAGCACAAGTCATGCCAAAATTCACGGAAAAATCCGGCATGACCTTCGCTAAAATAGGACATATCGAGCGCTTGAAATTTGCCGGAACGGAAATGAATCAACACTCCGGCAAAGTATAGGCCACTCGAAGGTATAACCTGCAAACATGACCGGCCACTTGGATATTGAGCAACACAAGATATACATTTCAAAATATCTTATAGGACTCAAATTAGCATGCATTCAATAAGCAAAAGTAGATCATCTCATGCGTCAGTACATCGTCGAATTATCACTAATACATCACGAATAGTGTCATACATATAACATCACTAATACAACTAAAACTCTAGCACACGACGGGTATCGGCGCGGGCGGTGGACACCCACAGAGAAGGCACCATCACGGGATCATAGCTCGGTGAGATCCCGGAGAACCTGCCAGTATTGGAGAACGGCCTGTGCTCCAACGCAAACAAGTAGCGACGGACGTGCGCGTCCTCCTCACTGACACGGTGACGCACCACCTCCGCGGAGTCCTCGAGCCTCTGGATCGTCACTGGCCCACGCGACTGCCACCAAACAAGGTTCGGGTCAACGACAGGCTGGCTCCTCATCAACCTGCGCCCCCCGGTAGGTAGCGCCTCCTAGTACCACCCCGGCGGAGCCCAGTCCCGGACATGGCCGATCTGGTCAAGCAGGTCTTACTAACTAGTTCACGGCCTCGAGGCGGGAAAAATTGCTTTAACTAAAAAATAGAAACAAGTTCTTACTAACTAGTTCTATTAATTCAACTAGTTCTTACTAAAAATAATACTATAAATAAAAATATTCTAGTACCTAATTAGTACCTAATTCTTACTAACTAATTAGTACCTAGGAACTACTGCCCTAATTACCATCTAAGTAATTAACTAACTAGCACTAAAATAGCCTAGGGTTCATACTAACTAGCACTAAATACCTAGGGTTCATACTAAGCAGAGAAGAGGATCGAGAAGGGAGAGAGGGATCGAAGGGAGAGTGCTTACAGAGGCGGGGAGAGATGGGGTCGGGGAGACGGTGGCACCGAGGTGGCGAGGCGGCCGAGTCGGGGAGACGGCGGCGAGGCGGGTCGGGGAGATGGCGGCAGGCGGGTCGGGGAGAGGCAGGCGGGTTGGGGGGAGACGACGGCAGGCGGGTCGGGAAGACGGCGGCACCGAGGCGCGGGCGAGGCGGGTCGGGGAGACGGCGGCGAGGCGGGTCGGGGAGACGGCAAGCAGGCGGGTCGGGGAGACGGTGGTGGCGAGGCGGGGTCGGGAATTGGGGGAGGAAGCAGAGGAGAGGGAATCAGGCCGCGCGGGGGGTTAGGTGAAATAGCTTTAACTGTAGCGTGGGAAGGAAAAACGCGCTGCTGCTAAAATCCATAGTAGTAGCGCTGTCCGTAGAAGGGCGCTACTACTATACCTAGCACGCCGGGAACGGTGTGACAATTATAGTAGTAGCACTTTCTGCAGGGACAACGCTACTGCTAATCTGCTAAGCAGAAGCGCTGTTCGCCAGACGCGCTATGCAAAGTAGCGAGAGCGCCTCATTTTAACAAGCGCTACTGGTAACATTCTGTGTATAAGGTTTTCCCTAGTAGTGATAGCAGAATTATTAGATAAGTTTTTTGCTTTTCAAAATGTCATCTCAATGTGTGCCAATTCATTTAATCAACCCTGACCTTGAGAAATGTGGATAATGTTAAACATCATGAAAACCAGGATACTCAATGAGTTGCATCAAGCATAATAAGAATGCTAAAGTAATCATAAATGTTACTCCAAGGATTCTATTCGAGTATAACTGCACCCAAGTAACAAAGGTAAAAAAACCCAGATCACTCATATGTTTGTATGAATTAACAGGCAACCAAGGATGAGCAACGGATTGCCACTTAAGTACCGACATACCAGTTTGCGTACCACAATTCACATGTATTCATACTAAATAGTAAGTGATCATGAGAAATACAGAAATAGAGGTGAACCAAAGGCTAGTGTTGACCTGAAATGTGGAACACACTTGCTGAGATAATCATGAAACTATTTCTTCATATTCCAACTATGCAGACATACAGTCAACACTTTAAACTTCTTGCAGGTTATCTTCAGAGCTACGGTATGGATCCGTACGTTGTAGTTACTAACTCCTACGGACTCCAGAGAGCCTTTGGTTACTGGGTGCAACCGGTGGGACATGGTAGCACGGGGTATCTTCAACCGGTTTGGATGGCGGTCTCATAATAGGATAGGTGTTTAGCTATCTTGTCCTATTTTCCTGCCGGTTGTGGCAATAATGTTACTATGTTTTTTCTCTCTCTTTTTGCTCCGTTTGCGAGCTGTACTGCTCAGACTATGTTACTCGTTGGCACTTTTTAATAATATGGCCTTATGCATTTTTCGGATGCAGAGGCCGGGGGTAAGCCTTTTTTTCCAAAGAAAAAAGACATGCAGTCAACAAGGCAATAGCATATGGACAATAATCTGTTGTGTTTTTTAGGACCTTTTGATGTTACAGTCAGAGAGATAGCAATTGGAAGATTCGATGTAGCGGGCGATGAACCAAATTTCCCCTCTTGTTGTGAAAGATGTGAAATAATTGATCACCTTGTCCCTTTTATCTAAGGCTGACGCATTGTGAACATATACTAAATTGTTAATTGCTTCGTCGGGTTAAATCTGGAATCGATTCATCTTGGATTTGTGGGGAACTTACTAACTGAAGGGCCTAAAAATAAATTGATTACCTTTAAGCATTGTTCGAGTGAGAAGACTAATTAAGATGTGCGCGCAATCGCGGAGGCCTGGGCTGCTGGGTGGCTATGTACGCACCTTCGTCCTCCTCGCGGCGGCGCTTGCGGCGGGGAAGTGAGCCTCCGGCGCCGGACGCGGGCGCGCCGTTGTCGCAGCCGACGACCTCTACCCGCAGCTCCCGGTCGGAGAAGTCCTTCGAGTTGAAGACCAGGTGGCAGGCGTCGTCTATCTCCGTCTCCGCTCCTGTCCCCGTCGACATCTCGTTCGCTGTAACCCTAGCAGGGGTGGCGGCGGAAGAGGAGCAAGAAGGATGGATTAGGCTGGTACAGTATTTTTTCATAGTAATACATGTCTCATTAATAACATAAAGATTCAGTTAGAGCAACTCTAGCAGACCCTGCATCCCGCCGGCGCAAAACGTGTTTACAGTTCGCGCAAAACCACTTTTGCGGGCCCGCGCGGGCTGGCACAGATGTAGACCCCAAATGTATCCGTAAAAAAGTATATTCGCGAAATATGCTTTTTTACGGGTCGGCTTCTGCGGGTTCTGCTCAGGCACCACCATGACGACCCGCAAACAGAAAAACTACAAATCTCGTATTTGACACGGGGTTTGGCAAACAAGTTCAAATTCAAACGACATGAACAGTTTGCGCGCAAATAAAAGCGAAGTTCATTACGCAAAAGAGGGCATGCAAAAGGTTTGCGCCCATGTCGGCATCATCTTGGGGGCCGATCTTCACTCCGCGCCATGGAGTCCATATTGAAGTTCATCGGCGCCACCGAATCCACCTCCGTCGCTTGTTCCAACTCCCGCACCGAAATCATCCACATTGCCACCATATGGAGCAGAAGAAACATCACCGGAACTGGAACACGAACCGGCCGAGGCTACCATTCTCCTCTCCAAGATCTCTCTCTTTGCCATATCATGCCATGTTTTGGTGAGGTCGTCCATGTCACTGCGGTTCATTGACATGATCTTGTTCTCTTCAGCGAGCAACAATGACATCGATTTGTTTTCAGAGGCGCGTGCTTTGCTCTCCTCAATGGCAGCTTTGGGGAGCCCCTCTTCCTTGAGCATTTGCCATTTTTCTTGCTTCTCTTTTGCTTTCTTCTTGGCCAACTCTTTCTTGATCTCCAACGACTTCAACAACATCAACTCGTTTGGTTGCACCATAGCATCAATTTTCTCCCTCAAGCTCGATGCTTCTTGCTCTCACTACTAGGAAAAGGCTAGCAGCAGCGCGTGTTTTAGGTGTATCAGCAGCGCGAGGATCGGCGCTACTAATAAGGCGTTACAGCTAATAGTTAGTAGCAGCGTGGGAGAAACCCACGCTACTACTAACTTTGTTAGTAGTAGCGTGTGCCACCCACGCTACTGCTATTACAGACTCGCGCTACTATTAATGAAGTAGTAGTAGCGTGCCTACAATACCAGCGCTACTAGTATCCTAAATACTAGTAGGGCACTTTTTTCCCAACGCTACTAGTAGCAAATTAGGAATTAAAAAAATAAAAATAGATGCAATATTCATGAATGGAGATCAGACACGTCTAGTGCAAAATAAATTTCACAGAACCATCTTAACACTTGCAGTGTTCATGGATGCAACATTCAACATCTCAATTCGAAGAGATCACGAGGACACACACAACCATCAACAAAAGGTTGGTACCTTCCCTAGCATTTCACCACCAACCTAACCAGACCACTTCTCTAGATGTATGTACAAAGCGTCGAGGTCCTCCACCTTGAGGAACTCCGGACGGTGGCGTCGTCCTCCACCTCGGTGACCTCCGGACGGTGGCGTCGAGGTCCTCCACCCCGGGGACCTCCTGCGTCGCAATCACCTGGACGATAATCTCTATGACACGGTCGCGGGGCTTCATGGTGAAGTCTGCCTCCGAGTAGTTGAAGAGCACGACTCCCATCGGGCCACAGTAGACCTCGTCGATCACCCTGCACCCAATCGAGAAAGTGAAAACTTGTTAGTTCGCGCCCTCGTGCAGATCTAGTAGGGTATTTTCTTCAATTATCTGTCTCTTTTAGTCTATTATGAATCTTCAAAAGGAAAAAACACCTACTAAATGCATACCCTAGCTGTACGTGTTCATGCTATCTTCTTGTTTTGGTGCATTCAAGAAATACTAGTGTATTTGAGCTATATATGCTTGAAATATTTGACAGTTACCATCTGTTCAAAATTTATCATTTCATGGATAGGGAAATCGCCAACAAAGGACATCAGAAAATTGATTCCCACTGCTCTTCAAAACATCGCCGGGGTCAACGTTGACTCTCCACAGAGCACCATTTTAAATCGGGCAGAAAAATGTACACAGGGAGTGATCTAAACGCTCTTATATTAGTTTACAGAGGGAGTAGTATATAAGGATGCCCATCATCTTGTGGAAAAATGCACTAGCTACCAATAATGAACTATTCATGTTGAACAAGTTAAATTCGAACAATTGTGAATAATGATTCAGCTTACACATCCTATAAACAAAATGGTCAACTCCATGATGTATCCATCAACTACCTAAAATTTAACATGGAAACCTTCCATAATATATGGACGGGAAAGAGATAGCAAAATGGATCATGCTTGAGATAGAGATTCTTACTGCAAATCTTAACAGAATACATGACCTGCCAACACCTGAGTCTCCAAAAAGCAATAGCTTGAAGAGGTAATCACTGCATGGTCAAATAAGAGAATGTTAGTCTCCAGCAAACACAGTGCACAGAGAATAAAACAAGTAGTGGTGACATTTTCAAGATGATAAAAAAGGGCAGCGCGCTGCACATAGCTCCTGCTTGCGCAGGGTTCGCGGAAGGGTCCGGCCACTTCCAAAGATGATAATAAGATACAATAACTATGTCCAGGCTTGGAAGATTGAAAATAAATTAAAAGAGAAATGTATTCAAGATAATAACACACAACAATTAGATGGAATAATATTGTCAGGCTTAGACAAGTAAGCAGCGACAGTATTCGCAAAAAAAAAAAAAGTAAGCAGCGACAGATGAAGGGACATTTTGCTGTTTAATACTCAGCCAAAATGCCAGTTTTGCTAAGCTAATAGATCCTATGTACTAGTGTGTGATTACTGTGATAGAATGTAAAAATAGTTCCCCTTGCAGCATTAAGACTAGTACTATAACAACAACCAGCGCCCACTGATTCCTGCGATGAGAACCGTCTTTGAACAAAAGATCGCGCATTTGATGATCTGATACGAGCAAGTACTACAGTACTAAAGATCACGCATCTCAGAAGTTTATAATGATATTACGCTTATGGTGCCTAAATTATTCTCCATATGCCGTAGCAGCAGCAGCAAACATGATTAAGTCAGTGCTGTAAAACAATTACACATGGTGCTAAGTAAGATACCCCAGCTCCAAACATCTAAAATAGTCATTTCTTCTGTTTGGCACCTAGCAACATAGCTAATGGCTACATTTAGTTTGTCTTCCGCAGGTTTCCACACGCATCCATATTTTTTCAAGTCAAGTATGCATGTATGTTGGTTAATTAATTGTGTTGTTGCAGTAAACAAGTACTAGCGCCTTTGCTTGTCAATTGTACATACAGAAATCGACCTAACCCTGGCAACCTCGCACAGAATAGCAGATGTTGCGTCCATTTCCAAGCGATTAGCGTGGCAGGGTGGGTTGTACTGCCCCCATTCAAGCCTGAAACAGATGCCAAACAACTATACGGAGTTGGCGATACACGACCACCCCAGCCTGCGACGAGGACTACAGAAGCATCAAACAGATCTACTTTTCTTTTATCCAATCATGAACCATTCTAACTTTCTAGCCCAGTACACACGCATTATATATATACAGGAGCAAATTTGATGACGAATTGGAACCAAAGTTGAACTAGCCTGGTATGTAGAGTTCAGCTAAGCTAGGCAAATTACTCCCTCCTCCAATGGAATCAATCAAGCAGAGTAAACAAACACCTCACTGGACAACCAAGCAAGCAGTAAACCAATCAATTGTATGGTATGGATGGGGAACGCCTAATGATTTGATTAACATAACAACAACCATATATATATAGCTCCAACTAGTGAATCTGCTCGTGCTCAAGTCTGAATCAGAAAAGGAGAAAGCAAAAAACGTTTTTTTAAATCAGGCTAGAACCAGACCCGAGCAAGCAGAGAGATGGAGGAGAAGGAGGCTGCTCTCCTCTGCCAGAGCTTCCTTTGGCATCGGCGTCGTCCCGTTCCTTGGCGCTGTTCATCCTACATCAGTCACCTACAGAGAAGAGACGAGAGGAGAGATGGGGGTCAGAGAGAGACGGAGAAGTAGAAGAGAAGGGGAGGAGGGATTCGTACCATAGCACCGTCGTCGAGGTCTTGGAGGGTCACCATGGCCAGGCTTCGTGCCGTCGCTGGTCGCCGTTCCTCCTACCTAAAGATGCAGAGACATAGACTGAGACGTGGGTGAGAGAGAGAGATTGATGGAGAAGAAGAGGAGGAGGAGGAGGAGGGATTCATGCCATACCATACCACCGTGGAGGAGGTCTTGGAGTGCTGCAATGGGTCGCCATGGACGGGCGGCTAGGGTTTCCGGCGAGGAGGTAGGGAAGGAGGGAGGGCGGTCAGATCTGACCGCGGGGTGAGCTACTCCGCGAGTGGATCTGCGGCCAGGGAAGGGTCACCGGCGGTGGAGTGGCAGCCGGGATTGGGGGAGGTCGCGGTGGCGGCGGCTGGGTTGGAGGGGATCGAGAGAGGAGGAAGAAGGAGCGGCGGGTGAGGTTGGAGAGAGAGTTTGGTGGGGTGGGAGTGGAATTTTTTTTCTTTAGGATCGGGGTGGGAGTGGTGCGGCAAGGAAGGGATACCCTCAGTAGTAGCGTGGGTATCTTACCTGCGCTATAGCTGTTCACTTAGTAGTAGCGCGGGTTTATACCCCTCGGTACTACTATGGCATGTCCCGGGGAGGCACGGTAGAGACCGCTTAGTAGTAGCGAGGGTTAAAAACCAGCGCTACTACTATCAATTTAGTAGTAGCGAGGGTTAAAAACCCGCGCTACTAGTAAGTAGCAGTAGCGAGGGGTATAAACCAGCGCTGCTAGTAAGTTGCTGTGTATAATCTTTTCCCTAGTAGTGTCTCTCTTCATCTTCACTTTAGTCTTCTTGTCGCCATCGGGCTTGTGCAAATTTCTTAGGTCATCATCATCCTCATCTTCATCCATGTTTACAAGTGAGCCTCTCTTTGGTGGGGATTCTTTGTCGATCAACTTCCACTTCTTGCACTTTTGGAGCAACTCCCAAAAATGCTCTAATTTGAAGAATCTGCCTTCCGAAGCTTCCATGTCCTTGTATCTATGTTGAGCAATCTTGTCCTACAAAATGTGAACAAAGTGATGCAATCAATTTCCATGATACATTATGATGATGCACAACTTGAACAAAGGAAAAACAAAACTCACATAATCGGACTCCACGGTGCCACTTGGAGGTGCATTGCGTACTTGCTCCAAGCAAGCTGCTCAACGGCTGCACATAGACTTGATATTCTCCCAACGCCCTTGAAGCGACCAAAATGTGCGTGGAGTCCTATTGGGATACTTTTTCATAATGCGGAAGTATTGATCTTCAATCCTTTACCAATATCTCTTGGCGGTTTGAGAAACACCCGTGCATGCATCAAGAGACACCGCACTCCATGCTTGGATCAAAGCTTGATCTTCCAAGATCGTGTAGTTCTTCGATCTTTGGCTTTTCCCAGTCTTTGCTTGCGATTCCTCAAACGCTTCCGCTTCGATCTCCTCCAATTCGTCCGCACAACCATGGTCATCCACGGTGCCGTCGTTTCATTGTAGTCGAATGGTTCGAAAGGGGCTTAATCAATGTCAATCACGTTCGTGTCCAACAAGTTCACGACTCGGTTGTTGCATTGTTCGAACCACCGCTATGGCGAACGATAACAAGTCACAAGCTATTGAGACTAATGGCAAAAAATGAAAGGGAATCGCCAAGACCGAAGAGGCATACCTTGCGGCCATTTCGTCGAACACCTCGCTTGCGGGGGGAGCGGCATCGTTGAACGGCATCGCCGGAGCACCTCCTTGCGGGGGAATGGAGTGAGAGGTTGAAGAAGGTGGCTTCCTTTTAGCCGGAACCTTCCTCCGATTAACGCCCGCAGTCTTGCCAGCATTCTCCGCCGCCGGCCGAGATCGCACTGCGGCGTTGGCGCCCGGAGCGCGGGCCGTAGCGATGGGGGCAGCCGGATTTCCGCCCTGCACGACCACATTTCCCTGCCGCTTGTGGGCCGACGCGGCGTGTGCTTGGGCGACGGCGGTGGGGGTAACATGGCCGGCGACGAGATCCTCCCGATGGGAAGAAGCATGCGCGACCTCGATGGTGACGGGGGACAGCATGGGGTCGTCCATGGCGGCGAGGAACGGCCGGGGAGGAGGAACCGGAGCTTGCGGAGGGGGGCAATGGTGGCAGAGGGTGCGGGGGGGGGGGGGAAAGGGCGCGCGGAAATGTCCCTCCCGCCTAATCTCTCGCCGGAAGGGGTTCAGCTCGGGTCGGCCTCCCAACCCGTGAAGATAGAGGTTGGGGGAGAAGATTTGCCACGCCCCGCAAAAAAATTTGCGGGCCGGGGCGGGATGCGGGGTCTGATCGTGCGGATTTTCTGGCCCCGACCGCAATTTGGCGGTTATTTTGCGGGTCGTGGCGGGATGCAGGGTCTTCTAGAGTTGCTCTTACAAGCCATGTAAACATCGACATTACAGGACTGAAACATTAGAATAATCCTATGCAAAAAAACAAGCGCCTGGCCCTCTCCATTAAGAAAAAGGAGACAGATCACCTCTTCATCCGAGCTCGACGTGGCTCCATCGCTGATCAACAACTTTACGGACCTCTAAAGTAGTTTGCCTGAAACAAAACCATTGCCGTTGAAAGAATCAAACCGGGGCAATGTGTCCCCGGAAACGCCATCGAACTCCAGAACTAACACCCCCGCACGACTACGACGTCGCAGGAGGAAACCAGAACTGTCAGCCTCCAACCACAAACCCAACACAAGATGCACCTGTTGGGTAACGTAGTAATTTCAAAAATTTCCTACGCACACGCAAGATCATGGTGATGCATAGCAACGAGAGGGAAGAGTGTTGTCCACGTACCCTCGTAGACCGTAAGCGGCAGCGTTATGACAACGCGGTTGATGTAGTTGTACGTCTTCACGATCCGACCGATCCAAGCACCGAACGTACGGCACCTCCGAGTACTGCACACGTTCAGCTCGATGACGATCCCCGGACTCCGATCCAGCAGGGTGTCGGGGATGAGTTCCGTCAGCACGACGGCGTGGTGACGATGATGATGTTCTACCGACGCAGGGCTTCGCCTAAGCACCGCAACGATATGACCGAGGTGGAATATAGTGGAGGGGGGCACCGCACACGGCTAAGGAACGATCACGAAGATCAACTTGTGTGTCATGGGGTGCCCCTGCCCCGTATATAAAGGAGCAAGGGGGGAGGCGGCCGGCCTAGGAGGAGGCGCGCAAGGGAGTCCTACTCCCACCGGAGTAGGACTCCTCCTTCCCTATTGGAGTAGGAGAAGGGGAAAGAGGGAGAGGAGGAAGGAAAGGGCCGCACCCTTGTCCAATTCGGACCAGAGGGGGCTGCGTGCCTCCTTCCTTTCGCCTCTTTCCTCTATTCCCGTATATTTAATAAGGCCCATATACTCCCGGCGAATTCCGTAACTCTCCGGTACTCGAAAAATACCGAATCACTCAGAACCTTTCCGAACTCCAAATATAGTCGTCCAATATATCGATCTTTACGTCTCGACCATTTCAAGACTCCTCGTCATGTCCCCGATCTCATCCGGGACTCGAACTCCTTCGGTACATCAAAACTCATAAACTCATAATATAACTATCATCGAAACCTTAAGCGTGCGGACCCTACGGGTTCGAGAACTATGTAGACATGACCTAGAACTATTCTCGGTCAATAACCAATAGCGGAACCTGGATGCCCATATTGGCTCCTACATATTCTCTGAAGATCTTTATCGGTCAAACCGCATAACAACATACGTTGTTCCCTTTGTCATCGGTATGTTACTTGCCCGAGATTCGATCGTCGGTATCCAATACCTAGTTCAATCTCGTTACCGGCAAGTCTCTTTACTCGTTCCGTAATACATCATCTCGCAACTAACTCATTAGTTGCATTGCTTGCAAGGCTTATGTGATGTGCATTACGGAGGGCCAGACATACCTCTCCGACATTCGGAGTGACAAATCCTAATCTCAAATCGCCAACCCAACAAGTACCTTCGGAGACACCAGAGCACCTTTATAATCTCCGGTTACGTTGTGACATTTGGTAGCACACAAAGTGTTCCTCCGTAAACGGAGTTGCATAATCTCATAGTCATAGGAACATGTATAAGTCATGAAGAAAGCAATAGCAACATACTAAACGATCGGGTGCTAAGCTAACTGAATGGGTCATGTCAATCACATCATTCTCCTAATGATGTGATCCCGTTAATCAAATGACAACTCATGTCTATGGCTAGGAAACATAACCATCTTTGATTAACGAGCTAGTCAAGTAGAGGCATACTAGTGACACTGTTTGTCTATGTATTCACACATGTATCATGTTTCCGATTAATACAATTCTAGCATGAATAATAAACAATTATCATGAAATAAGAAAATAAATAATAACTTTATTATTGCCTCTAGGGCATATTTCCTTCAGTCTCCCACTTGCACTAGAGTCAATAATCTAGATCACATCACCATGTGATTAACATCGATAGTTCACATCATCATGTGATTAACACCCATAGTTCACATCGCCATGTGACCAACACCCAAAGGGTTTACTAGATTCAGTAATCTAGTTCACATTGCTATGTGATTAACACCCAAAGAGTACTAAGGTGTGATCATGTTTTGCTTGTGAGAGAATCTTAGTCAACGGGTCTTTCACATTCAGATCCATTATGTATTTTGCAATTTTCTATGTCTACAATGCTCTTGCGGAGCTACTCTAGCTAATTGCTCCCACTTTCAATATGTATCTAGATCAAGACTTAGAGTCATCCGGATCGGTGTCAAAACTTGCATCGGCGTAACCCTTTACTGACGAACCTTTTGTCACTTCCATAATCGAAAAACATATCCTTATTCCACTAAGGATAATTTTGACCATTGTCGATGATCTACTCCTAGATCACTATTGTACTCCCTTGCCAAACTCAATGTAGGGTATACAATAGATCTGGTACACAACATGGCATACTTTATAGAACCTATGGCCAAGGCATAGGGAATGACTTTCATTCTCTTTCTATCTTCTGCCGTTGTCGGGTTTTGAGTCTTACTCAATTTCACACCTTGTAACACAGGCAAGAACTCTTTCTTTGACTGTTCCATTTTGAACTACTTCAAAATCTTGTCAAGGTATGTACTCATTGAAAAAACTTATCAAGCGTCTTGATCTATCTATATAGATCTTGATGCTCAATATGTAAGCAGCTTCACAGAGGTCTTTCTTTGAAAAAATCCTTTCAAACACTCCTTTATGCTTTGCAGAATAATTCTACATTATTTCCGATCTACAATATGTCATTCACATATACTTATCAGAAATGCTGTAGTGCTCCCACTCACTTTCTAGTAAATACAGGCTTCACCGCAAGTCTGTATAAAACTATATGCTTTGATCAACTTATCAAAGCGTATATTCCAACTCCGAGATGCTTGCACCAGTCCATAGATGGATCGCTGGAGCTTGCGTATTTTGTCAGCACCTTTAGGATTGACAAAACCTTCTGGTTGCATCATATACAACTCTTCCTTAAATCCATTAAGGAATGTAGTTTTGTTTATCCATTTGCCAGATTTCATAAAAATGCGGCAATTGCTAACATGACTTGGACAGACTTAAGCATTGCTACGAGTGAGAAAATTTCATCGTAGTCAACACCTTGAACTTTGTCAAAAAACCTTTTTCGACAAGTCTAGCTTTGTAGATAGTAACACTACTATCAACGTCCGTCTTCCTCTTGATGATCCATTTATTTTCTATGGTTTGCCGATCATCGGGCAAATCCATCAAAGTCCATACTTTGTTCTCATACATGGATCATATCTCAGATTTCATGGCCTCAAACCATTTTGCGGAATCTGGGCTCATCATCGCTTCCTCATAGTTCGTAGGTTCGTCATGGTCAAGTAACATGACCTCCAGAATGGGATTACCGTACCACTCTGGTGCGGATCTCACTCTGGTTGACCTACGAGGTTTGGTAGTAACTTGATCTGAAGTTACATGATCATCATCATTAGCTTCCTCGCTAATTGGTGTAGTAGTCACAGGAAAAGATTTCTGTGAAGAACTACTTTCCAATAAGGGAGAAGGTACAATTACCTTATCAAGTTCTACTTTCCTCCCACTCACTTCTTTCGAGAGAAACTCCTTCTCTGGAAAGGATCCATTCTCAGCAACGAATGTCTTGTCTTCGGATCTATGATAGAAGGTGTACCCAACAGTCTCCTTTGGGTATCCTATGAGGACGCATTTCTTCGATTTGGGTTTGAGCTTATCAGGATGAAACTTTTTCACATAAGCATCACAACCCCAAACTTTAAGAAACGACAACTTTGGTTTCTTGCTAAACCACAATTCATATAGTGTCGTCTCAACGGATTTAGATGGTGCCCTATTTAACGTGAATGCAGCTGTCTCTAATGCATGATCCCAAAACCATATTGGTAAATCGGTAAGAAACATCATAGATTGTACTATATCCAATAAAGTACGGTTATGACATTCGGACACACCATTATGATGTGGTGTTCCAGGTGGCATGAATTGTGAAACTATTCCACATTGTTTTAATTGAAGACCAAACTCGTAACTCAAATATTTGTCTCCGTGATCAGATCGTAGGAACCTTATTTTCTTGTCACGACGATTTTCCACTTCACTCTGAAATTCTTTGAACTTTTCAAATGTTTCAGACTTATGTTTCATCAAGTAGATATACCCATATCAGCTCAAATCATCTGTGAAGGTCAGAAAATAACGATACCCGCCGCGAGCCTTAACACTCATCGGATCGCATACATCAGTATGTATTATTTCCGATAAGTCAGTTGCTCGCTCCACTGTTCCGAAGAACAGAGTCTTAGTCATCTTTGCCCATGAGGCACGGTTCGCAAGCATCAAGTGATTCATAATCAAGTGATTCCAAAATCCCATCAGCATGGAGTTTCTTCATGCGCTTTACACCAATATGACCTAAACGGCAGTGCCACAAATAAGTTGCACTATCATTATTAACTTTGCATCTTTTGGTTTCAATATTATGAATATGTGTATCACTACGATCGAGATCCAATGAACCATTTTCATTGGGTGTGTAACCATATAAGGTTTTATTCATGTAAACAGAACAACAGTTTATTCTCTTACTTAAATGAATAACCGTATTGCAATAAACACGATCAAATCATATTCATGCTCAACGCAAACACCAAATAACATTTATTTAGGTTCAACACTAATCCCGAAAGTATAGGGAGTGTGCGATGATGATCATATCAATCTTGAAACTACTTTCAACACACATCGTCACTTCACCCTTAACTAGTTTACATTTATTTCGCAACTCCGTTTTGAGTTACTACTCTTAGCAGCTGAACCAGTACCAAATACCGAGGGGTTGCTATAAACACTAGTAAAGTACACATCAATAACATGTATATCAAATATACCTTTGTTCACTTTGCCATCCTTCTTATCCGCCAAATACTTGGGGTAGTTCTGCTTCCAGTGACCAGTCCCTTTGCAGTAGAAGCACTTAGTCTCAGGCTTAGGTCCAGACTTGGGCTTCTTCACTTGAGTAGCAACTTGCTTTCCGTTCTTCTTGAAGTTCCCTTCTATCCCTTTGCCCTTTTCTTGAAACTAGTGGTCTTGTTAACCACCAACACTTGATGTTCTTTCTTGATTTCTACCTTCATCGATTTCATCATCATGAAAAACTCGGGAATCATTTTCATCATCCCTTACATACTATAGTTCATCACGAAGTTCTACTAACTTGGTGATGGTGACTAGAGAATTCTGTCAATCACTATCTTATCTGGAAGATTAACTCCCACTTGATTCAAGCGATTGAAGTATCCAGACAATCTGAGCACATGCTCACTAGTTGAGCGATTCTCCTCCATCTTTTAGCTATAGAACTTGTTGGAGACTTCATATCTCTCAACTCGGGTATTTGCTTGAAATATTAGCTTCAATTCCTGGAACATCTCATATGGTCCATGATGTTCAAAACATCTTTGAAGTCCCGATTCTAAGCCATAAAGCATGGTGCACAAAACTATCAAGTAGTCATCATATTGAGCTAGCCAAACGTTCATAACGTCTGCATCTGCTCCTGCAATAGGTCTGTCACCTAGCGGTGCATTAAGGACATAATTCTTTTGTGCAGCAATGAGGATAAACCTCAGATCGCGGATCCAATCCGCATCATTGCTACTAACATTTTTCAACACAATTTTCTCTAGGAACATATCAAAATAAACATATGAAAGCAACAACGCAAGCTATTGATCTTACAACATAATTTGCAAAATACTACGGGACTAAGTTCATGATAAATTTAAGTTCAATTAATCATATTACTTAAGAACTCCCACTTAGACAGACATCTCTCTAGTCATCTAAGTGATCACGTGATCCAAATCAACTAAACCATAACCGATCATCACGTGAGATGGAGTAGTTTTCAATGGTGAACATCACTATGTTGATCATATCTACTATATGATTCACGCTCGACCTTTCGGTCTCCGTGCTCCGAGGCCATATCTGCATATGCTAGGCTCGTCAAGTTTAACCTGAGTATTCCGCATGTGCAAAACTGGCTTGCACCCGTTGTAGATGGACGTAGAGCTTATCACACCCGATCATCACGTGGTGTCTGGGCACGACGAACTTTGGCAACGGTGCATACTCAGGGAGAACACTTCTTGATAATTAGTGAGAGATCATCTTAAAATGCTACCGTCAATCAAAGCAAGAATAAGATGTATAATAGATAAACATCGTATGCAATCAAAATATGTGACATGATATGGCCATGATCATCTTGCGCCTTTGATCTCCATCTCCAAAGTACTGTCATGATCTCTATCATCACCGCCACGACACCATGATCTTCATCATCTTGATCTATATCAATGTGTCATCACATGGTTGTCTCACCAACTATTGCTCTTGCAACTATTGCTATCGTATAGCGATAAAGTAAAGCAATTATTTGGCACTTGCATCTTTATGCAACAAAGAGACAACCATAGCGCTTCTGCCAGTTGCCGATAACTTCAACAAAACATGATCATCTCATACAACAACTTATATCTCATCACGTCTTGACCATATCACATCACAACATGCCCTGCAAAAACAAGTTAGACGTCCTCTACTTTGTTGTTGCAAGTTTTACGTGGCTGCTACGGGCATAGCAAGAACCGTTCTTACCTACGCATCAAAACCACAACGATACTTCGTCAAGTTAGTGTTGTTTTAACCTTCGCAAGGACCGGGCGTAGCCACACTCGGTTCAACTAAAGTTGGAGAAACTGACACCCGCCAGCCACCTGTGTGCAAAGCACGTCGGTAGAACCAGTCTCGCGTAAGCGTACGCGTAATGTCGGTCCGGGCTGCTTCATCCAACAATACCGCCGAACCAAAGTATGACATGCTGGTAAGCAGTATGACTTGTATCGCCCACAACTCACTTGTGTTCTACTCGTGCATATAACATCAACGCATAAAAACCTGGCTCGGATGCCACTGTTGGGTAACGTAGTAATTTCAAAAATTTCCTACGCACACGCAAGATCATGGTGATGCATAGCAACGAGAGGGAAGAGTGTTGTCCACGTACCCTCGTAGATCGTAAGCGGAAGCGTTATGACAACACGGTTGATGTAGTTGTACGTCTTCACGATCCGACCGATCCAAGCACCGAACGTACGGCACCTCCGAGTACTGCACACGTTCAGCTCGATGACGATCCCCGGACTCCGATCCAGCAGGGTGTCGGGGATGAGTTCCGTCAGCACGACGGCGTGATGACGATGATGATGTTCTACCGACGCAGGGCTTCGCCTAAGCACCGCAACGATATGACCGAGGTGGAATATAGTGGAGGGGGGCACCGCACACGGCTAAGGAACGATCACGAAGATCAACTTGTGTGTCATGGGGTGCCCCCTGCCCCCGTATATAAAGGAGCAAGGGGGAGGGGGCAGCCGGCCTAGGAGGAGGCGCGCCAAGGGGAGTCCTACTCCCACCGGGAGTAGGACTCCCTCCTTCCCTATTGGAGTAGGAGAAGGGGGAAAGAGGGGAGAGGAGGAAGGAAAAGGGGGCCGCACCCCTTGTCCAATTCGGACCAGAGGGGGGCTGCGTGCCTCCTTCCTTTCGGCCTCTTTCCTCTATTCCCGTATGGCCCAATAAGGCCCATATACTCCACGGCGAATTCCCGTAACTCTCCGGTACTCCAAAAAATACTCGAATCACTCAGAACCTTTCCGAACTCCGAATATAGTCGTCCAATATATCGATCTTTACGTCTCGACCATTTCGAGACACCTCGTCATGTCCCCGATCTCATCCGGGACTCCGAACTCCTTCGGTACATCAAAACTCATGAACTCATAATATAACTGTCATCGAAACCTTAAGCGTGTGGACCCTACGGGTTCGAGAACTATGTAGACATGACCTAGAACTATTCTCGGTCAATAACCAATAGCGGAACCTGGATGCCCATATTGGCTCCTACATATTCTACGAAGATCTTTATCGGTCAAACCGCATAACAACATACGTTGTTCCCTTTGTCATCGGTATGTTACTTGCGCGAGATTCGATCGTAGGTATCCAATACCTAGTTCAATCTCGTTACCGACAAGTCTCTTTACTCGTTCCGTAATACATCATCTCGCAACTAACTCATTAGTTGCATTGCTTGCAAGGCTTATGTGATGTGCATTACCGGGAGGGCCCAGAGATACCTCTCCGACATTCGGAGTGACAAATCCTAATCTCGAAATACGCCAACCCAACAAGTACCTTCGGAGACACCTGTAGAGCACCTTTATAATCACCCAGTTACGTTGTGACGTTTGGTAGCACACAAAGTGTTCCTCCGGTAAACGGGAGTTGCATAATCTCATAGTCATAGGAACATGTATAAGTCATGAAGAAAGCAATAGCAACATACTAAATAATCGGGTGCTAAGCTAACTGAATGGGTCATGTCAATCACATCATTCTCCTAATGATGTGATCCCGTTAATCAAATGGCAACTCATGTCTATGGCTAGGAAACATAACCACCTTTGATTAACGAGCTAGTCAAGTAGAGGCATACTAGTGACACTCTGTTTGTCTATGTATTCACACATGTATCATGTTTCCGATTAATACAATTCTAGCATGAATAATAAACAATTATCATGAAATAAGGAAATAAATAATAACTTTATTATTGCCTCTAGGGCATATTTCCTTCAGCACCATCTTCCAACTGTCACTTGCGTAGACAAGCGTCTGTGCGTACTCCTGGACGGCAAAACCTCCCTGCTCCACCATGGCATGGAGACAACGCCGTAGCAACGGGGACAAAGCAGAAGGAGAGACACACCTGATGGAGTCACCGCCGCTGCCTCGCCGACATCATCCATGAACCCTAACACCGCCGATCTGAAGGATCAGCGAACACACGATGCCACCAACTCCAAGACGCCGCCACGAAGGACACCGCCAGAGTGGAGTTGAGGCAAATTTATTCGTCCGGGCCGCTCCCACCACCCCAACGGCGCACCACGACCGACAAATCCAAACCCTAACTACAGAGCGGAGGAAGGGGTCCCCCCTCCCTCCTGCCGCCGGAGCAGCAGCCGGAGGGAGAGGGGGCCAGCGTCCTCGCCGATGGAGATCGGTGGAAGAAGATGCCTCCCTAGACGCCTCACCTGTGGCGGCGGCTAGGGTACACCGAGCCGGTTTTTCCTCAGAAGTATATGTTTACGCGATTCAGCTGGTAAATTTAAAGAGCATCACTATCACTACCTACTTAAAAAAGAATCTAAGAGTACGTCTAGCCGATCCCGTGTACCGCCGTCCTGCAAATTTTTACAGTATCCCATAAACAAATTTCAAAATTTACGAGACGGCGGATGGATCGGCAGAATAGATCCCGTTAAACGTCGTCGGATTCCCACTCAATTTGAAACATCTAATTCACACCATAGATCATCATACAAACATAGTTCATATAAATAAGATAGTTCTGCACATAGCACATCGATAGATAGTTCAAATTTAAACTACTAGACTAGATAATTTATACTAACATACTCCTCGTTGTCGGAGCCGGAGTCGTCGTCGCGGGGCGGGGGCTCGTTGCCGTGGAGGGTGTGGTAGATGAGCATGCCGGAGAGGGTCGACGCAAGTTGGTACTCCTCTAGGACCGTCGGCACATGTGCAGCTGCAGCTACATCTCCGGCGGCAACAACCTCCTTCTCATCCCACCAGGCGTGTGCTTGGCCGCCCATAGGCGTTGGATGGACGAATCAAAGAGTTGCCCGAGGCGACCGAAAGTCACCCACGTCGGTGCTCCAGCGCTGTGGGACTTCGTGCCGCGCGTGTGCGCTCCCCGCGCCTCTCCGACACGGGAGGGCGAAGGGAGCAGCTGTCGGCCTCATCATTGTTGTGCCGCTTGCGGCCGTCGAACCCACCGCGACCACCAAACCCCCCGCGGCACTCGAACCCACCGCGGCTGCCGAACCCCACGTCGCCTCCAGCCCGGAACCCTCAGAAGCCATCTTCGGCAAGATCCGGTGGTCAAATGCGTCACAAAACGTCGCCGAAGGTGTGAAGATTTGTCGCCAAAGGATGAATTTTGCGGTAGAGGTGGGTGAGGGGATTGCGGGACGGGAACCCTAAAATGCCCCGACGCCCACATTTATGGAGGAACCGAATTACGGGTTGGGCCCTTTTTAGCGGACCTAATCAGGCTATTTTTTGGCCCATCTCATAGAACATTCGGAAAAACGCAGTTCGCCGGACTTATACGGGATCTGCTAGAGGTGCTCTAGGAGCAAGTCTAGCCGATCCTGGTACTGTTGAAAATTAATCTACAGGATTTACGGGACACCGTAAACTCTTTTTGCAATACTAAGAGCAACTCCAACAGTTCCTCTATCTCTAAAATAACTGTCGTTTACCAAAAGTTTAGGCCAAAGACCCTTTCAAACAGGTCCATATACCTGCTTTATCTTTAGAGAATTCCATAAAAGATGCCTCTTCTTCCTTCGGGTTTACGCGAAGATAATCTTTCCATAAGTTTTTGGTGGGCCGAAGTTTCATCAACTGACACGTCCGTGATGCCGCCCATGCACGCGGCCGCACCCTTGCCGTTGCCGGCCACCGCCTCACCTGTGCACGCGGCCGCACCCATGCCACCGACCGTGCACGCCGCCACTATCTCGCCCACGCCATCGCTTGCGCCCAACTTGCCTCACCCGCGTACACGGCCGCACCCATGCCACCGCCGCGCCGCCGCCTTGCCCGCGCCACCGCCCGCGTCCGCCGCCGCCTCACCCACGCACGCAGCCGCACCATGCCACCGCCGCGCCGCCGCCGCCACACACACATGCGGCCGCACCCATGCCACTGCCCGCGCACGCCGCCGCCTTTGGCCGCGCCACCGCTCGCACCCGCCTGCCGCCACGGCCTCGCTAGTGGCCTTCGCATTGCTGCCGGTGCCACTGACCGGTGGGTCTTAGCAATTATCTATAAACAAAGATGCTTTTAGGGGGAGAAGATTAGGGGAAATGACAAAAATTACTTTCAAAAAACTTCTCCTAACTTTTACGGGAAGGCCAAGAAGCCACTTTTACAGGGAGATTTTTAAGGGTACTATTGGAGTTGCGCTGAATTGGCTCTGCTAGAACTGTATTGCAAAAAAGAAAAGAATCCCTCTCCTCTTTCTCACATCTGGCGTCTCTTCAGCCGCCCGCCTACTCCGGCGACGCTCCGGCGGCTGCTGCCGAGCTCCTCCGCATGCTCCGGCAACGCTCCGGCGCTGCACATGTGTCCTGGAATATTTCATCCCACCACGACAGTTGCCGGGAGAAAAGTTTCAACCCATCCATCACCGAACCGGGTGTCAAACTCACCAGAATGCGGTGAAATTCCGCCGCCACCACCTCCATCTCACGATTTTCTCTATCCCCGCCGTCGCCGACCAGCCAGCCAGTGGTCCCCGCCCTTCCTCGCCTCATTCCTGAGGCTCTCGAAGCTCGAGCCCGCTCGAATTGAGCTCTTGGGTGACCGTGGCTGCTCCGCCATGGATGTTGGCTGGAGGTTTGGAGCGGTCGAGCTTGACGCCCTTGCGCCCCCTGTTGCATGTCCTCGCGATCGTTGTTGTGTGGCCGCGTGCTGCCGGCTGTCCAGCAGACGCCAATGCCTGGACAGGGGAGAGCGAATAGAGGCGCGGGTCGACCAAGATAGAGGCGTTGGGCGGCCGGTGTTGTCCCTGATGGCCGGTGTTGTTTCTGACGAGGAACAAGGAGGAAGATGCAATGAAAAAAAAGGTGTGACCAATGATACTTGGGCCCCACATGTTTTTTTACAGTACGCCTTTTATGGTATCTTTTATGAAGAAACAACAACAAGAATATACGATGCAAATCAACATGTGCCCCATGGCAATTTATTGTTTGTAGAAACCATGGCATTTTTTCATAGGAGCCATCGCAGTTTTTTTTGTAGAAACCATGGCAATTATAATGCATATTCCATGGATAATCAACATGTGTCCCCGTGGGTTTTGGATTTTGCCATGGGTTGTTATGACAAAGTTGCCACACACACGTTGGTTTCACTCATGGAAATTGCCATGTCATTAATTCTATACTTATCACTCTGACCTATAGGGATTCTCTATTGTTTTGCTTTGACCTATAGATAAATCGCAAAATTAAACTACCATGGCACATACAATGTTTCAGTTTCCATGGCGCCTACAACAAAAGTGCCATGGCACCTATATTGTATTTACCTATGGTCTAATAAAAAAAATCTGCCATGGCCTTTGCCATTTTTTTTTCTTTGTTGTGATGTTCTTATGTTTTCGCCATGGCATTTTTTCGATGAGCATGGCAATTTAATATATAGCATCTGCCTTGACAAAGGCATTTTCTGAAATTTCTGTTAGCTATAACATGTCAATTCATGGCATCTTTTTAGAGATTTTTGTTAATACTATGCTGATGTTAGTAATATTTCCCCATGGCATTTTTTAGAGAATTCCTTGGCAATTGTTGTCTAGTAATGTTTCTAGGACAATTTCATAGATTATAGTCTAAAAAAGGCAATTCTTTTGGTAAAGTGATATCACACACTTTAAACATTTGACATGGTATTTTTTTCCTTCTGAAATTTCTGTTATCTAGAACACGGCAGTTTTTGTTGAAATTCCTGGTTTTTTTTTGGTAGAAGCATGGCATTTTCATTTTAAAAAGCATGGTAATTTTATTGTAGAAGCATGACATTTTTTGTACAAGCATGGCATTTTTTATTTTGAAGAGCTTGGCATTTTTATTTTATAGAACATGTTATTTTAATTGTAGAAGCCACAAATGGCATGATTTTACGCCCACCACTGGTAAGTTGCTAGATTACCTGTGCTTACCAGTGGCAGGCGCTAAAGTGCACCAATGGCTAATATGACCCCAAAGCGTTTTCCAGCAGTGAATATACGAAGGATGACACATTCATATCCAAGTACACTTCCAGAAATAACACCTTTGATAAATCTGTTCTTCTGCTTGATTGGACCTTTGAATCTCACAAAAAGAGATGACGATTGCATATTTAACGTAGCAATCAAGCAAGTTTCATTATTCATGTGAAAGATGTGAATAATTGATCAGCTTGTTACTTTAAACTAAGGCTGAAGCATCACACGGTAAAGAACCATAGATAACTGCCCTTCAGCAGTACGAATCTCCCCCGCCTACAGACCTATAACATACAAATTATTCCTAATCTTTAAGTTGTCCAATGGCTCAACTTGAACGGTATGATGTAGTTTGGGCGCCGCTGCTACATCCAAATAAATATGTGACTACAGATTTGCTGCACTTTAATTGGGGGCACAGACAACATATATATACTCTTTGATTACTGTTGTACTGCAAAAATTATGTCAAAGAACCTCAACTACTTGAACACCTCGAATCTAAAACTAAAAAAACTTCTATATTAGTATCGGATGCAGATATGTGCATGTAGATCGTGTGCTTAGTTTCCAGGGAGCACACATTGCAAGCAACAGACCTGTCAACATTGAACTTTACAGCAGTATTGTTTTTTTAGGCAATTTACAGCAGCATTCTGTCCTTGGGGCACAACATATCAACTGACATAGAGTATGAACTAAAAAATAACGAAAGGTAGCCATGAACAGATGATCACATAATATGCATTCTAAGGGTCACAAGTCATCGAGTCAAAGAGGTCATCAGCATTCAGCAATGTATACCAGCCAGCTTACGACAAAGTGCACATTAACTGTTCAGCGACTTCGCTGGATATCAAAATTCACATGCAAACTTGACAGTTTGCGTCTGGTAAGAGTCCATATGCTAAAAGGCCAAAAGAGAGCTAGATGTTCAAAAGCTTTTTTTTTTTTGATAAAAGGGAGCATTCTCTCCGATTTCCATTAATAGAAATCACCAAGTCTTACTACAAGAAAGAAAAAAGAGGGACTCCCCAACATGATACTCCACTCCCCTACAGAAGACTTTCTTCGCCAGATTGAGGAGGAAGGAGAAGCCATCCCTTCCCCTCCCCGAAACCCTCAAGGGATGTTCAGAAGCTACATTGCAACATTACCAGTCACCAAAAGAGAGCAGAGCAAATGCTAGCATTGTTCACCAAGTTCATATGCTAAAACAACAGGGGCTTCTCATCACTCAGTAAACAAAAGTGGGCATGAATGAAGCACATCGTGCTAGTGGCTGATGCATGCATCACTACGGCTGCGGCGTTATCTTCACATGAACTCGAATATGGAGTTTGTCATCGATGAAGAAGGGGCTATCGTCAGGAATGACCTCCGGCCAAGGAACCCTGCATCCAAAACCTTGTCTAGAACCGGTGGTGGTGGTGCGCCTCCACAAGGTGGTAAACTCCAGCGACGGTGTTGTTTTGACCTCAATCTCATAATCTAATGTCCCCCTTACTAGGCCCTTGTCTTCTAGCTTCTGTATTATGAGGACAAAAGAGTTGGACGACCCCATTCTACGGTGTGCTGAGAGAAAGAAACCATGCCCCGCACAATAGAATGGTGGCGAGCGCATCGATCCTGATGAGAGGCTCCCAGAGCAGTGCTCACGCTTTAGACTAAAGTTAATTATACAAGACGGCTGATCAATTAGGATCACATTGGTCATGCTACGTGCTAGTGGCACCATTGGAAGTAAACTTGAACTTAAAATCTCGCGTCTTTGTTCTGAATTTGGGTACTGCAAGTCGGCCCACCTGAGCACAAAGTCATAGACGGATTTTTCAGATGCAACTCCAGGGAGATTCCGTGATAAGACGGCCACAATCCCAGCGAGGGGAATCCTCATCAGTTCATCTTGGAACCTGAAATGCAACAAAACCATGCAATGCTCGATATAATGATTTTGTAACAACAATACCCACATGTTCGCTAATAAAGGAAAAAAAGGGTATCTCAATCCGATGGGGGTTACTTACTTTGTTGACAGGAATTTCTCATATCTTTTAGCAAGGAATTTCTTGGCTGCCTCTGACAGGTCAGCTGCCATTGAAATGGAACATGGGAGATCTAGGCACCTCACTGCAGATTCTAGGGTCATAGGCAGATCTATGAGCTGCTGACCGCAAAGCTTGATGCACGAAACGACATCAAATTTGTCAGCAGCCATCATGATATCGACCAGAAAATTGGACTCAGTTATTGGTGTCAACCTTCCATTGTACATAAAGCGTAAAAGCTCCATAAAGGCATTCTCCTCTGTTCCATGTAAGGAATGAAAGCAAGGAAATATAAGAACAGTCCATTATATCACAATCAGTAACAGTTAAGAAGTACAAAAGGAAAGGATAGCTATTGTTTTAGAGGCATGCTTCAGCCCCCCCAAACCCGTGGAAAGGGTATTTTGGGTCTAGCAAATTATCAGAGATTTGCTAGACCTGGCTACACTACAATTTAATTCCTAATTTCAATGTGTTAGGTCTTCATGGCTAAATCCTCATGCATAAAACGAATTAATCCCTAGAAGTTAGGATCTCCACAGCATCCTTCCTATGCAGAGCAGTGTACTCTATCTTTATAAAAACGGTGAGCTACTCCGTATATACTTAGTTTGCACAATCGGCTGGTCTCTCTTGTATGTTTATTCGCCAGAAACTGGAACATACTGTAGTGGTATGTATTCATAGTTTTTAGAGACAATTTTATACACCAATGTTACATAATACATTCTCATATTATTTAGAGACGATTTTGTACACCGATGTGGATATAGTAAAATGCATGCTGATGAATAGAAGAGGCCCATGTAATTAGACGACACTGCCTTCTATTCAGTCTCTTTCCCCTCTTGCATGTTGTGGCGTGAGAATTGGCAAGCTCGTACAGGTTAAAATTAAGTCCTTAATAACTAGAAGAGGCCCATATAAAAGTAAGACTATAATACCCTTTGCAACTGAAGGGTACGCTTTAATCTCAGCCACTATCTGCACCGAAAGTCCATTGAGTTTCAATAATCAATTGAGGAAACTTGTCATGCACAAGAATATCCATTTGGTAGGCAAATTGTGTAGGGGAAATGAGAATAGCCAATTCATTATCAAAATAGAAAGTTGTGGCATGAACTCCAAAACAGGCCTCTCTACAATTATCACATTTCTTGAATTAACAAATAAATAATACAATCACAATAGCAACCTAGAATATAATCTCAGTTATAATAAGACGAGGAAGAGTACAGCATACACTTGAGTTACCTGAATCAGCAATTCTAACTGTTGACTGTCTCTGACCAGATTCTTTCATGCCATTTGAGAAAAGCTAGGAAGCATGAAGCTTATCAGAAATACGAGTCAACTGATTATAGGCCAAATGCATTTCAGAAGATCACCAGAATTACCTTGAAAAAGAAAGAACTTTTTGCGGCGAGAATCACCGAACTGATATGTACGGTCTTGACTCGTAAAACTGGTGTACTACCTTCTCCATCATCACCTGCGAAATACAGGTCAGATAAATCTAGAGAAACATTCAAAACTAGGGGAGAAGAAGGCACATGAGATAATTACTAGACAAGATTTTTGCTGTTAAAAATGTCTGGAATATCATGTTCGCTGTGTGTGCAGATTCAGTGAATCAACTTTTAGATAGGCGGGAAAATTTTAAGCATCATGAAAACTGGATACTCACTGAGTTGCATCAAGCCTAATAAGCATGCTAGAGTAATCATGAATGTTACCCCAAGGATTCTATTATAATTTTCTATTGTTGCACTCTATTAACAAAGGTAAAAGATCAGGCCACAATTATATGGCCGGCAAACAGTATGTTGCTTGTGTTTACTAATAGGCAGCCAAGTTCATCATTGGATCGTACCATTTCATTACCAACGGTGTGTACTACAGTCCACATGTGTTCGTACTTCGTACTAATTAAAAGTGATTGTCAGTAGGCTAATTTTGACATTAGATGTTTCAACAACAACAACAGAGAAATAGAGGTGAACCAGAAACAGAAAACAAACTAATGATGATCTCAAATTTGGAACAGTAAGCAGAATTACGGAGTTTTAGGGACTTAGGGAGCTCCTCTTCACACCTCCACACTACATATATCAAGGGTGACACTGACACCTGCTTATATAATCAAGAAAAAACATACCAGAGAACTTGGAACGACTCAAGATCCAAAACTAAAGACCTAATCCGGTGTATATATTTAGGATAACATTGTACCTCCTTGCCCATATAAGGCAGAAAAGAGAAAATCCACCACAAATCCAGATCCTAGTGTCGTGAAAGAAGATAAATTTACATCCATGAGGGAGAAACTGCACAGCGAAAGGAAAGGCGCATAACGATATGATCGATCGATACTTTGATGCAGGCAGGTGCTTAGATCAGTGTGGTGCCTAGAATCTACTGCGAATATTCTAATGGCTAATGGTACTACGGTGACTGTACGTACGCACCTTCACGGCGGCGCTTTCGGCCAGCACCGACGACCTCTATCCGCAGGACCCTGTCGGAGAAGGCCTCGTTGTCGAAGGCGAACCCGAAGCCCGCGTCCACCTCGGCCTCCTCCGCAATCTCCGGCACCGGCGCCGCCCCCGATGACGCGTCGCCTCTGGCCATGCGCGTGCGTCGCCGCCTCCACCACCCCTGCCCTCTGGGAGCGCCGGTGGCCGTAACCCTAGCTAGCTGGCACGGCGGCGGAGGACGAAGGGACAGGCGACTCGAATACCGAGGCGGTGCGCCGGTGTGGGGTTGGTCTTTCGCACGAAGGGACCAAGGTTCAAACGAAATTTTGACCAAGTTTCTGAAAGTTTGGTGGGTACAAAATGTTTGTAAGCTCGAAATTTTAGGACAGAATCAAATCAAATTCAAATTCAGAGCATCTCCAACAGGCGCATAAAAGTTTCGCGCGCAAAAATAGTTTTAGCGCGCCACTGTAGCACTTTTAGCGTGCCGGACCCACCATTGGTTTAGTGGATGTCCAAAAACGCGCGCAAAATAAAAACACGCGGTGCAAATTGTGAATTACGTGCAATCCGGCGCCCCAAATTTGTAGCTTCTGATAGCGCTTTTTAGTCGTGCCCAATCCTTTTTTACGCGTGAATTATTTTACAGCTTCTGCTGGAGCTGTCCGGCGCCTAAAAAACCCGAATTTTAGCGCGCGGAGCAGTTTTTGTGCGCCTTTGGAGATACTCTCAGCGAACATCCATTAAAAATAAGTGAATTTCATAGATCGGTTTTCAAAAGAGTTTTCTCGAACTTTCAGAATTCGGATATTTTGGTAAGGTCTAAATTGTTGTCTGTCACTAAAGTTTAAACCTTCGGAATGACATGTGAGCTCGATTTTTCTTCTGGATTTTAGAGTAACAACAAGTAAATATGAGTACATGGTATGCGAAAATGTTACTTCCTTCGTCTCGTAATACAATGCACATTGGTTTCAAAAAAGTCAAACATCACAAACTTTTTTTTTCGGGAACAAACATCACAAACTTTAACTAAGTATATAACATATGAAAATAGATTTCATGATAATTTCAGTGACAATCGGCTACAACTTGGTGATTTTTAATAGACTGAACTCTAAAAGAAATGTTTTGAACTTTTGGAGTTCGGATATTTTGGTAAGGTCTAAATTTCTGTCTGCTACTAAGTTTAAACCTCCAGAATGATCAGTGAGAGCTTGATTTTTCTTTTGGATTTTAGGGTAACAAGAAGCACATGAGAATACATGATACATGAAAATGCTCCTCCCATCTTATTGGTTTTCACAAAAGTCAAACTTCACAAACCTTACGTGAAAAAAGTTATGTATATCTATGATAACAAATACTCTCTCCATCTGAAAATATTTGCCGGAAAAATGGGTAAAAATGGATGTATCTAGAACTAAAACGTCTAGATACATCCATTTCTCTGACAAGTATTTCCGGAAGGAGGGAGTATATACTATGTGAAAATAGATTTCATGATGAATCTAATGGTATCGATTTGGTAGTTGGATGTCAATAATTCTTTCTATAAACTTAAGTTTCACTTTCGAAAATCTAATACACACTATATTTCGGTACGAAGAGAGTATTGTGCAAGCACTTGGGAGTCTAGGTAAACCACTTACCACACGCCATCGGTTGATGCCCATCCCTCATGGACCTTGGCATGCCGGGCGGACCCTTCGCTGAGAGCACTCGTGCTATTCTTAGTCCGCCGCCCACATGGCCGGAGCCAAACTTCCAAATGAGACGATGCCACCATATCCCTTGAATTATGTGCACGAGACACACTCAAAGCTCTTGCCTTCGTTTGGAAGCAGGGCCCACTACCACCACAATAACGACTGGAGACAATGGTGGTCAGAAGGACCGCAAGGGGAGGGGAGCCCTTATCGGTGCTAAGGTTAGGGTTCTGTGGTCACCCAAAGAGAGCGACACGGGAGCTCGGGGTTCTCAATGAAATGTTAATTTTTCTGCAACACTAACTTAATTTGGGGCGACAAGGTCGCAAATAAACAATATCTATGTTGGCTTCCATTCCAAGACATGCTTAACTCCAAGGCCAACATGCGACATAAACACTGTCGGATTTCGGGTTCCGGCAGACCCTTGAGGTTCGAACTCTGGGGTGCGCACGAAGATCTTTCCCCTACCAGCTCACGTCTCGAAGGCTCATAAGGATCTAGGCTAGAAAGATGAACACACAAGGGACACGAGATTTATACTGGTTCAGGCCACCATTGTGGTGTAATACCATACTCCAGTGTGTGGTGTGGTGGATTGCCTCAGGGGCTGATGATGAACAATACAAAGGGAGAACAGCCTCGCGAGGGCCTGTTCTTGAGCTGGTACGATGAACTGCTTGGGTGAGTCCAGTCGCTTCTCTCTAGTCTATGCGTGGTCTGGATCCCCTCTCTTTGCCCTGTGGTGGCTAGTCCTATTTATAGAGGGAGGCCTTGGGCCTCTTCTCAAATAATGAGCGGGAAGGGCGCCAACAATTGGCCATTTTGAAGGGGAACATCTAGTACACTTATCCTGACTAAAGTTGGTCTTCGGCTGCCAAAGGCTCTGACGATGACGCTGTCCTGGGCTCCACGATGACCTCCATCCTGCCGTTCTGATGGTCTTGGTCTTGTTACACCGAAACGGTAACCTTTGCCTGATGCCTTGGCCTGTGCTTGCCCCCTTTGCACCGAAGGGGAAACAAGGACATCTTCTTGAGCCGGCGCCCGCCTGGTCTCGATCGTCATGGCTTGCGTCACGGGCTCCTCGCGAGGTGCCCTTGCCTTGATCTCTCCGCCTCCTCGCGAGCCTGCCTGAGGAGACTGCTCCTGAGGAAGCTACCTGTCGTCCGCCCCGCGAGGCTTGGCCCCTCGCGAGGGTCTTGAGCTTGAGCTGATGAAGCTGGGCCGCACTGGGCCCCCACTCGAGCGACGCCGCAGGCCGCAGGCAGGCAAGTCTGGGGACCCCCATTCCCAGAACGCCGACAAACACATCGCTCTCAAATAGCAATTGCTCGTGCAACAGACACCCCTTGGAACATCAAGGACGTCTTCCTCTCCTAACCGCATTCCATCGGCCATCAGAATTTGGCGACACCTTGCCATTAATCTAGGCTCATCAAGATGGTCGTAGGTGTGCCATGTTGGATTTCGTTTCAAATGATAAGGAGCCAATTAAGGTATTGACATTGGCTACTAAAGGGTAAATGCAATGAGATGGGTAAATCAAGTGCCAAATCTGAAGAGAAGAAGTTGAGAATGCACATGGTCAAAAAATTGCCATTACATGAAACAGAATCACAACCGAGGCACCCATTTGTTTTATCGATTTGGCAAAAGAAGAATTTGCAAAAGTTGAGTGCACAAGAGTTGAAAAGGAGTAACATGGCATGGGTTTCCAAAGGAAGTGCTCAAAAAAAAGAATGAGGTGTAACCTTTCATTGCAAAAAGTGTGGCAAAAGTGTGGCAACTATGGACAACTAAGCCGAAGGTTGGCATTCACACATCAAAATCTTGGGTTCACACATCATTCATATTCTTCAACTATGTCATTGATGCATATGCCATGGAATTCATCTACATGTATTATTAGTTACTCTCTACGGCTTATTTAGATCCATGGAAGCAATATAATTTAATACATCATGAGAGCAAAACACTATACATTCAATTAGTTGCACATTTGTGCTAATCTTTGCTAATCCAAATGGATGGAACATGATTATCGCCCTAAGAGTAGAGATGGATGATATATACTGATCGCCACAAGAACATGCAAAATGACCGATCGAGTGTTGAGATCGTTCTTAGAACAACTCTGTGAAAGTTATTTTTCGGTACACAATCTTTGCCAAAAAACAGGGGGCATGTGTTGACACCAGTTTTTGGCACGACAGAAAAGATAACTAAGATGGCCTCAAAGGAAAAAAGATTTCAACATGAAAAAAAAATCATATATTTGCAATGGGGAACTTTGATGTTTGGGTAATCTCCATCCAAGGTTGTATGCAACCTTAAGGGCCAAAACAGTGTGTGTTGAAAACTAGCGGTCCAACATTGTTTACCAGTTTGCATGCCCCAATTCACCCCAAAGATGACCTCGGGTTGAAAAGTTTACAATGGGCAAATTGTTCCTCTCGTCGAGTTGACCAAATGTTCTTTTGGGATCATCTTCACCCAAGATCATATGAAAATTGCATGAGTCATCTGAGGAAGCTACTTTATACATATTGACTCTGGAAGTTCTGGGCAGAACTTCCGGGAGGTTCTAGGCTGAATAGAGACATCGCACTCAGTCCGTGCAGAAAATAGGTTTTCCGATATTTTTTACAGATTTGCAGGACCAAATGCACCCTCAAGACGACCTCAGATGGAAAAGTGTTCAACATAAGAACTCTTCGTCTTTTCAATACAAAACAAGTTTGTTTTTTGGACTATCTTGATCCAGCTTCATATGTGACCTGCAAGATTGGCGCAACATGGCTACTTTATATGTATTGATGCTGGAAGTTTCGGTCCTGCCAATCCGAGTTAGGGTTAAAATTGACGTTTTGGACGAGATTTGAGTCTTTTCTTGTATGTGGAGTCCAGCTACATCATATATAGATGAGAGGTGGTGGACGATTGAACAACACACAATCGATCAATTCATCTATCACTTTTTACCTTTACCTTTTCTTTCTCCCTTATTCTTTTTCTACCTCAGTCTTCGTTCTTTCTTCGTGTTGGAGGGTAGTGATCCACAAGGCCCTAGGGACAATCAGGTAGAACTAGGGCAACCCATAGCTGCCACACCCTAATGGAGTCCTTCCCGGGTGTGTGGGGTTTCAGATTCTAAAAATTTGAAGATATAATTTTCTGTAATAGTTTTGAGATAGAATGAGAGTAATAGTTTTGAGATAGAACGTGTCAGTAAAAGAGTTCGATTTAAGTAGCGGGGAGATTCCATATATATCATGTGAATCAATGCTCTTTCTCTCATTAATTTACATAGAAGTGAGACCGATGTTGCAAAGAGGAATAAGTTGAGAAACATTGTAAGTAACCACTCACGCAGGATAGGGTCAGGATGCATAACAGGCTTCGGCACCGCCAAACAATTCCCTTAGGGTACATGGTTTTCATGTGAATTATTGAGTACATTATGAGATTCTTATTATTAGTGCTTAAGTTCTTTATGTTTAATGGGAGTTTGTGATCTTACATGCACTTCCACCTATCCATATTTCCTACCCTGTTTGGTATCATGCATTTCCCACTCTCACCTCACGACTTTGTGCATCCTTCACTAATGCACCCAAACCTCATGGGATGACTTCCTCTTGTTCTCCTACACCTAAACCATCTGTCTTCCTCAAACCAGCCAGCATACCTAGCTGTCATAGCATTTCTATAGCCATTCCAAGATATACTACCATGTAATTTCCATCCATCATCATTCATTACATGACTTGAGATATTTATTTTCATATAGCCTTGCATGGTCACAAGATATCTAGCATGATATTTGCATCATCCATTTTGATATCTTTATTATGCTAGATTACACATACTGGTACACTGGTAGAGGCATTCATTTTGAGTTATTGAGTTTTAAGTATATTTGAGGTGTATTGTATCATCATAGAGTGTTCCTCCTATCAGTGAGGATGGCACCATGGAGGTGCCACAAAAAAAGACATTAAAAATAGAAAGTGCCAAAAAGAGAAAGAGAGAGAGAGAGAGAGAGAGAGAGAGAGAGAGAGAGAGGAAGCAACACTGCTATTCCTTTTTAATATACACATGTGCTTCAATGTAGCATCTGGTTTTAGCAGATAATAAAGTGCCTCAGAGTAGCACTATTGCATTTTATACCGAGAGTTTTCATATGCTTTGTGTTCATGTACTAGTTGGGATTTTTCACATAATAAAACTTGGCTTCTTATTCCTACGATGAGCTTCCTCAAATTCCCTAAGTCTTTGTGAGCAAACAATTTGGATGCACACCCTACTAGTCCATTTGGAAAGCTTTCGTATATAGTTCTAGTGTATCAATTGCATTAATCGCTACTCCTTGCATTTGTTGGGGAACGTAACATGCAATTTCAAAAAAAAATCCTACACCCATGCAAGATCTATCTAGGAGATGCATAGCAACGAGAGGGGGAGAGTGTGTCTACGTACCCTTGTAGACTGAAAGCGGAAGCGTTTAGCAATGCGGTTGGTGTAGTCGAACTTCTTCTCGTTCCGGCCGATCAAGTACTGAACTTACGACACCTCCGAATTCTGCACACGTTCAGCTCGATGACATCCCTCGAACTCTTGATCCAGTAGAGTGTCGAGGAAGTAGATGAGTTCCGTCAACACGGTAGCATGGTGACGGTGATGGTGAAGTTATCCGCGCAGGGCTTCGCCTAAGCACTACGAGAATATGACCGGAGGTGTAAACTATGGAGGGGGGGGTGTCGCGCCCAGCTAACAATACTTGGGCCCCTAGTCCAATTCGGCCTCCCCCCTTCCTTTTTTGCCGGAGAGAAAAGGGGGGAAGCAGGAGAGAAGGAAGGGGGGGACGAACCCCTTCTCCTCCTTCTCAAATTCGGCCACATGCCTAAGGGGGGGGGGTGTGTGCCACCCCTTGCGGGCTGGTGTGCTCCCCTCTTATTGCCCATATGGCCCATATCTCCCCCCGGGGTTTCCGATAACTCCCCCGGTACTCCGATAAATACCCGATACTATCAAGAACACTTCCGGTGTCCGAATACTATCATCCTATATATCAATCTTTACCTCTCAACCATTTTGAGACTCCTCGTCATGTATGTGATCTCATCCGAGACTCTGAACAATATTTGGTCACCAAATTAGATAACTCATATAATACAAAATCGTCATCGAACGTTAAGCGTGCGGACCCTATGAGTTCAAGAACTATGTAGACATGACCGAGACACCTCTCCGGTCAATAACCAATAGCGGAACCTGGATTCTCATATTGGCTCCCACATATTCTACGAAGATCTTTATCGGTCGAACCGTTAAGACAACATACATTATTCCCTTTGTCATCGGTATGTTACTTTCCCGAGATTCGATCATCGGTATCTTCATACCTAGTTCAATCTTGTTATTGGCAAGTCTCTTTACTCATTCTGTAAAGCATAATCCTGCATCTAACTCATTAGTCACTTTGCTTGCAAGGCTTCTTATGATGTGCATTACCGAGAGGGCCTAGAGATACCTCTTTGATACTCGAAGTGAAAAATCCTAATCTCGATCTATGCCAACCCAACAAAAACCTTCAGAGATACCTGTAGAGAATATTTATAATCACCCAGTTACGTTATGACGTTTGATAGCACACAAGGCATTCCTCCGGTATCTGGGAGTTGCATAATCTCATAGTCGGAGGAATATGTATTTGACATGAAGAAAGCAATAGCAATAAAACTGAACAATCATTATGCTAAGCTAACAGATGGGTCTTGTCCATCACATCACTCTCTAATGATGTGATCTCGTTCATCAAATGATAACACATTTCTATGATTAGGAAACTTAACCATTTTTTATTAGCGAGCTAGTCTAGTAGAGGCTTACTAGGGACATGATGTTTTGCCTATATATCCACACATGTATCAAGTTTCCGGTTAATACAATTCTAGCATGAATAATAAACATTTATCATGAATAAGGAAATATAAAATAACAACTTTATTATTGCCTCTAGGGCATATATCCTTCAGCATTAACAACGATTATAAGGCCTCTTCATTGCCTAATGATCAGCCGCGTTGATGTAAGACTTCCTTTCATTTTTGTCTCCTTATAAACCCCCCTCATTATTCTCTTTTTTCATTAAGTGAAAATATTAAGTCTTGCGCTCAAGTATTGTAAGAGTATTGATTGATTGAAAGGGGAGGATCATGTGGTCAACTTATTTGATCTAGGTCGAGTTAAGATTGGATGTTTTGATATGATAAAACCTTTGCGTATCAAGCCTCATGATACACATGACATTCTTTGTACATCTTATAGTGTTCGTGAGTATGATGTGAAAACATTGAGCTATTAAATGCATGAACAATTTTATTTGCACATTTTGATGTTACTTATTTTGTATCAACTATAGACTATTGCATTGCACGCTATACTTTAAAGTTATACCGAACTACCTAATATTGATTATAATTCATGTTAGTGTCACTTACACTTTAAAATTATTTTATTATCATTTACATACTCGAGGACAAGTAGGGGTTAATCTTGGGATGTTAATATGTCTCAAATGTATCTATAATTACTGACTGTTTCATGCTATATTTATATAATTTTGGCATAGTTTTCGCACCAATTTTATCATTTTTCTGGACTAACCTATTTACTCATTATGCAATGACAATTGTTTTTTATGCATGTTTTTGGACTCAGAGGAAAATAAATTTGATGTAGCTCCAAAAGAAACACAAAAAATCAAGAAAATATTTTTCATCGGTACTCTGTGGGTGGAAAAATCATCATGGTGGCCATTTCAGCAATTTGAAGTCACCATGATCGCCTATGAGTAGTTTCCTTTGGATTATGGGTCCACAGCATTGGCTAGTTGGTTTTGTCTTTCATGTTTATTAATACAAAGATCACATGAGCTTCCCTACATGATTGTGACCCATCAGACATAATATATTTGTGTGTTTGTCGTGGTGTGATGAATTGTCACTTTGTGATCAAAATCAGATTTATCCATGAATCTTTTTGAGGTATATTTGGTTTCTTTGTTGCGTAACTCTTATTCATATATGCTCTTCGATCTATTTGTCTTTATGTGGCCAAGTTTTATGAGTGGTATCCAAGAGTGAGTTGTGTTAGGGAACGTAGTAATTTCAAAAAAATTCCTAAGCACACTCAAGGATCATGGTGATGCATAGCAACGAGAGGGGAGAGTGTTGTCCACGTACCCTTGTAGACCGTAAGAGGAAGCGTTATAACAACGCGGTTGATGTAGTCGTACGTCTTCACGATCCGACCGATCCGAGTACCAAACATACGGCACCTCCGAGTTCAGCACACGTTCAGCTCGATGATGATCCCCGGACTCCGATCCAACAGGGTGTCGGGGATGAGTTCCGTCAGCACGACGGCGTGGTGACGATGATGATGTTCTACCGATGCATGGCTTCGCCTAAGCACCGCAACGATATGACCGAGGTGGAATATGGTGGAGGGGGCACCGCACACGGCTAAGGAACGATCACGATGATCAACTTGTGTGTCTTGTGGTGCCCCCTGCCCCCGTATATAAAGGAGCAAGGGGGGAGGCCGGCCGGCCCTAGGGGGCGCGCCAAGGAGGGGGGAGTCCTCCTCCTAGTGGGAGTAGGACTCCCTTTCCTAGTCCCACTAGGAAGGAGGAAGGGGAAGGAAAGAGAGGAGAGGGAGAGGGAAAGAGGGCCGTGCCTCCCCTAGTCCAGTCGGACTCCCCATGGGGCGCCACCTCTGGGATGCTGCCCTCTCTCTCCCCTCAGGTCCACTAAGGCCCAATACTTCCCCGGGGGGTTCCGGTAACCCCTCCTGCACTCCGGTTTTCTCCGAAATCACCCGGAACACTTCCGGTGTTCAAATATAGTCATCCAATATATTAATCTTTATGTCTCGACCATTTCGAGACTCCTCGTCATGTCCGTGATCACATCCGGGACTCCGAACAACCTTCGGTACATCAAAACTTATAAACTCATCATAAAACTGTCATCGTAACGTTAAGCGTGCGGACCCTACGGGTTCGAGAACTATGTAGACATGACCTAGAACTGTTTCCGGTCAATAACCAATAGCGGAACCTGGATGCTCATATTGGCTCCTACATATTCTACGAAGATCTTTATCGGTCAAACCGCATAACAACATACGTTGTTCCCTTTGTCCTCGGTATGTTACTTGCCCGAGATTCGATCGTAGGTATCCAATACCTAGTTCAAGCTCATTACCGGCAAGTCTCTTTACTCATTACATAATGCATCATTCCGTAACCAACTCATTGGCCACATTGCTTGCAAGGCTTATAGTGATGTGCATTACCGAGAGGGCCCAGAGATACCTCTCCGACAATCGGAGTGACAAATCCTAATCTCGAAATACGCCAACTCAACATGTACCTCCGGAGACACCTGTAGAACTCCTTTATAATCACCCAGTTACGTTGTGACGTTTGGTTGAACACAAAGTGTTCCTCCGGTAAACGGTAGTTGCATAATCTCATAGTTGTAGGAACTTTGTATAAGTCATGAAGAAAGCAATAGCAACATACTAAACGATCAAGTGCTAGGCTAACGGAATGGGTCATGTCAATCACATCATTCTCCTAATGATGTGATCTCGTTAATCAAATGACAACACATGTCTATGGTTAGGAAACATAACCATCTTTGATTAATGAGCTAGTCAAGTAGAGGCACACTAGTGACATTATGTTTGTCTATGTATTCACACATGTATCATGTTTCCGGGTAATACAATTCTAGCATGAATAATAAACATTTATCATGATATGAGGAAATAAACAATAACTTTATTATTGCCTCTAGGGCATATTTCCTTCAGTCTCCCACTTGCACTAGAGTCAATAATCTAGATTACACAGTAATGATTCTAACACCCATGGAGTCTTGGTGCTGATCATGTTTTGCTCGTGGAAGAGGCTTAGTCAACGGGTCTGCAACATTCAGATCCGTATGTATCTTGCAAATCTCTATGTCTCCCACCTGGACTTGGTCCCGAATGGAATTGAAGCGTCTCTTGATGTGCTTGGTCCTCTTGTGAAATCTGGATTCCTTTGCCAAGGCAATTGCACCAGTATTGTCACAGAAGATCTTCATTGGTCCCGATGCACTAGGTATGACACCTAGATCAGAAATTAACTCCTTCATCTAGACTCCTTCATTTGCTGCTTCCGAAGCAGCTATGTACTCCGCTTCGCATGTAGATCCCGCCACGACGCTTTGTTTAGAACTGCACCAACTTACAGCTCCACCGTTTAATAAAAACATGTATCCGGTTTGCGATTTAGAATCGTCCGGATCAGTGTCAAAGCTTGCATCGACGTAACCATTTACGACTAGCTCTTTGTCACCTCCATAAACGAGAAACATATCCTTAGTCCTTTTCGGTATTTCGGGATGTTCTTGGCGCCGTCCGATGATCCGCTCTGGATTACTTTGGTACCTTCTGCCAAGCTTATTGCTAAGCATACATTAGGTCTGTACACAGCATTGCATACATGATAGAGCCTATGGCTGAAGCATAGGAACATCTTTCATTTCTCTCTATCTTCTGCTGTGGTCGGGCATTGAGTCGACTCAACTTCACACCTTGTGTCTGAGCAAGAACCCTTTCTTTGCTCGATCCATTTTGAACCTTTTCAAAACTTTATCAAGGTATGTGCTTTGTGAAAGTCCAATTAAGCGTCTTGATCTATCTCTATAGATCTTGATGCCCAATATGTAAGCAACTTCACCGAGGTCTTTAATTGAAAAACTTTTATTCAAGTATCCCTTTATGCTATCCAGAAATTCTTTATCATTTCCGATCAACAATATGTCATCTACATATAATATCGAAATGCTCTGAGCTCCCACTCACTTTCTTGTAAATCTGAGGCTTCTCCAAAAGTCAGTATAAAACCATATGCTTTGATCACACTATCAAAACGTTTATTCCAACTCCGAGATGCTTGCACCAGTCCATAAATGGATCGCTGGAGCTTGCACACTTTGTTAGCACCTTTTGGATCAACAAAACCTTCCGGTTGCATCATATACAACTCTTCTTCCAGAAATCCATTCAGGAATGCAGTTTTGACATCCATCTACCAAATTTCATAATCATAAAACGCGGCAATTGCTAACATGATTCGGACAGACTTAAGCATCGCTACGGGTGAGAAAGTCTCATCGTAGTCAACTCCTTGAACTTGTCGAAAACCTTTCGCAACAAGTCGAGCTTTGTAGACAGTTACATTACCATCTGCGTCAGTCTTCTTCTTGAAGATCCATTTATTCTCAATGGCTTGCCAACATCGGGCAAGTCAACCAAAGTCCATACTTTGTTCTCATACATGGATCCCATCTCAGATTTCATGGCTTCAAGCCATTTTGCGGAATCTGGGCTCATCATCACTTCCTCATAGTTCGTAGGTTCGTCATGGTCAAGTAACATGACTTCCAGAATAGGATTACCGTACCACTCTGGTGCGGATCTTACTCTGGTAGACCTATGAGGTTTAGTAGAAACTTGATCTGAAGTTTCATGATCAATATCATTAGCTTCCTCACTAACTGGTGTAGTTGTCACATGAATCGGTTCTTGTGATGAACTACTTTCCAATAATGGAGCAGGTACAGTTACCTCATCAAGTTCTACTTTCCTCCCACTCACTTCTTTCGAGAGGAACTCCTTCTCTAGAAAGGATCCGAAATAGCAACGAAAATCTTGCCCTCAGATCTGTGATAGAAGGTGTACTCAGTAGTCTCTTTTGGGTATCCTATGAAGACACATTTCTCCGATTTGGGCTCGAGCTTATCTGGTTGAAGTTCCTTCACATAAGCATCGCAGCCCCAAACTTTAAGAAACGACAACTTTGGTTTCTTGCCAAACCACAGTTCATAAGGCGTCATCTCAACGGATTTTGATGGTGCCCTATTTAACGTGAATGCAGCCGTCTCTAAAGCATAACCCCAAAACGATAGCGGTAAATTAGTAAGAGACATCATAGATCGCACCATATCTAGTAAAGTACGATTACGACGTTCGGACACACCATTTCGTTGTGGTATTCCGGGTGGCGTGAGTTGCAAAACTATTCCACATTGTTTCAAATGTAAACCAAACTCGTAACTCAAATATTCTCCTCCACGATCAGATCGTAGAAATTTTATTTTCTTGTTATGATGATTTTCCACTTCACTCTGAAATTCTTTGAACTTTTCAAATGTTTCAGACTTGTGTTTCATCAAGTTGATGTACCCATATCTGCTCAAATCATCTGTGAAGATGAGAAAATAACGATACCCGCCGCGAGCCTCAATATTCATTGGACCACATACATCAGTATGTATGATTCCAATAAATCAGTTGCTCGCTCCATAGTTCCGGAGAACGGCGTTTTAGTCATCTTGCCCATGAGGCATAGTTCGCAAGTACCAAGTGATTCATAATCAAGTGATTCCAAAAGTCCATCAGTATGGAGTTTGTTCATGCGCTTTACACCGATATGACCTAAACGGCAGTGCCACAAATAAGTTGCACTATCATTATCAACTCTGCATCTTTTCGCTTCAACATTATGAATATGTGTATCACTACTATCGAGATTCAATAAAAATAGACCACTCTTCAAGGGTGCATGACCATAAAAGATATTACTCATATAAATAGAACAACCATTATTCTCTGATTTAAATGAATAACCGTCTCGCATCAAACAAGATCCAGATATAATGTTCATGCTCAACGCTGGCACCAAATAACAATTATTTAGGTCTAAAACTAATCCCAATGGTAGATTTAGAGGTAGCGTGCCGAGCGCGATCACATCGACTTAATTTGGAACCATTTCCCACGCGCATCGTCACCTCGTCCTTAGCCAATCTTCGCTTAATCTGTAGTCCCTGTTTCGAGTTGCAAATATTAGCAACGGAACCAGTATCAAATACCCAGGTACTACTGCGAGCATTAGTAAGGTACACATCAATAACATGTTTATCACATATACCTTTGTTCACTTTGCCATCCTTCTTATCCGCCAAATACTTGGGGCAGTTCCACTTCCAGTGTCCAGTCTGCTTGCAGTAGAAGCACTCAGCCTAGGCTTAGGTCCAGACTTGGGTTTCTTCTCTTGAGCAGCAACTTGATTGTTGTTCTTCTTGAAGTTCCCCTTCTTCTTCCCTTTGCCCTTTTTCTTGAAACTGGTGGTCTTATTGACCATCAACACTTGATGCTCCTTCTTGATTTCTACCTCTGCAGCCTTTAGCATTGCGAAGAGCTCGGGAACAGTCTTGTCCATCCCTTGCATATTATAGTTCATCACGAAGCTCTTGTAGCTTGGTGGCAGTAATTGAAGAATTCTGTCAATGACACTATCATCAGGAAGATTAACTCCTAGTTGAATCAAGTGATTATTATACCCAGACATTTTGAGTATGTGTTCACTGATAGAACTATTCTCCTCCATCTTACAGCTATAGAACTTATTGGAGACTTCATATCTCTCAATCCAGGAATTTTCTTGACATATTAACTTCATCTCCTGGAACATCTCATATGCTCCATGACGTTCAAAACATCGTTGAATACCCGGTTCCAAGCCGTAAAGCATGGCACACTGAACTATCGAGTAGTCATCAGCTTTGCTCTGCCAGACGTTCTTAACGTCGTCAGTTGCATCTGTAGCAGGCCTGGCACCCAACGGTGCTTCGGGGCGTAATTCTTACGTGCAGCAATGAGGATAATCCTCGAGTTACGGACCCGATCCGTGTAATTGCTACCATCATCTTTCAACTTAGCTTTCTCAAGGAACATTAAAATTCAACGGAACAACAAAGACGAGCCATCTATCTACAACAAACATAGACAAGCAAAATACTATCAGGTACTAAGTTCATGATAAATTTAAGTTCAATTAATCATATTACTTAAGAACTCCCACTTAGACAGACATCTCTCTAGTCATCTAAGTGATCACGTGATCCAAATCAACTAAACCATGTCCGATCATCACGTGAGATGGAGTAGTTTCAATGGTGAACATCTCTATGTTGATCATATCTACTATATGATTCACGTTCGACCTTTCGGTCTCCGTGTTCGAGGCCATATCTATATATGCTAGGCTCGTCAAGTTTAACTTGAGTATTCGCGTGTGCAACTGTTTTGCACCGTTGTATTTGAACGTAGAGCTTATCACACCCGATCATCACGTGGTGTCTCAAAGACGAAGAACTTTCGCAGCGATGCATACTCAGGGAGAACACTTCTTGATAATTTTAGTGAGAGATCATCTTAAAATGCTACCGTCAATCAAAGCAAGATAAGATGCACAAAGGATAAACATCACATGCAATCAATATAAGTGATATGATATGGCCATCATCATCTTGTGCTTTGTGATCTCCATCTCCGAAGCACCGTCGTGATCACCATCGTCACCGGCGCGACACCTTGATATCCATCGTAGCATCGTTGTCGTTACGCCATCTATTGCTTCTACGACTATCGCTACCGATTAGTGATAAAGTAAAGCAATTACAGGGCGTTTGCATTTCATACAATAAGCGACAACCATATGGCTCCTGCCGATTGCCGATAACCGGTTACAAAACATGATCATCTCATACAATAAAATATAGCATCACGTCTTGACCATATCACATCACAACATGCCCTGCAAAAACAAGTTAGACGTATCTACTTTGTTGTTGCAAATTTTACGTGGCTGCTACGGCCTGAGCAAGAACCGTTCTTACCTACGCATCAAAAACCACAACGATAGTTCGTCAAGTTAGTGCTGTTTTAACCTTCGCAAGGACCGGGCATAGCCACACTTGGTTCAACTAAAGTGAGAGAGACAGACACCCGCCAGTCACCTTTAAGCACGAGTGCTCGTAACGGTGAAACCAGTCTCGCGTAAGCGTACGCGTAATGTCGGTCCGGGCCGCTTCATCTCACAATACCGCTGAACCAAAGTATGACATGCTGGTAAGCAGTATGACTTGTATCGCCCACAACTCACTTGTGTTCTACTCGTGCATATGACATCTACGCATAAAACCTGGCTCGGATGCCACAGTTAGGGAACGTAGTAATTTCGAAAAAAATCCTACGCACACTCAAGGATCATGGTGATGCATAGCAACGAGAGGGGAGAGTGTTGTCCACGTACCCTCGTAGACCATAAGTGGAAGCGTTGTAACAACGCGGTTGATGTAGTCGTACGTCTTCACGATCCGACCGATCCGAGTACCGAATGTACGGCACCTCCGAGTTCAGCACACGTTCAGCTCGATGACGATTCCTGGACTCCGATCCAGCAGTGTGTCAGGGATGAGTTCCGTCAGCACGACGGCGTGGTGACGATGATGATGTTCTACCGATGCAGGGTTTCGCCTAAGCACCGCAATGATATGGCCGAGGTGGAATATGGTGGAGGGGGGCACCACACATGGCTAAGGAACGATCACGATGATCAACTTGTGTGTCTTGGGGTGCCCCCTGCCCCCGTATATAAAGGAGCAAGGGGGAGGCCAGCCGGCCCTAGGGGGCGCGCCAAGGAGGGGGGAGTCCTCCTCCTAGTGGGAGTAGGACTCCCCTTTCCTAGTCCCACTAGGAAGGAGGAAGCGGGAAGGAAAGAGAGGGAGAGGGAGAGGGAAAGAGGGGCCGCGCCCCCCTCCCCTAGTCCAATTCGGACTCCCCATAGGGGGGGGGCGCCACCTCCTGGGCTGCTGCCCTCTCTCCCTCAGCCCACTAAGGCCCAATACTTCCCGGGGTTCGGTAACCCCTCCGGCACTCCGGTTTTCTCCGAAATCTTCCGGAACACTTCCGGTGTTCGAATATAGTCGTCCAATATATCAATATTTATGTCTCGACCATTTTGAGACTCCTCGTCATGTCCGTGATCACATCCGGGACTCCGAACAACCTTCGATACATCAAAACTTATAAACTCATAATAAAACTGTCATCGTAACGTTAAGCGTGCGGACCCTACGGGTTCGAGATCTATGTAGACATGACCTATAACTGTTTCCAGTCAATAACCAATAGCGGAACCTGGATGCTCATATTGGCTCCTACATATTCTACGAAGATCTTTATCGGTCAAACCGCATAACAACATATGTTGTTCCCTTTGTCATCGGTATGTTACTTGCCCGAGATTCGATCGTCGGTATACAATACCTAGTTCAATCTCGTTACCGGCAAGTCTCTTTACTTGTTACATAATGCATCATTCCGTAACCAACTCATTGGCCACATTGCTTGCAAGGCTTATAGTGATGTGCATTACCGAGAGGGCCCAGAGATACCTCTCCGACAATCGGAGTGACAAATTCTAATCTCGAAATACGCCAACTCAACATGTACCTTCGGAGACACCTGTAGAACTCCTTTATAATCACCCAGTTACGTTGTGATGTTTGGTAGCACACAAAGTGTTCCTCCGGTAAACGGGAGTTGCATAATCTCATAGTTGTAGGAACTTTGTATAAGTCATGAAGAAAGCAATAGCAACATACTAAACGATCAAGTGCTAGGCTAACAGAATGGGTCATGTCAATCACATCATTCTCCTAATGATGTGATCCCGTTAATCAAATGACAGCACATGTCTATGGTTAGGAAACATAACCATATTTGATTAATGAGCTAGTCAAGTAGAGGCACACTAGTGACATTATGTTTGTCTATGTATTCACACATGTATCATGTTTCCGGGTAATACAATTCTAGCATGAATAATAAACATTTATCATGATATGAGGAAATAAATAATAACTTTATTATTGCCTCTAGGGCATATTTCCTTCAAATTGTGTATGATAGTTGGGTTAAATCTTGCAAATAGTCTACCGCAGTGACAGAAAGTGGAAAAAGACTTGTATTGTGTTGTTGCAACTAGGGATAAAAAGTTGATTGCATAGTTGGCCTTTGAAAAGGGTGAAGACAATATATCATCTACTTCATGTCATCATACTTAAGGCAATACTCTATTTTTACGTAATACTTTAAGATGCAGGATGGATAGCAGTCTCGGGTGGAGTATTAGCTATAGATGCAGTTGGATAACAGTCTATAGATATGTGGAACTTGGAACCCATAGTTGATTATGTGACGTATAGATATAGTTATAAAACTGCAATTTAATCGATACACAACTATAATTTGTTCCCACACCGTCTTTTGTTAAGAAACCACTAGTGAACCTATGAATCTCGGTACATTCTTCTTCCTATTATTTCAACATCAATCAACGCTCTCTTTAACAATTCCTTGTTTTACTTTCTTGCTGAAATCAAATCTTTCATACACTTACCCAATTAATCCTTATAACTAGCAAAGCTAGTGAGATTGACAACATCACTGGTTTCGTTAGGGGCCAAGGGGTTTTCGTATTTATGTGTACAAGTACTGACAATTGGCTATCCTGCAACTGTACTGACAATTGGCTATTATGCAACTCCCACTAGTTCAATAAAGCTTAATGTCATCCACTCGAGGGCAGCAAACCCTTATACTTAGAGGCCCAACACATTCCTAGTTCAGAGGAAGCACCCTTGACGAGAGGAACTATGTTAGCCCTGGCGGGTGTTCGCTGCCCACAGTCAGAGCCAAAAATGTTACCTGCTATGTCCTGATCACTGCCCAACCCATTTTGCATGGTCTAAGAGCATATGAAACCAGGGCCCTCCTATCCTCCCTAAATGTCCGTGTAGACAACCCGATTACTACCCGTACAGGAGAGAGAGAAGGAAAAAGTCATCCAACCGAAGCCCCACACTTCCATTTAATTGGGACATCATTAAATGCAATACCTATGCAACCATGTCACATCAGCAAGACATGTATGTAAGTTATAAATTACATTTCTGCATTAGTTGTCCATGCAACAACCTTGTCATGCCACATCATGAGTTCATGCATGCATGTCATCAGTTAATGTTTTGCACTAAAGTACGTCTTCTCATGGACATGGTAGATATAGCATACCTACATAATTGATCATTTTACTCTCTTTTTTGGAAAAGACACTCTTTCAACTTTTTTTTGAAAAAGAGGAAATCCCCGGCCTCTGCATCATAGCAATGCATGCAACCAATTTATTAAAAAAAGTACGGAAACAAGATCTCAGGTCCAGTACTGGCTCACAAACAGAGCCCAAAAAGAAAAATATGTAAAAAATGATGCCACAGCCGGCAAAAAAATAGGCTACGATGACTAAACACCTAGCCTATTATTAGCTCGCCATCCAAATCGGTTGAAGGTAACCCGTGCTACCGACTTCCATCGGTTGCACCCAGTAACCAAAAGCTCCCTGGAGTCCATATGAGTGAGTAACGACCACATACGGATCGAAGCAGTGGCTCTATAGATAACCTACAAAAAGTTGTTATTTTTTTCAGTTAAAGATCATATCATTTCTGCAGTTCCATATAGCCCAAAATAGTACACATATCCCTACCCGAATATGTCCCATAATATTTGATTCCACTCCATTTAGCCACATCCCAAATAACATGTTGATCCTAGAGCGTTGACGTTGAAGGCTATATGAAGCATACGCCAAAGAAGTTTGGCTAACAGGCAATCTAGAAAGAGGTGTTGAATCATTTCATCATGGTCGCAAAAACAACAACGGGAACTACCGACCCATCTTCGCTTTACCAAGTTATCCTTTGTTAATATCACTCCCTTGTGGATAAAACGCATGAAGATTTTAATTCTAATGGTACTTTAATCTTCCAGATATGAAGAGACCTCGGGATTGGTCCAGAGTAAATTAGGTCCAAGTACATATATTTCTTTGAGAAACTACCGTTCCTAGATAATTTCCAGTGAATGGCATTTGGTTGGTCTGAAATTTGAATATCCATCAACCTGTGGACCAAATGCAGCCACGAGTTTCAACGTTCCCCCACCAGAGACCTCCTAGATTGGATATTAAGGGGGACCGATTGTAATACTATAGCAACATAAGCTTCCTTGCGTTGTAGAATATTATGCAGAGTGGGATACTATAAGGCTAAGGGCGTTTCCCCTAACCATGCATCATCCCACAATCTAGTAGTGTTATCGTTACCAGTAATAAATTTCACCCAATGGAAAAAAGGTTTCTTTCATCCCCATTAACCCCTTCCAAAATGACAAGTCATTAGGTCGCGGTAACCTGTGCCAAAGTCTTAGATTGTAGGTACGTATTACACAGAATTTGTACCCACGTTCCCCCAATCTCAACAGACAATCTAAATAACCATTTGCTTTGAAGGCACCTATTATGTTCCAAGTTTTCGATGCCTAAGCCGCCTTGGTCTTTGGGCCGGCAAATGATATTCCATCTGGCCAATCTGTATTTCATCTTAACCTCATCAGATTGCCAGAAAAAAAGATCGATAGAAATCTAATCCTTTTTGTACCCCTACCGGTACTTCAAAGAAGGATAAAAGGAACATCAGCAAACTAGTGAGAACCGAGTTTATCAACACAAGCCGACCCCATAAGACATAAGCTTCCTTTCTAGCAACTTAGCCTTTTTAAAATTGATCTTCAATGAACTTACACTCCTTATTCAATAGTCCGTTATGGTGGATTGGAATCCCTAAGTAGTTGAATGGTAGGGACCCCATTTCGCAACCGAACAATTGTCTGTCTGCATCTTGTTCCTCTTTAGCTCTCCCAAAGCAGAACAATTCACTTTTGTTAAAGTTGATTTTGAGTCCCGACAATTATTCAAATAAGCAAAACACTAGCTTAATATTTCTAGCTTTTGCGAGATCATGTTCCATGAAAAGAAATATGTCATACACATATTCTACTGTGGACACTCCCCCATCCACAAGATGCAGAAGTAGTAATCCTACTTGGCCATTCTCTTTAGTTTGAGCAATAAGAACTGCGAACATATCCGCTACTATGTTGAACAAAATAGAAGACATCGGGTCTCCCTGTCTTAAGCCCTTATGCATCTGAAAATAATGACCTATGTCATCATTCAACTTAATCCCAACACTACCTTTTTGAATGAAGGATTCCACCTATTTCCTCCAGGCTTCATTGAACCCCTTCATGCGTAAGGCCTGTTGTAGGAAGGGCCATTTGACCTTATCATACGCCTTCTTGAAATCCATTTTGAAGATAACCTTTCTTTGAGTGGATCTCATGAAGGGTTTCATGTAAGACAACTACCCCTTCTAAGATGTGTCTCCCTGGCATGAAAGTCGACTGAGTTGGTTGCATCACCGTAAGGGAAACCCTCGTCAACCTATTCGTGCCAACCTTGGTGAAGATTTGGAAACTCACATTGAGTAGACATATCGGTCTGAACTGCTCAATGCACACAACCTCCTCCTTTTTTGGAAACTACATTATTGTTCCCAAGTTGAGGTGAAAAAGTTGTAGATGTCCGTTGAACAAATCATGGAACATAGGCATAAGATCTACCTTAATGATATGCCAACATTTCTTATAAAATTTTGCTGGGAACCCATCAGGTCCAGGCGCTTTATTCTGTTTCATCTTTGTTACCGTCTCAAACACCTCTTTCTCAATAAACAGAGCCGACAAAACCTCGTTTTTGTTTGTGTTGAGTTGAGATATGTCCCTGACTGCGCGCTTATCAAGCGACACAAAATTATCTTCGAGGGCCCCAAAAAGTCTGTTATATAGTTTGAGATGTACAACTTTAGGTTCTCGTGCCCGACAATCGTACCATCATCCTGTTCAAGCTGATAATTTTCTTCTTTCTATGTTTCCCATTTTCTATCATGTGGAAGAACTGGGTGTTGTCGTCACCTTGGACGACCTTTGTCAGCTTAGATCTGAGAGCCCATTTCATCTCTTCTTCTCTAAGAAGAACACGCAACTTATGCTCTGCCTCATTCTTAATCGTCTGATCCGACACATTAAGAATGCTAGACTCAGCCTTCAGGTCTAACTCATTTATAAGTTGCGTAAGTTTACCTTTTTCCACTTTATATACAACACTCTGATTTTTGGCCCATCCCCTCAAGAATTGGCGCAAATGTCTAATTTAATTTTGCCATCTTTCAACACTAGAAATCCCACCTGACTCCTTGGCCCATTCTCTAGAAATGAGATCAATGAAGCCTTCCCTTTCGAACCATCCTAATTCTAAAGGCGAAAATGTTTTTGTTTCCCACACGGGTCGCTTCCCCGGAGTCGACCAACAATGATGTATGAACAGAGATTGCTCTCTGAAGCGCCTATATCGTTACTAAGGGAAACTTCTGCTCCCACTCTACACTGGTGAGCCCCCGCCCCAAGTTGTCATATGTTGGATCTGGCAATGTGTTTTGCCCACGTGTATTGTCTGCCAGTGAGGTCAATCTCCCTCAAATCAAGACTCTCAGTGATCATATTAAACATGAATGGCCAACTTCCGTCGACGTTGTCATTATTTTTCTCTTCTCTCCTTCTAATAATTATGCTAAAGTTTCCCCCGCCAGGATAGGCAACCTTTCATCCCCACAAATTCTCACCATGTCTGCAAGGAAAAGTCAGGTTTAAGTTCAGGTTGAGCTGCACCATATACAGCCACCAAAGGCCATCTGAATCCGTCAATTTTTGACCTCACACAAAATTTAACGGCAAAATCTCCATATACCACATTTATAACTCTACCGATTCACACTTCACCCAAGCAGCATCTGTCCAGAGCGACCTCTTGGGGGCAAGCAATGCCAATCGAAATCAACCACTCCTGAAATGGTATTGAGGAATTGTGACATGAAATTATCCCTACCCTTCTCAAGTAAGGAAATAAAGTCAAGCTTATGCTCTACCGATGCTTCTGCAAGGAATCTCCTTTAGCCAAGTCCACTAGTCCTCTGCTATTCCAAAAGACCCCTTCGTTTTTCATCATAATTTTTTCCTTTTGTTTGACTCTCGCACTCCTATGAACTGCCGATGTGGGATAAACCTTTCTCTTTCAGGATCGTTTTGGTTTATCCTGTACCATGACATCGTCTTCATGACCAATTACAGAATGAGAGTTGTCTGGTTGCAAAGGGGCCACATACCCCTTTGAAACCATATCCTCCTCCTCGTTCCCCTCGATCTCTATCCCCGAAATGGGAATAAGATCCTCACACAGAATCTATAGTGCCATTACCCCTAGATTATTAATATCGGTATCATTCATAGGTTTCACCGCCGCGATATTTTGAATCAATTCCAAGGCTCTATCCACTTCTAAGTCTAACAAGTCATTAACTGATTTGGCAATTTCCTTTCTGTTACTACCAAGAGTAATCTCCAAGTTACCCGCATTATTTATAATCTCATGCTCTGAAAAATGAAGAATGGAACAACTTGTGTTCTGACATACATGTAATCGCTTCTTACGAGCCACCTTGTTTGCCCGCGCATTATCAGATTTTCCACTCCCTTTGTCAGTAACCATGTTTCCGGTCCCAGCCGAACCAGCTGTAGGTAGAGTCACCGCCGTCAGGGCCTTCACTGCCAGAACCGCCGCGGCCGACAGTGTGGCCAAAGTGGAACCCGAGACCAGCGCAACGGCCGCAGCCGTACCAGCCGCGTTCGCCGTCGTCGGTGCGGCAGCTGGTAGCTTAGGGTTGGCCTTAGGAGGCGGCGGATTCAGCCTCGGAGGTGGGTTGCGGCCGAACCACGTGTGACTTCCACCACCACCTCGACCACCGTGCTGCCGATAGTGCGGCTCCGAAGCACCCTCCACAAAATTTCCAGCGGGGGGATTGAGTCCACGATCGTACTCATCTCTGACTCTAATATTTTCTCTTTTATACTAATATTTTCTCTTTTATACATTTTATATGCTTCATATGTTTTTAATTATTTTTGAAATGTAAATCGATAATACTCTTATATTTTATGTTCATTAGTTTAGTTGTTTGTGTAGCACCTAATTATACATTTTTTAACAAAATTGCCACAGCAACGTGCAGCGTGTCATCTACTAGTTGCCAACGTTCCTGTTCCACTGCTAGGAAGTATGTACTAAAATGTCCACCAGCAACAGATCATCACATAATATAAATTCCAAAGGTACCACTACATCAAATCAGTCAGCTCCTTAGACACATATATTAGCAACTTACAACAAAGAGAGCATTAACTGGTCAGCACCTTTGGTGTATAGCAGAGCACACACATGCAGACATAACAGTTTCGATACTGGTAAGAGTATATGTGAGATGGTGAAGTCTCCAGCATCAAGTTCAGGTTTCTTCATGTTTCCTCGCTCACAAAAAGCAAAAAGGGACTCGGGAGAGGCCAATCAAGCTAGCAGTTGACGCATGCATCGCTGGGGCTCCTGCATTATCTTGAGCTTAACTCGCAGATGGAGCATGTCGTCGATGAAGAAGGGGCTGTCGTCAGCAATGAACCCCGACCAAGGAATACCAAGGCGTTGCATGGATCCAACAAACCCCAGACAGTCATCACTGGTTAAGGTGCCCGTGTGACAGGTCACAAACTGCAATAACGGCTTCCTCTTCGCCTCAAACTCAAAATGTACTGTCCTTGCTGGCCCTTTGTTTCGTACCATCTCTATAGTGAGACCAACATGACCAAGCCAGCATGCCGAGAGGGAGAAGACATGCTCTTCCCAGCTGAATGGCTGACTGCGTACTGTTTTCAGATTACGCAGAGAGCGGCACTGCTCACGCTTCACAGCCCAGTTAAGAGTGCCGCAAGAATAAAAAGCAGCATTGGTCATACGAAGACGCACTAGTGGAAGTAACCGAGAACTTGAGATGTTCCTTCTTTCTTCAGAATTTGAGCAAGGTGAAGAGGCCCACCTGAGCAGGAAGTCATAGACAGCTACCTCGGAAGCAACCCCGAAGTCATTCCTTGATAAGATGGCCTCAATCCCAGCAGGAGGCATCCTCATAAGTTCATCTTGGAACCTACAGTGCAGCAAAACCATGTGATTTTATGACAACAATGTCCACATGCTTCCTAATAATGGGAAAAAGGAGAGGTGTCTCAATCCAATGGGAATATGGGATCACTTACTCTGTCGACAGGAATTCCGTGTACCTTTCGGCAAGGAATTTCTTGGCTGCCTCTGTCAGGTCTGCTACCATTGAAATGGAACATGGGAGATCTAGGCACATCACTGCAGATTCTGGAGTCATAGGCAGGACCATGAGAAGCTGAACGCAACGCTTCATGCAGGAAACGGCCTCAAATTTGTCAGCAGCCATCAATATATCAACCAGAGGAGTGGGCTCAGTTGTTGCTGTCAACTTTCCACTATACATAAAGCGTAACACCTCCATGAAGGCTTTCTCTTCTGTTGAAAATGAAAGCAAGGCGGCATAAGGATTGATGAAATAGTTCAATAAATCTCAAACAGTAATAACAATAAATAAAGAACTAGAAAAGAAAAAGGAATAACAATTGTTTTACGTAAAGATGATTACTGAAGTGTAATGATCAATTGTGAAACCTGGGAGGCAAAGTCTGTAGATGAAATGAGAGTAGCCAATTAATTATCAAAGTAACTTAAACAGGCCCCTCTATAATTTTCACATTTTTTTTTTCAAAAGGTGCATACATCAACAATAAAATGACAATGGCAAACTAGTTACAGCAGTTATAAAAAGGCAAAGAATAGTACAGTACACCGTTACCTGAATCAGCAATTCTGACTGTTGCCTGCCTCTGGCCAGATTCTTTCATGCCATTTGAGAAAAGCTAAGAAGCATGAAGCTTATCAGAAAGATGAGCAAAAGATTATAGAACAAATGCATTTCAGTAGATCGTCAGAATTACCTTGTAAAAGAAACTACTTTTTGCAGCAAGAATTGCCGAGCTGACAAAAATAGTCTCAACTCGTAAAACCGGTGTACTCGTCATGGTACAAGACGAGCCAATATCTTCTCCATCATCACCTGCAAAATACCAAGGTTGGATAAATATAGAGTAACATGCAACACTAGGAGAAGAAGGCACATAAAAAGAATTACTAGAGAAGCTTTTTGCTGGTAAAAATATGTGGAACATCATGTTTCTTGATGTGAGCAGAATTACTAGACAAGTTATTTGCAGGTAAGATTTTCTCAAAAGAAAAAAGTTATTTGCAGGTAAGAATATCCGCCAAGCCAGTATTTATTTCTCCCGTGAGTTGTAGCCCAGGCAGCCAACTCATGTGCTGCCTCGGTCGCTTTCTCTTCAACCTTTCTGGAAAAACAATGTTAAATAGAACTTTCTAAAAAAAAAAAATCCAGTGAACTGAATCTTCTGATGCTTCAGGTTCGACAATTTATACGTTTTCAATGGACCTCACACCATGGTCACCCCAGTCCCACACTTACGAAAAGCAACACGAAAAGAGCCACAAGCGAAAAACAACCAACAGAACAAGTAAACCTACAGAGGAAACGGCACGGCAAAGCTAATGTCTACTTCTAGTCACCTACTCCCTCCGTCGCGTCCTGAAAAAGTCGTTAGTGCTAGATACATCCTTATGTAGACAAATCTAAAAGAACCTTTTCGGAACGGAGGTAATACAAATTATGCTACATAAAGTTCTGCTGCGTTCAAGTATGTGCAGTGCAGCGGATCGAAGAACAGATACAAGTTTGTTGATTGCTTCGTCAGGATAAATCAGATACGCATAGGGATTTGGGTAAACATAATTTCCCACAAATATGAAGAACCTAAACCTAAATTAATTGCCTTAAAAGCTAGTACAGATGAATTTATTACTAGCTAATGAAGAATCATAACCCTCCTTGTCAAATTACTTTGTGTTAGATTTGTCTAGATGGGGACGTTAGTAATTTACGATGGAGGATGTACGTTACAAACAAATAAAGAAACATCCCGGAGAAAAAAGGTACTCCCTCAGTCTGAAAAAGTTTGTCTTTTAAATGACTATATCTAACACTAACATGGTGCTAGATACATCCATTTGAAGAACAGATTTGGGACAATTTTTTTTGGACGGAGAGAGAACTCTTTTAAATGAATATATCTAGCACTTATTTATACTAGATACGAGTCCATTTGAGAGACAGTTTTGAAATAAGTTTTTTGGAACGGAGAGTACTAAAGAAAATTAGAAGACTAAAAAAGAGTCAACGGCACCGACCGACGCACCAACGGAGGCCTGAATGCACGCACCTTTGTCCTCCTCGCGGCGGCGCTTGCGGCTGGCGCCGGACGCGGGCGCGTCGTCGTCGCGGCCGACGATCTCTACCCGCAGCTCCCTGTCGGAGAAGACTTCCACGTTGAAGACGGCTTCGTAGCCGTCGTCCGTCTCCGGCTCCGCTCCCGCTCCCGTCGACATCAGTGGTCCCGCGTGCACGCTCGCTGGCTCGAATCCTGCAGGAGTTGCGGCGAAGGAGGAGGAAAAGGCGACGGACGGAGGCGGCTGGTTGCGTGCGAGTGCTGTGGCCTGTGGGGATATACACTCCGACTACTAGTAACAGCCGACGGATATGCATGTCGTCCACGTGCGACATCGATCACCGCCATCGTGACTCGCTGTCCGTCGTCGTGACTCGGAGGCCTTTTCAACAGAAACGTTTGCAAATACGTGCATACACCACCCACCGGTACGAACGCATGCAGCGTGCATCCTACTTCTACGAGCATCTTCGAGAAATTGAGCTGGTATATCATTTTAAGATTAATGAGTCATCGTCATCATCTCGTAGTCGATAGAAACGTCTTCTCCCATTGAATCACCGAAAATCTTAAATTAAATCCAGAAAAATACAAGCACTAAGGTCAACTCCAACGTATGACCCAAATGGTCCGGCCGCGTCATTTTGGGGCTAAACGGACATAAAACGCGGCCCAACGCGCGGGAACAAACGGATAAACGTCCATTTTTCGCCCGCTTTCGACCCATTTTCCGCCCAATTTTGGGTCACGTTTGCGTCGAGGTGGACAGCGCACGGAGGAGCAGGACGCGCGCCCTTGTCCTCCTCTGGCCCACCCGTCGGTAGTACAGACGCCCCTTTTCTCTTCCCATTCTCTCCCTTCGCCTCCGCCATCGCCGCCGCCACCCGTTGGCGTCCATTTTTTGACTGCCTTCCTCGCTTTCCAGCCAGGCCGTCCCCAAAAACCACCACCACGCCATGCCATAGCCGGCCCACGCCCGCGTTTCACAGGGATTTTTTGCTGGCGTTCGCGGCTATTTGGTCCTGCAGCCAGAGGGAGAGAAGCTACGACCATCGATGACGCTCATCAACTCCAACACCATCCGGCAGGCGCTGCATAGCCGCAGGGCGCCGCCCGCCAGCTTCAACCTTGCCTGCTGCCTGTGAGGGGAGCTCGAGGTGCTCCTCCCGGTCGCATCTCCACAACGACCGCAAGGTGTTCGACGCTTTGCTCACAAGGTACCATGGATAGTGAGGATGAGTATTTCTTTCACAACTTCATTTGTTCATCGGACGACAAGACCTTTTAGTGACTGCATTGGTCGTCAGTGACCACATTGCTAGGCAACGACCTCGGTTCAAGGGGTCAATCCCGGGTCATGCTCCGACCTTGAACCGCAATAGGGAGAGCGGCCACACCCTGCCCTATGCCGGTTACTTTGAGAATACCGCGCTCTTCAAACCACATCAATTCCGCTGCTTCTGTATGGCAAGAGATGTGTTCAATCCTATTCGAGAGGGAGTGATACCATATGGTTCATACTTTGAGTGCAAAGAGCATGCCCTTGGCAAGCTTGTCTTCTCCTCTTGTCAAAAATGCACCATGGCTATTCGCACGCTTGCGTATGGAATTCCAGACGATCTTGTGGATGAGTACGTGCATATGACTGAGTCCACATTCCTCCTATCAATGCATAGTTTATGCAAGGCCGTGGTGGAAGTGTTTGGCCCTGAGTACCTCAGAGAGTCAACTGCTGCTAATACAGAGATGTTGTTGGTGATCAATGTTGGGAGGGGCTTTCCCCGCATGCTTGGTAGTATAGACTGTATGCACTGGAAGTGGAAGAACTGTCCATTTGCTTCACAAGGGCAGTACAAAGGGCACGTGAAAGGTGTCACTGTCATATTAGAAGCGGTGGCTTCACAAGATCAGCGGATATGGCATTCTTTGTTCGGCATGCCTGGTTCTCACAATGATATCAACGTGCTTCAGTGTTCTCCAGTGTTCACAAGGCTTGCAGAAGGCCACTCCCCAGAAGTCAACTTTGAGATCAATGGCCACCATTAGAATAAGGGACACTGCCTAGCTGACGGTATCTATCCTCAGTGGTCAACTTGTGCGAAGACAATACCCAATCCGCAAAGAGAGAAGAGACAGAGATTTTCCCAAATGCAAGAGAGTGCTAAGAAGGATGTGGAGCGTGCTTTTGGTGTGCTTCAACCTCGATGGGGTATCGTTCGAAACCCTGCACTGATATGGAGCACCCAAAAGCTTTGGGAGGTGATGACTGCTTGTGTTATCATGCACAACATGATCGTGGAGGATGAGCACGATGACAACATCTACGACCAAGGGTTTGATTTTCAAGGTGAAAATGTTGAGCCTGAGCACCAAGAACCGGCAACCTTTGAACAGTTTGCCCAATTTCGTCGTGAAATGCGTGATTGGCATGAAGGAAATATGCCCTAGAGGCAATAATAAAGTTGTTATTTTATATTTCCTTATTCATGATAAATGTTTATTATTCATGCTAGAATTGTATTAACCGGAAACTTTATACATGTGAATACATAGACAAAACACCGTGTCCCTAGTATACCTCTAGTAGACTAGCTCGTTGATCAAAGATGGTTAAGTTTCCTAGCCATGGGCATGTGTTGTCATTTGATGAACGGGATCACATCATTAGGAGAATAATGTGATGGACAAGACCCATCCGTTATCATAGCATAATGATCGTTCAGTTTTATTGCTACTGCTTTCTTCATGTCAAATACATTTTCCTCCGACTATGAGATTATACAACTGTCGGGCACCGGAGGAATGCCTTGTGTGCTATCAAATGTCACAATGTAACTGGGTGATTATAAAGATGCTCTACAGGTATCTTCGAAGGTGTTTGTTGGGTTGGCATAGATCGAGATTAGGATTTGTCACTCCGAGTATCGGAGAGGTATCTCTGGGCCCTCTCGGTAATGCACATCATATGAAGCCATGCAAGCAATGTGACTAATGAGTTAGTTGTGGGATGATGCACTACGAAACAGGTAAAGAGACTTGCCGGTAACGAGATTGAACTAGGTATGAAGATACCGACGATCGAATCTCGGGCAAATAACATACCGATGACAAAGGGGATAACGTATGTTGACATAGCGGTTTGACCGATAAAGATATTTGTAGAATATGTGGGAACCAATATGAGCATCCAGGTTCCGCTATTGGTTATTGGCCGGAGAGGTGTCTCGGTCATGTCTACATAATTCTCGAACCCATAGGGTCCACACGCTTAACATTCAATGACGATTTGTATTATATGAGTTATGTGTTTTGGTGACCGAAGGTTGTTCGGAGTCCTGGATGAGATCACAGACATGACGAGGAGTCTCGAAATAGTCAAGATGTAAAGATAGATATATTGGAAGGTAGTATTCGGACACCGGAAGTGTTCCGGAATGTATCGGGTACATATCGAAGTACCGAAGGGGTTACCGGGACACCCCCCCCCCCTCGCGGAGGGGGGAAGATATGGGCCATATGGGCCATAGGAGGGAGGCACACCAGTCCACAAGACGTGGCGCGCCCCCCACCAGGGAAGGAGGCCGAATTGGATAGGGAGAGGGGCGGCGCTCCCCTTTCCTTCTCCTCCCCTCTCTCCTTCCTCCTTTTCCCCTCCTGTAAAAGGAAGGGGACGAATCCTACTAGGACCCCAAGTAGGACTACTCCTACTTGGGGCGGGCCTAGGGCCGGCCTCCTCTCCCTCCCTCTTTTATATACGGGGGGAGGGGCACCCCTAGAACACACATCAATTGTTCCAAGCCGTGTGCGATGCCCCCCTCCATAGTTTACGCCTCATATTCTCGCGGTGCTTAGGCAAATCCCTGCGCGTATCACATCACCATCACCGTCACCACGCCGTCGTGCTAACAAAACACATTTACTTCCTCGACCCTCTACTGGATCAAGAGCTCGAGGGACGTCATCGCGCTGAACATGTGCAGAACTCGGAGGTGTCGTACATTTGGTACTTGATCGGTCGGAACGAGAAGACGTTCGACTACATCAACCGCTTTGAGCAAACGCTTCCGCTTTTGGTCTATGAGGGTATGTGGACACACTCCCTCGCTCTCGTTGCTATGCATCTCCTAGATAGATCTTGTGTGAGCGTAGGAATTTGTTTGAAATTGCATGCTACGTTTCCCAACAGTGGCCTTAGAGTCAGGTCTATGCATGATGATATGCACGAGTAGAACACAAAGAGTTGTGGGCGGTGATCGTCATACTGCTTACCACAAATATCTTATTTTGGTTCGGCGGTATTGTTGGATGAAGCGGCCCGGACCAACCTTACATGACCGCGTTCATGAGACCGGTTCCACCGACAGACATGCAACTAGTTTTGTAAAAGGTGGCTGGTGGGTGTCTGTTTCGCCAACTTTAGTTGAATCGAATTCGACTGCGGCCGGTCCTTGTTGAAGGTTAAAACATCAAACTTGATAAATCACTGTTGCGGTTTTGTGCCGTAGGTAAGAACGGTTCTTACTAGAAGCCCGTAGCAGCCACGTAAAACCTGCAACAACAAAGTAGAGGACGTCTAACTTCTTTTTGCAAGGTATGTTGCGATGTGATATGGTTAAGACATGATGTGATATACGTTGTTGTATGAGATGATCATGTTTTGTAAAAATTATCGGCAACTGGCAGGAGCCTTATGGTTGTCGCTTTATTGTATGACATACAAACGCCATGTAATTGCTTTACTTTATCACTAAGCGGTAGCGATAGTCGTAGAAGCAATAGTTGGCGAGACGACCATGAAGCTACGATGGAGATCAAGGTGTCAAGCCGGTGACAATGGAGATCATGATGTTGCTTTGGTGATGGAGATCAAAAGCACAAGATGATGATGGCCATATCATGTCACATATTTTGATTGCATGTGATGTTTATCTTTATGCATCTTATTTTTCTTAGTACGGCAGTAGCATTATAAGATGATCCCTTAGCTAAAATTTCAAGGTATAAGTGTTCTCCCCGAGTATGCACTGTTGCAAAAGGTCTTCGTGCTGAGACACCATGTGATGATCGGGTGTGATGAGCTCTACGTTCACATATAACGGGTGCAAGCCAGTTTTGCACATGCGGAATACTCGGGTTAAACTTGACGAGCCTAGCATGTACAGACATGGCCTCAGAACACTCAAGACCGAAAGGTCGAACGTGAATCATATAGTAGATATGATCAACATAGAGATGTTCACCATTGATTACTACTCCATCTCACGTGATGATTGGACATGGTTTAGTTCATTTGGATCGTGTAGCATTTAGATGACTTGAGGGATGTGTATCTAAGCGGGAGTTCTTAAGTAATATGATTAATTGAACTTACTTTATCATGAACTTAGTCCTGATAGTTTTTGCATATCTATGTTGCAGATCAATGGCCCGTGCTACCGTTCCCTTGAATTTTAATGCGTTCCTAGAGAAAGCTAAGTTGAAAGATGATGGTAGCAACTACACGGACTGGATCTGTAACTTGAGGATTATCCTCATTGCTGCACATGAGAATTATGTCCTTGATGCACCGCTAGGTGTACCCCCCCCCCCCAGCAACTGCAGACAATGTGAATGTCTGGCAGTTGCGTGTTGATGACTACTCGTTAGTTCAGTGTGCCATGCTTTACGGCTTAGAATAGGGACTTCAAAGACGTTTTGAACGTCATGGACCATATGAGATGTTCCAGGAGTTGAAGTTAATATTTCAAGAAAATTCCCGAGTTGAGCGATATGAAGTCTCCAACAAGTTCTATAGCTGCAAGATGAAGGAGAACAGTTCTGTTAGTGAGCACATCTTAGAATGTATGGGTACCATAATCACTTGACTCAGCTGGGGGTTAATCTTCCAGTTGATTGTGTCATTGACAGAGTTCTTCAATCACTTCCACCAAGCTACAAAGGCTTCGTGATGAACTACAATATGCAAGGGATGGAAAAGACTATTCCCGAGCTCTTCGCAATTCTCAAGGCTGCGAAGGTAGAAATCAAGAAGGAGCATCAAGTGTTGATGATTAACAAGACCACTAGTTTCAAGAAGAAGGGCAAGGGTAAGAAGGGGAACTTCAAGAAGAATGGCAAGAAAGTTGTCACTCTCGAGAAGAAACCCAAAGCTAGACCCAAGCTTGAAACTGAGTGCTTCTACTGCAAAGGGACTGGTCGTTGGAAGCGAAACTGCCCCAAGTATTTTGCAGATAAGAAGGATGGCAAAGTGAACAAAGGTATATTTGATATACATGTTATTAATGTGTACCTTAATTCTCGTAGTAGTGCCTGGGTATTTGATACCGGTTCGGTTGCTCATATTTGTAACTCGAAACAAGGACTACGGATTAAACGAAGATTGGCTAAGGACGAGGTGACAATGTGCATCGGGAATGGTTCCAAGGTCGATGTGATCGCCGTCGGCACGCTACCTCTACATCTACCTTCGGGATTAGTTTTAGACCTAAATAATTGTTATTTGGTGCCAGCATTGAGCATGAACATTATATCTAGATCTTGTTTAATGCGAGACATTTATTCATTTAAATCAGAGAATAATGATTGTTCTAATTTTATGAGTAATATATTTTATGGTCATGCACCCTTGAAGAGTGGTCTATTTCTTTTGAATCTTGATCGTAGTGATACACATATTCATAATATTGATGCCAAAAGATGGAAAGTTGATAATGATAGTGCAATTTATTTGTGGCACTGCCATTTAGGTCATATCGGTGTAAAGCGCTTGAAGAGACTCCATGCAGATGGACTTTTGGAATCACTTGATTATGATCATTTGATACTTGTGAACTGTGCCTTATGGGCAACATGACTAAAACTCTGTTCTCCGGAACAATGGAATGACCCAATGACTTATTGGAAATAATACATACTGATGTATGCGGGCCGATGAGTGTTAAGGCTCATGGCGGGTATCGTTATTTTCTGACCTTCACATATGATTTAAGCAGATATGGGTATATCTACTTAATGAAACACAAGTCTGAAACATTTGAAAAGTTCAAAGAATTTCAAAGTGAAGTGGAGAATCATCGTAACAAGAAACTAAAGTTTCTACGATTTGATCTGGAGGTGAATATTTGAGTTACGAGTTTGGCCTTCATTTAAAACAATGTGGAATAATTTCACAACTCATGCCACCTGGAACACCACAGCGTCCGAACGTCGTAACCGCACTTTATTAGATATGGTGCGATCTATGATGTCTCTTATCGATTTACCACTATCATTTTGGGGTTATGCATTAGAGACAGTTGCATTCACATTAAACAGGGCACCGTCAAAATCTGTTGAGACGACACCGTATGAACTGTGGTTTGGCAATAAACCTAAGTTGTCGTTTCTTAAAGTTTGGGGATGCGATGCTTATGTCAAAAGGCTTCAGCCTGATAAGCTCGAACCCAAATCAGAGAAATGTGTCTTCATAGGATGCCCTAAGGAAAAAATTGGGTACACCTTCTACCACAGATCTGAAGGCAAAATCTTTGTTGCCAAGAATGGAACCTTTCTAGAGAAGGAGTTTCTCTCGAAAGAAGTGAGTGGGCGGAAAGTAGAACTTGATGAGGTAATTGTACCTTCTCTCAATTTGAAAAGTAGCTCATCCGAGAAATCCGTTCCCGTGATGCCTACCCCAACTAGAGAGGAAGCTAATGATAATGATCATGAAACTTCAGATCATGTTGCTACAGAACCTCGGAGGTCAACCAGAGCATGATCTGCACCAGAGTGACACGGTAACCCTGTTTTGGAAGTCACGTTACTTGACCATGATGAACCTACGAACTATGAAGAAGCTATGATGAGCCCATATTCCGATAAATGGCTTGAGGCCATGAAATCTGAGATAGGATCCATGTATGAGAACAAAGTGTGGACTTTGGTGGATTTGCCCGATGATCGGCGACCCATAGAGAATAAATGGATCTTCAAGAAGAAGACTGACGCTGATGGTAATGTTACTGTCTATAAAAGCTCGACTTGTCGCAAAAGGTTTTCGACAAGTTCAAGGAGTTTACTACAATGAGACTTTCTCATCTATAGCGATGCTTAAGTCTGTCAGAATCATGTTATCAATTGCCGCATTTTATGATTATGAAATCTGGCAAATGGATGTCAAACTGCATTCCTTAATGGATTTCTTAAAGAAGAGTTGTATCTGATGCAACCAGACGGTTTTGTCGATCCTAAAGGTGCTAACAAAGTGTGCAAGCTCCAGCGATACATTTGTGGACTGGTGCAAGCATCTCGGTGTTAGAATATATGCTTTGATGTGGTGATCAAAGCATATGGTTTTATACAGACTTTTGGAGAACCCTGTATTTACAAGAAAGTGAGTGGGAGCTCTATAGCATTTCTAATATTATATGTGGATGACATATTGTTGATTAGAAATGATGTAGAATTTCTGAATAGCATAAAAGGATACTTGAATAAAAGTTTTTCAATGAAAGACCTCGGTGAAGCTGCTTATATATTGGGCATCAAGATCTATAGAGATATATCAAAAAGATTGTTAGGACTTTCACAAAGCACATACCTTGATAAATTTTTGAAGAAATTCAAAATGGATCGGTCAAAGAAAGGGTTCTTGCCTGTATTACAAGGTTTAAAGTTGAGTCTGACTCAATGCCCGACCAGTTCTTAAGATAGAGAGAAAATGAAAGTCATTCCCTATGCTTCAGCCATAGGTTCTATTATGTATGCAATGTTGTGCATCAGACCTGATGTGTGCCTTACTATAAGTTTAGCAGGGAGGTATCAAAGTAATCTAGGAGTGGATCACTAGACAGCGGTCAAGAACATCCTGAAGTACCTGAAAAGGACTTGGGATATGTTTCTCGTTTATGGAGGTGACAAAAAGCTTTTCATACGTGGTTACGTCGATGCTAGGTTTGACACTGATCTGGATGACTTTAAGTCACAAACCGGATATGTATTTATATTGAATGGTGAGTTGTCAGTTGGTGCAGTTTCAAGCAGAGCGTCGTGGCGGGATCTACGTGTGAAGTGTAGTACATAGCTGCTTTGGAAGCAGCAAATGAAGGAGTCTGGATGAACAAGTTCATATCTGATCTAGGTGTAATACCTAGTGCATTGGGTCCAATGAAAATCTTTTGTGACAATACTGGACCAATTGCCTTGCGAAGGAATCCAGATTTCACAAAAAGACCAAACACATCAAGAGACGCTTCAACTCCATCCAAGATTTGGTCAAGGAGGGAGACAAAGAGATTTGCAAAATACATATGGATCTGAATGTGGCAGACTCGTTGACTAAGCCTCTTCCACGAGCAAAACATGATTAGCACCAAGGCTCCATGGGTGTTAGAATCGTTACAATGTAAACTAGATTATTAACTCTAGTGCAAGTGGCAGACTGAAGGAAATATGCCCTAGAGGCAATAATAAAGTTGTTATTTTATATTTCCTTATTCATGATAAATGTTTATTATTCATGCCAAAATTGTATTAACCGGAAACTTGATACATGTGTGAATACATAGACAAAACACCGTGTCCCTAGTATGCCTCTACTAGACTAGGTCGTTGGTTAAGGATGATTAAGTTTCCTAGCCATGGACATGTGTCACTACTAGAAAAAGGGCTATAGATGGGATTGACACTAATGGCGCACCAGACAAGGGGTGCGCCATTAGTATATACTAATGGCGCACCACCTTCTGATACGCCATTAGTGTTGAAACTACTAATGGCGCACCTGGCCCAAGGTGCGCCATTAGTATCAAAAAAATTGAACTAGTGCTTTGTCCAAACATACTAATGGCGCATCCAGACGAAGTGCGCCATTACTAGTTGTAACTAGTAATGGCGCACCTGTCGAAAAGTGCGCCACTAATGTTGTTTTTTTTATTATATTTTTATTCCTTTTTTTGCAAAACAACTAATGGCGCACTTTTCCATCGTGCGCCATTATTAGTTTAAACTAGTAATGGCGCACCGTGGAGCAGTGCGCCATTAGTATGTTTTTTTTGCAAAACTACTAATGGCGCACCACCAGAAGGTGCGCCATTAGTAACCTGGATTACTAATGGCGCATTTATGGTTGGTGCGCCATTAGTAAGTGGGCAACAACAAGATATTTTGGACAGCCTCTCCTACCCACACTCACTTTCTCCCCACTTCATTCTCTCCACCGCCTCCTCCTTGTCTCGGGTGCCTCCTCTTTTTCACCTCATTTCCACCATAGATTCATTCAAATTAAGTGGTTAAATTACCTTGTTTTGATAGGTAAGTAAGGGGGGAAGCTATATTTATGTTGTTCTCCCTACAACAATGTGCACATGCACTTTTTATGGCCTAGCTAGATCTATGTATGTTCGTGGTGTTGCATATGTTTGTGGTGTTGCATATGTGTTTGTGTTTGGAGGTGTACCGGTATTTGAAATGCGATAGTTGCCAATATTTTGCCGGAATGTTGATTCATTTCCGTTTCAGCGAGAATTTTGGCATTAAGCATTCTTTTTGGTCCTATTTTTAGGGAAAGTCATGCCAAATTTTTTCTTGGTTCTAAAATATCGTTTTGCTCTACCCCGTAGGCGACCATGGTCCGCATGATGACCGAAGGCATCGTGAATAGGTTTTTGAGGTCCGCGAAGGCCGAGATGCTTCAAAAGAACGAGACAGAGATAAGATGTCCGTGTCGAAGAAGCAAGCTGAAGAGCCTTATTGCGGACCCGGATTCCGGGCACGTGCGGGACCACCTGCTCTTGCGTGGTTTCATGGATGGCTATCGGTGGCAAGGTGATGAAGATGACTACGAAGTCGTCCATGGGGGCCGGGCAAGAAATGAGGAAGGGCAGCAAGACAACCACCGCGGCTCGGGCGGGCGAGAAGACGAAGAATACCCAGGAGATGATCACGACGGTGATGCTGTACACAGTCATCATGTAGAAGATGCAGGACATGATGATGAGGAAGATGCCGGAGCAGACGATGGGCATGATCATGAAGATGATGATGCCGGCGGAGCAGACGACGCTGGACCATCAATGGGCTGGGTGCAGGACCCTCATATTCAAGAGCTGCTTCTCAAGCAGACGGATAACGCAAGAGCTGCCGCCCGAGAGAAAGCCAAGATGGATCAACTTGAGTTAGACGCGGTTACTCCATTGTATGAAGGATGCAGGCCCGAGGATACCCGCCTGAAAGTAACGCTCATGGCTCTGGAGATGAAGGTAAAACACAAAATGACCGCGCGATAGCCGGCGAGAACATGTCATTCTGGCACGAACGTCTTCCCAAGGGGAACAAGTGCCCGACCAGTTTGGAGGAGGCGAAGAAAATCGTGTGTCCTCTGGATTTACCGCACGTGAAATACCATGTGTGCATGAACAATTGCATCATTTATCGGGACGAGCACGCGGAGTCTACCATATGTCCGGTGTGCGGCGTCACTCGATACAAGAAGAGGAAGAAAGCTCCTCGAAAAGTGGTGTGGTACTTTCCGATCACTCCTCGTCTGCAGCGGTATTTCGCGGACCCTAAGGTAGCAAAGCTCCTGCGTTGGCACGCGGATAGGGAGGAGAAGAAGCGAGAAGATGACGCAAATGATCCGGAGATAGATAAAAAGACAAGATGCTGAGTCACCCTAAGGATGCGAGCCAGTGGCAAGCGTTGAACCAAGACCCGAATTTGGGAGCGATCCAAGGAACATCGTCTTTGGCGCGAGCACCGATGGAGTCAATCCGTTTGGCAGCCGAGAAGCACACATAGCACCTGGCCTGTGTTTATGTGGATGTACAACCTTCCCCTGGTTGTGCATGAAGAGGAAGTACATTCACATGAGTATGCTAATTGAAGGGCGAAACAACCAAGGAACGACATCAATCAGATCTGGGGCTCTTTGAAGAGGAGCTTGACACGCTGTGGAAAACGCCAGCCAATACGTGGGACGCCGCAGAAAGAATATTTCCCTATGAGAGCCGCATCGCTCGCGACGGTGCACGACTATCTCGTTACGGATATCTCGCGGGGCAGGTAGTCCACGGATTTTCCGGATCGTAAGGTGCATGGATGACACAACGTATCGCCAGCTAGATAGAGATCCCGGGTCTTCGAAAACCGTGCTCATGGGACATCGAAGGTGGCTTCACGACGATGACCCGTGGAGGAAACGCAAGGATCTGTTCGATGGTGAAACCGAACCCCGAAAACGCCCGTGTACGAGGAGCGGCGAGGAAATAGACAAGCTGTTGAAAAATTGGAAAGACTGCCCACTGCCGGGAAAGAAGCAAAAGGCGCCAGAGCCGGGAAAGAAGCGAAAGGCGCCAGAGCCGTTGTTGAAGGTATGGAAAACGAGGTCTATTTTCTGGGACTTGCCGTACTGGAAGATCCACCGTGTGCCTCACAGCCTTGATGTCATGCATATCACGAAGAACGTGTGCGAGAGTCTGCTTGGTACCCTGCTCAACATGCCAGAGAGGACCAAAGATGGGCCGAAAGCAAGGGCAGACTTGAAATCAATGGGCATCACGCAGGAGCTTCACGCTAATGATGATGATGATGATGATGATGATGATGATGAGGCGAAGCAGGACACGGAAAGTCGTCGCAAAGGCAAAAAGGCCAATAAGACCGGAAATGACTACCCTCCCGCGTGCTTCACTCTAAGTCGAGGAGATCGAGCAGTTTTCACCGCCTCCTAGGAGTAAAACTTCCTTACGGTTACGCAGGGAAGATAAGCAGATACCTAGACCCAGCAGAAGTTCAGTGGGATGAAGTCTCATGACTGTCACGTGCTGATGACGCAGATACTTCTAGTTGCAATCCGTGGGATCATGGACGCGCACGTCCGTGAAACGCTATTTGGCCTATGCAACTTTTTCGACGTCATCTCTCGGAAGTCGATTGGCGTGAGGCAACTAAGAAGGCTACAGGAAGAGATCGTGGTGATACTATGCGAGCTTGAGATGTACTTCCCGCCCGCATTCTTCGACGTTATGGTGCATCTGCTGGTCCATATAGTGGAGGATATCATCCAACTCGGGCGGCGTTCCTGCACAAACATGATGCTGTTTGAAAGGATGAATGGTGTCATCAAAGGATACGTTCGCAACATGTCACGCCCAGAGGGAAGTATAACCGGGGCTTTCGATCAAGAGTGCATCTCCCATCGCACGAATTATCTAGGCATCGAGAACCCGTTGGTGCGCGTCAGTTAACAGCACCTCGGCAGCTCGCTGGATGGGGTCACCGTGAGGGTCGCCGCGAAATGCATGTCGACTTAGAGGGTCGACTCGCCGACTTTGAAAGAGCAAACCTAGTCGCGCTACAACACATAGACATGGTCGATCCTTGGGTGGTAGAGCACAAAACCTTTATTAAGAAGACGTACAATGACCGGGGCCAACAGAGGACGGACGGAGATATAATCAAAGAGCACAACTCATGTTTCATGCGTTGGTTCAAGCAGAAGCTTCTGTCGTACCCTTTACATGAGGATTCTTCCGCGGAAGAACAACTCATATTCGCCTTGTCACAGGGCGCCGAGCACAAACGATGACCTATGAGGCGTCACGATATCAACGGCTACACATTCTACACGAGGCCAAGGACATGAAGAGCGATGGTTATCAGAACTCCGGGGTAATGATGGAATCCTACACCGGTAACGACAAGGACAGATACTACGGAAGGATCGAGGAGATCTGGGAGCTGAGCTACGCTGGGGAGAAGGTCCCGATGTTCCGTGTCAGATGGGCGAAGAGCGTCCTAAAAGAAGACAGGTATTTCACCACCATGGTTATACCCGAAGCCAAATCCAAGGCTGGGTATAAGCGTCACCTTGAAAAATGAGCCATGGGTACTGGCTTCCCAAGTGGACCAATGCTTCTTCATTACCGACCTGTCAAAGCCCAGTCGTGTTGTCGTGAGGAGAGGCAAAAGGAAGATCATCGGAATGGATGGAGTAGCCAATGAGCAAGACTTCGACAAGTACGGCGACCCGAGGATCGAATATGACGACGATGATGAAGTAGCAGCATACACCACAAGAAGAAGCAGGACCACCCTACCTAAAGGACGTCCGTTCCACAGAAGAACTCCATTTGCGAAAAAGAATGGCAAGAAGAATGCGAACAGATAGCTAGCTAAGATCGATTGTATTTAAATCGTAGCCTTCATTTCTCGATTGGATTTCATGGGCACTTTTTGAACTATCATGAATATTTTTAAATTTCATGGACACTCGATCTCGATCCCCCTCCATCTCGATCGCTATCCCACCTCGCCAGATCCGGTCCCCCACGCCGAGCACCCCAGTCCACCGCCGCCGCCGCCGACCGCCCGCACCTCGATTCCCTACTCAACCGCCGCCGACCCCCGCACCTCCCTACTCAACCGCCACGACCCCGCACCTCCCTACTCAACCGCCGCCGCCGACCCCCCGCACCCTGCGCACCCTCCCCCGCTCCACCGGCATTACTGTTTGATGATATTTTAAAAAAAATTATTACTGTCTTATAAAAAAATATTACTGTTATGATTTAAACAAGTTTGAACATATTTAAACACAAATAAGTATCAAACAGCATTTTAAATGCATAAAAAAATTGTGGAGGCTGGGAATCAAACCCAGGACCTCCTAGTGTGAGAACTGGTTGCTGACCAGTTGAGCTAGTAGAGGGAACTTGGTGTGGATCAGGTCAGGTGGAAGATAACCTGTTGGCTCGAGCAGAAATTAAAAAAAATACTAATGGTGCACCAGGGTGAGGTGCGCCATTAGTATGGATGTACTTATGGCGCACCGAGGGGTGGTGCGCCATTAGTATTGTGCCGCCCCCATCGATATTTCCTCCCCGGCGGCCCAAACCTATCTCTCTCCCTCGCCCTCGCCCTCGATCCCCTTCCCCTCTCCTCTCCCGACGCCGCTGCCCCGCCACCTCGACAGCGCTTGCTGACGCTGCCCCGCGCCCACGCGCTGACGCCGCCCTCTCCTCTCCCGCCGCCGCCGCCCCGCCGCCTCGTCATCCTCGTCTCCGCCCCGACGCCCCGATGCCGTGATGCCGCCCTCTCCTCTCCCGACGTCGCCGCCCCGCCGCCTCATCGTCCTCGTCTTCGCCCCGACGCCGCGACGCCGCCCTCTCCTCTCCCGACGTCGCCGCCCTGCTGCCCCACCTCCCCTCCGATCTTATTTTGTTGGTAAGCCACGGTGCGACGCAAACACACAAGTAGATAGATTCCAACTATGAACTCTGGCATCACAAATTTACAATCGTATTCTGTGTGCACTGATTGATGGTGGCATATGCCTAGTTGTTTGTGACTTCACATGCCGGATTAGCATCCATATTTCGATGTTCCAGAACAATCTGTGCTTTTGTGTATCAGTTTCTCTGTTGCGGGTACATCTCTATTCTTGATTTCGTCTTTTTAGTTGCTAGAGCACCAGCTGATACATCAAGTTTAGGGTAATATCGTGAGGCAAGGTTAGATGAATGTCACGTGTGCGATTGCTCTGTTTATTTTGTTGTCAGTTTGTACTTAAGCTGTGTCTGCATGCAATAGTAGAGATTGTCCCTAGTCCCAGTTACTTATTTTGTTGGTGAGCACTTAAAAGGAGTAGATATTGTTATCTTTGTTTCTCTGTTCTAGACAGTTGATTTGTCAGCATGCTATCTTCATTGTAAGTTTTCCTATCAGCTTGTGTATACTAATGTTGTATGCACAATATTTCTGATCCATCTCCTTGAGATGTGATATTCGCTGTCGGTAGTTGTAATAATCAAATATGAGTTTGTCATTATGCCTTGACTTAGCACCTGATCAAGAGTAAATGGCTGTGTGCCCTAAAACTAGAGTACACATCTGTTGTCGTTTGGACACCTGAACAGGAGTTGCCCCAAAAGTTTAGTCTACTCATCTTCACCATCCCTTGTGAACTTGCTGGTTGTTTTGTGTGCATGGAACATTCAAATATCTTACCCTCTTTGGACAACTTGACTTCGTTGGTGTTGGTCATGCTCTGCTGTCTAGACTGTTGGCAACATGCTGGTTATTTTTGTTTTTGATGTACTAATTCTGTAATTTGCATGGAGCTATGCCAGTTGATACAAATATCTTAGCCTCTTAGGACAACTCGACTTTGTTGATGTTGGTCACACATGTGCTGTTTAGACTGCTTATATGGGGCTCTGATTTTATCATGAAGAAAGAATAGATAGTGTGGGTCTGACCTTGTTTAATTTCTGCAATTCTTATATATGATATTCTTTGGTGTGTATTGCATTCTCATCGTGGTTTTGATCACGCAGAACAAGGAGGAAAGGGCGATGAAGTACCTCTTGCAGCAGATGTAAGTATTTGCCCACTTTGCGTAAGGAAGCGGGCTAAAGAGAAGAAGCCACGTGGAAGGTGATTCTTGGTTATGTTTTTTTAAAGCAACCCTTGGTTATGTTAGTGCCACTATATAGTACTTTACTATGAACACCCATCTTGGATGACCAATAGAAACTGCAGCCACATGTGCACCGATCTAATTTGAAACATCAATGAAAATTGAGAAAAATTTACTCTTAATTTGCTCTTAGTTTTGTGGTTTGCAAGCTAGACTTTGCTCTTAATTTTGTGAATGCCTAATTAGGGTGCATTTCTGATAAACAAGAAAAGATAGCTTTGCGTTGACTTGCTTCCACATTTGTGTTCTTGCTAGGGACTGTTTAAAATGCTGGGATCAGTTTTGGAGACTGACCGACAATTTAGTACTGCTGGTGCATTTCCTTTTAGTCTTAGATCATAAACTACTCTTTGCTTGTAGTGGTTTGTCCAAAATGTTGAATGATACTGCTTGGAGATGCATATATTGTTTCACCTCTTCACATGCCAATGTATTTTCCATGTTGTGATGGAGGCCTTTTTTGCCTTGTCCACCCGAGAGGCCCTTGAGTTTGCTGGAATGTCGATTAACTTCCATTCCAGAATTGATACTCCATATGTCCTATTTTCAGCAAAGGTCATGCTGAAATTTTCCGTGAATTTTAGCATGACTTTGCTAAAAATAGGACATATGGGGTACTTGTGACTAATGATGAAAGCTTAGGCTTTTAGGGTGCCTCGGCGTCGAAAAACCCTCAATGATAAAAGCTTAGCTTTTAGGATGCCTCGGTGTCGACAAACCCTAAACAATAACCAACTTTTTGACCAAACTTTGTTCCTATTTAGAGAGAAACATGGCCAACAACGATGAGGCCGGGGGTCCGGGCGGCAAGGCATTCTAGGAGCTGTCCCAGGAGATGGAGGACCAACCTCAGTTGTATGAAGACGCCGCCTTCCCCACCGATCCTGAGACCACTGATGGTACCGCCGAGGATGACCCCACTGATGCCACCACTGATGGTGCCGCCGAGGATGCCACCACTGATGATGGCGGCGCACACACAGATGGCAGCCAACCGAAGAGGCAACGGAAGGACCGGCGCCCGATCGTGCTCCTCACCCTCAAGGAGGAAGTTACTGAAGTGGACTCCAACGGGAGTCCAACGGCGCCCGAACGAATAGTCAAGGGTACTCGCTTTAGCTCGGGTCCATTCTCCGGAGCACCGTCTCGATCAACACCGAGAACCTGAGGCATCCTGACCAAGGGAATTTGCGCAACCTCCTCTTCACGAAGCTGCACGAACGATACAAGTTCCCCGCTGAATTTGCAAACACAAGTCTCAAAGGGAATAAAGTGAACAATGCTGCCCTCACGAAGATGAGCAAGGCCCTGTCTACTTGGAAAAGCAATGTGAAGAGAATGATCGAGAAAGGTGAGAGTTATGAGAAGATCAAGGAGAAAAATCCTTCGATCACCGAAGATGACTACAATGACTTCAAGATCAATTGCTCGAGCACCGCAAACTCCCAATCAAGTCAGTGGGGGAAACAAATGCGGGAGCTGAACATAGGGGAACACACACTCGGTCCCGGCGGTTACAGAGTGGCGGAGCCTGTATGGGACAAGGAGGAGGCGGACCGTGCCGAGCAAGGCCTACCGCCCCTCTTCGATAAATACGGTGACAAGCAGACCAGAAACTTTTTCAGGGCCCGGTACAAGAAGGACCCGAAAACAAAGGAGCTTACCACGGATCCGAAGACCAGGAAGCTTGATCTTGTTCTGGTAAGGAATACACCCCCGCGTAATTAGCTCCATATGGTTGCATTCTAATTAATGAAGCCAAATTTCTAAATGGTTCACATTCCTTCCGCAGGCGACTGAAAGCAGTAGCGCGGGGTCGACTAAGAGCAACCCTTGGGACACCACTCTAAATAGGGCGTTGAATGTAATGAAGAACAAGGATAAGCTCAGTAAGCCGACGTCAGCTGGTCGTGTGGCCGACAAAGGCTTGTCAACAAAATGGAGGTCATACTATACCGCTGGTGTGCGGAAGGAGAAAAAGACCAGCTCGGAAAGCCAGGCGCGCGAGGTTCAAGAACTCAAGGCACAGGTGGCGCGGATTCCGGAGATTGTCCAAGAGCAAGTGCAACAACAACTCGGAGTGACGATCACCGCCATTGTGCCTACCTTGATCGAGGGGTTGATTGCGTGGATTGCGGGCGGCCAACAGGGGCCGCCCCCGATTCCTAGCTTCACGGCCAGCAACTCGCATAATGCGATGGCGGGGCCATTGGTGCCTCCGGCAGAGGCGGCATTGGTGTCTCCGACGCCGTCACGGGAGCTTAATGCACCCGGGTGTACGCCGGCCGGCCTCTCCGTCAACTGCACGCCCGCAGTTGGCGGTGCCTCAACATTAGCCGAGCTCGACGCCATCATCACGGTAACTAATTAAGCCTCTCTCGGCCGAGGACTTCATCTCCTTGCCTTTGACTAGGCATCCCTGACGCCCTGCATGTTTTCGCAGGGCGCCGCCGACATTCCGTGCACTCTCCTGCACTTCGTGAACAACGAGTTGGTCGATGTCGCCAAGGGCAAAATCGTTCAACTGGGCAACCCCTTGTTCCACGGTACCCAGATGCCACCCAACTTGTTTAGGGTTCAACTGGTTCGGGTGCTGCCAGGATGCGATGAGTTGTTACCTCCGATTCGACCCATCGGGGCCGACGATGATGACGTGATGACCCTCGGCCGCTGCTGAGCTGGCCCTGCTTTGGCGAAGAGCGATTCGTTTGGGCGGGGACACCACCCCAAAGACAACACCGCCCGATCGTGCGGCGCCAAGTCGACCCATGGCAAGACCGCCGAACGGTGCCGGACATCCCTATGCCATGGATCCAAACATGCATATGGCACGAGGATCGTAACGACGGCGACGACGATACATTTGGCAACGCCGATCAGTACTTTGCCGATCATGGGTACGATGGCGACTTCATGGGGCCTCCTTCTCAAGAACCCAACCCAACAAAAGACTTGTGCGATCTAGCTGGTACCACGGAGAAGCCAAGTTGCAACAGGCGTCATCTGGCGTTCAGCTCTCAGGAGACGCCTCCAGCTGCCGACTTCACCGAGCCTCAGATAGGCGAGGTACGAAATATTATCAGCCCCAACACACTCAAGAAGGTGGTCTGTGAGCAGAACTCGGTCCCATTACAGGAGAAGAAGAAGGCATGCAAAAGAAAGACTAAGAAGGGTGCGAGCCAGCCGGCACCGAGTACGATCCATGCTCAGGACGGGCCACCTTCACCTAAGGATATCTCCAGGAGGGTGCATGTGGCGGGTAGGGCGATGCTACTGACAAATATGCTCAATGCTGCAACCGGTGCTATGCGGAGTCTGCATGACAGTGTTCTTTCTTTGGAGAAGCGGCGTCTCAGAGAGAAGGATGTGGCATACCCGGTTTTCGCGGCCAAGGTGCCAGAGGGCAAGGGCTTTGTGGATAACTCCATCGGGCGTACGATCGTCCTGCGGTTTGATGACATCCACGCTATGTTGAACCTTCATCCGCTGCACTACACCTTCGTTCGGCTATTTTCGCTGAGTATGGAGATGCGGATCATTCGCGACAAGACCCCGGACATCGTGATAGTCGACCCCTTCTACATGCGTGCCAAGATCTTGGGCAGCGCTGGGGACCGGTAAGTCACGAGTTCTTACCTCGAAGGCGTAATTCTGGCAAACCAAGATAAGGATAACTTCCTCGTGCCTTACTTTCCCGAGTAAGTCCTCCCCTCAACCGGCCCGTAACATATGAATTCTTAGATTTCGATCATTTTTCTTTTAACATTCCGTGTTTTCTGCAATGACACACATTGCACGCTCATCCTCCTAAGCCCCAAATATTCCATGGCCACGTATTTCGACCCAGACCGTCAGTCGAACATAGACTACACAAATGTCAAGAAGGTTCTTGATGATGTTCTCCCCGGCTACGCCAAATCTGGAGGCACCTTCACCAAGCCTATTCGTAAGTACGGCAAGCACGTGTTCTCCCACAATACGACATTCTGCTGCGTCAAGCAGCCGCCTGGCGGTCAGAAGGGTGCCTACTATGCCATCCATCACATGCGGGCGATCGTACGGGACCATCATCAACTTCTCCTACCGAGTAAACTCAAAGATTGGGCAAAGAGCGTGTCGGCAATCCAGGACGCGGACCTCCGACAAGAATTCTTTCGCATCCAGTCGGAGTTTGCGGAAATCATCCATCAAGATGTCCTTCGTACCTCGGGGCAGTTCTACCTCAACAATCAACCGTCCAACACTGACATCGACACAATGCTATAAATGCAGGCTGACAACGACCGTTATTTCATGACTCCCATGATAGACGGCGGCTTCATCCACGCTCCGGTCCCTTGAGTCGAGTCGAAAGCAGTGATGCTGTGTCTAGTTCTGAAACATCGATTGACTCATGTTGTAATTAAACTTTAATGAACTTGTAGTGTGTCTCTTTGGTTTCGAGAGTCGTTCAACTTAGATGTAATCGATGCTATTAATGTCTTGCTTTTCTCTTCCGATTGTTCTGTTGCATACTTATATATTACTTATGTATTGTCTGTGAATTGGTACTAACGTTTCGTTTGGCTAGTGCATAGCGATGTCGTCGTATGTCGTGGTACAAGGGTAAGGTTCCGGAGTCACGACGATCGGGAGGAGTGTCGGAGACAGGTTCACCGATTCAGCGGTAATGAGTTACAAAGGGTACACCACTAGGGCGAGGCGAATCTAGATACGCCTTGCTATCTAGTGGGAGAGGGAGGGCGTTGGAGGAACCGGATGAAGACGAGTTTCATCGTGATGATGCTCATCGTGATGACCGCAGCTCTCTTCTATCTGATGGTAGTTTAGATGATCGATATCGACTTGTAATGTGAAGACAAACTCGCTACTCGCGGTCTCGAGACTTGTAATATAATGTTCTATCTTTGTTCGGTCTTTTCAATTCGGAGACTAATATGATGAATTGTATTCGGAGACTAATATGATGAATTGTATTCAAAGACTAATCTTCTATTGTATTCGATGAATCTGTTGTTGATGTGTGTTGTCTATATTTTGTCCAATTATACATTTTGTAACCTGTGCAAAAAACAGAAAATAAAAAATAAAAAAAACTAATATTCATACTAATGGCGCATCACATCACAGTGCGCCATTAGTATGACAAAGTATACTAATGGCGCATCATTAAACAGTGCGCCATTAGTATGCCGAGGTTACTAATGGCGCATCTTGTTGCTGTGCACCATTAGTTTGCCAGAGCACCTGGGTATACATGGCCCCTGGGAGGCATACTAATGGCGCACTTCTGTATACACTAATGGCGCATCAGAGGTGCGCCATTAGTATACCAGATGCTAATGGCGCACTAGTGGTGCACCATTAGTAAAATATACTAATGGCGTGGCACTAATGGCGCACCACTAATGCGCTATTAATGGCCAAATTAGGTACGCCATTAGTAGGCCTTTTCCTAATAGTGTGTTGTCATTTGATGAACGGGGTCACATCATTAGGAGAATGATGCGATGGACAAAACCCATCTGTTAGCATAGCATAATGATCGTTCAATTTTATTGCTACTGCTTTCTTCATGTGAAATACATATTCCTCCGATTATGAGATTATGCAACTCCCGGACACTGGAGGAATACCTTGTGTGATATCAAACGTCACAATGGAACTGGGTGATTATAAAGATGCTCTACAGGTATCTCCGAGGGTGTTTGTTGGGTTGGCATAGATCGAGATTAGGATTTGTCACTCCGAGTATCGGAGAGGTATCTCTGAGCCCTCTCGGTAATGCACATCATATGAAGCCTTGCAATGTGACTAATGAGTTAGTTGCGGGATGATGCATTAAGAAACGAGTAAAGAGACTTGCCAGTAACAAGATTGAACTAGGTATGAAGATACTGACGATCGAATCTCGGGCAAGTAACATACCGATGACAAAGGGAATAACGTATGTTGACATAGCGGTTTGACCGATAAAGATCTTCATAGAATATGTGGGAACCAGTATGAGCATCCAGGTTTCGCTATTGGTTATTGATCGGAGAGGTGTCTCGGTCATGTCTACATAGTTCTGGAACCTATAGGGTCCGCACGCTTAATGTCCGATGACGATTTGTATTATATGAGTTATGTGGTTTGGTGACCGAAGGTTGTTCGGACTACCGGATGAGATCACGGACATGACAAGGAGTCTAGAAATGGTCGAGAGGTAAAGATTGTTATATTGGTAGGTAGTATTCGGACACCGGAAGTGTTCCGGAATGTATTGGGTACATATCGGAGTACCGCGGGGGTTACGGGAAACCCCTGGAGAAAGATATGGGCCATATGGGCCATAGGAGGGAGGCACACCAGCCCACAAGGTATGGCGCGCCCCCCACCAGGGAAGGAGGCCAAATTGGACAAGGAGAGGGGGCGGCACCCCCTTTCCTTCTCCTCCCCACTCTCCTTCCCCCTTTCCCCCTCCGGTAAAAGGAAGGGGGGCCGAATCCTACTAGGACCCCAAGTAGGACTCCTCCTATTAGGACCCCAAGTAGGACTCCTCCTACTTGGGGCGCGCCTAGGGCCGGCCTCCTTCCCTCCCTCCTTTATATACGAGGGGGCGCCCCTAGAACACACATCAATTGTTCCAAGCCGTGTGTGGCGCCCCCCCCCCCTCCACAGTTTACGCCTCCAGTCATATTCTCGCGGTGCTTAGGCGAGACCCTGCACGGATCACATCACCATCACTATCACCACGCCGCCGTGCTGACAGAACTCATCTACTTCCTTGACCATCAACTGGATCAAGAGCTCGAGGGATGTCATCACGCTGAACGTGTGCAGAACTCGGAGGTGCCGTACGTTCGGTACTTTATCGGTCGGAACGAGAAGACATTCGACTACATCAACCGCATTAAGCAAACGCTTCCGCTTTCGGTCTACGAGGGTATGTGGACACACTCTCCCCCTCTCGTTGCTATGCATCTCCTAGATAGATCTTGCCTGAGCGTAGGAAATATTTTGAAATTGCATGCTACGTTTCCCAACATGGCACACTCATATGCAGCTTCAGGATGACTTGATTGAGCACATATGGACTCACATTGGCAACCAGTAAATGTATCGTTCATTTACTTTCCATTTATTGAAAATAATTTCGATTGGGTTGTTAAACTATTTGATTGTGTTTTTATTTGGACGTGGAACTATTTGTTTTGTAAAACTATTTGCAATGTTTGATTTATTTGGTTATTGGCATTATTTGGTTTGCATATTCATCATTTGGCCTCCGGCCGAACGAGATGCGGCCGCGCATTGGGCGCACGATCGGTGCATCCAGGAAAATGGTCGGACGCCGCCCCATTGCCATACCCAAACGGACGAAATCCGGACGAAACGGTCGTTTGTTTGGGGTCGTGCATTGGAATCGGCCTAAGACTTGAACCTTGATGGGATGGAGATATCATTTTCCTCCTAACCATCCAATCACATGTTGGTTCGTATGACTGACTCCAAGGTGACTGATCATGTACTCGTGCTAATTTTTTCTAAAAAAAATTGTTTTCTCTACTTTAGCTTTTGCCAATTTTCTTAAAATTTGACATTTTACTTTTGCCACACTTAGCTTTTGACAATACATCATAATTGTATTTTTGCAATACATCACAATTGCCATTTTGTGGGAAAAGCAAAATTTTCAAAGTGGCAATTGTAAAACATTGTCAAAAACTAAGAATGCCAATAGTAAAATGATTTTTTCTTTTGCAATGATAATTTTTAAAAGCTAAGAGTGAAAAAGTGAAATGTTAAATTATAAAGTGGCATAAGGAAAATTGGCAAAACCTAGAGCGGCAAAAACAAATTTTTCCTTCTTTTTGGATCACTCTTGCTGGCTGCGTCCATTCTAATGAATAAAATGTGCATGCTTCCTAAAAACTGACTTTGACCATAAATTAGATCACTAATATACATTTTAAGGGTTAAATTTGAATTTTTAATGTGCATGCACGCCTTATCCATTGAAATGGAGGGAATAATTCGAACCAATAACAATCAAACCGCATTACAAGCAAAGCACAACAATTTTTTTTCCAAAGCAAACTTGCTACTCCGAATCAAGACTTATTTTTCTTTTTGAAACAACATACATGCATGCCTCGTTGATTTTGATAAAAGAAGCCGTCAATGTTTACAAGTAACATTCTTCCCAAAGCATGAAAGAGTGACATGAAACCAAACTTAAGGAGACCACCAGGTAACCACACAAGGTCCTAGGCTCCCAACAGGACCTGAATCTAAACACAAAAGTTCAAATCAAACTTCAAACATAGTGTGGCAACGCTAAGCAAAACAACATAAGCTTATTACAATTAAGCTGACACGAAGAGAGGCGATGCAAAAGGGGCATCATGTCGATCCTAGTATCGTAGTTGTCCACTCGTGCACTCTGTTGAAGATCTGCAACATCATCTCCTGATCTTCGTGGCTCCACCATACATGCTTCCTCGTTTTGGCTTGTCTGCAGTATTGCACAACTAGTGAGATAATGGCAGAAACTGAATATAAATGAGCGGAATCATTAGGCATTTCCTTATCAGAACAAGTAGAGTTCTTGGTTTTCGCCAATCAGGGCCATCTTCATATGATCAAGTGGGAAGAGGTTTATCCAGAGGGGCCCACCAGGTCATCAACATCCTGAGAGGGCTTAACTAAACCAAAGGAACTGAGGACTAAGCTGCAGGAGAACTTTGGCAAATTATAATAAAAGAATAGATGCTTAGTAGTTTCATCATGACCACAAAATGAACATTGACTATTCCTAGTCCATCCCCTCTGGAGCAAATTGTCTTTGGTTAAGGCAATGTTTTTAATCATTATCCATAGGAAGATCTTGATCTTGAAAGGAATTTTGACTTTCCAAATTCCTTTTTAGTCAACCAAGGTAAATGCCTTAAGTTGAAAATACATATCTCTGATAGTAAGCCTTCTCTTGCTCTCAATTTCCTGAGTAGAGGTACATGCACCATCCACCAAAGAAAATGTAACCTACTGTGACAAACATGTATTATCATGGAAATATTTTTTTGTAGTGTTTATTGAGGCTTCTAAGCTGAGGAATCAATGGATATAGCCCTCCCACGCATCTACCTCCATACAGAATTCTCCTCGTGGTTTGGTCCTTAATCAAAAAGAAGAAATGATGAGATTCTAGAAAAAGTTTATTACCAATGGCAATGTGATGAATGGAGAGCAGGTTTTGGGAGGCACTAGGAATATGTAAGATTCTTCTAAGATTTATGTCTTTTTGTGGGGTTTTGATAATAAAATGACCAAAATTAGTTATCCATCGGTGGTGTGGACTTGCTAATGGCCATGATATTACTCATGCATGATCAACTTTCCAAGCTCACTGGTTATATGATATGTGGCTCCACTATCAACATACCAGTTTGTATCTACTCCGTAAGAGTTATTTGTATATGAAACAACTTGCTTTTTCTGGTAGTTCTTGTCCTCAACATAATGCCAACTACAATCTTTGGCGATGTTGTTAGTTTTTTTTTTTGCGGATTTGGCACGGACCAAACTCATCAAACTCATACCCATAGTTGTTTTTGTTGCTAGATTGTCCTCCTTGGCGGCCCCCATTATTGGAGTAGAAGGGGCGGCCGTTGCCGGGGCGGCCGTTGACCATTGTCGTCATAGTTGTTGATGTTGTAGCTTCCACCACCATGGTGACCGCCGCCACTTCCACCATGATTGTAGCTGCTGCTATTTTGCTGGCGACTATCGCCGTCGTACTGGTTTGAGCCTCCGCCACCAGCATGGGAATTGTTGCAGTTACCCCGTAATGGAGATCCCTTGGAAGAAGTGTGGCCTCCACCGAGGATTTGAAGCCGCCTGTGGACCCTTGGAAGAGCTCGATGCACTAATCAAAGTTGGACATCAACACAAAAATATGGTCTAGGGAGAGCATCAGTGATGGGGATCGACACAACCTGAATCAAGACTTCTTTCGTCAGGTTGTTGAGGAGGTAGCTGAGCACAAGCTAATCCCGCCTGGCCCACAAAACATGCTCAGGATTGGCGATGGAGGAGTCGTTCCCTTCCTTATCCTTGATGACGACAAACTTTGTTGGCTCCGGATCGCTCCCATCAAGGAGACCATAGAACCCGACACTGCGAACTTGTGGAAGGATTTGAGCACGACAAAGTATGTAGTTCTGGCAAGTGAGTTTTTTAGTGATCTGGGTGGTCAGGGCCACGACAGAGGTTGATGAAGACGCCATGGTGATTGGTTGTAGGTTTGGTGTTTGGGAGATGGTTTACAATATGGGTATTTCTGGCGATGGGTTTTGGGCATTTGCTTGATGGGTTTATGATCTGGTGTTGCTAGCGATGTGTTTTCTCGATCTGATGTGTATCGAAGGGTTTGCGGTTTCTAGACGTATCGGAAGAGTAGGGCTCTGATTACCATATTGGTTTTGGTGTAACGTCGTGCCTATTCGGGACCGACAGCTACTTGTTATATAGATGGGGCGCACCTCCCATAAGTGCATACATCGTAGGTTGTTAGGGCCTCTCCAAAGAGGACCCGCAACCCGCCCGCATCCGTCCGGACGACGTTGTCTAGACCACGGAAGCCATCCAACGCGGGCCTGTGTCGGTCCTCGGGGCGGTCCAAACGTGACTTATCCCGCAAACAGGAGACAAAAGTGGGGGAGCTTTGCGGGAGTCCGGACACGAGAAACATAGGAATTCGATACCCCGGTCCACACAAAACCCTCCCCAGACCCCGCGACTCTGTTCTCTCCATTTTCTCTCCTTCTTTCTGTCTTGCCTTTGCCACCGCTCAAACACCCCAGCCACCACGCCACACCCCTGCTGGAACTCTACATCTCCGGCACCTCCTACATCTCCGGCACCTCCAGCCGTCTCCGTTCAACCCTTGTCCTCCAATTGTGGCAGACACAGAGAGGCTCTTGGCAATCTCAGAAGCAAGAGGGTGGTCAAGTTTGCTTGGATCTCTTGATTGCATGGATTTGAAATGGAAGAACCGCCCGAAGGCTTTATAAGGCAATATCAGGGGGTCATGTTAAGAATCCCACCATCATTCTTGAAGCAGTTGCATTATAGGATCTTTGGATTTGGCACGCTATTTTGGCAATGCCCGAGTCTCACAATGACATCAATGTGTTGCAGTGATCGCCGTAGTTTGTGAGGCTGACTGAAGGAAAAGCTCCTCCTTGTCACTATACTGTCAATGGACATGAGTACAATATGGGCTACTATCTGGTTGACTGTGTCTATCCTCCATGGGCTACCTTTGTCAGCGCCATCTCAAACCCAGTTGGCCAGAAAAAGGCTCACTTTGCCTAAAGACAAGAAGCAGCTAAAAAGGATGCCGACAGGGCATTTGGAGTTCTGCAGACCCGTTTTGCAGTTGTTCGTGGACCTGCTAAAAATGGGATCCGAAAACCTTGTGGGAGGTGATGACATGTTGTGTGGCCATGCACAACATGATCGTCGAGGATGAGGGTGACGATACTGCCGCAACTCTGGAATTTGAGAATATGGTTGATCCTATCCAATTTGAGAACAATGTTGGGATGTAATATTCGAACTTTTCAAATTTGAACTAGTGTTGCATGCGGCTATTTGATGTGCGGACTGGAAAAAAATGAGGAAGACCGGATGTATGTGACTAGCGTTGGATGTCGTCCTGCATCCATGCCCATGATTAGTCCCCGGCCCCGCGGACGGATGCGGGAGGAAATTTGTGGGTTGCCGTTTAAGATGCCCTTACAAGACTTGAGGCACAAGGAGAGGAAGAGATAAACAAGCTAGCTAGGTCTCCTAGGCTAATAGGAATACAAGATGCGGCACCCCTAGAGATAAAGCTAGTTTAACAACACAGTGATCAGCAATTTTCAAATCTTGTTACCTGCTATGTCTTGATCACCATCCAGCCCATTTTATATGGTGTAAGTGTTGTAAATTGCAGATTTCCCATGTTCTTTCTGGTGAGCAATCCCGAGAAAGTTGTATTTGTTTGCTGAATCACACACGCCACCAACAACAACAATTACATTGAGGTAAAGAGATTGTACACATTGGGCTAACCAAACAAACTAGTGAATAGACTTACGGAAATTTATTTACGCTGAAATCCCTAATGTGCGGCAGCATTCAGTCCTGGGGTCACACATTGCCAAAGTTTCTGTTCCCAGAGAGCACAACGTTAAACAAAATTACCGACTGCTAGGAAGTATGCACAGTACTAAAATGTCCAAAGATAATCATCAATAGATTATCACATAATTTAGATTCTAAGGATTACACTGCAAATAATTAGAGAGGTCCTCAGGAACATATATCACATATCAGACAACTTAAAACAAAGTGTACATTAACTGGTCAGCACCTTCAGCATCGAATTGTGCATGCTACATTTCCGGTTACCAAAAGAGAGCAAAGAAAATGCTATGAAATAAATAACCAGAGCCTCAAGGTTCAGGGTACTTCATAATTCAGAATAGCAGGGGCTTCTCCCCGCTCACAAAAAAAAGGGGGGGACTTGAGCGAGGCCCATCAAGCTAGCAGGCATAGAGCTGGAAAAACTGAAGAGTAGTTGATGTGCCGATATGTACTAGTGGGATGGCGGCCGAGGAAAGGGAGGTTCGGCGCCATTGATGATGATGTGACCTCGGCGTGCGGCAGTGGCTCAGCCCCTACAAATCTGACCAGAACGGCAGCAGCAACGGGCAAATTATGTGAAGGTGACCTTCAAATCCTTCAAAGGAAAACAGAGGCGACATTCAGCTGCGGTGTAATGGCAAAGTCTCAGCCTGCTCGCAACAATCACATTAACTTTTGAAATTTCAAATCAGTCACGCTGAAATAATCCCAAATCTGCAGACCAACACACCTGTGACCTGTCAACATTGAGCTGTTCAGCAGGATTCAGTCCTGTTGTGAAACCCCTGAATAAATGGAAACATGAATTCTCTCAACAAAAAAAATGGAAACATGAACATTTTTTAAATTTGCGAGCAACTTTTGCAAATGGGGAACATTTTCTAAATATTTTGAACAAAAACATTCCAGACAATTTTCTAAATACTTGTGTACATTTTTTTTTAATTTGTGTACATTTTTGAAAACATGAACATTTTTTTTAATTTGTGTACATTTTTTTAAACGGGAACCTTTTCTAAAACTCCTGGAAAACTGAAAACAAGAAAAATGAAATAAAATTTGGAAACGGGAACAGTTTTTAAAAAGTCATGGAAAAAATTGAACCAAAACATTTTGAACAAATTTAGAATAACTGGAACATTTTTAAAAAAATCTCGAACAATGTTTAACAAGCAAACTTTTTTTGAATGTATGAGCAAAATTTGAACTCACAAGCACTCTTTAAAAAATTAACATATTTTTGAAATTTTCGAACATTTTTTATGCGAAAAAATTTCAAGAGAAATAAAAATTAATTTGAAAAAGAAAAATATACATAAAACAAAAAAATGAAGAAGAAAAAGAAACAGAAAAGGGACAAAAAGGACATGAAAAAACGAAAAAGAAACAGAAAGAAAAGGGAAAACTCGCGAGTACGAGGACTCAAACTCGACCGCTCCTTCGAAAGTTGGATCAGCTAACCAATACAGCCAGTAGACAACTGTGACAAATAGCAACGCGAATACTTAAAGAACTATTGCAGCCGCGTTATTTGTTACGCAATACAACTTACATTTTTATATATTTTATTAAAAAAGTTTACCAAATTTTGAAAAAAGTTCACGAATTGTAAAAGTTCATCGTTTCTGAAAAAGGATCATCCAATTTGATAAGAATTATTCATCTACTAAAAAACAATTCACGAATTTTGAAAAAAGTTCACAAAACATGAAAGAAATTCATCGATTTTGGGGAAAAAAAGCTAATAGAACTTAAAAAAAAAGTTCATCAAATGCGAAAGAGTTCATCGAATTTAATCAAATTTAATCAAATTTTGAAAAGAAAAGTTCATCAAATTTTAAAAAGTTCATCCAATTTGAAAAGGTTCATTGAAATTGAAAAATGTTCATAAATTTTTAAAAAAGTTTCCAAAATTTGAAAATTTCATCAGTTTTAAAAAAAATCACCGAACCTATAAGTAAGTTCACCAATTTTCAAAAAAGATCACCGAATTTGAAAAAAGGTTCAAAAATTTGAAAATAAGTTCATGAATTTGAAATGAAGTTCATTAAGATTTCAGGGAACGTCCATTTGAAAAAAGTTCATTGAATTTGAAAGAAGTTCATCAATTGTAAAAAAAGTTCATCAAATTTAAAGAAAGTTCATCAAATTTGAAAAAAAGTTCATCAAATTTGAAAAACTCATCAATTGTTAAAAATAGTTCACTAAAAAAGTACTTTGATTTTGAAAACAAAATTTCATCAACTTATAAAAAAACATCATCGATTTGGAAAAAGTACACGCATTTAAGAAAATAAAAAACGTGAAAATCAATGAGGGAGGAAACCTGGAAGAAGAAGAAGAAAAAAAGAAAACAGAAAATAGAAAACGAATATGGAAAAAAGGAAAAAAGAAAATAAAAAACAGAGAAGGGAGGAATAAAAGCGATGAAGAGTTGAATCTCAATAGATCCCGCTCCATAGCGCGGTGATTGTACGAAGTATGTTTGACGAGAGAGGTCGCCGGTTAGAATCGTAGCGAGGGCACTTCATTTTTTGCAAATTAACATAGACAGTAATGGGCCGGCCCAGTGCGGGGCTCCTGCACGCGCCCTGCAACGCCAAATAGGAATTGCCTATTGGCCTGTCCTAACATACATCGAGCCATGTCGTGCTATGCGTTGTGCCATGTATTCGGGCCCCATGTCTTGTCAAAAAAAGCCCGACCCAAGTCTCAGCATTATGCAGTAGCAGGAGAGGAGCGCCCGTAGAGAAACGGAGGGACTGGAAGCGTTGGCTGCCCCATGTGATCCTCCTCCACACCGACAACCTCCAGCAGCGACCACCATCCCCACGCTCGCGGGATCAGGAGACGAAAACACCCCAGGCAATACCTCAACATCATGGGATTGAGCCACAAGCATGTCAGGGGGGTGATCAAGGATGGCCATATGAACATTGAGATGCGACGAAAGAAGGCTCTGTTCAGGCAGCCCTTCCAGAGAAATAGGGATTGGGCCCGAATTCTAGCACCTGCACCTAAAGAACCACATCAAGATCCTGATCAAGCGACCTCGGGAAACCACGGCTGGCAGTAGCAGCGGCGACGACCATTGGGCCTCGGGGGAGGGGGGGCGCCACTACATCTCGCCTTCAACAAGTCCAACTTTCGATTCATTGAAGGGGCGAGCGAGATGGGCTGGCCCACGCGTGTGGCACGCCACGGCCTCTTTTTTCTGTTTTCTGTTTTTGCTTTATTTTTGTACTTTTGTTCATTATAGTTTAAAATATTCTAAACATATATATTACAAAAAACATTCTACAAAAAGTATTCGAAATATGTTGAACAAGTATTTGAAAAATGTTTATCAAGTATTCGGAAAAATGTAGAGCGTGTATAGAAAAATTGTTGATCATGTATTAAAAATGATGAATTTTTTATCATGTATATAAAATGTTAATCAAGCATTTTGAAACAAATATTGAACAAGTATTTGAAAAATGTTAATCAAGCATTTGGGAAATGTTGTGTGTTTGTAGAAAAAATATTAACCATGTATTACAATACGATGAAGATGATCATATACATATAAATGTTAATCAAGCATTTTGAAAAAATATTGAACAAGTATTTGAAAAATGTTAATCAAGCATTTGGGAAATGTTGCATGTGTATAGAAAAATATTATAAATGTTAATCAAGCTTTTGAAAAAAATATTGAACGAGTATTTGACAAATGTTAATCAAGCATTTGAAAAATGTTAAATGTGTATAGAAAAAATGTTGACCATGTATTAAAAATGATGAAAAATTTGATCATCTATGTAAAAATGTTAATCAGGCATTTAAAAAAATGTTGAACACATGTTTAAAAAAATGTTAATCAAGCGTTTGGAAAATGTTAGAGTGTGTAGAAAAAATATTAATCAAGCAATTGGAAAACTGTTAATCGAGCATTTAAAAAAAGTTAAAACGTAGACCATGTATTCGAGAAATGTTAATCTTGTATTTGAAAAATGTTAATCAAGCATTTTAAAATGTGAAAAACATGTATAGAACAAATGTTCACCATGTATTATAAAAATGTTTAATTTTTTTCTAGTTGTTGAAGGCGAACTTGAAGCCCGCGTCCACCTCCTCCTCCCCCGCCATCCCCGGCCTAGGCGCCGCCCCCATTGACGTGTCGCCTCGGGCCTTGCGTGTGAGTCGCCGCCTCCACCACCACTTCCCTCTGGGAGAGTCAGTGGCCGTAACCCTAGCTAGTTGGCCCGGCGGCGGAGGAAGAAGGAGAGGCGACTCGAATATCGAGGCTATGCGCCGGTGAGGGGTCGATCTTGCACGAAGGAACAGTGTGCTTGATTTTTCTTTTTTGGATTTTAGGGTGACGATAAGTACATGTAAATACATGATATGCGAAAATGCTACTCCATCCATCTCAATGTGCATTGGTTTTTATAAAAAAAAAGTCAAACGTCACAACTTTAAGAAAATATATATAGAAAATTATCTATGTCTACAATAACAAATATAAACCATACGAAAATAGATTTTAGGATACATCTAATTGTATCAATTTTCTTACGGGACCTAATGGTATCGATTAGTATTTAGATATTGATAATTTTTCTATAAACTTATGTTTAACTTTAAAAAAATCTAATACGCACTATATTTTGGTACCAAGGAAGTATTGTACAAGCACTTCGGGGGTCTCGGTCAACCACTTCCCACGCACCATCGTTCGAGAGCACTCATTCTAAATGGATTTACATTCCAAAAGACTTTTCAACACTTATGAAATCTCCAAACTTTTGGATGTTTTGATGAGGTCAACTCCATCTGGCCCATCGTGCTGCTTACCATTCGGCGGAAGTGGGATGCATGGAATCTTCAAGACATAAACATCAACAACTCCTTGATTGCTGAGAACACTATTTCTTTTCTTTTTCTTGCGAGTTTTTTTTTTTTTTTTGCAAGGTGAGAACATTATTTCTGATACTACATTATAAACTCATTGGTCTAATGGCGGCAATACCTCTCCACGTGCGCAAGCATGCCTAAGTAATGTACAATCAGTTCGGTTCTCATAACCACTAGATCATTGATGGCGCGCGTTGCTGCGCCCGTCTGTTTCTATGGTACAATGTTTGGGATTGATGCGTATATATGGAGAATTTACTTGTCAACATGCTACCTAATATATTATGGCGGTGTACAGATTCCACCTAAGAATTAGATGGTTTTATTGGAATGTTATATGTACTACATTTGATGGGCTGACAAACTCTAAACCCTACTTCCATGACCCAGTAAAAGAGCTCCATTATCTACATCGGCGCCGAAGGCATCTATAAATGACTCATATGGGTTGTGTGTATTGGGGCAGGGACCATGGGCTTCGATCCCTTTGAAAACCATTGTAATTCAAGAAATTAAAAAATATCTAACTAAAAGTGCAAAGATCAACATACCAATATAAATATAAATGTTATTCAATAAACATCAATAATGATTTTGGTGCTCACCTCGAATTATAGGTCCATATGACAATGGATACACTTATAGCTAGTGTCGCTTTAATTCATGTAGCAATCAAACATCAAGCGCAACAAAATTCAAATTTTACATACTAAGGATAAAATAATAAAAGTATCCACTTACATAATTGTACCATCTTCTAGAAGGTTGTGGCTCTTAGTTTCTATAGCCTTACCTCTGCTATCCAGAACATGGATTAGTCCTTAGGGTGTCTCACAGGTTTTGGCATTCTTCAATTGCTCTTGTGCTCGCCATTCTTGACCACCTTTTGCTTCACCGCTGCCACCTCCAACTCCTTCTCAGCGTCATCATCTTCCAGAATTTGATATCCAATTGTTTCTTCTAATTTATGTGAAAGACAGAATTGATGCAACCTTTCTAGTGTCAATGACACACATCAATGGTGATAATCATAACTAATAAAACAAATGAAATCTGGGGTACTCATGGAAGGTTGTTGACTTGGTCTTTCTCCTACAGAAAGCAAACAAGTAATGCTTGTTAAGTATAAATTTAGGAATATTATATGAAGGCACCATGGCTATTGGGTTAAGTGTACGACAAGGTATCAATTGTTCATCTGGAGGATGACAATATTTGTTATAATGCATGCTTTCTGAATGTAATCTAAGAATCATAGAAAAACGTCCTTTGTAAAACATGAGAAGTTCAGAATCGACATAAGACTTGCAAACCCATCATGCACAATCCATTGTTGCAACATTCCATGGATACACTGCATGCCTTACCTAACATCGCCTTCCTTAAGTAAGCCATAGATAACAGTGCTATATGTCACCATCTAGTAGGAAAACAAATAATTGTGTTACTGAGAATAGCTTGTCAGGCTTAATATATTTTGTGCGGGATAAATTGGCATGACATCGAGAAAATCAGATTTGGATTCTGTAACGCTGTAAAAACGCAGGCACTCACAAATAAGAAATAATTGTGTGACTGAGGCTAGCTTTTGAAAGTTAATAATATTTTATGTGTGATAGCTTGGTAGGACATCGATAAAATGAGATTCGGATTCTGTAACCCAGTAAAACACAGCCACTCACAAATTAGAGAGCAAACAACAATGGTACCTAATGCACTACCTTCAGTCCTTCATGTAGAACTACACAATATATCTGAAAATGTTCCACGTGATTCAGAGGAGGATAATGTATATATCAATAGAACTACGGATGACGATGTATACAACAACATAAATTTAAGATGCTCATAGGCTCCTCTATATTGTACTTGATAGTTTGCTGACCCTGCATATATAGCCATTGGTTTGCTTTTACTAACTTAATCTGTTGCAGAGACAAAAATGCAGGAAAAGGGCATATGGTAAGTAAAAGAGCATATTGTAAATACTGAAAGTACACCATAGTAACTACTTCAGGTTCATATAAAATATAAAAAAAGTTTGCATTTTGTCAAGTAGATGATTCAAAGGATATGTTTCTGCAATTCTAGGCTTTCCTTCAGCAAAAGAAAGTGAGGGGAAATACAAATTCAGATTACAAGCTAGACTGCATATGAATTGTTGCTACTTGAAAACCAAAAGAGAGGGAAATAAACAAGACAAATATATGTTACTACTGTCAATAGGTTCAGCGATTTACCAAAGAATCCAAAAACATCGACGTACATGGATGAAATGTCAAGCTATGTTAGAAGTACACTGAAAAAACAATTTAATATCGACGCTCTCAAGTAAATAAATGGTACTCTCCATTCTTGGTTTCCTCTTCTCAATCAAATGGCACCTCTACACAAAATAAGCATTCTACTGCTGAATGGATATGGCAATACCACAGTTAACTAATACCAGAAGGCAAGCTGTTTCGTTGTTCTTACATGCCCACTTCCTGGAGATTAGCATGTCCATCATTACAGCTCTAAATAGGTCAAAAACATGAAAAGAGAAGTACTACAGGAAAACTTGACCTCTTCGGCTCACTGGTCTTTTTTCTGCAGAACAAGCAAGAGCTTTGTTTCACTAGTAGAAAAAGAGGCTTCCAGGCGCCCCCATTAGTCCCCAAAATAATAGAACCGGGACTAAAGGGGTCTTTAGTCGCGGTTCGGGAGGAGACCCGCGACCAACTATCTGGGCCCAGCGCTCGGTTGACAGTGGCGGACGGGAGGGCTTTAGTCGGTTATTCGGCCAACCGGGACTAAAGGTCTCAGCTGGCCCAAGGCCTTTAGATCATGGTTGGTTGGCCAACCGGATTAAAGGTTAGACCTTTAGTCCGGTTGAGTGCAGCCAATGCGACTAATGGCCCGAACCTTTAGTCGCGATTAGCGAGACCTTTAGTCCCGGTTGGTCCGCCAACCGCGACTAAAGGGATTTGAGGCCTCATTTTCAAACTCTACCCCCCGATCGCCTTTTCAGTTTTAGAAAAACAAAAAAATTATGCAAATGTCAAAAAATAAAATAAAATAAGTTTTCCATGTGATATGTGGTCTAGTTGTTGGGAAAATTAACAAATATGAATTTCGACTTTATTTGCAAAATCTCTCGAAATTCTTAAAATTGGCATAACTTTTGCATACGAACTCGGATGAAAAAGTTTTTTATATGAAAAATCATCTACTCGAAAAGTTACATCCGAATTTAACCGGGGGAACCCCGTTAAACATTTTTAGAATCCCCAAAAACCTAACAGAAAAAAAAAGATACGGGCTTTTAAGTTCGAGAGGCAAAAAATTCAAAAATTTCAAATTGTGGTCAAACTGTGGTCAAACAATGGTCAAACTAATTATTCTAGAATATTAGTGTTACTAAATAATTATTTCAGTTTTTTTAAATTTTGGTCAAATCTGGTCAAACTGTGGTCAAAAAATGGTCAAACTAATTATTCCAGAAATATTAGTGTTACTAAATAATTATTGTTTTTTAAAACAATAGTTTCAAACTCAAACAGTGAAATGTGTCACTTCATGCTCAAGCTAAATACCGAGGGTTAATAGAATTGACATCCTACTATTGTCGAATACAACAAGTGCAGACTTGGAAACGAGGAGAATAGAACCCGGAAGTTAAGCGTGCTCAGCCGGGAGTGGGAGGATGGGTGACCGTTCGGGAAGTTAGATGATTTGGAATTATGAGGGTGATTAGAGATTAGAGGATAAATTGAGCAGTGATGAGGGTGGTGATTAGAGATTAGAGGTTAAAATAATTCAGAAATTTGAAAATAAAAAAAATGAAAAATTCGCAAAAAAATCGTAAAAAATTTAAACCTGCGGAGGAGGCCTTTAGTCCCGGTTAGCCACGAGAACCGGGACTAAAGCCTTTAGTCGCGGTTCGTAAGAGGCGCGACTAAAGGGGGGGGGTCTTTAGTCGCGCATAGTTAGTCCCGGTTGCACAGCCGCGACTAAAGGCCTTTGCGAACCGGGACTAAAGGCCTTTTTTCTACCAGTGTTTGTTATCCAGTAATAAGAAATCAAGGAAGAACGAAAGTAAAAAATGGTTACAACACTAAAGCCTTGTGCTCTCCAGATGTTCCACTCTACCACAGCAACGATTACTTGTGGATGTTGTTTACACTGGCCTCTGTTTAAGGTAAGTTAATTTCATTTTGTGCAGTTAATTCACATTCATATTGTATGAGTTTAGTGACTATGTATGTGGAATTTCAGGCCACTTTTGGCTTGTCGGACCTTAGCCCATCTGTGAGAGGATCCATGAGGACCTTCATTCACATTCTGGTTGTATGTACTAATTTTCAAAAAAGGGAAATAAGATTTACGCTGATATACAAGCACAATATGCAGAAATTTTTAGGCAGAAACTGAAGGAACTGAAGACAAAAAAATGCAGCGTCAATTTAATACCCATATATCTCCAATAGAATCATCTAATCAGCACGGATACTTCGTGGACACGTGTGTTGCTAGTTTTTACTGGAATTTGGATACCTAGAATTGGAGCGCTTGCATTCATCCTCCTCATGCGCCACCTCCATGACTCTGGGGCGCAACTCCTTGCAGTACTGCCTTCGCAGCCTTCTGCACTGGGAGATTGTGCTCCCTCGCCTTGTCTCCCTGATAGCCTGGTCGCTCCAGCTGGCGCGTTCATTACACTATAGAAAAATAGAAAGGGATCGAGGAGAGGAATACACCGCTGCCGCCGTCGCCACCTAGCCAGATGCGATGTAGGAGGAAGGACTACCAGAACCAAGATGAGGAAGAGCAACCTAATCGGTCAGCCATGGCTGCCTAAGACAGTATTTGCCGAAGTATTGGGGAGGGTGAGGAAGGAACAACGGGATCGTCGGGATGGTAGAGATTATATGGAAAGGAGGGAGGAGTAGAGGAAGAGCAAGGACGAACGCCATGATAACGGGCCTGCAATTATTGGCTGAGGCGAATGCGCCGCATCCATTGCCATTAACGCTTCCTCAATCCCCGGCTAGTGGGATCCAAACAACATGCGACGGTTCGTTGCGCCGTCGCCGCCCCTTGCCATCACGCCTGGCAAGGCCTCCGCGGAGCGTGTGACGGATGCCTTTTTCTTTCCAATTTGAAAAAAAAACTATATGGCTGACTCGAGGCCCAGTAGGTCCAGTTAACAGCAGACCGGGAATTTTGTTGCCAGAGCAGTGGCCCAGCCCGTGTAGCGTGAACGGTGCGGCAACAGAAGCCAGGCGAGAATGAAAGGAGATCTAATGGTCAGAAACTCACACAAGTCCAAGTCCGACGGTTGAAAATGTTGATGGCCTGAGAGGGCTGGAATAGTGCACGGTTGTAATGTATTTAAATTTGACACTTATTTTGGGACGGATGGGGTATAATTTAGGTATGGATCACCTCACCCCGGTTGATTCTTAAAAAGTATCAGAGTGGTGAGAGTGTCATTTTTCATATCGATGATCCGCCTCCGCCATATTTGCAAGTTGGAAGATGCGCTTGCATGATACATATTCAAATCTTGGATGTGACAATGACATAGTGATCAGCATTTTACAAAACTTGTTACCTGCCATGTCCTGATCACTGTCCAGCCCATTTTGCATGGTGCAAGTGTTGCAAGTTGCAGATTCCCCTGTTCTTTCTGGTGAGCAATCTAAAGATCTGGTACCACTATCACCAACCATAGTTGATACCAGAAGTACACAAACGCTCAACCTGAAAAGCTCTCAAGCTGCTGCTTCATTTACTACTCAGTGATATACACAGCCGCGGTACATCGATGGTCTGTGCACAGAAAACATCAGTGTACAGAGTAATTTGCATTAGAGGGTGTCTGGAAACACAAACTCAGTAATCTTTCTGTCTGTTACAATTTCAGCCATCTACTGAGATACTAAAAGGTGAGCAGCAACTGAAAAACATGAATCTTGAAGCTGATTTTGCATCAGAGCTTCAGCCATTGTTTACAAGCAAGTCTCAGCCTACTGGCAACAATAACATTCAGGAAAAGGAACTAGACATTCACTGAACTTTTCTTCATCTGCAAAGCAACAGGGTTTTGTGAACATTGACCTATACAGCAGCACATGATGCCAAAGTTCAAACATTTAGAGATATAACATGTTCAAACATTCTCAAAATTTAGAGATATAACATCTGTAGATTTAATGTACTCCCTCCCATAATATAAGATGTTATTACAACCAATACTATATAGCAATCAAGCTAATTTCATGTGAAAGATATGAAATAATTGATCAGCTTGTTCCTTTAATCTAAGGCTGAAGCATTGTGCTGCTGGATCACATGTAGGTAAGGGAATCACACATAACTACCATGTAACCAGTATGTATGTCACTAGCCTCCAGCCTACAGACCTAGCACAAACAAATTGTTCTGAATCTATCTAGTTTGAACACCAGGTCTGCTGCATTTCAATTGGACGCATAGACAAAATAATGACATGTAATAATTTGTTAACTTGTCCTTCAGAATAAACTTGGTATTGATTCATCCGAGAAAAAAAAAATTGTCAGGGAACCTGGAATGCAACTTAAGACTAAACCACAAATCTCTAAATTGCAAACAGAAGTAACTAAAACCCCCAAATAAGACAGAAATTCCGCACAAATCCAGATCCTGGTTGAGTGAAATAAAATAAATTTACATCCATGTAGCCACTCATCCTGCAGGCGCATACACGTACGCACGTAGATATGTGCTTATAGATTAACAAATTACTATCGTGGTACCTAGAATCTACTAGTGTAACGTACTCCATTACTAGTGTGGAGTATAACACTGATGGCCAGTGGCGCCGTGCCTGTACGTACGCACCTTCGGCCTCCTCGCGGCGGCGCTTCCGGCTGGCGGCGTCGGTGCCGGGCCCGGGCGTTTCGTCGTTGCCAACGACCTCTAGACGCAGTACCTTATCGGAGAAAGCATCATTGCCGAAGGCGAACTCGAAACCCCCATCCACCTCCGTCCCCGCCCCCGTGCGCGCGCCTCTCATCGGCGCTGTTAGAGGCATTGCTGTGCCGCGCTATCCGGCGGCCGTACAAAAGAATTTCGACGAAATTTCCGAAATTTCGCTCATTTCGAGGGTCCTCGAAATATTTGTGTTTCGTTTAAATTATTTTGGTATTTCAAAATCATCCTTATAAAGGAGAGGTAGTATCCTTCTAAATCATTTTCTTTACCATAGCACGGTGGTAGGAAGTTGTTATTCCATCCTTCAGGTCTTCGGTTCGACTCCCAGATTACTCTCTCTTTATTTTTTTAGTACTTTGTTGTTCATGTATTACGAAAATTTGGCAAAAATAACAGCTTATCTGGGATTCGATCCTGGGCCTACAGAGGTACAATTAATGGACGCACCACCACAACAGTGAGTTCTTGTGTTAAGAAGTTGCTAACATATATTATATTCAATAGTTTAAATTTGAATTTAAGCAAATTTAAATGAAAATTTCGTTGATTTGCTCGAAACGTTTTTCGAAATTTACGAAATTTCCGAAATTTCGGTGCTTTCGAGGGTGAGCGAAATTTGGTTGGTTTCGAAAGTCAAAACTAGCTGGCGGCAGGGGGAAGGGGGAGGGAGGTAGAAAGAGAGCGGGGGCTGGGGAAATGTTGTGCTGGGCGTTTGGGCTGAGAGGTGCTCCACTAATAAGAGAGAGAGAGAGGGAGGGAGAGCAGGGGAGGTCGCACTCCACGCCATTGATGGTGACCTCGCCGTGCGGGAGTGGCAAAAAACTTTGACCGCCGTCGCGCGCGCTCACTCCTTCCCCAAATTCGAACGCCGAGGCGGGAAAGAAATGATTTGTTTTCTCACGCGCCGGTGATACACGTCACGCGTAGCCTTCATGCGCGTCTGTATTCGAGACGAGACTTGCACGTAAAAAATTGTCCACATGTTCAAACATTCTCGAAATTAATGTTGAACCATTCGAATCTTACATTCTTAAAAAGTTGATCTCCACTACTAACATTCTCTCAACATGCACCTCATCCACGTCAGCATGTTGCCACATAGGCTTTCACGAACGGGTATTTACACGGCAAGCATAATCTTCGGCAGCCTCCCTCATGCATCAGATAAAAATGTTTATCGCTAGACTGTGCATGCGAGAGTCCATCTCGCTTGGAATGCACGTCATCCGTGTACGTCATCTCGCTTTTTTTTCTCAAGCGCCGGTGATGCACGTCATCCGTGTACGCGTACTCCGTGTGCGGCTGTATTCGAGAGGAGACTTGTGTGAGACCTCACTAAAAAACTATCCACGTGTTCAAACATTCTCAAAAAACTTATAGAAATACATCAATGGTTGACGTATAACCCTAAAAAGTTCCAGCTCCTAATTCGACCTACATTAACGGAAAGAAAAAAGAAAAAAATATTCGTGAATAGTGTCAAAGTATTATTCACCCAAAGCTGCCATTATTCACATTCAAATTTATCTTTTCTGAACTTCTAAATGCATATCAAATTTTAAGCTGATTTTTTTAAGTTGTAGACATACGTCACATACAAGTCTCTCCCTCCCCCCTGAATATGTGGGATCTGTTCGGGTTCATTATTTATTTTTTTGACAAAACTTGTAAACTGACGACTATTATAAGGGCTGAGGCCTTTTACGAGATCTGCTAGAGTTGCTCTAACCATGCTCCAAGCAAAATACCATTGTATTCTTAAAAACAAAAAAGCTAAATGCCTTTGTATAAACCAGCAAAAGGGCCCGTGCGTTGTAACGACTAACGGGAGAAAAATATTCATAATTTCCAAAGGCCATGACAACATTTTGGCCATTTTTTCAATGTCATTAATAATTTTTAATACATGAACTTTAAAAAAATCATGAATATTTTTTGATTTCCCAACCATTTTTTAAAATTGCAAACATTTTATTAATTTGAGAATATTTTTTTAATTACAAATATTTTTTGAATATGCAAACATTTTTTGGATCCACAAACATTTTATGATTTCTTGGACACTTCATTTAAAAATTCTCTTTTAAAAAAGATTGGAACATTTTCTTGAAAATTTCATCTAAAAATTCTCTTTCTTTAAATTTTTTTAAGTACCAATTAATTAAAGGACAAAAAAGATAACATAAAAGATAAAATAAAAACAGACCGCCCGCACATGGGCTGGCCCAAACAGACGCGCTGCGTCTTCTCCCAGCGCGCAGAGCGTGGTATAGGAGGTGCTTACTCCGTGGGCCGGGCAGGCGGAGGATTCCTCTATGTCAAACGTTTTTTGTCACTTATAGGTGGCATCGGTTGGTAATATTTTACAATTTTGAAGGCAATTTATGTGACATACCACCAAAAGCACTAATGACTTTATTATTACTAGCAAAAGAGCTCGTGCGTTGCAACGGGAGAAAAAAATAGCAGACACTCTTAACCCAATAACCCTAATATGTTAATGCCCTTTATTTTAGCGAGGCATCATTTTTGTGTTGCCGCTTATCCTCCTTCTCACCTTCAGTGGCCTCAGAGTTCACACAAACCAAAGCGTGTTTGAATGTTGTTTTTCCCCTGCCAGTTTGTTCAGAGGTGCTTATGTGTGGTTATCGATGTTTTCTTTTGTCTCTTTATGATTTTAGTGGTTGTTTATTTGCAATCCTGATCGTCGCGGTATGAAAGAAAAACGGACGTGCCCTATAGGTTACAAGTTTGCTTTTAAAATATTTAATAGGTAAAAATAACATCATATTCAAATTCTACATATTTTTCTATTCAAATTTCATATATAACATGTTAAAATCAGAGTTACGGTTTAATAGATATGGATAATTAAGAAAAATATTTGGTTGACTTAAATATCTTCCAAAATAATATTTTAAAAATATTTAACAAACAAAATAACGTCATATTCAGATTCTACACATTTTTCTAATCTATTTTCATATATAACATGTTAAAATCGGAGTTACGGTTTAAAAGATATGGATAATTAAAAAACATGTGTTTGACTTATATATAATCGGCGGGTGAATTATCTAATACGTCGGGGGGGTTTCGTAAAAATGTAAAATAACGGTTCGGTTTGACTTAAGTGTGTACTGCGGGTTAATTCATAAAAAACGCAGAGGGTTTCTGCAAAAGTGCGTGACGGACCGCCGAAACCCAATTTGCTTTATTATTAGGTAGACTAGGAAAATATGCATGTGCATTGCAACAGGAGAAAAACAATCAGATTATGCAGATGTAGTAGAGATAAAAAAATCTGAAACATATGCCAGAATGAGATAAAGAATTTTAAAATGTGATTTAACAAACTACGTCTGAATCATTTCACAATGAGATAAGGAACTTTTAGGAAATCATGTCAAAAGCTAAAAATGTGATGGTCCCATCATGATTTGACCTAATGTCGCTATGTTTACCATGACCAATAAAATTGTGGTATCAGGATAGATAGAGATGTCCGCCGCCAAAAAAAATAAACATAGATGTGTATAGAGGCAAATGAGACATTTAGTCATTTTCATATAGCTTACAGAAACTACCACATAGGAAGATGTGTCAGTTTTTTTTGCGCTCAACGCTGAAAGAACACGGAAACCTGTTTTTTAGGAAACGCGCGATGTACTAAATAAAATCATAAAACAACGTGTATGTATCCAAAAAAGTCCTCTATGTAAGCAGGTTAATTTTGTTTGTTATTTATGGATCTGTTTGGATTTTGGATTTTTTTAAAAAAATTCTAAAATATTTTTTGAACACACAATAATCATGAGTACTTTTTATTTCGTGACATTTTTCCGAAATCATGATTATTATTATAATATGCTAAGAGTTTTTTAAATACCGGATATTTTATAATTTTCCATACATTTTTGTATTCTAGAACATTTTTTGATTTCTCCAAAAAAAAAGCCAAAACTCACACCTTTTTGAAATTTGTAATTTTTGGAAATCCCAAGTTATTTAAAGAAGGAAAAAGAGAGACATAAATAAGAAAAGAAAAAAAGGAATGAAAAAAAGGGGTGTCACGCCCCGTGAGGGAGTCCTGGACTAGGGGGTGTCCGGACAGCCGGACTATCATCGTCCGCCGGACTCCAAGACTACGAAGATACAAGATTGAAGACTCCGTCCCGTGTCCGGATGGGACTTTCCTTGGCGTGGAAGGCAAGCTTGGCGATACGGATATGTAGATCTCCTACCATTGTAACCGACTCTGTGTAACCCTAGCCCTCTCCGGTGTCTATATAAACCGGAGGGTTTTAGTCCGTAGGACAACATCCATTACAACAATTATAACGTAGGCTAGCTTCTAGGGTTTAGCCTCCTTGATCTCGTGGTAGATCCACTCTTGTAGTACCCATATCATCAATATTAATCAAGCAGGACGTAGGGTTTTACCTCCATCAAGAGGGCCCGAACCTGGGTAAAACATCGTGTCCCTTGCCTCCTATTACCATCCGCCTTAACGCACATTTCGGAACTCCCTACCCGAGATCCGCCGGTTTTGACACCGACACCCCGCATGGTGGGCTGGCCCAAAACGTGGGATCAAACCCGGGTCTCCCTCACGAGAAACAGAGGCTCCAGCCACTGCGGTACTTGAGTGCCTTGAGATACATGAGGGTATGACTGTACAAGAACCGTTTTCGACGACAACGACTTTGAAAAAAAAAATCAAAATGTATTCTTTACTTATTGGTGGCATGTTGGGTATTTTTCGGCAGTTTTGGGGCCAATTTCAATGACAACCGAACAGAAGCAGTACAATTTCAATGACGACCGAACAGAAGCAGTCTGTGCTATATTATTACTATGTCTGTGTGTTGCAACAATCAGATTATGCAGGTGTGGTAGATAAAAAAAAGTTTGAATCAAATGCAAGGATGACACAAGGGACTTCTATAATGTCATTTCACAAACTATGGCTGTGATGTCATGATGAGATAAGGGACTTTTAAAAAACCATTTCAAAAATTTAAAATGTGATGGTCTCATCACGACTTGATTTCCTAAGGCGCCACAACGAAATATATTTTGGCTGAGCAAACTGCATGTATGGACCATGCCTGAGCTAAACTGATGAATGATGTGTCTTGCCTTGATCTACCATAGTAGTGTTTACCATAGCCAATATTGTGGTACCAGAATAAACATAGATGTCTATGAAGCAAAATTGACATTTAGTCATTTTCATATAGCTTACAAAAACTAACCCATAGGAAGTTGTGCCAATTTTTCTTGGGGCTCGGTGTTGTACAAAACACGGAAATCCTTTTTTACCCGACGCGAGGAACTAAAACAAATTCCCTAATAAAACCTCTACGTATGCCATGATTCGTTTTGTTCATTATTTATGGATATATCTTAATTTTCTTGAACATTTTATAAAATTTCATGGACATTTTTAAAATTCATGAATATGTTTTGAATATTGGGTCATTTTTTAAAAATCATGAACATTATTTATTTCATGTATATTTATTTCAAATCGTGATTCTTTCTATAATATGTGAACAATCGTTTGGAATCATGAACATTTTATGATTTTCCAAATGTTTTTTGAATTCACAGACAGTTTATAATTTTCATTTTTTTCACAAAGTTTTTAAATTTTGTTCTTTTGAAAATTCAGAATTTCATTTAGAGAATAAAAAATAAAAATAGAAATGAGAAAGTAAATAAAAAGCATAAAAACGAAATAGAAAACATGGGGCTCCACGGCCATGGGCCGGCCCATTACCGCGTGCCGGAGGAGGTGGCGCGCTTAAGAGTGGAAAAGGGGAGAAAAGAGGGCAGAACCAAGGATCGATCCCAGTCTCCCGTGTGCACGACCGCGCCCTTTTTTTGCGGGGAAATCTTTCAATCTATTCATCTTCAATCATGGTAGTACAACGAGCACTAGAAATAATAAAAATTACATCTAGATCCGTAGACCACCTAGCGACAACTACAAGCACCGAAGTGAGCCGAAGGCGCGCCGCTGTCATCGCCCCTCCATCGCCGGAGCCGGGCAAACCTTGTTGTAGTAGACAGTCGGAAAGTTGTCGTGCTAAGGCCCCGTAGAACCAACACCCCAGAACAGCAACCGCCGCGGATGAAGAGTCTAGATCAAAAGAATCCAACCTGAAAACACACGAACGAAGACGAACGACGAACAGATCCGAGCAAATCCACCAAAGACAGATCCGCCGGAGACACAACTCCACACGCCCACCGATGATGCAAGATGCATCACTGGAACGGGGGCTAGGCGGGGAGACATTTATTCCATCTTCAGGGAGCCGCCACCGTCTCGCCTTCCTGAGCAGGACACAAACCCTAGCAAAGCTCGAAAAAAGATCTAAAAACGAAGCCCTCCCACCGGCAAGGGCCGAGATCCACCCCGCCTCCATGGCCATAGGGCCACCGGAGACGGGATGGACCGGCGCCGGCGCCGGTGAGAGGCAGAAAGCTAGGGTTTTTGGGAGGCGGCGGCTGTGCGCCCTGCTAATCACGACCGCGCCCTTAGCCATCACACCACTGATTTGCTCATGTTACAAAAGTGTATCAATTTATAAGAACAGAATCCGGCGTTCTATTTTAAAATAAAAAGGAATTGGTTTTTCTTGCCTTACTGGTGGCATGGTGGGTAATTAGTGCCAACTTCGGGGGCAATTTCCATGACGGATGACCAGAAGCAATAACCATTTATTATTAGGAAAAGACTAGCAAATATGCCTGTGCGTTGCAATGGGAGAAAAACAATCAGATTATGAAGATGTATTAGAGATAAAAAAATCTGAATCAAATGCCAGGATGAGATAAGGATTTTCAATATGTCATTTCACAAACTATATTTGAGTGATGTCATGATGAGAAGAGACTTTTAAAAAGTCATTTCAAAAACTAAAAACATGATGGTCTCATCAGGACTTGATTTCCTAAGGCGTCACAACGAAATAATTTTTTGCTGAGCAAACTGCATTGATGCATGGACCCCTGCCTGAGCTAAACTGATGCATGATATGTCTCGTCTTGACCTAGCGTAGCGGTGTTTTCCATAACCAGTAGAACTGTGACACTAGAATAGTTGTGTGTGGAGGTAAAATAGACATTTAGTCATTTTCATATAGCTTACAGAAACTAACCCATAGCAAGATGTGTCAATTTTTTTGGGCTCAGCGCTGTATAGAACACGGAAGCCTTTATTTACCAGACGTGCGAGGAACTAAATAAAATCATAAAGCGGCCTCTACGGATCCCCTAATAAAACCTCTAGCTAAATGATGGTTCGTTTTGTTCGTTACTTACGAATCGTTTTTAATTTTTGTGAACATTTTTTAAAATTTTATGGACATTGTTTTCAAATTCCTGAATATGTTTTCAATACACGATCATATTTTTAAAATGGTGAACCTTTTTTTTTCATGATTTTTTCGTAATATGCGAACAGTTTTTTGAAATGACAAACATTTTATGGTTTCCCGAATGTTTTCTGAATTCATAAACATTTTATGATGTATCTATATTTTTATTTCAGTACTCATAACTTTTAAAAATTGGATTTTTTGGAAATCCCGGACTAATTTAAAGAAGGAAAAACAGAAACAAAAATGGGAAAGGAAAAAGCAAAAAGAAAAACAGGGGACGTCACGACCGGCATATAGGCCGGCCCATTACCGCGTGCTGGGCCTGCTATATATAAGAGAAAAGGAGAGAAAACGGAAAAAGGGATACGACCAGGGATCAAACCCTGGTCCCCCGTGCGGAAGGCTAAGGCCTTAGGCCATTGCGCTGGTTTTTGTGTTTGTGATACATCAGTGTATCAGACTATATGGGTGTGTTTGGTTCAGGAACGAAGTGGAATGGAATGTCATGGTTCCATTCCAGTGTAATGGGTTGGTTCCGTCCCTGTGTTTAGTAGAGTGCAGTTTGATGGAATGGAATGGTTCTAGTTCTTGAGATTTTCGCAAAAAAAAAAAAAAAGATAAAATGAGATGAATTTGATACAGCTCACCTCTTGCATATCAGTTAAACTCTGATTTTCTTTTGGAAACTAAACTGCTAGTCTGAACAGAGGGAACTACAATATGTGATTGAGTTTGTCTAAGACACAAATAAACCCTCTTTACGAACAATCACGATGCATACATATAACATCAGCCAATTTTCACCAGTCGCCACTAATTGCGCACAACCAAAAAGCCACGATGTTGCTTGCCTTTGCTGATGCTTGCATCACGCCGCTCTTTCCGATCTGAGGAAAAAAACGGAAGGAGAGGCACGAACTGGGCATGGAAGAGTAGATCTTCCGGTGAAGGGCGGAGCTTGCGGCTCAGGGCCTGATTTGCGGCCGAGGAAGTGGTCCAGCAGCCAAGAACTCGAGGCGTAGGAGGAGGGACGACTGCCTGGTGCGCCGATGGTGGGTGCGGAGGCAGGGACAAGTACAAGCAGAGCAGGCACCGCCTGCTGCCGCTCGCCTTCTTCCAGCGCCGCCGCCTGCCGGTTCCCGCTGCCGCCGCCCACCTCCTGCCGGCGCCGCCTGCCTGTTCCTGTTGGATGAGAGAGAGAGACGAGAGAGGGCGATAAGCGGGTCGCCGAGGGAGACACAGGTGAGCACGAGCCGTTCCGCGTCGTTCCTCCGATTTGGAGGTATCGGCATGTTCCGGATATAGACCGAATATTCGCTCGGTGGGAACGATGTGGTTCCGGTTACGGTTACATACCAAACGTAGGAACAGAGCCCAGGAACGGGTCCGACCCATGACATTCCAGCCCGTGACTCGAACCAAACACACCCTATAAGAACCAGATTCGGCGGCGATTTAAAAAACAAACAAATAATTTTCTATATTTACCGGTGGCATGATGGGTAATTATGGACAACTTCAAGGGCAATTTCTATGACGGACGACTATATATATACTTTAGCGCTCAGATTAGCGTACGGCGGCCGGAGCGTAGAATAAGACTAATGCGCTCAGGCTCAGTTTAGCAGTCCTCTCTCTCTCTCTCTCTATATATATATATATATATATATATATATATATATTCAACGATTCCAAGCGCAGCCTCAGCTTGGAGGGAGTAGTATCCCTTCAGCTTGGATGTGACAGTCACATAGTGATCTGCAGTTTTCAAAACTTGTAACCTGCCATGTCCTGCTCACTACCCAGCCCATTTTTGCGTGGTGAAAGTGTTGTAAGTTACAGATTTCCCTTGTTCTTTTCGGTGAGCAATCTCAAGAACTGGTATTTGCTTGCTGAACCACACACAGCAGCACCACCACCAATCACATTCAGGTAAAGAGATTGGATACATTCGGCTAGTGAGTAAACTTTCTAAAATTCATTTACGCTGAAATCCCTTATATGCAAAGCAACAGTCTTGTCGACATTCAACTACACAGCAGTATTCAGTCCTGGGATGACACGTTAAAAAGTTCCTGTTTCCAGGGAGCACACATGGTTAAATGAAATTTATCAACTGCCAGGAATTATGTACTAAAATGTTCAATGATACTCATCCACTGATGATCGCATAATACAGATTCTAAAGATTACACTACACTACACACAATTAGAGAGGAACATATATCAGCCAACTTAAAACAATACATTAACATGCAGAAACACTCACACGCACACATAACAGTTTTGATATGCTGAGACGGTGAAACCCCCAGCATCAAATTCGAGATGTTTGCATGCTATAAACCAGTCATCAAAGGAGTGCAAAACAAAATGCTAGCAAATAACTAGAGCACACAAAAGGAGTGCAAAACAAAATGCTACTCCCTCCGTCCCATAATGTAAGACGTTTTTTGGCACTACACTAGTGCCAAAAAACGTCTTACATTATGGGACGGAGGGAGTAGCAAATAACTAGAGCACACAGTTAAGGTTCCTCATGTTTCAGAATAACAGGGGTTCCTCCTCGCTCGCAAAAAGAAAAAGGGACTTGGGCGAGGCACATCGAGCTAGCAGCTGCTACATGCATCCTGTTTTGAATCAGAAATGATCGAATCCTTTCAACGGCCCCTTTTATATCTCCCGAAGAGACACGACGATCCCTCGAGGAGGCGTCGGTTCCAGGAGATCGAAGGGAGGCGTCGGTTGCGGGACAAACCGCAACGACGGTTTGGGCAAGGGGAGATTTTCCCCTAATTATAGAATTATTTTTAACACTCCCCCTAATCTACGCTTGACCATGTAGATCATCTTCACGATTGTCCGGGAAGCTCTATCATCTCAAATGATTCTCCTTCAAAAGTTCTTAATAAAATCTTTGATGAGGTCCTGAAAAATATACTCACAAAGAAAGATAGCATAATATGATGTCATTAAAATGATGATATCTCAAGAAGAGACTTCCCCTGACACCTGCAAGTCCCTAAGTCTTCGCATACCAATTCCATGAACGCATTTCTGGAATGTAGAATTTGGTAGAGACTTGGTAAATAAATCAGCAAGGTTGTCGCATGATTTGACTTGCAGAATGCTTATTTTCCCGCTTTTCTGAAGATTATGGGGAAAGAACCATTTAGGAGAAATATGCTTGGTGATATTACTCTTGATGTATCATGTCTGCATCTGCGCAACACAAGCTGCATTATCTTCATAGATAATGGTAGGTGATTTTATCGAACCCATTCCACATGACTGTTGTATGTGGTTTATCATTCTGCGAAGCCATACACATTCGCATGTTGCTTCGCATGTTGCTTCAAATAATGAAATTATTTTAGAATGATTGGTAGATGTTGCCACCAGAGTCTGTTTCGAAGACTTCCATGATATAGCAGTACCACCATGTAGGAACACAAAGCCGGTCTGAGATCTGGCATTATGGGGATCAGACAAATAGCCAACATCTGCATACCCAAACACATCAGAGTCCTGATTGTTCTGGAACTGGAAAAATAGGCCAAGATCCTTTGTGCCTTGGAGATATCGAAAGATATTCTTCACTCCAGACCAATGACGTTTGGTGGGAGCTGCGCTATGTCTAGCAAGTAGATTCACTACAAATGCAATATCAGGTCTTGTGCAATTTGCAAGATATATAAGCGCTCCAACAGCACTAAGGTATGGAACTTCAGGTCCCAACAACTCTTCTCCATCATCCCTTGGTCTGAACGGATCTTTCTCTACGTCTAGAGATCGAACCACCATGGGAGTTTTAGATAGATAGGATTTGTCCATATTGAATTTCTCCAATATTTTCTGGATATAGGCAGATTGGTGTACCATGATTCCTGAAGGAAGATGCTCAAGTTGAATACCTAAGCAAAATTTGGTTTTACCCAAATCCTTCATCTCAAATTCCATCTTTAGGTGATTGCGTGCTTCATCAATATCTGGTGTGCTGCCGATGATGTTGAGATCATCAACATACACAGAAATGATGCAAAATCCTGTAGAGGACTTCTTGATGAAAACACATGGGCAATCAGCACTATTGGAGTAACCTTTCAAGAAGGAACTCACCGAGTCGGTTGTACCACATCCGTCCCGACGCCTTAAGCCATATAATGACTTATTTAGCTTTACACAATACATGTTGCGTTTTGCATTTTATTCGACTCCATCAGAACCTTCATATATATAAACCGAATCTAGTGACCCATAAAGGTATGCGGTCACGACGTCCATCAACTGCATAGATAGACGATTTTGCACTGCCAAGGATATAAGATATCGGAAAGTGGTTGCACTCATTACTGGAGAATGTGTTTCAGTGAAATCAATGTCGGGTTTCTGCGTGAAACCTTGTGCTACGAGCCTTGCTTTATATCTCACCACCTCATTGTTCTCATTCCGTTTCCGGAGAAAAACCCATTTGAATCCCACAGGAAAACACGGGAGGTGTAGGTATTGCTTGATGAATACCTTTCTTTTGTTAAGCGAGGCAATTTCGCTGATTGCATCCTTCCATTTAGGCCACCGGAGCGCTTTTGGCACTCAACGATAGACCTTGGATCATGATCAGTGAGAAGGGTATCTGCAATCATGTCAGCAAAATATATGTCGACAGTTGTAGTCTTACGGTCAAATAATTCTCCAGAATCAACATAGTTGATGGAAATTTCCTGCACCCCTAATGACTCTTCGTGATTTCCCAATACGATCGAGTCTGGGTGTTCCGATGTCCCAGTCAGCTTGTGCACACTGGAACTGGGTTGTGGAGGTTGCCCTTCCACTGGGTGTATACTACCCATCAGGTGTTTGTCAATGTTGAGTTGACCTGCATTTACTGACTCCGAGGTTTTTCTCCTCGATTTTCTTTGCTGCTTGCTAGAAGCATGCTCCAGTTCAGAGACCATACTACTCCCCCTCTTTTTAGGAATAGGGAGTTGAGTGGTTTTTGTTGGTACCTCCACTCTTTCCGGTGCGTTTTTGGCTGGGTTTAAGGATTTTGTAACACCTTTCAAATCAGTAAACGAATCTGGCAGATTATTTGCAAGATGTTGCAAATTAATGATCTTCCGAACTTGAAGTTCGGTCTCTTGGGTACGTGGATCAGAGGATGAAATGGAATGAGCATTCCAATAAATTTCCGGGCATTCTTTCTGGTACTTGAAATCTCCCCCTAATGACGGAAAATGTTCCTCATTAAATATGCAATCAGCGTGACGGGCTGTGAACAGATCCCCAGTCAGGGGTTCCAGGTACTTGATAATCGACGGCGATTTGTACCCCACATAGATCCCCAACTTCATGTGTGGGCCCATAGATGTCCGCTGTGGTGGTGAGATCGGGATGTATGCAGCACATCCGAACTTACGCAGATGGGAAATGCTTGGAGGATTTCCACGTACCAATTCCAGAGGGGAAGAACTGTGATATGCAGTTGGCCTCAATTGTATCAAGTCAGCAGCGTGTAAAACAGCGTGACCCCAACAAGAGGTTGGCAAATTGCAATTCGTCAACAAAGGTCTTGCAATGAGTTTGATCCTCTTAATCAATGCTTCAGCCAAACCATTTTGTGTATGGACATATGGAACAGAGTGCTGAACTTCAATCCCCAAAGCCATGCAATAATCATTGAAAGCACGTGAGGAGAATTCTGCAGATTGTCCATTCGAATTGACTTAATTCGACTTTCAGGATAATGGGCTTGCAACTTAATGACTTGCCTCATTATCTTGGCAAATGCATGGTTTCGTGTGGATAGAAGACACACATGTGACCATCGTGTAGATGCGTCAATCAGAACCATGAAATACCGGAAAGGTCCAGATAATGGCTGAATGGGACCACAAATGTCTCCTTGAATACGTTCAAGGAACTGAAGTGGTTCAGCTTGTATTTTGAGGTGTGAGGGCCTCAAAATTAGCTTTCCCGTGGCACAAGATGTGCACACAAAATCAGAAGATTGAGGAAATTTTGACTCAAGCAAATTATGACCAATGGAATTGCTAGTAATTTTCCTCATCATCCCTATTCCAGGATGGCCTAGGCGATCATGCCAGGTTTGGAATGCGTTAACATTCTGAAAAATTACTTTGTATGCAACATGTTCCACGGGTTTGATGTACGTATAGTACAAACCAGACGATATAGAAGGAATTTTCTCATGTACCTTTTTGCCATATCCGTCATCTTTAGTAAAGAGTAGATACTCCTCTTTGTTGTCTTCATGGGTTTCAATATGAAAACCATTTTACGGATATCTCGATAACTGATCGAGAATGCGTGCAGAATCGGGATACAGTAAAGCATCCTCAATTGTCACATATGTACCACTTGGGAGGGTGAATATGGCACGTCCAGTACCAACAATCACAGTATCGCGTCCAGCGATAGTTAGAATATCTCCATTTGTCTTTTTCAGAGTTTGGAAATATTTCATCTCCCTCAGTATGGAGTTTGTGGCACCACTGTCCACAAAGCATAATTCCTCTTCCATCGGATTGTCCCCGTAGAAAACTATATAAAACAAAGAATTTTCAATAAGAAAACCTCATAGTAATATATAGAATACAATCTTTATTATATCAAATGTGCTGATACAATACAATATAAAGACAACAATAAACTTATGTTCTTATTACAATCATCACAAATGGACATAATTAAGTAGATCACTAAGGAGATTGAGGGACTAGTCGAAGTCGCCAAACACGTTGTTTGTAGTGTACTCAATCAACGTGTTCTCCATTTCAGCAGTAGCCTCAGGCAGATAAGGAACCACGGCGTTGCTCGGTCCAGGAGGAACATCGTGCGAACCACCAGCTCCTTTTGCTCTATCCGAATGAAGGTTGAAGTTGGCTTCAAACCTTTTCCCTTGAGGTGCTTTGCGTCCCTGAGATTGCTGGTACAACATAACCAGATGCTTGGGCATTGTGCACTTTTCAGTAGAATGCGTGGAGCATCCACACTTGCTGCAAAGCTTAGATTTATCAAACCTGGGCTTTGAAGTGCCTTTTCCCTTGCCTGGGTGTCTAGATCTCTTGTTCCCATTGCGCTTTCGCTTATGCTCGAAATTGGATTGTTTACCCCGAGGGGTACCATTAAACTTTTGTCTATTTGCAACATTCAGATGGACTTCAGGTAAAGGTTGTGCCCCAACTAGGCGCTGAGAGCCATTCTTAGCGAGTAGCTCATCATGCTTCTCAGCCTGAAGTAACATGTGAATAAGCTCGGAATAGACAGTGTAGTTTCGAGCACGGTATTGCTGTTGGAGGATTCTATCTGAAGGGAGCATAGTAGACAAAGTTTTCTCGATCTTCTCCCCCTCAGTAGGTTCCTTCTCACAAAAGCGCAGTTTGGAACATATCTTATGAACAGCATGATTGTACTCACCAATGGACTTGAAATCCTGAAGACCGAGATGAGTCCAATCATGGAGTGCTTCTGGCAGGACTACTGCCTTCTGCTGTTCATACCTCGTTTTGAGGGCCAGAAACAGAGTACTAGGAGATTCCTCCTGTAAATACTCGGACTTGAGATCTGGATGAATATGGTGCCTTATGATGAATAAGGCAGCATAGTTCTGCTGTTCTGTCGCGGCGTGGCCCCATCCGGGAGAGGAGTCTCCGGGGGTTGTATTGCACGCGCTATCCCACGGGACGCAAGACTGATCTTGATGTCCATAGCCCATGTAGGGTAATTGTGGCCATTGAGGGCAAGCTCCTCAAACTCTTTGGCAGTCATCTTTGCCTACATGGGAAAACCAGAGATAATTAATTTACAGGTGGTAAATTAAAAACCATCATGGTTCTGTAATAAGAATGCAAAAATTTGATACTCAAGTGTAAACTTGAAAAATTCTCAACCTCAATTGTGTGAACATAACACTTTGAAGATCATTTAGATCTCACAGTAATAGGCTATATTGCCATTACCTTGTGTATGCTACAATTCAGATATAGGGAGTACACGTTGGAGGTAATCGCTTGTCGAGAATGACAAAGCGTAGACCTCACAGTAAGAGGGGATAATCTGCAAATGAGCAGTAGATCCCAACTCATTACCTTGTGATTCCAAATATAATGAGGGAGAAATATTCAAAAATTTGCAAGTTTGGTGTGCGAGAGAAGATGATCTCGATCGCTAAAACATGTTCAAGAGAACTTGATATGTGGTAAACACATGGAACATGTCATACTTCCCAGATGAAATCCGGTACTTTATTTATATTATCAATCCATTACATAATATAAACACACTAATAACACAAGTCCTAGTCAGTTGTAATCTAGAACAGGACTTGAATGTAAGTAGCAGTCAAACTAGGTACTAAACAGTACTAAACATAGTCTAAAACTGCACTAATACAATAATTAGTACTAATGATCAATGAAACAGATTAAAAAAAAATCGTAGCCACCACAAGGACCCGTATGCGCCTGGGCCTAGGCTTGCACGGCCTTTGGCCAGCCCATCCGCCGCCGCACCGCATAAAGCAGAGGGGGGAGGGCGGTTACGGATACGGGTCGGATACTCCGACCCCCCCCCCCCCAGCACCACTGCTCGATCACCACCTCTGGTCACAGCGCCGCCGCGAGGAGGAGTGGCCGCCGCCGCATCCCTCCTTCTCCATTGGTTACCGGCGCAGCCCCGCCGAGCTCTCCTCGTCCGAAGAAGAAGCAACGACGACGGGGTCCAGGCGGACTCCTGGAGGCGCGGCGCTGGCGAGGCCGAGATTCGCGGAGCCCGAGCAGCGCGCAGCTGGCTGGGACGGCGGTCGAGGGCTGCGACGGCGCGCCGAATAGGCGGCCAAGCGCTGCTCGATCGGCTGCTCGAGCCCGCGGCCGTCTCCTGTTGAGGCGTGGCGGTGGCGGCACCGTCCTCCATGCCTGCTCCAAGGCGGACGACTCCGGAGGCACCGGTCGGCGCAGAGACGAAGGCGAGCGCCTCCTCCTCGTTCACGACGGCACGCATCGGCACGGGCAAGATCCGGCGGGCCGGCGGCCTCGGCGGCGGGCGTTGGCATCGACGGCGCGAGCCACGCGGCCGACGGAGGAGGTGGTGGAGGCGGAGATCCAGGGGCGGTGCGGCGGCTGCAGCCTGCATGCACCATGGAGGCGCGGGCGGCCACTAGCTGTGGGTCGAACCCATGGGCGCCGCCACGGGCGCAGGGAGCACCCGTCGGCGCGCGCCCGGCGCGGAGCACCGGGGCGCGTCCAGCGGCGCGGTGGTGGCCAGGAGCACCACATCCAGCGCCGCAGTGGTGGCCAGGAGCGCCACGTCCAGCGCCGCGGTGGTGGCCAGGAGCGCCACGTCCAGCGGCGAATCGTCGGATGGCTTGCATCCGGCGACGGAAACGGCGGTGGCCACCAACTCCATGGCGGCGAAGGGCAATGAGACGGTAGCGGCGACCGTCCTCGCAGATCAGACGAAGGAAGAAGGAGACGAGGCCTGTCATCTCACCGGCGGCGAGTGCTTCCTCTCTTCTCCTTTTCTCTGTTGCCTTTTGCTCTCGCTGGCTGTTCTACGTGCGTGATAATGTGTTTTGAATCAGAAATGATTGAATCCTTTCAACGATGGTTACATGTCCCCTTTTATATCTCCCGAAGAGACACGACGATCCCTCGAGGAGGCGTCGGTTCCAGGAGATCGAAGGAAGGCGTCGGTTGCGGGACAAACCGCAACGACGGTTTGGGCAAGGGGAGATTTTCCCCTAATTACAGAATTATTTTTAACACATCCCTAGGGCTTCAGCTTTATGCCCTTATCTTGACATTAACTCGCAGATGGAGTTCATTGTCAATGAAGAAGGGGCTGTCGTCAGCAATGAACTCCGACCAAGGAATGCCAAATAGATCACTGCGTCCAACAGCCTCCTCACGATCAGTGGTGAAGGTGCCCTTGTAACAGGTCACAAACTGCAATAACGGCCTTGTCTTTGTGATAGGGTGTTTTTTACATTAAACCAATGTTTTAAATAGCGGGCTATGGAAATAGCGGCAGGCCTTCAAATCAGCTATAGCGGAGCTATAACGGGCTATTTGTGAAGACAACCATTTAGCGGCACCCTGCTGAAAAGGCTATAGCGAATGCGTTCCAAGGTCCGTGGCGGTATACAGTTATACCCTACCGCCAGGCACTACGGCGGTAAGAAGAAGGGTCAGACTGTGAAATTGTTTGAGACTGGCCGGGTCAGATCTTGCTTAACACTTTCCAAAAAGGGTCGAACAGCGAATTTGGCCGCATGCCGTCCATGTGCACCGCACGGCAACATCACCACCTTGCTCGTTGTCTGTCGTCGTGACTGACTCATGCATTCTTGTACTATCTTTCCGTGATTTCAGGAACTGGTTCTTGTTTGGTGAATGGCATGATGCTAAGATTTCAGGCCCATGCATTCTTGTACTATCTTTCAATAGGAACCCCGAACCTGAAATCTCAGGCTCCTGCTTATTTTGTTAATACTAAGGTGAAAATGCCATAGCAATCTGCATTCAATAAAACATAAAATTCATCCCAGTTTCAACCATGTACAGAAATACTAAAAGGTGACCAGCAAGAGCAACCGAAAAGTATACCCAAAAAACATGGCACTTGAAGGTGACTTTCGGTTGTAATTTGATGGAATTGGCAAGTGTCAGCCTACTCACAGCAATCACATTCAGGCAACCTGGATACATTGGTCTAATTGAACTAACTAGTGAATAAACTTTGGGAAATTCATTTACGTTGAAACCCCTAATCTGCAAAACAATAGACTTGTCAACAGTTAACTGTATACAAAAGCATGATTCAGTCCTGGGGTAACACACATTGCTGCGGTTCCGGTTTCCAGGGAGCACACGTTTAAAATAGTTTTATCTGACTGCCAGGAAATATGTACTGTACTAAAATATCCAGAGATAATCAGCAAAAGATCATCACATAATATAGATTTTAAGGATTACACTCCAAATTAGAGAGTCGACGATATATATCAGCTAATTACTTACGAGGAAGTGCACATAAACTGGCCAACACCTTCGGTGCGTAGCAGAACACACACATGTGCTGAGATGGTGAACACCCAGCATCAAATTCTAGATGTTCACATGCTACGTTACAGTCGCCAAAAGGGAGAACAATGCTAGCAAATAACTAGAGCATCACAGTTCAGGTTTTAAATGGTTCCAAACGACAGGGGATTCTCCTCGCTCGCAGAAAACAGGAAGGGACTTGGGGCAAGGCACATCAAGTTAGCGGCTAATGCACGCAACCACTACAGCTTCAGAATACTCTTCATGCTTTGAATGAAATCTGACAATAAGGTATTGGCCTTGTGTATACTCACTGTTGGAATTAAAAAAGAACTTAAGATCCTGCGACTTTCTTCCGAATTTGGGTACCATGAACAGGCCCACCTGATCACAAAGTCATAGGCGGCCACTTCAGATGCAACCTCAAGGTCATTCCTTGTCAAGATGGTCATAATCCCAAGGAAAGGGATCCTCATTAGTTCATCTTGGAACCTGACATAGTGACGTGAGACAAAACCATGCGATGCCTTGAGATCATGATTTTTCAAGACAACAATGTTCCTTCACTTGAGATAATAAAGGAAAAAATAGGGTATCTCACTCACTCCAAGGGGGGTTACTTACTCTGGGAATTTCCTGTACCTTTCACTTTCAGCAAAGAATTTCTGGGCTGCCTCTTGGAGGGCAGCTGCCATTGAAATGCAACACGGGAGATCTAGGCACTTCACTGCCGATTCTAGGTTCATAGGAAGATCTATGAGCCGCTGACCGCAGAGCTTCATGCAAGAAACAACCTCAAATTTGTCAGCAGCCATCAAGATATCAAGCAAAAGAGTGGGCTCAGTTGGTGCCAACTTTCCACTATACATAAAGCCTAAAAGCTCCATGAAGGCCTTTTCCTCTGTTCCAAATAACAAATGAAAACATGGAGGCATCAGGATTAATGAAAAAAGTCAATAAACCTCAAACGGAAACACTTAAACAAGCACTAAAAAATGGATAGCTATTTTTTATGCCTAGATGATTATTTAAGCATGACTATTGACTATCAGTAATCAATTGGTAAACCAGTAACGCACAAGAGAATATTCATTTGGCAGTGAGAATAGCCAATTCATTATCAAGGTATAAAAGTGTGGCAGGAAACTCTAAAACAGGCCTCTCTATAATAATCACATTTTTACAAATTAAAAAAAAAACATAACTCAATAATACAATCACAATAGCAAACTAGAGCCATCGGTTATAAGAAGATGAAGAAGAGTACATTGCACAGTCGACTTACCTGAATCAGCAATTCTAATTGTTGCCTGGGTTTGACCAGATTCTTTCATGCCATTTGAGAAAAGCTAAAAAGAAGGGAGCTTGTCAGAAGGATGAGTCAACTGGTTATAGAACAAATGCATTTCTAAAGATTGTCAGAATTAACCTTCAAAAAGAAAGAACTTTTTGCAGCAAGGATCACCGAACTGACATGTATGGTCTTGACTTGTAATACCGGTGTACCCATCACAGTACAAGAAGAGTCAATACCTTCTTCATCGTCACCTGCAAAAATCTAAGGTCGGATAATACAGAGGAAAATGCAGAACTAGGGAAGAAGAGGCACGTAACAGAATTACTTGACAAGCTTTTTATTCTTAAACTATATGGAACATCATATTCTCTATGTGCGAGATTCATTAGATCAACCTCAAGAACTGCAGAAAATGTTAAATATCACAAAAACTGGGTATATATTGAATTGCATCAAACATAATAAGCATGCTAATGTAATCATAAATGTTTCCCCAAGGATTCTATTAGAACTTTGTATGACTGCACTCAATAATCAAAGGTAAAAGAACAATTTTTGTTCGTATCATGAAGGGGACACTGGCTAATATAATCACAAAACAATTTCTGCAAGCGTGCATTCAAGAAATAAAACTATTTACAAATCTGCTCTTCTATTTGTTTTGGAACTTTGGTGCTACGTTTGGAGATATGACAGCTTCAGATTCAGTGCAGAAATGAAGATTCTTTTTTTCTTGTGAAAGATGTGAAATAACTGATCACCTTGTCCCTTCAATCTAAGGTTGAAGCATTGTGCTTTGATCACAGCTACCTACAGGCTACACGGATCATGCATAAACCCACATAACCTGTACGTATCTCACATTCTCACTAGCATATACAGACCCATCACATGATCCGTTTTAGCCTCCAGCGACTATTCTCAACTTAAATATACTATTCGTATGATGTACAGCACTGCTACATGCATCGAAATATGTGGCTACAGATCTGCTGCATTGCAATTTGACAAGAGTGATGTCAGAGAACTTGGAACACATTTTACAGTAAACAACAACACCCTGAAATCTAAAACAAAAAAACTTTCATATAATATATTTCATAGCCTTTTCTTAACCACAGATCACTAGAAAACAAACAGACAGACAAAAGTAACCCCCAAATAAGCCAGAAAATTTCCCACAAATCCAGATCCCAATCGCGAGAAATTTACATCCAAGAAACCATGCGAGAACTCGCGTATCCAGATTTGGAAGATCGATAATTATTTTTTGGAGGCGCTCACAAATCTGGCCGATACTTTCATGCAGTCACCTACGCACGTGCTTAGATTAGTTAATAGTGTGACGCTTTAGAATCTAGTAATATACTAATGGCTAATACGGACTGGATACGGACGCACCTTGGTCCCCCTCGCGGCGGCGCTTGCGGCTGGCGGCGCCGGCGCCCGACCCGGGCGCGTCGCCGCTGCCGGCGACGACCTCTATACGCAGCACCTTGTCGGAGAAGGTCTCGTTGTCGAAGGCGAACTCAAAGCCCGCGTCCACCTCCGCCCCCGTCGACGCCATTCGCGCGGGTTGCCACCTCCCCACCGGCGTATCGTTATCGGCGACCGTAACCCTAGCTGGCGGTGGAGCAAGGGGAAATGGAGAAAGAGGCAGGAGTGTTGTGGTGAGCCTTGGGACTGAGAGAGAGAGGAGGGTGGGGAAGTCGGACGCCTCGCCATTGATTGTGATTTGACTTGCCGTGCGCCAGTGGCGAGACTGGCCGTCGCGCCTGCACTCTCCCCCGAAAGCTCGAATACCGAGGCGGGAAAGAAAGCTTTTCGTCACTTCTTCTTCGGTACAACCCTCGTAAACACGACAACAGCTGAGATCGTCCCGTACCCCTTCATAAAAAAGGGTAGGATCATCCCAGCACATAAAAATTCCCCGCCCGCGCGACGGCGCTGTACCCGCCCGCGCGACGGCGCTGTACCCGCCCGACGGGCTGCCGAATACACCGTAGACGCATCCGTCCGCGTACGTAGTACGACGACCCTAGAAAAAAAAACGACGCGACGCGTACGTACGATGACGACCCTGGAAAAAACGACGAGCGACGTACGCGCGGTGACGTGGCGTCGGCAGGACGAAAAAAAATAGGACGACGCGACGTGTGTGGGCGGGGCGGTTGCGTGCCGTCTCAGCGTCGGTCAAAGACGGTTCCCGACACGGCGGCCGGCCCGATGCGCCATTAATGCCGGCGTTACGCCGCGGCGTCGGTCACCTACGGACGGCGCCCCACCTACCGACGCCGTCTTTAAACACCGCCCGTCGCCCGTCGCCTCCCGCACTCGACCGCCACACCCACCGACGCGCCACCCCACCCACCGACGCATTTCCACCGCCGACGAGCTCCTATTCGGCGGCCTCCATGGCGTCCGACGGCGGCGGCGGCGGCGGCTTCGTGGTCGACGAGCTCGACACGCCGAGACGGACGAGCTCATCCGTCTGGCCGATGATGCCGCCGCTGCCGTCTGCCGCGGCGTCTTCCACATCACCGCCGACGGTACCACGAGGGGCCCGCGCGACGACGGCCGAGCTCCGCCAAAGACGAGGGCGGCGGTGGAACATCGTCGCCGGACGAGGTTCTCGAAGGGCAGGACTTCGGGCCGTCGTCGCGCGAGCCGTCGGGAGATGCGGATCGGCGGCTCGCGTCGGGCCCGGGCGGCTCGTCGTCCGCCGCGCGCTGCCCGCCGCCCCTCCGGCAGCGCGCGCGCGTCTCGAAGCTCGTCCGCCGTCCCCTCCGGCAACCGCGCCGTCACCAAGCTCGCCACGCCGTCGTTCCCGCCATCGCCCGCCCACCTCCTCCCGTCGCCGACATCCCGGAGCAGTCGTGATCGCGCGAGGACGGCGACTCGACGACGCCCGGCTACCTCATCGCGCTGCGGGCATCGCAGTAGCGGCGCGGCGCGGCGGCGCAGCGGCGGCGAGAGAGGCCGCCGAGCTGCAGCGCGACTCGGCGCGGCGGCGGCTATGGTGGCGGCAGCAGAGGCCGCCGAGCTGCGCAGTCAGACTTTCGCGGGGGCGGCCATCGGCAAAGGCGCAGCCGCAGCTTGATCAGGGCGGCGACGGCTACTGGGAGGACGGCTGCAAGAGCAGCGACGACGGCGACGGTGACGTCGGAGCGGGGGAGATCGTGGACTTCGCCGACTCCGAGGAGGACGTGTAGATTAGGTTTTCTTTTTTTTTCAACCAAGTAGTAGATTAGGCTCCCCTAATTAGTTATGTTTAATTAAGTCATGTATAATTAAGTTTTTATGTTTTAATGTTTAATTAAGACATGTTTAATTAAGTGGGCATACCAAATATTGTTTCAGATGTGACCATTGAAGAATTTGATTTCAGTGTGATTTAGGTTTATTTTTTTTGGTCTAAAAAATCACAATATTGTCCCCACGAAACAAATAATTGCTTTCCATAAAAAACAAAATTATTCTCACTATGAGGAACATACATGCTTCAACCGAAGATGTGCATGTACAGAAATAAAATTTTGCTCCCGGCTTAGGTGAATTTGCTTCTATGGAGAAAAGAAATCAAATTCGTTTGACAATATTGCGACATGTAAAATCTTTTAAAATCGAAACATTATTAAAACTGAGTAAGTAAAATCTTTTAAAATCGAAACAAAACCGACGCAAAGAAACAGATGTAAAACAGAAGATTTCATGTATATTTGTGGAATGATCGACTTTGGTGGATGCGACCGGGAGAAGTACGACTGAGGGTCCCCTCTGCCCATACCGAAGCACTGGTTGCAACAAGTGCCGATTAGGTTAGCGGAATGCACCCAACTTTAGGCGGCGTGTGGGGACCGTCCGGGACCCCACCCTAGAGATGAACGAAAACGGACTACTTAACGCAAGTTGCGCCACGTCGCGGCGTGTTTTAGGTGTTTTCGGTGCGGAAAATCATAGAAAATCCGACAGCGCCGAACGCGACAAATTTTGGCGTGCGCGGCCTGCATGGTCTCTGTTGCCCGTGGAAAAAAATGATCGACTTTGGGGGATGCGACCGGGGGAAGTACGACCGAGGGTCCCCTCCGCCCATACCAAAAGCACCTGGTTGCACAGCAAGTGCCAGTTGGGTTAGCCGGAATGCACCCAACTTTCGGCGGCGCGTGTGGGGACCCGTCCGGGGACCCCACGCCAGAGATGAACGAAAACGGACTACGAACGCAAGTTGCGTCACGTGCGGGCAGTGTTTTAGGTGTTTTCGGTGCGGAAAATCATATAAAATCCGACAGCGCCGAACGCGACAAATTTTGGCGGCGCGCCTGCATGGTCACCGTTGCTGTGGAAAAAAATGATCGACTTTGGTGGATGCGACCGGGAAGTACGATCGAGGTCCCTCCGCCCATACCGAAACCACCGTTGCACACAAGTGCCGCCTAGGTTAGCGGAATGCACCCAACTTTCGGCGACGCTGTGGGGACCCGTCCGGGACCCCACGCCGAGATGAACGAAAATGGACTACTTAACGCAAGTTGCGCCACGCGCGGCGATGTTTTAGGTGTTTTCGGTGCGGAAAATCATAGAAAATCCGACAGCTTTAACGCGACAAATTTTGGCGCAGCGGCCTGCATGGTCATTGTTGCCGTGGAAAAAAATGATCGACTTTGGTGGATGCGACCGGGAAGTACGACCGAGGGTCCCTCCGCCGATACCGAAACCACCGGTTGCACTGACAAGTGCCGATTAGGTTAGCGGAATGCACCCAACTTTCGGCGGCGCGTGTGGGGACCCGTCCGGGACCCCACGCCAGAGATGAACGAAAACGGACTACGAACGCAAGTTGCGTCACGTGCGGGCAGTGTTTTAGGTGTTTTCGGTGCGGAAATCATAGAAAATCTGTACAGCGTCGGAACGCGACAAATTTTGGCGTGCGCGGCCTGCGTGGTCACTGTTGCCCGTGGAAAAAAATGATCAATTTGGTGGGTGCGACCGGGGGAAGTACGACCGAGGGTCCCCTCCGCCCATACCGAAACCACCGGTTTGCCTGACAAGTGCCGATTAGGTTAGCGGAATGCACCCAACTTTCGGCGGCGCGTGTGGGGACCCGTCCGGGGACCCCACGCCGAGATGAACGAAACGGACTACGAACGCAAGTTGCGCCACGCGTCGCGGGCGATGTTTTTATTGATTTTCGGTGCGGAAAATCATAGAAAATCCGTACAGCGTCGGAACGCGACAAATTTTGGCGTGCGCGTGACTGCATGGTCACTGTTGTCCATGGAAAAAAATGATCGACTTTGGTGGATGCGACCGGGGGAAGTACGACCGAGGGTCCCTCCGCCCATACCGAAAGCACCTGGTTGCATAGCAAGTGCCAGTTGGGTTAGTCGGAATGCGCCCAACTTTCGGCGGCGCGTGTGGGGACCCGTCCAGGGACCCCACGCCAGAAATGAACGAAAACGGACTACGAACGCAAGTTGCATCACGTGCGGGCAGTGTTTTAGGTGTTTTCGGTGCGGAAAATCATAGAAAATCCGTACAGCGTCGGAACGCGACAAATTTTGGCGTGCGCGGCCTGCATGGTCACTGTTGCTCGTGAAAAAAAAATGATCGAGTTTGGTGGATGCGACCGGGGGAAGTACGACCGAGGGTCCCCTCCGCCCATACTGGAACCACCTGGTTGCACAGCAAGTGCCAGTTGGGTTAGCCAGAATGCACCCAACTTTCGGCGGCGCGTGTGGGAACCCGTCCGGGGACCCCACGCCGAGATGAACGAAACGGACTACTAACGCAAGTTGCGCCACGCGCGGCAGTGTTTTAGGTGTTTTCGGTGCGGAAAATCATAGAAAATCCGTGACAGCGTCCTAACGCGACAAATTTTGGCGGCGCGGCCTGCATGGTCACCGTTGCCCGTGGAAAAAAAATGATCAACTTTGGTGGATGCGACCGGGGGAAGTACGACCGAGGGTCCCCTCCGCCCATACCGAAGCACTGGTTGCTGCAAGTGCCGATTAGGTTAGCGGAATGCACCCAACTTTCGGCGGCGTGTGGGGACTCCGTCCGGGACCCCACGCCCGAGATGAACGAAAACGGACTACGACGGTTTGGGGTGAAACGGACGCACCTTCGTCACCCTCGCTGGCGGCGCTGCGGCGGCGGCGCCGGCGCCGACTTCGGGCGCGTCGCCGCCGGCGACGACCTCTATACGCAGCACCTTGTCGGAGAAGGTCTCGTTGTCGAAGGCGAACTCAAAGCCCGCGTCCACCTCCGCCACCGTCGACGCCATTCGCGCGGGTCGCCACCTTCCCACCGGCGTATTGTTATCGGCGACCGTAACCCTAGCTGGCGGTGGAGCAAGGGGAAATAGAGAAAGAGGCCGGAGCGTTGTGGTGAGCCTTGGGACTGAGAGTGAGAGGTGCTCCGCTAATAAGAGAGAGAGAGAGGAGGGTGGGGAAGTCGGACGCCTCGCCATTGATTATGATTTGACTTGCCATGCGGCAGTGGCGAGACTGACCGTCGCGCCTGCACTCTCCCCCGAAAGCTCGAATACCGAGGTGGGAAAGAAAGCTTTCCGGTTCTCTACCTCCAATTTTACTTGTCAAAATCAAGCGCCGGCCGCCACCCGTGCGTGCATGTTCTATTCGAGCGGCCGCGTGGCGACCGCATGCATGCCTTAGTTAGGCCAACTGCAAGGAGCGGCCGCAAGGTCGTATTTTCTGATTTGCGGCCATTTGGGTCGACAAAACGAACGGTCGTGTCCGGTTTTAACATACGTCTAAGGCTGGTCACAATGGGCAAGAACATAAGCTAGTAACTTACACACTTCCCTAGACTATGTTACTACCTCCATAGTGGGTAGGAACATCTATGTAGTGTCATGCAATGATGTATTTATTAGGTTATAGACTCATTGTTTTTTGGAGTGTGTGATGTTTCGGTAACTTAGCTAGTTACCACAAGCACCTCTCTCTTCATTAAATACGTGCCACATAAGCAAACTTGTATTAGAGTGTGTGATGTTACTTCTAAGTTCCTCCCCACTGTGACCAGCCTAACAGACCGCCACATCTTAAAACATTTGTCCAGCTTAGACTTAAAACACTCAAATATATTGCAAAATAGTAAAAAAAAACCGTCTTTATATTGTAATTTGTAATAAACTTAAAAAGTCCACGAAAGCCCCGGACGCATATTAACTTAATTTAAAATTTAAAAAAAAAAGAAAAAAGTATATCTACCCGGCGGCCACATAACTTAATTTAAAATTAAAAAGGTAGATCTGCCCACGACCATCGTTCCCGCCTACGATGTCGCCGGTCGATGCCAAGGCCGTCTTCAGACAACGTCGTCCTCATCCTCGTCATCCATGATAAGGTCGATGTAGGGCCGTGGCTGCAAGAGGTGGGTTGGTGCCCCTCCCCCTATCCTGACACATGCGAAGCTGGGGAGGGCGCCTCATGTGGCTGCCAGTGCAGGACAGGCTGTGGTGGTGGCAGGGGTGGTGACCACGGCGCCCATGAGGCCGGCGAGCGCTATTGGTGGTGGTGAGGGTGGGCTACATAGCACCGTGGTCATCCACGACCACGACTGCCCGTACAAGGCCGCGTTCCACGCCGGGGGGGGGGGTCGACCAGTCCTACATCACCTCCTTCACGTCGAGCTCGGGGACGTAGCTAGACATCATCGACGGCCGACAACGCCACCATCTCCTCCAGGCCCTCCCATTCCTCCTCCTGCATGCGCTTGAACTCCCTCTCTGAGTCCTCCATCATGGTCTGCACCAGCCACTCCTCCTCTTCGGCGGTCATAGCTGGAGGTGGTGGTGGTGGTGGCGGGGACGGAGAGGGGAAGGGCATCGGCGTTAGGCCGCACACCCACGCACGACCGCGTGCTTTGGGCTGGCTCGTGCGTGCGCAGGCGGCTCATGGGGTGGGCTGCAATTCTTTGCTGGTGCATGTCGTGCTCGTCCTGTAACCAAGTGTCCCAGAGCTGCGAGTCCACGTCGTACATGCGGTCGGCAAGGAAGTGGTATAGGATACGAGCGCGCCGGCGGTTGATCCCTACGAGGCGGGTGCGGTCGGTCGTCGAGACGGCGGGGATCGACACCCGATCTAGGCTCAGATGCCACCCATTGGGGAGGTGGGCAGCGGGGGGCCGATCTCCCAGTAGCGTCAGCATATCTCCACCTTCACGTATGGCCATAAGCGTGGAGGGGCTGCTGTCGGGGAGATGGAGAATGCAGGCGGCGAGGTGGAGTACACTGCAGGGCTGCCCGTCTATGCGGAGGACGACCCCGGGCGCCTCGTGGTCGTGCTTAGCCTTCCTGCCGGGCACCCACTTACACATGCCCATTCCGGCAACCGACGGGAGCAATGAGGGTCTCAGAATCTCGAAGTATTTTGATCCTATTTTTCGATAAAGGGCGACTTTATTATCTCAAAATGTAGCATCAAGCGGATACAAAGCATTGTGAGTAACACCCGGCCTCTGCATAACTAAGATGCACACAGCCAAATCCAGAAGTCTGAAAAAATTCATGAAATAAAAATCGACACACCGGCAACAGTAGAGTCTTTTAGACCGACACTATGCCTATGTCGAAGAAGGTGGTGGCTCGATCCGTAGGTTATGCTGCCACCCATGTTGGGAAAAAACCTCCGTAGCCACCTACTCCAATCGCATACACACCGCCATGAACAGCGGTTGGTACTCCGGCCGTTGTAGTATAGACCACGACGTAGCGAAAAGCATACACGGAAAATAACCTGTAGAGGAGAAGCATTTTTGTCATTAAAAACCAAATCATTTCTACATAGCCAAAGCGACCAAATTAAGGCATACGCTCCCACCCTTATTAGCGTTTTGAACCTATTTGTAATACCGTCCAACCAATGACCAAAAATATTGGCAACACTTGTGGGCGGATACAAATTTGACGCTATTTGGATGACTGACCACGTAGAACGTGCAAACTTGCATTGGAAAAAGAGGTGTTTGATTGTCTCGTCATGAGTACAAAAGGAACACTTCTTACTCCCTCGCCAGTTGCGTCGTGCGAGGTTGTCTTTGGTTAACACAACTCCCCTACGGAGATACCACATGAAGATTTTCACTTTTAGTGGAATTTTAGACTTCCAAATTTTCTTATTATTACTCGTTGGTACCTCGAATGCGTGAGTGCACGGTACATAGAGTCCATTGTGAAAGACCCCGATGTAGTAAGGTTCGGTGAAACACATCCCGACCTTGTGTCAGGTTAATCGAATCCAGCCGGGATAAAAGATTATGCCATGACACAAGCCGGGGGCCAATCAAATCCCGCCTGAACGAAATATTTGGCGGGGAAGAACCGAGCACGTGCGCAATAGTATTATTCTTATCACGAGCTATGTTATATAAGGCTGGATATTGTTCTCTGAGACTGGCATTGCCTAGCCAGATGTCTTCCCAGAAACAAATCTCCGACCCGTCCTTTATCGCGAAAGACCCAAAGCAAAAGAGATGTTTCTTTGCCGCCATTAGGCCAGCCCAAAAGTGCGAGTCGCCAGGTTTCCAATATGCTTGGGATACCGCCTTTTGGCCTAGATACTTGTTGTGCAACATGGTTTGCCAAACACCATCCTCGGTAAGAAGTTTAAATAACCATTTACTGAGAAGGGCCTCATTCTTGACCTGCAGGTCATGAATTCCAAGGCCACCTTGGTCTTTAGGCCTACAAACCACGCTCCATTTGGCCAGCCTGTATTTTTTCTTTTCACCATCTCCTTGCCAAAAGAATTGGATCTAAAGTAGTCCAGTCTTTGCGGGACCCCTTTGGGAGTTGGAAGAAAGAAAGCATATAGAGAACCATATTTGTGAGGACGGAGTTGATCAAAACCAGCCGACCACCAACTGAGAGTAGTTTTCCTTTCCAACTGCTCAACTGTTTCTCTAGACGCTCCTCTACATGCTTCCACTCCGCAATGGTGAGACGCCGATAATGTACCGGTATTCCTAGATATTTAATCGGGAATTGGCCAAGTGCGCAACCAAACAGGTCAGCATAATCGGCTGCCGCCTCAACGGCTTCTCCAAAGCAGAACAATTCACTTTTATGAAAGTTAATTTTGAGGCCCGACATTTGCTCAAACGCTGAAAGCAATAGCTTCAGATTTCGAGCTTTGTCTAGGTCATGTTCCATAAAAAGAATCGTGTCATCGGCATATTGCAAAATAGAAAGGCCACCATCCACAAGGTGTGGCACTACTCCCGCAATCTGTCCATCCTGCTTGGCGCGCTCAATCAGAATAGCCAACATGTTAGCAACAATGTTAAATAACATTGGGGACATGGGGTCACCCTGTCGTAGTCCTTTTTTTGTCTGAAAGTAATGACCTACATCATCATTGACTTTGATGGCCACACTACCTCCAGTTATAAAATTTTGGATCCACTTGCACCATTATCGGAGAAACCTTTCATCCTTAGGGCCTGTTGGAGAAAAGACCACTTGACCTTGTCATAGGCTTTTTCAAAGTCAATTTTGAATACCACTCCGCTCATGTTTTTTCGGCGCATCTCGTGGATGGTCTCATGAAGGATAACTACACCATCTAGTATATTCCTTCCTTGCATGAAGGCCGTTTGAGATGGCCGGACAACATAGTCAGCTATTGAGTTTAACCTATTCGTAGCTACTTTGGTGAAAATCTTGAAGCTGACATTAAGGAGGCATATGGGTCTGAACTGTTGGATCCGTCCGGCCTCCTTAATTTTCGCAACAAAACAATCTCACCAAAATTTAGCCTAAATAGGTCAAGTTGATCGGCATGAAGACACTTAAACAACTCGGAAGGTCAGCCTTAATGATATCCCGAAATTCGATAAAATTTCGGGAAAACCATCGGGGCACGGAGCTTTGTTGTGTTCCATTTGGAAAACCTCAGCTCTCACCTCCTCTTCCGAGAAAGGTGCCGTGAGGATATTGTTCTCTTCCACCGTGACTTGTGAAATATCATCTATTCGGGCCTCGTCAAGGGTGACATTCCCTTCATCTGGCGCCCCAAAAAGAGATTTGTAGTAGTGGTGATATACCTTTTGAGCTCCTCCCGACCTTCGATCCGCCTCATCCTGTTGGAGACTATGAATACATTTCTTCCTATGTCGACCATTGGCGACCAATTGGAAATATTTTGTATTACTATCTCCCATTAGGATGAAGTCGCTTTGGACCTCTGGTAGTATTTGATCTCCTCTTCGCGCAATAGACGGGCAACCTTCTCATTAGATTGATTTTTCAATTCAATCTCTTGTTGAGATAAGGTACGTGTCTCTGCAATTTTGTCGAGGTCATCAATGATGGTGCAGAGGCGCTGCTTTTCTTTTTGTACAATCCAATGGTGTGTTTAGCCCATCCAGAGAGGTGTTGCCTCATGGCCCTTAGTTTATAATTCCATCTCTCGAATCGGTGTACAACCAACAGCGGGCCTGTCCCAAACACTCTTTATTAAGTCTACAAAACCATCCCGATGCAACCATGCCAATTCAAATTTGAAAGGGCGACGGCAGAATGACTCGAGAATTAGAATCAAGAATGATTGGTGCATGATCCGATAATGCCTCGACACGCTCTAGGGCTCGTGACGGTTACCATAGGAAATTTAAGCTCCCATTCGGTATCCATGAGTACCCTATCGAGCTTCTCATACGTCGGCACAGAACGGTTATTAGCCCAAGTGAACTGCCGCCCCGACATACAGGCCTCCCGAAGATCCAAACTGTCAATCACAGCATTGAAAAGGAAAGGCCAATGAGTGTCGAAGCGGTCATTATTTCGGTGAAATTTTATAATAGACCTTATTCTTCCGCAAAAGGGAAAAATCCAGCATTTCCATGTACTGTTACCAGCTATATATGCCCTGATCATTATCGAGTACACTAATCTTTGGTACCATTAAGATCACTCCGCACTATTTGCAAGTAGGCAGATTTCTCCCCTAGCTTCTTTGTTTTCCAAGAGATGGTTCCATTTCTTGGTGAATGCATGCTAGCATCTTTCAAAGAGAAACTCTCGACCTGGAAGCTCAAGCTGGTTCTTCCATAGTTACTCGGTGGTACTTGTGTGGTTTGTGTAAAGCACCATGTGTACCAAGATCAACATGACACAGTAATTTGCATTCTGGGGGTAGGGTGCCTGGGTGACATGAGAATCTGTATGTTAGTGCCAAATTTATTTTGAAAAAACTATGTTAGGAGTAGCATTTTCGGCCATGTAGAGAAATACTAGTAGGTGAAGAGCAACTGAAAAATACTCAAAGGTGAATTTCAGTTACAGCTGCAGTTGTGGTAAAGGAAATCGACATTTCAGGTAAAATGGACAAACTGGTAAATGAGGTTTTGAACATTTCAGTCACGCTGAAATGCTTGATCTGCAACGCAACAGACTTGTGAACGTGTGGCATCATTAACCCGGCAGAACCAACGGAGAGAATATGTGTCATAGTGATAGTACTCTCTCCGTTCCTTAGTAGTTCTCAGCTCTCGCTGATTTAGTACTCCCTCCGTTTCTTTTTACTCCGCATATAAGATTTGGTCAAAGTCAAACTACACAAAGTTTGACCAAATTTATATAAAAAAATATGAACATCTACAATACTGAAACTATATAGTATGAAAATACGTTTCATGGTGCATCTGATAGTATTGATTTCATATTGTGAATGTTTATATTTTTTAATATAAAGTTAGTCAAACTCTACAAAGCTTGACTTTGACCAAACCTTATATGCGGACTAAAAAGAAACGGAGGGAGTACAACTTTGTACTAAATCAACGACAACTAATATGAAACGACTTTGTACTAAATCAGCAGCAACCAATATGGAAGGGAGGGAGTACTATTCAATATTCATTTGACATAGAAGGCAAAATATGTTGCAGAGCTTTGTCAACATTGAACTACGCAGCAGCTTTCAGTCCCGGAGTCACACATTGCTGAAGTTCCTGTTTCCAGGGAGCACAGATTGGCAAGAAAAATTTATCGGCCCCGCTTGGAATGTCGTATTCCATCCAAAAACCTCTGTAAAATATACACTTGTAAAATAAATCGGGTGATCCACTTGGAATGTCGTTTTGGAGTAGTAAAGTTTACACTCGTCTCCATTTTCCGCTTGTATTCTGCACGTATCTCGTCGGTTTCCAAAACACGCCTCTGTCCGTCGTTTTCCCTCTGTATTCCCTCCTCTTTCTCGCTCGATATTAAAAGGCGTGCGTCGCCGGCCGAGGACCGAAGCCACAGGGGAGGCCGAGGGCGACGGCCCTAGAGCGGCGTCCAGATGCCTTGCTGGTCGCCGGTGCGGGCGCTGCCGCACGGCTGGAACTCCCGCCGGCGGCAAGTTGAGGTAAGGACGAGCAGGTGGCCCGCTTTTTAGAGAAGCGCAAGGGCGAATCTGGGCGCCACCGGGAAGGGGAACCGGAGGGCAGCCGTCAGCAAGTGATCAGCCGGGGAGGGCAGCTTCTTCCGCGGGAGAGGGCGCACCGGGGACATGTGAGCAGACCAGGTGGTTGGCTGATGGGGATGGATAGGGGCAGAGGTGGTGGTGGTGAAAGGAAGAGGAAGGGAGGAAGAGGTGGTGGGTAAGCGAGGGTAGCGGCTAGCGGCGCCGGCGGCGGCTCCCTGATCCAGGATCAGGTGCCTTCTTCTCCGTGGACAGCGAGTTAATTGCAAGGAAGTACCACACTTGAGGCAGTTGTAACGGATCAGTACCACTATTCAGATTTTTTGCAAGTCAGTACCACGTTTGAGGCTAATCGTTGCAAAACGGGCTAAGTGCCGTATTGACGCTGTATCTGACCATGCGGCCCCGCCTGTCAGGTGACACGTGGCATGTTTTTTTGCAGATAAGACCCCGCATTGCACTTAATGACGCAAATGCCCCTGCGAAGTTAAAAAAGGAAATTGGCGCGGCCGGGATTCGAAACCGCGCAGGCCCTGCCACTACGCTAGCCCATGTTAGCTACTGTAATAATATAGTAGCTTAATATATTAGGTAACCGTAAAATAAATAAAACAAACGGAAAAATCTCGCGTTTGCGCTGATTTTCGAACCTGCGCCTGCGACTGAAATAAAGAGCAAGCCAGCAACTACACTAGAGAGATGCTCGCGTCAGACTAGTGGCATTCTTACATTTATCTAGTATGGACACGTCCTATCCTTTTTTCATTTTTAATATTTTTTTGTTTCACATTTCTTTTTTAATATAGGTTTAGTATATGCAATATTTTTTGTAAATACAAACTAAACATTATTATATAACTACACACTGAACATTCTTGTATAATGTACGATGGACAATTTTGTTATACACACTGAACATAAATATACAATGAAATTTTTAAAAAAATGCATAAATTCTTTTTTTTGCACGTGTTTTTTTTCTGATTTCTTTTATCTTTTTCAGATCTTTGGATTTTCATATTTTCAAATTTTTCAGTTTTCATATAGGTTTAATATGCAAAAAAGGTTGTAAATACACACTGAACATTATTCTATAAAAATACATTGAACATTATTGTCTAATATACGATGAACAATTTTGTTATATACATTGAACATTTTTTTAATATACAATGTACTTTTTAAAATATATAAATTACATTTTTTTTGTATACGATACACACACTATGTACGACGCGCTCTATTTATCTTTTTTGTTACCGTATAGAATATTTACACGTGCTACTTAAATAGTGGAACACTGGCGGCGCAGCGGTAGTGAGCGCGTGTTGTGTCGCCCTCGTCGCGGGTTCTATTCCCGGCTGCGGCGTGCCCTCTCTGCGATCGCTGCTTTTTTATTCGTTTTATTTATTCAATCGTCTAATTATATAAGAAGTTAGTATCCTAACTAAGCATCTCACCGGACCTAGCGTAGTGGCAGAGCCCATCCGTCGGAACAGGGAGGGCGCGGGTTCGATCCTTGCCGCGTCAATTTTTTATTTTTAACTTCGCGGGGGCATTTGCGTCATTAAGTGCAATGCGGGGGTCTTATCTGCAAAGACAACATGCCACGTGTCACCTGACAGGCGGGGCCGCAAGGTCAGATACAGCGTCAATACGTCAGTTAGTCCGTTTTGCAACAATTAGCCTCAAACGTGATACTGACTTGCAAAAAATCTGAATAGTGGTACTGATCCGTTACAACTGTCCCAAGTGTGGTACTTCCTTGCAATTAACTCGTGGACAGCCAATGGAAAAGAGAAGGCGTATAATTACAGGGAAGTGTGAACTGATGGAGGGTTCGATCCTTGCCGCGTCAATTTTTTATTTTTAACTTCGCGGGGGCATTTGCGTCATTAAGTGCAATGCGGGGGTCTTATCTGCAAAGACAACATGCCACGTGTCACCTGACAGGCGGGGCCGCAAGGTCAGATACAGCGTCAATACGTCAGTTAGTCCGTTTTGCAACAATTAGCCTCAAACGTGATACTGACTTGCAAAAAATCTGAATAGTGGTACTGATCCGTTACAACTGTCCCAAGTGTGGTACTTCCTTGCAATTAACTCGTGGACAGCCAATGGAAAAGAGAAGGCGTATAATTACAGGGAAGTGTGAACTGATGGAGATGAGATTACAGGCGGAAAACGTACTCGGTTGTATATTACTGGACACCAGTAATATACGGTTGTAAATTTGTTACGGTTGTGAAATTTTACGGGGCTTCCAAGCGGGGCCTAAATGTCTAGAGATAGTTCTGAATCAGATAATATAGATTCTAAGGATTACACCCATCGAATTACAGAGGTCATCGGCAATCTATCAGCCAGCTTCCGAGAAAGGCATTAACAGTTCAGCGACTTTGCTGCATAGCAGGGCAAACAAGCAAACATAACAGTCCTTGACCAGCGGCAGCACGGTACACGAATCACACATAACTACCCTTAACCAGTACTCCCTCCGTTCGGAATTACTTGTCGCAGAAGTGGATGTATCTAGACGTATTTTAGTTCTAGATACATCCATTTCCGAGACAAGTAATTCCGAACGGAGGGAGTACTATGTATCTCACCAGCCTACAGCCCTACAGGGTCTATCACATACAAGATAATCAACTCTAGACTGAAGTTGATTATACAAGACGGCTAATCAAGTACAATGGTTCTGACGCTACTTCGCACTAGTGGTACTAGTGGAAGTAACTGTGAACTCAAGATCTTGCGTCTTTCTTCTGGATTTGGGTACTGCGAATCAGCCCACCTGAGCACAAAGTCATAGATGGCTTCTTCAGGTAAAACCCCGAGGTCGTTCCTTGATAAGATGGCTACGATCCCTGCAAGAGGGATCCTCATCAGTTCGTCTTGTAACCTGAAATGCAACAAAACCAAATGGGGATCACTTAGTTGACATAATTGTTTTTTTACAAGAATGTCGACATGCTTACTAACAAAGGAAAAGAAAAGGGTATCTCAATCCAATGGGGTTACTCACTTTGTTGACAGGAAATCCTTGTATCTTTCAGCAAAGAATTTCTTGGCTGCCTCTGCCAGGGCAGGTGCCATTGAAATGGAGTATGGTAGATCTAGGCACAGCACTGCAGATTCTGGGGTCATAGGCAAGCTTGTGAGCAACTGACCGCAAAGCTTAATGCAAGAAACGACCTCATATTTGTCAGCGGCCATCAATATATCAACCAGATGAGTGGGCTCAGTTGTTGGTGTCAACTTTCCACTATACATAAAGTACAAAAGCTCCATGAAGGCATTTTCCTCTGTTCCCAGTAGGAAATGAGAACAAGAAGGAATTAGGATAAATGAAACAGTTCAATAAATCTCAAAAAGTAACATTACATAAAGGGGCACAAAGGAAAGGGGCAAGCTATTTTTATGCCTGATGAAGAATCTAAGAGTACATTGACGCTCTTACCTGAATCAGCGATTCGAAGTGTTGCCTGTCCCTTGTCAGACTCTTTCATGCCGTTTGAGAAAAGCTAAGAAGCATTGAGCTTATCAGAAAGCTAAGTAAAGTGGCTATAGAAAAAATGCATTTCAGAATGTCATCAAAATTACCTTGAAAAAGAAAGGACTTTTTGCAGCAAGAATCGCCGAATTGATATGCATGGTAATGACTCGTAAAATTGGTGCAGCCATCACTATAGAAGAAGAATCGACACATTCTCCTTCATCGCCTGCAAAATACCAATGTAAGATAAATAAAGAGAAAGTGCGCAAAATTAGGGGAGTGGAAGCTTTGTAACGAAATTACTAGACAAGATTTTTGCTGTTCAAATATTTGGAACAACATGTCCTCTATGTCGCACATTCATTTAATCAACCTTTAGAAAAAGCGACAAAATGTTGAACGTATAAAAAACTGGCACCTATTGAGCTGCATCAAGCATCATAAGCACACTCGTATATTGGCGAGTAAAGTATTCACAAATATTACCACGGGGATCCTATTAAAATTTTGTTCAGCTTGCACTCAAGTGACAAAAACCAGATCAAGTCTTGCATTATTATCTTCTTTTATCTGATTATATTAATTAGTATTCCATACCACCCAACCAACTAGAAGCAGTAGCACGGTATCTCGCTAGGACTGGGTCATAAATAGTATGTTGCTCGTTTATGAAAAAAGAACAGTCAACTAAGTACTAAATATTTGATCAATGGATTGCGCTAGTAGCCTAGTACTGTACCAACATTACCGGTGTGTATGACAGTCTACAAGTGTTCGTACTAACTAAAAGTAAGTGATTAACTGATTATGAGCAGACTAATATTGACTGTAAATGTATCAATGCAAAAACAACAGAAATTGAGATGAAATGTGGAATAGAGAACAGAGAACAGGGAGCTCCTCCTCTACACCTCCTAACTGAATATATTTCTTATTCGCAAAAAACAACTAAAGACATTTCTTCATATCCATGTATACATTCAGAAATAACACTTTTGATGAATCTGTCCTTCTACTTGTGTTGGACCTTTGGATGCTACTCCCTCCGTTCCTAAATACTCCCTCCATTCGGAAATACTTGTCCTAGAAATGGATAAAATAGATGTATCTATAACCAAAATAAGTCTAGATACAACCATTTCGAGGACGAGTATTTCCGGATGGAGGGAGTATAAGCCCTTTTAGAGATTCCAATATGGACTACGCACGGAGCAAACTGAGTGAATCTACACTCTAAAATACGTCTATACACATCCGTATGTAGTCCCTAATGAAATCTCTAAAAAGACTTATATTTAGAAACCGAGAGAGTACATTCAGAGATATAACAACTGCAGATTCAATGTAGCAATCAAGCAAATCACGTTTTTCTTGAGAAAGATGTGAAATAATTGATCAGCTTATTCCTTCGATCTGAGCCTTAAGAATCGTGCTGCCTGGAGGGAGTAAATCTTTTTAGTAATGGTATATGATGCAGTCTGCTGAACACTACTGCCACACCCAAATATGTGGCCACAGATGTGCTGCATCCAAATTAGTCGCCTGGATTACATCGTAGAGCACACGCGTACAGCTCGAAATCCAAACTTTTTTTATTAAAGAAAAACATCCCCTCTGTTTCGCTCCCCCTTTACCTACCCACAGATCCCTAACGAACAAACAGAGCTGAAAATCACACAAATCCAGATCCGAGTTGCGTGCAGGTTTAATTGCGCGCAAAGAAGGGGAGGAAATGCGATCGATCTGGCGGGGGTGCTGTGCTCACTTTTGTCGTCCTCGCGGCGGCGCTTGCGGCTGGCGGCGTCGTCGCTGCCGACGACCTCGACCCGCAGCTTCTTGTCGGAGAAGGCCTCCTTGTCAAAGGCGAACTCAAAGCTCTCGCCCACCACCGCCTCCTCCGCCCCCGCCCCGGCCATGCCGCTCACCTCTGGAAGCGCCGCTGCCGACGGCCGTAATCGGAGCGAGCTAGATGAGCTGGAGGCGCAGGAAGAAGGGGAAAGGGACTGCTGTCTTCAGGGCCGAGACTGATGGTAAGAGAGACGAGGGGAGGTGAGGTCGTTCCTTTCATTTCTCCGCCCATAAAGTGTCTTGCATTAAATCAATTAAATCAAATTAAATTATCTAAAAAAATCAAATTAAATTATCTAAAAAAATCAAATTAAATATTTTTTAATACAGTACAGACACAAACGCTCATAAATACGCGCATACACTCACCCACCCCTATGAACGCACACACGCACACCCTACCCCTATGAGCACCTCCGAAAGACTGAGCCGGCATATAATCTTGAAATTTACGAAGTCGACGGGAACATCTCCTCTCACTGAATGCGCATCGCCGGGAATACTGTAATAATCCACGAATAAATGCGAGCACCAGGTCTTGAACCCTGATGGGTTAAGGATACCACAGTCCCTCTAACCATTCAACCACAGGCTGGTTAGCATCAAATTAAATCTTTTGCAAGGCCCCATCGATGGGTGTAAAGTAATTGCATTAACTCAATCAAATTGAATCATTCTAGCTACATGTCGGACACGGGCAATCAAATTAAATCTTCTGCAGTAACTCAATCAAATCAAATTACTTTCTGCATTAAAATATGATTGGCGTAAATTATATGTCGAGCAATATTGATGTTAAACCACTAGAATAAGTATGTCACCGTTGCAATGCACAAACAATTAGCTAGTTTTTTTAGTAAATGTCAGCCTTCATTTACCCATCAAAATACACAACACTCCTAGCTAGTGAAGTAGAAGGTCAAAAACAATTCAGCCCTCATGTCATCCTTATGTGGGCGACTCGAGGGCGATTAGGATTTTCATCGTGTTGTCAACTCTTCCCTCGCCGTTGTTGGCGAGTGTGGCAATGATATCTTGTGTGCTTCTTCATTGCTCGAGTGAAGGACTTCTAGAGCATTGAGGCATTGCCAATGATGATCATAGGTGTTGGTTGTGTGTCCTCGGTCGTGGGGACGGCGAGGCGATAATAGGTGCGGAATGTGACATGACCTATTATGTTGGTCTTCAATGCCTGATCTGAAGGTAATCGCCCTTCCACAACCTTTGGCCCACATTCCCGCCGAATCTTGCCGCACAAGACCTTTAGTTACCGATTTTGCTTCAGACCAAAACAGATGATACGAAATCATGACCAGGATGAACCCCCGCTCAACCACGTTGGTGGACACATAAACGGATGTTGCAAGCACCGACTATGTCAATTCTCCCCTCGCCCCTCCCTCGGCCCTGGTGAAACCTACGTACTATGGGTTCGAATTTGTCGGTGTCGCCTACTCCTTGGGGGTGTTGACTAGGGTAAGGGGTGCATATACTTGTGGTGTTATGGTCTATAGGTGCCGACCAACAACAAGGTTTAGGAGGCGTCTCTATTATTGCAGTCTCGTGAGTCTGTCGTGTTTGCTATCCTTTGTTTCGGTGCTCAGTTGTATGTGTCCTTATGCCCTGCCGATGAGCCGCCACCCTTGATCTTAATTTGGAGAGAGGGGCTCTGACAGTAGTGTTGCGACGACACGTGGTGTACATGTGCCTTCACAATGACGGTTCGCCTCACTCGTGATGCTAGTCATTCCTTTTAACTTTTTGCGCCTTCTAATCCATTGTTCCAGTGCCAAAAGTTTGTCCCCTTTCTTCTTGGTTTGTCGTGAGGAGATGATACGCGACCAACATGCTTTGCCCGGTTCGATGAGGAGGTCGTGTGCTGATGGTGGCCTCGAAGATCAACACCTCTCCCTGTTTCTAGGGTGAGCGCCTCCTTTAGTTCGATGGTATGACGTCCTCGAGCTAGGACGAGGGGGGAGGGTCCCTCATCAACAAGGCAAGGGGGAAGGAGTGTGCATGTTTTTCTCAACTTATAAAGTTGTCGCCAACGTGATCGCGTTCAAGCTACTGGTTGTTCATGTGATGTAGTTTATGTCTACTGTTTTGGTGTTCGAGCGCTAAGGGTGACACCATCTTAAGCTGCACATTGTTTTCTAGGTTTTTATGTTGCATCGTGTGTTGTGTTGTAAGCCGTTTCCGACATCCTTGTATCTTACAATTCCTAGTCGATTGATGACTTCATTAATTCAAAGTCGGGCTCGCCTCAAGCCCCCCATTGAATTTTTTTATACCCACTAGCCTATCAAACTTACTTCTCTTCTGCCCTCTGGAGTAGCACCCCCGGAGGAGCCCTTGGCGTCGCCAGGGGTTAAGGCTCCCTGGTCGGCCAAAGAGAGCGATGGGGGGCTATGGCTCATGGTGAGATGCTATGCCTGATTAGCTTTTTCCAACGCTAACCTAATTTGGGCGGCATGGTTTCAACAAAGGTTAAGAATGACTGGATTCTATTTCGGGACAGGTTAAACTCCAACGCAAACATGCAGCATACTCCCTCCGTTTCAAAATATTTGTCTTTCTAAGCATTTCAAATGGACACAACATACAGAGGTATGTAGACATATTTTAGAGTGTAGATTCACTCATTTTGCTCCGTATATAGTCACTTGTTGAAATCTCTATAAAGACAAATATTTGAGAACGGAGTGAGTAAAATACATCGCTCCAAGTAACGATTTCAGGCTCAAAGATCAGCCTCCTTCGGAACCTAACTCTGTCGTGAGTCCCCGATGACTCCATCTGGGCATCTGGCCCATAGTGCTGAGTCATCTGGCCCATAGTGCTGCTTACCATCCTTCGGAAATTAATGGAATGCATGGAATATCAAAGTCTTCCATGACATAAGCATCCACAATTCCTTTGCCATTGAGAACATTATTTCTGTTTTTACATTATGAACTCCTTGGTTTAAAAGAACCGAGCGAAAATGTTGTCGCCCCATTGTGGCTTCAATACCTCTCCTTGTGCACGATAGTGACTATACAATGTCCAATCTGTACTTGTAACCAATTGACCCTGGATTCTTTCCAGCGCCCCACAAAGTACTCACTCCGTTCGGAATTACTCGTCCAAGAAATGGATGTATCTAGATGCATTTTAATTGTAGATAATCCATTCTTGTGACAAGTAATTCCGAACAGAGGGAGTAATTTGCACTAGGTCTGGAAGCACAAACATAATATCCTGCTCTGTCAGCAACACTTTCAAGTTTCAACCATGTACTGAGATACTAAAAGGTGAACAGCAACAGAAGAATATACGCAGAAAACATGGATCTTGAAGGTCACTTTCAGCTGAAGCTTTGCTCCAGTTGCGGTTCAATGGCAAGTGGCAACCTACTGACAACAATAACAACATTCAGGTAAGGGAACTAGACACTCAACTAACTGAGCAAACATTCGAACATTTCACTGCATCAAGGTTTCTTCATCTGCAGAGCACCAGATTTGTGAACATTGATCTATACTATACAGCAGCATTATTTCATCCCGGGGGCACATGTTGCCAAAGTTCGTATTACCAGAGCACACAAACTATAGCATAACTTAGATTACAAGGATGATAGCATAACCTTCTGGGCATACATAAAAGTTTTGCGACTGGTAAGAGTATGCAAGGTGGTGAAACCTCCAGCATGAAATTCTAGATATTTACATGAGACATTAACTCCAGTCACCAAAAGAGAGCAAAGCAAATGCTAGCAAATAACTAGTGCCTGGTTCACTACAAGAAATATGTCAACTTATGACCTTCTGTCAGTGACCCTCGAAGAATTGGTCATAAATTTATGACCATTTCAGACCAATTGGTCAAAAGCTGTTCGGGGCTCCAAACCCTAAACTATTGCGACCATTTTGGTCGAAGGTCGTAATTTCTCACACGAAAAGGTCATAAAGCAAATAGCGCTAGTCCGCTGCCTTATTTCTAGTTGTTAACGACCAATATAAATGGTCATAGCCTTGTAAATTGTGGTGGGTTGCTATGACTAGGCGCCACCTCATCGGTTTGCCTATGTGGCATGTCCATGTGGCGTTTTTGCCCTAGGTTGTGAAGCAACCTATATTTCTGTCATTCCCAAAATTCCCAAAAAAATCTCATAAATTCTTTGGGTCATATCTTCGTCAAATATGTAAAAACCTTCCTTGCCTAGTTCAAAAATAATTCAAAAATATTCATTTTCCTATTCTGTTCATAGTAACAGTTTGTGAAGGAAGTACCACTTTGGCATGTCCAAATAGTATCTATTTTCTACAGTGCTTTCCTATGCCCAAATAACCATCCTCCACCAAATGCCAGCTCAATCCATTCATTATTTTCAGCCAAGCTTCAACATTCGTATTTATGTCCAGTGTGGTGGTTTGCAAAGCAAGTACCAGCTAGGCTCCTCCTTTTGAGCTGAAAATTTGTGAAGACGGTCTTCTTAGTAACTGATCATCCTCAGCCAAAACTCACGCCCATTAGCCATGTACATTTCCTGTACCGCTAATCAAACACTTGGCTGCTAATTCATGTTTGAGCATCGATCGGTATCCTCGTGAGAATCTTATGTTGTAATTTTCTTCCTAGCACCTACATGGGGAGTGCCCAACCCACTAGACATGACTAGGCCACCCAGAACACATGGCAACGCCACGGTCACGCGGTGACCACACGATGGGCATGCGAGCTTACGCGCTCTAGAGTTCGGGCCCTCGGCCACTGTCCAAACCTCGATGTCTCTCCATCAAACCATGTATTTCTGATTAAATAGGTACTTATGTACCTAGAAATGATTTTTGAAAAAAATAAAGAGCAAACTATGATGCAGCTGCAGTTCAAATTTGACCCGCTTCGGTGAATCCATGAAATTTGTCTTTTCACCAGAGGTGGATCAAAAAAATTTACACCAAACCATTTTGTCAATTGTGCATTAAATATGGCCTAGTATTTTATAAAAATGATTTGGTCCAATTTTGCAACAATAATTTGGTAGTTCCTTCACAAAAAAACCTCCTTTCGGGCACTCGAAAAATGGAAAATGGTTTTTTCGTCCAACGAAAATGAAAACTTCCTTAGGGAACATTGTTTGCCATTCCAATATGCACCCTTGTGCACAATATGAGATCATTTGAACAAACTATGCCATGGATGTGGCCATAAGATTGGTCATTTGGCTTGAAAGCCATGAATCCTGACACTTGATAGCTCACTACGAGAACACTTTTTAAAATAATTACCGTATTACAAGTTTATTATTTTTCCTGGAAACTTGGTCACATATAATGACACAATGCGAAGGTTTTCCTATTTTTTGATTTTTTTTGAATTTTTTATGCCCGTTTCAAAATGCGGTCAAAACGGCGGGCTTGACCGTTCCTAGCTAGTGGTTGAATCTTGGAATTTTTTTGGTGTTTCTATGATTAAATAGGTACTTATGTACCTAGAAATGATTTTTGAAAAAAATAAAGAGCAAACTATGATGCAGCTGCAGTTCAAATTTGACCCGCTTCAAATTGAATCCATGAAATTTGTCTTTTTCACCAGAGGTGGATCAAAAAAATTTACACCCAACCATTTTGTCAATTGTGCATTAAATATGGCCTAGTATTTTATAAAAATGATTTGGTCCAATTTTGCAACAATAATTTGGTAGTTCCTTCACAAAAAAACCTCCTTTCGGGCACTCGAAAAATGGAAAATGGTTTTTTCGTCCAACGAAAATGAAAACTTCCTTAGGGAACATTGTTTGCCATTCCAATATGCACCCTTGTGCACAATATGAGATCATTTGAACAAACTATGCCATGGATGTGGCCATAAGATTGGTCATTTGGCTTGAAAGCCATGAATCCTCACACTTGATAGCTCACTTCTGAGAACACTTTTTTAAAATAATTACCGTATTACAAGTTTATTATTTTTCCTGGAAACTTGGTCACATATAATGACACAATGCGAAGAATTTCCTATTTTTTGATTTTTTTTGAATTTTTTATGCCCGTTTCAAAATGCGGTCAAAACGGCGGGCTTGACCGTTCCTAGCTAGTGGTTGAATCTTGGAATTTTTTTGGTGTTTCTATGATTAAATAGGTACTTATGTACCTAGAAATGATTTTTGAAAAAAATAAAGAGCAAACTATGATGCAGCTGCAGTTCAAATTTGACCCGCTTCAAATTGAATCCATGAAATTTGTCTTTTTCACCAGAGGTGGATCAAAAAAATTTACACCCAACCATTTTGTCAATTGTGCATTAAATATGGCCTAGTATTTTATAAAAATGATTTGGTCCAATTTTGCAACAATAATTTGGTAGTTCCTTCACAAAAAAACCTCCTTCGGGCACTCAAAAATGGAAAATGGTTTTTTCGTCCAACGAAAATGAAAACTTCCTTAGGGAACATTGTTTGCCATTCCAATATGCACCCTTGTGCACAATATGAGATCATTTGAACAAACTATGCCATGGATGTGGCCATAAGATTGGTCATTTGGCTTGAAAGCCATGAATCCTCACACTTGATAGCTCACTTCTGAGAACACTTTTTTAAAATAATTACCGTATTACAAGTTTATTATTTTTCCTGGAAACTTGGTCACATATAATGACACAATGCGAAGGTTTTCCTATTTTTTGATTTTTCTTGAATTTTTTATGCCCGTTTCAAAATGCGGTCAAAACGGCGGGCTTGACCGTTCCTAGCTAGTGGTTGAATCTTGGAATTTTTTTGGTGTTTCTATGATTAAATAGGTACTTATGTACCTAGAAATGATTTTTGAAAAAAATAAAGAGCAAACTATGATGCAGCTGCAGTTCAAATTTGACCCGCTTCAAATTGAATCCATGGAAATTTGTCTTTTTCACCGAGGTGGATCAAAAAATTTACACCCAACCATTTTGTCAATTGTGCATTATATATGGCCTATTATTTTATAAAATGATTTGGTCCAAATTTGCAACAAATATTTGCTAGGTCCTTCACAAAAAAACTCATTTTGGATACTCGAAAATTAGAAAATGAATTTTCTGTGCAAAGAAGATGAAAGCTCTATTTTGAATATTGTTTGTCATTTTAATATGCACACTTATGCAAAAATACGAGATCATTTTGACAAAATATTCCTTTGTTATGTTTAGGAAAATCAGAGTGGATTGGATGGACCAATGAGATGCGAGGAACGGCCTTCACGTGGATCACCAAATTGGACTCAATCTGAGCCATCCGTGGCGCACCCATCAAACGGTGGAGCTTCTCCCGAGAAAAAAAACCCTAACTCACCCACCCACCTCCCTCGAGCCCCAGATCCCATCGACCCACTCTTTCCCTCCCTCGACCCCAGATCCCCTCTCTGTCGATCCCTCAGATTCCGGCCGCCACGCCTTCGCCTCCATCCTCTCCCCAACCCCGGTCGGCCTCCACTCCACTCCACCACCGGCGCCAACCCAACCACCGCGCCCCCCCTCCTTTCTCCTCACCCAAGAACGAGAGGGAGAGAGAGCCGACGGTCGATCCACTCCCGGCCACCGCTGCCTCCACGCGTCTCGCTGCCAGGGCCGGGCGAGAGCTCGCCGGCCGTCGTCGAGGTAAGCGACGCCTGGCTCCTCCCACCTGTCGCGCCAGGCATTTGCTCTTGCCCTCGCCCGGGATCGACCTCGAGCTATGGTTTTGCGGCCGCAGATGTCGTCCGAGGCGGCGAAGGTGGTGGTGCCGAGTCGGTCCTCCTCAAGAGGAAGCGGAGGAGCTCTGGGCCAACTCCTCTCACCTTCGGCAGCAGAGCGGCATAGGACCCTCCGGTGACCAACCATGGAGATTTCCCTAGGGTTTTGGTCGGCGCGTCTCCGGTGGCATTCTCCGTGAGCCTCTGACTTCTCCGACGACCCACATGGTACGCCCTCCTACTCCAGCCCCTCGACTCCCTATCCTGCTCTTCCTCTTATTCCCTTTCCTCATCTTATTTTTCGGATCTACTGATCCGATTCTTGTGGTCGGTGTGATTCAAGGAGATGAGCCGGCGTGGCGATGGCTGGTGGGGCGGACGAGGACTCAAGCCCTTCTTTTTCACCTTGGCTGCTCTGACGTCATGCAGCTCACCAGCTCCCAGAACGACAAGCTCGAGGCCCACCTCCGCTCCAACGCCCGATCAAGACCATCGTGCGTGCCTCCCTCTCCTCATCGTTTACGGATCGCGTCATGCTTGATTTGATTTGTCCATGCGAGTAGAAGAAATGTCATCGGAAAGGGATCGATATGATTTTGAGCCCCTAGTCGCTTAGCGTAATCTATGCCTTGCTTGATTTGAACATAATCCGTAGTCCTCGCTCTGGATTGTAGTAACTCGTCATTACAAAGATATGAATCGATTACTTTTAGTAGTATTTGCCATTTGAACAAGCTACCGTTATCCGAAACATATGGACTGGTCACTTGCTTCATTGTGTAGTTGAATGGATTGGATATAAGGGATGATTTTACAAGTAAATGTGAAAATTGGGACTATGAATTATTTTTGCAACTTGTTTCTGTGTTCCATGTGCATGTTTGCAGCATCAGTTTTGCCACGACAAAATGATGCACATTGTATTGAACATTTCTGATCATGTTGGCGTGGGCTATAAGTCTACGTTAACATGATTTTATCCATTCAACTACCTGCTTGCTCACTTCATGGCACTTGAGAACATTCATGTTATGTTTTATCCATTCTTACATTCTGGCATCTAGTACTTCAACGATCTCAGAGTGCTCCGTGGCGGTTTAGGACATGCTTATCCTTGCAAAAAAAATTGAGCTCAAGCAATACTAATGTTTATATCTATCATTCAGTACTACTGTTTATATCTAAACAAGACCTTATGATTTACACAGGTCGGGTTGTCGCAGGTTCCATGGAGCCCCCCTCCCCTCGTCAAGCTCGGCGCCAACAGCGAGGAGCTGCTCTTCGCTTCGCCTCGCCTCGCACAAGCGACATCGTCAGGCTGCAAGCAAATATTCCTGTCTGCTCTTTCACTAGTGTCAACCCTTGCTTTCATTGTTAATAATACACGTATGCTCCACAACTAATACACAAGATGCATTTCCATCCCATCTAGTAGGTGCTGACTCGATGCAAACAAATAAAATAAAATGAGTAGGTGTTGACTGCTCACAGCCCATATATGCTGAACGATACTAGCTGCTGTACCAATGTGATGTTGCTTGCTTGATTGATGACTGGTTGTCATTAACTAGAAAAGAGAAGAAAACCTTGCCAATTTAGTTCTGTTCGATTTAGTTCTGTTCTATACTATTGATAACTATCCTGTCAATACATGCTTGTTCTGTAACTAGTTGTCTCGATTGTTCAAATGATAATTAAGTTGTGTTCGATTGATGTCCTGCTAGCTGCTACTTTTAATTTTTACTGTCATGATGTTGATACTTCTTAGAATATGTTCAGTGCCTTAATTCTAGTAGTATTTGTTATCAAAAACATGATTGTATTGTGAGCCATCAAGTTCTTGGAGTCTTCTTAGAGCTTGCTGGTATTTACCTTTTTCCACCAATATAATATTTGCTAATATTTACTCCTCATGGTTGCTACTGTTATCCATGCCCTCATGCTTCAGGATAGACTCCTAGCTGCTTGTGTATCTGTTTATTATTCTGTTCATTATTCTTTTCCTAGCTGTTCTTTGTTGGAAGATATTGCTTTCATTCTGAATTGGCAGCCATGATAACGATCATTTTCATTCTTCTACAGGAGCTCTAGGTTGAAGAAGTTAAATGAAGGGAACGCTTCATCTTTATAGCTAGTTTTATGTTCCTGTGTATTTTATGTTCCTGGGTGTTGTACTTCATAGCAGCAATTCCTGGATGATGTGAACTATGGCATGATTGTAATATATATAATATACTCATTTTGGTCGTCATTTGTGAAAATTTGTGTGATTGAAATACTCAAAATATTGATCATTTATTGTTTTTTTGAGGTGATGATCCTTAATTGCTGATACATCAGAAATGAAGCAAATACTATTTGGGCCCTAAAAGGCCACAAATCAAACAATTCAGAAAAAATGAAAAAAAATCGCTTAAAAATCAATTGTGAAAAGGTGAAGGCCAAGAAAATAAAAAGGCCTAGGCCCAAAAATAACGAGGCTGAAATGTTGGGCTTGGCCCATCTACCTAATCAAAATTAATATGAGAAAAAAACACGAATAGGCCGAATTGTTGGGCTAGGCCCATGTAGAAAACCGAATTGGACCGGGCTGAATCTTGTGCCACATCAGCTTGCCACGCTGGATGCCTACGTGGCCTGAGGAAGTTGCTAGTGACCAAAAATTTGGTCAAAGAACCAACGACCTTTTACATATCACGAGAGAAGGTCGCTATAGTCGATTAATGACCCTCAGCTTTTGACCTTCTGTTTTTGGTCACAAAAAGGTCGCAAATGAAAAACTATGACCTTTCAGCGACCAATAGTGAGGGTCACAAGTTGACATATTTCTTGTAGTGGTTCAGCTTTCTTCATGTTTCAGAATAACAGGGGCTTCCCCTCTCGCTCACAGAAACAAAGAGGGACTTAAGCGAGGACCATAAAGCTTGAGGGTAATACATGCATCACTCCGGCTGTGGTGTTATCTTCACGTGAACTTGCAGGTGGAGTTTGTCATCAATGAAGTAAGGGTTGTCATCAGCGATGAGCTCCGACCAAGGAACCCTGCATCCAACAAGTTGCTTACTATCGGTGGTGGTGCTGCTGATGTGCTTGGTGACAAACTGCAGCGACGGTCTTGTCTTTACCCCAATCTTATAATCTACCGTCCCCCTTACTGCCCCCTTGTCTTCCAGCATGTTTACTGAAAGGCCAAAAATCTGGAGCTGCTCCGTCGCCATACAGCGTGCCGAGAGGTTGAAGCAACGCCCCACACAATGGAACGGCGGTGAAAGCATCGATCCTAATGGGAAAAGCCCGCAACACTTCTCACGCTTGATAGTAAAGTTAATTATACCAGACGGGTGATCAATTAGAATGGAATCGTTCATACTGAGAACTCGTGGCACTAGTGGAAGTAACCGTGAACTCAAAATATTGTGTCTTTCTTCTGAATTAGAGTACTGTGAACATGCCCACCTAAGCATGAACTCATAGACGGCTCCTTCAGATACAATCCCAAGGTGATTCCTTGATAAGATGGCCCGAATTCCAGCGAGAGGGACCCTCATCAGTTCATCTTGGAACCTGAAATGAGATGAAACCATGCAATGCCTTAAGATAGTAATTTTACAACAACAATGTCCACATGTTTCCTCAAAAAGAAAATGAGATATCTGAATCAAACGGGGATCACTTACTTTGTTGACAGGAATTCCTTGTAAGTTTCAGCAAAGAAGGTCTTGGCTGCCTCTCTGATGGTAGCTGCCAATGGAATGGTACATGGGAGATCTAGGCACCTCACTGCCGATTCTAGGGTCATAGGCAGGTCTATGAGCCCCTGACTACAAAGCTTCATGCAAGAAACAACCTCAAATTTGTCCGCAGCCATCAACATATCAACCAGAAGAGTGGACTCGGTTGTTGGTGTCAACTTTCCGGTATACATTAAGTGTAAAAGCGCCATGAAGGCCTTTTCCTCTGTTCCAAGTATGAAATGAAAGGAAAGGAGGCATAAGGTCTAATGAAACAGTTCAATAAATCTCAACCGGTATCAGTTAACTAAAAAAGTACTACATCCATGCATAAAAGATAGCTATCGCTTTTCTTGCCTAAAAAACGTCTTACATTTTGAGACGGAGGAGTACAAAAGAAAAGGGATAGCTATCTTTTATGCATGGATGAGTATGTAGTATGACCAGTGACTTTCAAGAATCAATTGGTTAAAACTATAGTGTGCAAATAATAAAACAAAATATCCAGTGTAGGGTCTATAGGGGAAATGAGAGTAACAAATTTGTCATGAAAAGAAGTGTGGCAGGAAACTCCAAAGCAGTCCACCTCTCAACAAGAAGTAATCGTTTCTTAACTTCTACAAGTAGTCATCTTTAAATTAAAAAATCAACAATATTTTAAAAAATAACAATAGCAAACTAGAAACATCAGTTATAAGATGAAGATTGTACTACACTAAACACTGTTACCTGAATCAGCAATCATAAGTGTTGCATGTCTCTGATCAGACTCTTTCATGCCATTTGAGAAAAGCTAAGAAGCATGAAGCTTATCAGAAAGCCAAGTCCACTGACTATATAACAAATCTATTTCAGGTCATCAGAATTACCTTGAGAAAGAAAGGACTTTTTGCAGCAAGAATTGCCGAACTAACATGTATGGTATTGACTCGTAAAACTGGTGTACCCATCACGGTACAAGAGGAGTCAATACCTTTTCCATCAGCGCCTGAAAAATACCTAGGTCAGATAAATAGAGAAATATGCAAAAATATTTGAAGCACCATGTTCTCTCTGTGGGCGGATTCATTAGTCAACCTTCAGAAATACAACAAAATGCTGAACATCACGAAAACTTGATGCTAATTTGGTTGCATAAGTCATAATAAGCATGAGAACCAACCAGTGCTCCCCTCCCCTCCCGCGACGCTCCCGCGGGCGTCCGGGGGGCAACCCTAGCGCCGCCGCCGCCACCCTCTCCTTCTCTCTCTCCTCCCTCGCCGCCGCCAAGGGGCACAAGCGGGCGAAGCCCGGTCGTCGCCGGCGGCGGCGGGGCCATCTCGTCTCCTTGCGTGGGGGGTGCGGCGCGGGCCGGATCTCGCCGGTGGGGATGCTGCGCTCGTGCCGGGCGTAGCGGTGCGGCGGCGCTCCGGAGTAGGCCAGCGACGGCGGCGTGGCGTCGGGCGACAGGCGGCATGGTGGTGGTGCAGCGGCGAGTGGTGGCGACGGCGGTTGCTTGCCAGCAGCAGCGCCTCGGCGCCTCGTCTGGCGCCGCTGGTCATGGCGGCCCTTCTCGCCGTGGCTCTCGGTGGAAGGGCGGCGCGGCAGCGGTGGAGGTGGCGGCCCTTGTCCGGCCGGCCCTTGCGGCTGGACGGCAGAGCTTCAGCGGAAGGCCTCCCGGTGGCCTCTCATGGATGCAGCTCGGCGGATCCCGGCGCCCTCCTCCTCGGCGTGGCGGTGGCGGCGCTCTCTTGCGGATCTGGGCCATAGGCCGCTCCTCCTCCTCCCCTTCCCCGCCATCTGGGCTCGGGTCCCCTTGAGGCGATGGTCGCGGCGGTTCGAGGTGGTTGGGCTCATGGATCTTGTCCAAGACGTGACCTTTGGGGCTTTCGGGGTGGTCCGGTGATGGGCGGCGGCCTGGCGGTGGGAGTCGCGTGGGTCGAGGCGGATCGCGCGACTTCGGATCTTGGCGTGCAACCACGGCCGCTTGGGTGGCATGGTTGCAGGTGGTTGGCCGACCGGGGATGCAGCGGAAGGGTGGAGCACTGGGGTTCATCACTTACCTGTCCGTTCACGGGTCGACGGTGGCGGCGTCCGCGGATGTCGTGTTCCTCCCTGCAGGCTCCGTCGTGGTGCTCTCACTCCTCCCGTCGTGTTCCGGGTGAAAACCTGATGTTTGGATCGGACGATGGCGACGGTCTGTGGTCGTGCCCTTCTTGGAGGCATCGTCTTGGAACCCTCGGTCCGGCGTGGTCCGTTGCACTTCTTCCCGGACGATCTCTCATCTTGATGGTGGTCTCCGTCGGCTACAAGCGGTGCTTTTTGCTCATTTCTGTTGATTCTTGGTAGTCGTTGAAGTTGTGTGTCGGTGCCCGGCATTCTTGTTTCTTGCCTTGGGTTGTGTGGCGTGCGTTTGTATCGGCTACTCGGATGTAAGTGTTGGTGCTTTATTTATAAAGCGGGGGAAACCCTTTTTCGGTACGGTAATAAGCATGATCCCGTGTCAGTGGGTACAGTAATCATAAACGTTGCCCCAGTGATCTTATTAGGTTTTTGTATAACTGCACCTGATGTAATAAAGTGAAAAACAAGACCGGTCTAATTTTATCAAATTATAAATAGTATCTCATACCTCCAAAAGTAACAAGTAGCAGTAGCATGTTATCTTGCCAGGATTGGCCTGTAAACAGGATGTTGCTCGAACGAAGAAACTGGCAACCAGGTCCTACCTATTTGATCAACGGACTGTGGCATACTGTGTGCACCACAGTCCACATGTATCTGTACTACTTAAAGGTAAGTGATTATCGGCATATTAATATATACATTAAATGTTCAATGAAAAAACAACTGAAATGCAGGCGAACCAAAAACAAAGCACAGAATAATGTTGAACTCAAATGCGGAACAGGGAGCCCCTCCGTCCACACATCCTCATTGCATTAAACAACCATTTCATGTTCCAAGTATACATTCAACAAGTCAATGAAACATTTCATAGTATACAATCTGTTCTTGGACCTCTGGAGTTACATTTAGAGATATAATGATTGGCAGATTCGATGTTAGCCATCAAGCAAATTTCCCCTCGGTTTATTTTTCTTCTGAAAGATGTGAACAAATTGATCACCATATATATCACTTAATCCAAGGCTGAAGTGTTGTGCTGCATACCGTCAGGGTACATGAATCACTTATAAGAAATTAAAGCACCCTTAAACAATATGCATCTCACCAGCCTACAGAACTATCACATACAAATTATTGTAAACCCTTTTAGTCGCCCAGTGGCAATTCTCAGTTTGAATGGTACGATGTAGCTTGAAAACCAACGCTACTAAGGGTGCTGACTGCTACATCCAAACATATGGCTGCAGATCTGCTGCATTTTAATTCTAGGGTACAGCTCGAAGTAGAAGCTAAAAATAATAAAATCCCTAAGAAAGAAACAGAACTGAAAACCCGAAATAGGCCAGAAGGCACTGACACAGGAGGCCCTGTACTCACCATTTTCCTCCTCGCTGCCGACGACCTCTACCCGCAGCACCCGGTCGGAGAAGGCCTCGTTGTCGAAGGCGAAGTCGAAGCTCTCGCCCACCACCGCCTCTGCCTCAGCCTCAGTAGGCGCGTCGTCTCGGAGCCTCTTGCGACGCATCCATATGACTGGCTTCCACCTGCCCTCCGCCATCCTACCCACCTCTGGAAGCGCCGGTGGCCGTAACCCTAGCTAGATCTCGCCGGAGGAAGAAGGGGAAAGATGGAGCGTATCCCTCCAATCCAGATGGAGCAGATCCAACGGTGAAGATGAAACAGAGGCAAAAGAATAGTACTATTAGGATTTGGTCTTATTTTTTGTTTTAGAAAAATAATCAAAAGGGCATCTTATATAGATCTCGTTGGACAGGCTGGACACAGAACCACCGGTATATATGTAAATAATAAAATTACATTGAAGTAACATATTTTTTAATTCAACTGAACAGACACCCTCGCCGTATCAGAATTTAAATACCGCAATAGCGACTCGCTGCTTGAGACGAGATCTAGATATCGCTGAAGAAGCATCGGCTGGACCATCACTCATTGCAGCACAGACTTGTAATCCATCAGCACCCGTCCAGAGAGTTGGAGAAAATGAACCATGTTGCAGAACAATCAAAAGAAAATGTCGAAGTCGCTGCACCAATAGCCAACCACTTTCGCTCCTTGACACATCAACTGCCAAGATCTCAGGAGAGCCAGCAAATCTGAAGACAAAACTCTCACAGGCACTTCGTCAATGCTGGACCAGACGTCATCAAGGTAGGTAGAGGCGCGAGAGGCTGACGCGCCATTGCCGCCACAACCTCATGGATCTTGTCACAAAACAAAACCTTCAAGGGGGAAAGACGAAACAAACATGTCTATACTCATCTTGCCACCTACCAGTCTGCCAGACAGGGAAGAGGGGGAGGACCGGGCCAGCGACATAGAGGAGATCTTTGACAGCAACAAATAGAGTTGAAAATTCATGGGCAGGACTTGGTCAGTTTCTACGCTTTCGGGGATAGTACAAAGTAACAACCAATGTGCTGGCCATGGCCGTGCCGTGCCGCGCCGCGCACGAGCCCTGCAGCTACCTACATCGCAGCACATGTTGCCCTGCCAAGCGCCACTGCCCCTGCGTGCGAGCTGTAGCCATGCCCTTGCTGCCACTTGCTTGTCGCCGCATCACATGCTTGGGATTCTTCTGCATCCTAGCCTCATAGTCTTCAGCATGTCAACAACTTTTTAGGTTACTCTGACACTCCATTTCTCTGTGGAGTTTCTGGATGTGTAAACTTTGAAACGATTCCGCGGTCACCAAGATGTTGAGTAAATTCATGACTAACATATTCGCCTCCACGATCTGATAGAAACTTAGTCTTTATCATGATGATTTTTAACTTTGTTCTCAAACTCCTTGAACTTTTCAAAAGTCTCAGACGTATGCTTATTAAATAGATATAACCATACCTGCCTAAGTCGTCAGTAAAAGTCACTAAGTAGAAATATCCATCACATACATCACTATGTATTATTTTCAACAATTCACCCGCCCGTGCGAAATGACCGGTAAAGGGTGTCTTAGTCATTTTTTCCACTAGACAAGTTTCGTATGTGCCGAATAATTCAAAAACAAAAGATGGTAAAACTCCATTCTTATGAAATCTTTGTATATGTTTCTTTCCAATGTGACCAAGTCGACAGTGCTACATAAAAGTGGTATACTCATTAGTCTTCATAAGACGTTTAGTTTCTATGTTATAGACATCATTCTCACATTCAAGATTCAAAACGAAGAAATCACCAAGCATGAGTGCAAATTCATACGACACATCCTTAAAATAAATCAAACAATCATTGTTCTCGAACTTATAAGAATATCCATCGTGTATCAGACATGATCCATAGATAATGTTTTTACACAATGTTGGAACGAAATAACATTTATTTAATTCTAAGATGAATCCTGAAGGGAGCCGTAGAGGCATGACGCCGACGGCTTGAGCGGAGATTCCAACACCATTCACGACACACATTACGACTTCATTAGTTTCTAGCTTGCGAACCTTCTGAAGCCCATGCATTGTTTTGCAAATGTGAGCAACTAATCCGGTATCAAATACTCATGACTTAGGTGCTACCAAGCAAATGTGAATGATATTAACTTGTATAACATGTATACCTTTCCCGGAAGATCCAGACTTCTTCTTATCCGCCATATAATTCTTACAATTCCTATTCTAGTGTCCCTTGGCCTTGCAGTAGAAATACTCGTTGTCCTTGGTGGCTCCACCCTTAGACTTTTTATAGGGTTTGGTCACAGCGCCTCCCTTGCCTTCTTCTTAAAACTGGTTATCTTATTTACCGCATCACATGCTTGTGATTCTTTTGCATACTAGCCTCCGTAGTTTTCAACATGGTAACAACTTGTTAGGTTACTCGGACACTCCAGGATGTGTAAACTTTGAAATGATTCCACGTTCACTAAGATGTTGAGTAAATTCATGACTAACATATTCGCCTCCACGACCTGATAGAAACTTAATCTTTATCATGATGATTTTAACTTCGTTCTGAAACTGCTTAAACTTTTCAAAGGTCTCGGACATATGGTTCATTAAATAGATATAACCATACCTACTCAAGTCATCAGTAAAAGTCACTAAGTAGAAATATCCATCACATATAGTATTATTTTCAATAATTCACCCGCCCGTAAAGAATGACCGGTAAACGGCGTCTTAGTCATTTTCTCCACTAGACAAGTTTCGTATGTGTCAAGTATTTCATAATCAAAAGATGGAAATCCATCCTTATGAAGTCTTTGTATGCATTTCTTTCCAATGTGACCAAGTCGACAGTGCTACATAAAAGTGGTATTCTCATTAGTCTTCGTAAGACGTTTAGTTTCTATGTTATAGACATCATTCTCACATTCAAGATTCAAAACGAATAAATCAGCAACTATGGGTGCAAATCCATAAGACATATCCTTAAAATAAATCAAACAATCATTGTTCTCGAACTTATAAGAATATCCATCGCGTATCAGACATGATCCATAGATAATGTTTTTACACAATGTCAAAATGAAATAACATTTATTCAATTCTAAGATGAATCTTGAAGGGGGGCGTACGTAGAGGCATGACGCCGACGGCTGAGCGGAGATTCCAACATCATTCCTGACACATATTACGACTTCATTACTTTCTAGCTTGTGAACCTTCTAAAGCCCATGCATCGTGTTGCAAATGTGAGCAACTGATCCCGTATCAAATACTCATGACCTACTGTTGGTGCTACCAAGCAAAATGTCAATAATATCAACTTGTATAACAGGTATACCTTTCTCGGAAGATCCAGACTTCTTCTTATCCGCCAAGTAATTCGTACAATTCCTATACTAGTGTCCCTTGGCCTTGCAGTAGAAATACCCATTCTCCTTGGTGGCTCCGTCCTTAGACTTTTTATAGGGTTTGGTCACACCGCCTCCCTTGCCTTTCTTCTTAAAACTGGTGATCTTGTTCACCGCATCACATGCTTGGGATTCTTCTGCATACTAGCCTCCATAGTCTTCAGCATGGCGACAACTTGTTAGCACTCATCTCCATTCCTTTCATGTTGTAGTTGATGACAAAAGTGTCGAAAGACACGGGTGGGGGGAGGGTGAAGCAATAACAGAGTGTTGCTGGAATTCCAAATTCCAAGCCTGCAAGCCTAGCAGCAGAGTCAGCTAACTTAGCTACATGTTCACTAACTGAAGAACCTTCGACCCATCTTGCATTCAATCAAGACATTCGTTATTTTAAAACGTTCAGTTCTTGCATGCTTCTTGGGCATAACATCTAGTGAACCAGATTTTAACTCGAGCCGGCTACAAGCGAGTATATAGAGGGATCAAGAGGCGGCTGGAGCAAAAATTATCCTCCTCTAAAGTTTTTAAGAGATCGGTTAGGTGCCGTTTAGAGGAGGAGAACCGAATTTATCTTCCTCTAACGGTTTATTGGGGATCGGTTGGATATGCTCTTGGTCATATTCAGAATAAGGCTAGCAATTGCTTAGCAAATTTTGCTAGATTGGAATGTAGAACTATGTCCAACTGCATTAAAACAAGCGCTCGCAGATTCTAATGACTCTTGTTGATTGAGTAATACTACAAAGTTTTCACTGAAAAAAGGAGCGAAAAGGGGCTCAAATGCGTGAGAGCTGAAGTGTGAAAGTAGAATTAATGAAAAGGCACTCTAGGTAACTACTAGTAAGTGTAGTTCAAACCGATGACAACCAAACAACGTAAGAAACGATGCACAACGCATCACAAGCGCTACCCAGTTCAAAGCTCAAACCTCAGTTTCTTCCTCGTGTGTGTACTTTTTTTTGTTGATGGGGTCCTCGTGTGTGTCCTGTGCTATCAATTTATGTCCAACAGCACCTCCCGCTCGTATCAGAGTTTCTGTCCGACACGATCACGCCAACTCAGCATGCTTTGGAACTACTCCTATTCCCAAACCACAACTACTCCGTCGATCGAGATGCGTACTGACATGGCGGCAACAGCCGGCGACGGTGAGGGCGGCACCGGATCTTCATTGATGCAGGCGCAGTGGTCGGACCTCCCCGACGATCTCCTCGGCATGGTCCGCCGTCCGCCTCAGGTTCACCTCCCCGCGCGACCGCATGCGCCTCGCTGCTGTCTCCGGAAAGTCATCTTCTCTGAAGCGCCCACTTCAAGCCGCTGCATGCATCCTCGCCGCCATCGCCTACACGCGATCCCACATTGCATTGTGCAAAGTTGGCCGGCACCACAGCGAGTGGACTACACGTTCCCATGCAAGAAAAGATGGTTGGGGACATCAGTTAGCTCTGTGCCCTCATTGGTCGGCACGTACGAGGAACTTGTCAAATTTGAAATCGGCATGAAGGAGGATGGCACACCGCGTTTATCACATCCAGCCACCAGATGGCCATCCAAAAGCAACGACATGGCCCAACCGATGAGGATGACTCCATGTCTTACACCAACTACATCATCCAACTACATGGCAAACTAGCCATGGTAATAGGGACCCGTTGGTTGCCCAACCGTGAGCCTTTCTTAAAGATCTTTAGTGAGGACGGGGCGTCGACCCGTTGGCTGGGCAGCTGAGGTTGCTGCCAGCCCACCCGGGTTCAATTCCCGGCATGAACGCGTAGTGCTCGCGGAGTTTCTCCTATAAATAAATGTCAACGAGGGTTAGCCCTTGGGTTGGTCTCATTTTTTTTAAAAGATCTTTAGATTTGTCAATGCCAACACCCTCCAGGCTTATTACAAGTATAAGTGACTACGCCGTGTTCGTCGGGTGGATGGATGAGGTCTATGGCCGTACACGTGACGGTAGATAGGTGTTGTGGTTTGGAGAGAAATAAACCATATTTACCACTGCAAACATATTACCTCCTCGGATAAACAGGAGCCGCCTCATCACGCGGTGTACTCCGTGACATTGGACAACGCTGGGCATATGTGTATTGCATATTCGCATGGATGATCAAAGTGTCGGTGATAGTGTGGAGACGACGGGATATTTATTACATAACTGGTGGTAATAATTCAATCATGTGGCTCCACCAGCCACTCTATTAGCTAGCGTGGTGGTATATATGTATATTAGAATCAAGGGTCTATAGAAGCTCTAGGCATAAGAATATGACTCGTTTGGCTCGTTAGAACAATATATGGCATTATTTCTCGTCAAAGTGCACAATTTCTGGCTTACCCTGCCTAGACTAACATTTATATAGGAATATGGCTCATTTGGCCCGTTAGTGCAATATGGCATGATTGCCCAGACTTCCGCTTATACTTTAGGAGTAGGAATATGACTCGTTGGGCCATTAGTGCAATATATGGCATGATTTCTCGTTGGAGTGCACAATTTCCTGCTTACCATGCCTAGACTTTTGCTTATGCCCTAGATCATATGTTTGGTCATCTCCTAGCGCCCAAGTGTCATCTAGGCATCGCCTTGTCCAACAGAGACTCTAAGATGACTCGTTAGTTGTCCAATAGTCTAATCTTTCTGATATGGTACAATCGGCCCCTCACTAATCTGAAGTTTGGCACTACCACTTGCTTGTGAACGGGAGGATATTAGCAAGGGTTGGCCCCCAAAATCTACCTAGGCCATACTGATCTACAAATATAGAGCAGATGTACTTGTGACACATCCTTGATTAAGCCTTAATTTACAGTGGAGTACACACTAGAAAGAACAACCAGACGACCTCTTGCTTTACCAAATTCACCCTTACCCAAAAATATGGTCCATCTTTGACATTTGACGCTGAGGAACACAATTTAGGCTGAAAACCATGGTAGGAACTAGGGAGTAACCCAAAGAGCGAGTTCCAACAAACAAAATCTTTGGCCATGTAGAAGCTTCCATATGATTATCAAAGGTGGAGAAGTCCATGACTTGTAAAATGGTACTTTAGACGGATGAAAGGCGGCCACAATAACATCTTGTGTAATTTCCGAAGTCCGTTTTAAAAGGCCTAACCGTCTTGGCAGTAACATAAATTTTGGACCCATCAAATCTTGTGTATTTGTATTAAAGGGTGTCCGGAAACACAAGCACAAACACATGCATGAAAGCTAAATAGGTGTGCAGCAACTGAAGAATATACCCAAAAAACATGGATCCTGAAGGTGATTCCCAATTAAAGCTTGTGTTGTGGTTAAAATAGCAAGTGTCAGCCTACTAGTACTGGAAACAATGGCATTCAGGTGAAGGAACTAGACATCCGCTTAACTGAGCAAACTTTCCAACATTTCATTGCCACTCAAGTTTTCTTCACCTGCAAAGCACATTGACCTATATATGCAGCAGCATTTCGTCCTGGAGGCACATGTTGACAAAGTTCAAATTATCAGAGAGCAGAAAAATTAACATAAAGTAGATTATATGGATGATAACATGACATAGACCATAAGAATTATAGACCATCGAATCAACCTATCAAAGATGATATTAGCATTATATAAACCAACTTACAAAACCGAACATTAAGTGGTCAGCATCTTCGGTGCATAACAGAACACACATGCACACGTAACAGCTTTGCAACCGGTGAAAGTTTCCAACATCAACTTCTAGACATTTACATGCGACATTAATTTCTGTCACCGAAAGAGAGCAGAGAAAATGCTAGCAAATAACTAGAGCACCTAATGCACACATGGGACTTGTGCAAGGCACATCAAGCTAGCAGCTAATGCACACATTACTATGGCAGTGGTGTTATCTTCACGTGAATTTGCAGATGGAGTTCATCGTCGATGAAGTAAGGGTTGTCGTCAGCCATTAACTCCGACCAAGGAACGCAACAACCATCTTGTCCCATACTATCGGTGGAGGTGGTGCACCTATACTTGGTGACGAACTTCAGTGATGGTCTTGTCTTTGCCCCAATCTCATAATCTACTGTCCCCCTTACTGCCCCCTTGTCTTCTAACATCTTTATGGCGAGGCTAAAAAATTGGGACTGATCTGTCGTCACACAACATGCCGAGAGGAAGAAGTCACGCCCCGCGCAATGGAACGACGGAGAACGCATTAATCCTGATGGGATCAGCCTGGAACACTTCTCACGCTTTATAGTGAAGTTAATTATACAAGATGGATGATCAATTTGAATGTCATTGGTCATCCCGAGCACCCATGGCACTAGTGGAAGTAAACGTGAACTCAAAATCTTGTCCCTTGCTTCCGAATTTGGGTACCGTGAACGTGCCCACCTGAGCACAAAGTCATAAATGGATTCTTCCGATGCAGCCCCAAGGCGATTCCTTGATAAGATGGCCTGAATCCCAGCAAGAGGGACCCTCATTAGTTCATCTTGGAAGCTGACATAAAAAAACCATGTGTTGCCTTTAGATAATGATTTGTCACAAAAATGTACACATGCTTTATTACTTACTAAAAGGAAAAGAAGGGGTATATCATCCAATGGAGATCACTTACTTTGTTGACAGGAGCTCCTTGTACCTTTCAGCAAGGAATTGCTTGGCTGCCTCTTTGAGGGCTGCCGCCATTGAAATGGAACTTGGCATATTCAGGCACCTCACTGCTGATTCTGGGGTCATAGGCAGGTCTAGCAGCCGCTGACTGCAAAGCTTCATGCAAGAAATGACCTCAAATTTGTCGGCAACCATCAACATATCGAGTATAAGAGTGGGCTCAGTTGTTGGTGTCAACTTTCCACTATACATAAAGATTAAAATCTCCATGAAGGCCTTTTCCTCTGTTCCATGTAAGAAATGAACACATGTAAGCATCAGGACTAATGAAACAACTCAATAAATCTCAACCCGTAACAGTTAAATAAAGAAGTACAAAAAAGGGCATAGCTATTCTTAATACCATGATTATATAATTATGCCCAAAAAATGCAAAATATCCCTTTCCTAGGGTATATATGGGGGAGATCCGAGTAACAAATTCCTCATGAAAAATTAGTGTGGCAGGAAACTCCAGTCCACCTGTCTACAATAAGTAATCGTCTTGTAAATTATACAAGAAGTATTCATCTTTTAAATCAAAAAAATAGAAATCAACAATATATAGTAACCAAAACAAACTAGAATAATTCGGTTATAAGATGACAATTGTTAGAGTACACTGAACACTGTTACCTGAATCTCCAATTGTAAGTGTTGCTTGCCTCTGATCAGACTCTTTCATGCCATTTGAGAAAAGCTAAGAAGCAAAAAGCTTATCAGAAAGCTAAGTCCACTGTTTATATAACAAATGCATTGAAGTTCATCTGAATTACCTTGAAGAAAAAAGGACTTTTTGCAGCAAGAATCGCCGAACTAACATGTATGGTGCTGACTCGTAAAACAGGTGTGCCCGTGACAGCAGTACTAGAAGAGTCAATACATTCTTCATCATTGCCTGCAAAATACCATGGTCAGATAAATATAGAGAAACATGCAAAATTAGGGGCGTAGAATGGTAGAAGGACGTAAGAACTTGACAAGGCTTTGCTGTTAAAAATAAATGGAGTACCATGTTCTCTATAGGTGTGGATTCATTCAATCAAACTTTAGGAAATACAGCAAAATGTTGAACATCACGAAAACTTGATGCTTGCAATAAGCATGCTCGTCAGTGGGTACGATAATCATAAATGTTGATGTGGAATAATTGATCACCTTGCCCATTTGTTCTAAGGCTGAATCACAGATACAAGCGCCCATAAACAGTAAGTACTCCCTCTGTAAAGAAATATAAGAGTGTTTAGATCAACATCCTACATAACCATCACGTGCATATTATTCCAAATCTTTCTACCAGTGGCAATTCTCAACTTGTATGGTATGAGATCAGATGTAGTTTGAACACCACTGCTGCATCCACAGATGTGACAACATATCTGCTGCATTCTTGGACGTATGGAGACATATACTACATTGTTAATCGCTTCTTATGAACAAATTTGATACCAGCTAACGGAGGAGCAAATTTAAATGTCAGGACTACATTTGAAATATAAACAAGAAATAGAACCCCTAGTAGGAAACAATGTGATCAATTTGTCAGAGGTACAGTACTCACTTTTGTCCTCCTCGCAGCGACGGCGCTTGCGGCTATCGGCCCTGGGGCTGGGAGCGCCGTCGCTGCCGACGACCTCTATCCGCAGCACCCTGTCGGAGAAGGCCTCGTTGTCGAAGGCGAACTCAAAGCTCTCGCCCACCACCGCCTCCTTCACCTCTGCCCCGGTCGATGCGTCGTCTCTGGCCTTGCCGCGATGTTTCCATACAACTCGCCTCCACTTACCCTGCGCCATGCCGCCCACCTCTGGAAGCGCCGGTGGCCGTACGTAAACCTAGCTAACGCGGCGGAGGAAGAAGGCCGGGGTACAGAGCAGACAAGTCATGCTGCAACCAAGCCTATCATATCAAATTATATATCTGCCCTCAAAAGGCTCCAACTCCAATCCGGATCTAATGGACCGACCTTGACAAGTCTTAGATTAGAATACGGATCCGGCTTCTGCTACCTTTCCCTGCCACCACGCGTGATTGATCCCGACACAGACACGTACTCCGTATATAACAACACAATTACGAGATGTGGACGACACGGACGAACGCCGCCGGCCTCTCGTGCGACCTCCCGGACGTCCTCTGTGACCCCGAGGTGATGCCGAAGTCCTCTTCGAGCCGGTCGTCCTCTGTGACCCCGAGGTGATGCCGAAGTCCTGGTGCTCTTGCCGGCAGGCAGAGTAGGCGGAAGCTCCTCCTCCAGCGGTTCTAGGCGCCGCGGCCCACACTCTCCGGCCCAGTTGGTGTCCATGGCGGCCGGCTCCTCCGCCAAGGAGGAGATCGTCATCTCCTCCGGTGACGAGGAGGACCAGGCGCCGCCGCAATAGCCGCCCCGACTCCTCAGCGAGGCTGCTCTGACGGACGAATGTTTCATCCGTCAGATTGAAATTACTGATGCGCAGAAACAGATGACAGGGGGCGACCGGGGGGGCGACGCGGGGCGCCGTCCGGCGATCGCCAGGCCTGTGATCCCGGGGACGGTGGCTCATCCGCGGGTTGGCGGCCGGTTGGGCGCTAGCCGGATCCGATGAGGACGAGGTGGATGGAGACGGCGATGATCCGGCGGCTTCTCCTCCAACGCCGACTCCCTCCGATCTTTTCTGTAAGTTTTTCCATTCGGGATATGATGAGGATGAGGTTGCCTCTACGGTGGACAGGGTCTTGCCGATGGACGATCCAGCGAGGGTTGGGCTTCACGCGGGCGAGAGGAAGGAGATGGTGCGTCGTGTCATACACCGGAGAACGGCGGCGACGGTTGTCAGGCCATGGAAGGAACCCCTTCCGAAGGTTAGTCTTCCTAACCTCACCCCCTTCGATTTGATTCGGCCTGATTCCTGGACTAAGGTTCAGAGGAAGAAGAAAGTAACCCATTCCCGTTCTGCTGGTGAGTCCCGGCGGCCGGCGGTGGCCGTGGCGACGTTGCCGGCGGGGCGGCTGATCGGGATCTCGGTGATGAGGGAGATGCGTTTGAACGCTCTCCTGGGCCGCGGGATCGATGTACCTGGGAGTGGGCCGGCTCTGAGTGAGCCGGACCCAATCGAGTCTGGGCCGTTTGTAACTGGGTATGAGGCCCAGTACAACTTGGCATCGTCTGGTTCGACTATGTCTACACCCCCATGCACGATTGACGTCCGTCCTGTAGATTCTCGATCGAAACTTTCTAGGGTTCATCGTGCTACGTGCCGTTCGACCTTCTCCGACCGCGGCACGGGGCGTGCTCAGCGTATACCCCCTCTGCGCGGCATGGCCGGTCGAGGCCTGCCCCCTGCCAAGTCCGGCGCCCCGGCTGGTGCAGGTCGTGGTGGGCAGGCGCCGCCAGCTGGTGGTGGCCGCGGCGGAGATGTGCTGCCGCAGGGGACGGGGCGCTGCGGTGCTGGGATGCCGCCGAGCGGACGTGGTGCCGCTACCCGTCCCGTTCTCGGTCCGCCGGCGGTGCAGAGGCCGGCGGCCCTAGACCACCGTTGGTGGTGGGGCGCTGGTCCGCGCAGATTGGCGCGGGCTGCTGCGGGCGCGCTAGGCCTCCGACGCCGGCCGTGGGGCGGGGTGGCTTTCGGCCACCGGTGCCGACTACTGTGGCCGTCGCGGGTCGTGGTACCCCGGCACCGAGGCCGCCACCTTGTGCTTCAGGTGGCCAGCTTAGACATATGGTGATGCAAACCGAGGCTAGACCACCGCATTTTGTGGCCCGGTAGATGCAGAACTCGACGGCGCCGGTGCTGAAGCAGGCACAGTTGCCGCAGGCCTCGACTAGGGGGGGGGGGTGACTCATCTGTGCCTCGTGGTCAGTGGGGTGACGATGGGATAAACGCATATGGTGATGGGCAGCACCGGGGATCCTCGTCCACAGGTGGTAGCCGGGGGTATGCCTGGCAGAGCGATGGCTCGACCGAGAGACCTTTCATGGGGCCAACGGGTGGTTTGGTCGAAGGGGCGTCTGGATCGGCTAATCGCAACTGCGGCGGCTTCCGTGGTAACCGTGGTGGCCGAGGTGGCCGAGGTGGCCGCTACCGTCCAAGGCAGCATCATGTTGTCGTTGATGAGACGGCGGTTGGCGGAGCTACTGAGGAGACTGGGCCGTCTTGCCAGGCTATGGAGGTGGTGACGGCACTAGCGGATGTGGTGGTTCCTGGTAATGCTGAGGTCGAGTTAATGTCGGTGGAGGCCTCTGACAGGACTGAGATGGACAGGGCGGCCAAGTTTGCGCGCAAGAAGGAAAGAATGCTATGTTACCACTGTGGCGATAAGGGCCATTTCATTGTTGAGTGTGTGGCTGTTTTATGCGATATGTGTGGCAAGCCAGCCCATGAGTCAGGGGCTTGTCCGCTTTTGAGAGAGAAGGCACCGAGTCTTATGATGTACGGAGTGTACTGTTCTGAGCTCATGTTTTTTGAGTCGCCGACCGAGAGGGAGGTTCCTCATGAGGTGAACAGTATGACAACTGGGGTGGTTAAAGTGACTAAAGGTCAAGCTTCTGAGACCCAGATTATGCAGCGGCTCCGGGAGCTGGCTCCAGGAGACTTCCACTGGGAGCTTGTCAGTCTAGAAGGAAACTTGTTCAGGGTTGAGTTCCCGACAGTGGAGGATTTACAGAGATTGCTGAGCTTTGGGATGTGTAAGGTACTAGGTACGGAGGGCATCCTTGAGTTCCAGGAGTGGAAGTTGATTGAGCCTCAGGGTAAACCCCTTACTCAGGCCTGGTTGCGTTTTTCGGGAGCTCCTTCCACGCCCTTGCAGGACACTAGGGTCGTTGCTAGTCTGGGTATCATGGTGGGAAAGACCGAGCGAGTGGATATGGCCTTTACTAGAGCTCATGGGGTTGCTCGCTTGTTGGTCAGTATTTTGGACATTGAGTTTGTGCCGGACGTGGTTAAGTGGGCTTATCGAGGTCAGGTTTACAGCCTTGAGATTGAGTTTGAGGATGACAGCCTCTTTGCTGAGGCACCTGCTGCCATTGATGATGATATGCACGAGGGTGATGATGGTACGGGAGGTAAGGAGACTCCGGCCGCTGATCCTGGGCGTGAGATGGCCAAGGGACCGGGGTTGGATGCTCAGACGACCAGAGGAGGGACAGCGCCTACTGCTTCTGTGCCGTCGACCACTTTGAGATTTGGATCCATTGAGCCCGCTACTGCACCTCCGAGACTATGGAGCGAGCGGGTGGAGTCTCTTGAGGATTTTGAGCACTCTTTACCTGCGTTGGACTTTGAGGGCCCGGGAGTGGAGGGTTCTGGCGTAGAGGGGGGGGTCTGGAGATAGTGTTCTCGCCTCCCTCGGATTGTGTTGAGACGGATGAGCTACAGGTGGTCGTTCCGAGCTTGTCTGGGGGTTCGGGGCAGGTGGCCTCGGCGCCCCCTTCTCCTCTTGCTCCGGTCGGGGCTACCGGGAGAGAGGAGGAACCTTCGGAAGGGGGGCCGGGGCAAGTGGCCTCGGCACCCTCTTCGCCTCGCGCTGGGACGGTACTGCAGGTGGCAGGACCGGTGTCTGGAGAGGGCTTGGGGCAGGTGGCCTCGAGGCCCTCTTCACCTTCGGCGCCCAGGGGGATCGCCCCGCCCGTGGCACCGATGAGCACTCCTGGCATGCGGTCTGGGGTGGATGGGGAGCGGAGGCAGGTGGCCCTTGCATCCCCATCATCTGACTCGGCGCCCTCTCCCAGTCGTGGGGACCGGTTGAGTGTTCGGGGAGTGACAGGCGGTCACTCCTCGGGCAAATTCACGCGGGAGGAGGTTATTCAATTCGGTGGGATTCCGGACCAGGCGTTTGAGGGCCGACGGCTGAGTTGTCGGCTTCAGGGTCGTCCGGAGGTGGACGACATGCAGCAGCGCTGTGCCGTGAGGGCGGCCAAGCTTCGTGACATTCAGGTCACTACTGGTATGTCCGTGAATACTTCCAATACTATCTTGCATTTTCCAAATGATGAGATTGTTGATAAGGCAAACCAATTAGGAATTTCACTTGGTAGTAATGAGGGTGAAGTTTCTAATTCCGTAAATGATTTGCTTGATCTAGAAGCCGAGAGGGCTTTAGAATTGATTCGTAACTTAGCCACTGTCAAACCCATGAACGATTCCGAGATTGATGCTTTGGAAGTTCGGGTGCTCGATAACTTTTGTGATGATCTCGCGCCTCCCCTCCAGGAGCCGGAGGAGGAGGACGAGAATTTCGACATGGAGGTAGTTAGACCCCCAGGAACGGGGAGTGAGGACCGGGTGGGCACGAGGACCAGCCCTAAGCGCAAGTGGAAGCGCAAGATATACCCGATGTCCGCGGTTCGTAGGAGTGCTAGGATCCGCACGGCAAAAAATTCCATGATGAGATATGAGAGGAATCTTTTGAAATAGCAGAGGTCTTAAGGACTTGGCTAAAAGGAGGTTCCTTGCAGAAGCATCCATCGAGCATAGATTGGACTTTATTGCATTGTCGGAAACTGGTAGAGCAAATTTCTCACCACAATTTCTCAATACTTTATCGGGGGGTATTGAGTTTGACTGGCATTGTCTTCCACTGAGAGGAAGGTCGGGCGGGATCTTACTTGGTGTTAGATGCGACTCTCTCGAAGTTCGAAGTGTGATAGTGGGAGATTTTGCTGTTAAGTTCAGGGTGCGGTCCAAAGCTGATGGGTTTGACTGGGCTCTGGTGGCGGTGTATGGTGCCGCGCAGGCAGAATTCAAACCGGATTTTTTGGCCGATCTTGTTAGAGTCTGCGGGTCTGAGCAACTCCCCACTCTGGTTGGGGGAGATTTTAACATTATTAGGAGACGTGATGAAAAGAACAATGATAACTTCGACGGGAGATGGTCATTCATGTTTAACACTATTATTGAAAGCTTGGATTTGAGGGAGATTGAGCTTTCAGGTAGGAAGTTCACATGGGCTAACGCGTTGCCAAATCCAACGTTCGAGAAGTTGGATCGGGTACTTGCTAGTGTCGAATGGGAACAGAAGTTTCCCTTCTAATAGTTCAGGCTCTCTCTCGCGGGATTTCTGATCACACGCCTCTGTTGCTTGACTCTGGTGGGGCTACCTACTCGAGCAACAAGAATTTGTTCTCATTCGAGCTTGCGTGGTTCGAAAGAGAAGGTTTCCTGGATCTCGTAGCCAGAGAGTGGGCTAAGGATGCAGGCGGTAGGAATGCGCTTGAGCGCTGGCAGAATAAGATTAGGCATCTGAGAAGTTTCCTACGTGGGTGGGCTAAACATCTTAGTGGAATTTATAAGGTTGAGAAGGAACGACTCCTTACCCTTATTCAGACCTTAGATGTAAAAGCAGAAACCACGGTTTTGTTAGCCACCGAGCTTCATACCAAGCATGACGCTGAGATTAGGTTGAAAGAGCTACTTCTTGAAGAAGAATTAAAGTGGGCACTACGTGCCAAGGTGCGAAAAGTGGTCCAGGGGGACGCGAACACTCAATTCTTCCACATGATTGCCAATGGCAAACATAGGAAGAAGAGAATCTTCCAGCTAGAACAAGATGAGGGTACAATTATCGGTCAGGATAACATGAAGCTTTATATTACTGAGTACTACAAACGTTTGTTTGGACCACCAGAGGAGAACTGTGTGTCGCTGGATGAGTCTAGGGTCCAAGATGTACCTCAACTTACTACTGTGGAGAACGATATCTTAACTGCCCCTTTCTCGGAAAAGGAGGTTTTCGAGGCTATTTCCAAGATGAAATGTAATAAGGCACCGGGCCCGGATGGTTTCCCGGCTGAGTTTTATAAGAAGTGCTGAAATATTATTAAAGGGGACCTGATGCCGATGTTCCATGATTTGTTCTCGGGACATTTGCAACTTTTCCAACTTAATTTTGGAACAATAACCCTGCTCCCTAAGAAAACAGAGGCCGTGAGAATTGAGCAATTTCGGCCTATCTGTCTTCTGAATGTCAGTTTCAAAATTTTTACCAAGGTTGGGACGATTAGGCTCACACAGATTGCACACGCCGTTGTGCAGCCTTCTCAAACGACTTTCATGCCGGACAGGAACATCCTGGAAGGGGTTGTGGTCCTTCATGAAACGCTCCATGAAATTCACAAGGAAAAACTTGATGGTGTTATTTTCAAAGTGGATTTCGAGAAGGCTTATGATAAGGTCAAATGGCCGTTCCTTCAACAGGCTTTACGAATGAAGGGCTTCGATGAAGCTTGGCGACGCCAGGTGGAAGCATTCACGCAAAAAGGGAGTGTTGGAATTAAAGTAAATGACGACATAGGTCATTACTTCCAAACTCACAAGGGCCTGAGACAAGGCGATCCTATGTCGCCTATTTTGTTCAATATTGTGGTTGATATGTTGGCGATCCTGATTGGGAGGGCAAAGGAGGCCGGTCAGGTGGATGGCTTGGTGCCTCATCTAGTTGATGGTGGTTTGTCCATTCTGCAGTACGCTGATGATACAATCATTTTCATGGAACACGATTTGGCAAAAGCGAGAAACATGAAGTTAGTGTTATGCTTATTTGAACAATTGACGGGGCTGAAGATTAATTTCCATAAAAGCGAGTTGTTCTGCTTTGGTAGAGCCAAAGACGAACAAGAGGCTTATAGACAATTGTTTGGTTGTAAGTGGGGGCTTTACCTTTCACGTATCTCGGTATTCCCATTCATCATCGTAAGCTAACAAATAGTGAGTGGAAGTGCATCGGGGATCGGTTTGAGAAGAAACTGAGTTGCTGGAAAGGAAAACTCATGTCTTATGGAGGCCGGTTGATTCTTATTAACTCGGTGCTCACGAGTTTACCTATGTTCCTCTTATCCTTCTTTGAGGTCCCAGTTGGGGTTAGGAAAAGGCTGGACTTCTATCGCTCTCGATTCTTTTGGCAGAGTGATGAGCTTAAGAGGAAGTACAGACTGGCCAAATGGGATATTATTTGTCGACCAAAGGACCAGGGGGGCCTTGGTATTGAAAATCTTGAAGTCAAGAATAGATGCCTTCTCAGTAAGTGGCTGTTTAAGTTGTCTTCTGAGACGGAGGCAACGTTGGCGCAGATTTTACGTAGTAAATATCTGCAGTCCAAGACCCTATCCCAGGTCACTCTGAGACCAACGGATTCGCCGTTCTGGAAGGGGCTCATGAGAATCAAAGCTGCTTTCTTTAACAGAACGAGGTGTATTGTCGGTAATGATAATAACACGCGATTCTGGGAGGATACGTGGCTTGGCGACACACCATTGGCGACCCAGTATCCGTCCCTATATCGTATTGTTCAGCGTCGTGAGGCTCTTGTTGCCACGGTTATGCAGTCTATTCCACTCAACATTCAGTTCAGGAGGGTGCTTGTGGGTGATCGATGGGAAGCATGGCTTCACTTAGTCCGTAGACTGATGGAGGTTCAGTTAACTCCTCAGCCCGATCAGTTATGTTGGAAGCTTACTAGATCTGGGGAGTTCACAGTTAAATCGATGTATATCGATATCATTAACTCTACTGTGATTCCTAGTTCCAAAGAGGTTTGGAAAGTTAAGGTCCCTTTGAAGATTAAACTGTTTATGTGGTTTGTGCATAAACAAGTAATTTTAACAAAGGACAATCTAGTTAAGCGCAATTGGACAGATTCTACTAGGTGTAGTTTCTGTGATCGGGATGAGACTATCAAGCATCTATTTTTTGACTGTCCGTTGGCACGAGGGCTGTGGCGCTCCGTGCAAATTGCCTTTAACATTACTCCTCCGACTTCGTCAACACGTTATTTGGGGCGTGGCTTGCTGGGATAGAGTCCGAAACAGCTAGACACATTCGTGTAGGAGTATGTGCGTTGTTATGGGCAGTTTGGAATTGCAGAAATGATTTGGCTTTTAACAGAACAACAACTATTCATTTTTTGCAGGTTTTATTCCGGATACTGCACTGATCCGTATGTGGTCCTTACTCACTCCGACGGAGGCCGGGAAGCGTTTGGTTACTGGATCTGTCCGGTGGGAGATGGTCGCGCGGGATATCTTCAACCGGTTTGGATGGCGGTCATGTAATAGGATAGGCAATTAATTTACCTATCTTTTATTTTGCCAGCCGGTTGTGGCTTTTGGGCTTTTTGTTTTGCCATTGAGGCTCTGTGTGAGCTCGTTGTTGCTTATGTTTGCAGACGTTAAGATCTTGTTGAACCTTATTTACTATTTAATAAATGTGGCCGTATGCATCGTTCTGATGCAGAGGCCGGGGAGTCCCTCCTTTTCAAAAAAAATGGGCCCGGCGCCACCATCGTCGGTGCGCGTTAAGGGTTGTGCCGATCGTGAATGTGTTCGCTCATCCGGCGGTTCCTTCTCTAATTACCTGTGAAAACAAGAAGTCATTCAAAAGAAATCATCATGTGTACAATCAAAATTATTTCAAGCGATGCCATGCATATATCTAAGGAAATCATTTATGTTCAACCGCCTGATCCAAGCAGCTTGTAAACCACCTATCCTACCGACGCGTGTCCTATGTGGACCCTTCATCATGGATGTGTCCGCTCCTGTCCTCCCCCTTTCCTCGGCCGAGTGCATGCTGATGCAGCTCTGAAGATGTTCGAGGCGGGGCGTCTGTTACTGCTCTTTCGGTTGAGGGCTGCCTTTTGGATGAAAGTCGATGTATTTGGTTGGTCTCGGGGTTGTCTAGATGTAGGACAGTGGTCCTGGCGGCGGGAGTCGCGGTATTCATGGGCGTAGCGTGCTTCTCTGGTGCGGGCGGGCAGCCATGACCACGCGGGTGACATGGTTGCTGGTGGTCGGCATAGCTTAGGTGCGACGGAGGGATGTGAGCCGGGGTGCATTACTTGCTTGGTATTCTTACCTAGCCGGCGGGTGCGGCCACAGACGTCGTTTCCTTCTTGAAGGCTCCGTCGTGGTTGTTCTCACTACCTTCATGATGCTCCGGGTGAAAACTTGATCTTGGGGATCGGATTATAGCCTTTTTTGGAGGCACCGTCTTGAAGTCCTTGCTCCGTCGTTGTCCGGCTCACCTCCCCTCGGTGGTGCTCATGGTGGAGGTCTCCATCGGCTCCGAACGGTTCTTCTTGGTCCATCCGTAGTTTGCTTGAAGGTTGTTGGGGTGCTTTGTTGGTGCCCGACGCTTTTGTATCTTGCCTTACGTGTGTATTGTGTGTGATGGTGATCGTGTGTTGTGTTTGATGGTAGGCTCTTTTTAGAAAATAAAAATTAGGGGGTACTTAAAGTGCTTTCCTGCATGGGAGTTCATCATTCAGTTCACTCCAGGAGGCACATTCTAGCTAGCCATATTACTTGGGACCCGATACATGCATGCCTTTGATGCTGCTTCCTGTCTCCCCGACGCCGTAAATGGGCATGCAACCGCCAGGAGCTGAGTTCGTGTCCGACTCTGAGAAGACACGGAGAATACGGTCCACGACGGAACTGGAGACAACTACAATTCGGAAGTGAGGATTTCTACTATATATTTATACCCTGCCACTACACGTAATTGATCGACACACATAGACGTGCGTAATAATAATACGAGATGTCGACCTCACAGACAAACCCCGCCGGCGATGGCGATGGAGGCACCGAATCTTCAACAGATTCAACATCATGGTCTGACCTTCCGGACGACCTGCTGGGCAACATCCTCCTCAGGGTCGCCTCCATGAGGGACCGCGTGAGCCTCGCCGCCGTATGCAGGGAGCCGGATCCCCTGACGTACGGCCACCTGACGTTGGGCCACTGACGCGTGGGTCCGGGTCCACACGTCAGCCAGTGCGCCGTACGTCAGAGGAGCTGCATCCCGTATGCAGGCCATGGTGCGCAGCCGTGGCGTGGCTCCCGGGGCAGCCTGCCGTTCCGCTGCTGCTATTGTGGCCGCGTAAAAGCCGATGCAGCTGGAGGAAGCACCTCTGCGGGCCTGATGACGCATGGGTCACACGCGCCCCGGCCAAGGTGGACAACGACTGGCCATGGTTCGTCGGCTCGCATGACGGCGGTTGGGTCGCCACGGTCAACAACCACAAGGAGCTCAGGATTGCCAACTTCTTCACCGGTGCCCGAGTCGCGCTGCCTTTACCTAGGTCCCAAATTTTTATAGAAAAACTTGTCTTCTCTGATGCCCCAACCTCCTCTAACGCCTGCATCCTTGCCGCCATTAGACTTGTTACACGCGACATTACACTATGCAAAGTTGGCCACGACACTGGGTGGACCGTAGTAAATTGTCCCAATATGTTCCAAGACATTGTGTTTTGCGCTGGCCATCTCTATGGTTTCACGTTCCCCGATGAGGAACTATTCAAGTTTCAGATCGACATCAAGGAAGACGGGGTATCCATGGTCACATCTACCCACCAGCTAGCCGTTCGGAGGCGCCACGGCCCCATGGTGTGGGATCATTTTGATTCATACATAGGTTGCATCATTGAGTTAAATGGCAAGCTATCAGTAGCAATAAGGACCCGGTGGTTACCCGATCGTGAGCCTTTCTTCAAGCTCTTCATGCTCGTCGATGAAAACTTCGATGAGGATTACGAGCACAAGTGGGCAGAGGTGACGGGATTCAACGAGTATGCCTTATTCTTAGGTCCCATAAGGTCCAAGGCAGTGCACGTGCCTATGGGTGCTGACCGCCGTGGTCTGATGAGAAACCATATCTATCACTTTGAAGATTACTACTCTAAAGAAGAACGGTTGCCTGGTGATGAAGTGTACTCAGTGACATTGGAGCAAGGTTATCATATGTATTGCAAAGAAGATCAAACTATAGGTGATGGTATAGAGAGGACAAGATACTGCATTATGGGTCGGGACTATGATTCGTTATGGCTACACCCTCCAGACATGTAACTGAGTCCTGCGAAAAATTGTTGGCACACAAAAAGATTTTGGGTAGGCGAAATGTACAGTTTAAGCCAAATTATTGGTCAACAAAAGTTTGGAGATGAAGGGTGAGTCGAGAGCTCGTTGACCAACACCCTAAAAATAATTTTTAGAAGGATATCTTATTATAATGATAGAGATAAGAAAATGTAAAGGAAAAGTGTGTTGCTTTGTCATAGCCCGTTCTTAAAACCAGCGCAAGTAATTACCAGTAACTTATTTCAAAAGAACTAGCGTTCTGATAGTAGCTAGAACATCCTATATTCCAAGAACACACAACTGTGGCAGGAACGTACATAGAGCAGTAACCCGCGAGCCCCAACGAACATAGAAGAAGGCCTTTGGCGGCATTTGAAAAGATGATGGATGACACAAATTAAGTTTCAGGCTATGGTGCGCTGGCACGGTGCGACTCGCCCGCCGTCTCGGCGCTGTTCCTCGCGCCATACAGCAGTCGACCCAGCGGAACGAAGCACAACAAATATCACAAGGACTACTGTACTGTCCATCCAAACGAATTATCTCAACAATACAAATGAAGTGCATAGTAACAACTCAGCACCTCCGGTGCATAGCAGACTACACATTCACACATAACAGTTTTGCCACAGTGAGACCCCCAGCATATCAAATTGTATAGATGTTTACATGCGACATTATTCCTATCACCAAAAGAGAGCGGACAAAATGCTACTAGCAAATAACTAGAGCGCCCCAGTTCAGGTTTCTACTCCTCGCTCACAGAAACAGAAAAGAACCTGGGCGAGACAGATCAAGTTTGTGGCTGATGAAGAAACCTGAACTGGGCATATATAACATTTAAATATATAATGTATTGTTGAACGTACTAATTGGTATCTCAAGACGATGTGGAGGTTTAAGAGAATTATGATGCCTTTTTAACAAGTGTACTTGCTCTTGATTTGTAGGTGGCCATCTAAACACTAGCAAATGGTGCCTTATTTTACTGCCTGTCACCACTTCACCGTCAGGGTGCAACCATCCAAGACTAGCCCATCGAGGGTGGACTCGGCGTCATCTAGTCTATCCAGCATATCCATGAACACAGTAACACATGCCGTCCCTGGTGAGATCATCTTAGCGGCGAAAACTTGGCCGTGCAGTGCTTACCGAAGAAAGAGCACAACCGAGAGCTATCCACACCTGGAGGTAGGTTTTGCACGAGGAAACTGAACAAGCCCTCCATCCCAGTCGCCACCTCCTCCCCATGGCCGCCTAAGAGCCCTCCGTCACCGTCGTCGCCGAAGATGTTGAGCGCGGCCGCATGGCTGGCGCGGGCGTCCTCGGTGCCGCTGTAGTGCTGGTGGACGAGACGAACGAGGGAGAGGAAGACGCACGCCGACGCCGAGAGTAGCCGCATATAGGAGAAGCTCATGTAACGTCATCGTCGTGCGCGCCTGGACACGCCCGACGCCGCTGCCGTTGTGGCCGCTCGCCCGCAACAACGTCTGTTGTTGCCGCGCTCGAGCTTGCGTGCCGTCATGGCCGCGCCTGACGCCCATGCCGTCGTGGTCGCCCGCCCGAGCTTGTCCGCCTTCATCGCCGTGCGCGTGTGTCGCGTCCGACACCGTTGCAGTTGTGGCCGCGCCCATCGTCATCATGCGCGTGGTTGTGCTCGAGCTCGCGTGTCGTCGTCGCCGTTTCCCGAGCTCGCCTTCTGTCGTTGTCGTGTCCGACCCGCTGCCGTCGTCGCCGCATGCCCGTGGCTTTGCCCGACGGCCCTGCCGTCGTGGTCGCGCGCCCGAGCTCGCCGGCCTCCGTCGACGCGCCCGCCCGACCCAAGAACTGGCCGCGCCGCGCCGCTTCCTGAGTTGGCCAGGTAGCACCGTGCCTGCTCATCGTGCTGCTTTGAAGGGCAGGTTGAGACTGGTGCTCGTCGCCGGTGTCCTGCCGAAGTCGCCACGCCGCACACCAAGTGTTCGATAAAATGTCCGAGAAAATAGAGGCCGATATTTGCGACTAGCGTTGGATTGCACGTTTCCGTAAACGGACATTTGTGTTCGATAAAATGTCCGACAAAAGGGAGTACATGTTAGCGTTGGAGATGCCCTAAGTGTCCTGGTTTGTCTTTTTGTTTGTTTTTTCAAGGAGAGGGTCCTGTTTTTTTTTTTGTTTTTAACTTAAGTCCGGGTTTGTTGTGTAGGCCCAAACACGTTAAAAACGCTCGCGCATTATCCTCCTAAAATCGAGTAGGGAGACACCAAAGAGACCACGTTCAGTACGCTCCGATGCGACTCCGACTCTACCTACCATCGTCGCAGTACAGATCAATCAATCTTCAAGACTAGCCCACATAAATCAGATGAGCTGGGAGTTGTCCTTGTCTTCCAGGCTAGTTCCGCCCCCAAGCTCCACACCACACGGCCCGAGGATGGAGAAGGGCGGCGACGGCGGCGGTGGCCATGGCCTCCGCCACCACGCCATCCAGCTCCCGCACACAGGTCCGATTCGGTTCTCCCCACACCCCTTCCCTCCAATTTCTACCTTGTATACCAGAATTAGGTTGGTTTGTTCTCTGCTCCATCCTATCCCAAAGGCTAAATTATCCAATCGTTCTCGTCTCCGGTGGAATCTATCGAGCGTTCCTGGCCGTGGCCACGGACGCTGGGCAATCAATTAGGTTCTTTTAGTTCCAGATTTGTGAAAAATCTGCTCTACTTGTTATTCAGGGTTGATTGCCAATCAATTGCGATGCCTTTACAGTGGAGTAGAGTGTGGGGAGCCAAGAACCAAATAAACTGTTTCCTTTTTATTATTGATTAAACAATACATATATACTAGCAGTGATTGTTGAACGGCAATCTAAAGTAATGCTATGATGGATTTTGGGGGTCTTGATTTACCTAATTAACTTTCATGGATTTTGGCCTAGTTCAGTTAATTTGCTTACTGAAAATATGTTGCTGCCTCGATACAGTACTGTACATGGGCTCTGCTGTACTACTCTGCTCTAGTGAATGAATCTTACATATTCAGAGTTAGTAGAGTAGTTTTTAGTTTCTGGTGCCAAATCTGAAGTTCTGAACATGCTGTTTCTCTTGAACTGAACTGTGATGTTCGCTAAAAGTTGCAGCGATGGAGGGCTCGGACTCGGAGATCACCAGCAACGGAGGACCAAGCGTCTCGCTGCGCCAGAAAGCGTCTTCGATCATGGCCTCCTCCGCGGCGGCGTACCGCAGCAGGCCCGCCTCCTTCTGGGCGCTCCTCGCGCTCAGCGGCGGCGCGATGCTCACGGCGTTCCCGGCGGCGAGCCTGCTCTCGCGGCTCTACTACAACGGCGGCGGCCAGAGCAAGTGGATCCTCTCCTGGTCCGCGGTCGCCGGCTGGCCCATCCCGGCGCTGCTCCTGCTCCCCTGCTACCTCTTCAGCGACGCGTCGCCGACGTGGCCGCCTTCCCCGTGGCTCTGCTTCTGGTACGCCCTGCTCGGCCTGCTCAGCGCCGCCGACAACCTCATGTACGCCTGGGCCTACGCGTACCTGCCGGCGTCCACGGCGTCCCTGGTCGCCGCGTCGTCGCTCGCCTTCTCCGCCGTGTTCGGCCGCCTCATCGTGGGGAAGAAGAACAGGATAGGCCTGTCCACGCTGAACGCCATCGTGGTGATCACCGCCGGCGTGGTGATCATCGCGCTGGACTCGGGGTCCGACCGGTACCCGGGGGTCACGGGCCGGCAGTACGCGCTCGGGTTCGCGCTGGACGTGGCCGGGTCGGCGCTCCACGGCCTCATCTTCGCGCTCTCGGAGCTCGTCTTCGACAAGTACCTCAGCAACGGCGGAGACGGTGCCGCCGCGGCCCGCTTCCACGTGGTGCTGGAGCAGCAGGCGGCGGTGTCGCTGAGCGCGTTCGCGTTCACGTCGGCGGGGCTGGCGGCCACCGACGGGTTCGCGGCGATGCGGCGGGAGGCCGCGGGGTTCACGGCCGCAGGGGGAGGGGCGACGGGGTACGCGATGGTGGTGGGGTGGTCGGCGGCGACGTTCCAGCTGGGGGTGCTGGGGGCGACGGGGGTGGTGTACCTGGGGTCGACGGTGCTTGCCGGCGTGCTGAACGCGGTGAGGGTGCCGCTGACGAGCGTGGCGGCGGTGGTGTGGTTCCACGACCCCATGAGCGGCTTCAAGATCCTGTCGCTGGTGATCACCGTGTGGGGGTTCGGGTCATACATGGTCGGCAACTCGTCGGCGAAGAAGACGGCCAGAGAGAGGAATGGTTCGTCTCCACAACAACATAGGCGGCAAAATCAAATTAGGAGCTGATCTTATGATGGTATTAGTGGAGAGGAGTATAGTTCTGATTCATGGATCGTGAATGATGTGTGTTTTAACCAACACAACAGTGATGTATTAGTTTCGCGTTGAAATTGAAGTGTACATTCGATCGATATGTTGGGGTTTTCAGTTTTTGTAAATATCTTATCACATAGGAGTACGTTGGAAATGGGTTAATTGTTGTACCTGTCTGTCTGGCACCGAACCGAGAAGGCTGCTTGTTTTATGCCCACCGTTTTCCTACTAGACTAAGTTCTCAGCACTCTAACGGCAATTCAGAGATTATTAGCCATCAGTGGTCGTGCCGGAGTGGTTATCGGGCATGACTAGAAATCATGTGGGCTTTGCCCGCGCAGGTTCGAATCCTGCCGACCACGCTTCTCCGTTTTTTTTTCTTCATATTTTGCCTTTTTCTTAGGGCTCCTTTGAATCCTTGGCACATCATGGAATCGATTTGGATGCCGAGAAATTAGAATCTTCTACTTCAACATTTGTGGAATTTATTGACCAGAGTTGATTGCCACGCGTAGAATGTTTTTATTACCGAACTCAATTTTGTCGTTCAAACTAGACATGTTTTTATTATGTTGGCGCCTCAGTACAGTACAAGTGGCTCTGCTATACTCGACTCTACTGGCCTAGAAATTCAAAGTTTTCACAAGTTCCATTTGCTTCATTTCTGAAAGTCCTAAACCTCTCGGCGTCCTCAGCAGCGGCATACCGCAGCAATCCCGTCTTCTTCCAGGCGCTCGCCGTACTCACATGCCACGCAATGATTTACCAGCTCCGATTTGGATCACGCCAAGGTTTTAATAACTATTATTTTATATTAAGCATAATACCGGAGAGGCAATGAAGTCCGGTTACCATGATGAGATGCCTCGTAGAAAAGGGGCTCGATTTGTTCGATGTTTGTAAAAGTCGACATGTTATTCGTAAATTGATAAAAGTTCATCATACAATTTCTGAATAGTTTGCCTCAGCACTCCGAATGTTCAAATTTTTGTATGAGAACAAAAAAACATGGCTTTGGGGCATCGCCAAACTCTCATCCGCCTCTGTGTGCCGTTCTGCCGAGATCTTCTGGCATGGCATGCTTGTTACCACCGAGCTCCACAAGAGACGAGCTAGCAGACCATAACGCAAGGCGTGACGGTGTGATCGCGCTAGAAGCAGGCGAAGTCATGGCGCCAGAAGACCATGATATAAGTCGTGATGGTGTGGTCACGCAAGCAACGGGCGAAGTCGTGGCGCCAGAAGACCGTGACGTACCGTGTCTCGGTGTGGTCCTAACAGAGACGGGCCAAGACACACAGCAAGCTGCAGGCGGATCAGACGAGCATGGCGAGATGTCAGACAGTGCACCGTCGAGTGTGGGCGTTGCAAGTCATGGCAGATCCGGCGTGGCGAGTTCAGACGCTAGCGGAGTTGCATGCATGGCGGTAGCTAGGACGAGGCAAGTCGCGTACACGGCTGGTGCAGCTTACGATCGCTAGCGAGTCCTGCCCAGCAGGCGGGACGGATGATGGCAGCCCATCCAGCAAGTCGGCTGCACCAATGTTCCCACAATGGAGCCAATCATCTTCACGTAATGGCTACTACTACAAGTTGGATACTTTTTTTTTTGAGAGTACGCAATCGCGTACCTTAGCTTTATAGAAGGCAGAAAGTATGTACAAAAGAGATATTACAGCCAGGCCTTAGCTGCACACCGGAGAGCCAACCGACCTAGCAAGCTCCACTCCTAAAAACATACCCTACTACTCATAAAATATGTCGACTCCATTCGCTCCCGCACTCACCCAAGATCTCAATTCGTCGAAGACCTGACTTGTGAATGCACCCACCTTCAAGCTAGTTCTGGCTGGTCCAAATAACAGCCCGTTACGATGCTTCCAAAGATGCCAGCAAATGAGCATGACAACCGAGTCGAAACCTCTCCTGTTTACCTTCGGGATGCGCACACGAGCTTCTAGCCACCAATCTTCAATCTTGTCGTACACCGTCGGCACCAGCGTGTCACTGATTCTCGCTTTCAGAAAGCAGTTGTGCCAGACTTGTCTCGCGAAGACACAGTGTAGTAGTAAGTGATCAACTGAGTCTTCCTCCTGGGCGCGGATGTAACAAGCAGAGGTGTGATCTTGCAGCCCGTGTCATAACCGTCTGTCCGCTGTCCAGAGCCGATATTGCATCGCGAGCCACATAAAAATCTTACAGGATAGGGGCGCCCAGCATTTCCAGATTGCCGCAGCCGACGCACATCGAACACTGCCGTGCCATAGCATGTCATATGTCGACTTCGAGGTATATGAGCCTGCAGTATTCCATCTCCAAAGGGGTGTATCATTCTACACCGGATCCAGCCCCAAGTTAATCATCTTGTCCCAAAGGTTGATGATCTGCACCAACCCATCTGAGCACAACTCTCCCGAGATGTCATTAGCCCAACGATGGAGATGCAACGCCTCGCTAACTGTCCGTTTATCAACCACTTGCGTGCGGACCTTCGCCAGTACCAATGGCGCAAGCTCAGCAACGGTCGAACCCTCGATCCATCTATCTTTCCAGAATAGGATTCGCTCTCCATTTCCAACCTTCCAGTGCACTAAGCTGTTGAACGCTGACTGCACCTGAGCATTCATCGACAGTGGTAGCCCCTGCCACGGTCTAGCGTCATCCGTACGCCGTAGCCACTCCCATCTGAGCCTAAGGGCGAGACTATGCTTCTGAAGATCCAGCACACCCAATCCACCAAGCTGCTTCGGATGGCACACCTTTTGCCAAGCGACCGAGCATTTGCCACCATGAATATGATCAGTTCCAGCCCAAAAGAAAGCTCGGCAGCTCTTGTCCACGCGCCCAGAGCCCATTTTGGTGCATCGGCGACAAGCAGGTGGTGAGTGGGTCGGGCTCGAATCACCGTGTTGACCAAAGTCAGCCTGCCCGGTCTCGTCACCATGCCCCGCTGCCATCCTGGTAAGAAGTTGAGCACGTCATCCACCACTGGCTGCCAATCCGAGCGGGTGAGCTGCTTGATGGAGAGCATCAAGCCGAGATACTTGCAAGGGAAAGAATCCATACGCCACGGCAGAGCCTGAGAGACCCTCTCAGTGTCTGTCTCGTCGGCTCGAATCATGATCGCCGAAGACTTGGCGAAGTTGACATGTAATCCAGACGCCTCACCAAACATTTGCAAAGCCATTGTGGTAAAGCTTAGATCTACAAGTTGGATACATCAGCTAGTTCCTCACTAGCACGTGAAGTCCTAGTGGATGGGCCAAAAGTTAGGCAACGCCTAGAAAAATGAGACGTGTCAGAAATAAGAAGCAACCCGTTAAGTGTTGGTGTTGAAGGCCCTCCAGCGAGCAGTTCGGGTGTGCCAAAATGCCAGTAAAGGGAGGTTTGGCAACTTCAGAAGACGTGACGTCTCCGACAACACTGGAGACACAAAAACAGCCACATGAATCAGAGGAAGCGTTTCAAATTAATTCGGTGAAGATGAAGAGTAAAGGGCAACCACGTTTGCACATCGAGGAACCGGAAAATTTTGAAGATGCAAAGACAGAAGAGTGTTGGCGTCATTGCTATGGATGAAGAATTGGGTTCGATCCGAGACAACGATACATGGGAGCTCACGGATCTTCCCAACGGACATAATGCCATAGAGCTCAAGTGGGAGTACAAAGTTAAGAAGGATGCCGAAGGAAACTTGGTGAAGCACAAAGCAAGGCTCGTGGCTAAACCAAACGTGCAAGAGCAAGATGTGGACTTCGAAGAAGTGTTCGCTCCAGTTGCAAGGATGGACACGGTGAGGCTACTTATAGCTCTCGCGGCTCAAGAATCTTGGAGGATACATCATATGGATGTGAACTCCGCGTTGTTGATTGGGGAGTTCGAAGAAGAGTTGTATGTGAAGCAACCATCGGGGTACATCCAAGAAGGAGAAGATCACAAGGTATTGAAGCTACACAAGGCATTGTACGGGCTACGACAAGCTCCTCGGGCATGGAACATCAAGCTTGATCGTACATTGATTTCTCTTGGATTTGAGAAAGCCCCACTCGACCATGCTATGTACAAGCGAGGCAAAGGCAATGATCGTCTCTTAGTGGGCATCTATGTGGATGATCTGTTGATAACTGGAGCAGATGAAGAGGTGATTGCAAACTTCAAGCTAGAAATGGAGGGGCTATTCAAGATGACTGATCTAGGGCTCTTGAGTTACTACCTTGGGATAGAGGTACATCAAAAGCCGGAGGGGATCATACTATGCTAGGAGGCATATGCAAAGAAGATAGTTGAAAGTTGTAGCACGGAAGATTGCAACCCAAGTCATGTTTCGATGAAGCCTTGTGTTGTTCTAAGCAAGAAGAGTGAAGCACCCATGGTTGATGCAACGGAGTATAGAAGTGTGGTCTGAAAGTTGAGGTATCTCACGAATACAAGACCGGACTTGGCCTATTTTGTTGGCATACTGAGTCGCTTCATGGAAGCACCCACGTCTGAACATTGGGCAGCTGTCAAACATATACTCAGGTACATCAAAGGGACAACAAATTTTTATTTGAGAGAGAAGAAGGAGATGGTGGAGCTACTTGCCTACAGTGATAGCGACATGGCAGGAGATGTGGACGACCGTAAGAGTACCTCGGGCGTGGCATATTTCTTGGGAGGAAGCATCGTGAGTTGGCTATCACAAAAGTAGAAGGTGGTCGCATTATCATCCCGTGAAGCAGAGTATATTGCAGCTGCAACCGCGGTGTGTCAAGGCGTTTGCCTAGGAAGACTAGTCGGTGACCTCACAGGTAAGGAACCGGAACGAGTGGTGCTCAATGTTGATGACAACTCTACAATCTCTCTATGGATGAATCCAGGGCATCATGCTCGATGCAAGGACATCGATGCGGCAAAGGATCGGTGTTCAAGCTGTGAAGTGAGGATATCGTGTTTAGGGAGGTAATTGTTGGAATTAACCACGATGAGTAGTCCTAGTCCGGTTTGGACAGGAGCAAGTCACCACGTAGTATACTAGGATTAGAACTTGTAGCCGTGTAGGTTTACTTGTGTTTGATCCTAGCTGCTATATATACATAGGTATACCCCTGTAATTGTAACTCAGATCAATCAAAGCAATCACAGAACCAGGAACGACATGTTCCTGTTGCCATAGTATCGCCTGCGTGTGCGTGTTCTCGTGTTAGTCGATCAGGTATTCCGGCGGCTTGCAGCTTTATACGTACGTGTACGTGTACGTGTGCTGTGGTCGGAGAAGAATCGATCCACATGCCTTTGCCTCAGCTTTGCTGTGTTGTACGTGCGTGTTGGCCAAAAGTATCGGCCGGCTAGAATGCATTGAACAGTAGGTTGTGTACGTGTGCCACCTCGACGGAAAGTACTCGTCGGCGTCGCATCTTACGGGACCAGTGCCAACACTCTCGTCCGCCTCTGTGTGCCGTTCTGCCGAGATCTTGTGGCATGGCATGCTTGTTACTTCCTCCGTTTGGAATTACTTGTCGCAGAAATGTATGTATCTAGACCCAAACCAATGGGCATGCATGTCTCAGATATGCATGCATTGCATTCCGTCGAATATGTGGAAGGCGTCGCGATCGACAGAGTGCAGCAGCTGCTGCGCGCCTCTGCCCGAGTTCGTGGCCGAGACGACCCACGAACACGAGAGAGACTCAGCGTCACACAAGACCTGGAGATACAACTGCGCAAGAACACGAGAGAGACTTCTACAACTTTTACCACTAGTTATCGCTCGTTATCGATCGCGACACCTAGTACCAGACTAGTTTAACCCGCGCAGCGGCACGCTGCGCACGTCTGTCGTGATAGAATCATGAACAATTATTTATAAGCTAAAGAAAATATACATAGTGGCTTCACGTGTGCTATATGCTATTACATTAAGAAAAACACATTGATACGTACACAGGGACGGTGATATAAGAGCTCAAGATGGGAAAGAAATACATTTATTACAACCATGCATGATGCAGTTGACAAACAAAATGACACAAGCTACATATTAAAACCGTGTACAGTCCGTTCTACATAGCCATGCCCTGCTGATACGTTGTGAGAGAAATCTTGTATATGGTGGTATTAAACTTTATCTCATAATTATCTAATTAGCTACGAGAGAGGATTTTCTGGACCATGATCCAGCCGCACCTATAGTCAGCATCGGTGGATCTAAGAACGTTAACCTAGGGATATGGGCCAGATTAGCAGAGATGGAGATCAGTTATGCTAATATGGACCGGTGCTAGAGCCCATTAAAAAATGGTGCCAAAGACGTCTATGTGTCAGATTTGCAACATGGATGATTCGCACATCTACCAAAGCAGGAGATTCTCAAAAAAAAAAAAAATCAAAGCAGGCATGCATGCCAGCACGTTGATGTGAAAAAATATGTGGCACCTATTTTTGTTTAGATGATGTTATACATCCCTGTAAAAAAGAAGACGTTATACATTACTTTTATGCTGACACACATTTTTATTTCATCTGTGTTCGTATTTTTCTCTCGTGTTCCACCAACATATGTATGTTTCTGCTTTTTAAAGAATTACAAAAGTCTGACACACATGTCTTTTTTGAGCTCTAACTTTATTTCTTTTCTTTCACAGACAACCACAAATGTCATTTCCTGGTGAAAATTTACAAGCAGGTCGAACACATTCTGATGTTCATTGCCAGAAATTAATATATTCTCGTTTCACCCGCAAAAAAAGTAGAAATTTCATGTTAATTTTATATCTTTTACAAGAATAACATGTGTATCGTTCCCCGCAAAAAAGTAACATGTGTATCGTCAAAAACAAATATGTTTACTTAGTACAGTCTATCATTATTTTTCACTACTTGCTCCATGGTCTTGGACAATAAAATAAGTCCAGCTACAGTCGCGTATCCTTGGTTGTGATGCAATCTAGACAATAAAAAAATACCTATGTGATTAAGATGGTATAGCCTTATTAGATAGCAGCATGCATATTATGAACATGGATTACAGAATGTACATAACAGGTGGAGGGCTTGGAGCGTGGGTTCGGCTAGACCATGGTCTAGCAACATATTTGCGAATTAGCTACTCAGTTGTTGCATGTTCACTCTTTTATGTCTATAAACATCATATTGGCATGGATGTTGAAATCTTTTATAAAGGAACACACATTATCTAGACGCTACATAGAAATTTTGTATGTGTGGATAGAAAGAGCATGTGTTGATTATTTGGCTAATTGGTTGGTTGTTTATGTTAGTTGTTGTGTTCTCCAAGAGTTTTTCATGTTCGTGTAAGTTTAATTGTATGTTTTTTTTTCACAATGTGTTTGATTCTCATCTTCACATGTAGTTTCATGTGCTTGGTTTTAACTCTTGTTTTTTATTTTATAGGTTTGATTATTCCGGTTTTCTTTAATTTCATGTGAGATAGATGATGTGTGTGTCTTTATAATGAAGATAAAAATCGGTTATGCATCAATAATGCCATGTCTGAGAGCTACAATAAAGAAATCAATGTATAAATATGAATTGAAAAACATAGATTTGGTCTTCACATGTCGTCATATTTTACAGAGTATGAAGATTGGTACACTTATACTAATATCGTACACACTACAACCACTCATAGTCTATACTCCCGTCGTCCCATAATTTTGTGCGTATAGATCTTATAAGAAGTCAAACCCTCACAAACTTTGACCAACTTTATGGAGAAAAACATTGACATTTAGAATGCCAGACTTATATCATTGGATTCATCATACGATATATATAGTTTCATATTCTATATATGGTATTGTAGGTATCAATAGTTTTCTCATTCTAGTGTGGCCTCCTGTGGGATTGGTGCATGTCATGAAGAGGCATAGAGCCTTTGCAGATTCTTCAATACAATCTTGTGGTGGCTTAGCACCGGTATATGAGATAATTGGATCTTTATTTTGTGAGCATTGGGGGACATGTGCAATGCTATGATGTCGAAAAATGTTGCATGTCTTTGCCATGATCTTATTAGTTTGTAATGTAAACTATTTTTTTTAGCATTTATTTGCTGGCAGGCCATGTCGAAGTGCCATTGCTTGGTGCAGACTCGTACTTGTGCTGAAAATAGGCTTCTCTAGATAGCTTCAAATGCATGATAACTATGGTCATTGATGACTATGTTAAAGTGAGTACAGAACAACAGGTGTATTCCAAGGCAGCCTGGGCAACATCGCCTTGCTGATGCATTTCACTGATTTTTTTAGTGCAGATATCCTGGGCAACATCAATCGGAAGTAGACATCAAAAAATAGCACCAACATGAGTAAAATTGACTAAGTGAAACGATATGTCCTACCAATGACATTGCTAACATAAGGAAATGCTTTCATAAAGCAAATAACCATCCTGTGGCATTTTAATTAGCTTGGTCAGTACGGCATGAAGGCTGACAGCTGATATTTTACAATTATTCCCTCCATTCAAACAAAAATATTACTACGAATGACTGAAAGAAAAAAAATAGCGGTGTCTCCTTCCCTTCCATCCCATCTCCACTGAGATTTCATATGGGAAATTTATGCATACACACTGCATACACACAGAGCTTATGTCAAAAATGAAGGCGAATCCACATCAGCTTTGTGTGTATGCAGTGGTTTAGTGGCACGACTCTACTTAAGAATGTGCATGCTGACACATTCTAAGATCTATGCATGGTGTCTGCTCTCTGGTCCTAAAAGATAGCATTGTTGTCTCTTGCCTCGCTATGCACCCTTTTAGTTAAGCAAACATGCAAAGAAAATATTTGCTCAGGCAAACATCACTAAATTTGATATGCTAGCAGAAATAATCCTTTGCAAATCCTTTAATATTTAGAGATGTACTTGTGTATTTGTTCAATCAACAATCGAGTACTATACTCCTAACACTACAGGAAAAAACTTATAAGCCGAGTGCCCAAAACACTAGGCTTATGCCAGTTTGCACTCGGTTTATATATAAGCTGAGTGTTTCTCACGGCTTACAGGACACGGCTTACTAAGGACCGGCTTATCAAGGGTAAGTCGAGAGCCACGGGGAAAACACTCGGTTTATATATAAGCCGAGGGCCAGTAACACACGGTTTATATATAACGGCAGCCGGACACTAACGGCTACGCCACGTGTCCGTCTATATAAGCCGGGTGCCGGCGAGCACAAGGTTTACATGTAAACCGAGGGCCGAGGCGAGCCACACGGTTTACATGTAAACCAAGGGCCCTGTTATGCCACACGGTTTATAAATGTAAACCGAGGGCCCCAGACCTGGCTTATATTTAGCGGGGTCGTTGGATAATGGCTTATAAGCCGGGTGCCGCGTCCTGGGACACACGGCTTACAACCCATTGCGGGGCATATATATGCCCTATAAGCCGGGTGCCGCGTCCTGGGACACACGGCTTATAACCCATTGCGGGGCATATATATGCCCTATAAGCCGGGTGCTTGCCGCTGGGACACACAGCTTATAGCGCTAGTAGCATTTTATTTCTGTACATATGCCACTATATGCTACAAATGGCTTCTGAGAGCACCAACAATATATATACAGCAAAGTTCACAGCAACAATATAATACAAGTTGACAACCATAACAAACCAACCATGAGTAGTCCAGAGATGCATACATATTCAAAGAAGGTTCACAAAAACATGTGTACATATGCAACAAGAGTTCACAAACAAAAGGGCCATGAGTTCAAAGTCCACAAGCGTACATATTCAAGAAGGGTACAGCAACAAGAGTCCACAAATGGAATCGTGAGTTCCAAGTTCACACGTAGCATGAGTTCAACCTAAAAGATGCAATCAGCTTCCACCACAGCATGTATGCCCACCATCGATGGCATCCACGATGCAAACCTATATGTTTCAAATTGAAGCCAAGTAAGAATTTCCAAATTTAAATTGCAGATCAATAAGGCACAAGATTTAACAAGCTTCAACATATCAATTTCAAACTGAAGCTAAGAAGTATGAATAATATAAGGATCAACATTTGTGGGCTCTACCATCAACAATGCACAAGTTACAAGTTGAAAGGCACAACCAACAACAAGACACAAGCATCAATAGTGCACAAGCATAGACAACTACCTCGAGTGATCATTGTGCTGTGGAGGTTGAAGAACCATGAGCCGCAATGGGTGTCACTGGGCTTGCTTGGGCAGGTGTAGATCCACCTACCACAAAGTTATTGGAGCCTTCTACCGACTGAGGACACTTCAAGCATGAGACGGTAAGATGGTAAGAGCATGATGGTAAGATGCATGATTGAAAAGTTGAAGACTTGCAAAGCTAAAAGTAGGAAGCGGTGGAACAGGAGGAAGATCCGGCAAAGTAGAACCCTGCATATTAGTACTGAACCGAGCGAGCGTCTCCTGCAGGGCTGCCTGCTGTTTAACCATGAATTCTTGCTGCTGAAACAGGGCTTGCTGAATTTTCATGGCTTGCTCCTGTTGAAGTAGGGCATTGGCCTGAGCATACAGCCGCAACCTGGTTTCTTCCTGCCGCAACCTTCTTTCTTCCTCTAGGCGAGCCTACAATATGCCATCACAACAAGTTCACCATCGTTGCAATGCAAAGAAGAAATCCGAAGGGAGATCAATGAAGCAAAACATACATGGAATTGATGCATCATGTGCAGCTCAGGCTCTGGGCCACGCTCAATAGCAGAACCTGAGCTCGACGTGGTAGCAGGAGGTGGGCAAGTTTTGGAATGTCCTTCTTACGGATGGAATCGTCACCAACATATAACCGCCCACGCTTCTTGCCTTGTCCCGACTTGAGGGAAACCGTAACATCAATGTCCTGTGAGGCTGGATTAGAGTCGGGCCCATTGCACTCCTTGAACTTCCCACTATATGCATCAATCCTCAATCCAGCCCCTGGGTTGACCCACCCCCCTTCCGGTTTCTTTGACTTGCAGGAGAGACATAATCTCGTGAAGGTATTGAGCGGCTCTTCACCCTCACCTCTCTCCCTATTCTGCAATAGAAGAAATAATATCCATAAGGGCACAAGTTGAGAAGTTTATAAGCCAAATATATTATTACCTTCTTCTGCACGTAAGCATGGAGGTTGAGGTTGCCTCGAAGGTGTACCGGACCACCCATCAAGGCACGTCGTTCTGAAGCTGCTCTGTGTGTGGCCCTCCACTCTGGGTTTATCCACCTGGATATGATTTGCTTGTAGCAAGGAATCTTGTTGTTGCACCACGGGGGAACCGCCTGAAGTATGTCAAATACATCCAACTTAGGAATGAAACTAAGTTGTTTTAATCCAGGCAATCAGAGTAATTAAATGGAAACTACCCTCATGTACATGGAACATGAAGGAAATATGCCCTAGAGGCAATAATAAAGTTATTATTTATTTCCTCATATCATGATAAATGTTTATTATTCATGCTAGAATTGTATTAACCGGAAACATGATACATGCACTAGTGCAGAACCGGGCAATAGCACCGGTTCGTAAGGCCCTTTAGTGCCGGTTACATAACCGGCACTAAATTGTGGTCACTAAAGCCCCCCCCCCTTTAGTACCGGTTCAGCACGAACCGGTGCTAAAGGGCAACCACGTGGGAGGAGCCAGCCCGGGGCTCGAGCCCTTTAGTACCGGTTGGTAACACCAACCGGTACTATAAGGTTTGGTGGATTTTTAGTTTTATGATTTCTTTTTCATTTAATTTTGTGTTTCCATTTTAATTCTTTTTCGTTTGCTGGTATTTTACGATACTACACATTGTACACGTTATGCATCATACATCATGCATGCTTTGTTTATCAACGCTGCTGCTATGTTCGTTGCACCCGCAGATATAACATGATCATGCATGCTTTGCATCATTACATCATCATATATATATATAATAACAAGTCCTACTAATCATGCATCATCATACAACTTCTACTCGTTATTAATAATAAGTCATACGTGAAGGAAATATGCCCTAGAGGCAATAATAAAGTTATTATTTATTTCCTTATTTCATGATAAATGTTTATCATTCATGCTAGAATTGTATTAACCGGAAACATAATACATGTGTGAATGCATAGACAAAACAATATGTCACTAGTATGCCTCTACAAGACTAGCTTGTTAATCAAAGATGGTTATGTTTCCTAACCATGAACAAAGAGTTGTTATTTGATTAACAAGGTCACATCATTAGTAGAATGATCTGATTGACATGACCCATTCCCTTAGCTTAGCACACGATCGTTTAGTATGTTGCTACTGCTTTTATCCATGACATATACATGTTCCTGTAACTATGAGATTATGCAACTCCCGTTTACCGGAGGAACACTTTGGGTGCTACCAAACGTCCAACGAATCGGGTGATTATAAAGGAGTACTACAGGTGTCTCCAAAGGCAAATGTTGGGTTGGCGATTTCGAGATTAGGTTTTGTCACTCCGATTGTCGGAGAGGTATCTCTGGGCCCTCTCGTAATGCACATCATCGAAGCCTTGCAAGCACTACAACTAATGAGTTAGTTGTGAGATGATGTATTACGGAACGAGTAAAGAGACTTGCGGTAACGAGATTGAACTAGGTATTGGATACCGACGATCGAATCTCGGGCAAGTAACATACCGATGACAAAGGGAACAACGTATGTTGTTATGCGGTCCGACCGATAAAGATCTTGAAGAATATGTAGGAACCAATATGGGCATCCAGGTCCCGCTATTGGTTATTGACCGTGAATAGTTCTAGGTCATGTCGCATTGTTCTCGAACCGTAGGGTCCGACGCTTAAAGTTTCGATGATGTTATTATGAGTTTATGTATTTTGATGTACCGAAGAAGTTCGAGTCCGGATGTGATCACGGACATGAAGAGGAGTCTCAAATGGTCGAGACATAAAGATTGATATATTGGAAGCCTATGTTTGGAGTTCGAATGGTTCCGGCGAAAACAGAATTTACCGAGTACCGGAGGTTACCGGAACCCCGGGGTAAATGGGCCTCGGTGGGCCTCGAGGGAGAAGAGGAGGGGCGGCCAGGAGGTGGCCGCGCGCCCTCTCCCCCCCAGTCCGAATAGGACAAGGAAGGGGCGGCGCCTCCTCTCCCCCTCCCCAATCCTATTCCAACTAGGAAGGGGGAGTCCTACTCCCGGTGGGAGTAGGACTCCTCCAGCGCGCCTAGCTAGGCCGGCCGGCCTCCCCCTCCCTCCTTTATATACGGGGCAGGGGGCACCCTAGAACACACAAGTTTGATCTTTAGATCGTTCCTTAGCCGTGTCGGTGCCCCTCCACCATATTCCACCTCGCTTATACTGTCGCGAAGCTTAGGCAAAGCCCCGCGCCGGTGAAACATCAAGATCGCCACCACGCCGTCGGTCGACGAAACTCTCCTCGACACTCGGCTGGATCGAGTACGAGGGACGCCATCGAGTTGTACGTGTGTCAAGAACTCGGGCGCCGGAGTAACGGCGCCGGATCGGTCGGATCGCGAGGAGAACGTACGACTACTTCCTCTACGTTGTGATCGCTTCGCTTCGGGTCACGAGGGTACGTAGACAACACTCTCCCTCTCGTTGCTATACATCACCATGATCTTGCGTGTGCATAGGAAAATTTTGAAATTACTACGTTCCCCAACAAGTGGCATCCGAGCCTAGGTTTTTCTATGGTTTGATGTTTTGCACGAGTAGAACACAAGTGAGTTGTGGGCGATACAAGTCATACTACCTACCAGCATGTCATACTTTGGTTCAGCGGTATTGTGAGATGAAGCGCCTGCACCGACATTACGGTACGCTTACGCGAGACTGGTTTCACCGCCACGAGCACTCGTTGCTTAAAGGTGACTGGTGGGTGCTGCTCTCTCACTTTAGTTGAACTGAAAAGGCTACGCCCGGTCCTTGAGAAGGTTAAAACGAGTCTATTTGACGAAGTATCGTTGTGGTTTTGATGCGTAGGTGAGACTGGTTCTTGCTTAAGCCCGTAGCAGCCACGTAAAATTTGCAACAACAAAGTAGAGGACGCCTAACTTGTTTTTGCGGGGCATGTTGTGATGTGATATGGTCAAGACGTGATGCTATATTTTATTGTATGAGATGATCATGTTTTGTAACCAAAGTTATCGGCAATGGCAGGAGCCATATGGTTGTCGCTTATTGTATGCAATGCAATCGCTTCTGTAATGCTTTACTTTATCACTAAACGGTAGCGATAGTCGAGAAGCATAAGTTTGGCGAGACGACAACGATGCTACGATGAAGATCAAGGTGTCGCGCGGTGACGATGGTGATCATGGTGGTGCTGCAAGATGGAGATCATGAAGCACAAGATGATGATGACCATATCATATCACTTATATTGATTTGCATGTGATGTTTATCCTTTTATGCATCTTATCTTGCTTTGATTGACGGTAGCATTATAAGATGATCTCTCACTAAATTATCAAGAAGTGTTCTCCCGAGTATGCACCGCTGCCAAAGTTCGTCGTGCCCGCACACCACGTGATGATCGGGTGTGATAAGCTCTCGTCCATCTACAACGGGTGCAAGCCAGTTTTTGCACACGCAGAATACTCGGGTTAAACTTGACGAGCCTAGCATATGCAGATATGGCCTCGAACACGGAGACCGAAAGGTCGAGCGTGAATCATATAGTAGATATGATCAACATAAGATGTTCACCATTGAAAACTACTCCATTTCACGTGATGATCGGTTATGGTTTAGTTGATTTGGATCACGTGATCACTTAGATGACTAGAGAGATGTTTTTCTAAGTGGGAGTTCTTAAGTAATATGATTAATTGAACTTAAATTTATCATGAACTTAGTACCGATAGTATCTTGCTTGTTTATGTTTGATTGTAGATAGATGGCTCGTCTTTGTTGTTCCGTTGAATTTTAATGCGTTCCTTGAGAAAGCAAAGTTGAAAGATGATGGTAGCAATTACACGGATCGGGTCCGTAACTCGAGGATTATCCTCATTGCTGCACATGAAGAGTTACGCCTGGATGCACCGCTAGGTGCAGTGCTCGCTGCTAATGCAACCGCAGATGTTATGAACGTCTGGCGAGCAAAGCGATGACTACTCTATAGTTCATGTGCCATGCTTTACGGCTTAGAACCGGGACTTCAACGACGTTTTGAACGTCATGGAGCATATGAGATGTTCCAGAGTTGAAGTTGATATTCCAAATGTAATGCCGGATTGAGAGATATGAAGTCTCCAATAAGTTCTATAGCTGCAAGATGGAGGAGAATAGTTCGTTAGTGAGCACATACTCGTAATGTCCGGGTACTACAATCACTTGACACAATTAGGAGTTAATCTTCCGGATGATTGTGTCATTGATGTAATTCTTCAATCACGCCACCAAGCTACAAAGGCTTCGTGATGAACTATAATATGCAAGGGTTAGTAAAGACTATACCGAGCTCTTCGCAATGCTAAAGGTTGCGGAGGTAGAAATCAAGAAGGAGCATCAAGTGTTGATGGTCAATAAGACCACTAGTTTCAAGAAGAAAGGCAAAGGGAAGAAGAAGGGAACTTCAAGAAGAACAGCAAGCAAGTTGCTGCTCAGAGAAGAAACCCAAGTCCGGCCCTAAACCTGAAATCGAGTGCTTCTACCGCAAGCGATAGTCACCGAAGCGGAACTGCCCCAAGTATTTGGCGGATAAGAAGGATGGCAAGGTGAACAAAGGTATATGTGATATACATGTTATTGATGTGTACCTTACTAGAGCTCGTAGTAGCACTGGTATTTGATCTGGTTTCATTGCTAATATTTGCAACTCAAAGCAGGGACTACTGATTGCTTAACTCGCAAAGGACGAGGTGACGATGCGGCGTGGGAAATGGTTCCAAAGTCGATGTGATCGCGGTCGGCACGCTACCTCTACATCTACCTTCGGATTAGTTTTAGACCTAAATAATTGTTATTTGGTGCCTGCGTTGAGCATGAACATTATATCTGGATCTTGTTTGATGCGAGACGGTTATTCATTTAAATCGAGAATAATGGTTGTTCTATTTATATGAGTAATATCTTTTATGGTCATGCACCCTTGAGGAATGGTCTATTTTTGATGAATCTCGATAGTAGTGATACACATATTCATAATGTTGAAACCAAAAGATGCAGAGTTGATAATGATAGTGCAACTTATTTGTGGCACTGCCGTTTAGGTCATATCGGTGTAAAGCGCATGAAGAAACTCCATACTGATGGACTTTTGGAGTCACTTGATTATGAATCACTTGGCACTTGCGAACCGTGCCTCATGGGCAAGATGACTAAAACACCGTTCTCCGGTACTATGGAGAGAGCAACAGATTTGTTGGAAATCATACATACAGATGTATGTGGTCCAATGAATGTTGAGGCTCGTGGCGGATATCGTTATTTTCTCACCTTCACAGATGACTTAAGCAGATATGGGTATATCTACTTAATGAAACATAAGTCTGAAACGTTCGAAAAGTTCAAAGAATTTCAGAGTGAAGTTGAAAATCATCGTAACAAGAAAATTAAGTTTCTACGATCTGATCGTGGAGGTGAATATTTGAGTTACGAGTTTGGTCTACATTTGAAACAATGCGGAATAGTTTCGCAACTCACGCCACCGGAACACCGTAACGTAATGGTGTGTCCGAACGTCGAATCGTACTTTACTAGATATGGTACGATCTATGATGTCTCTTCTGATTTACCGCTATCGCTTTGGGGTTATGCTCTAGAGACGGCCGCATTCACACTGAATAGAACACCGTCGAAATCCGTTGAGACGACACCTTATGAACTATGGTTTGGCAAGAAACCAAAGTTGTCGTTTCTTAAAGTTTGGGGATGCGATGCTTATGTGAAAAAGCTTCAACCTGATAAGCTCGAACCCAAATCGGAGAAATGTGTCTTCATAGGATACCCAAAGGAAACAGTTGGGTACACCTTCTATCACAGATCCGAAGGCAAGACATTCGTTGCTAAGAATGGATCCTTTCCAGAGAAGGAGTTTCTCTCGAAAGAAGTGAGTGGGAAGAAAGTGGAACTTGATGAGGTAATAGTACCTTCTCCCTTACTTGAAAGTAGTTCGTCGCAGAAACCGGTTTCTGAGACACCTACACCAAGTAGTGAGGAAGTTGATGATGTTGATCATGAAACTTCAGATCAAGTTCTCGCAGAACCTCGTAGATCAACCAGAGTAAGATCCGCACTGAGTGGTACGGTAATCCTGTTCGAAATCATGCTACTAGATCATGATGAACCTACGAACTATGAAGAAGCGATGGTGAGCCCAGATTCCGCAAAATGGCTCGAGGCCATGAAATCTGAGATGGGATCCATGTATGAAAACAAAGTATGGACTTTGGTTGACTTGCCCGAGGGTCGGCAAGCAATAGAAAACAAGTGGATCTTCAAGAAGAAGACTGATGCTGACGGTAATATTACTGTCTACAAAGCTCGACTTGTCGCAAAGGGTTTTCGACAAGTTCAAGGGATTGACTACGATGAGACCTTCTCACCCGTAGCGATGCTTAAGTCCATCCGAATCATGTTAGCAATTGCCGCATTTTATGATTATGAAATTTGGCAAATGGATGTAAAGACTGCATTCTGAATGGATTTACGGAAGAAGAGTTGTATATGATGCAACCGAAGGTTTTATCGATCCAAAGGAGCTAACAAAGTGTGCAAGCTCCAATGATCCATCTATGGACTGGTGCAAGCATCTCGGAGTTGGAATAAACGCTTTGATAGTGTGATCAAAGCATATGGTTTTATATGAGACTTTTGGAGAAGCTTTGTATTTACAAGAAAGTGAGTGGGAGCTCAGTAGCATTTCGATATTATATGTAGATGACATATTGCTGATCGGAAATGATATAGAATTCTGGATAGCATAAAGGGATACTTGAATAAGAGTTTTTCAATGAAAGACCTCGGTGAAGCTGCTTACATATTGGGCATTAAGATCTATAGAGATAGATCAAGACGCCTAATTGGACTTTCACAAAGCACATACCTTGACAAAATTTTGAAGAAGTTCAAAATGGATCAAGCAAAGAAAGGGTTCTTGCTCGTGTTACAAGGTGTGAAGTTGAGTAAGACTCAATGCCCGACCACCGCAGAAGATAGAGAGAAAATGAAAGATGTTCCTATGCTTCAGCCATAGGCTCTATCATGTATGCAATCTTGTGTACCGGACTGATGTGTGCCTTGCTATAAGCCTAGCAGGAGGTACCAAAGTAATCCAGAGTGGATCATCGGACAGCGGTCAAGGACATCTGAAATACCGAAAAGGACTAAGGATATGTTTCTCGATATGGAGGTGACAAAGAGCTCATCGAACGGTTACGTTGATGCAAGCTTTGACACCGATCCGACGATTCTAAATCGCAGACCGGATACGTATTTACACTAAACGGAGGAGCTGTCAGTTGGTGCAGTTCTAAACAAAGCGTCGTAGCGGGATCTACATGTGAAGCGGAATACATAGCAGCTTCGGAAGCAGCTAATGAAGGAGTCTGGATGAAGGAGTTCATATCCGATCTAGGTGTCATACCTAGTGCATCGGGTCCAATGAAAATCTTCGTGACAATATGGAGCAATTGCCTTAGCGAAGGAATCCAGATTTCACAAGAGGACCAAGCACATCAAGAGACGCTTCAATTCCATCCGGGACTTAGTCCAGGTGGGAGACATAGAGATTTGCAAGATACACACGGATCTTAATGTTGCAGACCCGTTGACTAAGCCTCTTCCACGAGCAAAACATGATCAGCACCAAGACTCCATGGGTGTGAGAATCATTACTATGTAATCTAGATTATTGACTCTAGTGCAAGTGGGAGACTGAAGGAAATATGCCCTAGAGGCAATAATAAAGTTATTATTTATTTCCTTATTTCATGATAAATGTTTATCATTCATGCTAGAATTGTATTAACCGGAAACATAATACATGTGTGAATGCATAGACAAAACAATATGTCACTAGTATGCCTCTACAAGACTAGCTTGTTAATCAAAGATGGTTATGTTTCCTAACCATGAACAAAGAGTTGTTATTTGATTAACAAGGTCACATCATTAGTAGAATGATCTGATTGACATGACCCATTCCCTTAGCTTAGCACACGATCGCTTAGTATGTTGCTACCGCTTTTATCCATGACATATACATGTTCCCGTAACTATGAGATTATGCAACTCCGTTTACGGAGGAACACTTTGGTGCTACCAAACGTCACAACGAATCGGGTGATTATAAAGGAGTACTACAGTGTCTCCAAAGGCAAATGTTGGGTTGGCGATTTGAGATTAGGTTTTGTCACTCCGATTGTCGGAGAGGTATCTCTGGGCCCTCTCGGTAATGCACATCATCGAAGCCTTGCAAGCACTACAACTAATGAGTTAGTTGTGAGATGATGTATTACGGAACGAGTAAAGAGACTTGCCGAACGAGATTGAACTAGGTATTGGATACCGACGATCGAATCTCGGGCAAGTAACATACCGATGACAAAGGGAACAACGTATGTTGTTATGCGGTCGACCGATAAAGATCTTGAAGAATATGTAGGAACCAATATGGGCATCCAGGTCCCGCTATTGGTTATTGACCGTGAATAGTTCTAGGTCATGTCTCGCATTGTTCTCGAACCGTAGGGTCCGCACGCTTAAAGTTTCGATGGCGGTTATTATGAGTTTATGTATTTTGATGTACCGAAGAAGTTCGAGTCCCGGATGTGATCACGGACATGACGAGGAGTCTCAAATGGTCGAGACATAAAGATTGATATATTGGAAGCCTATGTTTGGAGTTCGAATGGTTCCGGTAAAACAGAATTTTATCGAGTACCGGAGGTTACCGGAACCCCCCGGGAGGTAAATGGGCCTCGGTGGGCCTCGAGGGAGAAGAGGAGGGGCCGGCCAGGAGGTGGCCGCGCGCCTCTCCCCCAGTCCGAATAGGACAAGGAAGGGGGCGCGCCTCTCCTCTTCCCTCCCCAATCCTATTCCAACTAGGAAGGGGGAGTCCTACTCCGGTGGGAGTAGGACTCCTCCCGGCGCGCCCTAGCTAGGCCGGCCGGCCTCCCCCCTCCCTCCTTTATATACGGGGGCAGGGGGGCACCCTAGAACACACAAGTTTGATCTTTAGATCGTTCCTTAGCCGTGTGCGGTGCCCCCCTCCACCATATTCCACCTCGTTATACCGTCATGAAGCTTAGGCGAAGCCTGCGCCGTGAAACATCAAGATCGCCACCACGCCGTCGTCGACGAAACTCTCCTCGACACTCGGCTGGATCGAGTACGAGGGACGCCATCGAGCTGTACGTGTGTCAAGAACTCGGGGCGCCGGAGTAACGGCGCCGGATCGGTCGGATCGCGAGGAGAACGACGACTACTTCCTCTACGTTGTGATCGCTTCCGCTTCGGGTCTACGAGGGTACGTAGACAACACTCTCCCCTCTCGTTGCTATACATCACCATGATCTTGCGTGTGCGTAGGAAAATTTTGAAATTACTACGTTCCCCAACAATACGATCATCATCCTCATATATAGTCATCGAACCCAACCCTACATAATTGTTCTTAGCACATGATCATCAGTATCAGGTAGGACCTAAACACCCTTAAGGTAAAATAGCATAAAACAATATAGACCCTGACTCTCCATTATGAAGAATGGCGATCATCCTGTCTCCAATTCTTGCGTTTACTGCTTATTGCTTCCAAGAAGCTCCTTACGACCGTCCATACATTTTTTCCATTCTTTGATTGTTATGTCTCCACTTCTTTTAGAAACCCGGTATGGACAGTTGAGATTCAGAGGACGACCTGGTCGTATGTTCAAAACATGAAGGCTACCACGCGTATACATCGATGAGGCACACAATCATTCGGGATTATCTGTTGAAAAACATAATAATAACTTTGTAGTTAGCAATGATGTACTAGTTTTAGAAGTGTGCAAAAAGATGCACGGATGTTGTAATAGTAAAAATAATCTTACCAGGTATCTCCATGGTAGTTACAGTAGTTCAACACGTGCACTAGTGTCACGTATTGACCATAATGTTGAGGAGTTTGATTGTAGATATTGTAATTCTCAAGATCAGTACAAAATCCGGCCAGATGATTTTTCTCCTGATAAGTTAATTCGGAGCATTCAGTGTAGTACGTTCTGTCTACCATCTTCCGCACGTTCTTTGAAGAATGAAAATAAGCTGTCAATGGAGATAAGTTGTCAACATTATATTTTGAAATAAACAATATAAATTACTTAATAACTATGTTTAGCTCACATGAGGGAAGAACTGGAGGTGTATCAACAAGGACCTAAATCGAAGGTGTCTCTTGCTCGATTGTAGGATCACCAAGATCCATGGTGTCAAGCATACCCTCATCAAGACCATACATCTTGCAAAATGCATCCCAATTTTTGCAACCAAAATGGGTTACACTCTGAGCATTGTACAGCTTTACTTGAAAATCCACATCATGTTCGGTACTTAGGATAATTTTTTTGGTTTCGAAATTTTCATGGTCTTCAAAACCCATCTTCTACAAGACATAGCGTCTTGCAAAGCATGGGATAAGCTAGTCGAATTGGAAAACATGAAAAATACACGTTAAAATAGTTGAAGTCGTGCTTAATTACGAAAAAACTATTGTAAATGGTTAGGTATCAGATGAACATCGCAGGTCTCCTCGAGCTTAATGCTGAAGCGCCGATATTCGCCCAGCTCAATGAACTGTCGCAGATACCTCGGTCATCGTGGCACCAATCGCACTTCAGGCGGTTTTCGTCGTCCGATGAGTACGACATTTCGCCTACGTTCATAATTTAGTTTTATTAATTAAGTCAACTATCTAGTTCAACTACTAAGCACTTACTATAAATAAATAAGTAGTAATTACTAAAAACAAACTACTTCTATATATAGTAAAATAAATTAGTTTATTAAATCAACTAGCTAGTTCAACTATATATAAACTACTTCTTCTTTTTTTCCTTTTTCTAAATACTATGAACAAAAAATCATTAAAATTCAATGAACAAAATTAATTACACAATCTAAATATCACCAAAAAAATCTATTAACAATAATATCACCAAACATGCATATTCAATAATAATATCACCAAAAATCTATTAGCAGAAAAAAATCTATTAACAGAAAAAATCTATTAACAGAAAAATCTATTAATTCAACTAGTTCAACTAAGCATTTACTAAAAATAAACTAGTTATATTAATTCAACTAGTTCAACTAATTAAGCATTTACTAAAAATAAACTAGTTCTATATATTAATTCAACAAGTTCAACTAATTAAGCATCTTCTAAAAATAAACTAGTTCTATATATTAATTCAACAAGTTCAACTAATTAAGCATCTTCTAAAAATAAACTACTTCTATATATTAATTCAACAAGTTCAACTAAGCATTATATTTACTAAAAATAAAAAAGTTATTATATTAATTCATTGATGATAACATTTCTAACATTCTAAAAATAAACTAGATAGTTCTAATTCATCTAAACATTATATACAAAAAACAGAAAATAAGTAAAAAAATATGTGTGTGTGTGTGTGTGTGTATATACGTGTGTGTGTGTGTGTGTGTGTGTGTGTGTGTGTGTTTGTGTGTACGTGTCTGTGTGTATGCGTGTGTGTATGCGTGTGTGTGTGTAGTGTGTGTGTATGCGTGTGTGTGTGTGTGTGTAGTGTGTGTGTGTGTAGTGTGTGTGTGTGTGTGTGTATGTGTGTATGCGTGTGTACGTATATAGGGCGCATACGGGTGGCGCAGGGCAGCGACGATGGGCGGCGGGGGCCGGGGACGGCGACGAGACGGGCGGCGGCGGCTGGGGACGGCGACGAGATCGCCGGCAGCGGCGATATGGCGACGAGACGGCGGCGGGCGGGAATGCGGCGGCGACGACGACGGCGGTGGGCGGCGACGACGACGACGGCGGGCGGGCGCGGGCACGCATTTACGACGACGGCGGGGCGGCGAGGGCGACGCACGGCGGCGCTGACGGCGTCGGGCGTCGTCGTCGGAGATCGAGACTCGCGCAAGAAGTGGAACGAAAGTGGCGACGATAACTGATTTTTCGTATATGCCATATATTTAGGGGGAGCCTTTAGTACCGGTTGGAGCCACCAACCGGTACTAAAGGCCAATTTTGGCCAGCCCAAGCGGCGGGAAACGAGGGCCTTTAGTACCGGTTGGTGGCTCCAACCGGTACTAAAAGGGCTACATTAGTACCGGCCGAGCCACCAACCAAGATTAAAGGCCGTGCTTATTTGCCACCCACGGTGCGCTATGTTTAGTCCCACTCGCTGAGCGAAGGGCAGCCAGACTGGTTTATAAACCCAGCCGCGGCTGCCCTTTCAACTCCTCTATATAGCAAAGCTTCGGGCCTAACTAGGCGCTGCCGGTGAGCCTCTGGACCTTCGGGCTGCATTTGCACACCCTAGGTCAGTAGGCCCACCGGGCAGCCCGACATTTTTTCTTTAAATTTTTTCTTTTCTGCATTATTTATTTTCTTCTATTTATTTTTGAGTAATTTTTTATGTAGTTATTAATTTTCTGCTTTATTTTTTCTTCTATTTATTTCCGAGTAGTTTTTTGCCGATTTAGTTTCTTTGTGAATATTTTTGCTTTATATAATTTTTTCTTTTCTGCATTATTTATTTTCTTATATTTATTTTTGAGTAATTTTTTATATAGTTATTTATTTTCTGCTTTATTTTTTTCTTCTATTTATTTCTGAGTAGTTTTTTGCCGTATTTAGTTTCTTTGTGAATATTTTTGCTTTATATAATTTTTTTTCTTTTCTGTATTATTTATTTTCTTCTATTTATTTTTGAGTAATTTTTTTATATAGTTGATGGCGTCGCTTTGAATGATGCATACTGAATGCACAAAAATTTCGTCAGAAACCTGAATACTTCGAAAGAGATTGTCCAGTTTGTAAACAAAGTGCATCTAGTTTTTGCCGTAACCCTCTCTACTTTTTTGAACAATCTATGTGGGTGAAATGATGATACCATGCCAAGTTTCAACTTTTCCAGAGTTCATTTGTAGTGCTTTTCAATTTCCAGGTCATTCAGTTCTCAAAACAAATCATTGAATGCATGAAAAATAGCAAATGAAGGCAGAAATGGTTGAAAGTTGATGGCGTCGCTTTGAATGATGCATACTGAATGCACAAAAAGTCTGGAGTTGTAATAATTTTAAAAAATGAAATGCCTTTGTAACAGATGAGTTTAATTTCGTCAAAAACCTGAATACTTCGAAAGAGATTGTCCAGTTTATAAACGAAGTGCATCCAGTTTTTGCCGTAACCCTCTCTACTTTTTTGAACAATCTATGTGGGTGAAATGATGATACCATGCCAAGTTTCAACTTTTTCAGAGTTCATTTGTAGTGCTTTTCCATTTCCAGGTCATTTAGTTCTCAAAACAAATCATTGAATGTATGAAAAAAAGCAAATGAAGGCAGAAATGGTTGAAAGTTGATGGCGTCGCTTTGAATGGTGCATACTGAATGCACAAAAAGTCTGGAGTTGTAATAAGTTTAAAAAAATAAAATGCCTTTGTAACGGATGAGTTTAATTTTGTCAGAAATCTGAATACTTAGAAAGAGATTGTCCAGTTTGTAAACGAAGTGCATCCAGTTTTTGCCGTAACCCTCTCTACGTTTTTGAACAATCTATGTGGGTGAAATGATAATACCATGCCAAGTTTTAACTTTTTCAGAGTTCATTTGTAGTGCTTTTCAATTTCCAGGTCATTTAGTTCTCAAAACAAATCATTGAATGCATAAAAAATAGCAAATGAAGGCAGAAATGGTTGAAAGTTGATGGCGTCGCTTTGAATGGTGCATACTGAATGCACAAAAGTCTGGAGTTGTAATAAGTTTAAAAATGAAATGTCTTTGTAACAGTTGAGTTTAATTTCGTCAGAAACCTGAATACTTCGAAAGAGATTGTCCAGTTTGTAAACGAAGTGCATCCAGTTTTTGCCGTAACCCTCTCTACTTTTTTGAACAATCTATGTGGGTGAAATGATGATACCATGCCAAGTTTCAACTTTTCAGAGTTCATTTGTAGTGCTTTTCAATTTCCAGGTCATTTAGTTCTCAAAACAAATCATTGAATGCATGAAAAATAGCAAATGAAGGCAGAAATGGTTGAAAGTTGATGGCGTCGCTTTGAATGGAGCATCTTGAACATAAAAAATATAAGAGCATTTACATCACGATCTTATATTTCTTTAGAGTCTAAACTGTCAATATGATCTTATAACATCAAAATACTTTGATCATCAATGATCTTTGTGTGTACAATCTGAATTGTCAATATGAGTCATCAACGATTTATAAACCGATGAAGACTCATATTGCGGCCACAAATTCTACACATATAGTTCAATGAAGACCAAGTGCTTGTGATAGTTTGAGAAATAACATATTTAAGGTGGTAAAAGGCTTGTTAGGGGAGCGAGGTGGGACTAAAAACAGCTTGCCATAACCTCATTAGTACCGGTTCGTGGTACGAACCGGCACTAAATGGTGATGGTGGGGCCATAGACTGACCGCAGGCTGACACATCCCCTTTAGTACCGGTTCGTGGCATGAACCGGTACTAAAGGTTCACCACGAACCGGTGCTATTGATCGCCGCCACGAACCAGTGCTATTGTACACATTAGTTCCGGCTGAAATTCAAACCGGCACTATTGGGCTTCACGTTTGACCCTTTTTCTACTAGTGATGTGTGAATACATAGACAAAACTATAGTCACTAGTATGCCTCTACTTGACTAGCTCATTAATTAAAGATGGTTATGTTTCCTAACCATAGACATGTGTTGTCATTTGATTAGTGGGATCACATCACTAGGAGAATGATGTGATTGACATGACCCATTCCGTTAGCCTAGCACTTGATCGTTTAGTATACAGCTATTGCTTTCTTCATGACTTATACAAAGTTCCTGCAACTATGAGATTGTGCAACTCCCGTATACCGGAAGAACACTTTGTGTGCTACCAAAAGTCACGACATAACTGGGTGATTATAAAGGTGCTCTACAGGTGTTTCCGAAGGTACATGTTGGGTTGGCATAATTCGAGATTAGGTTTTGTCACTCCGATTGTCGGAGAGGTATCTCTAGGCCCTCTCGGTAATACTCATCACCTAAGCCTTGCAAGCATGTAACTAATGAGTTAGGTATGAGATGATGTATTATGGAACGAGTAAAGAGACTTGCCGGTAACGAGATTGAACTAGGTATTGGATACCGACGATCAAATCTTGGGCAAGTAACATACCGATAACAAAGGGAACAAAGTATGTTGTTATGCGGTTTGACCGATAAAGATCTTCGTAGAACATGTAGGAACCAATATGGGCATCCAGGTCCCGCTATTGGTTATTGACCGAGAATGGTTTTAGGTCATGTCTACATAGTTCTCGAACCCGTAGGGTCCGCACGCTTAACATTTCGATGACAATTTTATTATGAGTTTATAAGTTTTGATGTACCGAAGTTTTTTCGGAGTCCCGGATGTGATCACGGACATGACGAGGAGTCTCAGAATGGTCGAGACATAAATATTGATATATTGGAAGCCTATATTTGGACATCGGAAAGGTTCCAGGTGAAATCGGCATTTTACCGGAGTACCGGGAGGTTACCGGAACCCCCCGGGGGGTTAATGGGCCTACATGGGCCAAGAGGGAAAAGAGGGAAGGAGTCAGGAGGGGGCCGCGTGCCCCTCCCCCTCCTAGTCCGAATAGGACAAGGGAAGGGGGGCGGCGCCCCCCCTTTCCTTCCCCTCTTCCTCCTCTTTCCCCCCTTCTCCTACTCCTACTTGGAAAAGGGGAGTCCTACTCCCGGTGGGAGTAGGACTCCCCCCTTGGCGCGCCCTCTAGGCCGGCCGCCTCCTCCCCCCTGGCTCCTTTATATACGGGGGCGGGGGGCACCCCAAAGACACACAAGTTGATCTACGGATCGTTCCTTAGCCGTGTGCGGTGCCCCCTTCCACCATATTCCACCTCGGTCATATCGTCATGAGTTTAAGAGAAGCCTGCGCCGGTAGAACATCATCATCGCCACCACGCCGTCGGCCGACGGAACTCATCTCCGGAGCTCGGTGGATCGGAGGCGGAGATCGCCATCGAGCTGAACGTGTGCTGAACTCGGAGGCTCCGTGACGCTTGGTGCTTGGATCGGTCGGATCGTGAAGACCACGACTACATCAACGCGTTGCAGTTAACGCTTCGCCACGGTCTCACGAGGGCGTGGGCGAACTAACACTCCCTCTCGTTGCTATGCCATCACCATGATCTTGCATGTGCGTAGGAATTTTTTGAAATTACTACGTTCCCCAATGATGGTATCGAGCCTAGGTTTTATGCGTTGATGTTATATGCACGAGTAGAACACAAGTGAGTTGTGGCGATACAAGTCATACTGCTTACCAGCATGTCATACTTTGGTTCGGCGGTATTGTGAGATGAAGCGGCCCGGACCGACATTACGCGTACGCTTACGCGAGACTGGCTTCACTGTTACGAGCACTCGTGCTTAAAGGTGGCTGGCGGGTGTCTTTCTCTCTCACTTTAGCTGAATCGAGTGTGGCTACACCCAGTCCTTGCGAAGGTTAAAACAATACCAACTTGACGAACTATCGTTGTGGTTTTTGATGCGTAGGTAAGAACGGTTCTTGCTAAGCCCGTAGCAGCCACGTAAAATTTGCAACAACAAAGTAGAGGACGTCTAACTTGTTTTTGCAGGGCATGTTGTGACGTGATATGGTCAAGACGTGATGCTATATTTTATTCTATGAGATGATCATGTTTTGTAACCGAAGTTATCGGCAACTCGCAGGAGCCATATGGTTGTCGCTTTATTGTATGAAATGCAAACGCCCTGCAATTGCTTTACTTTATCACTAAGCGGTAGCGATAGTTGTAGAAGCAATAGATGGCGTAAACGACAAAGATGCTACGATGGAGATCAAGGTGTCGCGCCGGTGATGATGGTGAGCACGACGGTGCTTCGGAGATGGAGATCACAAGCACAAGATGATGATGGCCATATCATATCACTTATATTGATTGCATGTGATGTTTATCCTTTATGCATCTTATCTTGCTTTGATTGACGGTAGCATTTTAAGATGATCTCTCACTAAAATTATCAAGAAGTGTTCTCCCTGAGTATGCACCGTTGCCAAAGTTCGTCGTGCCGAGACACCACGTGATGATCGGGTGTGATAAGCTCTACGTCCATCTACAACGGGTGCAAGCCAGTTTTGCACACGCAAAATACTCAGGTTAAACTTGACGAGCCTAGCATATGTAGATATGGCCTCGGAACACGGAGACCGAAAGGTCGAGCGTGAATCATATAGTAGATATGATCAACATAGTGATGTTCACCATTGAAAACTACTCCATCTCACGTGATGATCGGTTATGGTTTAGTTGATTTGGATCACGTGATCACTTAGATGACTAGAGAGATGTCTGTCTAAGTGGGAGTTCTTAAGTAATATTATTAATTGAACTTAAATTTAGCATGAACTTAGTACCTGATAGTATCTTGCTTGTCTATGTTTGTTTGTAGATAGATGGCTCGTCTTTGTTGTTCCGTTGAATTTTAATGCGTTCCTTGAGAAAGCAAAGTTGAAAGATGATGGTAGCAATTACACGGATCGGGTCCGTAACTCGAGGATTATCCTCATTGCTGCACGTAAAAGTTACGTCCTAGAAGCACCGCTGGGTGCCGAAGTGCTCTTCTTGATGCAACCGACGACGTTAAGAACGTCTGGCGAGCAAAGTCGATGACTACTCTATAGTTCGATGTGCCATGCTTTACGGCTTAGAATCGGGTCTTCAACGACGTTTTGAAGCGTCATGGAGCGTATGAGATGTTCCAAGAGTTGAAGTTAATATTTCAAGCAAATGCCCGGATTGAGAGATATGAAGTCTCCAATAAGTTCTATAGCTGCAAGATGGAGGAGAATAGTTACGTCGGTGAACACATACTCGTAATGTCGGGTATAATAATCACTTGATTCAACCGGGAGTTAATCTTCCGATGATAGTGTCATTGATGAATTCTCCAATCATCGCCACCAAGCTACAAGAGCTTTGTGATGAACTATAATATGCAAGGGATGAACAAGACTATTCCCGAGCTCTTCGCAATGCTAAAAGCATGGAGGTAGAAATAAATAAGGAGCATCAAGTGTTGATGGTCAACAAAACCACTAGTTTCAAGAAAAGGGCAAAGGGAAGAAGAAGGGAACTTCAAAAGAACGGCAAGCAAGTTGCTGCTCAAGAGAAGAAACCCAAGTCCGGACCTAAGCTCAAACCGAGTGCTTCTATTGCAAGCAGACCGTCCTTTCGAAGCGGAACTTCCCAAGTATTTGGCGGATAAGAAGGATGGCAAAGTGAACAAAGGTATATGTGATGTACATGTTATTGATGTGTACCTAACTAGAGCTCGTAGTAGCACTGGTATTTGATCTTGGTTACATTGCTAATATTTGCAACTCAAACAAGGACTACGGAATAAGCGAGCACCGCCAAGGACGAGGTGACGATGCGCGTGGGAAGCGGTTCCAAAGTCGATGTGATCGCGGTCGGCACGCTACCTCTACATCTACCTTCGGGATTAGTTTTAGACCTGAATAATTGTTATTTGGTGCCGCGTTGAGCATGAACATTATATCTGGATCTTGTTTAATGCGAGACGGTTATTCATTTAAATCGAGAATAATGGTTGTTCTAGTTATATGAGTAATATCTTTTATGGTCATGCACCCTTGAAGAGTGGTCTATTTTATTGAATCTCGATAGTAGTGATACACATATTCATAATGTTGAAGCCAAAAGATGCAGAGTTGATAATGATAGTGCAACTTATTTGTGGCATCGCCGTTTAGGTCATATCGGTGTAAAACGCATGAAGAAACTCCATCTTGATGGACTTCTGGAATCACTTGATTATGAATCACTTGGTACTTGCGAACCGTGCCTCATGGGCAAGATGACTAAAACACCGTTCTCTGGAACTATGGAGAGAGCAACGGATTTGTTGGAAATCATACATACAGATGTATGTGGTCCGATGAATGTTGAGGCCCGTGGCGGATTTTGTTATTTTCTCACCTTCACAGATGATTTTAGCAGATATGGGTATATCTACTTAATGAAGCACAAGTCTGAAACATTTGAAAAGTTCAAAGAATTTCAGAGTGAAGTGGAAAATCATCGTAACAAGAAAATAAAGTTTCTATGATCTGATCGTGGAGGAGAATATTTGAGTTACGAGTTTGGTTTATATTTGAAACAATGCGGAATAGTTTCGCAACTCACGCCACCCGGAACACCACAACGAAATGGTGTGTCCGAACATCGTAATCGTACTTTACTAGATATGGTGCGATCTATGATGTCTCTTACCGATTTACCGCTATCGTTTTGGGGTTATGCTTTAGAGACGGCCGCATTCACGTTAAATAGGGCACCATCAAAATCCGTTAAGACGACGCCTTATGAACTGTGGTTTGGCAAGAAACCAAAGTTGTCGTTTCTTAAAGTTTGGGGCTGCGATGCTTATGTGAAGAAACTTCAACCAGACAAGCTCGAACCCAAATCGGAGAAATGTGTCTTCATAGGATATCCAAAAGAGATTGTTGGATACACCTTCTATCACAGATCCGAAGGCAAGACATTCGTTGCTAAGAATGGATCCTTCTAGAGAAGGAGTTTCTCTCAAAAGAAGTGAGTGGAAGGAAAGTAGAACTTGATGAGATAACTGTATCTAATCCCTTATTGGAAAGTAGTTCATCACGAGAACCGGTTCCTGTGACGACTACACCAATTAGTGAGGAAGCTAATGATATTGATCATAAAACTTCAGATCAAGTTTCTGCCAAACCTCGTAGGTCTACCAGAGTGAGATCCGCACCAGAGTGGTACGGTAATCCTATTCTGGAAGTCATGTTACTTGACCATGATGAACCTACAAACTATGAGGAAGCGATGATGAGCCCAGATTCTGCAAAATGGCTAGAGGCCATGAAATCTGAGATGGGATCCATGTATGAAAACAAAGTATGGACTTTGGTTGACTTGCCCGATGATCGGCAAGCCATTGAGAATAAATGGATCTTTAAGAAGAAGACTGACGCTGATGGTAATGTAACTGTCTATAAAGCTCGACTTGTTGCGAAAGGTTTTCGACAAGTTCAAGGGGTTGACTACGATGAGACTTTCTCACCCGTAGCGATGCTTAAGTCTGTCCGAATCATGTTAGCTATTGCTGCATTTCATGATTATGAAATTTGGCAAATGGATGTCAAGACTGCATTCTTGAATGGATTTCTAGAAGAAGAGTTGTATATGATGCAGCCGGAAGGTTTTGTTGATCCAAAAGGTGCTAACAAAGTATGCAAGCTCCAGCGTTCCATTTATGGACTGGTGCAAGCATCTCGGAGTGGGAATAAACGCTTTGATAATGTGATCAAAGCATATGGTTTTATACAGACTTTTGGAGAAGCCTGTATTTACAAGAAAGTGAGTGGGAGCTCTGTAGCATTTCTAGTTTTATATGTAGATGACATATTAGTAATTGGAAATGATATAGAATTTCTAGATAGCATAAAGGGATACTTGAATAAATTTTTTTCAATGAAAGACCTCGGTGAAGCTGCTTACATATTGGGCATCAAGATCTATAGAGATAGATCAAGACGCTTAATAGGACTTTCACAAAGCACATACCTTTACAAAATTTTGAAAAAGTTCAAAATGGATCAGGCAAAGAAAGGATTCTTGCCTGTGCTACAAGGTGTGAAGTTGAGTCAAACTCAATGCCCGACCACAGCAGAAGATAGAGAGAAAATGAAAAATGTTCCTATGCTTCAGCCATAGGCTCTATCATGTATGCAATGCTGTGTACCGGACCGACGTATGCTTAGCAATAAGCTTGGCAGGAAGGTACCAAAGTAATCCAGAGTGGATCATCGGACAGCGGTCAAGAACATCTGAAATACCCGAAAAGGACCAAGGATATGTTTCTCGTATATGGAGGTGACAAAGAGCTAGTCGTAAATGGTTACGTCGATGCAAGCTTTGACACTGACCTGGACGATTCTAAATCGCAAACCGGATACGTGTTTTTATTAAACGGTGGAGCTGTAAGTTGGTGCAGTTCTAAACAAAGCGTTGTGGAAGGATCTACATGTGAAGCGGAGTACATAGCTGCTTCTGAAGCAGCGAATGAAGGAGTCTGGATGAAGGAGTTCATTTCCGATCTAGGTGTCATACCTAGTGCATCGGGACCAATGATGATCTTCTGTGACAATACTGGTGCAATTGCCTTGGCAAAGGAATCCAGATTTCACAAGAGGACCAAGAACATCAAGAGACGCTTCAATTCCATTCGGGACCAAGTCCAAGTGGGAGACATAGAGATTTGCAAGATACATACGGATCTGAATGTTGCAGACCCATTGACTAAGCCTCTCTCACGAGCAAAACATGATCAGCACCAAGACTCCATGGGTGTCAGAATCATTACTATGTAATCTAGATTATTGACTCTAGTGCAAGTGGGAGACTGAAGGAAATATGCCCTAGAGGCAATGATAAAGTTATTATTTATTTCCTCATATCATGATAAATGTTTATTATTCATGCTAGAATTGTATTAACCGGAAACATGATACATGTGTGAATACATAGACAAAACTATAGTCACTAGTATGCCTCTACTTGACTAGCTCATTAATCAAAGATGGTTATGTTTCCTAACCATAGACATGTGTTGTCATTTGATTAGTGGGATCACATCATTAGGAGAATGATGTGATTGACATGAACCATTCCGTTAGCCTAGCACTTGATCGTTTAGTATACCGCTATTGCTTTCTTCATGACTTATACAAAGTTCACGCAACTATGAGATTGTGCAACTCCAGATACCGGAAGAACACTTTGTGTGCTACCAAACGTCACAACGAATCGGGTGATTATAAAGGTGCTCTACAGGTGTTTCCGAAGGTACATGTTGGGTTGGCATAATTCGAGATTAGGTTTTGTCACTCCGATTGTCGGAGAGGTATCTCTGGGCCCTCTCGGTAATGCTCATCACCTAAGCCTTGCAAGCATGTAACTAATGAGTTAGTTATGAGATGATGTATTACGGAACGAGTAAAGAGACTTGCCGGTAACGAGATTGAACTAGGTATTGGATATCGACGATCAAATCTCGGGCAAGTAACATACCGATGACAAAGGGAACAAAGTATATTGTTATGCGGTTTGACCGATAAAGATCTTCGTAGAATATGTAGGAACCAATATGGGCATCCAGGTCCCGCTATTGGTTATTGACCGAGAATGGTTTTAGGTCATGTCTACATAGTTCTCGAACCCGTAGGGTCCGCACGCTTAACGTTTCGATGACAGTTTTATTATGAGTTTATAAGTTTTGATGTACGAAGTTTGTTCGAGTCCCGATGTGATCACGGACATGACGAGGAGTCTCGGAATGGTCGAGACATAAAGATTGATATATTGGAAGCCTATATTTGGACATCGGAATGGTTCCGTGAAATCGGCATTTTACCGAGTACCGGAGGTTCTTGGAACCCCGGGGTTAATGGGCCTACATGGGCCAAGAGGGAAAAGAGGAAGGAGTCGAGGGGGGGCGCGCCTCCCTTCCTAGTCCGAATAGGACAAGGGAAGGCGGCGCCCCTTTCCTTCCCTCTTCCTCCTCTTTCCCCTTCTCCTACTCCTACTTGGAAAAGGGAGTCCTACTCCGGTGGGAGTAGGACTCCCCCTTGGCGCGCCTCTAGGCCGGCCGCCTCCCCCGGCTCCTTTATATACGAGGCGGGGGCACCCCAAAGACACACAAGTTGATCTACGGATCGTTCCTTAGCCGTGTGCGGTGCCCCCTTCCACCATATTCCACCTCGGTCATATTGTCGCGGAGTTTAGGTGAAGCCCTGCGCCGGTAGAACATCATCATCGTCACCACGCCGTCGTGCTGACGGAACTCATCTCCGGAGCTCAGCTGAATCGGAGGCCGGAGATCGTCATCGAGCTGAACGTGTGCTGAACTCGGAGGCTCCGTACGTTCGGTGCTTGGATCGGTAGGATTGTGAAGACGTACGACTACATCAACCGCGTCGTGCTAACGCTTACGCTTACGGTCTACGAGGGTACGTGGACGAACACTCTCCCCTCTCGTTGCTATGCCATCACCATGATCTTGCGTGTGCGTAGGAATTTTTTTGAAATTACTATGTTCCCCAACAGAACGGGTGAGATGCACTCTCCGGGCTAGCGGCTTTTTGAGAAGCATCTTGCGTTCATGCGCGAAATACTTTACCACGGCATTAACACGAGCCTCGTAAGGCATGTCTTGGACAATCTTCTTGGCAATCTCCTCCACGACCTCATTAGCTTCATCCTCCATACCCTCAACGCAAGTAAAGAAGTCCTACCAAAGTGCATAAATTCTCATAAGACAGTTATCAATGCAATGATTTTGAATATCGACAAAGAAATAACTAAGAAAATTGACAAATAATTTTACCCAAAAATCGTTGACCACCCGCACGGCAGCACTACGGTACTCCCTGTCCTACTTGTCTTTCATATCTGGAGCACGTTTCCAATGCTGCCAAGACCAAGCTGGCTCCTCCTCACCGTCTCCTATGGGAACCAGGCCGGGGTAATAATGCCTACAAAGACATCCAATGATGGTGCTTGGCTGTCGTGGCGGGATTGTGCCTTCTGGAATAACCACCAAGGCCCTGCACAATGGAAAGGCAAGTAAGTTAGTATCTGCAAAAAACTTGAATGTAAAGATGTAGTTAAGAGTCCACAGAAGCACTTACCTCACATCAACTGGTTTAACAATGATCCCCTTATGTGGATATGGTCGCGAAGGGAGCGTGGACACCCCATGCAACCAAATTTTGGTCTCTGTAGGAACCGGCCATTCCATGTCCTTTGTCGATTCCTCCACCTCATACTATCCCTCCTCCAACTCCTCCTCCTGCACAACTAGCTCCTCATCCCTCTCCTCCTCTGCCTCCTGTTCCCTCTCCTCCTCCACAACCAGCTCCTCCTCCCTCTCCTCCTCCTCCTCCTCTGACTCCTCCTCAGAATGGGCAGAGGGGATAGGGCTAGCAACACGGGACACAAGGGTACGACCATTTCGTCTACCCCGGGTACCATCCACCATGGCTCGTTGTGCGGGTTTGGCCCTGCCTACCTGTGTGGAACGTGTCGCACCGGTGCCATTCTTTATGACCCCTGTTGCCTTGCCTAACCTTTCAATCACATTGCAAGTCTCACAACTTTGTTATTCTTTTTGTTGCCTGGCATCTTCTAGTCACCTGCTCCAAGAAACAATATTGAGATTAGTTCATGTTGAAAACTTCATATCCTGGTTACATAGAAACTCCATTAACATACTGGTTTACTTAATATCCCGGAAAACATAGATCTTGGTTTAAGTAAACTATCAGAGTATCATCAGCTTCTTGGTTTAATAAATATCTTGGATACTAAGGAGTATATTGCAGGTTCCTTCCAGGAAATTTACTTAATTTCCTGGTTATATGTCAAAAGAACACATCTTGGAAGACAAAAATATATGCTGGTTTTACTTAATATCCAGCTTCTTTGTTATATGTAAAAGAGAATATACATGTTAGTCGATCCAGAAAGTTTACTTAATATCCTGGAAGACAGAGATCCTCACCTCACGTCGGTGCTAGGTGCTTTGTGGGCTGAGGATAATTGGCCATAAGCAATTTAGTTGGAGGCGTCCCTGGGAGTCTTCTTCCTCCAAACTGACGAAATTGACCAGAACATCAAGTCAGCTCAAATCTTGCTACCCTGTTATATACATATATATATACTATTCAGAAATAATAGGCTGCAAATAACAAGTTGCAGACTACTCTGAATGCAAGCTTTGACAGAGATCCTCACCTCATGTTGGTGCTAGGTGCTATGTGGGCTGAGGATAATTGGCCATGAGCAATTTAGTTGGAGGCGTCCCTGGGAGTCCTCTTCCTCCAAACTGACGAAATTGACAAGAACATCAAGTCATCTCAAATCTTGCTATATATATATACATACATATATATATATATATAGGGAAAATCCATCCTACCACCCGGTGGTAGTTACCCCACATATCTAACATACTACCATGTGGTATTACATATACTATTTTATTATTTTAAATATGTTCATATACTATATTTAAGATATTTCAAAGCAAGTTACATGAAAAATTTGCATATGAGCCCATAATTTTTGTTATATTTATGAAATACGTATATATTTGTACGTAAAAAAGAGCATACTCAAAACATGGTACATACTACCTAAAAATTAGTATATATACTACCTAATTATTGTTATATACTACATACTACACATACATACTCTCGGTTTCGATAGATACTACATACAACATACAAAACGCAAGTGGTGGTAACTACCACTGCTTGTAGGACATATTTTTCCTACTACCGGGTGTAGTTACTCCCATTTTTGTTTCATACGTTCTAGGTAGTATTTATCATATCGGAGAGTATGTACGCGTACTATGTAGTATATAAGAATGTTTAGGTAGTATATATACTACTTTTTTTGTAGTATGGACCATATTTTGCGCATACTCTATTTCGTGTACAAATATGTACGTATTTCACAAATACAATGAAACTATGAGCTCAATTGCAAGTTTTTCATATAACTCAATTTGAAGTATCTTAGATATAGTATATGAACACACTAAAAATAATAAAGTAGAGTATATACTACCACATGGTAGTATATGAGAAATGGGTGTAGTTACACCCGGTAGTAGGATGCATTTTCTATATATATATATATATATATATATATATATATATATATATATATATATATACTACTCAGAAATAACACGTTGCAAATAACAAGTTGAAGATTACTCTGAATGCAAGCTTTGACTCATCAAAAGTCTGCAACCTGTTATATATATGTACTCATTGAAAGCTTTTACTCTGAATGCAAGTTTTTCTTGCTGCCATGAGTGAAAGCTTTTATTAACTAAAAAGTACTCTGTTATTATATCTATCACGGCTGCAAATTGGCAGAATTTAATTTACTTCTTAATATTTACAAATTTCTGAAACTCACAAAAAATTGATTATGCAAGACAGTGAATCAAAATACTACTTTGACAGTGTCTAACTACGCATATTTGTATTAGAACATATACAACAGTGATCATGTCTGTTACTGTAGGCCATGGTGACATGCTAGATCAAGTTTGCACACATACTTTCTCAAGATTCCCCACCGGCAGTACTAAGTGCAGTACTTCTATAGGCGCAGAACCTTTATGCGGTACTGCCATGTTTGTGAGGCAAGTGTCGCATCAAAATGTTGTATTGGGTATGTATAGATCATACCACACTTGCATACATATATTTGGGCCGCATGCTGGTGGGTGTGCTCTTCTGACCCTCCCTCGCACGGTTTTCGGAGATCAACCGGTCTGCAAGGCGGGCGCGATCTACGCCTTTGACCGGACTCAAGAGGGGTCTGATCGGGGTGAACTCTTTATGGTTTGTGTTACGGTAGACCATGCTGACATGCCGAAATAATATTCAAGGGTAAATGGAGAGAGATAAGAAATTTGGGGGAATGGAAAATAAGGGTCATGTAAACTGTCGGGACAAAATGGGCGAGGAGAAGAAAGAAATAGTATTTAATAGTAAATATATATGCAATGAAAATCATTTAAAAAATTGCATTAAAAATATTCTTGGATTTTTTTGCAATAGATAACCCGAGTACGTGTAGAAAGCACTAGGCTTATAAGATATGTAAGCCGTGTGCCTGTGGAAAGCACTCGGCTTATGTACCTATAAGCCGAGTGCTTTCCACAGGCACACGGTTCATAGGATGCCCCCGTGACGACGCCGTCAACAACCCCTGTTGTAGACATGTGGCAAATATCTTTGCCGAGTGTGTGCTATAAGCCGAGTGCTTTTTTGTGTAAACACCGTGTGCATTGTGTAAACCGAGGGCTTTTTGGGGCACTCGGCATACAATATGCTATAAGCCGAGTGCATTCTGTTTGCCGTGTGTTATCTCTGCCCCACTCGGTTTAGAGTGAGCGTAAGCAGTACCCGATAAAAAGCTCACGACTTATAGGCTAACACACGGAAAAACAGGATTTTCCTGTAGTGTAATCTAGCAGGTAGTGTTCTTAAAACAGTTTCCTACAGGAATGAGCTTGTGTAGCTAACTATGCAACTCTATACAAACTTTACTGAATTATACTGACAGGTCTCCATTTGCGACGACCTGCAAGGATTAAATGACCAGAATCTGATTCATCATGCACGTATATCCTTCCCTGATATTACCTACTTTGCTGCTAATAATTATACTAACCATGACATTTCTTCCTCTGTTATGGTCATAATTACAATCTGATTACTAACCCATAATCATATTTAATCTGACTGCTGGCGGTGTGCGCCACCGCCACGGCGGACAGCTTGTACGCGTGATTAGCCGGCACAGCGACAGGCGCTTCTCGCTCCGCAGAGCAGCTGCGGCATCGGCTCGAGGCAGCTCCTGCCCGGTACAGGCACCTGGTGGCGGCGACAGAGCCGTGCTTTGTGGCCGCAGGGTGGAAGTGATGTTGGATGCCTGGATCATGTTCATGCGTGCGGCGAGCTCCCTTTTGGATGGCTCGCGCGCGCCACGCAGCAGCGTCGGGTTCTCCTGGTGCGCGGCGCCAAGGCGGAGAAGAAGCGATCCGGCGCCAAGACGAAGAGGAAGCGATGCCGCGGAACGCGGCGACCATGCCGCGGTGGTGCTTGGCGGCGTCGAGGGCGAGGTAGCACGTAGCACGCGGGCAGCTACTCGAGGCCCCGCGGCGACACTGAGACGTCGTCATTCGCCGTGATCATCTTCGCCATGCTCGCCAGGAAGTACTCCTACGGTGCACAGGCGCACCCGCCTGCGACAAAAAAACACCGGAAGAATCATGGCCAACAATAGAACACTGCAAAACCGCATGATGAACCTGTCTAGCAGTACCCGTACCAGCCTGGTCATGACATAGACGACAAACAAGTAATAACAGCAGGCCGAATTCCAGGGGAATGACCCCAACCACGGGCGCATGCCCATGTCTTTCCATTGATGGCCATGGTGATCATGAATTGCATGCAGATTGCAGACGATGAATTCACTGGTGGCGGCAGCGGCCGTGATTGTGAGGATCTCACCGGGCCCTGGCCCGCCGATGGTGGCAGTGAGGACCTCGGCAGCTCGCACTTGGCGGCGTCGATGCCGATGGACTCCGCTAACAACGCACCATGGTCTCACCTCGCCGTGGAAGCCATCGCCATGTTGGTGCAGGCCCCCATGGATTCTGCCGCCCCACGCATACGGGGCCTCTAGAGGACGCCATGGCCATGCTGGTGCATTCGGACACTAGCGTCGCCGCGAACGCTGTCGCCATGTCAATCACACAACACGCAGCGGAGCACGCCTGCCAAGCTGCTTGGATCGATGCCCTGCCAACATGCCACGGCAGGGGGCAGATGGCCTGCTGGGCTGGGGCGAGCATAAGCCTCATCCCCACATGCACGCCACCATTGCCTCATCTCCCCAGTCGTGCCCACCTCTACATGCTGTGGACGCCATCCGAGGGCCGATAGCAGCGGAGATGGAGACCCAACGGTGAGAGCTTCGGCAAGACACGGTCCGGCGGTGAGGTCGGACGTGGGATCGCCTAGTTTGGAGAAATTCGGCCAACGCATTGGTGAGGTGCAAAAGCGATGGGGCAAAGCCTTTTTATGCGGGCGCCGAACGATCCAGACGTACGCGACCAGAACTCGCGACAAAAGCGGCAACCGCCTGTACAGAACATAGCCAAATTGTAAACAGACGCATACGTGGCATGCTCTCAATAGAACGACACAACACGCAAGGAAAAAGAACGAACCTGCCGAAAGGGTCGCGCGACACGAAGGCACGCATGCATGAGGAAACAAAATAAATAAAGGAGAGAAAAAAAGACGCTGCGGAAGAGCTCATAGTCAAATCGCCGAATCAGTTGAGCCCCCGCATGCAGCCAATGGGAACAGGACGATCAAACAGGCATGCACACCAATAGCAAACTGGCGCACGATTCTTACGGAGGAATTGCTAAATCCACCCGAAGATGTACTCTCTCAGATCCCAAGTAGATCACGTGTCACAGTACGGTTGGTCAATTTTTCACTGATAAAAAAATAAAAAAAAACGAGGTAAATCAAACCTAGCTAGGTTTAGTATACTAGATGACCCGTTGCGCCCATGGCGCAAAGGCCGAATGTAAGCCAATTGGTGTAAGAGTGTGAATTAACATATTGTTGTTCAAAAAGAATAGCTCATATACTATATGCAGTAAGTACATAAGATTGGAAATGATACACCAGATCATGCAGGAAAGGACCCTTGTGATCTTTTTAGATTGAATAGACAATCATGCAGAGGCCTTTGGATATGCACTTGAAGGAGCATATATTTCCTTTATCATGGTTGTTTCAAAAGCATGCGACAGAGTAGTCTAAGTAGCGGATAATCGATAGCTAAATGCACAGCACTGTCTCAGGGGATTACATAAGATTGAAAAGGAGGATAAACATAGATGTCTTTGTAGGCATTTATACTAATACTATGTTATATAGCAAAGGGCTCCTGCAGCTTGCTTATATTGAGTAGACAAACAGGCGCAATCCCTTGGAAGTGCATTTGAAGCCGAAAGCATATGCTTGCCCTTCGTTCATGTGTGTCCAGCGGAAGAAGTCGCTCCAGCCTTTAGTGATGGTGGCCCTTTTGTCAACTCCCTTGATGAAGCGGGCCGTGACAGTGGTAGTTCCGTCTCCAGTTGTGATTGGAAGTTCACCGTGGTGAGCATCCATGTGTGGGAAAAGGGAACCCGTAGAAAAGTGGACATTAAAGTACTGAAAACAGTAGTAAAGGTTAGTCACTATATCATTTTATACCATGCTATTACCATGCTATTATATGAAATAGAACAGAATAATTGCGAAGGATTTACCATTCTTTTGCCTTGTGTTGCAAATGTTTCTGTCATGTGGCACACATAGTAGTTATTAGGCGTGGTGGTGCTATGGATGATCTTTTGCAGTGCACGAACATTATGGTTGTAGAGCCTAACTGTGTTGCCCCACACAACGTGGCGACTAAACTCATCTAAATAGTGCATGCAAGGGTCACCTATGTTAAATTGCACAAAATTATACTTTTCAGTAGCTGTTGCGAGAGCTGATGGAATGGGAAGAGTAATGTAGTTCTTAACACGGAGAATGGACTTTCCAGGCTTTAGATGGATTTTCTTGCCTTTGAACTTTTGGATTGAGCTTGCTTTGCATGGGCGATGCATATACTCGTATCGCTTATTGTGCTTCCGACATAGTGGTTCGTCTGTGTTGAATAGGTAGGGAGATCATTGTAAAAGTTTGCAACAGTAGATAGAGGATAACATAAACAAACAGAGGGGCTAATTAGCTTGTGTGTATTAGTGAAAGGCAGAAAATGGTATCCATCGTATAGCATATTCTTACTTTATGATGCTAACAAGCCCTCAAGGCTCGGGGTGACATTGGGCGCAGCATCTGGTCGATCACAATGACCATCTGAATTTCAAACACCATGTCAGCTTCCTCTGCTACAACCCCGTGGCCTGCCAGCATCGGATGCCACCAAAGCCGATCCCTGCCTACCAGGAAACCAAAATTATAATATGAGAAGATAGTATAGGAAACAGAAAAAATTGGTTAATCATCCCACAATGCTACTAAATTCCTTGGCTCGGTTAAGGTGCTTTTCAACACCATCACCGAACCCGGAGTAAACTGCGCCCACCTCAGCAGCTGCCACACACTGGTGCTAGCCACACGACAGCAGCGGCAAGGAGGCCGGCGGCATACTTGAACGTTCAAAGCTATTCAAAGCTCTTCAAGTTGTCTATCTATCTCAAATTCCTCTCTCTTTTACCAAAAGTTAGACACGGCCAAAAAGTCAAAGAAACAAAGTTCTGGTTGTGTATCTCTTAGATTCCTCTCTATTTTCTTCAAAATTAGATGCGGTCGAGAAGGAAAAGAAATTAACTTTGTGCACTGTTTATACACACCGAGAGGAGAAAATATATGGAAGAAGTAAAACCAATTAGAGTAGCATTTAGGTTTATAAATATACAAAATTGTCAAGCATGAATTTCCATTTTACACTTTGTCTAGTAGATTAAGTATATAACAAAGCAAACAGTAAATATGTGAGCTAAGTCTCCCTTGTTGGCAAGTAAATGAAAGGCAACCAAAACTCTAGATATACATGTTCTGGACAGGCAGTGGTTGCTTCTGTTTGTTGCTGGCCCTCTTCTGTCCAAGGCTACCAATCATATGGTCAGCAACTAAAACAACCATGAATTAATAAATTAGTTAACCGTAATTAACAACAATAGACTTCACATATGAATCCAAAATGGTAATGAACTACCAGCAAAAAAAGCGCAATGAACGGAGGAGATATATATATTTCTTCTCTACAGATTCTTATAGCAACAAAAGCATTTGCGCATAGAAATAAGGGTCTTTCATTGAGCTTTTCAATTCAGCACACATGAGCAATTAACTTCCAAAATCCTAGAATAATAAAGGCATAGGTAGGAAACACCAACCTGCAATAGATGTTGCATAGAGAACTTTTCAGTTCAGCACACATGTGTATTTAACTTGCAAAATCCTAGAATAATAGAGGCATAGGTAGCTACAGTGCGAAAGAGAGGAAACACCAACCTGCAATGATATTGGATAGAGAAAATAAACAAGAACAACCCAGCAGGAGCATATCCGCAAGCCAATGGGGATAACTAAAAGTAGCAATTTGTGAAACATAACAGAGAAAGTCCAATCACTAAGTTTCATAAGAACACATACGACAAAGGAATATTGTGAGAGATTGATCTTGGCTTACCTTCTGCTAAGGACGACGTCGACGACACCGTTGACCACCGCTTCGCCAGCAGCGCACCAGCGCCGCGCCTGCTTCAGCAGCTGCTCCACTTATCTCGGCGGCGCCACAAAGAGAAAAAACAAAAAAGAGGAATCAGGGGAAGAAGCAGAGCAATGAAGAGGAGAAGAAGCAGCGATGGTGAAATGATGAAACAGGAGATGCGGGGATGCAGCCCGCACAGGAGCATTTTGGCTAGGGTTTTTACCTCCTACTCTTATCCCTTGGTCAGGCAGCGCCGATCCAGAAGTAAGGCACGGCGGAAACGGAGTTCTCCCTCCTCTCCTTCCTTCTCTCTCTCCCTCTTATCTTCTCTCTCTCCTGGAGATCGAATCGAGCACTCCCTCTTCTCCTTCTCTCTCTCTCTCTTATCTTCTCTCTTTGTTACATCTTTTGAGCATCTCCAGCCATCCAACTTACCTTTCAAGGCCATACTTCAACAGCTACGTGAAATAGGACAAAAGATAAGTATTCAAATGATGTAAACAAACTTATTCACATGTATGGAAGATTTAGAGCTCAGAACATATTTTAAAGTGCTTTTGCCTCTGGTTTAAGCACAAAAAGACATGCAATGCATTAGTCTGAGTATACTATCTCAACTGTTTCTCTAATAAAAATAAAAATAAAGAAGGTATACAGAGAGAATAATATTTAGTAAAACACATATGCGTATATAATTTGTTGATTTCATGATGGTCATGCCCCTCTCAGAAAGAATAATATGTATGAAGCAGGCGTATATTATCTAATTCTAAGCAAGAAAGCTTGGATCAAAAAAACGCTAGTAGCTTATTTTAGATGATTTGTTGTAGCAACCGCGGCACAAATAATCACTTAATCTCGGACTAACTGTAAGCATAAAGTGGGATTATATAATCCTCGTCTTTTGTTTTCTTTTCTTCTCGAACGACGCAGGAGAGCTGCTTGTCATTTCATCTCTGACTAACTGTACAGACATTCATGAAGTCAGGTATATTTGTTCTCCTAGCCTCTCAACAGGGGTATACTTTTCAAATACAATCCAAAAAAAACTTTGCAAGCACGAAAAGAATTCATGGCCTCTGACACACTGATCAAGAAACCAGAAAAACACTACACTGAATAATACTTTTTGTTAGACCTCAAGTCTAGAACCGTCATCAGGTGGCCCTTTCCTTGCTGCACCCACGACCTAACCGACCATCTAAGGAAGCAACTTCTTTCTATTATTGGTCCCCACCACTAAAACAACAACCAATGTTTTAGCATGCCAATTATTTACCAAGCAAAACCACAACAGCTTAATCTCCCAAGAGCAGGATCGTAACATACTTTCAGAAAAGCGCAGTCCAGATCATACACTCATGAATAAATGTTTTGGTTTTCAACTGCCACAAAGTAATGTCATTTAAACTGAACCAACAAGTTAGCATGTCATTTATTTACAAAGTAATGCTTACCAACCTAATTCCCCAAAGGCAGGAGTCTAGATAATTTCAGAATGTGCGTTTAGATTATCTTTTCTATTACCAATTCTGAACATGGCACAACAGTGTAGCTCTTGTTATTTAAGCTCACAGTATCTAAATTGAGAATTGCTCACATGTCATGAATTTTTTTTCCAGTCGTAATCCCAGTAGGTTTACTTGCATATTAGGAATGCTAGTAGCTTATTCTTTCTGTATTCTGAAAGAAAACAGAAAAACTGACATTAGAAACGCCCAAGTAGCACCAAAAGAATAAAACAGGGAGGTTAGAAAATACTCAAGCATCAGGATGGATGGGTAATTATTAAACAGAAACAAAAGGGAAAAAGAAAAGCAAGAAGCTCCCTTCTCCCATTCTTTTTGTTCCTTTCACTTATATACATCACACACACACACACACACACACACACACACACACACACACACACACACACACTTTAACTATAGAAAAACATAATTCCCAATTGAGGAACAAAGTTATATTAGAGCACCACAGTTTATAAGCACTATACATCTATAAACAGGTTTAGTTAGTATCATATTTAATCGAAAAGCAAAATAATCATTTAACTATTTACATGTCTAGATCCAAGGTTTGAGAAATCAATAAAGTGCCCTTCCCAGAAATCAAAGTGGAAGCAAGTAAATAACCCAAGTTTGGTGTCGCACCACAATAAAGAGGATCATAAAGGAAAAAAAATAGAGGATCATACAGAATAATCAGGAATCTGTACACACAGCTTACTACAGTTTACTCATGCTTCAGAATCAATCAACATGATTGATGCCGCACCACAGTAAGTAGCACATGGATATTCAACCAACGAAGGAAGCGGACACTGAGAGAAATGAAAAACCCAAGTAATTTATAAAGAAGCCAAGCTCATCTCTAAAACAAAGGAGGGAAGACATGCTGGCATCTGGACATCCTAAATAGTAAGCATCGCTAATATTTCAGACCATGAAAAAATTCTCTATCTGTAATTCATATCAAAGAGACAAAAAACTAACAATGTGTGCAAACAGAAGCAACATATGCACACCAATTCCAGACATTTGGATGGACAATACGTTTCTATGGCTGTAGCATTACCTGTTTTGTTTCCGACAAAAAGAAACATGCACCCAGCCTGAAGCTTAACACCTAATAATAAGATTTCAGAATAATCAATAGTTTTTACAAAGAAACCTGTAGCTGCAGCAAGAGGTTTATGAGTAAATTAACATGCAATTAAATGAGAAGCACACAAAAATAATAGTTTGAGGTGAGTACATCTACCTAGTTGCTGGTAGATCATTAAAATTCTCAGATATGTCAGTAGAATACTTTCAGATATGTCAATACAATAATCTTAATCCCCATCAACAACATATCAGATAGATTTACATCCTCGAACCTGCACCAATCCAGAAGTTAAATGAACATTGTTTAAAGAAGAAAACATATGTAAGACCTGAAGACAGACAGAGAGAAAGAGAGGCAGAGAATGTCACTGTGTTAGGAGATCACCTTGTTCTTCACCAAGCTCTTCCTCAAGTTCATCCTTTTCTCTTTTTTCTCAGATCTGCACATTATGTGTTTAGAAAAAATATAAATCAAGAAATCAAAATAAGATTATCAGAGAACTCTGGTAGGAAGGATGACAAGATTTACCTGGCAGAGGAAGATTAATCCTCTTCTCTCTTTTCTCATACGGGCAACCTAAACTCGGGACAGAGGACGAGCGGCCAACACCCTGCTCATACATGGCTTACGACGGGCCTGTCCGCCACGCCGCTGGTCTTCTCGCCGGCCACGGACTCCATCTGGAGCAGCTGGTGGGCGATGGAGGTGCGCAAGATCACCTCCATCGCACTTCGCGTCCCCGCCATCCGCCTCGAGGTGGAGGCCGTGGGGCTCAGCGTGCAGCTCGCTCCGGTGCTCGAGGGGAGCGGCCAGGGCCGACAACGACCCGCCACCGCCGCCACGGCGGGAGGGGACCGCACCAGGGACCCGGCCAGGGCCGACGACGACCCGCCACCGCCGCCACAGCGGGAGGGACGGACCAGGGACCCCTTGGCGGCCCAGGGCTCCCATGCTGCGACGAGGGCCTCTGCTTCTTGGCGCAAGAATTGGGGTGTTCGATATACATTTGTAGCATTAGGTCATTAACTATATACATTTATTCGATCACTAATTATGTGAATGCACACACGAGGACTGGGATTCTACAAATGCCATGAAGTAGCACAAATAAAGAACACAGTAATACAATTAGTGCCTTTCTGTTAGTATCTTGCAAATGCATGCAGAAGATGTAATCACCGCATACATACATGGTTCATGGAGTCGACGACTCTTGTTTGGTTGCAAGAGACAAAAATCAACACTAATTAAAACACAGCAAAAGTGTGGTATACCTGACTGATCTGCTTCAACATGGATCAAGATGTGAACAGCTAAAATTGTGCTGAATCCAGTGTATTATCTAAATGTTGACTGTTGAAATTAGCTAAAATAGAAAAATGGTTTGATTAAGAACAGCTAGCACACCATATAATAAAAAGTGGGCCATTCGAGACAATCTACAGTGTTGTCCTTTTCCCATAATTTAGGATGTAAAAATACTTCAGTTCAAGTGGTGCTCATGGAGTAAGAGAACATGCTCTCTGGCCCCTCTTAGTAATGTCATATTTACATAGCATGTAAATAATAGTGAAACCTAAGCATGACAAAGAAATCGATTCTTGTTGGGTAAGCTGCAGGTTTCGTTGGATTCGCATTAGCTTGTTACTTGGAAGGTTCAGAATCAATGATTACCATAATGTGTGCTTATTTTCTTCTGTGTGAAAATGCAAATGAGAGGATCGATTACTTTGATACTATTAAGTACAAGCCTCTATAAACCCAGAGGTTTCCATTGTCATCGTCCTTCTTCTCTGCACATAGAAGAGAAGGCTACTAATTGGAAGAAATGGTCAAAATATCCAAGCTCGGTTTACAACGAGGGGCCTGGGTGGCCAAGCCGGACTTAGATGACTACAACGCATGTTTACAGTGTCAAAAGTAGTAACAAAGTTCACTCTTGTTTTTTAAATGCTTGTTCTGCCATAAATCTTTGCAGAACTGTTCTCATAACATTATTGGTCATCGAGTATTAGCTTCAACTTGAGAACAACAGCATGGTTTTGCATTGACAATCGATGTACTTTTAGTAAATAAAAACAAAATGACGCACTTTTCTGTGGGATTAAAAATGTGGAGAGCAAATGGTATGACAACAATCACGATTATTTAACAGAACAGGGAGGCCATTGTATTTACTGATCTAAAAGTGTTGTATATGATAAAATCAAAATAGCTTGAAGCCTAAAAGTGACCCAACAATACTTTCAACAGGTTGCTGTTTATGCAAGCAGCAGTATGCTTTAATCAATATATATCACCAGAACTAACCATGCCCCAAAATTTGTCCAAAGGTTAATACCTAACCACTCTCATGGACCACAAGCCTGAGGGAAAACTATGTGTTTTAGTCCTCCTCATAAATCAAAACACAACATGTTCAGGACCAAAAACGTTGACCAAAATAAAGTGACAGCAAGCCTATTTAAATTTAAGACTGGTGCAGCCTCCTAGCTTAACAAATATATAATGGCAGTTCTGACTGGTACTTACATACAACATCAACCTATAAGGAAAATGCGAACCAAACGAAACTGGCATTGCTCCAAATGATAGAGCATACCTGAAAATCCGCCTCCATATTTTTCTCTCAAATAGAGGCATGCTGAATCCCTCACGTAGGAGGCTGCCAGTACGTACGTCAGGCCAACAAAAAAGAACAGGAGAGGCCAACCTACAAAAAGAAGTGCAATTCTTTTACAACAACGAATCATAGAGCAAGCAAATGAAAAGGGACCAGAAGAGAAGCAATCATCAAGGCTCAGCATGCAATGTTACATAAAAGCTCGGCTACAGCTGCCACCCGTGCTTCTCCTGTAGACCACAACGCCGCCCCGACTCCCTCCATGCTCCGCCACAAGCAGTCCGGCGGCGACATGTCGAGCCACGGCTCCGACCCTCGCCGTCCGCGAAGCACAAACGTATGTGCATAGAATGGCCCACCAGACAAGATCAAAGCAAGGGAGTTAGGAGATAGTTGCTCATACCGACCCACTACTGCAATAACTGCATCCACTGCTGTCGTTACCAAAAAGCACAATTTCTAACCTTAATTAACATAAAAGTGTTTGTTCACAATTACTTGGTACACAAAAAACAGAGCATCACAGGTTCAGAAAACCCTGAATTGACTGATTGTTTTTTCGGTGCGGAAATCCTATCAGGGCATGGTGCTCTGCCTAGTGCAGCAGCCCCAATCTGCACACATTCAGCACTCATGATGACACATATTACTGTACCTATAATTCATCATTTTTGCGAAAAGGATATGCACATAACCTTGCAAAAAACACTGTCAAGAATTAACTCATTTTTTACACAGCCTGATTTTTTCATACATTTCCTAAACTGGCAGTGTTTGCAACATAAACAAACCAATCACGTATATCAATTACCCATGCCAAATTCACCAAGCCTAAATTTTCTGAAACTCGATTCAAGCATACAGTTTATCTTGTGTAAGCTTGACAAGCTAATGACAGATATTCCAGTTACTACTACACTTTCTATGTATACTTTTTCACAAGTTCAAGGTAGCAGCTTAGTAGATGCTGGATAGAGAACATGAGACGTACCACGAATCCATGGCTAGGGAAGAAGAGGCGGAGAAGGGCGAGCAGCTGCGTTCTCCATGACAAACCAGAGCCGACATCTTATTTTCTTCTGTTACTGGCTTCCTTCCTATCCCTGCAGCCCCACTCTACTGCAGCGGGAGCCCGGTCCCTACTGCTTCCTGTCCCCGACTCCGGCTCTTCTCAGCTCCCGTCTTGCTGCTCCTTCTAATGGCGAGGAGAGAAGTGAGAGATCCGCCATTTTGCTTTTATCGAACACCTTGTAGGCATAGAACAAACAAAGATGAGATTTTTGGGGATTAAATCAAAAGAATGAGAACGGAGGAAGGGGATGAGATGGTTACCTCATCTTGGCTTGACCTTCTGCCGGAGGACGACGACGACGGAAACGGAATGGACCACCGCTTCCTCCTGCGGCCGCTGCTGCTCGCATTCACCAGCACCGCACCTGAACATGGGGCGGCCACATCTGGGCCACCACGCGACACGGGCTGCTCCTCGGCTCGCGCATCTGGGCCACCACGCGACACGGGCACTCCTCGGCTCAAGCTACAGGGCAACGAGGCGGAGAACGGGGCTGGGACCCGGTGGGCGCCGGGGCTCCTAGGGAGAGGAAGGGATCCGGCAGGGGCTTAGGGCTTGGAGGCAGGAGGGTGGCGGCGGCGGGACGAGGGTCGCGGGGGCTAGGTCGAGGGGGAGAGAGAGGCGAGGCAGGAGGGCGGCGCGAGTGCGGGAGGAGCAGCGGCTAGGTCTTCTCCACGGGAGCGGCTCCATTATATACGTCCGGATGCGAAATGACGAAAATGCCCCTGGCGGGGCACGAAAATAACAGGCGGTGGCAGCAGCGATTTAAAGGCGACGTGGCTGGCTTCGTTTCGACTACGAACACGTTCATCCTTTATAAGTTAGATTTAGAATGTTGAGGGCATAGACCACCCCCGGCGACGGCACCACCAAATCTTTATTAGGCTCAGCGCGGTGGTCCGACCTCCCCGACGACCTGCTCGGCAATATCCTCGTTAGGATCGCCACCCTGCACGACCACGCGCGCCCGCCACCGCTCGCAGGTCGTGGCGCGCCGCCACAAGACGGCTCCGGCGGCGCCGCCGTCCCATTCCGCCGCCTCTGCGCCGGCAAAGAACCGGTCCAATGAGAGAAGCACTGTCGCAGTTCGACCACGCTTGGGTCACGCGCGTCCCGACCAATGTGGGGTACAAGTTGTTCGTCGGCTCGCACGATGGCGGCTGGGTCGCCGCCTTCGACAACCGCAAGCTCACGCTCGTGAACCTCTTCTCCAGCGCCGAGATTCCCGTGCGCCCACTGAGGCCGGGCCGTCCGAGGCAAAATCCCATCGTGAAAATCATCTTCTCCGACGACCCTACCTCCTCTAACGGCTGCATCCTCGCCGCCATCATCGATGATAGGCTCAACATTGCATTGTGCAAAGTTGGCAAAGGCAGTGCCAGTGGGTGTACCGTGACAACTTGGCACAAGAAGATGTTCTGGGACATCGCCTTCTGTGACGGCGATCTCTACGGCCTCATGTACCCCGACGAGAGCTTGCTCAAGTTTAAATTCAACGCCAAGGGAGAAGGGAAGCCCGTGATCACATCTACCCACCGGTTGGCTGTCCGGAGGCGCCACGGCCCCACGATGAAGCATGATCCCGATTCGTATGGTTGTTGCATGGTTGAGCTACATGGGGAGCCATTGATGGCGATAAGGACCCGATGGTTGCCCGACCGCGAGCCTTTCTTCAAGGTCTTCATGCTAGTCAATGCAAACCCCGGCGGTATCTACTGGCACAAGTGGGACGAGGTGAAGAGCTTTGGCGAGTATGCCTTGTTCTTGGGGCCGACAAGGTCTAAAGCGGTGCACGTGTCTGTTGGCGCCAAACGCCGCCGTCTAGAGAGAAACCACATCTACTACTCGAAATCTACCCGCTCTAAAGAACATGAGCTGCGTGGTAACGAAGTATACACGGTGGCATTGAACGGTTGTCACCACATGTGTTGTATGGAAGATCAAAGTATCAGCGATGGTCTAGAGAGGACAGGATACTACATGACTGGTTGGGACTATGCTTCAATGTGGCTACACCCTCAGAATTGTAACTTATATATTTGCTAGCCAAGTGCAAATAGTATTTATCCTAACACTAACCATGGCTTAGATATTATCATTTTTTTTTTGAAAAGGAGAATATACCCCCGGCCTCTGCATCTGGACGATGCATGCAGTCATTTTATTAATTATTCACAAAGACCATACAAAATAATACATCAGTAAGTCTGAAGCCACCCTCTAGGTAACACTTGTTGCTACTCCTATCCCCTTGATGAAGGGGTGCCGAATGTCCGAGCCAAATACCAAACAGACGTCGCACCAGGGCTAACATCTAAATCCGGATGCCCCAGCCCAACCACATACCAGCTGGGTCACACACCGGACCGGCGCACTCTCAGAGGTTGTCGCTACCATCTTCCACCGGTCCATCTCCAGAGCAGGAACTGATGCATCGACCTTGTCTGGCCTGTCGTCGACGCCACCATGGCGCCAGACAACGCCACCATCCTGCACGTATCCATCCACACGCGCCTATTGCCGAAACTCTACAACGCCATGCCCCCGAGATCGGCCATCGGCCTTGCGGTAGATGTAACACCGCTACTCCTTGTGTCCCCTCCAACCAGCAGTTGCTCCAAAACGATGCCCCCGGGAGGGAGAACGACACTGAAGGTGCTGTCATCGTCCGATCCGGTAAACCCAGATCTAGGGTTTTCCTCGGAACACCCCGATTGAGTTGACATGACCTGCAACGACGATGCCTCGAGAAGGAAACGACGTCAGAGAAGCCGCCATCGTCCACCAAGACCACAGTTGATCCATCACAGGGCTAGCTGGTCAGGCCCCGCATCGTCCTCCCCCTAGGGCGACTCGGGCGCGGCGGCCAGAAACCTAGCCACCGCTGCCGCAAACTCCCTCCTCATCTCCCTCCGCCACTGCCGGAAGACGCTGCCGGGCTAAGCCCGGGGGCCGACGGCGGTGGCGGGGGATCTCCTCTCTCGCGCATCTCCGGGGTGTGGCGGACCCCAAGGCGTGTGGTGGCGCAACCGATCTAGGATCTGCGGCGCGGCGGATGGCTGTAGGCGGCGGGAGACCGGCCCGTTCTCGGACCGCGATGGCTTGGCACGGCGGAGGCCAGGGTTGCGGGCGCTGTGGATGGCCCTTCGGGCGGCAGCGGCCGGCTTGGCTGCGGTGGCGTGCATGCTGCCTTTAGATCGGCGACAGCGACGTGGAGGGCCTGGTGGTTTCGTCGGCGGCACCTCCGATCAGATCTGTTCTGAAAAGTGTAGCCGGCGGTGGTGGTCGTCTCTTCTGTCAGAGGTGGTCGGCCTGAGGCTAGGTGTTTGGATCTCGGGATCCGTCATCTCGCACCAGCTGCGAGTCGGGAAGATGTAGTTGCCGGTGAAAACCGAGCCAACGGTGGGCGATGGCAGCGTTCCACGTCGTTACCTTGATGAAGGCATCATCATGTGACTACCGTCGACCCACTCGTATTGCTCCGGGGGAAACCCTAGGATCTGGTGTTCCAGACCGGACGATGGCGGCACTGCAGTTGTCGTTTTCTCTTGGGAGCATCGTTTTGTGGAGCAAATACCGAAGTCGAGGCAAGAGGTGGAGCGGCTTCGTCTTGCACGGAGCTTCGGTGAAGATGTCAAGTCATGTCTGACCGACAGGTGCTATCCTTGGTCATGCCTGGTCGGCAGGTGCTACGCACGATAGATCCTCCAAGGGCTTCAAGTTTTGTCGGCTGGTGATACTTGGCAGTATGGCGCTGAGGTGTATCAGTGGCGACCCGACGTGTTCAACTATTTGCGCGCAGGGAGAAGGTGCCGTTGGGCGCCGTGGTGGCGTCGATGATAGCTGGCCCGAGCAAGATTGATGCATTAGTACAATTCTGAAGATGGGGCGGTGGCAGTTGGCGGCGATGGCCTCGAGAGCATTGGGACATGTGTGCCCTGCACCGCAAGTGGCTAGGTCGGGGTCTCAGGTCTTAGATGTTAGGCTTGGCTGCGATATCCGTTTGGTATTCGGCCCAAGCTATATGCGCCCCTTCATCAACTGGAATTCATCAACTGGATAGGTGTGGCGACAATTTGTTGCGTAGACGGCGGCTTTAGTGTTACTGTTGTATGACTTTGTAAGGTCTTGTGAGAATAATTAATAAAGTGGCCGTATGCATCATCCAGATGCAGAGGCCGGGGGTCATCCTCCTTTTCTAAAAAAAACCAAGACCGCAGTCAGGCGCGATTTTCACCGGAACTTGCGTTGTCCTGATCTCGCGGCTGGCTAGAACCATGCGGAGCCTCGCCATGAAGACGTACGCCGCCGCTGGTACTCCGGAGAGACCCTCCATCCCTTCGCCGGTCCCTCCACGCGCCGCCAGCTAGCAAAGACCACACCGCGGCGGATCTAGACGGACGCCACATCCGCGGCCGCCGTGGCCCATCTCCAAGCAGACTCTTTTTTTTCGCGAATATGCGCGGAGCGTATTATTCCATTGATAGAAGGGGAGAACAAACAGTGGCGGGCCTCATGAAGCGTACACTAGTAGGCGCTTATGAGGTCGCAATTAGCAGAGAAAGGGGTTGCTCGGCCCGTGTACAACAAAATCAGGTTACACCAATGATCGAACTAAGCCCTCGAGGACCGGCGCTAGCCCACGTGCGAGCTTCCTCCTTGATGTCATGAATCAGGAAGGTGGTGGAAGGGGTAGCGTCATCAAAGATACAAGCGTTGCGATGCCTTCATAAGGACCATGCAGTCAGCGCGACGAGGGAGGCAAGGCCTTTGCGCTGGCCTACCGAGGAGTCGTGAAGGGCCATATCCCACCAGTCGTAGAAGTCCATGGTGCCGCCCGGGGGAGACGTAGTGAGGCGGCACCATGATAGAATATCGTACTACACAGTGCGGGCCACGACGCAACCCACAAGCAAGTGGTGCATCGTTTCTTCGTCCTGGTCGCAGAGTGCACAGGCGGCGTTGTGGGGTAAACCATGGCGGGCAAGGCGAGCAGAGGTCCAGCAAAGGTCGAGGCCGGCAAGCCAGAGGAAGACCTTGATCCCCTCTGGCGCCCAAGGCTTCCAAGTGAGGCTCGAAGTCGGGGAAGCGATTGATCCTTAGAAGAGCGCGGGGTAGCAGGACTTGGCGGAGTAAGAATCTCCAAGCAGACTCTTATAGATATTATCATGCACGGTACAACTCTACTTAATTAACATTACCGTGTTGTTTAATCTTTAATAGTCCTTCGATCCATCCATATCTATAATACCTAAATAGTTTATCCCCACTACCTTATTTCTCTTGACATGCAACCTATCCACATCACTAATCAACATGCAGCCATCCACCTCGCTCCACCTCAAACAATGTAGCCACGTCATCTACTATATGTAGGTAGGAGCCCGCCTCATAATCCGCCACGTCACCAGAAATTGCTTCATCTGTTCGATTGACCATGTGTGGTCGGATTTGCAGCCCGGGTTGGCTTCAGCTTCCTCGCCTCCTCACCTCCTAAAAACGCTACTAGTAGAACCAACGCCTTCTCGTCCACTTCCCCTCCTTTAATTCCCAATCAGTTCGGCCTCCTCCTCTCCATCTTCTTGGTTCGAGTAATAAATCTGCCTCCGATACGAGATGCTCCTCCCGTGCTCCGTAGTCCACATCAAATTGACCGACGCTAGCACATGTAGCCGCGCTCAGACGCTGGGTGGCTGCTCTTCTGCCTTCCGCCGCTCTGCCGATTGGAGACGGGCAGATGAGAAGGATAGGGCATGTGGCGGGTGTGAGGGAGAGAGAAGGCAGGGGGCGTGGCGGCGGCTCTGTCAATGGGAGAGGGGGCAGCGTCCTGCGTCCAGCTGCAGCCTGCAGGTCAAAAGGCCATGGTCGCATCATCCCGGGTGACAAAATCTCTCTGATCTGTATACACATGTTCATTCCAAATCTAATACTCCTTGAGTTGATCCCTCCCGCTCCCATGTCAAGCAGCAGGATTGAGTATTAGAAATCACGCAGCTTATACGTGCTTCTCCTTGGCTAAAGCTTCTCCTTGGTAGTTATGTTTGGTTATGCAAGGGAATTGTTTTTGCTTGCCTGGTTGTTTGCTTGGAACACGTCATGTTATATTGGTTTAATTCTGGGTTTGTTCTTGCAGATGTACAGAAAACGTAACTGATGATGATGTTCACGGACATTGCGTTCCGCCGATGAGAACCCCACATGTAACCTCAAGAGTCAAGACTCAGTTAATATTGTATTTATTTATCCAAAAATGCTAGACATACAAAGATTTGTAAAAGTCTGTAAACTGTTTTCATCTAACAACCAATCATAAACCTCCCCCTGATTTTCAGGGGGGTGGGCCGTCCCGCTCACTTGTTGGCCAATGAAAACTAACCCACTCTGTAAAAGTCTGTAAACTGTTTGTACGTGTAGCATTGCCGTTATTTATCTCGTGTTGTGCCACACGACTTAGATGATTTCTTCTCTCTGCAGCAACTGCATACGCCTCATTGCTTCTTGTGAGTTGCAACCTGGCCGTGGTAAATTTTCATCTTTAGTTGCCAGAGAGCAAAAACCTGTTTGTCAAGCCCTTGAGCCAAGAACGAAAGCTATTTTCATGTCACACTCATACTTGATACATGGGAAAATAGCTTTCATGTAAACAGGGCCGGCCCTGGGAGGGGCAGGGGGGGCGGCCGCCCCGGGCCCCAAAAATCGAGGGGCCCCTCCCCGGTATACACGTATGCTATGGCCTATGGCCCAACAGTACGTCCGCACGCAGCGAGTCACGGAGGATGAGCCAGCGATCGATTCGATCCATTCAGTACATGCACGTAGAAAAAACGGAGGTAAACAATGGTTCGGAGAAGTTAAATGATTTGGCAACATTATGCATCGAGAAGAAATTATTGGATGATATTGACATCGCCCCCATTATAGTTGACTTTGCATCGAGGATTATTAGAAGAAAATTTTAAGGTAATATGTATAAATTATTTTATATGCATACTGATTTAGATGCATTTGAGTGTTATCAATAAATATTTCATATATACGTATATTCATTTTATTGTTAGGACATCCATATTAAGGGCCCCGAGTTTTAGTCTCGCCCCGGGCCCCCAAAATCTCAGGACCGGCCCTGCATGTAAAGCCCTGGTGCTGATACAATATATAGGTGTCATAATCTAAACATGTAATCTGAGTTTCTTTTCATGTTGGTGGTTCAGATTACTTCTCTTCTGCCATGCAATTATGAGAGTAGTAACTGATTCATTACTATGCCGATGTCATGGTTCCACACTCCCCGTCCACATTCATAGTAATTTTTATGGCGATGTAATTGTTGAATTCTGGACAATAAAATGGTGTTTTCGGTGCATCCTCTTTTGATGTGCTAAAAATCTTTTGCAGCTACTAAACTTGGCTGATTTGAGTAAAGTCTAAGGACATTTATGCATGGTAACATCTAAATTGTTTCATACTTGCATGTCTTAAGTTAACAGGATATAATCTATTCCCACTGATAATTAGCTTCAATGTGCCCTCCAGTGGCACCATCTGTAAGTAGCCTCCATCTCTCTCAATCTATTTTTCTAAGATGTTAGTGTATACACAAGGCATGGTAAATCATCTTCCTTCTTTCATAGTAAAGAGCATGTACCATGGATTCATAAATAGATTATTCTGTAGTTTGATCTTTCGTATGGTAGATAGCCGATCGTTGAAGCTGAAAACAGTATTCCTATAATCCATGAACTTTTTCACAAGGACAAAAAAAATATAAACATTATCATCTCTTAAGACATGGACTTGACTTTGTTGAACATTCCCATCCTAGCTTTTCTCAATTTATTTTCTTAATCCCATTGTACAGTTCCCTGGTGGCATTGTCTTTTTCATATTTCACAAAGATAGCGGTGTAATGGCAATCTAGGTACACCCGAGATCCCAAAAATAATCAATTAAGGCCTGCAGAAGTGCTATAGGCCTCCTTTTGTTTGTAGGAATTTTATAGTAATTATATAGGATAGGATTTGCAAAGGAAAAATTCCTTTGAAGCCCTTTGGTTTGTAGGAATGGATTCCTATTCCTATGTAGGATAGGAATCAATCATTCACATTTTGGAGGAAAAAAACATTAGCCTATCCTATGCACCAAATGACATCTCTTCCTCTATTGGAATTGAGATGCATGTCATCTCACTTCCTATGATTTTCCTATTCCTATAAAATTCCTATCCTATGAACCAAAGGAGGCCTATATGTTAATCTAATTTTCCCTGATACATTTTGTATTTGTGTTATTGCAAAACCTGGATTTTATCATCCAAGTTGCTGAACCACTGAGGAAGGCAATGCTATCATCCACTCAATGCAACTTTAGTTCTTCCGTTCCCTCTCGAGGATCACATTTGCAAAGATCTTACTATCGTGTATTGCCGAAGATGCATGTTCCCAGTTTGTAATCAATTAGTTGGTTCCATAGGTAAATGATGATCTAATCGTGTAATCTGTTTGTTCGTCTACTATCCAAAATTTGAATGATACAACTAGGAGGATCAAACTTACCTATGTATCATTACAATAATATCATTCTAAAGTATTATTGCCAAAGTAGATTAATCTATTAATCATTTTGCCGATCCTTTCAGGAGAGTTAGTATACTAAGCAAAGCAATAATTTTAAGCAATATTTTCCGCAGCAACGCGCGGGGAATCATCTAGTTACTAGTATAAACCACGCCGAGCAAAATTACCCAAAGTCCTCGCCGATTGACCATCGTTGCCCTCGAAACAAGAACCGCTGCCGCGTCGTGGTATCGATTTGCTCTTTGGATGCCGAGTGCTTAGATTCTTCTAGTTCAAGATTGTGGAGCTTACTGATCAGAGTTGACTGCCATGCCACGCGTACTTGATTTATTGTGGGGTGTTTGCAGTGGAGTACAAGCAGTAATAGCTGTGGTGAACTAGCTAGCCCAAACGGATTTTAGCAAGCAGCTCAGAGTTCAGTTTGACTACCTTAGTTGCAGGCAGCCTCTCTGAATTTCTCAAGCTCCATTTACTTCATACGTCAAGTTCTGAACTTGTTATCTTCTCTGGTTGATGTGTGCTGCTCAGTAGGAGTTGTAGCAATGGAGGGCCCTGACCTCAAGCCAAGCGTCTGGCTGGCATCCGAGACCATGGGCCTCCTCAGCTGCGGCGTATCTCGCACTCAGCGGTCAGGAGCGGCGCGATTCTGACGGCATTCCGCGCGTCGAGCCAGCTGCTCTGGCGGCTCCTACTCGGCTTCCTCAGGTAATCTTCAATAACTTCGCGTCGCTCTATTACCCTGTGGGAAGAACAATGGCAAGCAGTGGTCGTGCCGGAGTGGTTATCGGGCATGACTAGAAATCATGTGGGCTTTGCCCGCGCAGGTTCGAATCCTGCCGACCACGCTTTTTCATTTTGCATTTCTTTAGGGCTCCTTTGATTCACAAAGAATTTTCACAGGAATTTTGAAGGATTAAATATCCTTAGGAGTTTTTCCTATGTTGGCTGTTTGATTCATAGGATTGAATCCTACAGAAAATAATTCCAGGATTTTCTTTGTGCATTTCTTTTAGGGCTCCTTTGATTCACAAAGAATTTTCACACGAATTTTGAAGGATTAAATATCCTTAGGAGTTTTTCCTATGTTGGCTGTTTGATTCATAGGATTGAATCCTACAAAAAATAATTCCAGGATTTTCTTTGTGCATTTCTTTTAGGGCTCCTTTGATTCACAAAGAATTTTCACACAGAATTTTGAAGGATTAAATATCCTTAGGAGTTTTTCCTATGATGGCTGTTTGATTTATAGGATTGAATCCTACAAAAAAAATCATGATTTTTTTAATACTTCGCATAGGATTTCTATAACAAATTTTTTTAATACTTCGCATAGGATTTCTATAACATCCACTCAAATATCTTTGAAAGAATCCTACTTATGGCTCCTTTGATTCACAAGATTTTTCATACGAGTTTTGGAGGAGTAAAATTCCTTACGAATTCTCTCTATGTTGGCTGTTTGATTCATATGGTTGAATCCTACAAGAATTTTTTTTCTAAGGATTTTTTAGTACTTCGCATAGGATTTCTATAACATCAACTAAATATCTTTGAAAAATCATTTTTTTTGTATGATGCAATCAAACAACCCAAAATCTTCTAGGATTGAGATGAGCAATGACATTACAATCCCTATGTTTTGTTACTCGAAAACTAGAATCGTTGCCACATCATGGAATCGATTTGGATGCCGAGAAATTAGTATCTTCTACTTCAACATTAGTGGTATTTACTGATGAGAGTTGATTGCCTGCCACGCGTAGACTGTGCACTTTGGTATGAGCAATAATAATCGGGGTGAGCAATGTGGTCTAGGAACAAAAGAGGAGATCAATGTATTTTCACTGATGAATCGACTTTTTCACCGTGGAACATTAATGTGAAGCAATGTCACGGTGCATTTTGGGGAGAATAGAAACAGTTTGATTAATTTAGTGAACTTCCATGAATTTTAGCCTAGCCCAAACGAATTTCAGCAAGCAGCTCATAGTCAGTTTGACTACTGAACTCAATTTTGTCGTTCAAATTAGACATGTTTTTATTATGTTGCCGCCACAGTACAGTACAAGTGGCTCTGTTGTACTCGACTCTACTGACCTAGAAATTCAAAGTTTTCACAAGTTCCATTTGCTTCATTTTGGAAAGTCCTAAACCTCTTATGTTCTCGGCGTCCTCAGCAGCGGCGTACCGCAGTAAAGCCCGTCTTCTTCCGGGCGCTCGCCGCACTCACGGGCCACGCGATGTTGACGACATTCCGGGCGTCGAGCCATATTCTCAAGCCACATCTGGTGGGCTTCTGCTCGGCGTCCTCAGAATCATGTGGGCTTTGTCCGGGTAGGTGTGAACCCTGCCGACCACGCTCCCACTCCCCCCCCCCCCGGCTCCCAGGCCGTGCTCCCACCGCTCGTGACAATCTACCACTGGAAGCGTATGCTCCTGGCAGGGACGTGCTGCATGCCAAAGTCAATCAGATATACATGGTTCTTTGGAGTCTAGATTGATCTCAACGTAGATACAAAACACTGACAGACTAGATTGAGATCAATCCTAACTTGCCCAACACGCTTGCAACAAACACACGCACACAATCCTCTACTACATGGTTTATACAACACCATGACAATACAATGTTTAACACTCTCCCTCAATCACAACTTATCTACGCTGAGATTGCGCCGAAAAACCTCCAGCTGACGTACTTTAAGAGGTTTAGTAACCCATCTGCCACTTGATTACCAGCCAGTATGGACCTGATATTTAACAACTTGTTGGCTACCCTTTCTCAAACAAAGTGATAGTCAATTTCAATATGCTTTGTCCTAGCATGAAATATAGGATTTGCAGACAAATAAGTGACCCAAAGATTATCACACCATAGAAAAGCTGACTTTGGATGACTAACACCCAACTCTGTCAAAAGATTTTGAACCCAAATAATTTCAGCAGTAGCATTAGCAAGTGCTTTATATTCAGCTTTTGTACTGGAACGTGACATAGTGGCCTATTTGCGAGTGTGCCAAGACACCAAGTTACTTCCAAGAAACACTGCAAAACCACCTGTCGATCTTCTATCATCAGGGTATCATGCTCAGTCCGCATCTGAATAGGCACTTACCAACATCGAATTTGACTTCCCAATTCTAAGCCCATGAGTGGGCGTTCCTTCCAAGTAACGAAGAATACGTTTGACAGCTGTCCAATGTACAGTAGTAGGAGCATGCAAGAGCTGACAAACCTTGTTCATCGAGAAAGAAATATCTGGTATAGTTAAAGTCAAATACTGCAAGGCACCTACTATATTTCTGTACTTGGTAGAATCCTCCCCTCCAAGAGGTTCACCATCATGAAGAGATAATTTTTCTGATGTTGGTAGGGGTGTGGCAACCAGTTTGCAACCCTTCATGCCCATACATGTAAGCAAATCTAGTAAATATTTTCCTTGTGACAACAAAATACGATTCTTGACAGATGTTACCTCAATACCTAGAAAGTAATGCAGATCCCCTAAATCCTTAAGGGCAAAATCCATGACGTTGCTTAAATCCCTTTGCAACTAAACGTGTCTTATACTTATCAGTGTTGCCATTAGACTTCCTCTTTACCTTATACACCCACTTACAAGCAATAAGATTTTTACCTTTACTTGGTGGAACCAAATGCCAAGTTTTATTTTTTAATAGTGCACTGTACTCTTCGTTCATGGCTTATTTCAAATTTGGATGATCAAGCGCCTCCTTCAAATTTTCTGGTTCACCTGTAGCACAAAAAGAACCACAGGGAATACACCCATCCTTATATTCTTTAGGTGTGTATACCACTTTGTGACCTGGTGTGAATGCGTGTTGGTGGAGTAGTCGAAGGTGGCAGTAGACGCTACTGGATCCGCTGAACCGCAGAAGACCTAGAGGAAACAACAGCTGAATAAGTGGAGATATGAGGCGAATCAGGAGATGCCAAGTAGACATCCTCAGCCACCGCGTCCCGTGAAACATCCCTGGTCGTCGTTGTATCCTGCGCAGGCGACTGAACAGGGCCCAGGAATCTCCCGAGCCCACCAGCGATGATGCACCACGCGGGGGAGTTTGGCCCGCTCCTGCGGCCCAAGTGGGGGACAACGCGTGGCCCGCACCCATGGCGACGCCCTCTGGCTGGCGCACAGATCCCGCCACAGATTCGTGTCCAGGCACGTGTGTTTGGTTGCGTTCTCGTCTCGGCATAGTTGTTCCCTCTTCATGCATGCTCAACTCAACACCCCTCTTCATGCATGCTCTCTTCATGCATGCTTCTAGTGTATTTGTGCTAAGCTAGTGTGGACTCATGCACTCTTCATACACTCTACCAAACACCCAAAAGTGGGAAGTGGGTTGAGAACGGAACTCTTGGGCTCATGCATCCTTCATACACCCTACCAAACACACTCGAGATGCGCGATCTCGAGGGCGATACGACAGGGGAATCAACCCTGTAGTCTGCGCCACCCAGATTTTATGTGGCACTGGATCCAGCTCCGATTTCCTGCATAAAATCATAGTTGTTTTCCGCACTATTGTGATCAGATTCCTGCACACTTAGCAGAGTTTTGATCAATTGTATTGGAAATCGACAGCTGATCATTACGAACTTCTTCCCGACGAATTAGACTCGAAGGATTAAGAAGTGTGGGTGGAAGAAGAACAAGTTCCGCACGAATTTGTGCTACTGCATATGGATGCAACGCAACAAAGGGGAAAACATGGTCATCAAAGATAACATCACGGGAGACATAAACACGACCCGTGGAGACATCAAGACACTTGTATCCTTTATGAAGGGTGCTATATCCAAGAAATATACATTGCTTAGACCGAACTCCAGTTTGTGCTTGTTGAAGGGACGCAAATTAGGCCAAACCGCACAACCAAAAATGCGAAGAAAACAATAGTTGGGTTTCATTCCAAAGAGACGTTCTAGGGGAGTTTCATTGTGTATGACCTGACTAGGAATACGGTTGATGAGATAAACAGCCGTAAGAAAAGCCTCGTCCCAAACTTTGAGAGGCATGGAAGCATGAGCGAGGAGGGAGAGACCAACCTCCACAATATGTCTTTGTTTGCGTTCAGGGAACCGTTCTGTTGGTGGGCATGGGGAAATGACACATGATGGGTGATGCCAATGCGCTCAAAAATTGATTCAACTTTTGATACTCGCCACCCCAGTCGGTTTGCATGGCTAGAATTTTGCGATCGAATAAACGTTCAACATGTTGTTGGAAGATATGAAATTTTTGGAACACGTAAGACTTATTTTTGATAAGATAAATCCAACTAAATTTACTGAAATCACCTATGAAGCTGACATAATATTTTTTGTCTACCAATAGAAAGAGGCCTGGGGCCCCATAAAAAAGAGCTCTAAAGGAGCTTGAGACTCACTAGTCAAATGAGGGTATGGTAATTGATGGCTCTTAGCCATTTACACGCCTCACAAACAAGATGGTGATCACTTTTATTGGACACTGAAAGACTATGATTGCGAAGAATTTGCTGGACCACCGGTATGGACGGATGACCAAGGCGTCGGTGCCACCTAGAGGTAGATGGCTTGACAACTCCAAGCATGTGACATCCATGGGAAGCCGGTTGGTCAGTGAAGGGGTACAACCCCTCCTTAGTCCGAGCATGAAGAATGGTTCTCCCCGTGGCCTAATCCTTAACAGAAACGAACTCAAGGTAAACGACAAGATATGCATGATTATGTTTAGTAAGTTGATGAGCAGATAGAAGACTTTTGGCACTACTAGGAACATGGAGGTTATCGTTCAACTTAATAGGATCATGTGGAGTGGGAATAAGCGAACGACCAACATGTGTAATTTCCATACCTTGACCACTCGCAGTGTGGATTTGTTCCGGCCTGGTGTAGCGATGGCGTACGTGGAGCTTCTGCAACTCTCCGGTCACATGATTAGTGGCTCCGGTGTCAAGATACCAATTAGTATCGATGCCATAGGAGGTTGTAGCAGCTGTGTTGACAGAACGAGCACCTGCACCTTGGCGGTCACCTCCAACATGGAGATCACCTCCTCCATGGCGCTTCTGGTTGTTGTTGAAGGTCTTGTCATAGCGCTTGGTGTAGCTCCATGCGCCATGGCCATCTTTCTTGCAGATCTGGCACTTGATAGGGCCACCACTCCCACCTTCAAGACGCGATCCACCTCTGACGTTGTTGCCTGCCGAGGAGCGACCAGGCTAGGCACGATTCCCACCCTTGGAGGTGAGGTTGACGGAGTAGCCAGAGTGGGTGCTATTCTGGTAGTCGAGTCGTGCCTCCGCCAAGAGCAGCAGAGTCTACAACTCGCCGAGACTGATAGTCTGGTCTGCGCGAGCAGAGAGGGCCGTGATGTACAGATTGTAATCTGAGTCTAGCCTACCGAGGATACGAGAGACGAGGTCGTCTTCATCAAGGCATTTCCTGGCCGCCGCCATCTCATCAGCGAGGCCCTTCATCTTGGCAAAGTAGGCAGTGGCGTACAGATCGCCCCCGCGGATGTTGACGAGCTATGTGCGGAGCTGGATCCCCCGCGCACGGGACTGCGACACGAACATGGCAAGGATCGATGTCCATACTCCAGTGGCCATCGGGATGTCGTGGACCTGAAGGAGCACCTCCCGTGAGAGAGAGGCGAGCTAAAAAGCAAGGACATGTTGGTCCTCTGATGACCCACAAGTATAGAAGATCAATCATAGTCCTTTCGATAAGTAATAGTGTCGAACCCAACGAGGAGCAGAAGGAAATGATAAGCGGTTTTTAGCAAGGTAATTTCTGCAAGCACTGAACAGTAACAGGTAGTTTGATAGCAAGATAATTTGTAACAAGCAAGTAACGGCAATGGTAAGTAAAGTGCATCAAGGTAGCCCAATCCTTTTGTGCTAAAGGACAGGCCAAAACAGTCTCTTATAATAAGCAAAACGTTCTTGATGGCACACGTACGAGAATTTCATCTAGTCACTTTAATCATGTTGGTCGCTACTTTGATAATTTGATATATGGGTGGACCAGTGCTTGGGTGCTGTTCTTACTTGAACAAACCTCCCACTTATGATTAACCCCCTCGCAAGCATCCGCAACTACGAGAAAAATATTAAGATAAAATCTAACCATAGCATTAAACATATGGATCCAAATCAGTCCCTTATGAAGTAGTGCATAAACTAGGGTTTAAGCTTCTGTTACTCTAGCAACCCATCATCTAATAACTACTCCACAATGCATTTCCTTAGACCCAAAAATGCTGAAGTGGTATGTAGTCGACGTTCACATGACACCACTAAGGGAATCACAAAATACATATCATCAAAATATCGAACACATATCAAATTCACATGATCACTTGCAACATGACTTCCCGTGGCCTCAAGAACAAAAGTAACCACTCACAAATGATATTCATGCTCAAGATCAGAGGGGTATTAAATAGCATAATAAATCTGAACATATAATCTTCCACCAAATAAACCATATAGTAATCACCTACAAGATGTAATCAACACTATTAGTCACCCATAGGTACCAATCTGAGGTTCTAGTACAAAGATTGAACACAAGAGATGAACTAAGGTTTGAGAGATGGAGTTGTTGAAGATGTTGATGTAGATTGTGAAGGAAATATGCCCTAGAGGCAATAATAAAGTTATTATTTATTTCCTCATATCATGATAAATGTTTATTATTCATGCTAGAATTGTATTAACCAGAAACATGATACATGTGTGAATACATAGACAAACATATAGTCACTAGTATGCCTCTACTTGACTAGCTCATTAATCAAAGATGGTTATGTTTCCTAACCATAGACATGTGTTGTCATTTGTTTAATGATATCACATCATTAGGAGAATGATGTGGTTGACATGACCCATCCCGTTACCTTAGCACTTGATCGTTTAGTATTCTGCTATTGCTTCCTTCATGACTTATACATATTTCTGTAACTATGAGGATTGTGTAACTCCGTTTACGGAAGAACACTTTGGTACTACCAAACGTCACAACGTAACTGGGTGATTATAAAGGAGTACTACAGGTGTTTCCGAAGGTACATGTTGAGTTAGCATAATTCGAGATTAGGTTTTGTCACTCCGATTGTCGGAGAGGTATCTCTGGGCCCTCTCGGTAATACTCATCACCCAAGCCTTGCAAGCATGTAACTAATGAGTTAGTTATGAGATGACGACATGAGCGAGTAAAGAGACTTGCGTAACGAGATTGAACTAGGTATTGGATACCGACGATCAAATCTCGGGCAAGTAACATACCGATGACAAAGGGAATAACGTATGTTGTTATGCGGTTTGACCGATAAAGATCTTCGTAGAATATGTAGGAACCAATATGGGCATCCAGGTCCCGCTATTGGTTATTGACCGAGATGTGTCTCGGTCATGTCTACATTGTTCTCGAACCGTAGGGTCCATGCACGCTTAAGGTTTCGATGATAGTTATATTATGAGTTTATGTATTTTGATGTACGAAGTTTGTTCGAGTCCGGATGTGATCACGGACATGACGAGGAGTCTCAAATGGTCGAGACATAAAGATTAATACATTGGACGGATATATTTGGACACCGGAAAGGTTAGGAGAAGTTTGGAGCTACCGGAGGTTCTGGAACCCCGGGAGGTATATGGGCCTTATTGGGCCCATATAGGAAGAAGGAGAAGGAACAAGGGGAGGCCCCAGCCCAATCCGATTGGGGGGGGGCCGCCCCCTTCCATTCTCCTTCCCCTCTTCCTATTACTACTACTAGTACTTATTCCTAATACTAGTACTCTTTCCTTCCCTCCAAATAAGATAAGGAAAGGGGGAACCTACTTGGAGTAGGTTTCCCCTCCTATGGCGCCCCTTGGGCCGGCCTCCTCCTCCCTCCCTCCTTTATATACGGGGTAGGGGCACCCTAGAACACACAAGTTGATCATTGAGATCGTTCCTTAGCCGTGTGCGGTGCCCCCTCCACGATATTACACCTCGGTCATATTGTAGCGGTGCTTAGGCGAAGCTCTGCGACAGAGAACATCAAGATCGTCACCACGCCGTCAGGTCTTGTGGAACTCCCCTCGGCGCCTCTGCTGGATCGGAGATTGAGGGTGCGTCATTGAGTTGTACGCGTGTCAAGAACTCGGAGGTGCCGGAGTAACGGTGCCTGGATCGGTTGAACCGGGAAGACGTACGACTACTTCCACTATGCTGTGTCAACGCTTCCGCCTCGGTCTACGAGGGTACGTAGACAACACTCTCCCCTTGTTGCTATGTCATCACCATGATCTTGCATGTGCGTAGGAAATTTTTTGAAATTACTACGTTCCCCAACAGTGGCATCCGAGCCTAGGTTTTATGCGTTGATGTTATATGCACGAGTAGAACACAAGTGAGTTGTGGATGATATAAGTCATCCGCCTACCAAAGATGTCATACTTTGGTTCAACGGTATTGTTGGATGAAGCGGCCGGACCAACATTACGCCAGACGCTTACGCGAGACTGGTTTTACCGCCGTGCTTTGCACACACGGTGACTAGCGGTGTCTGTTTCTCCAACTTTAGTTGAACCGAAAGGCTACGCCCGTCCTTGTGAAGGTTAAACGAGTCTATTTGACAAACTATCGTTGTGGTTTTGATGCGAGGTAAGAACGGTTCTTTCTAAGCCCATAGCAGCCACGTAAAATTTGCAACAACAAAGTAGAGGACGCCTAACTTGTTTTTGCAGGCATGTTGTGATGTGATATGGTCAAGACATGATGCTATATTTTATTGTATGAGATGATCATGTTTTGTAACCGGTTATCGGCAATGGGCAGGAGCCATATGGTTGTCGCTTATTGTATGAAATGCAACGCATTCAGTAATTGCTTTACTTTATCACTAAGCGGTAGCGATAGTCGTAGAAGCAATAGATGGCGTAAACGATAATGATGCTACGATGGAGATCAAGGTGTCGCGCCGGTGATGATGGTGATCACGACGGTGCTTCGAAGATGGAGATCACAAAGCACAAGATGATGATGGCCATATCATATCACTTATATTGATTGCATGTGATGTTTATCCTTTATGCATCTTATCTTGCTTTGATTGACGGTAGCATTTTAAGATGATCTCTCACTAATTATCAAGAAGTGTTCTCCCTGAGTATGCACCGTTGCGAAAGTTCTTCGTCTTTGAGACACCACGTGATGATCGGGTGTGATAGGCTCTACGTTCAAATACAACGGGTGCAAAACAGTTGCACACGCCGAATACTCAGTTATACTTGACGAGCCTAGCATATACAGATATGGCCTCGAACACGGAGACCGAAAGGTCGGCGTGAATCATATAGTAGATATGATCAACATAGAGATGTTCACCATTGAAACTACTCCATCTCACGTGATGATCGGACATGGTTTAGTTGATTTGGATCACGTGATCACTTAGATGACTAGAGAGATGTCTGTCTAAGTGGGAGTTCTTAAGTAATATGATTAATTGAACTTAAATTTATCATGAACTTAGTACCGATAGTATTTTGCTTGTCTATGTTTGTTTGTAGATAGATGGCTCGTCTTTGTTGTTCCGTTGAATTTTAATGCGTTCCTTGAGAAAGCAAAGTTGAAAGATGATGGTAGCAATTACACGGATCGGGTCCGTAACTCGAGGATTATCCTCATTGCTGCATGTAAAAGTTACGCCTGGAAGCACCGCTGGGTGCCGAACCTCTTCTTGATCTAACCGACGACGTTAAGAACGTCTGGCGAGCAAAGCGATGACTACTCTATAGTTCGATGTGCCATGCTTTACGGCTTAGAACGGGTCTTCAACGACATTTTGAACGTCATGGAGCATATGAGATGTTCCAGAGTTGAAGTTAATATTTCAAGCAAATGCCCGGATTGAGAGATATGAAGTCTCCAATAAGTTCTACAGCTGCAAGATGGAGTAGAACAGATTCTGTCGGTGAGCATATACTCAAAATGTCCGGGTATAATAATCACTTGATTCAACGGGATTTAATCTTCCGGATGATAGCGTCATTGATGAAATTCTCCAATCATCGCCACCAAGCTACAAGAGCTTTGTGATGAACTATAATATGCAAGGGATGAACAAGACTATTCTCGAGCTCTTCGCAATCTTTGAAAGCAGCGGAGGTAGAAATCAAAAGGAGCATCAAGTGTTGATGGTCAACAAGACCACTTGGTTTCAAGAAAAGGGCCAAAGGGAAGAAGAAGGGAACTTCAAAAGGAACAACAAACAAGTTGCTGCTCAAGAGAAGAAACCCAAGTCCGGACCTAAGCCTCAAATCGAGTGCTTCTCTACCGCAAGCGATCGACATCGAAGCGGAACTGCCCCAAGTATTTGGCGGATAAGAAGGATGGCAAAGTGAACAAAGGTATATGTGATATACATGTTATTGATGTGTACCTTACTAATGCTCGCAGAGCACTGGTATTTGATATGGTTCATTGCTAACATTTGCAACTCAAGCAGGGACTACGGATTAGCGAAGATTAGCTAAGGACGAGGTGACGATGCGCGTGGGAAATGGTTCCAAAGTCGATGTGATCGCGGTCGCACGCTACCTCTACATCTACCATCGGGATTAGTTTTAGACCTGAATAATTGTTATTTGGTGCCGCGTTGAGCATGAACATTATATCTGGATCTTGTTTGATGCGAGACGGTTATTCATTTAAATCAGAGAATAATGGTTGTTCTATTTATATGAGTAATATCTTTTATGGTCATGCACCCTTGAAGAGTGCTCTATTTTTATTGAATCTCGATAGTAGTGATACACATATTCATAATGTTGAAGCCAAAAGATGCAGAGTTGATAATGATAGTGCAACATATTTGTGGCACCGCCGTTTAGGTCATATCGGTGTAAAACGCATGAAGAAACTCCATACTGATGGACTTCTGGAATCACTTGATTATGAATCACTTGGTACTTGCGAACCGTGCCTCATGGGCAAGATGACTAAAACACCGTTCTCCGGATCTATGGAGAGAGCAACAGATTTGTTGGAAATCATACATACAGATGTATGTGGCCCGATAAATGTTGAGGCTCGTGGCGGATATCGTTATTTTCTCACCTTCACAGATGATTTGAGCAGATATGGGTATATCTACTTGATGAAGCACAAGCCTGAAACATTTAAAAAGTTCAAAGAATTTCGGAGTGAAGTGGAAAATCATCGTAACAAGAAAATAAAGTTTCTACGATCTGATCGTGGAGGAGAATATTTGAGTTACGAGTTTGGTTTACATTTGAAACAATGTGGAATAGTTTCGCAACTCACGCCACCTGGAACACCACAACGAAATGGTGTGTCCGAACGTCGTAATCGTACTTTACTTGATATGGTGCGATCTATGATGTCTCTTACCGATTTACCGCTATCGTTTTGGGGTTATGCTTTAGAGACGGCCGCATTCACGTTAAATAGGGCACCATCAAAATCCGTTGAGACAACGCCTTATGAACTGTGGTTTGGCAAGAAACCAAAGTTGTCGTTTCTCAAAGTTTGGAGCTGCGATGCTTATGTGAAGAAACTTCAACCAGATAAGCTCGAACCCAAATCGGAGAAATGTGTCTTCATAGGATACCCAAAGGAGACTATTGGGTACACCTTCTATCACAGATCTGAGGGCAAGATTTTTGTTGCTAAATTCGGATCCTTTCTAGAGAAGGAGTTTCTCTCGAAAGAAGTGAGTGGGAGGAAAGTAGAACTTGATGAGATAACTGTATCTACTCCCTTATTGGAAAGTAGTTCCTCACAAGAACCGGTTCCTGCGACAACTACAACAATTAGTGAGTAAGCTAATGATATTGATCATGAAACTTCAGATCAAGTTTCTACTGAACCTCGTAGGTCTACCAGAGAAAGATCCGCACCAGAGTGGTACGGAAATCCTATTCTGGAAGTCATGTTACTTGACCATGATGAACCTACGAACTATGAGGAAGCGATGATGAGCCCAGATTCCGCAAAATGGCTAGAGGCCATGAAATCTGAGATTGGTTCCATGTATGAAAACAAAGTACGGACTTTGGTTGACTTGCCCGATGATCGGCAAGCCATTGAGAATAAATGGATCTTTAAGAAGAAGACCGACGCGATGGTAATGTTATCGTCTACAAAGCTCGACTTGTTGCGAAAGGTTTTCGACAAGTTCAAGGGGTTGACTATGATGAGACTTTCTCACCCGTAGCGATGCTTAAGTCTATCCGAATCATGTTGGCTATTGCTGCATTTCATGATTATGAAATTTGGCAAATGGATGTCAAGACTGCATTCTTGAATGGATTTCTAGAAGAAGAGTTGTATATGATGCAGCCTGAAGGTTTTGTTGATCCAAAAGGTGCTGAAGAAGTGTGCAAACTCCAGCGTTCCATTTATGGACTGGTGCAAGCATCTCGGAGTTGGAATAAACGCTTTGATAGTGTAATCAAAGCATATGGTTTTATACAGACTTTTGGAGAAGCCTGTATTTACAAGAAAGTGAGTGGGAGCTCTGTAGCATTTCTAGTTTTATATGTTGATGACATATTATTAATTGGAAATGATATAGAAATTCTGGATAGCATAAAGGGATACTTGAATAAAAGTTTTTCAATGAAAGACCTCGGTGAAGCTGCTTACATATTGGGCATCAAGATCTATAGAGATAGATCAAGACGCTTAATAGGACTTTCACAAAGCACATACCTTGACAAAATTTTGAAAAAGTTCAAAATGGATCAGCAAAGAAAGGATTCTTGCTCGTGCTACAAGTGTGAAGTTGAGTCGAACTCAATGCCCGACCACAGCAGAAGATAGAGAGAAAATGAAAGAAGTTCCCTATGCTTCAGCCATAGGCTCTATCATGTATGCAATGCTGTGTACCAGACCTCACGTATGCTTAGCAATAAGCTTGGCGGTAGGTGCCAAAGTAATCCAGAGTGGATCATCGGATAGCGGTCAAGAACATCTGAAATACCGAAAAGGACTAAGGATATGTTTCTCGATATGGAGGTGACAAAGAGCTAGTCGTAAATGGTTACGTCGATGCAAGCTTTGACACTGATCCGGACGATTCTAAATCGCAAACCAGATACGTGTTTATATTAAACGGTGGAGCTGTAAGTTGGTGCAGTTCAAAACAAAGCGTCATAGCGGGATCTACATGTGAAGCGGAGTACATAGCTGCTTCTGAAGCGGCGAATGAAGGAGTCTGGATGAAGGAGTTCATTTCCGATCTAGGTGTCATACCTAGTGCATCGGGACCAATGAAGATCTTCTGTGAAATTACTGGTGCAATTGCCTTGGCAAAGGAATCCAGATTTCACAAGAGGACCAAGCACATCAAGAGACGCTTCAATTCCATTCGGGACTAAGTCCAAGTGGGAGACATAGAGATTTGCAAGATACATACGGATCTGAATGTTGCAGACCCATTGACTAAGCCTCTCTCACGAGCAAAACATGATCAGCACCAAGACTCCATGGGTGTTAGAATCATTACTATGTAATCTAGATTATTGACTCTAGTGCAAGTGGGAGCTCAAGGAAATATGCCCTAGAGGCAATAATAAAGTTATTATTTATTTCCTCATATCATGATAAATGTTTATTATTCATGCTAGAATTGTATTAACCGGAAACATGATACATGTGTGAATACATAGACAAACATATAGTCACTAGTATGCCTCTACTTGACTAGCTCATTAATCAAAGATGGTTATGTTTCCTAACCATAGACATGTGTTATCATTTGTTTAATGAGATCACATCATTAGGAGAATGATGTGATTGACATGACCCATCCGTTAGCTTAGCACTTGATCGCTTAGTATTCTCGCTATTGCTTCCTTCATGACTTATACATGTTCTCGTAACTATGAGGATTGTGTAACTCCTGTTTACGGAAGAACACTTTGGTACTACCAAACGCCACAACGAATCGGGTGATTATAAAGGAGTACTACAGGTGTTTCGAAGGTACATGTTGAGTTAGCATAATTCGAGATTAGGTTTTGTCACTCCGATTGTCCGAGAGGTATCTCGGGCCCTCTCGGTAATACTCATCACCCAAGCCTTGCAAGCATGTAACTAATGAGTTAGTTATGAGATGACGTATTCTGAGCGAGTAAAGAGACTTGCCGTAACGAGATTGAACTAGGTATTGATACCGACGATCAAATCTCGGCAAGTAACATACCGATGGCAAAGGGAATAATTATGTTGTTATGCGGTTTGATTGATAAAGATCTTCGTAGAATATGTAGGAACCAATATGGGCATCCAGTCCCGCTTATTGGTTATTGACCAGAGATGTGTCTCGGTCATGTCTACATTGGTCTCGAACCGTAGGGTCCGCACGCTTAAGGTTTCGATGATAGTTATATTATGAGTTTATGTATTTTGATGTACGAAGTTTGTTCGAGTCCGGATGTGATCACGGACATGACGAGGAGTCTCGAAATGGTCGAGACATAAAGATTAATATATTGACGGATATATTTGGACACCGGAAAGGTTCCGAAAAGTTTGGAGCTACCGGAGGTTCTGGAACCCCAGAGGTATATGGGCCTTATTGGGCCCATATAGGAAGAAGGAGAAGGAATAGGGAGGGGCGCCCCAGCCCAATCCGATTGGGGAGGGGCGGCCCCCTTCCTTTCTCCTCCCCCTCTTCCTATTACTACTACTAGTACTTATTCCTAATACTAGTACTCTTTCCTTCCCTCCAAATAAGATAAGGAAAGGGGAAACCTACTTGGAGTAGGTTTCTCCTCCTCTATGGTGCGCCCCTTGGGCGGCCTCCTCCTCCCTCCCTCCTTTATATACGGGGGTAGGGGGGTGTTGGAAATATGCCCTAGAGGCAATAATAAAAGTATTATTATATTTCATTGTTCATGATAATTGTCTTTTGTTCATGCTATAACTATATTATCCGGAAATCATAATACACGTGTGAACACATAGACCACAATATGTCCCTAGTGAGCCTCTAGTTGACTAGCTCGTTGTGATCAACAGATGGTCATGGTTTCCTGACTATGGACATTGGATGTCGTTGATAACGGGATCACATCATTGGGAGAATGATGTGATGGACAAGACCCAATCCTAAGCATAGCATAAAAGATCGATAGTTCGCTTGCTAGAAGCTTTGCCAATGTCAAGTATCTCTTCCTTCGACCATGAGATCGTAACTCCGGTTACCGTAGGAGTGCCTTTGGTGTATCAAACGTCACAACGGCGGGTGACTATAAAGGTGCATTACGGTATCTCCGAAAGTTTCATTGGGTTGACACTAATCGAGATGGGATTTGTCACTCCGCATGATGGAGAGGTATCTCTGGGCCCACTCAAGAATGCATCATCATAATGAGCTCAAGGTGACCAAGGTGTTGGCCACGGATCATGCATTACGGTACGAGTAAAGTGACTTGCGTAACGAGACTGAACAAGGTATTGGGATACCGACGATCGAGTCTCGCAAGTAACGCATCGATTGACAAAGGAATTGCATATGTGGTTTGATCGAATCCTCGACATCGTGGTTCAACCGATGAAATCATCGAGGAGCATGTGGGAGCCAACATGGGTATCCAGATCCCGCTGTTGGTTATTGTCCGAGAGTCGTCTCGGTCATGTTCAGATGTCTCCGAACCCGTAGGGTCTACACACTTAAGGTTCGGTGACGCTAGGGTTAGTAGGAAGTCAAGTATGTGACTACCGAATGTTGTTCGGAGTCCCGGATGGGATCCCGGACGTCACGAGGAGTTTCGGAAGGGTTCGGAGGTAAAGAATAATATATAGGAAGTGGTATTTCGGCCATCGGGAAAGTTTCGGTCTCCAGTAATGTCTGGGACCACCGGAAGGGTCCCGGGGTCCACCGGTGGGGCCACCTATCCGGAGGGCCCCATGGGCTGAAGTGGGAGGAACCAGCCCATAGTGGGCTGGTGCGCCTAGGCCCACCCCGCGCCTAGGGTTGAAACCCTAGGGGTGGGGCGCCCACTTGGCTTGGGGGCACTCCACCCCTTGGCCGCCGCCCCTTGGAGATTGGATCTCAGGGGCGGCCTCTGTGGGGCCTATATAAAGGGGGAGGGAGGGGGCTGCTGTACCCATCTCCAAGGCGCAGCCCTCCCTCCCCAACACCTCTCCTCCTCCGTAAGAGCTCGCGAAGCCTCGCTTGAGTATCGCTTCTCCACCATCACCACGCCGTCGTCTTTGCCGGTGGAGCTGTCTTCCTCAACCTCTCCTTCCCCTTGCTGGATCAAGAAGGAGGAGACGTCTCCGTCCCGCACGCGTGTGTTGAACGCGGAGGTGCTGTCCGCTCAAGACTTGGACATCGGTGATCTGAATCACGCTCGAGTACGACTCCATCATCACCTTGCAAGCTTCGCACGCGATCTACAAGTGGTATGTAGATGCAAACTCTCTCCTTGACCCGTTGCTTAGATGAACTCATAGATGGATCTTGGTGAAACCGTAGGAAAAATTTTAATTTTCTCGCGACGCTCCCCAACAAGTGGCATCATGAGCTAGGTCTATCGTAGTTCTCTAATGCACGAGTAGAACACAATTTGTTGTGGGCGTTGATCTTGTCATCTTACTTGCCTCTACTAGTCTTTTCTTGCTCAATGGTATTGTGGGATGAAGCGGCCGGACCAACCTTACACGTGACGCTTACGTGAGACCGGTTCCACCGATCGACATGCACTAGTTGCATAAGGTGGCTGGCGGGTGTCTGCTCTCCCACTTTAGTTGGAGCGGATTCGATGAACAAGGCCCTTATGAAGGGTAAATAGAAGTTGACAAAATCACGTTGTGGTGTTTTCGTAGGTAAGAAAACGTTTTGCTAGAACCCAATCGCAACCACGTAAAAGATGCAACAACAATTAGAGGACGTCTAACTTGTTTTTGCAGCGATTGATCATGTGATGTGATATGGCCAGAAGTTGTGATGAATGATGAATTGTGATGTATGAGATCATGTTCTTGTAATAGGATTCACGACTTGCATGTCGATGAGTATGACAACCGGCAGGAGCTAGGAGTTGTCTTTATTTTTTGTATGACCTGCGTGTCATTGAAGAACGCCATGTAAACTACTTTACTTCATTACTAAACGCGTTAGTCATAGAAATAGAAGTAGTCGTTGGCGTGACAACTTCATGAAGACACGATGATGGAGATCATGATGATGGAGATCCTGGTGTCAAGCCGGTGACAAGATGATCATGGAGCCCCGAAGATGGAGATCGATGGAGCTTGATGATATTGGCCATATCATGTCACAACTATATATAATTGCATGTGATGTTTATTATGTTTTTGCATCTTGTTTACTTAGGACGACGGTAGTAAATAAGATGATCCTTACAAAATTTCAAGAAGTGTTCTCCCTAAGCGTGTGCCGTTGCTACAGTTTCGTCGTTTCTAAGCACCACGTGATGATCGGGTGTGATGGATCCTTACGCTCACATACAACGGTGTAAGACAGTTTTACACAGCGAAAACACTTAGGGTTAACTTGACGAGCCTAGCATGTACAGACATGGCCTCGAACACGGAGACCGAAAGGTCGAACACGAGCCGTATGGAAGATACGATCAACATGAAGATGTTCACCGATGATGACTAGTCCGTCTCACGTGATGATCGGACACGGGCTAGTCGACTCGGATCGTGTAACACTTAGATGACTAGAGGATGTCTAATCTAAGTGGGAGTTCATAATTTGATTAGAACTTTATTATCATGAACTTAGTCTAAAACCTTTGCAAATATGTCTTGTAGATCAATGGCCAACGCTAATGTCAACATGAACTTCAACGCTGCTCCTAGAGAAAACCAAGCTGAAAGATGATGGCAGCAACTATACGGATTGGGTCCGAACACGAGGATCATCCTCATAGCTGCCAAGAAACAATATGTCCTAGAAGCACCGCTAGGTGACCCACTGTTCTCCCAAAGACTGCAAGACGATTTGAACGTTTGGCAGACTCGCTCGATGATTACTCCCTCGTTCAAGGCGGCATGCTCTACTGACTTAGAACCGGGCTCCAAAAGCGTTTTGAGCATCACGGAGCATATGAGATGTTCAAGAGCTGAAACTAGTTTTCCAAGCTCATGCCCGGTCGAGAGATATGATGTCTCCGACAAGTTCTATAGTTGTAAAATGGAGGAAAACAGTTACAAGTGAGCACATCCTCGAAGATGTGCAGGTTGCACAACCGTATGACCCAGTTGAACATTAACCTCCTGATGAGGCGGTCATTGACAGAATCCTCCGATCGCTCCCACCAAGCTACAAGAGCTTTGTGATGAACTACAACATGCAGGGATGGTAAAGACCATTCTGAAGTGTTCTCGATCTTTGAAGTCGCAGAGGCTGAAATCAAGAAAGAACATCAAGTGTTGATGGTCAATAAGACCACTAAGTTCAAGAAGGGCAAGGGTAAGAAGAACTTCAAGAAGGACGGCAAAGATGTTGCCGCGCCCGTAAGCCTGCTTGGGAAGAAGTCAAAGAATGGACCCAAGCCCGAGACCGAGTGCTTTTATTGCAAGGGAAGGGTCACCGAAGCGGAACTGCCCCAAATACTTAGCGGATAAGAAGGCCGCAACACCAAAGGTATATTTGATATACATGTAATTGATGTGTACCTTACCATTACTCGTAGTAACTCCCGGTATTTGATACCGTGCCGTTGCTCATATTTGTAACTCACAGCAGAGCTGCGGAATAAACGGAGACTGGCGAAGGACGAGGTGACGATGCGCGTCGGGAATGGTTCCAGAGTCGATGTGATCGCCGTTGGCACGCTGCCTCTACATTTACCCACGGGATTAGTTTTGAACCTTAATAATTGTTATTTATTGCCATGTTTGAGCATGAACATTGTATCTGGATCTCGTTTAATACGAGATGGCTACTCATTTAAGTCTGAGAATAATGGTTGTTCGATTTATATGAGAGATATGTTTTATGGTCATGCTCCGATGGTCAATGGTTTATTCTTAATGAATCTCGAGTGTAATGTTACACATGTTCATAGTGTGGAAGCCAAAAAATGTAAAGTTGATAACGATAGTCCCACATACTTGTGGGACTGCCGCCTTGGTCACATTGGTGTCAAGCGCATGAAGAAGCTCCATGCTGATGGACTTTTAGAGTCTCTTGATTATGAATCGTTTGACACATGCGAACCATGCCTCTTGGGCAAAATGACCAAGACTCCGTTCTCTGGAACAATGGAGCGAGCAACCAACTTGTTGGAAATCATACATACCGATGTGTGCGGTCCAATGAGCGTTGAGGCTCGCGGAGGATATCATTATGTTCTCACTCTCACTGATGACTTGAGTAGATATGGATATGTCTATTTAATGAACACAAGTCTGAGACCTTTGAAAAGTTCAAGGAATTTCAAAGTGAGGTAGAGAATCAACGTGACCGAAAGATAAAGTTCCTACGATCAGATCGTGGAGGAGAATACTTAAGTCACGAATTTGGTACACACTTAAGGAAATGTGGAATCGTTTCACAACTCACGCTACCGAACACCTCAAATAAATGGTGTGTCCGAACGTCGTGAATCGCACTCTATTGGATATGGTGCGGTCTATGATGTCTCTTACCGATTTACCGCTATCATTTTGGGGATACGCCTAGAGACAGCTACATTCACTTTAAATAGGGCACCGCCTAAATCCGCTGAGACGACACCGTATGAATTATGGTTTGGGAAGAAACCTAAGTATCGTTTCTAAAAGTTTGGGGATGCGATGCTTATGTCAAGAAACTTCAACCCGAAAAGCTCGAACCCAAGTCGGAAAAATGTGTATTCATAGGATACCCTAAGGAAACCGTCGGGTATACCTTCTACTTAAGATCCGAAGGCAAGATCTTTGTTGCCAAGAACGGATGCTTTCGGAAAAGAGTTTCTCTCAAAAGAAGTAAGTGGGAGGAAAGTAGAACTCGATGAAGTACTACCTCTCGAACGGAAAGTGGTGCAAAGGCAGAAACCATTCTGTGATGCCCACGCCATTGAAGAGGAAAACAATGATGATGATCAAAGTACTTGGATCAAGTTGCTCTTGAACCTCGAAGGTCCACAAGGACACGTTCCGCACTGAGTGGTACGGCAACCTGTCATGGAAATCATGTTGTTAGACAACAATGAACCTTCGAACTATGAAGAAGCAATGGCGGGCCCAGATTCCAACAAATGGCTTGAAGCCATGAAATCCGAGATAGAATCCATGTATGAAAACAAAGTGTGGACTTTGACAGACTTGCCCGATGATCGGCGAGCGATAGAAAACAAATGGATTTTTAAGGAGAAGACGGACGCGGATGGTAATGTTACCATCTATAAGGCTCGACTTGTCGCTAAGGGTTATCGACAAGTTCAAGGGATTGACTACGACGAGACATTCTCTCCCGCAGCGAAGCTAAAGTCCGTCCGAATCATGTTAGCAATTGCCGCATACTATGATTATGAGATATGGCAGATGGACGTCAAAACGGCATTCCTTAACGGGCATCTTAAGGAAGAACTGTATATGATGCAGCGGAAGGTTTTGTCGATCCTAAGAACGCTAACAAAGTATGCAAGCTCCAATGATCCATTTATGGGCTGGTGCAAGCATCTCGAGTTGGAACATTCGCTTTGATGAGATGATCAAAGCGTTTGGGTTTATCTTGAGACTTATGGAGAAGCCTTGTGTTTACAAGAAAGTGAGTGGGAGCTCAGTAGCATTTCTCATATTATATGTAGATGACATACTCTTGATGGGAAATGATACGAAATTCTGGACAGCATTAAGGCCTACTTGAACAAGTGTTTTTCAATGAAGGACCTTGGAGAAGCTGCTTATATATTAGGCATCAAGATCTATAGAGATAGATCGAGGCGCCTCATAGGTCTTTCACAAAGCACATACCTTGATAAGATTTTGAAGAGGTTCAAAATGGATCAGTCCAAGAAGGGTTCTTGCCTATGTTACAAGGTGTGAGATTGAGCTCAGCTCGACCACCGACCACGGCAAAAGATAAAGAAGAGATGAGTGTCATCCCTATGCTTCAGCCATAGGATCTATTATGTATGCCATCTTTGTGTACTGACCGATGTAAACCTTGCCGTAAGTTTGGTTGCGAGATACCAAAGTAATCCCGCAAGGATCATCGGACAACGGTCAAGAATATCTGAAGTACCGAAAAGGACAAAGGACATGTTTCGCTTATGGAGGAGACGAAGAGCTCATCAGAAGGGTTACGCCGACGCTAGCTTCGACTCAGATCCGATGACTCTAAGTCACAAACCGGATACGTGTATATGTTGAATGGTGGAGCGAGAAGTGGTGCACCGCAAGCGAAGCGTCGTGGCGGGATCTACGTGTGAAGCGGAGTACATGGCAGCCTCGGAGGCAGCGCATGAAGCGATTTGGGTGAAGGAGTTCATCACCGACCTAGGAGTCATACCCAATGCGTCGGGCCGATCAAGCTTTTCTCGTGACAACACTTGGAGCTATTGCCCTTGCCAAGGAGCCGTGTTTCACAAGAAGACCGAGCACATCAAGCGTCGTTTCAACTCCATCCATGAAAATGTTCAAGATGGAGACATAGAGATTTGCAAAGTGCACACGGATCTGAATGTCGCAGATCCGCTGACTAAACCTCTCTCGCGTGCAAAACATGATCAACACCGTAACTCTATGGGTGTTCGATTCATCACAATGTAACTAGATTAGTGACTCTAGTGCAAGTGGGAGACTGTTGGAAATATGCCCTAGAGGCAATAATAAAAGTATTATTATATTTCATTGTTCATGATAATTGTCTTTTGTTCATGCTATAAGCGTATTATCCGAAATCATAATACACGTGTGAACACATAGACCACAATATGTCCCTAGTGAGCCTCTAGTTGACTAGCTCGTTGTGATCAACAGATGGTCATGGTTTCGACTATGGACATTGGATGTCGTTGATAACGGATCACATCATTGGGAGAATGATGTGATGGACAAGACCCAATCCTAAGCATAGCATAAAAGATCGTATAGTTCGTTTGCTAGAAACTTTGCCAATGTCAAGTATCTCTTCCTTCGACCATGAGATCGTGTAACTCCCGGTTACCGTAGGAATGCCTTGGGTGTATCAAACGTCACAACGTAACTAGGTGACTATAAAGGTGCATTACAGGTATCTCCAAAAGTTTCATTGGGTTGACACTAATCGAGATGGATTTGTCACTCCGTATGACGGAGAGGTATCTCTGGGCCCACTCGGTAATGCATCATCATAATGAGCTCAAGGTGACCAAGGTGTTGGCCACGGATCATGCATTACTGATGCGAGTAAAGTGACTTGCGTAACGAGACTGAACAAGGTATTGGGATACCGACGATCGAGTCTCGCAAGTAACGCATCGATTGACAAAGGGAATTGCATATGTGGTTTGATCGAATCCTCGACATCGTGGTTCAACCGATGAAATCATCGAGGAGCATGTGGGAGCCAACATGGGTATCTAGATCCCGCTGTTGGTTATTGCCCGAGAGTCGCCTCGGTCATGTCAGATGTCTCCCGAACCCGTAGGGTCTACACACTTAAGGTTTGGTGACGCTTAGGGTTAGTAGGAAGTCAAGTATGTGACTACCGAATGTTGTTGAGTCCGGATGGGATCCGGACGTCACGAGGAGTTCGGAAGGGTCCGGAGGTAAACAATAATATATAGGAAGTGGTATTTCGCCATCGGGAAAGTTTCGGGTCTCCGTAATGTCTGGGACCACCGGAAGGGTCCTGGGTCCACCGGTGGGGCCACCTATCCGGAGGGCCCCATGGGCTGAAGTGGGAGGAACCAGCCCATAGTGGGCTGGTGCGCCTCAGGCCCACCCCTGCGCCTAGGGTTGAAACCCTAGGGGTGGGGCGCCCACTGGCTTGGGGGCACTCCACCCCTTGCCGCCGCCCCTCAAGATTGGATCTCAGGGCCGGCCTCCCAGGGGGCTATATAAGGGGGGGGAGGGAAGGGGGCTGCTGTACCCATCTCCAAGGCGCAGCCCCTTCCCTCCCCAACACCTCTCCTCCTCCGTAAGAGCTCGGCGAAGCCACGCCGAGATATCGCTTCTCCACCATCACCACGCCGTCGTCTTTGCCGGTGGAGCTGTCTTCCTCAACCTCTCCTTCCCCTTGCTGGATCAAGAAGGAGGAGACGTCTCCGTCCCGCACGTGTGTTGAACGCGGAGGTGCTGTCCGCTCAAGACTTGGACATCGGTGATCTGAATCACGTTCGAGCACGACTCCATCATCACCTTGCAAGCTTCGCACGCGATCTACAAGTGGTATGTAGATGCAAACTCTCTCCCTTGACTCGTTGCTTAGATGAACTCATAGATGGATCTTGGTGAAACCGTAGGAAAATTTTTAATTTTCGCAACGTTCCCCAACAAGGTGCACCCTAGAACACACAAGTTGATCATTGAGATCGTTCCTTAGCCAGCGGTGCCCCCTCCACGATATTACACCTCGGTCATATTGTAGCGGTGCTTAGGCGAAGCCTGCGCGACAGAGAACATCAAGATCGTCACCACGCCGTCGGCCGACGGAACTCCCCTCGGCGCCTCGCTGGATCGGAGATCAAGGGTGCGCCATCGATTTGTCTGACGCGTGTCAAGAACTCGGAGGTGCCGGAGTAACGGTGCTGGATCGGTTGAACCGGAAGACGACGACTACTTCCACTACGCTGTGTCAACGCTTCGCTTCGGTCTCACGAGGGTACGAGACAACACTCTCCCTCGTTGCTATGTCATCACCATGATCTTGCGTGTGCGTAGGAAATTTTTTGAAATTACTACGTTCCCCAACAGATTGGCCTCCTAAAGATGAGACGGTTGTTGGTGATGACGGTGGCTTCGATTTCCCCCTCCGGGAGGGAAGTTCCCCCCGGCGAAATCGCTCCGCCGGAGGGCAAAAGTGCTCTTGCCCAAGTTCCGCCTCGAGACGGTAGAGCTCCGTCCCAAAAGTCCTCTCCTTATTTTTTCTAGGTCAAAAGACCTTTAATACCAGGCCTAGCGCATCCTGGTGTGTTGTGGTCACCAGGTGGCCCCCTCCGACGGTTATTTGCTCTAGTATTTTTTTTATATTCCAAAATAATTCTCCGTGAAGTTTCAGCTTATTTATTTGGAGTTGTGCGGAATAGGTGTCTTTGACATAGCTTTTTCAGGTCCAGAATTCCAGTTGTCGGCATTCTCTCTCTTTATGTAAACCTTGCATATTATGAGAGAAAAGCCATTAGAATTACTCCATAAAGCATTATTGTGCATAAAAACATTACAATAATAGTATGAAAACATGATGCAAAATGGACGTATCATCCTGCATGACCCAGACGCCATGGGCAGGGTTGGGGGTCGAGGTGACCTCCTTCCCGGGACCTCCGTGTCCGCGATCAGGACGGCGATGGGCTCTGCCGTTGTGCCGTCAGGGTGGCCCATCAGACCAACGACCCGGATGTGTGGGAGGACCTGTGCCTTCCACATCAAAAAATTGTCGCGTGTGACACTACTAGGGAAAAGCATATACACAGAATCTTATCAGCAGCGCGTCTCAAAATAACTCGCTGCTGCTAACTAGCGATGGCTGGCCATCAAACTCGCTGCTGATACAAATATAGCAGTAGCGCGTCCACCCAAAGACGCGCTGCTGCTATAATTCCTACGAGGCTGCCGCGAGGCTAGTTATAGCAGCATCGCGTTAATAGGACACGCGCTACTGCTAGGTAGCATAGTAGCAGCGCATTTCCCAGACAAGCGCTACTGCTAAGTTTCCTACAAAAATCTAATCCCACCTCGCTCCGTGAAGAGAGTTTCTACCACCTTAAATATGTTAATTCTCACACTTTGACAAGCACTTGATCTTCATTGAACTCTATGTGTAGAATTTGTGGCTGCAATATGAGTCTTCACCTATTCCTAAACCGGTGAGGACTCATATTGTCGAATCAGATTGTACACAAAAAGATCGTTGATGATCAATGTGTATTTTTGCATGCTGACATATAGCAGTAGCGCTTTATCGTGAAAAGCACTGCTGCTAGATAGCTTAGTAGTAGCGCTTTTGTCAAGAGCGCCTTGCTAAGCCATCCATCTCTCGATCTCCTCCTTCGGATCCACACACAGCCACAAATTCTGCGCGCGCGCCCGTCGCCTCTCCTCCGCGTTTGCGTTTGCGCGCGCCTGCCGCCGCTCCTCCTCTGCGCCGCGCCATCACCTCCTCCTCCTTGCTGGACTCGGTGCACCGCCTCCTCCTCCGTCCTCCTCTCCACTCGCCTTTGGACGGCCCTCCTCGCTCCGCCTTCCTCCTCCGTCCTCCTCAATCGGGCCGCGCCGCCCTCCCGCCTCTGCCTTCCTCCTCCATCCTACTCTCTTCTCGCTCCTCGAGTCGCCTCCTTCTCCCTCCTGCTCATATGCAACATTTTGATTTAGTTGATATAATTTAGTTGACTTAGTAGGCTAGTTGATTTAGTTGACTTAGAACATTTTGATTTAGTTGATTTAGTAGGCTAGTTGATTTAGTTGACTTAGAACATTTTGATTTAGTTGATTTAGTAGGCTAGTTGATTTAGTTGCCTTAGAATATTTTGATTTAGTTGACTTAGTAGGTTAGTTGATTTAGTTGACTTAGAACATTTTGATTTAGTTGATTTAGTAGGCTAATTCATTTAGTTAATTTAGTTGACTTAGAACATTTTGATTTAGTTGATTTAGTAGGCTAGTTGATTTAGTTGCCTTAGAATATTTTGATTTAGTTGACTTAGTAGGTTAGTTGATTTAGTTGACTTAGAACATTTTGATTTAGTTGATTTAGTAGGCTAATTCATTTAGTTGACTTAGGAACATTTTGATTTAGTTGATTTAGTAATCCTTTGCTCATATTGCTTTAGGAAGAATGGCGCCACCACCACCACCACTATGTCAATGTGTAAGTCAAGATGCGCCAGCCTTGTGGCCCGGCAAGCTGTTAAGCATCTACTTCGGCCGAGTTTTCGTCATGCGACGGTAAGAAATTAGATGAAATGTAATAACTATTTTATTTTTAGTGTTGGCATTACTGCATTGTGTCATTTTTCTTAGTTTAGACAGATCGTCCCATGCAATGTGAGGTTGAAATTCAACAAGCTGACAGGAGACACTGTGACATTTGAGGCTCCTGGGGGGCCGTACACTATGGAGGTCGAGAAAGGACGCAATATGTCGCAGATTGGAGGAGATGGATGGGCCCGTTTGTCGCTTGCATGCATCTTCTTGGTGGTGAGTTGATCAGCTTCAACTTCCGAGCGAAAGACCCAAGCTAGCTGTCATTTATCTCAACCTGGTGGAAGATGATGAAGATGACGAAGATGATGAAGATGATGAAGATAATGAGGACCCACTCGATGAAGATGATGAGGACCCACTTCATGAAGCCATCGTAGCTCAAAGAACAAGGCTGAGTGAGGAGGAGGTGTCCAACCTGTGGGACATAATTCCGCCACGTGCTGACTTTGTCGAGGTGCCATTCGTGACCCGCTTGACAAATACCATGGTTGATCGACATGATATGGTATGTTATACTTACAAATGCAAATTAATAGTGTGAATTACTTAGTGTACAGTCCAATGATATGGTATATGTTGTGTGGAATCTAGTCGATGATATATATGTTTTAGTGTAGAGTTCGATCACATGCTTATTAATTGATATGTTTTTCTTATTCAGAAATTGGCAAAGAGCATATCTGTGAGTTATGGTATCGAGCCTGATGAAGAAGGCTCAGCTGGACTACGCCTTACTGCAAGGGGCTCCGTCACAACCTGTACTTACCGCGTGGACACGGACGGTCGCACACACTTAAGCTCGGTTGGGTGGAAGAAATTCCTCGATGGCAAGAATCTTCGTGTTGGACAGGCCATCCTAATTACTATCAGGAACACCAACCGCCCAGGCTTGAGGATGATGATTGTCTTCGATATCATCTAGAACTACATATGTGTGTGTGTGGCTATATCATCTAGAACTACATATGTGTGTGTGGCTATATCATCTAGAACTACATATGATGATCGTCGTCGATATCATCTAGAACTACATATGATGATGGCCGTTGATATGACCATGTACTGCTTGAGGATGCATGTTGGCTATGCATGAAATTGTTATCTTAGTACTCCCTTCGTTCCAAATTACTCGTCGTGGTTTGAACTAAAACCACGACGAGTGATTTGGAACGAAGGGAGTACTACCGTACCTAGTAATGGTTTATGAATTTGATATGTACTAGTAGTACCTAGTTTCTAGCATATGAAAGGAGAACTGAAAGGGAAAATGATGAAAGATATAGCAGTAGCATGGGATGAAGAAATCGCTACAGCTAGTTAATAGTAGCGCATTCCTAAAAAGCGCTGCTGATATCGTTCAACAGTAGTAGTGCTGGTTGGGGCCGCGCTACTACTATGAGTTAGCTGTAGTGCCTTATTAGTAGCGCGTCCACCCGCGCTGCTGCTAGCCTGAAAACCCGCGCTGCTGCTAGCCTTTTCCCTAGTAGTGTGAGCTTCTCGGTGATGGTGTGGCCGAGAGCAGCGAGGGAGGGAGCAGCCTTGACAGCGGAGAAAGAAGAGCTTTCGATGGACATAGATGTGAAGGAAGAGATTGGCTCTTATACCGTGTGAAAGTAGCTGGAAGCGTATGCTCATGGCAAGGACGCGCTGCATGTTATATAGAGGCCGAAGTCAATCAGATATACATGGTTCGTTGGAGTCTAGATTGATCTCAACGTAGATACAAAATACTAACAAACTGGACTGGGATCAATCCTAACTTGCCCAACACGTTTACAACAAACACACGCACGCAATCCTCTACTACATGGTTTATACAACACGGTGACAATACAATGTTTAACAGGGAGAACCGCTATGAACACGACCATAAGCGTGCTTCGAAGGCTTGACTAGAGAAAACAGTCATCGGCCCAATGATCACTTGGGCGTGGCGTTCGGGGTATATCCAGGTTGCCATCTCTGCTGCCACTGAGATTGCCGCATGACAGTGTTAATCTTCCATACCCCAGATGAGTCAAGGCTCACCTTTGCTAGGTCCGGTGACAAGCAGTAGAAATTGCTCCCTGGCGACCAAGGCTTCATAGATGTTCTTTACAATGATAATGACGGCTTGTTTTGCTCTCTAGGTTATGGTAGTTCTTTTTACACGTCAGATCTCAATGGGCCTTTGCCGATGGTGACGATGATGATGCATGGCGTGTCAACCTTGGGCAACCGTACCAAGTAGCTCGCATTCTCCCCATCAGGTGAACTTCAGCAAGTCTAGAGGATCTGGAAATGCACAGATGTTCCAATCAAAGGTGTGGTCGATGAAGAAGGGGTAGATTTTGCCAACGAATATGACGACGACAAGCTCAATGATTTGTTTAAAAGACGAGGATAAGTTCACAACAATGAAGCTCCTAATTTTCAAGGTTGACATTGGGACAGAAGTTGGTGGAGCTACGGGATATTGGAGACCACGCGCTATTCTTTAGGTACGACAATATCATGTATGTTCCCACTAAGAGCGCGCTTGGATTGGGTGTATTTGAATACACCGGTATTTAACTTACAGGTGTAATTTACCGAGCTGCGAAGGAGTTTCGGCTGGAAATGAAACGGCCGACGGAGGTCCGTATATTTTCTACAAGGGTATTTGAATGGAAACGACAATCCAAGCGCGCCCTAAGGACTTCCCGACGTTCAAACCAAGCCATGCTTATCTCACGGATGACCGTTTTATATGGAAGCAAACATTGAAAGAGGTCCTGAGTATTTGGAACTTCAAGGAGAGGAGTATGCAGAAACTTCAGGATGCATGGCCATGCCTGCACTCTTGGCTAGATTTACAGCTCCGATTTGGATCACGCCAAGGTTTTAGCAACTATATATTATACTCCGGTTACCATGATGAGATGTCTAGTAAAAAAGAGGCCCGATTTGTTTGATGTTTGTAAAAGTTGACATGTTTTGTCCTGATATTTCAGATGTTCAAATTTTTGTATGAGAAAAAGAAACATGGCTTTGGGGCATGGTCAAGCTCTCGCCCGCACGCCTCTGTTGTGCTGTTCTGCCGAGATCTTGTGGCATGGCATGCTTGTTACCACCGAGCTCCATGAGACACGAGCTAGCTAGCCAGGACACCATTGCGCACGAGACATGGCATGCCTTGCTGCTTCTTCCTCGTTCATCCGCTGACGTCGATGTGTCCCAAAGCAATGGGCATGCCGCATGCGTGTCTCAGGTATACATGCATTCTGTCGAACATGTGAAAGGCGTGGCGATCCACAGAGTCCAGCAGCTGCTGCGCCTGCGCGCCTAAGCCCGAGTTCGTGCCCGAGACGACACACGAACACGAGAGAGACTCGGCGTTACACAAGACTTGGAAATATACAACTGCGCAAGGGAGGATCCAGACTTGTACTGCTACTTTTCCCTGCCTGCCACTACGTACTGCTCGTCATCGATCGCGACAACTAGACCAGTACGAGATGTTGACGGCACAGACGACCCCCGGCGACGGCACCACCGAATCTTCATCAGGTTCAGCGCGGTGGTCCGACCTCCCCTACGACCTCCTCGGCAATATCCACGTTAGGATCGCCTCCCTGCACGACCACGTGCGCCTCGCCGCCGTCTGCAGGTCGTGGCGCGCCGCCACGGCGTGGCTCCCGGCGCCTCCGGCCGTCCCGCTGCTGCTCCTCTCGCCGCGCAGCAACCAATCCAGCGGGAGGAAGCGCCTGTGCGGGCCCGACTACGCCTGGGTCACGCGCGTCCCTACCAAGGTGGACAACAAGTTGTTCGTCGGCTCGCACGATGGTGGGGTGGCTGGGTCGCCGCCTTGGACAACCACGAGCTCACGCTCGTGAACCTCTTCTCTGGTACCGAGATGCCGGTGCCCCCACTGAGGCCGGGCCGTCTAAGGCAAAATCCCATCGCTAAAATCATCTTCTCCGACGCCCCTACCTCCTCTAACGGCTGCATCCTTGCCGCCATCACCGATGATAGCCTCAAAATTGCATTGTGCGATGTTGGCAAAGGCAGTGGGTGGACCATAACAAATTGCCGCAACAAGACGTTCGCGGACATCGCCTTCTGCCACGGTGATCTCTACGGCCTCACGTACCCCGATGAGAACTTGTTCAAGTTTAAATACCACACCAAGGAAGAAGGGAAGCCCGTGATCACATCTACCCACCAGCTGGCCGTCCGAAGGCGCCAAGGCCCCACCATAAACGATGATCTTGGTTCGTATGTTTGTTGCATCATTGAGCTACATGGGGAGCCATCGATGGCGATAAGGACCCGATGGTTGCCCGACCGCGAGCCTTTCTTCAAGGTCTTCATGCTAGTCGATGCATACCCCGGCAGCATCTACTGGCGCAAGTGGGCCGAGGTGAAGAGCTTTGGCGAGTATGCCTTGTTCTTGGGGCCGACAAGGTCTAAAGCGGTGCACGTGCCTGTTGGCGCTGAGCGCCGCGGTCTAGTGAGAAATCGCATCTACTACACGAAATCTAGTTGCTTTAGAGAACATGAGTTCTGTGGCAATGGAGTGTACACAGTGGCATTGGAATATGGTGCCCACATGTTTTGTCGGGAAGACCACAGTATTGGCGATGGTCTAGAGAGGACAGGATACTACATGATGGGTTGGGACCATGTTTCAATGTGGGTACATCCTTAACTTATATATTTGTTAGCCTAGTGCGAATATAGTAGTATAACCCAACACTAGAACCATGGCTGAGGTTTTATCATGGTACAACTCTACCTAATTAACATTACCATGTTGTTTAATCTTTACCATTTTCCGGTAAAAATTGAGGTGAAGGTACGTGCAAAGTCAAACCAAGGAAAGGAAATTAATTCTCGCCTCCTCGGCTTTGTGGAGGAGTCAGGAGCTTTATTGCCTTTTTTTTCAGAAAAGGAGGTTGAAATCCCTAGCCTCCGCATCATTGCGATGCACAAAACCTTTCTTATTGATTTACTAAGTGTTAGGAAAATAAGCCACGGCCATGTGCATAGTCCGATTTGTGTCTAGGCATGGTCCGTCCTGTGTATGGTAACCAGATACGCAGGAACAACATTTAGGCAGAGACCCCCAACAGATAAGAGGCGGATTCAAACCGTTTCAAACTGTTTCTGTGCTCAAAGCTGACTACGAAGAGACCATGAAAAGTAAAACTGACAAACAGTGGTTTTGCCGTAGTGGTTACCAGGCATGACTTGAAATCATCTGGGTTTTGCCTGCGCAGGTTCGAATACGGCCGACCACACGTTTTAGTTCCTTTTTTTTTTCTAAGGCCTCCAACCCAAACTAAATTTGCCTCTGTTTTCCTCTCCTTTTTACAACACGATGGCTGACCAGCTTCTACAAAAGGATCACGATTTCATAAGAATAGGCCTAACCTTTTTTTAGGTGAAGGTGAACAACACCTTTATTTATATCTCAATGTAGGGGCATACAAAGATTGTTTGGTGGATTAACCGGCCAAAAATGATGACCAACTTCTAGAGTAGTAGCCACTCGAGCTAGCCTATGAGCAGGACGAGGTTGTTCTGATCCCGAGCTCATGTAAGCTCATAAGGATATCTGTTTACTTCAGGAGACGCGCGGGGGGCTCTCGCGACTAGGGTTTCCCCGTCCTCCCCTCCCGCCGCCGCCGGCCATCGGCCTCGCGCCCCCTCCGCCCCCTTCTGCCCCTCCCCCCTCCCCCTTCTTCTTGTCCGCCTCGCGCCGCCTCCTCGGGAGGTGGTGGGCGAGCTCAGCTCCACTTCCTCGGCCCCTTCCTGTCTCTTCCCCGCCCATGGCGGGCGCTTGCTGGCTGGCCCGGTGGTGCCGGTGCGGCGGGCCTTCTCGTCCCGCCATGCGCGCTCCCTTCCCGGGGGAGGCGGCGGGCGGCTTCGGCCTTTGCTGCGGCAGCTGCCCTTGGGTGGCCGGCGGCGGCGTGGTGTCGGCGCCGCTCCTTGGCGGCGGGCGGCGGCGTGGTGGGCTGGTGGCGTCGTCGCGCCCGCCCAGATCTGGGCCAGCGGCCCCATCTGGTTCTAGCGGGCGGCTCTCCGGCGTGGCCTCGTTGTCTGGCGCGGTGAGGAGGAGGCGGCTCGGATTCGGGCGGCGGCGACGCAGCGTCGCCGGCGAGAGCGCTGGCGGGAGCTTTACGAGCCCACGAGGGCTCGGCCGGGCGGGGCCCACGGCCCGGTGTGTGCTCCTGCTATTGCGTCGGCGGCTACCGCCGCGACGGTGGAGGTGGGGCCCTCCCGCGTGCCAACGGTGCTGATGCCCTAGTCCCGGCTCTGATTCTTCGCCGTGTTGTCCTCACCCCGTGTTGCCGTGGTGAGACAGCGTGGGGGTCTCCTGACCGTGTTGGCGCTGGATGGTGGTTGGTTTGGTGGAAGGCTTCGGAGCGCCCGAGGTGCGGGTTGGGATCGGGGGAAACCCCTGTCGGCGCGGTGGCGCTTGTGGGTGCCACCTGACCTTCCGGGAGGGCGTCGGGGGCTACTCTTCCTCTCGCCTCGTCGGGTACCGGGGGAAACCCTTGGCAGCAGCGTCGTCATCGTCGTGATCCTTCTTGGAGGTGTTGATAGGTGCCGGCGCTTCGGAGTCTTGGAGCCTAGTGGGAGATCCTGGTGGGCGCAGCGTTCGCGAGGCTTCTTCGTTTTTTGTTGATCCGCCGTTGTCGGCATTTGTTTCTTTTGCTCTTTCTTTGCCGTTTCCTTTTGGGCGTGATCGTGTTTGCTTCGCCCAAAGACCTATCCTTGTATGGCTCGGTTGGTTGCTTTGTATACAAAGCGGGGGGAAACCCTTTTTCGGTAAGCTCATAAGAACAATTAAAATCGCATAAAATAGAAAAAGAACTCAGATAAATGTTTTGACTGCTTGCAATGTTTCATCACCAGATGACATTCATGGAAAATGTGGCAAAAAACCACAATCGATGTTCCAAAAAAGGTTACTTTCAAAAGCATTTTCAAGCATCGATTTTTTTGCCACATCTTCCACGAATGTCATTTCATGATGAAGCATTGCAAGCAAAAAAAACATTTGTCTATGTTTGGCAGAATTTTTTTTTTGAATTTTCCCCTTTTTGATTTTACTGTTCACCCGAGCTCACATGAGCTCAGGATCAGAACAACACTTTCATTATGAGTCTCCTTATTACAACACATTTTTACAACACGATGGCTGACTAGCTTCTACGGCCGACCACAAATTTAGTTCCTTTTTTTTCGAAGGCCTCCAATTTTTCCTCTCCTTTTTACAACACGATGGCTGACCAACTTCTACAAAAGGATCACAATTTCATAAGAATGGGCATAACCTTTTTTTAGGTGAAGGTGAACAACACCTTTATTTATATCTCAATGTAGGGGCATACAAAGATTGTTTGGTGGATTAACCGGCCAAACATGATGACCAACTTCGAGAGTAATAGCCACTCGAGCTATCCTATGAGCAGGACGAGTTTGTTCTGATCCCGAGCTCATGTAAGCACAGAAGAACAATTAAAATCACATAAAATAGAAAAAAAAACTCAGATAAATGTTTTGACTGCTCACAAAGTTTCATCACTAGATGACATTCACGGAAAACATGGCAAAAAAATACAATCGATGCTCCAAAAGGTTACTTTCAAAAGCATTTTCAAGCATCGATTTTTTGCCACATCTTCCACGAATGTCATTTCATGATGAAGCTTTGCAAGCAATGAAAACATTTGTCTATGTTTGACACAAAAAGTATTCAAAACTTTTTGAGTTTTTCCTTTTTTTTATTTTACTGTTCACCCGAACTCACATAAGCTCAGGATCAGAACAACACTTTCATTATGAGTCTTCTTATTACGTCGTTCATGGTCAATATTACAAGCCAAAAAACTATGGGTATGGCTAGGCCTCAGTTGACTGAGACTTAACCAAGTCTCAGTCAAGTGCCATAGTGTATAAAAGGAAAATGAAAAATAAAAGGAAAAACTTTACATGAATCTATATGCAAGATCAAAAGAATATAGCATTGATTGAGACTTCGACTGAGATTTAGCAGCACCGAAACTATTCACGCAAGCTAAGATATCCTTCAGAATGATGTAGTGTCCCCTGACTGTTTAGGTGCTTGAATATCTTTAATGACTCTCAGACAGTCAGTTGCCATACATAGCTTGTCGAACATAAGATCTTCTCCCAAAGTGAGCGCTTCCAGGCTAGCATAAGCCTCTAAGCTTGCTGTAATCGTCACCCCTTCGAAAACCACTGCCGATGGACCTAGGTAGGCGCCCTGGTCATTTCGGTGTGGTGCAGCGGAGGATGGTGGAGACCCGATGAGGAAGGAAGTCAGATGAGCTGGGTGGAGGTTCGAAACGAGGTGCACAATGCCACATCAGCAAACCGCTTGCCAAAACCACTATAATCAGGGTTAGGTGGTGATTCACATGGTTTTGGAAATATTGGGCGTTAAATACCACGTTTTAGAGCTGGGGGGTAACATTGCCGGTTTATGTGACTTCTTTCTCGACACCGCCATGCCTCCTGCTCAATGCAGGTGAACGCCATGGAGCTCACCATGTCCAACGTGGACGTGCCAAAGAATGTCCTTGCCCAGCCTGCGTTGCACGGGCTTTCCACCGCAATAATGATGGCAGGAGGGATGACATGACCTGGGCTCCTGAGAGTGGTGATCGTAGCCGCACAGGAGTGACATTGAAATTCCCAATTTATCACAGCATAAGTGGTACTTCATTTTTTTGGCACCCTAAAAAACAAGTACTTTTTTGAATCGATTTGGATGTCGAGTAATTAGCTTCTTCTACATTTGTGGAATTTATTGATCAGAGTTGATTGCCTGCCACGCGTAGACCATGCACTATGGAGTATGAGCAGTAATAGTTCACTACTAGAAAAATGCTTACCAGTAGCGCTGCTTTTTTGCTACCAGTAGCGCTGGCAGACGCGCTACTGCAAAGGTGCTACAACTATTTTTTAGCAGTAGCGCTTGTTTGTCCCGGCGCTACTAGTAACTTTGTTAGTAGTAGCGTGTTCCACCCGCGCTATTGCTATTACGTACGCGCGCTACTACTAATGAAATAGAAGTAGCGTGGGTAAACAACCAACGCTGCTAGTATCCTATATACTAGTAGCACCCAGTTTCCTCCCCACGCTACTACTAACTTATTAGGAATTAAGAAAAATAAACCAGTACACATCATTACAAATACAAGATTTATAATAAACTAGCATTAGAACACATCCAGTAAGAGCATACATAATTTACACGGGCTTCGGATAAATGAGCCAAAACCCCATCATTATGCTCACGATTCACTAGTCAAAGAACATGCAAGTATGTATGTCATTAACAATTGCAAACATAAGTTTCTTTTTACTACAGTTGGTGTATCTACTATCACACAGTTCCTCATTCTACCTGTTCTCACTCCAATAATAAGAAAAATGAAAAGGAAAAATAGAGATAATCTGCCGCAATTGCACTTTGGTGTCATGGATTCAATCTGCCGCTTCAACATCTCATTATCCTGCAGCAATGGATTTACCCCAAAATTACCTTTTGCAACTCTTCAAATCTCTTCGTTGAAGCAGACAGTGAGGTCTTAACCTACAAACAAAGATTGTCCCATAAGCATTGCAGACTTCAATCCTGGGAGAATATAAGAGAGTACAAGGCATATACAGAAAATGGAACCAACTTCTAAAAGTTCATCTTGTAGCTCCCTATTTTTGGCCAATTCAGAGTTATATTGTGCACATCTGTGATAACCTCGAGGTAAGATCTCAGCACAAACCTTCTCACTCTGTTGCTATCTTCTACCTATGAATGAAAACAGACCTTACTTGTCAGAGAGGCAAATGTGAAAGTTGATTACAACATGTATGCTAAGTCGCTAACCCATAGAGACAACTAGATCAAATGTGAAAGCTTCCCATGTTGCCAAGGAAGTATATGAGCACCCCTCAAAACATCAATTAGTATGTACTTGACACAAACAAACTTGTACAGAAAAAAAACAAAAATTGTACAGATCACCCATTTTTATAGGTTCAAAGACAGATAACAAAAATTAACTAGAAAGAGTTAGGTGACAGCGAAGCTTAAAGCTGCAATAAGAAACATTAGATATACACATTTTGAAAATCAATCTCCGTGGAACAACATAAGATTGCATTGAGATTTCAGAAGTAGACATAGGTGATAATCCCCAAGTGCAGGGAATCATCATAGCAATTCCCAAAGGTGGAAATGATAAGTATGGAGTGTCGAACCCACAAGGAGATAAAGGCAAGATCAATATTCTCTCAAGTCCTATCTGCCACTAATACGACTCTACGTACACCGAACGTTTGCTTCCAACTAGAAACGAGAAATAAAACTATGTTGTGGGTATGAAGAGGATAACTTTGCATGATATCGGAGAGCTAAAATATAAAAGTAGGTGTTGTTATCATAAAGTTAGAATATATTACTACATATTATAAATAGAGAGTGTGGAATAATGGTGGGTCGGTGTGCGGAATTATCCTAGGCAATTGTTAGCAAGACCGGTAATCACTATTGCAATTTCATATGAGGGAGAGGCATAAGGTAACATACTTTCTCTTCTTGGATCATATGCACTTATGATTGGAACTCTAGCAAGCATCCGCAACTACTAAAGATCATTAAGGTAAAACCCAACCATATCATTAACATATCAAGTCCCCTTTATTCCCATATGTCGTGACCCACTTATCCGTGTTTATGCCTCTGTCAGTCAAGCAACGCAGGCAATAAGTAAACCATGGACATATTGCAACACCCTACAGTGGGAATCCCTCACGCTTGCGCGACACGGAGGGCACAATAGGACAGCACCAAAATAAAACATACAGCTCATACCAATCTAGATCATCAATCAACCCAAAGATAATAGATATCTACTTAAAACATCATAGGATTGCAACACATCATTGGATCATAATATGTGGCATAAAGCACCGTGTTCAAGTAGGGATTACAGCGGGGTGCGGGAGAGTGGACCGCGTAAAAGAGATGAGGATGGTGATGATGATGGTGATGTTGATGAAGACGATCACCGAGATGATGATTCCCCTCCCGATGGCACTCCGACAGCACCCAGAGAGAGGAGGAGAGGTTCTCCCCCTTGCGCTTCCCCCTCCATGGCCTCCCCCTGGATGGGGAGAGGTTCCCCCATTGGTCCTTGGCCTTCATGGCGATGATGGCCCCTCCGAGATACTTCCCCATGGCCTCCGGTGATGATGGCCCCCTCCGGCAGGGTGCCAGAGAGGGCCTAGATAGATTTCTCGTGGCTACAGAGGCTTGCGGCGGCGGAACTCCCGATCTAGGTTATTTTCTGGAAGTTTGGGCATTTATTGTTGGAAATATGCCCTAGAGGCAATAATAAAAGTATTATTATATTTCAATGTTCATGATAATTGTCTTTTGTTCATGCTATAACTGTATTATCCGGAAATCGTAATACACGTGTGAACACTTAGACCACAAATGTCCCTAGTGAGCCTCTAGTTGACTAGCTCGTTGTGATCAACAGATAGTCATGGTTTCCTGACTATGCACATTGGATGTCGTTGATAACGGGATCACATCATTAGGAGAATGATGTGATGGACAAGACCCAATCCTAAGCATAGCATAAAAGATCGTGTAGTTCGTTTGCTAGAAGCTTTGCCAATGTCAAGTATCTCTTCCTTCGACCATGAGATCGTGTAACTCCCGGTTACCGTAGGAGTGCCTTGGGTGTATCAAACGTCACAACGAATCGGGTGACTATAAAGGTGCATTACGGTATCTCCGAAAGTATCATTGGGTTGACACTAATCGAGATGGATTTGTCACTCCGTATGACGGAGAGGTATCTCTGGGCCCACTCGGTAATGCATCATCATAATGAGCTCAAGGTGACCAAGGTGTTGCCACGGATCATTGCATTACGGTACGAGTAAAGTGACTTGCCGTAACGAGAGGTGAACAAGGTATTGGGATACGACGATCGAGTCTCGGGCAAGTAACGCATCGATTGACAAAGGGAATTGCATCTGTGGTTTGATCGAATCCTCGACATCGTGGTTCAACCGATGAAATCATCGAGGAGCATGTGGGAGCCAACATGGGTATCCGGACCCGCTGTTGGTTATTGCCCGAGAGTCGTCTCGGTCATGTCTGCGTGTCTCCGAACCCGTAGGGTCTACACACTTAAGGTTCGGTGACGCTAGGGTTAGTAGGAAGTCAAGTATGTGACTACGAATGTTGTTCGAGTCCGGATGAGATCCCGGACGTCACGAGGAGTTTCGGAATGGTCCGGAGGTAAAGAATAATATATAGGAAGTGGTATTTCGCCATCGGGAAAGTTTCGGGTCTCGGTAATGTCTGGGACCACCGGAAGGGTCCCGGGGTCCACCGGTGGGGCCACCTATCCGGAGGGCCCCATGGGCTGAAGTGGGAGGAACCAGCCCATAGTGGGCTGGTGCGCCTCAGGCCCACCCGCGCCTAGGGTTGAAACCCTAGGGGGGGGCGCCCACTGGCTTGGGGGCACTCCACCCCCTGGCCGCCGCCCCGGAGATTGGATCTCGGGGCCAGCCTCTGTGGGGCCTATATAAAGGGGAGGGAGGGGCTGCTGTACCCATCTCCAAGGCGCAGCCCTCCTCCCAACACTTCTCCTCCTCCGTAGGCGCCGGGCGAAGCCTCGCCGAGTCTTGCGCCTCCACCATCACCATGCCGTCGTCTGCCGGTGGAGCTGTCTTCCTCAACCTCTCCTTCCTCCTTGCTGGATCAAGACGGAGGAGACGTCGCTCGTCCCGTACGTGTGTTGAACGCGGAGGTGCTGTCCGTTCAGCACTTGGACATCGGTGATCCGAATCACGTTCGAGTACGACTCCATCATCACCTTGCCAGCTTCCGCACGCGATCTACAAGTGGTATGTAGATGCAAACTCTCTCCTGTTGCTCGTTGCTTAGATGAACTCATAGATGGATCTTGGTGAAACCGTAGGAGAAATTTTGATTTTCTGCAACGTTCCCCAACAGTGGCATCATGAGCTAGGTCTATGCGTAGTTCTCTAATGCACGAGTAGAACACAATTTGTTGTGGGCGTTGATCTTGTCATCTTACTTGCCTCTACTAGTCTTTTCTTGCTCAACGGTATTGTGGGATGAAACGGCCCGGACCAACCTTACGTGACGCTTACGTGAGACCGGTTCCACCGATCGACATGCACTAGTTGCATAAGGTGGCTGGCGGGTGTCTGCTCTCCCATTTTAGTTGGAGCGGATTCGATGAACAAGGCCCTTATGAAGGGTAAATAGAAGTTGACAAAATCACGTTGTGGTGTTTTCAGAGGTAAGAAAACGTTTTGCTAGAACCCAATCGCAACTATCGTAAAAGATGCAACAACAATTAGAGGACGCCTAACTTGTTTTTGCAGCGATTGATCATGTGATGTGATATGGCCGAAGTTGTGATGAATGATGAATTGTGATGTATGAGATCATGTTCTTGTAATAGGATTCACGACTTGCATGTCGATGAGTATGACAACCGGCAGGAGCCATAGGAGTTGTCTTTATTTTTTGTATGACCTGCGTGTCATTGAAGAACGCCATGTAAACTACTTTACTTCATTACTAAACGCGTTAGTCATAGAAGTAGAAGTAGTCGTTGGCGTGACAACTTCATGAAGACACGATGATGGAGATCATGATGATGGAGATCATGGTGTCAAGCCGGTGACAAGATGATCATGGAGCCCCGAAGATGGAGATCAATGGAGCTTGATGACATTGGCCATATCATGTCACAACTATATATAATTGCATGTGATGTTTATTATGTTTTTGCATCTTGTTTACTTAGGACGACGGTAGTAAATAAGATGATCCCTTACAAAATTTCAAGAAGTGTTCTCCCCTAATTGTGCACCGTTGCTACAGTTCGTCGTTTCTAAGCACCACGTGATGATCGGGTGTGATGGATCCTTACGTTCACATACAACGGGTGTAAGACAGTTTTACACAGCGAAAACACTTAGGGTTAACTTGACGAGCCTAGCATGTACAGACATGGCCTCGGAACACGGAGACCGAAAGTTCGAACATGAGTCGTATGCAAGATACGATCAACATGAAGATGTTCACCGATGATGACTAGTCCGTCTCACGTGATGATCGGACACGGGCTAGTCGACTCGGATCGTGTAACACTTAGATGACTAGAGGATGTCTAATCTAAGTGGGAGTTCATAATTTGATTAGAACTTTATTATCATGAACTTAGTCTAAAACCTTTGCAAATATGTCTTGTAGATCAATGGCCAACGCTAATGTCAACATGAACTTCAACGCGTTCCTAGAGAAAACCAAGCTGAAAGATGATGGCAGCAACTATACGGATTGGGTCCGAACACGAGGATCATCCTCATAGCTGCCAAGAAACAATATGTCCTAGAAGCACCGCTAGGTGACCCACCTGTTCTCCCAAAGACTGCAAGCGATTTGAACGTTTGGGCGGACTCGCTCGATGATTACTCCCTCGTTCAGTGCGGCATGCTCTACAGCTTAGAACCGGGGCTCCAAAAGCGTTTTGAGCATCACGGAGCATATGAGATGTTCGAAGAGCTGAAACTAGTTTTCCAAGCTCATGCCCGGGTCGAGAGATATGATGTCTCCGACAAGTTCTACAGATTGTAAAATGGAGGAAAACAGTTACATCGGTGAGCACATCCTCAAGATGTCAGGTTGCACAACCGTATGACCCGGTGAACATAAACCTCCCGGATGAGGCGGTCATTGACAGAATCCTCGATCGCTCCCACCAAGCTACAAGAGCTTTGTGATGAACTACAACATGCGAGGGATGGTAAAGACCATTCTGAAGTGTTCTCGATGTGAAGTCAGCAGAGGCTGAAATCAAGAAAGAACATCAAGTGTTGATGGTCAATAAGACCACTAAGTTCAAAAGGGCAAGGGTAAGAAGAACTTCAAGAAGGACAAGAAAGATGTTGCGCGCCCGTAAGCCCGTTGCGGGAAGAAGTCAAAGAATGGACCCAAGCACGAGATCGAAAGTGCTTTTATTGCAAGGGAAGGGTCACCGAAGCGGAATCGCCCCAAATACTTAGCGGATAAGAAGGCCGGCAACACCAAAGGTATATTTGATATACATGTAATTGATGTGTACCTTACCATTGCTCGTAGTAACTCCCGGTATTCGATACGGTGCCGTTGCTCATATTTGTAACTCACAGCAGAGCTGCGGAATAAACGGAGGCTGGCGAAGGACGAGGTGACGATCGCGTCGGGAATGGTTCTAGAGTCGATGTGATCGCCGTCGCACGCTGCCTCTACATTTACCTACGGGATTAGTTTTGAACCTTAATAATTGTTATTTAGTGCCATGTTTGAGCATGAACATTGTATCCGGATCTCGTTTAATACGAGATGGCTACTCATTTAAGTCGAGAATAATGGTTGTTCGATTTATATGAGAGATATGTTTTATGGTCATGCTCCGATGGTCAATGGTTTATTCTTAATGAATCTCGAGCGTAATATTACACATGTGCATAGTGTGGATGCCAAAAGATGTAAAGTTGATAACGATAGTCCCACATACTTGTGGCATCGCCGCCTTGGTCACATTGGTGTCAAGCGCATGAAGAAGCTCCATGCTTGATGGACTTTAGAGTCTCTTGATTATGAATCGTTTGACACATGCGAACCATGCCTCTTAGGCAAAATGACCAAGACTCCGTTCTCGGAACAATGGAGCGAGCAACCAACTTGTTGGAAATCATACATACCAATGTGTGCGGTCCAATGAGCGTTGAGGCTCATGGAGGATATCGTTATGTTCTCACTCTCCGATGACTTGAGTAGATATGGGTATGTCTACTTAATGAAACACAAGTCCGAGACCTTTGAAAAGTTCAAGGAATTTCAGAATGAGGTCGAGAATCAACGTGACCGAAAGATAAAGTTCCTATGATCGATCGTGGAGGAGAATACTTAAGTCACGAATTTGGTACACACTTAAGGAAATGTGGAATCGTTTCACAACTCACGCCGCTGGAACACCTCAAATAAATGGTGTGTCCGAACGTCGAATCGCACTCTATTGGATATGGTGCGGTCTATGATGTCTCTTACCGATTTACGCTATCATTTTGGGGATACGCCTAGAGACAGCTACATTCACTTTAAATAGGGCACCGTCTAAATCCGTTGAGACGACACCGTATGAATTATGGTTTGGGAAGAAACCTAAGTCTATCGTTTCTAAAAGTTTGGGGATGCGATGCTTATGTCAAGAAACTTCAACCTGAAAAGCTCGAACCCAAGTCGGAAAAATGCGTATTCATAGGATACCCTAAGGAAACCGTCGGGTATACCTTCTACTTAAGATCCGAAGGCAAGATCTTTGTTGCCAAGAACGGATGCTTTCGGAAAAGAGTTTCTCTCGAAAGAAGTAAGTGGGAGGAAAGTAGAGCTCGATGAAGTACTACCTCTCGAACGGGAAAGTGGTGCAGCGCAGAAACCGTTCTGTGATGCCCACACCAACCAAGAGGAAAACAATGATGATGATCAAGGTACTTGGATCAAGTCACTCTTGAACCGAAGGTCCACAAGGACACGTTCCGCACTGCAGTGGTACGGCAACCTGTCATGGAAATCATGTTGTTAGACAACAATGAACCTTCGAACTATGAAGAAGCAATGGCGGGCCCGGATTCCAACAAATGGCTTGAGGCCATGAAATCCGAGATAGAATCCATGTATGAAAACAAAGTATGGACTTTGACAGACTTGCCCGATGATCGGCAAGCGATAGAAAACAAATTGATTTTTAAGAAGAAGACGGACGCGGATGGTAATGTTACCATCTATAAGGCTTAACTTGTCGCTAAGGGTTATCGACAAGTTCAAGGGATTGACTACGACGAGACATTCTCTCCCGTAGCAAAGCTTAAGTCCGTCCGAATCATGTTAGCAATTGCCGCATACTATGATTATGAGATATGGCAGATGGACATCAAAACGGCATTCCTTAACGGACATCTTAAGGAAGAGCTGTATATGATGCAGCCAGAAGGTTTTGTCGATCCTCAGAACGCTAACAAAGTATGCAAGCTCCAGCGATCCATTTATGGGCTGGTGCAAGCATCTCGGAGTTGGAACATTCGCTTTGATGAGATGATCAAAGCGTTTGGGTTTATGCAGACTTATGGAGAAGCCTGTGTTTACAAGAAAGTGAGTGGGAGCTCCGTAGCATTTCTCATATTATATGTAGATGACATACTCTTGATGGGAAATGATACGAAATTCCTGGACAGCATTAAGGCCTACTTGAACAAGTGTTTTTCAATGAAGGACCTTGGAGAAGCTGCTTATATATTAGGCATCAAGATCTATAGAGATAGATCGAGACGCCTCATATGTCTTTCACAAAGCACATACCTTGATAAGATTTTGAAGAGGTTCAAAATGGATCAATCCAAGAAAGGGTTCTTGCCTATGTTACAAGGTGTGAGATTGAGCTCAGCTCAGCCACCGACCACGGCAAAAGATAAAGAAGAGATAAGTGTCATCCCCTATGCTTCGGCCATAGGATCTATTATGTATGCCATGCTGTGTACCAGACCCGATGTAAACCTTGCCGTAAGTTTGGTTGCGAGATACCAAAGTAATCCCGGCAAGGAACACTGGACAGCGGTCAAGAATATCCTAAGGTACCTAAAAGGACAAAGGACATGTTTTCGTTTATGGAGGAGACGAAGAGCTCGTCAGAAGGGTTACGCCGACGCTTAGCTTCGACTCAGATCCGATGACTCTAAGTCACAAACCGGATACGTGTATATGTTGAATGGTGGAGCAAGATGGTGCAGTGTACCGCAAGCGAGCGCCGTGGCGGGATCTACGTGTGAAGCGGAGTACATGGCAGCCTCGGAGGCAGCGATGAAGCAATTTGGGTGAAGGAGTTCATCACCGACCTAGGAGTCATACCCAATGCGTCGGGCCGATCAAACTCTTGTATGACAACTTGGAGCTATTGCCCTTGCCAAGGAGCCAGGTTTCACAAGAAGACCAGCACATCAAGCGCCGCTTCAACTCCATCCGTGAAAATGTTCAAGATGGAGACATAGAGATTTGCAAAGTACACACAGATCTGAATGTCGCAGATCCGCTGACTAAACTCTCTCGCGTGCAAAACATGATCAACACCGTAACTCTATGGGTGTTCGATTCATCACAATGTAACTAGATTAGTGACTCTAGTGCAAGTGGGAGACTGTTGGAAATATGCCCTAGAGGCAATAATAAAAGTATTATTATATTTCAATGTTCATGATAATTGTCTTTTGTTCATGCTATAACTGTATTATCCGGAAATCGTAATACACGTGTGAACACTTAGACCACAAATGTCCCTAGTGAGCCTCTAGTTGACTAGCTCATTGTGATCAATAGATAGTCATGGTTTCCTGACTATGGACATTGGATGTCGTTGATAACGGGATCACATCATTAGGAGAATGATGTGATGGACAAGACCCAATCCTAAGCATAGCATAAAAGATCGTGTAGTTCGTTTGCTAGAAGCTTTGCCAATGTCAAGTATCTCTTCCTTCGACCATGAGATCGTGTAACTCCCGGTTACCGTAGGAGTGCCTTGGGTGTATCAAACGTCACAACGTAACTGGGTGACTATAAAGGTGCATTACGGTATCTCGAAAGTATCTGTTGGGTTGACACTAATCGAGGCGGGATTTGTCACTCCGTATGACGGAGAGGTATCTCTGGGCCCACTCGGTAATGCATCATCATAATGAGCTCAAGGTGACCAAGGTGTTGCCACGGGATCATGCATTACGGTGCGAGTAAAGTGACTTGCCGTAACGAGACTGAACAAGGTATTGGGATACCGACGATCGAGTCTCGGGCAAGTAACGCATCGATTGACAAAGGAATTGCATATGTGGTTTGATCGAATCCTCGACATCGTGGTTCAACCGATGAAATCATCGAGGAGCATGTGGGAGCCAACATGGGTATCCAGACCCGCTGTTGGTTATTGCCCGAGAGTCGTCTCGGTCATGTCTGCGTGTCTCCCGAACCCGTAGGGTCTACACACTTAAGGTTCGGTGGACGCTAGGGTTAGTAGGAAGTCAAGTATGTGACTACCGAATGTTGTTCGAGTCCGGATGAGATCCGGACGTCACGAGGAGTTCGGAATGGTCCGGAGGTAAAGAATAATATATAGGAAGTGGTATTTCGACCATCGGGAAAGTTTGGGTCTCCAGTAATGTCTGGGACCACCGGAAGGGTCCCGGGTCCACCGGTGGGGCCACCTATCCGGAGGGCCCCATGGGCTGAAGTGGGAGGAACCAGCCCATAGTGGGCTGGTGCGCCCCTAGGCCCACCCCTGCGCCTAGGGTTGAAACCCTAGGGGTGGGGCGCCCACTTGGCAGGGGCACTCCACCCCCTGGCCGCCGCCCCCCGGAGATTGGATCTCCGGGGCGGCCTCTGTGGGGCCTATATAAGGGGGAGGGAGGGGGCTGCTGTACCCATCTCCAAGGCGCAGCCCTCCCTCCCCAACACTTCTCCTCCTCCGTAGGCGCCGTGAAGCCTCGCCGAGATATCGCCTCTCCACCATCACCACGCCCATCTTTGCCGGTGGAGCTGTCTTCCTCAACCTCTCCTTCCTCCTTGCTGGATCAAGACGGAGGAGACGTCGCTCGTCCCGTACGTGTGTTGAACGCGGAGGTGATGTCCGTTCAGCACTTGGACATCGGTGATCCGAATCACGTTCGAGTACGACTCCATCATCACCTTGCAAGCTTCCGCACGCGATCTACAAGTGGTATGTAGATGCAAACTCTCTCCTGTTGCTCGTTGCTTAGATGAACTCATAGATGGATCTTGGTGAAACCGTAGGAAAAATTTTGATTTTCTGCAACGTTCCCCAACATTTATAGGAGAGGTTGGCATCGAGAACAAGTCGGGGGGGGGGGGGGCACAAGGAGTCCACGGGGCACAGGGGCGCGCCCCAGGGGGGTGGCGCACCCCCCACCCTTGTGGGGCCCATGGGACTCCCCTCCAGTAGATTTTTGTTCCAGTATTTTTTATATTTTCCACCAAAAATCTCCTTTGATTTTCAGCACATTCCGAGAACTTTTATTTCTGCACGAAAACAACACCATGGTAGTTCTGCTGAAAACAGCGTCAGTCCGGGTGAGTTCTAATCCAATCATACCAAAATCATATAAAACTATTCTAAACATGGCATGAATACTTCATATATAATAGATACGTTGGAGACGTATCAGCATCCCCAAGCTTAATTCCTGCTCGTCCTCGAGTAGTTAAATGATAAAAGAAATAATTTATGAAGTGTGAATGCTAGCAAGTGCTTAAGTTTGATCAATGATAGTTTCAACCACTTTCTCTAGCATCATTATATATCATAACAGTAGCCCAACTCATAAACTTCTCATGATCAAGTAACAAGTGATACGTCTCCAACGTATCTATAAATTTTGATTGTTCTATGCTATTATATTATCTGTTTTGGATGTTTAATGGGCTTTAATATGCTCTTTTATATTATTTTTGGGACTAACCTATTAACCGGAGGCCCAGTGCCAGTTTCTGTTTTTTTCTTCCTATTTTAGTGTTTTACAGAAAAGGAATATCAAACGGAGTCCAAAGGGACTGAAACAATAACAACTTGGCACAAGAAGATGTTCGCGGACATCGCCTTCTGCGACGGTGATCTCTCCAGCCTCACATACCCCGATGAGAACTTGGTCAAGTTTAAATTCAACACCAAGGGAGAAGGGAAGCTCGTGATCACATTTACCCACCAGTTAGCCGTCCGAAGGCGGCATCGCCCCACCATGAAGCATGACCCCACTTCATATGGTTGTTGCATGATTGACTACATGGGGAGCCATCGATGGCGATAAGGACCCGACGGTTGCCCGACCGCGAGCCATTCTTCAAGGTCTTCATGCTTGTCGATGCAAACCCTGGCACAAGTGGGTTGAGGTGAAGAGCTTTGGTGAGTATGCCTTGTTCTTAGGGCCAACCAGGACTAAGGCGGTGCACGTGCCTGTGGGCACCGAACGCCGCGATCTAGAGAGAAACCACATCTAATACTCGAAATCTACCCGCTCTAGAGAACATGAGTTGCGTGGCAATGAAGTGTACACGGTGGCACCGGAATATGATAACCGCATGTTCTGTCGGGAAGACCAAAGTATCGGTGATGGTCTAGAGAGGACAGGATACTACACGACAGGTTGGGACTATGCTTCAGTGTGGCTACACCCTTCAGAGTTGTAACTTATATACTTGCTAGCTTAGTGCAAATAATATTTATCCTAACACTAGAACCATGGCTTGGATATTATCATGCATGGTACAACTCTACTTAATTAACATTACCGTGTTGTTTTAATCTTTACTACTCCTTCGATCCATCCATATTGCTAGTATAAACCACGCCGAGCAGAATTGCCCAAAGTCCTTCTCGCCGATTGACCATAGTTGCCCTCGAAAACAAGAACCAAAGCCGCGTCATGGAATCGATTTGCTCTTTGGATGCCGAGTGATTAGATTTCTTCTAGTTCAAGGTTTGTGGAGCTTACTGATCAGAGTTGACTGCCATGCCACGCGTACTTGATTTACTGTGGGGTGTTTGCAGTGGAGTACGAGCAGTAATAGCTGCGGTGAACTAGCTAGCCCAAACAAATTTTAGCAAGCAGCTCGTAGTTCAGTTTGACCGACGAACTTAATTTTGTCGTTCAAATTCGACATGTTCTCATTATGTTGCCATCTCAGTAAAGCACAAGTAGATCTGTTGTAGTACTCGGCTAGCTCTACTGAACCTATAAATTCAGAGTTAGTTTCTACTCTTAGTTGCAGGCGACATCTCTGAATTTCTCAAGTTCCATTTACTTCACATCTCAAGTTCTGTACTTGATACTTTCTCGGGTTGATGCGTGTTGCTCGCTAGGCTAGGAGTTGCAGCAATGCAGGACTCTGACCTCAAGCCAAGATCAGCACTCAGGGGCGGCGCGATGCTGACGGACGGCGTCGAGCCAGCTGCTCTGGCGCCTCCTGCTCGGCCTCCTCAGGTAACCTCATGTGGTTGCTTGATCGCGGTGAACATGGCGGAACTGCTACTTGTCTGACACCGAACACACTTCATGCCCTTTTTTTCCTAGCGTTCTGATTCCAACTGGTTCTGTATTCCAAGCTTACTGAACAAATGTAAGTCGCCTGAGAGAAATTTACACATCAATCAGTGGTCGTGCCGGAGTGGTTATCGGGCATGACTAGAAATCATGTGGGCTTTGCCCGCGCAGGTTCGAATCCTGCCGACCACGCTTTTTGCTGGGTTTTTTTCCACTCTATTTCTTTTTGTTAAAAAAAATTAACCGTGCTAGTGCTACCAGCCGAATGCCACCTCTACAACAGCGGCCATCTTGCGGCACATCGTTTTTGTTTCAGAAGAGGCTCCAAAAATAAACGTATTTATAAGTTCTCGCTTCTATTTACCTCTGACAACGTGCGGCCGAGACCTCCACCTCGAAGAACCGATGAGCGGGATCGGCCACCATTGCCGCTGCTCCTACCATGTGCATTGCTCATGGTGTGGAGAGAGTTGTGAGAAAGGTCGGTTTTCTGGGCGTCTGTTGAACGGAACTTCAACGATGACAACTGAACGTGCCAGTGGACGTTTGGGGTCTGTTTTAGTGGACAACGTTGAAGATGCCTTAAGGAGGCCTCTGCACATGGTGGGCGGGCGTGGTGGCTGACGTTATGGGTGTATAGCTCCACCGAATGGGAGCGTTTTCCAAAATATAAAAAACACCCACTCTACTCTCTCTTCCTCTCTCTATATATATATCTAGGTTGTGGCTCTCAAGAGCAAAGTTGAAGCATGAAAATGACATGGGAAAGGGGAAGCATCAAAGGGCCGACACCACCAACTCAGCTTCAGACCCCATCACAAAACCGACTTTTCCCTCTCCCTTCCTTGTTTATCCTCTCCTAATTGGAAAGGGCGGCCATTCGTTGATTATGGTCGGATGACCGATGCCCGCCACCTGCTCCACGAATATTGGTGACATTCCTTTGGGGTGTCTTTGGTTTGGGGAATGAAGTGGGACGTAACGGGTTGGACTTGCACCTGAGAGTGGTACTAGTTCTCAGAACAGATACTCCTACTATATGATGAACCAGATATAGTTCCTCCAAATCGGAGAACCATGTGGAACACCTTGCTCGCCCACGACCTCTACCCTCTCTCTCCCTCGATAGCCACCCATGACCTCTGCCACGCTCCCTTCCCTCGACCTCACGCCCTGCCGAAGGTTCATCGCCGGTGGCCGTTGGTGCATAGAACACGCAGGCGCCAAGTCCATACTTCGTGCACTATTCGTCTGGAACCGACGGAGGCCGTGGAAGATGTTGTGGATGAGGCCAAGGATGAAGGAAATATGACCTAGAGGCAATAATAAAGTTATTATTTATTTCCTCATATCATGATAAATGTTTATTATTCATGCTAGAATTGTATTACCCAGAAACATAATACATGTGTGAATACATAGACAAACATAGTGTCACTAGTATGCCTCTACTTGACTAGCTCGTGAATCAAAGATGGTTAAGTTTCCTAATCATAGACATGAGTTGTCATTTGATTAACGAGATCACATCATTAGGAGAATGATGTGATTGACTTGACCCATTCCGTTAGCTTAGCACTTGATCGTTTAGTATGTTGCTATTGCTTTCTTCATGACTTATACATGTTCCTATGACTATGAGATTATGTAACTCCCGTTTACCGGAGAAACACTTTGTGTGCTACCAAACGTCACAACGTAACTGGGTGATTATAAAGGTGATGTACAGGTGTCTTCGAAGGTACTTGTTGAATTGACGTATTTCGAGATTAGGATTTGTCACTCCGATTGTCGGAGAGGTATCTCTGGGCCCTCTCGGTAATGCACATCACTATAAGCCTTGCAAGCAATGTAGCTAATGAGTTAGTTACGGGATGATGCATTAGTAACGATTAAAGAAACTTGCCGGTAACGAGATTGAACTAGGTATTGAGATACCGACGATCAAATCTCGGGCAAGTAACATATTGATGACAAAGGGAACAACGTATGTTGTTATGCGATTTGACCGATAAAGATCTTCATATAATATGTAGGAGCCAATATGAGCATCCAGGTTCCGCTATTGGTTATTGACAGGAGATGTGTCTCGGTCATGTCTACATAGTTCTCGAACCCGTAGGGTCCGCACGCTTAAAGTTCGATGACGGTTATATCATGAGTTTATGTGTTTTGATGTACCGAAGGTAGTTTTGAGTCCCGGATGTGATCACGGACATGACGACGAGTCTCGAAATGGCCGAGACATAAATATCGATATATTGGACGACTATATTTGGACACCGGAATGGTTCCGGATGAGATTGGGACAATACCGGAGCTCCGGGAGGTTATCGGAACCCCCCGGGAGGTATATGGGCCTTAATGGGCTTTAGTGGAAAGGAGGGAAAAGGAGCAAGGGAGAGGGCAGCCCCCCAAGCCCAATCCGAATCGGGAGGGCGGCCGCCGCCTGATGAAGTCATGTACCTAGGGTAGGGTCATGGACCTGTCCAAGGTACCCTCCCCAAGGACATCTTTAGAAGAAGCTGCCTTCCAGTCGACCAAGAGGGATTCCACTCGACGGGATCGAAGACACTCGACCATGAAGACTCACTCGACCACCATGAGATCAAGAGCCACTCTGTATCCAAACGGTCTGTAATTAAGTAGTCTTTATGGTCATAATGACACTTTATGTAGGACGTTACCAGTAACGCCAATCCTTTATGTACTTTAAACCCTGCATAACTGAGGGCCGGAGGGGTCTGGCAGACACTATATAAGCCACCCCCCTCCTCAGTGTAATGTGCTCGCACCCCTGTAACTTATACACACATAATCCAGTCGACCGCCTCCGGGCTCCGAGACGTAGGGCTGTTACTTCCTCCGAGAAGGGCCTGAACTCGTAAACCCCTTGTCTGTACAACTGCTCCATAGCTAGGATCTTGCCTCTCCATACCTACCCCCCATTCTACTGTCAGTCTTAGAACCACGACAGTTGGCGCCCACCTTGGGGCAGGTGTCTTAGCAATTTTTGGAGAAGTTGCGATTGTTCCGATTGCCTTCATCATGGTTTCTGGCGGAGTTCTGGTCGAGGGCCACGAGATTCGTCTCGTCGTGCTCACTTTCATCGCCGACGACTCCGCTTGGCTCCAGGAGGCTCCACTCGACATCGACGCGCTCCCCGTCCGTGGTGCGATGCATTTTCGGGCGTGTGTCCACGGCGTCCTGCTGCGACAACCGTCGACTCCATATTGGTCGACTCCTGTGTCGTCCTCCCTCCCTGTCTCCCGCCAGCGCAAGCGCTCTGGTCGGTCGAGGCTTCAGCGGTGGGTGAGACACGCAGTGGCTCGCCAATCGGCCACCACCCAAGTCGTGGCAATCGAGCCCGATGAATCTCTCTACGGCCTGTTCGATCTGCCGTGGCTCGTGAGAGAGCGCATCCGAAAAGCGACAAAGATGATCCGGCGGCGGAGGTTCTGATGGTCAACGGGCCTCGTAGCCCTCCTGGCTTCCCACGCACCGACGGGATTGACGGCGGAGGCGACTCCGCTCAGGCCCATGAAGAGTATCAGCCCGAGCCGCTCACTTCCCTGCAGAGGGAAGATCTTCGTCGCCGGAACATGGATGCCCTGCATACTCCCATCGCAGGAGAAACTCTCGAGGCTCGCGCCTTGGAGGAGGCACGTTTGGCCAACTTGGCTGAACGCACTCGACTTGAGAACCTCCAGCGAGCACTCGACGAATGCGTGTGGCAACGAGTACCCGACTCCAGCCGACGTCAACTCTTTCCGCAACCAACTCAGCTATATCGAACCCCGATTCAGAATCTAGCAGCTGCAGCCCGTATAGCAGAGTCAATTCAGCCCTCTTAGTCGGAGGCTGGCAGAGGCTTGATGCAGATCAGGGATTTACTCCGAGCAGCAGGAGATCAGCATTCAGCTATATCACAGTCACGCAACAGGATTCACAGCCGATATGTCGCTGCGAATACAGTTCAGTCGGCTCATAGCCCAAGATCGCCTCCGCGGCGTGAGGGACGCGAAGGTCGACGTGACCAATATGATGACCGATTCGACCGTGATGATCGGCGTCGAGTGCCCACTCCTCCCCCAAGGGGTGGGTCTTACGTTCATCGGCAGCAAGATGATAGGCACCAACAGAAGGTCGGGCGGCGGCGAGTTCTGGTCGACCCGTGGAACCAGGCTTTGACGCGAGATCCATCATCGTGCAAGGTTTGGTCGATCGGAACAGAGCTCATCGAGGTGACCAGGACAGAGATGCGCCCACTAGCAGCCGAGTTCATGTTTCAGTCCGAATGTTTTAGCGAGCCATCGAGTCGCGATGATACCCCCCAACTTCAAGGTTGGCGACTGGGTAAAGTAAGTTCACCGGTGAGTCCAAGCACGAAACACGGCTTGAAGACTACCGAGTGGCGGTACAGATTGGCGGGTAATGATGAGGTGGCCATGAAACACTTAGCGCTCATGTTGGAAGGTTCGGCTAGGGCGTGGTTGAATCGATTAGCTCCTAGCAGCATTCACACTTGGGAAGATCTTTCCGAGTGTTCGTCAGGACATTCGAGGGAACTTGCAAGCGACCAGCTGGATTGACAGAGCTGCAAGTCTGTGTGCGAAGTCGAATGAAACCACGAGAGATTACATACGAGATGGATCACTTTGCATCATACGGTGGAAGCGTGTCGATCATCGGCCCACGCCTTCAAGGATGGTGTTAAGAACAGAGAGTTAAGTTTGAACTTTGGTCGGACCGGAGATATGACCCTGAGTCGAATGATGGAAATCGCCACCAAGTACACCCATGGTGAAGAAGAGGATCGACTCCGGAGTGGCAAGTACAAGCCGAGTCAGTCGGAAAAAGGAAATTCCAGTCGGAAGCAGAAGCGGAAAGCCGAGCCAGCGGCTCCTGGAGAGGCTCTGGCCGTGACTCAGGGCAAATTCAAGGGGAAGCCCAAAGGATCCTGGAACCCCAAGAAGGTGAAGGATAAGGAAGGAAATGACGTGATGGATATGCCGTGTCACATCCACACGAAGAAAGACGAAGAGGGTAACTTCATCTACCCGAAACATACCACTCACCACTGCTGGCTCTGGATCCAGCAGTTTCAAGGAAAACAACCCAAGGACAAGGAAAAGGAGTCGGACAAGGCTGAGGACAAGGAGGACAGTGATGGAGGATACCCTCATGTCAATTCCACCCTGATGATTTTTGCTGATGTGGAGAGCAAAAGTCGATTGAAGGTTATCAACCGTGAGGTAAATATAGCGCATGGCGACACCAAGTTATCTGAGATGGTCTCAAACTCCCATTACATTCGACCGATCCGATCATCCGACTCATATAGCCACCACAGGAAGCAAGCTTTGGTGGTCGACCGGTCATTGAAGGCACTCGGTGACGAAGGTCTTGATGGATGGTGGTAGTGGGTGAACATATTGTATGCAGAGACACTAAAAGGAATGGGCATTCCGATGTCCAGACTCAGCGCCAGCAACATGAGTTTTCATGGAGTTATACCTGGAAAGAAGGCTGAGTCACTCGGCCAAACAGCTCTAGACGTGGTGTTCGGCGACTCGAAGCATTTCCGCGAAGAGAGGCTGACATTTGAAGTCGTGGACTTTCAAAGCGCTTACCACGCTATTTTGGGGAGACCAGCTTATGCACGGTTCATGGCTCGACCATGTTACGTGTACCTCAAACTAAAGATGCCCGGCCCCAAAGGCGTGATCACTATCACTGGCAATCGGAAGAAGGCATAAGAGTGTTTTCAGAAAGGCTCGAAGATTGCCGATTCCCAGATAACAGTGGCAGAGCTAGAGGAATACAAGAAAAATGCAGATCCGAGTGATTTGTTGCGGGCCAAGAAGCCTGCCATAGAATCAGCATTTCAGTCGTCTGGTGAGACGAAGCCTGTTCACATTCAGCCGACCGACCCCGACGCAGCTCCGACTCATATATCCACAACACTCGACTCTAAATAGGAAGAAGCGCTCATCAAGTTCCTCCGTGAGAACTGGGACATCTTTGCATGGAAGCCTGCTGACATGTCGGGTGTTCCCAGGGGGCTGGCTGAGCATCGCCTTAGAATCGACTCAAAAGCAAAACATGTCAAAGAACATCTTCGACGGTCCGCAGTCCAGAAGAGAAAGGCCATTGGCGAGGAGGTGGCTCGACTCCTAGCAGCAGAGTTCATCCGAGAGATATACCACTCCGAGTGGCTCGCCAATGTCGTCATGGTCCCTAAGAAGGACAAGTCACTTCGCATGTGCATTGATTTCAAGCATATCAATCGGGCCTGCCCGAAAGATCATTTTCCTCTCCCTCGTATCGACCAAATTGTCGACTCGACTGCGGGATGCGAGAGATTGTCTTTTTAGACGCCTATTCCGGGTACCATCGGATCCGTCTGTATGGACCCGATGAGATCAAAACAGCTTTCATCACTCCATTCGGGTGCTTCTGCTATGTCACCATGCTATTCGGTCTCAAGAATGCCGGAGCCGCGTTCATGAGGATGATTCAAAAGTGTTTACTCACTCAAATCAGTCAGAATGTGGAAGCGTACATGGATGATATCGTAGTCAAGTCACGAAAGGGTTCCGACCTGTTGACTGACCTTGCTGAAACATTTGCCAATCTCCGGAGGTATGATATCAAGCTTAATCCATCAAAGTGCACATTCAGAGTTCCTGGTGGAAAGTTACTCAGTTTTCTCGTTTCAGAACGAGGAATCGACGCTAACCCAGAAAAAGTTGGCACCATTCTCCGAATGAAACGCCCTGTGCGTGTGCATGATGTCCAAAGGCTTACTGGATGCTTGGCCGCGTTAAGTCGATTCATCTCTCGCCTCGGTGAAAAGGCATTGCCTCTTTACCGACTGATGAAGAAGGCAGACAAGTTCGAGTGGACTCCAGAAGCTGATGAAGCGTTTGCCGAGCTAAAAGCTCTGCTCTCCACCCAACCGGTGCTTGCTGCTCCAATCAGCAAAGAGCCTCTGTTGCTTTACATTGTAGCCACAGGACAAGTCGTCAGTATAGTGCTTACAGTCGAGCGGGAAGAAGAAGGGAAAGCCTTCAAAGTTCAGCGCCCAGTGTATTACCTTTCTGAAGTTTTGACTCCATCGAAGCAAAGATATCCTCATTATCATAAGCTTGTGTATGGGATCTACATGACCACGAAGAAGGTTGCTCATTATTTCTCTGATCATTCCATTACGATCGCCACGACGCCCACTTTAGAGATTCTGCACAACAGAGATGCAACTGGTCAAGTGGCAAAATGGGCGATTGAACTCCTTCCCCTTGATATCAAGTTTGAGGCAAAGAAAGCCATTAAGTCCCAAGCGATAGCAGATTTCCTCGCCGAGTGGATTGAATAACAGCAGCCGACTCAAGTTCATTCGGAGCATTGGACCATGTTCTTTGATGGCTCTAAGATGTTAAATGGTTCCGGTGCTGGGGTAGTTTTGGTTTCCCCCCGATGAGATAAGCTCAGATATGTGCTCCAGATCGACTTTGATTCCTCCAATAACGAAGCAGAATATGAAGCACTTTTATATGGGTTGCGCATGGCCATTTCACTCGGCGTCCATCGCCTTATGGTTTATGGCAACTCAGATTTGGTGGTCAATCAGGTGATGAAGGAGTGGGACGTTAGAAGCCCAACCATGATTGGATCTTGCAATGCGGTGAGGAAGCTTGAAAAGAAATTGAAGGTTAGAGCTCCATCATATACCCCGATCAAGAATCAAGCGGTGATGATTTGGCGAAGATAGGTTCCAAGAGAGAAGCCATCCCGGTGATGTGTTCTTGGAGCATATCCATACTCCATCGATCAAAGAAGATCCTTTTATCAAGAAGCTCCGCAGCCCAAGAGTATCACAGATCCGATCGAGGTTGAAGTTCCAGCAATGGTCGACCTGATCATGGAAGCTTTAGTGATCACTCCCGATTGGACAGTACCGTATATCGCGTATATCTTGAGGAAAGAGCTCCCGGAGGACGAAGAAGAGGCTCGACAGATCGTCCGCCGATCTAAAGCCTTTACTGTGATAAGGGGACAGCTATACAAAGAAAGCGTGACTGGAGTCGGTCAGAAATGCATAACGCCAGAAGAAGGTCGAATAATCCTTGACGACATCCACTCGGGGACCTGTGGTCATCATGCGTCCTCTCGGACCATCGTGGCCAAAGCATACCGAGCCGGATTTTATTGGCCAAGAGCGAATGAGATGGCAAAGGAGATAGTCGACAAGTGTGAGGGATGTTAATTTTACTCCAATATGTCACACAAGCCCGCCTCAGCTTTAAAGACCATACCACTCGTCTGGCCCTTCGCCGTATGGTGGTTGGATATGGTTGGCCCCTTGAGAACAGGCAGAAGCGGTTTCACCCATGTGCTGGTAGCAGTCGACAAGTTCACCAAGTGGATTGAGGCTAAACCCATCAAGAACCTTGATGCCGGTACTGCTGTCAGCTTCATCAAAGAATTGATATTCAGATATGGAGTCCCACACAGCATCATCACTGACAACGGGTCAAACTTTGATTCGAAAGAATTCAGGGCGTTCTGCACATCTCAGGGCACACGAGTCGACTATGCTTCAGTCGCTCATCCTCAGTCGAATGGACAAGCAGAGCGGTCCAATGGCTTGATTCTCAAAGGGTTGAAACCCCGACTAATGCGTGATCTCAAGCATGCGGCTAGAGCATGGGTCGACGAACTTCCCTCGGTGCTTTGGGGGTTAAGGACCACACCTAACCGGTCGACTGGGAGAACTCCGTTCTTCTTGGTCTCCGGAGCTGAAGCGGTTTTGCCGAGTGACCTGCTTCACAACGCTCCTCGGGTCGAGCTCTACACCAAAGCTGAAGCAGAACAAGCACGGCAGGATGCGGTCGACCTTCTAGAGGAAGAAAGGGAGATGGCCCTGATCCGATCGACCATTTACCAGCAAGACTTGCGTCGCTTCCACGCTAAAAACGTGAAGAGTCGGGCCTTCTAGGAAGGAGATTTGGTTCTCCGAGTGGATCAACAGAAACCACACAAGCTCGCTCCTTCTTGGGAAGGTCCCTTCATCGTCACCAAGGTTCTCCACAACGGAGCGTATCGTCTTTACAACGTCGAGCACAAGAACGACGAGCCCCGAGCCTGGAACGTGGAGCTGCTCCGCCCCTTTTACACTTAAGTAGCCGCTCGGAAATGTAATAAAAACACTTCTGTAGTTCATTTTTCACAAGACAATAGTGTTATAATTTTCCCAGTAATTGTTGTCACTTTTATTTGTTCAATAAAATTTCCCCTCAGTGTGTGGCTTAGCTGCGAATCCGTTTCGCCTAAGTTTGTAAAAAAAAAATCCTTGCCGAGTGGTGAGCCAGCCTCCCACTCGGGGGCTTAGCTGCGAATCCGTTTCGCCAAAGTTTCAATAAATTCCTACCGAGTGGTGAGCCAGCCTCCCACTGGAGGCTTAGCTGCAGTCCAAGTACTCGCCTAAGTTACAATAAAATCCTACCGAGTGGTGAGCCAACCTCCCACTCGGGGGCTTAGCTGCAGTCCAAGTACTCGCCTAAGTTTCAATAAAATCCTACCGAGTGGTGAGCTAGCCTCCCACTCGGGGGCTTAGCTGCAGCATAACGCTCGCCTAAGTACAAGTATAACGTGCGCTCTGCAAGGTAGACGAGGTGCAGGTCGACTGCTACCGTCCTCTTCCGAGCTACGCCACAAGTATAACGTGCGTTGCAAGGTAGACGAGGTGCAGGTCGACTGCTACCCTCCTCTTCCGAGCTACGCCACAAGTATAACGTGTGCTCTGCAAGGTAGACGAGGTGCAGGTCGACTGCTACCCTCCTCTCCCGAGCTACGCCACAAGTATAACGTGCGCTCTGCAAGGTAGACGAGGTGCAGGTTGACTGCTACCCTCCTCTTCCGAGCTACGCCACAAGTACAAACATGCGCTCTGCAAGGTAGATGAGGTACATGTCGACTGCTACCCTCCTCTTCCGAGCTACGCCACAAGTACAATGTGCTCTCCGTAAGGAGGACGAGGCACAAGTCGACTGATGCCCTCTTCTCCAGAGGCACACCACAAAAATCCTACCGAGTGGAGAGCAGACCTCCCACTCGGAGGCTTAGCTGCAGCCCAACGCTCGCCTAAGTTTTTGAAAATCCTACCGAGTGAGGCGCAGACCTCCCACTTGGGGGCTTAGCTGCAGCACAGTGCTCGCCTAAGTTTTCGAAAATCCTACCGAGTGAGGAGCAGACCTCCCACTCGGAGGCTTAGCTGCAGCCCAGTGCTCGCCTAAGTTTTTGAAAATACTACCGAGTGGAGAGCAGACCTCCCACTCGGGGGCTTATCTGCAGCCCAGTGCTCGCCTAAGTTTTTGAAAATCCTAGAGTGAGGAGCGGACCTCCCACTCGGAGGCTTAGCTGCAGCTCTGTGCTCACCTAAGTTTTTGAAATTCCTACCGAGTGGCGAGCTAGCCTCCCACTCGGAGGCTTAGCTGCAGCCCAATGCTCGCCTAAGTGTGTTGGGGAACAAGTCGATTGCAATAAGCGCTTTGCCCTAGCCTACAAAAGACACCTCAAACCAAATGCAAACATATTCAGCGTCGAATCCAAGTTTGGATAACATCTAACGGAACTGAAAGTGCTCAGGCGCTAAGCCCGTTAAGGTTTATCGGTTACAAAAATCACTCGGCATACCGAGGCAAATTTAAAGTATCAAGCTCAGAAGTTTTTTACCCCTCCTGCGGAGGGCTGGAAGGCGCAACGAATTCATCTAGGTCGATTCCATCTGCAATCCGAGTGGCAGCAGCGATGAAGGTCTCCATGAAAGATCGGAAATCGTGCTTCTTGGTATTATCCACCCTAAGGGCTGCCAGCTTGTCCTCTCGCGCCTCCTTGCAGTTAACACGGGCCAGAGACAGAGCAACATCCGCGCCTTTTTGGCGAAGACTTTTCCATTCTTGCACTCGACTTGGAACCTCGTTCAGCCGAGTCATCAGAGACTCGAGGTCGTTCTGAAGCGTCTCTCTTGGCCAGAGTGTTGTGTCGATGCGGGAAGTTGCGACCTTCAGCCTTGCAAGGTAGTCGACAACAGTAGCAACGCGAGATTCAAGACGGAGCACATTCATAGCGACTTCATCTTTCACAGGAGAGTTGATGGGATCCAGGTTTATTTCCAGTCGACTGGTCTCCTCTTCAAAGTTCTGGCAGAACTCTGCAAACACAACCCCAGAGTCAAGACAACAGTCGGATGGAGAAATCATAGTTAAGATGTCTATTTGATACAAAAGATTACCTTCAAGCATGAGGAATAGCTTCTTGGCGAGTCCTCCCAGATAATCCTCCAGATCGTTCTTCTTTCCCACCAACTCACTGGCGTTGTCACTCAGGGCAATCTTGTCACTCTTCAGCCGACTGACCTCCTTGTTGGCTGCATCAAGAGCAGCTTTCAGATTGGTATTTTCTTCTTCAAGCTTGGTGACTGAAGCCAGCTTCTCATCTGCGAGCTTGGTCTTCTCTAAAGCCGCTTCGCATCTCAGCCAAGTCAAGGTCTTTCTTCTTGAGGCATCCTCGGTTTATCCGCAAAGTTCTGAGTGAGATCGACTCAAACGGACGAGAGGCAAAGGCAGTCGTCGAGGGTCTCACCAAACATACTGTCGGGGATATACCCCGCGGTGTAAACCGGCCGGAGGTTTAACCCGGCCGGACTGGACGACTCATTGGTAACCCGCCCGGAGCTTGGCGGTTCACGAGGATACCCGCCCGGTCTTGGCGGTTCATTCGTAACCCGGCGGGCGGGTCAGATGGATGACGAGGCCCATGGCCCAGAAAGCCGGTTCACGTATGGTGGGCCGGTTTATGAGGAAAGCATAAGGACTATTCTTCTACAAAGGAAGCAAGACTAGGACTCCACTTGTAATAGAGTAATCCTAATCCAACTAGGACTAGTCATGTAAACCGCCCCTTCAACATATATAAGGAGGGGCAGGGCTCCCCAAAGAGGGACAAGTTAGAAGCTACAAGCTACAAGCAAGAAGCAATAATCTCTAGGGCTAGACACAATTAGGAGAGCCGGTTTACGGCGACTCCCCATGAGCATAATGAGATCTAGCCTCAAACAGCATGTAGGGTTTTTACCGGATGATGTTTCCCGGGGCCCGAAGCTGTCTAAATCCCTGTCTTGTGTTGCGTCTCTTGATTCCGCTCAACCCCTCTCAAGCTACCACATAGATGCGTTGGCCTCGCGACTAAGTCCTGACACTAAGGACATCTGCCGTGACAAATCCATGACAGTTGGCGCCCACCGTGGGGCCCACGCACAGTGGTGTTGAGTTCTTGGAGGGAATTTTTTTTAGGGTTCGAGAAGTTTGCAATTTTCCGGATCAACAAAAGCTGGCGTGGAAAATTCATATCGACTATAAGTTCATCAGGCCAGATTGACGAAGTGTTTTATGGCGGCGGATGTACATGTTGTACGGCCATCTCTCGCGCCGTGATAATCCGCCAACTACTATCGCGCCGAGTCCGAGACGAGGTCTTCTACCGGAGGCTTTATCTGCCACGTTCTCCGAGGCCGACTGGAGTTCAGGCGATCCGTTCGACCACAGTTTCCGCCGAGTTGTAGTAACCACAGCTCCTGATCCGTTTTGCTTGGTGGAAAATCCCTAAAGCAGCAGCCGTCCTTGCTGTTCCGACGCATTGCAACTGCTGCTCCGTACGCGGCGCCCATATTACCTGCCGTTCACAAGGGAGCCAAGTCCCGGGGCAAGCATTGATCTACCGCTGCTGCTTTATGTGGGAATACCAAAGTCAAATCTGAAGGAAATATGCCCTAGAGGCAATAATAAAGTTATAATTTATTTCCTTATTTCATGATAAATGTTTATCATTCATGCTAGAATTGTATTAACCGGAAACATAATACATGTGTGAATGCATAGACAAACAGAATGTCACTAGTATGCCTCTACTAGACTAGCTTGTTAATCAAAGATGGTTATGTTTCCTAACCATGAACAAAGGGTTGTTATTTGATTAACAAGGTCACATCATTAGTGAATGATCGATTGACATGACCCATTCCATTAGCTTAGCACACGATCGCTTAGTATGTTGCTACTGCTTTTATCCATGACTTATACATAATCCTATAACTATGAGATTATGCAACTCCGTCTACGGAGGAACACTTTGGTGCTACCAAACGTCACAACGAATCGGGTGATTATAAAGGAGTACTACAGGTGTCTCCAAAGGCAGATGTTGGGTTGGCGATTTGAGATTAGGTTTTGTCACTCCGATAGTCGGAGAGGTATCTCTGGGCCCTCTCGGTAATACACATCACTTAAGCCTTGCAAGCATTACAACTAATGAGTTAGTTGTGAGATGATGTATTACTGAAACGAGTAAAGAGACTTGCGTAACGAGATTGAACTAGGTATTGGATACCGACGATCGAATCTCGGGCAAGTAACATACCGATGACAAAGGAACAACGTATGTTGTTATGCGGTCGACCGATAAAGATCTTCAGTAGAATATGTAGGAGCCAATATGGGCATCCAGGTCCGCTATTGGTTATTGACCGGAGACGTGTCTCGGTCATGTCTACATTGTTCTCGAACCGTAGGGTCCGCACGCTTAAGGTTTCGATGGCGGTTATATTATGAGTTTGTGTATTTTGATGTACCGAAGAAGTTGAGTCCGGATGTGATCACGGACATGACGAGGAGTCTCGAAATGGTCGAGACATAAAGATTGATATATTGGACGGCTATATTCGGACACGGAAAGGTTCGGAAGTTTCGGAGAAAATCGGAGTGCCGGAGGGTTACCGAACCCCCGGGAAGTTATGGGCCTTAGTGGGCCAAGAGGGGAGAGAGGGCCGCACCAGGAGGTGGCGCGCGCCCCTGGGGAGTCCGAGTAGGACAAGGAGGGGGCGCCCCCTTCCTCTCCCTCTCCTCTCCTTCCTTCCCCTTCCTCCTTCCTAGTTGGACTAGGAAAGGGAGTCCTACTCCCACTAGGAGGAGGAATCCCCCTCCTTGGCGCGCCTCCTAGGGCCGGCCGACCCTCCCCTTGCTCCTTTATATCTGTAAGGGGGCACCCTAGTACACACAAGTTGATCCTTGAGATCGTTCCTCAGCCGCAGCGGTGCCCCCTCCACCATAATCCACCTCGGTCATATCGTAGCGGTGCTTAGGCGAAGCCCTGCGTCGGTAGAACATCAAGATCGTCACCACGCCGTCGTGCTGACGGAACTCTTCCTCCCTGAAGCTCTGCTGGATTGGAGCCCGAGGAGCGTCACCGAGCTGTACGTGTGTCAAGAACTCGGAGGCGCCGGAGTAACGGCGCTGGGATCGGTTGGATCGCGAGGAGAACGTACGACTACCTCCTCTACGTTGTGATCGCTTCCGCTTCGGTCTACGAGGGTACGTAGACAACACTCTTCCTTCTCGTTGCTATGCATCACCATGATCTTGCGTGTGCGTAGGAATTTTTTTGAAATTACTACCTTCCCCAACAGTGGCATCCGAGCCTAGGTTTTTATGGTTTGATGTTTTGCACGAGTAGAACACAAGTGAGTTGTGGGCGATACAAGTCATACTACCTACCAGCATGTCATATTTTGGTTCAGCGGTATTGTGAGATGAAGAGGCCCGGACCGACATTACGCGTATGCTTACGCGAGACTGGTTTCACCGTTACGAGCACTCGTGCTTAAAGGTGATTGGCGGTGTCTGTCTCTCTCACTTTAGTTGAACCGAGTATGGCTACGCCCGGTCCTTGAGAAGGTTAAAACGGAGTCTATTTGACGAAGTATCGTTGTGGTTTTGATGCGTAGGTGAGATTGGTTCTTGCTTAAAGCCCGTAGCAGCCACGTAAAATTTGCAACAACAAAGTACATGACGTCTAACTTGTTTTTGCAGGGCATGTTGTGATGTGATATGGTCAAGACGTGATGCCATATTTTATTGTATGAGATGATCATGTTTTGTAACCGGTTATCGGCAACTGGCTGGAGCCATATGGTTGTCGCTTATTGTATGAAATGCAACGCATCTGTAATTGCTTTACTTTATCACTAAGCGGTAGCGATAGTCGAGAAGCAATAGATGGCGAAACGACAACGATGCTACGATGGAGATCAAGGTGTCGCGCCGGTGACGATGGTGATCACGACGGTGCTTCGGAGATGGAGATCACAAGCACAAGATGATGATGGCCATATCATATCACTTATATTTATTGCATGTGATGTTTATCCTTTATGCATCTTATCTTGCTTTGATTGACGGTAGCATTTTAAGATGATCTCTCACTAAAATTATCAAGTAGTGTTCTCCCTGAGTATGCACCGTTGCCAAAGTTCGTCGTGCCGAGACACCACGTGATGATCGGGTGTGATAAGCTCACGTCCATCTACAACGGGTGCAAGCCAGTTTTGCACACGCAGAATACTCGAGTTATACTTGACGAGCCTAGCATATACAGATATGGGCTCGAACACGGAGACCGAAAGGTCGGCGTGAATCATATAGTAGATATGATCAACATAAGATGTTCACCATTGAAAACTACTCCATCTCACGTGATGATCGGTTATGGTTTAGTTGATTTGGATCACGTGATCACTTAGATGACTAGAGGATGTCTGTCTAAGTGGGAGTTCTTAAGTAATATGATTAATTGAACTTAAATTTATCATGAACTTAGTACCGATAGTATCTTGCTTGTCTATGTTTGTTTGTAGATAGATGGCTCCTGCTTGTTGTTCCGTTGAATTTTAATGCGTTCCTTGAGAAAGCAAAGTTGAAAGATGATGGTAGCAATTACACGGATCGGGTCCAGAACTCGAGGATTATCCTCATTGCTGCATGAAGAGTTACGCCCTGGATGCACCGCTGGGTGCCAGCTCGCTGATGATGTAACCGACGACGTTAAGAACGTCTCGCGCGAGCAAAGTCGATGACTACTCTATAGTTCGGTGTGCCATGCTTTACGGCTTAGAACCGGGTCTTCAACGACGTTTTGAACGTCATGGAGCATATGAGATGTTCCAGGAGTTGAAGTTGATATTCCAACAGAATGCCCGGAATATGAAGTCTCCAATAAGTTCTATAGCTGCAAGATGGAGGAGAATAGTTTTGTCAGTGAGCACATACTCGTAATGTCCGGGTATTACAATCACTTGACTCAAGCGGGAGTTAATCTTCCGGATGATTGTGTCATTGATGTAATTCTTCAATCACCGCCACCAAGCTACAAAGGCTTCGTGATGAACTATAATATGCAAGGGTTAGTAAAGACTATGCTCGAGCTCTTCGCAATGCTAAAGGCTGGAGGTAGAAATCAAGAAGGAGCATCAAGTGTTGATGGTCAATAAGACCACTAGTTTCAAGAAGAAAGGCAAAGGGAAGAAGAAGGGAACTTCAAGAAGAACAGCAAGCAAGTTGCTGCTCAGAGAAGAAACCCAAGTCTGGACCTAAACCTGAAACCGAGTGCTTCTACCGCAAGCAAACTGGTCTTTGAAGCGGAACTGCCCCAAGTATTTGGCGGATAAGAAGGATGGCAAGGTGAACAAAGGTATATGTGATATACATGTTATTGATGTGTACCTTACTAGAGCTTGCAGAGCACTGGTATTTGATATTGGTTCATTGCTAATATTTGCAACTCAAACAGGACTACGGATTGCTTAACACCGCAAAGGACGAGGTGACGATGCGCGTGGGAAATGGTTCCAAAGTCGATGTGATCGTGGTCGGCACGCTACCTCTACATCTACCTTCGGATTAGTTTTAGACCTAAATAATTGTTATTTGGTGCTGCGTTGAGCATGAACATTATATCTGGATCTTGTTTGATCTGAGACGGTTATTCATTTAAATCGAGAATAATGGTTGTTCTATTTATATGAGTAATATCTTTTATGGTCATGCACCCTTGAAGAGTGGTCTATTTTGATGAATCTCGATAGTAGTGATACACATATTCATAATGTTGAAGCCAAAAGATGCAGAGTTGATAATGATAGTGCAACTTATTTGTGGCACATTGCCGCTTAGGTCATATCGGTATAAAGCGCATGAAGAAACTCCATCTTGATGGACTTTTGGAGTCACTTGATTATGAATCACTTGGCACTTATGAACCGTGCCTCATGGGCAAGATGACTAAAACCCGTTCTCGGTACAATGGAGAGAGCAACAGATTTGTTGGAAATCATACATACAGATGTATGTGGTCCAATGAATATTGAGGCTCGTGGCAGATATCGTTATTTTCTCACCTTCACAGATGATTTAAGCAGATATGGGTATATCTACTTAATGAAACATAAGTCTGAAACATTTGAAAAGTTCAAAGAATTTCAGAGTGAAGTTGAAAATCATCGTAATAAGAAAATTAAATTTCTACGATCTGATCGTGGAGGTGAATATTTGAGTTACGAGTTTGGTCTACATTTTAAACAATGCGGAATAGTTTAGCAACTCACGCCACCGGAACACCACAACGTAATGGTGTGTCCGAACGTCGAATCGCACTTTACTAGATATGGTGCGATCTATGATGTCTCTTACTGATTTACCGCTATCGCTTTGGGGTTATGCTCTTGAGACGGCCGATTCACACTGAATAGAACACCGTCAAAATCCGTTGAGACGACACCTTATGAACTATGGTTTAGCAAGAAACCAAAGTTGTCGCTTCTCAAAGTTTGGGGATGCGATGCTTATGTGAAAAAGCTTCAACCCGATAAGCTCGAACCCAAATCGGAGAAATGTGTCTTCATAGGATACCCAAAGGAGACAGTTGGGTACACCTTCTATCACAGATCCGAAGGCAAGACATTTGTTGCCAAAATGGATCCTTTCTAGAGAAGGAGTTTCTCTCGAAAGAAGTGAGTGGGAGGAAAGTAGAACTTGATGAGGTAATTGTACCTTCTCCCTTATTTGAAAGTAGTTTATCACGTAAACCGGTTTCGAGACATCTACACCAAATAGTGAGGAAGTTGATGATGTTGATCATGAAACTTCAGATCAAGTTACTACGAACCTCGTAGATCAACCAGAGTAAGATCCGCACTGAGTGGTACGGTAATCCTGTTCGGAAGTCATGCTACTAGATCATGATGAACCCACGAACTATGAAGAAGCGATGGTGAGCCCAGATTCCACAAAATGGCTTGAGGCCATGAAATCTGAGATGGGATCCATGTATGAAAACAAAGTATGGACTTTGGTTGACTTGCCCGAGGGTCGGCAAGCAATAGAAAACAAGTGGATCTTCAAGAAGAAGACCGATGCCGACGGTAATGTAACTCGTCTACAAAGCTCGACTTGTCGCAAAGGGTTTTCGACAAGTTCAAGGGATTGACTACGATGAGACCTTCTCACCAGAAGCGATGCTTAAGTCTGTCCGAATCATGTTAGCAATTGCCGATTTTATGATTATGAAATTTGGCAAATGGATGTAAAGATCGCATTCTGAATGGATTTACGTGATATGATGCAACCGAAGGTTTTATCGATCCAAAGGAGCTAACAAAGTGTGCAAGCTCCAATGATCCATTTATGGACTGGTGCAAGCATCTCGGAGTTGGAATAAACGCTTTGATAGTGTGATCAAAGCATTTGGGTTCATCTGAGACTTTGGAGAAGCCTGTATTTACAAGAAAGTGAGTGGGAGCTCAGAGCATTTCGATATTATATGTAGATGACATATTACTAATCGGAAATGATATAGAATTCTGGATAGCATAAAGGGATACTTGAATAAGAGTTTTTCAATAAAAGACCTCGGTGAAGCTGCATACATATTGGGCATCAAAATCTATAGAGATAGATCAAGACGCTTAATTGACTTTCACAAAGCACATACCTTGACAAAATTTTGAAGAAGTTCAAAATGGATCAAGCAAAGAAAGGGTTCTTGCTGTGTTGCAAGGTGTGAAGTTGAGTAAGACTCAATGCCCGACCACTACAGAAGATAGAGAGAAAATGAAAGATGTTCCTATGCTTCAGCCATAGGCTCTATCATGTATGCAATCTGTGTACTGGACTGATGTGTGCCTTGCTATAAGCTTAGCAGGAGGTACCAAAGTAATCCAGAGTGGATCATGGACAGCGGTCAAGAACATCTGAAATACCGAAAAGGACTAAGGATATGTTTCTCAGATATGGAGGTGACAAAGAGCTCATCGTAAATGGTTACGTTGATGCAAGCTTTGACACTAATCCGGACGATTCTAAATCGCAGACCGGATACGTATTTACACTAAACGGAGGAGCTGTAAGTTGGTACAGTTCTAAACAAAGCGTCGAGCGGGATCTACATGTGAAGCGGAATACATAGCAGCTTCGAAGCAGCTAATGAAGGAGTGCGGATGAAGGAGTTCATATCCGATTTAGGTGTCATACCTAGTGCATCGGGTCCAATGAAAATCTTCGTGACAATATCGAGCAATTGCCTTAGCGAAGGAATCCAGATTTCACAAGAGGACCAAGCACATCAAGAGACGCTTCAATTCCATCCGGATTTAATCCGGTGGGAGACATAGAGATTTGCAAGATACATACGGATCTGAATGTAGCAGACCGTTAACTAAGCCTCTTCCACGAGCAAAACATGATCAACACCAAGACTCCATGGGTGTTAGAATCATTACTATGTAATCTAGATTATTAACTCTAGTGCAAGTGGGAGATGAAGGAAATATGCCCTAGAGGCAATAATAAAGTTATAATTTATTTCCTTATTTCATGATAAATGTTTATCATTCATGCTAGAATTGTATTAACCGGAAACATAATACATGTGTGAATGCATAGACAAATGTAATGTCACTAGTATGCCTCTACTAGACTAGCTTGTTAATCAAAGATGGTTATGTTTCCTAACCATGAACAAAGGGTTGTTATTTGATTAACAAGGTCACATCATTAGGTGAATGATCTGATTGACATGACCCATTCCATTAGCTTAGCACATGATCGTTTAGTATGTTGCTACAGCTTTTATCCATGACTTATACATGTTCCTATAACTATGAGATTATGCAACTCCGCTCACCGGAGGAACACTTTGGTGCTACCAAACGTCACAACGAATCGGGTGATTATAAAGGAGTACTACAGGTGTCTCCAAAGGCGATGTTGGGTTGGCGATTTGAGATTAGGTTTTGTCACTCCGATAGTCGGAGAGGTATCTCTGGCCCTCACGGTAATACACATCACTTAAGCCTTGCAAGCATTACAACTAATGAGTTAGCTGTGAGATGATGTATTACGAACGGGTAAAGAGACTTGCCGATAACGAGATTGAACTAGGTATTGATACCGACGATCGAATCTCGGGCAAGTAACATACCGATGACAAAGGGAACAACGTATGTTGTTATGCGGGTCGACCGATAAAGATCTTCGAGAATATGTAGGAGCCAATATGGGCATCCGGTCCCGCTATTGGTTATTGACGGAGACGGTCTCGGTCATGTCTACATTGTTCTCGAACCGTAGGGTCCGCACGCTTAAGGTTTCGATGGACGGTTATATTATGAGTTTGTGTATTTTGATGTACCGAAGAAGTTCGAGTCCCGGATGTGATCACGGACATGACGAGGAGTCTCAAATGGTCGAGACATAAAGATTGATATATTGACGGCTATATTCGGACACCGGAAAGGTTCGGAAGTTTCGGAGAAAACCGGAGTGCGAAGGGGTTCTGGAACCCCGGGAAGTTATGGGCCTTAGTGGGCCAAGAGGGGAGAGAGAGGGCCGCACCAGGAGGTGGCGCGCCCCTGTGGGAGTCCGAATAGGACAAGGAGGGGCGGCCCCCCCTCTCCTCTCCCTCTCCTTCCTTCCCCTTCCTCCTTCCTAGTTGGACTAGGAAAGGGAGTCCTACTCCCACTAGGAGGAGGACTCCCCCCCTGGCGCGCCTCCTAGGGCCGGCCGGCCCTCCCCTTGCTCCTTTATATATAAGGGGGCACCCTAGTACACACAAGTTGATCCTTGAGATCGTTCCTTAGCCGTGTGCGGTGCCCCCCTCCACCATAATCCACCTCGGTCATATCGTAGCGGTGCTTAGGCGAAGCCCTGCGTCGATAGAACATCAAGATCGTCACCACGCTGTCGTGCTGACGGAACTCTTCCTCCCCGAAGCTCTGCTGGATTGGAGCCCGAGGAGCGTCACCGAGCTGTACGTGTGTCAAGAACTCGGAGGCGCCGGAGTAACGGCGCTGGGATTGGTTGGATCGCGAGGAGAACGTACGACTACTTCCTCTACGTTGTGATCGCTTCCGCTTCGGTCTACGAGGGTGCGTAGACAACACTCTTCCTTCTCGTTGCTATGCATCACCATGATCTTGCGTGTGCGTAGGAAAATTTTTGAAATTACTACGTTCCCCAACAAAATCATCAGCTATTACTCCAGTATCTACTACGTACAATATATATCACCGGAGGAGGAGGGGCCACAACCCGAAAGCAGATTCCTCCACGGGTTGAGAATTCCCCGTTGACTCTCCTTGCTTAAACCGCCGAGCCGAGCAGTAGCAACGAGCCTCCTGCGTGAGAACGGAGAAGCGCCGCCACCTCCACAACAACAGCTCGCCTTGCCGGCTTATTACCTCACTGCGGGAGCGTGCCTCGACCCTTCGTCTGCCTTGTCCTCCGACCGGCACGGCCTCGAGCCGTTTCACCATCACAGACGCGCTTCCGAGCCGCCGGCCCTGATTCGCCACCTCGAGCTGGCCCTACCCCGTTGCCGGGTCGTATCCTGATGCAACCCGCCTTGTTGACCTGTTGTGGTTCCAGCGTCGCCGGTTCGCGCGTCCAACTCATCGACTGCTGCCGGACAACCGGTCTTCTCCCACACCCAGTGCCGACTGAGCGCCTCCTCCCGTCGCAGCTCGCTTTCGCGGTCGGCCGCCTCCGCGCTGCGGCCCGACCCGTCGGGTTCGCTGTCGCCCTGCCCTCGGCTTGCGCGGCGCGGCATCGCTCGAGGGCCGGCTCCTGCTCCTTTGCCTTCTCCGCTGATCCTCGTGAGCTGTCCAAGACGCTGGGCTACGCACATGAGTCGCCGTCACCGTCGGAAACCAGCGCGCCTCGTTTCGCCTTGAACCGCCCGCGCGTTGCCTTGCCTCTGTCGCGAGTCGCCGTGCATCGCCGCCGCAACTTGCTACTCAACCGTCGTCCACAGATGTGCCCGCCAGCGAAAGGCCGCTGTTGGTGTTCCGCCTCGTCCGTTCACCAACCATTTTCTATGTTGCCGTGAATCGCCCGTGGTCACCTGGACTCGGCCTCCTCTGTGGCCAAGCTGCCCGCTGGCTTGCCTGCCACAAGGCCGCCATCGCCAAGCCACCTTTGCGGAGCTGCTGCTGTCGCGCGCCATGCCTCCTGGAGCCACCACAAAATAGCGTCGCACCTCCAGAAGCGTCGCTGACTTTGTCGCCATAGCTACGCCAGAGCGCCGCACCTCGGTTCATCGTTGAGCCGTCCTATTGCTGCTTCCCCGCCTCACTCCCCCGAGACGTCCGGTTTAGGGCCCTGCTGAGCGGCCGCCGGACGGATCGATCTCCTGCCTTGGAGCCTATCAGTGTTAAACCAACTGTTTGTTCTACTGCACTGCAGCTGCTGCTGTTCTAAGCGCTCCGCGGCGGGCCACCGTTGCTCGAGTCGCCGACCTTGAGCCGCCGTCGCCACCTCAAAAAAAAAACCTTTGTTGCCAGCCGAGCTAGCTGAGTCGGCTGCCTGATGCCCTACGCCGCGCCCCCGCAGGCTCTCCGCGCTATGGAGTTGCAGTAACAAGAAACAGGCTCTATTGATGCTGGAAAAGTCAAAGGGCCACATCAGAACATGTTTTTCATCCAGTATCCATGTTCATCCGACAAAAAATACCAGGTGCTATCTTTTCTATATATTTTATCGATACATTTTTATTCCTCTGAGCACCATTACACTGCCCTATTGGTGTTTTTATATACAGGTAAAATTATTATCATACTGCGGGTATAGAGCATGCACTAGCAACATTCCGCACCAGCGTTCGTCTATACCTTGCTATTTGATGGACATGTGTACGAGCCGCCGCCCCCGCGGTCCAGTCTACATCGACTCATCGGGACCGCGCCTGCGGCTGACTCGGCCGTCTGTGCGGCTTACTGCACCCGCGATTGACTCGCTCGTTCGCACCGGTTTACAACGTCGTGGCCGACTCACCCGTCCGCATCAGTTTACCACGATGTGGCCGGTTCACCCGTGAGCGACTTCAACTTCACCTAGCGATCATCAATTTCATGGCGGATTATTTCCGGCCTGGCGCATCAGGTGATATCCATCTAAAATATATTTTATTGGTACATATTAATTTTTTGTCAAAGAGCAGTTTTATCTTTGCCTTGGTCTGCAATATTGTTGATGCAGGACAATTGTTCACTACGTCAAAACGGCGTAGTTAACTCGCCCGTCCGCGCCGGTTTACAACACCGCGGCCGGTTCATCTGTTTGAGACGCTTCTGATGATGTGGTCATCCTTGCCATCCCTCTCTTGCGACCTGGTCTACATCAACATACCAGGCCGCACATGTCTGCATGAGCAAGTCACAGCTTGGGTAGGCCGGTTTTCTTTCAAATTGGAGGCAAATTATCATATACTATCAACCGCTATGCGCCTTTGGGTGGTTCATTGGGCAGGCGACAAGTCGCCGCCATTACAGTTTGGTTAACTTCAAATCACCGTTGAAGAAACCATTGGCCGAAAGTTCTTGACACGGCTCATACGGGATCATTTATAACCCGCGCAATCACCTCAACCTTCCGTGGATTCACATCATGCTATCAATACCAATGATATACAAGTTATGCCGGTTTATATCATCACAAATATGGAGAGTTTCAAGCCAACTCCTTGAGTCACCTTGAGACTCGGGGCTACGATGACATGACTCAAAGCAAATCTTGCCGCCAAAGCAAATTTAAAACCCTGTGACAATGGAGGGAAAGATAACCGGTCCCGGAGGCTATGTTATTTGAAGGCCGTCAGAAAATTTCCGGCTTAGAAAGTATATGACAGTTACAAAATCCCGGCTCAATGAAGAAGTTCCGGATCATCAGAAAGGATGCCGGTTTAAAATCCGGTTCAAGGGAAGTCAGTCTCACTGAAGCTCTCAAATATCCGGTTTACAATTCAGTTCAAGGAAATTTGCCTCCCATGAAGCTCTAAAGCTCTCAAATCCGGTTTAAGAATTTCCGGTTCAAAAAGGAATTAACTTCTCGCAAGTTCGAGTTTAAAGACTGTCAGAAAATTTCCGGCTGAAAATGAAGATTCCGGTTTAAAATCCGGTTCAAGGGAAAGATGTCTCCCACAAAGCTTTGATGCTCTCAATATACGGTTCAAGATTCCGGTTCAAGAAGAATTTATCTCTTGCAAAAGTTAAAACTTGCCGAAGAGGACCTGCTGCCATGATGCGCGGTTCAAACATGGGTATCCTGCCTTATTGGCCTGACATATTATTGATCACATGGGGGCTTCTGCTTCATAAAGCGGGGTCTCTGTCTTTCTTATCATGCGTGGTTACATGGAGTACCTCTATTTTTTAAGCGGCCTCCGGTTTACCCCTTGACATTTGCTTTTTTATATATCACTTGGGGGCTTGGTCGTGTCCGAACCAATGCAACACCTCTTGATAGGCGAAAGCCACCAGATCACTTGGGGACATGGTCAAGTATGAACCAGTCACGCCTCTTGATCGGCCTAAGGCCACAGAGTCACTTGGGGGATTGGTCGAACCCGAACCATTGCCACGCCACTTGACCGCATATATGCCATTTAATCATTTGGGGACTGGCTGACTTGAACCATAGCTACACCTATTGGGGGCTTGGTCTGTCCGACCATGGTAATACCATCTGATCAGCTCAGTATAGCATATTTTTGCAAACAGTTTTATCATTGCCTTTGTTTCCATATCTTTTTCATAACTATTATTCGATTTTTGTTGCGTTTTTAAACCGACAACGTTTTAATCCGGTTCGACTGTCAATTGACGGAACACGGTCAATTCTTAATCCAGAGACTATCTGGCCGGTTTGAATTTTGTTACCATTCTATTATGGAGTAAACCAGTGTTTGTCAACCCGGCTCGGCTTTCAACTACAAGTTGTCAGTACAGGATCAAGTTATAATCCGGAGACTGTCAGCCTGGTCTGGTTTGACTACGAGTCGCCCGTATTATATATGGTTAAACTGGTGTTTATCACAACCCGGTACGGTTTTATCATAAACCGGCGCAATATGGAAGGAGTTATCAGTACTCAAGATTGGGATTATCACCCTTACTACAAAAAGTTGGTAAACCAATGATGTGATTCAATGTCACAGGTATGATATATTTCATATTTGATTATTCTTATGTGCAGCCTTGGTTATAAACCCGGGTTATATGTTGGGCATTATGACCCGTCCAGTGGTAAACCGCCAGGACACTTTAAACTTGTTGTATGCAGAAACAGGTTGAATAAAGCATGATTATAAATTATCCGGTGTTTACTAAACCAGCCTGGCTTTAAGACGATAAGTCGCCAGTATATGATGAGAAATTATCCGGTGTTTTGATTAAACCGGCCTGGCTTTTGATTATAAGTCACCAGTATATATTTGAATTGCGCCATTGGAATCATGCGATATAAATCATTGGGTTATATTATCCAAATAGCTAAACTTGGCTGAATTTTCATTATGATACTGAATAAGGTTTTCATACCGGATTATATTATCTTGAATAGCCAACATGGCTGGATTTTTTATTATGGTTATCAATGACCAGTATTATGATTGAGGTTTTCAGAGTCGCTTTAGCGCAATGGTTATTATTTTATCAATGGATATGATTTATTTTACAATTGAAGGAATAGTCCCGAGTCGCTGCAGGCTTACAACCCGACACTTGGGGGCTACATTATTCAAAATTGAGGTTATATCAAATATGCAAGTCTCATGTCGATGCAAGCATGCACCATGACACTTGGGGGCTAATGCAAAATCATTTTTTGCTCATATTATTGAAGACCCGGCTCATCACATTATAATGAGCTGGCCCTTGGGGGCTACCAATTGCTCCTGTCAACAATTGAAGGTACAAAGATTTTTATTCATTATATTGAAGGGTCCACTGCTCAGTTGGTAAAGCACAAGGCTCTTAACCTTGTGGACGTGGATTCAAGCCCCATGATGGGGGTTACATCATATGGTGTTATTTTCATTGAAGTATATATCAAGTCCCAGCTCAATATTATCTTACTGAACCGGCCCTTGGGGCTACACTGGTTGAAGTTTTATGAGCATCAGAATTACAAGTCCGTGTCGCCGCAAGCATGACAACCCGCACTTGGGGGCTACATAATATGGAGTATTCAGTTTTTGCTAGTGGTGGCATGAACAACATGGATTTCTTTGACGGTGTGATTTATATTGAAGCAAGTCTTAAGCCATCACTTTGTTCTACTCAAGACTTGGGGGCTACAGGTATTATATTATTATCCAGAAATATTTTCAAATTCTCTGTTTGAGCAAACTAGATTGACCCGCGCCACCAATCATTATGACCTGTGGCTGCAACCCGTGTCATCAATAATCATAAACCGGTGTTGGCAACAATCATGAACCGGTGTCTGCAACAATCATGACTCGGAAGTATCAATTATAACCCGACAAAGGTGGTAATCATAAACCGCAAGTTCGCATCTTCAAACCGCTGAATATCGATGAATATTTCAAGACCAATATTTCTTAAACCGGCGCTTTGGAAGCCGACTCAAGTGGATTATTCTTCACAATATTGTTCTGTGAAAAAACAATGTCAGAAAATTGAGTATGACGCTGGCTTATTGACCTGGATTTTCTAGAAGGAGGAAATGACAAGGACTTAAGGATGATCAGGTGCCGGTTTACAAGAATTCTTAACCCGGAGCACAACCTATCAAGTTTGTTCTTGTGTTTATTTTACAGGATCAGTTTAACATGGATAAATCCAAATTAAACTGGGGGCTAATGTCGGGGATATACCCCGCGGTGTAAACCGGCCGGAAGTTTAACCCGGCCGGACTGGACGACTCATTGGTAACCCGCCCGGAGCTTGGCGGTTCACGAGGATACCCTCCCGGTCTTGGCGGTTCATTCGTAACCCGGCGGGCGGGTCAGATGGATGACGAGGCCCATGGCCCAGAAAGCCGGTTCACGTATGGTGGGCCGGTTTATGAGGAAAGCATAAGGACTATTCTTCTACAAAGGAAGCAAGACTAGGACTCCACTTGTAATAGAGTAATCCTAATCCAACTAGGACTAGTCATGTAAACCGCCCCTTCAACATATATAAGGAGGGGCAGGGCTCCCCAAAGAGGGACAAGTTAGAAGCTACAAGCTACAAGCAAGAAGCAATAATCTCTAGGGCTAGACACAATTAGGAGAGCCGGTTTACGGCGGCTCCCCATGAGCATAATGAGATCTAGCCTCAAACAACATGTAGGGTTTTTACCGGATGATGTTTCCCGGGGCCCGAAGCTGTCTAAATCCCTGTCTTGTGTTGCGTCTCTCGATTCCGCTCAACCCCTCTCAAGCTACCACATAGATGCGTTGGCCTCGCGACTAAGTCCTGACACTAAGGACATCTGCCGTGACAAATCCACGACACATACCTTTTGCTTCCTCCTTCGCCTTCGTAAGGTTCTCCTGGACCAGTTTCAGATCAAGCTCGAGCTGGATGTGCTTGTTCTCCAACTCAGTGTAACGAGCCGCAAGCTCGCAAGATTTCTGCGAAGAACCAATCGACAGATGTCAAAGACAGTTCACTTCCGAGTGACTAAGGAAAATCATAGCGTTTCTAAGACTAGGGCCGAATATAAACATTCGACCATAGTCTCGGGAACTACACCTAGTGGGTGCACTCAGCGTGCCCCCACTAGTTTTATCAGTTAGAGTCGATCAGCCGACCAACACAAAAAACGGAGGTGTTCTCAGATCGTAGTCGATCGCCGTGATCAACCACAATCTCGGGGACTACACCCAGTGGGTGCACTCAGCGTGCCCCCACCGGTCTATGAATCTATTCGACCTAATCGAGTAAGGAAAAAGCTTAAGACATAAAGACTATGGTCGACTGCCAGCAGTCCACCATAGCCTTGGGGACTACACCCAGTGGATGCACTCAGCGTGCCCCCACTAATCCGGAATTTCAATCAACGCAGTCAGTGGGTGTACGACAGATACTAGGATTTTCAGAAAGAAAGATTTTCAGATATCATATCCTAACAGAACAGGCGATGACCGACTGACCTAAACATTACTCTGAAGAGCTGAACTGGCGTCATAAGCTGCCTGGCTGGCGTCTTGGATTGCCTTCACTTGCTCCATCATGACCCCTGCCTGGCGTATTGCTTCTTTAGCAGCACTGGCTTGGTCTTCTAGGATGTGGTGGGTCGAGAAAAGTGAAGGTTGAGCAGCACTCGACGATGAAGGGTGAGCACTCCTCAATGACACCGCAAAGGATATGGTAGGCCGAGTGACATTGTCTCCCTCCACGACCAACGTCTCGGGTGCTGGCACGTCCTGAGTCGCCTTGCCAGCAGACGCTTTCCTGTTCCTCCTCTGCCTCAGTGGTTCCTCGTCATCATCGTTAGGAAGGTCAATAACGACGTTAGATGAAGCTACAGAAAAGAATCAAAATTAGAGACAAGGAGTCAATTGACTGAAGACGGAACTATAAGAATCATACCAGGTTTTGAAGTGACAGCATCTTCCATCTCATGATCTTCAGCCCTGGCCGAGGTATCAGAAGTAGCAACACTGCAGTTCCAGAAGTCAGTCGGTTAACTCATGAGTCGACCAAGAATAAGTTCCTGTGAAACGGGAAAACTCAAGTTACACCATTACCCTGAGATAGTGGGGATCACCATCTTCATCTTCGGCAAGACCTTCGCCGGCTTCGACGGCGCCACTCGAGATTGCTTTGGAGCTTTCTCAGTCGGCGCCGGAGAAATCGTCCGAGGACGCTTGGTCGACTGCGCGACGGTCGCGACCCCCTTACCACGCTCGGCCACGGGATCATGGACAAGCTTCGAGCATCTTTCCGAGCGAGGAGGTGCAACTTCCTCCTCCTCCTCCTCCTCCTCTTCCTCCTCACCAGAGTCATCATCCTCATCATCGCCATCAGCATCCGAATCCCACTCCTTCGGGCTTTCGCCCCCACTTCCTTCCTCCTCCTCAGTCGACGCTTGCGCTCCATTGGGCATCGAGTACAACTCAGTGGTGGCCTGACAAGACAACAAAACAACACAAAGGTCAATCGAATAATTCGAAGTGAGATAGAATGAATGAAGCGAAATCACAACCGGGGATAAGTGGTCATACCTTGTCCGGTATGTAAGAATGGTCGAGTGGTGGGATCCTCCTAGCCCCTCGAGGGTTATCTTTATTCCCTGTGATGGCAGCCATCCACCTCTCCAGTGTGGCGTCACTGACCGCCTCTGGATGGACCCGAGTGGTATCTTCGGTGCCGCAGTACAGCCACATCGGGTGGCCTCGGTATTGAAGTGGTTGAATACGCCGTCGAAGGAAGACCTCCAGAAGGTCCATACCCGTCACTCCGTCCCGAACGAGCTGGACCACGCGCTCCATCAACATTTTTACCTGAGCTTTCTCCTCAGGGAGCACCTTCAGAGAAGAGGGTTCGTTCACTCGGTCCATGGAGAACGGAGGGAGACCAGTCGACTGCCCCGGCGTCGACTCGTCTTGGTAGTAGAACCAGGTCGACTGCCACCCTCTAACCGACTCAGGAAGGGTCATGGCCGGAAAAGTACTCTTACTCCTCATCTTGATCCCAAGACCCCCGCACATTTGGATAGCCTTAGTCCTCTCATCATCCGGACTCGCCTTTTTCACCGTCTGTGAGCAACAGGTGAATATGTGCTTAAAGAGACCCCAGTGCGGTCGACAACCCAGGAAGTTCTCGCACATGGACACGAAAGCAGCAAGATACGCAATGGAATTGGGAGTGAAATGGTGGAGTTGCGCCCCAGAGAAGTTCAGAAACCCTCGGAAGAAAAGACTCGGTGGCAGAGAGAATCCATGATCTACATGAGTGGCTAGGAGAACGCACTCACCCTCCTGCGGCTGCAGTTGCCACTCGGTCCTCGGGAGCCTTGCTGACCCGTGAGAGATCAGTCCCTCATTGGCCAGGTCGTTGAGATCCGCCTCGGTGATGGTCGAGTGGATCCAATCCCCTTGGACCCAACCTTGCGGCAGGCGGGACCTCGACAAAGATCCACCCCGACTGGTAGCTCCTCCCTTCGCTTTCGCCGTCGCCGTCGCCTTCTCACGCGCTCCAGGGCCGCCGTCTTCTCCTCCACCATCGTCGCCGGTGAAGCACGCGAGGAGTGGATGGGCGGAGGCGAAAGCAGGCGCAGCGGGCGGAGGTGAAGAGGGCAGAGAGGAGAATGGGGAGGCACTGTCCAAAAACCCTCGCCCGGCGCCTTATGTAAGGACGCTTCTGAGTGGTTGACAGGTAGGCCCGGGCGGTCCTGTCACATCCCAAAACAGTCGCGCACGCGTGATACGTGGCGAAAAAGGTGGCGCGGAAATCAAGGCGTCGACGCCTTATCTCATCCGAGTACCGCGGTCCACCCCACTTCGCGCGCTTCCCGAAATTCGGATCCCACAAAATCCGCTAACAGCAGATCAACCTGTCAGACGGTAGATTTCCTGCGATCCGTCGCTCGGAAGTTCACCAAGTTCAAAAGTTCACTCGACAGAAGAAAAGAATGGATCAAGGCGACTGAAAGAAAAGTTGCTACCATCATTAAAAAAGGTCATTGATCCAGGATGAGACATGCTCAGAACATAAAAACAGGCCGGAAAGATTATCAACTCCTTCCTCACTCAAACCTCGATCCATTCGGGGGCTAATGATGAAGTCATGTACCTAGGGTAGGGTCATGGACCTGTCCAAGGTACCCTCCCCAAGGACATCTTTAGAAGAAGCTGCCTTCCAGTCGACCAAGAGGGATTCCACTCGACGGACTCGAAGACACTCGACCATGAAGACTCACTCGACCACCAGGAGACCACTCTGTATCCAAACGGTCTGTAATTAAGTAGTCTTTATGGTCATAATGACACTTTATGTAGGACGTTACCAGTAACGCCAATCCTTTATGTACTTTAAACCTGATAAGCGAGGGCCGAGGGCAGCGCAGACACTATATAAGCCACCCCCTCCTCAGTGTAAAGGGTTCGCACCCCTGTAACTTATACACACATATTCCAGTCGACCGCCTCCGGGCTCCGAGACGTAGGGCTGTTACTTCCTCCGAGAAGGGCCTGAACTCGTAAACCCCTTGTCTGTACAACTGCTCCATAGCTAGGATCTTGCCTCTCCATACCTACCCCCCATTCTACTGTCAGCCTTAGAACCACGACACCGCCCCCCCTTTCCTTCCTCTCTCCTTCCTCTTCCTTCCCTCTCCCTCTCCAAATAGGAAAAGGAGGAGTCCTACTCCCGGTGGGAGTAGGACTCCCCCCTTGGGCGCGCCTCCTCCTCCTGGCCAGCCCCTCCTCCACTCCTTTATAAATGGGGGAAGGGGGCACCCCATAGACACAACAATTGATCCCTTGGATCTATTAGCCGTGTGCGGTGCCCCCCTCCACCATAGTCCACCTCGATAATATCATAGCGGTGCTTAGGCAAAGCCCTGCATCGGTAGAACATCATCATCGTCACCACACCGTCGTGCTGACGGAACTCTCCCTCAAAGCTTGGCTAGATCGGAGTTCGAGGGACGTCATCGAGTTGAACGTGTGCTGAACTCGGAGGTGTCGTGCGTTTGATACTTGATCGGTCGGATCGTGAAGACGTACGACTACATCAACTGCGTTGTGCTAACGCTTCCGCTTTCGGTCTACGAGGGTACGTGGACACACTCTCCCCTCTCGTTGTTGTGCATCACCATGATCTTGAGTGTGCGTAGGAATTTTTTTGAAATTACTACGTTCCCCAACAGTGGCATCCGAGCCAGGTTTTATGCATAGATGTTATATGCACGAGTAGAACACAAGTGAGTTATGGGCGATACAAGTCATACTGCTTACCAGCATGTCATACTTTAGTTCGGCAGTATTGTTGGATGAAGCGGCCCGGACCGACATTACGCGTACGCTTACGCAAGAGTGGTTCTACCGACGTGCTTTGCACATAGGTGGCTGGCGGGTGCCAGTTTCTCCAACTTTAGTTGAACCGAGTGTGGCTATGCCCGGTCCTTGAGGAGGTTAAAACAACACTAACTTGACGAACTATCGTTGTGGTTTTGATGCGTAGGTAAGAACGGTTCTTGCTCAGCCCGTAGCAGCCATGTAAAACTTGCAACAACAAAGTAGAGGATGTTGAACTTGTTTTTGTAGGACATGTTCTGATGTGATATGGTCAAGGCAAGATGCTATATTTATTGTATGAGATGATCATGTTTTGTAACCGAGTTATCGGCAACTGGCAAGAGCCATATGGTTGTCTCTTTATTGTATGCAATGCAATCGCCCTGTAATTGCTTTACTTTATTACTAAGCGGTAGCGATAGTCGTAGAAGCAATAGTTGGCGAGACGACAACGATGCTACAATGGAGATCAAGGTGTCGCGCTGGTGATGATGGTGATCATGACGGTGCTTCGGAGATGGAGATCACAAGCACAAGATGACGATGGCAATATCATATCACTTATATTGATTGCATGTGATGTTTATCTTTTATGCATCTTATCTTGATTTGATTTACGGTAGCATTATAAGATGATCTCTCACTAAATTTCAAGATAAAAGTGTTCTCCTTGAGTATGCACCATTGCCAAAGTTCGTCGTGCCCAGCCACCACGTGATGATCAGGTGTGATAAGCTCTACGTCCATTTACAACGGGTGCAAGCCAGTTTTGCACACGCAGAATACTCAGGTTAAACTTGACGAGCCTAGCATATGCAGATATGGCCTTGGAACACTGAGACCGAAAGGTCGAGCGTGAATCATATAGTAGATATGATCAACATAGTGATGTTCACCATTGAAAACTAGTCCATTTCACGTGATGATCGGTTATGGTTTAGTTGATTTGGATCACGTGATCACTTACATGATTAGAGGGATGTCTATCTAAGTGGGAGTTCTTAAGTAATATGATTAATTGAACTTAAATTTATCATGATTTTAGTACCTGATAGTATTTTGCATGTCTATGTTTGTTGTAGATAGATGGCTCGTGCTGTTGTTCCGTTGAATTTTAATGCATTCCTTGAGAAAACAAGTTGAAAGATGATAGTAGCAATTACACGGACTGGGTCCATAACTTGAGGATTATCCTCATTGTTGCATAGAAGAATTACATCCTGGAAGCACCGCCAGGTGCCAAACCTGCTGCAGGAGCAACACCAGATGTTAAGAACGTCTGGCAGAGCAAAGCTGATGACTACTCGATAGTTCAGTGTGCCATGCTTTACGGCTTAGAACTGGGACTTCAACGACGTTTTGAACGTCATGGAGCATATGAGATGTTCCAGGAGTTCAAGTTAATATTTCAAGCAAATGCCCGGATTGAGAGATATGAAGTCTCCAATAAGTTCTATAGCTGCAAGATGGAGGAGAATAGTTCTGTCAGTGAGCATATACTCATAATGTCTGGGTATAACAATCACTTGATTCAACTGGGAGTTAATCTTCCGGGTGATAGCATCATTGACAGAATTCTTCAATCACTGCCACCAAGCTACAAGAGCTTCGTGATGAACTATAACATGCAAGGGATGGATAAGACGATTCCCGAGCTCTTCGCAATGCTAAAAGCTGCGGAGGTAGAAATCAAGAAGGAGCATCAAGTGTTGATGGTCAACAAGACCACCAGTTTCAAGAAAAAGGGTAAAGGGAAGAAGAAGGGGAACTTCAAGAAGAACAGCAAACAAGTTATCGCTCAATGAAGAAACCCAAGTCTGGACCTAAGCACGAGACCGAGTGCTTCTCTTCGCAAGCGATCGGTCTTTGGAAGCGAATCCGACCCAAGTATTTGGCGGATAAGAAGGATGGCAAGGTGAACAAAGGTATATGTGATATACATGTTATTGATGTGTACCTTACGAGCTCATGATAGCACATGGGTATTTGATCTCGGTTCATTGCTAATATTTGCAACTCGAAACAGGGACTACGGATTAAGCGGACACTGGCTAAGGACGAGGTGACGATGCGCGTGGGAAATGGTTCCAAAGTCGATGTGATCGCCATCGGCATGCTACCTCTACATCTACCTTCGGGATTAGTTTTAGACCTAAATAATTGTTATTTGGTGCCAGCGTTGAGCATGAACATTATATTTGGGTCTTGTTTGATGCGAGACGGTTATTCATTTAAATCTGAGAATAATGGTTGTTCTATTTATATGAGTAATATATTTTATGGCCATGCACCCTTGAAGAGTGGTCTATTTTTGATGAATCTCGATAGTAGTGATACACATATTCATAATGTTGAAGCCAAAAGATGCAAAGTTGATAATGATAGTGCAACTTATTTGTGGCACTGCCGTTTGGGTCATCTTGGTGTAAAGCGCATGAAGAAACTCCATACTGATGGACTTTCAGAAACACTTGATTATGAATCACTTGGTACTTGCGAAACATGCCTCATGGGCAAGATGACTAAAACGCCGTTCTCCGAAACTATGGAGCGAGCAACTGATTTGTTGGAGATCATACATACTGATGTATGAAGTCCAATGAATGTGGAGGCTCGTGGCGGGTATCGTTATTTTCTCACCTTCAAAGATGATTTAAGAAGATATGGGTATATCTACTTAATGAAACATAAGTCTGAAACATTTGAAAAGTTCAAAGAATTTCAGAGTGAAGTTGAAAATCATCGTAACAAGAAAATAAAGTTTCTACGATCTGATCGTGGAGGAGAATATTTGAGTTACGAGTTTGGTCTACATTTGAAACAATGCGAAATAGTTTCGCAACTCACGCCACCCGGAACACCACAGCCAAACGGTGTGTCCGAACGCCGTAATCGTAATTTATTAGATATGATGCGATCTATGATGTCTCTTACTGATTTACTGGTATCGTTTTGGGGTTATGCTTTAGAGACGGCCGGATTCACGTTAAATAGGGCACCATCAAAATCTGTTGAGACGACGCCTTATGAATTGTGGTTTGGCAAGAAACCAAAGTTGTCGTTTCTTAAAGTTTGGGGTTGCGATGCTTATGTGAAAAAACTTCAACCTGATAAGCTCGAACCCAAATCGGAGAAATGTGTCTTCATAGGATACCCAAAAGAAACTGTTGGGTACACCTTCTATCACAGATCCGAAGGTAAGACATACGTTGCCAAGAATGGATCCTTTCTAGAGAAGGAGTTTCTCTCGAAAGAAGTGAGTGGGAGGAAAGTAGAACTTGATGAGGTAACTGTACCTGCTCCCTTATTGGAAAATAGTTCATCACAAAAACCGGTTCCTGTGACGACTACACCAATTAGTGAGGAAGCTAATGATATTGCTCATGAAACTTTAGATCAAGTTACTACCGAACCTCGTAGGTCAACCAGAGTGAGATCCGCACCAGAGTGGTACGGTAATACTGTTCTGAAATTCATGTTACTAGACCATGATAAACCTACGAACTATGGGGAAGCAATGATGAGCCCAAATTCCGCGAAATGGCTGGAGGCCATGAAATCCTGAGATAGATCCATGTATGAGAACAAAGTGTGGACTTTGGTGGACTTGCCCGATGATCGGCAAGCCATAGAAAATAAATGGATCTTCAAGAGGAAGACAGACGCTGATAGTAGTGTTACTATCTACAAAGCTAGACTTGTTGAAAAAGGTTTTTGACAAAGTTCACGGTGTTGACTACGATGAGATTTTCTCACTCGTAGCGATGCTTAAGTCTGTTTGAATCATGTTAGCAAATTGCCACATTTCATGAAATCTGGCAAACGGATGTCAAAACTACATTCCTTAATGGATTTCTTAAAGAAGAGTTGCATATGATGCAACCAGAAGGTTTTGTCGATCCTAAAGGTGCTAACAAAATGTGCAAGCTCCAACGATCCATCTATGGACTGGTGCAAGCATCTTGGAGTTGGAATATACGTTTTGATAGGTTGATCAAAGCATATAGTTTTATACAGACTTGCGGTGAAGCCTGTATTTACAAGAAAGTGAGTGGGAGCACTACAACATTTCTGATAAGTATATGTGAATGACATATTGTTGATCGGAAATAATGTAGAATTTTTTTGGAAAGCATAAAGGAGTGTTTGAAAGGAGTTTTTTAAAGAAAGACCTCGGTGAAGCTGCTTACATATTGAGCATCAAGATCTATAGAGATAGATCAAGACGCTTGATAAGTTTTTTCAATGAGTACATACCTTGACAAGATTTTGAAGTAGTTCAAAATGGAACAGTCAAAGAAATAGTTCTTGCCTGTGTTACAAGGTGTGAAATTGAGTAAGACTCAAAGCCCGACCACGGCAGAACATAGAAAGAGAATGAAAGTCATTCCCTATGCCTCAGCCATAGGTTCTACAAAGTACGCCATGCTGTGTACCAGATCTATTGTATACCCTACCACTGAGTTTGGCAAGGGAGTACAATAGTGATCTAGGAGTAGATCACTGGACAGCAGTCAAAATTATCCTTAGTGGAATAAGGATATGTTTCTCGATTATGGAGGTCACAAAAGGTTCGTCGTAAAGGGTTACGTCGATGCAAGTTTTTGACACTGATCGAGATGACTCTAAGTCTCAATCTGGATAGATATTGAAAGTGGGAGCAATTAGCTAGAGTAGCTCTGTATAGAGCATTGTAGATATAGAATATTTTTGCAAAATACATACGGCTCTGAATGTGACAGACCCGTTGACTAAACTTCTGTCACAAGCAAAACATGATCACACCTTAGTACTCTTTGGATGTTAATCACATAGCGATGTGAACTAGATTATTGAATCTAGTAAACCCTTTGGGTGTTGGTCACATGACGATGTGAACTATGAGTGTTAATCACATACAGATGTGAACTATTGGTGTTGAAGAACATGGCGTTGTGAACTAGATTATTGACTCTAGTGCAAGTGGGAGACTGAAGGAAATATGCCCTAGAGGCAATAATAAAGTTATTATTTATGTCCTCATATCATGATAAATGTTTATTATTCAGGCTACAATTGTATTACCCGAAAACATAATACATGTGTGAATACATAGACAAACATAGTGTCACTAGTATGCCTCTACTTGACTAGCTCGTGAATCAAAGATGGTTAAGTTTCCTAACAATATACATGAGTTGTCATTTGATTAACGGGATCACATTATTAGGAGAATGATGTGATTGACTTGACCCATTCCGTTAGCTTAGCACTTGATCGTTTAGTATGTTGCTATTGCTTTCTTCATGACTTATACATGTTCCTATGACTGTGAGATTATGTAACTCCCGTTTATCGGAGGAACACTTTGTGTGCTACCAAATGTCACAACTTAACTGGGTGATTATAAAGGTGCTCTACAGGTGTCTCCGAAGGTACTTGTTGAGTTGACGTATTTCGAGATTAGGATTTGTCACTCCGATTGTCGGAGAGGTATCTGTGGGCCCTCTCAGTAATGCACATCACTATAAGCCTTGCAAGTAATGTAGCTAATGAGTTAGTTACGGGATGACGCATTACGTAACAAGTAAAGAGACTTGCCGGCAACGAGATTGAACTAGGTATTGAGATACCCATGATCGAATCTCGGGAAAGTAACATACCGATGACAAAGGGAACAACGTATGTTGTTATGCGGTTTGACCCATAAAGATCTTCGTAGAATATGTAGGAGCCAATATGAGCATCCAGGTTCCGCTATTGGTTATTGATCGGAGACGTGTCTCGGTCATGTCTACATAGTTCTCGAACCCGTAGGGTCCGCACGCTTAAAGTTCGATGACGGTTATATTATGAGTTTATGTTTTTTGATGTACCAAAGGTAGTTCGGAGTCCCAGATGTGATCACGGACATGACGAGGAGTCTCGAAATAGTCGAGACATGAAGATCGATATATTGGACGACTATATTTGGACACCGGAATGGTTTCGGGTGAGATTGGGACAATACCGGAGCTCCGGGAGCTTATCGGAACCCCCCGGGAGGTATATGGGCCTTAATGGGCTTTAGTGGAAAGGAGGGGAAAGGAGCAAGGGAGAGGGCGCCCCCCAAGCCCAATCCGAATTGGGAGGGGGCCCCCTTCCTTCCTCCTCCTTCCTCTTCCTTCCTCTCCTCTCCAAATAGGAAAAGGAGGAGTCCTACTCCCGGTGGGAGTAGGACTCCCCCCTTGGGCGCGCCTCCTCCTCCTGGCCGGCCCCCTCCTCCACTCCTTTATATATGGGGGAGGGGGGCACCCCATAGACACAACAATTGATCCCTTGGATCTCTTAGCCATGTGCGGTGCCCCCCTCCACCATAGTCCACCTCGATAATATCGTAGCGGTGCTTAGGCGAAGCCCTGCGTCGGTAGAACATCATCATCGTCACCACACGGTCGTGCTGACGGAACTCTCCCTCAAAGCTCGGCTGGATCGGAGTTCGAGGGACGTCATCGAGTTGAACGTGTGCTGAACTCGGAGGTGTCGGGCGTTCGGTACTTGATCGGTCGGATCGTGAAGACGTACGACTACATCAACTGTGTTGTGCTAATGCTTCCGCTTTCGGTCTACGAGGGTACACGGACGCACTCTCCCCTCTCGTTGCTATGCATCACCATGATCTTGCGTATGCGTAGGAATTTTTTTGAAATTACTACGTTCCCCAACAGAGAATGCCACGTGTCGGTGGTAAAACCGGCATACCTCGGGGTAGGGGGTCCCGAGTTGTGGATCCCGAATCAATAGGTAACACGGGACGAAGGAGATAGTGTTTACCGAGGTTTGGGCCCTCTCGAAGAGGTAATACCCTACGTCCTGCTTTATCTGATTGTATTGATGGTTATGTATTGAGTACAAGCTTGATCTACCTAAAGAACGTAAGTTGTGTTCTAACCCTATGGCTAGGTGGAGTGATTATGATCGTCTTTTTTCTACAGGCTAAACGCCCTGGCTTATATACACGCCAGCAGGGTACCTAATGGTCTGTTGTTGATCTAGAGATGCGTATGACGACGACCGAAGATCTCCTTGGAGTACACATCAAATCTTCGACATGGGCTGTCTTGATCACGTAGAGGGTGAGGCTTCCGGAGTCCTTCCTTGTGAGAATAGTGGCCCATAAGCTCGGCCTGAGGACCGTAGGCCAACTAGGTTAGTACTCTCGAGTCCAGGATACCATCACCACGCTACTGTTGCACTCACTCAACATGCCAGGAAGTGCCCCGTCGTCGTATTTGGCGAGTGGCGACGGGCACCGACGGGTGGAAGCGCTGGAAGGAGGCTAGCGGCGGTATGCACCAATAGGCGGCGGATCGATTCCTTGAAGCTTGATGGAGCTTCTTGTGTTGTACATGCTCGGCTGGTGTATGGCCGCCGTTATGCCCTTCGACTACCTTCCCTGCTTCTCCGCTTGGCTCGATTAGCACGATAGTCGGGACGGTGGCAGACATGACCCTGCCCATGTTGTCCTCAAGCCCATGTTCATGCAGCCGACAAATGTGCATTTTGTCTGATTGATTTGTGCCGTGTTCATGGAGCCGACACTGTGCATTTTGTCAGATTGATTTGTGTCGTGTTCATGGAGCCGACAATGTGCATTTTGTTTGATGTAGTATGTTCATGCAGCCGGTAGTTTGCATTTTGTTTGTTGAATTGGTTTGTGAGAGGGTAAGGGATAAACGATTTGAGTGATAGTATTACATCCTACTCCTCTAACGAACGATTTCTTGAATTTAATATTTTGCTAAATGATGTTTGCTGCCAGTACTAACACTTCAAAATAGTATTGTTTAGTGAATTTGAGTGATACATATTACATCATAATCCTTACTGTGAAACCATTCCGCTCCATCTCATTAGCTATATCAAACATGAAGATGGAACCATTACATTCTAGGAGGTGTTTGGTTCACACAATGGTAATAAGAAACGTGACTGGTATGAGGTTACAGTGGAGAATGTGCATAACCAATTCAGTTGCTATTTTGTTTGGTTCCAGACAGTAAGGGTATCGATTTACTTCGGAACTTTTGTTTGTGCAGTAAAACTTGAATACAACTGAAAACTAGAGGGGAGATGAATGACAACTAGAGAGCGGAGGAGAACACCGGAGAAGAATAACATGGGTTCCAAAAAAGAAGTGACACCGTGAGTAGAGAAGGGGATCGGTGATGGCCGTCATTTGTGCTCTCCTCGCATGGCGCCGTCGAGATCGGCTTTCATCACCACCACCTGCGTCGCTCGATTCGACGTAGAAAAGTCGAGGCGGAAGGATAGATCAATGGAACCGTCGCTGGAGATGAAGTGGTAATGGGATATGTTCCCAGTCTTGATTGGACATAATCGACCATGACTTTAGGTGTAATATACTTACCCCATATTCATTTACAGGCCTGCCCAACCAAACATGGTTAACGGTATCAAAATGCGGTGTAATCAGATAACGACCAAATTGGTCGAACCAAACACCTCCCTAGTGGAATACTAATGTCCATACTAGGGAGAGTATTTGCAGAGAGTTGAATATTGTGACAGAAGCTTTATCTGATACATATTTGGGCATACCTACTATGGCAGGGGTGGACAGAAGTGACCGTTTTCAACACTTGATTGATAGGGTTTGCCAGAGGCTGAGGGGGTGGAAGGAGAAGACACTCTTGATGCAAGGTAAAGAGATATTTGTAAAATCGGTTGCTCAAGCGATTCCTTCTTATGCAATGTTAGTCTTCAAACTTTCAAAAGGAATCTGCAAGTCTATTACTGATGAAATTGCTGGTTTTTGGTGGGGAGATGATGAAGAGAAAAAGAAAATGCATTGGTTTGCCTGGTGGATGTTGTGCATTCCTAAGAAGGCAGGGGGATTGGGATTTAGAGACTTGCACAGTTTTAACCTTGCTTTATCAGCAAAACAGTGCTGGCGACTAATCCAGAACCCGTACTCTTTGTGTGCTCAAGTTTTGAAGGCAAAGTATTACCCAGATGGTGACATTTTGAAGGCTGGCCCGAAGAAGGGCTCTTCTTACACTTGGCAAAGTATTGTTGCAGGTATTTAGACTTTTAAGAGGGGCTGCATTTGGCGTGTTGGAACTGGATCTAATATTGATATTTGGAATGACCCTTGGATACCATCTAGTGTCACTAAAAAACTGATTACAAACAGAGGTGCAACAATGCTATCAAAGGTTGATGAGTTGATAAATCCCCATACGGGAAAGTGGGACGAGGAACTAATCCGGGATATCTTTTCCCCGGTTGACGTCCATAGGATACCACAGATCCCGTTGAACGCTCACTTGGGGGAAGATTTTGTGGCATGGAACTATAAACGGTCTGGTACATTTTCTGTGCGATCGGCTTACCATAAAGAGTTTGAACATCAATATGGTATGTGGTGGAGGCGAGTTGATGGGCAAGATTTAGAAAATATCAATTCAGTGTGGAAGGACATGTGGAATTTGAAGATACCTGGGAAGATAAAACACTTTGGTTGGAAAGTTCTGCATGGTTCCCTACCTTGCTTCGGTGTGTTGCAAATCGCCATATTCCATGCATTGGGCTATGCCCGGTTTGCTCAATTGGAGCGGAGGATATACAACACTGTCTTTTTAATTGCCCGCGAGCAGTATCAGTTTGGGAACAACTAGGGTTGGCGCAAACTATAAAAGAAGCAATGGCCGAGGACATATCAGGTTCTATCGCGATGGAAATCATGTCTAAACTTCAGGGTAATGATCATGAGCTACCAAGGGCAGAGCTTGCACTAGTTGCGGCGTGGTATATATGGTGGTGGCAGCGACGACAAATCGTCAAGGGAGTAGAGGTCCAAGATCCGTCGAAAACGGCCCTAGCGATTAGAGTTCTGACAACGAACTACTTGAGATCAGCGGTTTCCAAGGGCCCAACAAGGACATGTGATCACATATGGAAGAAGCCAGGGCGTGGGATAGTGAAGATTAATGTCGATGCTTCGTTCCAATATGAAACACTCTCGGGTGCGAGTGGTGCAGTGGCTCGGGATGACCGTGGTGATTTCATTACTGCAGCAAATTGGTACATCCCAATAGTAACCGGAGTGGATCCCGCTGAACTAACGACTATCATGAATGGCCTATACCTAGCAGCCAATATTGGGTGTAACAATGTTGTTCTGGAGTCAGATTCTTCATTCGTGGTGGACTCGATGAACCAAATTCAAGAATATTTGGGGCCGAAAATAGCTATCATCACAGAGTGCAAGCAACTCATGATGGACTTTGCGTCAGTATCTTTTAAGCATTGCTATAGAGAAGCTAACCAAGTGGCGGATGAACTAGCTAAGAATTCTTTCATGAATAGAGTTCCTGGGTTTTGGGATGTGATCCCTGATTTTATTTCCAACCTCATTGTAAACGACATGTCTGTTGTTTGAGAAATAAAGTCTTATTTGTGGTAAAAAAAAAGCCTACGGGTGTATGGCCCCACCAAACGGGAGCGTGGCCTTTTCCAAATAGGAAAAGAAAAATCTACTCTACTCTCTCTCCCTCTCTGTAGGCTGTAGCTCTCAGGAAGGGGAAAAAATGGCATCCGTGGCGACGGCGCCGCCGGCGGGGAAGCGGCCAGCGTCGGGCGGGCGGGAGGGCGACCATATGGTGGTCACACCGCTGGGCGCCGGCGGCGAGGTCGGCCGCTCCTGCGTCCACATGTCCTTCAAAGGCCGCACCGTCCTCGTTCGCATCCAAACCCCTCCTCCCTATCCCCTCCTGCCTCTCCTTGTTGGGGGAATCCCACTGACTGGCTCTTCGCTGTTTCCCAGTTCGACTGCGGCATCCACCCGGCCTACTCCGGCATGGCGGCGCTGCCCTACTTCGACGAGATCGACCCCTCCGCCATCGACGTCCTCCTCGTCACCCAGTAAGCAGCCGCACCTCCTCCATCCCCACCTCCGCATATCTGCGTTCCCACCGCTTGATTTCCGACCTTGGATTGGAGTTGCAGCTTCCACTTGGACCACGCCGCCTCGCTGCCCTACTTCCTCGAGAAGGTAGGTAATCACATAACTGCGGCGGGGTCGATGTTGTTATGCTGTTTGGTGCCTGAATCTGCTCTGCTCTGCTCTGTTTTTGTTTGCAGACGACGTTCAAGGGCCGCGTGTTCATGACCCACGCCACCAAGGCCATCTACAGGCTGCTGCTCTCGGATTACGTCAAGGTCAGCAAGGTTTCCGTGGAGGACATGCTGTTTGACGAGCAGGACATCATCCGTTCCATGGACAAGATCGAGGTACCACCTTGTTTTCGCTTATCTCTTTGTTTCCGGCATGTGTAAATGGAATAAAAGTGAATGACTTGATCCATTTCGTGTGGTCTGAAATGTCTGTTGCTAATACGACGATGATCGATAATGCCTGGTCGATAGAGAATTTGAAACACTATTTTAGAGGGAAAAAAGAAGAACTCTGTTTCTGAAAAGAAGGCATATAAATTTTTTTGTCTGAAGTTAAATGGTGCATAATTTGATCATGTTTGTAGGAAAAAACATCAACAACTACAGTACTAAATAGATATAATACGAAAATATATTTTTGTTGTGTATCCAGTGATATTAACTTGGTATCGTAGTTCTTGATAGTTTTTCCTACAAATTCAGTCAAACTCTGTTCTTTAGGTAGCTGGTTGTTGCCTACAAATATATGTGTCTAGTTGATATTGTAAAGTGAACTTAGATTCAGTTTCCTCCATCTCGCTAGCTCCTGCCTCCCGCCTTTGAAATGCTTATGTGTCCGTTCAATTCCGAATAGTCAAAACATTTAAATGTCATTGGGCTGTTGGTGAAATTAATAACCCTATATTATTATCTGGGCATTGCTTCCAATTAGCAGGTTTTCTTTTTGCCTTCACAGCTAAGGCCTGATTCTGCTTGTGAGGATTAGAAGTCTGAATTTGCCACAGCAAGAATGGACATTGTATTAACATATAATTGTCATGCAGGTGATAGACTTCCACCAGACACTAGAAGTTAATGGCATACGCTTCTGGTGCTATACTGCTGGCCACGTACTTGGTGCTGCCATGTTCATGGTGGATATTGCCGGTGTTCGCATTCTTTACACTGGTGACTACTCCCGTGAAGAAGACCGGCACCTGAAAGCTGCTGAGGTCCCCCAGTTCTCCCCTGATATTTGCATTATCGAGTCAACTTATGGCGTGCAGCAACACCAACCCCGCCATGTCAGAGAAAAGCGCTTCACGGATGCCATCCACAACACGGTTTCTCAAGGGGGGCGTGTTCTTATCCCGGCATATGCTCTTGGTAGAGCACAGGAACTGTTGCTTATCCTGGATGAGTATTGGTCTAACCACCCAGAGCTCCATAAGATTCCAATCTATTATGCCTCCCCCCTTGCGAAGAAGTGCATGGCTGTCTACCAGACATACATAAACTCCATGAATGAAAGGATCAGAAACCAGTTTGCACAATCCAATCCCTTCCATTTCAAGCATATTGAGCCTTTGAATAGCATAGACAACTTCCATGATGTGGGTCCGTCAGTGGTGATGGCAAGTCCAGGTAGTCTCCAAAGTGGCCTCTCCAGGCAGCTCTTTGACAAGTGGTGCACAGATAAGAAGAACACATGTGTTATTCCAGGTTTTGCCGTAGAAGGCTCCCTTGTGAAGGCCATTATCAGCGAGCCAAGAGAAGTGACGTTAGCGAATGGGCTCACTGCTCCCCTTCATATGCAGATCTTCTACATCTCCTTTTCCGCTCACGCTGATTTCCTACAGACGAGCGGTTTCTTGGATGAGCTTCGCCCACCCAACATTATTCTTGTACACGGAGAGGCAAATGAGATGGGGAGGCTTAAACAGAAACTTATTACTCAGTTTGATGGGACAAACACAAAAATCGTCTCTCCCAAGAACTGCCAATCAGTGGAGATGTATTTCAGCTCTGAGAAAATGGCCAAGACAATTGGCAGATTGGCAGCAAAGGTACCAGAAGTGGGAGAATCAGTTAGCGGCTTACTCGTGAAGAAGGGCTTCACGTATCAGATCATGGCCCCTGAGGATCTCCGTGTGTACACACAGTTATCTACTACTAACATTACTCAGCGGATCTCCGTCCCGTATTCTGGTTCTTTTGAAGTGATCAAGTACAGGCTGAAGCAGATATACGAGAGTGTGGAATCATCAACCGAGGAACCTGATGTTCCAACGCTGATTGTTCACGAGAGGGTGACCATTCGCCTGGAATCAGAAAGCTATGTTACGCTGCAGTGGTCCTCTGATTCGGTAAGTGACATGGTGTCCGATTCTGTTGTGGCCATGATCTTGAACATAGGCCGTGAAGGCCCGAAGGCTGTTCCGATCGAAGCAGCAGCGAAGACAGAAGAAGAAACGGAGAAGGTGGTGCAGAAGGTAGTATATGCTCTCATGGTGTCGCTCTTCGGTGATGTTAAAGTCGCAGAGGAAGGGAAGCTTGTTATATCCGTGGATGGAGACGTCGCGCATTTGGATGGGAGGAGTGGTGACGTCGAGTGTGAAAATGCTGCACTGAAAGAAAGGATCAGCACTGCATTCCGTCGCATACAGGGCGCGGTGAGACCAATCCCACTCTCGGCCTCCTGAGGAGAAGCCACATAAATAATATTATTATGCTTTAACTTGTTCAATGTTTCCTAGGTAAACAAAGTAGAAGTTCAAACCTGGCTGACATGGAAAAAAAGAGTGTAGTACTGCCTCTGAAACATGAGTTGTAACATTATGTTAATATGGAAACTGGTTCAGTCGTATGTTAGCGAATTGGTCGATTACGGATACTAGACTGTTTGTAGTCACTCCTAGCAGTTATAATGTGAACAATCCTCTTCACTTGCAGTAAAACTCATATGGGCTGAAGTTCCAGTGAAGTTGATTCTTGTTTATTCTTCCTTTTCATCCAGAGTTTTTCTCATTGCCTGTTCCTGACCAGTTTCTATTCTTTGTTATGATATCTTTTGATGCCTTCTCTTGTCAAGTGTTATAGGTATGCATTTCCTTGCCTGTTCCTGATTAGTTTCTGGCCATTCTGTTCAGTGGTGTGTAACTTTTGAGTTCTTGTGGCTATTCTCTGCACATATTTTGTGGTATATGGCATGACAACTGAACTTGTAGAGCTCGCGCAAACAACAGCTCCTGTTAGTGAAAAAATGGGGACAAGTGCATCTCATCTTCACCATCACCAAACCAATCTACACAATAGTTAGTATAGTACTGCAAAATTCAAAAGTCCACTGCTTCTAAAACAAAACAGTGTCCTGCAAGATGGACCTCTGCTGTAGAGGTGACATTCGGCTGGTAGCACTCGCACCGTTAAAAAAATTATAATAAACAGAAAAAGATAGAGAGAGAGAAAAACGAAAAATACGATAAAGCGTGGTCGGCAGGATTCGAACCTGCGCGGGCAAAGCCCACATGATTTCTAGTCATGCCCGATAACCACTCCGGCACGACCACTGTTACCATTTTTGAGCTTCTCACGGCCAACTCAGGCGTCGTTAGTCAGCTTGGAGTAGCACCAATACAATCAAACTTGTAAAAAAACAGGCATTGCATTAGGTGTCAGACAAGTAGCAATTCAGCCATGTTTACCGCAATCAAGCAACGGCATGAGCTTATCCGAGGAGGCAAGCAGGAGCCGACAGAACAGCTGGCTCGACACCAGAATGCCGTCAGCATGGCGCTGCCATTGAGTGCGAGGAGCGCCCACAAGAAGGCGGGCTTGCTGGCCGCCGCCGCTGAGGACGCCGAGAAAATAAAGTTCAGAACATCAGTAATGATGCAAATCACTATACAGCTGCGCCGCTCCCGCGACCCGCTCCCGTCCCCGCAACCCTAGCCGCCGCCGCCTCCCCTTGCCCGTCGTCGGTAGGATCCGGCCGCCCTCGCGCCCTCCTCCCCGCCTTCCTCCTCCTCCTTCCGCCTCGCCGCCTCCCCGGAGGCGGCGGCGGCCCTCGCCGCGCTCGGCCTCGCTCCGTTCTTCCTCTCTCCGCCGCTGGCGGGCGCCGGCCCGACCAGGGTGCGGCGGCGGCAGATCTCCTCCCAGCGCCCTCCTCGCCCGGCGGTAGGGCGGCGGTGTCGCTTCGGCTTGGCGGCGGTCGGTGACCGGCGGGGTGGCGGCGGCGGCGTGGTGGCGGCGCTGCTCCTTGGCGGCGGCGGCGTGGTGGTCTTTGGGCGACCGACGTCGCGCCCCCGCCAGATCTGGGCCGGCGGGCCCCATCTGGTCCTAGCGGGCGGGCCCCCGGCGTGGCCTCGTTGTTTGTGGCGCGGTGAGGAGGAGGAGCGGCTCGGATTTGGGGCGTCGGCGCCGATGGCGTGCCGGCAGCAGCACGAAGGCGGGAGCTTTACGGGCCCACGAGGGCTCGGCTGGGCCTGGTGTGCTCCTACTATTGCGTCCGGATGCCTACCGTCGCTGACGGCGGAGGTGGGGCCCTCCCGCGTGCCGACGGTGCTGATGCCCTAGTCCCGGCTCTGATCCTTCGCCGCACTGCCCTCATTTCGTGGTGCCGTGGTGAGACGGCATGGGGGCCTCATGACCACGTTGGCGCAGGGTGGTGGTTGGTTTGGTGGATGGATCCGGAGCACCCGAGGTGCGGGTTGGGATCGGGGGAAACCCCTGTCGCGTGGCCGACACCAGCGCGGTGGCGCTTGAGGGTGCCACCTGACCTTCCGGGAGGGCGTCGGGGGCTACCCTGCCTCTCACCTCGTCGTGTCTGGGAAACCCTTGGCAGCAGCGTCGTCATCGTCGCGATCCTTCTTGGAGGTGTTGATAGGTGCCGGCGCTTCGGAGACTTGGAGCCTAGGGGTAGATTCCGGTGGGCGCAGGGATCGTGAGGCTTCTTCGTTTTTGTTGATCCGCCGTTGTCGGCATTTGTTTCTTTTGATCTGTCTCTGTCGTTTCTTTTGGGCGTGTCATCTTTGCTTCGCCCAAAGACCTATCCTCAGATGGTTCGGTTGGTTGCTTTGTATACAAAGCGGGGGGAAACCCTTTTTCGGTAATGAAGCAAATGGAACTTGTGAAATTCAAATATGCTGCCTGCGACTCAAAGTTAAAACTAACTTTGAATTTGTAGGTCAGTAGAGCCGAGTACAGCTGAGCCACTTATACTATACTACTGAGGCGGCAACATCACGACAAAATTAATTTCGGTAGTCGAACTGAATTATGAGCTGCTTGCTGAAATCCGTTTGGGCTAGGCTAAAATTCATGGGAGTTCACTAATTAGATCAAACGGTTTATAGTTTCCCCAAAATGCCTCGTGGAATTCATCGCAAAAAAAAAAAATGCACCGTGGCATGTCCTCAAATTGTCTTCCCTCGAGTAACAAAACATAGGGATTGTAATGTCATTGATCATCTCAATCCTAGAAGATTTTGGGTTGTTTGTTGCATCATACGAAAAACAAATGATTTTTCAAAGATATTTAGTTGATGTTATAGAAATCCTATGCGAAGTACTAAAAAATCCTTAGAAAAAAATTGTTGTAGGATTCAACCATATGAATCAAACAACCAACATAGAGAGAATTCGGAAGGAATTTTACTCCACCAAAATTCCTGTGAAAAATCTTGTGAATCAAAGGAGCCTTAAGTAGGATTCTTTCAAAGATATTTGAGTGGATGTTATAGAAATCCTATGCGAAGTATTAAAAAAAATCTTGGAATTATTTTTTGTAGGATTCAATCCTATGAATCAAACAGCCAACATGGAAAAAAAACTCCTAAGGATATTTAATCCTTCAAAATTCCTGTGAAAATCTTTGTGAATCAAAGGAGCCCTAAAAAAATGCAAAAATAAAATCGTGGTCGGCAGGATTCGAACCTGCGCGGGCAAAGCCCACATGATTTCTAGTCATGCCCGATAACCACTCCGGCACGACCACTTTCTTGCTTGTTATTGCTTCTCACAACCAACTGAGTCGTTGTTCTTCAGCTTGGAGTAACAAACCGTTTGAATCATCATCAGTACACTGAAAAATTGAAAAAACAGGCAGTGTATTCGGTGTCAGACAAGTTACCGCGATCAAGCAACCGCATGAGGCTGTCCGAGGAAGCCGAGCAGGAGCCGCCAGAGCAGTTGGCTCGACGCCTGGAATGCCGTCAGTAGATGGAACTTGTGAAATTTAAATATGCTGCCTGCAATTCAAAGTTAGAACGAACTTTGAATTTGTAGGTCAGTAGAGCAGAGTACAGCAGAGCCACTTGTACTGTACTGAGGTGGCAACATAAAGAGAACATGTCTAGTTGGAGCGACAAAATTAAGTTCGGTTGTCAAACTGAACTATGAGCTGCTTGCTGGAATCCGTTTGGGCAAGGCTAAAATTCATGGGAGTTCACTAATTAGATCAAACGGTTTATAGTTTCCCCAAAATGCACTGTGGCATTCATCGCAACCAAAAAAAAAGCACCGTGGCATTGCTTCAAATTGTCATCCCATGATCAAAGAGTCAATTCATCAGCGAAAATACATAGAACCCCTCTTTTTTTTGGTTCCTAGACCACATTGCTCACCCCCAACTATTACTGCTCATACTCCACAGTGCATGGTCTACGTGTTGCATGCAATCAACTCCGATCAATAAATTCCAAAAATCTTGAAGTAGAAGAATCTAATTACTCGTCATCCAAATCGATTAAAAAAAATCTTGTTTTTTAGGGTGCCAAAAAATTGAAGTACCACTTATGCTGTGATAAATTGGGAATTTTAGTGTCACTCCTGTGTGGCTACGATCACCAAGAGCCCAGGTCATGTCATCCCTCCTTCCATCGTTATTGCAGTGGAAAGCCCGTGCAACGCAGGCTGGGCAAGGACATTCTTTGGCACGTCCACGTTGGACATGGTGAGCTCCATGGCGTTCACCTGCATTGAGCAGGAGGCATGGCGGTGTCGAGAAAGAAGTCACATAAACTGGCAATGTTACGCCCCCGCCCCCTCCGGTCTAAAACGTGGTATTTAACCCCCAATCTTTCCAAAACCATGTGAATCACCACCTAACCCTGATTGTAGTGGTTTTGGCAAGCAGTTTGCTGATGTGGCATTGGGCACCTTGTTTCGAACCTCCACCCAGCTCATCCGACCTCCTTCCTCATTGAGTCTCGATCATCCTCCGTTGCACCACACCGAAATGACCAGGGCACCTACCAAGGTTCATCGGTAGAGGTTTTCAAAGGGGTGACGATTACAGCAAGCCTAGAGGCTTATGCTTGCCGGGAAGCGCTCGCTTTGGGAGAAGATCTTATGCTCGACAAGCTATGTATGGCAACTGATTGTGTGAGAGTCATTAAAGATCTTCAAGCACCTAAACAATCAGGGGACACTGCATCATTCTGAAGGATATCTTAGCTCGCGTGAATAGTTTTTCAGTGCTGCTAAATCTCAGTCGAAGTCTTAATCAATGCTATATTCCTTTGATCTTGCATGTAGATTCATGTAAAGTTTTTTCTTTTATTTTTCATTTTTCCTTTTATACACTATGTCACTTGACTGAGACTTGGTTAGGTCTCAGTCAACTGAGGCCTAGCCACACCCATAGTTTTTTGGCTTGTAATTTTGGCCATGAACGACACACTTGTAATAAGGAGACTCATAACGAAAGTGTTGTTATGATCCTGAGCTCATGTGAGCTCGGGTGAACAGTAAAATAGAAAAAAAAAGGAAAAATCCAAAAAAAATTGAATATTTTTTTAGGCCAAACGTGGACAAATGCTTCCATTGCTTGCAAAGCTTCATCATGAAATGACATTCGTGGAAGACATGGCAAAAAAATCGATTCTTGAAAATGCTTTTGAAAGTAACCTTTTGGAGGATCGATTGTGTTTTTTTGCCACGTTTTTTGTGAATGTCATCTGGAGATGAAACTTTGCAAGCAGTCAAAACATTTATCTGAGTTCTTTTTCTATTTTATGTGATTTTAATTGTTCTTTTGAGCTTACATGAGCTCGGGATCGGAACATGTTGGGGAACGTTGCATGGGAAGCAAAAAAATTCCTACGCTCACCAAGATCAATCTAGGAGATGAACATCTACGAGAAGAGAGATTGCATCTACATACCCTTGTAGATCGCTAAGCGGAAGCGTTAAGAAACGCGGTTGATGTAGTCGAACGTCTCCTCAATCCAATCATGATCCGTCCCGCAAACTCCGATCCAAGTGCCGAACGAACGACACCTCCGCGTTCAACACACGTACAACTTGATGACACCTTCCCCTCCTCGATCCAGCGAGTGATGGTGAAGTAGTAGCTCGAGTCCTCCGGCAACACGACAGCGTGGTGGCGGAATCTCAGCAGACCTTTGCTAAGCACTACTGAGAGGAAGAGGGATGCGAGGGAGAGGAGAGGCAGTGCCGTGGCGTGGAGATGTGTTCTCTGGGGTGCGACTTCCCTCTCTCTATATATAGGGGAAGGGAGGATGGGGTGGCGCCCCAGGGGTTTTCCGCGGGGGCAGATGGGATCTCCCTAGGGTGACCTTCCCCCCAAGTCGAGAGGTGGGAAGCCCTAGGGGGCGCCCCTACCCTCCTGGTTACGTGAGATGGGGTGAGGGGGGCGCCCCCAACCCTCCTGGTTACGTGAGATGGGGTGAGGGGGGCGCTCAGCCCCTTAGTGGGCTGGTTTGCCCTCCCTGGCCCATGCCCCCGAAACCCCTTTCGGTGACGCTGGTCATCACCTGGTACCCTCGGAACAATTCCGGACTCCAATACCCTTCGTCCAATATATCGATCTTCACCTTGACCATTCCTATGAAAATTTGAGTGGATGTTATAGAAATCCTATGCGAAGTACTAAAAAAAATTCTTGAATTTTTTGTAGGATTCAATCCTGAATGAAACAACCAACATAGGAAGAACTCTTAAGGATATTTAGTCCTTCAAAATTCCTGTGAAAATTCTTTGTGAATCAAAGGAGCCCTAAAAAATGCAAAAAGAAAATCATGGTCGGGAGGATTCGAACCTGCGCGGGCAAAGCCAACATTATTTGTAGTCATGCGCGATAACCACTCTGGCACGACCACTATTTGTTGATTTTAGTTCTCACACTATTCTCAGATGATTTTAGTCAGCTTGGAGTAACAAACCGTTTGAATCAGTAGACTCAAAAATAGAAAAAACAGGCAGTGTGTTCGGTGTCAGACAAGTAGCTAGCAGTTCAGCCATGTTCACCGCGACCAAGCAACCACATGAGGTTACCTGAGGAGGCCGAGAAGGAGACGCCGGAGCAGCTGACTCGACGCTGGGAACACGGTCAGCATCGCGCCGCGCCGCCGCCCCTGAGTGCTGAGTGCGAGGTACGTCGCCGCTGAGGAGGCACATCATCTCGGATACCTTCTGGCGCAGCCAGACGCTCGGCTTGAGGTCAGGGCCCTCCATTGCTGCAACTCCTAGTGAGCAGCACACATCAATCCGAGAAAATAACAAGTACAGAACTTGATATGTGAAGTAAATGGGACTTGAGAAATTCAGAGATGCTGCTTGCAACTAAGGCCTTGTTTGGTTCATAAGTCCTAGGACTTTTTTTAGTGCCAATTAAAAAGTCTCTAGTCCTTAAAAGTCCCTCCATATTTGTTTTCAGGAACTAAAAAGTCCCTAGTCCCTCCATAGAGGTTATTAAATGACCATGTTACCTCTAATATATAGAAAAATAACAACCAAACAACATCATGGGGCGGCGGGCAATGGGTGCAGGGAGGGCATTGTTGGAAAAGTCTCAAAAGTCCCAAAAAAGACTCTCCTTGAGAGTCTTCTTCATTTAGTCCCAAAACGCAACTTTTAGTCCCTAGTAGTCCCTCTTGTTTGGTTAAAAAGTCTTTAAGAGAAACTTTTTCTAGTCACTACATCAAAAATTCCCTGGAAACAAACACCCCCTAAGAGTTGAAACTAATTCTTAATTTATAGGTTCAGTAGAGCCGAGTACAACGGATCCACTTGTGCTTTACTGAGATGGCAACACGGTGAGAACATGTCGAATTTGAAGGACAAAATTAATTTCGGTCATCAAACTGAACTACGATTACGAGCTGCTTGCTAAAATCCGTTTGGGCTAGTTCACCGCAGCTATTCCTGCTCGTACTCCACTGCAAACACCCCACAGTAAATCAAGTACGCGTGGCATGGCTATCAACTCTGATCAATAAGCTCCACAAATCTTGAAGTAGAAGAATCTAACCACTCGGCATCCAAAGAGCAAATCAATTCCACGACGCGGCAGCGGTTCTTGTTTTCGAGGGCAACGATGGTCAATCGGCGTGGAGGATTTTGGGCAATTTTGCTCGGCGTGGTTTATACTAGTAATATGGATGGATCGAAGGAACAACATGGTAATGTTAATCAAGTAGAGTTGTACTCCCTCCGTAAACTAATATAAGAGTGTTTAGAATACTAAAATAGTGATCTAAACACTCTTATATTAGTTTACAGAGGGAGTACCATGCATGATAACATCTAAGCCATGATTCTAGTGTTGGGATAAATATTACTATTTGCACGAGGCTAGCAAATATGTAAGTTACAACTCTGGAGGGTGTAGCCACATTGAAACATAGTCCCAACCGGTCATGTAGTATCCTGTCCTCTCTAGACCATCGCCGATACTTTGGTCTTCCCGACAAAACATGTGGTTACCATATTCCAGTGCCACCGTGTACACTTCGTTGCCATGCGACTCATGTTCTTTAGAGCAGGTAGATTTCGAGTAGTAGATGTGGTTTCTCTCTAGACCGCGGCGTTCGGCGCCAACAGGCACGTGCACCGCTTTAGACCTTGTCGGCCCCAAGAACAAGGCATACTCACCAAAGCTCTTCACCTCAGCCCATTTGTGCCAGTAGATGCCGCCGGGGTTTGCATCGACTAGCATGAAGATCTTGAAGAAAGGCTCGCGGTCGGGCAACCATCGGGTCCTTATCGCCATCGATGGCTCCCCGTGTAGCTCAACCATGCAACAACCGTATGAACTGGGGTCATGCTTCATGGTGGGGCCATTGCGCCTTCGGACGGCTAACTGGTGGGTAGATGTGATCACGGGCTTCCCTTCTCCCCTGGTGTTGAATTTAAACTTGACCAAGCTCTCGTCGGGGTACGTGAGGCCGTAGAGATCACCGTCGCAGAAGGCGATGTCCCCGAACATCTTCTTGTGCCAAGTTGTCACGGTCCACCCACTGGCACTGCCTTTGCCAACATTGCACAATGCAATGTTGAGTCTATCATCCGTGATGGCGGCGAGGACGCAGCCGTTAGAGGAAGTAGGGGCGTCGGAGAAGATGATTTTCGCGATGGGATTTTGCCTCAGACGATCCGGCCTCAGTGGGCGCACCGGCATCTCGGCGCCGGAGAAGAGGTTCACCAGCGTGAGCTCGTGGTTGTCGAAGGCGGCGACCCAGCCGCCATCGTGCGAGCCGACGAACAACTTGTCCTCCACCTTGGTCGGGATGCGCGTGACCCAGGCGTAGTCGAGCCCGCACAGGTGCTTCCTCCCGCTGGACCGGTTGCTGCACGGTGAGAGGAGCAGCAGCGGGACGGCCGGAGGCGCCGGGAGCCGCGCCGTGGCGGCGTGCCACGACCTGCAGACGGCGGCGAGGCGCACGTGGTCGTGCAGGGTGGCGATCCTAACGAGGATATTGCCGAGCAGGTCGTCGGGGAGGTCCGACCACCGCGCTGAGCCTGATGAAGGCTCGGTGGTACCGTCGCCGGGGGTCGTCTCTGTCGTCGACATCTCGTACTGGTCTAGGTGTCGCGATCGACGACGAGCAGTAGAGGGAGACAGACAGGTAAAAGTAGTATAGAATATAAGTCTGGATCCTCCCTTGCGCCGTTGTGTCTCCAAGTCTTGTGTAACGCCGAGTCTCTCTCGTGTTCGTGTGTCGTCTCGGTCACGAACTCGGGCAGAGGCGCGCAGCAGCAGCTGGACTCCGTCGATCGCGACGCCTTCCACATGTTCGACGGAATGCATGCATATCTGAGACACGCATGCCCATTGAGACGCATCGACGGCAGCAGATGAACGAGGAACAAGCAGCAAGGCATGCCATGTCTCGAGCGTAATGGTGTGCTGGCTAGCTAGCTCGTGTCTCATGGAGCTCGGCGGGACGCCAGTCCTCCTTGAACCAGCGCCTCGTCTCGCTGCCCGCTCCCACTCTAGCACCGCCACCTCCAACTCCCCCCCCCCCCCCTCCCACTCGATCCCTCGCCGGCGCCAGGTCGCGCCGCCGGGCAAAGCCCGGCCACCGGCGGCGGCGGCGGGGCTCCCCCCCTCGCGGTGGTTGCTGGCGCAGGACAGCGACATCTGGCGGTTGCATGGTGCTCTGGCAGGGCGTCGCGGTGAAGCTGCGACTGGGGCGGCCAGTGGTGGCGTCTTGGCGTGGCGGTGCGGGTGGCTGCGTGGCCAGGAGGCGGTGGGGCGTGCTTCGCGGGGTGGCGGTGCGTCGGGGTGACAGGCTCCCGTCTCAGATTTGGGCGGGCTGCGCCTCCGACGGGCGGCACGGGCTGCGGCGGTGAGGGCCGGCTGTCGCCGACAGTCTAGGCTGGTGGTGGTGACTGGTGTGGAGGTGTGCCATGATGGAGGTCCGCCGGCGTCTCCAGCTGTGTGGGCCTTGTCCAGGGGCGCAGGGCCGGTGGCGCATGGTGGTGGTAGAGGGCCTCCTTCCCCTAGCTCTAGGCCGATGGCATGGCGACGAGTTGGGGCTCATGCAAGGAGGATCTGGTCGGGGCCTGGGGCGAGTCGGAGTTCGTGCTCCGGATAGGTAGGCTTGGGCTTGATCCGGGTGGTGCCCGTGGGCGTTGGGGTTCCTCTCGTTGCGGACATAGTGGGCGTTGGTGGTAGTCGGGGCTTCGCGCACATTGTCGAGCTGATCGGCATCAAGGCCCACAGACATGGCGTCGTGCTAGCGTTCTCGGCGACGACCATCGGTAGTCATGGGGTAGTGTCTCCCCTGGTCCACCGGGACCGACTGGAGACACAGGCGTGGGTGCCTCCAACTGTGGAGACGCCGACCCAGACTCCGTGGCTGATGCCGAGCTAGGAGTGAAAGGAGACCCTTTTAACTCCTACCGTGGTGGATGCACCGTGACGTGGACGATTGGTGGAGTCTTGGACATGGATAGAGGTGGCTGCCCCGGATGGCGGTCCGCTTGGTTGGCTCTCCGGCGGCACCATGACGGTGGGGTTGGCCTTACTTCTTGGCCGTGTGGACGGCGAGAGGTGGTGCAGTGGGTGGCTCGCGCGCGCTTTCTGTCTTCACAGTGGCGGTGCCCTGATCTGGATCTGGAGTCCTATGCTTGGCGCGCTTCCCCTGGAGAACTCGTGGTGACGCGGGGGAGCTGCCGAGCAAAATCTCGGCGCTTTGTCGCCAATGATGGCAACACTTGTAGGCGTCGTTATCTTCTTGAAGACGTTGCCGTGGTGCTTTTATCCGTGTCCGGGTTCTGGGTGAAAACCTATGTCTGCTGTGGACTCGGCAATGGCGATGCATAGCGCGGTTCTCCCTTCTGGGGCCATTGCCATGAAGTTTAGGTGCTACAGAGTTTAGCGTGGTGTTGTACTCAGTTCCCCCTGTATTCTATTTTGGTAGCGTAGTTGCGTGCATGCTACGTGTTCCGGTTATCTTTGGATCGACATGTTTGAGGGACACTCCATCTTCTTGTATCGTTCGGCCGTATACTTTGTTTGATTGTTGCTTTATATATAAAGCGAGGCGAAAGTTTGTTTCGAGAGCTCGGTGGTAACAAGCAGGCAATGCCAGAAGATCTCGGCAGAACAACACAACAGAGGCGGACGAGAGCTTGACGATGCCCTGAAGCCATGATTTTTTTTCTCATACAAAAATTTGAACATCTAGAATATCAAGACGAACTGTTCATATTGTGTGATGAACTTTTAACAATTTAGGAATAGCATGTCAACTTTTACAAACATCGAACAAATGGAGCCCCTTTTCTACGGGACATCTCACCATGGTAACCGGACTTCATTGCCTCTCTGATATCATGCTTGATATAAAATAGTTACTAAAACCTTGGCGTGATCCAAATCGGAGCCGGTAAATCTAGCCAAGAATACATGCATGGCCATGCATCCTGAAGTTTCTGCATACTCCTCTCCTTGAAGTTCCAAATACCCAGGTCCTGTTTCAATGTTGGCTTCCATAAAAAACGGTCATCCGTGAGGTAAGCGTGGTTTGGTTGGAACTCCCGAAAGTCCTTAGTGGGAACATACATGATATTGTTGTACCCGAGGAATAGCGCGTGGTCTCCCATATCCCGTAGCTCCACCAGCTTCTGCCTGCCAATGTCAACCTTGAAAATGAAGAGCTTCGCCGTAGTGAACTTATAATCCTCTTCAAACAGCTCACTGAACTTGTCGTCGTCATATTCGTTGGCGAAATCTACACCGCCTTCATCGACCATATCTTTGATTGGAACATCTGCGCAATTCCAGATCCTCCAGACTTGCTGAAGTTCACCTGACGGGGAGAATGCGAGATACTGGGTAGGGTTGCCCCAGGCTGACACGCCACGCATGACCATCGTCACCATCGGCAAAGGGTCATTGAGATCTATCGTGTAAATAGAACAATCACAACCTAGAGCGTAGAACAAGCCGTCCTTATCACTGTAAAGAACATCTATGAAGCCTTGGTCGCTAGGGAGCAATGTCCACTGCTTGTCACCGGGCCTAGCAAAGGAGAGCCTCCACTCGTCTGGGGTATGCACGATTACCACGGTGCATGCGGCTATCTCGGTGGCAGCGGAGATGGCAACCCGGATATACCCCGAATGCCATGCCCAGGTGACCATCGGGTTGTGAGATCTGTTCTCCAGTCGAGCCTTCAGAGCACGCTTATGGTCGTGGTCATAGCGGCTCTCCCCGTGGTAGATTGTCACGAACGGTGGGAGCGCGGCCCGGGAGCCGGTAATAGGGTTGAGAAGGTACGGGTCCCCAGACTCGTCGGTGGCGAACAACCAGCCGTGACAAGAGGAGACGAATCCCCGGCTCTCCTCGAGGGGCCTTTGAAAGGGGACACGGAACGTGGCGTTGGTGGAGGGGCAGTACAGGGCGGCGTAGTTGGGCCCGTACTCGTCGCAGGAGTAGAACATACAAGGGGCCTGTTTCGGCAAGGGGAGGCGGAGGCGGCGGAAGGTCTCGTAGGCGTGGTGCCAGGACGCGCAGACGGCGCCGGATCGGATAATGCTGGGGACATCCAGCTCTGCCATGACGGTCAGGAGGAGGTCCTCCGGCAGGCCAGACCAATCGGCGGTGCCATGATGGGGAGCAGTTAACCACCTCTGAGGCGCGTGGTTCTTGATCGCTCCGGCTAGTGCGTCGACGGCGGAGATGGACAAGGCTCCTCCCATGATGTGGTGTATAGCGGCAGCTGGTTCCGTCCCGCGTTGATCGGTGGTTGTGTGGCTTGCTCTACTGTAGTCTTAATATGAGAGGAACCAGCAGAAAGCTAGTTCGAGTCGGACGGCAGTAACGTGTTACCTGTGCGCGGTATTATCGTTGGAATTGAGCACGCATTGTGTCCGATCGAGTTGTCTAGGTCTCCTAATCCTACTTAGCACCAGGTTATTTCCTCTATATGTACATACAGCTGGTTGGTCATGCGGATGTGGATGCAGAGAGAGAGGATCATTCTCCTTTAAAAAACATCGGCCGGAGAACAATCGATCAAAGGCAGGTGTATCTCGAGTTCTCGACAATCCCAGCAATTATCATATACTCCGATACCCAGCCAAATAAGGTCTAAACTTTTGTTTCAAAACAGGCGGCGTCTTGTCTAGCACAATGCACATGGAGAAATATATATCGATTTCGTCCTGGTCCATATAATTGACTGTCACCGATTATATAGCAATTTCATGTACAGTCTGTAATTCCTACTCCCACAAAGAAAACACGTTTAAATCTTGCATTAACCTAACTCTAGCGGTTCAGTTAGCTATCGGGATAATGAGGTTAACTTTTTCTGAAAAAGAGGATGTACCCACAGCCTCTGCATCTGAGCGATGCATTGAACCACTTTATTATTCACAAAGCCCTTACCAGGTAATACACCAATAAGTCTAAAGGCACCATCTTGGCAACACCCGTCGCTATTTCAATCCTTGTGATGAAGGGATGCCGAATGTCTGAGCCTAATACCAAACAGGCATCACACCAACATCTAACATCTAATATCGGATGCCCCATCCAAGGCACAATACCTAGACTACACCGGTCCGGCGCACTTTCAATGGGCACCACATGCGCACGCTGCAAGGGCCGTCACCTCCTTCATCCATCAATCCATCCGAAGATCAGATATTGAGGCATCGACCTCGCCAGGCCACACCGCCATCAACACCACCACGACGCCAGACAGCGTCGTCCTCCTGCACGAGTCCATCGCCACCCATCGGACGCCGAGTCTCCATTGCGCCACGCCGCGGAGATCCGCCGCGATCGATGTGTAGGATGAAGCACCGCTCCACCACCTATCGATGCCCAACCACCAAGCCGTCCACATGTCGTCCAACTGATGAATGTTTTCTAAGATGATGTCCCCACGGGGGTGACGACAAAGACGCCGCCATCATCCGATCCAGGAGGCCCCTCAACGCCTCCAACTAGGGCTACGACGCCCACGGGCGCCGTCGTCAATGGTAGCCTCCTCCAGATCTGAGGTTTCCTTCGGAAACGATGAAGCGAGGGACGCCTCCACCATGGCCTCCAATAAGGAAAACGACGCCCACGGGCGCCGCCGATGATGGTGGCATCCTCAACCACTTCAGCAACTAGGCCACCATCACCTCCTCCACTTGATCCGCCGCTAGGAAGCCACCGTGAGGCAACACCCACTGACCAGATCCCTTTCGAATGACTATGAAGACAACCAAAGGTAGAGGAGGCCACATCACTGTGTGATCAACGCCATGGCCATACACACGTCGTCCTAAGGCGCCCACTCAAGATCCACCGTCACAGGCATGCCTCCAAGCCGCGACGGCGCGACGCCCCGCCGCCTCCATGATTCCCCCGCACGGGCTTTGCACCTCCGGGAGGGAAGTTCCCCCGGTGGAATCGCTCCGCCGGAGTGCAAAAGTGCTCCTGCCCAAGTTCCGCCTCGAGACGGCAGCGCTTCATCCCGAAAGTCCTCTCCTTATTTTTTCTAAGTCAAAATGACTTATATACAATAAGAGGGGCGCCGAAGATGGGCAGAGGAGGGCACAATCCACTAGGACGCGCCAGGGCTCCTTGGCGTGCCCAGGTGGGTTGTGCCCACCTAGTGGGCCCCCTCTGGTAGTTATTTGCTCAAATAATTCTTAAATAATCCATAAAAATTCTTCATGAAGTTTCAGCTTATTTGGAGTTGTGCAGAATACATAGCAATGACGTGCTTTTTCAGGTCTAGAATTCCAGCTGTCGGTATTCTCCCTCTTTGTGTAAACCTTGCAAATTATGAGAGAAAATGGATTTGAATTACTTCCAAAAGCATTATTATGCATAAAAACATTATAAATAACAGTAGGAAAACATGATGCAAAATGGACATATCAGCGACGACTCTTCTCTACCACACATATCGGTCATAGTTCTTTTCCCTCTACATCCATGTTGTTATCTATGTCTAAGTTACATTCTTGCCTCACCTACACTAATAAAGAATCTTGTTTCTATTTGTTCTTTTACTCGTGAAAATCTTGTCACCGTTGAATTTGACGAAATCGGCTTCTCTGTTAAGGACGCCCGTACCAGGATGGTTCTTCACTGATGTGACAGCCCTGACGAGCTCTACCCGGTGCACCTTCCTCCACCGCCACTGCTACCCCAGTCGCCCTCTCCGCCAGTGTCGACCTTTGGCATGCTCGTTTGGGTCATCCCAATTGAGCCGCACTTCGTCATATTCTCCAGAGTTTCTCTTTCACATGTAGTAAGATCGACAACCACACCTGTCATGCTTGCCGTATCGGAAAGCATGTCCGTCGTCCCTTTAGTGCATCCACCACCATATCTTCTTTTCCGTTTCAACTGCTTCATAGCGATGTATGGACATCTCCGGTCGCGTGTAATTCTGGCAATCTTTATTACCTCGTGATCTTAGACGATTTTCCCATTATGTGTGGACATTTCCTCTACGTCGCAAGTATGATGCGCTCGCGAATCTCACGGCATTATATGCCTATGTCTCCACATCGTTTGGTCGTCCCATCCGTGCATTCCAATCGATAACGGAATTTTTTTTGACAATCTCGATGTCCGTACACTTCTCGCATCACATGGCACCATCTTTTGCCTCACGTGCCCATACACATCTCAGCAATATGGCCACGCTGAACACGTACTCCGCACTCTCAATGGCTGCGTGCACTCTTCTCTTTCATGCTAACGTGCTACCTCAGTATTGGCCCGACGCGCTTGCTATCGCATCTCTTCTCATTAACATGCATCCATGCCGTGTTTGCTGGAACTATGCACCTCACCAGCTCCTTGTCGGTGCTTGTCACTCATATGATGACCTTCTTGTCTTCGGGTGCCTTTCTTATCCGAGCATCGCCTCCACCATCCCTCACAAGCTTGCACCACGTTCCCTTGCTTGCATCTGCCTTGGTTACCTACCCAACACCAAAGGTTAACGGTGCTACGATCCCGTCTCCCACCGCGTGTTCACTTCGCGACATGTTTACTTTGACGAGAAAGTTTTTCCCTTTCACTAGGTACCCCCAGCAGCGACATCTTCGCCGTCCGCTCCCGGCGCGCTTCGGTCCTGGCATCCTCACCGGACGCGGGCACTGCTTCGGGCGCGGCTCCCTCGGGTGCAGCCGCTTTGCCGTCCCCTCGGGCGCGGCACCTTCGCCGGTCTCGCCGGCCCACTCGGGCATCGCTGTCTCACCGGCCCACTCAGGTATGGCGATCTGGCCTACCTTGCCTGCCCACTCAGGCATGGTGATCTGGCCTGCCTTGCCGGCCCACTCGGGCGCGACGGCCTCGCCGGTCTCGCCGGCCCACTTGGGTACGGTGCCCTTCCCGACCCACTTGGGTATGGCTGCCTCGCCGCCCGCCTCACCGGCCTCGCCAGCTGCCTCACTGGCCCACTTGGGTGTGGCCGCCTCGCCGACCTCGTTAGATGTGGCCGCCTCACCGCCTGCGAGTTCTGGATCTGTGCCGGGCTCGCTACCACATTCGCCCGTGGCTCCTCTGGTGCCCCACCACATGAAGACACGTGCTCGTGCTGGCGTCCTTCGTCCCAGCACGCGATATGCGTCGGATGAGTACGCCTTAACCATGTCGACCGCGTCACCTTCACCGGTTCCCTCTTCCGCTCGCGCTGCTATTCGCGACCCTAACTAGCTCGCCGCAATGCAAGAGGAGTTTGATGCGTTGCAGCGTAATCGCATGTGGCAACTTGTGCCACGGCCTCGTAATGCTAGCGTCATCACCGACAAATTGGTGTTCCATCACAAGACCCGCCCAGATGGTTCTCTCGAGTGCTACAAGCGCGATGGGTGGTCCATGGTTTTCGGCAGCGCGTTGGAGTATACTTCACCGACACCTTCACCCCGGTTGTTAAACCGAGCACGTTCGCGCTGTTCTACAGCTCGCGGTGTCTCGTGCATGTCCTGTGCATCCGTTGGATGTCTCCAATGCATTTCTTCATGTCCACCTAGCCGAGAAGGTGTTCTGCCAGCAGCCCACCGGATTCGTCGACGCCACTCATCCGGAGCATGTGTGCTTGCTTTCACGACCCCTCTACGGGCTCAAGCAGGCACCCCGTGCGTGGTACCAGCGCATCGCGGCCTTCCTCCAGTGGTTGGGTTTCCGCTCCACTTGCTCTGATGCGTCATTGTTTGCCTGCCATCAGGGCGCTGCTACTGCATATTTCTTGTTCTACATCGACGACATCATCCTGGCGGCATCCTCTAATAAGCTTCTTCAGCAGCTCACTGCTCGTCTCCGCGATGAGTTTACCCTCAAGGATCTGGGGCCTCTGCATTACTTCCTCGATGTCGGTGTCAAAACCGGCAGATCTCGGGTAGGGGGTCCCAAACTGTGCGTCTAGGCGGATGGTAACAGGAGACAAGGGACACGATGTTTTTACCCAGGTTCGGGCCCTCTCGATGGAGGTAAAACACTACTCCTGCTTGATTGATATTGATGATATGGGTAGTACAAGAGTAGATCTACCACGAGATCAAGGAGGCTAAACCCTAGAAGCTAGCCTATGGTATGATTGTTGTTCGTCCTATGGACTAAAAACCCTCCGGTTTATATAGACACTGAAGAGGGCTAGGGTTACACAGAGTCGGTTACAATGGTAGGAGATCTACATATCCGTATTGCCAAGCTTGCCTTCCACGCCAAGGAAAGTCCCATCCGGACACGGGACGAAGTCTTCAATCTTGTATCTTCATAGTCTTGGAGTCCGCCAATGATGATAGTTCGCTATCCGGACACCCCTAGTCCAGACTCCTCAAGAGCCCCTCGAACCAGGCTTCAATGACGACGAGTCCGGCGCGCATATTGTCTTCGACATTGCAAGGCGGGTTCCTTCTCCGAATACTTCATAGAAGATTGTGAACACCAGGATAGTGTCCGGCTCTGCAAAATAAATTCCACATACCACCGTAGAGAGAATAATATTTACACAAGTTCAATCTGCTGACGTATTTTGTGGCGTGACGTCACACCACAACCAAGCCTTTACTCGAATCGTTTTTATTATTCCACCTCAGCGCGTTTAGCAAAGCGGTTTCCTTGGCACTTCTTGTCAAAGTAGAGATCGTGTCCCCTTATTCCAGGATTCTCATCAATACGGACGTGGGTAACCCAACCGCGCCATTGATTGTGGTGCTTGGGAGATAAGAGAGTCTCACCAGGCTGGTGGGGACGCATAGTTTCATCCGCCCATATATAAGGGGATAAGGATCCACCTTTTTACCTACGCCTTCTTCCTCCTTTGCTTATCCATCTCCGCGCACTCGAGCTCCAGCGCCCAAGTCCGCACATCTCACCTCAACCTTCTCCAGCCATGTCCGGAGCGGGAGGCAAGTGGATGGCCTCCTCCATTACGGAGGGGCACATCAAGAAGCTGCGCAGCGCCGGATATTTGTCCTGCGACATCGCGCACCGGCTCCCTGACAAGGGGCAGCTCATCCCCACCCCCGGGCCCCATGAGAGGGTGGTATTCCATCCCCATTTCCTTTGCAGACTGGGCTTCCCACTCCACCCCTTTGTCCGGGGGCTCATATTCTACTACGGCCTGGATTTTCACGATCTGGCCCCGAATTTCATCCTCAACATCTCAGCATTTATCATCATGTGCGAGGCATTTCTCTGCATCCAGCCCCACTTCGGCTTGTGGCTAAAGACCTTCAATGTCAAGCCGAAGGTTGTGAAGGGCAGCCAAGCGGAGTGCGGAGGCGCCATGATGGGCAAGATGCCCAACGTCACTTGGCTCGAGGGCGCCTTTGTGGAAACCATCAAAGGGTGGCAATCGGGGTGGTTCTACATCACCGAGCCGCATGACCCTAAATGGGTAGCGGCCCCCGAATTCAGATCTAGCATCCCCATGCGGCTCACTTCGTGGAAAGAGAAGGGCCTGCTGTGGGGTAATTCGGAAGAGTTGACCGGACTTCAATCCTGTCTCCAAACCCTGGTGAACAAGAAGCTCAAGCTTGTCAACGTAATCCAGGTCATGCTCATCCGCCGGATTCTCCCCTGCCAACAGCGGGACTTCAACTTGTGGGAGTTCAATCCGGCACAGCACCATACCTTGAGCAGGCTCTTAGACACTACGTACGAAGAGGCCTGGAGGGTGCTGTTCAAGGGCGCCGAGGCTCCCGCATCCGCTACCGAAGATCGCGGATTCAGCTCGCAGCGTCCGGCTGGCGAGGTAAGCCATGTTATCCTTTATGGGATACTTGCTTTTCATAGTTTGACTCTATGTGGGATCTAAACTCCCAATACCTTTGACAGGCCTGGCAGGAGACGTCCGGACAGGTTAACTGCCTGGCTCCCCTTCCAGAAGACCCAGCGGATGCCCGTTTGACAGGGCTGCTGGTTCCGGCACCTTACGTAGTGCCGGAGAAGAAGGCCAAGAAAAAGGCCACGGGAACCCGGAGGAGTTCCTGGCGCCAGGTGTTATCAGATTCATCGTCCGATGACTCCGAGGCTGACTCCTCCCACGAGGAGGAGGAGGAGAAGAAAGAGGCTTCTCCCCCAGCGGGGGGAGAGAAGAAGAGGAAGGCCTCCCCAACGAGGGAGGCCGAAGGGTCCAAGAAAGGAAGGACCCTTCCCCCGGACTGTTCCGCCAACGCCGGCGACGGTGACGAGGAGTGGCCCTCAAGGGCCAAGCCCCTGGCGAGATCGTAAGTATCCGGAGTCCTGAATAACTCATAATTTTCTTTTCGTCGCATAGCATCTTTTAACACCGCATACAACCCTGTAGTCCACCCAAGGACGATCTTCCCGCTTCGTCGAGCGGGTCCTTGGGCACGTCAGATGTGAATAGCACTTCACTTCCGACTGCCTCCTCCCCCCGTGATGCCAATGACGCCGAGGTGGGATCCCGGAAAGGGACCCACCAGGAGGAGGAGGCCCCGAAGGTGCTGCAGGGCAACCTCCCGGACTTTGGACCGGACTCCGCGCCGGAACCTTCAGTGGTTCCGGAGTCCGGCGAGCGGCCCCTTCGTAAGAAGGGCAAGACTGTGACGTCGGCGACCTCCGTCCAACCGGAGGCACCGGATAACTTGCTGGAGGCGCTCAACGGCGCTTCCATCAAAGAGGAACACCGCACTGTCATGGGTGCGGTGATTGAAGGTTCACTCGCCAAAAGCGGCCGACCGAAGCTCGCAGCAACCTTCTAACGAGGCTTTGAGGTAAGAATTTTAAGATATGTAAAATAGTACCACATAGACAGTAGCCCCTGATGCTCGGTTCGGTGTTCGGAAAGAAAAGCCGGACTGAGGATCTAAAAAGATATACGCAGGAGCCTTAACGAAAATATGTCAATATGGGAATGCAGGTTGCACTGCTGACCTCTACCGCACTGACTGCGGAGGTCAATGCCTTGAAGCAGAGGCTCGAGCGGTCCGAGAGCGAGCTCGGCCGTGCCAAGAAGCAGCTCGAGGACAAGGAAGGTGAGTAACACCTTATTAAAGTTATACCTTACAGAAAAGGATTTGGTTGCAAGAGGAATGACAAGGATAACGTGGATACTCCAGGGGCTACGAACGAGGTGGCGACCCTGAAGGAGGCGGTGTACGCGGCCGAACGCAATGCTGCGGCGGAACGCGCCGAGCGAGAGAAGCTATGGCAAGAGCTCCAGGCTCTCGTGGAAAAACACGAGAGTTTGGAGCGTGACTCGAAGACTCGAGAGTCCGAGCTTGCGTCAGCTCTTGAGAGTGCCAAAGCCGCTAAGGCCGTAGCCCACAAGGCCCTCCAGGAAATTGAGGCATTGAAGAAAATAGCGGCGGGTAAGGCATTCTTCATGCAAAGCAAGCATGTAAAAGTGAATTACTTGTTACTTACCCGAATTCGGAGCTCTCCAGGAGCGTTCACAGATCTGCCCCATAGCGTGTCCGATACTGCCGCTTTCTACAGAGCCGAGGAGGGGAGCTCGACGGAGAAGGTGTTCTGGTCTCGAGATCTTCGAGCCGGACATCCGGTGCCCCTTAGCGACCAGCTGAAGCAGCTGGTCGAGCTCCACAAGGTGGCCGAATAGGCCATGAAGGGCCTCATAGTTCGGCTGTGGCCCAAAGAGGCCATGCCTGGGAGCTACTTCGGCTTGGTGCGGCGTCTAGTGGATGCTTGTCCATGGGTTGAAGTCATCAAGCACTCCGCCTGCATTGAAGGTGCCCGTCGGGCCCTTGCCCGTGCTAAAGTGCACTGGGGCAGGATGGACGCTGAGAAGCTTGTGACGGACGTGCCACCGCCGGGCAAGGAGTATCGCACGCCCGAGATGTATTATAAGGGTGTCCTGAAGGGTGCCCGCATTATTGCGGGTGAGTGCTCCAAAGATGTAATTTTTGAGTAGACTCGCGTTTTGTTATCCTGTGCGCTGAAAACTTTGTTCATATGCGCTAAGCAACGCTTGTTAATTTAAAATATTACCTTCTGTGCGGCCGTTTATCAAATCTGAGAGATGGCAAGTTGTCAACTTCAGCCCCCATGCCACGAGTGCTGGGGTGTTCGGGATAAACTTGAGCGCTCTTGTTCCCACTTTTGGGTCCATCTAGGGAGGCGCTCAACACAACGAACGAGGCAACCGGACTTATAATGCTTGAACACTCTCACTTAGCCATAGAATTCTATAATTTTAAATTTCGTGAAGCCCCTAGTGTTCGAAGGTCAATTGGGCGCTATCCACGCCTGGACGGACAAAGCCGGTTCCTCGCTCTAAGCGGCATAAGTCTTTAGGGACTCGAAAAAACCTCTCGAACAGCGATCGCTCTCGCCTCATCATGACGGTCAGTTTTAGCTTTTCAGACCGAGGTGCTCGCCCAGCTCAAGCTGGGCACAATCGTAGTGGTTCACCCAGCGCTACCTTAGCCGATATAACGGAACGTAAGGTACCAAAACATGGGAGCCGGGCAAACCCAACTATTGACCCAAGACATGATTCGGAGCCGATGCATATAATGCTATAAGTTCGGGGTGCCGCACTTGTGAAAGTGCTCGGACTTATCACACCATAATGTGGGGAACTTAAGCCCCTGGTGTATTTAGCCGTACCAAAGTGTACGGATGCAACATGTCATGAATGAACATATGTATAAGAAAGGAATGCAGTAGTAGGCAAAAAGCGATGCATTGTTTATTCAAAAAATACTGTCATGAGTGCAGAACGATACAAATAGTGCGGTAAGCAAGGGGTGGGACTATTTAGCGTGTCCCCTCCAGGGGTAGGCTGCGGAATGGAGTGTAAAACAGGTATAATGCTCGTAATGGAGACCACCTGGATACTCGTCGTAGCTTTTCTCCTTCCCTGGCTGTTGCATCGTGAGTTCGGCAGTTCATCACGGACAGGCCTCCGTAAATGGAGTCCTGAGGATAAGAAAAAAAAAAGGAAAGAAAAAGGATGACACACTTGGGAGCCCCTGGTGTGGTTGAGCTGCACTCTGGGCCTGCCGTGGTCGTGCCCCTCCCCCTATGCCCATGGTATCTTCAGAGCGTAATGATGTACGCGAAGTACTGGTCTTGCAATTTTGCGAGGGCCGGGGTTGGGGCCGCATTGCTATGCGTGCTCGGAACATGCAAGGTGGTCTTGTTGTAGGTTACTCCGGGCGCGCTTAGCAGTGTCCGGTCGCTTAATGGCCGGACTCAAGAATTGCCTTAAAAGGCCGCTCTACACTTCTGCCGCGAGAACCGCTGTATGCTCCTCCGTTCGAAGGGAGCGTTCAGTGTTTCCGTTGACCGTGATGACTCCTCGAGGGCCTGGCATCTTGAGCTTGAGGTATGCGTAGTGCGGCACCGCATTGAATTTTGCAAACACGGTTCGTCCGAGCAGTGCATGATAGCCGCTGCGGAATGGAACTATGTCGAAGATTAACTCCTCGCTTCAGAAGTTATCCGGGGATCCGAAGACCACTTCGAGTAATCGAGCCTGCATAATTGGCCTCTACACCTGGATGACACCTTTGAAGGTCGTCTTTATGGGTTTAATACTTGAGGGGTCTATGCCCATCTTGCGCACTGTATCCTGGTAAAGGAGGTTTAGGCTGCTACCGCCGTCCATCGGGACTCTAGTGAGGTGAAACCCATCGACGATTGGGTCTAGAACCACGCGCGAACCCGCCATGGCGGATGCCTGGTGGGGTGGTCCTTCGATCAAAAGTGATCGGGTAGGAGGACCATGGGTTGAACTTTGGGGCGACTGCTCCATCGCAGATATCCCCTCGAGTGCACGCTTCCGCTCCCTTTTGGGTATGTGGGTTGCGTATATCATGTTCACCGTCCGCACTTGTGGGGGGAAACCCTTCTGTCCTCTATTGTTCGGCGGTCGGGTCTCTTCCTCGTCATCGCTATGCAGCACCTTGTCATTGTTTTTGGCAATTAATTACCTGCCTGCTTGAATACCCAACAATCCATGTTGGTGTGATTAGCTGGCTTTTCGGGGGTGCCGTGTATCTGGCACGAGCGGTCGAGTATTCGGTCCAAATTGGACGGACCCAAAGTAGTTCTTTTGAATGGCTTTTTCCACGACCGGTTTGAGCCTCTGAATCCGGCGTTGACTGCCAGATCTTGAGATTGTCGCCAAGCACGCGGCATTTGTGCTTGTTGCGACGCGACCTGCCGTTGCGGTCCTTGGTAGCCGGACTGCCAGAATTTTTGTTGAGGTTGCTACTGCGGGCTAGCCAGCAGTCCTCTCCCGCGCAGAAGCGGGTCATGAGTGATGTGAGGGCTGCCATGGATTTTGGCTTTTCCTGTCCTAGGTGCCGGGCAAGCCACTCGTCGCAGATGTTATGTTTGAAGGCTGCGAGCGCCTCCGCATCCGGACAGTCGACTATTTGATTTTTCTTACTTAAGAACCGTGTCCAGAATTGTCTGTCCGATTCGTCTGGCTGCTGAATTATGTGGCTTAGGTCATCAGCGTCTGGTGGTCGCACGTATGTGCCTTGGAAGTTATCAAGGAATGCGGCTTCCAGGTCCTCCCAACACCCAATTAATTCTGCCGGCAAGCTGTTAAGCCAATGCCGAGCTGGTCCTTTAAGCTTGAGTGGGAGGTATTTGATGGCGTGAAGATCATCACCGCGGTGAAGGAAATATGCCCTAGAGGCAATAATAAAGTTATTATTTATTTCCTCATTTCATGATAAATGTTTATCATTCATGCTAGAATTGTATTAACCGGAAACATGATACATGTGTGAATGCATAGACAAAACAATATGTCACTAGTATGCCTCTACTAGACTAGCTTGTTAATCAAAGATGGTTATGTTTCCTAACCATGAACAAGGAGTTGTTATTTGATTAACAAGGTCACATCATTAGTAGAAAGATCTGATTGACATGACCCATTTCCTTAGCTTAGCACACGATCGTTTAGTATGTTGCTACTGCTTTTATCCATGACTTATACATGTTCCTGTAACTATGAGATTATGCAACTCCCGTTTACCGGAGGAACACTTTGGGTGCTACCAAACGTCACAACGTAACTGGGTGATTATAAAGGAGTACTACAGGTGTCTCCAAAGGCAGATGTTGGGTTGGCGTATTTCGAGATTAGGTTTTGTCACTCCGATTGTCGGAGAGGTATCTCTGGGCCCTCTCGGTAATACACATCATGAAGCCTTGCAAGTACTACAACTAATGAGTTAGTTGTGAGATGATGTATTACGGAACGAGTAAAGAGACTTGCGTAACGAGATTGAACTAGGTATTGGATACCGACGATCGAATCTCGGGCAAGTAACATACCGATGACAAAGGAACAACGTATGTTGTTATGCGGTCGACCGATAAAGATCTTCGTAGAATATGTAGGAACCAATATGGGCATCCAGGTCCCGCTGTTGGTTATTGACCGTGAATAGTTCTAGGTCATGTCTACATTGTTCTCGAACCGTAGGGTCCGCACGCTTAAAGTTTCAATGACAGTTATCATGAGTTTATGTATTTTGATGTACCGAAGAAGTTCGGAGTCCCGGATGTGATCACGGACATGACGAGGAGTCTCGAAATGGTCGAGACATAAAGATTGATATATTGGAAGCCTATGTTTGGAGTTCGGAATGGTTCCGGGCGAAAACGGGAATTTACCGGAGTACCGGGAGGTTACCGGAACCCCCCGGGGGGTAAATGGGCCTCGGTGGGCCTCGAGGGAGAAGAGGAGGGGCCGGCCAGGAGGTGGCCGCGCGCCCTCTCCCCAGTCCGAATAGGACAAGGAGGGGGGGGGGCGCCCCCTCTCCTCTTTCCCCTCCCCCAATCCTATTCCAACTAGGAAAGGGGGGGAGTCCTACTCCCGGTGGGAGTAGGACTCCTCGGCCGCCCTAGCTAGGCCGGCCGGCCTCCCCCTCCCTCCTTTATATACGGGGCAGGGGGCACCCTAGAACACACAAGTTTGATCTTTAGATCGTTCCTTAGCCGTGCGGTGCCCCCTCCACCATATTCCACCTCGGTCATACTGTCATGAAGCTTAGGCGAAGCCCTGCGCCGGTGAAACATCAAGATCGTCACCACGCCGTCAGGTCGACGAAACTCTCCTCGACACTCGGCTGGATCGGAGTACGAGGGACGCCATCGAGCTGTACGTGTGTCAAGAACTCGGGGCGCGGAGTAACGGCGCCGGGATCGGTCGGATCGCGAGGAGAACGTCGACGACTACTTCTCGTTGTGATCGCTTCCGCTTCGGGTCTACGAGGGTACGTAGACAACACTCTTCCCTCTCGTTGCTATACATCACCATGATCTTGCGTGTGCGTAGGAAAATTTTTGAAATTACTACGTTCCCCAACAGTGGCATCCGAGCCTAGGTTTTTCTATGGTTTGATGTTTTGCACGAGTAGAACACAAGTGAGTTGTGGGCGATACAAGTCATACTACCTACCAGCATGTCATACTTTGGTTCAGCGGTATTGTGAGATGAAGCGGCCCAGACCGACATTACGCATACGCTTACACGAGACTGGTTTCACCGCTACGAGCACTCGTTGCTTAAAGGTGACCGTGGTGGGTGCTGTCTCTCTCACTTTAGTTGAACCGAGTGTGGCTACGCCGGTCCTTGAGAAGGTTAAACGGAGTCTATTTGACGAAGTATCGTTGTGGTTTTGATGCATAGGTGAGACTGGTTCTTGCTTAAGCCCGTAGCAGCCACGTAAAACTTGCAACAACAAAGTAGAGGACGTCTAACTTGTTTTTGCGGGGCATGTTGTGATGTGATATGGTCAAGACGTGATGCTATATTTTATTGTATGAGATGATCATGTTTTGTAACCGGTTATCGGCAATCGGCTGGAGCCATATGGTTGTCGCTTTATTGTATGCAATGCATCGCATACTGTAATGCTTTACTTTATCACTAAGCGGTAGCGATAGTCGAGAAGCATAAGTTTGGCGAGACGACAACGATGCTACGATGGAGATCAAGGTGTCGCGCCGGTGGCGATGGTGATCATGGTGGTGCTGCAAGATGGAGATCATGAAGCACAAGATGATGATGACCATATCATATCACTTATATTGATTTGCATGTGATGTTTATCCTTTTATGCATCTTATCTTGCTTTGATTGACGGTAGCATTATAAGATGATCTCTCACTAAATTATCAAGAAGTGTTCTCCCGAGTATGCACCGTTGCCAAAGTTCGTCGTGCCCGGACACCACGTGATGATCGGGTGTGATAAGCTCTCGTCCATCTACAACGGGTGCAAGCCAGTTTTGCACACGCAGAATACTCGGGTTATACTTGACGAGCCTAGCATATGCAGATATGGCCTCGGAACACGGAGACCGAAAGGTCGGCGTGAATCATATAGTAGATATGATCAACATAAGATGTTCACCATTGAAAACTACTCCATTTCACGTGATGATCGGTTATGGTTTAGTTGATTTGGATCACGTGATCACTTAGATGACTAGAGAGATGTTTTTCTAAGTGGGAGTTCTTAAGTAATATGATTAATTGAACTTAAATTTATCATGAACTTAGTACCGATAGTATCTTGCTTGTTTATGTTTGATTGTAGATAGATGGCTCGTCTTTGTTGTTCCGTTGAATTTTAATGCGTTCCTTGAGAAAGCAAAGTTGAAAGATGATGGTAGCAATTACACGGATCGGGTCCGTAACTTGAGGATCATCCTCATTGCTGCACGTAAGAGTTACGCCTGGATGCACCGCTAGGTGCCAGCCTCTTGCTAATGCAACTGCAGATGTTATGAACGTCTCCGCGAGCAAAGCTGATGACTACTCTATAGTTCGATGTGCCATGCTTTACGGCTTAGAACCGGGACTTCAACGACGTTTTGAACGTCATGGAGCATATGAGATGTTCCAGAGTTGAAGTTAATATTCCAACAAAATGCCCGGATTGAGAGATATGAAGTCTCCAATAAGTTCTATAGCTGCAAGATGGAGGAGAATAGTTCATTAGTGAGCATATACTCGAGAATGTCCGGGTACTACAATCACTTGACACAATTGGGAGTTAATCTTCCGGATGATTGTGTCATTGATGAATTCTTCAATCACGCCACCAAGCTACAAAGGCTTCGTGATGAACTATAATATGCAAGGATTAGTAAAGACTATACCGAGCTCTTCGCAATGCTAAAAGCTGCGGAGGTAGAAATCAAGAAGGAGCATCAAGTGTTGATGGTCAATAAGACCACTAGTTTCAAGAAGAAAGGAAAAGGGAAGAAGAAGGAACTTCAAGAAGAACAGCAAGCAAGTTGCTGCTCAGAGAAGAAACCCAAGTCGGCCCTAAACCTGAAGCCGAGTGCTTCTATCGCAAGCGATGGTCCTTTGGAAGCGGAACTGCCCCAAGTATTTGGCGGATAAGAAGGATGGCAAGGTGAACAAAGGTATATGTGATATACATGTTATTGATGTGTACCTTACTAGAGCTCGTAGTAGCACTGGTATTTGATCTGGTTCATTGCTAATATTTGCAACTCAAAGCAGGACTACTGATTGCTTAACTCGCAAAGGACGAGGTGACGATGCGCGTGGGAAATGGTTCCAAAGTCGATGTGATCGCGGTCGGCACGCTACCTCTACATCTACCTTCGGATTAGTTTTAGACCTAAATAATTGTTATTTGGTGCTGCGTTGAGCATGAACATTATATCTGGATCTTGTTTGATGCGAGACGGTTATTCATTTAAATCGAGAATAATGGTTGTTCTATTTATATGAGTAATATCTTTTATGGTCATGCACCCTTGAGGAATGGTCTATTTTGATGAATCTCGATAGTAGTGATACACATATTCATAATGTTGAAACCAAAAGATGCAGAGTTAATAATGAAAGTGCAACTTATTTGTGGTACTCGCCGTTTAGGTCATATCGGTGTAAAGCGCATGAAGAAACTCCATCTTGATGGACTTTTGGAGTCACTTGATTATGAATCACTTGGCACTTGCGAACCGTGCCTCATGGGCAAGATGACTAGAACACCGTTCTCGGTACTATGGAGAGAGCAACAGATTTGTTGGAAATCATACATACTGAGATGTATGTGGTCCGATGAATGTTGAGGCTCGTGGCGGATATCGTTATTTTCTCACCTTCACAGATGACTTAAGCAGATATGGGTATATCTACTTAATGAAACATAAGTCTGAAACGTTTGAAAAGTTCAAAGAATTTTAGAGTGAAGTTGAAAATCATCGTAACAAGAAAATTAAGTTTCTACGATCTGATCGTGGAGGTGAATATTTGAGTTACGAGTTTGGTCTACATTTGAAACAATGCGAATAGTTTTCAACTCACGCCACCCGAACACCACAGCGTAATGGTGTGTCCGAACGTCGAATCGTACTTTACTAGATATGGTGCGATCTATGATGTCTCTTCTGATTTACCGCTATCGTTTTGGGGTTATGCTCTAGAGACGGCCGCATTCACCTCGAATAGAACACCGTCGAAATCCGTTGAGACGACACCTTATGAACTGTGGTTTAGCAAGAAACCAAAGTTGTCGTTTCTTAAAGTTTGGGGATGCGATGCTTATGTGAAAAAGCTTCAACCCGATAAGCTCGAACCCAAATCGGAGAAATGTGTCTTCATAGGATACCCAAAGGAGACAGTTGGGTACACCTTCTATCACAGATCCGAAGGCAAGACATTCGTTGCTAAGAATGGATCCTTTCTAGAGAAGGAGTTTCTCTCGAAAGAAGTGAGTGGGAGGAAAGTGGAACTTGATGAGGTAATAGTACCTTCTCCCTTACTTGAAAGTAGTTAAATCATAAAACGGTTTCGAGACACCTACACCAAGTAGTGAGGAAGTTGATGATGTTGATCATGAAACTTGAGATCAAGTTACCGCAGAACCTCGTAGATCAACCAGAGTAAGATCCGCACAGAGTGGTACGGTAATCCTGTTCGGAAATCATGCTACTAGATCATGATGAACCTACGAACTATGAAGAAGCGATGGTGAGCCCAGATTCGCAAAATGGCTTGAGGCCATGAAATCGAGATGGGATCCATGTATGAAAACAAAGTATGGACTTTGGTTGACTTGCCCGAGGGTAGGCAAGCAATAGAAAACAAGTGGATCTTCAAGAAGAAGACCGACGACGGTAATATTATCGTTTATAAAGCTCGACTTGTCGCAAAGGGTTTTCGGCAAGTTCAAGGGATTGACTACGATGAGACCTTCTCACCCGTAGCGATGCTTAAGTCCGTCCGAATCATGTTAGCAATTGCGCATTTTATGATTATGAAATTTGGCAAATGGATGTAAAGACTGCATTCTGAATGGATTTACGGAAGAAGAGTTGTATATGATGCAACCGAAGGTTTTATCGATCCAAAGGAGCTAACAAAGTGTGCAAGCTCCAGCGATCCATCTATGGACTGGTGCAAGCATCTCGAGTTGGAATAAACGCTTTGATAGTGTGATCAAAGCATTTGGGTTTGTCTGCACTTTTGGAGAAGCCTGTATTTACAAGAAAGTGAGTGGGAGCTCTGTAGCATTTCTGATATTATATGTAGATGACATATTGCTGATCGGAAATGATATAGAATTTCTGGATAGCATAAAGGGATACTTGAACAAGAGTTTTTCAATGAAAGACCTCGGTGAAGCTGCTTACATATTGGGCATTAAGATCTATAGAGATAGATCAAGACGCTTAATTGGACTTTCACAAAGCACATACCTTGACAAGATTTTGAAGAAGTTCAAAATGGATCAAGCAAAGAAAGGGTTCTTGCCTGTGTTGCAAGGTGTGAAGTTGAGTAAGACTCAATGCCCGACCACTGCAGAAGATAGAGAGAAAATGAAAGATGTTCCTATGCTTCAGCCATAGGCTCTATCATGTATGCAATCTGTGTACCAGACTGATGTGTGCCTTGCTATAAGCCTAGCAGGAGGTACCAAAGTAATCCAGAGTGGATCATCGGACAGCGGTCAAGAACATCTGAAATACGAAAAGGACTAAGGATATGTTTCTCAGATATGGAGGTGACAAAGAGCTCATCGTGAACGGTTACGTTGATGCAAGCTTTGACACCGATCCGGACGATTCTAAATCGCAGACCGGATACGATTTACACTAAACGGAGGAGCTGTCGGTTGGTGCAGTTCTAAACAAAGCGTCGTGGCGGGATCTACATGTGAAGCGGAATACATAGCAGCTTCGGAAGCAGCTAATGAAGGAGTCGGATGAAGGAGTTCATATCCGATCTAGGTGTCATACCTAGTGCATCGGGTCCAATGAAAATCTTTCGTGACAATCTTGGAGCAATTGCCTTAGCGAAGGAATCCAGATTTCACAAGAGGACCAAGCACATCAAGAGACGCTTCAATTCCATCCGGACTTAGTCCGTGGGAGACATAGAGATTTGCAAGATACACACGGATCTGAATGTTGCGGAACCGTTGACTAAGCCTCTTCCACGAGCAAAACATGATCAGCACCAAGACTCCATGGGTGTGAGAATCATTACCATGTAATCTAGATTATTGACTCTAGTGCAAGTGGGAGGCTCAAGGAAATATGCCCTAGAGGCAATAATAAAGTTATTATTTATTTCCTCATTTCATGATAAATGTTTATCATTCATGCTAGAATTGTATTAACCGGAAACATGATACATGTGTGAATGCATAGACAAAACAATATGTCACTAGTATGCCTCTACTAGACTAGCTTGTTAATCAAAGATGGTTATGTTTCCTAACCATGAACAAGGAGTTGTTATTTGATTAACAAGGTCACATCATTAGTAGAATGATCTGATTGACATGACCCATTTCCTTAGCTTAGCACACGATCGTTTAGTATGTTGCTACTGCTTTTATCCATGACTTATACATGTTCCTGTAACTATGAGATTATGCAACTCCCGTTTACCGGAGGAACACTTTGGTGCTACCAAACGTCACAACGAATCGGGTGATTATAAAGGAGTACTACAGGTGTCTCCAAAAGGCGATGTTGGGTTGGCGTATTTGAGATTAGGTTTTGTCACTCCGATTGTCGGAGAGGTATCTCTGGGCCCTCTCGGTAATACACATCACTGAAGCCTTGCAAGCACTACAACTAATGAGTTAGTTGTGAGATGATGTATTACGGAACGAGTAAAGAGACTTGCCGTAACGAGATTGAACTAGGTATTGGATACCGACGATCGAATCTCGGGCAAGTAACATACCGATGACAAAGGGAACAACGATGTTGTTATGCGGTCCGACCGATAAAGATCTTCGAGAATATGTAGGAACCAATATGGGCATCCAGGTCCCGCTGTTGGTTATTGACCGTGAATAGTTCTAGGTCATGTCTACATTGTTCTCGAACCGTAGGGTCCGTGACGCTTAAAGTTTCAATGGCGGTTATCATGAGTTTATGTATTTTGATGTACCGAAGAAGTTCGAGTCCCGGATGTGATCACGGACATGACGAGGAGTCTCGAAATGGTCGAGACATAAAGATTGATATATTGGAAGCCTATGTTTGGAGTTGGAATGGTTCGGGCAAAACGGAATTTATCGAGTACCGGAGGTTACCGGAACCCCGGGGTAAATGGGCCTCGGTGGGCCTCGAGGGAGAAGAGGAGGGCCGGCCAGAGGTGGCAGCGCCTCTCCCCCCAGTCCGAATAGGACAAGGAGGGGGCGGCGCCCTCTCCTCTTCCCCTCCCCCAATCCTATTCCAACTAGGAAGGGGGAGTCCTACTCCGGTGGGAGTAGGACTCCTCCGCGCGCTTCTAGCTAGGCCGGCCGGCCTCCCCCTCCCTCCTTTATATATACGGGGCAGGGGGCACCCTAGAACACACAAGTTTGATCTTTAGATCGTTCCTTAGCCGCAGCGGTGCCCCCTCCACCATATTCCACCTCGGTCATACTGTCGTCAAGCTTAGGCGAAGCCCTGCGCCGTGAAACATCAAGATCGCCACCACGCCGTCGTCGACGAAACTCTCCTCGACACTCGGCTGGATCGAGTACGAGGGACGCCATCGAGCTGTACGTGTCAAGAACTCGGGGCGCCGAGTAACGGCGCCGGATCGGTCGGATCGCGAGGAGAACGTCGACTACTTCCTCTACGTTGTGATCGCTTCCGCTTCGGGTCTACGAGGGTACGTAGACAACACTCTTCCCTCTCGTTGCTATACATCACCATGATCTTGCGTGTGCGTAGGAAAATTTTTGAAATTACTACGTTCCCCAACACGCGGGCCATGTGGATATGAAGGAGATAGTCTTCGATCCAAACCGCGGGGTCTGTCGTGCCATCGTAGGATTCAATGTTCACGGGTTTAAACCCTTCGGGGATATTATGATCCATTACTTCATCTGTGAAGCATAGTGGCTGTGCGGCGCCTCTATATTGCGCTATATCACGTCGTAGCTCAAGCGAGCTTTGTTCATCGTGTTCGCCCGGCCGAATTATCAGATCCGCGCGACGGTTTTCGTCGCGTATCGTGGGGCGCCCACGCGATCCGTAGATCGATCTTGATTGTCTTGCCTTATCCTCCAATATGTCTCGCAAGTCCGGCGCATTCCCCCGTGGCTTTGTAATTTTCGAGGGATGCCGGGGTACGGCTTTAGTGGAGGGCCTAGAGGCCTCTCTGTCGCGGCCACGAGGAGGCCGGTCGGCCGTATTGTGCGCTGGTGATATAGGTTTATATGCTTCCTCCTCCAATCGGGGCAGCAGCTTGCGTTTGGGGTAGCTTTTGGAGGGGTGTTCGAGTTCGTACTCTTCTGCCGCGAGGACTTCGGTCCATCTGTCGGCTAGCAGATCTTGATCAGCTCTAAGCTGTTGCTGCTTTTTCTTGAGGCTGCTTGCCGTGGACATAAGCCTGCGTTTGAAACGCTCTTGTTCGACGGGATCCTCAGGCACGACGAATTCGTCGTCGTCGAGGCTTGCCTCGTCTCCGGAGGGAGGCATGTAATTATCGTCCTCTACCTCTTCGCCTGCGCCGCCTCTCGTGAGGGCTGGCTTCTCCGTCCTCTGTGCTGAATCTTCTTTGGAGGGGTTGTCTTCGCACCTTTATCTGGGTGTTATTGTCTCCGGTGCGGAATCTCCATTCTTCTTTGTGGCGGGATTTAGAGCGGCGCCGTTGACGCCGGCGCTTAGGCTGTTTCTTGGAGGGTCTTCCTCCGCTGTTCCTCGCCATTCCCATCCTTTGGGATGTTCACCATGTATATGTCGATGACGAGGTGGCTTTCCAAGTGCCCGTAGGCGCTGGTTCTTGGTCGTCTCGGCATCGCCGTCCATACCGCCAATGTCTTGAGTCGAAGTCTAGCATGTCGGTTAGGTCGCCGACGATGGCTACAAAGTGGGTGGTGGGTGGGCTTTGAATTTCTTCGTCGTCCGCATCCCAACCGCCCCGACCGCAGATCCGCCAGGCTCTCGATAACGAGAGATACTTTAGCGAATTTAGGATGTCGCCAAAAGGCGAGTGCTTGAAAGATGTCCGCATCGGTGAACTCCATGATCGGCGCCAATCGGATTCGATTGGTAGAAGCGCTGGAGGTTGAGTCCGGCGAGGAATCCGGCACCTCGGAGTCACGAGCTTCACAAGGGACAGGGTCGGTATTCGGCTCCATCACCGTAGAGGTAGCAGCCCCCGAGGCGGTGTCTAGCCACCCATCCTCGATCGGTGCAGTCGGCTCCGAGTTAAGGGTCGGAGCGGACTCTCGTGCGGCCTCCAAGGCACTGTCCGGCAGCAGAGCTAGATCATGCCCATCGTGACAGTGCGGCGCGCACGGCTGTGGCTCGAATCCGTCGAAGATCAAGTCTCCGCAGATGTCGGCCGTGAAGTTCAAACTTCCAAATCTGACCTGGTAGCCAGGGGCGTAGCTTTCAATCTGCTCCAGATGGCCAAGCGAATTGGCCCGCAGTGCAAAGCCGCCGAATACGAAGATCTGTCCAGGGAGAAAAGTCTCACTCTGGACCACGTCGTTGTTGATGATCGATGGAGCCATCGGGCCTATAGGTGACGACACAGAGGAACTCTCAATGAAAGCACCAATGTCGGTGTCAAAACCGGTGGATCTCGGGTAGGGGGTCCCAAACTGGGCGTCTAGGCGGATGGTAACAGGAGACAAGGGACACGATGTTTTTACCCAGGTTCGGGCCCTCTCGATGGAGGTAAAACCCTACTCCTGCTTGATTGATATTGATGATATGGGTAGTACAAGAGTAGATCTACCACGAGATCAAGGAGGCTAAACCCTAGAAGCTAGCCTATGGTATGATTGTTGTTCGTCCTATGGACTAAAAACCTCCGGTTTATATAGACACCGGAGAGGGCTAGGGTTACATAGAGTCGGTTACAATGATAGGAGATCTACATATCCGTATTGCCAAGCTTGCCTTCCACGCCAAGGAAAGTCCCATCCGGACACGGGACGAAGTCTTCAATCTTGTATCTTCATAGTCTTGGACTCCGGCCAATGATGATAGTTCGGCTATCCGGACACCCCCTAGTCCAGGACTCCCTCACTCGACATCGAGGTTGTACGGCACGCTGATGGGTTCTTTCTTCAACAGCAGCAGGATGCTCTTGAGCTCCTCGAGCGTGTAGGCATGCTTAACTGCAAGCCCGCTCCCACGCCTGTCGACACGAAGGCCAAGCTCTTTACCCTTGATTGTTCGCCTGCATCGGATGCGACATTCTATCGCTCCATCGTCGGTGCGCTGTAGTACTTGACGTTTACTCGCCCGGATCTTCAGTATGCCATGCTGCAGGTGTGCCTTCACATGCATGCTTCTCGTGACTCCCATTGGAACCCGGTGAAATGGACCCTTCACTACATTGCGACACCCCGGCTCCCGGACTCACACTGACGGTGTCCTCCTCCACCGACCTCGTGGCCTATTCGGATGTCGACTGGGCTGGCTGCCCCGGTACTCGACGCTCTACATCCGGCTACTGCACCTATCTCGGGCCTTCGCTGATCTCGTGGTCGTCTAAACGACAACCCACGGTCTCCCGCTCGAGTGTTGAGGCAGAATACCGGGCAGTAGCTAACGTTGTCGCTGTGTGCTCTGGGCTTCGCCAGCTCCTTCAAGAGTTGCTTTGCGATGTTCATAAGGCCACGGTCGTCTACCGCGACAACGTCTCCGCCGTCTACCTATCTGCCAACCCCGTTCATCATCGTCGGACGAAGCACATTGAGCTCGACATACACTTCGCTTGTGAGCAGGTTGCACTTGGGCGGATACGGGTGTTGCATGTTCCCACCGCTCAATAGTTCGCCGGTATTATGACCAAAGGGCTACTAACATCCACCTTCGAGGAATTTCGGTCCAGTCTCTGCGTCGCCGGCGACGTTTCGATTGCGGGCTGGGGGGGGGGGGGGTGTTGAACGTGTATGTACGTATAGGTTAGGGTTATGTATTTGTTACGCCTCCTTTCTCCTCCGTACAATGTATATTATAGCTTGGGAGACATGTCGAGGTTGTGTGCCCTTGTACCTATATATGTGCACTTGCACGTGATGAATGAATTGAGTCGCATGCAATCTCATCTTTTCTAACAATAAGGTTGCCTCCAAAATCCTTATTTTCACGGGTTTGGCGGGGATGTTTTTCGCGCCCCTTAAAAAAATTTGGGTCAGAGTTGTTTACGGGTTCTATTCGGGTCACTTTTTCCGCCTAAAGCAGTAAACTGACGGTTATTTTACAGATTCATCTGTTTTAATGGGTTTGCTAGAGATGCTTTTTAGTGTTTTAAAGGTGACACTGATAACGTCGTCGAAGGAGGCCGTGATACGCGGCCAGCTGCATGCGATCCGGCATATGCGCGTTCTAGAAAGGTTTTAATTTGTGCGCCTAGCTATGTGCCGGCCGGTTCTCACCCTCAATCAGGACGATCGATGTCGATCGTTACAAACCGTGCTAGATTGATCGGGGATACCGAGAGTAGCTTGTTGTTGACGGCCTCGAGCGAGAGATCCAAGATAGTAAGCTGCCCCGTGGACAACGACCGACTTGAACTCATCGTGGTGCATGCTGATTACTTTGTCGTACGAGCCCTAATTAAGCTGTCTGCTCGACAACGACCTGTAACTGTAACGTGCTGCTTATTTGTCTCCGTCGCAAGCTGCACGTACGTACGCTAGCTACTTTACCGGGTGAACAAAGCTCCGTGACGGGCATCTAGTAATCCACGCCTCTTATAGAAAACTCGAGGTAAGTTGAGTATGGAAGAGGAGTATAAACTCGTCGTTAGTTAATATACTTAGAACGAATCTAGTAGGATAGGGTCCGACGCCGTACTATACTCAGCACGTTTGCCGCATCTCGGTCGTGCTATATATTGCACCCAAACCTTAAGCCATTATTCCCTTTTCCCTCTCCTCCCTCTCCACTGGAACTAGTATGAGGCGGGCAGCCCTGGCCGGCCCGATCTCGATCTTCGGCTCTTCGGCCGGCTGCAATCTGCAAATAAACCAGGTCGAGTGGCCCTGGCCCGGCCGGTCCACCCTATTTCTTCCCTTTCTTTTTTTTCCTTCGCGCAAACGGCAGGAACAGTGCCTATTCATTTTCATTTAAGAATCTACGCTCCACTCTTAACTTGTCTTAATCTTTTATCTCAGGTACGACGCCTACGTTGGTTTACTTGATGCATGAGATTATTATTTTTTGTTCATTATTATCAAGCCAGTAGAAAGAACACTAGAAATAAATTACATTCTGGTCTATAGACCATCTAGCGACGACTACAAACATTTGTCATCGCCCCTCCCTCACCAGAGTCAGACAAACCTTGTTGTAGTAGACAATCGAAAAGTTATCATGGTAAGGCATGATAGGCAAGTGCACCAAAATAGATCCAACATGCATACACGCAAACAAAGATTGGGTCCTAGTGCACCGATGAAGAGAAATGTAAATTGGAAGGATCTAACATGCATACATGCAAACAAAGATTGGGTCCTAGTGCACCCACCCAAGACAACGCCGATCGAATCCCACGGGATCTATTGGAAACATGCCTCCACATGCCCTTCAATGGAGCTAGGCGCACCGCCGAAACAGGCTAGACGGGGAGAACCTTATTTCATCTTCAGAAAGCGTCGTCGCCTCGTTTTCTTGAGGACACAAATTCTAAACAAACACACAAAACACACCTAAAATCGGAGTAAGAGCCTTCAATGTAATTAAGTTTTCAGAAACCTAATACACCCAAGGTATATTGGTACCGTGGATTTATTTGTGCAACATCTGACTAAGCTGCTTTCTTTTATATAATGTAGAATTGCACGCTCAAGCTGATGAAGAAAGATGGGCTATGCATTTATACATCTACATATATTATACAACAACATGAAACATGCAGGGCTGGTACATAGGGCACGACGAATGGGCGGCGCATGGATCTTTTCACCCCTGCCCGTTTGACCGACACTTGGACGTACAATATGACTTGTCCGGATGCTTCAATGGTGATCTGATTCCCTGGTGTATTCTACGGTGCCGGAGCCAGTCATGCCTTGAGAACGTAAGGAGATGGAGTAGTAGTATTACTTTGTAAATGGAAGGATGGAAGACGCAACTGTACAACACATAAGTCCGGGGAAGGACGCGGAACAAAATTGTATATGTTTGGGTGTAACTTTTTTTTTTCATCATCATCAAGTTTGGATTGCTTACCACGAGTGTCACGTGGTATGTTTGGGTGCAACTTGCATCATTGATCATCCCGACGGAAATGAGAATATAACACTCTCTCTGATCCGTGCTAGGTATATCCGTTTGAGCAACGGGTAATATGGATTAGGGAAAGTATCTTACTATATATCTACACACTGGCGTTTACTCGATTAGTTAAGAGTTCGGCTTAGAAAATGAGGTGCAGCAGTTAAGACAAGACAAAGCTGTGCGGAGGGAAAGGGAGAAACATTTTTGTACGTCATTCTTTGTGCCCGTCCTGAATGAAACGCCAACCAGCGCTCCTCGCCGAGGCCCCAAGGGTTGTTTTCTAATGGGCCTCGCCGATGACGCCCGAGGTGTCCGGGATTCCACCACTATGCTAACGCCAGATACAAGAAATGTAAATTAATCATCGCCCAAGTAAATATGGATACTTCACGGTCAACTCTATGTATCATGCATTTTCACACATAGAGATTTCAGTGGATAATAATACAATACATAAATATGCAAATCAAAGATGCCATCAAACAAGTAACATTTGCATGGGTATCTTCGTAAAGGAGTTGTCCTAACTAAACACAACCTCGCACAACGCAACTGGCAAAGTATGAAGTGTAACTTTCTTACTCACAACGAGAAAATCAAACCCCTCTTCTTTCAATTCAAAGTTATGCGTTCTACGTGGTCAGTCATCTGAATAGGATCCAAATTGTATCTGCACACAAGTGAAGCCAGTTGATATGGTCACCGGCTAGACAGAATAGCAAAAAGTTTAGCAAGCTAAGGGTGAAAGTGTTTGCCCTACTGTGGTCGTGTGGCTATGTCGAAATGATTTTGTATTTAATGGCAAAACATCTTCTTCTATGCAGTTTATTTACCTTGTTCAAATTGGCTTCATATGTGGACTATGCTTCAACATATGAAGTACCATTTGTCGCAAGGCGATGTGTATGCGGTTGGAGCGGGTGCCCGGGAAAACTTTTACCCAACATGGATGACAACATAATCTCTGGATCAGTCTACCTTCTTCTTCGACATAGGCACAGTTGTGGTTCCATATGAAATTTCAGGCAAAGCATTCTTATTACGGGAACCAAAGAGTTTGTGAACACCAGACTGTTAAACAATGTAGAAAATGATTTATTTAACGAGGCAAGGCTGAAACTATATACGGAGTTAAGAAGGTGCGCCCACTTGAAAGATAGAAGTTTAAATTATAAAGTGGTCATGTTTTCTATAAGGATATCATTTTGTTGATACTTTTGACATCAAGTCATGGCGATACTGTCATAACGAGTTCACACCTCGCATTTGCATATCTAAGGTGGACCTATATCCAGACTAAAAAAGAACATAAACTAAAATTTATTGTTTAGAAAAAAATATTAAAATAGTAAATAATTAAGAAAGTTTAACATTTAATGTTTCTGTTAATTATCAGTTGTCTGACTTTTTCTTGAATAATCTAAATTATCCAAAATTGCACATGAGGCTTAAAGTGTTAACCTTTGCCATACACAACTTTAATGAAAAATTTAGCTCGCATGCTACACATGGAGCTGATGCAAAGCTTAAAATATAACTAATGTCCAATGAGATTTTTGGGAATAAATATCTTCTTTGCATTCTTGGATGAAAGTTTGCTTATAGAATTCTAAAGGAAGATAGGGGGTACTTTTTGCGATGAGCCTATGGGCTCCTCCTTCCTACGCGTACCTCTCTGGCCATATGAGGGGTGGGGAACTCCGGTGCATCGGTGTTGTCTTCTAGATAGGTTAGAGTTTCATGACAACGTACACATCGTTTATGGCGGCGGTGGCACCGGCCCATCAAATAAGCATGCATTGAGCCCCCTTATCTCGAAGGTGTTGTTGGCCTTGGTGTCGATGGCTTAATGGTATAGATTGCTATTTGCTGCCGGCCTTTCTAGTAGGTGAGTCTAGGGGTTGCAGCATTCTTGACGAGGCGGTAGTGTTGGCTTCCCTTTGCAATTGTGCTTTCCAACATCGTCGCCGTCGTGTCTGTGTGGCCTCTGATGCCGGTGAAGTCTGCGCGAAGCCATATAAGAGGTTCACCACGTCGATGATTGCCTCTTGGGCCTCGGCCTCTTCATTGGATTTGGTCTCTGGTTGAAGGTGAATAGATCTTGGGACTTTTTTGCAAAAAAAAAAAGAAGAAAGAAAGAAAAAAAAACTGAAGAGAGGTGTTTTGGATGCGTCGGAACAAACGATGTACCGTTTACTGTGCCCACCTGGCACCTAATATACTCCCGGCCTCCCGCATGTTCTCCTGCTATATATACTCGCTGACATGCACGTTCGCATACCTGTTTCCAACTCAGCCAATTTTATTTGCTCACACGTATGGTGTGGACGACCAGGAACTTGGGCGCGCGCGCCGGATCGTCGGCGTGCCCCTCGCCGCCAGCACGAAGCCTCGCGCCAGCTGCTTGCATCCTTCACTCATGCCCATGCTCTGCTGATTCATGTTGTCCACAGGAGGGCTGGGCCGCCTCCTCGGCCCGGCGTCCTCATCGCCATCGCCATCGCCATCGCCATCGCCATGAGCCCATGGCCGTCTAGTTCTTCATGTACTACGGCAGCTGCATGCACGTACGTCTGCCAATATAAGTGCATACTACCGGGCTACTACCCGTTCTAGCTAGCCCTTTGTACGGTCGAGTACTACCCTGTCCACTATTGTTCTACACGTGCTTATTCGGTCCTACTTGTATTTTGTTGCATCGGTAGTACTACTTATGTTGGATCGACCTGATGATTGGTCTGAAAAGCTCCAAATTAATCAGGTGAAATACAAAAAAGAAAAGGAGGGTGACTTACCATGCATCCAAATCAGGAGAGGTTTTCTTGGCGTGGCACACCCGGCACAAGCAGAAGCTGGAATATCCGGATCCGGCTTGCCTGCTCCCTTCCCATGCTCCCATCCGTGCTCCCACTTCATCCTACGGCTGTCCTTTTTTCTTTTTCTTTTTTAATCTAATCATCTCCCCCCCCCCCCTGATTTTCAGGGGGTGGGGCCGGGTCTTATTTTCTTCCAATCAAATCAAGCCACGTACGCGGGAGCACAGATGAGAGCATGGGAAGGGAGCAGGCAAGTCTCGTCCGGAATATCCACGGGTAGTATGATCACCGGCCGGGAAGGAAGAACTCTCCTATTTGGAGGCATGGTGGTGAAATATTTGCTGTAAATTGTTGCCGGCCGTACCTGACATCTTGACCTCGATCCGTCGACATCGACTTTTAAACTCTTTTTAAGAAAAACTCCAGAAGCCGACGACTGCTCGATCGAGATCGATTCCCGATCAAAATTAGCTATATATTCTATATTGTCGTTAGTTAAGACAACAATATATATGTGACTAAAATAAGTGCCATGTTAATATTTGGTTTATGACATACTCCTACTTATTAATGACGTAAATTAGTCTTTGTCCCGCGGAGTCAAAATACGCTTTACATTTTGAAGGGGTTCGAACGAGTACCAGTTCTGATCACTTTGACTAACACGATCCCAGTGTGGGATTGACTCGTGAATCATGTGTGTGTAACCAACAGACGGATATGGAACATCCATCTTAGTCAAATACGCGACTGAAAAAAACAAGCATGGTGCTCCATACTTGACTGGCATGTACTCCTTCCGTTTCAAAATAGATGACTCAATTTTGTACTAACTTTGAAACGGAGAAAGTACGTGCATACTCTAGATGACATGCGTGACCATTACACATTGCGCTGCTGCTGTTGCAGTTCGGTTAATCACAGCAACAAGAGAAAACGTGTGACCGCCAGACACGTACGCCCTCTTTTGCCACCTCTTGGATCTCATCGGTAACGATCTGCACGATGCATGTACGCCCGCGTCGGACCTCTCGATGCCCTCCTCGCCTCGCCCTTTTTTTGACGGAGTATTCCAAGCACACGTCACCGTGCGTGCCGCAAAATGCTATTCCTTCTTCTTCTTCTTCCCCCTTCCCCTTAGTGCTCTGCTCCTGGTTGCTAGCTTCTTGTTTGCTGCGCGCCTTGCAACATGCGTCTCGGCCCTGCTTACTAGGCAGAGCAAGCAGCGGCCTCCATGTCCGTTCATTGTTTAGACGACACAGTCGGCCTCCATGTCCATGGTCCCAGCTTAATTAATTCCACAGGCCCTGCAGGTTCGTTCGTTAAACTCTTTTGCCTTAATTTGGTTCGCTCTGTAAAGAAATAGTATAAGATTGTTTAGATCGCTACTTATATTTCTTACCGTGCAAGGTTGGAAGGCAAAGTGAATAGAGCACAGTGTAGTTTTAGCCCTTCAAGTTTGTCGCATAGTTCATTTCTGGTTCCCGAAGCATGCGAGTCGGCCTCCTTTCCTCGGCCCCTCACCAGGTCCGCCCGGTGTCGCCCTTGGCCGATGGGCGCACCTCCCCTCCATGTAGTGGTAGTTCCGACCTACATGTTGACTTCCTCGTCTCCTGAACTCAACCCAGCGGATGTGGGATTGCTTAGACTCGGCTACAGTGCAATCCCTCCTCGGCTTGCTGATGTTGGAAGCGGCGGCACTTGTGGGTGTCGTCCCCGTCTTGGAGGCGCTGTCATGGCCCCTTCGAGCACCGGGGGAAACCCCATCCATTTCCCCGAATTGGACAGGGACGGCGCCATAACGTTGTTCCCCTTCTCGGACACGTTGTCTTGTTTGCTCGGCGTCTCCGGTGTTGGATCTTGAGTCATGGAAACGATCGCGTCTATCGGGCTGCATCTCATGGCGTGGGCATCCTAAGCGCTATGTACATCCTCACAGGTGCTTCTCCCATGGTTTTCGTCTTCAGCCCGGCCGGGCCCTGTAGCCCACTCGCTGATCTCTTGGCCTTCTAGATGGGAGTACGTTGATCCTGTCGAGTCTGGAGCCGCGGCCATTCGGAGGCGGTGCCTTGTGTTAGTCGTGACACGGTATGTGTGACATGAGTCCCGTGTCTCCTTACCTCCTGTGGCCGGAGGCCGGGCTAGGTGGGTTTAGCCATGTGTGTACCTTGTTCGGGCTAAGCATCCCTCTTGAAGAAAAAATACGTAAGCTTTGCTTATTCAAGAAAAAAAAATCTGGTTTCCGAAGAAAATTATTGTAAACTGGACACACTTCATCCTGTTCCAGAACAGAACAACAATAGAAGACGGTTTCCGACCGAGGTGTTGCGGTTTTTTAATGTGGTGGCCGAAGCTGGCATCCACATCACCTTCCTCTTACCTCCAGTTGGGCATTTCATCAAACAATTGTTAGCTTATGAGGTGGCTCGTCTCCGGCAGCTAGCCGTTGGCCGCACGTCGGTCACTGCTCCTGACGCGTTCTTGCCATTCCCGACGACGACAATGTACCTATGCCCCGCTCATGGTGGTTCACCACGGCACGACGTAGGAGTTTGGGGAGCATTGGAACTCCCGGCACTGCTATTCCCATTAGAGACGTTCTGCCCTTTCTTTTTTCGAAACGGAGGCAAAAGATTTGCCTCATTCATTAAATAAGAGAGAAGTGTTTTAGAGTGTTACAAATGACCCATATGCCCCGCATGGCAACTACTCGCGCAGAAGAATACACCCCAGTTTTTTAGCTCCAACGAGAACCCAAAGCTTGACGTCGTTGATGATTGCACGGAGAAGGACCGGAGGCGGTGCGCTCTTGTGTCGGAAGACCCGGGCATTACGCTCGTTCCAGATCGTCCAAGAGACTAGCATTGTAAGTGAGGCCAAGGTTCGTCGGTTTGGGTTTTGTAAGCAGGTTTGCTTTTCCCACCATTCCAAAACAGATCCATCCAAATGCCAAGAGGAGGTGTCCATGTGCGCTAGACCAAATTCAAGGATGACCGAGTTCCATAGCATTATGGTGTAGCGGCATTTGTAGAAGAGGTGTGCACCCGTCTCGCCAACACGTTTGTAAAGCGGGCAAAGTCCACAGTTTTGCCAGCCGCGCCGCTCCAATCTGTCGGCTGCAGCGCAGGCACAACAATGGTGAAGTTGTGTAGATGTTTACTATATTGTGGACGCTGACGTTTTCTTGTTCTTGTTGTTGTTTCATGGACGTAGGCGTACGTGGTGATGACAAAAACAATTCAAATCATTCTTGGCAGATCAGATACCGGCTTAATTAACTGTCTTAACAATGAGGAGGCATCTTGTGGCAGGCCGATCCCTCGTCTTCGATCATGTCTCCACAATGCCCGGAGTTCCCAAGACCTCTAAAAACACATCATAACCAAGCAGTTTCGTAATTGACCTTTTTTGGTCTTACATATATGTCAATTTTCTGCGCAACATTTTACTTTGAGCCCATCAAGCTACCGTTGCACTATATATACCACTTCTCTACGCAACATTTTTACTTCGGGCCAATCAAGCCACCATTGCGCTCAACTGCACAACCAACACCGCTCCCCAACACAGGCCCGCACATGGCCAATGTGCGTGTTTATTTTGCGATCACTCTGACCAACCTCGTGTTTGGCCGATCCCTTTGGTTCGAAGCTATAGTTAAACCACTGGCTCAACAATCACCAGAAGATGACTTCATTGTCATCTCACCCGTCATGGAGGTTGTCGTGTTGCTCGCCATCACCTTCTCTGTCGGCGCGAGCGTCATACAGATCAGAGCTGCCTTACTCACCCAAACAACGCGCTCTCATGCTGCTTTGGTGTGGGCGTTGGTCCTTACCGGAGCAGTTGTCATTGTGGCCGTGGGTTCTCTGACTGCCACAAGACAAGGGAGCTCACATGAAAATTACACGCCTACGTAGGTAAGCTAAGATTCTTTCTTTTTTCTTTTTGAAAATGAGGGAACTCTCCTAGTATGTGGTTTCGGAGTGGAGAGATGCACACAAGTTCTTAAAATGTACATTTGGAGTGCCAACCGTGTCTTACATATACTTGGGCTATGAATGTCACGATCCATCTTGCTTTAGTGATGCATTTTCCTTAGCTTGATAAATTGTTTCCATTGCCTCTTTCATATATCATAGGTAATTAGTTCTTTTTTTTTTTGAAAAGGAGGATCCACCCCCGGCCTCTGCATCTGGGTGATGCATGCGGCCATTATTAATTATTCACAAAGACCTTACAAAGTAATACGTACATCAGTAAGCTTGAAGCCACCATCCAGACGATACATGTCGCTACTCCTATCTCCTTGATGAAGGGGTGCCGAATGCCTGAGTCAAATACCAAACAGACATCGCATCAAAGACTAACATCTAAAGCCGGATGCCCCATCCTAGCCACAAAACCGGGACTAGGTGACACATGGGTCCGGCGCACTTTCAGTGAGCACCACACGGGCACGCTGCAAGGGTCGTCACCTCTGTCTTCCCTCAATCCATCCTCAAAGCAGATACCGACGCATTGACCTTGTCAGGTCTCACTGTCATCGACGCCACCACGAAGCCAGACAGCGGCGTCCTCCTGCGAGAGTCCAACTCCACACATCGGAGGCCGAGCCTCCACTGCTCCATGCTGCCGAGATCCGCCACCATGAATATGTAGAATGAAACACCACTCCACCGAAGATGCCGCCCACCTGTCCCTCAAGCCCGAGTGCACCACCAAGAATGCCGCCCCAAGGGCGTAACGACACAAGATTGTCGCCGTCATCCGATCAAATGATCAAGGGTTTGCCTCTGAGGTATTGAGTGGGGTTGGGAGCTTCACCTCGATGATGCCTTCATGAAGGAAACGATGATAAGAGCGTCGTCATCACCGGCTCCGTCCACCGACCGAAGACTAGGTTTTCCCCCGGATCTGTCCGAAGACATCCACACGACGACAACCTGTGCACCGTCTCGACCGCCTTCAAAGCCCCTGATCTAGCCGCCTAGATCTGGCGACGAACCGCAACAGCAGTGCCACCGTAGGAGCCCTGGCGCACTGGCCACTCCTTAAGTGTGCCACCACTGAAGCTTGGGAGGAGGGCTCCCAACCAACCACGCCAAACCGCGAGAGCCGCCAAGATGGATCCCGCGCGCTCGTCACCGTCTCTGATAAAAACCAATCCATAGAAAAAAACCACCAGATCGCCAGCGCAGATCCGCCTTGGACAGGGACTGCACCACGCCATGCCGCCGCGGGAATCCCGAGCTTCACCCGCCGCCACCTTCCAAGGCCGCCGCCTCGGGATCCAGACAGAACATCGCCGCTACCACCAGTCATGTTCCGCCGCTGCCGATCGGCCGAGCCGTCGTCCACCGCGACCAAGGCCGCCATGACCAACCGAACCCACCGAGCGGCTCGCACCACCAGATCTTTCACGAAGCCTAGCAGCTATACCGCCTCCGCCTAGCACAACACCGCCACCTTGCGCCGTCGCCAGAGGTGAATAGCCATGCCGCCGTGACGCAGATGGGGAAGGTATGGCCCGGCGCCATGGGGTGACCCGCCTCACCCAATCCGGCGTGGGAGGGAAGAGGGCCTCCGCCGCTGCCGTCAGCCGCCCGGGGCTTCGCCCGTCGACCTCCTCGAGCGGTGGCGGAGGGGATGATGGGAATGGATGTGCTCGGCGACCTCGCGGATTAGGGTTTCCTCCCGAGCCGCCCTAGCAGGGGGCGACGCAGGGGTCGAGGATCCTAGCCAAATACCTCCTGTTATGTATGATTTCTGTTTTAGGCATGTGTTTGTGTCGTGGACTTGTGAAATTGCAAACCTAGCAACCTATTGTAATCTTGTGACAACCAAGATTGGTTTCGGGGTTTTGCTAATGAGTGCACATGCATTTACCTTTTTAAGGTCCAGATAAATGGTTTTTCTACGCACCCTATTGCATATGCATCTTAGAGGGTGTTTACCTGATATATAAGAAAAAGCTGAAACTAAAACATCATTTTCTCTTGAACGGCTTGTCAATATTAGCTGGAATTTTCCCTGCAAGAACAATCAATTAGCCGGTTTGCTGGGCAGTTAGCTAGAATCTAACTGGGTTGGTCACTGAATTATTGCTTATTTACTCAATTGTTTAAAAGTTATTATTGTTGTCAGAAATCAAACTCATAAGACTAGCTAGGACTGAACCAATTCCTCATAGTTAGAAAGCATGATCATGTATGATGTATAATATACGTGACCACGCCTAATTTGCAGTGAAGGCAATAGAGCAGGTTATAACCACATCATGAACACATATATTTCAGTTTTATTGTTTCTTTGTTGAACATTTTCGTCATCGGAATGAGAAAGTGGGTACACGTATGAGTCTAGTTTTCTTTGTTCCATCCTTAAATAAGTTATTATGTACATTATTAGCAATCAGTTCTATTATTTTCTTTATTGGTGCCTGTAATGTTATGAGACTTTCTTTGCATTTGTAGGTCACCCCGCCAGTATAAGCATGTTTTGGGTTTAGAACGTGTTATGCCCAGAACTGAGATAACAATGAACCTATGCAAGCAAGAGGTGTCAAGAGCTGCTCTCCTGGAAACATTTTACGACCACCTACTAATTTGTAAAGACACTGGGTTCAGCTTAGGCTTATATTGTCGTTGAAATCGTGTTGTTCAATTTGAGAAGACTACACCAAGCTACCCTATCGAACTATAGTGCAATTTCTTTGTGCAGTATAGACTATAGACTAATGCGATTCATTGCTGACACAACGATGTTGGCTGATCAAACGATGTTGGCTAACAATGGTGCAGTAGTCCAATACCACGCCTTGAAAAAGAAATTAGCGCTCATACAACGATGTTGGCTGATCGAGCAACAAAACAAATTAAGTGCTAAAATTCTCGAAGCAGAAAATCGAGACAACACCTTTAAGAAGAGAAAGAAAAACAGTGTGCAGACGACAATGTTGTTTGATCTAGTCAGAATTCTAAATCATGCTTTCGCCCGGAGAGCATAAAACTCAGACATTAACCGCTAATTATCGTCATTCACCTCTCTACCAGCATGCTCACATGGAACAAGCTGGCCAAAGAAGAATTATGCAAAAGAAAGGACGCTATCACTACATATGCTTCTTGTCACTTCCACATTAAGTTCTCATTCATGGTAGTCGTGGGTACTACAACAGTGCCTACCGACCATGCCATGATATACGTCACCCAAACACCATGACCCGTTTGTGCCAGGGAGGGAGCAGATGTGATAGCTCCTGCCGTGCTTTTCTTTGCGTGAGGCCAACTGCTGCCGTGCGTCTCGGACAGTCATTTCCGTTTTATCACTTTCACTCTCCTATGGTGCATAAATCAGCTATCCTATACTACAAAAGTTTTGGGGCAGTAACGTGATTCCTTTTTTATCTTTTAATTCATATAATCTCTAGAAAAATTCATGTACAAGTTCTATTAGTAACACACGTGATCAAGACGAAGATGCTATTTATGTAGTCTTTTTACCTTCCAAAAATCTATAAAGGGACATGCAGTATATATTGTTTTTCCTATGCAACGGTGCATAGAGGCAGAACCTACACTCCGGCATGTTCTATTACAATAACATATTAATTTGTAAAATTAAACCTGCAACCAAGTAGACAAGCCAGGACAAAATACCGACAACTGGTTACAACCACTGACGATCTTTATAAAAAAAAATGGTAGGCACAGTAAAATAATGTGTATAACGAATGACAAGCTTTACAGTACAATTGATTATAATTACAAATTGATAAGCACAACAAAGCATAATGAGAACTAATTTTGAAAACAATCGACAAGTTTTACGAGCCATACACCGTCAGCTTTCATGCTGCGGGCTCTGAAAAAGAGTATTTTCACTAAAGACAACTTGAAAAAAAGCGGTTGGGTCACTAGTGGAAAAACAGGCTTTCCGTCCAGCCCATAAGTCGCGAAGCTGTAGGAACCGCGACCAATGGGACCTTTAGTCGCGGTTCTGGAGGTGAACCGCGACCAAAGGCCTGGGCCTGGCGCTCGGTGGCCGGTGGTGCACGTGAGGGGCTTTAGTCGCGGTTGGCTGTGCCAACCGCGACTAAAGGTTTTCGGCACTTTTAGTCATGGTTATTCGCCAACCGCGACTAAAGCCCTCCCTATATATACCCATCCAGCAGCCAACACTTAGCCATTTGGAGCCATTCTCTTCACAAGTGGGTGTAGGTTTGCTTTTGGTTCCTCTTATGCACATAAGGTGTTTGATGAAATGCCCCAAGAGCATGAAACAAACATGACATGAAGTGTTGGAGCCACACTCTTCGATCGCGGTTAGCAACTTGATGAACCTTTGATGTGTCAATATGCATGTGTGTAGTTCATAACAAATGCATGATGGTTAATTATATATTTTATATTATAATAATGCAGATGAATCGGCAATGGATGTACGGTAACCGACTCTCCGTGAGTTCACTACGGGTTTGAAAGATTTCCTCGTAGTGGCTAATGCGAACAAGCGGGGGTTTTGTTATCTGTCCATGTGTTATCTGTAAGAATGAGAAGGGTTACTCTTCCTCAAGAGTTGTTCACATGCATCTGCTTGAAGGGTTTCATGCCAAGCTATAATTGTTGGACCAAGCATGGAGAAAGAGGGTTATAATGGAAGAAGATGAAGAAGGGATGATTTCATCGATGAAAGCTATCTTGCTCATTTCGGTGATACTTTCATGGAGGATTGAAGGTGAAGGGAAGGTGAAGAAGAGGCACGTGATGATCCCGCTGATGATCTTGGTCGGACCATTGCCGATGCACGGAGACGCCGCTGAAACCGAAAAGGAGAGGGAGAATTTGGATCGCATGTTAGAGGATCACGAAAGGCGCTGTACCCGGATGCGATGATGGTCGAAAAAGCTGGGCTGCACATCGGATTTGCTGAAATGGAAGGCAGAGGCAGGTGTAGCTGACTCGGCATTTGAAAACTTGCTGAAAATGTTGAAGAATATGTTTCCAAAGGATAACGAGTTGCCCGCCAAGACGTCTGAAGCAAAGAAGGTTGTCCGCCCTCTAGGTTTAGAGGTTACAAGATACATGCATGCATCAACGATCGCATCCTCTACCATGTGAATACGAGAATTTGAATGAATGCCCGGTATGCAATTGCATTGCGTTATAAGATCGAGTCGATGACCCCGGTGACGATGTTGAGGGCCGAAACCGTGAAGAGGGTTCCGCCAAGGTGATGTGGTATGCTCCTATAATACCACGGTTGAAACGTCTGCTCATGAACAAAAAGCATGCCAAGTTGTTGCGATGGCACAAAGAGAAACGTAAGTCGGACGGGAGTTGAGACACACCGCAGATGGAACGCAATGGAGAAAGATCGACGGATGGTTCACAGATTTTGCGGTGACGCAAGGAACATAAGATTTGCTCTAAGCACGGATGGCATGAATCCTTTTGGCGAGCGAGCTCCAGCCATAGCACTGCCCGTGACTCTATGCATCTACAACCTTCCTCCTTGGTTGTGCATGAAGCGGAAGTTCATTATGATGCCGGTGCTCATCCAAGGTCCGAAGCAACCCGCAACGACATCGATGTGTACCTAAGGCCATTAGTTGATGAACTTTTACAGCTGTGGGGTGGTGTCCGTGTGTGGGATGAGCACAAACAAGAGGAATTTGACCTCGGCGTTGCTTTTCGTAACCATCAACGATTGGCCTGCTCTTAGTAACCTTTCGGACTGTCAAATAAGGGATACAATGCATGCACGCACCGCTACATGAGACCGAAAGTGTACATTTGCCAAATTGTAAGAAGAACGTGTACCTTGGGCATCGTCGATTTCTTCCGAAAATTCATCCAGTAAGAAAGAAAGGCAAGCATTACAACGGCAAGGCAGATCACCGGCCGAAGCCTGCGGAACGCACTGGTGCTGAGGTATTTGATATGGTCAAGGATTTGAAAGTCATCTTTGGAAAGGGTCTGGCGGACAATCAGTTCGAAGGGAGCCGACGGGCACGCAGCCATGTGGAAGAAGAAATCTATATTCTGGGAGCTAGAATATTGGAAAATCCTAGAAGTCCGCTCTGCAATCGACGTGATGCACGTTACGAAGAATATTTGCGTGAACCTCCTAAGCTTCTTGGGCGTGTATGGGAAGACAAATGATACAAAGGAAGCACGGCAGACCAAAGAACGCTTGAAAGACCACGATGACCGCATCCGGAATGGTTTCAAGGTCGTGCCAGCCTACGCCTCGACCAAAGAAGAGAAGGTCATCTTTTTGAATGCCCGAGCAGTATGAAGGTCCCATCTGGATTCTCGCCCAATATAAAGGGAATAATAAACATGGCGGAGAAAAGTTCCAAAACTGAAGTCTCACGATCGCCACGTGATTATGACGCAATTGCTTCCGATTGCTTTGAGGGGCTCTGCCGGAAAATGTTCGATTAGCCATTGTGAAGCTATGTGCATTCCTCAATGCAATCTCTCGAAGGTAATCAATCCGAAGTTCTACCACGGTTACTGAACGATGTGATCCAATGTCTTGTCGGTTTCGAGTTGGTGTTCCGCCATCCTTCTTCAATATTATGACGCACCTCCTGGTTCACCTAGTCGAAGAGATTTCCGTTCTCGGTCCTGTATTTCTACACAATATGTTCCCCTTCGAGAGGTTCATGGGAGTATTAAAGAAATATGTTCAGTAACCGTGCTAGGCGAGAAGGAAGCATCGCCAAGGGCTATGGAAATGAGGAGGTAATTGAGTTTTGTGTTGACTTTGTTCTGACCTTAAGCCGATTGGTCTTCCTCGATCGCGCACGAGGGGAGACTAAGTGGAAAAGGCACGATCGGAAGGAAATCAACGATATGTATGGACGGCCATTCTCGATCAAGCACACCACCTTTGGTTGACCAATTCCAGCTTGGTGGCTCCGCACTTTGAGAAACACAAGAATATTTTACGCTCGGACAACCCGGGAAGCCTGAATCTGGATTAGGAAGGCCCACATGGAGACTTTCGCAGTTGGTTGAGAAAACATTTAATGAATGACAATGATGTTGTAGATCAATTTGTACATGTTGGCCAAGACACCATCTTCGACTATAACGACTTTCCAAGGGTACGAGATAAATGGGAATACATTTTACACGATCGCCCAAGATAAAAAGAGCACCAACCAAAACAGTGGTGTCCGCTTTGATGCAGCAACCGAGAATGGGCAAAAGGTCACATATTATGGTTACATAGAGGAGATATGGGAACTTGACTATGGACCCTCCTTTAAGGTCCCTTTGTTCCGGTGCAAATGGTTCAAGCTAACAGGAGGTGGGGTAAAGGTGGACCAGCAATACGGAATGACAATGGTGGATTTCAACAATCTTGGTTACCTTGACGAACCATTCGTCCTAGCGAAAGATGTCGCTCAGGTTTTCTATGTGAAGGACATGAGTAGCAAACCGAGGAAACGGAAAGATAAGAAAACGATCAGTACATCATGCGATGATCCAAAGCGCCACATTGTTCTTTCGGGGAAAAGAAACATCGTGGGAGTGGAGGACAAGATGACATGTCGGAAGATTATAATATGTTTGCTGAAATTCCGCCCTTCAAAGTGAACACCGACCCAAGCATTAAGTTAAATGATGAGGATGCTCCATGGATACGGCACAATCGTAAGCAAGCGAGGACACAAGGGAAGAATTGATGTGTAATAATTTATTGTACCAAACTTTGTATTTGGTCGATGAACTGAATGATGTATCAAACCTTTTGTCAAACCTTCAAGGGATTAGTTTTATTTTTCTGATTTTTTGATATATAATTGTATTTTAAGATTTTAAAATGAATTAGTTTTATTTTTCTGATTTTAAAAGGAAAAAGGAAGAAGAAGAAAGAAGGAAAAGGAAAAAAACAGAAGAAAAAACAGAAGAAAAAGGAAAAAAGAAGAAAAAAAACAAAGCAGAAGAAAAAAGAAAAACATAAGAAAAAAACAAACAGAAGAAAAACATAAGAAAAAAGGAAAAAGGAAGAAAGGAAGAAAAAAAGAAGAAAAACATAAGAAAAAAACAAACAGAAGAAAAACATAAGAAAAAAGGAAAAAGGAAGAAAGGAAGAAAAAAGAAGAAAAACAAGAAAAGGAAGAAACAAAGCAGAAGAAAAAAAGAAGAAAAAGGAAGAAAAACAAGAATTTAAAATGAATTAGTTTTATTTTCTGATTTTTTGATATATAATTGTATTTTTAAGATTTTAATAACATAAATAAATAAGTAATTAGAAACTTTAATAGCAAAAATAATTATCATAAAGTAAAATAAATAAGTAATTAGAAACAAAATAAAATAAAATAAATAAGTTTTTTGTTGTAAGTAGAAACAAAACAAAATAAATAAAGCAAAAATGAAAACAATACAAATTAAGCAGAAAACAATACAAATTAAAAAGAAAACAGAAAACAATACAAATTAAAAAGAAAACAGAAAACAGGCCTTTAGTCGCGGTTGTCGACGCGACCATGACTAAAGGTTACCCTTTAGTCGCGGATGGCGGACAAGCCGCGACTAAAGGGGGGGCTGAACGAAAAACACTTTAGTCGCGGTGGGAGGCAACCCGCGACTAAAGGTACCCTTTAGTCGCGGCTCTCGTCGCCAACCGCGACTAATGTTGTGGCCTATAAATACTCGTCTTCCTCGACCGCAACTCGTTTCGTCGCCCTCGCCCTCGGCCTTGAGCGCTGCCCAGCGCCGATCGACGCCGACGCCGACCTGGCAACGCCCCGACGCTGCAGAAGCCCTGCAGCGCCGCCGCCCCGTCCCGATGGCGCCGCCTCCGCCCGTTCTGCACTTGCCGCCGCCCGTGCCTACGCCCCCGCCGCCCGCCGCCCGCCGCCGCCGCCGCCGCCCGCCGCCGCCGCCCGCCTGCCCTTGCCGCCACCCCGCCCTTGCCCTTGCCGCGCCGCCCTGCCCTTACGCCCGCGCGCCGCCGCCGCCCGCCCGCCGCCCGCCCCCGCCCTTGCCCTTGCCCGCCGCCCGCCGCCCGCCGAAGCGCATTGCCCCGCCAGATTCCGTGCCCCGCGCCCTTGCATCCAGGAGATCAAGAGAAGAAAGAAAAGAAGAAAGAAGAAGAAGAAGAAGAAAGAAGAAGAAGAAGAAAAGGAAAAGGAAGAAGAAGAAAGAAGAAGAAAGAAGAAGAAAGGAAAAAGAAGAAGAAGAAAAGAAAAAAAAAGAAAAAGGAAGAAGAAGAAAAAGGAAAAAGGAAGAAGAAGAAAGAAGAAGAAAGAAGAAGAAAGGAAAAAGGAAGAAGAAGAAAGAAAAAAAGGAAAAGGAAGAAGAAGAAAAGGAAAAGGAAAAGGAATTTTTTTTTTTTTTTTTTTTTTGTTCTTTTAATTTTAACTAGTTTTAGTTTAACAAGAACGGTAAATAACTTAAAACCCTAAACCCCAAAAACAAAAACAACAGAAAACCGCCAAAGAAAAACAAAAAGGAAAAAGGAAGAAGAAGAAAGAAGAAGAAAGAAGAAGAAAGGAAAAGGAAGAAGAAGAAAGAAAAGAAAAGGAAAAGGAAGAAGAAGAAAAGGAAAAGGAAAAGGAATTTTTTTTTTTTTTTTTTTTTTGTTCTTTTAATTTTAACTAGTTTTAGTTTAACAAAAGCGGTAAACAACTTAAAACCCTAAACCCCAAAACAAAAACAACAGAAAACCGCCAAAGAAAACCGCCAACTTAAAACCCTAAACCCTAAACCCGCCCGTCTTGCGCTCATCGCGACACCCTCTCCCACCCTTCCTCGCCCCTCCTTTTGCCACCGCCCTTTCGCCACCGCCACCGCCACCGCCCCTTCTTCACTTAATTAATTTGTTTTTACTACATGTTTTCAGGATGACATAATGTCGGACGATAGAGTGACCGATTATGGACAACTATGATCCGGACGGTGAAGCACATATGTTCGCATCATAAACGGCGATATTCAATATGTGCCGACCGGAGAAGAAGAAGATGATATCTCTTCTTATCCGAACCTTGACGGTGAAGATGAAGGCGCGTCAAGAAGATGATGTCAAGAAACGCCGATAAACGCACGATCTTCAAATGGAAGTAGCAACCACCTCCGCGCCGAGGTATATATATACATTGAGCCTCGGTGATACAAACTAACCGATTTGAATAAATATGTGTACTAACGCGACTCTCTTTCTTATTTTAGCCCTCGGCGGATCGTCAAAACAATCGAGTACGCCGTCGTCAAAGTGGTGCAACCAGACGATGAAACCGGAGAAACATGCACAATCCAGGTTGTCGACTTTGCAACCGGCGAGCAGCTGGAGCCCGCAAGAACGCCACCAAGTTTATCAGCCAATGCGGAGCCATTGTTAGAGACAACGTCTCGATCACCGCCCAGAGTGGAATGAGCCAAAGAAGGCACGAATTGATGGTTTCACTTTTGTCGATAAGAGAACAAAAAAGATTGCATCAAGAAGCTTATGGAACATTTCGTTCTACCTCCGAATACAACAAATTCGATGAGGAGGGTAACAAGATTGAGGAAAACAAGGAGAGGAGGAGGAAAGTCAAACAGTTCGCTCTTCATAAGATGGCCGACGATTCGAAATTCAAGCAAAATCTAGCCCGTGACTTTGTCAAGCGAACAAGACTCGGATTTCAGAGGACAATATGAGAAACTGAAAGATGATGGCCAGAATTTGTGAAGCAAAAGAAATCGGAGCAGTTCCTTCAAATATCGAAACAAAATAAGGAAAATGCGGCTAAGAAGGAGTACAATCATGTTATGGGGCCAGGAGGATATCGCATTTGGGTGCCTAGGTTCGAGAAGATGGAGAACGAAATGAGGGCGCGAGAATCCGTCCAGCACGGAGGATGGGACCCAAGGGCCAAAAGCTGGTGGTACGGGCATGGGGAACGCTCAACCCGGAGAGGGGAGTGTGTTTACGAGGCAAATTAATTAAACCCACCCAAGCCCTTATTGACGCAATGAAGGCTGCTCAAGAGGGAAGATCAAGTTCAACAGAGAGAACGACGCTACGACAAAAGCCCTCGGGAATCCTGAACACGGAGGACGTGTACGAGGCATGGGGCACATTCCGTGGAAAATAGGGTTCCCCGAACGATGACCCGACGGTTCTGAAGCCGTAAGAGAAAGATGGATCGGGAAGCAGATGTTGTGGCGCGGTTGGCATCGAAATGGAAGTGATGAAGAAAACCATGAGTGTACTAGTAGCGAAAGAGATTCAGCTCGGGTGCAGCATGAAGATCATCCGGCGGATCTCGGAAGCCAGCAGCGAGAAGCAGCGTGGCTTCCACGGAGGCCCCACCGGCTGGTGCAGATGCACCGACGATCGAAATTACTGCACGGAGCCTCGGTGGTCGAAATTACTGCACGGAGCCTCCTCGCTACCCGTGGGCGATATAAAGGAGATGAAAGAATGTCATCTCAGATTATCCTATCGGGAACATTTCCATGAAGGTAGCCATCGGCGATGCTTTACCATGTTTACTCGAGCACTCCACCACAACAACCCCATTAAAGATGGCTATGCTCGTGTCACGGTGGAGGACATAGTCCAAGGGTTTGAGGACTGGAGATTGAAATTGCTACACCAAGGGGAGAAAAGACTTGAAGATGTCAAGCGCCATTACATTCTATGGCAAAAGAAGTTTATCAAGTTTCAGCGAGGCGCCAAGGACAACAAGTCCACCCCCCACGGTGGTGGTGGTGGCGGTGGCGGTGGTGGTGGTGGTGGTGGTGGTGGCGGTTCACCTACACCTCCGCCACATCAGCCGACGCCACCCCCAGCCCACAACGTCCGGCGGTGATCATCCGCCGCCCCAGTCCTCGTCCGCGGGTGATCGACGCCGCCCCAATCCACCTATGGCAAAGAAGCGAAGAAGTCTCGAGTATTAACCCGGACCCTTATGTACCTAAGACCACAAAGGTACGGAGCCATCATCAAGCCTCTCCCACAAGGCCTTGGGAACGAGTGCCGAGGAAGTCGACGCTGGCGCGATCGCTGATTTGGAGAAATGGAAGGCGGACTGCAAGAAGAAAAGAGAGCCCGAGCCCAAGCCAGATTTTTCGATCAAGAAAAGAAGTGGGCTAAGTCATTTTGAGCACACCGTCCCAAGCCGCCAAGAATCTGCCTACCGACTATGCACGTGAACTTAAAAGGCAGGCACTCATGTTCAAGGAGAACAAAGAGCGGAGAAGGCCGAAGTATAAAAAGCGGAAACAAGTTGCCCAGCTCGGGAACAAAGTAAACAATCGATTGCCCGCTTATAGTGGAAGCCTTCGTCCGGATGCCCCGAGATCATACAAGCTGCGGCAGACAGGATTGATGTAACGAGTGCGAGAACAAGCGCCAACTTAGGTATTACTCTTCGTGAACTATTAGACCTTGATGAGTTGCCAGTGAAGGAGGTAGTAATTACATATGTCAAGAATGGGCCTCTCGTCGAGCCTGCGCAGAGAAAAGGATCTACCGACCAAATGAAACGTCTGCTGAATTGGTACAAGGGTTACATAAAATTAAAAACGCCAAAGATTATATTTATGCGGAAGTTAGACATGAGCATCACTTCAAACATTACTATGTACAAGTTGAACTGAGTGAATTGTTCCAGCTTTTCAATCTGCTGAGCTCGACAAATCTATCATCGGTTGCTACATTACGTAAGTGATTTATTAATTTCTACCCCATCTCGTTCATATTGCCTGCACTATATATATGTCCTAACTATATTGTTGTGTCCTCTATTATACATGCAGAATGAAGAAAAGGAATGCGAGTAAGGAACATCCATGATGTTGGGTTCATTGACCCACACATCGTTAATGATATTGTGTTGAAGCATTACCCCGACGACGTGGAGGCGGACACTGTGGCGTTTCTTACAAAGCAGGAACTCAAAAGTGATATTCTATTTCCTTACCATTTTGGGTGAGTGTTTCATCTTGAGCACATTCTCTTTTGTTTACTCCATGCATGGTATGTGGCCGCTAATCGATGAGTTATGCATGACGTCTTGTGCATGTATCGTGTCCGCAGGTTCCTTTGGATTCGCTAGTAATTAAAGTTAACACCTCGTAATGTCTCGCCCACGACTCTCGGATAAGGATCCAAAGCTTTGGGCCGACATCGAAAAATGCTGCGAAGTAATTATTTTCATTCATTTGCGCTCTATATCGATCGGCCTATTTCGTTCATTTCCTAATATCAAGTAACTAATAACTCTCTTGTTCATTTAATTTTCTTTGCCTCGTAGGGTTTGGAGACGGTTCGTAGATACAAAGGTCGGTGAATTCAAAAAGAGCTAGAATTCAAAAGGGTAAAGACTAAGATGGGGATATTCAGCCACCGTTGACCAATCTATGTGCATACTTTGTTCGTGAGATGATCCGAGATACACCTCTCGAGCGGGTTGATCCGAGTGATACCAATGCTCGGAGGAATAACCTCCGTGGACGCTTAGTCCGTAAGCTCGCTTCCCACCACTTCAAGAGGAACTAGCTGGATGGTTCTGCAGGGAAGTCCTCCATCCTAAAGGAGAACACTATCACGAGGACGAAGAACTTTATATGGATTAAATCATGTATGGAAACTTGTTCAAAATTGTATATGGTCATCCGATGATATTGAATATATATTGTATATTCCTCTTGAATTCTTTTTGGTTCTAATTTCAAATTTATTTGAAATTGTACATTCATATGCATGTATGTAGTACCGTAGAATATATGAAACTCCTTCAAAATTAAAATAAAGCACAAAAGAAATAAAACAAAACAAATTAAACAGAAAACAGGTTTAGGGGGGGGGGCTAAAACCCTAAACTCTGGCGGCCTTTAGTCGCGGTTGGCGAAGAACCGCGACTAAAGGTCCTCCGCCTGACGACGGCCGCTGGCGCCCACGTGGGACGGGCCTTTAGTCGCGGTTCTTAAGCAGCCGCGACTAAAGGTGGTGGGCTTTAGTCGCTTTGCTGGTCGCGATTCTTGCAGCCGCGACTAATGGCAGTTGCGAACCGCGACCAAAGGCCTTTTTTCCACCAGTGGGTGTAGATAAAGCCTGCCCATTGTGTGGCATGGATGAATCTATCAATCACTTGTTTTTGCAATGTTCTGTTTCCAGAATGATATGGAATATATTAACATGTGCTTTCAATTTTTGACTGTTGTGCAATATAATTTGCATGATTTTTTATGGAATATATTAACATGTGATTTCAATTTTTGACTGTTGTGCCATATAATTTGCATGATTTGTTTGATGTGGATTAGGAAATTTGATTAAAAATGTTAAACACATAATTTTATTTTATTTTAAAACGAAGGCAAAAGCTTTGCCTTTTTTCATTAATTAAGAAGAAGAGAGTTGCCCAGTTAATTAAGGATAACCGGGCGAAAACCGATACAAACAGGACTAAACCTTCTCGTTGTCACGACGCACCCAGAGCCACACCCATACACGCCAACATGGCACACACAACAGAAGATGCCCAGCACCACGCACCACAATAGCCATCCCACAACTTCAAACGGACTACTCCCAAAATAAGAGACACCGGAGCAAGAAACGCATCGTTGATACTAACATCTTGCAAGGGTTGTCACATTGCCCAAGGAGGGATTTACCACTTGGTTGACATAATCGACCTTCTTCTCATTCACAAGGCGATTCAAACCTTGGATGACTGAAGGCATGACAAGGAGACCTCTGACAAGCTCGGTGAACTCATGAAAATTGGCATCATGCGTAGTCATCAAACTGCAACCCTTTCCAACAACCCACGCATCATCAGAGCCAGTAGGAGCAAGGTTGATCTCATCAGCCACCTTGCCAATGGAGACCATCTTGTGGAGACCTGTAGGCGATAGAGCACAAGGCTCGACGGGCTCAAATAACACTGATGGCATCAACCGAACACAACCGATCTTGTCCACAACATCATGGTACCCATCTTCTACCTCCAATGGCGGTTGCACTGTCGGCAATGGGCCATCAACGACGCTATCCAAGGAGCAAGCTCCCCCTAAGGTTGGGCTCAACCCCTGCACACCATCTGACACCTCAGCCCTCTCTAACAATATGGTTGCACGTGCCAACCACGAGCACAAAGAGTCCTCTAACACACTTAGAGGGCGGAATGCCAACTCCAACATGCCTTGCAGTTCAGCACCAAGAGAAGAAGATGAAGCGTCAGGAGACCTTGAAGCTGAGTCATGCCCGGCGCAACCTTTGCTAGTAGCATCAACCGCCATCGCAGAACCAGGTGCTTGGGCGTGCATAGCAGGAGCAACAATGGAAGCCCAGGAGCGTCCACTCATGGGAGGGCATGGCGGGGCTGGAGGGGCTAGCACACAGCGACCAAGAGATCTACTGGTAGGATGATGAAGACGACAATCCCGTTCGCAGTGCCCAGAACGGAGGCAGGAGAGACATCTCACCGGATCACGGCAAGAGGCAGCTCGGCGGTCAGGAGCCAAACAACGGAAGCACCGACCGCGCGTTCTCCTACGAAAAGCAGCGGCTTGAACAAGCCTCGCATCGAGCATTGCAGAGGGTCCGGAATGGTTGCAATTTCAGATGTTTTCTGAACCATTTGGAGGTTGAGAAACAGTGCTGCTTTTTGATGATATGAAGCTGAATGACCCTAATGTTCCTGTTAACATGATTAGTGGGTAGTTTATGATTGAATGATTTTGCAGAAGAAGGTAGAAAATAAGTGCATGGCTGGTGAATGAGGGTGAGCAGAATGAAGGCGAGCTGAAGCTGTTGCTGGTTTTCCCTACTATGCTAGTTGTTTACTGCTTTCGCAACTCCAAATGAATTTAGCTAAAGAGCAATGAAAAAATATATGTTCGGTATTCTCAAGCGCGCCACATAACTCACATCTATTAGAGCCCGGCCCGTTCCTCTTCTTAATTTGACCAGCCGCAGGGAGTTTACGACGGAAAGCTTGCCATAGGAAGATTTTAATCTTAGGAGGAATGCGAGCTAACCAGATATCCTTAAACTTAGCAGAGCGGCCGCCGGTGATAAGTTTTGAGTACGCCGATTTAACAGAGAAACGCCCCGAGGAAGAATGGGGCCAAACAATGGAGTCCTCTTCCTCCGAAAGCAAGGGGAAGCAGGCAGTAAGGTGCTGCCAATCTTCCAACTCCACAGGGGAAAGAGAACGCCAAAAATCTAAAACCCAGCCCTGAACCAAGAGCTCAAAGATAGAGATCTTGGGATCAGCACAAAATGAGAACAAAGTCGGATAGGCAACCGCAAGCGTGGTATCCCCTACCCACGAGTCTAACCAAAAACGAGTAGATTTACCATTCCGGACTACAAATTTAACAAGAGATAGGAAAATCGGTCGAACTTTAACAAGCTGATGCCAGAATTGAGAACCACCAGAAGAGGGGGCGAACATAGGGCTCGAGGAAGGGAAGTATTTAGCTTTGAGAAGAGAAAGCCAAGTAGGACGATCCTCAAGGTACATTATCTTCCACCACCATTTTAACATAAGGCACTTGTTCATGACCAGAGTATTTATGATGCCAAGGCCCCCCATGTTCTTAGGTCTACAAATGAGGTCCCACTTAACCATCCTATATTTGCGTTTATTATCGGAGGAATTCCAATAAAAAGCACCCCTGTGCTTGTCGAAACCAGTGTGTATCCCTCCGGACAGTAGATAGAAGCCCATTAGAAACATCGGAAGGGAGGAGAGGCACGAGTTAGTAAGGGCAACCTTGCCCGCCTGAGAGTTATAGCGGCCTCTCCACGGCAAAACTCTATTGCCAACTTTAGTCACTGCCGGGGCGAAATCTTTTGCCAATAGCTTGGGGAAATATTTGAGAGGGTAAGACCCAAGAGAGCAATTCAGAAGATGTGCCACCCGCTGAGCTTCCGAATCAGACACCCCAGTAACAATGACCACGCTCTTAGAGAAGTTAATTTTAAGACCCGAAAGAGCTTCGAAGCATAGGAGAAGAAATTTCAAATTCGTGAGGCTGCTCTCATTAAGTTCAACCATAATGATGGTATCGTCCGCATACTGGAGGTGAGTGATGCCATTAGGGATAAGGTGAGAGCTAACAGGTGAAATGTGTCCAGCAGACGCAGCACGAGAAATGATATGAGATAAAGCATCGGCTACAAAATTAAAAAGCAACGGGGATGCCGGATCCCCTTGTCTAAGGCCCCTACTATTAGCAAAAAAGTTACTAGTTTGACCATTAGCAGCCACAGCCGTGTGCCCACCGGAGACAAGCTGCATCAGGCGGTGCACCACCGAACCCTCGAAGCCCTTAGCCAGCAGAACTTGGCGGAGGAAACTCCAACTCACCGAGTCATACGCCTTTTCGAAATCAAGCTTAAGAACCACGGCCTTAGTGCCCTTAATGCACAGATCATGAATTATCTCATGTAAGCAAAGCACCCCGTCCAAGATGAATCTCCCCTTTATGAACACAGATTGGAAAGGGCTAATGACCTGATGGGCTATCGGAGAAACCCTAGTAGCCATGCCCTTAGTAGGAATCTTCACAAATTTGTTAATCAAAGCAATGGGTCTAAACTGGGAGATCAAGTCAGCACCTTTGACCTTAGGGATGAGGGTGAGTACCGCATAGTTGAGTCTCGAGATGTCAACAGTTCCCAGCCAAAACCCTTGTGTAATAGCCTTAATGAGGCCTTTTAACTGAGGCCAGAATTGTCGGAAGAAAGGAATGGAGAAGCCGTCAGGTCCTGAAGCCGCATTAGAGTTAGCAAAATGAATCGTCTCGAAAATTTCCTCTTCAGAAGGGGGAATCAACAGACTATCATTTTCAGCGCTCGAAATCTGTTCGAGAGGAGACCAGAAGGACGGTGCTAACCTAAAACCCAGCTCAGGTTTCGCCGCTAATAGGTTAAAGAAGAATTGAACCGCATGGCGCAGAATCACCGAAGGGTCAGATACCCTGACGCCATCAATAAGGAGGCTATCAATCAGACATCTCCGACGTCTACCATTTGCAATAGCGAAGAAATAGGCCGTGGGCGAGTCACCCTTTAAAGTCCAGTTGATAGTGCCTCTCTGCCTCCAGTACACTTCCTCCTGCCGATGAATACCCAAGAAAGCCTCTTCTAAGCCATAACGGATCTGCCATTCGGCCACGGACAGACCAGAAATATCCACGCGATCGTCAAGCTCGCCAATTTGAGTAGCCGACCTAGCTTTGTCTCGCCTTGACTTAGCATAGTGATTTTTGGACCAACCTCTAAGGAATCTATGAAGAAAATAGGAGCATTGATGCCAGTCATCCATCGGGCCAAAAGAGCGGCGATTAGAAGATAGGAAAGCCGAGATCTTTTGCGCCAATAAGTCAGTGAAGCCCTCCACTTGTAGCCAGGAAGCATCGAACTGGAACCTCGGGAAACCAACCGAGCGCGAGCCATCGTCAAGAATCAGGGGGGCGTGATCAAAACCCACAATGGCAAGAGCTTTGAGACTCACACGAGGAAACATCGAATCTCAACTAGGACATAAAAAAACCCTATCAAGGACAGAGCGAATGGGGGAGATTTGGCGGTTAGTCCAAGTGTAACGGGCCCCAACCCTAGGAATTTCACGAATAGCCGTGTCCCTAATGAAAGCATTGAAGGCATCAGCCAGAGGCCAAGAAAAATTAGAGGAGCTCTTATCAGAAGGATACCGCATCAAATTAAAATCACCCCCAATCAGGAGAGGCAGCTGACAGGATTCAATTTTATTACTAAGTTCTTCCAGAAAAATGTATGACATTGAGTGGTCAGCCGGACCATAGACCACCATGATTTCTAGTAAAGAGTTGAGAGTTCGATGAGATACCACCGTGCTAGCCCAAAAGATGCCATGGTCAAAAGCAACAAAATCGAAAACATCTTTTTTGGTACCAAGGAGAATACCACCCGAATGTCCAGCAGAGGCCACAAAGTTCCAATTAAATCTATCTATCCCAGCAACAGCCGAGAGTTCGCTAGGGGAGAAAGATGATTTGAGAGTCTCGACAAGGCCAATAAAATCAACATTTTCAGAACGCACCAGATCTTTAGGCTGGTCCCTACGCCCCCTAGCGCCGAAACCTCTAATGTTCCAGAATAAGGCCTTCATCTGAAGGATAAGTTTTTAATTCTAAGACTCAACCTGCTCGGAGCCTTGCAGGGTTTAGCACGTCTCCCAGCCCCACGTTTAGGAACCACCGGGGAAGCCTGACACCTGTCATCCCCCCTCATCCCCACCGGCCACAACCAGTGGGGCATTCGAACCCACCCCAGCCTCCTTAGCTTTAGCAATGTCAGCCTGAGCTAATTCATTAGCCCTAATAATACCAAGTAAAGAAGCAGGGGAACCCACATTAGAATCTAAGCAAATGCCCACATCATCTAAAATCTTAAGCAAATGATCATCAGATTGCGACGGAAGAACTAAATGAACAGGGGAGTGAATAGCGGGGAGGGAAGAGGAGGGGACTGGACGCGAACCTGAAGGAGGTAGATCCCGAGCCGCAGCGCGTCGAGCAGCCCGATCAGCCACCCGCTCGCCGATGTTGGAGACGCGGCCACTCTTGTGAGCAGTGGAGGCAGGCGAACGCACAGGCGCAGGGAGAGCACAGCTGGGAGAAGCCGCAGCAGAAGACGAGCCCGAGGCCGTACCCAAGTCAGCATCGAGCCTGCGGCAGAGCCCAGCCGCAGACTGCCTAGAATTGCCAGAAGCCCTGCTCTTTGCTGAATACTTCCTGACCGACGACTTCTTCTTCTTCTTGGACGCAGATGGGCCAGCCGGGGGCAAATCTTCAATGCTAGAAAGGGAAGGTGAGGCAAGGCGGGCAGGAAGATTAGAACACACCGCCGAGAATGGTGTGCCCTTTGCCCCACCCGAGGCCGCATCCCCCCCACCCAAGTCAGGCATCGAGTCATGAGCCCCCCGGCCAGCCGGAGCATTTTCCTTCAGCAGATCCTAGTCTTCGGGGGATAGCCCATCCCACTCCGACTGGGTAAAGTGATGATCAGCACCATGCATAGAGTCGTCTGGGCATCCGTCCCCATCTTTGCTCTTGTCGTCATTGCCGGAGGCCGGGGGTGGAGGGGGAGGAGGAGGCGACACCGGGCCCGGGGCTCCCTCCACCCGAACCCGAAGCCGAAAACCACCAGCCGCAGGGAAGACATCAATGGAGCCACGGATACAAAGAAGATCCACACACCAGACCCGGAGACGAGCCGGCCCAAGGATGGCCAGAGACTCTTGATCCACCTCAATAGGCTTGCCGATGAGAACACTGAATGCTATCAGAAACGCCGTGGTGCGCACGTTAGGAGGAACATCTTCAACCAGCACCCAAACATCAGACAGGGAGGAGATAGCCTTGGACCCATTGGAAGCAGCTTTGACCGAAACTACCAGTTGATTCAAAGGAAGCGTGAAGCTAGAACAGGAGGAAATCATGCGAAGACTTTCTTTGAAAGGGAATATCGCAGCAAACTCGAAATCAAAAAGTTGGCGGATTTGCCAATCCCACCCTCCCTCATCCGACAGCCGAAGCTCATCAAGAAGAACCTGAGGAGAGATGCGTTTAGACTGGACAGAGATGATGCCAACGTTGGACAGCGAAGGAATATGAGCTGCCTCAGGGACCTCCCTGTCTAAGGCAAAAAAAGAAAATCCAGGAAGGCCAAGACCATAGTGAACGAAAGCAGGAGGTTTGAGACGGTTTTGACAGTCCACCATGAGGTGGCCGTCTTCCCTGCATATGAGGCAGAAGGGAGGGTTTTCACATCGAGACTGGAAGTGGCCAGGGCGATGACAAGCGAAGCAGGTGAGGATGGGGTTGGAGACCTGAGATTGCGGAGGGATGACCCATCTTTCACTCTCACAAAATATTTTGGAGTTTGTGCTACAGCCGGCTGTAAGTTTACAGTCCGCTTACGTTACCCTATTATACTTGATCTAAGCTGGCTAGCGCTGGCTCCCTTGAAAAGCTGGCCAGCGAGCTTCCGAACAGGGCCGACTTCAAAGAGGAAGCTCCTTTTCTTTTTTACAAAAAAAGTACTTCTCTGTCTAGCATGTGAGATGTTTTCTGAATTTCTCTTGAATAGGGTTGAATTAATAGACCATTCTTCATGCGCTCCTCATGTGCTGGCAGCCCCAAACAGTTGTCCTGGAAACCAACCTTGTGAATATGCGTGAGAAACTGCGCGCTGGGTGTCACATTACAGACAAGGCCAAAGGCCAAATGACACGAGCTAGCGTGAATGCAACACATTAATTCTTGGTGATAACGTGAAATGAAGAGACTTCCTAAGAGGCTCAATTGAACCGTACGGGGTAGTTTCGATCGAGCCTGACGATGCTGACCTGCACGACGATGTCATGACGAACAAACCCACGCATGCAAAACGCAGTTTACAGCGCATGAGCATATACCGGGGGAACAAAACTGACTGGGTTCGTCTCTTTCACGAGCTGTAAGGAGCAGATACCAATGCTCCCCACCTTATAATATCTACTAATGCAATTGTGGACAGTCGTTAGTTTATGCTATATACACAGCCCATGACAAGATCAAATAGGAACTTTGATTGGATTACCACAAACGCAGGTATATGTTGGCGTCGCTATCCCCGCCCGCCAGGCCTTCACCGTCCAGCATGAAGCCAGTGCAAAAACGGCTACAGGTCGCCGCGTCCCAAGCTTCGAATCTATTTATAACCGGAATTTCGACACCCAAAACCTGAGCTGAGCTCGAATTCATTTGTGCCTAGCTGAAAGCAATACACCCAAATAATTCCCGCGCGCTATACTGCATGCGGCGGCCAGCAGCAGCTGCTCTGCGTTTCACAGCCGCGCGCGGTCGCCATGCATGCCGACCCTAAGTCCGTCCAAGGTTTAACTTCAAGCTCATGCATGTCGGCGTACCGCTGAAAACCCAACCTTCCGATGTAGTATACGAAAGTAGCGGTCGTCGTGTTTTCCTGACCGCTACCGTTCGGTCTACCATAGGTACAAGTGCCACTGCCACTGCTTATGCTGTACGTGCAATCATCAGTATCAGTCAGATGGTGATGCATGCATCGTCGACTACCTCTACGTCAAATCTCTGTACGTCTACAATTGTGTTGTTCATCAGCTGACGGGCGGGAAGGCGTCCTTGCATGTGCCGGCATGGTGGAGAACCCACGCCATCATCCACGGCGACATCACGCCGTGCAATGTGTTGCTGGAATACACCGTCTAACTTAATTTTACAAACAGTTTTAATTAGCTAAGAGCTACTGAGCGAGTAAAATGACCGGTGCATCGCTTCCACACTTACCCGGGACAGATCCTAGCCGCAGATGCGTATGCTTCGTTAAGCTCCAGCATAATCTTCATTTCTCTTAAATACAGTTATTATCTAGTAGGTCTGCGTAAGATACACGTACATACAGAGGGAGACAGACACTACATATACTGCATACGAAACCCAGACCTACATACATGTACACATGTTCAACACGTATCATTGCGCATTGATAGAAAAAGGATATAAAGTTTGACTTTATAGAGACCTGATATGCGGAGTAAAGAAAAATGAAGGGAGTACTTCAGTGGGTTTTGAGTCTCTTACTTCAGCATCGCTAACCGACCGGGCTTCCACGGCTAGTTATGATCCATACAACTGTAATTCTGAATACCCTAGAAGAAGGTGTGATTCTACTACTTTTTTAAGGGAGCTGCTATTTTTATTTATTTTTTGCGTCGAATGCTGTAATCATATAGCGACAAGGAATTAAGGGTTGATGCCGTCACTGTATTCATCCTTGGAACTTCTTTCGGCTTCTTCCAGGAACTGAGAGAGGACAGGCAGAAATACGGAGAGAAAGAGAGCGAGGAAACTTCTTGGGCGGATCAGCAAGACAGCAACAAGCAAAACACTTCGCCGAGGAGCTAGCATTTCTATATTGTTGTACACGTACGACTGAGGGGGACACAATCTCAGCTTTGTTCCGAACGTCCACATCCGGGCATCTCTATGCTCTGTGCATGGATAGGAAGGCTTGTTTTTATGAGAAATTATATTCTAACATGCACCTGATATATGGTGTATGGGTCCATCGTCCATAGTTCTTTTGAGATCCTTGTTATGTTTTCTGATTTTGCCAAAGTTGTGTCTTCTTCCAAAGTATTACATTAGGGTTTTCTTATTTCAAAGTGTCCCGTAATGTCTCGTAGTGTACTAGTAGATCCGTTGTGAAACAAATGCGCTCTTATTGCTGCTACACTATGAAACGTTATGATACGTTTAAAAAATCAACCTAAACATTATGTAATACTTTGAAAGGAGATAAATTTTGTAAACATCAGCTAAATCTTACAGCAATGGCCGAAGGTGGATGCACGGACAATATATCTTGTCCATTGCAGAAAAATCACTCTCCAAATTTTGTAGCTTGTTATTGATCACATTCAAATGTCTAGTTTTTCATAATTAAAAATGGACCAGAAAGACACAGAAACCCAAAATAAAATCAATCTGGTGAAAACAAAAAAGAATGGCATGCATCTGAAAGAAATGATGGACGCTGCATGCATGCAGGGTATATCAAGTGCAACATAGAAAAGTCACTCTCCAAATTGCGTAGCTTGTAATTAATCCCAGTTGATTAATAGTTTTTCATAAAGTTGGTCCACAAAGTTCTCCTTTTAGAAGATAGGAAATCCCAAAAAATGAATAAAATAATTTTTGCAAAAACCAGAAAATGTGGTCTGGACCTCAAAGCAATGAGGGATGGTGGTTGTATGCACGGTATATCATGTGCATTGTAGAAATATCACCCTCCAAATTTTGTAGCTTGTAATTGATCCCAGCAGAATTCTAGTTTACCATACAGTTGAATTGAAAAGTCACTCCTTTCCAAACGATAGGAAAGCAACACAAAACTGAAAATGGACAAATTTTGCAACACAAAAAAGGAAAGGTGCGACAGCTCCTAAGGTGCAGGGGCACCCTCATGAACAGTAACTTCAAAACAATATGAAAAAAAATCGAAAAAAATGAAATTTTGGGGGGATCAAATATGATCAAAAATTTGATGTTCTTGCAAATTTTCAGCCAGAAATAACACTCGAGGAGCCCTCACAAAAAACAATTACTGCTCAAAACTACACATAACTGTGAACACTGTTTTTTTTTTTGTGAGGGCTCCACGAATATTTTTTTATGCTAAAACTTTGCATGAACATTGAATGCTTGGTCATATTTGATCGCCAAAAGTTTCAATTTTTTTTCATTTTTTCAATATTGTTTTGCATTTACTGTTCATGAGAGTGCCCCTCCACCCGGGAGCTGAAAGTCCAGTCTCAAACAAAAAAAGGTGGCATGGATTTCAAAGCAATGACGAGCGGATGCATGCCAACTATATCATATGGTAGAAAAACTACTCTCCAAGTTTATAGATTTTTTTTAAACATGCCCGACTTTATTCACTCCAAATTTTATAGTGTGCATTTGATACTAGCAGATTCCTAGTTTTTTAGTGAAGTTGGGCCAAAATGCCATTCCTTTATAAAATAGCAATCCATAGAAAACCAAAACAAGAAATATTTTGCCCAAATACAGAAAAGGTGGCATGGATCTCACAGCAATCACTAGTGTAGAAAACCTAGCAATGGCGTGGGCAAAACGGTCTTGCTGACGTGGACACCCGATGCCATCAATATGACGCCATTGTTAAAAAACAATGGTGGTGTTGGAGCCCACATTAGCAGTATTTCACATACTAATGGCGTGACATGTGTCAAACATTAGCAAAATGATTTTTCGCTAATTAAAAAATCTATATGCATTTAAACCATCAACTAGTTTAAGATGTAATGTTGCATCAACTAGTTCAACTCCAAAAAACTACATAGGTACTCATCAACTTAATTTGTTCAACTCAAAACTACATAGGGTACTCATCAACTTAACTAGTTCAACTTCACAAAACTACATCATCTTCCTAAGCAAGCCTGGTAGTTGGTCGATCATATTTCTTGATCTAAGATTAATTTCAACTGACGAATCTTGTGTCTACCGTTCTCTCCATCTTTTTTTAAATGAGCTACCTTCATCTTAAGCGCATTCCTCTCGGCCCTAAGGAGTTTTTTCTCATTCTTCAGCTTATCCCTCTCCTCGATCAGCCGATCTCTCTCGTCCCTCATCTTAACAGCTTTCTTGAAGAGATCAACCTTCTTGTTCAGCAGTTGACCTTTCTCCGCCGTCAGCAAGGGATTCACCTCCTGCAGGGCCTTGATGGTATATTGATGAGACTCTAAGAGCTCGCGGTTGAGCATCTCCACATCATATACCTCCTCCTGGTTGCCTCCAACATTGGCCATGACAAGTCAGCGCCAATTACAAAATAATGACATATATGTTCTTAAACAGCTTGGACTATATGAAGTTTAGTACCAATTCATGTCACTATACCATGCATTTGTCAATTGAACTATATATGACAACAATATGCATAGCTTTGGCAAACAAAAGAAACTAGGCCAACTAGTGCAATGCTAAACTGAGCAGCCATGCCAAGTTGCTAACTTTAGTTTCTATTAACAATCGTTCGTCATGTTTTAGAAAACCATTGACTAGTTTATAGGAGTTCATCTTATTTATTCCAAATATTCCAGACTACATTGCCAAAGTTGAACTTGAATTTATATGAATGAACAAGTAGTGAACAAATATTTCCTTGTTGTATCAAGACAACACACTCAGCGAACTGGCAAACTAATAAACAAGTACATATTGACATCTATGTTCTTAAACAGCTTGGATGAGTGATCATGTTGACAGACTACCAACCCTAGTTGACTAGTGGTCAAGCCATACAATCGGATAATCTTGATGAAGCATATATATAGACAGAATTTCTACCTCGCCATCCACGAGCAACGGGACATAAGGTGGAGGAAGATTTCTGCTAAAAAAATCTACCCAAAGTAGAAAATTGGTTTCTACACTACACTAATAAATCAATTTTGATTAAGTATAATCAGATACTACACTACAAAATCTAATTCTACACTACCAATTTTATACACAATTAAACCAAATCCACGGTTTCCATGGATTCCATGTCATCGCGGACGAGGGTGATGCTAGGGGAGGGGAAGAAGATGCGCAGGGGGAGGGGATCTCGCCTGTTGACACCGAGGTGGCGGCGGTGGCGCTGGTCCAGCGGCAACGAGGCGCATGGTTGGGAGGTGGCAGCGGCGGCGCTAGTCGAGAGAGGGGGAAAGTGAAACAGAGGGGTGTGAATCGGACTTAGATTTTTTTACTTGATGTAGGGTAGTTAGAAGATGGACTAGTGTTGGCGTGGGCCTAATGGGCTATGCCTTAACAAATTGTAGTAAAACAAAAAAACTTAGAAAATACCTATGGCTCGACAAAATAAATTATGCCAGCACTATGGTCATATCAATGTCGTATCAAATACGCCTACGTCAGCACTATTTGAAAAAAAATATAGTGCTCGCATTTGTGGGAAATGGTGAGCCACCAACAAAAGTTATGGCTAGTCATTTCTCCACTAGTGAATTAAAGACGTTACACGCATGCACAATATATCACATGCAAGGTAGAAGTTCACTCTCCAAATGTTAAAAAAAGTAAAGGGTGGCATGGATTGCAAACCAATGACAAATGGGTGGATCCATACATAATATGCCGTGTGGTGGAGAAAACACTCTCCAAATTCTATAGCTTGTAATTAATAGCAGCAGATTCCTAATTTTATTGTAATGTATGGCCAGAAAGTACCTGCTTTGTTTTTTATCCTCTGATACTTATTATATGGCCTTAGGCCATTCCGCAAAAGAGAGTCCCTCCTTTCCATAAGATAAGAAAGCCACACAGAACCGAAGGAAGGTAAATTTTGCACACACAAAAACTAGAAAGTGTTGATATGTAGGGCAGTGGATGCATGCACGACATATCATATGCAAGGTAGAAAAAATCACTCCAAACTGTGTTGCTTGATTTGAGCATATTTCTAATCTTTCACATAGTTGGGTCCAAAAGTCTCTCCTTTCTAAAAGAAATGAAAGATACGGAAAATAAGATAAATTTTGCCAAAAACAAAAAAAATGTGGCATGGATCTCAAAGCGATGATGGACAGTGGATGCATGCATTATATATATCATGTGGAACGTAGAAAACCACTCTCCAAATTTTGTAGCTTGTAATTGATCCCAGCAGATTTCTAGTTTTCCATAAAGGTGAACCGAAAAGATGCTAGTTTCTAAAAGATAGGAAAGCCATGTAAAACCTAAACAAGATTAATTTTGCAAAGAATGAGAAAAGTGTGCAAGGATCTCAAAGCAAGGACAGGTGGTGGATTCACGCACTATATCGCATGGTAGGAAAATTACTCTCACAATTTTATACACTGAAATTAATACCAGCGGATTCTTAGTTTTTCAGTAAAGTTGGGCCAAAATTTTGCTTATTTCTAAAATATAGGAAAGCCACATAAAACTTAAATAAGATAACTTTTGCAAACAACCAGAATATGTGGCACAGATCTCAAAACAATGAAGGATGATGCATTCATGCATGATATATCATATACAAGGTAGAAAAATCACTCTCCAAAATTTGTAGCTTATACTCTGACCCAACAGATTTCTAGTGTCCCTCCTTTCTAAAAGATAGGAAAGCCACATAAAATTGATACAAGATATATTTTGAAAAAATAACTAGAAAAATAACTAGTTACTCTTGGAATTTCATACTCCAAACTAGAAAACTAGAAATGTTCCTTGTTTTGTAGTAGCCTGTTTGATAGCCGCAGATTCTTAGTTTTTCAAGGCCAGAAATTTGCTCCATTCCAAATTATTGGAGATCCCACATCAAACCAAAGCAAGATCAATTTTGCGAAAAACCAGAAATGTTGCGCAAATCTAAAAGCAATGAAGGATGGTGGACGTATATCATGTGCAAAGTAGAAATTTTACTCTCAAACATGTATAGCCGGTAATTGATCCCGATAGATTTCTAGTTTTTTGGACAGTTGGGCTGCAATGGCGCTCTTTTCTAAAAGATAGGAAAACCGCACAAAAAAACAAAACAAGATAAATTTTGCCAAAACTGAAACAATGTCGCATGGGTCTCATAGTAATGAGGGACGGTGGATACATGCACAATATGGCATGCACACCGATTCTCCAAAACTGTAGCTTGTAGTTGATTCCAACATATTTGTAGTTAGAAGTCGTTCCTTTCTAAAAGATACAAAAGCCATATAAACCGAAACAAGATAAACTTTGCAAATAAAAAGGCAAGCTGGCACGGATCTCAAAGCAATGACGACGATGGCTGGGCCTACATATTTCAAAGATAGAAAAGAGTACTCTTCAACTTTACTTTGAATTTTACATTGAACAAAAGTCAATTTGGTTAAATGTTATGTGAATAAGTTCATAGTATCTGATTCATAATCCATATTTTTTTATTACGATATGTATGTGGTGCGTACGGTGGCCCCATGCGGAGGGACCACCACTCGTTTGATCTGGCCATGCACTGGATGAGTATGTGTAAATCGATAAAGCCATGTTTGGGGAGGCATTTTATTCTTCAGAGTGGGCCTAGCTTTAATGTAACTGCTATGATGTCATCGACAAATGATAGAGAGGATGTATAGGAGTCAATCCGGCGGTGGTTATTTTGATGGCGCGACCGCAACGATGGTTAGTGGTTGGATCCTAAACCGCTCTGGTGTCGACTTCTCCCTCAGTTTGTTGGTCCAGCGGCATCATGGTCTTGATGACTTCATCGCTAAATGCAAATAAAGTTAGACCGGCCCGGGAACCGGAGAGACAATGGCGGCACGCATCGCCTTGTTCTAGAAGTGGAAGATGACCAGCTTTCAAAGGACCTGGATGTAATATCTTGTTTTCTCAGGGGTGCTTTATAATGTAGGACTTTGGTTGATGTATCTTTTGGCCTCTTCGCAGAAGAAATAAGTTTGCTGCCAAAAGCTTAGTTATTAGTTTGTCTGTTTTGTTTTTGGACGGACGTTCAGTTTCTGTTTCAGATGGGACATGAAAAACAAGGCAGGAGACTTCATTTTGGAGACTTCAGATGGGACATGAAACATTGGCCTATCGCTACGCAGAACGGTTACCCTCGTCGTGGTCGTGCAATCAGGTTGCTAGTTAAAAAAGAAAAATGGAGGAAGGCGATTGGTTCGCATGGGGAAGACCCCTGTGTTACTGTGCGCCAGGGCAGATGGGACGCTCCCCTATCAGCACCAGGCGCACGGCCGGCATATACCGTCGTCGTCCTCGCGCACTCGATCGATCTATATATTGACACGTGCACGGATCCCGGCCGTATGCTTTGCACAACACTCAGAGAGAGAGAGAGAATGGACGAAGAACTAGAGCGTGCTCTAGGTCTTGCCTCCCTCGCATCCTCCGTGCTCATCAGGTCACTCGCCGCCAGATCATCGTCGTTGTTGCCGCCGGCAGACAGCCTCGTGGCAGCTTCTTCGCTCATGCCCATCCTCATCACGTTCTTTGTGGCCGTCCACGCCGTGCACATGAGGGCCGCGGCGCCGCCTCATGCCCGCGGCGCTGCCACGCCTGAGGAGCTCCTGGTCATCGCCGCCGCGCTAGCCGCACTCATCTCGCTATTCCATCATGTAGCCTGACTGCAACGTACGTGTGATAAGTGTATATATTGCCTTCTCTGTATACCACGTACACTGAGTAGTGTTAGTCTCATCGTGTGTTCGTGTCTTCCCTTTGTGTCTAAATAGCTAGGAGCTTGCTAGCAGGCCAGAGGATCATTTCTGTAGATTATACTAGTATGTTATTGGCACTTGGCACCCAGTCTCTTCTTGGCATGACTTGTTATTTATTTATTTTGTCGTTCTAGTTGAGCAGGTTGATTTAGTAGCTAACTCCTTAGTATAAAGTTGAGTCATCTATTTTGAAACTTTTGGAACGGAAGGAGTATATATCTAGTACAGTAGTCATCTTGTTTTGAGTTGTGAAATTAATGATAGATGCAGCTGCCCTTCAGTTCAAGTCTTTAATTAATAAGTTGCACCGATTTGTTCGAAGAAAGTTCCAAATTAAAATCAGGCAATTGACCAAATGAAATTTGTCATCTAATAAACCAGGTGGTATTTGATTTAGTATCATTATGATATTAATATATTGCCCTTTGTCAAAAAAAAAAATCAGGTGGTCTACAAGCAGAAAAGAAGGGGAATTGAAGGAAGTATGATATACGTATATCATTATATATACTATATTGGGGAGTAAACTCTACCTGGGAGAATTCTTTGCTACCAGTTGGCGACTTGTCTTACTGATTCTACTTGATTACATCTTGTCTATTTCATTTGGACAAGCTATCTGGTTGTTTGGTTGTGGGCAATTTTATTATATTCATCAGAAACTGTAATGATATAGTGGAGCCATATGTGCTGTGTATATACATTGTAAAGAGAGCAATAAACTCTGTCAAAGCACTGCAAAAAGGCAAAAGTATTTTTTTAAACTTTAAGCGCGAGTATTTTGCTTGATTTTATTTAAGGAGGATGATCCCCGGCCTCTGCATCTGGACGATGCATGCAATCATTTCATTAATTATTCACAAAGACCATACAAAGTAATACATCAGTAAGTCTGAAGTCACTATCTTGGGAACACCTGACGCTACTCCTATCCACTTGATAAAGGGTTGCCGAATGTCCGAAACGAAATACCAAACAAGCCTCGCATCAAAGCCTAACATATAAAGCCGGAGGCCCCAACTAAGTCTCTTACCGGGTCTGAGGCACACATCGGTCCGCCGCCTGCCTCAGAGGCCGCCGCCATCGTCTTTCACCGGTCCATCTTTAGAGGAGCTTACGATCCAGCGTTGGTTCCCGATTGGTGAGAATGAGATAGAAGATGGTGTGGGCAATGGTATTGTGGCGCGCACTTAAAAATAAATAATTAGAAGGCGGCATCTCGGACCTTTCGATGCCTCCCGAGCCTGGTTGCGTCCAACAATCAAGGACGGACGGAGTAAACTAAGCATGTGCACAACTCCTTTTCAAAAAAAATAAAAGTATGTGCACAACTCATATAATTGCACGCTCTTCCTCCTCTTGCCTAGCACGCATATATTGCTGTGTCGTCGGACTTGGCGCGCAGAGCAGCGGAAGCCGGCGGGGCAGCCGTGCCTCGCCGTGTAGGTAGGTGCCCGCAGTTAGCTGATCGACCGGCCGGCGCATCCTGCTGTGGTACGCGCCTCTCCTTCTGCAAGATACCCACTCTGACCCATGGACTGCTCGCTGCTGCCCAGGTACGTGTGCCGTCGGCGGTATTTTACTCCCTCCTTTTCGGTGTAAAAGGTCCATGTGTACGAAAAGTACTAATGGAACTTGAGCTTCATGGACCTTAAATTTCAAATTTGAGATACAGATTTTTAGGTTTTAAATAATTCTGAAGAAAATACACATATACCTATGGATGTATACGTATTAGCTATTTGTCTGTATGGCAAAATACATTTTTATGCGAGCTACACAAAAATTAAAAAAAATCATATATTTCTAGCACATGTACTATTCACTTTAGAAGTAGTACATGATTTTGTTTTTCCATAGAGCTCATGTCAAACCGTATTTCATAGTGAAATTTTGCACACATCTAGTATACATCTATAAGTACTTGCATATTTATTTTCAGATAATTTTCAACGAAAAAAGTTGATTTTTATTTTTTGAAATTTTGGGCTCCATGGAGGCCAAGAGCCAAAAAGACTCACTCCCATGTGTACCCCTAGATCGACAATTCAATTGATGCAAAATAAAGGTTCTAAAAAACCGGATACAATATAAATCGTATATCACAAAAGTTATACCATTAGAAAATATATAACACTTGAAGTTTGTAATGGTATTTTTTGTGATATATAACTTGTGTTAATTATGATGGTTAAATCGTCAATCTAGGAATATGCATGGACCTTTTAAACCAGAAATGTGGCAGCAATAGTCTTGTGAGCCATGAGCTATTTCCGCTCTTCGTTTTTTAGGGAACATGCCGCTTTGTTGAATCCAGAGTTTGACGGTCCAAAATTGAGGGTCCCCATAGAAAACTCTTGATGACGCAAGAGTTAAACGACTCACACCCGCCACGGTGAAATAGTTGGGCAGGCCAGCCTAACGGAAAGCCGTATTTTTGCCCTCACAACAACCCACACTCTCTCTTTGCTCTGAATTGGGCTAGGTGGCCCAGGGGTTTGTTTTGCAACCATGCAGATGCAGCTGCATCACTGTTGACTCTATTCCTAAAAAAGTGTCAAAAGTTTGAACTTTCTTCCCAAAAAGGACTGAGTAATTAATCCTCAGTCTTGATTCATGCATGCATCGAACCATGAGTACATTGTGTGTGTTTTCTAGTTCAATCTTGTACCCTCATATCATACATGCACTTCCCCAAACAATTTCATCATCTCTTTGACTCGAGGGAGTATTTTTCTTCATAGTTTCTACTTCTAGATAGTCATGCTCTTTTGAACATTAAAATCTTACTCTTTTGAACTTGGAGAGTGATTTTTCAACTCCCGGGTGTCCCTACACCCTCTATGAACAGTAAATTCAAAAAAAAAATAGAAAACAAAATAAAAAATCTGAAACTTTGCGACATCAAATATGCTCAAACTTTGTAGGTGGTTGCAAGTATTCATGCAAAAAAACATTCTAATAGCACTACACAAGAGATTCCAGTGCTCAAAGTTTTGAGCAATTTTAGCACTGAAATTTGAAACTCATGCTTCCAATTCTCTACATGATATTTCGTTATGAAAACTTGCAAGTGCCTACAATGTTTGACCATATTTGATGTCGCAAAGTTTCAGATTTTTTTTTGAATTTATTGTTCATAGAGGATGTAGGGACACACGTGAGCAATCACACCTTTGTCTTTGAACTTGATCTTTACCTTCATGTGTCCTTCAAACTCAAGAATATTATGTTTGTTCTTGATCAGCAAATGATGGTGCGGTAGAGGACGTAATAGTAGCGGTGTTTTTTTTTCTCGTTCTCTTATTTTGTTCGTCCATGGTCATTAATTACTAGCCTTCTTCCGAGGCGGTCTGACGAGGAAGCAACTGGTTGAAAGCATGTGTTGCTTGTGAGTAATGCATAAGGGCGTGTTTGGTTGCCATGTGCTATAGTGCCTGCGTTGCATACACTTCTCCACTCAGCCTGGCTCTCGAAAAACAGCCTCATATGCGACATTTGCGAGTTGTTTGGTTGCCTGCATATGGACTTGCTACATTAGGAGATCAACATTGGCACGTTGTTTGGTTGCCTGCATTGTCTCGGCACATTCAACTACACGATGTTTGGTTGCCCGCATGGGGTATGATTAAGAGCTAGCACTTGCACTTAGCACACAGGGTTAAGAGCTAGCAGAGGAAGGGGAGAAGAAATGCAGTGTGCGCCGGACATGGCGACTGCGGTGGATAGTGGCCGTGGCGCCGTGTCCGACTTGACGAGCATGGAGTCGTGGACGAGTGACCCCATCGGCGGCACGACGAGTGACACCGTCGGCGAACTAGTTGCGGTGCTTGCGCAAAGACAGTGGATAGAGGAGGAGAATGTAGTGTTCGCACCATCGTATCATCAGTGCAGTGGACGAAAGAGGAGGCCGAGATGATCAACGCCAGAAATGACTCCAGTGTAGTAGGGCGAGAGAGAGGAGGCGAAGATGATCGACCCCATCGGCGGTGCGGCGAGCTGCAGTGTGCCCGGAGGCAGTGGACATAAGAAAGCAGTGTGCGCGCCATTGCAGTGTCAGTGCAGTAGGAGGACGACAGAGAGTAGGCCGAGATGAGCGACGCCAAAAACGACTCTAGTGTAGTAGCACGCGGGCAAGGAGATCAGGGGAAGGGCTTCGACATCGAGAGGGAGGAATATGAGGGCTCTGAGCAGAGGAAAGAGGAGCTCGACATGGCAACATTGTGCAATAGACTGCTGTCAAAGAGAGATGAAGCTACGATCGTCGAAACTAAAAACTTACAACACGAATGTTGTGAGGAACTGCGAGATTAGGCTGTTGATCAAAGGAAATTTCAACCAATCCATCGTGGGCGACGAATCTGACAAAATTCGTCCAAAACAGCTCTAAACGGGAACGAGATTAAGAACTTACGACCGACGAAACTACGAACTGATCGCCTGAATGGAACCGTAGCATCGAGGTGCATCTTTTTTGTGTAGAGCTTACCTCGAATAGAAGCACCGTTGTGTAGATCAGAGAGAGGAGATTAGATAGAAACCGAAGGTTGAAGAAGACCTCACGTAATCATCTCGCATCTCTCCCGTCTCCACTCATGCAAGGGCCCACTCGCTAGCACTCGCCTCGGCCTGGCTCACGAGAAACTGCTGATTCGTGCATTTCCAATGAGCCAGGCTCTGGGCCGCTTTAAGAAGCGCGTAGTGCAGGCCCAACAGTGAAAACGGGCAACCAAACAGTCTTCTTTCTTCCCGCGCGGGCCTGGTTGGGCCCTATGCGGGCAACCAAACATGCCCTAATTGCTTTACGTTCTCATCTCTTATGATAGATGACCCTCTTGAAAATATTTTAGGTTAACATTGTTTATAGAGATAAGTTGTTCTCCATGATTGTTGGATCAAGGTACAACAAATACAGCTACAGGGCCATCATATAAATTTGAGGTTCCTTTGATGACTTTGTTATTCGTGTCCAGTATACCAATTAACAAGGTCGTTCCTTACTCCACATGCTTCTATATTCGTGTTTGTTATTGTTATTAAAACTGAGGACTTCGTTATTCATGTTTGTTATTTTTCCTTGCTCCACAATTTTTTTGACTTAATTAATTTATTAGGTGATAAAACCTGTGGACAGATAACTGTTGTTTAAAAGAACAATAAAGGAGTTTACCAAGGGATGTTGGTGTTCCTGTATTTCCCATTTTGTGTTTGCTTCGTGATGACAAAATAAAAGTGTGCTTCCGAATGTACATATGTGATCGACAAAAATGAGAACCCGCGCACACACCTTGGAGACACTGAGCCAAGGTGGTAAATTAAGTTGCAGCTGGCTAAGCTCTAAACACAGTGCAATAAATCATTTTGTTAACCTCGCAAAATAGTATATGCCCACTTACCATTGCATCATTCATGTAGACTTCATTTTTTACCATTTACCGATATAATTTCTTCACATTGTATTTACTTATCTAATCTAGGCAAAAAGCCGGGGACGTCGTTGTTCACGTTTGTCAATGCTTAAATACGTCCCGCTCCTCATTCTATTTACTTAATTAATTTCATTAGGCGATAAAACCAAGGACTTTGTTTTGCATGTTCGTTACCATTCTTTACTCCACATGCTTGATTAAATAATTTGTTAGGTGATTAAACTAGTGAAAAAAAATACCTTGCACCTTGTTAAAAATAAAAATCATTGTAGACACCGACCGGACCACATTCCTTAAAAGGGAAAAAACTACCTCAATTTATGTTTCCTAATGTATGCGCGCTGTCGATACGGATGAAACCCCACACGCACACCTTGGGAAAAACCGAACCAAGGTGGCAAGTGAAGAAAAAACTTCTGCACCAGCTCCATACATGCAACTCCTAGTTTTCTCCATGACCCATTCACCATTGCAGCCCCGACCCTCTAGAGTTCTTCGTTGTTCCCAGCCGACAAGATGTCGATGTCTATATAACCTTAAAATTTAAGGTCAAATTCGGAAACAGAAATTCAAGCCAAATTTTAATTAGGTCATAACTAATTATTGTTTTTGTGGGGGAGGTCATAAGTAATTAAAACATGGTTAATTCTGCTAGATCAAATGAAAACATGTTTGATATTTTGATGAGGTCTAATTTTCTTCATCTGTTTCTGACATTTTTAACCTTGGATGTTGGAGCTAGAACAAAGATAAACAAAAGTGGACTTTGATGTGATTTTTTAGTTTTCCTGGGGAATTTGTTGTTCATCTACGTTGCCATTTAAAGGTTTACTTAATTAATTATGTTTGGGATAAAGTTGAGGAGTTTGTTGTTTGTTTTTCACTGCTAACAAAATGTCCTTAGACGCTTCATATTCTATTCTATTTATTTAAATCCTGTAATGATAAAACTCAAGACCTTTTTTTCTTGTTCGTTATTGTTCCTTGCTCCAAATTTTCCTTAATTAACTTGTTAGGCCATAAAACCAATGAACATATATACGCCATCCACCTTGTTAAAAAATGAAAACATGTTGTATAGACGACCTACACTACCACATTCCTTAAAAAAAGACAACAAATGATTCAACTTATGCTTGGGACTGTATGGATGCAATCGATACAAATGAAACTCCACACGGCCACACCCACACCTTGGGATACACCGAACAATGTGGCACATTAAGTGAGAGTTGGGTAAGCTCTCTGAAAAGACAAGCATAAATAATCTTCATAATTTCACACAGAAAAACATTATGATCGCCTTCATATATATGCTAATTTTCTTTCTGACCCATTTGCCATTTCATCCCGGCACTCTTTGTACCCAACCCATGGATGCGCATGCTTATATTGTACATCAAAATTTCAGGCCAAATACAAAAAAATGTAAATTAGGTCAAAATTTATTGATAATTTAGGGAATTCTCAGTACTACCTCCGTCTCGGTGTATAAGTCATTCGCGTAGTTCTAGGTCATCGATTTGATGAATTAAATGTGTGTTATATGTCATGAAAAGTATATCACTAGATTTCTACACGGATGTAGTTTCTAAATATATATTTTTTGTCACATATAATACATATTTAGATAGTTAAATTGTCGACCTAGAACTACGCGAATGACTTATACACCGGGACGGAGGGAGTAGACCAGATTCTGAAGGCACTTTCGAATTACAGCGAGGTCCAAAACTATCTTGGATACTGAGCTAGAACAAAGACAACTAAAAAGGACTGTGTTGTAATTTTGTAGTGTTTCCAAGGGCTGTTCTGTTCGTGTTTGTTGTCACCCTTACTTGCTCCACATTATGTATGTGTTCGTTTCTGAATTGTTAGTTGTTGTTCGTCATAGTCTTTTTTAGTGTTCATCATTGTTAACCGACGTCCTTAGTTGCTCCGTATTCTAGTATTTACATAGTTAATCCTGTTAGGTGATAAAGCCAAGGACTTTATTGTTTGTGTGTGCAATCAATACAAATGAAACACCACACCCACCTTTGGAGACACCGAACCAAGGTGGCAAAGCGTGGTAGCTGGCTGCTAAGCTCTCTATAAACACAGGTCGCTCCCCAGGTCGCTCCCGCGGGCGGCCCGGGAGCGAACCCTAGCCGCCGCCAACAAGAGCCCTCCGCCCTCCTTCCCTCGCCGCGCGGCGGACGTTGCCGGGCGAAGCCGCTGCTCGGCGGCGGCGGGGCCCTTCCTCCTCCAGCTCGAAAGGCGGCGCGGGCCATTCGTTCGGGCGGGATTCGGCGCGGCTTCGCTGGTGCGCGACCGGCGAGGGTTGCCGTGTTCGATGGCGTGGCGAGGGCGCGCAAAAGCGGGCGCGGGCGCTGTTCGGTCTTCGGCGGCGAGATCGGACGCTGGTCGGGAATCGCGGTTTGGCGGCGCCCGATCCAGATCTGAAGGCTTCCGCCTACTTCAACCAGGCTGCCTCCGATGGTCCCGCTTTGGGCGGCCTTTGTCGCCGGAGTTGTACCGGTTTGGCGGTGGAGGTGGGAGGTGGCTCGAGAAATCCGAGGCCAGCAGTGCTGGTCACGACGGCGGCGACGCCCGAGGGCGCCGTACCCTTCTTGGAGGCGCCGTCCGTGTTGCCTCCTTCCTCTTCCTTACACCCAGCTCAGATGTCGGGCGAAGCCCAAATCCATGCCGGATTGAGCGACAAGGCGCGCTCGGCGTCGTCACCCTCTTGGGGTGTCGTTCTTGGTGAGCTTAGGGTGGATGTGATGCTTTGGTTGCTTGGCGGCGGATTGGTCTTCACTGCCTGCCGGTCTCGGCGGAGCGGTGCTTCATCCTACTCATGGATGGCGGCGTATCTCGGCGGCGTGGCGCAGTGGAGATTCGGCGTCCGATGTGTGGCGATGGACTCGCGCAGAGGACGGTTGTCTCGGTGTCGTGGTGACGTCGATAGCTGAGTGGCGGACAAGGTAGAAGCCTCAATTTGATCTCAAGACGGACTGTGGAAGATGGCGGCGACGACACACGAAAGTGCGTCGACGGATTATGCCCTGCACCGGTATGTGGCTCGGCTGGGGCTTCCGAATGTGTTTCGTTCCGCTTTTGATGTTAGGCTTAGGTGAGTGGTCAGGTAGTGGCCCAACTAGCACCCCTTCATCATTTTGGATAGGAGTAGCGGCATATGTTGCCAAGATGGTGGATTCAGGCACATTGTTGTAATACTTTGTAAGGTCCTTGAGAATAATCAATAAAGTGGCCGTATGCATCTCCCAGATGCAGAGGCCGGGGGTCATCCTCCTTTTCTAAAAAAAAAAAGCTCTCTATAAACACACCATAAATAATCAAAACAATGGAGAGAGAGAAATTACGCAGCCGGTCCATATATATGGTACTTTTCACCGTAACCCACTTTACCATTGCACCTCGGCCCTATAGGTTTCTTCTTTGTAACCAACCCCCATGAATGTGCACGTCTATTTTGCCGTCACTCTGGCCAACCTCGTGTTCGGCCGGTCTCTCTCAGTCAAAGTTGTCATCAAGCCCATGGTACAGCATGCACCCGATGATGGCGTCATCGTCCAGGCCGCGGAGGCCCTCACGCTGATACAAAAGTGGACTTTGATGTGATTTTTTAGTTTTCCTGGGGAATTTGTTGTTCATCTACGTTGCCATTTAAAGAACAACACCCTTGCTTGCTCCACATTTTGTTTACTTAATTAATTATGTTCGGGATAAAGTTGAGGAGTTTGTTGTTTGTGTTTTTCACTGCTAACAAAATGTCCTTAGATGCTTCATATTCTATTATATTTATTTGAATCCTCTAATGATAAAACTCAAGACCTTTTTTTTCTTGTTCGCTATTGTTCCTTACTCCAAATTTGCCTTAATTAACTTGTTAGGCCATAAAACCAATGAACATATATACGTCATCCACCTTGTTAAAAATGAAAACATATTGTATAGACGACCTACACCACCACATTCCTTAAAAAACACAACAAACAATTCAACTTATGCTTGGGACTGTATGGATGCAATCGATACAAATGAAACTCCACACGGCCACACCCACACCTTGGGATACACCGAACAATGTGGCACATTAAGTGAGAGTTGGGTAAGCTCTCTGAAAAGACAAGCGTAAATGATCTTCATAATTTCACACACAAAAACATTATGCACCGCCTTCATATATATGCTAATTTTCTTTGTGACCCATTTGCCATTTCATCCCGGCACTCTTTGTACCCAACCCATGGATGCGCACGCTTATATTGTACATCAAAATTTCAGGCCAAATACAAAAAAAATGTAAATTAGGTCAAAATTTATTGATAATTTAGGGAATTCTCAGTAGACCAGATTCTGAAAGCACTTTCGAATTACAGTGAGGTCCAAAACTATCTTGGATACTGAGCTAGAACGAAGACAACTAAAAAGGATTGTGTTGTAATTTTGTAGTTTTTCCAAGGGCTTTCTTGTTTGTGTTTGTTGTCACCCTTACTTGCTCCACATTATGTATGTGTTCGTTTTTGACTTGTTTGTTGTTGTTCGTCATAGTCTTTTTTAGTGTTCATCATTGTTAACTGACGTCCTTAGTTGCTCCGTATTCTATTTATATAGTTAATCCTGTTAGGTGATAAAGCCAATGACTTTGTTGTTTGTGTCCGTTAATTAACCATATTGATAAGGCTGGTTGTAATGGGGAGTATCATACACTAGTATCATATGATACTAGTGTATGATACTACCTCCCTAATGCATAGTATCATATATTAGTAGCATGTAGTACTCTATTTGTTGCCATGCATGGCACAAAGTAGCATAGCATTTAATATGATACGGTATCATGATACTACTATGATACTACACCCTCTCTTTCTTCATTTAATGTTATGACACCTCATCAAAATTGCCTAGTTGGCATGCATGATACTACCTATGATACTACCATTACGACCAACCTAACATAAAAGAACCCTACCTATGCTTGGGAATGTACGTGTGCAATCAATGCAAATGAAACACCACACCCACCTTTGGAGACACCGAACCAAGGTGGCAAAGCGTGGTAGCTGGCTGCTAAGCTCTCTATAAACACACCATAAATAATCAAAACAATGGAGAGAGAAAAATTACACAGCCGGTCCATATATATGGCACTTTTCACCGTAACCCACTTTACCATTGCACATCAGCCCTATAGGTTTTTTCTTTGTAACCAACCCCCATCCCCATGGACGTGCACGTCTATTTTGCCGTCACTCTGGCCAACCTCGTGTTCGGCCGGTCTCTCTCAGTCAAAGTTGTCATCAAGCCCATGGTACAGCATGCACCCGATGATGGCGTCATCGTCCAGGCCGCGGAGGCCCTCACGCTGATGGATGTCACCTTCTCCGTCGGCAGGACTATTGTATAGATCGGAGTTGCTGTGCTTGCCGAAGTAACGCGTCCACCAGATGGGCAGCACGGTGCTATGGTGTTCGTGTTGATTGTCGCCGGCTTCATCACGGGAGCAGCTGCTGCGGCGGCCATCGGATCTCTTGTCACTGCAAGACTAGAGAACACACATGACAACTAGCTGGCGAGGACACTTTTAGCTAGAAATTTAGCGAAGGCGAGCTGCTTGAAATGTAAATTTGCAAACATGTGGTCTTGAGATTCAGCGTATGGAGAGTATAGGACATCTTGTTTTGATGTTGCATAATTACATTTAGGGCTAGTTTTTACTGTCCTCCCTTCCCAACAGCCTCCGCCACCCAAAGTAAGCCGCCGACTCCAACTTCTCTGTCCTCCCTTTCCCTTGCCGCTGCTGGAGAGTAGTGGCTAAGCTAAGCCTCTACATTGGTTGATGAAATTGACGGAGGGAGGTCTTTGCTACAGTGGCCTTTGACGACGAGGATGCGATCTATTTACGAAGCTTGAGGCAGAGACTACGGTTATGCAGTGACGGTGGTGACATTTTTTACCGGACTGGCGGCCTTTGGTGGTGAGGTGTCGGTGGCCACGATCCCGTCTGCAGATCAACGAAGGTTTCTTCTTCTTCAGAAACATGAGGAGGGGCCTATATCAAGAGGAATTCCTAAAGCACAAAGACATGACATGTCTTCTCGTGAATTCTTCTAGAAGTCGTCACTCAAGAGCGACAAAGCACAAAGATAATTTGGGTTATGGCATGGATGAATACATCTCTATGTGAATGTATGTGAGAAATGTTTAATTATGTGTGTATATTGTGAATTTTAATTTCCAATATTTATGTGTGTGTGTGTGCGCGCGCGCAGTGTTATGTGTCTATTGCTCTTATGTATGAAATATGTTCCCTCGACACCTGGGGTTGCTGAGAAGCAGTGCGTTTGGGGCAGCCCTAGTGTTGGCTACAGTCCGAACGTACGAATGTCGACGAGTACTTTCTGTCGAGTTCCAGCTGGCTGATACTTTGACCAACAGACGGACGTATGCCTCCTCACATATGTGATCCCCTCCGTCTTTTGATGTACCTCTATCTCGGGGTAGTAGCTCAAAAGACCGAGATCATCCATCTTGAAAAACTCTTTTATTTGTAGCTTGAACTTTGCAATGAACTCTTCATCTGCTCCAGTAATCAACAGGTCATCGATGTAGATGCCAACTAGTAGACGATCTCTTCCTTCACCTTGCTTGTACATTGTATGCTTTAGTGGGGCCTTCTCAAATCCAAGAGAAATCATCCTCTCATCAAGTTTGATGTTCCACTCCCGAGGACCTTGCCGTAACCTGTACAAGTCTTTGCGTAGCTTCAGTACCTTGTGTTCTTCTCCCTTTTTAATGAAATCCGGTGGTTGATTCACATACACATCTCCTTCTATCTCGCCGTTCAAAAGTGCGGACTTTACATCCATGTGATGTGTCTTCCATGATTCCTGAGCTGCGAGAGCGATGAGTAATCTCATCGATTTCATCATTGCAATGGGAACGAACATTTCTTCGAAGTCCATACTTTCCTCTTGCACATACCCTTTGGCCACAAGCCTCGCTTTGTGCTTCATGCACCCTTCAACATCTTTCTTGACCTTAAACTCCCACTTGAGCTCTAGCGTTTTCATTGTTAGGAAGATCCATAAGCTCCCATGAATTATTGTTATAGATCGACCCCAACTCTTCTTCCATAGCACGACGCCAACACTCTTCTATATTTGCGTCTTCAAAACTTTCTGGTTCCTCAATGTGCAAGCATCGTTGCCCTTTACTCTTCATCTACACCAAATTTATTTGAAGCGCTTCTTCTGAAGAGTGATTCAATGACCGTGGTTCTAGTGCTGTCAGAGAAGGAACACTTGCGTCTGAACTTGCCAAAGTTCGTGTTTCTGGCAATGTTGTAGCTTCTAAAATGCTTTCTGGACTCTGCCTTAGTCCGTTTGGAGAGCGTACAATACTAGCTGCGCTGCTCCTTATTTCTGGCATATTTCCTTTTGCTGGACCTTGCTCAACTTCTATCCCATCCACTAGGCCATCACGTGGGTTCCTGGATGGAGTTGTTGTACGCAGCTTGTAGTGGCCAGATCCTTCTGGCCCACGTGGGGTAGCACAAGTCCAAGCACCAGCTCCGTTGTTGTTGCTGCCTACGTACATGCATGGCCCCTCGTCGGAGGCCTGTTTGTATGCGGCGCGCGTGCCTTTCATTGCATCACTTGACACCGTGTATGCGTCATGCTCGTCTCGCCTGAGTGCAGCTTGCCACGTATCATGGTCATCTCGTGCCACAACTTTGCCTATTCTTTCATAACTGCTCTTTCGACCACATCTGGCCTCTCTCGGAGGCGCCGCACAAAGACTGCTTTCCATGGCCGCGCACACGCAGCTATCGCCGCATCCGTTCCAGCAAAGTCGGCACTTACGTCCATAGCACTGATATAAGTTTCGGAATCACTCCCCGCATATGTAGCTTCAGCATAGATTTCCGAACCACGATCATGATGGCAAACATTTTCTTCCGCAAGTTCGACAATTTCTTTAGTCAAAGCTTGAGAGTCTGGATCCTCCACGTCCACCAGTTTACACGTCAATATCATGTCACCATCATCTCCTTGCTGGGCAATGAGCGCCTTCTGCTTCGATGCTTTCTCGCAATCAGCCTTGAAGTGACCGAGGAGGCAACAGTCAGCCCTGATGTCCGACTTTCTTCTCGGTGGTGTTGCAGCCTCATCCTCTGAGTCGTCGTCCGAGTGTGCGAAGTTCTTTCTCACTGAACGCTGCGTCCCCTTCTTCTTGCTGTTGCTTGTGGATCTACCTTGCTTTTCTAGGGCGATCCACTGCGCCTTTGTGAGCATCACAAGCTCGTCGTTCTTCCCATCCCCAAGACTGTACCGCATACGCTCATCGTGAGCCTTGCACCGTCCGACAAGATCGTCGATGGAGAGAGTCACGAGATCGACGCACTGCTTGATCGCCATGACAATTTGCAGGTACTGGGAGGGGGCGCACGCAAGAACCACCGGACAACCAAAGCCTCCGTGAGGTTTTCTCCAAGTGCGCGGATCCGATTGACGAGAGTGACTACCCGCGAAGCGAAGGCATCCACGGATTCATTGTCGCCCATGACCAAAGTCTCATAGTTCCTTAGGAGAGTTTGGAGATTGGCTTGCTTGACGCAGGTGTGTCCCTCGAACATGATTTTCAGCGTATCCCACACCTCCTTCGCCGTTGCTTTGGCGATTAGGTGCTGGAGGACATCCATCGGCATCACCGAGTACATCGCTGACACCGCCTGCCGATCCTGCCGGTGCTCGGCTTCCTCCTTCTTTTACGCGTTGCCTCCTGGATCCACCGCATCCCATAACTCGTTGGCGCGGAGACCACACTCCATGAGGGCCTTCCAGACCCCGAAGTTCTCGCGATCAAACCATGGGTACGACGAACCGCGCACGGTAAGTACTTTAACCACGCCGGACGCCTCCGTGATCTCCTTGCCCGCCATGACCTTCTGTTACTAGAAATCAACCTTGCTCTGATATCAATTGTTGGCTACGGTCCCGAATGTATGAACATCGACGAGTACTTTCCGTCGAGTTCCGGCTGGCCGATACTTTGACCAACAGACGTACGTACAACAAGAAGCAACTAGGCAGGCAGCTGGATCGATCCTTGTGTCTAGCTAGCTTAGGGCATCTCCAGCCGCGCCCCCAAGAAGGCCTCCCAGCGTTTTTGGCGCGGTGCAAAAAACGCCCGGTCGCGCCTCAGAGCCCGATTTTCGCCGGCTTGGGCCGAAAACAGCGCCGGCGGACCCAGCCCGAACCCGGCGCGCTGGGGGGCGCTCGGGGGCGCCGGGCGAAGCTTTTTGGCGCGAAGAAACCGCGGGCCCGACGCGTCAGCGACTAGTTTGCTTCTCGGCCTTCGTCGTCCTCATCGCCTCGCTTCGCGGCGAATCAATGCCAAAGCTGCCGCGCTGCCGCGCGGTCACCGCACCATTGATGCTCACGGGCGGCGCGATGAAGGCCGGACGCGCCCTCGCCCTCGCCGCTTCGCCGCGCGCGCACGGTGCCACGCGTGTGGGCGGCGCGTCGGCCTATATATGCCGCGCCCCGGCGCACTCGGCCTGCTCACACTTCCCCTCCGCCGTCGCTTCTTCCCCTCCGCCGTCGCTCCTTCCTCCCTCTCCTCTCCTCCAATGGCCGAACGTTTCCCAGGCGACGGCGCGGCGGCGAACGGCTTCGGCCGCCGCCATCTCCATGAAGACGAGGCTCGCCTCCTCTACGAGGCCGAGTACCCGGTCCCGCCGGACATGCGGGTGCCGGGGGCGTGGAGGATCACGCCCGGCGCGCGCCGGTGCCCCGGTGCCCTCCGGTGCGGTGCGGTGCGGCGCGCGGAGATCGCCTGCGATCGGTCGATCGCCCCTGCGGCGAGGGATTCGCCATGACGCCCGACAGCTCGCTATGGGAGCCCTACTTCCGTCGCCGTCACGCCCAGCAGCTCGAGGCCACCAACGGTGTCGTGCCCTCCGGCAGGCAGAACTCCGCCGGCCGGCGTCGATGGTGGGGCGTGCCAGGGCGCACGCTGGACGCCGTCCTCGAGTACATCGAGGGCGGCAACACGCCACGCCTCGACTACCCAGCCCCCCCTCCTTTTCACGCCGCCGGGGAAGCTCTTGGACCCCGAGGCGCATGGAGACCGGCGGGTCCTCCTCTTCGTCCGGCGGCTCGCTTCGCCTCCGCCCGTCAGCCGGAGCCCCAGACACACCTGTGGCGCGCGCACCGAGCTCCGGCATTCAGACGGCGCCCGTCAGCCGGAGCCCCACCGCCGCTTTGTCTCGCCGAGCCCAAGCCGGAGCCCGCCTCGCCGAGCCCAAGAAGGAGCCCGCCTCCCGCTGAGTACGAGGAGATAGCCCGCGCGGCTTCCCGACGAGGACGCCATGCGGTGGGCGCGGAGGACTACCTCGCGAGGAGACGGTCCGGCATGCGCGGGCCTCGAGGAAATCGCCGCCCAAGCGCGGGCGCGAGGACGCAGCACGGCGTCGTGATCTCGACAGCGACGACGACGACGCCGCGCGGTTTTTCAACCCGCCGCACCAACCGGGGGAGGGGTGCAGCAGGGACGGCGGAGGCGGAGGCGGCAGCGACGACGACGACGACGACGACGGCGGCGGCGGCGGCGACTACACGCGGTTCTACAGCCTCCTCGGCATGTAGACGCGCGGGCGGTGAGGCGGGCGGCGAGGGAGACGGCGGGATTAGCCCGCCGGGTTTTTTTGTAAAATATGTTTATGTTTGAACGAACTCGCCGAAGTTTGCTATGTTTATGTCGTGTTTGCGCCGTGTTTGTGCCGTTTTCAAATTTTTTTGAAATACCGTGGGCGCCGCGACTGGGGGCATCACGCCCCCAGTGCGCCGTTAGCGCCGGTGCGCCCTCAGGGGGCGATTTTTTGGCCCTCCTGAAGGGCCAACAGCTGGAGATGCCCTTAGACGCTAGCCAGTACAAGTCGCCGGCTTGATCGCTTGGAATCTGTCTCGCCAAAACACACGCGAAAACAGTACGCGGACATGCCGAGATGATAGCCACGCAGGCTCGTGTCGAGCCTGTTTATCTTTATTGCTTTTTCAATCTCACGGTGGTGTGTTTACAAGCATGGTACACACATATATATAGTCGCGCTATTCGTCATCCTGGGTGAGGAATAGTTATTCTTCACCACTCTCTATTTTGACGTCAATGCACCGTATTTTTATGTTTCGTAAATTTTATCTTATTTCATACACAAAAAGAGAACGTAAGAAAATATATACTCACCGTGAAAAATATTTTATACTACGTAAAATTACGAACGTAAAAACATTGTGTAAAACATACACAAAATGCGATATTTCTGGTCTTATAACCTATTTTTTTGTTTTTTTATATCAAATTTTACATAGTGAATCAATATGAATGTAACTATTTGTATTCCAAACGTATATAGTGAACAAGCTAGCTACTACCAATACTACTCGGTTTGCTAATTAGAGTTCTATTAGGATACATGCACGTACACGGATCGGACACACACCGGGCCAACGGGGGATTAAGTCGTGTTTAATTCCAACACCTAGCTGCTAGCACTAGGAAACATATCACCACTAACGGGATACTCAGAGGCCGTCAGTGGCGACCTGTTCCCTAGTGGTATCTGCTGCTAGTGCGGCAAAAACTCACCATTGGCAGTGCAGCCAATGCTAATGCTACCAATTTTCATGTCCAAGAACTGCAAACTTGTTAGCGGAAAATACATTACTGATGTTGAACACATGAACCTGTGAGCGATGACTTCTACAGCTTGCATCCCATTGTAGGCTAAGATAGTTTCACTTATGTGTCGAACTGTCACTGCTTTATCCTCTCCTCTAGTTTGTTAGTGGTGACAGACTCAGCGCACACGGATAACTCCTGGCAGTCCCCAACCAAACCCTTCAGTCGAAGGTTTTAGTGACCCGTTAGTGATCGGTTTTGGCCGCATGCAGGCCGGGGATGCCCTTCTTTTCGAAAAAAAAGTTAGTGCTCGGTTGTTCTATAGTTATTGTTTAGATGAGAAGTGATTCTTTTTTTTTTCTGCGGAATAGATGAGAAGTGATTCAATGGATGTAAATGACAACCAGTGAGAAGAACAATACTACATGGATCAAGGCAAGGTTTTTAATTTCGGACCTCGCCGAAATATGAGAAATTTCAAAAAACTCACATATTTCGAAAATTATTTCGGATTTTGAGATTTCAAATTTCACTTAATTTTAACGAATTCTAGCATAATATAAATTTATTTTGAAATCAATTTGAATCTGCGTTGAAATTTCAAGGTTAAACATATTTCGGAACCCACTGAAATATGCGAAATTTCGTTGAGATTTTTAACCCTGGATCAAGGCAAGCCTTCACCCTGGGTTTTTAGAACCCAGTGTGGGCTCTCTGATTGACTATTCGTCACCCTGGGTGAGGAATAGTTATTCTTCACCCCCCTCTATTTTACTATCAATGGACCGTAATTTTACGTTCCGTAAATTTTGCCTTATTTCTGAAGTAAAAAGAGACCGTAAGAAAATATATAATCGTCGGAAAAAATATTTATGTTATGTAAAATTACAAATTTAAAAACATAGTGTAAAATACACATAAACTGTAAATTTTCTTGTCTTATGACCTACATTTTTATTTTCTTTTGTCAAATTTTACGTCGTGAATCGATAGGAATGTAACTATTTGAATTCCAAACGTAATTTAATTATGAAATGATCGTAAGATTACCTCGGGTGAAGAATAACTTATTCTACACCCTGGGTGATGAATAGTAACACTACTCTCGTCAAAACCTTCATTAGTGGAGATAGTATAGACGTCATTGTCATTGCATTTGGTGCAGCAACAACCCCCTTTCAAACCATAGATAGTATATCGCTATACTTGCCATCATAAAACCATAACTAATAACCACCCTTCCATACCACATACTCCAAGCCATATACAAGTGCAATACCATGTACAACCAGGACTTCAAAATGTGCAATGCCATATAGACCATGATAACATCAGAACAAAAGAAAAATTTCATAGACTAGACACCTTTTTTACCCGGCAAAAAAAGACAACACACTTTTTTCAGAATTGCATGCAAATTAGTTCATGGTTTTTTTTTTTTACGATTTTCAAACAAGCACAGCTCGAAAAAATTGTAACAAATATAATTCTTAAGGAATATTTTGAATCAAAGAGGCCATTAGTCTTTCTTGTGTCATTCTATATAATGCGAATAAGAGTCCAACTGTTTCAATTTGGTAGACTTCTCTTTGCGAATCCAGCATTAACTGCAATATTGAACAAAAATTATGGGCAATAGTTGCACAGCTGTTGGTTTAGTGCCCGGTTTTATACCAACAAATTTTCGTAACAGTCTCACAATTTGATCATGTTTACAGTTTTAGGTAGACTTTGGCCATGCACCCGAACAAATAAGTAACTCCTTGAGATTTGATCGACAAACTTTAGACAATTCAATTTTCGTGAACTACACATCCGGCTTGACCGCTTGTGAATCAAGTGATTATGGTGTCAGGCGACCAAACCGATGAAGTAGCTAGGATTGCTGATGTATTTTTCTTGTTCGTGGATGCTTCCTTGATGACAAAAACATCTCACTATACAGCTTGGGAGAAACCGGACCACCTTAATAATAAAGAGATTATCCTGGTGCTGCGTCATCGATGGCCGGAGGTTCCAAGCTTTAGCGATGACATTAAGCAATTTGCTACAACTACGTAATTATTTGTTTCACTTTCTGACACCGAACGGAACTGCAAAAGCACTATAAATGACATGCCTTTTGCCCCCAGATATACAATATCACTGCAGCCGTACATCGCCCCTACTTCGCCATTACCGTACGTGCACGTCTACTTCGCCCTTACCGTGGCCAACCTCGCCTTCGTCATGATCCTCCCTCTGGGCTCTGCATCGAGGCCGTAGCCAAAGCCCCTGGCCCAACACTCGGCGAACGACTACGTCTCGTCATCTTCCCGGCCAACGTGGAATCCGTCGCGCTGTTCACCATCGGCACAAACACATCGTACAGACCAGAGGTCCCGTGCTCACCCAAGTCATGCGTGTTCACGCTGCTTTTGTGTGGGTGTTGGTCGTCGTCGCCGGAGCAATTGTGGCTGCCGCCATGGGGTCTCTCATGGCTGCAAGACAAGGGAACTCACGCGACAACTTAACACCAACCTAACCAAGATTTTAGCTGATCTTTAAAATGTACAGTTCAAATGCGCCAGGTGGTGTTAATGTATATTGACTTATTGAGCGTGTGGAGGAGAGGAGCCATCTAATGTTCCTACGATTTTTTTGTATACCTCGTCATTATTGTGCACGTATACTTCGCCATTAGAAAAGAAAGAGAATGAGCTGAATGCAGAACGCAGTGTAGGAAGAGGAATAAGAGATCTTATAGCTTCGTCACATGCTCAAAGTTGACATGCCTGTGTGAATTGGTAAATGTATAGTTGAATAATTTGAACTGGTATACATGCATGTATGAAATCGTAAATATGAAGGTAAATAAATTGAAAACTCGTGTAAAAAACATTATACCCGAATACTAGAGAGGTCCCGGAATAGGAAAAAAAAAGGGCAGAGAAGACATCATTCTAATATGATACTGTTTCGATTATTTCGTTCATAATCTATATTTTCCAGATCATGCTCAAGGTAAAGGGAACATGTAATAGGATTTGCATGGATGTACGCACAAGCAGTATTTTCGTACACTATCACCGAGATGAAGGGTCGTCACCATTGGGGTATTTGGACAGCATTGTATAGAACACACTTTTCCCTCATTATTTTTAAAAAAGTAGTGTCCCCTCTTTTCGCTCATTCCTTTGTCAAATATTCCCACATAGCATGCAATTAGCATGGTAACGAACTACAGTTGGCCAATTGACAAGAAGAGTAATATTTATGACTATGATCATTTACGGTATCATATAGGCATTGCGTCTGTGATAAGTAAACCATTAAACTTACTGACGTCCACTAATAATACTCCACCCCATGACCGCTATCCAGCATGCATCTCGAGATATTAAGCTTACGAGAAACAGAGCATTGCAATAAACAAGATGACATAATGTAGACAAAAAAATCTAGCAATAATATTAAATTTCGTCATTTTATCCTTACTATCAACAATACAATACGTGTCTTAGCCCTTACTGTCGCTGGGTTAGAGCACCACAAGATTGAACCCAATACTATGCACGACTCGAACAACTACCCATCAATCTTGACTAGAGAAGACAAATTGATCGGAAAGCATGCATAGCTATTTAATTATACGGCAAAGAAATTTTAAAAGATTCAATGATTTTCAATGAACAATCTGATCATAAACTCACAATTCATCATGTCCCAACAAACACGCCAAAGAGTTACATCCGATTGATCCCAATCACACAAGAAAGAAGGGGAACATGGTATTGAAGATCCAGATCCAGAGGGAGGGAGGGAGGGAGGAGAGAGAGAGAGAGAGAGAGAGAGAGAGAGAGAGAGAGAGAGAGAGAGAGAGAGAGAGAGAGAGAGAGAGAGAGAGAATCATCTAGCTACTACTATGGACCCGTGAGTCCTAAGGGAACTACTCACACATGGTCATAGAGGCAGCAAGGTTGATGAAGAGGCCCCCGGCAGGAACCCAGCATTGTCTTCTATCGCCTTCAGCCACCAAGTCTTTGTACCCTTGGTCTCCAGCCTTGAGCCGCACAATAGATTTCACCTATTCTATTAGTCTTGCTCCCAACATCAGTAGCTTTTCCTCTAGGGGTTTTCTCTGCAAAATGGACCAATCCATGATACAGTTACACATTAGTCTCACTAGAATCATGGGATCGTGTATATTTTCTTTCTAAAAATAATATCATTCCTGCACTTCCAAATGGGCCAAAACATTGCAGAAATCCCGACTAGGACCAACTGCTTATCAGGTTTCTAGAAGGTTTCGAGCCAATTTCCAAAACATTTTTCAAATTCAAAGGAGTGGTTCTTAGATCAAATGCACACTTTAGCAGGCTCCAAATGAGCCTAGCAGCAAAGCACTCAAAAAATAAATGATTAATACTTTGATCTTGTCCACAAAAAGCACACCTTTTCCATCCTTTTTCAACATATTATCTTTTGTTAAACTACTTTTCCTAATCACCAACCAGAGAAACATTTTCATCTTCTCATGGACTTTCACTATCCACAGAAATTTCTGTGGAAATCCCATATCAGTTTTTACTAAAAACATGTAAAGAGATTTAAGAGAAAAGATGCCATCATTAGTAAGCATCACCTAGGTCTATATTTTCCTCCAAACATTCTTACCTCCTCACATCTTTCTTTTAAGCTATTCCGCAAATCTAAGGAGTTCCCATAAAGAGCTCTTCTAAGAAAAGAAACTAGTCCATCCTTTTTCAATGACCTCAGCTACAAAAAATTCATGATGAAAGTTAATACGATAGAGCTCAAGGTAAGCATCTTTCAATGGTTTGCTTCCCGCCCACCAATCTTCCCAGAATGTAGTATAGGAGACAGGAAGAGCAATTGTTGTTGCCAACTAGGCCAGAGGCTTGCAAGTTATTTTGAAGGCATGCATGATGACATTGTATTCATTTTGAAGGCCTGCACGATGACATTGTATTCATTTTGAAGGCCTGCACGATGACATTGTATTCGATGACAAAAAAACGACAAGATGTATCCGATGACAATTTGGCTGTGTTTGGCTCTACGTTTGTCCTATCGGTTATCCAGCTTGGTGTGTTACTTCTCCCCTCCAATGCACCCATAGCACCAGCACAACTCACGTGGGTGTACCTATGTTGGTCGGTCCGTGCTTAAGGGTCGGTTAACTCTTAATTAATAGTCTTATTGAAATAAAATTTCATCTTGGCCTTCTTAAATAAGGCTGGTCATAGTGGGGAGTAACTTAGACTAGTGTCATGCATATGACACTAGTCTTTGTTACTACCTTCATATTGCAAAGTAACATACAAGTAGTATCATATATGATTGCATTTATTACATTATAGACTCATTTTGCTTTGGTTTGCGTTATGTTACAGTAACATATTATGTTACTCCAAACACCTTTCTTCTCATTAACTATATGCCACATAAGCAAAGTTGTCTTGAAATGCGCTATGTTACTTGCTAAGTTACTCCCACTATGACCAGCCTAACTAAGTAGAGAACAACTTATTTCCACAACCCAAATAAGTCATAAAAGAACTGGCCTAAGGCTCTCGCGAACATGCAACACCATAAGCAGAAAGTCAAAAGGTGCACAAACATACAAACAACAGGTCAACAACGATCGTCCAGAAAAAGAAAGAAAAAAATAGTACAAAACATGGACCACTGAGCTCTTATATGTCGCCCCCCACCATCTGTGCTACAGTGTTAATTAGTTCTTTGCTGGAGTTAGCTACCAAGCGCAAGCATAATTGGCCCCCATGGACATTCACGTTCGCTTCGTGATCAATGTTGCCAACCTCCTGTTCGGCCACACCCTGTGGATTGAAGTCATTGTAAGGCCACTGGCTGAGCATACGCCAGTGAATGACATCGTCGTCGTTTTCACCACGGTGGAGGTCGTCGCCCTGCTCATCATCACCCTCTCTGTTGGCACGAGTGTCGTGCTGATCCGAGTTGCCGTGCTTAACCGAGGGACCCGTCTCCACGCTGCTCTGGTGTGGATCGTCGTTGCCGGAGCAACTGTCGTTGTGGTGATGGGGTGTCTCGTCGTGACAAAACAAGCGAACTCAAAGTATAATTATATGAGAGACTCCTACTTAACCGGCTAAGATTGTAGGACGGATTGACCCCCGTGAAGTTCCCGTGTTGTCTTTCTCGTTTCAAATTTACATTTGAAATGCGTGGCTTTTAGATTCAGTGTGTGTGTGTGGGGGAGTGGCCATATCCTATTTCTATATCAATAGATGCGACAGCGTGAACAGAGCGCAGCATACAGACATGCCATCCACACACCCAAGATCCGAATCCAACTGCCCGCAAGGAGAACTCGCTTTTGTGTTTGTGTTTGTGTTGTGGCCTTGTGATGGAGGCTTACCTATTGCAATCTCAGCCCAACTTTTTATTTTGTGTTTTGCTAACAAGTGCATGTTTGACTTTCAAGATAATCGTAAATAGTTTTTCTACTAAATCTTTCTATTGTGTTTTGCATGTTTCTTGGCAGAAAACAGGGCTTATCATCATCCACGGAGACAGGAACTGGGACAGGGACAGTGTATTTTCTCCCCAAATACCATCTCTTCTCGTCTTTCAAGGAAATTAGATGATACCCCGTATGGGGTTGCAAAAATCGGTCACAGTATATTTCAATGAAATTTGGTTGTATGGAGTATAAGTATTTGATTAATAATATTTGAACTAGCAAAAACATCCTATAGTAGCTTTTCTTTCCTCTCTCACAGGTGACTAGGGGAAAGCCTTTGTCTTCTCGATCTCCGTCAGTAAACCCGTGGGTTCGCCTCCCCTCCGCCTGTCGCTCTGGCGGTTCGTGGCAGGGAGGGGAAACCTAGTGCCTCAGCTCTGGCTAGTAGATAGGTAGGGGTTTAGTCCTCGGGGATGGCACTTAGACAGATGACAGCACTTCTTCTTTGAGTCAGTCTTCTGGGCTCCGCCAGTCCTCTTTGTCTGTCGGGACAGATTAGACCGATCTCCAACATTGATTCCTGCCAGCTTCTCGGGGCAACGGGGTCAGGGTCCCTTGCCGTGTGTATGCAGTGACGAGATATGTTGTCGGGTTCTTCAGATCGATTGAAGGACTCAATGGCGACGATTGTCGCTCTGGGGTGCTAGTCCTTAGAGCCACGTGCACGAAGACTTCCCGGCTATCATTAACTAGGTCAAGCAGGAACCGGTATGGGAAATCATGTGAAGTTCTCGTGTTGTCTTCTGATTTCAAATGCACATTTGAAACATGTAGCTTTCAGATTCAGTGCGTGGAGGGAGAGTGGCCATATCATGTTTTGTTTTATGTGCCCTCCTCTTCATTTAGGTACATAATAGCAAAAATGATCGTGCGTTGCAACGGGATAATAAAAATGTGGCCTTCAAATCAAGTTTCAAATATTCACACTACATGTATATACACATATTTAAATATCTATGCACTAACCTGCGCGCATGCGGACTTAAGACATGTGTGTTCTAATATGCTCATAATGGTTCAATGTTGGACTTGATTCTTGATGCGTGTATTTTTTTAGTACATCCTCAATGCGTGTATGAGAAGGAAAAGAAAAGGTCAGTCTCATGATGGATGAAAATTGGAGTGCCTTATGATGTACGAATAATTCGGAGGAACTCTTTTTTTTCACATTTACGGGTGGCAAGGTGTGTAATTTACTTCAACTTCAGTTTCAATGACAGATGAAAAATTCAAAGAAACAATGAATAAAGAGTTCTTTTTTTTATTTACGGGTGGTGGGCTGGATAATTTACTTCAACTTTATGGACAGTTTTAATTACTGACAAAAAAATCAGAGAAACAATTAACGAAGAGTTTTTTTTTGACTTATAGATGTCATGATGGGTAATTTATTTCAAACTTTATGGCCGGCTTAGAGTAGATGGATGGATAAAAATTCAAAAAAACGCACCGACATTTAATATTAGGTATAGATATAGATATACATTTGCCCTTTATAAGGAAAGCGGATCAAAAACTGATATCAATAGGTTGAACCACGTAGGTGTTCTATGGCCCGGAACCAATACATGCGACAACGTGAAAAGAACGCAACAAACAAACAAGCCATCCGCACACCCAAATTCTGGGAATAACTAATTAACGAGCGCTCCTTCGGGAGCCTCCCAACGATCAGCACCACTTGGCATGCTCTCAGCCATTCGCCACGTGTCGCGCTCTGGGCGCTCCCTCCGGATTTTTTTTTTATTTTTCCGCACGCGTTTTCGGCTTTTTAAACAGTTTTGTTTCTTTTTTTGACGTTTTGGTTTTCCACCAGTCTTCCTTGGCTTTTCGACAAAAAAAATCGTAAAAAGTAATTTTTTGTGTAAATAAACGCATTTTTTTCGCAAAAAGTCACTGTTTTGTTTTCGCGAGAGGCACGGCCATGCCTCTTGGAAACGGAAAAAAAATATGTTTTTTGTTTTTTCCCTTTCGCGAGAGGCACGGTTTTGCTTCCACGAGAGGCATGGTTGTGCTTTTGCGAGAGTGACGGCCGTGCCTCCTCGAAAACGGAAAAAAACACGCTTTCTTTTTTTTTCTTTCGCGAGAGGCACGGTTTTGCTTCCGCAAGAGGCACGATTGTGCTTTCGCGAGAGTCACGGCCGTGCCTCCTCGGAGACGGAAAAAACACGTTTTCTGTTTTTTTTCTGTCGCGAGAGGCACGATTTTGCTTCCGCGAGAGGCACGATTGTGCTTTCGCGAGAGGCACGGGCGTGCGTCTTTCGGAAAGGGAAAAAACGCATTTTCTGTTTTTTTTTCTTTCGCGAGAGGCACGGTTTTGCTTCTGCGAGAGGCACGGTTGTGATTTCGTCAGAGGCACGGGTGTGCCTCTTTCGGAAAGGGAAAAAACCCGTGTTCCCGGTTCGGTTTTTTCTTCAGTTTTTTTCTGAAAAAAAAGTTCGTCAAAACCTATCAACATGGGATCTAGTTTTGAAGATCTCGATGCGAGGAATCCAACGGCGAAAGCGGTTTGAGATTTGGATACACGGTTTAAGAGATAAAACGTTTTAAATAAACGGATCTACGAAAAAAGAGAAAACTCCCAGGTTGCGACAAGTGGTGCACATACAGCACGCCACTTGTTGCAACCTATCAGGTCTAGTACCACTTGCCGCAAGGAGTACTCATTAACTAGTGATTTTGCCAAATTCCGAATACGACTTCCATAGCGTCTGTGTCGTGACCTTGTGATTCGAAGCTTACCTATTGCAATCTCGGTCCAACTTTTCTTTTGTCTTTTGCTAACACAAGTGGATGTTTACTTCTCAAAGGGGAAACGTTTAGAAATGGCTCGCCGGCCGAACCATTACATCGGTTGCCTCTGTGGCGAGCCTGCCTGGTGGACCCTTCACCTTGTCTTTTATTTTTCCTGGCCACTCGTTCCTCTTCACGTTGACCCGTCTTCTCCCCTCCATCAGTCAGCTTTTGGCTGCAGTGCAATGCGCGCTGCCGCCGCCGTCATGCCAATGGAGTGCCACAGGATGCGTTTGCCCTCTAGGCCTTGCCTAATGTTGCTCGAAGGGGCCGCGCCCGACCATGACTGCAACAGAAACTTCGCCGGTGTTACCCGGCGGCGGCCATGTTTAACGGTTGCGCCACTCGTCACTGTTGTCTTTGAGAACGACGCTTGTATGCACCCTTCACCTCTCCGTACAGGGCTCGGAGAGTGTCGGAGCTGCAACCGGCTGCGCATTTTTGCTACTAACCATGGTTGCCGGTGCTGGGAAAGAAGACCACGCCGGCACATTTTTCCTACAGCCCCATAGAGCAAAGTTGCAACCTCTGTCGTGTTTTGCTACAACCAGCAAATCCATAGCTGGAACCAGCAAGTGGTTTTGCTACATCGTTTGGTTTGTTTTCTACGGCGGCGAAGGCGGCCGTCCTCATTTGTTGCAACTGACAAGGAAAAAGCCTCTACCCCTGAGCTTTTTTGCTACCACGGCGACCGGCGAAAGCAGAGACCACGAGGTGGTTTGCAAACAAGCGAGTCGTTCCGGTAAGAAGCTCTGAGCTGGAACCCGCTTTTGGTTTTGCTACAACCGGCAAAATCCAGAGGTGGAACCGGCATGTGATTTTGCTGCATCCATCATGGCGGAGCTGCAACCGGTGACGGCGGCAAGATTATTTTGCTGCAACCGTCTTTTGATTTTGCTACTATCGGTGAGGGATTTCGCTACATCCATCATGGCGGAGTCGCGACTTGCGACAGTGGGGACGACGAATTTTGCTGCAACTATCGTTTTTTTTGCTACGACCAGCGTTTTTTTTTGCTACATCCATGAACGACATTGAATCTTGGTTGTTGCTGAACGCAATCCCGGGCCGCGAGCTTCGACGGCGAGGGGGGCGGCGATGGTGCATCAGAGTGCTGCAACCATGGAGCTCGCCGCGAGCTGCTGCCGTCGCCACCGGAGCTGCCTCCGTGGGTGGACGCGGCTACAAGCGTGGAGCCGGCCAGAAGTGTAGGCGGCGACCGGCGACAAGGGCGGCAACCGGTGGCGCGGCGAGGGCGGCGACCAGCGGTGAGGGAAGACGAAGAGGCGAGGTGGTCGGTGCGTGCGGGGGCGGCGCTCCTTTTCCTCTCATTTTTCCCGTGCAGCGGTTAACGATGAGGAGGACAGGACAGATCTGACTTTTTTTTGACTCTGGGGACAAATCTGACGGCTGTATGTGCATATCAAACGGCTGCGGGCAGACCGGCCGAAAAATTCGGCCGGCGCACCGGCGCCCAGTAGTGGCCTTCTCAAAATGTTACCTTAACCTTACTTCAAAATTATGACACTTATTTTGAATCAAAGGGAGTAGTAAATAGTTTTTCTGCTGTACTATGGTTTGCATGTTTTTGGTAGAAAATAGGCCTAATTAACTAGGCAGTACATAACATTATCCACGGCGACAGGGACGGTGCATCCCCTCGTATTCCTTTTCTTCTCCCATTGATGGTAGATAAAATTCCGCAGGTTGTTGCGGAAAACAGTCACGATATATTTCTATGAGATTTGGTTGTATGAATATAAATATTTAATTAATAATATTTGAACTAGCAAGGCGACTAGGGGAAAGCTTTGGTCTCATTAATCTCCGTCGGCGAGCCCGTGGCGTGGATTCGCCTCCCCTTCACCTGCCCCTCCGGCAGCCGGCAAGGAGAAAAATCCTGGTAAATCTGCTCCTGCTAGTAGATAGGTACGGTTTTAATCTATTGGAGAACGTATTAATTTTAAAAAATTTCCTACGCACACACATGATCATGGTGATGCATAACAACGAGAGGGGAGAGTGTGTCCACGTACCCTCGTAGACCGAAAGCGGAAGCGTTAGCACAACGCGGTTGATGTAGTCGTATGTCTTCACGATCTGACCGATCCAAGTACCGAACGTACGACACCTCCGAGTTCAGCACGCGTTCAGCTCGATGACGTCCCTCGAACTCCGATCCAGCCGAGCTTCGAGGGAGAGTTCCGTCAGCACGACGGCGTGGTGACGATGATGATGCTCTACCGATGCAGGGCTTTGCCTAAGCACCGCTACGATATTACCAAGGTGGAATATAGTGAAGGGGGGCACCGCACACGGCTAATAGATCTCAAGGATCAATTGTTGTGTCTAGAGGTGCCCCCTGCCCCCGTATATAAAGGAGCAAGGGGGAGGGGGCGGCCGGCCAGGAGGGGGCACGCCTCCTTTCAAACTAGAGGGGGAGGGGGCGCGGCCTGCCCTGGCCGCCCCTCCTCTGCTCCACTTTGGGCCCATGAGGCCCATTAACCCCCCGGGGGGTTCCGGTAACCCCCTGGTACTCCGGTATACATCCGATAACCCCCAGAACCATTCCGGTGCCCGAATATAGTCGTCCAACATATCAATCTTCATGTCTCGACCATTTCGAGACTCCTCATCATGTCTGTGATCACATCCGGGACTCTGAACTATCTTCGGTACATCATAACACATAAACTCATAATATAACCATCATCTAACTTTAAGCGTGCGGACCCTACGGGTTCAAGAACTATGTAGACATGACCGAGACACGTCTCCAGTCAATAACCAATAGGGGAACCTGGATGCTCATATTGGCTCCTACATATTCTACGAAGATCTTTATCGGTCAAACCGCATAACAACATACGTTGTTCCCTTTGTCATCGGTATTTACTTGCCCGAGATTCGATCGTCGGTATCCAATACCTAGTTCAATCTCGTTACCGGCAAGTCTCTTTACTCGTTACGAAATGCATCATTCCGTAACTAACTCATTAGCTACATTGCTTGCAAGGCTTATAGTGATGTGCATTACCGAGAGGGCCCAGAGATACCTCTCCGACAATCAGAGTGACAAAACCTAATCTTGAAATATGCCAACTCAACATGTACCTTTGGAGACACCTGTAGAGCTCCTTTATAATCACCCAGATACGTTGTGACGTTTGGTAGCACACAAAGTGTTCCTCCGGTAAATGGGAGTTGCATAATCTCATAGTTGTAGGAACATGTATAAGTCATGAAGAAAGCAATAGCAACATACTAAACGATCAAGTGCTAAGCTAACGGAATGGGTCAAGTCAATCACATCATTCTCCTAATGATGTGATCCCGTTAATCAAATGACAACTCATGTCTATGGTTAGCAAACACAACCATCTTTGATCAACGAGCTAGTCAAGTAGAGGCACACTAGTGACACTATGTTTGTCTATGTATTCACACATTTATTATGTTTCCGGTTAATACAATTCTAGCATGAATAATAAACATTTATCATGATATAAGGAAATAAATAATACTTTATTATTGCCTCTAGGGCATATTTCCTTCAGTCTCCCACTTACACTAGAGTCAATAATCTAGATTACACAATAATGATTCTAACACCCATGGAGCCTTGGTGCTGATCATGTTTTGCTCGTGGAAGAGGCTTAGTCAACGGGTCTGCAACATTCAGATCCGTATGTATCTTGCAAATCTCTATGTCTCCCACCTGGACTTGGTCCCGAATGGAATTGAAGCGTCTCTTGATGTGCTTGGTCCTCTTGTGAAATCTGGATTCCTTTGCCAAGGCAATTGCACCAGTATTGTCACAAAAGATTTTCATTGGTCCCGATGCACTAGGTATGACACGTAGATTGGATATGAACTCCTTCATCCAGACTCCTTCATTTGCTGCTTCCAAAGCAGCTATGTACTCCGCTTCGCATGTAGATCCCGCCATGATGCTTTGTTTAGAACTGCACCAACTGACAGCTCCATCGTTCAATATAAACATGTATCCGGTTTGCGATTTAGAATCGTCCGGATCACTGTCAAAGCTTGCATCGATGTAACCATTTACGACTAGCTCTTTGTCACCTCCATAAACGAGAAACATATCCTTAGTCCTTTTCAAGTATTTCAGGATATTCTTGACCGCTGTCCAGTGATCCACTCCTGGATTACTTTGGTACCTCCCTTCTAAACTTATTGCTAAGCATACATCAGGTCTAGTACACAACATTGCATACATGATAGAGCCTATATGGCTGAAGCATAGGGAACATCTTTCATTTTCTCTCTATCTTCTGCTGTGGTCGGGCATTGAGTCTGACTCAACTTCACACCTTGTAATACAGGCAAGAACCCTTTCTTTGCTTGATCCATTTTGAACTTTTTCAAAACTTTATCAAGGTATGTGCTTAGTGAAAGTCCAATTAAGCATCTTGATCTATCTCTACAGATCTTGATGCCCAATATATAAGCAGCTTCACCGAGGTCTTTCATTGAAAAATTCTTATTCAAGTATCCTTTTATTCTATCCAGAAATTCTATATCATTTCCAATTAACAATTTGTCATCTACATATAGTATTAGAAATGCTACAGAGCTCCCACTCACTTTCTTGTAAATACAGGCTTCTCCAAAAGTCTGTATAAAACCATATGCTTTGATCAACTCATCAAAGCGTATATTCCAACTCCGAGCCGTTCTTACCAGTCCATAGATGGATCACTGGAGCTTGCACACTTTGTTAGCACCTTTAGGATTGGCAAAACCTTCTGGTTGCATCATATACAACTTCTTCTTTAATAAATCCATTAAGGAATGCAGTTTTGACATCCATTTGCCAGATTTCATAAATTGTGGCAATTGCTAACATGATTCGGACAAACTTAAGCATCGATACGAGTGACAAAATCTCATCGTATTCAACACCTTGAATTTGTAGAAAAACTTTTTGTGACAAGTCGAGCTTTGTGGATAGTAACACTACTATCATAGTTTGTCTTCCTCTTGAAGATCATTTATTCTCGATGGCTTGCCGATCATCGGGCAAGTCAACCAAAGTCCATACTTTGTTCTCATACATGGATCCCGTCTTAGATTTCATGGCCTCAAGCCATTTTGCGGAATCTGGGCTCATCATCGCTTCCTCATAGTTCGTAGGTTCACCATGGTCAAGTAACATGACCTCCAGAATAGGGTTATCGTACCACTCCGGTGGCGATCTCACTCTGGTTGACCTGTGAGGTTCGGTAGTAACTTGATCTGAAGTTTCATGATCAATATCATTAGCTTCCTCACTAATTGGTGTAGTCATCACAGGAACCGGTTTCTGTAATGAACTACTTTCCAATAAGGGAGCAGGTACAGTTACCTCATCAAGTTCTACTTTCCTCCCACTCACTTCTTTCGAGAGAAACTCCTTCTCTAGAAAGGATCCGAATTTAGCAACAAAAGTCTTGCCTTCAGATCTGTGATAGAAGGTGTACCCAATAGTCTCCTTTGGGTATCCTTTGAAGACACATTTCTCCGATTTGAGTTCGAGCTTATCTGGTTGAAGTTTCTTCACATAAGCATCGTAGCCCCAAACTTTAAGAAACGACAACTTTGGTTTCTTGCCAAACCACAGTTCATAAGGCGCCGGCTCAACGGATTTTGATGGTGCCCTATTTAACATGAATGCAGCCGTCTCTAAAGCATAACCCCAAAACGATAGCGGTAAATCAGTAAGAGACATCATAGATCGCACCATATCTAGTAAAGTACGATTACGACGTTCGGACACACCATTACGTTGTGGTGTTCCGGGTGGCGTGAGTTGTGAAACTATTCCGCATTGTTTCAAATGTAAACCAAACTCGTAACTCAAATATTCTCCTCCATGATCAAATTGTAGAAACTTTATTTTCTTGTTACGATGATTTTCCACTTCACTCTGAAATTCTTTGAACTTTTCAAAAGTTTCAGACTCATGTTTCATTACGTAGATATACCCATATCTGCTTAAATCATCTGTGAAGGTGAGAAAATAACGATACCCGCGGCGAGCCTCAATGTTCATTGGACCACATACATCAGTATGTATGATTTCCAACAAATCTGTTGCTCGCTCCATAGTTCCGGAGAAAGGCGTTTTAGTCATCTTGCCCATGAGGCATGGTTCGCAAGTACCAAGTGATTCATAATCAAGTGATTCTAGAAGTCCATTAGTATGGAGTTTCTTCATGCGCTTTACACCAATATGACCCAAACGGCAGTGCCACAAATAATTTGCACTATCATTATCAACTTTTCATCTTTTGGCTTCAACATTATGAATATGTGTATCACTACTATCGAGATTCAATAAAAATAGACCACTCTTCCAGGGTGCATGACCAGAAAAGGTATTACTCATATAAATAGAACAACCATCATTCTCTGATTTAAATGAATAACCGTGTCGCATCAAACAAGATCCAGATATAATGTTCATGCTCAACGCTGGCACCAAATAACAATTATTTAGGTCTAAAACTAATCTCAAGGTAGATGTAGAGGTAGCGTGCCGACCGCGATCACATCAACTTTGGAACCATTTCCCACGCGATCGTCACCTCGTCCTTAGCCAATCTTCGCAATCCGTAGTCCTGCTTTGAGTTGCAAATATTAGCAATGTAACCAGTATCAAATACCAGTACTCTGCGAGCATTAGTAAGGTACACATCAATAACATGTATATCACATATACCTTTGTTCACCTTTCCATCCTTCTTATCCGCCAAATACTTGGGGCAGTTCCGCTTCCAGGACGTAATTCTTCTTTGCAGCAATGAGGATGATCCTCAAGTTACGGACCCAGTCCATGTAATTGCTACCATCATCTTCAACTTAGCTTTCTCAAGGAATGCTTTAAAATTCAACGAAACAATAGCACGAGCCATCTATCTACAACAAACATAGACAAGCAAAATACTATCATGTACTAAGTTCATGATAAATTTAAGTTAAATTAATCATATTACTCAAGAACTCCCACTTAGATAGACATCCCTTAATCATGATCACGTGATCCAAATCAACTAAACCATGTCCGATCATCACGTGAGATATAGTTTTCAATGGTGAACATCACTATGTTGATCATATCTACTATATGATTCACGCTCGACCTTTCGTCTTAGTGTTCCGAGGCCATATATGTATATGCTAGGCTCGTCAAGTTTAACCTGAGTATTCCGCGTGTGCAACTGTTTTGCACCCGTTGTATTTGAACGTAGAGCCTTGAAAGTGCTAGTTATCGACTAGAGGGGGGGTGAATAGACGATTTTTATGAAAGTCTTCAAAACATGAAAGTTTCGAAGACAAACACGAAAACTGGACCTATAAACATGCAGTAGAAGATGAACTACACTAGACAAGCCATAGTATGAAGCTAAAGCATGATGACTGATAGCAGCTAGGTAGTAGGATCAGGATGGAAGATAGTATGAAGCCAATCAAAACAAGTAGTCACACAGTGAAGTCAAACAGGCATAGCATTCAGGCAATGACTTCACAGGACAAACTGTAAGTAAGGAGAGTACGAGATAGAACCAGTGCATTGTGAAGACAAGGATTTGTTTGACCAGTTCCAGTTGCTGTGAAAACTATACGTCTGGTTAGGGAGTCTGAGATTGAACTCAGAAGACCGTGTCTTCACCTTATTCCCCTTGAGCTAAGGACACACAGTCCTCGCCCAATCACTCTGGTAAGTCTTCAAGGTAGACTTCCAAACCTTCACAGACTTCGTTCACCGGCAATCCAAAATTACTCTTGGATGCTCAGAACGCGACGCCTAACCGGCTGGAGGATTCACAGTCCTCAAGTGTAACAAGTCTTCAGATCACGCGGATAGAAAGACTTCAGTGATGCCAAACACTCTTTGGGCTCTGGGTGTTTTGGGCTTTGTCCTCACAAGGATTTCTCTCTCAAACTCTTCGGGGGTGGGTTGCTCTCAACAACAAAAGCCGTGCACTAACTCTGAGCAGCCACCAATTTATGGTGTAGGGAGTGGGCTATTTATAGCCACTAGGAAACCCGACCTGATTTGTCCGAAATGACCCTGGGTCACTAAGGAACTGACACGTGTCACAACGGTCAGATTTCAAACACACGCGACAGCTTGACTTGGGCTACAAGTAAAGCTGACTTATCCGACTCTGGATAAGATTTGCTCTCATTGTCTTCGCTCGAAGACATAGATTTTGGTTGAGCATCACTTCAGTCACTCTGACTTTGTTCACTTGGACCCCACTTAACAGTGCGGTGGTTCCTATGACTCAACAAAGAAGAAAAGAAACAATGAAACTACTAAGTCTTCGCGCTCCATAGTCTTCACTCAATGTCTTCTTCTGTCATAGTCTTCAATGTGAATATCTTCACGTACCACCATTATCTTCAATGTCTTCATACATTTTTAGGAGTCATCTCCGGTAGGTAAACCGAATCAAGGAGGGACTACTACCTGTGTTATCCTGCAATTCTCACAAACACATTAGTCCCTCAACCACGTTTGTCGTCAATACTCCAAAACCAAACTAGGGGTGGCACTAGATGCACTTACAGTCTCCCCCTTTTTGGTGAGTGATGACAAACTGATTGAAGTTTTCAACGGGGATATAAATATGTGAAATTGTAAAGGATGAGGTATTGTCTTCGTAAGTAGCAAAAGGTTCCCCCTGAAGATGTGCATATAAATAATTTGCTTTTGGAATGCAAATGCACATGGCAGGTTCTACTTGTGGAGATCCTCTTTAACTTATGAAGATAATTCATCATGCATGATCTAATGTAACGAACATAATGACATGCATAATGAAAAATGGACGTCTGCGAAATGATTTAAGTGCGGAAGTTATCATCGCACATGCGGAATTTATCATCGCATCACAAAATAGCAAATAAGTAGAGATGACAATCGAGTTTAAGTGTTACAACTCAGAGAACCAAATGTATCAAAAGCAAGAGTTGTAAACACTAGGCAAAATATAATGCAACCGCCCATTTGAACCCGCTTGAAGACTATCAACTCATAGCTTGTCCCCCTTTTGTCAGTAAGGACCAAAAAGGGTTGAAGACATTGAGCCTCTACTCGTTCCCAGAAGGAGTAGGAGAAGATGCAGGGTTGGTGTCGAGGTTTGGCGGTGCAGACAAACTTGGAGCAGTGTCGATGCGTGTTGGAGGTGGCGAAGTAGCATCATCTTGATCATCGATCACACGAGCATTCACGGTTGCAGCAGAAGAGGAGTACTCTGAGTCTTCAAGAGATGGAGTGCGCCACAGAACAACATTTCTAGGCGGAGTGGAATCAAACTTGAATTGTTCTGAGAAGCCATCTTCCTGAAGATCTTCCTCAGCACACATAAGTGTCAGCCCTTTCCATGTGCGTCGACAGGTTTCATGCGCGACAAAGGCATTCTTGGTTGCAAGATTGCGAATGCGATTGACGTCAGTCATGATGCTCTGCATCTGGCGCTTGAGACAATCATGATGCATATCCTATTTCTGATGCAGGCCAACGAGAAGCTCTCAGTCATTGAGAACACGAGATCGCTTTCGAGGTTGTTGAGCAATTGTGCTGTTGGTGGCTTCGGTTGGGGCACGATGAGGTGCACGTGTAGTACCAGCCAACGGATAGACACGAGTGGCAGCCAGCACACCTTCAATGGGCTGAGTGAAGCTCTGACGATGAATGTTATGAAGATAGAGTGGCTCTTTGTCAGGCTCTGGATAGATGGCTTCAACAGACATATCAACATCTGGCAAGAAGACAATGTGGTTGCGGGCAGATGGTTGATAGTTGAAAGCAGTGTGAAGCTTGATCAGACGCATGATCCATGGAGCATAGAACTTCAAGCCAAAAATATCAGATCCGGATGCAGCAAGTTGGTGGATGAAGAAATCTTGTGCATTGAAGCTTTTTCCATGTAGAATATGGAAGACCAATGTCTTCATTGCACCTTCTAGCTTAGCCTTTGGAGAATGTCCTTTGATAGGCCAGAGAGTTCGCCTTATGATGTGATAGATTGTGCGTGGCAGATACTCAAGGTCTTCAACAAAGAACTCCGTAGGATATTCTGCATCTGGAGGCAATGGCTTCATCATACTTAGCATCTAGCTCATGTTGGGTTCTGGCTTGTGAAAGATGCTTTCCACAGCTGCAGTGTGAAGCTGACAACCAGGCTCATAGAGATCACCTGGAGTGGGAAGGCCAGTAAGCTCAATGACATCAAATGCTTTGGCTTCGTGATGGACATTTCCTGTCATCCACTCAAGGACCCAAGTCTTAGGATCCCTGTTGTAGTCTCTGATATGCAGAGTGGCGTAGAATTTGAGCAGCAACTCGTCGCTCCAGTGCTCCTTGTCAGTGACAAAATGCAGTAAGCCAGCCTCTCTGAAGCAATCGAGAGCTTCTTCTAAGCAGGGCGGGCCAGCTATGGCTTCAGTGTCAAGGCACATATGTGAAAATATGCGGCCTTGGTTGTACAGAATGCATGAATAGTAGCTGCGCTGCTGATAACTCCAGAACCGATCATATGAAATCTTGGGCTTGGTGCAGGGGTTCTTTTCGCTATCGAAGAAGGTGTTGTGTGCAATGAAGCCGTTGACATTGAAAGATCCTGGCGAAGTGGCAGTACCTGGAAATCTGGGCAGTCTTGGCTTTGGCTTCTGAACCTGAGGCCTATGCTCGACATGGTAATCAAATTGAGTACCAGCAGCAGGTGGAGGAATCAGAATAGGCCATCTGACAGTGACAAGCTGGCCATAGTTGTATGCTTGCTCGATAGTATGTGGCCTTGGAGGCGGAAGAGGAGCAGTGGCATTGACTTCAGGCTGCAGATTTGTGTCAGGTGCGGCATTGACTTCATCTGCTTAATGGGCTTCATTGGCTTCATTGGCCACTGGTGCATTGACCACTATAGGCTCCACATTAGCGTCGGCCATGACAACGTCATTGGCTTCAGGAATGTCATGTGTGGCAGCCTCAGGGTTCTCACCCTCCACTTGAGTAGCTGGAGGTTCTAGCATAGACTGGTTCTCTTCATGAACTTCTTCTTGAGTTGTAGGGGGAGTAGCGACACGCTCTTCTTCTTGTGTTACTCTGGCTGATGCAGCTGGAGGGTCTTCAGCAGCATTGGCTTCAGACACAGGGACCATCACAGAAGGATTGTCTTCAAGGAACACTTGACATGCCACTGTGTTGGGGAACGTAGTAATTTCAAAAAATTTCCTACGCACACGCAAGATCATGGTGATGCATAGCAACGAGAGGGGAGAGTATTGTCTACGTACCCTCGAGACCCAAGCGAAGCGATCACAACGTAGAGGAAGTAGTCGACGCTCTCCTCGCGATCCGACCGATCCCGCGCCGTTACTCCGGCGCCCGAGTTCTTGACACACGTACAGCTCGATGACGCCCTCGATCCGATCCAGCCGAGTGTCGAGGAGAGTTCCGTCAAGACGACGGCGTGGGACGATCTTGATGTTCTATCGGCAGAGCTTCGCCTAAGCTTCATGACGATATGACCGAGGTGGAATATGGTGGAGGGGGCACCGCACACGGCTAAGGAACGATCCGTAGATCAAACTTGTGTGTTCTAGGGTGCCCCCTGCCTCGTATATAAAGGAGGGAGGGGGAGGTGCGGCCGGCCCAAGGGAGGCGGCGGGAGGAGTCCTACTCCCACCGGAGTAGGACTCCCCTTCCTAGTTGGAGTAGGATTGGGGAGGGGAAGAAGGAAGGGGCGCCTCCTTGTCCTATTCGGACTAGGGGGGGGGCGCGCCTGCCCCGGCCGCCCTCCTCTTCTCCCTCGAGGCCCACTAATGCCCAATAGCCTCCGGGAGGGTTTGGTAACCCCGGTACTCGGTAAAATCCGATTTCACCGGAACCATTCGAACTCCAAATATAGGCTTCCAATATATCAATCTTTATGTCTCGACCATTTCGAGACTCCTCGTCATGTCCGTGATCACATCCGGGACTCGAACTTCTTCGGTACATCAAAATATATAAACTCATAATAACTGTCATCGAAACCTTAAGCGTGCGGACCCTACGGTTCGAGAACAATGTAGACATGACCGAGACACGTCTCCGGTCAATAACCAACAGCGGGACCTGGATGCCCATATTGGCTCCTACATATTCTACGAAGATCTTTATCGGTCAGACCGCATAACAACAATCGGAGTGACAAAACCTAATCTCGAAATACGCCAACCCAACATCTTCCTTTGGAGACACCTGTAGTACTCCTTTATAATCACCCAGTTACGTTGTGACGTTTGGTAGCACCCAAAGTGTTCCTCCGGTAAACGGGAGTTGCATAATCTCATAGTTACAGGAACATGTATATGTCATGGATAAAAGCAGTAGCAACATACTAAACGATCGTGTGCTAAGCTAAGGGAATGGGTCATGTCAATCAGATCATTCTACTAATGATGTGACCTTGTTAATCAAATAACAACTCCTTGTTCATGGTTAGGAAACATAACCATCTTTGATTAACAAGCTAGTCTAGTAGAGGCATACTAGTGACATCTTGTTTGTCTATGCATTCACACATGTATCATGTTTCCGGTTAATACAATTCTAGCATGAATGATAAACATTTATCATGAAATAAGGAAATAAATAATAACTTTATTATTGCCTCTAGGGCATATTTCCTTCAGTCTCCCACTTGCACTAGAGTCAATAATCTAGATTACATAGTAATGATTCTAACACCCATGGAGTCTTGGTGCTGATCATGTTTTGCTCGTGGAAGAGGCTTAGTCAACGGGTCGCAACATTCAGATCCGTATGTATCTTGCAAATCTCTATGTCTCCCACCGGACTAAGTCCCGGATGGAATTGAAGCGTCTTTTGATGTGCTTGGTCCTCTTGTGAAATCTGGATTCCTTCGCTAAGGCAATTGCTCCGAGATTGTCACGAAGATTTTCATTGGACCCGATGCACTAGGTATGACACCTAGATCGGATATGAACTCCTTCATCCGCACTCCTTCATTAGCTGCTTCGAAGCTGCTATGTACTCCGCTTCACATGTAGATCCCGCCACGACGCTTTGTTTAGAACTACACCAACCGACAGCTCCTCCGCTTAGTGTAAATACGATCCGGTCTGCGATTTAGAATCGCCGGATCGATGTCAAAGCTTGCATCAACGTAACTGTTTACGATGAGCTCTTTGTCACCTCCATATACGAGAAACATATCCTTAGTCCTTTTCGTATTTCAGATGTTCTTGACCGCTGTCCAAATGATCCACTCTGGATTACTTTGGTACCTTCTGCTAAACTTATAGCAAGGCACACATCGGTCGGTACACAAGATTGCATACATGATAGAGCCTATGGCTGAAGCATAGGAACATCTTTCATTTTCTCTCTATCTTCTGCAGTGGTCGGGCATTGAGTCTTACTCAATTTCACACCTTGTAACACGTGCAAGAACCCTTTCTTTGCTTGATCCATTTTGAACTTCTTCAAAATTTTGTCAAGGTATGTGCTTTGTGAAAGTCCAATTAAGCGCCTTGATCTATCTCTATAGATCTTAATGCCCAATATGTAAGCAGCTTCACCGAGGTCTTTCATTGAAAAACTCTTATTCAAGTATCCCTTTATGCTATCCAGAATTCTATATCATTTCCGATCAGCAATATGTCATCTACATATAATATCGTAAATGCTACTGAGCTCCCACTCACTTTCTTGTAAATACAAAGCTTCTCCAAAAGTCTCAGATGAACCCAAATGCTTTGATCACACTATCAAAGCGCTTATTCCAACTCCGAGATGCTTGCACCAGTCCATAAATGGATCGCTGGAGCTTGCATACTTTGTTAGCTCCTTTGGATCGATAAAACCCTCTCGTTGCATCATATACAACTCTTCTTCCAGAAATCCATTCAGGAATGCAGTCTTTACATCCATTTGCCAAATTTCATAATCATAAAATGCGGCAATCACTAACATGATTCGGACAGACTTAAGCATCGCTACGGGTGAGAAGGTCTCATCGTAGTCAATCCCTTGAACTTGTCGAAAACCCTTTGCGACAAGTCGAGCTTTGTAGACAGTAACATTACCGTCAGCGTTAGTCTTCTTCTTGAAGATCCACTTATTTTCTATTGCTTGCCTTCCCTCGGGCAAGTCAACCAAAGTCCATACTTTGTTTTCATACATGGATCCCATCTCAGATTTCATGGCCTCAAGCCATTTTGCGGAATCTGGGCTCACCATCGCTTCTTCATAGTTCGTAGGTTCATCATGATCTAGTAGCATGATTTCCGTAACAGGATTACCGCACCACTCAGTGCGGATCTTACTCTGGTTGATCTACGAGGTTTCAGAGTAACTTGATCTGAAGTTTCATGATCAACATCATCAACTTCCTCACTAGTTGGTGTAGGTGTCTCGTAAACTGGTTTCGCAACAAACTACTTTCAAGTAAGGGAGAAGGTACAATTACCTCATCAAGTTCTACTTTCCTCCCACTCACTTCTTTTGAGAGAAACTCCTTCTCTAGAAAGGATCCATTTTAGCAACAAATGTCTTGCCTTCGGATCTGTGATAGAAGGTGTACCCAACTGTCTCCTTTGGGTATCCTATGAAGACACATTTCTCGATTTGGGTTCGAGCTTATCAGGTTGAAGCTTTTTCACATAAGCATCGCATCCCCAAACTTTAAGAAACGACAACTTTGGTTTCTTGCTAAACCATAGTTCATAAGGTGTCGTCTCAACGGATTTCGACGGTGTTCTATTCAGTGTGAATGCGGCCGCCTCTAAAGCATAACCCCAAAACGATAGCGGTAAATCTGTAAGAGACATCATAGATCGTACCATATCTAGTAAAGTACGATTCGACGCTCGGACACACCATTACGCTGTGGTGTTCCGGTGGCGTAAGTTATAAACTATTCCACATTGTTTCAAATGTAGACCAAACTCGTAACTCAAATATTCACCTCCACGATCGATCGTAGAAATTTAATTTTCTTGTTACGATGATTTTCAACTTCACTCTGAAATTCTTTGAACTTTTCAAATGTTTCAGACTTATGTTTCATTAAGTAGATATACCCATATCTCGCTTAAGTCATCTGTGAAGGTGAGAAAATAACGATATCCGCCACGAGCCTCAACATTCATCGGACCACATACATCTCAGTATGTATGATTTCCAACAAATCTGTTGCTCTCTCCATAGTACCGAGAACGGGTTTTAGTCATCTTGCCCATGAGGCACGGTTCATAAGTGCCAAGTGATTCATAATAAAGTGACTCCAAAAGTCCATCAAGATGGAGTTTCTTCATGCGCTTTACACCGATATGACCTAAACGGCAAGTGCCACAAATAAGTTGCACTATCATTATCAACTCTGCATCTTTTGGTTTCAACATTATGAATATGTGTATCACTACTATCGAGATTCATCAAAATAGACCACTCTTCAAGGGTGCATGACCATAAAAGATATTACTCATATAAATAGAACAACCATTATTCTCTGATTTAAATGAATAACCGTCTCGCATCAAACAAGATCCAGATATAATGTTCATGCTCAACGCAGCACCAAATAACAATTATTTAGGTCTAAAACTAATCCCGAAGGTAGATGTAGAGGTAGCGTGTCGACCGCGATCACATCGACTTTGGAACCATTTCCCACGCGCATCGTCACCTCGCCCTTTGCCGTGTTCGCTTAATCCGTAGTCCCCTGCTTTGAGTTGCAAATATTAGCAATGTAACCAGTATCAAATACCCAGTGCTATCTGCGAGCTCTAGTAAGGTACACATCAATAACATGTATATCACATATACCTTTGTTCACCTTGCCATCCTTCTTATCCGCCAAATACTTGGGGCAGTTCCGCTTCAAAGGACTATCCGCTTGCGGTAGAAGCACTCGATTTCAGGCTTAGGTCCAGACTTGGGTTTCTTCTCCCGAGCAGCAACTTGCTTGCTGTTCTTCTTGAAGTTCCCTTCTTCTTCCCTTTGCCTTTCTTCTTGAAACTAGTGGTCTTATTGACCATCAACACTTGATGCTCCTTTTGATTTCTACCTCCGCAGCCTTTAGCATTGCGAAGAGCTCTGTATAGTCTTTACTAACCCTTGCATATTATAGTTCATCACGAAGCCTTTGTAGCTTGGTGGCGGTGATTGAATAATTTTGTCAATGACACAATCATCCGGAAGATTAACTCCCAATTGTGTCAAGTGATTGTAGTACCTGACATTACGAGTATGTGCTCACTAATGTAACTATTCTCCTCCATCTTGCAGCTATAGAACTTATTGGAGACTTCATATCTCTCAATCCGGGCATTACGATGGAATATTAACTTCAACTCTGGAACATCTCATATGCTCCATGACGCTCAAAACGTCGTTGAAGTCCCGGTTCTAAGCCGTAAAGCATGGCACATCGAACTATAGAGTAGTCATCGCTTTGCTCGCCAGACGCTCATAACATCCGTGTTGCTCCAAAGAAGAGGTTCGCACCCAGCGGTGCATCCAGACGTAACTCTTCAGGCAGCAATGAGGATAATCCTCGAGTTACGGACCTAGTCCGTAATTGCTACCATCATCTTTCAACTTTGCTTTCTCAAGGAACGCATTAAAATTCAACGGAACAACAAAGACGAGCCATCTATCTACAATCAAACATAAACAAGCAAGATACTATCAGTACTAAGTTCATGATAAATTTAAGTTCAATTAATCATATTACTTAAGAACTCCCACTTAGACAGACATCTCTCTAGTCATCTAAGTGATCATGTGATCCAAATCAACTAAACCATAACCGATCATCACGTGAAATGGAGTAGTTTTCAATGGTGAACATCTTATGTTGATCATATCTGCTATATGATTCACGCTCGACCTTTCGGTCTCCGTGTTCCGAGGCCATATCTGCATATGCTAGGCTCGTCAAGTATAACCCGAGTATTCTGCGTGTGCTTAGAGCTTATCACACCCGATCATCACGTGGTGTCTGGGCACGACGAACTTTGGCAACGGTGCATACTCGGGGAGAACACTTCTTGATAATTTAGTGAGAGATCATCTTATAATGCTACCGTCAATCAAAGCAAGATAAGATGCATAAAAGATAAACATCACATGCAAATCAATATAAGTGATATGATATGGTCATCATCATCTTGTGCTTCGTGATCTCCATCTCTGCAGCACCACCATGATCACCATCATCACCGGCGCGACACCATGATCTCCATCCTAGCATCGTTGTCGTCTCGCCAAACTTATGCTTCTACGACTATCGCTACCGCTTAGTGATAAAGTAAAGCATTACAGTAGCGATTGCATTGCATACAATAAAGCGACAACCATATGGCTCCTGCCAGTTGCCGATAACTTCGGTTACAAAACATGATCATCTCATACAATAAAATATAGCATCACGCCTTGACCATATCACATCACAACATGCCCTGCAAAAACAAGTTAGACGTCCTCTACTTTGTTGTTGCAAATTTTACGTGGCTGCTACGGGCTTAAGCAAGAACCAGTCTCACCCACGCATCAAAACCACAATGATACTTCGTCAAATAGACTCCGCTTTAACCTTCTCAAGGACCGGCGAGCCACACTCGGTTCAACTAAAGTGAGAGAGACAGACACCCACCGGTCACCTTTAAGCAACGAGTGCTCGTGGCGGTGAAACCAGTCTCGCGAAGCGCACGCGTAATGTCGGTCTGGGCCGCTTCATCTCACAATACCGCTGAACCAAAGTATGACATGCTGGTAGGTAGTATGACTTGTATCGCCCACAACTCACTTGTGTTCTACTCGTGCAAAACATCAAACCATAGAAAAACCTAGGCTCGGATGCCACTGTTGGGGAACGAGTAATTTCAAAAATTTCCACGCACACGCAAGATCATGGTGATGCATAGCAACGAGAGGGGAGAGTATTGTCTACGCACCCTCAGAGACCCAAGCGAAGCGATCACAACGTAGAGGAAGTAGTCGACGTTCTCCTCGCGATCCGATCGATCCGGCGCCACATTCGGCGCCCCGAAGTTCTTGTTGACACACGACAGCTCGATGACGTCCCTCGACTCGATCCAGCCGAGTGTCGAGGGGAGTTCCACAAGACGACGGCGTGGGACGATCTTGATGTTCTATCGGCAGAGCCGCTTAAGCTTCGCATGACGATATGACCGAGGTGGAATATGGTGGAGGGGGCACCGACACGGCTAAGGAACGATCCGTAGATCAAACTTGTGTGTTCTAGGGTGCCCCCTGCCCCGAGATATAAAGGAGGGAGGGGGAGGTGCGGCCGGCCCAAGGGAGGCGGCGAGGAGTCCTACTCCCACGGGAGTAGGACTCCCCCCTTCCTAGTTGGAGTAGGATTGGGGAGGGGAAGAAGGAAGGGGGCGCCTCCTTGTCCTATTCGGACTAGGGGGGGGGGGCGCTGCCTGCCCTGGCCGCCCCTCCTCTTCTCCCTCGAGGCCCACTAAGGCCCAATAGCCTCCGGAGGGTTCCGTAACCCCTGCACTCTAGTAAAACCCGATTTCACCCGAACCATTCGAACTCCAAATATAGGCTTCCAATATATCAATATTTATGTCTCGACCATTTCGAGACTCCTCGTCATGTCCGTGATCACATCCGGGACTCAACTTCTTCGGTACATCAAAATACATAAACTCATAATAAGCGCCATCGAAACCTTGCGTGCGGACCCTACGGTTCGAGAACAATGTAGACATGACCGAGACACGTCTCCGTCAATAACCAACAGCGGACCTGGATGCCCATATTGGCTCCTACATATTCTACGAAGATCTTTATCGGTCGACCGCATAACAACATACGTTGTTCCTTTGTCATCGGTATGTTACTTGCCCGAGATTCGATCGTCGGTATCCAATACCTAGTTCAATCTCGTTACGCAAGTCTCTTTACTCGCTCAGAATACATCATCTCACAGCTAACTCATTAGTTGTAATGCTTGCAAGGCTTAAGTGATGTGTATTACCGAGAGGGCCCAGAGATACCTCTCCGACAATCGGAGTGACAAAACCTAATCTCGAATACGCCAACCCAACATCCGCCTTTGGAGACACTGTAGTACTCCTTTATAATCACCCGATTACGTTGTAGACGTTTGGTAGCACCCAAAGTGTTCCTCCGGTAAACGGGAGTTGCATAATCTCATAGTTACAGGAACATGTATATGTCATGGATAAAAGCAGTAGCAACATACTAAACGATCGTGTGCTAAGCTAATTGAATGGGTCATGTCAATCAGATCATTCTACTAATGATGTGACCTTGTTAATCAAATAACAACTCCTTGTTCATGGTTAGGAAACATAACCATCTTTGATTAACAAGCTAGTCTAGTAGAGGCATACTAGTGACATCTTGTTTGTCTATGCATTCACACATGTATCATGTTTCCGGTTAATACAATTCTAGCATGAATGATAAACATTTATCATGAAATAAGGAAGTAAATAATAACTTTATTATTGCCTCTAGGGCATATTTCCTTCACACTGAGCTTGACAAGTTGGAGCCCTCTTCTGTGATGGTGGTCATGGAGGCAGATGACTTCAGGCCTTTGCGAAGCCGTTGGAATATGGGCGACGCCTTTGCTGATGGTGATGTCTCCATGTAGTTGTCATCATTTGACATGGGGCTGATGACGGACACAGATGACGGCTGGGGTGTACTTGGTGAATCTTGATGTGGGGTAGCTTGCTGGGGGCGATCAGCCCACGATGCATCTTGTGAGATTGGCGTCAAAGGACGACCAATACTGATAAGCTTACTGTTCGTTCGAACAGGCGATGATACCGTTGGGCGCTCAATCTGAGGAAGAACTACATCATCTTGAGCAATATCTTCAGTCGTGACGGGGTCGACGACTGGGACTTCTTGAGCCTCAGGATCCTCTGTGGAAGCAGGCTCATGAACAATCATGCAACACTCTTGGTTTGCAGATGGAGGGGGAACAAAAGCAAGGGGTTCAACAACAAGGGGCTCTGTAGGAGCAGCCCGATCTCTTCTCTTGGTTTTTCTCTTCTTAGGGGGTGGTGCTTCATCAGTAGTGCACTTGGTTTTCCGCTTCCTGGCTTCGGCTTCAGCTGCCTTGGTTTTCTTCTGTTCAAAAGCCACTGAAGGAGCCTTGGGCTTCGAGCCGTGCATGCTGGCAGGGAAGACAATGTGTGGTTCTTCCTGCCCTAGTGCTTCAGTGTTGGCTTTAGATGACTTCTTTTTCTTGGCAGCCATTGAGGGGTCAATGCCAGGGCGGCCAAGTGCTTTGCGTTTTTCAGCTTCATTGTAGGCTTGAATGCATTTGTCAGCGAGTGCTTTCATGTGCTCTCTTGAGCCTTTAGCTTCCTCGCGTTTCTTCTAAAACGACTCCTTGAGGTCATTAAGCATCACCTTGAACTTTTGCACATCAGCCACCTTCAGCCTGGCGACATGCTTCTTGAACTGTTCCTTCTCGAAGTCTATCTTTGCCTTCAGTTCAACTATGCACTGAGCCAGAGCAAGCTCAGGAGCGATGGCGCCTTGGAAAGCAACACTGACGCTAATGGGAAGCTGAAGGTCATCAAAGTTAAGATCCTGATTATCAAACCACTCATCAATGAAGTTCTTCAGAATGTTTACATCAAAGAGGGGCAGATCGTTGAAGATCTCCACCTCTTGCTTGCTCTTGATCAGCTGTTCTAGAGCATCTTCACCAAATTCTTCATCTGAAGACAAGTCAATGGGTTCAGATTCATTCCTCAGAATGGCAGCAGGCGTCAGTGCATGACTCAGTTTTTGAACTGGTGTCTTCTGTGGCTTCTCACGCCTCTTGGAGATGCGAGAGAGATCTTCAGAGTTATTGGTTGGAGCAGAAGGGGCAGTTGCCAATGGCTTCACTCTTGAAGCTTTTGGAGCAGCAGATGATTTTGAAGCTTTAGTCTTCTTTTGCTTCTTAGGCTTTGGGGAGGAGCTGAAGCTTCGTCGGTGTCAGCATCATCATCAGAATGATCCACTTTGGCACCTTGAACTGCAATGTGAGTGATGAGGCCAGCAAGATTGTAGAAGGGGCCAATCCTGTTTTCAATGGCTTCAAGGGTGCCATTGTCCCAAGGTGAGGAGGGACCAGGGTTGAAGTCAAGCCCTAGTTCCTTCTTGTTCTTTGTAGTTGAGTCTTTGGCGAACTGGTAGTTGCGCTTGAACAGACTGTCTTCACGACACCAGAGCAGAGAAGACGAGTCATCATTCTCAGGATGTGGTCCGTGCACCATGCAAGGATAGAAGCCTTACTCAATAGCTTCAGCCTGATTCCTAGGTGGAAGATTTCTGTACAAAATATCACTCCAGGGTGCCTTGATTGCATTCTTCTCTGCATACTCTTTAGTGATGAAGCGATATCTGAACCACTCTTCTGCCCAATATCTTTGAATCCATTGGATTCGATTCTTGTGTTCAGTATAGGTTTCTTCTGGATCAGTTTTGTACATCTCGTGCAAATCAGGAGGTAAATCCTTGGAAGTGTCACCACTACGCTGTCTGCCTCCCTTCCTTGCAAACTTTCCAGTTGCCATGAAGTGTAAACGGAAAGGCTTCAGTACATGCAATGGCTTCAAACGGCTGGACTGACAGGAACTCACTTCAGGTGAGTTGATGTGACTCTGCAAGAATTCTGCAAACGAATGCAGACTATGAGAACCAAGGATTCTCCCACGGACATGTACCGTGATAAAGCATTAAAGGTGCGAGGAGGGGAAGAGGTCATATGCATTCTCAGAAGATTTTGAAGATAAATCAGTTTGAAGAGATTGACCTCATAACACGAAGACATTCACTTATATGATGAGAGTTGGTTCCAGAGTTGTACAAATCCAAGAATAAGCACAAGTGAGGAATCTAACTTGTGAAGAAGAATAAGTGAATATACTAGGCAGAATATGAGATGCAGAAAGAGATAGATTCATGTTCGAAGATCTAGAAACCACTTTTGGTAGGAAGGGATGAATCTATCGGATCAAAAAGACGGTAAAAAGTAAAATTTTATTACCACATGAAGAACTGCTAGACGGAGCGAAGATGGATGCCGAGCAGTTCGATCTCCCGTGCCCTAACTTGGCGATGGAAGACACCTACGGCGACGGCGGAGAAGACGAGGTCCGCGGCCAGCGTGAGGACGGCGTCGAGGAGGTCAAGGCAGCTAAGCGCTTCGTCGTCGGCGTCGGCGAGAGCTAGCGTAGGCGCTAGGGTTTGCGAGAGATGGAGAAGGAGGAAGAAGGATTTTGACCGAGATGAGACAGGCATTTATAAGGATAGAGACAGCACATCGTAATTACGCAGGTGTCCCTGGCGGTTCACATCTGATGGACACGTGGCGAAGATGCAACTCATTGAAAGTTGTTCCACATCCCCACGCACGCCTGGATTGTCGGGGTGGTCGTTCCGAATTCTCCAGGTTTCAGGCAAAAAGGATATGTCATTAAAGCTAGATATAAATGTTTGTCTCTGAATCTTATGCTGACAAGGACGCAGAGAAGACGTTCGACAGTTTCAACAGAATGCATATGATTTGGATAGATAGAGCTTGAGGTAGAAAGCATAGAGAGTTTAGGGTCCGATCACATTCACTTAGTTCAAAGGATTCAAACACGAAGACATAGCCATAAGTGAATGATGTAGAGGACAGAATACAATATATATATACATATATATATATATATATATATATATATATATATATATATATATATATATATATATATAACAGAGTAAATCCAAATCAGCAATCACGAAGTCAACTTAATGTTGAAGTTAAATCAATTATGTAAGACTTTGCAAATATGACGCCATGAGGAAACACTTCATAAGAGTTTGGTGGTGGCGTTACCCACCGTATAGGAAGTATTAGACCTGCACATCAAGCACAATTATCGTGGCGCTCAAGTCAATTTCCACGTTAATGTATTCACACTTAGAGTGTATGTCTTCATTGATTGAAGATATACATTACTTCATGTGTTGCACATCTAAGTCATCAAACTGCATAAGTGTTAGGATGTGTGCCTAATCACAGGAAATTCGTGGATTCCAAGATATTTAGCTCACACCGCAACTTGCAAAACCTTTTATCATCCAAGGGCTTAGTGAAGATATCAGCCAACTGCTCTTCTGTCTTGACGTGAATGATATCAATATCTTCTTTCATAACATGATCTCTGAGAAAGTGATGATGAATTTCAATGTGCTTTGTCTTCGAGTGCTGAACTAGGTTATTGGCAATCTTGATGGCGCTTTCATTATCGCAATAGAGTGGCACATGCTTCAGATGGATGCCATAGTCCTTAAGAGTTTGCTTCATCCACGTAAGTTGAGCGCAAAGAAGATCCAAAGAAGAATGTATTCAGATTCAGCAGCTTGAGAGTGATACACGCTTCGCTTCTTTGAAGACCAATGACAAGAGATCGACCTAGAAAGTGACATGTGCTCGATGTAGACTTGCGAACCACCTTGTCACCAAAGATAATCAAGATCCGAAAATCCAACCAGATCAAACTCTGAGCCCTTTGGATACCATAATCCTAGTGTTGGGGTGTAAGCCAAATATCGAAGAATTCGCTTCACAGCTAAGTGATGCGACTCCTTTGGTGCCGCTTGGAATCGGGCACACATAAAAACACTAAGCATGATATCTGGCCTAGATGCACATAAGTAAAGTAAAGAGCCAATCATGGAGCGGTATACCTTTTGATCGAAATCTTTACCATTGGCGCGGGGCTTAGATGACTTTTGGATGGCATTGGCGTCGTGTATCCTTTGCAGTCTTGCATTCCAAACTTCTTCAGGCAATCTTTGAGATATTTTTCTTGTTATATGAAGATGTCGTTGCGTTACTGACGGATTTGAAGACCGAGAAAGAACTTCAGCTCTCCCATCATGGACATTTGATACTGTTCTTGCATCATGTAACCAAATTCATCGCTGTATTTCTTGTTGGTGCAACCGAAGATAATGCCATCCACATAGATTTGGAACACAAACAGTTCACGATCATATGTCTTCATGAAGAGAGTGGGATCTAGAGAACCAGGTTTGAAGCCTTTGCTCTTCAGGAAGTCTTTGAGTGTGTCATACCAAGCACGAGGGGCTTGTTTGAGGCCATATAGTGCCTTGTTGAGCTTGTATACCAAATCAGGATGTTTTGGGTCTTCAAAGCCAGGAGGTTGTGCAACATATACTTCTTCTTCAATCTTTCCATTGAGAAAGGCACTCTTCACATCCATTTGATACAGAAGGATGTTATGATGATTTGCATAGGCTAGCAGTATGCGAATGGCTTCGAGCCTAGCCACTAGAGCAAATGTTTCATCGAAGTCAATTCCTTCAACTTGTGTGTATCCTTGAGCAATGAGCCGTGCTTTGTTTCTGACCACTTGACCATGCTCGTCTTGTTTGTTGCGATATATCCATTTTGTGCCTATTATGTTGTGCTTGCAAGGGTCAGGACGCTTGACAAGTTCCCATACATTATTCAGCTCAAACTGTTGAAGCTCCTCTTGCATAGATTGAATCCATTCAGGTTCCATGAAGGCTTCAGCAACTTTCTTGGGTTCAGAGATTGAGACAAATGCAAAGTGCCCACAGAAATTTGCTAGCTGTGTTGCTCTTGAACGAGTGAGTGGACTAGGTGCATTGATGCTATCTATTATCTTCTCAATTTGTACTTCATTTGCAACACGAGGATGAACTGGACAAAGATTTTGCCCCTGCTGATCATTGTCATCATTTGGAGGATTTTCTTCAGGCTGAGCAATGTCTTCAGGTTGATCAGGTGCAGAAATAATGAGTTCCTCTTCAGGCTGGGCATCTGATGGTATGATTTCTCCTGTTCCCATAAGCTTGATTGATTCACTGGTAGGTACTTCATCTAGCACATTTGGCAGGTGCTCTCTTTGCGAGCCGTTAGTTTCATCGAACCGCACATCCACATTTTCAACCACTTTATAGTGAAAGAGGTTGAAGACTCTGTAGGAGTGCGAGTCCTTTCCATAACCAAGCATAAAACCTTCATGTGCTTTCGTTGCAAATTTTGAAGTGTGATGTGGATCCTTGATCCAGCACCTAGCACCAAATACTCTGAAGTAGCTTACGTTTGGCTTCTTACCAGTTAGAAGCTCATAGGATGTTTTCTTTAGAAGCTTGTGAAGATAGAAACGATTGATGACATGGCATGCAGTATCAATGGCTTCAGGCCAGAATTTTCTTGGAGTCTTGTATTCGTCAAGCATCGTCCGAGCCATCTCAATAAGGGTTCTGTTCTTGCGCTCCACGATGCCATTCTGCTGAGGTGTGTAAGGAGCAGAAAACTCATGTGTGATGCCTAAGGTCTTAAGATAGAGGTCGAGGCCTGTGTTCTTGAATTCTGTGCCGTTGTCACTCCTAATGTGCTTGATCTTGATGCCATAGTTGTTCATGGCGTGGTTGGCAAAGCGTCTGAAGACATCCTTGTCGGGGCGGATCTCTACGTGGCCTCGAGCACCTATGGGGCAGGGGGGCCCTTCTAGTCCGGCAGGGGAGCGGAGGGCGTGCGCAGAGCAGATCGAGGTCGGGCGCGCGGGGGAGACGGGCGATTTTTACCCAGCTTCGGGGCTCTCCGGAGAGATAAAACCCCTACTGCTGCTTTGTGCTTGTATTCGATCTTGCTCGTGAGTGCGAGCGTATGGTGGTGTTGCGGGTGTCGAATGGACCGAACCCCTTCTACGTGCGCATGGGCCTCCCTTTTATAGTCTGAAGGGGGCGCCAACAGGTGGCAGCATAGGAAGAGGGGGTAAAAAGGTAAAAACGCAGGTTGGTACAACAGTGATCAACAGTGTCCCTACCTAACTCGACGGCGGGGGACAAGGGCATTTAATGCCCATCTGGTCGCCCAACAAAGGCAACGAGACGATCGTTAGGTGAGCCACCGTTGCCACGATGGCATCTCTGTCACCCGCTGCCACCTTGTTCGCATGGCTGTGTAACGCCGCTACCACGTGCCCCTGGGATGGCCTTGGGGTGACACGTCGCTAGATGCGCTGGAGTTTGGGTGGCAGCCTCGCCGCGGCAAGTGCTTTGCCGCGGCCCTTCTCTTGTCGGGCCGGCAAGCTTGTCGGCCGCCGGGCCTTGCCGGGGCGCGCGGGGCGTCGCGGCAAGTCTTTTGGGAACGCCTTGGTTGTTCTTCCCGGCAAGCTCCTCTTGCCGAGGCCTTTGTCTTCTTATTTGACACTTTGTTCTTGAATGGCAGTAACAGGAAGCGACGGAGGGTCTTGGCGGGCGTCCGGCAAGCCTTGCCGCGGGGCGCTGCGACCGCCCGTGCACAAGTTCGGGGGACTAAGGTACCCCCTACTTTAGTACACCGACAGGAGGCCCCGGGCCTGGGCCATACACGGTGCCGAGCGTTGTTGGGCCAGGCCCAAAACAGTGCACGGGCACGCGTGGCCTGGGTCCACACAAAATTGACTCGGTCCACGCGTCTTCCAAGAAGCAGACGCGTCGATTGCGGCGTCGTGGGAGAGAACGTGGTCCATACTTAACTCCAGGAAATGCGTAACGTTCGCATCCCCCGTTTATAAGCAGAGGAAGAGGGGCCGCTCCCCCACTTCCGCCATTTGCAGTTCCTTCCTCTGAAAGCTCCGCCGCTCTCCTTCGTCTCCTAGATCGAGAAGAAAACAGCGCTCTGCCGCCCGCCGTCGCCGTTTCCGCCGTCGCCTTCGCCTCCCTCCATTGCCTCCGTCATGGCCCTGAAGACCGGGAAGGCTACGAAGGCTGCGAAGGCCTCGAAGGCCGTGAAGTCGGCAGAGGCGCTGGAGCTCGAGGCGCTGTGCAAGAAGCAGGTGCTTTTCCTCCCGAGCTTACTCCGGCGGCGTTGCGGGCGGACTTCTACCTCTTCTAGTCGACGGAAACGCGGGCGCATCCGCGCACACCGGTGCTTTTCGCCGAGGCCTCCAAATCGAAGAAGTGCCCCAAAGGGTACTACTTCTTCCCCGTGTTCTTCTATTGCGGGCTCTGCCCACCTTTTTCCGATTTCTTTTGCGACATCATGAACACCTACGGGTTTCATCTGCTGGATTTCACCCCCAATGCCGTTTTGACAATGGCGGTTTTCACACACCTCTGCGAGAACTTCGTTGGCATCCCCCCTAATGTGGCTCTTTTCCGTCACTATTTCTCCCCTCGGGCCGAGAAAGGGGAGCCACTGGCCGGCGGAATCGCCTGGACCTCCCGGATGGGCATGAAGGAGGTGTATTTGACGGGCGAGCTCCGCAGCAAGTGGGACGAGTGGAGGGCGGAGTGGTGCTGGATCTGTGACGCCGATCCGCCGCCGTTCACCAAGCTGCGCAAGACCCGGGTGGTGCGTGGCGGCGACTGGAGTTCTCTGTCGTCGGATGATGCCAAGCTGACGATCGTTACCACCCGGATCCTCCGGCTCAGGCATGCCGGACTTACAACAGGGGCGGTTGGCGCAGATTTCCTCCGTCATTTAGACGCCCCTCCGCAGCGAGGGGAGGCCCTCCTGGCAATTTAGCGGCCCGGCGGATTTCATGAGGCTGCGCCCAGGCCTCAACTTCAACTTTACGGTCATGGAGCTGGGCGCAATGCTGAGGGAGATGTTCAAGCACGATCCTGATCACCCGGAGTGGTTCCAGTTGGCGCAGGGCGTCGTCCCCTTGTGCAACAACTCCCAGCGCGATCGCATCTGCGCAATGATGCCAGAGTGCGACTCGCATGGGATAAGTGCAAACTGGATAGAGCCTGCCGCCGAGGTCGTGCAGCAATTTTTCGACAATTTGTCGGAGGTGGCAATCAACCCCGACGAGCAAAAGCTTCTCACCGCGCCACTATCGCCGAGGAGTGGCGATATCGCTAGCAGGGCAAGAGGCGGCAGGCCGCAGCGGGCGAATTTGGCTTCACGTTGGCGGAGGCGGATGCAGCTGCGGCGGTAAGCCTTGCCGCCCAGGTAGAACTTGCCGGAGAAGGCGATGGCGAAGGGAAGGTCGAAGCCGGAATGGGCGAACCCGTCGAGGGCGCGAGCGGCCAGCCATCTTCGAGCAACTTGCCACAGGCGGAGCCCACAGCGCAGCCCCAATTCCGACCGAGAAGACGCCTCCGTCGGGTCGGAGAGCTGGCAGAGGAGCAGGCCATCCAGCAGCCGCGGCGCCGTGGGACACGTTCCACCGCGGCAAGCACCGTTGCCGTGGGAGGGTCCCAGGCTGCGCCGGCAACTGAGGCGGGGTCTTCCCGGGCCGCCACGCCCGATCCTGCCGCAGCCCTCGGCAAGCGCCGGAGGGAGCCTACCCTCCGCCTCGTCGCCGAGAGGGTACTGAGTTCGACCTCTCCGCGCTGAGCTCCGATGATGATGAAGAGGAGGAGGAGGAGGAGGAGTAAGGCTTTCTTCATACTGTGCTCGTCTTCCCTCCGATCTTTGTTGTCGTTTATCTGGTATCTAATCTGTTTCTCTCCAAACCCCTGTTTCGTCTCAGGACTTTGGCGGAGAGGGCGGCGAAGAGGGCCAGGGTCCCCGTGGTCAACATCGAGGACGATTCTGCTGTGGCAGCAGAAGGTACGTCCGAGACCACTTTGACGGACCCAGTCCCTTCCCCTCGCAGCAGCTCCCAGCACAGCCCCCAGCGTGAGTGCCTTGATTCACTTCCTGTCGCGGGGCGCGCATGGCTGCTCCTTCTTCTGTCAACATCTTGATTGTTGACCCTTCCCCCCCTTTTTTTATACAGGAGGAGAGCAGGCCCACCAGGAGCAATCGGAGGCCGACCCGGAGGTGTCGTCGGCTTCGACTACGCCACCAAGGGCCGATTCCCCGATATGGGAGCCCTCTCCGCAAGGAAGGATCTCGGTAAGGGGGGAACCAGTGAGCCCCAGTGGTGGAGCCCATGACCACGTAACCCAAAGACTGGTGACCCTCCTCGCGGGGACTCTCCCTCGGGATCTGCTGATCTCCTTTTTCTTTCTTTGGGGTATTTGCTTAACTTTCTTCCTCTCCCTATCTTGAGATCCTCCCTTGGGGACCCGATGGAAGCCGAGGCCACCCGGCGAGGAGGGGGCGCGGCAGCACTGGGACGCCATCACTGATGAGGAAGAGGCGGCGCGGAGGAGCCCGGCCGCGAAGGGGCTGCAAGGCTGGCTGGCATGTGGGTGGCGAGGATCCGCGATCAGTCTCGACGACCCGGAGGACGAGGAGCGAGGCGCTGCACTCTACATCGACCCTCCTCCGCCGACGCAGCTGCTGGGTTCGAGGAGCCCCAGCCGGTGCGTTTGAAGGCTGGCGAGGGCGTATATATCAAGCTCCCCTGGGCGTCGAGCTCCAGGGCGCCGGTCGAAGGGGAGGAGTTCGACGGGGAAATACTTGCTTCTGCTGGGCTGGCAGTGGTGGATAGGCCAAGCAGCGGTAGCGGCGAGTCCGAGGAGGAGCAGCTGCTCCGAAAGCTGGCGTCACTCTACCGCGCCCGTCAAGCGAAGCTTGAGTCCCGGGAAGCGCTTGTCGCTCGGGTGGGAGTCGACATAGAGAAACATGCGCAAGAGCTTAAGAGCCGCAACCAGGAGGCCCTCCGGTCCATCGCTGAAGAGAGGGCGCAGCTCGATGAGGAGAGGAAGGCGTTCATCCTGGAGAAGGCTGAAGCCGAGGAGCAGCAGAGGCTCACCGCCGAGGAGCTGTCCAAGCGGGATGGCGAGCTGATACAAAGGAAGGCGTACTTGGATAGCCATGATGAGGAGCTCGCCGCCCGGGAACAATCACTTGGCAGGCCGCTCAAGGAGGCGAAGGGCGCCCGCTGCGACTCTGCCGAGGCCGCCAGAAGGAGTTGGAGGAGAAAGTGGCGCAGCTGGAGGCGGACGCGATAAGGAAGAACGAAGAGCTCGCCGCGCTCCAGTAGCGATCGCGAGAAGGACGCCGCATGCGCCCATGGCGATCTGCGAGTTCAGCTCTCCGAGAAGATCAAGGAGCTGAATGCCGCCAAGGACTCGAGCGCTGATTTAGAGCTGAAATTGGCCGCCTTGACGGAGACGCTGGACGCCGCCAAGAAGCGCGAAGATACCCCGAGGAAAGACCTCAAGGACAACGAGGAGCTGCTGACGAGGGCCGCCGAGACCCAGAACACCTTCAGGGCCACAGTGGAGCTCTGGACGGAGGGCCTCGTCAACATCGCCGCGCTCATTGACGAGGAGTTGGCGGAGCTGAACTTGACGGGCTTCGGGTACTCCACTGAGGAGAATCTTCAGCCCAGCGCCAAGCTCACGCTTTTCTTCAAGGATGTGGTGACGGCTCTCCGGCGGCTCCGGGAGAGGATCCCGAAGCAGCTAGCCGACGAGTCGCGCGCGATCTGCGCCAGGGTCTTGGAGAAGGTGTTGGTGAAGGTCCTCTTCCGCAACCCGGGCGTCGACCTCTCCCGCGTCACCAAGAAGCTGCCGGAGGGCGCCGATCTTGAGGAGCTCAAGGCCATCGTCGCACCCATCGTGGACAAGGTGAACGAGGTCAAGAGGGTCGACGGCGGGCGCGCGGATTAGGCCGTCCTTCTTTTCGCTTTTTCTTGCTGCTGCTGTTTTGGCCACGAGAACAATTTAGTCAGCGCCACAATAAGTCATTCTTGTAATATAACTTTATTCCGGGTACTACTTGCTATGTTACTCCTTTGTTCATTGCGCCCCTTGTATGCTTTACCCCACGCTTTGAGGGACCTGCGGCGCAAGCACACTTGCTGGGTGCGGAACGTCAGCAGCCCGCTAGCGGTGCTGCCTCCGGCAAGAAATCTTGTCGGGACTAGTTACAGCTTACTTGTATTGTTGAGCGGGCTCGGAAACAATGCAAGGGCGCAACTTAGCCACGAGTCAATTCCTCCCCGCATAGGTTTTCCATACAAGGCATGAACATTCAAAGGATGTAACTTGAAAAATTTAAAAATGACTAGGCTCAAACTCTGGCTACTTAGCTTTTCTGTCTTCTCCGTCCTGGCAAGGCTAGATTCCTTTGGACGACGCCCAGTCCAGACCTTCATTTCCTCCCCCCCCCCTTGGTGAACTTGTGGGCGGAGGAGTCTTCCTTTTTGAAAAGAAAGAAGAGAAAATAATGATGTAGGACTCTAAATTTCTTTATTGCTTACCGGGGGTAAGTACTGCACAAAATGTCAGATATATATATGCAAAAAATTAGGATGCACTAAATTTGACAGGATGTGCAGGGCACATAAGCTTTATTTACGTACGGGAGCTGCGCCCGGCTTTGTACAAAGTGTTACATGCGACAGCGGCAAGGCTTGTACAAAAGGTGGTTGTCGGAACTGGTCCGGCAACCGCGCCTTATGGATAAAACTTGCGAAGATGTTCTATATTCCAGGAATTGCTCACTGGAATGCCATCTTCTGTCTCAAGGCGGACAGCGCCGGGCCTAGTGACTCGTTTCACCCGATAAGGGCCCTCCCACTTTGGTGTCAACTTGTTTGAATTTTTGGCGGACTGAACGCGCCGAAGAACAAGGTCACCTTCCTCGAAGCTTCTGGCGTTAACCTTGCGGCTGTGATAGCGGCGCAAAGTTTGCTGGTAGCCAGCAGCTCGCATAGCAGCCTGAAGACGATCCTCCTCGAGGAGCAGTGCGTCGTCTTGGCGCAGCTGCTCTTGCTCAAACTCATCATAAGCGAGCACTCGTGGTGATCCGTATACGAGTTCCGTGGGGAGTACTGCCTCCGCTCCATAGACAAGAGCAAAGGGTGTCTGGCTAGTGGCTCGATTTGGCGTCGTCCTGATCGACCAAAGAACCACCGTAATCGCCGATCCAATTTTCCCGCACTTGTGCAGCCTGTCGAAAGTTCTGGTCTTGAGCCCGCGCAGCACCTCAGCGTTCGCCCTTTCCGCTTGACCGTTGCTTCTCGGGTGAGCAACAGAGGCGAAGCAGATCTTGGTGCCAAGATCTTGGACGTACTGCATGAAGGCGTGGCTCGTAAATTGTGTGCCATTGTCGGTGATGATCCTGTTAGGGATTCCGAAACGGCAAACAATCGACCTGAAGAACTTGACTGCTGACTGCGCTATTACCTTCCTCACTGGTTCCACTTCAGGCCACTTTGTGAACTTGTCGATTGCAACGTACAAGTACTCAAAGCCCCCGACGGCTCGGGGGAAGGGGCCGAGGATGTCGAGCCCCCAGACCAAAAATGGCCAGGATAAAGGGATTGTTTGGAGAGCTTGAGCTGGTTGACGAATCTGTTTGGAATGGAACTGGCATGCTTCACACTTGGTACTTGTGCAGTTGCATCCTGGAGGGCTGTCGGCCAAAAGAAACCTTGTCGGAAGGCCTTGCCGGCAAGTGCTCTTGCGCCAATGTGGTGACCACATATGCCTCCATGTATTTCTGCCAACAGCTCCTGTTCATCTTCCCGGGAAATGCACTTCAATTTCACGCAGTTGTATCTTCTTCTGTACAGTATGTTGTCGACAAACTGGTACATACTTGATTGCCGGGCTACTCTTTCCGCTTCTTCCTGCTCCTCGGGAAGTTCTCCTGTCTGAAGGAAATGGATGATCTGCTGTGCCCAGGCCGGAGCCTGTGGCTCGACGACAAGGACTAAAGGCGCAAACGCAGCTGCGGGAACATCTGCTTCTACGGCAAGCATTTGGGATCCCGCCGGAGCATGATACTCCCCGGCAAGCGTGTCGGGACACAACTTGTCGGGAGCGTCTGCCTCAATAAAACAAACCCTATGGTTTGTCGGAGCAGACTGCTCCTCAGCGCTTTCTGTGTCGCTCCTGGGGACTTTCTTGGCGGCGGCTTCGGGGAGCTCTGCCGGAAAGTAGTCGCCAGTGACCAACTTTCTCTTCTTGTTCTGTCCAGTCGATGGTGTTACAGATGGTTGAGTCAACCTGAGCACAAAAATCCCTGGTTCCACAGGTAACTTGTGTGCGGCGCACTTTGACAGGCCATCTTCAATGTCATTCTGAGATCTTGGAACATGTTCCATCTGCAGGCCGTCAAAATGCTCTTCCAGCTTCCTCACTTCATCGATATATGCTTCCATCAATGGACTCTGATAATCTTTGTTTACTTGACGGACGACAAGCTGCGAGTCACCCCTGACAATAAGCTTCTTGATCCCGAGCTCTGCTGCTATTCTGAGTCCGGCAAGCAAGCCCTCATACTCCGCAGTATTGTTTGTTGCTTGCTCCTTGGGAAAGTGCATTTGGACCACGTACTTGAGGTGCTCTCCGGTGGGTGCAACAAGGAGTACGCCCGCACCGGCGCCTTGCAGCGAGAAGGCACCATCAAAGTACATGATCCATTCTCTGCTCGCTTCCTTGACGGGGATGCTCCTCTCCGGAGTTTCTTCATCAGGCGTTGGCGTCCATTCTACTATGAACTCTGCCAATGCTCGGCTTTGAATAGTTGAGGTACTTTCAAACTTGAGGCCGTAGCTTGACAATTCCAGTGCCCACTCGACAATCCTGCCTGTTGCTTCTAGATTCTGCAATATCCTCTTCAACGGAAAGCGAGTGACCACTGTGATCTCATGTGCTTGAAAATAATGGTGCAGCTTCCTCGAGGCCATGAGAAGGCCAAAAAGCAACTTCTGCACACCAGAGTACCTTGATCTAGCCCCCTGCAAAAGGGAACTGACAAAGTAGACTGGGCGCTGCACCACCTTCTTCGCTTTTTCTCCCGCAATCAGACAGATCCGTCCTTGCGGAGCCAGAACTTGTCGGGGAAACCCCCTGCTTGTCGCTGGACTCGCTTGCCGCGGTCGCTGGCTCATCGTCTGCCTCCCTCTCCGCGACTAGTGTAGCACTAACCACTTGATTAGTTGCCGCCAGGTATAGCAGTAACTTCTCTTGTGGCTTAGGTGCGACAAGTGTTGGAGTAGAGGATAGGTATCTCTTCAGGTCTTGCAGCGCAGCCTCCGCTTCCGGAGTCCATTTCGCTGGACCCGCCTTTTTCAAAATCTTGAAAAATGGCAGGGCGCGCTCAGCAGACCTAGAGATGAACCTACTGAGAGCGGCAACACAGCCGGCAAGTCTTCTCACATCCTTGATGCGCTTTGGGGCTTCGATCTGTTCAATGGCCTTGATCTTGTCGGGATTGGCTTCGATCCCCCTATGGGACACAAAGAATCCGAGGAGCTTGCCGGAAGGGACTCTGAACACACACTTCTCGGGATTCAACTTGAGATTGACCTTGCGCAGATTTGTGAAGGTCTTGTCCAAGTCTTGGATCAAGGTTGCTCTGTCCCTGCTCTTGACCACTATGTCATCCATGTAAGCTTCTACATTTCTGTGCAGCTGTGGCTCAAAAGCATGACTGACTACTCTTGCAAATGTTGAACTAGCATTCTTTAATCCGAAAGGCATCCGTACGAAGCAGTACGTGCCACATGGAGTGATGAATGCGGTTTTCTCTTCATCCTCTTCTGCCATGAAGATCTGATGATATCCTGAGTACGCATCTAGGAATGAGAGCAGATCACATCCCGCCGTGGAGTCCACAATCTGGTCGATGCACGGCAAGGGGAATGGATCCTTGGGACAGGCTTTATTAACATCAGTGAAGTCAATGCAAAGCCTCCACTTCCCGTTCGCCTTGCGCACGACTACCGGATTGGCCAGCCACGTTGGATGGAGTACTCCTTGGACCAGGCCTGCTGCTTCCAACTTCCTGATCTCTTCTGCTATGAACTCTTGACGCTCTACTGCTTGCTTTCTGACTTTTTGCTTGATGGGCCGCGCGTGAGGGCAGACGGCAAGGTGGTGCTCGATTACTTCCCTGGGAACACCGGGGATGTCAGATGGCTGCCATGCAAACACATCGACATTTGCCCGCTGGAAAGCAGCGAGCGCGCTTTCCTATTTAGGATCAAGCGTGGCACTGATGGTGAAGGTACCCCCAGTGCCGTCCTCCTTGGCGGCCACTTTCTTGGTCTCTGGTGGAGCTGCCTTCGCCTTCTTGCACTTGACGATGGAGCTCGATGGCGCGTTGAAAGTGCAACTAATCCCCGGGTGGTTTTGGTAATTAATAACAACATATATATCATTGAACTAATTACTTCTTGAGAATATTTCAGAAAGTTCAGTGATATGGGTATGGCAATGACTGATGATGTGGACCCCTCAAAATGCTAAGGAAAGCATTGGCAAAAGCTCAAGACTCCATTTTTGGTTTAGTGATCCAAGATCACATTGAGTCCATAGGAAAGCCAATACTATTAAAAGGGGATGAGGTTATGATGATGATCTGGTTGCTCAAAGTGCTTAGTGATTTATCTCTCAAACTATCAGCAATCTTTCATCCCAACATATACTCATAAGTAATCTCGGTCCCACCGATTTCATAAACTCAGTCACACCGAGATGAACCACCTCAGCCATATACCCAAACCCTAGAAATTTCGGATTTTCCGATTTCAAACTCGGTCATACCGAAACTAGTGTTGCCAACCTTCTGTAACCTTCTGTACTCAAATCGGTGTCACCGAGATGAGAAAGTCAGTCCCACCGAGAATGGCAAACCCTAGACTTTGGAAGAATCGGACTAACCGAGATTGTGTTTTCGGTGCCACCGAAAATCCCAACGTTCACAAGATTTGAACTTTCGGTCTCACCGAGTTGTCAACTTCGGTCGACCGAGATTGGTCAAATGTGTGTAACGGTTGGATTTTGTGTGGAGGCTATAAATACCCTCCACCTCCTCTTCATTCGTGGAGAGAGCCATCGAAAGAACTACCACTCCTACCTTACATTTCGAGAAGAAAACTACCTACCCTTGTGTTGAGATCAAGTTGCTCCACTCCCACCATATGAAACTTGATTTCTAGCCTTCCCAAGTTGCTTTCCACTCAATCCTTTCTTCCACCATAGCCAAATCAGTGAGGAGAGTTGAGTGTTGGGGAGATTATCATTTGAAGCACAAGAGCAAGGAGTTCATCATCACCAACACCATCTATTACCTTTTGGAGGGTGGTGCCTCCTAGATTGGTTAGGTGTCGCTTGGGAGCCTCCGTCAAGATGTGGAGTTGAACCAAGAAGTTTGTAAGGGCAAGGAGATCGCCTACTTCGTGAAGATCTACCCCGAGTAAGGCTAGTCCTCCGTGGGCGTAAGCCATGATGGCATAGACAAGGTTGCTTCTTCGTGGACCCTTCGTGGGTGGAGCCTCCGTGGACTCTCGCAGCCGTTACCCTCCGTGGGTTGAAGTCTCCATCAACGTGGATTGACGATAGCACCACCTATCGGAACCACGAGAAAAATCTCCGTGTCTCCAAATTGTGTTTGCTCTTCTCCACCTCTTATTTACTACATGTGCAATTTACTTTCCGCTGCCACTACTCTAGAATTGCATGTGTAGGGTGATACTTGACTTGGTCATCATTGTGAACTTGCTAAAAACTTGCCCTAATCAAAAGGCTAAACTTTTAAGTTGTCAAGTAGTCTAATCACCCCCTTCTAGACATACTTCGATCCTACAAGTGGTATCGAGCTTTGGTCTCCATTGGTTTGGTTTCCATTGCATTGACTCCATAAGCTTGGTTTCACAACCTAGGAGAGTATGGCGTCTAGTGAGGGTAATTTCCGTAGAGGTCCTTACTTTGATGGTTCAAATTTTGCTAGTTGGAAGCATAAAATGAAAATGCATATTCTTGGACATAACCCTGCCGCATGGGGCATTATTTGTGTTGGCTTGCAAGGTGAGTTCTTCGAGGAAGGAAAAGTTCCGGATCGCGAAGCTACTGCGGATGAGTTGCGGATGTTACAGAACAATGCTCAAGCTTGTGACATTCTCTTCAATGCTTTGTGTCCCGAGGAGTTCAACAAGATCAGCCGTCTTGAGAATGCAAAAGAGATTTGGGATACTTTGGTTGAAATGCACGAAGGTACCGAGTCCGTGAAGGAATCAAAGCTAGATGTTCTTCAAGGTCAACTTGACAAGTTCAAGATGAAGGAAGGTGAAGGAGTCGCTGAAATGTACTCTAGGCTTGCTCTCATCACCAATGAGATGGCAGGCTTAGGAAGCGAAGAAATGACCGACCGATTCATCATCAAGAAGATTCTCAGAGCTTTGGATGGAAAGTATGACACCGTGTGCACTTTGATCCAAATGATGCCAAACTACAAGAATCTCAAGCCTACAAGTCATTGGAAGAATTGTTGCTCATGAGATGACACTTAAAGATAAGGAAGAGCTTCACAACAAGTCAAGTGGTGCTTACAAAGCTACAGTTGAAGCTCCCACAACCTCAAGTGACAAGCTGGTTTCCAATGAAGAGATAAGCCTAATGGTGAAGAACTTCAACAAATTCTACAAGAGTAGAAGCAAGGAAAGAAGCTCAAAGTCTAGATCATATGATGAAAAGAGATCTTCTAGTCGTGATCGAAACTGCTACAACTGTGGAAGACCCGGACACTACTCAAATGAGTGTTCGACTCCCCACAAGAGGAGAGAAGAATCTCCAAGAAGAAGAAGCTCAAGAGAAGAGTCACCTCGGAAAGAGAGAAGGAGTAGAGATGATCGTTATGAACGAAGATCCTCTCGGAGAAGCAAGGATTCGGAAAGGAAAGACAAGTCATCAAGGAGCTACACAAGAAGAAAACATCAAGCTCATGTTGGTGAATGGGTTTCGCCCGACTCGACAATCACTCCGAAAGAAGCTATCACTCCAACTCCGAATACAGTCAAGATGAAGGTGTTGCCGGTCTTGCTCTCGTATCCTCCAACTCCAACTCCTATGACTTGTTTGATTCACCAAATGAGGGAATTGGAAGATGCTTCATGGCAAAAGGTCCCAAGGTATCACACCCTGAATTTATTGACTTTGATAGTGATGAAGATGACTTGCTTGGTGAAGATGAGCTTTTACATGACAAATCTAGTGAGCTTAGTAATGATGAACATGCTAGTAGTCTTTATAGTCGAGAAGAGTCGAATGACAATGCTATGAAGGAGATTGAGCGTCTAACTAAAGAACTAAACACTCTTAAGTTAGCTCATGAAACAACTCAAGAAGATCATAGAGAGCTCCTAAGATCTCATGAGAAGCTACGCTTCGAGAAGCTCAATCTAGAGCAAGAACATGAGTTCCTAAAAGCTATCAATGACGATCTTCGAAAGAAGAGTTCTTCATATCTTGCCAAACGACTTCTCTTGTCTAATTTCCCACCTATTAAAACTAAGCATGACAAGCATAAGAAAAATTCTTCATCTGGAAGCAACATAATTGGTTCTAGTAGTTCTCTTGATTCCACTAACAATGTTTCAAGCCAAGTTTCACTTGAGCAAGAAAATAGTCTATTGAAAGGGATTATAGAGAAAGGTGTCTACAAGAGCCTTGCCGGAAGCAAGAACTTTGAGGAAATTGTTCGCAAGCAAGGAAGGCACCGGAAGAATCAAGGAATTGGTTTTGAGCGAAGGTTCAACGCCGAGGGTGTTGAATGGGAAGAAGTGTTGGAAATATGCCCTAGAGGCAATAATAAAAGGATTATTATATTTCAATGTTCATGATAATTGTCTTTTGTTCATGCTATAACTGTATTATCCGGAAATCGTAATACACGTGTGAACACTTAGACCCAATGAGTCCCTAGTGAGCCTCTAGTTGACTAGCTCTCACAGATCAATAGATAGTCATGGTTTCGACTATGGACATTGGATGTCGTTGATAACGGGATCACATCATTAGGAGAATGATGTGATGGACAAGACCCAATAATAAGCATAGCATAAAAGATCGTATAGTTCGTTTGCTAGAAGCTTTGCCAATGTCAAGTATCTATTCCTTCGACCATGAGATCATGTAACTCCCGGTTACCGTAGGAGTGCCTTGGGTGTATCAAACGTCACAACGAATCGGGTGACTATAAAGGTGCATTACAGGTATCTTTGAAAGTATCATTGGGTTGACACGGATCGAGCGGGATTTGTCACTCCGTATGACGGAGAGGTATCTCTGGGCCCACTCGGTAATGCATCATAATAATGAGCTCAAGTTGACCAAGGTGTTCGCCACGGATCATGCATTACAGATGAGTAAAGTGACTTGCGAATGTAACGACTGAACAAGGTATTGGGATACCGACGATCGAGTCTCGCAAGTAACGCATCGATTGACAAAGGAATTGCATATGTGGTTTGATCAATCCTCGACATCGTGGTTCAACCGATGAAATCATCGAGGAGCATGTGGGAGCCAACATGGATATCCAGATCCGCTGTTGGTTATTGCCCGAGAGTCGTCTCGGTCATGTCTGCGTCTCAACCCGTAGGGTCTACACACTTAAGGTTCGGTGACGCTAGGGTTAGTAGGAAGTCAAGTATGTGACCACCGAATGTTGTTCGAGTCTCGGATGAGATCCCGGACGTCACGAGGAGTTCGGAAGGGTCCGGAGGTAAAGAATAATATATAGGAAGTGGTGATTCGCCATCGGGAAAGTTTCGGGGTCTCTAGCAAAAGCACGGACCACCGGAAGGGTCCTGGGTCCACCGGTGGGGCCACCTATCCGGAGGGCCCCATGGGCCAAAGGGGAAGGAACCAGCCCACAGGGGCTGGTGCGCCCCTCAGGCCCCCCTCGCGCCTAGGGTTGAAACCCTAGGGGTGGGGGCGCCCACCGGCTTGGGGGTACTCCACCCCTTGGCCGCCCCCCCGGAGATTGGATCTCCGGGGCCGCCACTTCTGTGGGGCCTATATAAAGGGGGAGGAGGGGGCTGCTGTACCAACTCCCAAGGCACAGCCCTCCCTCCCCAACACATCTCCTCCTCCGAAGAGCTCGCGAAGCCTCGCCGAGATATCGCTTCTCCACCATCACCACGCCGTCGTCTTGCCGGTGGAGCTGTCTTCCTCAACCTCTCCTTCCCCTTGCTGGATCAAGAAGGAGGAGACGCCACTCGTCCCGCACGTGTGTTGAACGCGGAGGTGCTGTCCGCTCAGCACTTGGCATCGGTGATCTGAATCACGCTCGAGTACGACTCCATCATCACCTTGCAAGCTTCGCACGCGATCTACAAGTGGTATGTAGATGCTATCTCTCTCCGTTACTCGTTGCTTAGATGAACTCATAGATGGATCTTGGTGAAGCCGAGGAAAAATTTTAATTTTCTCGCAACGCTCCCCAACAAATGGCATCATGAGCTAGGTTTATGCGTAGTTCTCTAATGCACGAGTAGAACACAATTTGTTGTGGGCGTTGATCTTGTCATCTTACTTGCCTCTACTAGTCTTTTCTTGCTCAACGGTATTGTGGGATGAAGCGGCCCGACCAACCTTACACGTGCGCTTACGTGAGACCGGTTCCACCGATCGACATGCACTAGTTGCATAAGGTGGTGGCGGGTGTCCGTCTCTCCCACTTTAGTTGGAGCGGAATCGATGAACAGGGGCCCTTATGAAGGGTAAATAGAAGTTGACAAAATCACGTTGTGGTGATTCAGAGGTAAGAAAACGTTTTGCTAGAACCCAATCGCAGCTACGTAAAAGATGCAAACAACAATTAGAGGACGCCTAACTTGTTTTTGCAGCGATTGATCATGTGATGTGATATGGCCGAAGTTGTGATGAATGATGAATTGTGATGTATGAGATCATGTTCTTGTAATAGGATTCACGACTTGCATGTCGATGAGTATGACAACGGCAGGAGCCATAGGAGTTGTCTTTATTTTTTGTATGACCTGCGTGTCATTGAAGAACGCCATGTAAACTACTTTACTTCATTGCTAAACGCGTTAGTCATAGAAGTAGAAGTAGTCGTTGGCGTGACAACTTCATGAAGACACGATGATGGAGATCATGATGATGGAGATCATGGTGTCAAGCCGGTGACAAGATGATCATGGAGCCCAAGATGGAGATCAATGGAGCTTGATGATATTGGCCATATCATGTCACAACTATATAATTGCATGTGATGTTTATTATGTTTATGCATCTTGTTTACTTAGGACGACGGTAGTAAATAAGATGATCCCTTAAAATTTCAAGAAGTGTTCTCCCCTAAGCGTGCACCGTTGCTAGGTTCGTCGCTTCTAAGCACCACGTGATGATCGGTGTGATGGATCCTTACGCTCACATACAACGGTGTAAGACAGTTTTACAGCGAAAACACTTAGGGTTAACTTGACGAGCCTAGCATGTGCGGACATGGCCTCGAACACGGAGACCGAAAGGTCGAACACGAGTCGTATGGAAGATACGATCAACATGAAGATGTTCACCGACGATGACTAGTCCGTCTCACGTGATGATCGGACACGGGCTAGTCGACTCGGATCGTGTAACACTTAGATGACTAGAGGATGTCTAATCTAAGTGGGAGTTCATAATTTTGATTAAGAACTTTATTATCATGAACTTAGTCTAAAACCTTTGCAAATATGTCTTGTAGATCAATGGCCAACGCTAATGTCAACATGAACTTCAACGCGTTCCTAGAGAAAACCAAGCTGAAAGATGATGGCAGCAACTATACGGATCGGGTCCGGAACCCGAGGATCATCCTCATAGCTGCCAGAAGCAATATGTCCTAGAAGGACCACTAGGTGCCGCTCCGTCCCGAAGAACCAAGACGTTATGAACGCTGGCAAACTCGTCCGATGATTACTCCCTCGTTCAAGGCGGCATGCTCTACAGACTTAGAACCGGGCTCCAAAAGGTTTTGAGCATCACGGAGCATATGAGATGTTCAAGAGCTGAAACTAGTTTTCCAAGCTCATGCCCGGGTCGAGAGATATGATGTCTCCGACAAGTTCTACAGTTGTAAGATGGAGGAGAACAGTTCCGTCAGTGAACACATCCTGAAGATGTCTGGGTTGCACGCACGTATGACCCATTGAACATTAACCTCCCGAGATGAGGCGGTCATTGACAGAATCCTCGATCGCTCCCACCAAGCTACAAGAGCTTTGTGATGAACTACAACATGCGTGGGATGGTAAAGACCATTCTGAAGTGTTCTTGATGTCAAGTCAGCAGAGGCTGAAATCAAGAAAGAACATCAAGTGTTGATGGTCAATAAGACCACTAAGTTCAAGAAGGGCAAGGGTAAGAAGAACTTCAAGAAGGACGGCAAAGATGTTGCCGCGCCTGTAAGCTTTGTTCTGCCGGAAGAAATCAAAGAATGGACCCAAGCACGAGGGTGAGTGCTTTTATTGCAAGGGAAGGGCTTCGAAGCGGAACTGCCCCAAATACTTAGCGGATAAGAAGGCCGCAACACCAAAGGTATATTTGATATACATGTAATTGATGTGTACCTTACGATTACTCGTAGTAACTCCGGTATTTGATACCGTGCCGTTGCTCACATATGTAACTCACAGCAGAGCTGCGGAATAAACGGAGCTGGCGAAGGACGAGGTGACGATCTTGGCGTCGGGAATGGTTCGTGGTCGATGTGATCGCCGTCGGCACGCTGCCTCTACATTTACCTACGGGATTAGTTTTAAACCTCAATAATTGTTATTTGGTGCCAAGTTTGAGCATGAACATTGTATCCGGATCTCGTTTAATCTGAGATGGCTACTCATTTAAGTCGAGAATAATGGTTGTTTGATTTATATGAGAGATATGTTTTATGGTCATGCTCCGATGGTCAATGGTTTATTCTTGATGAATCTCGAGCGTAATATTACACATGTTCATAGTGTGGATGCCAAAAGATGTAAAGTTGATAACGATAGTCCCACATATTTGTGGCATCGCCGCCTTGGTCACATTGGTGTCAAGCGCATGAAGAAGCTCCATGCTTGATGGACTTTTAGAGTCTCTTGATTATGAATCGCTTGACACATGCGAACCTTGCCTCTTAGGCAAATGACCAAGACTCCGTTCTCGGAACAATGGAGCGAGCAACCAACTTGTTGGAAATCATACATACCGATGTGTGTGGTCCAATGAGCGTTGAGGCTCGCGGAGGATATCGTTATGTTCTCACTCTCACTGATGACTTGAGTAGATATGGTTATGTCTACTTAATGAAACACAAGTCTGAGACCTTTGAAAAGTTCAAGGAATTTCAGAGTGAGGTAGAGAATCAACGTGACCGTAAGATAAAGTTCCTACGATCAGATCGTGGGGGAGAATACTTAAGTCACGAATTTGGTACACACTTAAGGAAATGTGGAATCGTTTCACAACTCACGCTACCGAACACCTCAAATAAACGGTGTGTCCGAACGTCGAATCGCACTCTATTGGATATGGTGCGGTCTATGATGTCTCTTACCGATTTACCGCTATCATTTTGGGGATACGCCTAGAGACAGCTACATTCACTTTAAATAGGGCACCGTCTAAATCCGCTGAGACGACACCGTATGAATTATGGTTTGGGAAGAAACCTAAGCTATCGTTTCTAAAAGTTTGGGGATGTGATGCTTATGTCAAGAAACTTCAACCTGAAAAGCTCGAACCCAAGTCGAAAAATGCGTATTCATAGGATACCCTAAGGAAACTGTCGGGTATACCTTCTACTTAAGATCCGAAGGCAAGATCTTTGTTGCTAAGAACGGATGCTTTTCGAGAAAGAGTTTCTCTCGAAAGAAGTAAGTGGGAGGAAAGTAGAACTCGATGAAGTACTACCTCTCGAACGGGAAAGGGTGCAGCAGCAGAAACCGCTCTGTGATGCCCACACCAACCAAGAGGAAAATGTTGATGATGATCAAGGTACTTCGGATCAAGTTACTCATGAACTCGAAGGTCCACGAGGACACGTTCCGCACTGAGTGGTACGGCAACCTCGTCATGGAAATCATGTTGCTAGACAACAATGAACCTTCAACTATGAAGAAGCAATGGCGGCCCGGATTCCAACAAATGGCTTGAGGCCATGAAACCGAGATAGAATCCATGTATGAAAACAAAGTATGGACTTTGACAGACTTGCCCGATGATCGGCGAGCGATAGAAAATAAATGGATTTTTAAGAAGAAGACGGACGCGGATGGTAATGTTACCATCTATAAAGCTCGACTTGTCGCTAAGGGTTATCGACAAGTTCAAGGGATTGACTACGACGAGACATTCTCTCCGTAGCGAAGCTTAAGTCCGTCCAATCATGTTAGCAATTGCCGCATACTATGATTATGAGATATGGCAGATGGACGCCAAAACAGCATTCCTTAATGGACATCTTAAGGAAGAGCTGTATATGATGCAGCCGGAAGGTTTTGTCGATCCTCGTAACACTAACAAAGTATGCAAGCTCCAATGATCCATTTATGGACTGGTGCAAGCATCTCGGAGTTGGAACATTCGCTTTGATGAGATGATCAAAGCGTTTGAGTTTATCTTGAGACTTATGGAGAAGCTGCGTTTATAAGAAAGTGAGTGGGAGCTCAGAGCATTTCTCCTACTATATGTAGATGACATACTCTTGATGGGAAATGATCTGAAACTCTGGACAGCATTAAGGCCTACTTGAACAAGTGTTTTTCAATGAAGGACCTTGGAGAAGCTGCTTATATATTAGGCATCAAGATCTATAGAGATAGATCGAGACACCTCATAGGTCTTTCACAAAGCACATACCTTGATAAGATTTGAAGAGGTTCAAAATGGATCAGTCCAAGAAGGGGTTCTTGCCTATGTTACAAGGTGTGAGATTGAGCTCGGCTCAGTCACCGACCACGGCAAAAGATAGAGAAGAGATGAGTGTCATCCCCTATGCTTCAGCCATAGGATCTATTATGTATGCCATGCTGTGTACCAGACCCGATGTAAACCTTGCCGTAAGTTTGGTTGCAAGATACCAAAGTAACCCGCAAGGAACACCGGACAGCGGTCAAGAATATCCTGAAGCACCGAAAAGGACAAAGGACATGTTTTTCGTTTATGGAGGAGACGAAGAGCTCGTCAGAAGGGTTACGCCGACGCTTAGCTTCGACTCAGATCCGATGACTCTAAGTCACAAACCGGATACGTGTATATGTTGAATGGTGGAGCAAGAAGCTGGTGCAATTTGCAAGCAGAAGCGCCGTGGCGGGATCTACATGTGAAGCGGAGTACATGGCAGCCTCGGAGGCAGCGCATGAAGCGATTTGGGTGAAGGAGTTCATCACCGACCTAGGAGTCATACCCAATGCGTCGGGCCGATCAAACTCTTCGTGACAACACCGAGCTATTGCCCTTGCCAAGGAGCCCAGATTTCACAAGAAGACCAGCACATCAAGCGCCGCTTCAACTCCATCCGTGAAAATGTTCAAGATGGAGACATAGAGATTTGCAAAGTGCACACGGATCTGAATGTCGCAGATCCGCTGACTAAACCTCTCTCGCGTGCAAAACATGATCAACACCGTAACTCTATGGGTGTTCGATTCATCACAATGTAACTAGATTGGTGACTCTAGTGCAAGTGGGAGACTGTTGGAAATATGCCCTAGAGGCAATAATAAAAGGATTATTATATTTCAATGTTCATGATAATTGTCTTTTGTTCATGCTATAATCGTATTATCCGGAAATCGTAATACACGTGTGAACACTTAGACCCAATGAGTCCCTAGTGAGCCTCTAGTTGACTAGCTCACAGATCAATAGATAGTCATGGTTTCCGGACTATGGACATTGGATGTCGTTGATAACGGATCACATCATTAGGAGAATGATGTGATGGACAAGACCCAATAATAAGCATAGCATAAAAGATCGATAGTTCGTTTGCTAGAAGCTTTGCCAATGTCAAGTATCTATTCCTTCGACCATGAGATCGTAACTCCTTGTTACCGTAGGAGTGCCTTGGTGTATCAAACGTCACAACGAATCGGGTGACTATAAAGGTGCATTACGGTATCTCCGAAAGTATCTTGGGTTGACACGGATCGAGATGGGATTTGTCACTCCGTATGACGGAGAGGTATCTCTGGGCCCACTCGGTAATGCATCATCATAATGAGCTCAAGTTGACCAAGGTGTTGGCCACGGATCATGCATTACGGTGACGAGTAAAGTGACTTGCCGTAATAAACCGAACAAGGTATTGGGATACCGACGATCGAAGTCTCGCAAGTAACGCATCGATTGACAAAGGGAATTGCATACTGTGGTTTGATCGAATCCTCGACATCGTGGTTCAACCGATGAAATCATCGAGGAGCATGTGGGAGCCAACATGGATATCCAGATCCGCTGTTGGTTATTGCCCGAGAGTCGTCTCGGTCATGTCTGCGTGTCTCCCGAACCCGTAGGGTCTACACACTTAAGGTTCGGTGACGCTTAGGGTTAGTAGGAAGTCAAGTATGTGACCACCGAATGTTGTTCGAGTCCCGGATGAGATCCCTGACGTCACGAGGAGTTCGGAAGGGTCCGGAGGTAAAGAATAATATATAGGAAGTGGTGATTCGCCATCGGGAAAGTTTCGGTCTCTAGGCAAAATACTGGGACCAGGAAGGGTCCGGGGTCCACCGGTGGGGCCACCTATCCGGAGGGCCCCATGGGCCAAAGGGGAAGGAACCAGCCCACAGGGGCTGGTGCGCCTCAGGCCCACCCCGCGCCTAGGGTTGAAACCCTAGGGGGGGCGCCCACCGGCTTGGGGGTACTCCACCCCCTTGGCCGCCGCCCCCGGAGATTGGATCTCAGGGCCGCCACCTCAGGGGCCTATATAAAGGGGGAGGAGGGGGCTGCTGTACCAACTCCCAAGGCGCAGCCCCTCCCTCCCAACACATCTCCTCCTCCGTAAGAGCTCGGCGAAGCCCGCCGAGTCTCGCTTCTCCACCATCACCACGCCGTCGTCTTTGCCGGTGGAGCTGTCTTCCTCAACCTCTCCTTCCCCTTGCTGGATCAAGAAGGAGGAGACGCCACTCGTCCCGTGCGTGTGTTGAACGCGGAGGTGCTGTCCGCTCAGCACTTGGCATCGGTGATCTGAATCACGCTCGAGTACGACTCCATCATCACCTTGCAAGCTTCCGCACGCGATCTACAAGTGGTATGTAGATGCTATCTCTCTCCCGTTACTCGTTGCTTAGATGAACTCATAGATGGATCTTGGTGAAGCTGTAGGAAAAAATTTTAATTTTCTGCAACGTTCCCCAACAAGAAGGTCAATATCCCACTCCAAAGTTTGTTTCTCAAAAGGAGAAGTATGATCCTACTTCTTCCAATGTGGAACAAGCTCAAGATGACCTTCCACCACAAGACCACAAGCTAAAAGGCAAGGACAAGCTTCAAGAGGAGATTGATGCATTCATTGAAGCACCCAAGGCCATGGTCAAGTGGGTTCCCAAGGCAACTTCAAGTTCTACTTCGACAAGCTCAACTACTACCCCAAGGATTCCCATCAAGATGATGTGGATCCCAAGAAGAAGAACTAGAGAGTTCTTGAGGGTGACTCGCCAACAATCTTCACTCACATTCATTTTGGCAAGAACTTGTGCAATCAACTTCCACATCTTGCACTAGTTCATGGAGTCACAAACCCTCATGTTGGTAAGTCAAGGGACAAGGTAATCATTGCTTTCATGGACATCATCTAATGTGTACTTCAGTCTATGTCCATGGATATCCTTGTTTGTTCCTTGTGGGACTAACCCATGTAGGTATTGAAAGTGCCCGAATCCAAAGGATTGCTCCCAACTCTTGATGATCTTCATCAACATTGAGCATCCACATCTTCAAAATCTACATGAAGTCTTCAACGACAACCCAAGGTTAGTTTGACCCTTTAAAAGGGTTCTCACATCAAGGGGAGCTTTGTCTTAAGAAATGAGCTAAAGCATCTTCAAATGATGTGAACACATTAATGCTTTATGTAAAAGTGGTAACCCCACTTGTGCTTAAACGATGAGTATGACCTATGATCAAATGTTCTCATTTGACTCCTAAGTCAATATACTCATATATAGATGACCTAGTCATCGCCAAATTGTGTGCTAGTTGCTAGTGTTTTGTTTGTGCATGTTTGACACATATCTCATTTGCTATCTTATTGTGTGAGCATGTTGGATGCATGATTTTATCCATTCGAGGACATCCATTTGTTGCTTTGGTCTTTTGGATCTTATTTCTTTTTGACCAAATGGATGGACAAGAATGCCTAAGTTCCTCCCCTAGCTATCTATGCTTTCTTGTCTCAAACTCTATTCATGCTTATATCACAAACTTTGGACAAGTCTTTTTCGGACAGACCGAGTGAGGAGCACTCGGAGCCACCGATCCGTCAAAAGCTTAAATTCCAAAACCTTCTAAGTATTTTCGGTCAAACCAATATACTCAAATCGGATGATCAAATCACTTGGATTGATCTAGGTTTTCACCTCGGTGAAACCGAGTTGCAAATCTCGGCGTGATCGATGTGTGTAATCGCTTGCGATTAACCATCTCAGTGCCACCGAAGTTTTCCAACTCGGTCCCACCGACATTGAAGGTATATATACCCGAGGGCAGCGCGTTGATTATTCCTTCAAACGCCTCGCCCCAAACCCTTCGCTGCCGCCGTGTGGTCTTCGGATCGTCTCCGCCGTCGCTCAGGCGCCGCCACGGGTCTCCATCGCCGTCAACGGTCAATCTCATCGCGCCTAGCAGCCAGCCAGAGAGAAACTCCACCAAGTTAGGGTGAGTTTTGATCCTCTCGTCTTCAACCTCGATTCAATGCACGATTGGTTTGCCTAGCTTCTTGCCAAGTTTGAAGTCTTCCTATCCAAGAGATTAGATCTTAGAACAAAATTCGAGTAAAATTTTAGGTTAGGTTTCCGCGAACACATCTCGGTGTGACCGATTCTACATTCTCGGATCGACCGATTTGGCCTCGCCATTGACTGCACCTTTCGTCCAACCGAGTTGTGCAAATCGGTAAGACCGAAATGAGGATTTAGTGAAACCCTAGTGCTCTCGGCTAGACCGAAACCCATTTCGGTCCAACCGAAAGTGGAGTGATTGGTTCTGTTTAGGCACTTCGGATTCACCGAATTTTTAGACTCGGTCAGAACGAAATGCATTCTGTGAAAACCTAAAACTGAAGTTTGAACTCAATTTTTTTTTTGCAAAATCCTCTGCAGTTTGTGATAACTCTTCTATTCTGCCTACACCTATTCTATTCACAGGTTGTCAGTCATGTCTGATGCAAGTGACAGCCAGAACAGGTCTGAATCACCAGTTGAGATTCCAGAGGCAGTTACAAGTCCTGAAGCAAGCAATTTTTCAGATGATGGAGAGAGGAGCACTCCAAGTGGATTGCCTCCTGCTGCCACCAGGGCCAGGAAGAAGAGGAATTCTGATGAGGAAGAATCTGACTTTGTTGCTGATGAGTAGATTACTTCAAAGCCTAAAAGGAAAGTGGTTGCCAAGGGCTATCAAGGGCAACAGACAAAGAAAGGCACCAGCAAAGAGAAGAAATCCACAGTTGCAAAGAAGTTGAGCATGGAAGAAGAAACCTCCAGCAAGGTAAAGAAAACTTCCAAGAGGAAGAGGCTAGTTCATGATGAAGCTGATGATGACTCGATGAGGAAGCACCCCAGCCTCCTCAGAAGCAAAAGTTGATGGGAGATGCCATCAGGGCAGGAGCACCCACTAAATCTAAGCCATCAGCTCCAGCAAAGGCAGCTCAAGCTAAACCTGCTGCCAAGCCAAAGAAAACGGTGAGAAATATACCTGCTTCAGAGAAGAAGAAGGACAACGTGCCACCTGCTGAATCTGATGAAGAGGCACATGTTTTTTCAAGCTTAGATGTAAACCGACAGTTCATAATGATGCTCATCCTCGAGCTGAAAATATGAAGGAAAGGAAGGACAAAGGTCTCGTGCTATGGAGGCAAGTTGATCCATATGCCACCAGAGAAGGACATTTGTTGACTCAAGGTTCCACACCGAGAGCAACAAGATTTCTATGAGGCAGTGCTCATGGACAAGAAACCAATTGTTGCCGACACCGACACGCTGACCGGGATTACATCGACAGGTGAAGAGCACAGAGACTACTTCCCACATGTGCATGAGAGCTTCACTGCATGTGGAGTTGCAGAGTTCGTTGGTCAGAAGCTGACTGCTTGGAATGATGAAATGATCATGCAGTTCTATGCCACCGCACATTTCTATCCAGATGGCAGAATTGTATGGATGACTGAAGGCCAGAGATTCTCTTCAACAGTTGAAGAGTGGGCAGCACTTCTCAATGCTCCAGCATCAAGAGATGATGATGTAGATGTCTATGGAATTCCCAAGAAGAATCACGAGTCTATGAGGAACATGTACAATGAGGTACCAGCCAAGGATGTTGAGATATGGAAGCTTGGATCAAGATATCATCTTGAGCAGGTCTCCCAACCACTAACACCATTCCGAGGCATACTTTGATGCCCAAGTCGAGACCACCGCATGATAAGAGGCTATTCTATCAACATGCTGCACATTCTAGATCGAAGACACCTTTTAAGGTGATGGACCCGATAGTAGAGACTATCAAGAGGACAAAGAGCAGACTGTAAGAGGTCATGTGGGTTTGCCCGCACATTCAGATGCTCATCAATGCCAAGTTTGGCACGGGCACCTACTTGTTGGATAGACCCCACTTGCCACCGCAGCCTGAACATGAAGATAATGAAGTTGTTATGACCGAGGATGATCCCACATCTGTTGAAGGACAAGCTAAGTCTGAAGCTGCCAAACAAGCTAAAGTCGAGAAGGAAGCAAGAAGAAGAAGAAAGCCCAAGAGCGTTGGAGAACAACTTGAAGCCACTCAGAGGATTGAACTACGCCTGCCAAAGATAGTGCGATCTCGGAGAGTCTTGAGAGGATAGTTGAAGACAAGTTCCATGCTGGATGTCAAGCCGATCAAGTGCGTGTCACCGCCAACAAGCTTGAGGCGACATCGAGAAAGCGAAGAGGGAGAAGGCAGAGCTCATGAAGGAGATGGAAGGTGATCTAGTCGAGGATGACTATGAGCAGCCTGCTCCAAGGCCCACAAAGCCCAGATCATTTGCTATTCCAAAGGGCAGATCCTGTGGCTACTACATCAAGCACCTCCCACAGCTCCATCGGTGGCCTCGCTCCAGCTCCAAAGTGTCCACTCCTCCGGCTCCACAGACTTCAGCGAAGCTTTTGCAGATGCAGCTATCTCCACTCCATCGACGCAGACAGAGCCGCCAGCAGAGTCCCTAGTGACGATTAGCTCTATACCTTTCGAACTTTTGGTAACTTGTTGCCAAAGGGGAGAAATTGTATAGATCATAGGACTTCGAGAGAGAGAGTGCTCGTTTTGCTCTTTCGTTATGCGGTTTTCCTTGAGATACTTTTGAGTTCTTTGAGACATTTCGTGTGTTTGATACTACGCTTGTTTCTATCTTTGATGAGTGCTTGATCATACTATGCTTAATGTGTGCTTAATGCTTATCATATGATATTCATGTTTTGTATGATCATTTACTCATGTCTTGGTGATTGGGTGCATGTTATTCATTCTTATCATTTTGTGCGCTCCACCAAGATGTATGTGACATGGAAGAGTGACCCATGATCCTAATCGATTGTGCATTTGCATTCAAACGCAAATCTTAAATAATGCACAAATTTAGGGGGAGCTCTTGCTTATCACATACTTCTCAAAGCGATTTATGTTATTCATTGATTATATCATTTGTCGAAGCTTTGATCTATATGTTGTCATCAATTACCAAAAGGGGAGATTGAAAGTGCAACTAATCCCGGGTGGTTTTGGTAATTAATAACAACATATATATCATTGAACTAATTACTTCTTGAGAATATTTCAGAAAGTTCATTGATATGGGTATGGCAATGACTGATGATGTGGACCCTCAAAATGCTAAGGAAAGCATTGGCAAAAGCTCAAGACTCCATTTTGGTTTAGTGATCCAAGATCACATTGAGTCCATAGGAAAGCCAATACTATTAAAAGGGGATGAGGTTATGATGATGATCTGGTTGCTCAAAGTGCTTAGTGATTTATCTCTCAAACTATCGCAATCTTTCATCCCAACATATACTCATAAGTAATCTCGGTCCCACCGATTTCATAAACTCAGTCACACCGAGATGAACCACCTCAGCCATATACCCAAACCCTAGAAATTTCGGATTTTCCGATTCCAAACTCGGTCATACCGAAACTAGTGTTGCCAACCTTCTGTAACCTTCTGTACTCAAATCGGTGTCACCGAGATGAGAAAGTCGGTCCCACCGAGAATGGCAAACCCTAGACTTTGGAAGAATCGGACTAACCGAGATTGTGTTTTCGGTGCCACCGAAAATCCCAACGTTCACAAGATTTGAACTTTCGGTCTCACCGAGTTGTCAACTTCAGTCTGACCGAGATTGGTCAAATGTGTGTAACGGTTGGATTTTGTGTGGAGGCTATAAATACCCCTCCACCTCCTCTTCATTTGTGGAGAGAGCCATCAGAAAGAACTACCACTCCTACCTTACATTTCTGAGAAGAAAACTACCTACCCTTGTGTTGAGATCAAGTTGCTCCACTCCCACCATATGAAACTTGATTTCTAGCCTTCCCAAGTTGCTTTCCACTCAATCCTTTCTTCCACCATAGCCAAATCAGTGAGGAGAGTTGAGTGTTGGGGAGATTATCATTTGAAGCACAAGAGCAAGGAGTTCATCATCACCAACACCATCTATTACCTTTTGGAGGGTGGTGCCTCCTAGATTGGTTAGGTGTCGCTTGGGAGCCTCCGTCAAGATGTGGAGTTGAACCAAGAAGTTTGTAAGGGCAAGGAGATCGCCTACTTCGTGAAGATCTACCCCGAGTAAGGCTAGTCCTCCGTGGGCCCTCCGTGGACTCTCGCAGCCGTTACCCTCCGTGGGTTGAAGTCTCCATCAACGTGGATTGACGATAGCACCACCTATCGGAACCACGAGAAAAATCTCCGTGTCTCCAAATTGCGTTTGCTCTTCTCCACCTCTTATTTACTACATGTGCAATTTACTTTCCGCTCCCACTACTCTAGAATTGCATGTGTAGGGTGATACTTGACTTGGTCATCATTGTGAACTTGCTAAAAACTTGCCCTAATCAAAAGGCTAAACTTTTAAGTTGTCAAGTAGTCTAATCACCCCCCCTCTAGACATACTTCCGATCCTACACGCGTCCCCGTTGGCAACGCAACACTCCGGAGAGGTGCGCTTGCCGGAGTGAGCACCAGAGCTACTCTTGCCGGTCACAGGCGGCCACAAACTGATGACATAGGTCCGCCCGTGAAGAGATGGAGCCGTCCGGCAAGTGCATGAGCCAAGATCTGACGTTGGGTTTGAGCACCAGCGGGAAGTAGTTGGCGAGGATCTTCTCGTCGCGCCCTCCTGCAGCCTGCACCGCGATGGTGTAGATGCTGAGGAACTCCGAGGGATGTATCCTACCATCATACTTCTCGGGCACGTCTCGCTTGAAGTTCTTGGTTTTGGGCCACTGGACTTGCCGCAGCTCACGGGTGAACGCAGGGCAGCCTTCCGCGTACGGCAAGTCGCCTGGTTCCCCTGGCGCATGCATATCGACAGTGGGCCCAGCGTGCTGGTCAGATTGATGTCGTGCTTCCCTTCTGCGCTCGATGCGAGTGCGAGCATCTTCGTGCTGTCATTCTTGGAGAACGTGGCGTTGATCACGGCGAGTTCGCGGGTCCGACGACGCGGTGGAGTCGGCGTCGGGGTTGGTCCGCGAGCCGGGCGATCTTGGTTTTCGGGCTGGGAGTGCACGGAGGTGGCACCCCAGCGGTCTTGTCGGCGCCGGCTGGCGCTCGGGCGCTTTGCGGGGCATCGGCGCGCTTGGTTGCTGTGGCTTGTCACCGCTGGCGGCCGGCGAGGTCAGATATGGTCATCCTCCGCCGCCAATCTTGTGTGGCGCCGAGGGTAATCAGAAGCAGGTGGGCTCGGGCGGCGCTTCCTCTCGCTGTCTTGGGTGGCGGAGGCGACGAGCGGCGCGAGGAGCGGATGTGCTCGACTCCCAAGCTGGATTGGGAGGCGCAGCACCCGTCCGGCGATCAGACCTCACTCGCGCTACCGCATCTTTGGCGTGCATGCAGACCTCGAACGTCCCGCGACCCACCAGCTTGGCCTTGCTCCAATGCGAGCACGGTGCTAGGAGCACCGGGGCGTTGTCGACCTTGCACCTGCTGAGAAGGGTGTGGTGTCTGCACGGTCGCCGACGCCTGCGGGGCCTTGTTCTTGGATCTGGTGACGACGTGAGTCCCACCGTCGGCGCCCGCTTCTCCGCCGGCGTCCACTCCACCGCCCGTTTGCTCCGGTGGTGGTGGTAGAATCGATGTAGACGGAGCGGCCACCTCCGAAGGCTTCTTCTTCGGTGGCATGTTGATGAAGGCGTTGATGTAGCGCGCGCGGAGACCGGATCAGATGCTCACGACCACGACGCGCCCCTACCTGGCGCGCCAAAGATGTCGGGGCGGATCTCTACGTGGCCTCGAGCACCTATGGGGTAGGGGGCCCCTTCTAGTCCGGCAGGGGAGCGGAGGGCGTGCGCAGAGCAGATCAAGGTCGGGCGCGCGGGGGAGACGGGCGATTTTTACCCAGCTTCGGGGCTCTCCATAGAGATAAAACCCCTACTGCTGCTTTGTGCTTGTATTCGATCTTGCTCGTGAGTGCGAGCGTATGGTGGTGTTGCGGGTGTCGAATGGACCGAACCCCTTCTACGTGCGCATGGGCCTCCCTTTATAGTTCAAGGGGGCGCCAACAGGTGGGCAGCGAGGAAGAGGGGTAAAATGGTAAAACGCAGGTTGGTACAACAGATGATCAAAGTGTCCCTACCTAACTCGACGGCGGGGACAAGGGCATTTAATGCCCATCTGGTCGCCCAACAAAGGCAACGAGACGATCCGTTAGGTGAGCCACCGGTTGCCACGATGGCATCTCTGTCACTCCGCTGCCACCTTGTTCGCATGGGTCAGTAACGCCGCCACACGCCCCGGGATGGCCTTGGGGTGACACGTCGCTAGATGCGCTGGAGTTTGGGTGGCAGCCTCGCCGTGGCAAGTGCCTTGCCGCGGCCCTTCTCTTGTCAGGCCAGCAAGCTTGTTGGCCGCCGGGCCTTGCCGGGGCGCGCGGGGCGTCGCGGCAAGTCTTTTGGGAACGCCTTGGTTGTTCTTCCCGGCAAGCTCCTCTTGCCGGGGCCTTTGTCTTCTTATTTGACACTTTATTCTTGAATGGCAGTAATAGGAAGCAACGGAGGGTCTTGGCGGGCGTCCGGCAAGCCTTGCCACGGGGCGCTGCGACCGCCCGTGCACAAGTTCGGGGGACTAAGGTACCCCCTACTTTAGTACACCGACAATCCTGCACTTCAGTCTTGAAGAGAATTATGTGCACCCAAGTGTGTCTTGAATAATCATCAACAATAACGAAACCATAGAGACAAGCAGTAGCAGTGAGGGTAGAGTAGTGAGTGGGACCAAACAAGTCCATGTGGAGCAACTCAAAAGGTCGAGATGTAGTCATGATTTTCTTCGAGGGATGCTTGGCCCTTGTCATCTTCCCAGCTTCACAAGCACCACATAGATGATCTTTCTTGAACTTGACGTCTTCGATGCCTATGACGTGCTTCTTCTTGGCGAGAGTGTGTAGGTTCCTCATGCCAGCATGCCCTAGCCTCCGATGCCAGAGCCAGCACTCTGAAGACTTGGCAAGAAGACATACGGCCATCTTTGGTCCTGCTGAGAAATCTACCATGTACAGATCATCTTTCCTGTACCCTTCGAAGACTAGAGACTTGTCAGATTCCATTAGTACAAGGCAACAATATTTTCCAAACAGCACAATCATGTTTAAGTCACAAAGCATTGAGACAGACATTGTTGAAACCAAGGATTCAACAAGCATCACTTTGTCCATGTGCGATCCCTTGAGATTGCAACTCTACCTAGGCCCAATACCTTGCTTTTACCAAAGGTGAATGTGATGTGACTTTTTTCACATGGACATAAGGTTGAGTCCATGAGAAGACTTCGATCACCAGTCATGTGGTTAGTGCATCCGCTGTCCATAATCCATTCTGAAGCACGAGGTGTCATACCCTACAGTGCAGTTAGGAGGATAGGCTTCACAAAGAGTGTTGTGAAGCATAAACATTTGACGCACAAGAGGATCATCAAAGCTTAGATCATGGTTAGGACTGATAGGGACCATTTGGGCATTTTATCTTGCGTCCCACAATGTGTTTTAGGTCCCCGGCAATAGCATTGGACGCCTTTGATTTCAGGATGGAGACCTTTCTCTGCAAAAGAAAGTTAATTCTTCTTAACACCCACATCTTCAGGGGTGGCTTAGAAGCAATGAGTCTAAGTGCAGCATCTGAGAATTTTGGCTTTGGAGCCCTAGAAAATAGCCTTGCAGGAGAAGAGCGATACTCATATGAATAAGCAGAAAAGTTCTTAGTTCTATGAACATAGCGGTTTGAAGACACACGCTCATATTCATAAGTCTGAGTATGGTTTCCTTGCAAAACATTGGTGTTAGGGTGACTCAGATGAGTCCTGTATCTGTATGAAGCCTTTGGGCCATATGAAGCCATAGGTCTGGGGTTTGTCTTCTTCCTTGGTGGTGTCATGATGACATTCACAGGAAGATTCTCAATACATTGTTTAGGTACCCAGATCTTCTTCATAGGTGGTCCATTCCTGCAGTTCGTACCAATATACCTGGCAAACACTTCACCATTTTGATTCTTAAACAGTTTATAGTTTGCATCAAGGGATTCATCAATGATAATAGGGTTAGCGCAAGTGAAACCAGATAAGGTGGATGGATCTACTGAAGGTTCCTTTGCAGCAACCCATGTGGTTTTGGGGTACTGCTCAGGCTTCCAGTATGACCCATCAACATTCATTTTCCTCTCGAACCCAATACCCTCTTTTCTAGGGTTTTGCTTCAGAATCTGCTTTTTGAGGACATCACATAATGTCTGATGCCCTTTGAGGCTTTTGTACATCCCTGTCATGTATAATTCCTTCAGCCTTGCATCATCAGTGATACTTGCATTGTCCTCAGATGAGGAATTACTGACCACAGAGACATATGAAGAATTTGTAGCATTAGAAGCATTTGAACATTTAGGTGAAGAATTAGTAGTTTCACGTTCAATGCACTTCAGACATGGAGGAACAAATTCTTCCTGTGTAATGCTGATTTGTTGAGCAAGAAATGAATCGCGCTCCTTCTGAAGATCTTCATAATCCACTCTTAGCTTTTCAAGATCTTGCTTTCTTTGAAGACATTCAAAATAAAGCTTCTTGTGATCAGACAAGAGAGTATTATGTTTATCTTGAAGGGCGTCAAACTTGGAATGAAGTCTCTGAAGACTATCAGCCAATGCTTTTGACTGATCCATTTCTTCACCCAGCATATCATCGCTCTTACTAAGCATCTATTGAACCTTTTCCAAGGCTCTTTGTTGTTTAGTGGCAAGGGAAGCAAGTTTGACATAGTTGGGCCAAATTCATCACCGATTCATCATCAATAGATTGTAAAGGTAGCCTTCGTTATTTTAGCACCCCGCCATGAGGCATGGTGAAGATGATGACGATTCAGTGCAAAGGTCATCTCTTTGAGAGACTCCTTGTAATCCTCAAACCAAGGATCATGACGAGTATGATGACCTTCATAGACCTCAGAAAGCCGGTCCCAGATTAGCTTCGCGTGATTGAGGTGCATGACATTCCTGAACTTATTTCGGGACAGACAGGAGCAGATGACATCCTTCGCCGTGAGGTTCAAGAGATCTGCATTTGCGTAATGTCATCACCGCCATCTTGCATAGATCGGTAAGACCAATCTCAGTGACGGTCCATAGTTTGCTATCCATAGCCATGAGTCACTTCTTCATCATGGCCTTCCACCGAGGATACTCATGACCGTCAAAGGTGGGGCAAGATACGTTCCTCAATCCTACAGTCGACATAGCTTAAACTCCAGGTGGTTAAACCAAATCACACAGAACAAGGGAGTACCTTGCTCTGATACCAATTGAAAGTGCTAGTTATTGACTAGAGGGGGGTGAATAGGCGATTTTTATGGAAGTCTTCAAAACATGAAAGTTTCGAAGACAAACATGAAAACTGGACCTATAAACATGCAGCGGAAGATGAACTACACTAGACAAGCCATAGTATGAAGCTAAAGCATGATGACTGATAGCAGCTAGGTAGTAGGATCAGGATGGAAGATAGTATGAAGCCAATCAGAACAAGTAGTCACACAGTGAAGTCAAACAGGCATAGCATTCAGGCAATGACTTCACAGAGACAACCCGTAAGTAAGGAGAGTACAAGATAGAACCAGTGTGTGGTGAAGACAAGGATTTGTTCGACCAGTTCAGATTCTTTGTGACAACCGTGACGTCGGGTTAGGGAGGCTGAGATTGAACTCAAGACCGTGTCTTCACCTTATTCCTTGAGCTAAGGACACAGTCCTCGCCTAATCACTCGTAAGTCTTCAAGGTAGACTTCAAACCTTCACAGACTTCGTTCACCGGCAATCCACAATTACTCTTGGATGCTCAGAACGCGATGCCTAACCGGCTAGAGGATTCACAGTCCTCAAGTGTAACAAGTCTTCAGATCACGCGGACAGAAAGACTTCAGTGATGCCAAACACTCTTTGGGCTCTGGGTGTTTTGGGCTTTGTCCTCACAAGGATTTTCTCTCAAACTCTTTGGAGGTGGGTTGCTCTCAACGACAAAAGCCGCACTAACTCTGAGCAGCCACCAATTTATGGTGTAGGGAGGGCTATTTATAGCCACCGGGCAACCCGCCTGATTTGTCCGAAATGACCCTCGGTCACTAAGGAACCGACACGTGTCACAACGGTCGATTTAAAACACGCGATAGCTTGACTTGGGCTACAAGTAAAGCCGACTTATCCGACTCGATAAGATTTGCTCTCATTATCTTCGCCAAGACATAGGATTTTGGTTGAGCATCACTTACCACTCGACTTTGTTCACTTGGACCCCACTTAACAAAGGCGGTGGTTCCTATGACTCAACAAAGAAGAAAAGAAACAAATAAACTACTAAGTCTTCGCGCCCATAGTCTTCACTCAATGTCTTCTTCTCATCATAGTCTTCAATGTGAATATCTTCACGTACCACCATTATCTTCAATGTCTTCATACATTTTTGGGAGTCATCTCCGGTAGGTAAACCGAATCAAGGAGGGACTACTACCTGTGTTATCCTGCAATTCTCACAAACACATTAGTCCCTCAATCACGTTTGTCGTCAATACTCCAAATCCAAACTAGGGGTGGCACTAGATGCACTTACAAGCCTATCACACCCGATCATCACGTGGTGTCTCAGCACGAAGAACTTTTGCAACGGTGCATACTCCGGGAGAACACTTATACCTTGAAATTTAGTGAGAGATCATCTTATAATGCTACCGTCAATCAAAGCAAAATAAGATGCATAAAGGATAAACATCACATGCAATCAATATAAGTGATATGATATGGCGATCATCATCTTGTGCTTGTAATCTCCATCTCCGAAGCACCGTCATGATCACCATCGTCACCGGCGCGACACCTTGATCTTCATCGTAGCATCGTAGTCGTTTCGCCACCTATTGCTTCTACGACTATCGCTACCGCTTGGTGATAAAGTAAAGCAATTACAGGGCGATTGCATTGCATACAATAAAGCGACAACCATATGGCTCCTCCTGGTTGCCGATAACTCGGTTACAAAACATGATCATCTCATACAATAAAATATAGCATCATGTCTTGACCATATCACATCACAACATGCCCTGCAAAAACAAGTTAGACATCCTCTACTTTGTTGTTGCAAGTTTTACGTGGCTGCTATGGGCTAAGCAAGAACCGTTCTTACATACGCATCAAAACCACAACGATAGTTCGACAAGTTAGTGATGTTTTAACCTTCTCAAGGACCGGGCGTAGCCACACTCGGTTCAACTAAAGTTAGAGAAACTGACACCCGCCAGCCACCTATGTGCAAAGCACGTCGGTAGAACCAGTCTCGCGTAAGCGTACGCGTAATGTCGGTCTGGGCTGCTTCATCCAACAATACCGACGAACCAAAGCATGACATGCTGGTAAGCAGTATGACTTGTATCGCCCACAACTCACTTGTGTTCTACTCGTGCATATAACATCTACGCATAAAACCAAGCTTGGATGCCACTGTTGGGGAATGTAGTAAATTCAAAAAAATTCCTACGCACACACAGGATCATGGTGATGCATAGCAACGAGAGGGGAGAGTGTGTCCACGTACCCTCGTAGACCGAAAGCGGAAGCATTAGCACAACGCGGTTGATGTAGTCGTACGTCTTCACGATCTGACCGATCCAAGTACCAAACGTACGACACCTCCGAGTTCAGCACACGTTTAGCTCGATGACGTCCCTCGAACTCCAATCCAGCCGAGCTTCAAGGGAGAGTTCCGTCAGCAAGACGGTGTGGTGACGATGATGATGCTCTACCGATGCAGGGCTTCGCCTAAGCACCGCTACAATATTATCGAGGTGGAATATAGTGGAGGGGGGCACCGCACACGGCTAATAGATGTCAAGGATCAATTGTTGTGTCTAGAGGTGCCCCCCTGCCCCCGTATATAAAGGAGCAAGGGGGAGGGGGCGGCCGGCCAGGAGGGGGGGCGCCAGGAGGGGTCCTACTCCCACCGGGAGTAGGACTCCCTCCTTTCCTTGTCCAAGTAGGAGAGGGGGAAGGAAGGGAGAGAGGATAGGGAGGAAAGGTGGCGCCCCCCGCCTCCTTGTCCTATTCGGACTAGAGGGGGAGGGGGCACGCGGCCTGCCCTAGCCGCCCATCCTCTGCTCCACTTTGGGCGCATGAGGCCCATTAACCCCCCGAGGGGTTCCGGTAACCCCCCGGTACTCCGGTATATATCCAATAACCCCCAAAATCATTCCGGTGTCCGAATATAGTCGTCCAATATTTCAATCTTCATGTCTCGACCATTTTGAGACACCTCGTCATGTTCGTGATCACATCCGGGACACCGAACTATCTTCGGTACATCATAACACATAAACTCATAATATAACCGTCATCTAACTTTAAGCGTGCGGACCCTACAGGTTCGAGAACTATGTAGACATGACCGAGACACGTCTCCGGTCAATAACCAATAGCGGAACCTGGATGCTCATGTTGGCTCCTACATATTCTACGAAGATCTTTATCGGTCAAACCGCATAACAACATACGTTGTTCCCTTTGTCATCAGTATGTTACTTGCCCGAGATTCGATCGTCGATATCTCAATACCTAGTTCAATCTCGTTACTGGCAAGTCTCTTTACTCGTTACGTAATGCATCATTATGTAACTAACTCATTAGCTACATTGCTTGCAAGGCTTATAGTGATGTGCATTACCGAGAGGCCTAGAGATACCTCTCCGACAATCGGAGTGACAAAACCTAATCTCGAAATACGCCAACTCAACATGTACCTTTGGAGACACCTGTAGAGCTCCTTCATAATCACCCAGTTACGTTGTGACGTTTGGTAGCACACAAAGTGTTCCTCCGGTAAACGGGAGTTGCACAATCTCATAGTTGTAGGAACATGTATAAGTCATGAAGAAAGCAATAGCAACATACCAAACGATCAAGTGCTAAGCTAACGGAATGGGTCAAGTCAATCACATCATTCTCCTAATGATGTGATCCCGTTAATCAAATGACAACTCATGTCTATGGTTAGCAAACACAACCATCTTTGATCAACGAGCTAGTCAAGTAGAGGCACACTAGTGACACTATGTTTGTCTATGTATTCACACATGTATTATGTTTCCGGTTAATACAATTCTAGCATGAATAATAAACATTTATCATGATATAAGGAAATAAATAATAACTTTATTATTGCCTCTAGGCCATATTTCCTTCATAATCCTCACAGGGGAGCGCTCCGATGGCCGAGCTTCTTCTTTGAGCCAGTCTTCCGGGATCCACCCCTCAAGTTTGTCTGTCGGGACGGATTAGATGGAGCTCCGGCGTATATTCCTGCCAACTCCTTGGACAATGAGGTTTGTATTTCTCGTCGTGTGTACGCAACAGCAAGATTTGATGTCAGGTTCTTTAGATTGATTGAAGGATTCAATGCAATGATTATGGCTCCGGGGTGCCGGTCCTTAGGGGCACGTGCAGGAAGACTTTCCGGTTGTCATTGACAAGGTCAGGCCGACTCTGGTATGGGAGCGGCGGCATCTCCATGTTAGTGGCTCGTTCTTGTGGCGTTAGTGGTCCTTCCATGTGATGTGGAGCATCCCTCGACTACCCACACCGACACTCCATCACCACCACAAACACCAAGAGGGCCATTGACAAGAGCACGTGCGCGCCACATCGAGAACGAGGTGAACTCTTTCCTCTTCGAACATCATTTGAATTCACATGAGAATCGGGGCCTACCTCAAATAGAAACTTTGTGCCTTGTTAGGTACCAAGGAGATGACCGGGAGGATCCGAGGACAGAGATTCAAGCAACCATGGAGAAGGAAGGGAAGCGAGGGAACGAGAAGAACGGAGCAACGGAGGGCACGGACTACTCCGGGTGCCCGGCCACCTCCAACCAACAAGGCCGCGGCCTCCCTGGCTGGCCCGGGTGCCTGCCCTCTCGCGGGTGCCCCCCTGCCCAGCCTCCACCAGACCCCGGTGCCCGGTCCCTTGGCCCCGGGTGCCGGCCTGCTCCAGCCGGCCTCCTAGCGCAGCCCGGTGCCTGGCTTGGGACCCCGGTGCCCGGGCTTGGGACCCCCGGGTGCCCGGCCACCTCCCAGCCGGCCCCTGTCCAGGCCGGGTGCCCACCTCCTCTCGCCCGGGGTGCCCGCCCGAACTGGCGACCTCTCGACCGTCCGGTGCCTGTCTCTTGGCCCGGTGCTTGACACCTCCGGAACTGCCCGTGGGCTTTTGGCCTTTTGGCCCATGTACCCCCCTCTCTCACACATTTCGTCCCTAGGCTTTATATATCCATCCCCTAGGTCATTTGTAAGGTTAGCAAAGTATTATACTAAATATTGTGAGCTTTGCTCCTTGTATCCCCTCCTCTTTGGAGATCAAGCCCCCACCTAGGGAAGAATCCTTTGGATTGTCAAGGCCTCCTCTTGGAGAAGATCATCAAGACCTCACCTAGTGGGAAGAACTTACCTAGTGCTACTCTCCTTGAATTGATCTTGTAATCTTGTGGATCTCATGTATGCTACTCTAGTGGATGTGATATTTGGGTTTGTTTGAGAGTTTTGTTCTTGGTGTTCTTGAGTGTTTTCCTCCTTTTCCCCCTCCAAGTGTGAAAATATCCCACCTACGGTTTGACCCAACAACGTCTTGGTATCATGAGCAAGGTTTATTCACATCTTGGAGTCCCATCCCCCCATTTGCTAGCTTGATTTTGTTGTTTTTCGTCTAAATCCGAAAATCCCCACAAAAATAGCCCCAAAAATTTTTCTTGCAATTTGTTGGATCTTGTGAGATTTGGTTGTTTTGGTCCATGGATTTGATGTTTGCAAGTGGATCTAGCCCCTACCCAACAATCCCCACCCTTCCCACCACAAAATTCGTGGAATTTGGCCTTTCCCCAAAGTTTTCCGCCCAAATCGGCCACCACCGGGTGCCCTCACCTCGAACCCCCGGGCACCCGCACCCTCGGGCCATTTCCCCCTGACCACCCCGGGCACCCGCACCACCCACCCATGGGTGCCTGCACCCCCCCCCCCAAATCAGCCCACTACCGACACCATTTTGGCCATAACTTCCACCTCCCAAGTCCGCTTTTCGTGTTCTTTAGCTTGTTTAGAAGCTCTTGACATCCCCCATCCTATCATCCCATGACCACCACCATTAGACCCCATCCAAAAAAATCATCACAAAAACACCCACCTTCTGCATTTGATGGATTTTGTGTTGCCATTTGCATTTCCTAAGGTGTTTCAGCTACTTAGGAGCGTGTGACATCGTCATCACCATCATCGACTCAGAGCCATTTTCACCGCTAACCGTGAGAAAGGACGGTAACCTCGACGACACTTACTTCTTACCTTGCTTTTTGCATTGATAGCCCGAGCCCCTTTGCGTTGCTTACCCATTGAGACTAGCAAGTTGAGAATTGCTGGGCCACGCTATTGTTCATCGTAGTGATCGTGTTATCATCCTTGTGCCATAAGTCTCTCCCGTGCATATCATATATACTTGTCTCATATCATACTCGGCTCGAGCATCAAGCATAGAAAAAAAAGAGAAGAAAAGCTTTTAAGAAAAAGAGGAGAAACAAAGAGCTTGTAAGCAATAGAGTTGAGCCATTTGCATACCTATATCATCTTGGTCATCGCATATATACCATAGTTGGGATTGAAGACGACACGGTTCTCTCTAGGTAGGTGCACAAGCGTATCTTGCCCATTTGAGCAATCAAGCTAGTGTCTCTCGAGCATTCGCACAACAAGAGCATTTTCCGTGGTTGCACATTTTGAGCTCACTCCTTGGTTGTGCGGATCCCATCTATCTTCCGTGCGTGTGTACCTAGTGATACCTTTGGGTTTGATCTATTTGCTTTACTTGCATTTTTGTGAACCTTCTCAACCTTATCGATATCTTGACTAACATTTCCTTGAAATTTTTGCCACCATCCTAACCGAGCTACTCCATAAGCCTCTTATTCGTAGGTGTGAGAAACGAACCCGGTTCCAATTCTCCTATTGTGGCATTACATTGAGTGACACTTGTTACATCCTCAATCCTCGGAGAAGGTAACTTTGGTATTGTTCTCTCACTTTCCTACTCACCCCACTTGGTTATGATGGATAGGACACACTCGTCAGCGAACCCACTTCTCGAGGAGCAAGGTGGTGATAACGGCTACGTCACCAAGAACCACTTCATCGCGCAACGAGCACTACATCAAAAGAAGCTCCCCAAGCTCAAGTCCATGACTTCCACGAGCTACTACGACCTCGACACCGACCACGAGCTTCCTTTCTATGGAACTCAAGACCCCGAGGAGTATCTCGAGTGGGAGTGCACGATGGACGACTACCTCAAGATACATCAAGTCCCTTCCGATGACCAAGTGAAGCGCGCCTCAAGTACCTTCCACGATTACGCATCGACATGGTGGCTTCATACACCTTCGACGACTTTCGTCACGAGTTGGACCAAAGATGAAGAAAGCTATGCGGCAAGCGTTTTTGCCTTCCACCTACACGGAACATCTTCAACGCCAATTGGAGAACACCATCGAAGGATCCAAGTCCCTTGATGAGTACTTCCTCGAGATGAAGAAAGCCCTGCGACGAGCCGGTGTGGATGACCCCATTTGGATGAAGTTCTACTTCATGATGGGATTGAACAACGACATCTCCAAGATTATCTTCCTCGAGAACTACAAGTCCCTCGACGACAACTACATTGGTGCTCTCAGAACAAGAACTTATGAAGGCCAAGACTTCTCCACCCCAAGCACACTTATCGAAGACCAACCTCAAGGACAGTGAGCGTGAGGCTAGTACCACCACGTTGTCCAAGCCCGACAAGCTCCAAGACTACGCTCCCAAGTTCGACTCCACCGCCATCCCTCTTCATGGCATTGATGACGCCAAGTCTACTTCGACTCTTTTTCAAGACGGTGCGGCGACGAGTACAACTATGGAGACCCTCAAGGAGCAAGCTTTGAAGGCGAGCGACATGGCGGCGAGCAAGGATGATGCTTCCATCTTTGGAGGCAAGAGTGATGATGTGCCATCTTCGGCCTTCATCCACGGCGACGACGACGAGAAGGTTGAGCATGGGACTATCCCTTCAACCAAGGCGGCGATAGGCGTTGAGCATGGAGACATTTGCACCAACATCTCTCCGACACCCACATATGAAGAGATGCCCCAAATCCCATGTGAGGAGAGCCACTACCACATGAGTGACATGAGTGGCTCCACCATATGTGACGTTGAGTGCATTTCCTATGAGAGGACGAGTGTGACCACCACTAGCCCCACATTTGAGAGCATGCCACACATCCTCTGTGAGGTTGAGAGCCATTTGAGTGACTCCACTAACCATATGAGTGAGTGCATCCTTAAGGGAGTGAGTGAGCCACAACACTTAGTGAGTGAGGTAGTTGACACGGCATGTGAGGCCACTATGATTTCTCATGACTTAACCTCTACTCCGAGTGTGTTTTCTTCTTTGGTGCTAGGTCTCCTACATGACAACATGTCTATCCTCGATGAGTCCACACCTCACATGGAGACGACGATGGCCATGGTGGATGATGATGCACCCCCCACATGGTTCCATCAAGATGAAGATGACAACGAGTGGATCTTCGACACCTCACCTACAACACATGAGCGACACTCCAAAGGTAACATAGGTGATGGTGCATCTCTTGTCCCACTAGTGGACTCTCTTGACATCGATTGCTCCCATGATGATGATCAACTTATGGAGACACCACATACTATGTCTTCTACATTGTCGGTGTCAAAACCGGCAGATCTCGGGTAGGGGGTCCCGAACTGTGCATCTAGGCGGATGGTAACAAGAGACAAGGGACACGATGTTTTACCTGTGTTGGGCCTCTCGATGGAGGTAAAACCCTACTCCTGCTTGATTGATATTGATGATATGGGTAGTACAAGAGTAGATCTACCACGAGGCCAAGGAGGCTAAACCCTAGAAGCTAGCCTATGGTATGATTGTTGTTCGTCCTATGGACTAAAACTCTCCGGTTTATATAGACACTGAAGAGGGCTAGGGTTACATAGAGTCGGTTACAATGGTAGGAGATCTACATATCCGTATCGCCAAGCTTGCCTTCCACGCCAAGGAAAGTCCCATCCGGACACGGGATGAAGTCTTCAATCTTGTATCTTCATAGTCTTGGAGTCCGCCAATGATGATAGTTCGCTATCCGACACCCCTAGTCCAGACTCCTCAAGAGTCTCTAACCAGGCTTCAATGACGATTTAGTCCGGGCGCAGATATTGTCTTCGGCATTGCAAGGCGGGTTCTCCTCTCAATAATTCATAGAAGATTTTGAACACCAGGATAGTGTCCGGCTCTGCAAATAAATTCCACATATCACCGTAGAGAGAATAATATTTACACAAGTTCAATCTGCTCACGTATTTCGCGGTATGACATCACACCACGGCCAAGCCTTTATTCGAGTTATTTTTATTGTTCCACCTCAGCGCATTTAGCTAAGCGTTTCTTGGCACGCCTTATCAAAGCAGTAGATCGTGTCCCTTATCCCGGATTCTCATCAATACGGACGTGGGTAACCCAACCGCGCCATTGATTGCGGCGCTTGGGAGATAAGCGAGTTTTATCAAGGTGGGGACGATAGTATCGTCCGCTCATATATAGGGATAAGGATCCACCTTTTCACCCACGCCTTCTTCCTCCTTTGCTTATCCATCTCTCACAAGACTCGAGCCCAGCGCCTAAGTCCGCACATCTCACCTCAACCTTCTCCAACCATGTCCAGAGCGGGAGGCAAGTGGATGGCCTCCTCCGTCACGGAGGGGCACATCAAGAAGTTGTGCAAGGCCGGATATTTGTCCAGCGATATCACAAGACCGCCCCCGACGAGGAGCAGCTCGTCCCCACCCCCGGGCCCCATGAGAGGGTGGTATTCCTTCCCCATTTCCTCCACGGACTGGGCTTCCCACTCCACCCCTTTGTCCGGGGGCTCATGTTCTACTACAGCCTGGATTTCCACGATCTGGCCTCAATTTCATCCTCAACATCTCGGCGCTTATCGTCAGGCGAGGCCTTCCTTCTGATCCAGCCCCACTTCGCTTATGGCTAAAGACTTTAATGTCAAGCCAAGGTAGTGGGTGGCAGCAAGCCGGAGTGCGGAGGCGCAATGGTGGGCAAGATGCCCAACGTCACCTGGCTCGAGGGCGCCTTCGTGGAAACCATCAAAGGGTGGCAATTGGGGTGGTTCTACATCACCGAGCCACGAGACCCTGAATGGGCAGCAGCCCCCAAATTCAGATCTGGCATCCCCATGCGGCTCACCTCCTGGAAAGAGAAGGGCCTATTGTGGGGCAATTCGGAGGAGCTGACCGGACTCCAATCCTGTCTCCAAACCCTCGTGAACAAGAAGCTCAAGCTTGTCAACGTGGTCCAGGTCATGCTCATCCGCCGGATTCTCCGATGCCAACAGCGGGACTTCAACCTGTGGGAGTTTGATCCGGCACAGCACCAGACCTTGAGCAGGATCTTCGACACTACGTACGAAGAGGCCTGGAGAGTGCTGTTCAAGGGCGCCGAAGCTCCCGCATCCGCTACCGAAGATCGCGGATTCAGCTCGCAGCGTCAGGCTAGCGAGGTAAGCTATATTATCCTTTATGGGACACTTGCTTTCCATAGTTTGACTCCATGTGGGATCTAAACTCCCATTACCTTTAACAGGCCTGGCAGAAGACGTCTGGACAGGTTAACTGTCTGGCTCCCCTTCCAGAAGACCCAGCGGATGCCCGTTTGACAGGGCTGCTGGTCCCGGCGCCTTACGTGGTGCCAGAGAAGAAGGCCAAGAAGAAGGCCACGGGAACTCGGAGGAGTTCCCGGCGCCAGGTGGTATCGGGCTCATCGTCCGATGACTCCGAGGTGGACTCCTCCCACGAGGACAAGAAGGAGAAGAAAGAGGCCTCTCCCCCAGCGGGGGGAGAGAAGAAGAGGAAGGCTTCCCCAACAGGGGAGGACGAAGGGTCCAAGAAGGGAAGGACCCTTCCTCCGGACTGTTCCACCAACGCCGTCGACGGCGATGAGGAGTGGCCTTCGAGGGCCAAGCCCCTGGCGAGATCGTAAGTGTCCGGATCCCAGAATAACTTATGTTTTTCCTTTCGCCGCATAGTGTCTACTAATGCCGAACACGACCATACAGCCCGCCCAAGGACGATCTCCCCGCTTCGTCGAGCGGGTCCCTGGGTTCGTCGGATGTGAATAGCGCTTCACTTCCGACTGCCTCCTCTTCTTGTGACGCAGACGACGCCGTGGTGGGGTCCCAAAAGGGGACCGGCCAGGAGGAGGAGGCCCCAGAGGTGCCGCAAGGCAACCTTCCGGATTTCGGGCCGGACTCTGCGCCGGAACCTTTGGTGGTTCCGGAGTCCAGCAGGCGGCCCCTTCGTAAGAAGGGAGAGACGGCGACGCCGGTAACCTCCGTCCAACCGGAGGCACCGGATAACTTGCTGGAGGCGCTCAACGGCGCTTCCATCGAGGAGGAACACCGCACTGTTATGAGTGCGGTGATTCAGAAGGTTCAGTCCGCCAAGAGCGGGCTGACCGAAGCCTGCAGCAGCCTTCTAACAGGCTTTGAGGTAAGGATTTTAAGATATGTAAAATAGTACCGCATAGACAGTAGCCCCTGATGCTCAGTTCGGTGTTCGGAAAAAAAAAGCCGGACTGAGGATCTAAAAAGATATACGCAGGAGTCTAACAAATATGTCAATATGGGAATGCAGTTGCGCTGCTAACCTCTCGCCAGACCGATCATGGAGGTCATCGCTTGAAGCAGAGCCTCGAGCGTCCGAGAACAAGCTCGGCCGTGCAAGAAGCAGCTCGAGGACAAGGAAGGTAAGTAACACCTTATTAAAGTTGTACCTTATAAAAAAAGGATTTGGTTGCAAAAAATGACATGAATAACGTGGGTATTGCAGGGGCCACGAACGAGGTGGCAACCCTGAAGGAGGCGGTGTCCGCGGCCGAACGCAATGCGGCTGCGGAACGTACCGAGCGAGAGAAGCAGGAGGCGCGGGTGGCGGAGGTGCGGCAAGAGCTCCAGGCTCTCGTGGAGAAACACGAGAATTTGGAGCGTGCCTCGAAGACTCGAGAGTCCGAGTTTGCGCCCGCTCTTGAGAGTGCCAGAGCCGCTAAGGCCGAGGACCAGAAGGCCCTCCAGGAGATCAAGGCTATGAAGAAGATAGCGGCAGGTAAGGCATTCTTCATGCAAAACAAGCATGTAAAAGTGAATTACCTGTTACTTACCCGAATTCGGAGCTCTCCAGGAGCATTCACAGATCTGCCCCGCAGCGTGTCCGATGTTGTCGCGTTCTATAGAGCCGAGGAGGGGAGCTCGACGGAGAAGGTGTTCGATCTCAAGATGCCGAGGCCGACATCCGGTGCTTCGGGCGACCAAATCAAGCACCTGGTCGAGCTCCACAAGGTGGCTTAACAGACATGAAGGGCCTTATAGTTCGGCCGTGGCCTAAGGAAGCCATGCCCGAGCTACTTCGTTGGTGCAGTGCGGCTGGTGGACGCTTGTCCATGGGTTGACGCTATCAAGCACTACCAGATTGAAGGTGCCTGCTGGCCCTTGCCCCGCTTAAGGTGCACTGGGCAAGATGGACGCCGAGAAGCTTGTGACGAACGCGCCACCGCCGGGCAAGGAGTATCGCACACCCGAGATGTATTATAAGGGTGTCCTGAAGGGTGCCCGCATTATTGCGGGCGAGTGCTCCAAAGATGTAATTTTTGAGTAGACTCGCATTTTGTTATCCTTTGCGCTGAAAACTGTGTTCATATGCGCTAAGCAACGCTTGTTAATTTAAAATATTACCTTCTGTGCGGCCGTTTATCAAATCTGAGAGATGGCAAGTCGTTGGCTTCGGCCCCCATGCCACGAGTGCTGGGTGTTCGGGATAAACGTGAGCGCTCTTGTTCCCATTGTTGGGTCCTTCTAGGGAGGCGCTCAACACAACGAACGAGGCAACCGGACTTATAGTGCTTGAACACTCTCACTTAGCCATAGATTTCTATAATTTTAAATTTTGGCGAAGCCCCTGGTATTCGGAAGGCCGAATTTGGGGCGCTATCCATGCCTGGGGCCGGACAAAGCCGGCTCCTTGCTCTAAGCGGCATAAGTCTTTAGGGACTCGAAAAAGACCTCTCAAACAGCGACCATCTCTCGCCTTATCATGACGGTCAGTTTTAGCTTTCTCCACTGAGGTGCTCAACCCAGCTCAACTGGGGCACAATTGCAGTGGTTCTCCCAAAGGCTACCTTAGCCGATATAACGGAACGAAGGTACCAAAACATGGGAGCCGCAAACCCAACTATTGACCCAAGACATGATTCGAGCCGATGCATATAATGCTATAAGTTCGGGTGCGCGACTTGTGAAAGTGTTCGGACTTATCACACCATACTTTGGGGAACTTAAGCCCCTGGTGTATTTGGCCGTACCAAGGTGTACGGGTGCAACATGTCATAAGTGAACATATATAGAAAAGAATGCAATTATAGGCAAAAGGCGATGCATTGTTTATTCAAAAGATACTGCAATAAAGGCAAAATGATACAAATAGTGCGATAAGCAAGGGGTGGGACTATTTAACATGTCCCCCGCTAGGGGTAGGGCATGGAATGGTATGTAAAACAGGTATAATGCTCGTAATGGAGACCACCCGATACTGCCGTAGCCTTTTTCGCTACTGGCTGTTGCATCGTGAGTTCGGCAGGTCTACTGCCGTACAGGGCTTCTGGAAAACGGAGTCCTGAGGATAAGAAAAAGAAAAGGAAGAACGATAAGTTCGGGAGCCCCTGGTGTGGTTGATCCGCACTCTGGGCATGCCGTGGTCGTGCCCCTCCCCCTATGCCCATAGTATCTCCAGTATGCATCGATGTACGCTGCGGCACCGGGTCTCGCGATGTCACGAGGGCTCGGGTTAGCCGCATTGCTACGCTGCTCGTAACGCGCTAAGTGGTCATGTTGTAGGTTACCCGGCGCGCTTGACGGTGTCCGGCCGCTTAACGGCCGGACTCAAGAATTGTTTTAAGCGGCTGCTCGCACTTCCGCCGCGAGAGTTGGCCAGATGCTCCTCCGCTCGAGAGAGCGCTATGTTTCCATCGACCGTGATGACTCCACGAGGGCCCGCATCTTGAGCTTGAGGTATGCGTGAGTGCGGCACCGCATTGAACTTTGCAATGCGGTTCGTCCGAGCAAAGGCATGATAGCCGCCATGAACGGGACTATGTCAAGATTAACTCTCACTTCGAAGTTATCCGGGATCCAAGACCACTTCAAGTGTGACCGAAAGGTACAATTGGCCTCTACACCTGGTATGACGCCTTTGAAGGTCATCTTTGTGGGTTTAACTTGAGGGTCTATGCCCATCTTGCGCACTATATCCCGATAAAGCAGGTTCAAAGCCGCCGCCGCCCATTAGGACACTAGTGAGGTGAAATCCATCGATGATTGGGTCTAAAACCACGCGCAAATCCGCCGTATGATATCGGTGGGTGGTCCTTCGATCAAAAGTGATCGGGCAGGAGAACCACGGATTGAACTTTGGGGCGATCGCTCCATCGCCAGATATCGCCCTCGAAGCGACGCTCGCCCCTTTTGGGTATGTGGGTTGCGTATATCATGTTCACCATCCGCACTTGTGGGGGGAATCCCTTCTGTCCTCTATTGTTTGGCGACCGTGTCTCCTCCTCGTCATCGCTATTTTAGCCCCTTGTCGTTGCCTTCGGCAATTAACTTGCCTGCCTATTTGAAAACCCAACAATCTCTGTTGGTGTGATTAGCTGGCTTTTCGGGGGTGCCGTGTATCTGGCACGAGCGATCGAGTATCCGGTCCAAGTTGGACGGGCCTCGAGTAGTTCTTTTGAATGGATTTTTCCGCTGACCAGGTTTAGAGCCTTTGAATCCGCGCCGACCGCCGATCTTCGTGATATCTCCGCACGTGGCGTTTGTGCTTATTGCGACGTGACCGCCATTGCTATCTTTGGTATCCGAACTACCAGAGTTTTTGGTTAGGTTGTTACCGCGAGCCAGCTACCTGTCTTCTCCCGCACGTAAGCGGTCATGCGTGATGTGAGGGCTGCCATTGAATTCGCTTTTCCGCCCTAGGTGCCGCAAGCCATTCGTCATGGATGTTGTGTTTGAAGGCTGCAAGGGCCTCTCGCGTCCGACAATCAACGATTTGATTTTTCTTGGTTAGGAACCGTGTCTGCAATTGTCCGCCGATTCATCCGCTGCTCAATTATGTGGCTTAGGTCATCGGCGCTCGTGGTCGCACATATGTGCCCTGGAAGTTATCGAGGAATGCGGCTTCCAGGTCCTCCCAACACCCAATTGATTCTGCCGGCAAGCTGTTGAGCCAATGCCGAGCTGGTCCTTTAAGCTTGAGGGGGAGGTATTTGATGGCGTGAAGATCATCATCGCGGGCCATGTGGATATGAAGGAGGTATTCTTCAATCCAAACCGCAGGATCTGTTGTGCCATCGTAGGATTCAATGTTCACGGTTTGAACCCTTCGGGATTTGATGATCCATTACTTCATCCGTGAAGCATAGTGGGTGTGCGCGCCATCAGATAATATATCATGACGCAGCTCGAACGAGCTTTGTTCATCGTGGTTCGCTCGCCGGGTTGTTGTATCCGCGGACGGGTGTGACGCCCCGATTCAATCATACACTAATCATGCACGCAAACGCAGTACGATCAAGATCGTGGACTCACAGAAGATATCACAACACAACTCTAAAAACATAAATAAGTCATACAAGCATCATAATACAAGCCAGGGCCTCAAGGCTCGAATACAAGTGCTCGATCATAGACGAAGTCACCGAAGCAACAATATCTGAGTACGTATATAAGTTAAACAAGTTTGCCTTAAGAAGGCTAGCACAAACCGATACAGACGAAGAGGCGCAGCCTCCCCGCTCGATCCTCCTAAACTACTCCCGGTCGCCGCCGCCGGCTGCACGTAGTAGTAGGCACCTCCAGTAGTAGGGTCGCCGCCGACGGTATGCCTGCCCGGATTTCCAAAGATCCGTTGCGACAACCGTAAAGAAAGGAAAAGGGGGAAAAGGGAGAAAAGCAACCGTGAGTACTCATCCAAAGTACTCGCAAGCAAGGAGCTACACTACATATGCATGGGTATATGTAAAGGGCCATATCAAGGATCGAATCGCAGAATGCCGTAATAAGAGGGGATAACTAATCTCGTCAAAGACTACGCTCGACAAACTGCCTTGCAAAGATGTAGAAGAGAGTAGATCAAGTCCTCCAAGTAGCATCGCCAAGTAGCATCTCCAAGTAGCATCTCCAAGAGCATCGCATAGCATAATCCTACCCGCGATCCTCCTCGCCGCCTGTGGAAAAGTGATCACCGGGTTGTCGTGGAACTTGGAAGGGTGTGTTTTATTAACATCCGGCTCTAGTTGTCATAAGGTCAAGGTACAACTCCGGTCGCCCTTTACCGAGGGACACGGCTATTCAATAGATTAACTCACCGCAGGGTGCACCACATAACCCAACACGCTTGATCCCATTTGGCCGACACACTTTTCGGTCATGCCCGCCTCGAAGATCAACACGCCGCAGCCCCACCTAGGCACAACAGAGAGGTCAGCCGCCGGTCTAAATCCTATGCGCCAAGATGGGTCCGCCCATCGCCCATTGCACACCAAGACGCTATGAGGGCGGCCGAAGCGTAATCCAGCCCCTTAATACAAGCGCAGCTTACGTTCCAATCCGCTACGCCGCCCGTCGCCGACGCCAAGAAGGCTTCGCCGATACCACGACGCCGGATACCCATAACTACTCCCACGAGATGGTTAGTGCGATAGACCAAATGGCCGACTCAGATCAAATACCAAGATCTCGTTGTTGTTAAGTATCCGCGAACGCCGAACAGGCCAGCCCACTGCCTCCTAGGTGGTCTCAACCTGCCTGCTGCCTCCGCCACAAAGTAACAATGGGGCCACAGAACCCAGCCCACCTCACCGGGATGGAGCCACCGTCCTTTCAAATTTCACATCGAATCACTTATGGTACTCAACGAGTAACCCGACTTTAGTCACCATCTCAGATAGTATGTATGTATGTATAGTATATACCCGTGATCACCTCCCAAGTGATCACGCCCGATAGTATAGCAAGGCGATCGACAAGAATGTAGGGCCAATGATGATAAACTAGCATCCTATACTAAGCATTTAGGATTGCGTAAGGTATCAACAGATGTAGCAACAATGTCGCTATGCATCGAATAGGATCAATCAAAGCAAGAATATGCTACACTACTCTAATGCAAGCAGATAGAGGAGAATAGGTGATATCCGTGATCAAGGGGGGCTTGCCTCGTTGCTCGGCAAGAGAGAGGGTCACAACACCGTAGTCGAACCGGGCAAAGCAGCTGGCTTGGCCTCGTAGTCTCAACGGAGAGAAGAGGGGAAGAAACAGAAATACATAGCAAGCAAGTGCATAACAGACAACAAGCAGAGCTAGACGTGTTCTAACGCGTATGAGGTGATACCGTGAAGGGGGAAACATCCTGAAAGTATCCCTGTTCCGTGTTTTTACAGATGAACCGAGGTGAAATGTTGCAGGTTCACTATGCTAGGGACACGTGGCGGATGAACGAGTTGCGATCCGGAATCGCCTCGCCGCTCTAAGCAACTTTCATGTTGAAAATAATTTAATCCGAGTTACGGATTAAAAGATATGATTTTTAAAAGATTTTATTAATTTTTGGAATTTAATTAATTATTTAAATCCAACATTATCCGTATTAGTAAATGATGACGCCAAGATGACATCATAGTGATGTCAAGAATCAACGCCGACCATCGACTGGTCAATCGACGTGGGTCCAAAGTGGGACCCACTGTCATACTGTTAGGTTGATTAGGCTTTAGGTTAATCTAATTACTGCTTAGTCGACTAACAAAGTTAATTAGATTAATTAAGGTGATTAATTAACTTAATTAATTTAGTTAATTAATTAATTAACTATTATATATATATTTAATTTTTTTCTTTTTCATTTTTTAAACGCTCGGGGGGGTGGGCCCCGGTCATAGGCCCTAGGGGCCATAGTGGGTTCGGTGTCGCGGCGCCGCAGCAGCGGGCGCTTAGGCGCGGGCGCCCACCCAGAGAGGGCCGAGCGGGCGCAGAGGGGCGCCGCGCCGGGCGCGGGTCGACGGCGCAAAGACGGGCGGTCGCTTAATGGGACGCTGGCGTAACGGGCGGCAATGAGCACGGCCGACGAGAGGAAGGACAAGGTCGCGAAGGGAACGGTCGGGCTGTGGTGGCCGCGAAAGCAAAGGCGGGCGCGCTGCGCGGACGGGCGCTGTTGCCACGCTGTGAGCGCGAACGCCGCATGCGGGACGCAGGAGAGGGCGCGAGCGGGCCGGCGAGGGCACGGGCGACCGGGCGTGGTGCGGCGCCGGAGGCTAGGAGGGACGCGCCGGGCGAGGAGAGAGAGGAGGGGCGGGGGTGCTCACATGGCCGGTAGGGTAATGGCAGCGTGCTCGGGAGGCTCGGGAGGTCCGCTAGGAGGAGGACGGGACGACGCCGACGAGGAGGAGGCAGGCTGGGAAGTCCGGCGGGCGGCGTAGGCGTCTGGTTCGCTTCCTCCCGATCCAGACGGGATCTTGAGGTGGGGAAGCAAATGAGGGGAGACGGGAAGTGAGGTCTGGCGAGGTGGTCCTCCAGGGGGTGGCGGTGCGGCATCGACGAGGTAGCTGCGACGGCGCAACGACGGGTCGGGGTCGCCCGATCCCGATCCGGTCGGGGGGGAGAGAGGGAGGAGTGAGTGCGGGGTCGTGGGGGTAGGGTTTCACGCCCGAGGGATAAGGGAGTGAGGGGGGGCGGCGGGGCCGGTTCGGTTGGGCCGGCCAAGGTAGGCTAGATGGGTTGAGGCCCAAGGGGGGCGCGGTGGCCAGCTGGGCAAGTCGGCCCATTGAGGGGGGAGTTCTTCCTTTTTCTGCTTTTGCATTTTCTTTTATTATTTCTTTCGCTTTTAGTTCATTTTAAAATACTCTTTACACTTTCTAAAAATATGTTTTCTTTATTATAATTACCCTTGTAATACTCGGCACCCACCGAGCATTTTTGTTTCAACTTTTGAAAACGTTTGTTGTTTGACATATTTAGAATTTAAATTTCAAAACGGTTTCGAATCATTACGAGGTTACCAACAGTAACCAAGGCGACGTGGCATGATTAGCGTGGGATTACTATAGCATGATTATCCGGGCATTACAAATCTCCTCCACTACAAGAAATCTCGTCCCGAGATTTAAGAGGGGGTAAGGGGGGAGGGATTGGGTTACGATAATTCTAACGAGTGTCCTCGGTCTTGGTTGCTCTTCTCGAAGCGGTCGATCCATTATGTTGATGTCTTCGCCTTCGCTTCAGCCATCATGATGTAGTACACATCCTTTCTTCGATCTTCATCGATTTTACGGAAAGGATAAAGGGTGGGCATTCCGGGAGTACGGACTCTACAAGGTCGACTATCCGGTCGGTAACATCGAGGAAGATGGCGGAAGTAACTCTCGAATTTAAACTTAAGAAAATATCGAGAGCAAGGTAAGGAGGTATCATGTGAAGTTTCAAGCGGCGATAATCGCTTGATGCCCAAACAAGGCGTGAAAGGGCTCAAAGCAATCAAGAATAAGTATTGCGTCCGCATCAATTTGATGATCCTCGGAAGATGGCTCGTGAATTACATACGAGGCCACACGCGAGGAGCAACCTTGGGAACAGGGGGTGCAAGGGAGTCAGGTTTCGATCCTGTGGAACTGTGGGTTATGGGCCCACCATGTGGTTCAAAAGTAGGAAGGGGGTCGACATCTTGCAGGTCATGATAGCCTATCAGTTATGTCGGCAACAACATCGATACCAAGGGCGAGGGACGAAGAGAACCATTTTCCCCGCTCGTTGAACGAGGCGGGCCAATAGGCAAGGTTCTCGTCCATCGGTGGCTACCAAATGTCATCAACAATAGTAATGTGGTCTTACCGACAGAGCGGTACCACGAGGTGTTTACATAAGGAGGATATTACCGCTAGGTCATATAGATCACATGAAAGGTTAAACCAAACAATGGAAAGGAAAATATGATTATCGATTAAATGTATCAATGGAAAGGAAAATGTGTTAAAACACATATTTCAGGGATATATCCTTCCCAAGGACAAGCAGAGCATGATATCATGTCAGGATATAATTTAGAAAACCCTTTAGGTAAGGGGAGAGAAATTTCAAGACATTACCCATACAACGGCGTTTGGATAATTGAGCAAGAAACATCTTAGCATTGGGCTTCAAATGTTCTTGTTGAAAATCGGAGTACCACGAACATGCTTCGAGATAGCAATGCATGGTGTTTCAATCAAGGGCCAGACTTTAGAAACACAAATGATCCATCAGGGGCAACTTATAAAATAGGTCTTACAATTTCCTCCGGGAAGAATGGTTATCCTTGCAAAGGAAATTATAATGATAGGTCCTCCAGCAGGGGCGGGGGTGCTAGGCATGACATCATGTTACCGGGTCATCAAAGGACCAACATCATAACTACAGGAAAAGTTGTCCCAACCATTATATCTGACCGAGATTCAGATCTGATTGGTGTCATGATACCTCAGACTCAGGATGTCCAAGAAGAAAAGGTGCGACCCATATCGACGAAATGACATTGCAAGATTCTCGGGAAATGAACTATGGGAGCGGGTTCCTGAAACAATAGTTCATCATTAAACCAAGGAGAGGATGAGGGGTGGCTGTGCGACAATTCATCGAGAATTCCAAACAGATGGATTTCCACAATAATGTGAACAAGAAGAAGACACTTGTCAATTCAAATGATATAATGTTGTATGCTCGAGGAAACCATACACCATTAATCATTAGTTGAAAGGTGTGCCCGAAATATGACCTTAGGCAGCAAGATCACTGTTAGAGTGACGATTCAATAACCAACAGTCTAAGAACGAACTGTCGATCGTTAACTTCAAAGCAATAGGGTTGCTAGAAGTACAGAACTCAAGCAGCATCGTCAGCCTATTGGTATCCCGGTTAAAATCAACACGGGGACCAAGGAAGAATGGTGATGGTGAGAAGTATTTCTATGTCAAGAATTCTCAAGAGGTGGAACAAATCTCAGAACATTCTTGACATAAGGGATGGTAATATTCCAAGGTAAAGAAGAACAATTGCTGGATATCAAGGAACTCAAGGTATAACACCAAACATGAACAAGCTTGTGTTGGTGGGAAGGCAATAAAGTGGTCGATGTTAATACAATTCATCGAGGGCAAGGATGGTATTTCTCATCATGAATTCAATTGATATCCCGAAGAGCTCGAATGTTGATGATCACGACACCTTTGTCGCGAGAGTTCATGAAGATGTAATCGATCGCATTTACATCAAGTCAAAGTAATGATGAAGTGAAAGGTTATTGGAACCAAGGGTACGACACAAGCTCGAAACCAAGCATGTTGTTCAAGGCTAAATGATATGACGATGAGGATCGACGTAAGGTTAGTTCATCGGCGTAAAATTGTGCTCGAAGGAAGGACCAGGTAGCACAGCTTAAAATTTAGCATGGTAATGATATAGCCGATCAGGCTAGGGATGACGGATCGAGTACAAACTCGTAAGCAAAGAAGATTACTAAGAGTTGTTTAATCGCGATGCGGACTCGATTCAGTTATCGATGTCCTTGAGTGTTTAATAACTTGAAGCACGTGAAAAAATTGTAATCAATGAGAATGTAGTACTTGATGGAGAACTCATAAGAAGTTATGCGTTCTGCGGACAATCTCGAGATACCAGGGGTAATACTCAAGACGGATCAAAGTAGAGGTTGGACTGGGGTATTGATCCGCAGAAGACAAGTGCTTGAACTTGTCCGAGAAATTGGATCAAGGAAGAACAATATGGTCGGAAACCACGATTGCAAAAGACCAAATCCAAGATATAAGATGAAATTATATCAAGGGGATAATTATTGTTTACGAGAAGCTTACATGACAAGATCTACATCGTGTCCATGGGCATGAACACAAAGTTCAAGGTCGACTCCCACTTCTTTAATGCATAACCTTTCATTCATTTCTCGCCTTCAACGAAATTGTGTGTTGAAATTTTATCTGACATAACACTAGTAGAGTATGATCGGTAGTAGTTTCTGGGTTCACACAGTTTATGTATGCGATGTCCAACCCATCGGGCCTCTTAGGAACATATACCACAAGTTTCAAGAGTAAATATCACAAGCTCGAATGTAGAGCAAGGTTGAGAAAGTAGATGATACAATTTAACAAAGGCATTATGTATCCGAGGGAAGGCTCACAAGGTGATTGACTATAAAGGACATTGTCGGATAACAATCCAACAATGGATCGGGTGATCCACAACGAAGCTGATGTGAGTATCGGTACTCCATCAGAGGAAGAAAGAAGGCACGAGCATCATATTATAGAACATCAGAATAACTCGATACTTAGATAACAAAGGTATTACGATTTCCAAAACAAAGGATCAAAAGCAGTCGCTCTGATCAAGGATGGATAAGTTGGATAGACCAGAGGCACAATTGGCGATAAATAGTTTGGTCGAGAACCAGCTCATGTTCAAAAATGATGTCTGAGCCGGAAAGATAATTTAGAAGGGTTGATAGATGATTCTGTGCATTCGCACACAGGTTGAATCAATAGGATCAAAATGACGGTGTCAAAAGATACTAGTGTATATTGCCAGATATATGGGAAGCATCCATAACGCTAGTAGACAAGTATTTGCAAAGCAATAAAGCTGCTAAGGATTTTCGGAGGATTGAATAGTATTTCAAAGACCAATGTGAAACACATGAACAAGTGGGGTTGAACGGATACTCAATAAGGGCGAGAAATTAATCATAGGGGTATTCCGGTGGTAAGGAACTGCTAGGCAGTAGGCACAAAGTATTCTCGGAATAATAGAGAAAACTTCGGGGTATCTTGTACTAACAAGATCAATGGGGGATGATCGTATGAATGGCAAGTGTAAGTAGTTATCCATAAGGATGTTTCGGTGGTAGGGAATTGCAAACGCGATAGGCACAAGGTCTCGAGAGAATATCGGAGAGTATCTTCTTCTTCTGGTGCAGCAGGCGGTCATCGGTAACAAGGGGCTCTCCGGGAGAAAGTACTTGCGAGAACCTAAAGTTAGTTTTGTTTTTAGCAAAATCATTTAACCCGAATAGAAGAGAGCTCAGAGTCCCAGAGTAAAGATCAAGGAATAAAAGATCCTAATACCACCCAAATGGCGACGTGGGCCTATAGGCCACACAGCCATGTTAGTAAAGGTTTTGCAATGACTAGACTCAACTTCGGCCAAGGAGTTGGAAAGGATTCTACAGCAATGGCTCGATACTAATCTCAGACGCCTCGATTCAATCAGACACTAATCATGCACGCAAACGTGTACGATCAAGATCGTGGACTCACGGAAGATATCACAACACAACTCTAAAAACATAAATAAGTCATACAAGCATCATAATACAAGCCAGGGCCTCAAGGCTCGAATACAAGTGCTCGATCATAGACGAAGTCGTGAAGCAACAATATCCGAGTACGCACATAAGTTAAACAAGTTTGCCTTAAGAAGGCTAGCACAAACCGGGATACAGACGAAGAGGCACAGCCTCCCGCTCGATCCTCCTAAACTACTCACGGTCGTCGTCGCCGGGCCGCACGTAGTAGTAGGCACCTCCAGTAGTAGGGGTCGCCGCCGACGGTGGCGCCTCGCCCGGATTCCAAAGATCTGGTTGCGACAACCGTAAAGAAAGGAAAAGGGGGAGAAAAAGGGGAGAAAAGCAACCGTGAGTACTCATCCAAAGTACTCGCAAGCAAGGAGCTACACTACATATGCATGGGTATATGTGTAAAGGGCCATATCAGTGGACTAAACTGCAGAATGCCAGAATAAGAGGGGGATAACTAATCCTGTCAAAGACTACGCTTCTGACAGCCTCTGTCTTGCAGCATGTAGAAGAGAGTAGACTAAAGTCCTCCAAGTAGCATCGCCAAGTAGCATCTCCAAGTAGCATCTCCAGTAGCATCGCATAGCATAATCCTACCCGGCGATCCTCCCCTCGTCGCCCTGTGGAAAAGTGATCACCGGGTTGTCTGTGGAACTTGGAAGGGTGTGTTTTATTAAGTATCCGGTTCTAGTTGTCATAAGGTCAAGGTACAACTCCGGGTCGTCCCTTTACCGAGGGACACGGCTATTCAATAGATTAACTTCGCAGGGTGCACCACATAACCCAACACGCTTGATCCCATTTGGCCGGACACACTTTTCTGGGTCATGCCCAGCCTCGGAAGATCAACACGTCGTAGCCCCACCTAGGCACAACAGAGAGGTCAGCCCGCCGGTCTAAATCCTATGCGCGCTGGGGTCCAGGCCCATCGCCCATTGCACACCAAGACGCTATGAGGGCGGCCGGAAGCGTAACTAGCCCCTTAATACAAGCGCAGCTTACGTTCCAATCCGGGCGCGCCGCTCGTCGCCGACGCCAAGAAGGCTTCGCCGATACCACAACGCCGGATACCCATAACTACTCCCACGTAGATGGTTAGTGCGATAGACCAAATGGCCGACTCGATCAAATACCAAGATCTCGTTAAGCGTGTTAAGTATCCGCGAATGCCGAACAGGCCGTGCCCACCTGCCTCCTAGGTGGTCTCAACCTGCGCCTGCCGCTCCGCCACAAAGTAACAATGGGGCCGTCAGAACCAGCCCACCTCTACCGGATGGAGCCACTGTCCTTTCAAGCCCCCACATCGAATCACTTGTGGGTACTCAACGAGTCAATCCGACTTTAGTCACCATCTGTATAGTATGTATGTATGTATAGTATATACCGTGATCACCTCCCAAGTGATCACGGCCCGATAGTATAGCAAGGCGATCGACAAGAATGTAGGGCCAATGATGATAAACTAGCATCCTATACTAAGCATTTAGGATTGCGTAAGGTATCAACAGATGTAGCAACAATGTCGCTATGCATCGTAATAGGATCAATCGAAAGCAAGAATATGCTACACTACTCTAATGCAAGCAGATAGAGGAGAATAGGTGATATCCGTGATCAAGGGGGCTTGCCTCGTTGCTCGGCAAGAGAGAGGGGTCACAACACCGTAGTCGAACCAAGGCAAAGCAGCGGCTCGGTCTCGTAGTCTACCGGAGAGAAGAGGGGGAAGAAACAGTAAATACATAGCAAGCAAGTGCATAACAGGACAACAAGCAGAGCTAGACGTGTTCTAACGCGGTATGAGGTGATACCGGTGAAGGGGGGAAACATCCGGGAAAGTATCCCCGGTGTTCCGTGTTTTCGGACAGATGAACCGGAGGTGAAATGTTGCAGGTTCACTATGCTAGGGACACGAGGCGGATGAACGAGTTGCGTATCCGGAATCGTCTCGTCGTTCTAAGCAACTTTCATGTTGAAAATAATTTAATCCGAGTTACGGATTAAAAGATATGATTTTTAAAAGATTTTATTAATTTTTGGAATTTAATTAATTATTTAAATCCAACATTATCCAGAATAGTAAATGATGACGTCAGCATGACATCAGAGTGATGTCAGCAGATAACGCCGACCATTGACTGGTCAATCGACGTGGGGTCAAAGTGGGACCCACCTGTCATACTGTTAGGTTGATTAGGCTTTAGGTTAATCTAATTACTGTTTAGTTAGACTAACAGGTTAATTAGATTAATTAAGCAGGATTAATTAACTTAATTAATTTAGTTAATTAATTAATTAACTATTATATATATATTTAATTCTTTTTCTTTTTCATTTTTTTAATACGTTCTGGGGGGCGTGGGCCCCGGCTATCATAGGCCCTAGGGGCCATAGTGGGTTAGTGTCGGGCGCCGCAGAAAAGGGCGCTAGGCGTCAAGGGGCGCCCGACCCAGAGAGGGCCGAAGCGGGCAGAGGGCGCCGCGCCGGGCGCGTGGTCGACGGCAAAAGACGGAGGTCGCGGAATGGGACGCCGCAGAACGGCGGCAGCGAGCACGGGCCGACGAGAGGAAGGACAAGGTCGCGAAGGGAACGGTCGTGGCCGTGGTGGCCGCGAGCAAAGGCGGGCGCGCTGCATGACGGGCGCGTTGTTACGCTGGTGAGCAACGAACGCGCATGCGGGACGCAGGAGAGGGCGCGAGCGGGCAAGCGAGGGCACGGGCGACCGGCGTGGTGCGGCGCCGTGAGGCTGGAGGGACGCGCCGGGCGAGGGAGAGAGAGAGGGTGGGGGTGCTCACATGGCCGGTAGGGTAATGGCAGCGTGCTCGGGAGGCTCGGGAGGTCCGTTGTGGAGGAGGACGGGGACGACGTCGACGTAGGAGGAGGCAGGCCGGTGGGGAAGTCCGGCGGGGCGGCGTGGTGCGTCTGGTTCGCTCCCCTCCCGATCCAGACGGGATCTTGAGGTGGGGAAGCAAATGAGGGGGAGACGGGGAAGTGAGGTCTGGCGAGGTGGTCCTCCAGGGGGTGGCGGTGCGGCATCGACGAGGTAGCTGCGACGGCGCAACGACGGGTCGGGGTCGCCCGATCCCGATCCGGTCGGGGGGGAGAGAGGGAGGAGTGAGTGCGGGGTCGTGGGGGTAGGGTTTCGATGCCCGAGGGGATAAGGGAGTGTGAGGGTGGGGGGCGGCTGGGCCGGTTCGGTTGGGCCGGCCAAGGTAGGCTAGATGGGTTGAGGCCCAAGGGGGGCGCGGTGGCCAGCTAGGCAAGTCGGCCCAGTTGAGGGGGGGGAGTTCTTCCTTTTTTCTGTTTTGCATTTTCTTTTATTATTTCTCTTTTCTGTTTTAGTTCATTTTAAAATACTCAGACACTTTCTAAAAATATGTTTTCTTTATTATAATTACCCTTGTAATACTCGGCACCCACCGAGCATTTTTGTTTCAACTTTTGAAAACGTTTGTTGTTTGACATATTTAGAATTTAAATTTCAAAACGGTTTCAAATCATTACGAGGTTACCAACAGTAACCAAGGCGACGTGGCATGATTAGCGTGGGATTACTATAGCATGATTATCCGGGCATTACAACGGGTGTCGTCGCATATTGTAGGGCGCCCACGCGATCCATAGATCGATCTTGTTTGCCTTGCCTTATCCTCCAATATGTCTCGCAAGTCCGGCGCATTCCCCCATGGCTTTGTACTTTTCGAGCGACGCCGGAGTGCGGCTTTAGTGGAGGGCCTAGAGGCCTCTCTGTCGCGGCCACGAGGTGGCCGATCGGCCGTATTGTGCGCTGGTGATTGTGCTTCCTCCTCTAATCGGGGTAGCAGCTTGTGTTTGGGGTAACTTTTGGAGGGGCGCTCGAGTTCATACTCTTCGGCCGCGAGGACTTCAGTCCATCTGTCGCTAGCAAGTCTTGGTCAGCTTTAAGTTGTTGCTGCTTTATCTTGAGGCTGCTTGCCGTGGCCATAAGCCTGCATTTGAAACGCTCTTGTTCGACAAGATCCTCAGGCACGACAAATTTGTCGTCGTCGAGGCTTGCCTCGTGTCCGGAGGGAGGCATGTAATTATCATCCTCTACCTCTTCGTCTGCCGCTCTCTCACAAGGGATGGCATCTTCGTCCTCCTGTGCTGAATCTTGCTGGAGGGGGTTGTCTTCGGCACTGTCCGGGGTTTTATTGTCTCCGAGCCGAATTCCATTTTGCCGTGGGCGGATTTAGAGCGGCGCCGCTGACGCCGGCGCTTAGGCTGTTTCTTGGATGGGTCATCCTCCGCTGTTCCATCGCCATCCCCATCCTTTGGGATGTCCACCATGTATATGCCGTATGACGACGTGGCTTTCCAGTGTCCCGTAGGCGCTGGTTCTTCGTCGTCTCCTCCATAGTCGTCCATACCGTCGATGTCTTCGGAGTCGAAGTCTAGCATGTCAGTTAAGTCATCGACAATGGCTACGAAGTGGGTGGTGGGTGGGCTTTGAATTTCTTCATCGTCCGCATCCCAACTGTCCTGACCGTAATCCGGCCAGGGCTCTCCTGATAAAGAGAGGTACTTTAGCGGATTCAGGATGTCGCCAAAAGGCGAGTGCTGAAAGATGTCCGCAGCGGTGAACTCCATGATCGGCGCCCAATCGGATTTGATTGGAAGGGGCGCGGATGGTTCGGGGTCCAGAGAGGAGTCCGACACCTTGGAGTCACGAGCTTTATGAGGGACAGGGTCGGTATTCGGCTCTATCGCCGCAGAGGTAGCAGCCCCGGAGGCGGTGTCCAACCACCCATCCTCGATCGGCGCCATCGGCTCCGAACTAAGGGTCAGAGCGGACTCTTGTGCGGCCTCCAGGGCACTGTCCGGCAGCAGAGCTAAATCATGCCCATCGTAACAGTGCGGCACGCCTGGCTGAGGCTCAAATCCGTCGAAGATCAAGTCTCCGCAGATGTCGGCTGTGTAGTTCAAACTTCCAAATCGACCGATGGCGGGCGAAGCTCGATCCGCTCGGTGGCTGCTTAATTGGCTCCGCAGCAAAGCCGCCGAATACAAAGATCTATCCGGGGAGAAAAGTCTCACCCTGGACCGCGTCGTTGTTGACGATCGAAGGAGCCATCGGGCCTAAGGTGACGGCACAGAGGAACTCTTAATGAAAGCACCAATGTCGGTGTCAAAACCGGCGGATCTCGGGTAGGGGGTCCCGAACTGTGAGTCTAGGCGTATGGTAACAGGAGACAAGGGACACGATGTTTTTACCTAGGTTCGGGCCCTCTCGATGGAGGTAAAACCCTACTCCTGCTTGATTGATATTGATGATATGGGTAGTACAAGAGTAGATCTACCACGAGATCAAGGAGGCTAAACCCTAGAAGCTAGCCTATGGTATGATTGTTGTTCGTCCTATGGACTAAAACTCTCCGGTTTATATAGACACCGGAGAGGGCTAGGGTTACACAGAGTCGGTTACAATGGTAGGAGATCTACATATCCCTATCGCCAAGCTTGCCTTCCATGCCAAGGAAAGTCCCATCCGGACACTGGACAAAGTCTTCAATCTTGTATCTTCATAGTCTTGGAGTCCGGCCAATGATGATAGTTTGGCTATCCGGACACCCCCTAGTCCAGGACTCCCTCATACATGCTTAGATATGCCACCTATTTATGATGAATATGATGATGAGCATGTTGATTTGCCTAGTTGTGATACCATGCTCCATAGGATATCTTGTGAAAATTCTAGAGGTCACGTCATGTTTGACAATCCATTAAACTTGGCATATGCTATGGATGAGATTTCCCATAATTGTTCGCATCATATGCATACCATTCATGACAATGCTCTAGATATCACTAGGTAGTGATGCTTTCCACAACGTGAGTCTCCATTGTGCTATACATAATAACAAACCTCTCATGATGGATGACATGTTTCTATATCACGCATCTCATTTATTTGAGCATTGGCTATTTTCTGCAAACCAACACACGCACGTGTGCATCATAAGGGATGATGTGTACATATACCACGCACACACAATTTTCCCTTTGTCTTTGTTTTGTGTAGGTACTCACGTATACTCGTCAACCTCTCAATCCCAAGAGTTGACGAAACGAGCTCTTGAGAGCAACGATGATTTGGGATCCCGTGGATTATCCTTACCAACGTTCCCTTCGCGCAAGGACTATGCGCATCTCTTTTACTTGGCATCTCTTTTACACTATTCTAATCCTGGGATTAGAATAGTTATTTGGATCACAACGCCCTATATAGAGCCTGATTAGGTGTTCCCGAACTTAAAAAAACCCAACCCGCCCCACAACTCCCCCAACGGCCCGACCCACCTGCCCACCTTCTCCCCACGACCTTCCCACGATCCACCCCACGGTCTTCCCCCGATCTCGCCGCGGCCTTCTCCCGGCGCACCGCCCCCGCTCCCGCCTCCTTCCGACGTGTCGCCGTCCCTGCCTTCTCCGCCGCGCCGCCCCCTCCTCCGGTGCGAGCCTCCCCGCCTCCGGTGTGCCGCCACTGCCGCCGCCACCCCCTCCGGCTCGAGGCCGCCCCGCCTCCTCTGTCGCCGCCGCCCGCTCCCTCCGGCTCGAGGCCGCCCCGCTCCCCCGACGCAAGGCCTCCCCCGTCTCTCCGGTGCGCCATCGCCGCCCACCTCCTCCTGCACGAGGCCTCACCCGCCTCTCCGGTGCGCCCCCCTCCCCCCCCGCCTCCTCCGGCGACAGGCTGCCCCCGCCTCCTTCAGCATGTAGCCGCCCTATAACGCCCTCGATGCGGCTATATCTCCCACGTGTCGAAGCACGACTTAGAGGCATAACCGCATTGAAAGCAATGTCGCAAGTGAGGTAATCTTCACACAACCCAAGTAATACATAAGGGAAAGAGATACATAGTTGGCTTACAATCGCCACTTCACACAAATACATGAATAAAGCATTACATCATCCAGATACAATCAAGGTCCGACTACGGAACCAAAATAAAAGAAGAACCCCAAATGCATAAAGGTCCCCGATCGACCCCAACCGGGCTCCGCCATCGATCAACTAGAACGAAACAACACAAAGGGCAAGATCTTCATCGAGCTCCTCCTTGAGCTTGGTTGTGTCACCCTTTCGTAGCATAGGCACCGCAAACTGGTTTTTGAAGTATCTGGTGAGCCACGAGGACTCAGCAATCCCATTACCATGGGTATCAAGACTAGCAAAGCTTAATGGGAAAGGAAGGGGTAAAATGGTGAGGTTGCAGCAGCGACTAAGCAATGTATGGTGGCTAACCAACGCAAATAAGAGTGAGAAGAGAATCAAGCGGAACGGTCGTGAAGCTAGCAATGATCAAGAGGTGATCCTGAACACCTACTTACGTCAAACATAACACAGAAACTGTGTTCACTTCCCGGACTCCGCCGAGAAGAGACCATCACGGCTACACACGTGGTTGATGCGTTTTAATTCAGATCAAGTGTCAAGTTATCTACAACCGGACATTAACAAATTCCCATCTGCCACATAACCGCGGGCATGGCTCTCGAAAGTTTAAACCCTGCAGGGGTGTCCCAACTTAGCCCATGACAAGCTCTCGCGATCATCGAAGGAATAGACCTTCACCCGAGACACTCCGATCAGACTCGGTATCCGGTACATCAAGACATTTCGACAATGGTAAAACAAGACCAGCAAGACCTCCCGGCGTGCCGACATCCCGATAGTAGCCGCGTGTATCTCGTCTCGTGCCACGACCGGATGAGCAATCCGTATAACTAAAACCAGACCTCAAGTTTTCGAGGGGGCGCAAAGGGTTTCTAGTTTGGACCAACACTTAGACAAGCATTGGCCAGGGGGCTGAATAAAGATGACCTCGAGAGAGCGACTCCCAAGGGAAAAAGTAGGTAGTGGTGAGGCAAATGGTAAAAGTCAATGTTGGGCCTTCTTTGGACAAGTTTTATTCAAAGCGAACTGTCGGGGGTCCCATAAATCACCCGACCGCGTTAGGAACGCAAAATCCGGGAACATAACACCGGTATGACGGAAACTAGGGCGGCAAGAGTGGAACAAAACACCAGGCATAGGGCCGAGCCTTCCACCCTTTACCAAATATATATAGATGCATTAATAATATAAGAGATATTGTGATATCCCAACAAAAACCCTGTCCACCATGGAGAAATCTTCAACTTCACCTGCAACTAGCAACGCTATAAGAGGGGCTAAGCGAAAGCGGTAACATAGCCAAACAACGGTTTGCATAGGAAAGGTGTCAAAGGTTAGGGGTTCATGGCAATATGGGATGGCTGGACAAACAGGTAATAGGTAGCGCAGCATAGCGATAGAACGAAGCAACTAGCATAGCAATGATAGTAGTGAGATCCAGGGTAGCGGTCATCTTGCCTGAAATCCCGCAAGGAAGAAGAACGAGTCCATGAAGAAGACGAACGGATGAAGCCGAACCAACCGTAGACGAACGAATCCTCACGACCGCAACGAAACGGGAACTATCGAGAAGAAGCACACAACATAGGTAAACACACCACACATAGACAAGACATGATGCACAACAAGCATGATGCATGACCATGCTACATGAAGCTACTCATGGCAAGAGATGATGCAAACAAGAACAACACATCAAGGCAAGTTTAAATGAGGCCGGGAACAACATATAACAATTCCGGTAAGTCCTCATATGCATATTTCGAAATTGGTCCAGAACTGAATAAACCTTATGTTCAAGTTGTTAAACAGCAAGTTAAGATGCACCAAGATGATCTACACAAAATTCTAGTCAAGTTACATATAAAGTTCATTAGATTCGGAGCTACGGCCTAGAAGATATGAGCAAAACAAGTTAAACATGGCATTGATGCAAAATGCACGCAAACATCAAGCAAACACCTCAAAACAAGGATGCAACATGATAATATGAAGCTACATGCAAAATCAAGCAAGTTCATATAGAGCACACTCAAAACGGAGCAATGGTTCATCACACACACACTATACAAGTCATAGCAACAATCTGTCCATAACAGCAACTAGGCATATTGCAAGCATCAAAACAACAAGCTATAGCACCCCAACATGATAACAAAAGGCATGGGCATGAAGTACAGGTAAAGCATAATAAAACATGAACACCGAACTATCTCCAGAAACAACTAGAACATGCTCAAAAACACATGGACATATAGCAAATAATAACAGTTTCAGACTTTAGCAGAAATAACATCAGGTTGCAATGTTTAGAGCTATCAAACAACATGTTACAGGAACTTATCATGGCAAACAAAGGCATGGCATGAATCTACTAATAGCATAGATCAAAAATCCCTTATTGACCATGAGCTAAAAAGGCACAGAAAATATGATGGCGCCCATGTAAACATGGCAAGTTATATCACAGATTCAAACATGGCAGGAACAACAATAAGTAGGCATGTTCGTGAGCTCGAACCACTCACTACAGAGCAATACATGGCATGTCAAGGCAACCAACAGTAAGAATGCATGTTTATGAAGCTAAGCATGGCAAGAGCAAGGTCATAGGGTACATGGATCACTAGGAAAACACATGGGAACAAGTGAACTTGATGTTAACAGGCTGACAGCAACATTTTCAAGCAATTTTGGAGCAAGAAATGAACATGTTCCAGCAGGCTATAATTACAACCAACGGCATGAATGGATAGAGCATGACATTTAGATCAAAACATGTTTATGGGACATCTCCAGATTATGCATAGAATGATTACTAGAAGCATGTTAACATAGCAACAAAATATAACAAAATCTGTCAGGAAAATAGCAACAGCAACTACCCTACTTAACAAGCTTGATACACTCAGCACACAACTCACAAAAATACAAGGTCAACACCTCTGGAAAGATGGCATGGCATAGTTCAACATTCATGTAGGCATCAACCTCATAGGATGCACACATCAATCATGGCAAAAATGATAAAAGAGCAAGTTATAACAGCCAAAGAGATTAACATCAACATGCACTCTTCCAACAGCATTTCGGGCATCAAGATGAGCTCAAATGAAAATGATGCAATGGAATGAAATGATCTACTCGTCGAGGCGAACAATTTGACATATTATACGCATGAAACGGAGCTACGGATGCAGAGATGTGATGCAATGAATATGGCATGTTTAAGTATGAAATCTGGGACTTTGCAGTTTTCAGGAAAAAAACAGATGGGCGCACGGTAACTAAAACACGCACATGCGAGGGTTAAGGGGCGGCTCACCCTGGGCTTGGCCCAGTTGGAAGGAGAGGTCGGGTCGGGCTGGAGCTGCTGGGCACGGGGACGGCCGACGGGGACAGGAGCCGCCAGATCCGGCCCGGTCCGCGACGGTCTGGTCCGGAGGAGGGCCGGGCGGCGACGTGGAGAAGACGGTGGAGTGGGGCGGCGCCGGCGGCCGGATTTGGTGGGCGCCGGGCTCCGGGCGAGGGGAGCCCGATCCGCGGCTGCGGCAGGAGGGAGGCGCGAGCGGGCGCAGAAGCTCTCGCAGGGCGGCGGAGCGGGCGGAGGCGAGGGCGCAGGAAGGCGCCCGAGGAGGCGACAGCGTACTCTGGCGCGCGTGGTGGCCGGGCGGCGAGGATGAAGGGAGGCGCAGGGCGGCCTGGCAGGCAGGCGGTGTGCGCTGGCCGAGAGGGCATGGCTGGGCCGGCTCATGGCCTTGCGCGGGAACGGCTTGGGACGATGTGTGTCGCGGCGGGATTCGCTGGCTGGTGGCGCTGGACGTGTCCGCCAGGGCGGATGTGTCCCATGGAGAGGAGAGATTTAGGGTTTCAGGGAGAGATTCATCCGAAAATGGAGAGGGGGAGACGTTTTTATAGGTGGAGGGAGCTAGGAGAGTCCAAATGAGGAGCGGTTTTCGGCCACGCGATCGTGATCGAACGACCGAGAGCATGGAGGGAAGTTTGGTGGGTTTTGAGCCACTTTGAAAGGGGTGTTGGGCTGCAACAAAAGGGGGCTTTACGGTTACCCGGTTAACCGTTAGAGTATCAAACGACCTCCAAATGGCACGAAACTTGACAGGCGGTCTACCGGTGCTATACCAAGGCCGCTTGGCAAACCTCGGTCCATTCCGAGAAAGTTTAACACCCGCACAAGAGAAGAGGCAAAAGGGGAACGCCGTGGGACATAGGAGTGCTGGATTGCAAAAAGGACAACGGGGAAAATGCTCGGATGCATGAGACGAACACGTATGCAAAATGAAATGCACATGATGACATGATATGAAATGCATATGATGACATGGAAAAGTGCAACACGCAAGCACATGACATGGCAACGACGGCGAATAATCGCGGCGACACTGGCGATCGGATCCGGGGCGTTACAACACTCCACCACTTCGAGAGGATCTCGTCCCGAGATCTAGGATGGCACCGGTGGGAAAACGGAAGAGGAAGAGAAGAGGTAAAACTAAGTTGCTTCTTTGACCAATGAGTGAAACCAAAGAACCTAGAGAGGTTGAGCAATTTAAAAGAAAGAGTACAACAAAGATGAACGAGATTGCAAACAATCTGTTAGAAAAGAGGAACGAGGAACATTACGATAACTAGAAGGTTGAAAGACATGGAAATAAGAGCTTCACGAACGAAAATAATATGACCACATCGGTATAATGAGTTAGCCAAGGAACAAGAATGACAGAATTTGGACAGCACTCCGGTAGAAAAGAGAGGAAAACTTGATGAGATGAAAAGATATTGAAGGGATGATACAACACTCCGGTTAAATGGATAAGCAAGAAAAGAACACGATCCTCACAAAACGAGGTGATGGGTGAAGAGCACAACATCACAATGCCTCCGGAAGAACGAAAAGAAGATAGATCATTGGAATAAAAGAACGGAGAAGAAAATGACATCTTCTACCACAATTGAATTTGGAAAGCATCCTTGCAAAGAAGAATCGAACGAAGTTGTTGGAAAATCAACAACTAGAAGCACAAGCTTGTTGTGGGCTTATGTAAACATCTCAAAACTTGAGGTGAAAATCTGCCACTATCAAAATCAATTGCTTGCTTGAGATCAATGAAGAAATGAAAACTGCTTCACCAAGATGATAAGATATAACTTGGATCATTGATAAGCACCACAAATAGCAATATTCCTTAGGGAAGGCTTTAGGTGAAATCTATACCAAGATAACTCCGAAGAAGAGATTGATGGATATAGAGTGCCTCATTCTTGACAACATGTGAATCGTGAAACATGAATGGAAATTGCCAAGAATGATATAACACCACCTCAAAAGATAAGACAGAAGGAATTGCACTTTGGAATGCACGACGGAGAATACTAGAGCTTCTCAAAACAAAACAAGTGTTGAGCACCATGTTTAATTTTGAGTATAGCTTGGCTGATCTTAACTTTAAGAGAAATCTTGAAGAACAATTGAAGAATGAAAAGAATCCTTGATGAACCATCATGTAGAGCCTCCATGATGAACTCCGGTAATAAAAGGATGATAAAAAGAAAGGGAAGTTGAGAACACAAGGTGAAGCCTTGCGATGATTTAGATGGAGCTTCGCGACGAGATAATTAAGAGCTTGGAACTCCGGGAAAGGAAAAGATGAAACAACTGAAATCGAGAATTTATTCATCATGAACAAACTCCGGAAAAAGGAATTAATCACTTGGATGAAACAAGAACAAGAATTATGTTATGCGTATCCTTCACCAATTTAAATTGATGACAAGCAACGGATTTGGCATACTACTTATTCTCGTAGAAAGGATTAAGAGAGATATAGCGCAAACTTGAGAAGGTATTCAACGAACCACCGGTAGGATAGGAAAGAACGAATGAATTGATATGATAACAAAGGAAAAGAATCTTGAAGGAACCACCGTAAAAATTGAGAATGAACGTAGGAAAGGCACAATTCACCGGGAAGAATTGGAAAATGATTGAAGATACTTGAGGGGATTTAGATACATGAGAACGAAGAGATCATGAACTGATTAGAGGATATTTGAACGAATCACCGGTAAGATTTGGAGAACGATAGCTACACACTAAGAATGAAGAATTATGGCATGATGACCTTCGGAGGAAAGAAATGGAAACAACTCATGAAATGCTCCGGATGGTAAGAAAAGAATTGTCACAATCAAAACAATAATGAGGATAGCATGAAGCTAGAACCAAGAAACTTCAAGAGAATGGACCAAGATTTAGAGGAAACACTTCTTCGGTCTTCAAATGTTGAGAATGGCAACGAGAAACACCACCAAGAATTATTGAGGCACACCGGAAGAATCAAAAGCGAAGAGGTTGAGCCAACTATGAAAAGAATTTGAAAGATCTTGGAGAAAAGCATTTGACTGATGATAACTCTGAAGGAAATATGCCCTAGAGGCAATAATAAAGTTATTATTTATTTCCTTATTTCATGATAAATGTTTATCATTCATGCTAGAATTGTATTAACCGGAAACATGATACATGTGTGAATGCATAGACAAACAATATGTCACTAGTATGCCTCTACTAGACTAGCTTGTTAATCAAAGATGGTTATGTTTCCTAACCATGAACAAAGAGTTGTTATTTGATTAACAAGGTCACATCATTAGTTGAATGATCTGATTGACATGACCCATTCCATTAGCTTAGCACACGATCGTTTAGTATGTTGCTACTGCTTTTATCCATGACTTATACATGTTCCTATAACTATGAGATTATGCAACTCCTGTTTACCGGAGGAACACTTTGGGTGCTACCAAACGTCACAACGAATCGGGTGATTATAAAGGAGTACTACAGGTGTCTCCAAAGGCGATGTTGGGTTGGCGTATTTTGAGATTAGGTTTTGTCACTCCGATTGTCGGAGAGGTATCTCTGGGCCCTCTCGGTAATACACATCATTGAAGCCTTGCAAGCATTACAACTAATGAGTTAGTTGTGAGATGATGTATTATGGAACGAGTAAAGAGACTTGCCGTAACGAGATTGAACTAGGTATTGGATACCGACGATCGAATCTCGGGCAAGTAACATACCGATGACAAAGGAACAACGTATGTTGTTATGGGGTCCGACCGATAAAGATCTTCGAGAATATGTAGGAGCCAATATGGACATCCAGGTCCCGCTATTGGTTATTGACCGGAGACGTGTCTCGGTCATGTCTACATTGTTCTCGAACCGTAGGGTCCGCACGCTTAAGGTTTCGGATGACGGTTATATTATGAGTTTATGTATTTTGATGTACCGAAGAAGTTCGAGTCCTGGATGTGATCACGGACATGACGAGGAGTCTCGAAATGGTCGAGACATAAAGATTGATATATTGGAAGCCTATATTTGAGTTCGAATGGTTCGGGTGAAATCGGATTTTATCTAACACCGGGGTTACTGAACCCTCCGGGGTTATTGGGCCTTAGTGGGCCATGAGGGAGAAGAGGAAGGGCCGCCAGGCAGGCAGGCGCGCCTCCCCTAGTCCAAATAGGACAGGAGAGGGGGCCCCCCCTTCCCTCTTCCCTCCCCCAATCCTACTCCAACTAGGAAGGGGAGTCCTACTCGGTGGGAGTAGGACTCCTTGGCGCCCTCCTCCTAGGGCCGGCCTCCTCCTCCCTCCCTCCTTTATATACGGGGCAGGGGCATCCCATAGACACACAAGTTGATCTACGGATCGTTCCTTAGCCGTGTGCGGTGCCCCTTCCACCATATTCCACCTCGGTCATATCGTCGAAGCTTAGGCGAAGCCCCGCGCCGTAGAACATCAAGATCGCCACCACGCCGTCGGCCGACGGAACTCTCCTCGACACTCGGCTGGATCGGAGTTCGAGGGACGTCATCGAGCTGAACGTGTGCTGAACTCGGAGGCTCCATACGTTCGGTGCTTGGATCGGTCGGATCGTGAAGACGTACGACTACATCAACCGCGTTGTGCTAACGCTTCCGCTTACGGTCTACGAGGGTACGTGGACGAACACTCTCCCCTCTCGTTGCTATGCATCACCATGATCTTACGTGTGCATAGGAAATTTTTGAAATTACTACGTTCCCCAACAAACTCATTCTTACGTCAAACTTGGAGAAGAATTTAGGATAGCTCTGGGAAAATAGAAGAGTCAGGTAAGATCCTGGGAAAAGACCTGTGGGTTAGGGCCCACTCAAAAGAACAGCGTTAAAAAGATTGCTTGAAATAAAGATTGCACCGGTAGAATTAAATGGCTTGAATGAGATAACAATCTCGAGATATCTTGAACGGATTGAGAATGGAAACACAAATCTTGTGAGATATCTTCAGCACTCCAGAACAAATGAATAGTTAGAAGTGAATGATTAAGAGGTGCATCGGTATGAGAAAGCATTAGAAACGAGGAAAGGAATATGATGAATATCGAAAGCTTGAATAGGATCCATCGGAGAAGAAACAACAATGAAGGATGATGAACTTGAAGTTGTTGAGCATCTTCATGGGAAATCACCGAATACGAACATTGATTGAAAAGAATGAAGAGACTTCACATGAATAAATGGATACTTGATTAAGAAATCTGTGTCCTTGAAGAAAAAGGGTTGGAGGGCGGGAAAACAAAGGCAACTTGGGACGGATGAAAAAAACACCGTTGAGAAAACTTAGAAATGATCTTGCGGATGGGGAGAATGATCGGATCCACTTGAAGAGAAGCACACCGGTTGGAAAAGAATTAACATGACAACCTTAATGATCAAAAGGATTAGTATTCACATAGCAATATGAGAACACCATTTAGGAAAGGTATGGATTCAACATTTGACTTTGAAGCAACTCGAATACCACAATTAAAACAAAACAAAGGATTTGGCTTACAGAATAAGCCGGAACAAATACATATGATAGAGATTTACCCAATCCCATATCATGCATCTGTCGAAAAGATATTCTAGGAGCTACTTGAATTCCCACCTATAAAACTCCCAAACTTTACGGTTATGCAATCTGGTGTTGGGGATACAGGAAGCAATATATCTCACCCAAACTAACAATCCCTACATCCAAGCTGTATCCATCCGTCAACACATAACCAAGAAACCTTCGGAAATCGTGTACCTCAACCTTCGAAAAGCATCCGTTATACAAGTCATGGAAATACTCCCGTACTCACCTCAGTACTGGGTTAGAGGGGTTATCTCACCAACAACTGCATAAAAGAGATTTTCGATGTCGGCGTAGTAAACTCAGGTATTCCGAACTGCAACGATAAAATTATGACGACAACACCTCGAGCTCAACTCCCGGGACACTTCCACTAAACCCCCGACAGAGGCACCAAGACAATGTTCTCATCATAAAACCATCGGAACGATTCCAAAATACCAGCGTGATCCTAAAAAATTTAGTGAAATTTGAGGAGAGGAAAGTCAAAACTTCTCGTCAGAGACCTCACCAGAGCGACAAAGGACCGAGGAGTAAAAAGAATTCCTAACTCTCCGATATATATAATCCTAAAAGACTCAAAACATTTTCTAGACACAACTCGCCGCTAAAAACGATCAAGCGGTGGGGCTCCTAAGGTCGGGAAGGCTCGATTACCAACTTAGCGCCCTCGATGCGGCTATATCTCCCACGCGTCAAGCACGACTTAGAGGCATAACCGCATTGAAAGCAATGTCGCAAGTGAGGTAATCTTCACACAACCCATGTAATACATAAGGAAAGAGATACATAGTTGGCTTACAATCGCCACTTCACACAAATACATGAATAAAGCATTACATCATCCAGATACAATCAAGGTCCGACTCTGAACCAAAATAAAAAAGAACCCCAAATGCGATAAAGGTCCCCGATCGACCCCAACCGGGCTCCGCCATTGATCAACTAGAACGAAACAACACAAAGGGCAAGATCTTCATCGAGCTCCTCCTTGAGCTTGGTTGCGTCACCTGCTCGGTAGCATAGGCACCTACAAACTAGTTTTTGAAGTATCTGGTGAGCCACGAGGACTTAGCAATCCCATTACCATGGGTATCAAGACTAGCAAAGCTTAATGGGAAAGGAAGGGGTAAAATGGTGAGGTTGCAGCAGCAACTAAGCAATGTATGGTGGCTAACCAACGCAAATAAGAGCGAGAAGAGAATCAAGCGGAACGGCCGTGAAGCTAGCAATGATCAAGAGGTGATCCTGAACACCTACTTACGCCAAACATAACACGAAACCGTGTTCACTTCCGGACTCACGAGAAGAGACCATCACGGCTACACACGCGGTTGATGCGTTTTAATTCGGATCAAGTGTCAAGTTATCTACAACCGACATTAACAAATTCCCATCGCCACATAACCGCGGCACGGCTCTCGAAAGTTTAAACCCGCAGGGTGTCCCAACTTATCCCATGACAAGCTCTCGCGATCATCGAAGAATAGACCTTCACCCGAGACACTCCGATCGACTTGGTATCCGGTACATCAAGACATTTCGACAATGGTAAAACAAGACCAGCAAGACCTCCGGCGCGCCGACATCCCGATAGTAGCCGCGTATCTCGTCTCGAGCCACGACCGGATGTGCAATCCGTACAACTAAAACCAGACCTCAAGTTTCCGAGGGGCGCGCAAAGGGCTCTAGTTTGGACCAACACTTAGACAAGCATTGGCCGGGGGGCTGAATAAAGATGACCCTCGAGAGAGCGACTCCCAAGGAAAAAGTAGGTAGTGGTGAGGCAAATGGTAAAAGTCAATGTTGGGCCTTTTTGGACAAGTTTTATTCAAAGCGAACCGTCGGGGGTCCCATAAATCACCCGACAGCGTTAGGAACGCAAAATCCGGGAACATAACACCGTATGACGGAAACTAGGGCGGCAAGAGTGGAACGAAACACCAGGCATAAGGCCGAGCCTTCCACCCTTTACCAAATATATATAGATGCATTAATAATATAAGAGATATTGTGATATCCCAACAAAAACCCTGTCCACCATGGAGAAATCTTCAACTTCACCTGCAACTAGCAACGCTATAAGAGGGGCTGAGCGAAAGCGGTAACATAGCAAAACAACGGTTTGCATAGGAAAGGTGTCAAAGGTTAGGGGTTCATGGCAATATGGGATGGCTGGACAAACAGGTAATAGGTAGCGCAGCATAGCGATAGAACGAAGCAACTAGCATAGCAATGATAGTAGTGAGATCCGGGTAGCGGTCATCTTGCTGAAATCCCACAAGGAAGAAGAACGAGTCCATGAAGAAGACGAACGGATGAAGCCGAACCAACCGTGAGCGAACGAATCCTCACGACAAGAAAGTAAACGGAACTATCGAGAAGAAGCACACAACATAGGTAAACACACCACACATAGACAAGACATGATGCACAACAAGCATGATGCATGACCAAGCTACATGAAGCTACTCATGGCAAGAGATGATGCAAACAAGAACAACACATCAAGGCAAGTTTAAATGAGGCCGGGAACAACATATAACAATTCCGGTAAGTCCTCATATGCATATTTCGAAATTGGTCCAGAACTGAATAAACCTTATGTTCAAGTTGTTAAACAGCAAGTTAAGATGCACCAAGATGATCTACACGAAATTCTAGTCAAGTTACATATAAAGTTCATTAGATTCGGAGCTACGGCCTAGAAGATATGAGCAAAACAATTTAAACATGGCATTGATGCAAAATGCACCCAAACATCAAGCAAACACCTCAAAACAAGGATGCAACATGATAATATGAAGCTACATGAAAAATCAAGCAAGTTCATATAGAGCACACTCAAAACGGAGCAACGGTTCATCACACACACACTATACAAGTCATAGCAACAATCTGTCCATAACAGCAACTAGGCATATTGCAAGCATCAAAACAACAAGCTACAGCACCCCAACATGATAACAAAAGGCATGGGCATGAAGTACATGTAAAGCATAATAAAACATGAACACTGAACTATCTCCAGAAACAACTAGAACATGCTCAAAAACACATGGACATATAGCAAATAATAACAGTTTCAGACTTTAGCAGAAATAACATCAGGTTGCAATGTTTAGAGCTATCAAACAACATGTTACAGGAACTTATCATGGCAAACAAAGGCATGGCATGAATCTACTAATAGCATAGATCAAAAATCCCTTACTGACCATGAGCTAAAAAGGCACAGAAAATATGATGGCACCCATGTAAACATGGCAAGTTATATCACAGATTCAAACATGGCAGGAACAACAATAAGTAGGCATGTTCGTGAGCTCGAACCACTCACTACAGAGCAATACATGGCATGGCAAGGCAACCAACAGTAAGAAGGCATGTTTATGAAGCTAAGCATGGCAAGAGCAAGGTCATAGGGTACATGGATCACTAGGAAAACACATGGGAACAAGTGAACTTGATGTTAACAGGCTGACAGCAACATTTTCAAGCAATTTTGGAGCAAGAAATGAACATGTTCTAGCAGGCTATAATTACAACCAAGGGCATGAATGGATAGAGCATGACATGTAGATCAAAACATGTTTATGGGACATCTCCAGATTATGCATAGAATGATTACTAGAAGCATGTTAACATAGCAACAAAATATAACAGAATCTGTCAGAAAAAAAGAACAAAGAACTACCCTACTTAACAAGCTTGATACACTCAGCACACAACTCACAAAAATACAAGGTCAACACCTCTGGAAAGATGGCATGGCATAGTTCAACATTCATGTAGACATCAACCTCATAGGATGCACACATCAATCATGGCAAAAATGATAAAAGAGCAAGTTATAACAGTTTCAGCAGATTAACATCAACATGCACTCTTCCAATAGCATTTCGGGCATCAAGATGAGCTCAAATGAAAAATGATGCAATGGAATGAAATGATCTACTCGTCGAGGCGAACAATTTGACATATTATACACATGAAACGGAGCTATGGATGCAGAGATGTGATGCAATGAATATGGCATGTTTAAGTATGAAATCTGGGACTTAGCAATTTTCAGGAAAAAAACAGATGGGCGCACGGTAACTAAAACACGCACATGCGAGGGTTAAGGGGCGGCTCACCCTGGGCTTGGCCTAGTTGGAAGGAGAGGTCGGGTCGGGCTGGAGCTGCTGGGCTGCGGGGCGTGTTGGGCTGCGGAGGCGCTGCAGCCGGCCCACGGGGAGGGCGCGCTCCCGATCGGGACGAGGCGCAGGGCGTCGATGGCGACCAACGGCGACGATGGCGGCCGGGCGGCACGGGACGGCCGACGGGGACAGAGCCGCCAGATCCGCCCGTCCGTGACGGATCTGGTCCGGAGGAGGGCGGGCGGCGCGGCGTGGAGAAGGCGGCGGAGTGGGGCGGCGGCCGTGGCCGGGATTGCAGCGAAGGGCGCCGGCTCGGCGAGGGAGCCCGATCCGCGGCTGCGGCAGGAGGCGCGGAGCGGCGCAGAAGCTCTCGCAGGGCGGCGGAGCAGCGGAGGCGGAGGGCGCAGGAAGGCGCCGAGGAGGCGACGCGCAGCGCGGGCGGCGGCGCGCATGATGGCGGCGAGGATGAAGGGGGGCGGGCGCACGCTTTCGGGCGGCGTGGCGGCGCGTGGCCGAGAGGGCATGGTGGGCCAGCCGAGCCTTGGCGCGGGAACGGCGCGGGACAGTGGCGATCGGGATTCGACGGCGAAGCCAGCGGACGTGTCCGCCGAGGGGCGGACGTGTCCGCATGGAGAGGAGAGATTTAGGGTTTCGGGAGAGATTCATCCAAAATGGAGAGGGGAGACGTTTTATAGGTGGAGGGAGCTAGGAGAGTCCAAATGAGGAGCGGTTTTCGGCCACGCGATCGTGATCGAACGACCGAGAGCATGGAGGGAAGTTTGGTGGGTTTTGGGCCACTTTGAAAGGGGTGTTGGGCTGCAACAAAAGGGGGCTTTACGGTTACCCGGTTAACCGTTGGAGTATCAAACGACCTCCAAATGGCACGAAACTTGACAGGCGGTCTACCGGTGCTATACCAAGGCCGCTTGGCAAACCTCGGTCCATTCCGAGAAAGTTTAACACCCACACAAGAGAAGAGGCAAAAGGGGAACGCCGGGGGACATAGGAGTGCCGGATTGCAAAACAGACAACGGGGAAAATGCTCGGATGCATGAGACGAACACGTATGCAAAATGAAATGCACATGATGACATGATATGAAATGCATATGATGACATGGCAAAGTGCAACACGCAAGCACATGACATGGCAACGACGGCGAATAACTGGCAGACACCTGGCGCATCGGATCCGGGGCGTTACACGCCCCCACCTCCTTTTAGCACATACCCCGGGATCCAGCTACCCCAGCGAGACCAAGATCCTCAAGCCACCGCCATCGAGCTCCTCCCCGCCACCCAAGCCCGACGTTGTCCGCCTGCCACCGCAGGGCCGAGTGCTCCCCGCCCTGATCCAACACAGTTCCACACCCTGCCTTCTTCCCCATTTGAACGAGCAGAACTGCATGTGCATACGGCGGTGACCATCCCTTCCCTGTTCAACTTCGTTTCGTGTTCTGTGTGTGCGTGTGCACGGTGCATGGAAAAAGAACACCAAGTGCCTAGCTCATTGGCGATTCTAGATAGGCAAAACGCGCGTAGTGTCATTGTTTATTTCTATTTTGTATGTTGCCTCGATAGTTCAAGTGCAAACAAAAAAAAGTTTATGTACAGCTACAAGAGAAAAGGTTGATCTAAATAAAAAGAAAGTTAACTTAATAAAAAGTGTTTTATAAAAAAAATGTACTCGAAGTTCAATTACAATGGAGAAAGTACTCGTTTCAGAGAGTAACATCACATTAAGAAAAAAGGGGAAAAGTTCGTGGGCAGGGATAACATAGCAATTCATGAAAAAATGATTGCGCTATTTTCGGTGTTTGCTCATATGACTAGTATAAATGCAAAAAATTAGATATTTTTGGTTCAAAACTACGAAAAATAATATTTACAATGAGAAAAATAGAAATTTAATAATAATCCAATTTTTGGTTTATAAAATATAAAACTAAGAAGTTCAAATTTAAATGACACATTAGTCTAATGTTTATATAAAGAAATGGATTTTCCCTCTTTCTAGAAAATAAAACCAAGCAGATCAACTTAAAATAACAAATCAGTTGGATGCTCATTAAAAATTTGGATTTTTCTCGTTCATAAAAAAATAATCAATTTTTTTTAAAGTTAGATTTTTCGTGTTTCTAAATAATAAGAGAGAAGGCCAACTCACAATAACAGAGCAGTTCAAAAAAAAGTATATAAAAATGGATTTTAAAAAATAGAAATTTTGAAATAACTGAGAAGGTTAAAAAAACATAGAAGTTCAATTTTGAAAACCCTAGAAGTTCAATTTGAAATAACCAAGAAGGTCATAAAACCTAGAAGTTAAATTTAAAAACCTAGAAAATTGTTTGCTTATTTGAAACCATATTTTTCTAAGAAGTTCAAAGTAAAAAAAAGAGAAGTTCGATGGTTAAAAAAACTTAGATGTTTTCTCATTATTAATAATAAAATGAAGAAGTTAAAAATTAAGAAATAAGGAAAAACTAAAAAAGTTTTAAAAGGCTTAGTAGTTCAAAAATTATTTGAAGAAAGCATTCTTCCATATTTCCAAGAGAAATTAGAGGTTCAAATTTCATAAACATAGAGGTTCAATGTTTATTACAAAACCAAGAAAGTCAAATTAAAAATACAAAGAAGTTCAACTTTTTTATAATAAAGGGGTTATATAAAATCCTAGAAGTTTGAATTTAAATAACCGAGAAGTTCAATTTTTAGTACAAAACCAAGATGACCATGTTATAAAAAATATCTAAAATAAGAAGTTCAAATTAAAAAGACGAAGAAGTTCAATGCTTGTTGCAAACCCAAAGAAGGTCATAAAAAAGCATCTCAAACAATTTTACAAAAAAGATTTTCTCTGTTAAAATAAACCTAGAAGCTCAAATTTAAAGACAGAGCGGCTCAATGTCTATCAGACAGTAGGTTTATTTTTGTTACTAAAAGAAATAAAACCAGGAAGTCCAACTTAGAAAGATGGAGAAGTTCGATGATTATAGAAAACTCAGATTTTACTCGTTATTAAAGAATGGAAACAAGAAGTTCAAAAATAAAATAATAAGAAGTTCAAGTTTTAAAACTAGAGCGCTTCAGAATTCATAAAAAAGGATTAAGAAATTTAGATTAATACTCATAAAAACTTAGATATTTTCACGTAACCAAGAGAATTTTAGATTGATAACTATCGGAAGTTCATGTACTACACGGTGTGCATTTGTATGAAAAAAAAGAATGAAAAAGCAAAGGCTAAAAGTTTTGTTGCTAGAAGTTCAAGTGCTCTGCCCAAGAAAAGTTCAAAAATTCTTGTGAGAGAGGTTGAAAAAAAATATGTGACAGAAGTTCAAAGAGAAAACAGCGGGACGTTCAACTACTACACAAAATGCGTTTCAGATAAGAATATAAGAATAGAAAACCAAAAGCTTAAAAGTTTTGTTGCAAGAAGTTCACGTGGTCCTCCGTGCACGGTGCAAAATTAATATTGCGGGACATCCGACCTCCAATTACATGTTTGAAAATAGCAAAAAATGATGTCTGATCTTCAATTGCATGTAATTCAATGTATGCACGAAAATGTGACAGAAGTTCATAATGAAAACAATGAGAAGTTCAATTACCGCAAGGAATGCATTTCAGGTCAGAATAAAAAGTATAGAAAAATAAAATCTTAAACAATTTGTTGCTAGAAGTTCAAGTGCTCTGCCAAGGGAAGTTCAAAAATTCTTGCAAGAGAGGTTCACCTTCTATTTCCATGTTCAATTTTTTCCGTATAAAAATTGAATACAATTCTTTACTCAAAATATAAAAAGGTGAAGTTCAAATTGAAATAACAGAGAAGTTCAGAGTTTATTAAAACCTAGGATTTACCTGTTGAAAAAATAAAAAACAAGGCACTATTTTTTGCACTTTTAAAAACAACTCATAAATGAAAATAATGGTTGATAGAAGTTCAATTGCTCAGCGAGGAAAAGTTCAAAAAATTCTTGTGGGAGAGGTTCACCATGTATTTACATGTCCAAAATACATTAAAAATATGTTTTTCTTGTGTTTTAAAATAATTCTCTCAAACCAGAGAGAAGTTCAAAAGTGATAACAACCGGAAGTTCACGTACTACATGGTGTGTATTTCATACAAGAAAAATACAAATAAAGTGAAACAGAGTGAAACAGAGTGAAACAGAGTGAAGTTCAAACAGACATGCCCAGAAGTTCAACTACTTCACGCAATGCGAAAAACAGCATGTCAAAAAATAGCACGTCAAAAACAAAGTGAAGTTCAAACAGACATGCCCGAGAAGTTCAACTACTTCACGTAGTGCATTTCCATTCGCGATGAAGGCAAAAATCATGATCTTGTCATTTTCTAATTTACTTCAAAACGACAGGAATATCATTTGTGTAAGTTCAAGTCCTCGGTCGGAAAAAGTTAAAAAAATATTGTGAGAGAGGTTTGTACAAAAAGAATATCATTTGTATAACACTGACGAAAATGGATGGGAAAATTACAAACAAACAATACGTCCCAGAAGTTCAACTTGAAAACAGCAGGAAGTTCAACTAGTACGCTAAATGAATTTCAGATGAAAAACTTTCAAAATCGTTGCGAGTATGAAAAAATGATCAACACAGGAAAGTTGCGTGTTTGCAGCAGCTTTCCATCGGTATATCACCCGCTCAATTCCCGTGAGTGGGATGGAGAGCTACGAGTAGTGGATGAAGATCTACGAGCAAAAAAATCACGTGAAAAACAGAGTGAAGTTCAGGTACACGCACCGAGAAGTTCAGGTTCTTCACGCGGTGCATTTTCGAAGAATCTGTTTCGCGGTAGAGGCAGAACAAATGATCCCGCCGTTTTTGAAATTACTTGAAAACGGCTAGAAATCGGAGAAAACCATCAACATGAAAAAGTTTCGCATTTTCCGTAGCTTTTCAACAGTATATTATTTGCGCAATTCCTATAAAGTTTGTAGAAATTACAGCAAAAATACGTTTTTCACCATTTTCGAAACTGACTTAAAACCGTAAAGAATTGGGATAAACAATACATACCAAAAGTTTCGCATTTGTTCAGGCTTTCCAACGCCATATCATTTGCTGCATTCAGACGAACGGTTAAAAAATTAGCTTGAAAATACGAACTTGGTAGAACTTGGACCATTTTCTAAATTACTCGTAAACCATTCAAAATTAGAAAAAAACTTTCAAGATGAAAAAGTAGCGCATTTTCATAAGCTTTCCAACCCCATATCATATGCCTCCATTGGATTAGCCGTTTAGAAATGACATCAAAAAACGAACTCAGCTGTTCGGTTTACGAAATTTTACGTTTTTTCAAATTACTCTTTAACCATAAGGAATTAGAAAAAACTTTCAACATGTGGAATGAGCGGTTTTGCAGCAGCTTTTCAACGCCATATTATATGCCTCATTCCGATAAACGGTTTAGAAATTCGATCGAAATTACGATTCACGTTTTTTATGTGAAGAAAAAACGGTTTTCAAAACTGCTCTTTAACCGCTTACATTTTGCAAAAAATTTAACTTGGGTCATGATACTCGTGTCCATAGCTTTCCAACAATATATAGCAAGCCCTATTTGGGCAATGTTGCAGGAAGTTCAACCTAGCACAGGGGAAAGGTCAGGTCGAACAACTCAGGCAGTAAAATCGCAGAAAACGCGATTTCTTCACGACCCGAGTGCAAAATCCGCCTATGAGCGAGATTCCTATCTAAAACGAGTATTTAGTTGCTAAAAATCATTTGAAGATTACACTTACATCACATGGAACACGACTAACCAGAAAAACTCGCGGTAGAAGGCATGGTTGTGAAGATAGCCCGAAGGTCGGGTTCGTACAGAGAGAAGTTCAGGCGCGTTACTCAGGTAGTTCAGGTTGTGATCAGAATATTATTGTGATAATAGTAACACTATATATAGGGATTGACTATTCGTCACCCTGGGTGAGGAATAGTTATTCTTCACCCCCTCTATTTTACAATCAATGCACTGTAATTTTACATTCTGTAAGTTTTGTCTTATTTTCGACGTAAAAAGACACCGTAATAAAATATATAATCGCCGTAAAAAATATTTATGTTACGTAAAATTACAAACGTAAAAACATAGTGTAAAATACATATAAACTGCAAATTTTCTTGTCTTATGACCTATATTTTTATTTTCTTATGCTAAATTTTACGTAGTGAATCAATACAAATGTAACTATTTGAATTCTAAACGTAATTTAATTATGAAATGGTTGTAAGATTACCTCGGGTGAAGAATAACATATTCTGCACTGGGTGATGAATAGTAACACTATATATATATATATATATATATATATATATATGTATATATATATATATATCACTTGTTACATTATGCACATTTTCTCACGTTCACTTTGCATGCTATGCCTCCTTCCATGCCTTGCCATCTAATTGTGACCCTTGCTTGGAGTTACATATGATTCACCATTATACTACTTCTATGTGTATTTGCATGCTTGGTGGAGATACTTGTTGCTATTGCCATGTTTACGAGTGCTTCATGCTATTGTTGATTCTTGTGTTGGGAGAGTCACGATGTCTCATTGCTATTCACATATGGCCTCTCACCAATACATGGATGCTATTTTGCTCATATGTTACTTTCATTCTTGTGATATGTCATGTGAATTATTCATGCACACTATTTGCACCCATGACATGCTTGCCAAGATTCCTCCTAGTATGTTGCATCTTCGCACTACTAGCTTGCTTGACTTACTCGCTATGATTGCTTGCTATGTTGCATCACCCATGTTCCACTCTTACTCGCTTTCTTGGGTTGATGACATATATGCTCATGCCTCTCACATGATATATATTGCTCATTGTTACTTGCCTCCATTAGTTGCCTCTCTCATATCCACTTGTATTGAGTGCAACCATACTATGCTTCTTGATCTTGGAGACTTTGACAATTTACTTGTGATGCATGCTTATTTGTTTGAACCTATTGTATTTGGTTGTTATCACATCATATGCTTACATACCATGCCAAATTCCCTTGTTCTTTCTTATGATGAGCATGATACATACACTTTTTGGGTATCTTACCACACGAATGATAGGTTTTGCATTTCCGCTAACCTCATTTGTTTTTCCGAGTGTTTGTCATGTTCTTTCATTTTGAAGGATTCACAAGGCGGTACCATGATAAGACAACTTGGTCATGTGAAGGCGTACACGATGCGCGACACCAACATTTTCGACATCCTCATAAAGGTGAACTCCTTCCCTTTGAGCCATCCTCAAATACGCACATTGGATGGGTCACTCTTTCATTGTTGTTTCCTTCTTGTTGTCTACATGATACATCTCACAAATGGAGGAGCGACATTGGAGATGGACCCTTTGGACCTTCAAGTTGAGGAGCGCTCACACTTATTGGATGCACCTTCGGAACTCCACTCATGCGACGACATTGAGCTTTGGTACATCAACACTCCTTTGACTTTTTGTACCACAACCTCCATATTGGTTGATTATGCTTCCACATGTCATGCTCGATGGACATCTCATACTCACCGCAAGTTTGCACCCTATGCATGGATTGACACACATTATGATTGCCTTGTTGCATCTCTTATTCCCATGATATTTGAGCTTGTGCATTTCCTTAGCAAATTTGTTGTGATATTTCTTGATGGCATATTCATACATCATCATCTTATTGCCTACCATCAATTACATGATAACTTTTTCATACTAAGCATCCATTGCCATATTCATGCTATTGATAAACCGACTCACTATGACATCATTTTGCACCGTGGTTGCATTGATCATATTCACAACACATTTGTGTGCACAATGAATGCTTTTGCTCCCATGAACGCTTTGCATCTCATTCTATTTCATCTTGATAAGCTTCATGTGCTTTGCCACGAACAATCTTGCCGCACGGACTCATTCTTACTTAATGGACACTTTGTATGCGCTAACTATTGTATTTCTGAGTGTCGTTTGTGTTTGCTCTTTTTGCATGTCTACTCCTCCGGTGACACCTTAGAGTACTTGGATTGTGCCATGACTTCCACTTCGTCCAACTACAAGTCCATCCATGACAACCATTTCCGTGGTGATGAGGATCACGATCTGAGGTCGGATCTCTCCCAGGGGGCGGATATGATGCAGAGCATCCCTCAACTACCCGCACCGACACTCCATCACCATCGCAAACACCAAGAGGGCCATTGACAAGAGCACGTGCGCGCCACATCGAGAACGAAGTGAACTCTTTCCTCTTCAAACATCATTCGAATTCACATGAGAATCGGGGCCTACCTCAAATAGAAACGTTGTGCCTTGTTAGGTACCAAGGAGATGACCGGGAGGACGCGAGGACGGAGATTCAAGCAACCATGGAGAAGGAAGGGCAGCGAGGGAACGAGAAGAACGGAGCAACGGAGGGCACGGACTACTCTGGGTGCCCGGCCACCACAGGACCCGGATGCTCGGCCACCTCCAACCAACAAGGTCGCGGCCTCCCTGGCTGGCCCGGGTGCCCGGCCCTCTCCCTTGGTGCCCGCCCCCTGCCCATCCTCTAGCCAGCACCCCGGGTGCCGGGTCCTGGCCCCGGTGCTCGGCCCGGCCCATCGGCCTCTGGCGCAGCCCGGTGCCGGGCTCGGGACCCCGGGTTCCAGCCACCTCCCAGCCGGCCCCTGTCCAGGCCAGGTGCCCGGGCCCTCTCGCCCCGGGTGCCCGGCCGAACTGGCGACCCCCTATGACCGGTCCGGGTGCCCGATCTCTTGGCCCCGGGTGCCCAGACACCTCCAGAACTGCCCGTGTGCTTTTGGCCTTTTGGCCCATGTACCCCCCTCTCTCGCACATTTCGTCCCTAGGCTTTATATATCCATCCCCTAGGTCATTTGTAAGGTTAGCAAAGTATTAGACTAAATCTTGTGAGCTTTGCTCCTTATATCCCCTCCTCTTTGGAGATCAAGCCCCCACCTAGGGAAGAATCCTTTGGATTGTCAAGGCCTCCTCTTGGATAAGATCATCAAGACCTCACCTAGTGGGAAGAAATGCTACTCTCCTTGAATTGATCTTGTAATCTTGTGGATCTCATGTATGCTACTCTAGTGGATGTGATATTTGGGTTTGTTTGAGAGTTTTGTTCTTGGTGTTCTTGAGTGTTTTTCCTCCTTTTCCCCCTCCAAGTGTGAAAAGATCTCACCTAGGGTTTGACCCTACAACACGATGGTTTATGAACCTCGATGTAATTTCTACTCCCTCCGATCCATATTACTTGCCTCTCAAACGGTTGTATCTAGACTTCACTCAAACGGATATATCTAGCACTAGCATCTAAATACATCCATTTGAGTTGCTAGATACATCCGTTTGAGCGGCAAGTAATATGGATCGAAGGGAGTATTGTGTTTGTGATACTTTGTACTTCCAGTGAATCTTTATAATAGATCTGGTCATTTTTGCAAAAAAAATAGTATTTGAAGTAAATATGTATTATACTCCCTCCGTTCCTAAATATAAGTCTTTGTAGAGATTCCACTATGGACCACATACGGATGTATGTAGATGTCCATAATGAAATCTCTACAAAGACTTATATTTAGGAATGGAGGGAGTATATTGTATTTAATTATTGTATAGTCAAAAAATATTTATTGACTATAAGAAGAAAATAATAATTGACAACCTTTTTCCGTGCATGTTATGGTGGACTCTAATGAGGTGGCGTGTGTGGTGAGGTGGGATGTGTGCATATTAGGATAAACGAAAGATTTTGTTCATGCATGTTGAGATAAGTAGAAGTAGTGGGGATCTAGAGCAAATGATGTTCCGCCGCATTAAACTTTGCTACATTGAGCCCAATTTCGCTCCCGGCCCCTTCGCCCGGGGTTTCCAGGTGGACCTCGGGGCAATGGCCCGAATGGTAGAAGAGCCGAATCGGTTAGTTCTCCTTCCTCCTAAAATTGAGCGGCGATGAAGAAACACATGGAGAGACCCTCTTAGGCGGATGATGTATGGTGATTCGTGCGAGGTCCCGCGGGGCTCTTCACACGCGACCGACACATATCTGCCTCTGTGCATGCAGCCAGCGATGAGGATGGCTACTAAATTTCTTCCTAATGAAGTAAAGATATCGAGCCTCTATTAATAAAGTGTTATAATATCTACTTGCAGTACGAATTCCATTGATGCATGCAGCCTTTACAAAAAAAAAATTGCAATGTTGTTTCACCTAATTGATACCATATGTGAATCAATTGAATGGTAGACACAATTCTTATTAGTTCCCCGCCCTATTTTTTCAGTAGAAGAGTATAAGGACTAGAAATAAAAACTTTGAACCCATTAACTGGTCTGACATATTGTAAATAGTCAGTAGAGGGAGGGACGTGAATTTTTGGGACATGGTGCCACGCGATGCCGTAATCCTGGCCATCCATTTGTGCATCAAGATTACTACTTAATATAGGTATTTATACAATACGACACACATTAATGAACAGCCCATTTGAATACGCAGCCTTATACGAGACATGAGTGGGCCTAGCGGCTTTAAGTTCGTGGTATCCATATGAAATTTGTCCGGTAGTCTGTGCCCTATTTGTCAGGTGGTCTCATAATTGTGTGCAATGAGCCTTGATCTTTCACGTGGTCAGTTATGTAGCCCTTCTTCAAGTTGCAGGCTGTGAAAAGCAGGAGAACGAGGGAGATGGGTTCAGCAGGAATGGAAGTACAGAGCTTCGAACTCAATTCGATCCTTTGATTTAGATCGTTGGCATAGGAATCAGTCCTCAGTAAAGTTTCATCTTTTTGATTAGTCATATTAGCATGTCGGAGGTTTTGGTGGATAGTTTTGGTTTGGGCTGGTAGGAGATCGTGAGTGATGCAGGTTTATTCAGATTTAACAACAGATTCAGTTGTTTTTGGTTTCAAAGCTGCGTGTGGTGCTCGTGGGCTGATGAGAGACGAGGAAGCTTAGCTTATAAGGATGCCTTGAAGTTCCACCCTCTCGAGTGGGTAGCCCTCCATGATAAATGATGATTTTAATCTTTCCTGGGTTCCTTGAGGCTGGTCATAGTGGGGAGTAACTTAGACTAGTAACATGCATATGTTACTAGTCTATGTTACTACCTCTATAGTGGGTAATAACATATGTGTAGTGTCATGCATCACCTCATTTATTACTTTGTAGACTCATTTTGCATTGGGAACCGCTATGTGATGGTAACATATTATGTTACTCTATTTGCCTCTTTCTTTATTAATTATCTAACACATCATCTTTTTTGCTTATGTGGCATGTATGTTACTACCTATGTTACTCCCACTATGACCAGCCTGATTGCCTGCCATGCATTTACAGTGTGGGTGTCAGCCACTTAAACGAATGTCGACAGCATATGGAAATTTTATGGCAGGTGGCGTGTGGCTCGCACACGTTATTTATCTGCTTGCTGATGTTTCTGTGTGCAGCCAGTCTTTGTTAGGATATTAGCATGGTTAGATATTGCCAGAAACCTTGATTAATTTGTAATCCGGTCTCCCGCAACACCAGCTTGCTGGGTGCATTTACGTTTTGCAGGGGCAGCTGGGTGCATTCATTCCTCTGCTGTGTCTCCATCGCATGTGGGCTGCCCGAGTGACGAATTATTGCCGTTGGCCTGGGTGTGTTGCACACGCACCACGTTGGATTAAATGCCCTCCCTGCATCTGGTCGTGGTTTAAACAAATTTGCATCATCTCGCGTGATTAGTTGGACTTAATTCTCAATGCTCGCAAATGATGGACATGTATTGTAGATAGGCCAGCCGGCTGCATACATATGTCGCAACTGGGACTGGCGGACACATGCATTACATGGAGTAGACGGATAAGAAAAATACAAAAGGGGACTAGAATGAATCCATGACCAGATCTGCTGCATAGAGGAACAACAACTAATCAATCTCGCAAGGTACGCATTAGAACAAGAACATATCCATCGCACGAGGGGTAGCTTCAGAACTTGTGCATGCAGGTCATGGCCATTAGCAGCATGTTCGCAACGCCAAGTTGAAAATGTTCTTCAGCCATGCTTGATTCTGCTCAAGCAGTGTTACGTGCCGACACACCGATGCATGCGAAATTAGATGTCCCCAGCGGGTGTTGAAGTACGTATGTACTTGTTCTATCACTTCTAAAATTTGCATCCACCGAACTAGAAAACACAAAAAACATTGGTTGAGCGAGGAGTTTGGGAAGATGAATGGAAAGGGTCTTAAAAAGCTTGCTCCATGACGTTCGCACTTGTAGAAATGTCTCCCTGGGTTTTCTTCCATTCCAGTGAACCACACCATGTAGCCGCGTTGCACTGGACAACAAATTAGAGGGCGGTGGCATCTGGTTGGAGGTGTGGTGTGATCTGAGGGGTGCGGAGCTAAGCTGGAACTTGGATGAACACATGCTTGCGAGGCTGGGAGAAGAAGAGCTAAGATGAAAACTTGAGCGGGATGGACATTTAGAAGCACTCGGGTTGCTTAAAAAGGCCAGGGGGAGCATCCTGCACAACCCAGTTCAATGGGTGTGCTGCCTCGCGGGCCATGCACTGCATGTGTCAGCTGCAAATACGCGGCTGTACTGTTTGGTATACAAGGAGGGGAAATCATTATACGGCCAGAGGGTATTAAAGTTGCACGAATCACGCGGCAGCATGTGGTGTGGATACCAACCGCGCGTGGTGGCATGTCCACTCGTGATTATTCGGCAGAGGGCGTTGCCATAAGGGTCTCTGATATTATCTCATCTACTATTGTATGCAATTGAGATATTTCCTGTGGAAACAATAAGAAATCTATTAATGGCCTCTAGGAGGTAACCGCCGTTTAGGAAACCAATGATTGTATCCGTTTCATTCACAGAGACGAGGGGTACCAACGCGAGGATAACCAAGATGGGAAAAAAAGTTGATATAGCTACATGTTGCTTTTCTCTATTCTTTGTACTTCTAGGCAGTACAAGAATTTTTATGGCATAAAATAGTTATAAACAACTGTTGTCGCCTCTTTGTACTAAACTTTTTTTATTTCCCAAAACTAACTCATGCCACTAAATGTATGCAGTATCTTGTAGATACAACATATGAAATATTATCTTAAATTTTTATTTTGAGATATAAATAGCACAACTAATAGTATAATGATAACCACGCTTATGTATGTTGAATTACATATATCATACAATTCTAATAGTTATTGTTACAAATACACTTTATGCTAAATAAAATTAGCTTGTGGTAAATTATTTCATTTTAGTAATTGAGTTTGCATTGTTCAAATTATTTTTATGATGGATCTCACTTCAATTTAAGCGGATAAAAGGCTATCATATTGTTCTATAAATAACTTAGGTCTCTTAATGTATTATATGCATTTTATAGTTGTCCATGTTTGTACTAGTCTTACAATATCTACAATACTGTAGAAGGTTTTCAATATCTACAACGTGGAGATGAACAACACGCATCTAGCCTTGTCATGATCCTTGATCTCACAAGAACCTTCACGCAATCATCACTTTATTTGATAACCAGCAGCGCCACCCCAGGAGGGATGATTCGCCACCAGCTGGTACAATTCCCCATTAGTGACTACTTACTGTTTTCTTCCTCTTTTTGTTCTGAGTCAACTTTGTATATCACAAAAAAGAGGACTCTGGTTTTTCTCTTTTTTTTTGTTTTCTTCAGCCGGCTTTGTCTTCGGTTTTTAATATTCGATTTTATTTTTATTTTTTCCTTCTTTTACCTTTTAATTTTTCTAAATGTGTGCAACTTTTTAAATTTCAATAAAAAAAATTCAAATTGACAAACCATTTTTCAGTTTTTTTGCAACTTTCTAGTGAACTTTTCAATTTTTCATCAACTTTTTTCAAATCCTTGAACTTTTCTTAGTTTTTTGCAACTTTCTTAGTGAACTTATTTTCAAAATCAATGAACTTTTTTCAAATTCGTGATTTTTCAAAATTGATGAACTTTTTCTCAAATTCATGAACTTTTTAATCAAAATCTATGTACTTTTTACAAATTCGTGGATTTTATTTCAAAATCTGGTGAAGTTTTTTCAAATTCATGAACTTTTTTCATATTGTGAACTATTTTTAAAATTGATAAACTTTTCAAATTCGTGAAGTTTTGTTTATCAAACTCTATGATTTGTCTTCAAAATCCGGTGAAAGTTTTTTGAAAATCATGATTTCTGTTGTATTTTTAATTAGGATTTTTCAATATCATCATTTTAAAAAAATCATGATTTTTAATTTTTGTGAACTCTTTTTGAAATTAAGGTTTTTTTTCAAAAGTAAACGTCAACAGAATCGAAGGAGCAAGGCATGGGGAGTAGGGCAAGCGATACCGAGAGCAACTAATTAACGAGCGCTCCTTCGAGAGCCTCGCAATGATCAGCGCCACTTGGCGCACTCTCAGCCATTCGCCGCGTGTCGCGCTCTGGGCGCTCCCTCTGAATTTTCTTTTTTATTTTTTCGCACGCGTTTTTGGCTTTTTAAACGGGTTTTTTCTGGGTTTTTTTGACGTTTTGATTTTCCACCGGTCTTCCCAAGCTTTTCGACCAAAAACTTTTTCTAAAAAAAATTTACGTAGAAAAACGTGTTTTCCTTTTTTTTCTCTTTCGCGAGAGTCACGGTTTTGCTTCCACGAGAGGGACGGTTTTGCTTTCGCGAGAGTCACGGCCGTGCCTCTCGGAAATGAAAAAAAACACGTTTTCTGTTTTTTTTCTTTTCGCGAGAGTCATGGTTTTGCTTCCGCGAGGGGCGCGGTTGTGCTTTCGCGAGATTCATGGCCGTGCCTCTCGAAAACGAAAAAAAACGTATTTTCTGTTTTTTTTTCTTTCGCGAGAGTCACGGTTGTGCTTTTGCGAGAGTCATGGCCGTGCCTCCTCAGAAACGGGAAAAAAGGTGTGTTCTGTTTTTTCGCTAGAGTCATGATTTTGCTTCCACGAGAGGCACGGTTATGATTTCGTCTAGAGGCACGGGCGTGCCTCTTTCGAAAAGAGAAAAAACCCGTGCTCTCGGTCCAGTTTTTTTTCGTGAATTTTTTTTATCAAAACCTATCAACATGGGATCTAGTTTTTAAGATCTCGACGCGAGGAATCCAATGGCGAAAGCGGTTTGAGATTTGGACGCACAATTTAAGAGATAAAACATTTTAAATAAACAGATCTACAAAAAAAGGAAAACTCCCACGTTGCGACAAGTAACGCACATGCAGCGCGCCACTTGTTGCATCCTTGGGAATTGGATGATCTTCGCAACGAGTACTAGCATAACAACAACTGGGCTAGAATAACAATCCGGGGGCCCGCTGATGCGCCAAATGCGTCAGGGCCTGGCCCATTTGCTAGCGCTGATCGCTTCCATTCCCCGGTGCTCTCCTGTCGTCCAGGCAAATCGTCGAGCACATGGCGCGCGCCCTCCTCCGCCGCCGCGGCGCGCTCTCCTCTCTCCTCTCGCCGGCCGCCCCCACGGCGCCCAGGCTGCTCCCGTCATTCTCCTCCGCCGCCGCCCTCGCGCCGCTGCGCTCCCCGCTCGACGAACGCCTGCTCCGCCTCCTGCGCTCCGAGATCTCCTACGTCGCCGACCGCCGCCCTCCCCACCAGGTACCACCCCTCTCCCCCTCACTCCCCGCCCCTTTCTACTGCACGTCATCTCCCCGTCCGATTCCCCCGCCGTCCCCTCGCAGCCGCCGACGAGCTTCAAGTCGTTCGCCGTGGAGGACCGCCCGGGGGAGCAGTGGGTGCGCCTCCGCGCCGCCCGCCGAGGCGCCGAGGAGGAGGCCATCAAGATCGACGCCACCTTGTTCGACGGAGTCGCGGAGCTGCCCCCCGACGCGTCCCTCTTCAACCGGGTCGAGGCGCTCGAGCAAGGGCCGCGCCTCCACCTCAGCCTCATCGTCGAGGTCGCCCGCGCCGACCGCGTCCTCGGCTTCATCTGCTCCGCCTGGCCCGACAACCTTACCGTCCGCCACGTGCTCACCCTCAGGGGCGCCGGCGCCGCCACCAACGATCGTGGTGCCCGCGACTTCACGTACGGTCTAATTTTGTTCAGCCCATTTTGGCTGTGTGCTCTGGTTTCTGTGCTTTCTGAATTTTGTTCGCTGTGACTGACCTCGAGCTGCAGGAAGCTGGAGCCTGCTGAGAGGGAGGCGGTGAAGAAGTTCCTGCAGGAGAGGGAGGTGGATGCCGAGCTTGCGGAGTTCTTGCACGACTACGTTGCGAACAAGGAGAAGATGGAGATGCTCCGGTGGCTGAAGACAGTCGAATCATTCGTCGTGAAGCAAGCTAAGGAGTTGCAGGCTTGTTAGCAGGTGAGATGTTCATTCTCATACATATGTTCAGAGTTATGAGATGAATGGGGCGACACAATATTGCGAGTTTGAGAACAAATTGAGCTTCAGATAGAACTCATAAGATAAGCTAGAATTTAACGCACTTTCTTGTAGTATGGAAGCAAGCTCGTGTGTAGAATTATATGTGAGAGTAGTAGTAAGAAATGAGCCATAAACGTTTTGTGAGGTAAAAGAAGCAACAATCCATCTTGTAGTTGGTTATTTTCAAAAATGATTTGATCTTGTGGCTACCTGTCACAAGGTCTGCAAATCGTCTAAATATAGAGTTTGATGAAGTTCATGTTTGCCAGTCTCCACTTTCTGAAGTGTGAAAGGAGTGTTCTCAGTGCATGAGCTTTATTTATCTTTGTGAAATGCTAATATTGGACACACTGAACATTTTGCCTTTTTTTCCCGTTTCACGGAGGACCCTAAAAGGGAGTTAAATGGGAAAGCTGATATAACTTTAAAAATACAACTACAGACATATGCAATTTTGATTACCTGCAGGATTTAAAATCTTATCTATGAACTTGTTTTTTAGCTACAATACAGTAGGAGAGGCTTCTATTGCTTACTTAGGGCCCGTTCGGCAGCTCTCCGCTCCGCAGCTCGCCTCCTGGAGCGGGAGCGGCCTGCAGCCTATTTGCGCGGAGCGGCCAAAATGGTGCTCCATGTACTACCGTATTTTGCGGAGCTAACAGGCCCTCAATTTAATAAAAATAATGTACACTGTACAAAGAGTTAACAGAAAGGCTACATAGACGGGAGGGGAAGGGGGTTAGTGCAGAAGACAAACAACAAAGAAAAAGAAGTTACAAGAAGATATAGTGGGGATGAAGGTTTCTACGAACTCAGCTAGGTGAGAGGGTACTCTATATTTGAGGACGCCCAAGTCAATCTAAAGCATAGCAATCCAGGCCTGGGCAGAGGGCTCCACACCATCATCAAAATTGTTCCTTAGTTTCCAAATGTTCCAAGCAGCAAAGATAATATTACCTCCGTCCCAAATTAGTTGTCTTAGATTTGTCTAGATACAGACGTGTCTTAACACTTCTAGATACATCTGTATCTAGATAAATCTAAGACAACTAATTTGGAACGGAGGGATTAACTTATTTGAACAGTGGGTGTGGCCAGGCTCTAGCCGAAGAATCAAACATGTCTTGAAGTGACAATGAGGTATCACTGGATATGGAGCACATTCCAGCAAACAGTACTGAACTGACAGGTAAAAAACTAATGTTTGCTAGTTTCAAGATCACCAGAAGGGCAGAGTAAACAAGTGATCATCGCCAATATTGAAATGTCTTTGACAGAGCATATCTCTGGTATTAACTCTGTGTCTCTGTCCATGAGCATTAGCCAAGCAAGAACCTTGTGTTTCATGATACATTTTTGACTTCCAAATCATGGTGATATTACCTGGGTGGATTAATCTCTCTGAAATACTCCCCCCGTTCACTATTGTAGGATGTTTTGGGTATTTCAATATGGGCCACATACAGACTGAAATAAGTGAACAAACCCACTAAAATGCGTCTATATACATCCGATTCAGAAAAAAGTTGGAACATCTTGTAATAGTGGACTGAGCGAGTAGTACTGATAGCCTTTATGAGCTTTATAGTTGACATCTCCCAACCACAGAACCCAATCATCAGAAGACATAGGGTTTAGTCCCACTTGATTAATCTTTATCTGCAAGGAATCTAGCTCTTCTCTGGCTTCAATAGAGAGAGGGAGAGCAAAATTTGCATCTCGATCCCATAATATTTAAACCACAACAACATGACCCAACGGACATCAGCCTTAACTATGAATTTACGAATAAACTCGATTAGAAGAGCTTGATTTTGCACTTTGATGTTTAAACCCCCAGCTCCCCTTTCTGCTCCGGTAGACATACTAAGCTCCCAGACAGCTGACGAATGAGTGCGAGCATCACGATCAACCACCTTTCTCCATAAACAATGCCTCCTAGCACGATCAAACAACTCAATCACCTTGATGGGAAGCTTTGAGAACACACATGGCAAATGAAAGGAGAGACGATAGAGCAGAGTCGATAAGCTGAACTCTCCCTCCATAAGAGAGCCAAACTCGGTCGTGCCCATGGGACGACGCTCAATGCTATCAACCAGTGTTCTCACAGTTAGTCGCGTTGTGACCAAGGGGAGGCAAAGATAGGTGAATGGCATGGTTCCAACTTGACAGCCCAACACATTAGCCAGATCAGAGGCGGCATCAGCCGCAACATTGATAGGAATCAGCTATTTACTGCAGTTTATTTTCAGACCTGTAGCAGAGGCATATGTATCAAGCAGGGCTTTGACTGTCTGAAGATTGGCCCGGTCCGCAGGCAAGATTTGGATTGTGTCGTCAGCTTATTAGATGACCGGATAATCCTCAGAGGTGTGTTGGCCGATTGGGAGGTGCAAGTACCCCTCATGCCAAGCTTTGTTGGCTAGAGACTGAAGCAAGTTTGCTGCCAAGACAAATAATAACGGAGACAATGGATCACCTCGGTGCACACCCCTGCGGCATTTGAATTCAGCGCCAGGCACACCATTTAACACAAACGAAGACGAGCCCGAGCTCAGCAACATATTTATCCACATGAACCATTTGTCATTGAATCCTTTGTGCTTTAGAATGTTTAAGATAGAGCGCTCCATAGTATCGAGCCGTGCTGGTTGCGATGAACCAGAATAACAATCTCACGGCCAGAAGTTTTGCACTGATGTAAGTACTGAAAGTCCCAACTCAAACAATCCTGGACCGTGCGATTCTTGATTAAGCCGTGCTGGTTGCGATGAACTAGTTTGAGAATCCAAGACTACAGTCTCTCCGCAAAGACTCTTGGTCAAAACTTTGAGCACATGGTTCAGCAACGAGGTAGGGCGAAAATCATTGACCTTCTCAGTTTTTGGCGGATTAAGGTGATGAGCGTCAGACAATCCAAGGAAATCTTTCCCTCCCAAAAGTCAGAGCATAACTGATAAAATTCTGTTTCTTTTTTAGAACAAACTGATAAAATCTGGTGATATAATATTCCAACAAACCTTCAAAAATTGTCCATTAAACCCATTGGGCCAAGGTGCTCGATCAGCTGGAATAATCTTAACGACCCTGTCAATTTCAGCTCGTGAAAAGGGCCTGAGTGGATTTCCAAACCAGGCACCCTTTGAATTATCTCAGCCATATCGAAATCATAAGTCGACTCTATCGAAACCCCCATTCTGTTTTTGAAACAAGAGTAAAACGCCACAACTTTATCTGCTACAGGTCTTCAAGAGTAAGCGAGGGGGTCGTGTCGCGTCTGTATCTCTGTCGCCCTCCCATGGAAGTGCTTTGTATTTTCTTCTCCCAGCTTGACTTAACGATATGTGCAGCAGTGTTTACAGTACTCTCAAACCTCAACAGTTTACTCTTGGGAATAGAACTTTCAATGGTTAGGACACAGAGCAGGCGAGACATAAGCCAGGGGTTTGACCACTGTATGGGGGGAAACTGAGATCCATTTTGTCAAAGAGAAAAACCAATCAAGGTGCTCTGGATGCTCCATTGGAAATCATGAATACAAATTTATCAAATCGTCTGGGACAACACTTCCAAATGAACGAATGATCAAAATCAACCTTCCTAGTTTATTGCAAACAAACAATCGAGCATCCCGATTCATCCATTTTGTTCTGAAGCGCAAGTTATTTATTTGCAGAGTTTAATCCTCTCATAATCCAACACAAAATATTCAATAGGACTGACTCCATGACAGAGGTTCAGAATTCAAATAGAGTTCTAGTACACAGATAACATAACAATAAACTACAAGGGCACTGAAGATCTTGTGTGACGATTTACTGAGAAGAAGCACCATAACATCCACCTGGAGCCTGGAGAAGCTTTGGCGTCGAGATCTCCTCAGGAGGAATACCAAATGTAGTAGAGCCCAGCTGTTGAATCACTTGGATAGGAGTGGGAGGACAACTGACATATTGGTTTTATTGGTGATGTCTTTGTGCACTTGATGTTTGGTGTGCTTCAACGTCAAAGAAGGGCGCATACGCAGGGTGAACACCGGGTGGTACACCAGGCGGCCGGGCTCCTACGTCCGCCTCCGGCTGCTGCATCCATCTGGCAGGGATCTTCCGCTTGCGTGGAGGGTTACTGAGCCCTAAACCCCCTGTCAAGCCCTCGGCAGACGGTGCGTACCTGTCGTACACCGTGGCATGCCCTATGATCAGCCAGACGGCATTCATGAACTCCGCCCCGGTGCTTAGCTTCTTGGCGTGAGACTCCTCGCCGCAGTGGTGGCTCGCGTAGCACAGCATCTCCACCCACACGCCGGCGATCACCTCCAGCATGTCAGCAGCAGACAAGTGCCACCTGTTCCCGTGCAGCATCCCGGCGAGCCAGGATCCGTCGGCATAGACCGGCCTGTCACCGACGTCGTCAGCAGCTTCCTCGCCGATGCCGTAAATGTACTCGCGCCTCGAATCAGCCGGGAGCTGCCTGTCGGCTATCTTGCTGATGATCTCCCGTCTAGACAGCTTCATGGTGCTTTCCTTGGTGGACTTAAAATTGACCCACCACACCATATCGTAGTACTTCAAGTTCTCCTTGTACCGGCCGGTGCGGACAACTCCGGGCAACAGGTAGGGATGCACCACCATGAGGAACAGCATGTGGTTGGAGAGCACTCGTATGCTGTCCCGGACCTCCTTGTCAGGGTCAGGATCAGGGCCAGGGCACATGGAGAGGTAGAGATCGGTGGCGATGTGCCACACCATGATGGTACGGTCCAGCTCGGTGTCGTCGGCGATCCGTGTGAGATCCTCGTACATCTCTTTCTCCTTGAGGATCCACCTGCCCCGTGCATTCCTCAGGTCATCTATTTTCCTCTTCCGGATCTCTCTCAGCAGCAGAGTCTTGATGGCGTCGGAGACGGGGGCGGTGCTCGAGTAGTGCATCTTCTTCCATCGGTCCTTCAGTCCAATCATCTTGGCGATCTTGCCTCTTAGGTGGCTGTCCTTGTTGGCGTCGGTGCAGAGGTCCAGCAGGTTGTACTGCCCAAGCGTGTCCAGGGAGGCACTCCTCCTTGCTCCAACCTTGAGCATCCGGCGGAGGCGCATCACCGCGCTGCAGAGCCGGTGCCATCCCCGGGCATGGTAGGACGCGCACGCCCAGGAAGACCCCGCCGCCCTGAGAGACGACGCGAGCTCCAGTGCCATGGCTCCGACGAGCAGGACGTAGGTGACGGCGACGTCAGCCCTGCTGTAGGCGTCCTTGCTGCTGAGCTGAAACAGCACGAACGCCGCGACCACGGAGAGCGGCGCGGCGATCCGAATGCACAAGCCGTGCCAGGTGTGGAGCACCGCCGCCTTGGTGTAGAGTATGTCGTACAGGAGGGAGAGCTCCATTGCAGCCAGCTGGAACACGTAGTTGCCGCCATTGAGCTGGATGCCTTGCCGCATGACTTCGTACTCAGATTTCTGCATCACCGGGCCATCAGCCAGGAGGCCCTTGCAGAAATTGAGCATGTGGTGTGCCCCCAACAGGACCTCCTCCGTGTCCAGCCTCTTTGCCCCCTCCCTCCCATGGTAAGGGCCACCGGTGGCCGAAGACTTGCCGTCGTCATCGAGGGACTTTTTGATGCTGTCGATGCCGCCGCACTTGAGCGCCCACGTCCTCTCCCCGTACTTGAGGCAGCCGGTGACGAACATCAACGCGGCGGCGGCGAGCAGCGTCCCAGCTGGGTTCCTGCCGGGCGCGACGAAGAGGTACATGACATAGATGGCGCCGAGCACCTGCCCCCCGAGCGTGAGCAGGTGGCGCAGCCAGAGCTGGTTGTCCTGGTAGGCGTAGGCGGTGATGGTGTCCGGCCCGCCGAGGTGGAGCAGCAGGAAGGGAGCCCAGAATGGCACCATCCGCACCTGGTGGTCGCCTGGAGGCGACCTGCTTCTGGTCATGGTGATGGACATGTGGCCAAGGGCGTAGATTGCGGTGTAGTCGGCCATCAGGTAGGCCAGCCAGAGGAGGATTCTGAGCACACCCGAGGCTTCGCGGCTGCGCCGGATCCCTGCACAGCAGAGGAGGATGGCTTGCAGGGCGAAGCTGAGGATCACCAGAGTCTGGATGTTCCTTTCTTCCCAAAACGATGCTAGCCCTCCACCCATTGCTCCTGCTCTCCCACTGCACATGTAAATCAAATGCAAGTTAAATTGTTGAACACACTGTTTATCTCTGATGAGTGCAAACTAAAATGAGTTACAGTATGTACAATGAGAATTTTTATTTCTTTTTTAACCTCAGAATTTTCCTTTGTTACCTTACATGTGTGTGGACTGAACCTCCTTATATAACTGTAAAATATCAGTTATGTGCCACTGGGAATGTGGTCAGCCTGTCAATAATGCAAATGCATTGCCATACGGAGAAAAGAACCCCGTGGTTTAAAAAGTTCCAGCAAAGGTCCAAAAACCAACATGAATGTGGCAAAATGATTTGTGCTTTTGTTCAAGAAATCAAAACTTTTTCTATAGTAAAGAGGATTACGATTTGTCTTGAAGCGTCGGAATATGTTGTTTTTGTTTCAAAATGTAAGAGTCAATTTTGCAAACCTACTAGAGACAGACAGGTTAACAAAAGAAGAATCATAAAACATCGGAACTCCTTAGAACTTTGAAGAGGTAGAAAGTTACAGCGACAGTAAGCTACATACATGAGGAGAGAGATTCGTAGATAAACCCGTAGTAGTAACCTAGTAGCGGAAGATAGATCTCGGGTCATTGGGCGGGCCACAGCCACAATGGAAGAGAGCTAGTAGTAGCGTGGGAAGAGAAGAATGGAGGGGGGGCTGGTAAGTTAAGGAGACGCTGGTTGGGCCCTCACCTCGAGGTCGGGGCAGCGGCCGCCGGCGGCTGGATTGGCGACGGCGAGGTGTGGATCCGGCAGGTCCTCCCTCAAGGCAGCGAGCAGTAGTGGCCAGCCTGGGTGGGTGGGGAGGAAGACGAAGACTTGGTTTTTCTTGAAAGAAAGACCAGGACTTGTTGCTAGTCATGGCAGCAGCAGACAGTGTGTCGGAACGAGCAGGTATACAGTTTTTTTTTTCTTTTTTTATTGAGGCAAGAGCAGGTATACAGCTGGCTTCTCCTATTTGGCGCGCGCTAGCGACCTTTTTTTTTTATAACGCGTTAGCGACCTAGCCCGTACCCCCTCGAGCGCCCGATCCTCTGTTTGGCCGGCCCATTTGGGTTTCTTCCCCACTCGACGTGTGCCCGAACCATTTTTTATTGTTTTTTCTTATGATTTTTCTTTTTAAATTTTATTAATTTTTCGTATTCCTTTTCTTTTCTGTTTTCCTCATTTTTTAGCTATTTATTTTTTTTCTTTTTCCTTACAACTTTTGCGAACATCTTTCAAATTTTTGAACATTTCCCACAATTATAAAAAATCAAGAACATTTTTTGAAAATTTGTGAACATTCTTAAATTATAAAAAATTGTGAACTTTGTTTTGAAACTCGTGAATTTTTTTAAAATCTGTGAATAATTATTTACAATTCACAAACATTTTTATGAAATGCATGATCATTTTTTCAATCTGCCGACATTTTTTGAACTGATGGAGTTTTTTTAATTTGGTTACAGTCTTTGAAATTCATGAAAAAAATTCGATTTTCTGTGACCATTTTTCTAATTCACGAAATTTTGTTCAAATTCATGAACATTTTTTGATATGCAATTTTTTCCAAAATCATGAACATTTTTTGATTTTCCGTGAACATTTTTCGAACTTGCAAAATTTTGTTCAAATTCAGGATCATTTTTTGATCGCAATTTTTTCAAAATCATGAACATTTTTTGATTTTCCGTGAACATTTTTCTAATTTGCAAAATTTTCTTCAAATTCATGAACATTTTTTAATACGCAATTTTTTTCAAAATCATGATTTTTTTTTTATTTTTAGAACATTCTTTTCAAAATCAAAGAACTGTCCACCCACGCATGGACACCCGGTTGTCACTCCCACTCGCAACCTCATCGTCGTCATTGAAGCATGACCCACCCCGTTAACAGCCTCTCGCCGTCGCTGGTGTCTGTTGGTCGCCGAAGAACCTCCTGGCTCACCCGCCTTGGAACACCAAAGCTATAGTCGACTGGTCGCACGAGAATTCCTCACTAGTCCCAGCAAAATGCCCTGACAGTCACATGAGAACGCATCATTGGTCACATTAATTTCCCTCGCCATCGATCTAGCAACCCCAAGTACCGTGGACTTGGGTGCAGCTTTTCTGCAGCCTAGTTCCGGCACCGTCAACTGTGAGTTCCAGCTTCTCACCCGACCAGTCATAGCACCGTTGCAACATGCCAAGGTGACGGTTCCAGCACGAATGGTTGTCGGTTATAGCTCGCCGCGATCGTTGTTGCAGCACCTAGTTAGTGAGTGCGGTTCCAACTTTGTCGTCCTCATGTTCCAGCTTTGTCGTCGGCCGATTCCAACAATTTATTACTACAATTGTAGCAAAGATGTCGGCGGGTTCCAGGACAGGGTCATTGAGTCTCCAACACCGGCTCATTGGTCTCCAGCCGTGACGATTGCCGATTGTAGCATGATGCCTTGCCGGTTCCAGCACGGTGCCTGGTCGGCCCTGGAGCTTGGTCGTAAGGCATCCCCTGTAGCCACATCATGGGCGTTAATGGGTCCCCCATCGTAGCCCTGTGGGGTCGCCGCAGCAGCACCAGATGCAGTAAACCAAAATGGGAAGAATCGCTCGCGCCCGAGTGGATAAGGTTCAACATTGTTGGTGGGCGTGCTCTCACACGCGAGGGGGGGACATGGTGTAACAAGGAGCATGACGTGCGCGCTATTGACAAAGGTTAAGGCCGATCGACCGAACATGGTTGCTTTCTATAATAATAACAGTAAAAAATTTCAACTTGGTAAACAAACATCAATTAGTTAGTGAGTTAAACCATTTTTATACTTAATTAAGAATTCACATGCATCCCACATCAAATAAATATAATAGACTTTCGTCAAAAAAAATTAAAAAAAAATAATAGACATATCAATTCATATGGGTCTCTAATACTTAAGTTACATTTTAAACTAAAATTCTAGATGAAAGGTTGATTGGAATCGCCAGGAGATAATATATGATTATCTTATCTACAACATCATATATATGATTATCTTATCTACAATCATATACCCCTAAAAAAAATCTACAATCATACAAGCGGGGTGTAAGGAAATATACTACGTTTGATACTCTAATAATCCTATAACTAGAAGCACCACAAGAAGAAGAATGTAATAGTTCATGATGATGATATTGCACATATATAAACAGCTCATCCGAGATAAGTTGTTCATAACTAGAAACACAGTCACCGAATATAGATAAACTAGTCAAAAAAAAGTATGCACGTATTCATACCTTCGAATGGATGGACTGAGACAACTATACGTCGAAAGATTTCTCTTACTGAGGCATACCTTATCAATACATAATTGAGCTCTCATATATACAGCTTGGTAGACCATCCAGGTCTCTCTTGCTCTCGCTCTCTTTATTCCTTTCTTGTACAACGCCAAAGTAGCAGAAGAGTAAAGAAGCATTGAATTTGGGGGATGCGTTTCTTGTAATCAGAGCAAAGAGTGCAAACTAAAGATGGATATGCTTTTGTCAATTCATTGCTTTAGTTTTGAGCGATCTTAGTTGAATGAAGTTGAATGTCCTGGACTATCCAACTGTTCAATTGTTCATCATTGCCATATTTTTTTACTCTTTTTTATCCTGTAACTACACTAAGCCACATCATTTCAAAGATAATAGCCAGGTAACAAATGCACCACAGCTCATTTTTTTTTGAAAAACAACCAACTTTATTAATTAGAAATAACGGTTACATAGTCTATTAGAGGCTGTACAATTTCGACCAAAGGCTCCTCAAACCAATCCCTTGACTCAGAAAATTTAGCTAATCTGGCAAGTTCATGAGCTACCTTATTCGCTTCCCTATTACAATGCTCAAAACTAGTAAGAGGAAAATCACACGCTAAGAAATAACAATCATCAAACACTGCCGCCGCCGCTCTTGCTGAACGTTCTCCATTCTTCATAGTATCAATGACTTCCATATTGTTAGAATTAATGACAAGGCAATTGCAACCTGCCTTATGTGCGAGAGATAATCCAAACCTTAGAGCCAGAGCTTCTGCCGTCAGGGCATCAACACACCAATCAATCTTCCAGTTTCCGCCAACAATGAATTTTCCTTTATCATCTCTGAGAACAGCACCAGTCGTGCCCCTAAGCAAGTCATGATCAAAAGATGCAACCACATTAAGCTTCACAAAACCCATTGGAGGTCTAGTCCATGCACCTCTTTTACTGACTGCATTTGGTGAGAAAGCATTAACAAAGTTTGCCGCTATAGCACGGATACCCATAGAAGATTGTTGAGCATCTTGAGATTTTCCTTCATGGACCAGCCTACGTCTATCCCACCATAAGTACCAAGCGGTAATAGTGATTAGTTCGTGGGCTTTCTGGAATCCCTGGCATAAGAAGTAAAAATTCAAGGACTGCCTCTCCTGCACGATCCATAGCACAAGCTTTGTTGATCACCTCATCCAATCCCAACTTACGCCAAACCTCCTTAGCTTTCTGACAAAGAAACAACATATGCTTTGTATCCTCTGGCGCACTAGAACATGAAGCGCAGATGGGCGCGACTTTCAGGTGTATGTTCGCAAGAGTAACCCGACAAGGTAGAGTGCCATGCAGAGTGCGCCAGATGAAAATTTGGACCTTTGATGGACAAGATAATTTCCAGATCTTACCCCAAATAGGATTAACATTGATTCTCCCCATATCGTTAGTATGTTGCAGCTTCCTCCCATGTTGTTGCTTCCATTCCGCCAAATAAGCTGACCGAACAGAGAACAAACCATTCTTTGTGTAGCTCCAAGCAATGAAATCTGACATATTATGCAGCGAAAGCGGGATGGAGAGGACTCTTTGAGCATCAATTGGCCACAACGTTTGTCTCACTAAATCTTCATCCTAGGAACTTGTGACTGGATCAATAAGATCTGAAACCCTAGACAGGAGGTGCCCTCCTCTGGGAGTAATAATTTTCCTATTTGCACAATTTGGAATCCAAGCGTCTTCCCAAATATCAATATTATGTCCATTTCCAACTCGCCATATATAACTATGTTTCAGAGAGTTTACTCCCATCATACTACTTTGCCAAGTGAAGGAGGAGCCTTTTTTTAAAGTTGCATTCACCAAGTCACCGTAAGGGAAGTACTTAGCTCTCAATATAGTAGCACATAAAGAATCAGGATTATCTAGAAGATGCCACGCTTATTTAGCTAACAATGCTAGGTTGAAACAATGTATATCTCTGAAGCCCATACCTCCTTGATTTTTGGGGACACATATCTTCCACCAGGCCATCCAATGCATCCTCTTCTGATTGTCCTCGTCACCCCACCAGAAATGCGCCATCGCGTCAATGATTCATTTGCAAGTTTTGTTAGGAATTTTAAAGAAGGACATAACATAGGTGGGGATAGCTTGTACTATAGATTTGAGGAGAATTTCCTTCCCTCCGGCGGATAATAATTTTTCTTTCCAACCACTTATTCTCATAATAATACGATCTATCAAGAATTGAAAACAATCGCTTTTGTCTATACCCACATTGGCAGGCAAACCCAAATATTTATTGTGGAGGGCTTCAGTTAAAATACTCAAGATTGTACAAATTTGCTCCTTGTCTTCAACTTTTGTATTGGGACTAAAAAAGTTACTTAATGTTGACGTTAGACAGAAGCCAGCTAAGTCACTCTGTGCATTTGAAAACCGAACCGAAAAACCATACCGAAAATAAACCGAACCGAACCGATTTTATGGTTTTTATGGTTTCTGGTTTCGGTATGGTATGAACTTTTCATACCGATTTGAACTTTGGTTTTTATGGTATATACCGAAAAACCTAACGGTTAACCGAATAAACCGAAGTAAAAAATAAATTTATATATCTTGAGATGAACAACCATAAAAGTTGTCATTTTTCTTGTACATGAGTTAAATTCACTACTAAGAACGTAAATTTTCTTGTAACATAGTCATTTTTCTCCTTTAAAAATGTTAAGCACGTCCATAACCATCAACAGATGAATCAAAGCATTCATATATACTTATATATGTAGTCATATACTATTTGTGTAAAATAGTATGTGTTTTGAGTTATAAATTTGCAAATTATTATACGTCATTTTCAAATTCGCGTCAACTTTGGTTTTTATGGTATATACCGAAACCATACCGAAATAATTTGCTATATACCGAAACCGAACCGTATTTTATTTTCACACCGTATTTACCGAAGTATTAATACCGTACAAACCGAAAAACCGTATACACCGAACCATGTAAACCGAATAAACCGAACGCACAGGATGACAGCTAAGTGCTGAAGTTAAAGGAGTACCTGGACACCATAACCTATAGCTGATGGTCAGCTACAAGTCCTAGGTAAGGACATGCTTAGTGGTTGTTTGGATGACGGGAATTAGACATATGTTTTGGAAAATGAGTTTTTAGAGGATATTTTTGAAAAAAAATTTACAGTTTGCTTCTTTTTTAGAGGTGGCAGTGGCTCCCTGAAAATGAAACAAGGCACGGAGAGCATGTGGACGTGTGTCTCCGACATATCTCATGCGTTGTTGGTCTTCAGGATTCTTACGATGAATGCTTCTCTTCATCAATGGTGGTTCTGATGTGCTAGTTCTGGTGGGGCCTTAGCACGGTAAGTTTCTGTCTATGTATTGAAACAAGTTTTGCCCGACTCCGGTGAAGGAGCGCGATAATGGCGGCACACCTTCTTCTTGTTCCATTGCTTATAGTCGTTGCTTGGTGAGCTACAGACATGAATGTATTTTTTTTGTTATTTTCTAATGTTTCTTGTACTGCTATGACAACTGAGGAATAAATCTGATATTTTTATCGCAAAAAGGACATTATTTGGAAATGATATAATCAACAAATACATGGTGGTTCACCCCGCCACTAATGAAAAACTAGAACCCAGTTATGGTTTTTATCAAAAGAACACTAAAAAATGTAGATATCTCACACAATCGGTATCTCTTCACTCATATTATACCCCGCAAGTGCTGCTCCCTTCATCGAAATATACAGAACCTAATGGTTTTTTAGGTTGCCTTTTGACCATCGATTAGAGCAATAACTACGTTAAAAATGGATTAGAGCAATAACACATCATTTACATGTGAAAAAAGTTCATTTTACTACCCTGAATAAAGTTGGTGGTTCACATAACACCCTGATCTTTATTTCGGTTCACTTTACCCCATGAACAATCCCAAACCGGACAAAAGACCCCCTTGGGTGGTTTGTCTCAACATGCAGCTGATGTGGCGCTAGTCAATGGTGGTTTTGACCTGCGGGTGGGGCCACAAGGATTAACTAAACTGAACAGGAAATTAGCCCATGGTTAATTAGGCAATGGGACCCGCTAGCGGTGACTCGAGGCGCTCGGTGAGAAATTAGCCCTCGGCGCCGGGCGGACGCGAGGAGGAGAGCGCCTCAGAAGCTGGTGGTGGGAGGATGACTTCTGAGCACGGTGGCGTCGGAGGCGATGAGTGAGAGGAGCGGCGGGCGGCGGCGAGAGAGGAGGCGGCCGCATGGTCGAGGTCGGGCGGGCGAGGAGCGAGTCGAGGCGGGCGTCGAGGGCTGGCTGGTAGGCGACGCACCCGTGGAGCAAGCGGGTGGCGGCGCCGGCCGCGAGGCCGGAGGGCGGCGAGGAGGCCGGTCGTGAAGTCTGTGGACGGGCGGCGACGCGACCTTGACGCGCGGCGGCCGCGGATGAGTCCGGCGAGGAACGCAGGTGGGCGCCATGACAGCACGGCCATGGCCGGCCGGGGCGAGGTGGATCTCGGTGAGCTCGGATGTGCGGGAAGGAGAGGAAAGAGAAGGAGAAAGGAGAAGCGAGGCGTCAGGCGTGACTTGGAACTCCGCGGTTCTGGCGTCATCCAGAGGCGGCGGGGTCGGGCGCGGTGCTCGGGAGGGAGGCAGCTGCGAGGGAAGACCAGGGAGGAGCTCCTCCGTCTCAACCCAAAACCGCCCATTGACCATTGCCACGTCAGTAATCAGTCAAGTCAAACCACCCAAAGGACCGATTTTTGTCCGATATGAGATTGTTCAGGGGGTAAAGAGAACCAAAATAAAAATCAAGGGGTTATGTGAACCATCAACTTTGTTCAGGGTAGTAAAATGGACTTTTTTCTTTACATGTTACAAAAATGGACGCTCGTTAGCGTCAAACAGAGAAGCTTTCGCGCAGGGTTCGCTGAAGGATCCGCCCAAACAGGCCGGCTCACTCCCAGAAGAGGAGCGAACGTAACGAAAACTGTCACAGAGTCGAACCCTCCACCTAACGCTGGATAACAGTGTTGCTAGCCACTGCAACTGGCTACTAGGTATGTCTTAAATTACATCGCCACAGTTAAAGTACTATGTGCACCGGCAGATCCCTTTCTTAATCTTTCTTAAATAAATGACTAATGTTTTTTTTTGAACAAGTTTCAAAACTCAAACAAGCTTTTAAAATGTGAACAATTATTTAAATACGAATAAAATTATGAAATGTCAAACATTTGTTGAATTCTTATGTATGATAAACAAATTTTAAATATATATTGAACATTTTGAACTATACGCTGAACAATTTGTAACTACACATTTAAGATTTTTGTGATATACGCTGAACAATATTTAAAACACACCGAACATTTCTGTGATATACGATGAACAAATTTTAAATATACATCAAACATTTTGAGTGATACATGCTGAACAATTTTTAACTAGACATTGTTTGTTTTTGTGATATACACTAAACAAAATTTAAATACACATTGAATATTTTCGTGATATCAATGAACATATTTTGAATTGTGAACAAAATTTTTAAAAAATGAATCAAATTTAACCTGTGATCAAATTTTGAAATCATGAAAAAAATTTGGAACTGAATTTTTTTGAAAACAAACGATAGAAGTAAAAACGAAAAAGGATAAATAAAAGGAAAGAAAAAAAGAAAAGAAATAAATCAGAAAAAAGGAAACAGAAACAGAAAAGAAAAAAGGAAAAAAAAAAGGGAAAACCAGAAAACCGTTAAAGAAAGATAACCAGGAAAAAAAAACGGTTGAGGGAGCCTTCTAGAAGGTTCCCAAAACCGGCTTGCCTGGCGCTCTACCCTCGAAGTGGGCTGGCCCGTTTCACGGTACTCGCTCGAGCGCTTCAGCGGAAGCGCACCACCTGGACGCTCGCTAGCGGGAGCTCTCGGCGCTTCAGGCGCCAGTTATCGCAACTGGCGCTCGCAGCGCAGCTATTGCGGGCCGGCCCAGGAGAAAATGTTATCCCACTCGTACCGCACAAAAAGGTATGTAATATTTGCAGAAAAAGGGAGGAACAAGATTCGATCCATGCCCGCTCACATAAAACGTATTAGGCAATATCCACTAGGCCGATGCCTCTGTTTTGTCCTATATGACGAAGATACTCTAGTTGACCCTTCCTTTCATACAACATTAGCAGGTAGGAGTAATATGTACCCAGTTTGTTATGCGTATTTTTTTATGATATAAATAAAAAAGAATTCACAATGAAATAAAAGTGAACTTGAAGAAAGTTCATGAATTTGAAAAGGTTCAGACAAAGTGAAAAATATTTCGTCAATTTAAGAAAGATTCACAAACTTTTAAAAAAGTTCATCAAATTTCAGAGAAGTTCACGATTTTTTAAAAAAGTTCATTGATTTTGAAAAAAAACATCGATTTGAAAAAAGTTCATCAATTTTCAAAAAAGTTCATTGGTTTTGAACAAAAAGTACATCAATTTTGAAAAAAAAGTTCATCAAATTTGGTAATTAGTTCACTGATTTGAAGAAACTTCATTGATTTTGAAAAAAGTTCATCGATTTAGAAAAAAGTTCGTGAAAATGAAAAAAAATTCATTATTTGGAAAAAGTTAATCGAAATTAAAAAAAAGTTCATCGATTTTGAAAAAGTTCATCAATTTAAAAAAGTTCATCAAATTTGAAAATAAGTTCAGAAATTCTTAAAATGTTCGTCCATTTTAACAAAATAGTACGCGAACCACGAACAATAATAAAGAAGAAAGGAAGAAAAACAAAAGAGGAACGATAAAAAGAATGGAAAGATGTATTAGGCATGTGATCTTTGGTGGCGGGGTGGTTGGTGCGTTGCTCGTAGGAGGAGGTTGCCTGATCGAGTAGCAGTACACACTTCTATTTCTTTTTTGGAAAACAGTGTAGATGGGCCGGCCCAGCTCGCAGCGCTGCAGGCGCCAGTTTGCAAAATGAGGTATAACTGGCGCCTGCAGCGCCAAATAGGAAACGCCCTCGCTAGCGTCAAATAGGGATCGCCACCAAAAGAATGACGACAGATCTCAGGGCCGGACCGGCCTGACACCATCGGGCCAAGAGCACGCTGAAAGAAAACACCAAAAGCCCAGCCCACCAACAAACAGAGCAACGGCACGATACCGACCAGCGGGACCAACGCACGACGGGCCTACTAGGCAGCCAGCCACCGAACGCCACCGCTCGAGGCACACCAATGCCGAGCGTGGGGAGGCGGCTGCCGCCGTGGACGTCGCCGAGGGGCGCGGCGGAGAGGTGGAGCCCCGGCACCCCCGCCGGCTTCGCGGGCTCCGGGAGCCACGTCACCCCGCCCCTGAGTGCCGGCTTCTGCTCCTACCGCGCCACCCCGCCGACGAGCGGCGACGGATGCTCCCGGCCGCCGAGGGCGCCGCCGGCGGCGGATTCCCCGTACGTGAGGGCGAAGCAGGCGCAGGTAACACGATCGACCACCGCCGCCGCCATCAGGCGCAGTCCCTTCCCGTTCAGGTTCCGAAACCCAGCGCCGTGCTATCTCGTCGTTCGGGCCATTCTCCCGTCGGCAGGGGAGGGATTCGGGGTGGCTAATTAGATGCAACTGATAGCTATGGTAGTTGGTAGATCAACTTGCTGTGCTGCACTTCGCGTTCCTGATTGTTCGTAGAAACTCGTGGCCTCTTCTTCTTCTCGGGATGATTGTGGAGCTGAAATTTAGGAGATATTCATATGTCCTAGGGAACTTGATTTGCTCCTAACGTGTTCCATCAGGGTGGTGTGCCACGGGTGAAAATTAGTGCGATCTTCCTTGACTCGCAAATTGAAGTTTCATGTAGAGCTCAAATGCCACCAGGCTCTCAATTGTTAAGACTACAAAGTTCTCTTGTGAAAATCCATTGGCATCCACTTTCCCGGGATGCATCAATAAATAATTAAATATGCGTCGTGGAACTGATCTCTGTGAGTCTGATTCATTGAATTTTATCTTCAGTGAACATAGCATTGTTCTATTAGTTGCATTATAATTGTATTCTGCACTGACTGCCTCTTGCTGAATCTTGGAACATGCTTGCTAAATTGGCCTGATCTAGGAGTAGTGAAAGGGGGAGAAGGATGCAGTGGCCTTGAAGCATAGCATTTTTCCAGTGAAGAATCATTATGTGGTTGTTTCACAGCATCTTCCATTGTATCAGGATATTTATTACGTAACAGTTAACTGCACAGGAATAGAGAAGGATGAAGATACACGCTCCCTGGCATAACTAATAATTTTTGGGGAAAACGACATTATTAGCTTAAAATGGCATGGAAGTGGTGCCCTCCTACCTTTTTAGCTGATTTTAATTTTTTTTAGCAGATATGAGTAGGCGACTAGGTGTCCTATTACCAGAATTATGTTCTATCAAAAGCTTATGTCGAAACGGTTTTGGCAAGATTTGATGTTGTACTGCATCCGTATGTTTGTGTCCATTAGTAGTTGCAACAGATATCATTCTCCCTGAACTTTTGCTTTTCTCAAATATGTTATATGCTGAAATACTTCTGTACATTACCTGCATTCCCACAGTGTTATTTTTTCTGTACCACTTGCAGGCTTTTGATTCAAGATGCATTTACAATCTTGATAATAGAAGCTTTCGTAAAATAAGCTTGGGTTTCTTTTTGTTTTCTCACCTGGCTTCTATTATTCATTTATGACAGTTAACTGAAAAAGATCCAAACAAGGCAGTTCCATTGTTCTGGGCAGCTATTAATAGTGGTGAACGAATTGAGAGTGCACTGAAGGATATGGCTACTGTACTGAAACAAGCAAACCGGGCTGAAGAAGCCATTGAAGCGATAAGATCCTTCCGTGACCGTTGTCCGAATGAAGCCCAGGAGTCTCTTGACAATGTTCTTCTTGACTTGTACAAGGTATTTCAGTCCTGTAAATCTATATATGTAAGCTAAAATTTTCTTCTGAAGCCCATTTTCGAGGTTTGCTTATAATATATGCAAGAACCATGCAAAAAGGTCATCAGCTAATAATAAACCTACACCATTGTAGATAAATATCTAGCCAAGTATTGATACAAATCATTTTTATGTTAAACCAGAAATGCGGTAGGACAAAAGAGCAGATTGAAATGCTGACAGTGAAGCTGAGAATGATTGATGAGGATCTAGCTTCTGGCCGGTGGAAAACTAAGCTTTCTAAATCTCATGGAAGAGTATTCTATCTCTCTCTCAGGGATGAAAAGGCAAGGTATTGAAAATCATCCATACATCTTCATTTGTCCTGTGAACGCCTTCCTAAGGCTCTGCTTTGTCATGAAGGTTGCTGGGTAACCTCGCCTGGGCCTATATGCAGTCTGAAAACTATGAGGAAGCTGAAATTCTCTACAGGTATATTTATGTTGGGGATGTACTTATTAAGCTAACATGGATTTTGTTAGACATGATTTATATTCTCTTGAACTTCTCAATCCTTTGTTTGGTGTTATTTGTAAAAATGAGTAAAAATGATGGCACCATTGTACTCTTTCCTTCAAAATATATAAGCCCCCCGTGAATTTTGAGCCTAACTTTGACCATGAATTTGACTAACAAAATATGAGTTGTATGCCACAAGAAGTATACCACTGGATCCATATCCGAAAGAGCTTTCCAATGGTATAGCTTTCACGGCATATAACTCATATTTTGTTAGTAAAATTTATTATCAAGGTTAGGCTCAAAATTTGAGTGGACCTTATGTATTAGGATAGAGGGAGTAGTTTCTCACTCCACATCAAAGATGCAGAAATGACTGTTCCCAGCATTGGTAATGCTTGATTGTAGTAGTAGAAGGGGACTCTGTTTTTCTGTAATAACCCCATGCATCATTTCCAGTAAAGCTCATTCAACTATATCCAGCTGCTACTGACTTGGCATTTTTCACTTGACCCAGGCAAGCTCTTGCTATAGAAACTGATTATAACAAAGAGTGCAATCTAGCCATCTGCATGATGAAGATGGGAAAGGTAGCTGAAGCTAAATACCTTCTCCAAGCTATACCTTACAACTGCAATGATGAAAACCACGTGAGATCTTTTGCCCGGGCTACTGAAGTGCTTGGGGAACTTGAGTTACAGGCACTCCCTTCTCCCATAACTCAGATGAAGTCTAAAGATTCACGGATATTGCTTGTTACTGATGTGGGGAACCTTGAATATCTACATCCACAAATATTCTCTGCTTCAACTCAATTGAATTATGAAGAACCGCAAGCTCCCATTTCGGCAGATACAGAGAATCATGAAGGTCGCAACTCACAAGTGCTTCCATCTCCGATAACCCAGTTGAAGCGTAAAGAACCACAGCTTATGGTTGCTACTGACAAAGAGAAGAATGGACAAAGTCTGGAGGAGTACCATGATCTTTCTAGACTGTTCAATGATGCTGCCACACCACAGTCTCTACTTGAGAAACTACGAAAGCGGCTGGTCAAAAAGGACAGACCCAATATCAGCACACTGAATCAAGGTCAGACTCCTAGCTCAGCTGAATGCTTGCCAAACTCTGATGGCGCCATAGATGCTATTGAGAATCCTATGCAAGAGTGGAAAGGTTTGGTTGGTGGCGGCAGAAAAACTTGGGCTGACATGGTGGAGGAGGATGAACAGCAGCAGCTGGCCGACGGCAAGAACACCACCGCCCCGCAAGGTGAAAGCAGCAAGCATGCGAGTGAGCAGAGGGACAAAACACCATCCTCATCATCTCAAGGAAGCAGCAGCCTCAGAACCCCGGCCGCGGGTGTTCGGCCACAAAGCTCATCAGCGGGTTCATGGAAACGCAATGACTCGGCCGGAATCTCAACAAACGAGAACGTGAACCGGAGTTTCGTCAGGACAGCTCCAGCATGGAAGCAGCGGAAGGTTCAAGATCGCGGCGACCGAGTCTGCCAAAGGCTTAACACGACCCATCTCAGTGAGAAAGCTCGAGGCACCGAGCAAACAGCAAGCTCAGTGAGAAGCAGTGCAGCTCAGCGTTCGCTTTTCCATGGGCAGGTACCATCAGGTTTTGACGGACGCTCTCAGGGTGCCAGTCACACTAACCGTTGGCCTGAGAGCCCGGCGAGCACAGGACCGTGGAGGCGAGCGGACCGCGTGCGGGTCTTCCAGGAAATCACAAATGAGATGAGCCAGAAGGCTGCATAGCTATAGATCCTTATTCTTCACTCACTGTTGATGGAAGCTCTTACTGCTGGTAACTAGTTGGTGTTTCCCACCGAAGACGATAAGAGGCATTAATTAGCGTTGGAGTGTCAACGGCGCTCATAGAGAATTTAACTACAACAGTCATGCAGAGCTAAGGAACTTGGCGAAAAACTGTGATAGTCCGTCCATATTCCTAGCAAGTCCATGAATCAAACTCTCTTGAGATCCAAGTAGATATCTGTTTAGCTGTATATTTTTCACTCGTCACCCCACAAGTAACCTGCGGAAGAGGGTAACTAAATATCTACTGTTTTTTTTTTGTTCTTTTTGCGGTGCTCACTGCTGCTTATCTTGCATATAACACTACAGTCGACCTTTTGGCACTAGTGTTCAGATGTTACTGCATGCATGGTTCATCTGCTGAACATCTGGTTTCTTTCTGCTGCATGGCTAGACATTTCCTGCATGGTGGGCCTTTTGCAAGTTCTGAGCTGTTTGTAATGGTGGCAAACGCATGCAGTTCACTGTCTGAGCAGCTGAGCTACCATGCATCTGCATCGATCTGCATAGTGTTCGCCCTCAATGCAATTTCTACCCTGTCTCTACACACTGGAGGCATGTGGATTCCTCCTATTGCATCTATCGAGGGTGCTAATTAGCATGTCTGCGGTGTAGCTCTCAGCAGCAATGGCTGGCAGCCTTGAGCTTCACCTCACCCTGACCTGCAGGCCAAGACGGTCGGTGCCGTATGCCTCGATCAGTGTCGCATGCACCAACCAACTCATCCTAAATAAATAAATAAACAAACTAACTTATCAGCTCATGTTATCTTTTTCTTCCTTCGGAGGGACCTTGCTTTGTCTTTAGGTGTACTAGGGAAATGCTTATACACAGGAGCTCATCAGTAGCGCTTGTTCAAGGAAAGCGGTGCTGCTACATAGCAGTAGCGCTTGGACAGCACGGGCGCTGCTCATATGATCATAGCAGCTACGCTGAACCTATAAAACGCGTTACTACTACAATTGACAGACCATTCCAGGTATGCTAGGTGTAAGACAATAGGTTTTGGGGGAACCGGCACAACCCTCTAGGGGTGGCCTATCACATATATATAATGAGGTGGCATACAACGTTACAGTATACACATGTAAATACAGAAGCTATACAGTCTAACACCCTCCCTCAATCTTAGCCACTTTCTAAAGAATTTAGAAGGGTAAGATTGCGCCTGCAAGCCTCAAACTGTGGTAAAGGCAATGGCTTGGTGAAGATGTCTGCAAGTTGATCCTTGGAAGAAATAAACTTGATCTGTAGTTGCTTTTGAGAGACACGTTCACGCACAAAGTGATAGTCAACTTCAATGTGTTTCGTTCGGGCATGGAATACCGGATTTGCAGAAAGGTATGTAGCACCGATGTTATCACACCAAAGGACGGGAGGCTGTGATTGGGATATACCCAACTCCGGAGCAAAGGCGTACCAGATAATCTCCGGTGGCATTGGCCACGACTTTATACTCACCTCAAGATCGCTACGCGAGACGGTGGCCTATTTCCGAGCACTCTGTGCAATCAGGTTAGAGCCAAAGAACACAAGATAACCCCGTGGATCGCTTGTCATCCGGATTGCCCATTAATCTGATCGGAATATGCCGAAAGACAGCCAGAGGAGGACGGTCGAATATGCAATCCATGAGCCACCGTGAATCGAATGTAGCGCAAGATACGCTTAACAGCAGAACCAATGAGTATCACGGGTGACTGCAGACATTGGCGAACTCGGTTAACGACAAAGGAAATGTCCGGTCGTGTGATCGCTGGCATCAAGACCACCAACAATACTCACAGACTCGTCGATCGAAGAAGACGAAGCACACCATCAACAAGAGTGAGCTTGTCGATGGTAGACATGGGTGTAGTCATCGGTTTGCACTTAAGCATCCCACTCGCGCAACAAATCCAGAGAGTACTTCTTCTGCGTCATAACAAGACCATCAGCCCGAGAAGTAACCTCCACACCAAGAAAGTAGTGAAGCTTCCCAAGGTCCTTGACCACAAAATCAGCACCAAGCGAGCGAACAAGCGCAGTAGCAGCCGACTGAGAGGAGCTGACCAAAATGATATCATCTAGATAGACCAACAAGTACATAGTAACCTCAGGCCTCTGTAGAAGAAACAGTGAGGAGTCAGCAGTTGATGATGCAAAACCATGAGCACGAAGAGCCATTGCAAGACGAGCATGCCAAGCACGAGGAGCCTGCTTCAGACCATAAAGTGCCTTGGACAGACGACATAGATGATCAGGGCGATCCGGATCAGAAAAACCCGGAGGCTGGCGCATATAGACCTCCTCCTCCAACACACCATGAAGGAAGGCATTTTGAACATCAAGCTGACGAAGAAACCAACCACGAGTAACGGCAAGAGAGAGAAGAAGCCTGATGGTAGTAGGCTTGACCACTGGACTGAAGGTGTCTTCATAGTCAAGACCAAAATGCTGTCGGAAACCATGAGCAACCAGACGAGCTTTGTAGCGCTCAATGGACCCATCAGAATGCCTCTTCACTTTAAAAACCCATTTAGAATCAATGACATTAACCCGTGATGGTGAAGGAACAAGAGTCCATGTCTGATTGCGAATGAGAGCTTGATACTCCTGCTCCATGGCCTCTCTCCAATGAGGAATGCGCATAGTAGCTTGATACGTGCGTGGCTCAGAGGATGGATCTGCAAGAGCAGCAGACATGCATGCAGCTAACCAGGCAACTGTGCCATGTGACGTTGCTTAGGCTGAAAGATGCCACTCCGGCTGCGCGTATGTGGACGTAGAGCAGCAGCAGGAGCCGGCGAAGTCGAGGGCGATGGAGACATCGCGGTCGGCGAAGAGCCAGACGTCACCTCAGGAAAGCCGGTACCGGACGGCTCCGGGCTGCATGAGGCCAAAACCGGCCTGGGCGAAGCCGGCCCCGATGACAGTGGCCCAGAGGCCATGGGCGAACTGAGGGCGGGCGAGGCCGGCCCCGGTGACGACGGCCCAGACGCCCTGGGCGAGACGAGGGCGGGCGAGGCCGGCCCCGGTGACGACGGCCCAAACGCCCTGGGCGAGACGAGGGCAGGTGAGGCCGCCCAGTCGCCGTTAGCGTGACCGGGTCGCGGGCGCGGCGTGGCGATCTTGGCCTGTGGCGAGGCGGCAAGCGGGCGACCGGACCGGGGCAGCGATCGGCCATGCATGGGCACGGGGACCGAGGCCATGCAGGGGCGCCATGTGATCGTCATGCACAGCTGAAGGTGCCGACAAGAAAAGCGATGGCGACGAAGGAGGCGATGGTGCCTCTAAAATCTCCAAACGAGCCCCACGACCAGTGCCTGCACCATGGTTAGGCAACAACAGAGGAGAATATGCAGCATCATCAAATTGGTCAGAAGCAATAGAGGATGAATGCATGGGTGGTGGTTCGGCAGTGGACACATGGAGTTTGGCAAAGGGAAATACATGCTCATCAAACACAACATCCCGAGAGATGTAGACACGATTAGTGGGCACATGAAGACATTTGTATCCTTTATGAAGAGAGCTATAACCAAGAAAAACACACTTCTTGGAACGAAACTCGAGCTTGCGCTTGTTATATGGACGGAGATGGGTCCAGCAAGCACACCCAAACACCTTGAGAAAGGTGTAGTCCGGTTGTTCATTAAGGAGAACTTCAATGGGAGTCTTCATGTTCAAAACACGAGTGGGAGTACGATTGATGAGAAACATGCAGTGGTGAAAGCATCACTCCAAAACCGAAACGGAACAGATGCATGGGCCAAAAGAGTAAGACCAACTTCAACAATGTGATGATGCTTACATTCTACTAAACCATTTTGCTGATGTGTATGTGGACATGCTAAACGGTGAGTGATCCCAAGCGACTGAAAGAAGGAGTTGAGGTTGCGATACTCGCCGCCCCAGTCCGACTGAACATGAACAATTTTGTGCTTGAGAAGGCGTTCAACATGTTTTTGGAACTGAACAAAAATGTCAAACACATCAGATTTACATTTGATAAGATAAAGCCAGGTAAAGCGACTGTAAGCATCAACGAAACTGATATAATAATTATGACCACTGACAGAAGTCTGAGCAGGACCCCATACATCTGAAAACACAAGTTCTAAAGGATGTTTCACCTCACGACTGGACTCCGAAAAAGGAAGTTGATGACTCTTCCCCTGCTGACAAGCATCACACATTGCTACATCTTTATTGCTAGACACACTAGGAAGCTCATGACGATGCAAAACATGCCGGACAATAGGTGTGGCCGGGTGACCAAGACGAGCATGCCACTGTGACGGAGATACCCGAACTCCACTGAAAATGCGAGCGACGCCAGGATGCTCCAGACGATAGAGGCCCTGGCAGAGCCGCCCACTAAGAAGAATGTCCCTCATGCCCCGATCCTTGATAAAAAGATCAAAAGGGTGAAATTCACAAAGCACATTATTATCATGTGTGAGTTTAGGAACTGAAAGAAGATTACGTGTCACAGATGGAACTCGAAGAACATTGCGAAGCTGAAGACTCCTATTGGCATGTCTAGTGAGAAGCGATGCTTGACCAATGTGAGAGATGTGCATACCTGCTCCATCAGCGGTGTGGATCTTGTCGGAGCCATGATAGGGTTCACGAGTGTGAAGCTTCCCCATCTCGCTTGTCAGGTGCTCTGTCGCCCTAGAGTCCATGTACCAGTGTGGATCGATGGAGTAGGACTGAGTGTGTCCCTGTTGCTTCTGCGGCGCCGGACGATCAGCCATGGCGACCTGACGGGCAAAGTTGCGTGTATCCTTGCCGTCATTGCCAAGACCAAGAAAACTCCGCTAGAAGCGCTTGTGACACTTGGAGGCCCAGTGCCCATTGCGGCCACAAAGCTGACACACACGCTGACCGCCAGCCCCCGGTAATGTCGCAGTAGGAGGGGGGGCCGAGGCGGGCGGTGGTGGCAGCCCCGAAGGAGCCCGGGATGATGAAGAAGAGCGGCCACCCTTGGTGGCAGCGTTGGCCGAGAGGGAGCCGTTGCCCCTGGAGCGGCGCGTCTCGACCCGTTGCTCAGTGAGAAGGAGGCGGGAAAAGACCTCGTGTGCCAGCATGGGTGTCGAGTTGCCCCGCTCGTTGATGATCTCGACTAAGGCATCATACTCCTCATCAAGACCATTGACAATAAACGAGTTGAACTCGGAGTCGGTGAGGGGCTGTCCAATGGAGGCCAACGTGTTGGCGAGGCCCTTGACCTTGTTGTAGAACTCAGTGGCAGTGGAGTCAAGCTTTTGACACTCCCCAAGTTGACGACGGAGCGCAGAGACACGAGCCTGCGACTGTGCTGCAAACGAGTGCTCAAGAATGGTCCACGCCTCACGGGACGTCTTGGCGAAGACAACAAGACCGGGAACGGCCGGAGAGAGCGACCCCTGGATGGAGGAGAGGTTCGCCTGGTCCTGCCCTGTCCAAACACGGTGAGCCGGATTATAGACCGGACCGTGCACGCTGTCCACCAGCGCAGGAGGGCAAGGGAGAGAGCCGTCGACATAGCCAAGCAGGTAATGACTCCCAAGGAGCGGAAGAACCTGCGCACGCCAGAAGATGTAGTTGTCCGAGGACAACTTAATGGTGATGAGATGGCCGAAGTGAAACGGCGGCGGGGGCTGCGATCCCATCGAGGAGACTGGCTGAGGTGCGACCACCGTGGAGACAGTCGGAGGGGCAACCGGCGCGGGTGCAGGGGGGCGGCGACCGCGGTTGACGCCGCGAGACCCGCCATCACGGCGGACTCCGCCACCAGCGGCATAGGCGAGACGGCAGCCACGGTGGAAGAGGTGGACGGGGTGGCGGCGGTGTGCACCGCAAGCGCCTGGACAGGCGACGAGGCGGCCGGTGGGATCGCGAACAGGGAGCCCACGCTCCGCGTCCCGATCGGCGACTACAGGGAGGCAGCGTCCAACGGCCGCGAGAGGAGCGCCGCGAGGGAGGCCGGCAGAAAACCGGCGGCGGTAGAACCGGACGCAGCAGCGCACGACATGGTGGCGATGTAGCGGTAGGGCGGCGGCGGCGGCGGCGGCGGCGGTGGCGGTTTAGGGTTTTGGGCGGAAGCGTACGTAACCTAGCGTGATACCATGTAGGACAATAGGTTTTGGGGGAACCGGCACAACCCTCTAGGGGTGGCCTATCACATATATATAATGAGGTGGTATACAACGTTACAGTATACACATGTAAATACAGAAGCTTTACAGTCTAACACTAGGGATAGTGGTAGCACTCACGTTTTGCAAGCACTACTACTATGCATCTTAGCAATAGCGCTTTTTCCCCGACCAGCGCTACTGATAAATTCAGTCCCCCCCTCCTAGACCAAAGTTTAGTCCCACCTCGCTCCATGAACAAAATTTTTACCACCTTAAATATGGTGCTTCTCAAACCATCACAACCATTTGGTCTTCATTGAACTCTGTGTGTAGGATCTATGGCCGCAATAGGAGTCTTCGCCTGTTCTTAAATCAGGGAAGATTCCTATTGAAAATTTAGATTCTACACAAAAGGATCATTGATGACCAATGTATTTTTGATTTTTGTTTACATTCTTAGCCTTATCAGTAGCGCCTTTCTTCAGAAAGCGCTACTACTAAATCAGAGCGATGGCGCTTTTCGTGAAGCGCCATCACATAGATGTTAGCAGTAGCGCTTTTTAGAGACAAGCGCTACCACTAAGGGCCCTTATCAAAATTATTGCACACGGTTGGTGAGGGAGTCCTGGACTAGTGGGTGTCGGGACAGCCGGACTATCATCGTCAGCCGGACTCCAAGACTATGAAGATACAAGATTGAAGACTTCGTCCCGTGTCCGGATGGGACTTTCCTTGGCGTGGAAGGCAAGCTTGGCGATACGGATATGTAGATCTCCTACCATTGTAACCGACTCTGTGTAACCCTAGCCCTCCCCGGTGTCTATATAAACTGGAGGGTTTTAGTCCGTAGGACACAACAACCATTACAACAATCATACCATAGGCTAGCTTCTAGGGTTTAGCCTCCTTGATCTCGTGGTAGATCCATTCTTGTACTACCCATATCATCAATATCAATCAAGCAGAGTAGGGTTTTACCTCCATCGAGAGGGCCCAAACACAGGTAAAAACATTGTGTCCCTTGTCTCCTGTTACCATCCGCCTAGACGCACAGTTCGGGACCCCTACCCGAGATCCGCCGGTTTTGACACCGACATTGGTGCTTTCATTGAGAGTTCCTCTGTGCCGTCACCGATAGGAAGGATGCCTCTTCCCGTCTTCAAGGACGGTATCTTCGCCAAAGGAGCCTTGGCCGCCGACCAAACTATCCGGCTAGGTGGTTTTCTCATGACCGCCTGTTCGGCCACCGCTTCGACAATGACCTCTCAGGTCGTCAAAAGCAATCTTCACGTCAGCTCGGAATTCGCCGAGCGGCTGGATCCAATAGAGCTCTTGTCCGTAAACGAGCTCTTGGATCGCATCGCCGCCCTGGGAGTCGCTACAGACTACAATCAGATTGGGCTTAAAACCGATCTGAGAGAGATTAACTCTCCCCATGTTACCCACCACGTTGCAGTGGTAGAGGAACAACGCGGCGACTCTTCTCCTATATTGAAAACTAGTCATGTCCGGGCTCCCGAACCCTCCATGCCGGATTCCCGCGGAGGGGCAGACTTCGATCAAGCACTGAACCTAAAGTCAGGCATCGGACCGGACTCGTTGGACAACGTTCCACGTTCCAAGCTTCCGAATTCAGGAACTTCTCGGCCCTTGAGCCTTGGGATGGGTAGGGCTCCGGACTCAATTCCACCCACCCACCCAGACATATGCAATCTATCTCTAATACGGCAAGAGCCTACTGAAACAGTACATCATTACTGGGCCAGATTCCTCCTGGTTATGGACAGGATAAAGGACTGCCGAGAGGAAAACACAATCTCAATTTTTTGCAATAATTGCACGGACGAGGGAATCTTGAACACCGTCAACCGTCGTGAAATCACACGCTTCGCCGACCTGGCATCCACAGTACGAAAGTACTGTGCGGTGAAAGTTTCCGGAAAACCGAAAATAAGTTTTGGGACAATCCGGCCCCGAATACAACCCTAGTCTGCAACAAAAGGGTGCATCACAATCAGGCACCAGTTACAAAAACCAAAAAGCAAAGACCCCATAAAGGGCACGGAACCGTACTGGAGGGATGGCTTAACGGACCCTGTAAAATTCACAGTACAGAGAGCGCCACCCCGACACATAGCCTTCGAGCATGTTGGATATTACGGCAGGTGGCCAAAAGTGGCGAGGAGCTTCTAGCCCCGGAAAACCACTCCAACAATATTGGTACGGTATCAACAGTCTTTGAAACTTTCGCATCAAACAATATGCGGAAACGAACAATCCGCAGCCTCGTCGAAGTCTACCAAGTAGCAACAACACATCCTTGGAGCGACACGGCCATCACCTTCAACGCTAGCGACGAACCTAAATTCCGAACAGCCCGAGCACCAGCCGCATTGGTCCTTAGCCCAATAGTGGACGACTTTCGACTCACCAAGGTACTCATGGATGGCGGCAGCGGATTAAACCTCATTTACGAGGAAACTCTTCAAAAAATGGAAATAGACTGGAGCCGCATTGAGCGAAGCAGCACAACCTTCAAAGGAATAATCCCTAGCCGGGAAGTGCGCTGCACCAGAAAAATCACACTTGATGTGGTGTTCGGCTCGCCGGACAATTACAGGTCCGAAGAAGTCACGTCCCAAGTGGCCCCGTTCAGCAGCGGATATCACGCTATATTAGGACGAGAGGCATTCACAATTTTTCAGGCCGTACCCCATTACGGGTACATGAAGCTCAAAATGCCTGGGCCCGGCGGAATAATCACTCTCGTTAGTGATCCGGACATAGCACTCCACACCGAAAACAAGACAGCCACATTAGCCCTGGAGGCACTATCCGAAGCCCTAGCGGCAGAAGAACTCACCGCGCTGCGCTCTACGGTGAATAGGGACGACGTGATACTCGATAAGAGATCCAAGTCCACCTCCTTTAAACCAGCGGACGAAATAGTAAAATTCCAGGTCCATCCAACGGACCCGACAAAGACGGCCTCCATTGGGGCACAGTTGAACCCTGATGTAGACGCCGCACTGCGAGAATTCCTTCGGGAAAATTGGGACATTTTCGCCTGGCACCCTTCAGATATGCCGGGAATCCCACGCAGATTGGCAGAGCATAGCCTAAATATCCTAAAAGGGTTCAAGCCGGTCAAACAGGCTCTTCGACGATTTTCTGAACCCAAAAGACAGGCAATGGGAGAAGAACTAGCCAAACTATTGGAAGCCGGATTCATCAGAGACATCAAACATCCGGATTGGCTAGCAAACCTGGTAATGGTACCAAAGAAGGACAAATCCTGGTGCCTATGTATCGATTTTAAAGACCTCAACAAGGCCTGCCCAAAGGATCCCTTCCCCCTCCCCCGGATCGACCAAATAATCGATGCTACCGCATGGCACGATTCATTGTGCTTCCTAGACGCATACTCCGGCTACCATCAAATCAAAATGGCGGAAGCGGACCAAGCCGCAACGGCATTCATTACTCCATATGGACCACTCTGCTTCAACACGATGCCATTCGGACTTAAAAACGCCGGCGCAACATATCAGCGCATGATTCAGACATGTCTGGCTACCCAGATCGGCAAAACAGTAGAGGCATACGTAGACGACGTAGTCGTCAAAACCAAGCACGTCGAAACTCTAGTAGACGATTTGAGGCTCACATTCGACAATCTCCGAGCATATGACATCAAGCTGAATCCGGGAAAATGCGTTTTCAGCATACCAGCCGGAAAGCTCCTAGGCTTCATTGTATCCGGTAGAGGAATTGAAGCAAACCCAGCCAAGATCCGAGCTCTGTCACAGCTGGATATTCCAAAAGACCTCAAACAGATCCAAAAATTGACTGGACGCGTGGCGGCTCTAAGCTGCTTCATCTCCCGTTTGGGAGAAAAGGCATTGCCCCTCTATCGCCTCCTCAGACGCACCGAACACTTCGAGTGGACGGATGCTGCCACTGCCGGACTCGAAGAAATAAAAGCCATATTGGCAACAAATCCGGTACTGGCTGCGCCTAACCTGGGCGAACCAATGTTGTTATACATCGCGGCAACACATCAAGTTGTAAGCGCAGACTCGTCAGAGAACGAGAGACGTAAGGGCATAAATTCCTCTTCAAAACCAGTGTACTACGATCCACTGTTTTAACTCCCTGCAAGTCCTGTTACCCCGCTTATCAAAGATAGTGTATGCGGTGTTCATGGCATCCCGAAGCTCCGACACTACTTTCAAAAGTGTTTGATAGCAGTGGCCTCTGAAGTACCCCTAAATGACATTATAAACAACCGCGACGCGATGGGCAGGATTGCAAAATGGGCCATTGAGCTCTTACCATTCGATATAACTTACAAACCTCGGCGAGCTATAAAGTCGCAAGTTTTGGCTGACTTCGTCGCTGAGTGGACTGAAGCCAAACTCCCTAAAGAGTACGGCGCATACTCCAATTGGATTATGCACTTCGACGGCTCCAAAATGTTGGCCGGATTGGGGGCTGGCGTCATATTGACGTCCCCAACCGGGGACACAGTCCAATACGTACTTCAGATAATGTACACGTACTCCAACAATGCAGCCGAGTACGAGGCCCTCTTACATGGCCTCCGGATGGCAATCTCCATGGGCATTCAACGCCTAGAGGTGCGCGGGGACTCAAACCTTGCAATATCCCAAGTAAATGGAGACTTTGACGCCAAGGATCCGAAAATGGCAGCCTATCGTAACGCTGTCCTTAAAATGTCAACTCGGTTCGTAGGACTTGAATTCCACCACGTAGCCAGGGATAATAACCAAGCGGCCGACGTATTGGCATGCATCGGCGCAAAACGTGACGCTATCCCTCCAAACATCTTCCTAGAACGGCTGTTTAAGCCATCCGTACTGTGGGAAGAGGAGTCCGGAAACAACAAACTGGAAGCAGCCACACCAACCGACAAAGAGCAATCTGACATAATCAGCGATTCAGCCGATGAAATAACACCTTAAGCCCACGATATAATGGCAGTAATCGCCCCGTGGACAGAGCCATTCCTAGCCTACTTGCTTAGGCAGGAACTTCCCGAAGACCAAAATGAGGCCCGCTGCATAGTTCGGCGATCCAAATCCTACAAGGTCCATGAGGGAGAACTCTATAAGAAAAGCACAACCGGAGTCCTTCAAAGGTGTATCTCCGAAGAAGAAGGGCGAAACCTTCTGGCTGAAATTCATGCCGGACTAGGCGGACACCACGCCGCAGCTCGGGCCCTTGTAGGAAAGGCATTCCGACAGATTTTATTGGCCGACGGCCCGGCAGATGCTCAGACTTAGTCCAAAGATGCGTCGGTTGTCGCTCTTCGCTAATCGAGCTATATGCCACCCACCGCCTCAAAACTATACCCATTACCGCCGTCATGTCCGGGGCTTGACATGGTTGGACCCCTTAAAGGGGGAACCCACAAGCAAAGATACCTATTGGTCATGGTGGATAAATTCACCAAATGGATAGAGGCCAAGCCAGTTAAAACGGCAGAGTCCGGACCAGTGATAGACTTCATATCCGGGGTAGTACACCGTTATGGTGTCCCCCACAGCATCATCACCGATAACGGCACGAACTTCACGGCTGACGAGGTTAAATCATGGTGCAAAAATATGGGCATCAAGCTCGACTACGCTTCAGTCTATCATCCTCAAACCAATGGTCAAGTGGAACGAGCAAATGGTCTAATAATGAGCGGCATCAAACCCAGACTAGTGCGGTCCCTTATGAAATCTGACACGCACTGGGTAGAGGAGCTCGACTCCGTACTCTAGGGGCTGCGGACAACGCCCAACCGTACTACCGGATTCACACCATTTTTTATGGTATACGGCGCAGAAGCAGTTCTGCCCTGCGACATCATTCATGACTCACCTCGAGTGTGCATGTACGAAGAAAGAGAAGCCAAACTAGATCGGCAGGACAGCTTCGACGCATTGGAGGAAGAACGCGACGTCGCCAAGGCTCGTTCCGCATTCTATCAGCAGCAGGCTCGACGATATCAAAGCAGAGAACTACGGGCCAAGACATACAATGTTGGCGAACTAGTTCTACGCCTGCCAGACAAGAAAAGGGACAAGGTTAAGCCCAAATGGGAAGGCTCCTTCATTATCGATCAAGTCTTGACCGACGGAGCGTACCGTCTACGAAATGCGTCGCACAGCCGACTCGAGCCGAACCCACGGAACGCAGCCCGCCTCCGAAGATTCTACGCCTAGCGCCGGACTAAGAGTTCGTCCCCTTCCCCCGTCCAAAGTTTTATACTTCAGCTGTCTTTTGTTTCTCTTTTTTCTCCCTCACCCCTATTCATCAAAGCCTTAAAAAGCTTACTTGCGCATTGTTCGCACACACTTGACGTGCCATCCGCACTCATTATACCTGGGGGCTTCTTTACCAGAAGCTTAATTATAAGGGCTTCATGCCCAGCACATGTGTCAAACTTCCAAATGTACCTTTTATTCACCACTATATGCATCGATATGACTTAAGTTTTGGCCAAGCTGGGTTGCCTGGCTCCTGTGCTTACCCCTACGTTCCCGATTGTTCGGCTAGGAGGTAAAGGGAGCACCTCTGCAATTATTCTCGCCGAGTCACCGGATGTGTACCTCGGTGGGTGAAGCCGAAAGCTAGCGTTCTTAAGGGAATATTCGGTCGGTGACTTGAAAGATGATTTTTACCTACTTATTTATTTGCCCCAGATGTTTTTCTCTCTTTTCAAGTCCGACATGCACTTTAGGGCATGCCTCGAGAAAGGAACCCTTAACGGAACTATTCTCCTGGAAGATGTTTCTTACTAACCATGTAATATAACATAACTAGTTGGGCACCTGTCGATAAAGCACTAATGACCCCTACGCTTTGGTCTCCATGCATGCCCGGTTGTTTTTTAACCGAATGTATTCAGACACACTCCGGACTCTAGGGTCCCGAGGTTGAAGCGAAAAGGTCGGCAAAGACAAACGATCTACAATCCGGCTAGAAGGCATTTTACATGTCATTTTAAAATACATTGTCAAATCGATTGACTGTATTCCTCCTCAATCCCGTCTAACAGGCTGTCTAATTTACAGTCCCATTGGGAAAATTTAGCGGCCAACTCTACTTGGCCATATACTAAACTCACAGGGATCTCCTTCCCATCGAGCCCCACTGGTCCGACCTCGGCCATGTGGTTGGGATCCGCCTTCTTGTACCGCGTCTTCACCATGGCCCAGGCCTCCCTGACACCTTGGCGGCAGGCCAAAATCTTCCACAAATGGAAGCGCTGCCTCACTCCCTGAAGCTTCTCCACAAGCTCCCCAAGGCCCTCGGGTAGGGAGAGGGTTGGCCATAAAGCCTGGACGATGCCGCTCATCACCTGCCGAAATTGTTCGAGCAGTTGCAACAGCTCGGGAAGTTGATCACCCGTTGATACGGGCATCTCCTCCATGAGGCGACACTGTGAGTATACCTCTGACATATATTTTGTCAATTGGCTTCCTCGCCGAACTCTTCTTTTCAAAGGAGTTCATTCAAGCACTTACTATAGATGCCGCGACGAAGCCGCTGATTCTCCTTAACGGAGCCAGACAGCTCGGCCCGAACACCTTTCAGCTCTTCTCGAAGCTGGGCGTGGGCATCCTGGAGCTTGTTCCTTTCATGCTGCACCTTATTCAGCACCCTCTCGCCGCCTTGGTGGCGCAGAGTTCTTACTGTCCGGATCTTGTCCGGGAGCACCTGCAATGTCATTATTAGACTTGCGCGCACGCCGCACACCACTTATCTTTTTAAAATAATGTGTTACCAGGAGGGGCCTCGGTGTTTCCTACTGCGGCAGCAAGTGCGGCCTCAAGTTGGGCCTTACACTCTTGCAGCTCCTGAGACAGTTGGGTATTCTTCTTTGTAAGATCCTGCATGTCAAATGATCCTTAAATCAGTTAATATAACTACTTTAAGTCTCGGGGGCTACTGGCATATACAACTATTAAAACCTCTTACCCGTATGTCTTTTACATACTGCTTTGTGGCTCTGGTTAAACCATCTTGAGCAGCACGGAGGTGCGCGTCCCCCGCGTTAAAGGCGTTCAACGCCTCAGGGGAGAAGCATGCGTCACGAAAAACTGTCCGGCGGCGCCTGTGGTTCATGGCGCTTTCCACCTCAGATTTGGTGGCGGACAGTCTGTCGGCATCCTCCGTTGGAGGAGTATCCGGCTCGCGCCTTGCACTCGCCTCCCCCTCCAGACCAGGCACTGGAGCTTGGCTGGTAGAGGCTAGGTTGGCAACCTCTTCGCCCGCAGTCCGGCGGGCGCTTTTTCTCCTACAAAAGTCATGAGCACTCAAACGCTTCCTAGGAACGTCGCTCTGAATAAACGAACTATGAGCTGTACCTTTGCGGCGAAGTTTCAATCCGCGCCGCGCTCCTCTTCCGCCTACTGGGCCAGACTGACCCTTGTTGGTCAGCCGCCGTGGACTCGGCTTCCCGCCTTGAAGGCGCCTCCTGCAGAACATCATCGTATACGGTGGTCAGAAATGAGCAAGGAAGAAATAATGGTGTCCGGACTTCGGTCGCGATCACCTAGGAAGCCGGATATAGTCCGGGGTAGTCAGCCGTAATGGCGACTAAAGCGTTATCCACGCTTAGCTGGTGGAACACCCCGTCGATTAGCTCCACCTTGATGTCCGGGTCCTCTTCGGAGGCCGGATCCTAGGATCCCTCTGGATCCTCGGGTTGCGGAGCTGGACTAAGCATGCCCTCCACTACCCGACGCAGCTCCTGCGTCGAAAGCATAATATAAGAAACTTAAACTTTGAAAACATGGGTCGGGCATACAAAGTATTCGCTTACCCAATGCCGAGGGTTATTCACGGAGAACCCATTCAACGGGATCGTCTGGAGGAAATCCTCCTTCTCCCCCTTGTACAGGCCGGACAGGATCTTCGGCCGATCCCGGCCCTTTGCGGCCATGACGGGTGGCATCGTCCTCCCGTTGAAATCCCACATAGGGTGGCCCCTGTATTGTAGTGGCTGCACCCCTCGCATAATGCATGTTGCCATGACTCTAATCATGGTTAACCCGGAATGGGCCAGTAACCTAATCCGGCCCATCAAATAATGGACGCTCTTGTCTTCCTCCAGCTGGGGGCTCTGTGGGCGCCAGCTAAGGCGTTTCTTCAGAGGAGCATTACTGAACTCTGGGAGGCCGATCCGAACAGGGTCCGGCAGCGGAGCATCTTCTATGTAAAACCATTCTGAAGGCCAGTCTTCGGACGCCTTCTTAGGGGTTCCGGATGGATATCCGGTCTCGGCGATGCGCCGTATTTCGGCACCGCCCACTTGATATATAGACCCCTCGTGAGAGCGGGGCACAAGGCAGAACAACCTCTTCCACAGCGCGAAATGGGGCTCGACGCCCAGAAACAGCTCACAAAGAGCTACGTAACCCGCGATATGCAGGATAGAGGCGGGCATGAGGTGATGGAGCTGGAGTCCATAGAACTCTAGGAGCCCGCGGAGGAACGGATGTATGGGAAATCCGAGCCCCCTTATCAGATAGGGGACAAAGCATTCCCGCTCCCCTTTGTTGGGATTTGGGGTAGCCTTCGCTTGCTTCCCACCTTTGTAGGTGGCCAGCCCGGCTCGAACCGGAACCATGAAGGCCGGAGGGAGATATCCCTCCGCTTGAAGCGTCACCAGCTCGTTGTGTGGGACAGAACATCTCCTCCAATCTCCTGGCAGAGGGCTGGGAGCACGAGAAGAGGAGCCGCGGCGACGGTCCATGATGGAATGGATTTTTTAGTCAGAAGCGCTCCGATGAGTACTCGCAGAAGGAAGATGGTGTGATTTGGATCTGGATTCTTGCCTCTCTTATAGGCAAGTTATTTGCGCAGCTAGGGGGTAAAACATAAAAGATACCCTGGCTTTTCGCATTCGTGCGACGCGTGGAAGAAGGCCATTATTGGGCGTGGAAGCCAAGAAGCGCGACATTGATAAGGAAGCCCGACACTATTCGGTAGGTACATGGAACTTAAAGGAGAACCAGCCTTGCAACACCGAAGACTATGTATGTGCTGGACTTATCGTCATTGAAGCCTGGTTCGGGGGCTACTGAGGGAGTCCTGGACTAGGGGGTGTCCGGACAGCCGGACTATCATCGTCGGCCGGACTCCAAGACTATGAAGATACAAGATTGAAGACTTCGTCCCGTGTCTGGATGGGACTTTCCTTGGCGTGGAAGGCAAGCTTGGCGATACGGATATGTAGATCTCCTACCATTGTAACCGACTCTGTGTAACCCTAGCCCTCCCCAGTGTCTATATAAACCGGAGGGTTTTAGTCCGTAGGACACAACAACCATTACAACAATCATACCATAGGCTAGCTTCTAGGGTTTAGCCTCCTTGATCTCGTGGTAGATCCATTTTTGTACTACCCATATCATCAATATCAATCAAGCAGGAGTAGGGTTTTACCTCCATCGAGAGGGCCCGAACCTGGGTAAAAACATTGTGTCCCTTGTCTCCTGTTACCATCCGCCTAGACGCACAATTCGGGACCCCCTACCCGAGATCCGCCGGTTTTGACACCGACAGTTGGTTTCTTCCACCGTGTGCCCTGTAGAGCGCAGAATTAATTATTGCACTCGAGTGTCCATCATCACCCTTCTGTGTAACTTTGACCTCATCACCCACGGGTAAACTTATGACCGAAGTCATTCCACACACTTCGTTTTTACAAAGCTTTTTGCCAATAAACGCCCATGATTTGTCCCTCTTCTAGCCGACGCGTGGCCAAACTAGTCGAGCGGGAAGCTTGCACGGTAAACTATGAGGTAGCGCGGGAACAGGCTCACCGACGATACATTTGGCACCTCTTCGAGCCCACGCGTGGTCAAACAAAACGCGTGCGGTGCGGTGTTGTCAAGCGTGCACTGGAATCCTCCGCTATGAACGTCGTGACAAGACGTGACGCTTACAGGCCGGCTGGCCCCCATTTGTTACAGCGGCCATTTAACCCTTGTGTCTCTTCAACCTTTCGATCGTGCCCCACCATTGCAAGAAGCACACCTACCACGACAAATTCTTAGAGGGTATGCTGCGCGGCTCCAATGGCTCTCCGAGTGGCTGCCGACGACGAGCAACAGTTCACCATGCATGCCGTGGTGGACACCCACCGAAGGTTCATGGAGTCTCGGTGGTGTACACCAACAACCCGGTCTGGGTGGAGCACTCCATCCACATCATGGAGTTCTTCCTTGCCAAGGAGAAGTACATGGTGGTTGGGTTCGACCTCGAGTACACCCGCGCTCGTGCCGGGTCTCGTCTCGAGGTCGTCCTCGCCCAGATGTGTGTGCGCAACCACGTCCTCATCTACCACTACTGCCTAGCCACATGGCCTTGCGAGCGTTTCTCCAGGTTTGTCAACAGCCCCCACTACATGTTTGCTATGGTGGACATCACCAACGATGTCAAGGTGCTCAAGAATTCGGGCATCGCCTGCCAGAATCTTGTCGACATCCAGGGCCAATACAAGATCTGGGGTAGCAAGGAGCATGAGAAGGACTCACTGGTTCACCTCGCCGAGGCCATCATCGACCCCTACTACAGAGACATGAAGGATTCCTGTAACAAGGACAAGCGTGCCTAGCACTCGGCCTGGATGGAGAAACTCGACAAAGCTCACGTTGTGTACGTGGCCAAGGAGGTGTACACGAGCTACAACATGTACAGGCGGATCGTTGACATGAGGAAGTGCCTCCTTTCCCAAAATGTCCAGGGATCCAGCTGGAAGCAGAGCAATGGCAAGAGTCATCACAACAAGAAGTAGATGATTAGATCCTCGTTTATCCTAGTTTAGTATGCATGTAATTGCTTGCTTTGGTGTGTGAAAATGTTAATCCCTCTGTAAAGAGCGTTTACATAACTAAAATAGTGATCTAAACGCTCTTATATTTCTTTATGGAGGGAGTATGTGTGTAAACACTTGTGTAATTGTATGCTTAATTTGGCTATGCAATGCTGTCTTTTTAAGTATATGTGTTGATGCTCTGTACACAGAGAAAATCACATCACACATGGACTAAACAATGGAACCCATCGGTGATGATTTCATCAATCACTGACAATTGTATACCGGCAATCGTTTTCTCACAACACACACGGCTTGTTAACAGGAATCGTCTGTGTTGTTATCGGTCTTCTCACACATTCCCGATTACAGACTTGTTTGCCGCGTATCACACACATCTTGTTAAGTTGAACCGTTTCTGTTCTCTTGGCTCAACGCAAACAGTTCATCCGAGTGAACTGTATGCCATATATCGCACACACCTTCATCTGGTTACCCGTTTCTGTTATTCCGCCTCATCACAAACAGTTCATCTGAGTGAGCCGTATGTTCTACATCTCACACGCCTTCATCTGGCAACTCGTTTCTTTTGTTCCTCCTCATCGCAAACAGTTAATTGAACTGAACCGTATGCCCTGCATCACACACGCAACCCCGTGTTTGATGCATCCATCATCGCAAATGTTTTGCACCTTTTTTGATAGTTTTTTACACCACCATTTGCGATTATTGCATCGCACATAGTTTAATCGAAGGGTCTATGATCGTAGTGCCGCGTTAGCAGCATCCTGCAGTAGTGATAGTTTCTTTCGTAGTTTCATTTTCTTCTTCTTGAGTCATAGGAACCATCGAACTGTTATGTGGGGTCCAAGTGAACAAAGTTAGAAAACTGAAGTGATGCTCAACTCAAATCCTATGTCTTCGAGTGAAGACAATGAGAGTAAATCTTATCCAGAGTTGGATGAGTCAGCTTTGCTTGTAGCCCAAGTCAAGCTGCCGCGTGTGTCTGAAATCAGACCGTTGGACACGTGTCGGTTCCTTAGTGACCCAGGGTCATTTCGGACATATCATGTCAGGTTGCCTCCTGGCTGTAAATAGCCCACCCCTACACCATAAATTGGTTGGCTGCTCAGAGTTAGTGCACGTCTTTTGTCACTTGAGAGCAACCCACCTCTGAAGCCTTTGAGAGAGAGAATTCAAGAAAAAGCCCTAAACAGCCAGAGCCAAAGAGTGTTAGGCATCACTAAAGTCTTTCTGTCCGCGTGATCTAAAGACTTATTACACTTGAGGACTGTGTATCCTCCAACAGGTTAGGCATCATGTTGTGAGGATCCAAGAGACATTGTGGATCGCCGGTGAACGGGCTCTGTGAAGGTTTGGAAGTCTACCTTGAAGACTTACCTGGGTGATTGGGCGAGGACCAAGTGTCCTTAGCTCAAGGGGAATAAGGTGAAGACGTGGTCTTCTGAGTTCAATCTCAACCTCCCTAACTAGACGTACAGTTGTCACCGCAACTAGAACTGGTCTACCAAATCCCTGTCTTCACCAAGCAACTGGTTCTATCCCCTATCTCCTTTACATTTTAGTTTGTCTTCGTGAAGTCATTGCTTGCTTGCCTGGTCTATTTGACTTCATTGTGTGAAGACTTTCATGTGTTTGGCTTCATATTGTCTTCCCATTCCGATTTGTTCTACCTAGCTGCTATTAGTCTTCGTGCTTTCATTATACTATTTACTTGACTATGGTCTGTCTAGTGTAGCTTATCTTCCGCTGCATATCGTATATGTGTTGTTTGGTTGTTTGTCTTTGAAGATCTTGTATCTTTTGAAGACTTCCATAAAAATCTCCTATTCACCCCCCCTTAGTCGATAACTAGCACTTTCAGATCCGAATATATTCGAGAACATTCATTTATTTGGACAAGCCTGAGGAAAAAATGATGTCGAATCTTTAACAAGACATCATTATCGTGGAAAGTCAAGGATTCTCCATGAGAAGCAGGAAAAAATATCTATAGTACAAGTATGGAGAGCACGCAGGGTGAAGATCATCAAGACTCAAGAAATTTTAAGATCAACTAGTCCTACCTAGTAAGTCCCACCTAGTTCTACATGGCAAATTTTCAAAGTCAATTAACGAAATTCAAAGAAACAAGTCATGGTCAAAAGTCAAAAAAAAGAGGAAACTAAAAGGAGAAGGAAAATTATAAGGCTCGAGACAATGAAGCTCATTAGGAGGGATATATGGCCTAGTCCACCATGGACCATGCACCGCCCTCTTCTTCCCTAGTCCATCATGGACTATTGGATCAAGATAACCTCAACCAACCTTTCCACCTACCACCTCGAGGGTGCCCTTAAGAATTACTCTCATTCAGCCTCACATAAATGAAAGCAAGGAGGCGACACTAGAACTTCAAGACGCGTTCAAGAAGTCTAGGGTCATGTGATTGAAATCAGCATCGCGGAAGAAAAGTTTGGAGCTGGCCTCGAGGAGTCATGTACGACTTAGTCATGCATAGAACCACCCTCGAAAACCTCTTAACATAGGATTAAGGCAAGCTCCAACGAGGCAGCCAAACTATTAGAAATACATCAGAGTGTAATTTTGCCAATCACGCGATGACCTTAACAATAAGACCATCATTCACCCAAAAGTCTGAAATTGGTAGCTAAGGGCGGACAATATATTTGAACACAAGAAGCTAAATGAACCACCACCAAGCCAAAGGTAATAGCACTTATTGGTTATCAAAAAACAAACATGACATAAAAGGTTATTAGAAACTACATAAGTAGAATATAGGATTATATCAATGTAAATGGACATCTCAAATAGCAACATGACATAAAAGGTTATTAGAAACTTCACAAGCCACTTGGTATTTGTTTCATGGAGCATTTGTACCAAAATCTTGTTATCATTAGAATTCCTCTCTCTCTCTCTCTCATGAGTGTGCACTACTAGGAAAAGGGCTATAGATAATATGGAAACTAATGGCACACCACACATGTGGTGCGCCACTACTATATAGCAGTGGCGCACCATGTGTTGGTACGTCATTAGTGTCCATCACACTAATGGCGCACCACACCCACGGTGCGCCACTATTAACAAACTTTTTTTATTTTTCCGAAACTAGTAATGGCGCACCAGGGCACAGTGCGCCATTACTAGTTTTAACTAGTAATGGCGCACACCACACCCCGTGCGCCACTACTATCATTTTTTTATATTTTTTTTGCAAAACTAGTAATGGCGCACCAGTGTATAGTGCGCCATTACTAGTTTAAACTAGTAATGGCGCACCACATACACGGTGCACCACTACTAACATTTACTTTTTTTTGCAAAACTAGTAATGGAGCACCACCTAACTGGTGCACCATTAGTAACCAGGGTTACTAATGGCGCATTGATAGGTGGTGCGCCATTAGTAACCTGAGACCAGCTAGATATTTTGGACATTCACCTACCACACTCACTTTCCCCACTTCATTCTCTCCACCTCCTCCTCCAAGCTTGTCTCGGCTGCCTCCTCCTCCTCCTCACCTCATTTGCACCATAGATTCATCCAAATTAAGTGGTTAAATTACCTTTTTTTGATAGGTAAGTAAGGGGAAAGCTTTCTTTATGTTGTAGATCTACTTTTTTTCTCCCTTCAACAACGTGCACATGCACTTTTTATGGTCTAGCTAGATCTATGTATGTTTGTGGTGTTGCATATGTTTGTGGTGCTGCATATATGTTTGTGTTTGCAGGTACCGGTATTTGAAATGCGATAGTTGCCAATATTTTGCCGGAATGTTGATTCATTTCCGTTTTGGCGAGAATTTGGCACTATGCATTCTTTTTGGTCCTATTTTTAGGCAAAGTCATGCCAAATTTTTTCTTGGTTCTAAAATATCGTTTTGCTCTACCCCGCAGGCGACCATGGTCCGCACGATGACCGAAGGCATCGTGAATAGGTTTTTGAGCTCCGCAAAGGCCGAGATGCTTCAAAAGAACGAGACAGAGATAAGATGTCCGTGTCGAAGATGCAAGCTGAGGAGCCTTATGGACCCGGATTCCGTACAGGTACGGGACCACCTGCTCTTGCGTTGTTTCATGGATGGCTATCGGTGGCAAGGTGATGAAGATGATTATGAAGTAATCCATGGGGCGCAGGCAAGAAATGAGGAAGGGCAGCAAGACAACCGCGGCGAGGGCGGGCGAGAAGACGAAGAATCTCCAGAAGGGCATGATCATGTAGACGATGACGGACATGATGATGAGGAAGATGTCGGAGCAGACGAAGGGCATGATTATGAAGATGAAGATGCCGGAGCAGACGAAGATGGACCATCGATGGGCTGGGTGACGGACCCTCATATTCAAGAGTTGCTTCTCAAGCAGACGGATAACGCAAGAGCTGCCGCCCGAGAGAAAGCCAAGCTGGATCAACTGGAGATAGACGCGGTTACTCCATTGTATGAAGGATGCAGGCCCGAGGATATCCGCCTGAAAGTAACGCTCATGGCTCTGGAGATGAAGGTAAAACACAAAATGACCGACACATGCTTCGACGAGAACATGTCATTCTGGCACGAGCGTCTTCACAAGGGGAACAAGTGCCCGACCAGTTTCGAGGAGGCGAAGAAAATTGTGTGTCCTCTAGATTTACCGCACGTGAAATACCATGTGTGCATGAACAATTGCATCATTTATTGGGACGAGCACGCGGAGTCTACCATATGTCCCGTGTGTGGCGTCACTCGATACAAGAAGAGGAAGAAAGCTCCTCAAAAAGTGGTGTGGTACTTTCCGATCACTCCTTGTCTGCAGCGGTATTTTGCGGACCCTAAGCTAGCAAAGCTCCTGCATTGGCACGCGGATAGGGAGGATAAGAAACAAGTAGATGACGCAAATGATCCGGAGATAAATAAAGAAGACAAGATGCTGAGTCACCCTAAGGATGCGAGCCAGTGGCAAGCGTTGAACTTCGAACACCCAGAATTTGGGAGCGATCCAAGGAACATCATGCTGGGCGGGAGCACCAATGGAGTCAATCCGTTTGGCAGCCAGAGAAGCACACATAGCACCTGGCATGTGTTTTTGTGGATGTACAACCTTCCCCCCTGGTTCTGCATGAAGAGGAAGTACATTCACATGAGTATGCTAATTGAAGGGCCGAAACAACCAGGGAACGACATCAATTTGTATCTGGGGCTGCTGAAAGAGGAGCTAGACACACTGTGGAAAATGCCAGCCAATATGTGGGACGCCGCAGAGAAAGAATATTTCCCTATGAGAGCCGCACTGCTCACGACGGTGCACGACTATCTCGGTTACGGATATGTCGCGGGGCAGGTGGTCCACGGATTTTCTGGATGCGTCAAGTGCATGGATGACACAATGTATCACCAGCTAGATAGAGAACCCGGGTCTTCGAAAACCGTGTTCATGGTACATCGAAGGTGGCTTCGCGATGATGACTCACGAAGAAAACGCAAGGATCTGTTCGATGGTGAAACCGAACCCCGAAGACGCCCGCATACAAGGAGCGGCGAGGAAATAGACGAGCTGTTGAAAAATTGGAAAAATTGCCTGATGACCCACAAGTATAGGGGATCTATCGTAGTCCTTTCGATAAGTAAGAGTGTTGAACCCAACGAGGAGCAGAAGGAAATGATAAGCGGTTTTCAGTAAGGTTTTCTCTGCAAGCACTGAAATTGTAGGTGATAGATAGTTTTGTGATAAGATAAATAGTAACAAGCAAAAAGTAAATAAAGTAAATAAAGTGCAGCAAGGTGGCCCAATCCTTTATATAGCAAAGGATAAGCCTCGACAAATTCTAATAATGAAGAAGGAGCTCCCGAGGACACATTAGGAATTATCGTCAAGCTAGTTTTCATCACGTTCGCAAGATTCGCGTTCGGTACATTGATAATTTGATATGTGGGTGGACCGGCACTTGGGTACTGCCCTAACTTGTACAAGCATCCCACTTATGATTAACCCCTATTGCAAGCATCCGCAACTACAAAAAGGAGTATTAAGGTAAACCTAACCACAACATTAAACATATGGGTCCATATCAACCCCTAACGAAGCAACGCATAAACTAGGGTTTAAGCTTCTGTCACTCTAGCAACCCATCATCTACTTATTACTTCCCTATGCCTTCTTCTGGGCCCAAATAATGGTGAAGTGTCATGTAGTCGACATTCACATAACACCACTAGAGGAAAGACAACATACATCTCATCAAAATATCGAACGAATACCAAATTCACATGACTACTAATAGCAAGACTTCACACATGTCCTCAGGAACAAACGTAACTACTCACAAAGCATATTCATGTTCATAATAAGAGGAGTAATAATATGCATAAAGGATCTGAACATATGATCTTCCACCAAGTAAACCAATTAGTATCAACTACAAGGAGTAATCAACACTACTAGCAACCCACAGGTACCAATTTGTGGTTTTGATACAAGATTGGATACAAGAGATGAAATAGGGTTTCGAGAGGAGATGGTGCTGGTGAAGATGTTGATGGATATTGACCCCCTCTCGATGAGAGGATCGTTGGTGATGACGTTGGTGATGATTTCCCCCTCCCGGAGGGAAGTGTCCCCGGTAGAACAGCTCCGCCAGAGCCCTAGATTGATTCCACCAAGGTTCCGCTTCGTGGCAGCAGAGTTTCGTCCCCTAAGCTTTCCCATGATTTTTCCTAGGGTAAAAGTGATGATATAGCAGAAGATGGACGCCGGAGGCCCACCAGGGGGCCCAGGAGATAGGAGGTCGCGCCCTACAGGGGGGCGCGCCCCTGTCTCCTGGACAGGGTGTGGGCCCCCTGGCCTATTTCTTTCGCTCATAAATTCTTATTAAATCCAAAAAGTTGTTTCGTGGAGTTTCAGGACTTTTGGAGTTGTGCAGAATAGGTTTCCAACATTAGCTCCTTTTCCAACGAATTCCAAATTGCCGCATTCCCCTCTTCATGGTAAACCTTGTAAAATAAGAGAATAGCCATAAGTATTGAGATATAATGTGTAATAACATCCCATAATGCAATAAATATTGATATAAAAGCATGATGCAAAATGGACGTATCAACTCCCCCAAGCTTAGACCTCGCTTGTCCTCAAGCGAAAGCCGAAATCGAAAAATATGTCAACATGTTTAGAGATAGAGGTATCGATAAAAATAAAATACGGACATGCAGGCATCATGATCATTCTAATAACAGCAACATATATAGATTTTGTCATATGATTTCCTATGCTCAAGTAATAAGCAATTCACAATGTCAAGTATGGTTCAAAAACTTCATTGGGAACTAACAAACTATAATCTGAGTCATTGAAGCAATTGCAATTTATTGTAACATCAGAAAGAGTCAATAATAGAGTTTTTCAACAAGCTCACATACTCAACTATCTCGTAGTCTCCCATAATTGCTAACACTCACGCAATACTTGTGGTTATAGAGTTTCAGCCGGACACTGAGAAAGATAGGGGCTTATTGTGTTGCCTCCCAACGTATTCACCTTTAGGCGATGTCAACAATAATAGCCTATGCCAACTTACATCCAATTGGATATATGTATCATGATCTTTCAAACACGAATAGCTTGCCAAAGGATAAAGTGAAAAAGGTAAAGGTGAAGATCACCTTGACTCAAGCATAAAGTAAAACATAAAGTAAAATATAGGCCCTTCGCAGAGGGAAGCAGAGGTTGTCATGCGCGTTTAAGGTTGATGCATAAAGTCTTAGGGTAAAAGAACTTCACTTTATATTGCCCCTTGTATGTGGACCTTTATTATGCAATCCGTCGCTTTTATTACTTCCACAACAAGTTCGTACAAAGTTTATTTTCTCTGCACTAATAAGTCATACATATTTAGAGAGCAATTTTTATTGCTTGCACCGATGACAACTTACTTGAAGGATCTTACTCAATCCATAGATAGGTATGGTGGACTCCCATGGCAAAACTGGGTTTGAGGATATTTGGAAGCACAAGTAGTATCTCTACTTGGTGCAAGGAATTTGGCTAGCAAGAGGGGGAAAGGCAAGCTCAACATGTTTGGAAGGTCAATGACAATATACTTTAACTGAGATGTCGGAAAACATAAACCATTATGTTGTCTTCCTTGTCCAACATCAACTCTTTTAGCATGTCATACTTAATGAGTGCTTCACAATCATAAAAGATGTCCAAGATAATATATTTATATGTGAATCCCTCTTTCCTTATCACTTCCTATTAATTGCAACGGTGACCAAGGCTACATTCATCAACTCTCTACAATTTTTATGCCTCATACTTTCTATGTGTGAAGTTATCACTATCCATAAGATCAATATGAACTCTTTTGTTCTTTATACTTTCTCAAGGTCATAGCAACATAGCAAAGCCCTTGACTCAACACTAATCTTTATTATAGATAGCACACAGACTCGATTACATAAAGAGATCACAATGCAAAACTCAAAACTACTTGATATCACAAACTTCAAACTACTAGATCAAAATACTACTAAAAGAATCGAACTAAATAAAGCGGTAAAAATAGGAGTGTGATGGTGATACGATGCCGGGGCACCTACCCCAAGCTTGGCAGTTTCCAAGGGGAGTGCCCATACCCATGTGACTATTTCTCCTTCTTCACAGTTGGTGTTATAATCTTCTTGGTGATAATGCCCTTCAGGATACGGTTCTCCTCCTCGAGCTTATTAACTTGTTTTTTGAGGTCCATAATTTCTTTATGGAGCTTGCCTGTAATGGCCAAGGCTCCTTTTACCCAAGGATGCTGCATAGCTTCTGGAGAACAAGTGAAACTCTTTTTCATATTTACGTAAGAAAGAAATCTAGAGTTGGAAGGGATGACCGAAGCAAGGACGGCCAGGCTAGGTAGTTCCCCCATAGTGAATTCTACTCGGAGACAGGAGGTAACTTCTTGATCTTCCTCCATGGCATCTATCCTTTTCAAATCAGCCTCCATCTCATCCTCCGTTGATGGTCCCAAGTGATAGGCATCGCTATTTGCTCCTGGACCTGGCGTTGGGTGAGACACCCGGCTCTCCCCAACTGATTCCTGAGAAGACATCTTGCTTTATTCTGCAACAGGAACAACTCAAAACAAAAACAGAGGATATTTGCGTGATACGGTGGTCAAAACCTTCGGGAGTATATATAATGAATTTTTACCGACCAAAATACGTAACATACAAGAAAACGGAGTCCGGAGGCACACGAGGTGCCCACGAGACAGGGCGCGTCCTCTGGGGGCGGCCTCTCTCTCGTGGGAGCCTCGTGTCCCTTTCGGACTACTTCTTTCTTCCTAAAATTCTTAAATAATCCAAAACTGATAAAAATTGCCATTAGAGTTGTTTTGGAGTCGGTTTACTTACCGTACCACGTACCTATGCCTTTTCGGAATCTGGAACGTTCTGGAAAGTGTCTGTTATGTATTCCTCAGGGGTTATGGTTTCAATAATATTACTTTCAACATTGATAGGATTACCTGAAATATAATGTTTAATTATTTGACCGTTTACCACCCTCGGATTTGTGCCTTCGAAGTTGTTGATTTTTATAGCACCAGAACGATAGACCTCCTCGATAATGTAGGGACCTTCCCATTTTGAGAGAAGTTTTCCTGCAAAAAATCTTAAACGAGAGTTGAACAATAACACATAATCTCCTACGTTAAACTCACGCTTTTGTATCCTCTTATCATACCAGCGTTTGACTTTTTCTTTGAAAAGCTTGGCATTCTCATATGCTTGGGTTCTCCATTCATCTAGTGAGCTAATATCAAACAACCTCTTCTCACCGGCAAGTTTGAAACCATAATTAAGGTCCTTAATAGCCCAATATGCTTTATGTTCAAGTTCAAGAGGTAAATGACATGCTTTTCCATAAACCATCTTATATGGAGGCATACCCATAGGATTTTTGTATGCAGTTCTATAGGCCCATAATGCATCATCAAGTTTTTTGGACCAATTCTTTCTAGATCTATTCAGTCTTTTGCAAAATTAATTTGAGCTCTCTATTGCTCAACTCTACTTGACGACTAGACTGCGGGTGATAAGGAGATGTGATTCTATGATTGACATCATACTTAGCAAGCATCTTACGGAAAGCACCATGAATAAAGTGTGAACCACCATCAGTCATAAGATATCTAGGGACTCTAAACCTCAGAAAAATAACTTCTTTAAGCATTTTAATAGAAGTGTTATGATCAGCACTACTAGTTGGAATAGCTTCTACCCACTTAGTAACGTAATCAACAGCAACTAAAATATGTGTATAACCATTGGAGGCAGGAAAAGGTCCCATATAATCAAATCCCCAAACATCAAACCGTTCAATAACAACAGAATAATTCATAGGCATTTCTTGACGTCTACTAATGTTACCTATTCTTTGACATTCATCACAAGATAAGACAAACTTACGAGCATCTTTGAAGAGAGTAGGCCAATAAAAACCAGATTGTAGTACCTTGTGTTCAGTTATATCTCCAGCATGGTGTCCTCCATAGGATTCAGAGTGACACTTGCGTAGGAGAAGTTCCTGTTCATGCTCAGGCACACAACATCTAATAATACCATCTACTCCATCTACTCTTTCTCATCTTTCATCCCAGAAGTAATGTCTTAAATCATAAAAGAACTTTTTCTTTTGCTGGTATGTGAAACTAGGCGGTATATATTTAGCAACAATGTAATTACCATAATCAGCATACCAAGGAGCAGTACGAGAAGCATTGACAACCGCTAATTGTTCATCAGGAAAGCTATCATTAATAGGCAGTGGGTCATCAAGAACATTCTCTAACCTAGACAAGTTGTCTGCAACTGTGTTCTCAGCTCCCTTTCTATCAATAATATGCAAATCAAATTCTTGGAGCAAGAGAACCCATCTAATGAGTCTAGGCTTAGCATCTTTCTTTTCCATAAGATATTTAATAGGAGCATGATCAGTGTGAATAGTAACTTTGGAATCAACAATATAAGGTCTAAACTTATCACATGCAAACACAACTGCTAAGAACTCTTTTTCAGTAGTAGCATAATTTCTCTGGGCAATATCAAGAGTCTTACTAGCATACTGGATAACATTCAATTTCTTATCAACTCTTTGCCCTAAAACAGCACCTACAGCATAATCACTAGCATCGCACATAATTTCAAAAGGTAAATTCCAATCAGGTGGCTGAACAATAGGTGCAGTGATCAAAGCTTTCTTAAGTGTTTCAAATGCTTCTACACAATCATCATCAAAGACAAAAGGAATATATTTTCGCAATAAATTAGTCAGAGGCCTACAGATTTTAGAGAAGTCCTTAATGAACCTCCTATAAAAGCCGGCATGACCAAGGAAACTTCTTATACCTTTTATGTCCTTGGGACATGGCATCTTTTCAATAGCATCAACTTTGGCTTTATCAACTTCAATACCTCTCTCAGAGATCTTGTGCCCCAAGACAATGCCTTCATTAACCATAAAGTGACACTTTTCCCAATTCAGGACGAGACTAGTGTCTTCGCATCTCTGCAAAACTCGATCAAGGTTGCTCAAACAATCATCAAATGAGGATCCATAGATGGAGAAGTCAACCATGAATACCTCACAAATCTGTTCACAAAAATCAGAAAATATAGCCATCATGCATCTTTGAAAGGTAGCAGGTGCATTACATAAACTAAAAGGCATACGTCTATAAGCAAAAGTACCAAAAGGGCAAGTAAAGGTAGTTTTAGATTGATCCTTTGCTGACACAGGTATTTGAGAGAAGCCATAATAACCATCTAGAAAGCAAAAATGTGTGTGTTTGGATAGCCTTTCTAGCATTTGATCAATAAAAGGTAAAGGGTAATGATCTTTCTTAGTGGCTTTATTTAACTTACGGAAATCAATTACCATCCTATAACCTGTAATAATTCTTTGCGGGATCAATTCATCTTTATCATTAGGAACAACGGTAATACCTCCCTTTTTAGGGACACAATGGACAGGGCTTACCCATTCACTATCAGCAATGGGATAAATAATACCTGCCTCAAGAAGCTTTAGCATCTCCTTTCATACCACTTCCTTCATTTTGGGATTTAATCGTCTTTGAGGATCTCTAACTGGTTTGGCATCTTTCTCCACTGAAATTTGTGTTGACATAATGTGGGACTAATGCCATTAAGATCATCCAGAGTATATCCAATAGCAACTCGGTGCTTCTTCAGAGTTTTCAATAATCTTTCTTCTTCTTTCTCTGAAAGGTTAGCACTAAAGGATATATTTCTTTTTCATCAAGATAAGCGTACTTAAGATTATCAGGTAAAGGTTTGAGTTCAAACACGGGATCACCCTTGGGTGGAGGGGGATCCCCAAGAATTTCAACGGGAAGGTTATGTTTCAGCATGGGTTCCTGTTTAAGGAACACTTCATCTATTTCTTCTCTTTCCTTCATAAACATATCGTATTCATGGTCTAACAAATAATGTTCCAACGGATCAGTTGGAGGAACAGCAATGGAAGCAAGACCGATAATCTCATCCTTACTAGGTGGTTCCCTTTCACGAGGTTGTCTACTAAACTTAGCAAAATTGAACTCATGAGACATACCATCTATGCCAACAGTGACGACCTTCCTTTCACAATTAATCTTAGCACTAGCAGTATTCAAGAAGGGTCTACCAAAAATAATGGGGCAAAAATCATCTTGTGGGGAAGCAAGAACAAGAAAATCAACAGGGTATTTAATCTTCCCACACAAGACTTCAACATCTCTAACAATCCCAATAGGTTTAATGGTGTCCCTATTAGCAAGCTTAATAGTAACATCAATGTCTTCTAATTCAACAGGTGCAATATCGTGCATAATTTCTTTATAAAGATCATAAGGTATCGCACTAGCACTAGCACCCATATCACATAAGCCATGATAACAATGATCTCCTATTTTAACAGAAATAACAGGCGTGCCTACAACAGGTCTACATGTCTTAGTATCGGGTCTAGCAATATTAGCAGTTTTACCCAAGAAAGAGATAACATGCCCATCTAAGTCCTCATCCAAGAGATCTTTAATCATAGCAATACCAGGTTCAACATTAATTTTCTCAGGAGGTGTATAGGTCCTAGTATTACTCTTACGAACAACAGTCGAAGCTTTAGCATGTTCTTTTATCCTAACAGGGAAAGGAGGTTTTTCGACATAAGTAGTAGGAATAATAGGATCACTATATGTAATAGTATTTTCTTCGACTGTAATAGGTGCAACTACTTTCACTTCAACAGGAGGATTATATTTAAACCACTTCTCTTTAGGGAGATCAACGTGAGTAGCAAAAGTTTCACAAAAAGTAGCTACTATCTCAGAGCCAAGTCCATACTTAGAGCTAAATCCACGGAAAGCATCGGTATCCATAAAAGATTTAACACAATTGAACTTAGGTGTCATACCTGACTCCTTACCATCGTCGGAACCCCAATCTTCAGAGTTGCGTTTAATTCTTTCCAATAAGTCCCTTTTGAAATCAATAGTGTTCAGCATATAGGAACCAACACAGGAAGTATCGAGCAGGTTGCGATTATCAAGAGAAAGCCAAGCATAAAAATTCTGAATAATCATTTCTCGAGAGAGCTCATGATTGGGGCATGAATACAACATTGACTTAAGCCTCCCCCAATATTGAGCGATGCTTTCTCCTTCACGAGGCCAGAAATTATATATGTAATTACGATCACGATGAACAAGATGCATAGGATAGAACTTCTGGTGAAATTCCAACTTCAATCGCTTATAATTCCAAGATCTCGTATCATCACATAGCCTATACCATGTCATTGCATCTCCCTTCAAAGATAAAGGGAAGACCTTCCTTTTGACAACATCATTAGGAATACCTGCAAACTTAAATAATCCACAAACTTCATCCACAAAGATAAGGTGTAAGTCGGGATGCAATGTTCCGTCTCCTGCAAAAGGATTGGCTAGCAGTTTTTCTATCATACCCGAAGGAATCTCAAAGTGAATATTTTCATAAAGTTTAGTAGGTTGAGGAGCATCTCTTGGCTCTTCTGGTTGTGGTGAAGATACCCCAAACAAGCCCCTCAAAGGATTAGTTACCATAGTCACAAGTAACAGAAAATTTCAGCACACTATATAAATGTTTCCTTACCAAGTTCCACTCACCAAAAGCGCTACGCTCCCTGGCAACCGCCAGAAAAGTGTCTTGATGACCCACAAGTATAGGGGATCTATCTTAGTCCTTTCGATAAGTAAGAGTGTCGAACCCAACGAGGAGCAGAAGGAAATGATAAGCGGTTTTCAGTAAGGTTTTCTCTGCAAGCACTAAAATTGTAGGTGATAGACAGTTTTGTGATAAGATAAATAGTAACGAGCAAAAAGTAAATAAAGTAAATAAAGTGCAGCAAGGTGGCCCAATACTTTATGTAGCAAAGGATAAGCCTGGACAAATTCTAATAATGAAGAAGGAGCTCCCGAGTACACATTGGGAATTATCGTCAAGCTAGTTTTCATCACGTTCGTAAGATTCGCGTTCGGTACTTCGATAATTTGATATGTGGGTGGACCGGCACTTGGGTACTGCCCTAACTTGGACAAGAATCCCACTTATGATTAACCCCTATTGCAAGCATCCGCAACTACAAAAAGGAGTATTAAGGTAAACCTAACCACAACATTAAACATATGGGTCCATATCAACCCATAACGAAGCAACACATAAACTAGGGTTTAAGCTTCTATCACTCTAGCAACCCATCATCTACTTATTACTTCCCTATGCCTTCCTCTAGGCCCAAATAATGGTGAAGTGTCATGTATTCGACGTTCACATAACACCACTAGAGGAAAGACAACATACATCTCATCAAAATATCGAACGAATACCAAATTCACATGACAACTAATAGCAAGACTTCACCCATGTCCTCAGGAACAAACGTAACTACTCACAAAGCATATTCATGTTCATAATAAGAGGAGTAATAATATGCATAAAGGATCTGAACATATGATCTTCCACCAAGTAAACCAATTAGTATCAACTACAAGGAGTAATCAACACTACTAGCAACCCACATGTACCAATTTGTGGTTTTGATACAAGATTGGATACAAGAGATGAAATAGGGTTTTGAGAGGAGATGGTGCTGGTGAAGATGTTGATGGAGATTGACCCCCTCTCGGTGAGAGGATCGTTGGTGATGATTTCCCCCTCCCGGAGGGAAGTGTCCCCGGCAGAACAGCTCCGCCAGAGCCCTAGATTGATTCCGCCAAGGTTCCGCCTCGTGGCGGCGGAGTTTCGTCCCCTAAGCTTTCCCACGATTTTTTCCAGGGTAAAAGTGATGATATAGCAGAAGATGGACACCGGAGGCCCACCAGGGGGCCCAGGAGATAGGATGTCGCGCCCTACATGGGGGGAGCGCCCCCCTATCTCCTGGATAGGGTGTGGGCCCTTGGCCTATTTCTTTCGCTCATAAATTCTTATTAAATCCAAAAAGTTGTTTCGTTGAGTTTCAGGACTTTTGGAGTTGTGCAGAATAGGTTTCCAACGTTTGCTCCTTTTCGGCCGAATTCCATTCTTGGCATTCCCCTCTTCATGGTAAACCTTGTAAAATAAGAGAGAATAGCCATAAGTATTGAGATATAATGTGTAATAATAGCCCATAATGCAATAAATATTGATATAAAAGCATGATGCAAAATGGACGTATCATTGCCCACTGCTGGGAAAGAAGCAAAAGGCGCCAGAGCCGGGAAAGAAGCGAAAGGCGCCAGAGCCGCTGCTGAAGGTATGGAAAATGAGGTCTGTTTTCTGGGACTTGCCGTACTGGAAGATCCACCGTGTGCCTCACAGCCTTGATGTCATGCATATCACGAAGAACGTGTGCGAGAGTCTGCTTGGTACCCTACTCAACATGCCACAGAGGACCAAAGATGGGCCGAAAGCAAGGGCAGACTTGAAATCAGTGGGCATCAGGGAGGAGCTTCACACTAATGATGATGATGATGGGGCGAAGCAGGAGACGGAAAGTCGTCGCAAAGGCAAAAAGGCGAAGAAGACCGGAAATGAGTTCCCTCCCGTGTGCTTCACTATAAGTCAGGCGAAGATCGAGCAGTTTTTCACCTGCCTCGTAGGAGTAAAACTTCCTTACGGTTACGCGGGGAAGATAAGCAGATACCTAGACTCAGCGAAGCAGAAGTTCAGCGGGATGAACTCTCACGACTATCACGTGCTGATGATGCAGATACTTCTAGTTGCAATCCGTGGGATCATGGACGCGCACGTCCGTGAAACGCTATTTGGCCTATGCAAATTTTTTGACGTCATCTCTCGGAAGTCGGTTGGCGTGAGGCAACTCAGAAGGCTACAGGAAGAGATCATGGTGATACTATGGAAGCCTGAGATGTACTTCCCGCCCGCATTCTTTGATGTTATGGTGCATCTGCTGGTCCATATCGTGGAGGATATCATCCAACTCGGGCTGACGTTCCTGCACAGCATGATGCCGTTTGAAAGGATGAATGATGTCATCAAAGGATACGTTCGCAACATGTCACGTCCAGAGGGAAGCATAGCCAAGGGCTTCTGACCAAAGAGTGCATCTCCTACTGCACGAGAACCCCGTTGGTCTGCCTGTCAACAGGCACCTCGGCAGGCTCCCTGGATGGGGTCACCGCGATGGTCGCCGTGAAATGCATGTCGACTTCGAGGGTCGACTCACCGACTTTGAAAGATCAAACTAGTCGCGCTACAACACATAGACGCGGTCGATCCTTGGGTGGTAGAGCACAAAACCTTTATCGAGAAGACGTACAATGACCGAGGCCAATAGAGGACGGACGGAGATATAATCAAAGAGCACAACTCATGTTTCACGTGTTGGTTCAAGGAGAAGCTTTTGTCGTACCCTTTACATGAGGACTCCTCCGCGGAAGAAAAACTCATATTCGCCTTGTCACAGGGCGCCGAGCACAACCTGATGACCTATGAGGCGTACGATATCAACGGCTACACATTCTACACCGAGGGAAAGGACATGAAGAGCGATGGTTATCAGAACTCTGGGGTAACGATGGAATCCTACACCGGTAACGACAAGGACAGATAGTACGGAAGGATCGAGGAGATCTGGGAGCTGAGCTACGCTGGAGAGAAGGTCCCAATGTTCCGTGTCAGATGGGCCAAGAGTGTCCTAAAAGAAGACCGGTATTTCACCACCATGGCTATACCTGAAGCCAAATCCAAGACCGCGAGCGCAAACGTCACCGTGAAAAATGAGCCATGGGTACTGGCTTCCCAAGTGGACCAATGCTTCTTCATTACCGACCTGTCAAAGCCCAGTCATGTTGTCGTGAGGAGAGACAAAAGGAATATCATCAGAATGGATGGAGTGGCCAATGAGCAAGACTTCGACAAGTACGGCGAACCGAAGATGGAACATGATGATGACGATGAAGTACCAGCATACACCACAAGAAGAAGTAGGACCACCCTACCTAAAGGACGTCTGTTCAAGAGAAGAACTCCATTTGCGAAAAATAAGGGCAAGAAGATTGTGAACAGATAGCTAGCTAAGATCGATTGTAGTTAAATTGTAGCTAGCCTTCATTTCTCGATTGTATTTTGACATATGGAAATGGGCGGCACTTTTTGAATTCATGAATATTTTGAAATATGGTGATATTTTTTCATGACCACTTGTTTCTTTGCATCCAGCAAAAATATTTTTTTTTTGTATGTGAACTATTAAATGAATGATACATATGAAAAAAATAAAAATTATATCCCAAAAGTTTACTTAAATGATAAGTACTTAAATGTAATAATTTATTTAGTTAACATTAATTTGCAAACTGAACCAAATACTAAAGAAGCAATCATAAGTGTAATACTTCCTAAATGTTTTACCAATTCACAAATGAATGCAACTAAAATCCAAAAAAAGTTTTACTAATGGTGCACATCTGGGAGGTGCGCCATTGCTATCTAAAAAAAAGGTTACTAATGGCGCACCGCCAGGAGGTGCGCCATTGCTATCAATTTTTTTTACTAATGGCGCACCGCTAGGGGGTGCGCCATTGCTAACCCTGCCCCCACTAAAATACCCAATCCCCTTTCCCCCAATCGATCACATCTCTCTCAGCCCCCCCACCCACTGCGCCGACCCACTGCGCCGCCACCGCCGCCGCTGCCCCGATCCACTGCGCCGCCGCCGTCCCCGCTGCCTCCCTCTCCCCATCCTCCCCTTCCTCCCCCTCCGACCCCATCCCGACAGCGTCTACGTCGTCTCCGTTGTCTCCGTTGTCTACCAAGGGAGACCACTCGCCGCTCGCCGCTCGCAGCTTGTCCACCACGCGGAGGGGCCGCTCGCCGCCGCCGCAGTGAGAGGGGGCCAAGGGAGGCTGCTCGACCTCGCCTTCGCCGCCGCCCAAGAAACCCTTGCCTCCCCTTCCTCCGCCCGCGAGGAAGCCCTCCCCTGCTCCGGTCCGCGACTAGTCATCGCTCGTCCTCCTCGTCAGCCGCCTCTCCCGCAACGTCACCGAGGGCCATCTCAGGGAGATCTTCGGTCTGCACAACCACTCCTCTCTTCTCCCCCTCTCTCTGCCTGCGCGTGTGATCCGATTTACTGCTTGATGTTCAGTTCTTGGTTCTTATTATGCTACTTGTTTCGTTTCTCTGAATATATATTGCTGCATTGTGCCGATTATTACCACTGTGCTGCAGAGAACTATGGTCAAGTTCAGTTCTTAGTGCTTATGTATACTGCACGTCTTCGTTCTTAGTGATGTTAACTTATGATTGCCACTGAAACATATGGCAGCACACTATGATGTCCAAGCATACCCAAAGACTACACTGCTAGTTCTGTCCACCAAGTGGCAAACAGATGGCCCCATACAAATCAAATCATAAGTGTTGGCTCTTGGTCTTATATGAATTCATAAGTGTCAGTGTCAAAACCGGCGGATCTCGGGTAGGGGGTCCCAAACTGTGCGTCTAGGCGGATGGTAACAGGAGACAAGGGACACGATGTTTTTACCCAGGTTCGGGCCCTCTCGATGGAGGTAAAACCCTACTCCTGCTTGATTAATATTGATGATATGGGTAATACAAGAGTAGATCTACCACGAGATCAGAGAGGCTAAACCCTAGAAGCTAGCCTATGGTATGATTGTTGTTCGCCCTACGGACTAAAACCCTCCGGTTTATATACGCACCAAAGAGGGTTAGGGTTACACAGAGTCGGTTACAATGGTAGGAGATCTACATATCCGTATCGCCAAGCTTGCCTTCCACGCCAAGGAAAGTCCCATCCGGACACGGACGAAGTCTTCAATCTTGTATCTTCATAGTCCAGAGTCCGGCCAAAGGTGATAGTTCGCTATCCGGACACCCCTAATCCAGACTCCTCAAGAGCCCTCAAACAGGCTTCAATGACAACGAGTGCAGTGCGCATATTGTCTTCGCATTGCAAGGAGGGTTCCTCCTCCGAATACTTCATAGAAGATTTTGAACACAAGGATAGTGTCCGGCTCTGCAAAATAAGTTCCACATACCACCGTAGAGAGAATAATATTTGCACAATTCAATCTGCTGACGTATTCCGCAGCGTGACATCACTCCACGGCCAAGCCTTTAGTCAAATCGTTTTTACTGTCCCACCTCAGCGCATTTAGCGAGGCGGTTTCCTTGGCACGTCTTGTCAAACCAGAGATCGTGTCCCCTTATTCCGAGATTCTAATTAATACAGGCGTGGGTAACCCAGTCGTGCCCGTTGTCACGTCTCCTCTATCGAAGGCGAGTCCCGAACGGTCGCGGGGAAGGCTCTTGGTATTCAACCTCTTTATAAAGAGACCAAGGCTCCACTCCTTTCTTTCAATCTCAATCGAATCCGCCCCTCGCCTCGAGTTCCAACACCCAAAGCTCTAGATTCAGGCGCTTCGGACCTTCGATGATGTCCGGATCCGACCTGCAAGGCCGGTGGATGCCTTCCTCCGTTACGGAAGAAGACGTGCTAAACCTAAGAGATGCCAGGTATCTAATCAACGAAATTTCGCATAGGCTGCCTGCCCAAGGGCAGGTTATTCCCACTCCCAAGCCTGGCGAAAGCGTGGTTGTCAGGACCCCGACTCAATGCCACATCAATCTAGCATGTAACACCTCATATCACTTTGCGGCCTCACGCACGGTATCCCCACGGGTGTCGCCTTACCTTTGCCCGGGACCGTTTGCGCCTTTTGGCACACGTATATGATAGTGTCGCTAGCATCCATATGACAAGGAGCCGGGCTGACATGGCTAGTCGTAAACCCAAAGTGGCACAAACTTACAGGACAGCATCCATGACCCAAACATCGAGCGTGTCGGTCATCGCGAGTGAATCCAGGCTGTAGCACCGGGCTAGCAGACTTGGTGAACCGGCTGTAGCGGGCTAACAGGACTCCGGTATTCATCGCGTGACATTTCCCGAAGGGATGACACGAGAACGAAGAAGGACACATGCCGGCCAGCCTAAGTGTTCGGAGCAGTAGCAAGCTACCATGGCTCGGTGGAAACACTAGGAGACATTTCCGTAAGAGAGGCTACTAAGGATAAACAACTAGATAGTCGATCCCACACATACCAAGCATTTCAATAACATACACACAATATGCTCGATATGTGCAAATACAACATGGCATCACAACATGACTCTCGACTCAAGTATTTATTCAATAGGCTCGAGGAGCGAGATATTACAAACATGGGTCTCACGACCCAACATTTGAGCATACAAGTCAAAGCACATGCGGAAGCTTAACATGTCGAGTCTGAGACAACTACAAATGAAAAAGGGTGAGGAGCGACTAACTACGAGATCTGCCGAGGGCACAAGATCGTAGCTGAGGTAACAAGCTAAGCGTCAAGTCAAGCGGAACTACTAGCGAGACTGAAGTCTCTCTGCAAAAACATAAAATAGGCAAACGTGAGTACAAATGTACCCAGCAAGACTTACATCAGAACTAACTACATATGCATCATTGTCAACAAAGGGGATGGTGGAGTTTGACTGCAGCAAGCCAGCTTTGACTCAGTGGCTATCCTGAACTATGACTGCAATGTAACTCTTTTGAGGTGGCGCACACGAGTCCACATATTCACCATATCAATACACCACTATGGATCCGTTCCCGTCTCCCTACGAGAACGCCATCCATAGCACTCACGCTTATCTTGCGCATTTTAGAGTATCCACTTTCACTTGTCTATGAACTATGCAAGGGGTCCAAGTTTCCATATCCGAGGAATCCGCTGTTGAATAGATAATGATAACCTGCAGGGTGTACTTCTTCACAAACGCTCTCGCCACTTATCGCCTCAGACACGTCATGTACCTCGGCAACCTTCAAGCGGAAGCGGCGAGGAGTCGGCCACGCCTACCTAAACACTCAAGTCTCTCGTCCAGGTTTATCGCCTATTCGGGTTCCATCCGCAAGGAGATCCGGCCGGGTGTCGCCACGGCCCCAAACGATGTGAGCAGGGTTCCCAAGCCCACCTCGACGGGTGGATCACGCTTGGTACACCGTGCCACGGTGCCTAGTCATCCCAAGCCCACCTGCATCGGGTACCACTTGGTAGACTACTAACACTACCTACAAACACGAAACTAGTTGCAACTCCCGGACAGAGAACAAGGGTGATTAAGAAGCCGAGAGGGCACTTAAGCATTCCAATGCGTGGTAGTAACTGTTCATGGATCACAAACACAGAACTCAGTTCCTAAGGGCGGCTGCAATGAGACAACCCACCATGTACTCCTACATGGCCTCTCACCGCTACCTTTACCAAATCGTGTTCACACACTTAGCTCACACACAAGAGGACATGTTCACACACCTCGATTCATTCCCGATGAATCGGACTGACTCAACTCTAAGCAATAGCAGGCATGACAAACAAGCATGAATGAGTAGGCACATCAGGCTCAAACAACTCATACTCATGCTAGTGGGTTTCATCTATTTCTTGTGGCAATGACAGGTCATGCAGAGGATAAAGGGTTCAACTACCGCAGCAAGTAATGAGATATGTCGTAGTTGTCCTAATGCAGTAAAAGGAGCAGGAGGCGAGAGAGTGGGATTGTATCGAAATGAACAAGGGGGTTTTGCTTGCCTGGCACTTCTGAAGATAGTATAGTTCTTCATCGGTGTCATCGATCACATCGCCGGTACACGTCTATCGAGAGGGGACAATTACCGGCAAACAAGGAAGAACACAATCAATGCAATGCGACAATATGATGCATGAATGTGACATGGCAATATGCTGTGATTTGAGCTAATGCAACTAGCAGCAGGTTAAATGAAGTTGGTTTGAATCCAAGATTCAAATTCAAACTCCATATGTGGATATTTAAGTTCCATTATATGATTTGTGCTAAACAGCAGCTATAAGTTGTTCTAACATGCATGAAAATGGTACATATGGATAGATTGGATTTTTCTGATCATATTTCATATATAAATTATTTCATTTGGAGTTACGGTTGATTTTCTATGATTTTTAGAAGTTTTAAACATTTTCTGAAATTTATAAACCATTTCCTGATTTATTTTAATTCCAGAAATACTTTACTACGTCAGCATGACGCCTGTGTGACGTCAACAAGTCAACAGGGTTGACCAGAGTCAAACACGTCGTGTGGGACCCGTGTATCATTGCAGGCGATTTAATGAGCTTAATTAGCCTAATTAATTAATTAGTCGGTTAATTAAACTTTAGGGCCCACATGTTAGTGGAACGATGGCTAATTAAGTTAGAACAAACTAAACTAATTAACAGGGGCTGGCCCCACCTGTCATTGACCGAGGAGGTCAAACCCGGTCGAAGGGTCAAACTTCGCGGCGTTGAGCCCGGGCGAGGTCGGCGACGGCGAGGAGCTTTAAAAGCTCCACAGAGCACTATTTGGATCGTTGGAGGCATCTCTAGGACGCCAGTAGCCTTGGCGCGTCGGATGGTAGTGGTCTCCGGGCCTAGAATGGCTCAGAAGGCCACTGGCCGGCGACCACAATGGCGAGCTCGGCGAGCTTCGGGGTCGGGCTACGGCATGCAAAAGGTCGAACTAAAGCTCCCTCGAGGCTCTACGTGTTCTTTGCGAAGCGTTTGGGCCTTGGCGTGACCAAATGGTCGCCGAGCTACTGTTGGCGGCGAGCTCGGCGGCGGTGGTTCTCGGTCTCGATGAATGCGACGGTTAGAGGACGGAAAAGATGCAGGAAAGAGAGGGAAATGCGGTGGAGCTCACCGGGAGGTCGTTGAGCAGGTCGATTGTGCTTGGGGGCGGCTCGGTGGCGACAAAACCACGACGGCGATCTCGGTGCCCGAGGAGGAAGACGAGGCGAAGACGGCTCCACAGAGCGTCCGGGCTCGTGCAGCTCGGCGAAGAGGAAGAAGACGCCAGCGGGCCTCGTGGACGGGTCGAGGGGCACGGCAGTGGCGGTGAGCGCGTGGGCGGCGGCGGCGGCTGCGGGCTGCTTCGGGTGGGGTGTGCGAGAGGAACAGGGAGGGATGAGCACGGGGAAGAAGTGAGAGGACCCGGGGTGCGTGGCGTCCTCGGGTGCCTCCAAGAATGAAAGTGTAAGGTGAGGTGGTGGCGGCGTGTGGTCGCACAAGGCCGGGCACACGCCTTCGCCGTCCTCTGGCAAAAGGAGGAAGACGATAGGGAGGTGGAGCTGGGCTGGGCGGCTATGCAGTGTTGGGCTTCAGAGCACTGTAAGAAAGCCCAAGGTAAGGCTTTTCCCTTTTACATTTCCTTTTCTATTTCCTGTTTTTATGTTCTGGTTTAAAATAAATACTAAACCATTTCATATAATCCTGGAAATAATTATGGGTGACGTCTGAATTATTCCAGTGACCCTTAACAATTTCCAACATTTTTGGAGCATCTAAAATATATATAGCATTTAAATAGCTCCAATTCAAATATGTTTGAATTAACTCAAAATCCAAAATGCCATGGAAAAATGTGCATCATCTCTGGTTACTCTTTCCATCACTTTCCAAAAATGATGAACATTTTTTAAGGCCGTTTGGGATCCTGAAAATATACTTATTTACTTTTTAGTTGAACCTATTTGAATTTCATTGATGCTAGGGTTTGATCAATCCCCATTTCAAATTCAAAAGAATTTAAACATGATGCAACACATGACTAGCTAGCTCAGAGCATACCAGAACTAGGGATGTGACAACTCACCCCCACTAAACAAGAATCTCGACCCGAGATTCAAGACGTGAGGTAGGTAGACAGAGGGAACACAAAGCTAACACGATCTTCATGATCCAGTTGCTTCATATTGATCTTGACGTCTTGCTCTGAGAACTCCAGCCAACGTGACAACGAGAGGAGAAGGAAACTCTAGAAGGATCGATCTTCTCAAAGATCGAACAACTTAGGATCAACTCATGGAATGAGACATAGCAACATCACTCAAGCTGAGACACGAAACACACATCTAGAGGGACGGAGTGGAACAAATGACGAGGGTTCACTAGGTAGACAACAATTCCATGCTTAAAAGGGTGGAGAACAGTTGTCAACATAGCAAGGATTTGAGTTGCCATGATACCACAACGAGACACCTTAGGGATGGTGACTCGTAGATATACCCCTTTAAGTGGCAAGAAGAATTACCTTTGATTTAAGGATCATTGGAACTCTCTATACCAGCCTAAGGCAATTCTCGAGCGATCGTTTGGAGGGGTTCGGTAGAATGGCATATCCGAATTAGAATGGATGATGTGGATTACCTTGTTGAAAACAACACAAGGAATGTTTTAGTAACTGGGGAGAAGCTCAACAATAGAGAGTGGATCCACCGTTTAAAAAGTTATAGCATGACCGAGGAAACTGAGAGCAATCCCGGTTAGTGCCAATGATAACACCTAGCGCTTGTGCGTGCTCTCAAGAACTTGAGCATTTCCATATTCATCAAGGTTTTACCAACATCCGTGACAAGGATCCTGGCAACACAACATACTACCATGATGGATATTGGTGGGGGATGCAGATGCAAATGATGATAACACTTCCTCATATTTCACCTTAGCGAGGCCAAGGGGACAAAATCTGGATGATCGACCAAGAGACATTTAGCACTCCGCTTCTAATGTTCTCCTTGATGTGCTAGTGTATCCCATTCTTTGAAATGGTTTGGTATCTAGGACATCAAGTTAAAGGTCGGACTTCTGGGGCACAAGAATCTATAAGGAGTAACTGCTGGAATAAATCCTACGAAATCCTTATGGGGAGGTGGCCAACTTCCTCAATCAAGATACTACAATAATAGGTCTTCCGGTTGGATGTGTTGGCCACGACATCCAATTTACCGGGTTACAAAGAGACCACTATTATAGTTCTTGGGAAACGTCCCAACCATCATATCTGCCTGAGATTCAGATCTGGTTGGTGTCAGAATATTCCAGACTCATCAAGTCTAGAAAGAAAAATTAAAGTTTTGCAACACAAATCGACGAGATGGCGTTGCGAGATTCTCGGGAAATGAACTACGATAGCAAGGTCCAAAACATGAGCTGGTTCTGCTACAAACCTGTGAAGACGTTGTCCAGGACAAGCATGACCACGTAGTAGTCTTATAAATAAAACACTACCGAGTTTAGGTGGGGAACCATCATCGAGGATAACGAAGTCCTAACATAAGTCATGATTAGCTCTTATGAAGGTACTTCTTGTCCTTGAACAAATCAGTTAGTGGCTTGGTGTGCTAGGAAACACATATGGAATGGAGGCGGCCAACCTAACAAACCATAGAGCACTTCGCACGTGCATGACTGACTTGGGATGATTCCAAAGGAAGCAAAAACAATCTTTCTCGGATCCACGGCGGCAACTTGCATCAAATGCACATGAGTTAGAGAGAGTCACTTCTTTCATCCGAACATATGCTTCATGAGCTAGCATGAAGAAATGCTTTCAAAAGTTTCCAATACTAGCTTAATGTTCAACAAGATTATGGAGAAGATAAGGATGTTGTCGATGGGCTCAATAACAGTTCATCCTATTTTCCATGTAAATAGAATTCCACAATCATGTGAACACGGTGATAGCATTGGTCAGACCAAAAGATATAATGGTGTATGCCCGAGGGACAACCGCGAGTAAGACAACATTACGAACATCGTTGGTTCTGATTTGACTTGACGACAACCCATACTCAAGTCAAAGATTGGATAAGATGATAGATCCAATCACTGATCACGAGGACCAATGGATGAGGATATCATCTTTCTTCAACACACACGCACAAGGATATCCCTTGAGATGAACTGAGTCGGACAAGCTTTTATCTTCCAACTCTCCAAGTTGTTGTTTAGCTTCACCAACTAGCTCAGGGTATCCAACGGGTGGTTTATAAGAAAACCAACTTGATCACGAACTCAACATAGCGGTCAGGTGACAACCTGGTAATACTTCCAAGAAGATATTCGAAAATCACGAACCACCGATATGTTACTAAGCTCTGGAACAACCTTGCTTTTCTGGGCAAGATGATATGATCAAAAGAGTGAGGGATTGACACAATCCTAACTCTTGATCGAAGAGTGCACCAAGAAAATGGACTAGGTAGCACGATCAATCTTAGGATGATGATTCAGGAACCAGCACACTAAGAATGAGAGTATTGTCCATTAACTACCAAGCAACGGAGGTGCCAGCAGTATTGATTTCGCACATCATGATTCACTTGTCGGTATTCCGGTCACAGCAACACGGGAACCGAGGAATGAACAACGATGGCGAGAGGTATCACTGTATCAAGAATTCATAAGATGGTGTGCAATTCCCATGACATTCTTGACATAAGACGGTAATACCTCAAGGTAGAACAGAATCAAAAGCTGGATTGGCATTTTGATCTGCGAAATACAACTACTTTGACCCAATCCTAGATATGGATGAGGTACTGGAGTTTGTTTCTCCTGGTCATTCCAGAATAGAATGGCTTGACGGACCACAAGAGTAGTAGGCATCGACGAACGAATGCACACATACTCTTGACTATCAATTGATAGACGAGGGTCGGAAGACAACTAAAATGGGACAACTCAAAAGAACATATGTTTTTTTTGAGTTGTGGACGCATGGATTAGTATGTCGAACCAAGTTCAACATTTCTTCCGGATAATCCATGCAGAGAGGTTGAACTGGCAGAGTCACAATTATAAATGGAGAACTCCTCAAGAGTACTCTTATTGTGAGCTTTTGGTTCAAAGAACTTCTGCCTTAATAGTTCATGGTATTTGGAAGAAGGATACCACGGACCCCAAGGACTATCGCAAAGGTTACTAACATCCTAAAGGTACTATCAAACACTATCAGCATGAAGTAAGTAGGGTGAATCTCGGGTTCAAAAACCCAGGAATAGAAAGCCTACTAACTAAATGGCATCACGAGATGCTTTGGAGATTGGTGGCCAGAATCATCACACTGGGAACACAAAACATGGCTAGGGTACTAGGTGGTACTCTAAGACACCTAGGGTCATAATAATAACTCCAACATATATGTCGAGGCAATAAAGTACCTCAACTCAGCAATTAGTGTGAATAATCTGGCCCAAAGGATTATTAGGAATGGGAAGGAGGGATTTGCAAATGCTTCAGACTATTTAGAAACCTGGAATGACTCGGACAACATAACGGCTGTAAATGCTCGAAAAAGATTTAAGACATCCTGCAAATGGTGGCACAACCACTCGATCATCATAATATCAAGGTTCTGAGATCAACTATGAATACACGGAGATAGTAGAAACTGAACTGAGGCTTGGATCCAACAATCCTATAAGTCTACAGATTAGTAACACGTGATCCTGATAGAAAGATGAGAAGCCTAGTTCTTAATCCCCGTAGAAGAGAAGAGGTTGACTCAGATCAGAAGGGCATAAGGTAAAGGAGTAAAAAGAGCCTTACGTTCCATCCCACAATCAATTCCCCTACATATAAATAAAGCATTTCTAGACTCAACTTCGACCAGTTTGGCTTGGTAATCTCTGAGCGATCAAGCTCGATACCAAAGCTGTCGGGACCCGACTCAATGCCACATCAATCTAGCATGTAACACCTCATATCACTTTGCGGCCTCACGCACGGTATCCCCACGGTGTCGCCTTACCTTTGCCGGGACCGTTTAGCCTTTTGGCACACGTATATGATAGTGTCGCTAGCATCCATATGACAAGGAGCCCGGTGACATGGCTAGTCGTAAACCCAAAGTGGCACAAACTTACGAGGACAGGCATCCATGACCCAAAGATCGAGCGTGTCGGTCATCGGCGAGTGAATCGGCTGTAGCTTTGGGCTAGCAGACTCCGTGAACCGGGCTGTAGCGGGCTAACAGGACTCGGTATTCATCGCGTGACATTTCCCGAAGGGACGGATACAGAACGAAGAAGGACACATGCCGGCCAGCCTAAGTGTTCGGTGCAAGAGCAAGCTACCATGGCTCGGTGGAAACACTAGGAGACATTTCCGTAAGAGAGGCTACTAAGGATAAACAACTAGATAGTCGGATCCCACACATACCAAGCATTTCAATAACATACACACAATATGCTCGATATGTGCAAATACAACATGGCATCACAACATGACTCTACGACTCAAGTATTTATTCAATAGGCTCGAGGAGCGAGATATTACAAACATGGGTCTCACGACCCAACATTGAGAGCATACAAGTCAAAGCACATGCGGAAGCTTAACATGTCCGAGTACGCATAACTACAAATGAAAAAGGGTGAGGAGCGACTAACTACGAGATCTGCCGAGGGCACAAGATCGTAGCTGAGGTAACAAGCTAAGCGTCAAGTCCAAGCGGAACTACTAGCGAGACCTGAAGTCTCTCTGCAAAAACATAAAATAGGCAAACGTGAGTACAAATGTACCCAAAGAAGACTTACATCGAACTAACTACATATGCATCATTGTCAACAAAGGGATGGTGGAGTTTGACTGCAGACAAGCCAGCTTTGACTCGATGGCTATCTGAACTATGACCGCAATGTAACTCTTTTGAGGTGGCGCACGAGTCCACATATTCACCATATCAATACACCACTATGGATCCGTTCCGTCTCCCTCACGAGAACGCCATCCATAGCACTCACGCTTATCTTGCGCATTTTAGAGTATCCACTTTCACTTGTCTATGAACTATGCAAAGGGTCCAAGTTTCCATATCCGAGGAATCCGGCTGTTGAATAGATAATGATAACCTGCAGGGTGTACTTCTTCACACACGCTCTCGCCACTTATCATACAGACACGTCATGTACCTCGGCAACCTTCAAGCGGAAGCCGGGCGAGGAGTCGGCCACGCCTACCTAAACACTCAAGTCTCTCGTCGAGGTTTATCGCCTATTCGGGTTCCATCCGCAAGGAGATCCGGCCGGGTGTCGCCACGGCCCCAAGCGATGTGAGCAGGGTTCCCAAGCCCACCTCGACGGGTGGATCTACGCTTGGTACACCGTGCCACGGTGCCTAGTCTATCCCAAGCCCACCTGTACCGGGTACCACTTGGTAGACTACTAACACTACCTACAAACACCAGAAACTAGTTGCAACTCCTGGACAGAGAACAAGGGTGATTAAGAAGCCGAGAGGGGCACTTAAGCATTCCAATGCGTGGTAGTAACTGTTCATGGATCACAAACACAGAACTCAGTTCCTAAGGACGGCTGCAATGAGACAACCCACCATGTACTCCTACATGGCCTCTCACCGCTACCTTTACCAAATCGTGTTCACACACTTAGCTCACACACAGTAGGACATGTTCACACACCTCTGATTCATTCCCGATGAATCAGACCTGACTCAACTCTAAGCAATAGCAGGCATGACAAACAAGCATGAATGAGTAGGCACATCAGGGCTCAAACAACTCCTACTCATGCTAGTGGGTTTCATCTATTTACTGTGGCAATGACAGGTCATGCAGAGGATAAAGGGGTTCAACTACCGCAGCAAGTAACAGATATGTCGTAGTTGTCCTAATGCAGTAAAAGGGAGCAGGAGCGAGAGAGTGGGATTGTATCGAAATGAACAAGGGGGTTTTGCTTGCCTGGCACTTCTGAAGATAGTATAGTTCTTCATCGGTGTCATCGATCACATCGCCGGTACACGTCTATCGAGAGGGGACAATTACCGGCAAACAAGGAAGAACACAATCAATGCAATGCGACAATATGATGCATGAATGTGACATGGCAATATGTTGTGATTTGAGCTAATGCAACTAGCAGCAGGTTAAATGAAGTTGGTTTGAATCCAAGATTCAAATTCAAACTCCATATGTGGATATTTAAGTTCCATTATATGATTTGTGCTAAACAGCAGCTATAAGTTGTTCTAACATGCATGAAAATGGTACAGATGGATAGATTGGATTTTTCTGATCATATTTCATATATAAATTATTTCATTTGGAGTTACGGTTGATTTTCTATGATTTTTAGAAGTTTTAAACATTTTCTGAAATTTATAAACCATTTCCTGATTTATTTTAATTCCAGAAATACTTTACTACGTCAGCATGACGCCTGTGTGACGTCAGCAAGTCAACAGGGTTGACCAGAGTCAAACCTGTCGTGTGGGACCCGTGTGTCACATTTGCGAGGCGATTTAAGAGCTTAATTAGCCTAATTAATTAATTAGTCGGTTAATTAAACTTTAGGGCCCACATGTCAGTGGAACAGTGGCTAATTAAGTTAGAACAAACTAAACTACTCCCTCCTTCCCAAAATGTAAGGCGCAGTTTGACTTTTCTGGTCTTCGTTACAGAACTTTGACTATGATTTTCATGTATTCTATGTCTATAAAATTAGTATACATACATATGAAATAAAATTGTTCTGCAAGACAAATACGATGATGCCATTTATACATGTTCAATCCATATACATTGAAATATATTAGTGGTCAAAGTCGTGCATCAAAGACCGTAAAAAGTCAATCGCGCCTTATATTTTGGGAAGGAGGGAGTAATTAACAGGGGGCTGGCCCCACCTGTCATTGACCGAGGGGAGGTCAAACCCCGGGTCGAGCGGGTCAAACTTCGCTGGCGTTGAGCCAGCGGGCGAGGTCGCGGCAGCGAGGAGCTTTAAAAGCTCCACGAGAGCACTACCGATGTTGGAGGCATCTCTAGGACGCTGGTAGCGCGGCGCGTCGGATGGTGGTGGTCTCCGGGCCTAGAATGGCCTCTAGCGTCGCCGGCGACGACCCTGGGCGGCCGGAGCTCGAGCGAGCTCGGGTCGGGCTACGGCATGCAAAAGGTCGAACTAAAGCTCCTCGAGGCTCTCGTGTTGCTGCTGAAGCGTTTGGGCCTTGGCGTGACCAAATGGTCGCTGGAGCTACGCCGGCACGAGCTCGGGCGGCGGTGGTTCTCGGTCTCGATGAATGCGACGGTTAGAGGACGGAAAAGATGCAGAAAGAGAGGGAAATGCGGTGGAGCTCTTCGGGAGGTCGTTGAGCAGGTCGGCGTGCTTGGGGGCGGCTCGGTGGCGACAAAACCACGACAGCGATCTCGGGTGCCCGAGGAGGAAGACGAGGCTAAGACGGCTCCACAGAGCGTCCGGGCTCGTGCAGCTCGGCGAAGAGGAAGAAGATGTCGACGGGCCTCGTGGACGGGTCGAGGGGCCTGGCAGGTGGCGGTGAGCGCATGGACAGAAGCGGCGGCTCTGGCTGCCTTCGGGTGGAGTGCGCGAGAGAGAACAGGGAGGGATGAGCACGGGGAAGAAGTGAGAGGACCCGGGGTGCGTGGCGTCCTCGGGTGCCTCCAAAGAATGAAAGTGTAAGAGGAGGTGGCGGCGTGTGGTCGCACGCGCTGGCACGCGCCTTCGTCCTCTGGCAAAAGGAGGAAGACGCGAGGGAGGTGGAGCTAGGCTGGGCGGCTATGCAGTGTTGGGCCAGGAGCACGGGTAAGAAATCCCAAGGTAAGGCTTTTCCCCTTTTCTGTTTCCTTTTCTATTTCCTATTTTTATGTTCTGGTTTAAAATAAATACTAAACCATTTCATATAATCCTGGAAATAATTATGGGTGACGTCTGAATTATTCCAGTGACCCTTAACAATTTCCAACATTTTTGGAGCATTTAAAATATATATAGCATTTAAATAGCTCCAATTCAAATATGTTTGAATTAATTCAAAATCCAAAATGCCATGGAAAAATGTGCATCATCTCTGGTTACTCTTTCCATCACTTTCCAAAAATGATGAACATTTTTTTAAGGCCGTTTGGGATCCTGAAAATATACTTATTTAATTTTTAGTTGAACCTATTTGAATTTCATTGATGCTAGGGTTTGATCAATCCCCATTTCAAATTCAAAAGAATTTAAACATGATGCAACACATGACTAGCTAGCTCAGAGCATACCAGAACTAGGGATGTGACAGTGGTGTTCGCGTCTCACTTCCTTCGGGGGCTAGGCTTCCTGATGGACCCCTTCGTGAGGGGGCTCATGTTTTACTATGGGTTGGAATTTCATGACTTGGATCCGGAGTCCATCCTCCACAACTCATCATTCATTGTCGTATGCAAAGCCTTCCTCCGCATTACCCCTTACTTCGGAATGTGAGAGAATGCTGATGCAGCAGGCAGAGTGCGGAGGGGCTGTTATAAGCAAGAATGCTGATGCTCCATGGCCCGAGGGCTCTTTCCAAGAGGAGCTCAGCCTATGGCAACAAGAGTGGTTTTATATCACAGCTCCCAGGGGCGCCAAATGGGTGGTGCCACCTGCCTTCGCAACAGGTCCTCCACATGCTGGCATCATGGGTCAATAAAGGACTTGACTGGGGGGCCGTCCAAGGACGTGCCCTTGTTGCGGGGCCGCATTCAAGACCTCTTAGAGAGAGAGATCACTCTGGTCGTAGTAGCGCAGGTCATGCTGATTCATCGAACCCTGCCCTGCAAACGTCACCCCATCCGCCTGTGGGAATTTAACTCGGAGGGACCAGGAGCTCTCCAACATTTTATGGGCACGACGCCCGTGGAGATGTACAAGCTTTTCTTCGGATCACAAGCGATGTGTCTGGACTTGACCAAGGACGCAGGTCTGAGCTGCAATCGCTCGGATACTCAAGTAAGTAACCCTGTACCCGGACATGCTATCCCACATTTATCACCAACTTGCCCTTTAAAAGAGCTGTCCCTTGAACAGGAGTGGATAGCGGAGGCAAAGTTAATCAGGTGTCCGGCCCCCTCCCTGAGACCATGCCGGATCCCGTGTTAACCAGGATGCTGGAGGTTGCGCCTTCGGAAGAAGGTGAAGGGGGGAACAAGGAAGCTGCCACCTCCGTGAAGGAGGCTGTCAAGAAAGGAGGGATCAAGAATCCCTCCATCCAAGGGAAGAAGAGGACCGCCTCTGAAGACCCGGAGACCATGGTCTCAAAGCGGGGGAAGAAATCTTCGCCGAGGGTCTCGCGAGAGATGCCTCGGCAGTGTGTGCCCCCAAGGGATCAGCCCTCCACCGAGCCGTAAGTAAAAAGGGGAGTTTTTTTAAATAAAGGATATCCATGCCCTATTTCTGATGAAGATAACTGAAACTTTACCTTGTAGTTCGGATCTCAGCCTTTCTCAGCAGAGCTCGTCTTGAGGATCTTCGTGGGAGATGATGGAGAGCGAACGCCTCCCCTGCCGCACCGTCTTGCAGGCGGGCGACCACGAGTGTCGTAAATCACGAGGGTTTCTCCGAGTCCGGCAGGGCCAGAAGGCAGTCGTATGTCCCCCCAAAGCCCTCCGTGTCCGGCCTTCGAAAGAGGCCATCGGATAGGTCCAACACCACCTGGTGTACGGTCGGAGGAGCTGAAGGATCTGCTCGGGCGAGCGTCTATCTCAGAAGATCACCGTGCGTTAATGGGTACGGTGATTGAAAGGATTTCATCCGTTGAGAGCGGATTGCACGAAGCCATCAGAAGTTTACTGATAGGTTTTGAGGTACGCGAAATGATGTACCTTCTGACAGTTCCGCATATAAAATGCACCCTGTGTAGATAGTAGCCCCTGAGGCTCGGTGTGTTGTCAAAAATGACAGCGCGCCGAGGATCATAATCCCAGGTATAATATTTCGCCCTTCCTATGTAGGTGGCGAAGTGTCCGGTGGCTAGCCGGACTGATGAATTTGCCGAACTAAAGCGGCAACTTGACGTGGCATATGCCGACATCGCGCTTGTCAATAAGCGGCTTGACGAGTCACAAGGTATGCGATTTCTCCGCGGACACCTGGTAAGGGAGCTTGATGCCCGTGCCTTACAACATGTATGCTTGATGCAGATGGTGCCACTACCATGGAGAACCTTCGGGCAGAGCTCGCCCGAGCCAAGGAGCAGGCCAGAAAAAGTGATGCAGCTGCCTTAAGGGCGGCCGAAGAGCTAAAAGCCGAACAGGCTGCTCACTGCCGAAGCAAGAAGGAAATGGCCGAAATGTCCGTGAGGTTGAAGAATGCTACCGACCACTGCAAGCTTCTTGAAAAGGAAGATCGAGCAGAGTGCGAGGACCTAAAGAAGGCCACTACCGAGGCCAAGGATGCTCGCTCTGCGATGAGAGCTATGAAGGAGGAGCTACGTCAGACCGGAGATATCGCGGCTGGAAAGCCCTTTCTGCTGTGGAGGAAGTTTGTGGATCCTAAATATGCTCAGTTGGACCGGCTATGGAGTGCGGAGGATCGCTTGGCCGAATGGGCGGAGCTGAATAGGTTATCCGGACTTGCCATGAAGGATGTCGTGAGTCTTTTGTGGCCGAAAAGGCCCAAGTCGAAGAGTTATTTTGGCTTGGTGCAGCACTTCCTTGGTGCGGTGCCGCATATCGATGCAATGAGGAGGTCAACATGCATAGAGGGTGCACGGATGGGTCTTGCCCGTGTCAAGACATACTGGGCGGAGATGAAGGCCACCGATGTTGCATCCCAAGATTCGGACAGAAGCCAAGTACACCTGTCTGTCGGTGTACTAAGGTAGGGGTACCTCGGTACCCCAACTTGTGCACGGGCAGCCCCGACTCCGCAACCAGATCCATCAAATGCTTGCGGAGACCATCTCGCCCACACCAAGCCGTTCAAGAACAAAGTATATAAGATAGAAACTCAAGACCCGGCAAGAGGAGCTTGCGGGAAGGCCATTCAGGCTCAAGGCTACATTACTCCTGCAGATCCCGGCGAGAGGAGCTCGTCGGGAGGACGAAGATCACATCACGAAGACACGCCTCGGCGCAGCGCGCCCGGCGAGGACCCGGGCGGCAAGTCCTGAGCCAGCAAGCCCGGGCCCGCAAGATCAAGGCCCGGCAAGGTGCTTGCCGGGAGAGCTATGCTACGTGCCGCACTCCGGCTCATTTGCCCCGCGTCGCCTCCGGCCTTCTCCAGAGGCGCGTGGCGGGTGGCTGTCTGCATGAAGAATGCGGTGGCACTCCACGGTGGTAACCGCGCCGTGGCGAAAAGAAGACGCAATGGCGGGAGCTTTTGGGCGGCGGCGACGGGCATTTAATGCCCTTGTCCCCTCTGTCAAAAGTAGGTAGAAAGCATCGTAGCTGACCTTTGTTCCCTTGCTCCAACTACCACCCCTTTTACGTTTTACCCCTCTACCTCACGTTGACACTGCCGGTGACCCTTGCCCTATAAAAGGAGGCCCATGCACAGCGTGAGGGGTTCCAACCATTAGCGATTCTCGCGAGAGGGTTCGCGACTAGCTACTCTCACGAGGGTTTCACACAACACTCCACCGTTTTGCTCGCATTCTTGAGCAAGATCAAATACAACACAATGCAGCGATGAGGGTTTACGCGACCATCGCGCCCGGCTGGGTAAAATCCTCGCGTGCATCGCCTCGATCTGCTCTCCGCGCAGCCTCCGCCCCGTACCGAACACACGAAGGGGCCCCGGCCCCATAGGTGCCGCGCCACCCATCGGCCGCGACATCTGGGCCTGGGCCATACACTGTCGAGCACTATTTTCAGGAAGTTCTACAGGGCGCTCGTTTAATAGAGACGCAGTGCTCGAAGGATATTATGTTCGAAAACATGTATTATTGTGAAACAATGTTTCGATGGAATATATAAAAGCTTTTTATACTTGTGCCTTTCAAGAATTAAAATATCTCTTGTGCGGCCGTTAATGTATATGTGTATATAACCTGAAAGATGGCAGTCTTGACATTACGCATATAATGCGGGGGTGTTTGCAAAAGGCGAGTTTTCACAGTTGATCCAACGTCTTGGTCCTATAAAGGAGGTGATAGCGCGGCAAACTACCGGACTATAATGCTTTATCACTGTCACTTAGCCATAGGAGTTTAACAGTGGGGCTACTATATAGCCCCTCGGGGCACCGCGCTCGCCCGAATTCGGGGCGCGTATGTGCCTGACCGGGAAACGGCCCTTTGTTAATGTGGAGGAATTCTAAAGATTCCGACGGGTCATCAGTGGTTGACCAGTCTCACGCTATATCATGATGATCGGTTTTCGGCTTTCTCTCTTGAGGTGCTCGCCGACGAACCGGGCACAATCGCGATAGTTCTCCGGTGCGCGTTAGCCGATAGAGCGGAGCGTAAGGTAGCAAAACACGAGGCGGGCAAACCCAACATTTGACCAAAGACATGATTCGAGCTGATGCATATAAGGCCTAACTCGAGGCGTCGAACACTCCCTAAGGTATTCGGTCTTTATGAAAGCAGGTTGAACAACGCCCTTTGTAATAAGCCCTCGGTGTCTGAATGCGCGAAATTTCGAGCGTGGCCTATGCCAAAACGACCTCCTCCTCGGTGATAGCAAAAACCGGGGATGTGTATCAACAAGAGACAGTAAAAAGGTTTACGCAGGTCTTAATCTGAAAAGAATCCTTGCAACGGGTCCCTCTTACCGTCTGCGCTGTGTCTCCGTTGTGCCATATCACGGGCCGGTGTATACGGTGTTCATCTGTAAAAGAGAGGAACTTAGTTGAAAAGATCGTATGAAAAAGTGCGTTATATTAAATAAACAAAGTATGATTCAAAAAATGAATAAAATTGAGCTTTATTGTCTCTTGTTGTACATGCGCGGAGCCCCTTGTGCGGGGGTATGCGGCTAGTAAGCCCTTGTATGTTTACGCCGGACTCGTCTAACCGTGTCCGGGGTCTGAACGACCTGTTTAGGTGCTTTGATTAGTGAAGCCGGTTTAGTGTGTGGCTGTCAAGGCAGTCACATAATCTTCTGCGCTCGAGGAACACTCGATATTTCCCTTTAAGGAGATGATGCCTCGCGGATCGGGCATTTTAAGTGTAAGGGATGCATAATGCGGTATTGCGTTAAAGCGGGCGAAAGCTTCGCGTCCCAGTAGTGCTTGGTAGCTACTTGTAAATGGGGCGAGGTGGAAGGTTAACTTTTCGCGGCGGAAGTTGTCGGGTGAGCGAACACAACTTCTAGCGATGAAGCCCGTACAATGGGCATATGGGCCTGGAATTACCCCTTGAAAGGACGTGTTGCTATGGCGAATTTTGGTTGGGTCTATCCCCATTTTGCGGATTGTGTCCTGATATAGTAGGTTTAGATCGCTGCCGCCGTCCATTAAGACTTGTGTAAATTGGAGTCCGTCGATTATCGGATCTAATATCAAGGCAGTCCATCCTGCATTCCGGATACTTCTAGAGTAATCCTGATGGTCGAAGGTGATTGGTTTTAACAACCAGTTGTGGGACTCCTCTGGGATAGGTCGTGTGGCGCGTATCTCTATGGGTGCCACTCTGTTTTTCCCTTTTGTCACGTGAAGTAAGTTTACTGTTTTGACTTCTTGTGGGAAATTCTTTTGTTTTCCGGTGCTCTGCTTGTGGGGTTTGTCATCGTCCTCGCTTGGTGTGTCGAGCCCCTTGTGTTCGGCGTTGAGTTTGCCGGACTGCTTGAAGACCCAACAATCTCTGTGGGTATGGTTTGCAGGCTTCCCGTGAGTACTGTGGATTTGGCATATCTTGTCCAAGATTTTGTTTAAGTTAGATAGCTCGTCCATGTTATCCTTAGGGGGCAGTTTTTTATGATTCTGTCGTGAGCTTTTGAATCCGGCGTTGACTGCCGTGCTCTTTGGGTTGTTTCCCTTGGTCCGGCGCTGGTCCTTGCTGCATCGCGGTTTCCCGTTTCCATCCCTGACTTCGGATGTACTTGGGTCGCTGGTACTGCATCTTGCCAGCCAACTATCTTCTCCCGCACAAAAGCGGGTCATGAGGCTTGTTAATGCGGCCATTGTTCTTGGCTTTTCTTGGCCGAGGTGTCTGGCGAGCCATTCATCTCGGACGTTGTGTTTGAAAGCTGCTAAGGCTTCGGAGTCCGGGCAGTCAACTATTTGGTTCTTTTTAGTTAGGAATCTATTCCAGAATTTTCGGGCTGACTCTCCGGGTTGTCGAGTTATGTGACTTAAATCGTCTGCATCCGGAGGTCAGACATAGGTCCCTTGAAAATTTACCCGAAAAGCATCCTCGTGCTCCTCCCAACTTCCAATGGTGTTTTCGGGGAGGCTTTTGAGCCAATGCCGGGCTGGCCCTTTGAGCTTGAGGGGTAAGTATTTTGTGGCGTGGAGGTCATATCCTCTAGCCATGTGTATGTGGAGGATGTAATCCTCAATCCAGACTCCAGGGTCTGTTGTTCCGTCGTATGCCTCTATGTTTACGGGTTTGAATCCCGCTGGAAATTCATAATCCAGAACCTCATCGGTGAAACATAGGGGGTGTGCGGCACCCCTATATTTAGGTGTACCGTAATATTCAGATACTTGATGTGTTGCATTGCTTACTAGAGCTTGCTTTCTTGGCCCGTAGATAGATCTAACTGGGCCATCTTTTTGATGCGAATCCGTGTGCGGATCGCGTGCCGGCTTGTGTGCAGCGCCGTTTGCCGCTCTATGTTTGCCATGGGGTCGTCTATCCGACCGGGTGGTCTCCTTGTCGATTTTCCTTGGTATATGTTGTGTTCAGCTTTGGCAGAAGTTCAGAACTGTTATGTAGTGTTGGCTGTTAGTCTGATATGAATCTAGAAGTGTTGATTTTCCTTGGTATATGTTGTGTTCAGTTTTGGCAGGAGTTGTAAGCTGTTAGGCGATCTTGGCCCTTACATGTCTTGTCGATTTCATTTTGTTTCTTACTTTCTTGTCCTGTTGAGGAGATCATATGTTCATAGCTCCAACTGTAGGAAGTCCTGTAATTCTTCACTCGCTGACCAATAGAGGATTTTTTTTTGGTTTGGTATATGCAAAAAGTAGAGGTTTTCCCCCTGATTGGTACAAGTGTGGCCTGATTGCATAGTTTCCTTCCTGTAGTGCACACACTCATTGCTGGAGTTTCAATATAACAAGTGTGGTATAACAAGTGTGGTATAAAAAGTTTCAGTATAATCAAAAAAATTGGTCTCTTGAATTCTAGACGAGATAATGTGAGCTAGCCTGAAGGTGATGCACTGATGCCCAACCAATAAAAGAAAGAAAATAACCCCGTGAACGCTTTGATCTTTTATTTAGGCAGAAAAGTGCCACAAAGCAAGGATAAGATTGCTGGAGTGGCCTCTCTTTCCTTGTTATTTTATTATTTTTCAATATTTTGAAAATATTATGGGGGAACAATGGCTGGTCTAATTAGTTTATCTTTGTTGCAACCTACATTTATTGACCAATGCCTCTTGTGTTATACATATAGAAGTGTGATATGTTTACTGTCTCTTGGTGTATTTGAATTCTCCTTCCCTTTTCTTGATAGGGTATATTATTAGAAGATACCCATATATATCAGTCAACCTAGGGTGCCTCGGCATCGATAAACCCTAAATGATGAAAACTTAACTTAGCATTTAGGGTGCCTCAGCGTCGACAAACCCTAAATGATAAAACCTTGGCTTTTAGGGTGCCTCGGTGTCGAAAAAACCTAAATGATGAAAGCTTAGGCTTTTAGGGTGCCTCGGCATCGACAAACCCTAAATGATAAAAGCTTAGCTTTTAGGATGCCTCGGTGTCGACAAATCCCTAAATGAGGAGACAAGAAGAAGGGGGTTAGGAAGGGACTTGGACCTTAGCAACAACACACTAACAGGTTCCATCCCAAAACACCTAGGCAATATCACAAACATCTCTCAATTGTTCCTTGACAATAACCAACTTTTTGGCAACATTCCTCGAGAATTAGGTTATTTGGTCAACTTAGAGATCTTGTTCCTTGACAATAACCAACTTTTTGACCAAACTTTTTTCCTATTTAGAGTGAAACATGGCCGACAACAATGAGGCCGGCGGTTCGGGCGGCAAGGCATTCTGGGAGCTGTCCCAGGAGATGGAGGAAGAACCTCACCGCTATGAGGATGCCGCAGAAGACACCGATCCTGACTACACAACCCCTAGTGGCATCGGGGATGACACCACTGATGGTACCGCCGAGGATGCCACCACTGATGATGGCAGCACACGCACAGATGGCAACCAACCGAAGAGGCAACGGAACTACGGAAGGACCGGCGCCCGAACATGCTCGGCACCGTCAAGGAGGAATTTACTGAAGTGTCCTCCGAGGGGCATCCAATGGCGCCCAAAGAATTAGTCAAGGGGTACGTGGTTCAGCTCGGGTGCATTCTCTGGAGCACCGTCTCAATCAACACCGAGAACCTAAGGCATAAGGACCGAGGGAATTTGCGCAACCTCCTCTTCATGAAGCTGCACAAACTATACAAGTTCCCCGGTGATGTCGCAAACGCATGCCTCTCAGGGGATAAAGTGAACAGTGCCGCCCTCACGAAGATGAGCACGGCCCTGGCTACTTGGAGAGGCGCAGTGAAGAGAATGATTGAAAAAGGTGATAGTTATGAGAAGATCAAGGAGAAAAATCCTTCGATCAGCGAAGATGACTACAAGGAGTTCAAGATCAAGTAAGAGAGCAACGCAATCGTGGAATCAAGTCAGTGGGGGAAAGATATGCGGGACTTGAACTTAGGGGTCCACCAACTCGGTCCCGGCGGTTATAGAGTGGCGGAACCTATATGGTACAAGGAGGACGCGGAGCATGCCGAGCAAGGCCTACTGCCCCGCTTCGAGAAATACCGTGACAAGCAGACCAGGAACTATGTCAGGGCCCGGTACAAGGTGGACCCGGTAACAAAGGAGCTTACCACGGATCCAAAGACCAAGGCGCTTGAGCTTGTTCTGGTAAGGAATACACCCCCGCGTAATTAGCTCCATATGGTTGCATTCTAATTAATGAAGCCAAATTTCTAAATGGTTCACATTCCTTCCGCAAGACACTGAAAGCAGTAGCGTGGGGTCATCTCAGAGCTCCCCTTGGAACAGTACTTTAAATAGGGCGTTGAACGTAATGAAAAACAAGGATAAGTTCAGTAAGCCGTCGTCAGCTGGTCGTGTGGCCGGCAAAGGCTTGTCCATGAAATGGTCGTCATACTATAGCGCTGGTGGGCGAAAGGAGAGAAAGACCAGCTCGGAAAGCCAGTTGCGCGAGGTTCAAGAACTCAAGGCACAAGTGGCGCGGATTCCAGAGATGGTCCAAGAGCAAGTGCAACACCAACAGGGAACGACGCTCACCGCCACTGTGCCTACCTTGATTGAGGGGTTGCAGGCGTGGATTGCGGGTGGCCAACAGGGGCCGCCCCCGGTTCCCAGCTTCACGGCCAGCAACTCGCACAACACGCAGGAGGCGCCATTGTTGTCTCCGGCGGAGGCGGTATTGGTGTCTCTGGCGCCGCCGCAGGCATTGGAGCTTAATGCACCCGGGTGTGCGAAGAATACGCCGGCCGGCACCTCGGCAGCAAGCGGCCCCTCCATCACTTGCACGCCCGCCATTGGCGGTGCCTCGACATTAGCCGACCTCGACGCCATCACGGTAACTAAGCCTCTCGGCCGATGACTTCGTCTCCTTGCCTTTGACTGGACATCCCTGACGCCCTACATGTTTTTGCAGGGCGCCGGCGCCGACGTTCCATGCACTCTCCTGCACTTCGTGGGCGGTGAGTTGATCGATGTCGCCAAGGGCAGAATCGTTCAACCAGGCAACCCCGTGTTCCACGGTAATCCGATGCCACCCACCGTGTATAGGGTTCAACTGGTTCGGGCGCCAGGCTGCGACGACCTGTTACCTCCGTTCGACCAGCTGGGGCGGCGAAGATGATGTGATGACCCTCGGCGCTGCGAAGCTCGCCCTGCTTTGGCGAAGAGCCAAATTCATTTGGGGCGGGGACACCAGCCGAACAACACCGCCAATGTGTCGGCGCCAAGCCATGGCAAGACCGCCGCAACGCTACCGGACATGCTGGACATGCATATGGCACAGGATCCAGACATGCATATGGCACAGGATCCGGATGACAACGATGACGATGGTACATTTACCAACGTCGATAAGTACTTTGCCAAACATGGGTATGGCGACGAATTCTTGGGGCCTCCTTCTCAAGAACCCAACCCTGCAAAAGACGACCGCGATCTAGCTGGTACCGCGGAGAAACCCAATTGCAACAGGCGTCGTCTAGCGTTCAGTTCTCAGGAGACGCCTCCAGCTTCCGCCTTCACCGAGCCTTAGATAGACGAGGTGTGAAATATTATCAGCCCCAACACACTCAAGAAGGCAGTCTCTGAGCAGAACTTGATCCCATTACAACAGAAGAAGATGGGACGGAAAAGAAAGAATAACAAGGGCTGTGCGAGCCAGCCGGCACCGAGTACGATCCGTGCTCAGGACGGGCCACCTTCACCTAAGGATATCTCAAGGAGGGTGGTGGCGGGTAGGCCGATGCTACCGACTAATCTGCTCAATGCTGCAACCGGTGCCATGCGGAGTCTGCATGACAGTGTTCTTTCTTTGGAGAAGCGGCGTCTCTCCGAGAATGATGTGGCATACCCGGTTTTCGTGGCCAAGGTGCCAAAGGGCAAGGGCTTTGTGGATAGCGCCACCGGGGGTACGATCATCCTGCGGTTTGATGACATCTTCACTATGTTTAACCTTCATCTGCTGCACTACACCTTCGTTCGGCTATTTTCGCTGAGTATGGAGATGCAGACCATTAGAGACAAGACGCCAGACATCGTGATAGTCGACCCCTTCTACATGCGTGCCAAGATCTTGGGCAGCGCTGGGGACCGGCAAGTCGCGAGTTCATACCTCGAAGGCGTCCTTCTGGCAAACCCAGATAAGGATAACTTCCTCGTGCCTTACTTTCCCAAGTAAGTCATCCCCTCACCGCCCCGTAACATATGATTTCTTAGATTTCGATCGTTTTTTTCTAACATTCCGTGTTTTGTGCAGTGACACACATTGCACACTCATCCTCTTAAGCCCAAAATATTCCATGGCCACGTATTTCGACTCGGACCGTCAGTCGAAGAAAGACTACACAAATATCAAGAAAGTTCTCTTAAACCTCGGGGCAGTTCTACCTCAAATATCAACAGTTCAACAGTGAGATAGAAACAATGCTACAAATACAGGCTGACAACGCCCGCGATTTCATCACCATCACGAAAGATGGCGGCTTCATCCACGCTCCGGTCTCTGAGTCGAGTCGAAAGTAGTGATGCTATGTAGTTCTGAAATGTCGATTGGCTCATGTTGTAATATTAAACTTTAATGAACTTGTATGTCTCTTTGGTTTGGACAGTCGTTCAACTTATATGTAATCGATGCTATTTATTAGTAGGACCATAAATCATGCTATTAATGCGTTGCTTTTCTCTTCCGATCCTTTTGTTGCATACTTATATATCGCTTATGTATTTTCTGTGAATTGCTACTAACGTTTTGTTTGGCTAGTGCACAGAGATGCCATTGTATGTCATGTACAAGGGTAAGGTTCTTGGAGTCTACGACGACTGGGAGAAGTGTCGGAGACAGGTTCACCGTTTCAATGATAACAGTTACAAAGGGTACACCACTAGGGCAGAGGCGGAAGCTAGATACGCGCGCTATCTAGAGGGAGAGAGGAGGGAGCGTTGGAGGAACCGGATGAAGACCAGTTTCATCGCGATGATGCTCATCGTGATGACCGCAGCTCTCTTCTATGTGATGGTAATTTAGATGATCGATATCGACTTGTAATGTGAAGACAAACTCGCTACTCACGGTCTCGAGACTTGTAATGTTCTAACTTTGTTTGGTATTTTAAATTCGGGGACTAATATAATGAATTGTATTCGGAGACTCATCTTCTATTGTATTCGATAAATCTGCTGTTTATATGTTGTGCTGTCTATATTCTGTGCAGTAATATGTTTTGTAACCTGTGAAAATATCAGAAAAGAGAAAATTCCTAATATTCATACTAGTGGTGCACCACTCTGCACTTTAGTGGCGCACTGCAATAAGCACACTAGTGGCGCATTATCTACAAGTGCGCCATTAGTAAGCCAGAGCACAAGATAAATATGGCCCCCTGAGAGGCATAGTAATGGCGCACCATGTGACATACTAGTGGCGCACTCCCTGGTGCGCCACTATTGTCTGGTATACTAATGGCGCACCAGGGTGCGCCATTAGTATTAATTACTAGTGGTGTGATGCTAGTGGTGCACCTGTAGTACGCCATTAATGGCCAAAACAGGTGCGCCACTAGCAAGCCTTTTCCTAGTAGTGGCGGTATGGACGCTATAAACGCTCTTCCTAAGTCATTGTCTTTGACAGTTACAATTGATGGGTCTAGAAAATACCTTCGTCTTCGCCTAATGGTCCATCATCGATGTTCGTATGTTGAAGAAGCCGAACGACTGCCCACAAAGAAAAATGGTTTAATTTTGATGTGTCACCGTCAACTTCATGTATTCGAAACTTTATACTGTAAAAACTACTAAAATGATATATGCCACCGCCATAGTGGAATTAATCGAAGTATCAAGTGTTTGTAGTGGCATTTTTCATATGCTTTTTTGCAATGACCTTTTTTACAGGGACCGTCTATTTATCAGGTAACTGAAAAAATGATTCATCAGTTACTTCTTATGTGAGCCGCCCGATCTTCATCCAACCGTTCAAAATAGATCTGGAAATGCTCATCTTCACCCCCCCCCCTTCCTTTTTCCTCCTCCCGATCCCCCACCCCCCCCCCCCGGTCGGCCGGCCAGCAGTACTGCGTGCCGCCTCGCCGCCCCACCCTTGACCTCCCCTCGCCGTCATTGCTGGTCGTCGCCCGGACATCCCTCTAAGCCCTGCTGCACCAATGGAGAACTCCGGCAATCTGTTGCACCCCGCACCCCTGAGATAGATAATGCGGCTATTATCTCACCCTAAGATAGATGGTGGGAGTGGGGCTGACTCTTCTCTGGTGAGCTTGTTCCTTCTCCAGCGAGGTTCCGACAACAGGGAAGGAAGAAGGAGAAAAGTGACTGACGCGAAAAAGAATTTTAGGCACCTAAGAAATAGCAAATCCGCTTTTTACATACACAAAACTGGCAGTGGCATATATCATCGAATTGACAGAAAAACACTTAATATCCCAATTAGTAAACACAAGAAACTTCGCAAGTAGAGTATGACATTAGTTTTTTTTAGAGCAACAGGAGGGGGCAAAGCTCTCCCGGTTCCATATATATATGAAACCATAAGGTTCACAAAAGAGAAAAACATAAAGGTCCAACATGCCACTACGCAGCAGCTGAAAAAACATCCCGGATTTGCTCTAAAAGCATGAGCAAAGGGGAAACTGAAAGTTATCCCTATTACAGAGCACTGTCCCCTATTTCATCAGAACTCCGTTTTGACTGGAGACTTAAGCGGCAGAGATCATCTTCTCCGGTTCTGCTGTCTTGAACCTGGCCTTCTTCAAAGGGGAAGGTTCGGGGGATGGCGGCAGCACCAGCAGCTCCAGCGGGGTTGTTGGGCTGAGCACAGACAGCTTCTTGCTCCCAGCAGGTGGAGGGCTCCTCGATGCATCAGCCTCACCCAGGGAGAGCATGTCAAGCACCCTAGCAGGGTCCGGCGTGTCACCCCATCGATAGCTGGAAGGGGTTCTTGAGCTTCTCTGAGACCCACTGGACGAATGCTTCGATCTGGGGGAGGTAATCCTTTTTGAACAGAATCATCCATTTCTTGATCATCAAGAGGATACGTCTCCAAACCTGTTTAATATCAGACCAGATAGCATTTTTAAACACATGTGCATTTCTAGTTTTCCAGATGCCCCACAATATACAAGCACAGATGGAATTCAAAGCACATTGTTTCTTGCTAGCAGGCCAAAATCTTGCAACAGAAAGGTAGTCTTGCCCTACATGAATTTTAAAGAAAGTAGACACATCCTTCCAGATGCTTTGAGCTACAGCGCACCCAAAAAAGAGGTGTTCAATGCTCTCATTTTCAGTGCAAAACTCACAGATCAAAGTTTTCCCCATGTTTCTCTTATCCAAATTATCTCTGGTCATTAATTTGTTATGAGCCAGGAGCCAGAGAAAAATTTGCACTCTGGGTGGGGAGACAATGGACCAGACAGAAGGAATATAAGTGGGTTGAACCCCCTTGAAGTTGATGATGATGTACAAGGAGGTAGTAGTATACACTCCCTTAGAGTCATATTGCCAAATGAGCGCATCATCATCCCCACTATAAGAGACACTACGAAGGATCTGCTCAATGCACATCCAGGAATCTAGCATTTTATCAGTAAAAGTCCTCCTAAAGATCAGTTTAATGGTGTTACCATCCCATACATCAGAGAGGGTAACACATTGCTGATCACAGATAGTGTAAAGAGGCCAGAATTGGACAGAAAGGGGGAGGTACCAAACCAGGTATCTTCCCAGAAACTGATTTTCTTCCCATCACCTACCTGCCATCTATATCCAAATTTCAGGGATTTACAAGCCCAAAGCACTCCTTGCCAGAACTTAGATGGGTTAGGAGTTTTACTAGCAAAGATGTTTGGGGAGTTCTTGATATACTTCTTGTCAACTATGTTTCTCCAGATCTTGCCTTCATCCATAATATACCTTTTGACCCAGTTCCCCAGGAGGCACAAGTTTACATCCCTGAGGTTGGGCACCCCCAGACCCCCATGCTCTTTTTTCATACACACTAGGTGCCAGTTGGCCAGGTGTAGTTTCCTTTTCCCTTCAAAATCATTCCACAGGCAATGAGCTAACTGAGTGTTAATCAAGTCAAGTGCCCATTTAGGGAATTTGAAGGAGAGAAGGTAAACAGGAATACTAGAAAGGCAGGCTTTAATAAGAGTAAGCCTAGCAGCATAAGATAGGAGTTTCCCTCTCCAGCCAGCCATCCTCTTAAGGATCTTGTCTATAATAGGCTGGATGTCCTCTCTCATCAGCTTATCATAGTGGAGAGGGACTCCTAAGTATTTTATAGGTAGTTTCCCTATAACACAGCTAAAAGTGTCAGCAAAACTAGCAGATCTATCTGCATCCATCCCTAAGGTAATGAGCTCACTTTTACTATAATTGATCCTCATGCCTGACACTTGTTCAAAGCATTGAAGGATAGTTTTCATGTTACTGGCCTTATCTAGATTGTCCTCCAAGAAGAGGATGGTGTCATCTGCATATTGGAGGCAGATGACCCAACCAGGGAGAAATTCAGGGCAGAGTCCACTAATCAGGTCCCTCTAAGCAGCTTTATACAGCATTCTGGTAAGGACATCTACTACAAGATTGAAAAGTAATGGGGAGACAGGGTCCCCTTGCCTAAGTCCCTTGCCAGTGACAAAGAAGTTGCCTTCTACCCCATTAATTTTGACTCCTACAGAGCCCCCATGAGTAATCTGTTTGATCCAATGGATCCATTTGGGACAGAAGTTTCTCCTGGAGAGGACTTCAAGTAGGAGTTCTAAATCTACTTTGTCAAAAGCCTTCTCATAGTCTAGAAGCACAACTGCAGGAGTTTTAGAGCTATGCACAGAGTGCAAAATCTCATGAGCAGTCACTACACTTTCTAGGATGTACCTGCCTTTTATAAAAGCAGTTTGATTGCTAGAAGTAAGAAAGTGCATGAGTTTAGCAAGCCTGTTAGTGAGCATTTTGGTGAAGATCTTAAAAATGCAGTTAAGTAGGCTGATAGGCCTAAATTTTTTCATAGAGGTAGCATCTTTCTCTTTAAGAATGAGAGAAAGAATGGCAAAGTTTAACCTATAGATATCTAATTTGCCAGCATGGAAATCATCAAAAAGGGCCATGAGGTCTTTTTCGATGACTTCCCAAAATTCTTGATAGAACATAAAGGACAAGCCATCGGGTCCTGGTGCTCCATCAGAGTAGGAACCAAAGATTGCTTCCTTCACCTCCTCTTAAGAGAAAGGAGATTGGAGCATGTCATTATCCTTATCAGAAACCTTATCAGTCTCATTGAAGAAGTCTTCCTTCAAGGTGAAATTTCTTTTACTCTCTTTTCTAAAGAGATCCTTATAAAAATTAGTAGCCACATCTAATATATCCTTAGTGTCAGTCACCACACCTGTGGGACCCTCTAAGGAGTGAATGAAGGTCTTCCTCCTCCTCTGGTTAGCAACTGCCTGGAAATACCTGGTGTTTCTATCACCCTCTAAGATATCTCTATCCCTAGCTCTTTGTCTGGCTTTTGTTTCCTCAACTAGCCAAATTTTCTGGAGCTCCTTATGGATATCATGCATTCTAGTAGTACCCACATCAGAGAGGGCACTAGTCTCAGCCTCAATGTCAAGTGCATCAAATTCCATAATGAGAGTAATTTTAATTTTCCTAATTTCAGCTCCAATGTTCTTACTCCAACCTTTAGCAAATTTCCTAAACCTTCTAGTCTTCTCCTGCCAAATATCCAGAGGGGAGGTGCTTTTGACAGGAGCATTCCAGCTTTTAGCAACCAGCTCCTTAAAATTGTCAATGAGGAGCCACCACTTCTCAAATTTGAAGCTAGAGGCCTTGGGTACAGTGCCAACCCCTGAGTCCCAAAGCAAAGGGGTGTGGTCACTGCAAACCCTAGGGAGGGCCTGAGATGAGTTGAGGGGGAAAATCTCATCTAGCTCAGTGGTACAAAAAATTCTATCTATGGTGGAAATGACAAGGGTATCCTGGTTGTTGGCCCAGGTAAATTTCCTGCCAGACATTTTAATTTCTAGTAGGCTCCAGATTTTTATCCAAGCATTGAATTTATCACACCATTTCTGGTCTACTTTCCCATTGTTTTTGTCACTATGATACCTAATAAGATTGAAATCTCCACCAATCAAAGTGGGAGTGTTAATATCTAGCAGGAGAGAGTGAAGTTCAGAAATAAACTCCTCCTTGCCTTCCTCATAAGGGGACCCATATACAGCTACCACCCTAATTTTCTTCTGAGTAGATTTCAAAGTAAGAGTACAGGACACTGAGAACTTCTTGGCATCCCATTCCAAAATGTCAAAGATATCTAAGTCTACTCCCATCAAAATCCCTCCTGCAGTACCCAAGGCAGGGAGGTGATGCCATTCAAAGCATCTATTGCCACTAATGGATTTCAGAAAGGCAGCAGAGAGATCCTCTTTCTTGGTTTCCTGAAAGGCAATGATGTCTGCTTTGGTTTTATTTAAAGTATCATTAATATGGGGCTTTTTACCAAACGTGGTGATACCCCTGATATTCCAAAATAGGCATTTCATCTAGATCTTTTTGTCCTGGGGTGCTTGCCCCGCCCATATTTGGCTACGTGTGTCCACAGCATGCTGTGATCGAAGTAATCACTATCAATCCCTTTTAGCCCCGGGGGGGTGCAGGGAGGACTACAGTTGCCAACATCTTCTGAAAGCAAATTGTCTGGGAGCAAATACTCTATGTTCTCCAGAGATGCACTAGGTTCTGCAGCTCCACTATAGCATGGGGACTGCCTGTGGATGGTAGAGGTAACTAGGTATTCTTCTACTTGGGGAAAAGTATCAGGACTAGGGTGACAGTTGGGGTTGTCATTAGTACCAACTAGACCAAGAGGGTCATATACAGTACTATTAGCTACATTATCACTAGGGTGCTTTGCATCAGAGGCAGAATGATAAGCATCATCTAAAGCTACATTAACAAGACTAGGGGGACAGCTATAGCTGTCAGTAGTACTCCTAGGAATGGGTAAATCTTCCCCTACTTTAGCTAGAGAACAATCAATTTCTACTCCTATTTGATTAGCAATACTTAAAAACTTTGGATCATTGAAATGTTCAAAAGAATTTTTAAGAATGGTACCTTTAACTGAAGCTTTATCTTTTCCAAGGTTCTGCACAGCTTTGTTATCCATGGCTATTTCCAACATAGTCCTTCCTCCCAGATCAACCCTGGTGCTCCTCCTTTCTGGGATGATGGGCCCCCAAGTGTTTTTCCCTGATTTTTCCACTGGTGGGCCAGTGGATACAGTCACATCAGCTTGAGTAACTTGCTCTACTATCTCCAGGTCTACTTCAGTATCAGACATGTCTGAGTCAGTGAGCTCCATTTCCCTAAGAAGGGAGTAGCAGGTGTCATTAGCTCCATGGTCATCCATCATTGCGAGAAGGCCAGTCTGCTGCTGTTGTTGAGTTGAGAAAGCCCAGAAGAGCTTGAGTTTCCACTGAGAGAGGCAGAGGCTGAGGAGTTGGGAGTCCCTCTTGCAGGGCCATGATCAGAGCCTGGATCTTCACTGTGAGTGTGAGAGTTAGTACCATTCCCATTGACATCCTCTTCTAGGGCCTCTCCTCCAATTGGTGGCTCAGGGGGAATTTCAACAGTGATCTTTACATTGTATAGATGTTCTCCAATCCCAAAAAGCCTCTCTGTAGGAATGAGTGAGAAATCTCTGCATCTGATTTTTATCCTAACCACCTTAAACAGGGACTTGAAATTGCCTTGCCAATCTACATCTAGCAAAGTCCCAAAGGCAGAGGCAAATTGTTCAAGCACCCCCCAATCTGTCCAAGTTGGGTCAAGGTTCTCCAGCTTCACCCAAACTTGTTGCAGCTCAGCAAAGTATTCGATCACCCTTCGGGTTTCCACCTTATGATAGCCCTTCCACATATGGAAGCCCAAACATGGGGTAACCAGCCACCTGCTCCACAGGGATGTGTGGTGGGAATTTGACCAAGTAGGTCCACTCATCCAACTGTCTGATCTGCCAGGGCCAAGTGATTTTGTAGATCACTGAGAAGTTTTTGTTGAGCTCATCCTTAGAAACAGCACCAGACTCAATGTAAACTACCCCAACATTCTTCATCAGTCCAACATGCTGAGAGTTGACATCAGGAACATCTATCTGATAATACCCAAGTCCTGTGGCCGCACTCCCTACATACTTTGCCACATTCCTTGGCTTCTTCTTGATGGGGCAGTCCTCAACCACATGAGTCATCATCTTGCAGATGAAACAGAAACTCTGCTTGGTACATTTCTCTCTAGTGTGTCCTGGCTCCCCACAGTTCGGACAGATTCCATTTGCATATGGCTCATCAGCTCTAGCAGGGGTAGGGTTCCTCTCCTTCTACTGATTCTTACCCTGCCTATTCATTCCCTTGTCTCTCCTGTTGGACAGAGAAGGGTTTCTGACTGCATTAGGATCACTAGCCTCAGCTCCAGTTGCATTTGTACCTGCATTCCCCACTCTTTCTTCTGCTGCTTTGTCACGATGGTTCTTTGTTCTTGTGGTCCTCCTGTTGGGATCCTTGCCTGAATCCCCATGACCGCTTTGAGGTTATGGCTCTGGTCAGGCCAGGCCATAGGGTTCCTCCACTGGTTGGATTGCGTGTAACACCCCGGATGTAACTTTCCATATTTGTAACTCCAACTCTTGCCATATTCGGATATGTGCTATGATATTCCCTCCGTGGTTGGGTTTTGTTTTCGTTTAGCATTTTCTCCATGTCATGCATCTCATATCATGTCATCATGTGCATCTCATTCGCATACGTGTTCGTCTCATGCATCCGAGCATTTTCCCCGTTGTCCGTTTTGCAATCCGGCACTTCTATGTTCCCCGGCGCTCCCTTTCACATTTTTCCGTGTGCGGGTGTTGAACGTTCTCGGAATGGACCGAGCCTTGCCAAGTGGCCCTGGTATAGCACCGGTAGACCACCTGTCAAGTTTCGGATTATTTGGAGCTCGTTTGATACTCCAACGGTTAACCGCACTCCCACAAAGGCCTCTTTTGGGTTGAAGCCCAACACCCCTCCAAAACAGCCCAATAACCCATCTAAGTCACTTCCATGCTCTCCGTCATCGGATCACGATCGTGTGGGCGAAAACCGCACCCCATTTGGAGTCTCCTAGCTCCCTCTACCTATAAATAGGTGCACTCCCCCGAATTCTCGGATCCCCAAACCCTAGCCCGCTCCTCCGCCGCCGCCGGACACGTCCGGATCGGGCGGACAGCGTCCGTGCCGCTACCGCCCGGGCGAACCAGCGCGACACACCCGGCCACCGCGCGCGCCCGACCCGCCGAGCCATGGCCGGCCCTCGGCCCGCCTCCATGGCCGCCCCCTGGACCCGCCTGGCCTCATCTCCATGCGCCGCGGCCGGCCTTGCCGTCGGCCTCGCCGTCAGCCGCCCGCCTCCGCGCCGCCCCGCAAGCGCCCGGCCTCGCCGTCCGCCGCGCCGTCCGCCGCCGCCCGGCCCGCCTCCGGCGCTCGGCCTCTCCTCCCTCCGGCCCCGAGCTCTCCGGCGACAACTCCGGCGATGACCTCGAACTCCGGCCAGATCCGATCTGAAAAAAACGCGACGGTTGACTTTTTCCCCGACCCCCGAAATCCACCAAGCCATTTCTGTCATTATTTTATTGCTTTTTCATCGCATCACATCTTTGCAACCGTGGCTCCGTTTTGGGCGTGTAGCATATCAAATTGTTCGTCTCGATGAGTACATCATTTCATCTCATTGCACCATTTTCATTTGAGCTCATCTTAATGCCCGAAATGCTGTTGGAAGAGGGCTACGTGATGTTAGTTTCTGTTTCTTAACAGAACTTGCACTTTTGTCATTTTTGCCATGATTAATGTGTGCACCTTATGAACTTGAGCCCTACATATGTCTTGATCTATGCCATGCTATCTTTCCAGGGGTGTATGCCATGTATTTTTGTGATCAATGTGGTGACTAGCACAAGCATGCAAACTAGGGATGATAATGTTGCTGATTTCAGGAACTTAGTGTTTTCACTGTCATGTCCTGCTGTTATTTTTATGCCATATGTTCATGTTGTTACAGAGAGATCTATGCCCTTTTTGAGCATGATCAGTAAGGGTGTTTTGAACATATGGATGTGCTTTATCCATCCATGCCTTTGTTGGCATTTATGGAGTAGCCTAGCATGTCATTTTCGTGCTCTACTTTTGCTTCAAAATGTTTCCTGGCAGATTGTTTACATGAGATTCAATTTTCACAAGGTTGTTGTAGTTGATCCGTGTATGCTATGATGTTGTTCTTGCCATGTATAGCTTCTATGCCATGTCTTCTTGATGGTTGTATGCTTAGTTTATCATGAGATGCTCTGTAGTGAGTGCATCGAGCTCATGAACATGCCTACTTGTTATCTGTTTTTGCCATGTCCAGTTTTTCTGCTAAGTCTGAGATCTGTAATGAAACTTGCTATGTTTACATGGGTGCCATCATTTCTTATGGTCCTTTTTGGCTTATGGTCAGTAAGGGACTTTTGATCTATGCTTTGAGTAGATTCATTTCATGCCTTGTTTTGCTATTATAAGTTCCTGTAGCTTGTTGTTTGCTTGCTCTAAACATGCCTTCCTGATGTTAATTTCTGGCATTCTAGTATTTTCACTAAGTCTGTGAACCTGATATTTTTTGCACTTTCACCATGCTTGTTTGAGCCTGTTATGATGTGATTTAGCCGTAGCTCAGTGTTCCTCTTTTGTTAATCATCTCCTGTAGATCACTGCCATATGATTTGTTTGTATGTTGGAGTGCTGTAGCATAGTTTCTTGTTGCATGCTAAGTAGCATCGTGCTGTTAAACGCAGATTCGCGTCATTCTTGTTTTGCTTGTCATTTGCAAACCGTGCATCCGATTCCGGTGATCTTTATATCGATTTCAACCGAAATCATCCCATCTTTCCAGCGGCATACTTGGGTTGCCAAGTTGATGCCTTGTTCATCATTTCCTTCCGACACACATATGCATTGCATATCACATCTCGCATAGCATGTCATGTATTGCATCATATGGCTTGTGCATTGCTCCTTGTTTGATTGTTGTTCCATTGCTTGTGTTATTGCTTTGGGTAGAGCCGGGAGACGAGTACGTGAACGAGGAACCTGTTGAGAACGCCTACGAGGATCAAGCCTTCGACAACTCTGAGAACCTTGCAGGCAAGATGACCATACCCTCGAAATCACTTCTATCTTTGCTCGCTAGATGCTCGCTCTTTTGCTATGTCTATGTTGTGATACCTACCACTTGCTATATCATGCCACCCATATTGCCATGTCAAACCTCTAACCATCCTTTCCTAGCAAACTGTTGATTGGCTATGTTACCGCTTTTGCTCAGCCCCTCTTATAGCGTTGCTAGTTGCAGGTGAAGATGAAGTTTGTTCCTTGTTGGAACATGGATATTTTGGGATATCACAATATCTACTGTTTTAATTAATGCACCTATATACTTGGTAAAGGGTGGAAGACTCGGCCTTATGCCTGGTGTTTTGTTCCACTCTTGCCACCCTAGTTTCCGTCATACCGGTGTTATGTTCCTTGATTTTGCGTTCCTTACGCGGTTGGGTGATTTGTGGGACCCCCGTGACAGTTCGCTTTGAATAAAACTCCTCCAGCAAGGCCTAACCTTGGTTTTACCATTTGCCACCTAAGCCTTTTTCCCTTGGGTTTTCGCGAGCCCGAGGGTTATCTTTATTTAACCCCCCGGGCCAATGCTCCTCTGAGTGTTGGTCCAAACTAGAGCGCTTTGCAGCGCCCCCTCAAGGAAACTTGGGGTCTGGTTTTAGTTGTACGGACTGCTCATCCGGTGTGCCCTGAGAATGAGATATGTGCAGCTCCTATCGGGATTTGTCGGCACATTCGGGAGGCTTTGCTGGTCTAGTTTTACCATTGTCGAAATGTCATGCGAACCGGGATTCCGAGACTGATCGGGTCTTCCTGGGAGAAGGTTTATCCTTCGTTGACCGTGAGAGCTGGCTAAGTTGGGACACCCCTGCAGGGTATTATCTTTCGAAAGCCGTGCCCGCGGTTATGAGGCAGATGGGATTTTGTTAATGTCCGGTTGTAGAAAACCCGAAGTTGACCTTAATTAAAATACATCAACCGCGTGTGTAACCGTGATGGTCTCTTCTCGGCGGAGTCCGAGAAGTGAACACGGTGTTGGAGTTATGTTTGATGTAAGTAGTTTCAGGATCACTTCTTGATCGCTACTAGCTTCACGACCGTGCCTTGCTTCTCTTCTCGCTCTCTTTTGCGATCGTAGCCACCATATATGCTAGTCGCTTGCTGCAGCTCCACCTCATTACACCACCCTTCCCTTAAGCTTAAATAGTCTTGATCTCATGGTGTGAGATTGCTGAGTCCCGTGACTCACTGATTCTACCCAAAACAGATCTGTGTACCGGCGATGCAAAGCAGATGGCGCAACTGAACTGAAGTGGGAGTTTGATGAGGCCCTTGGTCGTTACTATGTTTCATTTCCAGACGATCAGTAGTAGAGCCCAGTTGGGACGATCGGGGATCTGTGTTGCATTTGGGGTAGTCTTCTTCTATTTTGGTTCCTTAGTCGGACCTTGAGTGTAAACTGAATGATGTATGTTTATTTATGTATTGTGTGAAGTGGCGACTGTAAGCCAACTATGTATCTTTTCCCTTATGTATTACATGGGTTGTGCGAAGATTACCTCACTTGCGACATTGCTTTCAATGCGGTTATGCCTCTCGAAAGTGCAACTAATCCCCGGGTGGTTTTGGTAATTAATAACAACATATATATCATTGAACTAATAGTTTCTTGAGAATCATTTCAGAAAGTTCAGTGATATGGGAATGGCAATGACTGAAGAAGTGGACCCCTCAAAATGCTAAGGCAAGCATTGGCAAAAGCTCAAGACTCCATTTTGGTTTAGTGATCCAAGATCACATTGAGTCCATAGGAAAGCCAATACTATTAAAAGGGATGAGGTTATGTTAATGATCTGGTTGCTCAAAGTGCTTAGTGATACATCTCCTAAACTATCAGCAACTCTCACTACAAATATACACTCATAATTAATCTCGGTCCCACCGATTTCTTAAACTTCACCACACCGAGATGAACCACCTCAGCCATAAAGCCAAACCCTAGAAATTTCGGATTTTCCGATTCGAACTCGGTCTCACGAAACTTGAGTTGCCAAGCTTCAGAACATACATCATCAAATCGGTGTCACCGAGATGATGAAGTCGGTCCCACCGAGATTGGCAAGCTCTTGTCTTTGGACGAATCGGACTAACCGAGATTGTATTTTCGGTCCCACGAAAATCCCAACGTTCACATGATTTGAACTTTCGGTCTCACCGAGTTGTCAACTTCGGTCCCACCGAGATTGGTCAAATGTGTGTAGCGGTTGGATTTTGTGTGGAGGCTATAAATACCCTCCACCCCTCTTCACTCGTGGAGAGAGCCATCGAAAGAACTACCACTCCTACCTTACATTTACGAGAAGAAAACTACCTACCCTTGTGTTGAGATCAAGTAGCTCCACTCCCACCATATGAAACTTGATCTCTAGCCTTCCCAAGTTGCTTTCCACTCAATCCTTTCTTCCACCACAGCCAAATCAGTGAGGAGAGTTGAGTGTTGGGGAGATTATCATTTGAAGCACAAGAGCAAGGATTTCATCATCATCAACACCATCTATTACCTTTTGGAGGGTGGTGCCTCCTAGATTGGTTAGGTGTCGCTTGGGAGCCTCCGTCGAGATGTGGAGTTGAACCAAGAAGTTTGTATGGGCAAGGAGATCGCCTACTTCGTGAAGATCTACCCCGAGTAAGGCTAGCCCTCCGTGGGCGTAGGCCATGATGGCATAGACAAGGTTGCTTCTTCGTGGACCCTTCGTGGGTGGAGCCCTCCGTGGACTCTCGCAGCCGTTACCCTCCGTGGGTTGAAGTCTCCATCAACGTGGATTGACGATAGCACCACCTATCGGAACCACGAGAAAAATCTCCGTGTCTCCAAATTGCGTTTGCTCTTCTCCACCTCTCTTTACTAAATGTGCAATTTACTTTCCGCTGCCTATACTCTAGATTTGCATGTGTAGGGTGATGCTTGACTTGATCATAACCGTGAATCTGCCAAAAACTTGTCTTTATCAAAAGGCTGAATTTTTATATTGTCAAGTAGTCTAATCACCCCCCCTCTAGACATACTTTCGATCCTACAAGTGGTATCAGAGCTTTGGTTTCCATTGTATTGGTTTCCATTGCATTGGACTCCATAAGCTTGGTTTCACAACCTAGGAGAGTATGGCGTCTAGTGAGGGTAATTTTCGTAGAGGTCCTTACTTTGATGGTACAAACTTTGCTAGTTGGAAGCATAAAATGAAAATGCATATTCTTGGCCATAACCCAGCCGCATGGGGCATTATTTGTGTTGGTTTGCAAGGTGAATTCTTCGAGGAAGGAAAAGTTCCGGATCGTGAAGCTACAACGGATGAATTGCGGATGTTGCAAAACAATGCTCAAGCTTGTGACATTCTCTTCAATGCTTTGTGTCCTGAGGAGTTCAACAAAATTAGCCGTCTTGAGAATGCAAAAGAGATTTGGGATACTTTGGTGAAATGCACGAAGGTACCGAGTCCGTGAAGGAATCAAAGCTAGATGTTCTTCAAGGTCAACTTGACAAGTTCAAGATGAAGGAAGGTGAAGGAGTCGCTGAAATGTACTCTAGGCTTGCTCTCATCACAAATGAGATTGCTGGCTTAGGAAGCGAAGAAATGACCGACCGATTCATCATCAAGAAGATTCTCAGAGCTTTGGATGGAAAGTATGACACCGTGTGCACTTTGATCCAAATGATGCCAAACTACAAGAATCTCAAGCCAACCGAAGTCATTGGAAGAATTGTTGCTCATGAGATGACACTTAAAGATAAGGAAGAGCTTCACAACAAGTCAAGTGGTGCTTACAAAGCTACAAGTGATGCTCCCACAACCTCAAGTGACAAGATAGTTTCCAATGAAGAGATAAGCCTAATGGTGAAGAACTTCAACAAATTCTACAAGAGTAGAAGCAAAGAGAGAAGCTCAAAGTCTAGATCATATGATGAAAAGAGATCTTCTAGTCGTGATCGAAACTGCTACAATTGTGGAAGACCCGGACACTACTCAAATGAGTGCTCGGCTCCCCACAAGAGAAGAGAAGAATCTCCAAGAAGAAGAAGCTCAAGAGAAGGGTCACCTCGGAAAGAGAGAAGGAGTAGAGATGATCGTTATGAACGAAGACCCTCTCGGAGAAGCAAGGATTCGGAGAGGAAAGACAAGTCATCAAGGAGCTACACAAGAAGAAAACATCAAGCTCATGTAGGTGAATGGGTCTCGGCTCCGACTCGACAATCATTCGAAAGAAGCTATCACTCCAACTCCGACTACTGATCAAGATGAAGGTGTTGCCGGTCTTGCTCTCGTGTCCTCCAACTCCAACTCCTATGACTTATTTGATTCACCAAATGAGGGAATTGGAATATGCTTCATGGCTAAAGGCCCCAAGGTATCACACCCTGAATTCATTGACTTTGATAGTGATGAGGATGACTTGCTTGGTGAAGATGAGCTTTTACATGACAAATCTAGTGAGCCTAGTAATGATGAACATGCTAGTAGTCTTTATAGTCGAGAAGAGTCGAATGACAATGCTATGAAGGAGATTGAGTGTTTAACTAAAGAACTAAACACTCTTAAGTTAGCTCATGAAACAACTCAAGAAGATCATAGAGAGCTCCTAAGATCTCATGAGAAGCTACGCTTCGAGAAGCTCACTCTAGAGCAAGAACATGAGTTCCTAAAAGCAATCAATGACGATCTTCGAAAGAAGAGTTCTTCATATCTTGCCAAACGACTTCTCTTGTCTAATTTCTTGCCTCCCATTAAAACTAAGCATGACAAGCATAAGAAAAATTCTTCATCTAGTAGTAACAATAACCATGCTAAATCCAATATTGTTGCTTCTAGTAGTTCTCTTGATTCCACTAACAATGTTTCAAGCCAAGTTACACTTGAGCAAGAAAATAGTTTATTGAAAGGGATTATAGAGAAAGGTGTCTACAAGAGCCTTGCGGAAGCAAGAACTTTGAGAAATTGTTACGCAAGCAAGGAAGGCACCGGAAGAATCAAGGAGTTGGTTTTGAGCGAAAGTTCAACGCCGAAGGTGTTGAATGGGAAGAAGGTCAATATCCCACTCCACAGTTTATTCCTCAAAAGGAGAAGTACAATCCTACTTCTTCCAATGTGGAACAAACACAAGATGACCTTCCACCACAAGACCACAAGCTAAAAGGCAAGGACAAGCTTCAAGAGGAGATTGATGCATTTATTGAAGCACCTAAAGCCATGGTCAAGTGGGTTCCCAAGGAAACGTCGAGTTCTACTTCGTCAAGCTCAACTACTACCCCAAGGATTCCCATCAAGATGATGTGGATCGAAGAAGAAGAACTAGAGAGTTCTTGAGGGTGACTCCGCCAACATACTTCACTCACATTCATTTTGGCAAAACTTGTGCAACCAACTTCCACATTGTGCACTAGTTCATGGAGTCACAAACCCTCTTGTTGGTAAGTCAAGGGACAAGGTAATCATTGCTTTCATGGACATCATCTATTGTGAACTTCAATCTATGTCCATGGATATCCTTGTTTGTTCCTTGTGGGACTAACCCATGTAGGTATTGAAAGTGCTCGAATCCAAAGGATTGCTCCCAACTCTTGATGATCTTCATCAACATTGAGCATCCACATCTTCAACATCTACATGAAGTCTTCTCGACAACCCAAGGTTAGTTTGACCCTTTAAAAGGGTTCTCACATCTAGGGGAGCTTTGCTCTAAAGAATTGAGCTAAAGCATCTTCAAATGATGTGAACACATCAATGCATTATGTAAAAGTGGTAACCCCACTTGTGCTTAAACGATGAGTATGACCTATGATCAAATGTTCTCATTTGACTCCTAAGTCAATATACTCATATAAAGATGACCTAGTCATCGACAAATTGTGTGATAGTAGCTAGAGTTTTGATTGTGCATGTTTGACACATATTTCATTTGCTATCTTATTGTGTGAGCATGTTGGATGCATGATTTTATCCATTCAAGGACATCCATTTGTGGTTTTGGTCGTTTGGATTTTTCTGACCAAATGGATGGACAAGAATGCCTAAGTACCTCCCCTAGCTATCTATGCTTTCTTGTCTCAAATTCTATTCATGCTTACATCACAAACTTTGAACAAGTCAATTTCGGACCCTCCGAGTGAGGAGCACTCGGAGCCACCGATCCGTCAAGGGCTAACTTCCAAAACCTTCTAAGTGATTTGGTCGAGACCAACCCACTCAAACTCGGTCAAACCGAAAGCATTTGGATTGATCTAGGTTTTCACCTCGGTGAAACCGAGTTGTAATTCGGCGTGACGAAGTGCATAAGCGCCTGCGTTATCCATCTTGGTGCCACCGAGTTTTACAACTCGGTCCCACCGACAACAAAGGGTATATATACTCCGAGGGCAGCGCGTTGATTTCTACTTCAAAGCGCCTCGCCCCACCCCTCTCTGCCGTCGCCGTGGTCTCCGGATCGTCTCCGTAAATGCTTTGTGCGCCCTCGCCGCAGTCTCCGTCGCCGTCAGCGGACATCTTCTCCGCGCCGTTGCCGCCGTAGAGGAACTCCACCAAGTTAGGGTAAGTTTGATCCCTCGTGCTCCCATCTCGATTCAATGCACGTTTGGTTTGCCTATAATCTTGCCACGTTTGAGATCTTCCGAACACAGATTAGTTCCTTTGGATTAGATTGAGTAAAGGTTTTAGGGTTAGGTTTCGCGAACACATCTCGGTGAGACCGATTTTACATTCTCGGTATGACCGATTTGGCCTCTGGCCATTACCTTTGCACCTTCGGTCCAACCGAGTTGTGCAAATCGGTGCGACGAAATGAGGATTTAGTGAAACCCTAGTGTTTTCGGCGGGACGAAACCCACTTCGTCCAACCGAAAGTGGTGTGAATGCTTCTGTTTGAACACTTGGATTCACGAATTTTAAACTCGATCCGGCGAAATGTCTTCGTGAAAACCTAATACTAGAATTTGAACTCATTTTGTTTGCAAAATCTTCGCGATTTGTGATAACTCTTCTACTCTGCCTACACCTTATCTATTCACGGGTTGTCGGCCATGTCGGATGCCGGTGATAGCGAACAGGTCGAGTCACCTATTGCTGATATTCGAGGCGGGCACTAGTCCCGATCCCGGCAGCTCTTCAAATGATGGTGAGAGGAGTACACCAAGTGGTTTGCCTCCTGCAGCCACCAGGGCGAAAGAAGAGGAACTCGATGAAGAAGATTCGATTTCATTGTTGAGGAAGAGGTCTCCTCCAAGCCAAAGAGAAAAGTTGTTGCCAAAGAGCCACAAGGTCGACAAACCAAGAAAGGCACCGAGAAAAGTGAAGCAGTCCTTTGTTGCCAAGAAGCTGAGTTTGGAAGAGAAACTACAAGCAAGGTGAAGAAAACTTCCAAGAGGAAGAGGTTAGTGCATGATGATGCAGCGAGAGGAAGATGAGGATGAGGAAGCACCCCAGCCTCCTCGAAGCCTAAGCTCATGAGTGATGCCATCGAGGCAGGAGCTACTTCAAAGTCCAAGCCATCTGCTCCGGTCAAGGCAGCTCTAGCAAAGCCCTCTTTGCCAAGCCCAAGAAGATAGTCAGAACATTCCAGCGAGAGAAGAAGAAAGATGATGTGCCACCGGTGAGTCGGATGATGAGGCACCGATCTTCTTGAAACTTCGACGAAACTGCCACTACACAATGATGCTCATCCTCAAGCTGAAAATATGAAGGAAAGGAAAGATAGAGGTCTCGGGCTATGGAGACAAGCTGATCCATATCTTTGTGAGGAGAAGAACTGCTGTTGATCCAAGATTCCACACCGAGAGCAGCGGGACTTCTATGAGGCTGTCTTGATGGACAAGAAGCCCATAGTTGCGAGACACTCGCTATGTTATTTGGGCATACATTGTGATGAAGAGCACGAGACTTCTTTCCACATGTGCATGAGAGCTTCCTTGCATGTGGAGTTTGCAGACTTTGTAGGTCGAAGTTGACCAGTTGGAATGATGAAATGATTATGCAATTCTATGCCCTGACTCATTTCTATCCGGATGGAAAGATCACATGGATGACTGAAGGCCAAAGATTCTCTTCAACTATTGAAGAATGGGCAGCACTGTTGAATGCTCCAGTGCCAAGAGAGGATGATGTTGATGTCTATGGTATTCCCAAGAAGAACCATGAATCCATGAAGAATATGTACAAAGAGGTACCAGCTAAGGATTTGGGAATCTGGAAGCTCGGCTCAGTGTACTATCTCCAGGCAGGTCTACCTACCACAAACACTATTCTGAGGCATACCTTGATGCCCAAGTCTGGAGATCATCGCATGATCAGAGGGTACTCTATCAACATGCTGCATATACTTGATGAGAAGGCACCTTTCAAGGTGATGGACTTGATAGTTGAGACTATCAAGAGGACTGCAGCAGACCAGAAGAGGTCATGTGGATTTGCCCGCACATTAGGATGCTTATCAATGCCAAGTTTGTACGGGCACATACTTGTTGGATAGACCACACTTGCCACTGCAGCCTGAGCATGAGGATAATGTTGTTGTGATGGATGAGGAGGATCCAACGTCAGTTGAAGGTCAAGCAAAGATTGAAGCTGCCAAGAAAGCCAAAGCTGAGAAGGAAGCAGCAGCAGGCAGCTAAACCAAAGAGTGTTGGAGAGCAGCTCCTTGAAGCTACCCAGAGGATTGAACAACGCTTGCCAGCATTATGCAGTCTCGGAGAGTCTTGAAAGGATTGTTGAAGACAAGATCCATGCTCTGGATGTGAAGTCGATCAAGCAAGTGCTTGTCAACAAGCTTGAGGCAGATATTGAGGAAGCAAAGAGGAGAAGGAAGAGCTCATGCGTGAGATGCAGGATGACCTAGTCCAGATGATTATCAACAGCTGCTGCCGGTTCCCACAAGACCCGATCAGCTGCTATTCGATGGCAGACACGGGACTACAGCCTCGGCACCTCCCACAGCTCCATCGGTTGCTCCAGCTCCAGCTCCGGTGACCACTCCTCCGGCTCCACAGACATCAGTGAAGTCTTCGCCGATGCTGCCATCTCAACTCAACATCAACCTGCGAGAGCCGCCGTGAGTCCCCGGTGGCGCTTAGCTCTATACTTTTGAACTTTTGGTAACTTGTTGCCAAGGGGAGAAATTGTATAGATCATAGGACTTTGAGAGAGAGAGAGAGAGTGCTTTTGTCTTTGCGCTTTTGCTCTTTCGTTCTTTTGCGGTTTCTTTGAGATACTTTTGATTTTTGAGACATTCCGTGTGTTTGATACTACGTTTCATTCTACCATTATGAGTGCTTGGTCGTACTATGCTTTAATGTGTGCTTAATGCTTATCATATGCTATTCATATCTTGTATGACCATTTACTCATGTCTTGGTGATTGGGTGCATGCTATTCATTCTTATCATTTTGTGCGCTCCACCAAGATGTATGTGACATGGAAGAGTGACCCATGATCCTAATCGATTGTGCATTTGCATTCAAGCGCAAATCTTAAATAATGCACAAATTTAGGGGAGCTCTTACTTATCACATACTTCTCAAAGCGACGATATTATTCATTGATTATATCCTTTGTCGAGCTTTGATCTATATGTTGTCATCAATTACCAAAAGGGGAGATTGAAAGTGCAACTAATCCCGGGTGGTTTTGGTAATTAATAACAACATATATATCATTGAACTAATAGTTTCTTGAGAATCATTTGAAAGTTCATTGATATGGGAATGGCAATGGTGAAGAAGTGGACCCCTCAAAATGCTAAGGCAAGCATTGGCAAAAGCTCAAGACTCCATTTTTGGTTTAGTGATCCAAGATCACATTGAGTCCATAGGAAAGCCAATACTATTAAAAGGGATGAGGTTATGTTAATGATCTGGTTGCTCAAAGTGCTTAGTGATACATCTCCTAAACTATCGCAACTCTCACTACAAATATACACTCATAATTAATCTCGGTCCCACCGATTTCTTAAACTTCACCACACCGAGATGAACCACCTCACCATAAAGCCAAACCCTAGAAATTTCGGATTTTCCGATTCGAACTCGGTCTCACGAAACTTGAGTTGCCAAGCTTCAGTAACATACATCATCAAATCGGTGTCACCGAGATGATGAAGTCGGTCCCACCGAGATTGGCAAGCTCTTGTCTTTGGACGAATCGGACTAACCGAGATTGTATTTTCGGTCCCACGAAAATCCCAACGTTCACATGATTTGAACTTTCGGTCTCACCGAGTTGTCAACCGGTCCCACCGAGATTGGTCAAATGTGTGTAGCAGTTGGATTTTGTGTGGAGGCTATAAATACCCTCCACCCCTCTTCACTCGTGGAGAGAGCCATCGAAAGAACTACCACTCCTACCTTACATTTCGAGAGAAAACTACCTACCCTTGTGTTGAGATCAAGTAGCTCCACTCCCACCATATGAAACTTGATCTCTAGCCTTCCCAAGTTGCTTTCCACTCAATCCTTTCTTCCACCACAGCCAAATCGGTGAGGAGAGTTGAGTGTTGGGGAGATTATCATTTGAAGCACAAGAGCAAGGATTTCATCATCATCAACACCATCTATTACCTTTTGGAGGTGGTGCCTCCTAGATTGGTTAGGTGTCGCTTGGGAGCCTCCGTCGAGATGTGGAGTTGAACCAAGAAGTTTGTATGGGCAAGGAGATCGCCTACTTCGTGAAGATCTACCCGAGTAAGGCTAGCCCTCCGTGGGCGTGAGCCATGATGGCATAGACAAGGTTGCTTCTTCGTGGACCCTTCGTGGGTGGAGCCCTCCGTGGACTCTCATGGCCGTTACCCTCCGTGGGTTGAAGTCTCCATCAGCGTGGATTGGCGATAGCACCACCTATCGGAACCACGAGAAAAATCTCCGTGTCTCCAAATTGCGTTTGCTCTTCTCCACCTCTCTTTACTAAATGTGCAATTTACTTTCCGCTGCCTATACTCTAGATTTGCATGTGTAGGGTGATGCTTGACTTGATCATAACCGTGAATCTGCCAAAAACTTGTCTTTATCAAAAGGCTGAATTTTTATATTGTCAAGTAGTCTAATCACCCCCCCTCTAGACATACTTTCGATCCTACAAGTGCTATCAGAGCTTTGGTTTCCATTGTATTGGTTTCCATTGCATTGGACTCCATAAGCTTGGTTTCACAACCTAGGAGAGTATGGCGTCTAGTGAGGTAATTTTAAGAGAGGTCCTTACTTTGATGGTACAAACTTTGCTAGTTGGAAGCATAAAATGAAAATGCATATTCTTGGCCATAACCCAGACCGCATGGGGCATTATTTGTGTTGGTTTGCAAGGTGAATTCTTGAGGAAGGAAAAGTTCGGATCGTGAAGCTACTAACGGATGAATTGCGGATGTTGCAAAACAATGCTCAAGCTTGTGACATTCTCTTCAATGCTTTGTGTCCCGAGGAGTTCAACAAAATCAGCCGTCTTGAGAATGCAAAAGAGATTTGGGATACTTTGGTCGAAATGCACGAAGGTACCGAGTCCGTGAAGGAATCAAAGCTAGATGTTCTTCAAGGTCAACTTGACAAGTTCAAGATGAAGGAAGGTGAAGAAGTCGCTGAAATGTACTCTAGGCTTGCTCTCATCACAAATGAGATTGCTGGCTTAGGAAGCGAAGAAATGACCGACCGATTCATCATCAAGAAGATTCTCAGAGCTTTGGATGGAAAGTATGACACCGTGTGCACTTTGATCCAAATGATGCCAAACTACAAGAATCTCAAGCCAACCGAAGTCATTGGAAGAATTGTTGCTCATGAGATGACACTTAAAGATAAGGAAGAGCTTCACAACAAGTCAAGTGGTGCTTACAAAGCTACAAGTGATGCTCCCACAACCTCAAGTGACAAGATAGTTTCCAATGAAGAGATAAGCCTAATGGTGAAGAACTTCAACAAATTCTACAAGAGTAGAAGCAAAGAGAGAAGCTCAAAGTCTAGATCATATGATGAAAAGAGATCTTCTAGTCGTGATCGAAACTGCTACAATTGTGGAAGACCGGACACTACTCAAATGAGTGCTCGGCTCCCCACAAGAGAAGAGAAGAATCTCCAAGAAGAAGAAGCTCAAGAGAAGGGTCACCTCGGAAGAGAGAAGGAGTAGAGATGATCGTTATGAGCGAAGACCCTCTCGGAGAAGCAAGGATTAGGAGAGGAAAGACAAGTCATCAAGGAGCTACACAAGAAGAAAACATCAAGCTCATGTAGGTGAATGGGTCTCGGCTCCGACTCAGACAATCATTCGAAAGAAGCTATCACTCCAACTCCGACTCTGATCAAGATGAAGGTGTTGCGGTCTTGCTCTCGTGTCCTCCAACTCCAACTCCTATGACTTATTTGATTCACCAAATGAGGGAATTGGAATATGCTTCATGGCTAAAGGCCCCAAGGTATCACACCCTGAATTCATTGGCTTTGATAGTGATGAGGATGACTTGCTTGGTGAAGATGAGCTTTTACATGACAAATCTAGTGAGCCTAGTAATGATGAACATGCTAGTAGTCTTTATAGTCGAGAAGAGTCGAATGACAATGCTATGAAGGAGATTGAGCGTTTAACTAAAGAACTAAACACTCTTAAGTTAGCTCATGAAACAACTCAAGAAGATCATAGAGAGCTCCTAAGATCTCATGAGAAGCTACGCTCGAGAAGCTCACTCTAGAGCAAGAACATGAGTTCCTAAAAGCAATCAATGACGATCTTGAAGAAGAGTTCTTCATATCTTGCCAAACGACTTCTCTTGTCTAATTTCTTGCCTCCCATTAAAACTAAGCATGACAAGCATAAGAAAAATTCTTCATCTAGTAGTAACAATAACCATGCTAAATCCAATATTGTTGCTTCTAGTAGTTCTCTTGATTCCACTAACAATGTTTCAAGCCAAGTTACACTTGAGCAAGAAAATAGTTTATTGAAAGGGATTATAGAAAGGTGTCTACAAGAGCCTTGCGGAAGCAAGAACTTTGAGAAATTGTTACTTAAGCAAGGAAGGCACCGGAAGAATCAAGGAATTGGTTTTGAGCGAAAGTTCAACGCCGAAGGTGTTGAATGGGAAGAAGGTCAATATCCCACTCCACAGTTTATTCCTCAAAAGGAGAAGTACAATCCTACTTCTTCCAATGTGGAACAAACACAAGATGACCTTCCACCACAAGACCACAAGCTAAAAGGCAAGGACAAGCTTCAAGAGGAGATTGATGCATTTATTGAAGCACCTAAAGCCATGGTCAAGTGGGTTCCCAAGGAAACGTCGAGTTCTACTTCGTCAAGCTCAACTACTACCCCAAGGATTCCCATCAAGATGATGTGGATCGAAGAAGAAGAACTAGAGAGTTCTTGAGGGTGACTCCGCCAACATACTTCACTCACATTCATTTTGGCAAAACTTGTGCAACCAACTTCCACATTGTGCACTAGTTCATGGAGTCACAAACCCTCTTGTTGGTAAGTCAAGGGACAAGGTAATCATTGCTTTCATGGACATCATCTATTGTGAACTTCAATCTATGTCCATGGATATCCTTGTTTGTTCCTTGTGGGACTAACCCATGTAGGTATTGAAAGTGCTCGAATCAAAGGATTGCTCCCAACTCTTGATGATCTTCATCAACATTGAGCATCCACATCTTCAACATCTACATGAAGTCTTCTCGACAACCCAAGGTTAGTTTGACCCTTTAAAGGGGTTCTCACATCTAGGGGAGCTTTGCTCTAAAGAATTGAGCTAAAGCATCTTCAAATGATGTGAACACATCAATGCATTATGTAAAAGTGGTAACCCCACTTGTGCTTAAGCGATGAGTATGACCTATGATCAAATGTTCTCATTTGACTCCTAAGTCAATATACTCATATAAAGATGACCTAGTCATCGACAAATTGTGTGATAGTAGCTAGAGTTTTGATTGTGCATGTTTGACACATATTTCATTTGCTATCTTATTGTGTGAGCATGTTGGATGCATGATTTTATCCATTCAAGGACATCCATTTGTGGTTTTGGTCGTTTGGATTTTTCTGACCAAATGGATGGACAAGAATGCCTAAGTACCTCCCTAGCTATCTATGCTTTCTTGTCTCAAATTCTATTCATGCTTACATCACAAACTTTGAACAAGTCAATTTCGGACCCTCGAGTGAGGAGCACTGAGCCACCGATCCGTCAAGGGCTAACTTCCAAAACCTTCTAAGTGATTTGGTCGGACCAACCCACTCAAACTCGGTCAAACCGAAAGCATTTGGATTGATCTAGGTTTTCACCTCGGTGAAACCGAGTTGTAATTCGGCGTGACGAAGTGCATAACGCCTGCAGTTATCCATCTTGGTGCCACGAGTTTTACAACTTGGTCCCACCGACAACAAAGGGTATATATACTCCGAGGGCAGCGCGTTGATTTCTACTTCAAAACGCTCGCCCCACACCCCTGCTGCCGTCGCCGTGGTCTCCGGATCGTCTCCGTAAATCGCTTTGCGCCCTCGCAGGTCTCCGTCGCCGTCAGCGGACATCTTCTCAGCGCCGTTGCGCGAGAGAGAACTCCACCAAGTTAGGGTGAGTTTGATCCCTCGTGCTCCCATCTCCGATTCAATGCACGTTTGGTTTGCCTATAATCTTGCCACGTTTGAGATCTTCTGAACACAGATTAGTTCCTTTGGATTAGATTGAGTAAAGGTTTTAGGGTTAGGTTTCCGCGAACACATCTCGGTGAGACCGATTTTACATTCTCGGTATGACCGATTTGGCCTCTGGCCATTACCTTTGCACCTTCGGTCCAACCGAGTTGTGCAAATCGGTGCGACGAAATGAGGATTTAGTGAAACCCTAGTGTTTTCGGCGGGATCGAAACCCACTTCGTCCAACCGAAAGTGGTGTGAATGCTTCTGTTTGAACACTTGGATTCACGAATTTTAAACTCGGTCGACCGAAATGTCTTTTGTGAAAACCTAATACTAGAATTTGAACTCATTTTGTTTGCAAAATCTTCGCATTTGTGATAACTCTTCTACTCTGCCTACACCTTATCTATTCACGGGTTGTCGGCCATGTCGGATGCAGTGATAGCGGAACAGGTCTGAGTCACCTATTCTTTGATATTCGAGGCGGGCACTAGTCCCGATCCCGGCAGCTCTTCAAATGATGGTGAGAGGAGTACACCAAGTGGTTTGCCTCCTGCAGCCACCACAGGGCGAGAAAGAAGAGGAACTCGATGAAGAAGATTCGATTTCATTGTTGAGAAGAGGTCTCCTCCAAGCCAAAGAGAAAAGTTGTTGCCAAAGAGTCACAAGGTCGACAAACCAAGAAAGGCACCGAGAAAAGTGAAGCAGTCCTTTGTTGCCAAGAAGCTGAGTTTGGAAGAGAAACTACAAGCAAGGTGAAGAAAACTTCCAAGAGGAAGAGGTTAGTGCATGATGATGCAGCAGAGGAAGATGAGGATGAGGAAGCACCCCAGCCTCCTCGAAGCCTAAGCTCATGAGTGATGCCATCGAGGCGGGAGCTACTTCAAAGTCCAAGCCATCTGCTCCAGTCAAGGCAGCTCTAGCAAAGCCTCTTTGCCAAGCCCAAGAAGACAGTCAGAACATTCCAGCTTGAGAGAAGAAGAAAGATGATGTGCCACCACGGTGAGTCGGATGATGAGGCACCAGTCTTGCGAAACTTCGGCGAAACTGCCACTACACAATGATGCTCATCCTCAAGCTGAAAATATGAAGGAAAGGAAAGATAGAGGTCTCGGGCTATGGAGATAGGCTGATCCATATCTTTGTGAGGAGAAGAACTGCTGTTGATCCAAGATTCCACACGAGAGAGAGCAGGACTTCTATGAGGCTATCTTGATGGACAAGAAGCCCATAGTTGCGAGACACTCGCTATGTTGATTGGGCATACATTGTGATGAAAAGCACAGAGACTTCTTTCCACATGTGCATGAGAGCTTCACTTGCATGTGGAGTTGCAGACTTTGTAGGTCGAAGTTGACCAGTTGGAATGATGAAATGATTATGCAATTCTATGCCACACTCATTTCTATCCAGATGGAAAGATCACATGGATGGTGAAGGCCAAAGATTCTCTTCAACTATTGAAGAATGGGCAGACCTTGCTGAATGCTCCAGTGCCAAGAGAGGATGATGTTGATGTCTATGGTATTCCCAAGAAGAACCATGAATCCATGAAGAATATGTACAAAGAGGTACCAGCTAAGGATTTGGGAATCTGGAAGCTCGGCTCAGTGTACTATCTCCAGGCAGGTCTACCTACCACAAACACTATTCTGAGGCATACCTTGATGCCCAAGTCTGGAGATCATCGCATGATCAGAGGGTACTCTATCAACATGCTGCATATACTTGATGAGAAGGCACCTTTCAAGGTGATGGACTTGATAGTTGAGACTATCAAGAGGACTGCAGCAGACCAGAAGAGGTCATGTGGATTTGCCCCGCACATTCAGATGCTTATCAATGCCAAGTTTGGCACGGGCACATACTTGTTGGATAGACCACACTTGCCCTTTGCAGCTGAGCATGAGGATAATGTTGTTGTGATGGATGAGGAGGATCCAACGTCGGTTGAAGGTCAAGCAAAGATTGAAGCTGCCAAGAAAGCCAAAGCTGAGAAGGAAGCGGCAGCAGCTAAACCAAGCAGTGTTGGAGAGCAGCTCCTTGAAGCTACCAGAGGATTGAACAACGCTGGCCAGCATTATGCAGTCTCGGAGAGTCTTGAAAGGATTGTTGAAGACAAGATCCATGCTCTGGATGTGAAAGTCGATGAAGTGCAGTGTGCTTGTCAACAAGCTTGAGGCGAGATATTGAGGAAGCAAAGAGGAGAAGGAAGAGCTCATCGTGAGATGCATGATGACCTAGTCCGAGATGATTATCAACACTGCTCCGGTTCCCACAAGACCCGATCACTGCTATTCGATGGCAGACACGGGACTACAGCCTCGGCACCTCCACAGCTCCATCGGTTGCTCAGCTCAGCTCGGTGACCACTCCTCCGGCTCCACAGACATCGGTTGAAGTCTTCGCCGATCTGCCATCTCAACTCCAACATCAACCTGCACAGAGCCGCCGCCAGAGTCCCGGTGGACGCTTAGCTCTATACTTTTCGAACTTTTTGGTAACTTGTTGCCAAAGGGGGAGAAATTGTATAGATCATAGGACTTTGAGAGAGAGAGAGAGAGTGCTTTTGTCTTTGCGCTTTTGCTCTTTCGTTCTTTTGCGGTTTCTTTGAGATACTTTTGATTTTGAGACATTCCGTGTGTTTGATACTCGTTTCATTCTACCATTATGAGTGCTTGGTCGTACTATGCTTTAATGTGTGCTTAATGCTTATCATATGCTCTTCATATCTTGTATGACCATTTACTCATGTCTTGGTGATTGGGTGCATGCTATTCATTCTTATCATTTTGTGCGCTCCACCAAGATGTATGTGACATGGAAGAGTGACCCATGATCCTAATCGATTGTGCATTTGCATTCAAGCGCAAATCTTAAATAATGCACAAATTTAGGGGAGCTCTTACTTATCACATACTTCTCAAAGCGACGATATTATTCATTGATTATATCCTTTGTCGAAGCTTTGATCTATATGTTGTCATCAATTACCAAAAGGGGAGATTGAAAGTGCAACTAATCCCGGGTGGTTTTGGTAATTAATAACAACATATATATCATTGAACTAATAGTTTCTTGAGAATCATTTGAGAAAGTTCGTTGATATGGGAATGGCAATGGTGAAGAAGTGGACCCCTCAAAATGCTAAGGCAAGCATTGGCAAAAGCTCAAGACTCCATTTTTGGTTTAGTGATCCAAGATCACATTGAGTCCATAGGAAAGCCAATACTATTAAAAGGGGATGAGGTTATGTTAATGATCTGGTTGCTCAAAGTGCTTAGTGATACATCTCCTAAACTATCAGCAACTCTCACTACAAATATGCACTCATAAGTAATCTCGGTCCCACCGATTTCCTAAACTCAGTCACACCGAGATGAACCACCTCAGCCATAAAGCCAAACCCTAGAAATTTCGGATTTTCCGATTCTGAACTCGGTCTCACCAAAACTTGAGTTGCCAAGCTTCTGTAACCTTCTGTCATCAAATCGGTGTCACCGAGATGATGAAGTCGGTCCCACCGAGATTGGCAAGCTCTTGTCTTTGGACGAATCGGACTAACCGAGATTGTATTTTCGGTCCCACCGAAAATCCCAACGTTCACATGATTTGAACTTTCGGTCTCACCGAGTTGTCAACCGGTCCCACCGAGATTGGTCAAATGTGTGTAGCAGTTGGATTTTGTGTGGAGGCTATAAATACCCTCCACCCCTCTTCACTCGTGGAGAGAGCCATCGAAAGAACTACCACTCCTACCTTACATTTCGAGAAGAAAACTACCTACCCTTGTGTTGAGATCAAGTAGCTCCACTCCCACCATATGAAACTTGATCTCTAGCCTTCCCAAGTTGCTTTCCACTCAATCCTTTCTTCCACCACAGCCAAATCAGTGAGGAGAGTTGAGTGTTGGGGAGATTATCATTTGAAGCACAAGAGCAAGGGGTTCATCATCATCAACACCATCTATTACCTTTTGGAGGGTGGTGCCTCCTAGATTGGTTAGGTGTCGCTTGGGAGCCTCCGTCGAGATGTGGAGTTGAACCAAGAAGTTTGTATGGGCAAGGAGATCGCCTACTTCGTGAAGATCTACCCCGAGTAAGGCTAGCCCTCCGTGGGTGTAGGCCATGATGGCATAGACAAGGTTGCTTCTTCGTGGACCCTTCGTGGGTGGAGCCCTCCGTGGACTCTCGCAGCTGTTACCCTCCGTGGGTTGAAGTCTCCATCAACGTGGATTGGCGATAGCACCACCTATCGGAACCACGAGAAAAATCTCCATGTCTCCAAATTGCGTTTGCTCTTCTCCACCTCTCTTTACTACATGTGCAATTTACTTTCCGCTGCCTATACTCTAGATTTGCATGTGTAGGGTGATGCTTGACTTGATCATAACCGTGAATCTGCCAAAAACTTGTCTTTATCAAAAGGCTAAATTTTTATATTGTCAAGTAGTCTAATCACCCCCTCTAGACATACTTTCGATCCTACACCTCTAAGTCGTGCCCGACACGTGGGAGATATAGCCGCATCGAGGCGTTACAAGTTGGTAATCGAGCCTTCCCGACCTTAGGAGCCCCACTTCTTGATCGTTTTTAGCGGCGAGTTGTGTCTAGAAAAATGTTTTGAGTCATTTAGGATTATATATATCGGAGAGTTAGGAATTCTTTTTACTCCCAGACTCTTCATCGCTCGTAAGGCATCGACTTAGAAGTTTTGACTTTCCTCTCCTCAAATTTCTCTAAAAAATTTAGGATCACGCGGGTATCTTGGAATCGTTTGATGGTTTTATGATGAGAACATTGTCTTGGTGCCTCCTGTCGGGGTTTAGTGGAAGTGTCGGGGAGTTGAGCTTTGAGGTGTTGTCGCCATAATTTTATCGTTGCAGATTCTGGAATACACGAGTTTAATGCGTCGACATCGAAAATCTCTTTTATGCAGTTGTTGGTGAGATAACCCCGATAACCCAGTACTGAGGTGACTATGGGAGTATTGCCATGACTCGTATAACGGATGCTTTTTCGAAGGTTGAGGTACACGATTTCCGAAGGTTTCTTGGTTATGTGTTGACGGATGGATACAGCTGGATGTAGGGATTGTTAGTTTGGGTGAGATATATTGCTTCCCCTGTATCCCCAACACCTGATTGCATAACCGGAAAGTTTCGGGAGTTTATAGGTGGGATTCAAGTAGCTCTAGCACTTCTTCCCACAGATATTTGGTTTGTGATTGGGTAATCCTTACCACTTATTTGTTCCATTCATACCTTGTTTTTATTTTCATTCATCAATCTCTTATCAAGTGGCTTCTCATCTTAATGGACGTGATGTTTACTTTGGAATTCATTCGTTCATCCCTGTTCGAATGTTTATTGTGAAGACTATATGTTGCAATTTCTATCCGTTGATTCAACTTGTCTATCATCTATCAAGATGCTAACGGATGTCACCCTCTTCAGGATGGCTCCGCCAACGCGTCAGAATCCGGAACACAGTGATGGGAGTCGGCGAACCCTCCACCTCCACCTCCGCCTCCGGAGGCATGGCAAACTTTGATGGCAACCACTAGCACGCCAACTTCGATTGTTGATTCAGGTGATGCAAGAGCGTAACCAAGGCCGTGGCAACCAAGGAATCAAGGTCAAGGGCAGCTCTACCATCGGCCTCGGTTTCCTACCCTCAACCAGTTCCTTGCAAATCAGCCAAAGTCTTTCAGCTACTGTGCCGAGGCCACAGACGCCGACGATTGGCTCGTGGATATCAACAAGCATTTCGAATGCAGCAATGTCAGACCTGAGGACTACGTCAAGTTCGCGTCTTTTCAGCTCAAGGATCAAGCGGTGATTGGTTCCCAACAATACAAGGATTCCAGAGGAGGTCGAGTGATTACTTGACTGATTTACGCCGGGACTTTAAAGCTCACCACATTCCTACCGGTGTTGTTGAGAGTAAGCGTGAGGAGTTCCGCAATCTCAAGCAAGGCAACATGTCACTGTACGAATACAACATGCAGTTTCAGAAACTTGCTCGCTTCGCTAAACAAGATGTTCCTGATGAAAAGAGTGTTGGGGAACGTAGTAATTTCAAAAAAAAATCCTACGCACACGCAAGATCATGGTGATGCATAGCAACGAGAGGAGAGTGTTGTCTATGTACCCTCGTGAGACCGAAGCGAAGCGTTGACGAACGAGAGGAAGTAGTCGACGTCTTCCCGGTCCAACCGATCCAAGCACCGTTACTCGGCACCTCCGAAGTTCTTGACACACGTATCTGCTCGATGACGCACTTGAACTCCGATCCAGCAGAGGTACGGGGAGGAGTTTCGTCAGCACGACGGCGTGGTGACAATCTTGATGTTCAACAGTCGCAGGGCTTCGCCTAAGCACCGCTACAATATGACCGAGGTGTAATATCGTGGAGGGGGGCACCGCACACGGCTAAGGAACGATCACGATGATCAACTTGTGTGTCCATGGGGTGCCCCCTACCCCCGTATATAAAGGAGTGGAGGAGGGGAGGGCCGGCCCTCTTCTATGGCGCGCCCTTGGGGTGTCCTACTCCCACCGGGAGTAGGATTCCCCCTTTCCTAGTCCAACTAGGAGTCCTTCCATGTATTAGGAGTAGGAGACAAGGAAGGGGAAGAGAGAAGGGAAGGAAGGAGGGGGTGCGGCCCCTCCCCCTAGTCCAATTTGGACTAGGCCATGGGGGGCACGGCCTGCCCTAGGCAGCCCCTCTCTCTTTCCCGCAGGGCCCAATAAGGCCCAATACTTCTCCCCGGCGAATTCCCGTAACTCTCCGGTACTCCGATAAATACCCGAATCACTCGGAACCTTTCCGAACTCCGAATATAGTCGTCCAATATATCGATCTTTACGTCTCGACCATTTCGAGACTCCTCGTCATGTCCTCGATCTCATCCGGACTCGAACTCCTTCGGTACATCAAAACTCATAAACTCATAATATAACTATCATGAAACCTTAAGCGTGCGGACCCTACGGTTCGAGAACAATGTAGACATGACCGAGACACGTCTCGGTCAATAACCAATAGCGGGACCTGGATGCCCATATTGGTTCCTACATATTCTACGAAGATCTTTATCGGTCAGACCGCATAACAACATACGTTGTTCCCTTTGTTATCGGTATGTTACTTGCCCGAGATTCGATCGTCGGTATCCGATACCTAGTTCAATCTCGTTACCGCAAGTCTCTTTAGTCGTTAAGTAATACATCATCTCGCAACTAACTCATTAGTTGCAATGCTTGCAAGGCTTAAGTGATGTGCATTACCGAGAGGGCCAGAGATACCTCTCGACATTCGAGTGACAAATCCTAATCTCGAAATACGCCAACCCAACAAGTACCTTTGGAGACACCTGAGAGCACCTTTATAATCACCCGTTTCGTTGTGACGTTTGGTAGCACACAAAGTGTTCCTCCGATAAACGGGAGTTGCATAATCTCATAGTCATAGGAACATGTATAAGTCATGAAGAAAGCAATAGCAACATACTAAACAATCGGGTGCTAAGCTAACAGAATGGGTCATGTTAATCAGATCATTCAACTAATGATGTGATCCCGTTAATCAAATAACAACTCTTTGTCCATGGTTAGGAAACATAACCATCTTTGATTAACAAGCTAGTCAAGTAGAGGCATACTAGTGACACTGCTTGTCTATATATTCACACATGTATTATGTTTCCGGTTAATACAATTCTAGCATGAATAATAAACATTTATCATGATATAAGGAAATAAATAATAACTTTATTATTGCCTCTAGGGCATATTTCCTTCAGTCTCCCACTTGCACTAGAGTCAGTAATCTAGATCACATCACCATGTGATTAACATCGATAGTTCACATCATCATGTGATTAACACCCATAGTTCACATCGCCATGTGATCAACACCCAAAGGGTTTACTAGATTCAGTAATCTAGTTCACATCGCTATGTGATTAACACCCAAAGAGTACTAAGGTGTGATCATGTTTTGCTTGTGAGAGAATCTTAGTCAACGGGTCTTTCACATTCAGATCCATTATGTATTTTGCAATTTTTTATGTCTACAATGCTCTGCACGGAGCTACTCTAGCTAATTGCTCCCACTTTCAATATGTATCTAGATCGAGACTTAGAGTCATCCAGATCGGTGTCAAAACTTGCATCGACGTAACCCTTTACGACGAACCTTTTTGTCACCTCCATAATCGAGAAACATATCCTTATTCCCCTAAGGATAATTTTGACCGCTGTCCAGTGATCTACTCCTAGATCACTATTGTATTCCCTTGCTAAAATCAGTGTAGGGTATACAATAGATCTGGTACACAGCATGGCATACTTTATAGAACCTATGGCTGAGGCATAGGGAATGACTTTCATTCTCTTTCTATCTTCTGCCGTGGTCGGGTTTTGAGTCTTACTCAATTTCACACCTTGTAATACAAGCAAGAACTCTTTCTTTGACTGTTCCATTTTGAACTACTTCAAAATCTTGTCAAGGTATGTACTCATTGAAAAAAAACTTATCAAGCGTTTTGATCTATCTCTATAGATCTTGATGCTCAATATGTAAGCAGCTTCACCGAGGTCTTTCTTTGAAAAACTCCTTTCAAACACTCCTTTATGCTTTGCGAATAATTCTACATTATTTCGATCTACAATATGTCATTCACATATACTTATCGTAAATCTTGTAGTGCTCCCACTCACTTTCTAGTAAATACAGCTTTTATTGCAAGTCTGTATAAACTATATGCTTTGATCAACTTATCAAGCGTATATTCCAACTCCGAGATGCTTGCGATACGACATCAGTCTCAGCCACATGAGACATCATCCGCAAGATCAGCTGGACACTTCATGCAAGGCAACATTCAGATGCTCAAGCGACTCAGCTAGCTTAGTGACCATAGCTAGATCAACGTCCAGATCATTGCTGGAAATCAATATGTATGAGAATGCTGATCATGCATGTTGTCATGATCGACGTTTTGCAGTAGGATTATTTGACGAATTATCAGCATATGGACAGATGTAATTGAGATGCTTTCGCATTCTGTTAATTCGCTATCTTCATAATCACTGACTTCGTTGCTTGCTGATCTATACATGCTTGACAGCGAAGTATCTGTATTGCCTTATCATGTGCCTAAGTATGATACTATGTGCACCATGCTATGATATGACGTGTCATGCTTGCATTCAAGCATCGTATGTGCAACATCTGGAATCTTACTTATCCATTGTGATCGTAATGTATCATATGCATAACATAGACTTGAGCATTGGATCAGTATCTTCAAACTTATGACTATTTGTCTAGTAGTTCTATATTTGCCACTAGTTGTTTGATGTATCTTGATATATGTTGTTAATCTTCATTTATCATGAGATACTGGTTATTTAGATAAGTACTAATTAATGATGACTATATTGGATCAATGATTCTAAATTGTACTACAAGATCGTATAAATGATAAGCATAATGAAGTACATCAAATGCTTAGTCATTGATAGATCAAATCCATTTGAATGTTAACATCACGATGCATATCAAACTCCTAGAATATCTGGATTATCAAGGATCACCATAACTTCATAGACATCTATAATCTGGAATCTACTAAGTAATCATTCACACAAATCTATCAACGATGCATCAGATTGCACTCACGAACAGAATGCAACTCAACCTCAGCATAACCAATAACTATATCTCAGTAATAACGCATCACAACTTCAACCATTGTAGACTGTTCACAGATGCATCAGATTGCACCACATATTCGAACTTGCCATTCACATGTGCAACTCTGCACTGAGATTCGTCCCAACTCGATCCACTATCTCGACTCCAGCCATGAAACTTCGACGTTATTCCTCCGATGCAATGTTACTCAACGTTGCCCATGTGTAATGCAGAACTGACTCTTATGTCCCAACCACTCCTTACTTAGCTCATGCAACTTGTCCTCAATCCTCTCACTTAGCTGTCACCAGTCCTACGTTCAATGTATATGAATTGACTCTACCTACTCAGAGAAGCTCACTTCTTCACACCAAGAATACTTAACACTTGAAGGTTCGGAGACTCTTCACTAACACTTGAGCTACGGGCTTACATACACCGATGCTGATGCCTACGGAGTTGCATTAGACAGAGAGGTGGTGTTACAGCAGAGCCATGTGATCACTGGAGTAGGGCTCTAGATGAAGGCTGTCGCCTGAGCCGCTGAGTTGAGCAAAGAGTGCCTTCGTGGTCGACCCTGTGGAGCCCCTGAGTGCCAGTGCTTGCACTCTTGATCTCTAGCCTTCCCAAGTTGCTTTCCACTCAATCCTTTCTTCCACCACAGCCAAATCAGTGAGGAGAGTTGAGTGTTGGGGAGATTATCATTTGAAGCACAAGAGCAAGGATTTCATCATCATCAACACCATCTATTACCTTTTGGAGGTGGTGCCTCCTAGATTGGTTAGGTGTCGCTTGGGAGCCTCCGTCGAGATGTGGAGTTGAACCAAGAAGTTTGTATGGGCAAGGAGATCGCCTACTTCGTGAAGATCTACCCCGAGTAAGGCTAGCCCTCCGTGGGCGTAGGCCATGATGGCATAGACAAGGTTGCTTCTTCGTGGACCCTTCGTGGGTGGAGCCCTCCGTGGACTCTCGCAGCCGTTACCCTCCGTGGGTTGAAGTCTCCATCAACGTGGATTGACGATAGCACCACCTATCGGAACCACGAGAAAAATCTCCGTGTCTCCAAATTGCGTTTGCTCTTCTCCACCTCTCTTTACTAAATGTGCAATTTACTTTCCGCTGCCTATACTCTAGATTTGCATGTGTAGGGTGATGCTTGACTTGATCATAACCGTGAATCTGCCAAAAACTTGTCTTTATCAAAAGGCTGAATTTTTATATTGTCAAGTAGTCTAATCACCCCCCTCTAGACATACTTTCGATCCTACAAGTGGTATCAGAGCTTTGGTTTCCATTGTATTGGTTTCCATTGCATTGGACTCCATAAGCTTGGTTTCACAACCTAGGAGAGTATGGCGTCTAGTGAGGGTAATTTTCGAGAGGTCCTTACTTTGATGGTACAAACTTTGCTAGTTGGAAGCATAAAATGAAAATGCATATTCTTGGCCATAACCCAGCCGCATGGGGCATTATTTGTGTTGGTTTGCAAGGTGAATTCTTCGAGGAAGGAAAAGTTCCGGATCGTGAAGCTACAACGGATGAATTGCGGATGTTGCAAAACAATGCTCAAGCTTGTGACATTCTCTTCAATGCTTTGTGTCCCGAGGAGTTCAACAAAATTAGCCGTCTTGAGAATGCAAAAGAGATTTGGGATACTTTGGTCGAAATGCACGAAGGTACCGAGTCCGTGAAGGAATCAAAGCTAGATGTTCTTCAAGGTCAACTTGACAAGTTCAAGATGAAGGAAGGTGAAGGAGTTATTTGAAATGTACTCTAGGCTTGCTCTCATCACAAATGAGATTGCTGGCTTAGGAAGCGAAGAAATGACCGACCGATTCATCATCAAGAAGATTCTCAGAGCTTTGGATGGAAAGTATGACACCGTGTGCACTTTGATCCAAATGATGCCAAACTACAAGAATCTCAAGCCAACCGAAGTCATTGGAAGAATTGTTGCTCATGAGATGACACTTAAAGATAAGGAAGAGCTTCACAACAAGTCAAGTGGTGCTTACAAAGCTACAAGTGATGCTCCCACAACCTCAAGTGACAAGATAGTTTCCAATGAAGAGATAAGCCTAATGGTGAAGAACTTCAACAAATTCTACAAGAGTAGAAGCAAAGAGAGAAGCTCAAAGTCTAGATCATATGATGAAAAGAGATCTTCTAGTCGTGATCGAAGCTGCTACAATTGTGGAAGACCGGACACTACTCAAATGAGTGCTCGGCTCCCCACAAGAGAAGAGAAGAATCTCCAAGAAGAAGAAGCTCAAGAGAAGGGTCACCTCGGAAGAGAGAAGGAGTAGAGATGATCGTTATGAGCGAAGACCCTCTCGGAGAAGCAAGGATTAGGAGAGGAAAGACAAGTCATCAAGGAGCTACACAAGAAGAAAACATCAAGCTCATGTAGGTGAATGGGTCTCCGGCTCCGACTCAGACAATCATTCGAAAGAAGCTATCACTCCAACTCCGACTACATCAAGATGAAGGTGTTGCGGTCTTGCTCTCGTGTCCTCCAACTCCAACTCCTATGACTTATTTGATTCACCAAATGAGGGAATTGGAATATGCTTCATGGCTAAAGGCCCCAAGGTATCACACCCTGAATTCATTGACTTTGATAGTGATGAGGATGACTTGCTTGGTGAAGATGAGCTTTTACATGACAAATCTAGTGAGCCTAGTAATGATGAACATGCTAGTAGTCTTTATAGTCGAGAAGAGTCGAATGACAATGCTATGAAGGAGATTGAGTGTTTAACTAAAGAACTAAACACTCTTAAGTTAGCTCATGAAACAACTCAAGAAGATCATAGAGAGCTCCTAAGATCTCATGAGAAGCTACGCTCGAGAAGCTCACTCTAGAGCAAGAACATGAGTTCCTAAAAGCAATCAATGACGATCTTCAAAGAAGAGTTCTTCATATCTTGCCAAACGACTTCTCTTGTCTAATTTCTTGCCTCCCATTAAAACTAAGCATGACAAGCATAAGAAAAATTCTTCATCTAGTAGTAACAATAACCATGCTAAATCCAATATTGTTGCTTCTAGTAGTTCTCTTGATTCCACTAACAATGTTTCAAGCCAAGTTACACTTGAGCAAGAAAATAGTTTATTGAAAGGGATTATAGAGAAAGGTGTCTACAAGAGCCTTGCGGAAGCAAGAACTTTGAGAAATTGTTACAAGCAAGGAAGGCACCGGAAGAATCAAGGAATTGGTTTTGAGCGAAAGTTCAACGCCGAAGGTGTTGAATGGGAAGAAGGTCAATATCCCACTCCACAGTTTATTCCTCAAAAGGAGAAGTACAATCCTACTTCTTCCAATGTGGAACAAACACAAGATGACCTTCCACCACAAGACCACAAGCTAAAAGGCAAGGACAAGCTTCAAGAGGAGATTGATGCATTTATTGAAGCACCTAAAGCCATGGTCAAGTGGGTTCCCAAGGAAACGTCGAGTTCTACTTCGTCAAGCTCAACTACTACCCCAAGGATTCCCATCAAGATGATGTGGATCCCGAAGAAGAAGAACTAGAGAGTTCTTGAGGGTGACTCCGCCAACATACTTCACTCACATTCATTTTGGCAAAACTTGTGCAACCAACTTCCACATTGTGCACTAGTTCATGGAGTCACAAACCCTCTTGTTGGTAAGTCAAGGGACAAGGTAATCATTGCTTTCATGGACATCATCTATTGTGAACTTCAATCTATGTCCATGGATATCCTTGTTTGTTCCTTGTGGGACTAACCCATGTAGGTATTGAAAGTGCTCGAATCCAAAGGATTGCTCCCAACTCTTGATGATCTTCATCAACATTGAGCATCCACATCTTCAACATCTACATGAAGTCTTCTCGACAACCCAAGGTTAGTTTGACCCTTTAAAGGGGTTCTCACATCTAGGGGAGCTTTGCTCTAAAGAATTGAGCTAAAGCATCTTCAAATGATGTGAACACATCAATGCATTATGTAAAAGTGGTAACCCCACTTGTGCTTAAACGATGAGTATGACCTATGATCAAATGTTCTCATTTGACTCCTAAGTCAATATACTCATATAAAGATGACCTAGTCATCGACAAATTGTGTGATAGTAGCTAGAGTTTTGATTGTGCATGTTTGACACATATTTCATTTGCTATCTTATTGTGTGAGCATGTTGGATGCATGATTTTATCCATTCAAGGACATCCATTTGTGGTTTTGGTCGTTTGGATTTTTCTGACCAAATGGATGGACAAGAATGCCTAAGTACCTCCCCTAGCTATCTATGCTTTCTTGTCTCAAATTCTATTCATGCTTACATCACAAACTTTGAACAAGTCAATTTCGGACCCTCCGAGTGAGGAGCACTCGGAGCCACCGATCCGTCAAGGGCTAACTTCCAAAACCTTCTAAGTGATTTCGGTCAGACCAACCCACTCAAACTCGGTCAAACCGAAAGCATTTGGATTGATCTAGGTTTTCACCTCGGTGAAACCGAGTTGTAATTTTCGGCGTGACCGAAGTGCATAACTGCCTGCAGTTATCCATCTCGGTGCCACCGAGTTTTACAACTCGGTCCCACCGACAGCAAAGGGTATATATACTCCGAGGGCCGAGCGTTGATTTCTACTTCAAAACGCCTCGCCCCCACACCCCTTGCTGCCGTCGCCGTGGTCTCCGGATCGTCTCCGTCGTCGCCTGTGCGCCCTCGCCGCAGGTCTCCGTCGCCGTCAACGGACATCTTCTCCGCGCCGTTGCCGCCGTAGAGGAACTCCACCAAGTTAGGGTAAGTTTCGATCCCACTCGTGCTCCCATCTCCGATTCAATGCACGTTTGGTTTGCCTATAATCTTGCCACGTTTGAGATCTTCCTGAACACCAGATTAGTTCCTTTGGATTAGATTCGAGTAAAGGTTTTAGGGTTAGGTTTCCGCCGAACACATCTCGGTGAGACCGATTTTACATTCTCGGTATGACCGATTTGGCCTCTGGCCATTGCACTGCACCTTTCGGTCCAACCGAGTTGTGCAAATCGGTGCGACCGAAATGAGGATTTAGTGAAACCCTAGTGTTTTCGGCAGGACGAAACCCACCGGTCCAACCGAAAGTGGTGTGAATGCTTCTGTTTGAACACTTGGATTCACGAATTTTAAACTCGGTCGACCGAAATGTCTTCGTGAAAACCTAATACTAGAATTTGAACTCATTTTGTTTGCAAAATCTTCGCGATTTGTGATAACTCTTCTACTCTGCCTACACCTTATCTATTCACGGGTTGTCAGCCATGTCGGATGCCGTGATAGCCGAACAGGTCTGAGTCACCTATTGCTGATATTCGAGGCGGGCACTAGTCCCGATCCCAAAGAGCTCTTCAAATGATGGTGAGAGGAGTACACCAAGTGGTTTGCCTCCTGCAGCCACGGGGCGAAAGAAGAGGAACTCGATGAAGAAGATTCGATTTCATTGTTGAGGAAGAGGTCTCCTCCAAGCCAAAGAGAAAGTTGTTGCCAAAGAGCCACAAGGTTGACAAACCAAGAAAGGCACCGAGAAAAGTGAAGCAGTCCTTTGTTGCCAAGAAGCTGAGTTTGGAAGAGAAACTACAAGCAAGGTGAAGAAAACTTCCAAGAGGAAGAGGTTAGTGCATGATGATGCAGCAGAGGAAGATGAGGATGAGGAAGCACCCCAGCCTCCTCAGAAGCCTAAGCTCATGAGTGATGCCATCAGGGCAGGAGCTACTTCAAAGTCCAAGCCATCTGCTCCAGTCAAGGCAGCTCTAGCAAAGCCTGCTGCCAAGCCCAAGAAGATAGTCAGGAACATTCCAGCTTCAGAGAAGAAGAAAGATGATGTGCCACCAGCTGAGTCAGATGATGAGGCACCAGTCTTGCTGAAACTTCGACAGAAACTGCCACTACACAATGATGCTCATCCTCAAGCTGAAAATATGAAGGAAAGGAAAGATAGAGGTCTCGGGCTATGGAGACAGGCTGATCCATATCTTTGTGAGGAGAAGAAGCTGCTGTTGATCCAAGATTCCACACCGAGAGCAGCAGGACTTCTATGAGGCTGTCTTGATGGACAAGAAGCCCATAGTTGCGAGACACTCGCTATGTTGATTGGGCATACATTGTGATGAAAACCTGAGACTTCTTTCCACATGTGCATGAGAGCTTCACTTGCATGTGGAGTTGCAGACTTTGTAGGTCGAAGTTGACCGGTTGGAATGATGAAATGATTATGCAATTCTATGCCACAGCTCATTTCTATCCGGATGGAAAGATCACATGGATGGTGAAGGCCAAAGATTCTCTTCAACTATTGAAGAATGGGCAGCCTTGTTGAATGCTCCAGTGCCAAGAGAGGATGATGTTGATGTCTATGGTATTCCCAAGAAGAACCATGAATCCATGAAGAATATGTACAAAGAGGTACCAGCTAAGGATTTGGGAATCTGGAAGCTCGGCTCGGTGTACTATCTCGAGCAGGTCTACCTACCACAAACACTATTCTGAGGCATACCTTGATGCCCAAGTCTGGAGATCATCGCATGATCAGAGGGTACTCTATCAACATGCTGCATATACTTGATGAGAAGGCACCTTTCAAGGTGATGGACTTGATAGTTGAGACTATCAAGAGGACTGCAGCAGACCAGAAGAGGTCATGTGGATTTGCCCCGCACATTCAGATGCTTATCAATGCCAAGTTTGGCACGGGCACATACTTGTTGGATAGACCACACTTGCCACTGCAGCCTGAGCATGAGGATAATGTTGTTGTGATGGATGAGGAGGATCCAACGTCAGTTGAAGGTCAAGCAAAGATTGAAGCTGCCAAGAAAGCCAAAGCTGAGAAGGAAGCAGCAGCAGCAGCAGCTAAACCAAAGAGTGTTGGAGAGCAGCTCCTTGAAGCTACCCAGAGGATTGAACAACGCCTGGCCAGCATTGTACAGTCTCAGGAGAGTCTTGAAAGGATTGTTGAAGACAAGATCCATGCTCTGGATGTGAAGCCGATGAAATGCACTGTAATGTCAACAAGCTTGAGGCAGATATTGAGGAAGCAAAGAGGAGAAGGAAGAGCTCATGCGTGAGATGCAGGATGACCTAGTCCAGATGATTATCAACAACTGCTCCGGTTCCCACAAGACCCGATCATTTGCTATTCGATGTGAGACACGGGACTACAGCCTCAGCACCTCCCACAGCTCCATCAGTTGCTCCAGCTCCAGCTCCAGTGACCACTCCTCCAGCTCCACAGACATCAGTGAAGTCTTCGCCGATGCTGCCATCTCAACTCCAACATCAACCAGATAGAGCCGCCCACAGAGTCCCAGTGGACGCTTAGCTCTATACTTTTGAACTTTTGGTAACTTGTTGCCAAAGGGGGAGAAATTGTATAGATCATAGGACTTTGAGAGAGAGAGAGTGCTTTTGTCTTTGCGCTTTTGCTCTTTCGTTCTTTTGCGGTTTCTTTGAGATACTTTTGATTTTTGAGACATTCCGTGTGTTTGATACTACGTTTCATTCTACCATTATGAGTGCTTGGTCGTACTATGCTTTAATGTGTGCTTAATGCTTATCATATGCTATTCATATCTTGTATGACCATTTACTCATGTCTTGGTGATTGGGTGCATGCTATTCATTCTTATCATTTTGTGCGCTCCACCAAGATGTATGTGACATGGAAGAGTGACCCATGATCCTAATCGATTGTGCATTTGCATTCAAGCGCAAATCTTAAATAATGCACAAATTTAGGGGGAGCTCTTACTTATCACATACTTCTCAAAGCGACGATATTATTCATTGATTATATCCTTTGTCGAAGCTTTGATCTATATGTTGTCATCAATTACCAAAAAGGGGGAGATTGAAAGTGCAACTAATCCCCGGGTGGTTTTGGTAATTAATAACAACATATATATCATTGAACTAATAGTTTCTTGAGAATCATTTCAGAAAGTTCAGTGATATGGGAATGGCAATGACTGAAGAAGTGGACCCCTCAAAATGCTAAGGCAAGCATTGGCAAAAGCTCAAGACTCCATTTTTGGTTTAGTGATCCAAGATCACATTGAGTCCATAGGAAAGCCAATACTATTAAAAGGGGATGAGGTTATGTTAATGATCTGGTTGCTCAAAGTGCTTAGTGATACATCTCCTAAACTATCAGCAACTCTCACTACAAATATACACTCATAATTAATCTCGGTCCCACCGATTTCTTAAACTTCACCACACCGAGATGAACCACCTCACCATAAAGCCAAACCCTAGAAATTTCGGATTTTCCGATTACGAACTCGGTCTCACGAAACTTGAGTTGCCAAGCTTCAGAACCTACGTCATCAAATCGGTGTCACCGAGATGATGAAGTCGGTCCCACCGAGATTGGCAAGCTCTTGTCTTTAGACGAATCGGACTAACCGAGATTGTATTTTCGGTCCCACGAAAATCCCAACGTTCACATGATTTGAACTTTCGGTCTCACCGAGTTGTCAACTTCGGTCCCACCGAGATTGGTCAAATGTGTGTAACAGTTGGATTTTGTGTGGAGGCTATAAATACCCTCCACCCCTCTTCACTCGTGGAGAGAGCCATCGAAAGAACTACCACTCCTACCTTACATTTAGAAGAAAACTACCTACCCTTGTGTTGAGATCAAGTAGCTCCACTCCCACCATATGAAACTTGATCTCTAGCCTTCCCAAGTTGCTTTCCACTCAATCCTTTCTTCCACCACAGCCAAATCGGTGAGGAGAGTTGAGTGTTGGGAGATTATCATTTGAAGCACAAGAGCAAGGATTTCATCATCATCAACACCATCTATTACCTTTTGGAGGTGGTGCCTCCTAGATTAGTTAGGTGTCGCTTGGGAGCCTCCGTCGAGATGTGGAGTTGAACCAAGAAGTTTGTATGGGCAAGGAGATCGCCTACTTGTGAAGATCTACCCGAGTAAGGCTAGCCCTCCGTGGGCGTGAGCCATGATGGCATAGACAAGGTTGCTTCTTCGTGGACCCTTCGTGGGTGGAGCCCTCCGTGGACTCTACTTGGCCGTTACCCTCCGTGGGTTGAAGTCTCCATCAGCGTGGATTGGCGATAGCACCACCTATCGGAACCACGAGAAAAATCTCCGTGTCTCCAAATTGCGTTTGCTCTTCTCCACCTCTCTTTACTAAATGTGCAATTTACTTTCCGCTGCCTATACTCTAGATTTGCATGTGTAGGGTGATGCTTGACTTGATCATAACCGTGAATCTGCCAAAACTTGTCTTTATCAAAAGGCTGAATTTTTATATTGTCAAGTAGTCTAATCACCCCCCCTCTAGACATACTTTCGATCCTACAAGTGCTATCAGAGCTTTGGTTTCCATTGTATTGGTTTCCATTGCATTGGACTCCATAAGCTTGGTTTCACAACCTAGGAGAGTATGGCGTCTAGTGAGGGTAATTTTCGTAGAGGTCCTTACTTTGATGGTACAAACTTTGCTAGTTGGAAGCATAAAATGAAAATGCATATTCTTGGCCATAACCCAGCCGCATGGGGCATTATTTGTGTTGGTTTGCAAGGTGAATTCTTGAGGAAGGAAAAGTTCGGATCGTGAAGCTACAACGGATGAATTGCGGATGTTGCAAAACAATGCTCAAGCTTGTGACATTCTCTTCAATGCTTTGTGTCCTGAGGAGTTCAACAAAATCAGCCGTCTTGAGAATGCAAAAGAGATTTGGGATACTTTGGTCGAAATGCACGAAGGTACCGAGTCCGTGAAGGAATCAAAGCTAGATGTTCTTCAAGGTCAACTTGACAAGTTCAAGATGAAGGAAGGTGAAGGAGTCGCTGAAATGTACTCTAGGCTTGCTCTCATCACAAATGAGATTGCTGGCTTAGGAAGCGAAGAAATGACCGACCGATTCATCATCAAGAAGATTCTAAGAGCTTTGGATGGAAAGTATGACACCGTGTGCACTTTGATCCAAATGATGCCAAACTACAAGAATCTCAAGCCAACCGAAGTCATTGGAAGAATTGTTGCTCATGAGATGACACTTAAAGATAAGGAAGAGCTTCACAACAAGTCAAGTGGTGCTTACAAAGCTACAAGTGATGCTCCCACAACCTCAAGTGACAAGATAGTTTCCAATGAAGAGATAAGCCTAATGGTGAAGAACTTCAACAAATTCTACAAGAGTAGAAGCAAAGAGAGAAGCTCAAAGTCTAGATCATATGATGAAAAGAGATCTTCTAGTCGTGATCGAAACTGCTACAATTGTGGAAGACCGGACACTACTCAAATGAGTGCTCGGCTCCCCACAAGAGAAGAGAAGAATCTCCAAGAAGAAGAAGCTCAAGAGAAGGTCACCTCGGAAAGAGAGAAGGAGTAGAGATGATCGTTATGAGCGAAGACCCTCTCGGAGAAGCAAGGATTAGGAGAGGAAAGACAAGTCATCAAGGAGCTACACAAGAAGAAAACATCAAGCTCATGTAGGTGAATGGGTCTCGGCTCCGACTCAGACAATCATTCGAAGAAGCTATCACTCCAACTCCGACTCTGATCAAGATGAAGGTGTTGCGGTCTTGCTCTCGTGTCCTCCAACTCCAACTCCTATGACTTATTTGATTCACCAAATGAGGGAATTGGAATATGCTTCATGGCTAAAGGCCCCAAGGTATCACACCCTGAATTCATTGGCTTTGATAGTGATGAGGATGACTTGCTTGGTGAAGATGAGCTTTTACATGACAAATCTAGTGAGCCTAGTAATGATGAACATGCTAGTAGTCTTTATAGTCGAGAAGAGTCGAATGACAATGCTATGAAGGAGATTGAGCGTTTAACTAAAGAACTAAACACTCTTAAGTTAGCTCATGAAACAACTCAAGAAGATCATAGAGAGCTCCTAAGATCTCATGAGAAGCTACGCTCGAGAAGCTCACTCTAGAGCAAGAACATGAGTTCCTAAAAGCAATCAATGACGATCTTGAAAGAAGAGTTCTTCATATCTTGCCAACGACTTCTCTTGTCTAATTTCTTGCCTCCCATTAAAACTAAGCATGACAAGCATAAGAAAAATTCTTCATCTAGTAGTAACAATAACCATGCTAAATCCAATATTGTTGCTTCTAGTAGTTCTCTTGATTCCACTAACAATGTTTCAAGCCAAGTTACACTTGAGCAAGAAAATAGTTTATTGAAAGGGATTATAGAGAAAGGTGTCTACAAGAGCCTTGCGGAAGCAAGAACTTTGAGGAAATTGTTCTTAAGCAAGGAAGGCACGGAAGAATCAAGGAATTGGTTTTGAGCGAAAGTTCAACGCCGAAGGTGTTGAATGGGAAGAAGGTCAATATCCCACTCCACAGTTTATTCCTCAAAAGGAGAAGTACAATCCTACTTCTTCCAATGTGGAACAAACACAAGATGACCTTCCACCACAAGACCACAAGCTAAAAGGCAAGGACAAGCTTCAAGAGGAGATTGATGCATTTATTGAAGCACCTAAAGCCATGGTCAAGTGGGTTCCCAAGGAAACGTCGAGTTCTACTTCGTCAAGCTCAACTACTACCCCAAGGATTCCCATCAAGATGATGTGGATCGAAGAAGAAGAACTAGAGAGTTCTTGAGGGTGACTCCGCCAACATACTTCACTCACATTCATTTTGGCAAAACTTGTGCAACCAACTTCCACATTGTGCACTAGTTCATGGAGTCACAAACCCTCTTGTTGGTAAGTCAAGGGACAAGGTAATCATTGCTTTCATGGACATCATCTATTGTGAACTTCAATCTATGTCCATGGATATCCTTGTTTGTTCCTTGTGGGACTAACCCATGTAGGTATTGAAAGTGCTCGAATCCAAAGGATTGCTCCCAACTCTTGATGATCTTCATCAACATTGAGCATCCACATCTTCAACATCTACATGAAGTCTTCTCGACAACCCAAGGTTAGTTTGACCCTTTAAAGGGGTTCTCACATCTAGGGGAGCTTTGCTCTAAAGAATTGAGCTAAAGCATCTTCAAATGATGTGAACACATCAATGCATTATGTAAAAGTGGTAACCCCACTTGTGCTTAAGCGATGAGTATGACCTATGATCAAATGTTCTCATTTGACTCCTAAGTCAATATACTCATATAAAGATGACCTAGTCATCGACAAATTGTGTGATAGTAGCTAGAGTTTTGATTGTGCATGTTTGACACATATTTCATTTGCTATCTTATTGTGTGAGCATGTTGGATGCATGATTTTATCCATTCAAGGACATCCATTTGTGGTTTTGGTCGTTTGGATTTTTTCGACCAAATGGATGGACAAGAATGCCTAAGTACCTCCCTAGCTATCTATGCTTTCTTGTCTCAAATTCTATTCATGCTTACATCACAAACTTTGAACAAGTCAATTTCGGACCCTCCGGTGAGGAGCACTGAGCCACCGATCCGTCAAGGGCTAACTTCCAAAACCTTCTAAGTGATTTCGGTCAGACCAACCCACTCAAACTCGGTCAAACCGAAAGCATTTGGATTGATCTAGGTTTTCACCTCGGTGAAACCGAGTTGTGAATTTCGGCGTGACCGAAGTGCATAACTGCCCTGCAGTTATCCATCTTGGTGCCACCGAGTTTTACAACTTGGTCCCACCGACAACAAAGGGGTATATATACTCCGAGGGCAGCGCGCGTTGATTTCTACTTCAAAACGCCTCGCCCCCACACCCCTTGCTGCCGTCGCCGTGGTCTCCGGATCGTCTCCGTCGTCGCCTGTGCGCCCTCGCCGCAGGTCTCCGTCGCCGTCAACGGACATCTTCTCCGCGCCGTTGCCGCCGTAGAGGAACTCCACCAAGTTAGGGTGAGTTTCGATCCCACTCGTGCTCCCATCTCCGATTCAATGCACGTTTGGTTTGCCTATAATCTTGCCACGTTTGAGATCTTCCGAACACAGATTAGTTCCTTTGGATTAGATTCGAGTAAAGGTTTTAGGGTTAGGTTTCCGCGAACACATCTCGGTGAGACCGATTTTACATTCTCGGTATGACCGATTTGGCCTCTGGCCATTGCCTTTGCACCTTCGGTCCAACCGAAGTTGTGCAAATCGGTGCGACGAAATGAGGATTTAGTGAAACCCTAGTGTTTTCGGCAGATCGAAACCCACTTCGTCCAACCGAAAGTGGTGTGAATGCTTCTGTTTGAACACTTGGATTCACGAATTTTAAACTCGGTCGACCGAAATGTCTTTTGTGAAAACCTAATACTAGAATTTGAACTCATTTTGTTTGCAAAATCTTCTGCAGTTTGTGATAACTCTTCTACTCTGCCTACACCTTATCTATTCACAGGTTGTCAGCCATGTCAGATGCCAGTGATAGCCAGAACAGGTCTGAGTCACCTATTGCTGATATTCCAGAGGCAGGCACTAGTCCTGATCCCAGCAGCTCTTCAAATGATGGTGAGAGGAGTACACCAAGTGGTTTGCCTCCTGCAGCCACCAGGGCCAGAAAGAAGAGGAACTCTGATGAAGAAGATTCTGATTTCATTGTTGAGGAAGAGGTCTCCTCCAAGCCAAAGAGAAAAGTTGTTGCCAAAGAGTCACAAGGTCAGCAAACCAAGAAAGGCACCAGAAAAGTGAAGCAGTCCACTGTTGCCAAGAAGCTGAGTTTGGAAGAGGAAACTACAAGCAAGGTGAAGAAAACTTCCAAGAGGAAGAGGTTAGTGCATGATGATGCAGCAGAGGAAGATGAGGATGAGGAAGCACCCCAGCCTCCTCAGAAGCCTAAGCTCATGAGTGATGCCATCAGGGCAGGAGCTACTTCAAAGTCCAAGCCATCTGCTCCAGTCAAGGCAGCTCTAGCAAAGCCTGCTGCCAAGCCCAAGAAGACAGTCAGGAACATTCCAGCTTCAGAGAAGAAGAAAGATGATGTGCCACCAGCTGAGTCAGATGATGAGGCACCAGTCTTGCCGAAACTTCGACAGAAACTGCCACTACACAATGATGCTCATCCTCAAGCTGAAAATATGAAGGAAAGGAAAGATAGAGGTCTCAGGCTATGGAGATAGGCTGATCCATATGCTGTGAGGAGAAGAACTGCTGTTGATCCAAGATTCCACACCAGAGAGCAGCAGGACTTCTATGAGGCTCATCTTGATGGACAAGAAGCCCATAGTTGCAGACACTCGCTATGTTGACTGGGCATACATTGACATGAAGAGCACAGAGACTTCTTTCCACATGTGCATGAGAGCTTCACCTGCATGTGGAGTTGCAGACTTTGTAGGTCGAAGTTGACCAGTTGGAATGATGAAATGATTATGCAATTCTATGCCACACTCATTTCTATCCAGATGGAAAGATCACATGGATGGTGAAGGCCAAAGATTCTCTTCAACTATTGAAGAATGGGCAGACTGTTGAATGCTCCGGTGCCAAGAGAGGATGATGTTGATGTCTATGGTATTCCCAAGAAGAACCATGAATCCATGAAGAATATGTACAAAGAGGTACCAGCTAAGGATTTGGGAATCTGAAGCTCGGCTCGATGTACTATCTCGAGCAGGTCTACCTACCACAAACACTATTACGAGGCATACCTTGATGCCCAAGTCAGAGATCATCGCATGATCGAGGGTACTCTATCAACATGCTGCATATACTTGATGAGAAGGCACCTTTCAAGGTGATGGACTTGATAGTTGAGACTATCAAGAGGACTGCAGCAGACGAGAAGAGGTCATGTGGATTTGCCCGCACATTGGATGCTTATCAATGCCAAGTTTGGCACGGGCACATACTTGTTGGATAGACCACACTTGCCACTTGCAGCCTGAGCATGAGGATAATGTTGTTGTGATGGATGAGGAGGATCCAACGTCGGTTGAAGGTCAAGCAAAGATTGAAGCTGCCAAGAAAGCCAAAGCTGAGAAGGAAGCAAGAAGCAGCAGCTAAACCAAGCAGTGTTGGAGAGCAGCTCCTTGAAGCTACCAGAGGATTGAACAACGCTGGCCAGCATTATGCAGTCTCGGGAGAGTCTTGAAAGGATTGTTGAAGACAAGATCCATGCTCTGGATGTGAAGTCGATCAAATGCAGTGCTTGTCAACAAGCTTGAGGCAGATATTGAGGAAGCAAAGAGGAGAAGGAAGAGCTCATGCGTGAGATGCATGATGACCTAGTCGAGATGATTATCAACAGCTGCTCCGGTTCCCACAAGACCCGATCATTTGCTATTCGATGGATGAGACACCAGACTACAGCCTCGGCACCTCCCACAGCTCCATCGGTTGCTCGGCTCCAGCTCGGTGACCACTCCTCCGGCTCCACAGACATCGGTTGAAGTCTTCGCCGATGCTGCCATCTCAACTCCAACATCAACCTGACGAGAGCCGCCGGCAGAGTCCCCGGTGACGCTTAGCTCTATACTTTTGAACTTTTGGTAACTTGTTGCCAAAGGGGAGAAATTGTATAGATCATAGGACTTCGAGAGAGAGAGTGCTTTTGTCTTTGCGCTTTTGCTCTTTCGTTCTTTTGCGGTTTCTTTGAGATACTTTTGATTTTTGAGACATTCCGTGTGTTTGATACTACGTTTCATTCTACCATTATGAGTGCTTGGTCGTACTATGCTTTAATGTGTGCTTAATGCTTATCATATGCTCTTCATATCTTGTATGACCATTTACTCATGTCTTGGTGATTGGGTGCATGCTATTCATTCTTATCATTTTGTGCGCTCCACCAAGATGTATGTGACATGGAAGAGTGACCCATGATCCTAATCGATTGTGCATTTGCATTCAAACGCAAATCTTAAATAATGCACAAATTTAGGGGGAGCTCTTACTTATCACATACTTCTCAAAGCGACGATATTATTCATTGATTATATCCTTTGTCGAAGCTTTGATCTATATGTTGTCATCAATTACCAAAAAGGGGGAGATTGAAAGTGCAACTAATCCCCGGGTGGTTTTGGTAATTAATAACAACATATATATCATTGAACTAATAGTTTCTTGAGAATCATTTCAGAAAGTTCAGTGATATGGGAATGGCAATGGTGAAGAAGTGGACCCTCAAAATGCTAAGGCAAGCATTGGCAAAAGCTCAAGACTCCATTTTTGGTTTAGTGATCCAAGATCACATTGAGTCCATAGGAAAGCCAATACTATTAAAAGGGGATGAGGTTATGTTAATGATCTGGTTGCTCAAAGTGCTTAGTGATACATCTCCTAAACTATCAGCAACTCTCACTACAAATATGCACTCATAAGTAATCTCGGTCCCACCGATTTCCTAAACTCACCACACCGAGATGAACCACCTCAGCCATAAAGCCAAACCCTAGAAATTTCGGATTTTCCGATTCGAACTCGGTCTCACCAAAACTTGAGTTGCCAAGCTTCTGTAACCTTCGTCATCAAATCGGTGTCACCGAGATGATGAAGTCGGTCCCACCGAGATTGGCAAGCTCTTGTCTTTGGACGAATCGGACTAACCGAGATTGTATTTTCGGTCCCACCGAAAATCCCAACGTTCACATGATTTGAACTTTCGGTCTCACCGAGTTGTCAACTTCGGTCCCACCGAGATTGGTCAAATGTGTGTAGCAGTTGGATTTTGTGTGGAGGCTATAAATACCCTCCACCCCTCTTCACTCGTGGAGAGAGCCATCAGAAAGAACTACCACTCCTACCTTACATTTCTGAGAAGAAAACTACCTACCCTTGTGTTGAGATCAAGTAGCTCCACTCCCACCATATGAAACTTGATCTCTAGCCTTCCCAAGTTGCTTTCCACTCAATCCTTTCTTCCACCACAGCCAAATCAGTGAGGAGAGTTGAGTGTTGGGGAGATTATCATTTGAAGCACAAGAGCAAGGGTTCATCATCATCAACACCATCTATTACCTTTTGGAGGTGGTGCCTCCTAGATTGGTTAGGTGTCGCTTGGGAGCCTCCGTCGAGATGTGGAGTTGAACCAAGAAGTTTGTATGGGCAAGGAGATCGCCTACTTCGTGAAGATCTACCCCGAGTAAGGCTAGCCCTCCGTGGGTGTAGGCCATGATGGCATAGACAAGGTTGCTTCTTCGTGGACCCTTCGTGGGTGGAGCCCTCCGTGGACTCTCGCAGCTGTTACCCTCCGTGGGTTGAAGTCTCCATCAACGTGGATTGACGATAGCACCACCTATCGGAACCACGAGAAAAATCTCCATGTCTCCAAATTGCGTTTGCTCTTCTCCACCTCTCTTTACTACATGTGCAATTTACTTTCCGCTGCCTATACTCTAGATTTGCATGTGTAGGGTGATGCTTGACTTGATCATAACCGTGAATCTGCCAAAAACTTGTCTTTATCAAAAGGCTAAATTTTTATATTGTCAAGTAGTCTAATCACCCCCCCTCTAGACATACTTTCGATCCTACACCTCTAAGTCGTGCTTCGACACGTGGGAGATATAGCCGCATCGAGGGCGTTACAAGTTGGTAATCAGAGCCTTCCCCGACCTTAGGAGCCCCACTTCTTGATCGTTTTTAGCGGCCGAGTTGTGTCTAGAAAAATGTTTTGAGTCATTTAGGATTATATATATCGGAGAGTTAGGAATTCTTTTTACTCCCCAGACTCTTCATCGCTCTGGTAAGGCATCCTGACTTAGAAGTTTTGACTTTCCTCTCCTCAAATTTCTCTAAAAAAAATTTAGGATCACGCGGGTATCTTGGAATCGTTTCGATGGTTTTATGATGAGAACATTGTCTTGGTGCCTCCTGTCAGGGGTTTAGTGGAAGTGTCCCGGGGAGTTGAGCTTTGAGGTGTTGTCGCCATAATTTTATCGTTGCAGTTCTGGAATACCTGAGTTTAGTACGTCGACATCGAAAATCTCTTTTATGCAGTTGTTGGTGAGATAACCCCGATAACCCAGTACTGAGGTGACTATGGGAGTATTGCCATGACTCGTATAACGGATGCTTTTTGAAGGTTGAGGTACACGATTTCCGAAGGTTTCTTGGTTATGTGTTGACGGATGGATACAGCTGGATGTAGGGATTGTTAGTTTGGGTGAGATATATTGCTTCCCCTGTATCCCCAACACCTGATTGCATAACCAGAAAGTTTCGGGAGTTTATAGGTGGGATTCAAGTAGCTCTAGCACTTCTTCCCACAGATATTTGGTTTGTGATTGGGTAATCCTTACCACTTATTTGTTCCATTCATACCTTGTTTTTATTTTCATTCATCAATCTCTTATCAAGTGGCTTCTCATCTTAATGGACGTGATGTTTACTTTGGAATTCATTCGTTCATCCCTGTTCGAATGTTTATTGTGAAGACTATATGTTGCAATTTCTATCCGTTGATTCAACTTGTCTATCTGTCTATCAAGATGCTAACGGATGTCACCCTCTTCAGGATGGCTCCGCCAACGCGTCAGAATCCGGAACACAGTGATGGGAGTCAGGCGAACCCTCCACCTCCACCTCCGCCTCCGGAGGCATGGCAAACTTTGATGGCAACCACTAGCAACGCTTCGGTTGTTGATTCAGGTGATGCAAGAGCGTAACCAAGGCGAGGGCAACCAAGGGAATCAAGGTCAAGGGCAGCTCTACCATCAGCCTCAGTTTCCTACCCTCAACCAGTTCCTTGCAAATCAGCCAAAGTCTTTCAGCTACTGTTCCGAGGCCACAGACGCCGACGATTGGCTCGTGGATATCAACAAGCATTTGAATGCAGCAATGTCGACACGAGGACTACGTCAAGTTCGCGTCTTTTCAGCTCAAGGATCAAGCGGTGATTGGTTCCAGCAATACAAGGATTCCAGAGGAGGTCGGTGATTACTTGGACTGATTTACTGCCGGGACTTTAAAGCTCACCACATTCCTACCGGTGTTGTTGAGAGTAAGCGTGAGGAGTTCCGCAATCTCAAGCAAGGCAACATGTCACTGCATTGAATACAACATGCGATTTGAAACTTGCTCGCTTCGCTAAACAAGATGTTCGATGAAAAGAGTGTTGGGGAGCGTAGTAATTTCAAAAAATCCTACGCACACGCAAGATCATGGTGATGCATAGCAGCGAGAGGAGAGTGTTGTCTATGTACCCTCGAGACCGAAGCGGAAGCGTTGACGCATAACGTAGAGGAAGTAGTCGTCGTCTTCCGGTCCAACCGATCCAAGCACCGTTACTCGGCACCTCCGAGTTCTTGACACGTCTCGCTCGATGGCGCACTTGAACTCCGATCCAGCAGAGGTGCGGGGAGGAGTTTCGTCGGCCTGACGGCGTGGTGACAATCTTGATGTTCAGCGATCGCGAGGGCTTCGCCTAAGCACCGCTACAATATGACCGAGGTGTAATATCGTGGAGGGGGCACCGCACACGGCTAAGGAGCGATCACGATGATCAACTTGTGTGTCCATGGGTGCCCCTACCCCGTATATAAAGGAGTGGAGGAGGGAGGGCGGCCCTCTTCTATGGCGCGCCCTTGGGGTGTCCTACTCCCAGGGAGTAGGATTCCCCCTTCCTAGTCCAACTAGGAGTCCTTCCATGTATTAGGAGTAGGAGACAAGGAAGGGAAGAGAGAAGGGAAGGAAGGAGGGGTGCGGCCCTCCCCTAGTCAATTTGGACTAGGCCATGAAACACGGCCTGCCCTAGGCAGCCCCTCTCTCTTTCCCTTGCAGGCCCAATAAGGCCCAATACTTCTCCCGGCGAATTCCGTAACTCTCCGGTACTCCGATAAATACCGAATCACTCGGAACCTTTCCGAACTCGAATATAGTCGTCCAATATATCGATCTTTACGTCTCGACCATTTCGAGACTCCTCGTCATGTCCTCGATCTCATCCGGGACTCAGAACTCCTTCGGTACATCAAAACTCATAAACTCATAATATAACTATCATCGAAACCTTAAGCGTGCGGACCCTACGGTTCGAGAACAATGTAGACATGACCGAGACACGTCTCGGTCAATAACCAATAGCGGGACCTGGATGCCCATATTGGTTCCTACATATTCTCGAAGATCTTTATCGGTCGGACCGCATAACAACATCGTTGTTCCCTTTGTTATCGGTATGTTACTTGCCCGAGATTCGATCGTCGGTATCCGATACCTAGTTCAATCTCGTTACGGCAAGTCTCTTTAGTCGTTAAGTAATACATCATCTCGCAACTAACTCATTAGTTGCAATGCTTGCAAGGCTTAAGTGATGTGCATTACCGAGAGGGCCGAGAGATACCTCTCGACATTGGATGACAAATCCTAATCTCAAATCGCCAACCCAACAAGTACCTTTGGAGACACCTGTAGAGCACCTTTATAATCACCCAGTTTCGTTGTGACGTTTGGTAGCACACAAAGTGTTCCTCCGATAAACGGGAGTTGCATAATCTCATAGTCATAGGAACATGTATAAGTCATGAAGAAAGCAATAGCAACATACTAAACAATCGGGTGCTAAGCTAACAGAATGGGTCATGTTAATCAGATCATTCAACTAATGATGTGATCCCGTTAATCAAATAACAACTCTTTGTCCATGGTTAGGAAACATAACCATCTTTGATTAACAAGCTAGTCAAGTAGAGGCATACTAGTGACACTCTGTTTGTCTATATATTCACACATGTATTATGTTTCCGGTTAATACAATTCTAGCATGAATAATAAACATTTATCATGATATAAGGAAATAAATAATAACTTTATTATTGCCTCTAGGGCATATTTCCTTCAGTCTCCCACTTACACTAGAGTCGATAATCTAGATCACATCACCATGTGATTAACATCGATAGTTCACATCATCATGTGATTAACACCCATAGTTCACATCGCCATGTGATCAACACCCAAAGGGTTTACTAGATTCAGTAATCTAGTTCACATCGCTATGTGATTAACACCCAAAGAGTACTAAGGTGTGATCATGTTTTGCTTGTGAGAGAATCTTAGTCAGCGGGTCTTTCACATTCAGATCCATTATGTATTTTGCAATTTTTATGTCTACAATGCTCTCGCACGGAGCTACTCTAGCTAATTGCTCCCACTTTCAATATGTATCTAGATCGAGACTTAGAGTCATCGGATCGGTGTCAAAACTTGCATCGGCGTAACCCTTCTGACGAACCTTTTGTCACCTCCATAATCGAGAAACATATCCTTATTCCCTAAGGATAATTTTGACCGCTGTCGATGATCTACTCCTAGATCACTATTGTATTCCTTGCTAAAATCAGTGTAGGGTATACAATAGATCAGTACACAACATGGCATACTTTATAGAACCTATGGCTGAGGCATAGGGAATGACTTTCATTCTCTTTCTATCTTCTGCCGTGGTCGGGTTTTGAGTCTTACTCAATTTCACACCTTGTAATACAAGCAAGAACTCTTTCTTTGACTGTTCCATTTTGAACTACTTCAAAATCTTGTCAAGGTATGTACTCATTGAAAAAAAACTTATCAAGCGTTTTGATCTATCTCTATAGATCTTGATGCTCAATATGTAAGCAGCTTCACCGAGGTCTTTCTTTGAAAAACTCCTTTCAAACACTCCTTTATGCTTTGCAGAATAATTCTACATTATTTCTGATCTACAATATGTCATTCACATATACTTATCGAAATGTTGTAGTGCTCCCACTCACTTTCTAGTAAATACGGGCTTTCTTGCAAGTCTGTATAAACTATATGCTTTGATCAACTTATCAAGCGTATATTCCAACTCGAGATGCTTGCACCGGTCCATAGATGGATCATTGGACCTTGCACATTTTGTTAGCACCTTTAGGATTGACAAAACCTTCTGGTTGCATCATATACAACTCTTCTTTAATAAATCCATTAAGAAATAAAGTTTTGACATCCTTTTGCCAGATTTCAAAAAAAATGTGGCAATTGCTAACATGATTCGGACAGATTTTTAAGCATCGATACGAGTGAGAAAATCTCATTATATTCAACATATTGAACTTTGTCAAAAACCTTTTTCGACAAGTCTAGCTTTGTAGATAGTAACACTACTATCAGCGTCCGTCTTCCTCTTGAAGATCCATTTATTTTCTATGGCTTGCCGATCATCGGGCAACTCAACCAAAGTCCACACTTTGTTCTCATACATGGATCCCATCTCAGATTTCATGGCCTTAAGCCATTTTGCGGAATCTGGGCTCATCATCGCTTCCTCATAGTTCGTAGGTTCATCATGGTTTAGTAACATGACTTCCAGAACAGGATTACCGTACCACTCTGGTGCGGACCGTACTCTGGAAGACCTATGAGGTTCTGTAGTAACTTGATCTGAAGTTTCATGATCATCATCATTAGCTTCCTCACTAATTGGTGTAGTAGTCACTGGAACAGATTTCTGTGATGAACTACTTTCCAATAAGGGAGAAGGTACAATTACCTTATCAAGTTTTACTTTCCTCCCACTCACTTCTTTCGAGAGAAACTCCTTCTCTAGAAAGGATCCGTTCTTAGCAACGAATGTCTTGCCTTCGGATCTGTGATAGAAGGTGTACCCAACTGTCTCTTTTGGGTATCCTATGAAGACATATTTCTCCTATTTGGGTTCGAGCTTATCAGGTTGAAGCTTTTTCACATAAGCATCGCAGCCCCAAATTTTAAGAAACGACAACTTTGGTTTCTTGCTAAACCACAGTTCATATAGTGTCGTCTCAACGGATTTAGATGGTGCCCTATTTAATGTGAATGCATCTATCTCTAATGCATGATCCCAAAACGATATTGGTAAATCGGTAAGAAACATCATAGATTGTACTATATCCAATAAAGTACGGTTATGACGTTCGGACACACCATTATGATGTGGTGTTCCAGGTGGCATGAACTTGTGAGACTATTCCACATTGTTTTAATTGAAGACCAAACTTGTAACTCAAATATTTGTCTCCGCGATCAGATCGTAGAAACTTTATTTTTCTTGTTACGATGATTTTTCCACTTCACTCTGAAATTCTTTGAACCTTTCAATTATTTCAGACTTATGTTTCATCAAGTAGATATACCCATATCTACTCAAATCATCTATGAAGGTCAGAAAATAACGATACCCGCCGCGAGCCTTAACACTCATCGGATCGCATACATCGGTATGTATTATTTCCAATAAGTCGGTTGCTCGCTCCATCGTTCGGAGAACGGAGTCTTAGTCATCTTGCCCATGAGGCATGGTTCATAAGCATCAAGTGATTCATAATCAAGTGATTCCAAAATCCCATCGACATGGAGTTTCTTCATGCGCTTTACACCAATATGACCTAAACGGCAAAGTGCCACAAATAAGTTGCACTATCATTATTAACTTTGCATCTTTTGGTTTCAATATTATGAATATGTGTATCACTACGATCGAGATCCAATGAACCATTTTCATTGGGTGTGTAACCATATCAGGTTTTATTCATGTAAACAGAACAACAGTTTATTTTCTTACTTAAATGAATAACCGTATTGCAATAAACACGATCAAATCATATTCATGCTCAACGCAAACACCAAATAACATTTATTTAGGTTCAACACTAATCCCGAAAGTATAGGGAGTGTGCGATGATGATCATATCAATGTTGAAACTACTTTCAACACACATCGTCACTTCACCCTTAACTAGTTTACATTTATTCGCAACTCCGTTTGAGTTACTACTCTTAGCAACCGAACCAGTACCAAATACCGAGGGGTTGCTATAAACACTAGTAAAGTACACATCAATAACATGTATATCAAATATACCTTTGTTCACTTTGCCATCCTTCTTATCCGCCAAATACTTGGGGTAGTTACGCTTCCGATGACCAGTCCCTTTGCGGTAGAAGCACTTAGTCTCAGGCTTAGGTCTAGACTTGGGCTTCTTCACTTGAGCAGCAACCTGCTTGCCGTTCTTCTTGAAGTTCCCTTCTATCCCTTTGCCCTTTTCTTGAAACTAGTGGTCTTGTTAACCATCAACACTTGATGTTCTTTCTTGATTTCTACCTTCATCGATTTCGTCATCATGAAAAACTCGGGAATCATTTTCGTCATCCCTTGCATACTATAGTGCATCACGAAGTTCTAGTAACTTAGTGATGGTGACTAGAGAATTCTGTCAATCACTATCTTATCTGGAAGATTAACTCCCACTTGATTCAAGCGATTGAAGTACCCAGACAATCTGAGCACATGCTCACTAGTTGAGCGATTCTCCTCCATCTTTTAGCTTTAGAACTTGTTGGAGACTTCGTATCTCTCAACTCGGGTATTTGCTGGAAATAATAACTTCAATACCTGGAACATTTCATATGGTCCATGATGTTCAAAACATCTTTGAAGTCCCGATTCTAAGCCATAAAGCATGGTGCACAAAACTATCAAGTAGTCACCATATTGAGCTAGCCAAGCGTTCATAACGTGCGCATCCGCTCCTGCAATAGGTCCGTCACCTAGCGGTGCATTAAGGACATAATTCTTACGTGCGACAATGAGGATAAACCTCAGATCGCAGATCTAATCCGCATCATTGCTACTAACATTTTTCAACACAATTTTCTCTAGGAACATATCAAAATAAACATATGAAAGCAACAACGCAAGCTATTGATCTTACAACATAATTTACAAAATACTACCAGGACTAAGTTCATGATAAATTTAAGTTCAATTAATCATATTACTTAAGAACTCCCACTTAGACAGACATCTCTCTAGTCATCTAAGTGATCACGTGATCCAAATCAACTAAACCATAACCGATCATCACGTGAGATGGAGTAGTTTTCAATGGTGAACATCAAGTATGTTGATCATATCTACTATATGATTCACGCCGACCTTTCGGTCTCCGTGCTCGAGGCCATATCTGCATATGCTAGGCTCGTCAAGTTTAACTCGAGTATTCGCGTGTGCAAAACTGGCTTGCACCCATTGTAGATGGACGAGAGCTTATCACACCCGATCATCACGTGGTGTCCGGGCACGACGAACTTTGGCAATGGTGCATACTCAGGGAGAACACTTCTTGATAATTAGTGAGAGATCATCTTAAAATGCTACCGTCAATCAAAGCAAGAATAAGATGTATAATAGATAAACATCATATGCAATCAAAATATGTGACATGATATGGCCATGATCATCTTGCGCCTTTGATCTCCATCTCCAAAGTCTTGTCATGATCTCTATCGCCACCGGCACGACACCATGATCTTCATCATCTTGATCTATATCAATGTGTCATCACATGGTCGTCTCGCCAACTATTGCTCTTGCAACTATTGCTATCGCATAGCGATAAAGTAAAGCAATTATTTGGCACTTGCATCTTTATGCAACAAAGAGACAACCATAGGGCTTACGCGATTGCCGATAACTTCAACAAAACATGATCATCTCATACAACAACTTATATCTCATCACGTCTTGACCATATCACATCACAACATGCCTGCAAAAACAAGTTAGGCGTCCTCTACTTTGTTGTTGCAAATTTTACGTGGCTGCTACGGGCTTAAGCAAGAACCAATCTCACCCACGCATCAAAACCACAATGATAGTTTGTCAAATAGACTCCGTTTTAACCTTCGCAAGGACCGGGCATAGCCACACTCGGTTCAACTAAAGTTGAGAAACCGACACCGCCAGCCACGTGTGCAAAGCACGTCGGTAGAACCAGTCTCGCGTAAGCGTCGCGTAATGTCGGTCCGGGCCGCTTCATCAAACAATACCGCCAACCAAAGTATGACATCTTTGGTAGGCGGTATGACTTATATCGTCCACAACTCACTTGTGTTCTACTCGTGCATATAACATCAACGCATAAAACCTGGCTCGGATGCCTTTGTTGGGGAACGTAGTAATTTCAAAAAATTCCTACGCACACGCAAGATCATGGTGATGCATAGCAACGAGAGGGAGAGTGTTGTCTACGTACCCTCGTGAGACCGAAGCGGAAGTGTTGGCGCAGCGTAGAGGAAGTAGTCGACGTCTTCCGGTCCAACCGATCCAAGCACCGTTACTCGGCACCTCTGAGTTCTTGACACACGTACAGCTCGATGGCGCTTTGCGAACTCCGATCCAGCAGAGGTACGGGGAGGAGTTTTGTCAGCACGACGGCGTGGTGACGATCTTGATGTTCAACTATCGCAGGGCTTCGCCTAAGCACCGCTACAATATGACCGAGGTGTAATATCGTGGAGGGGGGCACCGCACACGGCTAAGGAACGATCACGATGATCAACTTGTGTGTCCATGGGGTGCCCCCTACCCCCGTATATAAAGGAGTGGAGGAGGGGAGGGCCAGCCCTCTTCTATGGCGCGCCCTTGGGGTGTCCTACTCCCACCGGGAGTAGGATTCCCCCTTTCCTAGTCCAACTAGGAGTCCTTCCATGTATTAGGAGTAGGAGACAAGGAAGGGAAGAGAGAAGGGAAGGAAGGAGGGTGCGGCCCTCCCCTAGTCAATTCGGACTAGGCCATGAAGCGCTGCCTGCCCTAGGCAGCCCCTCTCTCTTTCCCGCAGGGCCCAATAAGGCCCAATACTTCTCCCCAGCGAATTCTCGTAACTCTCCGGTACTCCGATAAATACCCGAATCACTCGGAACCTTTCCGAACTTTGAATATAGTCGTCCAATATATCGATCTTTACGTCTCGACCATTTCGATACTCCTCGTCATGTCCCCGATCTCATCCGGGACTCCAAACTCCTTCGGTACATCAAAACTCATAAACTCATAATATAACTATCATCGAAACCTTAAGCGTGCGGACCCTACGGTTCGAGAACAATGTAGACATGACCGAGACACGTCTCCGGTCAATAACCAATAGCGGGACCTGGATGCCCATATTGGTTCCTACATATTCTACGAAGATCTTTATCGGTCAGAGCGCATAACAACATACGTTGTTCCCTTTGTCATCGGTATGTTACTTGCCCGAGATTCGATCGTCGGTATCCGATACCTAGTTCAATCACGTTACTGGCAAGTATCTTTACTCGTTCCGTAATACATCATCTCGCAACTAACTCATTAGTTGCAATGCTTGCAAGGCTTAAGTGATGTGCATTACCGAGAGGGCCCAGAGATACCTCTCCGACATTGGATGACAAATCCTAATCTCGAAATCGCCAACCCAACAAGTACCTTTGGAGACACCTGAGAGCACCTTTATAATCACCCATTCACGTTGTGACGTTTGGTAGCACACAAAGTGTTCCTCCGGTAAACGGGAGTTGCATAATCTCATAGTCATAGGAACATGTATAAGTCATGAAGAAAGCAATAGCAACATACTAAACAATCGGGTGCTAAGCTAACAGAATGGGTCATGTTAATCAGATCATTCAACTAATGATGTGATCCCGTTAATCAAATAACAACTCTTTGTCCATGGTTAGGAAACATAACCATCTTTGATTAACAAGCTAGTCAAGTAGAGGCATACTAGGGACACTCTGTTTGTCTATATATTCACACATGTATTATGTTTCCGGTTAATACAATTCTAGCATGAATAATAAACATTTATCATGATATAAGGAAATAAATAATAACTTTATTATTGCCTCTAGGGCATATTTCCTTCAAAGAGTATGATCTATCAATTCAGAGGTGGCCTTAGAGAGGATCTGCAGTTAGCTCTTGTTCTTGTTGAGCCTACTCAGTTTGATCAATTCTACAATATGGCCCTCAAGCAAGAAGGTGCTCAGCTCAATTGTGAGGCTTCAAAGAAGAGAATCAGGGATGCAGTTCAGTCTTCTTCCTCTCAAGTGGCAGCTAAGCAGCAAAAGTTCTACCTTCCTCCTCCTCCGTTCCGTCAGCCTTATCAACAGAAGAACTCAGGTGGTCGTGGATCTTCCCACCCACCCAACCCAAGCTACCAGAACAAGTCTCAGCCTCAAGCTCCAAGGTCAAATGCTCCTTATCACCGTCCGCTCTCAGAGGTGACCTGCAACAAGTGTCAGCAGAAGGGTCACTATGCGAACAAATGCTTCAACCAAAGGTGCCTTCCTCCTCCTCCTGTGAGGTCTTCAAGAAATGCAGTGGTCAAGCATAATCCCAAGTCTGCAAAGGTGAACATGATGAATGCAGCTCAGGCAGAGGATTCTTCAGATGTGATAATGGGTAATCTCTCCGTTAATGATATTCCTGCAAAAGTCTTATTTGATACTGGTGCTTCACTTTCTTTCATCTCAAGACCTTTTGCATCTAAGCATGAGTTGGGTTTTCAAGCATTGCCTAGTTCTTTATCAGTTGTGTCCCCGGGTAAGCAAATGACAGCTAATAATTTCATCCCGGAGGTTTCTATCAAGATGGGCGACTACAAATTTCTGTCTAAACCAATTGTCCTTGGTGACTCGGATATTGATCTAATTCTCGATATGGACTGGCTTTCTAAGCACAAAGCTCAACTTGATTGTGAAGCCAGGGAAATTCATTTGACACACTCTTCTGAGGATGTTATCATCTATGCCGCTCGTGATGAAACCATTCGGTTGTTTTCTCTCAATGAGAAGGGCGAGCTACACGCAATCTCTCAGATTCCAGTCGTTTGTGAGTACCAAGATGTCTTTCCAGAAGAGCTTCCGGGTATGCCTCCTCATCGGCCAGTCGAGTTCGTTATCGATGTTGAGCTCGGCACTGAACCCGTTTGCAAGCGTCCTTACAAGCTTGGACCTGAGGAACTGAAGGAATTGAAGAAGCAGCTCGATGAACAAGAGCGTCTGGGTTTGATCAGACCGAGTTCATCTCCATGGGGATGTGGAGTTTTTTTTGTCCAGAAGAAGGATGGCACGGACCGACTTTGCGTCGATTACCATCCATTGAACAAGAAGACAATCAAGAACAAGTATCCACTTCCCAACATCAATGAGCTATTCGAGCAACTCAAAGGTGCTAAAGTATTCTCCAAGCTCGACCTTCGTATGGGTTATCATCAGATTCGCATTCGTGAGCAAGATATCCCCAAGACAGCATTCAGAACAAGCTATGGTTCTTATGAATATATTTTCATGTCTTTCGGCCTTGTCAATGCTCCTCCAACATTCTCTCAAATGATGAACTTCATCTTCAACCCCTACATAAATGATTTCGTCTTGGTGTATCTCGATGATATTTTGGTCTTCTCCAAGAACAAGCAGGATCATGCCAAACATTTGCGATTGGTGCTCGACAAGCTCGAGAGAGCATCAATTCTATCTGAAGTTTTCCAAATGTGAGTTCGGCTTGATGAAGTTCTTTATCTTGGTCACATCATCTCCGCCAAGGGCATCGCTGTTAATCCCAGAAGGTGTCTTCAATTGTGAATTGGGAACCTCCTCGAATGTCAAGCGACTCCAGATTTTCTCGGTCTTGCAAGCTATTGTCGAAGATTCGTTGAGAATTTCTCTAAGATTGCAAAGCCTCTTTCCAACCTCCTCCGAAGCATGTCAAGTATGTCCGGGCCTTTGAGTGTGGCGTCGCTTTCAACACCCTCAAAGAGAAGCTAGTTATAGCTCTGTCTTGACTCCTCTGATGAATCCAAGCCATTGAAGTATTCGTGATGCTTCTCTTCAAGGTCTCGGTGCTGTGTTAATGCAAGAGAAGAAAGTTGTGGCCTATACCTCTCGTCAGTTGAAGCCCAACGAAAATAACTACCCCACTCACTATCTCGAGTTGGCGGCAGTTGTCCATGCGTTGATAACATGGAGACATCTCTTGTTGGGAAGGAAAGTGGACATTTTCACCGATCACAAGAGTCTCAAGTATATCTTCACTCAACCCAACCTCAACCTCAGGCAAACTTGATGGGTCGAAATGATTCAAGAGTACAATCCAAGTATCGAATATACTCCTGGCAAGGCGAATGTGATTGCAGATGCTTTGAGCAGAGAGGCTTATTGCAACAGCTTAATTCTCAAGCCCTTCCAACCGGATCTTTGTGAAGCTTTCCGCAAGCTGAATCTTCAAGTTGTTCCTCAAGGCTTTCTTGCCAACCTCATAGTCTCTCCTACTTTGGAAGATCAAATTCGTGAGGCACAACTCCTGGATACCATGGTGAAGAAGGTGAAACGTGGTATTGACAAGGGCATTTCCAAATACAAGTGCTATCGCTTGGATGACAAAGACACTCTTTTCTTCGAGGATCGAATTGTGGTTCCCAAAGGCGATCTGAGAAAAGTCATCATGAATGAGGCACACAATTCCCTCCTATCCATTCATCCTGGAAGTACTAAGATGTACCATGACCTCAAGCAGTCGTATTGGTGGACTCGAATGAAGTGAGAAATTGCTCAATTCGTGAATGAATGTGATGTCTGCAGAAGGGTGAAAGCAGAACACCAACGACCAGCTGGTCTCCTCCAACATCTTGCTATTCCGAAATGGAAATTTGATCATATCGAGATGGACTTCGTGACTGGATTTCCTAAGTCCAAGCGTGGAAATGATGCTATCTTCGTTGTCATTGACAAGCTTACTAAAGTGGCTCATTTTCTTCCTATCAAAGAATCTATCACAGCAGCTCGGTGGCAGAGCTATACACCTCGAATTGTCTCCTTGCACGGTATTCCGCAATTGATCTCTTGGACCGTGGAAGCATCTTCACTTCTAAGTTCGGGACTCCTTTCGAAGGCCATGGGCACCAACATTCGTTTCAGCACAACTTTCCATCCTCAAACAAGTGGCCAAGTCGAGCGAGTCAATCAAATCCTTGAAGATATGCTTAGGTCTTGTGTCATTTCCTTTGGCATGAAGTGGGAAGATTGTCTTCCATATGCCGAGTTCTCCTACAACAACAGCTTCCAAGCAAGTTCGGGCAAGGCCCCATTCGAAATTCTCTATGGCAGGAAGTGTCGTACTCCTCTCAATTGGTCCGAGACAGGTGAACGCCAACTTCTTGGCAACGATTTGATCACAGAAGCCAAAGAAATGTGCAAAGTCATTCGTGAGAATCTCAAAGCCGCGCAATCGCGCCAGAAGGGCTATTATGATGACAACCACCGTGATGTGGCTTTTGAAATCAAAGACCATGTCTACCTCCGCGTCTCTCCAATGAAAGGCACTCGTCGCTTCAGTATCAAAGGGAAGCTTACCCCTAGATACGTGGGTCCTTTCAAGATCATTGGCAAAAGAGGTGATCTCGCCTATCAACTTGAGCTTCCGTCAAATTTTGCAAACGTGCACGATGTGTTTCACGTGTCACAACCGCAAGTGCTTCAAGATTCTGGCGCACTATCAACTTTGAAGAAATTGACCTCCAAGAAGATCTCTCTTATCTTGAGCACCTGTTGCTATTCTTGAAGAAACCGAGCGCAAGACTCGCAACAAGTCAATCAAATTCACGAAAGTGAAGTGGTCACACCATTCGACCGAGAAGCCACACAGGGCGCGAGGATCACCTCCGTTCGAATATCCGGAGTTCTTTCGGTCCTAGATCTGGGACGAGATCCTCTTGTAGTGGTGGAGTCTTGTAACACCCCGGATGTAACTTTCCATATTTGTAACTCCAACTCTTGCCATTTTCGGATATGTGCTATGATATTCCCTCCATGGTTGGGTTTTGTTTTCGTTTTGCATTTTGTCCATGTCATGCATCTCATATCATGTCATCATGTGCATCTCATTCGCATACGTGTTCGTCTCATGCATCCGAGCATTTTCCCCGTTGTCCGTTTTGCAATCCGGCACTTCAATGTTCCCCGGTGCTCCCTTTCACATTTTTCCGTGTGTGGGTGTTGAACGTTCTCGGAATGGACCGAGCCTTGCCAAGTGGCCCTGGTATAGCACCGGTAGACCACCTGTCAAGTTTCGGATCATTTGAAGCTCGTTTGATACTCCAACAGTTAACCGACTCCATGAAAGGCCTCTTTTGGGTTGCAGCCCAACACCCCTCCAAAACAGCCCAATAACCCATCTAAGTCACTTCCATGCTCTCCGTCGTCGGATCACGATCGTGGGGAAAACCGCACCCCATTTGGAGTCTCCTAGCTCCCTCTACCTATAAATAGGTGCACTTCGATTCCGGATCCCCAAACCCTAACCCTCCTCCTCGCCGCCGCCGGACACGTCCGGATCGGGACAGACGATTCGCGCCCGCCGCCGCCCGCGAACCAGGGTGCGACACGTGGCACCCGGCCACCAGCGCCGCCCGACCAGCTGAGCCCATGGCCCGGCCCTCGCCTCCCGCCTCCAGCGCCGCCCATGGAGACCCGCCTGACCTCGTCTCCAGCGCCGCCATGCTGCTGCCGTCGGCCTCGCCGTCGACCGCCCCCGCGCCCGTAGCGCCCGCCGCCGCCCGCCGCCGCGCCGCCGCGCCGTCCGCGCCGCCGCCCGGCCCGCCTCCGGCCGCCCCGACCTCTCCTCCCTCCGGCCCCGAGCTCTCCGGCGACAACTCCGGCGACGACCTCAAACTCCGGCCAGATCCGATCTGAAAAAAACGCGACGGTTGACTTTTTCCCCGACCCCCGAAATCCACTAAGCCATTTCTGTCATTATTTTATTGCTTTTTCATCGCATCACATCTTTGCAACCGTGGCTCCGTTTTGGGCGTGTAGCATATCAAATTGTTCATCTCGATGAGTACATCATTTCATCTCATTGCACCATTTTCATTTGAGCTCATCTTGATGCCCGAAAGACTGTTGGAAGAGGGCTACGTGATGTTAGTTTCTGTTTCTTAACAGAACTTGCACTTTTGTCATTTTTGCCATGATTAATGTGTGCACCTTATGAACTTGAGCCCTACATATGTCTTGATCTATGCCATGCTATCTTTCCAGGGGTGTATGCCATGTATTTTTGTGATCAATGTGGTGACTAGCACAAGCATGCAAACTAGGGATGATAATGTTGCTGATTTCAGGAACTAAGTCATGTCCTGCTGTTATTTTTATGCCATATGTTCATGTTGTTACAGAGAGATCTATGCTCTTTTTGAGCATGATCAATAAGGGTGTTTTGAACATATGGATGTGCTCTATCCATCCATGCCTTTGTTGGCATTTATGGAGTAGTCTAGCATGTCATTTTCATGCTCTACTTTTGCTTCAAAATGTTTCCTGGCAGATTATTTACATGAGATTCAATTTTCACAAGGTTGTTGTAGTTGATCCGTGTATGCTATGATGTTGTTCTTGCCATGTATAGCTTCTATGCCATGTCTTCTTGATGGTTGTATGCTTAGTTTATCATGAGATGCTCTGTAGTGAGTGCATCGAGCTCACGAACATGCCTACTTGTTATCTGTTTTTGCCATGTCCAGTTTTTCTGCTAAGTCTGAGATCTGTAATGAAACTTGCTATGTTTACATGGGTGCCATCATTTCTTATGGTCCTTTTTGGCTTATGGTCAGTAAGGGACTTTTGATCTATGCTTTGAGTAGATTCATTTCATGCCTTGTTTTGCTATTATAAGTTCCTGTAGCTTGTTGTTTGCTTGCTCTAAACATGCCTTCCTGATGTTAATTTCTGGCATTCTAGTATTTTCACCAAGTCTGTGAACCCGATATTTTTGCACTTTCACCATGCTTGTTTGAGCCTGTTATGATGTGATTTAGCCGTAGCTCGGTGTTCCTCTTTTGTTAAGCATCTCCGTAGATCACCGCCATATGATTTGTTTGTATGTTGGAGTCTTTGTAGCATAGTTTCTTGTTGCATGCTAAGTAGCATCGTCTTGGTTAAACGCAGATTCGCGTCATTCTTGTTTTGCTTGTCATTTGCAAACCGTGCATCCGATTCCGGTGATCTTTATATCGATTTCAACCGAAATCATCCCATCTTTCCAGCGGCATACTTGGGTTGCCAAGTTGATGCCTTGTTCATCATTTCCCTTCCGGAGCACACATATGCATTGCATATCACATCTCGCATAGCATGTCATGTATTGCATCATATGGCTTGTGCATTGCTCCTTGTTTGATTGTTGTTCCATTGCTTGTGTTATTGCTTTGGGTAGAGCCGGGAGACGAGTACGTGAACGAGGAACCTGTTGAGAACGCCTATGAGGATCAAGCCTTCGACAACTCTGAGAACCTTGCAGGCAAGATGACCATACCCTCGAAATCACTTCTATCTTTGCTCGCTAGATGCTCGCTCTTTTGCTATGTCTATGCTGTGATACCTACCACTTGCTATATCATGCCACCCATATTGCCATGTCAAACCTCTAACCATCCTTTCCTAGCAAACCGTTGATTGGCTATGTTACCGCTTTTGCTCAGCCCCTCTTATAGCGTTGCTAGTTGCAGGTGAAGATGAAGTTTGTTCCTTGTTGGAACATGGATATTTTGGGATATCACAATATCTACTGTTTTAATTAATGCACCTATATACTTGGTAAAGGGTGGAAGACTCGGCCTTATGCCCGGTGTTTTGTTCCTCTTGCCACCCTAGTTTCCGTCATACGGTGTTATGTTCCTTGATTTTGCGTTCCTTACGCGGTTGGGTGATTTATGGGACCCCGTGACGGTTCGCTTTGAATAAAACTCCTCCAAAGAAGGCCTAACCTTGGTTTTACCATTTGCCACCTAAGCCTTTTTCCCTTGGGTTTCGCGAGCCGAGGGTTATCTTTATTTAACCCCGGGCCAATGCTCCTCGAGTGTTGGTCCAAACTAGAGCGCTTTGCGGCGCCCCTCAAGGAAACTTGGGGTGCGGTTTTAGTTATACGGACTGCTCATCCGGTGTGCCACGAGAACGAGATATGTGCAGCTCCTATCGGGATTTGTCGGCACATTCGGGAGGCTTTGCTGGTCTAGTTTTACCATTGTCGAAATGTCATGCGAACCGGATTTCGAGACCGATCGGGTCTTCACGGAGAAGGTTTATCCTTCGTTGACCGTGAGAGTGGCTAAGTTGGGACACCCTGCAGGTATTATCTTTCAAAGCCGTGCCCGCGGTTATGAGGCGGATGGGATTTTGTTAATGTCGGTTGTAGAAAACCCGAAGTTGACCTTAATTAAAATACATCAACGCGTGTGTAACCGTGATGGTCTCTTCTCGGAGTCCAGAAGTGAACACGATGTTGGAGTTATGTTTGGCGTAAGTAGTTTGGGATCACTTCTTGATCGCTACTAGCTTCACGACCGTGCCTTGCTTCTCTTCTCGCTCTCTTTTGCGATCGTAGCCACCATATATGCTAGTAAACTGCTGCAGCTCCACCTCATTACACCACCCTTCCCTTAAGCTTAAATAGTCTTGATCTCGGGTGTGAGATTGCTGAGTCCCCATGACTCATGATTCTACCCAAAACAGATCTGAGTCTTGGTGATGCCAGTACAGATGGCGAATCGAATCAAGTGGGAGTTTGATGAGGCCCTTGGTTGTTACTATGTTTCATTTCAGACGATCGAGAGTGGAGCCAGTTGGGACGATCGGGGATCTGTGTTGCATTTGGGGTAGTCTTCTTCTATTTTGGTTCCGTAGTCGGACCTTGAGTGTAAACTGAATGATGGATGTTTATTTATGTATTGTGTGAAGTGGCGACTGTAAGCCAACTATGTATCTTTTCCCTTATGTATTACATGGGTTGTGCGAAGATTACCTCACTTGCGACATTGCTTTCAATGCGGTTATGCCTCTAAGTCGTGCTTCGACACGTGGGAGATATAGCCGCATCGAGGGCGTTACATTGCGGCTGCTGGAAGAAAGGCCCTGGATAACCCCGCGATGGAGGGCCTTGGAAACCAAAATTGGGGACGAATTGTTGTGGAGGGCCAAACTGCGGGTCGAATCCAAGAGGGGGCCAGTTACCTTGCACCATAGTCGGTCCAGACGGCGAGGGAGGGTGCTGGAGGCATTGCTCAACCGAGGCAGATCGATTCCTATTGTTCCTTCCGCGCCCTTGGCCATGCCCGCGATTATCAGCCATGTCTTGGATCTCCACAAGAGTCGGCTTCGGTCCCTTCCAAGTACTGCTAGCAAGAGATATGGTGGTGGTGGGGAGGAGCGGAGGCGGGGCACCAGGAGCGGCGGCGGGGAAGCAATCGGCAGCGGAGAAAGCACGCGCGCCGACCAGCTCCTTGCGGATCCAGACTCGAATGGAGCGAGCCGGAACCCTAGGAATATCTTGAAGTAGCCCAAAACGGGGCCCGTTGGCCCGGTCCGCAAACATGTCGGACCCCACATCCCACTTAGTTACCGCGCTGCGTGGCCATGGTGGAACCCGCCTCTTCTCAGCAGCAGGTAGGCCTGCACCGGTCGAAGAGGCCCATCTGTGGCGGAGCCCAGCGCCCGTCTCACGACAAAGGGCCCAGTCGACAATTGTCTGACCCGCCATGGATGAGGCATGCGGCGGTGGTGGCGCGGTCGTCGCCGACGACGGAGGAGCCCCAGCTGGGCGAGAGCCACCTCCAACCCCACGGCCAGAGGCGTGGAAGAGGGAGCGGGGTCGACGGCGGCCACCAGCAGAGGCAATCGGAGCCTGGGGAGGTTCGGCGGCGCGACGGAGTGGGGAATCGATGGCGTCCCATCCTGCTGAGCGAGGGAGGTCACCACCGGGGCTGACGCTCCCAGAACGCGACCCAGCGCGCCCGTTGCTCTGGATCTGGAGAGGAGAGCTCTGCAAGCGCCCAGGAAATCGCATCGACTCCGGGCGGCATGCGGCCACGCTCCTCGTCGTTGGAGTGGCCGGCGATGGCAATTGATAATCTCCTCCTCGCCTTCTCCGCAGAGCGCGCTAGCGCCAGGATTGAGGAACGCCGGCGTCGCGGTTCCCCCTCCCCCTGCGCATCTCTCGCCGCTCCATCCGCCATGAAGCACCGCACTCGCCCAAGGGATGGGGAGGCGGGCGCAGGGCACGGCAGTGGAGGTGGTCGTGGCGCAGATGGAGGTCAGCGGCGGCAGCGGAGGGAAGCGGGATCCGGCGAGGTGGGGAGGCACGGCGGTGGTGGGCGGAGCGGGGATGAGCGGTGGGCTAGGAGCGAACATGGGCGGAGCGGGCTACTGCCTGTGATATCGACACGAATTATCTCATGGTTTCCAACTCGATCTCACCAACTTGTGATCAATGACATTAGTGTCAATGGGCATTTCAAAGCATTTTTCTTGCTGTGTGTGTGGGCACCACAGGCAGCCAGATTCAGCCGATCCGTCTCAACGGCTAGTTCCCCCATCCCCCCAACCGTTGGGCGGCCAACACCCAAACAAAATCCCCCGTCCTCCGTCCCTCCCTTCTTCTCACCGCATCCTCCACCTCCCTCTCCACCCTCGATCTCTCTCTCGCGCGCGCGCACGCTCCCCTGCTCACGCCTCCGACGCCACACCACAGCTCGCCGGCGCGGCAAGCAACCGAGCTCGCTCGCTCTGCGTTGCGGCGATGGGGTACACGTACACGCCCACGTACTACTCGGGCCTGCAGGAGACCATCGCCTCCGTCTGCAAGTCCATCTTCAGCCGCCCCGGCAAGCGCCTCACCGCCGACCAGGCCGCCGCGCGCCGCCACGCCGACGCGCTCAAGTGGCAGCAGGACTCCTTCCACCGCATCCTCCACCTCTCCGCGCTCCACCGCGAGGGCATCGTCCCGGCCGCCGACGTCCACGCCTTCCGCGCCTCCGTCCTCGCCGCCCTCTCCGCGCCGCCGCAGGGCCCCGCCGACCACCCGCCCATCCTCCGCGACAAGCTCCTCTTCCTCCAGGTGCCCACCGCCTCTCCCCCTCCCCGTCATCTTTCGCTTCCTCCGCTCCACGACGGAGCCGCGATTCTTGGCTAAGAAATTCTGAAATTGTACTGATCTTTGCTCTGTTCGTTCTTGGGAGCGCAGGAGCTGCTCCGCGCCAAGTGCGTCTCGCCGGCCGAGTACAACGCCGCCAAGCGGCCCCTCGTGCAGCGCCTCGCCGCGCTCGGCGTCGTCGTCGACTGCCCCGACGCGGACGATGCCGGCGGCGTGCCGGCGACCAGGTCATCCGCGGAAGAGTGGTCGGAGATCGACCTCCAGGACCCACCGCCGCCTCCCTCCGCCGGCGACAAGCCCAAGCACAAGGCCTTCATCTCGCCGTGGAAGAGCCGAGGCAAGAAGGAGCAGGACGTCCCGCCGCGGCCGCCGCTGGCCCAGGTGGACCAGAACAGCCACGCTTCAGTCCTCATGGCCGAGATCTCGCCGTCGGAGGCGACGCCCGCCGGGAAGGCCGACAAGGGGAAGAGGAGGCACCTGACGGCCATGTTCCACGGGAGCGGCGGCGGCGAGAACAAGGAGCCTGCGGCAGCGGCGGAGGAATCCGCCGACGAGAAAGGCAGGAAGAAGAGCTCTTGGGGGTTCAATGGGCTCAAGAAGTGGAAGAAGTCAGGCGCCGGTGGCAGTGAGGATGCCCCTGCCGGCGGCGACTCCGCCCCGCCGCGATCTTCATACAGTGAGTGCCGCCTTGAGGCGAGCCCCGCCCCGGATGCCAAGAGGGCCAAGAAGAAGCTTCATGCTGCTGCCGCCGCCGGCGACGTCTCTGCTTCCGATCTGGCGAATGATAAGGTACTGAAAATCATTGGCTATTCTGAATTTATATGTAGCTAGATGCAGATAACAGCACTGCCATTGAGCAAATCAGCAGCATTGGCTCAGTAAACTCGATAGATTCTTGACTGTCACTACACAATTGAATTGAAGTTTGAGCCTCTGTATTTGAACTTTTTACTAAAGGTTTTGGTGGAGGAGACAAAGAAGGAGCTCTCGAGGATTCAAGCTGAGCTATCCTCGACGAATCGGAACCTGAACTTCTCGTAAACCTCGAAAACTTCTCTTGCTCTTGGTAGGTAATAATTGCATCTCTTGTTTGAGGTGCTAAGAATAGTGTTCTTGGCTTTGCAGTGATCAGCAGATTGAGGCCATCTCAACAAAGCTCCCACTGGACAAGTCTGACCTCAAGACATTCTTCCCAAAGTACATAAAAACACTCAAACAATCATTCCTCATCATTCCTCAACAATCAAGCAACCATTCCCCATTCAGATTGAACATTTTTTCGCGATTCTTATCGGCGGTACTGGTTTTTGCAGGGCATGGTGTGACCAGAACGGGGAAGGCGTGATCGACGCCGCGCAAAAGGAGTTCAAGGGGCACGTCGAGGAGATGGAGAAGCAGAGGGGGGAGGAGGGCATCGCCGGCGGTGACGAGGGCTGGGCGGCTGCTTTCGATGAGGACAACTTCAACCCCAGGGCCTTCTCAGATGCCAAGGGGAAGAAAGTCCAGGAGAGCCTTGACAGTGAGCATTTCACCAACCCTTTCTATGATGAGAAGAAGACCAGCAACCCATTCTGGAGCCAGAGCTACAACTGATGCAGAGTGTATGTAGCTGGGGGTTCTTTATTTTGTGTGAGAAAGCACCGTCTTGTATCTTCTTGCTAATATGCGCTGTACTTATATGATGGTTCAATTGTTATATTGGACCTGGGCTGTTCTGTGTTGTGTTTTAAGATGTAACAAACTGTATTTGGTTAAAGATTGTATTGATGAGCACCTTTGGATCATTAGAATGCATGAATTAGAATGCACTTGTCAGTGTTGAGCACGAACTAATACTCCCTCCAATCGATATTAATTGACGCACACTTTTAAGCCCTGTTCGGCACTTCACCAGCTCGGAAGTGGATCCTCTAACATCCTCAAGGGATGTCACGAAGCTACAGTGAAATGCATGTGTAAAATGAAGAAGGGATGTCAGGGTTCCTGTAGCAAACCATTGTGTGGATTTACTGTAGCATGTACAAAAATAAATTAAAAAATAATTTTATTGCACAATAATTTCGTTTGTATGTAATTTTTGTAAATGTATACAGTAGATTTGTAATTTGCAAATTAATTATAATCATTTAGGCTTGGGATGTCACGGTTACTGTAACTTACATGACATCCCTTGAGGATATTAGAGGATCCGGTTCCCACCAGCTCCGCAAAATACAAGAACCTCCGAACAGGGCTTTAATACAGGCCAAAGGGAGTTTTCAGTGAAATATACCAATTTGGTGAGCGATAAGGTACTGTAAATCAAAGGCTCTTCTAACTTGCAGAGCATCATTGGAGCTGAGCAAATCAGCGAGCTCGATAGATATGGAACTGGCAGTATGCAATTGAATTGAATTCAGCGATAAGTCTCCCTCACTCGCAGAGAGAGGATTAAGCATCATGTTCAGCTACGACACTTGAGCACCTGCATACCGCACTCTATGATCCTGATACTCCAGTCAAGCTATGTAATCAATCAATCCGTTTCGTACATATACTCGTCTCAAATCAAAAACAAAAAAGTAGTGCAGTGCGTATTATATCATGAGAAGAAAACCATACTGATAGTGTGCTGATGCCTTACAAGTCTCGCATCCAAAATTGATTCAAACTTGACCATTGTCTAAAGATTACTGCTCATTTAGCAAAAGCTACTTGGAAGAAATTATTGCTACCCAGACATCAGGGCAATAAAAATGGGGAAAGAGTTTTCGCTCCAACTAGTGGAACTTGTCGCGCCCAAGCCTCTGGAGATGGTAGTTGATGGTCTTGGCAGCGTTCTTTGGCCTGCCCTTCTGCAATCGAGCCACAAGTAGCATTAGAAAAACGGAGAATGGATGGATTGATGCTTCAAAGTGAAAAACAAAACATTCGGGGAACTAAAAGAGTGAATCGTGACCTGAGCCTGGGTACAGGTGATCAAGAGCTCCTTCTGCCTCGTGCACTTTTCATCGATCTGCTTGTTCAAGGCGAGGCAGTTGAGGAACGCCGTCATCTCCAGCATGCACGGCTTAACGACGCCGCCAAACTTCTTTGAGTTTATGTACAACCCAGCTTTCCGACCCATCCTGCCATATCACTTACAAGTGTGAATTTCTATGCAATAGCAAAGGCTGACTACTACTCAGTGACCACTGACAGTCAGTACTCTGTCTATAACAAATGCCTACAGGAGCAACACAATAATGCGTGGGCAAACAGGCAATGCGAGAGAAATGAATCATCTGAACCAAACATCTGGAGAAAAGAGCGCGGCATATGGTGATGTTTTACTAGCTAGTGTAGCGTAGGAGCAACAGAGTTCCTCCAACAACCGTGAACTGCGAAATTTTCTTTCAAAGAAACAGTGTGGCACTGCCTAATCTTGGAGAAACCGAGTTCCTTCAATAACCGTGAACCGCGAAACCTCCCTTTCAAAGAAACAGAGTAGGTATTATATATGCTACGCAAAGATGCACCGAATTTGTTGGCCATCACGGCAGTAGGACAGCGGGCACGGCATCATCTAAGGAACAAACACGCCATCATACTAAAATCTGCGGCGCGTGCTCATCTATCCATGCGCTACCGTCTGGTGAAACGTGACTTATGCTGAGACGAGCAATGGGTCGAACAGGTTGTGTGCGTGCGCCCGGGGCAGGGGCGGATCTGGTCGCAGAAAATAACAACAGATGGATGGTATTTCTGTTACCTTTCCTTTGATCTGACCGCCGCTGCAGATTCACCACGCCGAACTGGAGCCAACCTGCGAAAATGGGAGGAAAGGATTAGGATTTTAGGCCTTGCTGTTCCACGGGGTTCAGAGTTGAGAGGCGAGGGAGGCGCCACGGAGGAGAGGGAGGGGGGAGAGAACGAGGGGAAGCGGGAAGGAGCGCAGGCTAGTGGGAGAAGATGCGAGCGGGGCGAAGCTTACCTGCGCCGTCGTCTGGTCGCCGAGGTTTCTCCGCCGCCGTGCCGCTCTCCCGCACCGCAAGGACCTCCTACTGACTTGGAGAAAAAGATGTACTAGCGGGGCGGGGGAAGAGAGCCAAGCCCAAGGGGCGAGCGTATGTTTGGGTTTTCAGGCCCAAGCTAGCCCTACCCAGCATTTTTTGCCTAGCCCATGCAGTGTGGTTTTTTTTTACCACTAAAACAATGCAGTATATTTTTTTTCCCTGTCCATGAGTCGTCCAGTGTTAGCTAAATGAATTTCTCTCAAAAAAAATTGAACTAAAAATCATACACTTACACAAAAAATATATATAAAAGGTTATTCCACCAAGCCAATGTGAGTTCCTCAAATATGCCTAATTCATGCACAAGTGGGAACAGGGTGTGAAGATTTTGGTAGAGAAGGCAGAGAAGGGGCTCTCAAGGATCCTGGCTGAGCTTCGATGAATCGAAACCTCAGCTTCTCATTAGTCTAAATAAATTGTTATTAGAAGAGTTTATGCTCCCGGGCTCATCTGCACCTGCGCCTAGAAAAAAAACCAAAACAAATAGTAGAAAAATTCAAAAAATCTTTTTTTTTTGTTTTGTGGTAGATAATTTGATGCATGAGGTCGACTTCAAATTTCAACTCATTTGAACATCTGAGCAGCTCTCGGCAAAAAAGACAAAATCGGGGTCTGTAAAAAAGTTTACTGTCCATGCATTGCTCTGGCCCAAAAAGAAATTTTGGCCGAGAGCTGCTCAAATGTCCAAATAAGTTGAAAATTGGAGCGGACCTCGCGCATCAAATTATCTACCACGCAAAAAAAATGAATTTGTTTTAAAAAAATTCTACTATTTATTTTGATTTTTTTTTCTGGGCGGGAGCAGACGAGCCTGGGCACCGAGTTGGATTTCCGGTGGTTTTACGTCTTCTTTCAAGATCGAGAGTTAAAAAAAAAGTGTTCCACTCGCAAAAAAAAGGGTTCTTAGCTTTGCATAGGTCAGCGCATCGAGGCCATCTGGCAAAGCTTATAGCGGGCAGATCTAACCTCGAGACATCCTTCCCAAAGTACAGACGGTAACCAAACAAGACTTCCGCATTTCAGATTGAACATCATATTCTAACGATTTTGAGATGTCAGACATGTTATGTAGGGCATGAACACGGTGATCAACTCGCGCACAAGGAGTTTGAGGCGATGAAGCAGCGGAAGAAGATCGTCACCGATGACAAGGGATGCACGGCCGGCTTCAATGAGGATGACACTTCAACCCATCGCCTTCTCCCAGCGTCAGTCAAACGCAAGGGGAAAAAAAGTTCAAGACAGATGACAGCAACCCATTCTAGCTAGAGCCAAAGCTACAACTAATGCAGGGTGTATGTAACTCAGGCCTCTTGAACTAGAAATCACCATCTGCTGTCAAGATGTAACGAATTGTATTTGGTTAAAAACATTATTGATGGTCAATCAATTTGCGCTGATAACAATTTCAGGATCATTGTTGTGCCTGGAACTATGGAAACAGTTCAACCAGTACTACCTCTGTTTCTAAATGTAAGACGTTTTGGCAGTTGAGGCTGAACTGCCAAAACTTTTTATATTTACAAACAGAGGGAGTAATATATTTAGTACTACAATTCTGGTGGAACAGAAGTTCCCTAAATCATGAATCACATGTTCGAAATACAAGTCCCAAGCCTTTTACATACACTGAAATAGACGGCACAGACGCACATGTTCTCGTGGAATAAAAGTTCCCTAAATGATGAATCACATGTTCAAATTACAAGCCCGAGTCCTTTATATACACTACACTAAGTAGACGCACATCAGCCAGCTAGTTGAGATACCGCCTGCAGCTAAATGATCTACAGAAGCAAGGGATCCTTTCGCCTTCATCCTCTTGGTTGAAGTGATAATCGTACGTGATTTCCTCGCCCGGATCTATGTGGCGCTCCGAGAAGAACACTACCTGTATGGTCAAAATGGTCATTTTAGCTCATAATAGTTGGTGCCCACAAGAATGTGTAATAATCCATCCTATAATGAGCAGGAGCTTTGGTCTAAGATCAACATTGGAAAAGGGTGGCCTTTGCAAGGAAATGAAATACATGTGAGAAAGGTTTGTACCTTCTTCTCGTTCTTCACCGAGATTATTTTCGCGACGCAGTTTGGCTGGCCCGACAAAACATCGAAAGAAGCACATGTCAGAAATGCTCGCTGTAACTGGATCAGGATAAATGGACGGGCGAAGCTTACTACCATGCATGAGTGGTTGATGAATCTTGCAATCCCGCCCTTGCGGGTGGCGTCGATAATATGCTCCTTGTCAATCTTGAAGAAATAGCAGACGCTCTTGTACTGCTGCCGTTTCCCAGAGTGGTACTCGATCTCTCTTTTGTCGGCAACGCGCTGCCCGACAATTTCACCAACATACTCTATAACCTGAGATATTTCGATGCAGATTATGAAATGCCTTTATTTGCTAAGACTATTAAATCCGAATAGTTTACATCGAAAGCGAAAACGGAAGATGATAGTGACAGAATTACCATGGAGCCACGCGGGATAAACTCTGACGTGTAGAGGCCAAGTCCATGTATGCCAGATTTATACACTACCAAATGCTTCCATCCTTTGGACTGCTTATTATAAATGGAAACAAAGACATACGTAAATCAGTAAACGGATTTGTCGTACCAGCTGACACTGTAATATGCAGCAAACTTTGACGTCTCTCCATAGCATACGCGACCATATGCAGTATTCAAGATAACCAGCTGCAATGCAGTACAAGATTAGTAGAAGGAGCTACCTGTCTTCTTATGGAAGGCTTTGATCCGTTTATCCGTAGCCAAGCATTTATCTGTTCTTGGGAAACACTGCACTCACTACTCTTCACTTGAGGTTTCTTGTAATTAGAACCAGAACAGCCTTCACCCTTTCGTCCTTTAAAACCCTATTCCACAGGAGTAAAATTAGTTATATGGATTCTGATTTTCAGGCAATACAGTTCAACCAAATTACCTCTGTACGTGCACATGTCCATTCATTGCTTCTCAAGCATTCCTTACGGTTAGTAGCATGATTCAGGCATCTCCCATAAAAACCAATATATTCATTATGCTCGCCTTCTGGATCACTTTGCAACAGACCCTGTTGAGATACCACAAGCAAAAATCAACTTTAAAAAGTACACTCCACCAAAGCAATGGTCAAAATGTGATCATCATAATGCTATCTGTCTATTGACTTGTCTATCAAATCACCACATCTCCATGCATTAGGTTTATCTTTTGTGCAATCAACATCACATGTGCCCGCACAAAAAAAGGAGCCAACTGCAATTTTCGCGAACATAAAAATGAAACAGAGCTACATGAGAAAGAAAAGAAAATGACACAGAGCCTGAATCGTATCATTTTATTTAAGAAACACTCCATGGAAAATTATCTAGTGCAAAACATCCCTTCTTAGACTGGAAAACTATCACTAGTACAGTAAGTTTGCAAATAAGCTTGAGAAGTTCACATATTATAGTTCCCTAAAAAAACATATTATAGACATCCAGCATATGCATAACATGATGAGAAGTGGGTATTGTGCATTCCAATTTATTAAGCGAAGAAGAATTCAGAGAAGCCTATACCCAGAACATCTTCACTGGTGCATAATTTGCCATAACCAATCATCAGGCCATTGCTAGGAATAACAAAGAAAATAACACATCCACTGAAGCATCATTTAACATTTACATTTCCTCGGTCTAGTGCCACAGAAAACTATGAAGCCAGACATAAACGTTTGCTTTTTCCTTTGAGAGGGTGGTTTTTCTACTCCCAGGGACATGGCACCCACGATAAAAAACATAGCAAAAAAAAAAATTCTGAAACTTTGTGGCTTCAATTATGACCAAATGTTTTAGGTGCTTGCAATATTTAGTGGTCAAATGACATCCAAGGGAGCTCTGTAAAAATAAGTGTTCAAACGTATGTGCACTGTTTGAGCAGGATTTGTATTTCGTTTGTATGGAGATCATTTGATGTTATTTGGCCACCAAACTTTGCAAGCACCTAAAACATTTGTTCATAATCAATGTCACGAAGTTTCAGATTTTTTTGGGGGGGCTATTTGTTTTGATTTTACTGTTCATTATGGTTGCAATGAAACTTGGGTGTAGCCACTGCTTTTCCAGAGAGTGGTATTTCTACTCCCAGGGACATTGCACCCATGATCGAAAACATAGCAAATAAAATCAAAAAAATCTGAAACATTGTGGCTTCAATTAAAATAAAGCTGAAAGGATATCTCAAAATCTTTTCTAGATGACCTGCCAAACATTCAACCTTCAAGCTATAATCAAGTATGACAGTCATGATCTGGATACCTATTCCGAGTAGTAACATTAACATATGCAACCATGCAAAAATGAAGCAGTACTACTCGGTCTATATTGTACGACTATGTGTTTCTCTGGATTCTGACGCCCAAGAAATTAGTTTTCTTTTTCATCCATATTTTAAAAGTTAGTTTTTTCCCTCAATAAAAGATTCGATTTTTTTTCGATGAAAAAAAAGAAACATCATAAGAATATGCATGAAGATTAGATGAGCATGCATGCAGCAAGTCGGTTTGTTGAGAACATGTGGTGTGGCTGCCGTTAACAAAAAAGGCTTACCCTCTGGTGGGCACACCAAGCATGGAAGGTCACCGAGCAATTCACATCTCGGCACATCATGAATGAACCCCCAGCTCTGTCACACATCGAGCATGCCTGATGACAAAGGAAAATACAAACGATCAGGGCAAGAAAAAAGTTCATCAGAGGCTGGCTACAAATTCGGTCATGAGAGGTACTATCGTGTGTCTGATAGCTTAAGACAGAGAACTCACATAATCACTCTTGGCAGGTAAAGCACCTGATAGATCGAAGGCGCTCATTGTGGTGGGATTTGGGCATTTTGTACCAGGTGTCCACAGACCACAGACCACATGGACCCACCGCAACATTTGTGGAACGAGTAGACTTGAACTGTGGTTCACAGTCCATGAGCTGCTGACGGTGTTCTCCTCATGTGCAGTGTCTACTAACCTCTGTTTATCTACTCTAGATATGTTTTCCAAACTCGTTGATCTTGACGCATAAGATGGGTCGTGTTTGACATGTTTATCTGCTTGTGATGTAACTCTCAGACCTTTTCGCAAACTTGTCAGGATTTTTTGGACGTTCAAAGCCCTTGTCATGGCTCCACCTCCATAGCCACATAAAACGCAAACCTGAAAGAAAAACACAATGGAGACCAGTAAGCAGCACTTCTTATGCCACAGAAATAATCACAACAATCCTCAACAGATTTAACATGGAGGAAATTAAGGTCATTAGACACCACCATGAACAGATAGTTCTATAGGATGTCGTTTCCAGTAACATACTACTAGCAGATAATTGCAAGGATTACCATCTGATGGTTTATGTTAATGTGGTCAGGTCCAGATATTAGACCAGTAAGGCTTGCTTACCCCTTAGCAGAACCACAAGTGGACAACTGATGTAATGTAGGTGCCTTTAGCGGTGGAATGACAAATATCCTTAGGTATGGAATCCATGCATGATACAGTTCCTCTTTCTGATGCAATCGAACTCAGAAGGCATGTGCAAACAAAATGGGCCTTACTAATAGAGCTCAGATTTCTACTGTCTAGATGCTCCATACTGTGATCCTTTTAGTGCAAGAAAGGTCACCCTACCCTCCCAAAATATGTGCATCATCCTTGACAATCTAAATCAGCCGTTCATGGTTACACCGCATACGGACGGTCAGATTAGATAAGACCACTTCTAACGAGCGATAATCTAACATCATTAGGTAGTAATCAACAAATAACCTCAAGTGCTTAATTAGTGATGAGAAGATGAACTAGCAAAGCCCCACCTGTAATTTGCATATATGAGAATTCACAATACTTAGGAATGTAAACTACCACAATGATGCTTGTACAGATAACATAAGGCATGGATATACTACTAAATAGACGACTAAAAAAATGAGAACGAATTTGCTTACAGTGTCCTGGGCATTGGCCTGGGTCTTGCAGGGTCTACAGAACCATTGGCCTCTTGGAACTTTTAGAACACCATAGCAAGCTTGGTGCGCCTACATGAGATGCATAGCACCTATGTAAATATGCAGTAGTACTAGGTACAGGTAAGAAATAGAATGACTGACTTTGACAAAGCACTTGCTGCACTCCATCAACTTATTGCAAGGCTCCAGGTATGGAATTCGACAAACACAACATGAATCAGCTGAGCTAAGCCTTTCTTTGTACCTGTGCATTGTACAAGGTATTAAGCAGAACTTTGTTAGAACAGCCAGTAAAGTAGCGTACCATGACACGTTCATGACAGGGTATCAGCCATTTTTTCTGAAAATCTAAAAACCACATCTAGTGGAACTACAACCTTCCAACATTCACTTCACAGGCTTGAACCACATTTTGTTTATCGTCACAAGGACCACGTGCTGATCTATTTGCAGATTCCTCACACCGCTTAATCCTATTAACAGATACACTTGATCTTCGATTCCTAAATCCTGCATACAGTTGGTCCAATATGTTAGTAAAACAAGATTCATTTAGCATCCCATGTGGAACTTAGGAAACCAGCCGTTGCTCATGTTTATAGTAATTAATATATTGCATTATATCATCGTATTCTCCAGTATGTACTAAAAAAAGCAAGTACCATCAATATTATAACCAAGTTTTACCTTTTCTTGATGTTTGCACTGAAAGTTGGCTTGTCTCCGCGTCTGTTGGGCCAATAGGCTGACCTTCCCCAATATCTGAAATGAAAGGTGTTTTCATATTTCTGATTTTATGAATAAATCGCTACCTTACTGCTAATTGAGATATTTCCGGAAATATACCGATGCAGGGTCTTTTGCAGTCACGCTCAATGTTCGGTCTCAACATCAAGGCATTAGGTGAATATCTACTCTTTTTGGAACTCTGAATTCCATCTTCAGCTTTTGAACTGTAATTTTGATTACCAAAAGAATATTTACCTACAGGACGAACTGCACTCTTTTCCTCACAAGAGTGGATGTTTTCTGTGTTGCAGGGGGTTTTGACAGCATTGCATCTCTTCGCCTTTTTAAGAACCAGACTAAGTGGAGCAATTTTACGAAATTTTCGATTATCATCTGTTATCCCTGTAGCAATTAAGCTAGAATCAAGAAGGGGAACCTCACTACAAATATTTTCACTCTTAGGTTCCTTTAGAATGCAGTTGAGAGAAACATATTTAGGCGGTTTTCGAGCAAACACTCGGCTCCCTTCCTGTTGATGTTTTGTTCTAACCAGAGTGCTCATATCCTCTACTTGCTTCTTCTCCTCAGAGGAATTTAATTCTCCAACCATAATGCCCTCACCATCTGACTGCTCACCACCTTTCAAAATCTCTTGATGGATGTGAGGCCGTTTCACTGGCTTATTTCGTTGCATGGTAGTATGTTTCCGTTTAATTTTTGACACACTGCAAGAATACGAACTAACCTCATTCTGTGGTTGAGGGTCTCCATTTTCGGATGACTGCAAAGTAATTTTCCTAGTACAATCATCTGACACTGACTGTTCCTCAGAGCACTTCAATCTTCTTGATTTCCTTCGTGTTTCAGAACATTGTTGCTTGCCATTATCTTTGAGTGTACTTCCATCAGAAATCTGATAATATTTTCGCTTCACTTTAGATGAGTCCAAGTGAAATGTAGAGGAACTATTTAGGGACTTTTCACATCCTGTACTGACAGGCACATCATAGCTTGACGACAAAGATTTCTCAGTTCTTGATCCTTTGTCAAACATGAGTTTTTTGTGTTCAACGCCATATTTATCCACACACAAGGATGTATTGTTAAATTCAGGTGATGCTGGAAACTTTGTCACCACAGCACTGGAGGATCCAGAAGAAAAACCAGGATTCAGCCGTTCTTTACATACACCAGAACCTCTACAGGAGCCATTTTTCTCCTTTACAGCTATATAAGGCGAGCTGGCGTTGGCCACTGATTCTTCTGATACATTCTTCAGTCTCTCTGATATAGGAGCGAAAAGCTGGTTTGTCATTTTATTAGAGACAGCTTTCAACAAAGGTGTTTGAGCACTGCTTGAGCAATGGCATCTTAATTTTTCACTCTCTCCCACACATCTGATAGGCAGTTGCATATCATGCTTGCACTTTTGTAAACTACTACCACTTTGGTCAATTCTGTCATCGCAGTGCCTTGCAAAGCCACAACCTGTCAAACATTTTGGGACTACAGAGCAGCAGCATCTGCCATCCCAACATGGACCTGATTTTTTCTTATTAGGTGCATCGAGCAGAGGGCATTGGGTCAAGCTGTTGGTTGCATGTCCCACGGAACTGCAATAAATAAAAGAATGTCAAAGCAAGCATGGAAGTAGCTGCAAGAGCACATCTTTTATAGTTATGAAATAAGTATATGGCACATGACAGAGAAAGGGCATGCCACCAATGAAGCGATTAATCAGGCTAATACCTAATCCAAGTTTCAAGTTTGCTCAGAGAAAAATATCTGGTACCATGAACAGGAAATAGAGTGTTACAACAACGATGGAGCTGAAATATTTTTCAATAACATGTAGTGAAGAAAGAAATTGTTCATAATGCAATGCCGATAACCAGAACTCATCAAAAAGCATAGAAATATTAAGTTACCTTCTGTAATGAAACCCATCAGGAGAGCACACATGGCAAGAAGGCTGCAAGATATAATCTTCAGAACATAGCGATGGCCTTGGTATGAAAGTGGAGCAGGTGCAAAGCTCATGCAACCCTGGAAAAAAAAGAAAGTAAAAAAAGAAAGTATGCCACTGGAGTAAGACAAGCCATCATTCAAGAGAAGAAAAAATCAATAAGAATAGTTGTCTAACACAGAACCCACCTAGTTTATGGATTGGAGCACCGTCATTCGAGAATTGAGTTCGGCACAAGTGACCAGCTCCAAAACCAAGTCTAGAAACATCTTCCTGAACTCTGTAACAGCATCGATGTATTGATTTTTCTAACGCCGATTGATCATGTTGGCTAAAACTAGGTAGAAACTCCCTAGATGAAGAGCAGGAATTTTGACAACGGCAGATGATTTTGGCAACTCTCGAACTTCTGTGTGTGCATGAGTCGTCTACACACTCAAAAGTATTGTGTCCATTGGCCTGCATAAAATGGTTGGAGCGTCAAAAAAATTGAAACATAAAACAATCGTGTTGGTGCTTGATTGTGGTGCTGGCAGTTACCATTTACTTGATGTGTCAATGTGTGCAAATGCAAGATCAACTCACCGTTTTATCATACATACAGGGAGCCTGATGGGATACATCGCCCGCATGATTGCCAGTCCTGCAATTTGCAGGACATGGAACTCCTGCACAAATTTTGGAGCTTCCAGCATTAGGTTGTCTATGCAGCAAATGCGACTGGCAGTCACTATGGATTAAGGGCTCATGACTATTTGCAAGAGGTACAACTTTTGAAGGATATCCGCTGGGTGCCACTGAAAGAGCAATGCCATCTGGTATCCTTTTCGTATGAATACTGGTAGAGACCCAATTAGAATGATTATCATTAGCCCTTGGCTCAACTTGTCTATTTGCACTTTTTGAATGATAGGAACTATATGCACCATCACAAACTTTGGAGCTTCCAGCATTAGGTTGCCTAGGCAGCAAATGTGACCGGCAGTCACTATGGATTAAAGAGTTCTGACTATTTGCAAGTGGCACAACTTTTGAAGATCCACTGAGTGCCACTGAAAGAGCCCTGTCATCTGATATCCTTTCAGTATGAATGCTGGTAGAGGCCAACTTAGAAGGATTATCATTAGCCCTTGGCTCAACTTGTCTACTTGCAATTTTTGAATGATAGGAACTATATGCACCATCCAGACCCCTAGGTAGGCTATGCTCACTACTCTTGAGAATATCATCAATGGCTTCACTATTCCTCTCAAGATGCGAAAGAAATATTGAGATAAATGAGTTCTTGGCCGCTGCATCTGTACCCTTGCCACATTCAGAACGATTGATAGCATTAGCAACTCCATTAGATTGTTCGCTAGTTCCTCTACCAACTGGTGGTCCATTATGTTCCCTTATATTTTTACTGACCTTGACTGTTTGCCTTGGACAATGATCTGCACCAAAGAGTAATGATATTATTTAGATATCCAGGTGGGGGAAGGGGGATGCTCTCACAGGCAGTGCACATATAAGGATCAAACTTGATGTTTCTGCTGTGGTGTTCTAAATCATAGCAAATTACTTTTGTTGTTCATCAACTAATTTTATTATTGTTTCTACCATTTACACACTTCAGTACCACTAAAACGAAGTCTTGGCATGGCTAAGTATACACAAAATTGCAGATACCTGATCAGTAGTTATTGCAGGTACTTTGTAACTTGAATGACAATTGACAGCAAAAATAATGAAAGAAGAGCATAATAACAAACTCACTTTGAGTTACTGATGGCAGGTGTGACTGAGGTCTTTGAAAATCAATTAATGTTGACTGCGCCGAGGGAAATAGGGCAGCCAGAGATTGATGATAAGAGGATTGCCCAAGCTTCAATTCGGTGTTCGAAGCACTGCTCAAACTATCTTGGAGTATTTTGTTGGGAAAATTATATCTGCCTTCCCTAGTATCATTGCTAAAAACTACTGGAGATCTTGGAGCTGGATTACGAAACGAGGCACCAGAGTTATTCTCCAGAAGATCTGCATAATTATGTGACGAATGATTCCCATTGTGATGTGCACTCGTGCTTGCTGTAATATATGGGCTTCCACTTAGCCTGCTAATTTGGTTTAGGTTCGCTGTATTAACAGTATGGTTTTTAGCAAGCCCTAGATTTGTTTCAGAATTCTGCAGTAAAGCAAAGTTCCTAGCAAAGGATGTGTGGACATCAGCACTCCTGTAATATGTTTCATCTCTCTTATTCCCTAGCTTTTCAACAGTAGTGTGCCCTCTACCCTCATTGTGCAGATCATTGGAATAAACTGTTCCGCTTATAGTTCCTGTGCTTTTTCGTAGATCATTCGAATAAACTGTTCCGTTTATAGGTCCTGTGCCTTTTCCATATCCATTGAATAACCCCACTTTTTCCATACTAGTGTTTCTCGCAAGGAGATTTTTTAGCCTGTATCCTTCTGGAGAAGGATCTACACACGCCCATTCTGGCCGGTCACACTTAGTGTCAGTAACATATGATCCAACCTAGATGAAAACAAAAGGGGAAAACAGTTAACACACATATGAAATAAAAGCTTCACACAACTATCAGGACATGTTGGACTGCACATGTGTGAGGAAAATATAAAAATGCATCATCTCTGACCAATCATTTTGCAATTCACATCAAAGTATCATCATGCCAAGTGCATGTTCGATTTAATTCATCTGCAGTCAGACACAGAATCACAGAACATGTGATACATCACAAGTCAGAAGTTATACAACTAATTCATGGTGTCCAAAATGGAATTAGTTCCTTACCAAGTAAAGTATACTCCCTCCGTTTCCGAATTATAAGATGTTCTAACTTTTTTCAAAATCAGATGTATATAGACGTGTTCTAGTTTGTTTGTTCACTCATTTCAAGCCGTATGCAGTCCATATTGAATGTCCGAAACGCCTCATAATTCAGAACAGAGGTGATAATAGATTGAGTCGCTGTTAGATGTAATCGTCTAATACTTACCCCTACGCAGTATTTGAACCAGTGTGCAATACTCATGCCATTCTCCATGAGGACAATTTCACCAGCTTTTTCTGCAGGCCCTCCTGCATGCTACATCATCAACAAATGTATGCAAGTTAAAACTTTTACTGACAGGAAAATTTCTGTGAAGTCGAGTATGTGGATAATAAAATACAACAAGTTGGGGCGACGGTCCTATAGTACCTCACAGAACTTAGCTACAGACATCCTCAACTGATGACATGAGCAAAGAACTCCAAAAGGCCCAGCGTCACCCACGAAGAGCTCTCCACCTGTTCAAATGCCAATAGAAGAACTTTACTGAAAGAAGAATATACATTTAACGATCATAATAGTTTTAGGCAGCAGGATCAAGAGATTGAAAAAAGTTAACAATCCAACTGATAATCGATCCCAGTTTTCTCATTTGAACTAAATTAATACTAACCAAATGCCGATGTGGGGACATAGTATGTAAATAAAGATTTGCTAATTGAGAGTCATATTTAATCCTAGATGATTTGGAAACCTTTATTCAGTCATCAAGAAACACCTTTTAAACTTTTTGACACAATGCAGTAATGTCATGATCATTTGCTGCACAAGCAACAAGCACAGATGCTATGATCAAGTGCTGCTCATCGTACGTAGTTCAGTGGCTGGGTTTCCAGTCGAGGCCATACCAGATACAGGGGGTAAAAAAATGCTTACTTAACAATGGTCTAGCCATTCAATGACTACCGCCCCCACGACAAACCGGTAGTCAAACTAGGTTGCAGATCATGTTGCAAGGTGAACCCACCGACGTTCAGGCAGGAGACATGCATACGATCCATGAGAGGCGCAGGCTGATGGCGAGGGGCCGGTTTGGATGCCAGCTTCTGCATCATTTGTGCTGCACTTGAATCCTGAAATTGCACGGCGCCGTGGGGCATTCCTGCATGATAAATGGTGAGACTCACTGCTATCAGTCACAACACCCAAACCATTAATTGTGCCCATCAGGTCAGTGCTATCAGTCTCACTGAGAGCTCGAAAGCATACCATCGATGGTCGAAGCCGAACCTTCCCCCGGCAAATTAACCTGCACATTTGAGGAGGAGCTTTTGTTGGAGAAGAATGCCCCCAAGGAAGACTGGTCGGGGCCGCTGCCGGCCGACAGCCCGTGCCTCGGGTACTTTGGCAGCGCGCAACCGAGCGGAGTATAAGCGCGAGCAAGATCGATGGCACCCGCAGCAGCATTGCTGGCATTGCTGGCGCTGGGGGTGTGGAGCAGGGAGTTGAGGTCCGGCGCACGGCTCAAATGGGGGTAGCTGTAGTAACTCCCGGGAGGAGCTTGAGCGAGCAGGGGGTTGCTGCTCGGCCCGGATCTCGCGGGCTGACTCCACGGAGTGGCGGTCGGCAACAGCCGGTCCGGCATTGCCGGGGTGTTGAGGGCGAATCGGTTCGGAACTGCCGCGGGGCCCGGCAGCGACTGGCCCGGCACTGCCGCGGGCCCCGGCAGCGATTGGCCCGGCCTTGCCGCGGCGGTGTTGAGCGCAAACCGGTCGGGCGCCGGCGCGGGGCTCGGCCCCAAATCCAATCCGGCCGGCGCTCCCGCGGGCCGGCCGTCGGTGGGGGTTTCCGGCGGCTGCGGGGCGGGGGCGAAGGGGCGGAGGCGGTGGCGCGGGTCCGTGCTGCCCGCCTGCGGAACGCGCTGCAGCAGAAGAGAGGCAAGGCGATGTGAGGATCTCTTCTTCTTCTTCTACCTTGGGACAGGGAGGGAGAAGCAGAGCAGATCGTCCCCAACCAAAGGAAGAGCAACCCGAATGAAGAGCGTATGTCGCTCGTAAACCACTGTCACGGGCGTTCTCATGCCCCGAGAAACCCCCTCCCGCACGAATGCGCGCGCGTACCTGGCTCGGCAGCGTCGTCGGCGCCGGCGCCGGCGCGGCGGACGGGCGCGGAGGTGGCCACCGCGCGGGCCACGCGTCGCCGTCCATGGCCCCGGCCCCGACCCGGAGGACGGGTGGGCGGCGCCGGCGCGGCAGGGGATGCGGCGAGGAGAGGGCAGGGGAGCGGTGAGCACGGCCGGCACAGGGGCGTGGTCGTGGGAGAGGTGGGGATGGTGGGCGTGCAGTGGCAGTGTGGACTGTGGACTGTGGAGTGGTGGTGGTGGTGCCGGTGCGGGAAGCAGAGCGGACAAGCCGCAGCAGATAGGGGCACGTGCGAGTCGTGCGTCTCGCTGCAGCGGGGTGGGCCGGTTGGGTGGGGTTGGGGCAGGCATGCGCATTGGCTGTGTACTGTTCCCAGTCCAGTTTGGTTGGCTGGCTCGATCGCCCGCTAGTCACACGTCGCCTTGTCTTCCTCGTCCGGCCGCATAAGAGCATCTCCAACAGGTTGTATGTTAGTCTTGTTGGTAAAATGTCCATGTCATCAACCAATGTTTATCATACAACTACTCCAATGAGTTGTATGTAAGCTATCCAATAGATGGTGGGACAATAAATGTGATTGCTCTCTATTTCACCTTGGAGCTTGTGTAAAGGTTGTTGGTTAATCTACATATAACTTTGCTCTCTCTCCACATTTAATACATGCCACATCATCACTATGTCCTAGGTGGCAAATTTACCAACACCTATCTTACAACTGTTGGAGATGCCCTAAGGCTGGTCACAATGGGCAAGAACATAAGCTAGTAACATACACACTTCCCTAGACTATGTTACTACCTCCATAGTGGGTAGGAACATCTATGTAGTGTCATGCAACGATGTATTTATTAGGTTATAGACTCATTGTTTCTTGGAGTGTGTGATGTTCCGGTAACTTAGCTAGTTACCACAAGCACCTCTCTCTTCATTAAATATGTGCCACATAAGCAAAGTTGTATTGAAGTGTGTGATGTTACTCCTAAGTTCCTCCCCATTGTGACCAGCCTAATGCAACGAGCTACTCCCTCAGTCCAATGAAAAATGTATATATAAAAAATTAGGATAAAATTGAAGTGAAGTGAAAAATGCATGGGAAGAAGGCCAAGGCCCCGCGCTAAATCAATGAAATCAATGATATCATAAGGCCCCGCGCTAGTCATAGTGGGAGTAACTTAGCTAGTAACATAGCGCACTTCAAAAAAATTTTGCTTATGTGGCAAGTATTTAATGTGAGGTGGTAACATAATATGTTACTGTAACATAACGCTTCCCAAGACAAGATGAGTCTACAAGCTAATAAATGAAGCCATCTATGACACTACTACCATGCTACTTTGCATTATGAAAGTAGTAACTTAGACTATATCATGCATATGACACTAGTCTAAGTTACTCCCCACTATGACCAGCCTGAGAAGCAAATGAAGTTTTAGAAACAAGGCCGAGGCCCGGCGTTAAATCAATGACGCCCTTAAGAGACCCAGGCCAAAACAACACCCACCTCACTCGACAAAACTAACAACAAACAGCTAAAAATACAAGGCCACTAAGAAGCAAGCTAACAGACGACATCAAAGCACAAGCTCAGAAGCTTGAGCAACGTCGTGATCGTGTCGAAGAGGAGATGAAGCCATGAAGGTTGCTCGCCTGCTCGAGGAAACCTGTGTGTAGCCAAAACCTCGAAACCGCAACGTCGTCATGCCGACGATCTCCGCCTCCGAAGATGGCACCACCTGCCCTCTCGCCCTGGCTCGTAGAGCGACGTCCCATTGGCAGGCAGAGAAGCTCCCATGAGCACGCAAGGACATGACCAACCGGTGGCCGGGGAGGGAGGGCACACACAAGCGTCTCACCTCGCAAAGCAGCCAAAAGGCGTCTAGACTCACACGTCGAAACAGGGCATAGAGCAAACCCAAGCTGCCAGAAGGACTCGCCAAAGAAGACGCCGGGAGAATATGTGCAGTGCCACACCATGGAGCAGAGCCGGAGCATCTGCCACAATGCTGCAGCACTGAAGACTATCGGCTGCTTTCAGCGGCCAAACACCTGTGCGAGAGTCGAGCCAGCCCCCAAAGTCCAAAGACGACACCTTCAAGAAGGTGACGACGTCGAGGCGCTGTTGCCGCCCAAATTAACAATTCTAGTTTTCACCAGGGACACCATGGGGGAAAAGGAGGGGCAAACCTCGATGACGCCTCCAAGGAGGTGGATGGCTTTGAGAAATAAAGTCTTTAGGCTAAGTCTGAGACCAACTCCAATGCGCCGACCCAAACGGACGCGTTTTTTCCGTTTGGGTCGGCCAAGCGAACAAGTGTGTCTTGTTTTGGTTCTGTAGGCATTGGTGCGCGGCCGACACATTTGGTCCATGCGGCAACTAAAAAAACTAAATATGCATAAAACATTTAAAAGAAATAAAAACATGAATATTAAAACATCGGTCAATGTCCACTTAGACTAAACATAGAACATTATGAAAGGATCGGTATGGTCGACTAGAGAGGGGTGAATAGGCAACTAACAATTTTTAATTTCTTTTACAAATTAGGCTCAACAAGAAAGTGGATTATCTAGATATGCAATTAGGTGGACAAACTATATGATAAGAACTACTACAGCAACAAACACAAGCACAAGGTAATAGCCATTAGCTTGCACAAAGTAAAAGCACGGAGTAACCGCAGGTGGAGTCAATGGAGCCAGGGAAGTGTTGGCCGAACTTCCCTCCTTTGGAGGAGGTACGTCTCCGTTGGAGAGGTGTGGAGGCATAATGCTCCCCAAGATGTCACTAGGACCACCTTATTCTCCTCACGCCCTCGCACAATGCAAGATGTCATGATTCCACTAGCGGTACCCTTGAAGGTGGCGACCAGACCTTTACAAACATGGTTGGGATCCCTCCACAACTTAATTGGAGGCTCTCAACACCACCACGAAGCTTCACCACAGTGGAATGTGGATCCGAGGTGACTTCTTTCGTCTAGGATGCCCAAACACCCAAGAGTAACAAGATCCACAATGGATAGTAGGGCGAATCAAAATTCTCTCGGTGAAAGTGTAGATCGAGACCTTCTCCTCCAAACCCTAGAGAATCAACAAGTTTTGATGGCTAGGAAGGGAGATCGGGCAAGTTTGAGCTTGAGCAACAATGGAGCAAATGAGGAAAGGAGAGGTAGTCCTCTCGGGGAAGAATGCTCTGAGGGAGTCCTGGATTCGGGGGTCCTCAGGTGTTTGGGCTATTCGATATGGGCCGGACTGATGGGTTGTGAAGATAAAACAGAAGACCATCCCCCATGTCCGGGTGGGACTCCTATATGCGTGGACAGCAAGATTGGTGTCTGGATGTACTATTTCCTTCTCTTGTAAACCGACTCTGTACAACCCTAGCTAGGCCCCTTCGGTGTCTATATAAACCGGAGGGTTTAGTCGGTAGAGGCTATCAGAATATTCATAGCTAGGCTAGACAGCTAGGGTTTAGCCACTACAATCTTGAGGTAGATCAACTCTTGTAACCCCTATACTCATCAAATACAAATCAAGCAGGACATAGGGTTTTACCTCCTTTAAGAGGGCACAAACCTGGGTAAACATTGTGTCCCATTATCCCTTGTTACCATTGATCCTGAGACGCGCAGCTTGGGCCCCCCTACCCGACATCTGCCGGTTTTGACACCAACATTGGTGCTTTCATTGAGAGCTCTGTTGTGTAGTCACGAAAAGCGATCTATGGCTCGCCTCGTCATTAACAACGACATCACCTCTGGAAGGAGCCTAACTTCTGGGCAGATCCTCCAGCTCGGTGGTTTCACCATGGGTGCCCGTACGGCCATTAAGCCAACATCGCTCCCTATGATCGCCAAACACCACCCCCGCATCGATCTCGAGTGTTCCGAAAAGATGGATCTGGCAGACGTCTCGTCCTTAAACAAGCTGCTAGATCGCATCGCCGCCCTAGGGGTCTTGACGGACTATGATCAGATTGGGCTTAAACCCGACCAGAGGTAATCAATCTCCCGCCGATTACCCACCTGGTAGCGGTCGTCGAGGAACGAGTCGATGACACCTCTCTCCCTATATTAAGAACCAGATATATTCGGGTCTTCGAACCCCTCAAGCCGGATACCCTTCCTTCGGATGGGACTCCGCATCCCCCGAACTCAGGATCGGACGTAGGATCTGGGGAGCACTTGGATCTCCCCGGACCCGAACTGGTAACCTTGGAGGTTGTGCAAGCTCCAGACACAAATTTGGGTCGGGATTCAAGTTTTAGCCCACCCCCACCACAATCAATACTCTCCAAGTAATTCAGACCCTCAAGACATATATGACCTGATTTATGTGCGGTGGCAACCTCAGGAAACGGTCCATCACTTTTGGGCCAGATTCCTATTTGTTAAAAACAAGATCAAAGATTGTTGCGACGACGATGTAGTCTTGGTCTTTCATCGCAATTGTACCGACGAGGGAATCAGGAATGCCCTTGGCCGTCGTCACATACAAAGCTTCACGGAACTAACATAGGTGGTACAAAAGTACTGCGCGATGGAAAGCACATGGAAGGCCCAGAAAACCCAACTGCAACCTACTGCCTTTAAGCAGTGTGCGGCCCGGGCTAAACGGATACACCCTTACGATGAAGAAAATATGGCCTAGAGGCAATAATAAAGTTGTTATTTATACCTTATATCATTACAAATGTTTATTATTCATGCTAGAATTGTATTACCAGAAACTTAGTACATGTGTGAATACATAGACAAAAATAGAGTGTCCCTAATATGCCTCTACTTGACTAGCTCGTTAATCAAAGATGGTTATGTTTCCTGACCATAGACATGTGTTGTCATTTGATGAACGGGATCACATCATTAGAGAATGATGTGATGGACAAGACCCATCCGTTAGCTTAGCATAATGATTGTTAAGTTTTATTGCTATTGCTTTCTTCATGACTTATACATGTTCCTCTGACTATGAGATTATGCAACTCCCGAAACCGGAGGAACACCTTGTGTGCTATCAAACATCACAACGTAAACGGGTGATTATAAAGATGCTCTATAGGTGTCTCCGAATGTGTTTGTTGGGTTGGCATAGATCGAGATTAGAATTTGTCACTCTGTGTATCGGAGAGGTATCTCTGGGCCCTCTCGGTAATGCTCATCACTATAAGCCTTGTAAGCAATGTGACTAATGAGTTAGTTACGGGGTGATGCATTACAAAATGAGTAAAGAGACTTGCCGATAACGAGATTGAACTAGGTATGAGGATAGCGACGATCGAATCTCGGGCAAGTAGCATACCGATGACAAAGGGAATAACGTATGTTGTTATGCAGTTTGATCGATAAAGATCTTCGAAGAATATGTAGGACCAATATGAGCATCCGGGTTCCGCTATTGGTTATTGACCGGAGATATGTCTCGGTCATGTCTACATAGTTCTCGAACCCATAGGGTCCGCACGCTTAACGTTCGATGACAATTGGTATTATATGAGTTATGTGTTTTGGTGACTGAAGGTTGTTCGGAGTCCCGGATGAGATCACGGACATGACGAGGAGTCTCGAAATGGTCGAGAGGTAAAGAATGATATATTGGAAGGTTACATTCGGACACCAGAATGGTTTCAGGAAGTTTCAGAGTACCGGGAGGTTACCGGAACCCCCCAGGAAAGTTAATGGGCCACATGGGCCTTAGTGGAGAAGAGAGGGCCGGCCATAGGAGGTGGTGCGCGCCCCCCTTGACAATCCGAATTGGGCAAGGGGTGGGGACGGCGCCACCCCTTTTCCCTCTCCTACTCCCTCTCACTTTCCCCCTTTGCTACTCCGGAAAGAAGGAAAGGGGGGGGCGAATCCTACTAGGAGTGGAGTCCTAGTAGGACTCCCCCCCATGGCGTGCCCCTTTGTGGCCGGCCTCCTCCTCCCCTCCTTTATATACGGGGGCAGGGGGCACCCCAAAGGCACAACATTTTCTTAGCCGCGTGCGGTGCCCCCCTCCACCGTTTACTCCTCCGATAGTATCATCATAGTGCTTAGGCGAAGCCCTGCGCGGATCACATCACCAACACCGTCATCACGCCGTCGTGTTGACGGAACTCATCGACTCAATCGACACTCTGCTGGATCAAGAGATCAAGGGACGTCATCGAGCTGAACGTGTGCTGAACTCGGAGGTGCCGTTCATTCGGTACTAGATCGGTTGGATCGTGAAAATGTTCGACTACATCAACCGCGCTAACCTAACGCTTCCGCTTTCGGTCTACAAGGGTATGTGGACACACTCTCCCCTCTCGTTGCTAAGCATCTCCTAGATAGATCTTGCGTGACCGTAGGAATTATTTTGAAATTGCATGCTATGTTTCCCAACAGTGGCATCCGAGCCAGGTCTATGCGTAGATGATATGCACGAGTAGAACACAAAGAGTTGTGGGCAATAATAGTCATACTGCTTACCACCAACGTCTTACTTTGATTTGGCATTATTGTTGGATGAAGCGGCCCGGACCAACATTACATGACCACGTTCATGAGACCGGTTCTACCGACGTGCTTTGCACACAGGTGGTTGGTGGGTGTCTGTTTCTCCAACTTTAGTTGAATCGAGTTTGACTACGGCCGGTCCTTGTTGAAGGTTAAAACAACATACTTGACGAAAAATCATTGTGGTTTTGATGCGTAGGTAAGAACGGTTCTTGCTAAAAGCCCATAGCAGCCACGTAAAACTTGCAACAACAAAGTAGAGGACGTCTAACTTGTTTTTGCAGGGCATGTTGTGATGTGATATGGTCAAGACATGATGTGATATTAGTTATTGTATGAGATGATCATGTTTTATAAAATTTATCGGCAACTGGCAGGAGCCTTATGGTTGTCGCTTTATTGTATGAAATGCAATTGCCATGTAATTGCTTTACTTTATCACTAAGCGGTAGCAATAGTCGTAGAAGCAATAGTTGGCGAGACAACAACGATGCTACGATGGAGATCAAGGTGTCAAGCCGGTGACAATGGGGATCATGACGGTGCTTTGGAGACGGAGATCAAAGGCACAAGATGATGTTGGCCATATCATGTCACACATTTTGATTACATGTGATGTTTATCTTTTATGCATCTTATTTTGCTTAGTACGGCGGTAGCATTATAAGATGATCCATCACTAAATTTCAAGGTATAAGTGTTCTCCCTGAGTATGCACCGTTGCTACAGTTTGTCGTGCCAAGACACCACGTGATGATCGGGTGTGATAAGCTCTACGTTCACATACAACGGGTGCAAGCCAGTTTTGCACGTGCAGAATACTCAGGTTAAACTTGACGAGCCTAGCATATGCAGATATGGCCTCGGAACACTGAGACCGAAAGATCGAACGTGAATCATAGATATGATCAACACAGCGATGTTCACCATTGAAAACTACTCCATCTCACGTGATGATCGGACATGGTTTAGTTGATATGGATCACGTGATCATTTAGATGACTAGAGGGATGTCTATCTAAGTGGGAGTTCTTTAGTAATATGATTAACTGAACTTTAATTTATCATGAATTTAGTCTTGATAGTTATTTTGCATATCTATGTTGTTGTGGATCAATGGCCCATGCTACCGTTCCCTTGAATTTTAATGCATTCCTAGAGAAAGCTAAGTTGAAAGATGATGGTAGCAATTACATGGACTGGGTCCATAACTTGAGGATTATCCTCATTGCTGCACGGAAGAATTACGTCCTCGAAGCACCGCTAGGTGCAAGGCCCGCTGCAGGAGCAACTCCGGATGTTATGAACGTCTGGCAGACTAAAGCTGATGACTACTCGATAGTTCAGTGTGACATGCTTTACGGATTAGAATCAGGACTTCAAAGATGTTTTGAACGTCATGGAGCATATGAGATGTTCCAGGAGTTGAAGTTAATATTTCAAGCAAATGCCCGAGTTGAGAGATATGAAGTCTCCAACAAGCTCTATAGCTCCAAGATGGAGGAGAATAGTTCTGTCAGTGAACACATACTCAGAATGTTTGGGTACCATAACCACTTGACTCAGTTGGGAGTTAATCTTCTTGATGATAGTGTCATTGACATAGTTCTTCAATCACTGCCACCAAGCTATAAAGGCTTCATGATGAACTATAATATGCAAGGGATGGAAAAGACAATTCTCGAGCTCTTCGCGATGCTAACGGCTGTGGAGGCAGAAATCAAGAAGGAGCATCAAGTGTTGATGGTTAACAAGACCACTAGTTTCAAGAAAAAGGGCAAAGGGAAGAAAGGGAACTTCAAGAAGAATAGCAAGCAAGTTGCTGCTCCCGGGAAGAAGCCCAAGTCTGGACCTAAGCCTGAAACTGAGTGCGCTTCTACTGCAAAGGGACTGGTCACTGGAAGCGGAACTACCCCAAGTATTTGGCAGATAAGAAGGATGGCAAAGTGAAAAGTATATTTGATATACATGTTATTGATGTGTACCTTACTAATTCTCGAAGTAGCGCCTGGGTATTTGATACTGGTTTTGTTGCTTATATTTGCAACTCGAAACAGGGGCTGTGGATTAAACGGAGATTGGCTAAGGACGAGGTGATGATGCACGTCGGAAATGGTTCCAAGGTCGATGTGATCGCCGTCGGCATGCTACCTCTACATCTACCTTCGGGATTAGTTTTAGACTTGAATAATTGTTATTTGGTGCCAACGTTGAGCATGAACATTATTTCTGGATCTTGTTGGATGTGAGACGGTTAATTATTCATTTAAAACAGAGAATAATGGTTGTTCTATTTATATGAGTAATATCTTTTATGGTCATGCACCCTTGATGAGTGGTCTATTTTTGTTGGATCTCAATCGTAGTGATACACATATTCATAATATTGAAGCCAAAAGATGCAAAGTTAATAATGATAGTGCAACTTATTTGTGGCACTGTCGTTTAGGTCAGACTGGCGTAAAGTGCATAAAGAAACTCCATGCTGATGGGCTTTTGGAATCACTTGATTATGAATCACTTGATGCTTGCAAACCATGCCTCATGGGCAAGATGACTAAGACTCCGTTCTCCGGAACAATGGAGCGAGCTACTGACTTATTGGAAATAATACATATCGGTGTATGCGGTCCGTTGAGTGTTGAGGCTCATGGCGGGTATCGTTACTTTCTGACCTTCACAGATGATTTGAGCAGATATGGGTATATCTACTTAATGAAACATAAATCTGAAACATTTGAAAAGTTCAAAGAATTTCAGAGTGAAGTGGAAAATCATCATAACAAGAAAATAAAGTTTCTATGATCTAATCGCGGAGGCGAATATTTGAGTTACGAGTTTGGTCTTCATTTGAGACAATATGGAATAGTTTTGCAACTCACGCCACTTGGAACACCATAGCGCAATGGTGTGTCCGAACATCGTAACCGTACTTTATTAGATATGCTGCGATCTATGATGTCTCTTACTGATTTACCGCTATCATTTTGGGGATATGCTTTAGAGGCGACTGCATTCATGTTAAATAGGGCACCATCTAAATCCGTTGAGACGACACCATATGAACTGTGGTTTGGCAAGAAACCTAAGTTGTCATTTCTAAAAGTTTGGGGTTGCGATGCTTATGTGAAAAAGCTTCAACCTGGTAAGCTCGAACCCAAATCGGAGAAATGCGTCTTCATAAGATACCCAAAAGAAACTGTTGGGTACACCTTCTATCACAGATCAGAAGGCAAGATAATCGTTGCTAAGAATGGATCCTTTCTAGAGAAGGAGTTTCTCTCGAAAGAAGTGAGTGGGAGGAAAGTAGAACTTGATGAGGTAGTTGTACCTTCTCTCGAATTGGAAAGTGGTTCATCATAGAAATCAGTCCAGTGATGCAACACCAATTAGTGAGGAAGGTAATGATGATGATCATGAAACTTCAAATCAAGTTACTACAGAACCTCATAGGTCAAACAGAGCACGTTCCACACCAGAATAGTACGGTAATCCTGTTCTAGAAGTCATGTTACTAGACCATGACGAGCCTACGAACTATGAGGAAGCGATGATGAGCCCAGATTCTGTGAAATGGCTTGACGCCATGAAATTTGAGATGGGATCCATGTATGAGAACAAAGTATGGACTTTGGTTGACTTGCCCGATGATCGGCAAGCCATAGAAAATAAATGGATCTTCAAGAAGAAGACTAACGCTGATGGTAATGTTACTGCCTACAAAGCTCGACTTGTTGCAAAAGGTTGTCGACAAGTTCAAGGGGTTGACTACGATGAGACCTTCTCACCCGTAGCGATGCTTAAGTCTGTCTGAACCATGTTAGCAATTGCCGCAATTTATGATTATGAAATTTGGCAAATTGATGTCAAAACTGCATTCCTTAATGGATTTCTTAAAGAAGAGTTGTATATGATGCAACCAAAAGGTTTTGTTGATCCTAATGGTGCTAACAAAGTGTGCAAGATCCAGTGATCCATTTATGGACTGGTGCAAGCCTCTCGGAGTTGGAATGTACGCTTTGATAATGTGATCAAAGAATATGATTTTATACAGACTTTTGGAGAAGCCTGTATTTACAAGAAAGTGAGTGGGAGCTCTATAGCATTTCTAATATTATATGTGGATGACATACTATTGATTGGAAGTAATATATAATTCTGGATACCATAAAAGGATACTTTTATAATAAGAATTTTTCAATGAAAGACCTTGGTGAAGCTACTTATATATTGGGCATCAAGATCTATAGAGATAGATCAAGACGCTTAATTGGACTTTCACAAAGCACATACCTTGATAAAGTTTTGAAAAAGTTTAGAATGGATCAGTCAAAGAAAGGGTTCTCGCCTGTGTTACAAGGTGTGAAGTTGAGTCAGACTCAATGCTTGACCAGTGCAGAAGATAGAGAGAAAATGAAAGTCATTCCCTATGCCTCGGCCATAGGTTCTTGAAGGAAATATGCCCTAGAGGCAATAATAAAGTTATTATTTATTTCCTTATTTCATGATAAATGTTTATTATTCATGCTAGAATTGTATTAACCGGAAACTTAGTACATGTGTGAATACATAGACAAACAAAGTGTCACTAGTATGCCTCTACTTGACTAGCTCGTTGAATCAAAGATGGTTAAGTTTCCTAGCCATAGACATGTGTTGTCATTTGATTAACGGGATCACATCATTAGGAGAATGATGTGATTGACTTGACCCATTCCGTTAGCTTAGCACTTGATCATTTAATATGTTGCTATTGCTTTCTTCATGACTTATACACGTTCCTATAACTATGAGATTATGCAACCCCCGTTTACCGGAGGAACACTTTGTGTGCTACCAAACGTCACAACGTAACTGGGTGATTATAAAGGTGCTCTATAGGTGTCTCCGAAGGTACTTGTTGGGTTGGCGTATTTCGAGATTAGGATTTGTCACTCCGATTGTCGGAGAGGTATCTCTGGGCCCACTCGGTAATGCACATCACTATAAGCCTTGCAAGCATTGTAACTAATGAGTTAGTTACGTGATGATGTATTACTTAACGAGTAAAAAGACTTGCCAAGAATAAGATTGAACTAGGTATTGAGATACCGACGATCGAATCTCGGGCAAGTAACATACCGATGACAAAGGAACAACGATGTTGTTATGTGGTTCGACCGATAAAGATCTTCGAGAATATGTGGGAGCCAATATGAGCATCCGTGTTCCGCTATTGGTTATTTATCGAGACGTGTCTCGGTCATGTCTACATAGTTCTCGAACCCGTAGGGTCCGCACGCTTAAGGTTTCAAGGACTGTTATATTATGAGTTTATGAGTTTTGATGTACCAAGGAGTTCGAGTCCCGAATGAGATCGGGGACATGACGAGGAGTCTCGAAATGGTCGAGACATAAAGATCGATATATTGGACAAAATATTCGGACATCGGAAAGGTTCCGAGTGATTCGGTATTTTTTGAGTACGGAGAGTTACGGAATTCAGATTGGGCCTTAATGGGCCATACGGAAAGGAGAGAACGGCCCCAAAGGGTGGCCGCACCTCCCCATGGTCTAGTCCGAATTGGACTAGGGGGGCGCCCCTTCCTTCCTTCTCCTTCTCCTTCCTGTCCTTCTCTCCTACTCCTAATACTTGGAAGGGCTCCTAGTTCTATTAGGAAAGGGGGAATCCTACTCCCGGTGGGAGTAGGACTCCCCTAGGGCGCGCCATAGAGAGGGCCGCCCCCCCTCCTCAGATCCTTTATATACGGGAGGGGCACCCCTTGAGACACAACAATTGATCTCTTGATCTCTTAGCCGTGTCGGTGCCCCCTCCACTAAAGTCCTCGATAATATTGTAGCGGTGCTTAGGCGAAGCCTTTCGCGTGATAGAACATCAAGATCGTCACCACGCCGTCGGTCGACAGAACTCTTCCCCGACACCGCTTTGGATCGAGTCCGGGATCGCCATCGAGCTGAACGTGTGCTAGAACTCGGAGGTGTCGTAGTTTCGGTGCTTGATCGGTGGGGCCGTGAAGACGTACGACTACATCAACCGCGTTGTTCTAACGCTTCCGCTTTCGGTCTACGAGGGTACGTAGACAACAGTCTCCCCTCTCGTTGCTATGCATCACCATGATCTTGCGTGTGCGTAGGAATTTTTTTAAAATTACTACGTTCCCCAACAGTGGTATCAGAGCCTAGGTTTTATGCGTTGATGTTATATGCACGAGTAGAACACAAGTGAGTTGTGTGCGATACATTTCATACTGCTTACCAGCATGTCATACTTTGGTTCAATGGTTGGATGAAGCGGCCCGGACCGACATTACGCGTACGCTTACGCGAGACTGGTTTTACCGCCGTGCTTTGCACACAGGTGACTAGCGGGTGTCTGTTTCTCCAACTTTAGTTGAACCGAGTGTGGCTACACCCGGTACTTGCGAAGGTTAAAACAGCACTAACTTGACGAACTATCGTTGTGGTTTTGATGCGTAGGTAAGAACGGTTCTTGCTCAGCCCGTAGCAGCCACGTAAAATTTGCAACAACAAAGTAGAGGACGTCTAACTTGTTTTTGCAAGGCATGTTGTGATGTGATATGGTCAAGATGTGATGCTATATTTTATTGTATGAGATGATCATGTTTTGTAACCGAGTTATCGGCAACTGGCAGGAGCCATATGGTTGTCGCTTTATTGTATGAAATGCAATCGCTTCAGTAATTGCTTTACTTTATCACTAAGCGGTAGCGATAGTCGTAGAAGCAATAGTTGGCGAGACGACAACGATGCTACGATGGAGATCAAGGTGTCGCGCCGGTGATGATGGTGGTCATGACGGTGCTAAGGAGATGGTGATCACAAGCACAAGATGATGATGGCCATATCATATCACTTGTATTGATTGCACGTGATGTTTATCTTCTATGCATCTTATCTTGCTTTGATTGACGGTAGCATTATAAGATGATCTCTCACTAAATTTCAAGATAATACTGTTCTCCCTGAGTATGCACCGTTGCCAAAGTTCGTCGTGCCCAGACACCACGTGACGATCGGGTGTGATAAGCTCTACGTCCATCTACAACGGGTGCAAGCCAGTTTTGCACACGCAGAATACTCAGGTTAAACTTGACGAGCCTAGCATATGCAGATATGGCCTCGGAACACGGAGACCGAAAGGTCGAGCGTGAATCATATAGTAGATATGATCAACATAGTGATGTTCACCATTGAAAACTACTCCATCTCACGTGATGATCGGACATGGTTTAGTTGATTTGGATCAAGTGATCACTTAGATGACTAGAGAGATGTCTATCTAATTAAGTGTGAGTTCTTAAGTAATATGATTAATTGAACTTAAATTTATCATGAACTTAGTCCTGGTAGTATTTTGCAAATTATGTTGTACATCAATAGCTCGCGTTGTTGCTTTCATATGTTTATTTTGATACGTTCCTAGAGAAAATTGTGTTGAAAGATGTTAGTAGCAATGATGCGGATTGGATCCGTGATCTGAGGTTTATCGTCATTGCTGCATAGAAGAATTATGTCCTTAATGCACCGCTAGGTGTCGGACCTATTGCGAGAGCAGATGCGAGACATTATGAACGTTTATTAGCTCAATATGATGACTACTTGATAGTTTAGTGCACCATGCTTAACGGCTTAGAATGGGGACTTCAAAGACGTTTTGAACGTCATGGACCATATGAGATGTTCCAGGAATTGAAGTTAATATTTCAAGCAAATACCCGAGTTGAGAGATATGAAGTCTCCAACAAGTTCTATAGCTAAAAGATGGAGGAGAATCGCTCAAGTAGTGAGCATGTGCTCAGATTGTCTGGGTACTACAATCGCTTGAATCAAGTGGGAGTTAATCTTCCAGATAAGATAGTGATTGACAGAGTTCTCTAGTCACCATCACCAAGTTAGTAGAACTTTGTGATGAACTATAGTATGCAAAGGATGACGAAAACAATTCCCGAGCTCTTCGCGATGTTGAAATCAACGAAGGTAGAAATCAAGAAAAAGCATCAAGTGTTGATGATTGACAAGACCACTAGTTTCAAGAAAAGAGCAAAGGAAAAGGGAACTTCAAGTAGAATGACAAGCAAGTTGTCACTCCCGCGAACAAGCCCAAACTCGACCAAAGCCCAAACCGAAGTGCTTCTACTGCAAAGGAAATGGTCTTTGGAAGTGGAAATGCCTGAATATTTGGTAGATAAGAAGGATGGCAAAGTGAACAAGGGTATATTTGATATACAGATTATTGATGTGTACCTTACTAGTGTTTATAGTAACCCCTGGGTATTTGATACTTGTTCGGTTGCTAAGATTAGTAACTCGAAACAGGAGTTACAGAATAAACAGAGACTAGTTGAGGGTGAAGTGACGATGTGTGTGTTGGGGAACGTAGTAATTTCAAAAAAATTCCTACGCACACGCAAGATCATGGTGATGCATAGCAACGAGAGGGGAGAGTGTTGTCTCACGCCCTCGTGAGACCAAGCGAAGCGATCACAACATAGAGGAAGTAGTCAGACGCTCTCCTCGCGATCCAACCGATCCCAGTAGCCGCATACTCCGGCGCCCGAAGTTCTTGACACACGACAGCTCGGTGATGCTCCTCGGACCGATCCAGCAGAGCTCGGGAGAGAGAGTTCCACAAGACGACGGCGTAGTGACGATCTTGATGTTCTATCGACGCAGGCTTCGCCTAAGCACCGCCACGATATGACCGAGGTGGATTATGGTGGAGGGGGCACCGCACACGGCTAAGGAACGATCTCAAGGATCAACTTGTGTGTTCTAGGGTGCCCCCCGCCTCGTATATAAAGGAGCAAGGGGAGGGCCGGCCGGCCCTAGGAGGCGCGCCAGGGGGGGAGTCCTCCTCCTAGTGGGAGTAGGACTCCCTTTCCTAGTCCAACTAGGAAGGAGGAAGGGGAAGGAAGGAGAGGGAGGAGAGGAAGGGGCGCGCCCCCTCATTGTCCTATTCGGACTCCCCATGGGGCGCCACCTCTGGCGCAGCCCTCTCTCTCCCTCTTGGCCCATTAAGGCCCATTACTTCCCGGGGTTCCAGAACCTCCCAAGACTCCGGTTTTTCCGAAACTTCCGGAACCTTTCCGTGTCCGAATATAGCCGCCCAATATATCAATCTTTATGTCTCGACCATTTCGAGACTCCTCGTCATGTCCGTGATCACATCCGGACTCGAACTCCTTCGGTACATCAAAATACACAAACTCATAATATAACCGCCATCGAAACCTTAAGCGTGCGGACCCTACGGTTCGAGAACAATGTAGACATGATCGAGACACGTCTCGGTCAATAACCAATAGCGGGACCTGGATGCCCATATTGGCTCCTACATATTCTACGAAGATCTTTATCGGTCGGATCAAGCATAACAACATACGTTGTTCCCTTTATCATCGGTATGTTACTTGCCCGAGATTCGATCGTCGGTATCCAATACCTAGTTCAATCTCGTTATCGCAAGTCTCTTTACTCGTCCGTAATACATCATCTCACAGCTAACTCATTAGTTGTAGTGCTTGCAAGGCTTAAGTGATGTGCATTACCGAGAGGGCCCAGAGATACCTCTCCGACAATCGGAGTGACAAATCCTAATCTCAAATACGCCAACCCAACATCCGCCTTTGGAGACACCTGTAGTACTCCTTTATAATCACCCGATTACGTTGTGACGCTTGGTAGTACCCAAAGTGTTCCTCCGTAAACGGAGTTGCATAATCTCATAGTTATAGGAACATGTATAAGTCATGGATAAAAGCAATAGCAACATACTAAACGATCGGGTGCTAAGCTAATGGAATGGGTCATGTCAATCAGATCATTCAACTAATGATGTGACCTTGTTAATCAAATGACAACTCCTTTGTCTATGGTTAGGAAACTTAACCATCTTTGATTAACAAGCTAGTCTAGTAGAGGCATACTAGTGACACTCTGTTTGTCTATGTATTCACACATGTATTATGTTTCCGGTTAATACAATTCTATCATGAATAATAAACATTTATCATGAAATAAGGAAATAAATAATAACTTTATTATTGCCTCTAGGGCATATTTCCTTCAATCTCCCACTTGCACTAGAGTCAATAATCTAGATTACATAGTAATGATTCTAACACCCATGGAGTCTTGGTGTTGATCATGTTTTGCTCGTGGAAGAGGCTTAGTCAACGGGTCTGCTACATTCAGATCCGTATGTATCTTGCAAATCTCTATGTCTCCCACCGACCAAGTCCCGGATGGAATTGAAGCGCCTCTTGATGTGTTTGGTTCTCTTGTGAAATCTGGATTCCTTCGCTAAAGCAATTGCTCCAAGATTGTCACAAAAAATTCATTGACCCGATGCACTAGGTATGACACCTAGATCGGATATGAACTCCTTCATCCGCACTCCTTCATTAGTCGCTTCAAGTCGCTATGTACTCCGCTTCACATGTAGATCCCGCCACGACGCTTTGTTTAGAACGCACCAACCGGCAGCTCCTCCATTTAGTGTAAATCACGATCCGGTCTGCGATTTAGAATCGTCCGGATCAACGTCAAAGCTTGCATCAACGTAACTGCCACGATGAGCTCTTTGTCACCTCCATATACGAGAAACATATCCTTAGTCCTTTTCGTATTTCAGATGTTCTTGACCGCTGTCCAAATGATCCACTCTGGATTACTTTGGTACCTCCTGCTAAGCTTATAGCAAGGCACACATCGTGTCCGTACACAAGATTGCATACATGATAGAGCCTATGGTGAGGCATAGGGAACATCTTTCATTTCTCTCTATCTTCTGCGGTGGTCGGGCATTGAGTCTTACTCAACTTCACACCTTGTAACACGTGCAAGAACCCTTTCTTTGCTTGATCCATTTTGAACTTCTTCAAAATTTTGTCAAGGTATGTGCTTTGTGAAAGTCCAATTAAGCGCCTTGATCTATCTCTATAGATTTTGATGCCCAATATGTAAGCAGCTTCACCGAGGTCTTTCATTGAAAAACTCTTATTCAAGTATCCCTTTATGCTATCCAGAATTCTATATCATTTCCGATTAGTAATATGTCATCTACATATAATATCGAAATGCTACAGAGCTCCCACTCACTTTCTTGTAAATACAAAGCTTCTCCAAAAGTCTCAGATAAACCCAAATGCTTTGATCACACTATCAAAACGCTTATTCCAACTCCGAGATGCTTGCACCAGTCCATAAATGGATCGTTGGAGCTTGCACACTTTGTTAGCTCCCTTTGGATCGATAAAACCTTCTCGTTGCATCATATACAACTCTTCTTCCGTAAATCCATTCAGAATGCGTCTTTACATCCATTTGCCAAATTTCATAATCATAAAATGCGCAATTGCTAACATGATTCGACAGACTTAAGCATCGCCACGGGTGAGAAGGTCTCATCGTAGTCAATCCCTTGAACTTGTCGAAAACCCTTACGACAAGTCGAGCTTTGTAGACGATGAATATTACCATTAGCGTCGGTCTTCTTCTTGAAGATCCACTTGTTTTCTATTGCTTGCCGACCCTCGGGCAAGTCAACCAAAGTCCACACTTGGTTTTCATACATGGATCCCATCTCGATTTCATGGCCTCAAGCCATTTTATGGAATCTGGGCTCACCATCGCTTCTTCATAGTTCGTAGGTTCATCATGATCTAGTAGCATGACTTCCGTAACAGGATTACCGTACCACTCACAGTGCGGATCTTACTCGTTGATCTACGAGGTTTCAGAGTAACTTGATCTGAAGTTTCATGATCAACATCATCAACTTCCTCACTATTTGGTGTAGATGTCGCAGAAACCGGTTTCGTGATAAACTACTTTCAAATAAGGGAGAAGGTACTGATTACCTCATCAAGTTCTACTTTCCTTCCACTCACTTCTTTCGAGAGAAACTCCTTCTCTAGAAAGGATCCATTCTTAGCAACAAATGTCTTGCCTTCGGATCTGTGATAGAAGGTGTACCCAACTGTCTCCTTTGGGTATCCTATGAAGACACATTCGATTTGGGTTCGAGCTTATCGAGGTTGAAGCTTTTTCACATAAGCATCGCATCCCCAAACTTCAAGAAACGACAACTTTGGTTTCTTGCTAAACCATAGTTCATAAGGTGTCGCCTCAACGGATTTTGACGGTGTTCTATTCAGGTGAATGCGGCCGCCTCAAGAGCATAACCCCAAAACGATAGCAAGAATCAGAAGAGACATCATAGATCGCACCATATCTAGTAAAGTGCGACACGACGCTCGGACACAACATTACATTGTGGTGTTCCGGTGGTGTGAGTTCTTAAACTATTTCGCATTGTTTCAAATGTAGACCAAACTCAGAACTCAAATATTCGCCTCCACGATCGGATCGTAGAAACTTTATTTTCTTATTACGATGATTTTCAACTTCACTCTGAAATTCTTTGAACTTTTCAAATGTTTCAGACTTATGTTTCATTAAGTAGATATACCCATATCCGCTTAAATCATCTGTGAAGGTGAGAAAATAACGATATCCGCCACGAGCCTCAACATTCATCGGACCACATACATCTCGTATGTATAATTTCCAACAAATCTGTTGCTCTCTCCATAGTACCGAGAACGGGTTCTAGTCATCTTGCCCATGAGGCACGGTTCATAAGTGCCAAGTGATTCATAATCAAGTGACTCCAAAAGTCCATCAAGATGGAGTTTCTTCATGCGCTTTATACCGATATGACCTAAACGGCAAGTGCCACAAATAAGTTGCACTATCATTATCAACTCTGCATCTTTTGGTTTCAACATTATGAATATGTGTATCACTACTATCGAGATTCATTAAAATAGACCACTCTTCAAGGGTGCATGACCATAAAAGATATTACTCATATAAATAGAACAACCATTATTCTCGATTTAAATGAATAACCATCTCGCATCAAACAAGATCCAGATATAATGTTCATGCTCAACGCCGCACCAAATAACAATTATTTAGGTCTAAAACTAATCCGAAGGTAGATGTAGAGGTAGCGTGTCGATCGCGATCACATCGACTTTGGAACCATTTCCCACGCCGATCGTCACCTCGTCCTTTGCCGTGTTCGCTAATCCGTAGTCCCCTGCTTTGAGTTGCAAATATTAGCAATGTAACCAAGATCAAATACCCAGTGCATCTGCGAGCTCTAGTAAGGTACACATCAATAACATGTATATCACATATACCTTTGTTCACCTTGCCATCCTTCTTATCCGCCAAATACTTGGGGCAGTTCCGCTTCAAAGGACGACCGCTTGCAGAGAAGCACTCAATTTCAGGTTTAGGTCCAGACTTGGGTTTCTTCTCCGAGCAAAGAACTTGCTTGCTGTTCTTCTTGAAGTTCCTTCTTCTTCCCTTTGCCTTTCTTCTTGAAACTAGTGGTCTTATTGACCATCAACACTTGATGCTCCTTCTGATTTCTACCTCCGCAGCCTTTAGCATTGCGAAGAGCTCTGCATAGTCTTTACTAACCCTTGCATATTATAGTTCATCACGAAGCCTTTGTAGCTTGGTGGCAGTGATTGAGGTGTCAATGACACAATCATCCGGAAGATTAACTCCCGGTTGAGTCAAGTGATTGTAATACCCGCACATTACGAGTATGTGCTCACCGACAGCACCCATTCTCTTCCATCTTGCAGCTATAGAACTTATTGGAGACTTCATATCTCTCAATCCGGGCATTCTGTTGAATATCAACTTCAACTCTGGAACATCTCATATGCTCCATGACGCTCAAAACGCCGTTGAAGACCCGGTTCTAAGCCGTAAAGCATGGCACATCGAACTATAGAGTAGTCATCGCTTTGCTCGCGGACATTCTTAACGCCGTCGGCCAGCATCAAGAAGCAGTTCGCACCCAGCGGTGCATCCAGGCGTAACTCTTTCAGGCAGCAATGAGGATAATCCTCGAGTTACGGACCCAATCCGTAATTGCTACCATCATCTTTCAACTTTGCTTTCTCAAGGAACGCATTAAAATTCAACGGAACAACAAAGACGAGCCATCTATCTACAAACAAATATAGACAAGCAAGATACTATCGGTACTAACTTCATGATAAATTTAAGTTCAATTAATCATATTACTTAAGAACTCCCACTTAGACAAACATCTCTAGTCATCTAAGTGATCACGTGATCCAAATCAACTAAACCATAACCGATCATCACGTGAGATGGAGTAGTTTTCAATGGTGAACATCTTATGTTGATCATATCTACTATATGATTCACCTCGACCTTTCGGTCTCCGTGTTCCGAGGCCATATCTCGCATATGCTAGGCTCGTCAAGTATAACTCGAGTATTCTGCGTGTGCAAAACTGGCTTGCACCCGTTGTAGATGGACGAGAGCTTATCACACCCGATCATCACGTGGTGTCTCAAGCACGATTTAACTTTGGCAACGGTGCATACTCAGGAGAACACTACTTGATAATTTTAGTGAGAGATCATCTTAAAATGCTACCGTCAATCAAAGCAAAATAAGATGCATAAAGGATAAACATCACATGCAATCAATATAAGTGATATGATATGGCCATCATCATCTTGTGCTTGTGATCTCCATCTCCAAGCACCGCCATGATCACCATCGCCACCGACGCGACACCTTGATCTCCATCGTAGCATCGTTGTCGTTACGCCATCTATTGCTTCTCGACTATCGCTACCGCTTAGTGATAAAGTAAAGCAATTATGATGCGTTGCATTTCATACAATAAAGCGACAACCATATGGCTCCAGCCGATTGCCGATAACCGGTTACAAAACATGATCATCTCATACAATAAAATATAGCATCACGCCTTGACCATATCACATCACAACATGCCCCGCAAAAACAAGTTAGACGTCCTCTACTTTGTTGTTGCAAATTTTACGTGGCTGCTACGGGCTTAAGCAAGAACCAATCTCACCCACGCATCAAAACCACAACGATATTTCAAATAGACTCCGTTTTAACCTTCTCAAGGACCGGGCGAGCCACACTCAGTTCAACTAAAGTGAGAGAGACAGACACCGCCAATCACCTTTAAGCACGAGTGCTCAGAACGGTGAAACCAGTCTCGCGAAGCGCACGCGTAATGTCGGTCCGGCCGCTTCATCTTACAATACCGCTGAACCAAAGTATGACATCTTTGGTAGGCAAGATGACTTGTATCGTCCACAACTCACTTGTGTTCTACTCGTGCAAAACATCAAACCATAAAAACCTAGGCTCGGATGCCCTTGTTGGGGAACGTAGTAATTTCAAAAATTTCCACGCACACGCAAGATCATGGTGATGCATAGCAACGAGAGGGAGAGTGTTGTCTACGCCCTCGTGAGACCGGCGAAGCGATCACAATGTAGAGGAAGTAGTCGACGTTCTCCTCGCGATCCAACCGATCCCAGCGCCGTTACTCGGCGCCCCGAGTTCTTGACACACGACAGCTCGGTGACGCTCCTCGGACTCCGATCCAGCAGAGCTCGGGGAGAGAGTTCCACAAGACGACGGCGTGGGACGATCTTGATGTTCTACCGACGCAGGATTCGCCTAAGCACCGCCACGATATGACCGAGGTGGATTATGGTGGAGGGGGCACCGCACACGGCTAAGGAACGATCTCAAGGATCAACTTGTGTGTTCTAGGGTGCCCTCCGCCCAGATATAAAGGAGCAAGGGGAGGGCGGCGGCGCGCCCCCTCCTTGTCCTATTCGGACTCCCCATGGGGCGCCACCTCTGGCGCAGCCCTCTCTCTCCCTCTTGGCCCATTAAGGCCCATTACTTCCCGGGGTTCCGGTAACCCTCCGCACTCCGGTTTTCGGAAACTTCGAACCTTTCCGTGTCCGAATATAGCCGCCCAATATATCAATCTTTATGTCTCGACCATTTCGAGACTCCTCGTCATGTCCGTGATCACATCCGGACTCAACTCCTTCGTAGATCAAAATACACAAACTCATAATATAACCGCCATCGAAACCTTAAGCGTGCGGACCCTACGGTTCGAGAACAATGTAGACATGACCGAGACACGTCTCCGGTCAATAACCAATAGCGAGACCTGGATGCCCATATTGGCTCCTACATATTCTACGAAGATCTTTATCGCTCAGACCGCATAACAACATACGTTGTTCCCTTTGTCATCGGTATGTTACTTGCCCGAGATTCGATCGTCGGTATCCAATACCTAGTTCAATCTCGTTACCGGCAAGTCTCTTTACTCGTTCCGTAATACATCATCTCACAGCTAACTCATTAGTTGTAATGCTTGCAAGGCTTAAGTGATGTGCATTACCGAGAGGGCCCAGAGATACCTCTCCGACAATCGGAGTGACAAATCCTAATACGCCAACCCAACATCTGCCTTTGGAGACACCTGTAGTACTCCTTTATAATCACCCAGTTACGTTGTGACGTTTGGTAGTACCCAAAGTGTTCCTCCGGTAAACGGGAGTTGCATAATCTCATAGTTATAGGAACATGTATAAGTCATGGATAAAAGCAATAGCAACATACTAAACGATCGGGTGCTAAGCTAATGGAATGGGTCATGTCAATCAGATCATTCAACTAATGATGTGACCTTGTTAATCAAATGACAACTCCTTTGTCTATGGTTAGGAAACTTAACCATCTTTGATTAACAAGCTAGTCTCGTAGAGGCATACTAGTGACACTCTGTTTGTCTATGTATTCACACATGTATTATGTTTCCGGTTAATACAATTCTAGCATGAATAATAAACACTAGCACAAATGCCCGTGCGTTGCAACGGGAAAAATTAATGTATATTAATTGAGAGTTGTACACGGGAACTCATTTGAAGTTCATGAAAAATGACATCTTGATTTATTTTATTTTGAGCAATGGAATTGAATTTTTGATGAGTAACACAATTAGGTCAAATAATCTAGATAGATTTATACTCTTGGAACTTGGAGGAAAAGAAACTCCAAACAGCGGTAGAGAACACTTCGGAACAATGCCGTTGTGGTTCCTCTGTACTCTGTCTCTCCCTCTCTCTTTTATCTCCTACTACAGGACGTGCGGAGCGGAACACATCAATACAATGTCAATGTGTACTGATCAATTTGGCCCTCCTTATGTAGTGTTGATCATAACAATGACCCAAGATTGGATCAAATTGTTTCTGCTGAAGTAAGAGGCTTCTCTTAGAACTCAAGATTTGCAAGTTGCGCCATATTTAAACTTCCTCCTGGTTTTCTACGGATCATCTTGAAAAAGTCCTTATTAGCGTTCTTAGAATACAAACATCATACATGTCTAGAACAAAAACTCCGGTAACCTTTTTCCTGCTACTATGGACAGATACTACAATCACAAAACTCCATAAAATTGTTGCATTAGTTTCTCATACCTTTCTCTTGAGCCAATCAACAAAATATATATTTTCAAGAGTTTAATATTGTCTTAGACCTGCAAGGTAAGATGTCGGCTCTGAATACACACACCGTACAAGACACATTCAAAGTAAAGATGGAAGTAAAAAAGAACATATATATCTTGACGCCTAAAAAATAATAATTATGGTATAGCAACATCTAGTATATTTTGTCAAACAAAACCAATCAATTTTAATTCTGCTTATACGGTGGGAATCTTTTTCAAATATAACTTGCATATCTGATTTCATATTTTATTTAATCTCATGCTCCAAAAGTTCACAGGATCAATAATTCATGACCGTATGCTTCATGCAAAAATCAGTATAACTAAGGTGAAGAATTTGCAATACCCAAATCTAAAAGCAGTACATGTCAATCTCGGGAGGCATGAGATGTAGCTGGTATGTACATAAACATAGACTAAACCAACATGTGTCGGAGGTGATTATCACGAAGATGGAACAGCTGCCGCTGGCTAGAAACTAAAAATAAATGATCGAACAGGATTAGAATCGAAGCTAGGTTGGAGAAAACAATATTAGGGAGACCTTGAGAGGCTGGATATAGGAGCATATACATGTATACTCAGACAGGAACTTCACAACCACGCAAGACTACATCAACCTCTCATCCAAACAAAAAATTCTCCTCTGTGCAAGCCCCCTTCTTCTCCTTGCCCTCTTCTTCCTCCCGCTCATCTCCACCTGTGCTGGACCATAATGAGGCTAAGCACCTGCATCGTAGGAGAGGTAGTTGCTGAGATTGTCGGGGTTCTGCTGCACATCGTGCAATATCTCCATCAAGTCGGGCTGCTCGCGGTAAGCATATGTTATGTGGTGGAAGCGATCTTACTCAAGAGGTCCGAGCCGTGAAACAACTTGCGCCGGAGATCGGGCGGCGTGGGAGGATCACGCGGACCTGTGCGAGGCTGTGAGCCCGTCCTTCGAGCCCCTTCTCATAGAACTCAACTGCCTTTCGTGTTCCTTTGCCTCGTTGGCCTGGCTTGCGATCGATCGGGCGTGGGGACCTAGCTTGCAATCGATCGGGATGTGAAGGACTTGAGATTGTCGACGGCGATCCATGGGCTAACATCCTTTAAGGGACGTCAATGAGAAGATCAATCGACTATATATGAGGGGGCGAAGGTTTGCGACGGCGACGGATCACGATCGGGGCAGACTGTGTGCGCGCCCCGTGTGGACGTGGTAGTCGGAACCACGATCGCATCGCTCGGAGTGGACGACCCTTGGGCAACTCGAGACCTGCGTGACTCCAGTTGGCCTGGTTCGATCCTTATGCAATGCACCTTTCCTTTTTCTGAAACGGAATTGTTCCTACTCTGATGGCAAGCTAAGGCCCAACCTGGCCCAGCATAGATGACGTAGGGCCCAATCGGGATGCGATCGTTCGATGCACACGACGTGGTTCCTCGAATTAGTAGCACCTCGCATAATGTTTTCAATTTAAAGTGAAAGCGTAAAATCAGGGAAGAAGCGTATTGCGACGGTGAACCCGGAGACCCAATCCGTGCTTTATTATTTTGAAAAAAGATAGCACAAATGCCCGTGCGTTGCAACGGGAGATAAAATAATATGCATTTAAAGTTAGTGAGAATTTTATGTACAAGTAAAACTCTGTGTGCAAACGAAAAAGAAACATTTAACTTCTCAGTTTCGCCGTTTGTTAAGGAAGCAATCCGCTATTTTTCATTCATTGATTGAGGGCATTTAAGAGTTTTGTTACGTCATCGTACGCTAAACAAGGCCTATTAGTTAATCAATCTACTTTTCCTTTCAATCGACGGGATTTTAAGGTATGAAGTTTCTGAATATCTAGCAAACATGAACAATATTTTAAATCCTGAACAGTTTTTTGAAAATTATGTACACTTTTGGAAAACGCGAATAAAATATGTAGGGTACATCTTTTAAGATTCACAAACATTTTCTGAAAACACAATTTTTTAAAAAAGATGAACATTATTTGAATTTTTGAACATTTCTTCAAAACGGGACATGTGTTGAAAGTCATAAGATTTTTTAGAAAATGTGTCTCTTTTATACACAGCCATTTTTTGAAAAAAATTGGAAACTTTTGCAAGTTCTAATATTTTATGAAATAGCAACAAAATTTTATGTATCATCTAAAATTTGTTTTTTATTCGAATATTTTTTAGAATTTTTAATTTGCGAAATAAATAGGCATGAAGGAGAAACTTACAGTGTGCAGGTTGGGCAGCTTCTTGTTCACCATCTTTTGAGAGCAAGAGCCAAACTCCATTGCTAAAACCACAAGAGGCGCTCAAGTAAGAACACATCAAGTTTTCACAAGCTAGATTCCACAAAATGAAAGCAGCAAATCAGGGAAATATCTGAATTTAACAGCTTGCTACTTTCTTTTGGATTTGTTTCGTGTCCTTGTATATTTGACCGATGCCATATATTGAGTTCAAAAGGTCATTGCAGAGCAGCTACATAATTGACTAACAGCAAAAAACTGAAATCTACTTGATGAAGCTAAATAACTTTACATATAAGTACTAACTTTATTACCTTGTGATCAAGTATTACTTTGCCTAGATGATTAACCTGGCAAAAATGACATACCATTTTGAACAACTGAATATGCATAAACAGACACCTCTTGTGCAAAACTCATCAACAAAAACACACACAAGCATAAAGAAACTTACCATACAGAGCATCACCTTTTTCAGAGTGGTCAAACTCCGTTAATGGAGTCGCGATGAACTGGAGTCTGACCCTCCATCAATGTTCTTCTGATGAAAACACAACTACACAAGAATACACCAAGCATCACCCTACGGTTTCTAGCTAGCACACATGGTACAATGGTATTAATCTCTCATACAATCATGATAATCTTTGGATAGCAACAATAAATATAATCAGTGGCCGTACCAATAAACAGTAGAAATATCTAATTATTTCTCTCTTGAGCAGGAGCACAAAAAGCATAACTGAAACATCACATAACTGATCCAAATCATATCACTCTGAACAAAATTGCCTCAAGCAGAGCAAAGAACAGCATACATATATATATACTAAAGCAAATATGGGGTGCATTGCAACGGGAGAAGAAATTAGTCTGTATACAAATTTAGTGATGAATAGATCTGCAAAACGCGTTCATAGTTCATACGAACTTTAGTCTTAACCAAGATCCATGGAAGCATGAGTAAAACATTTTGAGCATGGTACTCATGATACACGTCTAGTGAACTGTTCCGGTCATGTGAAGCATCTCATCAAGATCTTATAATGTTTGTAGTCATTCACTAACTAAAATCCTAATATTTTTCTTACCATCATAACGTATATATTTTTTCCCAATCTGAGCCCTTGTTATCTGCCTCAACTTTCGTTATCTACCTCAACTTACTTGTATAAAGAACGACAAACATAATAAGCATACTTCGAAGAGCACCAAGTAGACAAAAATGCAATATTTAGGAGTAACCGACAATGAGCGAGCAAGCTTAGAGCCCACCAGCTATGTGAAGTGACTGCCTAGAACATTAAATACGCACACATGAAAGATGAAAGCCCTTAAATCCATGAATTGTGGCGCTAATGAAAGTACACTACTTAGAAGCAAGCATGGATAACACCATTCAGATCTTCTTGGTGTTTATTATTTTCCTTTATTTTCTGGATACAAAATCCATTTACTTGTTTATTAGGTGGCGTAATCATCAAGCAGTCGGCAAATCTCTTCTAGGCCAAAATAAGGTTCTTGTGCCCTTCAAGAAAAATGCTTAGGGGTGTTGACTCAAGGGCCAAAAGTTGAGGACACAAAGACCATATCCAATTCCTTTTCAACCATCTGACACCATACATACTTGTGCTAACATCAAATTAAAATTTCCTACTAACTCGCAGATGATCACTCACGCTTCAACTGAATATTTTGGGATCCAAAAGTGTTGACTCACGAGTCACAATACAAAGACTATTTTGCATTGCTTTTTCAAGCATCCAACACAAGGTGTGTGCGACCTGTATATTAATTCACTATAACATACTGCCTAGTCCCAAACTGAGTACACAGGAGAACATAGGTAATATCTAGTGTAGCACATCACCACCAAAGAAACTACTCTAGATCATACAACCAACGGAATTGTTGTACACACGATTGTTTCACACACTATTTTTGCACGATGCTCCCATCGATGGCTGCTGCCTGCAAAACATATGGGATGAACGGCTGTAGTTTTGTGTCGCCTGAAAATCTTTCGCAAACAGTCATCCATGTAGCACTGCTCTACAATCAATATTGTACTACGTAGTATCCACCACAAATCATATAGAAGAAGCCTCTAAAATAAAGCAATATTACATCAGTAAGCCAGAGTCCTTGCCCTGCCGTAAAAACTATTTCAAAAGAAGGATTCAACAGCCGATTGATTGCAATCTCGAGGGTGCCAATGAAACAAGTACTACCCAAATACTTACTAACCAATCAAATAGCGAGTATCAGCCCTATCATGCTTAGCACCAACTATGCAATCTCACCGACCAGATGATGAACTTAAATACGATCGCAACTATAAATAGATAAAAATATATTGATTGCTCTTTCTTGATGAGAGCTAGCAGTCTACCTTGACGAATAATTAATGTAATTGTATGTAGCATAGGCAAAGGCAGCGCATCAGGTCCAGATGGTGTCTGCTCACAGAAGGATCTGGGTTGGCGACGGCACCGCGAATCGCACATGGTAGTGAGGAAGGAGACCGGTTACGCCACGCCGACGCACCACGCCGTGTTCCTCGTTCAGGTGGCAGCCCTCGAAGTACACGAATCGGCGGTGGCTTGGAGGTCTTTCCATGGCCGTGCACGCCGAATCGCATATGGTCGGCGAATCTTGAGGGAAACAACGGGATTAGGCGGGCTCGCGGGATGCCAGGCGTATGCTGCTGCTGCCTCGCCTCTCGCGGGCGAATCTCGGTGAGTAGGCGCCATGGTAGAGAAGAAAGAGGGATCGGGATGGTGGCCACGCTGGTGGAGGAGATCGGTGAGCCCTGACAGTTCAAAGTTAAAGAAGGATTGGATGAAAGAATAGAAGGATTGGACTAAAGAACAGGAAAGAGATTGCCTTGGATCAAGAAGAGGAAGGAGACTGGTGCGTGGCGGTGGCGCATTGATCTGCGGTGGGAGACGTCCTCCAGTATAGAGAGGAAGAAGGGATCGATGGAAGAACCGAAGAAGGAGACGATGCGGCAACAGATCGTCTTCTATTTTTTTGGGAGGCGGTGAAGGAAGGAAAGCCCAGGATACAACCGACGGCCCAAAAGTCTTTAACGCACCGAACGTAATCGATTCCATATAAGAACTTATGGTTTGTCCAAGAAAACATAGAAAACGAACGGAAATAGTACCACCTTGGATGTAAAAAATAATATAGGTGTAAAAACTGAAAGCGTATTATTACATGAGAAGAAAGCGCATTGTGACAGTGAACCCGGAGACCCAATCCGTGCTTTATTATTAGGGAGAGATTTATCATGAAATAAGGAAATAAATAATAACTTTATTATTGCCTCTAGGGCATATTTCCTTCAGTCTCCCACTTGCACTAGAGTCAATAATCTAGATTACATGGTAATGATTCTAACACCCATGGAGTTTTGGTGCTGATCATGTTTTGCTCATGGAAGAGGCTTAGTCAACGGGTCTGCTACATTCAGATCCGTATGTATCTTGCAAATCTCTATGTCTCCCACCTGGACCAAGTCCCGGATGGAATTGAAGCGTCTCTTGATGTGTTTGGTTCTCTTGTGAAATCTGGATTCCTTCGCTAAAGCAATTGCTCCAAAGATTGTCACAAAAGATTTTCATTGGACCCGATGCACTAGGTATGACACCTAGATCGGATATGAACTCCTTCATCCGCACTCCTTCATTAGCTACTCGAAGCTGCTATGTACTCCGCTTCACATGTAGATCCCGCCACGACGCTTTGTTTAGAACTCGCACCAACCGACAGCTCCTCCGCTTAGTGTAAATACGATCCGTCCGTGATTTAGAATCGTCGGATCGTTGTCAAAGCTTGCATCAACGTAACTGCCACGATGAGCTCTTTGTCACCTCCATATACGAGAAACATATCCTTAGTCCTTTTCGTATTTCAGATGTTCTTGACCGCTGTCCAAATGATCCACTCGATTACTTTGGTACCTCCTCGCTAAGCTTATAGCAAGGCACACATCGGTCCGGTACACAAGATTGCATACATGATAGAGCCTATGGTCGAGGCATAGGAACATCTTTCATTTTCTCTATCTTCTGCGGTGGTCGGGCATTGAGTCTTACTCAACTTCACACCTTGTAACACGTGCAAGAACCCTTTCTTTGCTTGATCCATTTTGAACTTCTTCAAAATTTTGTCAAGGTATGTGCTTTGTGAAAGTCCAATTAAGCGCCTTGATCTATCTCTATAGATTTTGATGCCCAATATGTAAGCAGCTTCACCGAGGTCTTTCATTGAAAAACTCTTATTCAAGTATCCCTTTATGCTATCCAGAATTCTATATCATTTCCGATTAGTAATATGTCATCTACATATAATATCGTAAATGCTACTGAGCTCCCACTCACTTTCTTGTAAATCTGAGCTTCTCCAAAAGTCTCAGATAAACCCAAATGCTTCGATCACACTATCAAAACGCTTATTCAAACTCCGAGATGCTTGCACCAGTCCATAAATGGATCGCTGGAGCTTGCACACTTTGTTAGCTCCTTTGGATCGATAAAACCTTCTCGTTGCATCATATACAACTCTTCTTCCGTAAATCCATTCAGAATGCGTCTTTACATCCATTCGCCAAATTTCATAATCATAAAATGCGCAATTGCTAACATGATTCGGACAGACTTGAGCATCGCCACGGGTGAGAAGGTCTCATCGTAGTCAATACCTTGAACTTGTCGAAACCCTTTGCATAAGTCGAGCTTTGTAGACGATAATATTACCGTCGGCGTCGGTCTTCTTCTTGAAGATCCACTTGTTTTCTATTGCTTGTCAATTCTGCAAGTCAACCAAAGTCCACACTTGGTTTTCATACATGGATCCCATCTCGATTTCATGGCCTCAAGCCATTTTATGGAATCTGGGCTCACCATCGCTTCTTCATAGTTCGTGAGGTTCATCATGATCTAGTAGCATGACTTCCGAGCAGGATTACCGTACCACTCAGTGCGGATCTTACTCTGGTTGATCTACGAGGTTCGTAGTAACTTGATCTCAAGTTTCATGATCAACATCATCAACTTCCTCACTATTTGGTGTAGATGTCGCGAAACCGGTTTCGTGATAAACTACTTTCAAATAAGGGAGAAGGTACAGATTACCTCATCAAGTTCTACTTTCCTTCCACTCACTTCTTTCGAGAGAAACTCCTTCTCTAGAAAGGATCCATTCTTAGCAACAAATGTCTTGCCTTCGGATCTGTGATAGAAGGTGTACCCAACTGTCTCCTTTGGGTATCCTATGAAGACACATTCGATTTGGGTTTGAGCTTATCAGTTGAAGCTTTTTCACATAAGCATCGCATCCCCAAACTTTAAGAAACGACAACTTTGGTTTCTTGCTAAACCATAGTTCATAAGGTGTCGTCTCAACGGATTTTGACGGTGTTCTATTCAGGTGAATGCGACCGCCTCAAGAGCATAACCCCAAAACGATAGCGGTAAATCTGAAGAGACATCATAGATCGCACCATATATAGTAAAGTGTACGACGTTCGGACACACCATTACGTTGTGGTGTTCCGGTGGCGTGAGTTGCTAAACTATTCCGCATTGTTTCAAATGTAGACCAAACTCAGAACTCAAATATTCGCCTCCACGATCAGATCGTAGAAACTTTATTTTCTTATTACGATGATTTTCAACTTCACTCAAATTCTTTGAACTTTTCAAATGTTTCAGACTTATGTTTCATTAAGTAGATATACCCATATCCGCTTAAATCATCTGTGAAGGTGAGAAAATAACGATATCCGCCACGAGCCTCAACATTCATCGAACCACATACATCTCAGATGTATGATTTCCAACAAATTTGTTGCTCTCTCCATAGTACCGAGAACGGGTTCTAGTCATCTTGCCCATGAGGCACGGTTCATAAGTGCCAAGTGATTCATAATCAAGTGACTCCAAAAGTCCATCAAGATGGAGTTTCTTCATGCGCTTTATACCGATATGACCTAAACGGCGGTGCCACAAATAAGTTGCACTATCATTATCAACTCTGCATCTTTTGGTTTCAACATTATGAATATGTGTATCACTACTATCGAGATTCATTAAAATAGACCACTCTTCAAGGGTGCATGACCATAAAAGATATTACTCATATAAATAGAACAACCATTATTCTCGATTTAAATGAATAACCGTCTCGCATCAAACAAGATCCAGATATAATGTTCATGCTCAACGCTGGCACCAAATAACAATTATTTAGGTCTAAAACTAATCCGAAGGTAGATGTAGAGGTAGCGTGTCGATCGCGATCACATCGACTTTGGAACCATTTCCCACGCGCATCGTCACCCCGCCCTTGCCGTTGTTCGCTAATCCGTAGTCCTGCTTCCATTGCAAATATTAGCAATGTAACCAAGATCAAATACCCAAAGCATCTGCGAGCTCTAGTAAGGTACACATCAATAACATGTATATCACATATACCTTTGTTCACCTTGCCATCCTTCTTATCCGCCAAATACTTGGGGCAGTTCCGCTTCAAAGGACTACCGCTTGCAAGAGAAGCACTCAATTTCAGGTTTAGGTCCGGACTTGGGTTTTTCTCCTGAGCAAAGAACTTGCTTGCTGTTCTTCTTGAAGTTCCTTCTTCTTCCCTTTGCCTTTCTTCTTGAAACTAGTGGTCTTATTGACCATCAACACTTGATGCTCCTTCTTGATTTCTACCTCCGCAGCCTTTAGCATTGCAAAGAGCTCAGCCTAGTCTTTACTAACCCTTGCATATTATAGTTCATCACGAAGCCTTTGTAGCTTGGTGGCGTGATTGAAGAATTACATCAATGACACAATCATCCGGAAGATTAACTCCCGGTTGAGTCAAGTGATTGTAATACCTGCACATTCCGAGTATGTGCTCACCGATGCATCCATTCTCTTCCATATTGCAGCTATAGAACTTATTGGAGACTTCATATCTCTCAATCCGGGCATTCTGTTGAATATCAACTTCAACTCTGGAACATCTCATATGCTCCATGACGCTCAAAATGTCGTTGAAGACCCGGTTCTAAGCCGTAAAGCATGGCACATCGAACTATAGAGTAGTCATCGCTTTGCTCGCCAGACGTTCTTAACGCCGTCGGTTACATCAAGAAGCAGTTCGCACCCAGCGGTGCATCCAGACGTAACTCTTACGTGCAAGCAATGAGGATAATCTCGAGTTACGGACCCAAATCCGTGTAATTGCTACCATCATCTTTCAACTTTGCTTTCTCAAGGAACGCATTAAAATTCAACTAACAACAAAGACGAGCCATCTATCTACAAACAAATATAGACAAGCAAGATACTATCAGTACTAAGTTCATGATAAATTTAAGTTCAATTAATCATATTACTTAAGAACTCCCACTTAGACAAACATCTCTCTAGTCATCTAAGTGATCACGTGATCCAAATCAACTAAACCATAACCGATCATCACGTGAGATGGAGTAGTTTTCAATGGTGAACATCTTATGTTGATCATATCTACTATATGATTCACCTCGACCTTTCGGTCTCCGTGTTCCGAGGCCATATCTCGCATATGCTAGGCTCGTCAAGTATAACTGAGTATTCTGCGTGTGCAAAACTGGCTTGCACCCGTTGTAGATGGACGAGAGCTTATCACACCCGATCATCACGTGGTGTCTCGACACGATTTAACTTTGGCAACGGTGCATACTCAGGAGAACACTACTTGATAATTTTAGTGAGAGATCATCTTAAAATGCTACCGCCAATCAAAGCAAAATAAGATGCATAAAGGATAAACATCACATGCAATCAATATAAGTGATATGATATGGCCATCATCATCTTGTGCTTGTGATCTCCATCTCCAAGCACCGCCGTGATCACCATCGCCACCGGTGCGACACCTTGATCTCCATCGTAGCATCGTTGTCGTTACGCCATCTATTGCTTCTACGACTATCGCTACCGCTTAGTGATAAAGTAAAGCAATTACAAGGCGCTTGCATTTCATACAATAAAGCGACAACCATATGGCTCCAGCCGATTGCCGATAACCGGTTACAAAACATGATCATCTCATACAATAAAATATAGCATCATGTCTTGACCATATCACATCACAACATGCCCTGCAAAAACAAGTTAGACGTCCTCTACTTTGTTGTTGCAAATTTTACGTGGCTGCTACGGGCTTAAGCAAGAACCAATCTCACCCACGCATCAAAACCACAACGATATTCGTCAAATAGACTCCGCTTTAACCTTCTCAAGGACCGGCGAGCCACACTTTCGGTTCAACTAAAGTGAGAGAGACAGACACCCGCCAATCACCTTTAAGCACGAGTGCTCAGAACGGTGAAACCAGTCTCGCGTAAGCGTCACGCTGTAATGTCGGTCCGGCCGCTTCATCTCACAATACCGCTGAACCAAAGTATGACATCTTTGGTAGGCAAGATGACTTGTATCGTCCACACTCACTTGTGTTCTACTCGTGCAAAACATCAAACCATAAAACCTAGGCTCGGATGCCCTTTGTTGGGGAACGTAGTAATTTCAAAAATTTCCCACGCACACGCAAGATCATGGTGATGCATAGCAACGAGAGGGAGAGTGTTGTCTACGCCCTCGTGACCCGGCGAAGCGATCACAACGTAGAGGAAGTAGTCGTACGTTCTCCTCGCGATCCAACCGATCCCAGCGCCGTTACTCCGGCGCCTCCGAGTTCTTGACACACGTACATCTCGGTGACGCTCCTCGGACTCCGATCCAGCAGAGCTCCGGGGAGAGAGAGTTCCGTCAGCACGATGGCGTGGTGACGATCTTGATGTTCTACCGACGTAGGGCTTCGCCTAAGCACCGCTACGATATGACCGAGGTGGATTATGGTGGAGGGGGGCACCGACACGGCTAAGGAATGATCTCAAGGATCAACTTGTGTGTTCTAGGGTGCCCCCGCCTCGTGATATAAAGGAGCAAGGGGGAGGGCCGGACGGCCCTAGGAGGCGCGCCAAGGGAGGGGGAGTCCTCCTCCTAGTGGGAGTAGGACTCCCCTTTCCTAGTCCAACAAGGAAGGAGGAAGGGGGAAGGAAGGATAGGGAGAGGGAGAGGGAAAGGGGGGCCGCGCCCCCCCTCCTTGTCCTATTCGGACTCCCCATGGGGGCGCCACCTCCTGGCGCAGCCTCTCTCTCCCTCTTGGCCCATTAAGGCCCATTACTTCCCGGGGTTCCGTAACCCCTCCAAGACTCCGTTTTTTCCGAAACTTCCGAACCTTTTCGTGTCCGAATATAGCCGTCAATATATCAATCTTTATGTCTCGACCATTTCGAGACTCTCGTCATGTCCGTGATCACATCCGGGACTCAACTCGCTCGTACATCAAAATACACAAACTCATAATATAACCGCCATCGAAACCTTAAGCGTGCGGACCCTACGGTTCGAGAACAATGTAGACATGACCGAGACACGCCTCCGGTCAATAACCAATAGCGGGACCGGATGCCCATATTGGCTCCTACATATTCTACGAAGATCTTTATCGGTCGACCGCATTACAACATACGTTGTTCCTTTGTCATCGGTATGTTACTTGCCCGAGATTCGATCGTCGGTATCCAATACCTAGTTCAATCTCGTTACGGCAAGTCTCTTTACTCGTTCCGTAATACATCATCTCACAGCTAACTCATTAGTTGTAATGCTTGCAAGGCTTAAGTGATGTGCATTACCGAGAGGGCCCAGAGATACCTCTCCGACAATCGGAGTGACAAATCCTAATCTCAAATACGCCAACCCAACATCCGCCTTTGGAGACACTGTAGTACTCCTTTATAATCACCCGATTCGTTGTGAAGTTTGGTAGTACCCAAAGTGTTCCTCCGTAAACGGAGTTGCATAATCTCATAGTTATAGGAACATGTATAAGTCATGGATAAAAGCAATAGCAACATACTAAACGATCGGGTGCTAAGCTAATGGAATGGGTCATGTCAATCAGATCATTCAACTAATGATGTGACCTTGTTAATCAAATGACAACTCCTTTGTCTATGGTTAGGAAACTTAACCATCTTTGATTAACAAGCTAGTCTCGTAGAGGCATACTAGTGACACTCTGTTTGTCTATGTATTCACACATGTATTATGTTTCCGGTTAATACAATTCTAGCATGAATAATAAACATTTATCATGAAATAAGGAAATAAATAATAACTTTATTATTGCCTCTAGGGCATATTTTCTTCAGTGTGTTGGAAGTGGTTCCAAGATTGATATGATCACCATCGCACACTCCCTATATTTTCGAGATTAGTGTTAAACCTAAATAAATGTTATTTGGTGTTTGCGTTGAGCATAAATATGATAAGATCATGTTTATTGTGATACGATTATTCATCTAAGATAGAGAATAAATTGTTATTCTGTTTACATGAATAAAACCTTCTATGATCATACACCCAATGGTGATGGTTTATTGAATCTTGATCATAGTGATACACATATTCATAATGTTGATGCCAAAAGATGCAAAGTTAATAAGTGCAACTTATTTGTGGTAATCGCCATTTGGGTCATATCGTGTAAAGCGCATGAAGAAACTCCATAAAGATGGATTTTCAGAATCACTTGGTTATGAATCATTTGATGCTTGCGAACCGTGCCTTTTGGGCAAGATGAGTAAAACTCCGTTCTCCGGAACAATGGAACGAGCTACTAACTTGTTGGAAATAATACATACCGATGTATGCGGTCCAATAAGTGTTGATGCTCGTGGCGGGTATCGTTATTTTCTGACCTTCACAAATGATTTGAGCAGATATGCGTATATCTACTTAATGAAGCACAAGTCTGAAACATTTGAAAAGTTCAAAGAATTTCAGAGTGGAGTGGAGAATCATCGTAACAAGAAAATAAAGTTTCTACAATATGATCGTATAGAAGAATATTTGAGTTACGAGTTTGGCCTTCATTTTTAAGCAATGTGGAATAGTTTCGCAGCTCACGCCACATGGAACACCACAACATAATGGTATGTCTGAACTTCGTAACCGCACTTTATTGGATATGGTGCGATCTATGATGTATCTTATCGATTTACCACTATCGTTTTGGGGTTATGCATTAGAGATAGCTGCATTCACTTTAATAGGGCACCATCTAAATCCGTTGAGACGACACCGTATGAACTATGGTTTAATAGTAAACCTAAGCTATCGTTTCTTAAAGTTTGGAGTTGCGATGCTTATGTGAAAAGGTTTTCAACCTGATAAGCTCGAATCCAAATCGGAGAAGTACGTCTTCATAGAATACCCAAAGGAAACTGTTGGGTACACCTTCTATCACAGATCCAAAGGCAAAACATTCGTTGCTAAAAATGGATCCTTTCTAGAGAAGGAATTTCTCTTGAAAGAAGTGAGTGGGAGGAAAGTAGAACTTGATAAGGTAATTGTACCTTCTCCCGAATTGGAAAGTAGTTCATCACAGAAATCAGTTCCAGTGATTCCTACACCAATTAGTGAGGAAGTTAATGATGATGATCATGAAACTTCAGATCAAGTTAATACAAAACCTCGTAGGTCTTCCAAAGTACAGTTCACACTAGAGTGGTACGGTAATCCTATTCTGGAAGTCATGTTACTAGACCATGATGAACCTACGAACTATGAGGAAGCGATGATGAGCCCAAATTCCGCGAAATGGCCTGAGGCCATGAAATCTGAGATGGGATCCATGTATGAGAACAAAGTGTGGACTTTGGTGGAGTTGCCCGATGATCGGCAAGCCATATTGTATAAATGGATCTTCAAGAGGAAGATAGATGTTGATAGTAGTGTTACTATCTACAAAGCTCGACTTGTCGCAAAAAGTTTTTTTGACAAGTTCAAGGTGTTGACTACAATGAGATTTTCTCAACTGTAGCGATGCTTAAGTCTGTCCGAATCATGTTAGCAATTGCCACATTTTATGAAATCTGGCAAATGGATGTCAAAACTGCATTCCTTAATGGTTTTATTAAAGAAGAGTTGTACATGATGCAACCAGAAGGTTTTGTCAATCCTAAAGGTGCTAACAAAATGTGCAAGCTCCAGCGATCCATCTATGGACTGGTGCAAGCATCTCAGAGTTGGAATATACACTTTGATAAGTTGATCAAAGTATATAGTTTTATACAGACTTGCGGTGAAGCTTGTATTTACAATAAAGTGAGTGGGAGCACTACCGCCTTTCTGATAAATATATGTGAGTAACATATTGTTGATCAGAAATGATGTAGAATTTTTCTAGAAAGCATAAAGGAGTATTTGAAAGGAGTTCTTTAAAAGAAATACCTCAGTAAAGCTACTTACATATTGAGCATCAAAATCTATTGAGATAGATCAAGACGCTTGATAAGTTTTTCAATAAGTACATACCTTGTCAAGATTTTGAAGTAGTTCAAAATGGAACGGTCAAAGAAAGAGTTCTTGCCTGTGTTGCAAAGGTGTGAAATTGAGTAAGACTCAAATCCCGACCACGGCAGAAAATAGAAAAGAGAATGAAAGTCATTCCTTATGCCTCAATCATAGGTTCTATAAAGTATGCTGCTATGTATCAGACCTATTGTATACCTTGTTCTGAATTTGGTAATGGAATACAATAGTGATCTAGGAGTAGATCAGTGGACATTGGTCAAGAATATCCTTAGTGAGGACTAAGGAAATATTTCTCGATTATGAAGGTGATAAAAGAGCCCGTCGTAAATAATTACATCGGTGCAAGCTTTTACACTGATCCAGATGACTCTAAGTCTCAAACTAGATGCATATTGAAAGTGGGAGCAATTAGCTAGAGTAGCTCCGTGCAGAGCATTGTAGACATAGAATATTTGCAAAATACATACGGCTCTGAATGTGACAGACCCGTTGACTAAGCTTCTCTCACGAGCAAAACATGATCACACCTTAGTACTCTTTGGGTGTTATTCACATAGCGATGTGAACTAGATTATTGACTCTAGAAACCCTTTGGGTGTTGGTCACATGACGATGTGAACTATGGGTGTTAATCATATACAGATATGAATATTGGTGTTAAATCACATGGCGATGTGAACTAGATTATCGACTCTAGTGCAAGTGGGAGACTGAAGGAAATATGCCCTAGAGGCAATAATAAAGTTATTATTTATTTCCTTATTTCATGATAAATGTTTATTATTCATGCTAGAATTGTATTAACCGGAAACTTAGTACATGTGTGAATACATAGACAAACAAAGTGTCACTAGTATGCCTCTACTTGACTAGCTCGCTGAATCAAAGATGGTTAAGTTTCCTAGCCATGGACATGTGTTGTCATTTGATTAACGGGATCACATCATTAGGAGAATGATGTGATTGACTTGACCCATTCCGTTAGCTTAGCACTTGATCATTTAGTATGTTGCTATTGCTTTCTTCATGACTTATACACGTTCCTATAACTATGAGATTATGCAACCCCGTTTTACCGGAGGAACACTTTGTGTGCTACCAAACGTCACAACGTAACTAGGTGATTATAAAGGTGCTCTACAGGTGTCTCCGAAGGTACTTGTTGGGTTGGTGTATTTCGAGATTAGGATTTGTCACTCCAATTGTGGGAGAGGTATCTCTGGGCCCACTCGGTAATGCACATCACTATAAGCCTTGCAAGCATTGTAACTAATGAGTCAGTTACAGGATGATGTATTACGGAACGAGTAAAGAGACTTGCCAGTAATGAGATTGAACTAGGTATTGAGATACCGACGATCGAATCTCGGGCAAGTAACATATCGATGACAAAGGGAACAACGTATGTTGTTATGCGGTTTGACCGATAAAGATCTTCGTAGAATATGTGGGAGCCAATATGAGCATCTAGGTTCCGCTATTGGTTATTGACTGGAGACGTGTCTCGGTCATGTCTACATTGTTCTCGAACCCGTAGGGTCCGCACGCTTAAGGTTTCGATGACAGTTATATTATAAGTTTATGAGTTTTGATGTACCGAAGGAGCTCAGAGTCCCGAATGAGAACCGGGACATGACGAGGAGTCTCGAAATGGTTGAGACGTAAAGATCGATATATTGGATGACTATATTCGGACATCGGAAAGGTTCCGAGTGATTCAGGTATTTTTCGGAGTACCGGAGAGTTACGGGAATTCGTATTGGGCCTTAATGGGCCATACGGGAAAGGAGAGAAAGGCCCCAAAGGGTGGACGCACCCCTCCCATGGTCTAGTCCGAATTGGACTAGGGAGGGGGGGGCCCCTTCCTTCCTTCTCCTTATCCCTTCCCTTTCCTTCTCTCCTACTCCTAATACTTGGAAGGGCTCCTAGTTCTACTAGGAAAGGGGGAATCCTACTCCCGGTGGGAGTAGGACTCCCCTAGGGCGCGCCATAGAGAGGGCCGGCCCTCCCCCTCCTCCACTCCTTTATATATGGGGAGGGGGCACCCCTTGGAGACACAACAGTTGATCTCTTGATCTCTTAGCGGTGTGTGGTGCCCCCTCCACTAAAGTCCTCGATAATATTGTAGCGGTGCTTAGGTAAAGCCCCTGCGACGGTAGAACATCAAGATCGTCACCACGCCGTCGTGCTGACGGAACTCTTCCCCGACACCCTGCTGGATCGGAGTCTGGGGATCGTCATCAAGCTGAACGTGTGCTAGAACTCGGAGGTGCCGTAGTTTCGGTGCTTGATCGGTCGGGCTGTGAAGACGTACGACTACATCAACTGCGTTGTTCTAATGCTTCCGCTTTTGGTTTACGAGGGTATGTAGACAACACTCTCCCCTGTCGTTGCTATGCATCACCATGATCTTGCGTGTGCGTAGGAAGTTTTTTGAAATTACTACGTTCCCAACAGTTCTATCATGTATGCAATGATGTGTACTAGACCTGATGTGTGCCTTGCTATAAGTTTAGCAGGGAGGTACCAAAGTAATCCAAGAGTGGATCACTGGACAGTGGTCAAGAACATGCTAAAATACCTGAAAAGGACTAAGGATATGTTTCTCGTTTATGAAGGTGACAAAGAGCTTGTCGTAAATGGTTACGTCGATGCAAGCTTTAACACTGGTCCGGATGACTGTAAGTTGCAAACCGATACATATTTATATTGAATGGTGGAGCTGTCAGTTGGTGCAGTTCCAAGCAGAGCACCATGGCGGGATCTACGTGTGAAGCGGAGTACATAGCTGCTTCGGAAGCAGCAAATGAAGGAGTCTGGATGAAGGAGTTCATATCCGATCTCTGTGTAATACCTAGTGCATTGAGTCCAATGAAAATGTTTTGTGACAACACTGGAGCAATTGCCTTGGCAAAGGAATCCAGATTTCACAAGAGAACCAAACACATCAAGACACACTTCAACTCCATCCGCGATCAAGTCAAGGAGGGAGACATAGAGATTTGCAAGATACATACAGATCTAAATGTTGCAGACCCGTTTACTAAGCCTCTTCCACGAGCAAAACATGATCAGCACCAAGACTCCATGGGTGTTAGAATCATTACTACGTAATCTAGATTATTGACTCTAGTGCAAGTGGGAGACTCAAGGAAATATGCCCTGGAGGCAATAATAAAGTTGTTATTTATATTTCCTTATATCATGATAAATGTTTATTATTCATGCTAGAATTGTATTAACCGGAAACTTAGTACATGTGTGAATACATAGACAATATAGAGTGTCCCTAGTATGCCTCTACTTGACTAGCTCGTTAATCAAAGATGGTTATGTTTCCTGACCATAGACATGTGTTCTCATTTGATGAACATGATCACATCATTAGAGAATGATGTGATGGACAAGAACCATCTGTTAGCTTAGCATAATGATCGTTAAGTTTTATTGCTATTGCTTTCTTCATGACTTATACATGTTCCTCTGACTATGAGATTATGTAACTCCTAAATACCATAGGAACACCTTATGTGCTATCAAACGTCACAACGTAAATGGGTGATTATAAAGATGCACTTCAGGTGTCTCCGAAGGTGTTTGTTGGGTTGCATAGATTGAGATTAGGATTTGTCACTCCGTGTATCGGAGAGGTATCTTTGGGCCCTCTCGGTAATGATCATCACTTTAAGCCTTTCAAGCAATGTGATTAATGAGTTAGTTACGGGATGATGTATTACGAAACGAGTAAAGAGACTTGCCGGTAACGAGATTGAACTAGGTATGAGGATACCAACGATCGAATCTCGGTCAAGTAACATACCGATGACAAAGGGAATAATGTATGTTGTTATGCGGTTTGACCGATAAAGATCTTTGAAGAATATGTAGGAACCAATATGAGCACCCAGGTTCCGCTATTGGTTATTGACCGGAGATATGTCTCTGTCATGTCATGTATACATAGTTCTCGAACCCGTAGGGTCCGCACGCTTAACGTTCGATGATGATTGGTATTATATGAGTTATGTGTTTTGGTGACCGAAGGTTGTTCGGAGTCCCGGATGAGATCACAAACATGACGAGGAGTCTCGAAATGGTCAAGATGTAAAGATTGATATATTGGAAGGTTACATTCGGAGACCGGAATGGTTTCGGGAAGTTTCGGATAAGTTTTGGAGTACCGGGAGGTTACCGGAACCCCCCTGGAAAGTTAATGGGCCACATGGGCCTTAGTGGAGAAGAGAGGGCCGGCCATAGGAGATGGCGCCCCCCCCCCCTTGCCAATCCGAATTGGACAAGGGGTGGGGGCGGCGCCCCCCCTTTTCCCTCTCCTACTCCCTCTCCCTTCCCCCCTTTGCTACTCCGGAAAGAAGGGAAAAAAGGGGGGTGAATCCTACTAGGAGTGGAGTCCTAGTAGGACTCCCCCCATGGTGCGCCCCTTGGTGGCCGGCCTCCTCCTCCCCTGTTTTATATACTGGGGTAGGGGGGCACCCCAAAGGCACAACATTGTCTTAGCCGTGTGCGGTGCCCCCCTCCACCGTTTACTCCTCCGATATTATCATCGCAGTGCTTAGGCAAAGCCCTGCACGGATCACATCACCAACACCGTCATCACGCCGTCGTGCTGACGAAATTCATCGACTCCATCGACACTATGCTGGATCAAAAGATCGAGGGACGTCATCGAGCTGAATGTGTGCTGAACTTGGAGGTGACGTACGTTTGGTACTATATCGGTTGGATCGTGAAGACGTTCTACTACATCAACCGCGTTAACCTAACGCTTCTGTTTTCGGTCTACGAGGGTACGTGGAGACACTCTCCCCTCTCATTGCTAAGCATCTCCTAGATAGATCTTGCGTGATCGTAGGAATTTTTTTGAAATTGCATGCTACGTTTCCCAACATACGAGGCATTCGATTATGAGTTCATCGGTAGAAAAAACAAATCCTTTACGGGATACTGGTTCGTTCTTGACAAGCCCTGTCCGATACATGCGACTCCAAGTACAGACTCAACTCATAGTCTCCGCGCATGTTGGGTACTCCGGCAGGTAGCAAAGAGTGGGGAGGCCATCCTCACCACCATCACTCCAGAGAAACACCCTCCGGAGAAGGACGATTTTAATGTCCTCACGGTCTTCGAGACCTTCTCTTCAAATAACCGACGTAAATTGCCAGTTTTTGTTCTTGTGATCTCCTCCCTTCTTATCTTTAGATCTGCTTGAGTTTTGCATATATTTGCCAGTTTTTGAGGCTTTCTTTGTTGTTCTTTTGGAGGTTTTGCTCTCATTGGTGCTTGGGTTAGGGTTCTTGTGCTCCATCCATGAGCAAATCTGCTATTTCAGGTATGTGTATGCTCGTTCTCTTGTCCTTTGACTTTGTGTTTGTGGTGTTCTGTGATGTATAGGTCAGGTTGTTTGCTATGAGTATGCTTTGTCAAGGTTTGGTCAGTTTCCCCTTGTGTGATCTAATCTTCCCCGTCTTGAGCATATTCTTGTGTTAGGTCTTATTAGTTCTTAGTTTGGTTCCCATCTCTAATGTTTATTGGTGGATTAGATCCGTGGTAGGTGAAGTTCATTTTGCAGTTGACTTGCGGTTGTGTTTTTAGTTGATTTTACAAGGATGAGCATGCTTGTGTTGGGTATTGATTAGACTCTTTCGTAGTTTTGTAGGTGTTTCGGTTTGGTTGATGCTTAGTAGGTAAGTGATACGCCTCCAACGTATCTATAATTTTTGATTGTTCCATTCTATTATATAACCCCTTTTGGATGTTTATGGGCTTTCTTTACACATTTATATCATTTTTGGGACTAACCTACTAACCGGAGGCCCAGCCCGTATTGTTGTTTTTTTTTGCCTATTTTAGTATTTCGAAGAAAAGGAATATCAAACGGAGTCCAAACGGAATGAAACCTTCGGGAGCGTGGTTTTTGGAGCGAACGTCATCCAGAGGACTTGGAGTGCAAGCCAAGAAGCAGCCGAGGCGGCCACGAGGGTGGAGGGCGCGCCCACCCCGCCAGGGCGCGCCCCCTATCTCACGGGCCCCTCGGGCGGCCACCGACCTACTTCTTCCTCCTATATATACCCACGTACCCCGAAAACATCCAGGGAGCCAACGAAAAACAATTTCCACCACCGTAACCTTCTATATCCGCGAGATCCCATCTTGGAGCCTTCGCTGGTGCTCTGCCGGAGGGGGAATCGACCATGGAGGGCTTCTACATCAACACCATAGCCCCTCCGATGAGTTGTGAGTAGTTTACCACAGACCTTCGGGTCCATAGTTATTAGCTAGATGGCTTATTCTCTCTTTTTGGATCTCAATACCATGTTCTCCCCCTCTCTTGTGGAGATCTATTCGATGTAACTCTTTTTGCGGTGTGTTTGTCGAGATCTGATGAATTGTGGGTTTATGATCAAGTTTATCTATGAGAAATATTTGAATCTCCTCTGAATTCTTTTATGTATGATTGAGTTATCTTTGCAAGTCTCTTTGAATTATCAGTTTGGTTTGGCCTACTAGATTGATCTTTCTTGCAATGGGAGAAGAGCTTAGCTTTGAGTTCAATCTTGCGGTGTCCTTACCCAGTGACAATAGGGGTTGCAAGGCACGTATTGTATTGTTGCCATCGAGGATAAAAAGATGGGGTTTATATCATATTGCATGAGTTTATCCCTCTACATCATGTCATCTTTCTTAATGCCTTACTCTATTCTTATGAACTTAATACTCTAGATGCATGCTGGATAGCGGTCGATGTGTGGAGTAATAGTAGTAGATGCAGGCAGGAGTCGGTCTACTTGTCATGGACGTGATGCCTATATACATGATCATGCCTAGATAATCTCATAATTATTTGCTTTTCTATCAATTGCTCGACAGCAATTTGTTCACCCTCCGTAATACTTATGCTATCTTGAGAGAAGCCACTAGTGAAACCTATGGCCCCTGGGTCTATCTTTTATCATATAAGTTTTCAATCTACTTTTATTTGCATCTTTACTTTTCCAATCTATATTATAAAATACCAAAAATATATTTATCTTATCATACTATCTCTATCAGATCTCACTTTCGCAAGTGGCCGTGAAGGGATTGACAACCCCTTTATTGCGTTGGTTGCGAGTTCTTTGTTTGTTTGTGTAGGTGTGTTGGACTTTTGAGGAGCCTCCTACTGGATTGATACCTTGGTTCTCAAAAACTGAGGGAAATACTTACGCTACTATTGCTGCATCACCCTTTCCTCTTCAAGGAAAACCTACGCAAGCTCAAGACGTAGCAAGAAGGATTTCTGACGGCGTTGCCGGGGAGGTCTTAGCTCAAGTCAAGACATACCAAGTACCCATCACAAACTCATCTCCCTCGCATTTACTTTATTTGCCATTTGCCTCTCGTTTTCCTCTCCCCCACTTCACCCTTGCCGTTTTATTTGCCCTCTCTTTCCCAATCTCCTCTCTCTTTTGTTTGCCTCTTTTTGTTTGCCCGTGTGTTAGGTCGTTTACCTTGTCTTAATGGCTAGTCCTCCTATCCTTGTTATCACTCCCGAACATGAAATTCTTAATTTTAAGCAAAGGGAGGGAGAAAATTTAAAAGATGCTTGGCATAGAATTTGCAATGCTTAAAATAAATCTACTAGGAAGCTTTCTACTTCCATACTTCTTTGCAATTTTTATGTAGGCATTACTCCTTGGAATAGATGCGTTCTTGATACTGTTACCGGAGGGGATTTCTTGAGTAGCCATACGTTTGATGCTTATAATGCCATGTTAGATTTGTTTGGCCCACCACCTCTTTTGGTTAATGGAACTATTTTAACTTTGGAACATGTGATGCAACGACTTGAAATTATTGAAAATAAAATTGCCACTGTTGAGTTGATTGAAAATTTGGATAAAAATATTCATAATCACATTACCCAATATGGATCTAGGGTTGGAGGTACTTTGAATTTTTTTAAAGAGAAAGAACCTATAGTTAATGAAAAAATAGATCTAGACTCTGCAAGAATCGGTAAACTTGAAGATATCATTACCAACTTAGGGTCGGAGTTTTCTTCCGTGAAAAACACTCCAAATCCTCCTACAAAAACTGCCAAATTTATTTATGTTCCTAAAAATAAGGGTGAATCTTCTAGTAAGGGGAATGCGGATCTCAAATCAATAAGTGTTCAACCCAATTGTCTCTCTATCATTAAGGAACCTTTTGCTACAAATAAATTTCTTGATTTCTTGCCTAAGGGTTTAATCATTGCTAAAAAGGGAGAAACCCCTAAAAATTATAAGTGTTCTATTGAGGAATTGAGTGCCAAAGATGGCACTACTTAGATCTATCTTCGCTTTTATGCCTAGCTAGGGGCGTTAAACGATAACGCTAGTTGGGAGGCAACCCAATTTTATTTGTGTTTTTTGTTTTTGTTTTTGTTTAGTAATAAATTTTGCATCTACCTTCTGTTTATATGTGTTTTTATGTTTTAATTAGTGTTTGTGCCAAGTAGAACCTATAGGATAACCTATGGTGATAGTTAATTTGATTCTGCTGAAAAACAGAAACTTTGCACGCACGAAACTAATTTTGTTAAATTACAGAAACGTGCTTTTGCGTTGATTCTTTTTTCTGTACATCAATAGACAAATTGCCCAGGACTTTCTATTTTGGTAGGATTTTTAGAGTTCCATAAGTTTGCGTTAGTTACAGATTACTACAGACTGTTCTGTTTTTGACAGATTCTGTTTTTCGTGTGTTCTTTGCTTATTTTGATGCATCTATGGCTAGTATTAAGTGGTGTGAACCATAGAGAACTTGAAATACAGTAGGTTTAACACCAATATAAATAAAGAGTGAGTTCATTACAGTACCTTATGTGGTGGTTTTGTTTTCTTTCACTAATGGAGCTTATGAGATTTCCTGTTGAGTTTTGTGTTGTGAAGTTTTCAAGTTTTGGGTAAAGATTTGATGGACTATGGAATAAGGAGTGGCAAAAGCCTAAGCTTGTGGATGCCCATGGCACCCAAGATATTCAAGAGTAGCCAAAAGCCTAAGCTTGGGGATGCCCCCGGAAGGCATCCCCTCTTTCGTCTTCGTTCATTGGTAACTTTACTTGGAGCTATATTTTTATTCGCCACATGATATGTGTTTTGCTTGGAGCGTCATGTATGATATTAGTATTTGCTTTTTAGTTCTCCACAATCATCCTTTCTATACACACCTTTTGGGAGAAGCCACTTGATTAGAATTTATTAGAATACTCTATGTGCTTCACTTATATCTTTTGAGCTAGATAGTTTTTGCTGTAGTGCTTCACTTATATCTTTTAGAGCACGGTGGTGGCTTAATTTTGTAGAAATTGCTAGTCTCTTATGCTTAACTTATATTATTTTGAGAGTCTCTTAGAACAACATGGTATTTGCTATGGTTATAAAATTGGTCCTAGAATGGTAGGCATCCAAGTTGGGTATAATAAAAACTATCATAGGAAGTGAATTGGATGCTATGATCAATTTGATACTTGATAATTGTTTTGAGATATGGAGGTAGTGATATTAAATTCATGCTAGTTGGGTGATTATGAATTTAAAGAATTCTTGTGTTGAAGTTAGCAAGTCTCGTAGCATGCACATATGGTTAAAGTTGTGTAACAAATTTGAAACATGAAGTGTCCTTGGATTGTGCATCCTTATGAGTGGCGGTCGGGGACAAGCGATGGTTTTTTCCTACCAATCTATCCCTCTAGGAGCATGTGCGTAGTGCTTGGTTTTTGATGACTTCTAAATTTTTGCAATAAGTATTTGAGTTCTTTTGACTAATGTTGAGTCCATGGATTATACGCACTTTTACCTTTCCATGATTGCTAGCCTCTTCGGTACCGTGCATTGCCCTTTCTCACCTTGAGAGTTGGTGCAAACTTTGCCGATGCATCCAAACCCCGTGATAAGATACGCTCTATCACACATAAAACTCCTTATATCTTCCTCAAAACAGCCACCATACCTACCTATTATGGCATTTCCATAGCCATTCCGAGATATATTGCCATGCAACTTTCCACCGTTCCGTGTATCATCATGACATGCATTACTTTTGTCATATTGCCATTGCATGATCATGTAGTTGACATCGTATTTGTGGCAAAGCCACCATGCATAATTTTTCATACATGTCACTCTTGATTCATTGCACCATCCCCGTACACCACCGGAGGCATTCATATAGAGTCATATCTTGTTCTAGTTTTGAGTTGTAATTCATGTGTTGTAAATCAATAAAAGTGTGATGATCATCATTATTAGAGCATTGTCCCCAAAAAGAAAAGAAAAAGAAAGGCCAAAGAAAAAAAGAAAGGACAAAGAAAAAAAAGAAAGGCCAAAAGAAAAAAAAGAAAGGTCCAAAAAAAATGGAAAGAAAATAAATAAAAAGGGGAAATGTTACTATCTCTTTTTCCACACTTGTGCTTCATATAGCGAGTCTCATATATTGTGCTTCAAAGTAGCACCATGTCCTTCGTATAACGAGTCTCATATATTGTGCTTCAAAGTAGCACCATGTTCTTCATATAGCGAGTCTCATATGTTGTCACTTTCATATACTAGTGGGAATTTTTCATTATAGAACTTGGCTTGTATATTCCTACGATGGGCTTCCTCAAAATGCCCTAGGTCTTCGTGAGCAAGCAAGTTGGATGCTCACCCACTAGTTTTCTTTTGTTGAGCTTTCATTCATTTATAGCTCTAGTGCATCCGTTGCATGACAATCCCTACTCCTCATGTTGACATCAATTGATGGGCATTTCCATAGCCCGTTGATTATCCTCGTCAATGTGAGACTTTCTCCTTTTTTGTCTTCTCCACACAATCCCCATGATCATATCCTATTCCACCCATAGTGCTATATCCATGGCTCACGCTCATGTATTGCGTGAAAGTTGAAAAGTTTGAGATTATTGAAGTACGAAACAATTGCTTGGCTTGTCATCGGGGGTGTAGAATTTGGGAACATTTTTGTGTGACGAAAATGAAGCATAGCCTAACTATATGATTTTGTAGGGATGAACTTTCTTTAGCCATGTTATTTTGAGAAGACATGATTGTTTTTATTAGTATGCTTGAAGTATTACTATTTCTTATGTCAATATGACTTTTATTTTGAATCATTTGGATCTGAACATTCATGCCACAATAAAGAAAATTACATTGAGAATTATGCTAGGTAGCATTCCACATCAAAAAATCTGTTATTTTCATTTACCTACTCGAGGACGAGCAGGAATTAAGTTTGGGGATGCTTGATACGTCTCCAACGTATCTATAATTTTTGATTGTTCCATGCTATTATATTACCCCTTTTGGATGTTTATGGGCTTTATTTTACTCATTTATATCATTTTTGGGACTAACCTACTAACCGGAGGCCCAGCCCGTATTGCTGCTTTTTTGCCTATTTCAGTATTTCGAAGAAAAGGAATATCAAACGGAGTCCAAACGGAATGAAACCTTCAGGAGCGTGATTTTTGGAACGAACGTGATCCTGAGGACTTGGAGTGCAAGCCAAGAAGCAGCCGAGGCGGCCACGAGGGTGGAGGGCGCGCCCACCCCTACAGGGCGCGCCCCTATCTCGTGGGCCCCTCGGGCGGCCACCGACCTACTTCTTCCTCCTATATATACCCACGTACCCCGAAAACATCCAGGGAGCCAACAAAAAACAATTTCCACCACCGTAACCTTCTATATCCACGAGATCCCATCTTGGAGCCTTCGCTGGTGCTCCACCGGCGAGGGAATCGACCACGTAGGGCTTCTACATCAACACCATAGCCCATCCGATGAGTTGTGAGTAGTTTACCACAGACCTTTGGGTCCATAGTTATTAGCTAGATGGCTTCTTCTCTCTTTTTGAATCTCAATACCATGTTCTCCCCCTCTCTTGTGGAGATCTATTCGATGTAACTCTTTTTGCGGTGTGTTTGTCGAGATCCGATGAATTGTGGGTTTATGATCAAGTTTAGCTATGAGAAATATTTGAATCTCCTCTGAATTCTTTTATGTATGATTGAGTTATCTTTGCAAGTCTCTTTGAATTATTAGTTTGGTTTGGCCTACTAGATTGATCTTTCTTGCAATGGGAGAAGAGCTTAGCTTTGAGTTCAATCTTGCGGTGTCCTTACCCAGTGACAATAGGGGTTGCAAGGCATGTATTGTATTGTTGCCATCGAGGATAAAAAGATGGGGTTTATATCATATTGCATGAGTTTATCCCTCTACATCATGTCATCTTTCTTAATGCCTTACTCTGTTCTTATGAACTTAATACTCTAGATGCATGCTGGATAGCGGTCGATGTGTGGAGTAATATTAGTAGATGCAGGCAGGAGTCGGTCTACTTGTCACGGACGTGATGCCTATATACGTGATTATGCCTAGATAATCTCATAATTATTCGCTTTTCTATCAATTGCTCGACAGTAATTTGTTCACCCACCGTAATACTTATGCTATCTTGAGAGAAGCCACTAGTCCTATGGCCCCCAGGTCTATCTTTTATCATATAAGTTTTTAATCTACTTTTATTCGCATCTTTACTTTCCCAATCTATATTATAAAATACCAAAAATATATTTATCTTATCATACTATCTCTATCAGATCTCACTTTCGCAAGTGGCCGTGAAGGGATTGACAACTGCTTTATTGCATTGGTTGCGAGTTCTTTGTTTGTTTGTGTAGGTGCGTGGGACTTTTGAGGAGCCGCCTACTGGATTGATACCTTGGTTCTCAAAAACTGAGGGAAATAGTTACGCTACTATTGCTGCATCACCCTTCCCTCTTCAAGGAAAACCAACGCAAATTCAAGACGTAGCAGTAAGTTTTTAGGTCTTAAATTTATTTATTAGGTTTATTATTTAGTATATACTGTAAAAAGTCTTATTTTTTCTTATTAGTTCTCTAGTTGATGGTTAACATGATTTGGTTAGGGTTTGTCATTCTCCCCCTTTTCCCCAATATCCTCTTTTCTGATCAGGTCCTTACTGATTTGCTATTACTGTTTTGTTAGGGCCTATTAGGTTTTAGGTTGGTTCCTATCTCAAATGTTTTATTTTGTGGTCTACATCTGTTGTAGTTTGAGTTCATTATGTTGTTTATGTGCCTTATGAACTTGCATAATCTTTTTTTAATGTTGTGCTTGAGGTCTTTCTGGATCTTGACGTCTACTATCAATGTTTAGTTGATGCATTTGAGGTTTTTCCCTCTTTGGGTTTATGGTTTAGTTGGAAAAGGCCTATCTTTTTTGTGGAATGTTGTTTAATCAGTGTAAGCTATAGCTAATGGGTTTTCTTTAGCTGTGTTCTTGTATGTAATGGCTTATAAGCCCTCCTTTTTGAGCATGTCATTTGTGCATTTACAGTTAGAGTTATGCTTTAATTAGCTTTGGTGTTAGTTTATAAGTTGATTTGTTATTGACCCTTTTGTTAATTTAGTTGATATAGTGGCCGAATTGACTAATTTATAATTTGTCTGATTGTTCTAATTTATTTTCACAGGTATGGTTTGCCCTAGGTGCTGCAACCCTAACGGGCCATGCCCCACTGGTGATCTGCTTGGTGTCAATGGGTTTCTGCGGCAGTTTGATGTCATCCTTGATGATGGTTGCTAGAGACGTATGGTGAGTTTAATGTAGTTGCCTTGTAGTTTTTGATTTTTCATAATTGTTGTTCTATCTTGATTTGTATTTGTTCTTCTTTGCTGCTCCTCTAAATAAGTTTGATGTTATTTATGTTTGTGTTTCATGTTTCGAATTAGAGGTTGCATTTGGGTTTTGTGCAATTCCTGCTATATTGTATTGCAAGTTTTTAGTTATTTTAGCGTATTTTCTAGTTTTGTAGCATATTTACGATTTATGGGAATCTGGCAAAAAATTGTTAATGTTTTCGCCTCATTTGATATCTGCTTACTTCTGATTTTCCCCCAGCATGTCACTTACAATGTTAGAGGGTTCCTGGCTGAATATATTCAAGAGAAGAAGGATCATGCTAGGATGATGCGGAACAAGCAGCTTGAGCCTGCTCTTCTTACCCATGAAGGCAGGTCTTGTGATGCTTTGTTCAATTATACTCCTAATTACACCAAGTTCTATGGGAATTCATGGATGATGCTTGCTTTTGACTATGCTCTTAATGTTGGAGATCGCATTGTCTTTTTTCTAGATGACTGGGCCTGAATTTGAAGTTTGAGACTTACCGTGGTGGTGAGAGGTTGCTTCCTTTACCTCATGTTGGTAAGTTTTTTTTTCATTTTTATTTAATTCTAATTGTTTCTTTCTGTTATACTAGCATATTGCGTGTTGTAACTTTTTATTGTTTTGCTTGAAGCTTTTAATCATCTTTCTGTAGTTGATGCTGAGCACGCTAAGACGTGTGTTTACTCTAGCAACATCGAGCTTAACTACACCAACACACATTGCTTTGTGAGTCGGCTTTACTGTGATATTTCTATGTGTTCCTGCCCTTTCGTGCATGTGTTAACTATGACCAATATCCAGAAGAGTACCATGGTTAGTTATGTTCGTTTTCATCTCTGAATTTTGTATTGTTTCATGGTCAATAGTTTTCAGTTGTTGCTTTTCATGTTTTGTGTGAAAGTTGTCAATGTTTATGGTCCATTTTGTAGTATATAGTGATTTGCTGAGTATTACTATCTTATTTGTTGTTGTACTATTTTGATATTTATGGTGTAGTTTAGTGTTTGTACACTTCCTTTTTATTTTTAGTTAGGTGATGTTGAGCTAAATTTTGTTTTAATATCCTTTTACATGTCCTTATATCAGCGCTTATGTGATTTCGCCACTCATACATTAGTACATTATAGGAATTATTTTGTAATTATATTCAGTAGACATTTCACTTATTTTCTTTCATGTTTTGTGCAAGTTCTCAATGTTTTGTGGTGCAAATTATTGTTCTAGTATGTTGCTGATGATAACTATCTTACTAGTTGAAGTATTTTTTGTTACTTATGATGTAGTTTAATGTTTTTTGTACTTTTTACCTTTTTAGTAGAGTGTGTTTGAGTTAATATTCTTATAGTTTTCTTTTTAGAAAATCCCCAAGACTGTTGTTTCAAGCTTGAAGAGTTTTGTTGATGTCCCCACCACTACTCGTGTCACCCTCGAAGCTCCTTATGATGGCTTGGCTGTCACTACTCATTCATATTATTCTATTTGCAAGGAAGATGGTAGGATGGTGATTGAGAAGAACAACTTCAGGGTTTTTATTTCAGCAGCAGGTTGGGTCAAGGACAATGTCATTCTGGTCACATTCAAGGAGCACAATGATCGGTCGGTGTCGTGTGTTTCAGCATCTTTGCTAGGTGCACCTATTGAGCCAGTGTCTGCTATGCTGGCGGTAATGGTGGTAGTTGTTTGAGGAGCTCCTTTGGGTTGAAATGCTGTTTAATTATGATCTAAACTTATGTCGATAGTTATGTATGTAAGGATGAACTTATGTGGCTCTCTACTTTTGGTTTAAGCTATGTAAGGATGAACTTATGTGGCTCTGTACTTTTGGTTTAAGCTATGTAAGGATCAATGCTAAGTTATGTATGGATGGATGCTAAGTTATCTTTCATGGTCGTTAAGTTGTGTTTTTTAAATATTTTTGTGGTTTTTTATTATATATGTGTGGTTCTTGTATGAAATGTATTTTTATTTGCCTTTTATTTTTTTTGTTATTGGTTTTTGATTTCTTCAGTAAGCTTTATTGGTATTTGGCGGTGCTTATCTATTTTGATATGGTTTTTTTCTATAGATCATATCAATAGTTGATTTAGCGCCACCCTAAATTTTTTGTGTTAATTTTATCTGCTTAATTAGTGAATAGATTCTTGTAATTTTTTTGAAATGCCTCATCATTTTTTTGTTAATTTTATTTATAATAACAACTAGCCAACAGTAAAGCCTATTCCCTGGAAAGGGATCCTACAAACCTGAAGCCATTCTCTCCTTTAAGACGACATCTTTTTTGCGGGGATCCTCTTAAGACAACATTAACATGTACAGACACGGGCCCGTTTACTGCATGGCGAAGAATTAATACTAAATGACTGTGCTAACTACCAACTAGTCAGTATTTAAGCAACAAATATGGACGAGCTCATCCAACTATGCATGCAAAGTAATAAAAGAAGATGATGTCAGCAAAAGATTCTTTCCATTTCAAAAATTCAAAATGTTTTGTAGGTCAAACCGTTGCTCCGATGAAAAACCCGTTCTCACATGAAAAATTCGTTGCGGCGAGACCTTCGAAACTAGATCCCATGTTGGTATGTTCCAATGACTTTTTTTCTGGATCAAAAGTTATCAGGCCAATGCTAAGTAAGTTATCATATCTCTGGTTTGTATGTTACCATCTTGTTTATATAGAAATTATCGGGGCATAAAACTGGTTAACCAACCTTCACCCCACGTGCAAATGAACTAGAAGACATAATAACTGATGTCATCCCAGATTTCCCCCAATTTCAAAACTTCAAAATGTTTTGTAACCCATGTTCACATGAAAGATTTGTCGTGACGAGATCTTCAGAACTAGATCCCATATTGATATGTTCCGATAACTTTTTGTTACAAGGCCCAAGCTAAGCAAGTTATCACGTATGTAATAACTAAGTTACCATCTTGTTTATATAGATGTTACCGGGGCATAAAAATGGTCCTCCAACCTTCTCCCCATATGCAAATGAACTAGAGGACAGAATAGCTGATGTCATCCAAGATTTCCCCCTATTCCAAAACTTCAAAATGTTTTATAGCTCAAATAGTTGGTCCGGTCAAAAAACAATTTTCACATAAAAAACCATCATGATGAGAGCTTCGAAACTAGATCCCATGTTGATATGTTCTGACGACTTTTCTGGATCAAAAGTTACCACTTCTGGGCTAAGTAAGTTATCATGCATGTGCTACGTATATTACCATGTTGTTTAGACATATATTACCGGGGCATAAACCTGGTTTCTCTAACCTTCTTATCAGGCCGGGTTAAAGCTACCGCGGTGATTATGTGAGTTATCGCGTGCACGATGCGTATAGTACCAAACTATTTACACGAAAGTTATCGAGGGTATGTTTTTAAACAACCCCCTCACCAAAGTTATAAGGACCGAGGCGCATAAGTTATCAGGTCTGCGATGTGCGAGTTACCATGCTATTCACACAAAAAGTTATTGGGGGATATTTCATCAACCCCTCCCCCCTCCTGTGCCAAAGTTATCAGGACCGAGGTACATAAGTTATCAGGTCTGCGATGTGTGAGTTAGCATGCTATTCACATAAAAGTTACCAGGGGTATTTCATCAACCATCCCCGCCCCCTACCAGCGCCAAAGTTATCAGGAGCGGGATAATTAAGTTATCAGGTCTGCGATGTGTAACTTACCATGATATTCACACAGAAGTTACCGAGGGTATATTTATCAACCCCCCGGGCACCAAAGTTACTAGCGGGGTAAATAAGTTATCGGGTCTGCGATGTATGAGTTACCATGCTACTCACACAAAAATTACCGGGGGTATATTTCATCACCCCCACCCTCGCCCCGCGCGCGAAAATTACCATGGGGTGTACATAAGTTATCATGTCTTCAGAACGCAAAGAATATCATGTTATTTGCACAAAAGTTATCATGGTATATTTTGACAACTCCCAAGATCTCCACCCCCGGTGCCAAAGCTACCAAGACAAAAGTTACCGATGTTCGTACGTCGGTTTTCAACAATCTTTCCCCCCGGGACAAAAGTTACCGATGTTCGTATGTTGCTTATCAACTCCGTGGTGTGTAATTTACCATGTTATTTACATAGAAGTAATCAGGGTATATTTTTTCAATAATTTTTTTATCGGGTCAAAGCTATCATGGTGCTTGTGCATCAATTATCAGCTTTGTGATGTGTATATTACCATGTTACTCACAAAAGTTATTGAAGAAATGTTTTCAATAACTTTTTTCGGGGTCAAAAGTTATCGTGGTGTTTGTGCATGGGTTATCACTGTGTCGTGATCATGTTATTTACACAAAAGTTAACGGAGAGTCATAAGGCTACGAAAGTAAAGAATGTTCGAATACCGGTGAAATAAACCAGCAAGGTTGCTAGTTTGTCGATTCACTAAATTCGATAGGTAATATAGTCTATTGAAGTGTTAAAAAATCGAACACTTAATCAACTTCTTTATGTGACCCCCCCCCCCCCCTCCAAAAAAAACTTTATGTGACAACATAGTGGAGGAGACAGGTAAAGTAGCTTAGCCAAGAAAAGGTCACCTTGTTGACTTTTCACCCTCAAGATTATGTTATCTTTTTGCCTTTTATCCATTTGATTTAAGGAATCAAGCATTAATTGCGGCATTAAAATGACACTAAAAATGGGACGATTGCATGGCTGTGCACGAAATGGGAAGATAATGCTTCGAAATTAATTCTCTGAATCAATGTACGAAACGCTAAACCACATCTGAGGAAAAAATATTCCTCTAATTGTGTTGATGTGGCTCCGTGATTAAATAAGTTCAAGTAGCTTGACTCTCCATTCTTTTACAGAAGTTGTCGAAGGGTGATCTGGTCGCTGGGTCGATTTCATTTGCTGCATACCAGAGTTCGAATCATTTTTTTTTGGACCGTGCGATACGGATCGAACGGGGAGAGAGTCGTTCGGATCTGTACCTAAAATTAGGACGTCTGGAAAATAGCTTTCTCGAATACTAAAACCTTCCATTTCCAACAAAGAAACTCTGTTCATTACTGCATGGCGAAGATGATATGCAGTTCAAGCTTGAACAAGCAGATTAATGAATAAAACAACGAAACATGGTGTGGACAAGAGAAAAGGAAACAGAGAATAACGGACGTTCATTACGTGACGACATATAATCAGTTGAAACTAGAGCAAGCAAATGAATGAAGAAAAAAAAGAAAGTAGCAATAGAACAAGCAGTGAAACCTCTAAATTAAAGCGATACTGAATAACGTTGTCGGAGCAGAGCAAGAAGGGCCTTAGTTCAGATCATGTTCTTTGACTTCAGTCAAGGATTTCTTTTTCAACACCTGGAGCCTGACCTTTATAATCCGTATGTGTCTTTCTCCGTAATCGCCGTCAATTCTAGCTGAGAAAGCAAGGAAGAAATATGTGAGCTGGGATCTAAAACGAAGCATGAATGTCAAGAATTAAATGAAAGAAAGCGTACATACTCCAGATCCATTCTTTTTCCTTGAACGTCAGTATCAATGTCGTCATCATAATAGTCATCGTCATCCTCATCATCAGTGTCTATATTTGGAGATTGAGATGCAAAATTGAGCAACAAGAGGATGGTTAATGTCAATATATTAACAGGAAGCATGTGCAGGAGTGTAAAGAGAAGGATTAAAAAAACAGCACATTCATTCATGATGAGTATCGCGTGGTTTGTACCTTCTGGTGTACATGGCTCCATACTAAAAGCAATGCTTGGTTGGTTAGGATGGGCGTTCAATGCATTTCCCACCGCAGCCTCCGCTCTCTCGGCCTCCTTAACTGTGGTGCCATCCCAATGGATTTCAACCATCGCGCTCTGAAGTGAGAGCAGGTTAAGCAGGCCGAGCTCAAAGCAATCACCGTTACCATCTTCTTTGGCCACCCGCACACCCAAATTGAATCGGACTTGTTCTGCATTTGGCAAAGCTCCTTGCTGAAAGACTACCTGAGTGGCTGGCTGACAATGCAATGCAAAGGCTATCGTTAAACCAAACCCATCCGCACCAATGACAAGCAACCTTTCTGTTTGGTGGGTGCTTTGCATCCAAAGATGGCGAAGAGAATACAACCTCCCAAGGATTTGCACATCCTCCTGCCGCACTTCCTTGATTATGATACTGAATGTGGATAGGTTTGATAGATGTGAGGGGCCACATCTCATTATCCACATCGGCAATGTAGAGATGCCATGTGGTCTGAGAAGAACTCAAATTTGCGAAGACATCGCGGGGGTACCCAGCGTTCCCCCAAGAGATCCAGGTATGGTAAATCCTGGTAGCTAATATTCAGACTTTGGATATCATTCAACTTACATATAGACTCCACAAAAGCTTCCTCTAACTCGGGGCTCCCATGAAGGAAGTGAATCTCGAGCTCCCTCAGCCTTGCCAGGTTGCCAAGCTCTTGCACAGTGCTTGGAGAGGCATAGATCCTCTCCAACACTTCCAATGATGTCAGGTTACCCAAGACACCAGGCGTCCAATTGCAGCATATCAAAACCTTTAGGACCATCAACTTTCTTAGCTTGCACATAGATGACGGCAAAACTCTCATGTCAAAATTGTATTGTGCATCTATCACCTGCAAAAATTGCAGATTTCCTATTTCCTTTGGGAGTTCACATATACCAGTTCTTCTTAGACCTAGGTATCTTAGGTGATACAAATACACAATATCCCTCAAGTTAACTTGACAGTTAACTGCCCCAAGATCGCATCCACTCAAATCCAATACACGTAAAACTTCCAAGCTAGATAGAGCAGGCATGATAGTCAGAGCTGGAGAAAAGACAATAATGGACCTTACTTGAGACATACTCATTGAATTAACGAGAGGAGTGGTTGGTGGATCTAACTCAAAATTTTGGAGAGATATCCTACGGATATTGCCACGAGAACACGTCATATCCTTATTACTATCCAATACTGTAATGAACTTTGCTTCACCTGACAAGGAACGAATCAGATCAAGCACCATATCATGCACACGACAACTTTTTACTTCACAAAAACCAGTGTATATTGGCTGAATCATGTTTCTATTTATCAGCTCGTTGAAATAAGTTTCCCCAATCTCAAATGTGCTAGTTAGTTGCTTTCCATGCTGCACAAATTCTTCACATATCCACTTCCATATAAGTTCTTCTTTGTCAATCTCACGGTCTTCAGGATACATACTTAGATACAATAAACAAGTCTTCATATCAGAAGGTAGATCATAATAGCTAAATGATAGTATCCTCTGCATTTCCTCCATACCTGCATCTTCTGTAAGTCCGCGACCAATTGAGTTTACCAGAACATGCCATTCAAATTTTGGCTTTATCTATTGACCAGCAGCAAGAAGACTAGCAATAGTAAGGATGGCTAGTGGCACACCGCCACATTTCCTCAATATATCTTTAGATACCTTCTTAAGTTCATTAGGACAACCATGCTCACTTGAAAACACTCTTTTATAGAAGAGCCTTGCAGAGTCGTCATCTGAGAGAGCTTTCATTTCATAAATGGAATCATGAGCGGAAAGACAACATGCTTTAGATACACTCAATATGCGGGTTGTCGTGATTAGTCGACTTCCAAAATTGTTCATATTAGAGAAAGCCAACTTGATATCTCCCCATAGTTTTGCATCCCATATATCATCAATTATGACGAGATATCTGTATCAGTTGTGAGAGAGCATTTATGAAATGTTTATGTATACATCACAAAGGCTAATGAAGCGCCATATGAACACAAGAAACCATATGTAATTTAGTAGGAAAGAAAACAAGTGGACACCATACGCCAAACCCGTCAATAATCTATTCGATGATAGCATTAATTGTGAACTGAGAGTAAGATGTCTGTCCAAGCAAATAATAATAATCATTCAAGAATGTATAAATAAAGAGAAATGGACGACACGTAACAACACATGTAGTAACAAAATATTAAACTATAACTAATATAAAAACCTCAATTACAATTCACTTCATCTATTTGAAGAGAGAAAATGTCAAACAAAAAAAAACAAATATGTATCTAATCCACATTCTGAAGCTTGTCAATAAAGATATGTAATGCTAGTTTTTTTAATGACTTGAAGATCAGTAACCACGTCTGCCACGAGGTAAGATGCGTAATGCTAGTCAGCGACACGATGACAGAGACTAAAGCCCTGTTTGGATCTGGTGTAACTAATCCAAGCAAGACCTACCACATGGTATGTCGACTGTAATTTTTCTAGAGCCATTTATATGCTGCTTACTACGAGCAATAGGTGGGCACCACTCACATGGGCCACAGCATGTGGCTGCCCATGGTGAAGTCATGGCAATCAACTCAGTTCCACAAAATGTACAAAGATATAAACCTTGGTCTATATATGCACGTCATTTTGATGTTATTCAGACGATATGATCTTCAACATAAAATTTCACTTTGTAAATTCGTAACACAAAATATAACTCAAAATATTTGAGAGAACCCAAATTTGGTGATGATAACATTTTTTTAGCAATAGATGAAAATTCTGTGACCAATAATGAATCCATTTTTTCACAAAGTAAGCATGACTTATTAGGAAACATAACTAAATAGCATGAACATTTATTTTTGGAAAGGTGAGATTTTTTTTGCATTATTTAAACAAATATGCTAACCAGCCTTGAGCAGATCTCAATAATCTCTCCACTTTAATATGTCTTGAGAAAATAAATTAATAATTGACGTCCTCCTCGAGAAAAAATTCTAGAAATTGTAGCTCTACATGACTTCTACATATATAATATAATTGTACAATATTATTTCTCTGTAGGATATCTATAAAATGTCAATTTGGGAATGATACGAACGAGTAAGGCAGGGTTTTTTTTTTTGAAAGGAGGATTATCCTCGGCTTCTGTATCAAAATGATTCATACGGCTATAAATGAGTAGGACGGTGGAAAAGCATAGATTCTAAGCTGTCTACCAGTTAACACAATCATTAAGTGACCGCTTCCGTAGCATGCAAACAACAACCAAACTGGTCAAGGGACGCATACCTCTTATCCTGGAGTAATTCACGGATTTCTTCGATAAGTTGCCTTTCATCCAATACCATGAGATTGATATTAGTGTAAATTTGCTTGCTTAGACCAATGAGAATGTCCCTGAATATCTTCTTTACGTCAGGATTCCGACCAACTGGAACAAAAGCCCAAGAGTGGAAACCTCCTTTGATCTTATCATATACTGTTCTAACAAGAGTGGTCTTGCCTAGTCCTCCGAATCCAACTACAGAGACTATCTTTAGTCTCTTCTTGCACAGATCTTCATCTCCTAAGGACAATAACTTGACAAGCTCTTGATCCCTCTTCCCATAGATGCCGACAAGCTCCGTAACTTCAGTGTACAGAGCTCGGAGACGAGGATCGATAGCTGTCCTAGCTGTAGGCTTAGGCACAATATCATCGACTGTATACCTTCCACGCCTGGATGCCACATCTTTGACATCTTTCTGGATGTCCTTGATGGCGCTAGAAATCTGGCGGCGAGCCTTACCGTTGTTGAACAAGTTGGCCATCTTCTCCACAAGATTCGTGAGCTTGTTGCCATCATCAGCAGGTCTATTAGAGCCATCAACACGCACAAGGAACTTGTCAACGACGTCTTCCATGTCGTAGGAGAGCTCCCTGACCTCATCAGCCCAGAGCTTGACCTGCTCGTCGAGCTGATCACTCGCCACATCGGCTACCTTGCAGAGGGCAGCGTGCATAGTCTTCATCTCTCGCATGAGAGACTCGACACCTTTCTTTGCCTTCTTCTGCAAATTGTACTCCGACATGAGCAGCTTCCCCAGCTTGGGGAGCAGGCTGCCAATGGCACCCGTGACCACCTGCATCTCTCTCTCTCTCTCTCTCTCTCTCTCTCTCTCTCTCTCTCTCTCTCTCTCTCTCTCTCTCTCTCTCTCTCTCTCTCTCTCTCTCTCTCTCTCTCTCTCTCTCTCTCTCTCTCTCTCTCTCACACACACACACACACACACACACACACACACACACACACACACACAATGTGGATATCTTGCTATGTGTTGTTTGCTTGTGCATATGAACTTGCCATTATCAAGGAGAGGAATGAGATGGACAGCACACAATAGTAGGCGACGGTGACCGTGCTTGCATTATGGATCCACCACATGGCCAGCACATAGTGTCTTTCAATAAGAAAATACATTGTCCCTATATGTGTAGAGGGATGAGTGTATGTGCGTCTGCGCCTAAATAAAGCTAAGGAATCGGAATCAACCAGTATCGGACCCGTTTATCCCTAGAATGGACACATTAGACGAGCTAGGGGTTCAAAATTTTCCAATGCCCCCTCCCTCTCGTGACCGCGTCGCCCCCGATGCCTCCTTCCCCCCACCCCTTCCCTCCCTCCTTGCCGTCGTCGCTGGCGTCCGGCGCGCTGGCCATTCTCTTCGTGGGTCACGCTGACGCGGGGCGGTGTGGCGTCGCGGGGTGCTCCTAGGCAGCGGCGGTCCGACGCGGCGGCGGGACACTCCGGCGTGGTGGCGGGCGATCTACTAGGCGGCGGCACTGCCGTTGGCGGCGGGGTGACGCGGCAGCACGATCTGGCGGTGCCCGCTCGGTCTGGGCGGGCGGTGGCGGGGAGGGTCGTCGGTGTGGCTTCCGGGAGGCAGGGGAGCGGCGATGGGCAGGCTGATGTTGGCGGCGTTGGTGCCTCCCTGCTACAGTGTGGCCGACGGGGCTTTGCGGGCCCGATTTGGGCCTCACCGGACTAGGGGTGGCCTAGTATGCCATGTTGCTGCATCAGGACGGTGACCGCGACGGTGCCGGAGGCACGGGCCTCCTGCATGACGGCGGTGGAGGTAGTTCCCTCCCGCGCGGATCCGGTGCCGCTGCTCCCATCGCCTGGTGCGTCTCTCTCCATCCTCTTGGCCTCGTGGTGGTGATCTCAGTGAGGCGGCGTGCGTGGCATCAAGACCGCGGTGGCGCATGCTAGTGGGTGGCGAGGTGGCTGGTTGGCTTCGGCCCGGTTGGACTATGGGGTTTGGAGTAAGGGATTAATCCCTTGCCGGCTCTTTCGGCTCCGATGCGATGACACCTGCGGGTGCCGTCATCCCTTCCTGGAGGGTGTCGGATGTATCCATCCACAACTCCCTTTTGTGTGCCAGGGGGAACCATAGGACACGTCCGGGCAGCAACGTCGTCGTTGTCGAATCCCTTCTTGGAGGTGTTGCTTGGCACGCGGTGGATCAGAGACTTGGTCTATGGTGGGTCGATTTCAGAGGGGGTGGCGGGTCATCCGTGCTTTGTTGAGCTGCCATTGTTGGTATTTCTTTCTTCTTCTTTCTTATTTTTATTTTCTTTTGGGCCTGTTGCGCTTCTCGCCCGAGTATTGCTATGTTATCGGTGTTGGTTGCTATGTAATACAAAGCGGGAAAACCCCCTTTTTGGGTAAATTGTCCAATTAAACGTTCTCTACATGTCTGATTCCGGAAGCAATAATTGAATCTGCATGGTGCATTGAGAATAAGACTGCTCACAATGGGAGGGATCATATTAGTAGTATCATACATATGATATTATCTTCACAATGCATACTATTATAGGTTAGTGTCATAATAATCTTCTTTATTGTCACGCATGACACATACCAGTACATTAATTAATATGGTATGTATCATATCATGATACACAATCTTTTTTTCCTCATTAATTGTGTGTCACCACGGCAAAAATGTCTAGTAGTTGGTCGTATATCCAATTCCGAGCCGGACTCATCTGCACCCAATGAAGCGTAAATTCAAAACAAATACTAGAAAAATTTAAAAAAATGCACGGAAGATGTTTGAATGAGTGAGGTCCGTGCCAATTTTCAATGCATTCGGACATCTAAGTAGCTCTCAGAAAAATCATCTCAAGAGTGCACAAATAGTAAACTTTTTAACTGACTCTAAATTTGCCTTTTTAGACCTGCTCGGATGTTCGAACGCACTGAAATTTGGCACGGACATCACGCGCTCAAGCATCTTTTATCACACACAAATTCCAATTCTTTTTGATTTTTTAAATATTTTTAGCGAATTTACTGTTCACTCCTGGGTCATTTGAGCCAAGAGCCAAAACGTCGCTCTCAGTAGTTGGCATGCATTATACTACCTATGGTACTCTCAGTGTAACAAGCCTAAGAGTACATGCAAGACCTGCAATTCCCTCCCTATCATCTTCATCGATTGAATGTGGTGTGGGATCAAGAACTTTAACTCAATAAGACTAAAATGTGACTAATATAATGAAAATCGTAAAAAAAATAGGATAGGCTGCTTCTTCCCGTGCATAGGTGCTTAGATGAGGTATTAAGCACATTAAAAAAATTAGCAACTAAATCCCCCAATGCATAAGTGCTTAACTTGTTATAGTTAAACTCCCTCATTTAATGATTTAGCAACTAAAATCTTGCATGCATTGGTGAGCTTTCTTCATTTATGTGTTTTGCCTAGGTTCACGCACTTGACATTATTGTTTCTCTTAATTACCTTGTCACATCAGATTTTTCGCCTACATGACAGCCTTAACACTGAGAGTACGCGGTCCCGTATTGGTCCGCGGAGCGGTTCGGATGTCCTTTTTCCCGCGAATTGGAAGCAAAACAGGGGCGGGGGGGGGCTTTTGGGAGTCTGACCGTCGACACCTGCCCACTCAAATTATCCCTCGCAGTCCCATTCTCTTCCACTCCGCCGCTTGATCCCCTTGCTTTGCATTCGCACCCTCCTCCTCCGACGCTGCTGATGTACCTATCTGCCTGCCGCCCAGGCATTGCCGGACGTCCACAGCCCCACCCACGTGTCACTCGCCTTGTACAATGACACCGTCCACCCAGTATCTGTCCACAACCAGGTACCCTCCGCCCCTTGTTGACGCCGTCCATGGCGGACGCCACGCCCGGCGGGTGTTCGGTCAAATGTCACTGAGCTTATTTTCAAACTTAATGTCGTTTTTCAAAGTAAAAAAAGGATGGTGGGGTACTCGGTGAAGGAGAATGAGTAGTTGTGCGATGCTTGGTTGGCCATAGCTGCAGACTTCATAGGCAGGAGAGGAAAGGGGTCTTTTGGCAGCACTTCATACATGGTTCGTTTCATGCTCGAAAGCACATTGCGCCCTATGACATGTACATCATTTGTGAATGTAGTGTCATGTCCTTAGCGTATCAATGGTTCACCATCCAAAGTTTTCTCACGAAGCATTGTGCATGGTTGATCAATTGGAAGCAATGTGGCCATTGCACGTGGTAACCATGGAGATCATAAGCTTTGCTTGCTCTAAATGTTTTTTGATAGATTCATTCACTCATTGTTGTTCTACACGTTGGCTAGCTTGCGCGAGCTGTCGTGATGTACTACAAATCCAAAGGCAGACCATTCACGCACATACATTGTTACATGAAGCTCAAAGGATAGTATGTGTGGAATAACATGATTCATCCATGAAAAACTTGTCGAACATCTGGTTAATCTTGTTAAATTTGTTGTATTGTTATACTAGACATATTTGCGTGCTATTTACGGATGATTTGTGCTATTTTCTATTCGAATTTGATGAATTCCATTGTGTTTGATGAAAATCGTCCGATTTGTCGAAACCCGGTTTAAAATGCATGTGGCTATGGTTGGATGGCCGGCTCTCGCATCGATGGACGAATACGGTGTATGATTTGAGGATCGACATTGGAGATGTCTTTACCTACCACTTAGGTTAATTTTCTATTCTATGTAGTATTCGGTAGGTGCATGCGCCCGAACAAACGCGTTAAAAGTATGTGCTTAGTTTTGACAATTTGACCTAATAAACATAAACTACAAGTATATATAACTCCATTATTGGTGCCCGTCCCAAGGTCAAGTGTGAGCCAGCGAGCTGATCAGGACGGTACGAAGCGATAATATTGTTCATCTCGGCCCCCAAGGTCAATTTCTGACCGAACGCACCTAGAAAGGAACACAATTTTTGTGCATCAGGCAGAGAAAAATGTACTCAACATTACAAGAAAAACGTTGCCTAGTATGTCGCCGTACGCCGTGTGAAATAGCTGGAGTATGCCGACTGTTGTACAAGAAGAACTCAGACAAAAAGGACGGGCGTGGACACTTCCTGTGGCTGATGTGCGGGCCCGAACGCGCGCATTTGCAATGATTGGCAGCGGTGGTTCGGAGGCCGACACGCGGGCCCGAGACAGACACCGGGCACAGACACAGGCAGACGAGCAGCAGCAACACGGGCAGAGATCCACTCGCGGCTGGGGACAGTGGCGGATACAGGACCCAGGCCGGGGGTGCCTGGGCCTGGGGCGTGCACAATGCTTTCTTCGGTCGGTGTAGCATTTTGGGCCCTGTAGACATGCTGTACTATTGCAGGCCTAGAGCCAGGGGTGTGGCCCAGTCCTAGCTCTGCCCCTGGCTGGGGAGAAGCAGGGGAGCTCTAGGTCCACTGGCGTCACGGGCATAGCTCAAGGTCCAGGTCTAGGCAATACTGGTATAGGCAATCGAGACCAGACGCTCACGGGAGCTTGAGGAGGACGAGCTCCACCGGATTGTGGTGGAGGTTCCGGCGACGTGTGTAGGGGATCGTGGCGGCGCACGTCCTGGGCGGCGGCGACGGAGCAGTTCCTGGACGGCGCACCTCCTAAGGCGGTGCAGGTGAAAAACTGACAACGGCGGCCCTGGAGACACACAGGCCATGCACAGAATCGCACAGGTCAGCAGTGCAGGTGCACGTGGGTGTAACATCCCAAATTTCCAATTTGGCATGTTATACATAGATCATCCATGCATATCATATTTTCAATGCTTTTTCATTTGCAATCCTCGAAATCCTAAGCAACTCAAGGACCTTCGGAGAGAGTTGGGGATTTTCTAATTTTCATATTTGAAATTTTTATCAAATAGTGGATTTGATTTTAATTATTTTCTCTCCGGAAAATATTTCATTATAAAATAAAAAAAAAGAGGGGAGATAATATGACTTCTCCAAAATAATTGAAATATCGGAGGAAAAATGTTAAAATCATTTTTGGGATTTTATTTGAATTTATTCGGGATTTTATTGCCCTAGAAAAATGTTGCATGTTTTAAAAATTGCATTTTAGGGGCCAAGAAAAGTTCATCTTGTTCTAAATATTTTATTTAGACGGAAAAAAATTGTTTTGGAATTTTTTTGGTTTTTATTTATTTTTTTAGGAATTTTTCTTCGGCGGAATGTTTAAAAAAAAACCTACCGACCGGGTCAAGGAAGGCCAACCCGCCCGCCGCCTTCCTCACAGTGCGCTGTGCATAGACGGACGCCGAGGGCGGGTCCGAGCGGACTCCACCCCGGAGCCCCTCGCCCAAGCAAGCCGCCCGCCCGCCCTATAAAGCCGCCGCCCCGCCACACCGCCACACCACCACCGCCGCCACCGCCCGCCGCCGAGTCCGAGCCCGAACCCGATCCGCCGCCGCCGCCGAGCCGCCGTCGTCGCCCAGCGTCGCCGCCGCAGCCCCAGCCCGCCGCCCGTCGCCAAGCCCGCCAGACGAGCCTCGCGGAGGTACCCGACTCCGCCGCCGGTTTTTTTTTTAAAATAAACCCTTCGGTTTTTTTGAAAACCCTAGATCGTTTTTTTCTAGATCGGTTTATTTTTTTCCGGTTTATTTGCTTAGCGAACGTTCGTTCGTCCGTTCGTTTTAACAAACGCGTTCACCGTTTAGTTTCTGCTAACGAACGTTCATTCGTTTAGCCGTTCATCGTTTTTCTTTTTATCGGATTTATTTCGCGATTATTCTGATCGCGATTTCTGACCCGATTTTCAAACCTGTTTATCTTTTCGCTCGTTTATCGGAATCAGGCGATTCAAGCGCCTGGAGTTTCATATCGAAACCCTCTTTCCGAATAGTCAACTCAAACAAGATTTTTCTTCTGTAAAATTTTACCTAGATCCAGAATAGCCAAAACGAAGTTGTTTCTTTTGTCGTTCGTGTTTCATCGCTTTGTTTGATTTGATTCCTTTTGCAAACCGGAGTTCTTAAGTTGAACTCTCCGGTCAGACTCTTTTATTTGGAGTTCTACTTGTGCATCTTTGATTGTTGCTTATGTATGTTATTGTTTGCTTGCGCTAGAATTCCCAGAGTGCGAAGCGTGTTACTACGAGTCTCTAGGATACCCGGATCGTCAGCAAGGCAAGTAACACATTGATCATACTCTTTTCATACCCAGTTTTATGCATTAGATTCAATCCTCAAACATTGCATGATTAGGATGCTTTTAACATGTGGGTATTGGGAAGTAGTTGATGAGGTAGAACCTATTGTCCTGTTTATTATCAAACCCTTGGGAGTTACTTCTACGTATTGCTTATATTGCCATGCTATGCTCGTAGACATGGATTGGTTTTGAGTGATATCCATGACAGATGTGAGATTGATAATTAATGGTTTACTTAAGGTGGCAACTTTAATACACATCTGGGTGGATTGAGGCACCTGGGGTTACCGATGATTATGCCTTTATTTTGGAAATCCGGGGTTACGTGTGATTCTCCCATGGACCGCCACCAGTGCTCAAAGGAATCGAGTCTATTCATGCTAGAAACTTCCGTGTGCAGCCGCAAGCTATTATGGGCTCTAGCATAGTTTGAGTAAGTTCGTGAAGCTCTTGAAGAGGTGGATCGGCAGGTAGTGGGTTTGTAGGTTTGGTATGGTCTGCCCAGAGTAGAGAGTTAATGCTTTTGAAAGACTGTGTCTCGGTCATCCGTCTCTCAAACACCATGTAGTGCGAGAATCAACGGAGGTGATCGAGTCTTGCGGGGAAAAGTGCGCAAACCTCTGCAGAGTGTACAATCTAATCATGGTTAGCCGTGTCCCCGGTTATGGACAATTCCGAGTATCTAGTACTTGAGTATTCGCATGTATCTCAACACTCTTAAATTAATTTTGTTTGGGTTGTTAATTACTTTTAATTGGGATCATTGAGTTGGGGTTTACCTTCTCAAATGATGTTTCAACTACCATGATAGTTAAATTAAAATTGATTCCTTTGTAGTAGGGAAAAATTGGCTTTTTGCAAAATTGTAACCATAGAGCTTTCCACCAGCCAAATATGCATGTAGTGGTAGCATTATTCATTATTGCTCTTTTGTGTTACATTGCGGCATATTCCATGTCTTGACCCGTTCTCGGGCTGCAACGTATTATGTTGCAGACTTTTCGAACGAGGAGTAAGGTTAAGAGGTCGTTGCCATGCAGCTCGCTTATGCCGTTGGTGTTGATGGACTCACTTTATCTTCCAAGCCTTCAGCTGTTATCGCATTAGATGGCCTTAAGCCATATTTTTGTATTAAGTTCTCTTTTGAGACATTTGATGTAATAAGTGTGTGATTGCTACTCTGTTATAAATCCTTGAATCTTGTGTGGTGTCAGCATTACTGATCCAGGGATGACACCTGAGCACAGAGACTTGACCATCTGAGGTCGGGTCACTACAAGATGGTATCAGAGCACAAGTTGAGTGTAGGACACGACCACTAAGATAAACCATAGGTCACACTTCTCTTCTCATTTCTGACTCCTCTTCTCTTTCCACTCTTTAGGATGAAGGAGATGAAGACCAAGTTTGCACAGCCGGATGAAGACACACCTTTTGGACGCCACTTGAAGGAAGTCACTAGGTACTTGAATATTGGAATACCAAGCTTCACTGGGATGAACAACGCCACTCTACCGGAAGAAGAGCACTGGATGATTCAAGTATGAGTTCCAGGAAGGACGTTCTCGCCAAATTCTAAACCCATAGAGTTTTCTTTCGAAGCACCCACTTGGAGCCTTGGCAAGAGTATGGCAGCTCATATTACCATGGGACGCATTGGAGAAATCTACAACAAGGAACTTGAGGATACCACCTATCAAATATGTGGGCACCGAGATGAACAATGGGAGATGATCAGCACCAGGAAGGATAGATCTGTCGCAGCCTTTATCCAGGAGCAAAACCAGCACATTCGACGTCAGGAGAACCAGATGTGCGCAGACATGATCGAGTTGAAGAAGGCGAAGACCAGGATCATTGAGCTGGAGGAAGAACTTAAGTTCACACGCGATGGATATGAGGAGGAAATCAAGACGCTATTGGAGAAGAATGACGAAATAGTGGAGAATATCGGAATCTTTATGGGAGGGCCAGTTTCGAAAGAAGACCTCATACGTCCGGACAACTACATCATCATCGACGACACCGACTCGGATTCAAATGATGATGATTACGAAGATGAAGCTGGAGCAGACATCATGGAGTCTTCCACCGATCAAAATTTCTAGATGACCACCATATGATAATAGTATTTCCCCCATGTAACTAGTAGTAGTGAGCACTTTTGCGATAGTCCTAGACCGTTTTGTATGCCCTTGCTTGTTTGATTAAATGAATGCTTGTGTTTGTCTCATATACATACGGTTAGTGTTTCTCCCCTAGATCTTTTTCTATTCTAAATCTCTTCCATCTAAAACCCTCTCAGATGCCTCCGAGGAGAGACCCCGAGTTTGTTTTCCCACCGGAGATCACCCAGTTGATCCAGCAGCAGAATGCCCCGATGCGATTGTTGAATTCGAGAACGTGGCAATGCCAATAACAACAACCCGCCGCCCGATGGATAACCTCGCCCGTTTCTTAAGGTTACAGCCGCCGGTGTTCTCCAGTAGCATCGAGCCAATAGTTGCAGATGATTGGCTACGTCATATTGGAAGGGAATTAACCACCGCTGGATGCACAGATGCTGAGAAGTTGCGCTTTGCCGCACACCAACTGGATGGACCTGCAGCAGCATGGTGGGAGAATTTCATAGCCACCTATCCTATCGATACTGTCACATGGGCTCAGTTTCAGCAGGCTTTTCGCACTGCCCATGTCTCGACTGGAGCTATGCAGATGAAGAAGCGTGAGTTTCGCAACCTACGCCAGGGGATTCGTACTATTGGCCAGTACGTGGATGAGTTTAGCAAGTTGTCGCGTTATGCCCCTGATGATGTGGCCACAGATGCCACGAAGCAAGAGAAGTTTATGGAAGGGCTGAATGATGAGATGAGTATGCAGTTGATGGTAGCAACCTTCAACAACTACCAGGAGTTGGTAGATAAGGCCCTGATGATTGAAGGGAAGCAGCAACGGATTGATAATCGTAAGAGGAAGTATGGGCAAGGAAAATACAATTCAGGAGCTCACCAGAAGCCTCGTTTGACCCCGAACTCAGGAGGACTTGTTCATAACCATGGAGGACATAACCATGCTGGAGGAGGATCGCATAACCATAATGGTGCGAAGAACAGGAATGGGAATGGAGCCAACAATAACCAGAACCGCTCTAACCCATCTACACCCGCAAAGAGAGACTTAAGCCAAGTTGTTTGCTACAAGTGCGGGAAGACAGGGCACTATGCCAATGACTGCTCTGAAGGAAAGAATGGGAATGGAAACGGAAGCGCAGGGAAGAAGCCCAATCCATTCAACAAAGGACAAGTGAACCACGTTAACGTGGAGGAGGTTGAAGAGCAGCCGGACGCGGTAATAGGTAAGTTTTTGGTTCAGTCATTTACCGCTATTGTTCTTTTCGATACTGGTGCATCGCATTCATACATATCAAAGGGATTTGTGGAAAAGTTTAAGTTGCCAGCCCAAACCCTTAGGACACCCCTCTTAGTGAGCTCGCTAGGATCAGAGTACATGGCTAGCAGATGGTGCACCCAGATACCCCTAATCATTGGCACACATGTATTTCCGTCTGACCTAATTATCTTGGAGTCGCAAGGATTGGATGTGATATTAGGTATGGACTGGATGTCAAAATATGAAGGAAGTATTGACTGTGCTATTAAATCAATTTATCTCACTACCCCGGAGGGAAAAAGGATTAAGTATGTATCTAGGCATGTGCCTAGGAGGAGCCAAGTAAACGCCCTCACAGAAGTTGTACAGGAGGAAGTACCTGTAGTAAAGGATTTTCCGAATGTTTTCCCTGAAGAGTTACCTGGTATGCCACCGGACAGAGACATTGAGTTTTTGATAGAGCTATTGCCAGGAACATGATCGATATCTAAGAGACCCTATCGGATGCCAGCAAATGATGTGGAGGAAATTAAGAAACAGATTAAGGAGTTGTTGGAGAAAGGTTACATTCGTAGAAGTTCATCACCTTGGGGAGCCCCAGTACTTTTGGTGGAGAAGAAGGATAAATCCCTAAGGATGGTTGTTGACTACCGAGCTCTGAATGAAGTAACGATAAAGAACAAGTATCCCTTACCAATGATCAACGATCTGTTTGATCAGTTACAAGGAGCTAAGGTGTTTTCGAATATTGATCTGCGATCGGGATACCATCAGTTGAAGATCCGAGAGCAGGATATACCCAAGACAGCGTTTAACACTCGGTATGGATTATACGAGTATACGGTCATGTCATTTGTGAAGGAAATATGCCCTAGAGGCAATAATAAAGTTATTATTTATTTCCTTATTTCATGATAAATGTTTATTATTCATGCTAGAATTGTATTAACCGGAAACATAATACATGTGTGAATACATAGACAAAACATAGTGTCACTAGTATGCCTCTACTTGACTAGCTTGTTGATCAAAGATGGTTATGTTTCCTAACCATAGACATGTGTTGTCATTTAATTAATGGGATCACATCATTAGGAGAATGATGTGATTGACATGACCCATTCCGTTAGCCTAGCACTTGATCGTTTAGTATGTTGCTATTGCTTTCTTCATGACTTATACATGTTCCTGTAACTATGAGATTATGCAACTCACGTTTACCGGAGGAACACTTTGGGTGCTACCAAACGTCACAACATAACTGGGTGATTATAAAGGAGTACTACAGGTGTCTCCAAAGGTACATGTTGGGTTGGCGTATTTCGAGATTAGGTTTTGTCACTCCGATTGTCGGAGAGGTATCTCTGGGCCCTCTCGATAATGCACATCACTTAAGCCTTGCAAGCATTGTAACTAATGAGTTAGTTGCGGCATGATGTATTATGGAACGAGTAAAGAGACTTGCCGATAATGATATTGAACTAGGTATTGAGATACCGACGATCGAATCTCGGGCAAGTAACATACCGATGATAAAGGGAACAACGTATGTTGTTATGCGGTTTGACCGATAAAGATCTTCGTAGAATATGTGGGAGCCAATATGGGCATCCAGGTCCCGCTATTGGTTATTGACCGGAAACATGTTTCGGTCATGTCTACATAGTTCGCGAACCCGTAGGGTCCGCACGCTTAAGGTTTCGATGACAGTTTTATTATGAGTTTATGAGTTTTGATGTACCGAAGGAGTTCGGAGTCCCGGATGAGATCGGGGACATGACGAGGAGTCTCGAAATGGTCGAGACGTAAAGATCGATATATTGGACGACTATATTCGGAGTTCGGAAGGTTCAGTGATTCGGTATTTTCGGGGTTCCGGGAGTTACGGGAATACGAGGAAGAAGCATTGGGCCTCATGGGCCAAGTGGTGGAAGAGAGGAGGAAGGGCGCGCGGCCCCCCTAGCCCAAACCGAATTGGACTAGGGGGCCGGCCCCACTTTCCTTCTTCTCCTCCCTCTCCTTCCTTCTCCTTCTCCTCCCTTCCCTTCTCCTAGTAGGACTTGGAAGAGGGGAATCCTACTTGAGTAGGATTGCCCCCTTGGCGCACCTCCTCCCTTGGCGGCCCCTCCCCTTGCTCCTTTATATACAGGGGCAGGGGGGCACCCCATGACACACAAGTTGATCTACGGATCGTTCCTTAGCCGTGTGCGGTGCCCCCCTCCACCATATTTCACCTCGGTCATATCATCGCGGAGTTTAGGCGAAGCCTGCGCGATAGAACATCATCATCGTCACCATGCCGTCGTCTTGTGGAACTCATCTCGGAGCTCGGCTGGATCGGAGGCCGGAGATCGTCATCGAGCTGAGCGTGTGCTGAACTCGGAGGCTCCGTGACGTTCGGTGCTTGGATCGGTCGAATCATGAAGGCGTCGACTACATCAACGCGTTGTGCTAACGCTTCGCTTACGGTCTCGAGGGTGCGTGGGCGAACACTCTCCCTCTCGTTGCTATGCCATCACCATGATCTTGCGTGTGCGTAGGAAATTTTTGAAATTACTACGTTCCCCAACAGTGGCATCCGAGCCTAGGTTTTATGCGTTGATGTTATATGCACGAGTAGAACACAAGTGAGTTGTGGGCGATACAAGTCATACTGCTTACCGGCATGTCATACTTTGGTTCAGCGGTATTGTTGGATGAAGTGGCCCGGACCGACATTACGCGTACGCTTACGCGAGACTGGTTTTACCGCCGTGTTTTGCACACAGGTGACTAGTGGGTGTCTGTTTGTCCAACTTTAGTTGAACCAAGTGTGGCTACGCCCGGTCCTTGCAAAGGTTAAAACATCACTAACTTGACAAACTATCGTTGTGGTTTTTGATGCGTAGGTAAGAACGGTTCTTGCTAAGCCCGTAGCAGCCACGTAAAATTTGCAACAACAAAGTAGAGGACGTCTAACTTGTTTTTGCAGGGCATGTTGTGATGTGATATGGTCAAGACGTGATGAGATATAAATTGTTGTATGAGATGATCATGTTTTGTTAAAATTATCGGCAACTGGCAAAAGCCCTATGGTTGTCTCTTTGTTGCATAAGATGCAAGCACCAAATAATTGCTTTACTTTATCGCTATGCGATAGCAATAGTTGCAAGAGCAATAGTTGGCGAGACGACCACGTGACGACACATTGATATAGATCAAGATGATGAAGATCATGGTGTCGTGCCGGTGACGATAGAGATCATGATAGTACTTTGGAGATGGAGATCAAAGGCGCAAGATGATCATGGCCATATCATGTCACATATTTTGATTGCATATGATGTTTAACTTTTATACATCTTATTTTGCTCAGTTTGACGGTAGCATTTTAAGATGATCTCTCACTAAAAATTATCAAGAAGTGTTCTCCACGAGTATGCACCGTTGCCAAAGTTAAATCGTGCCCGGACACCACGTGATGATCGGGTGTGATAAGCTCTCGTCCATCTACAGCGGGTGCAAGCCAGTTTTGCACACGAGAATACTCGAGTTAAACTTGACGAGCCTAGCATATGCGAGATATGGCCTCGGAACACGGAGACCGAAAGGTCGAGCATGAATCATATAGTAGATATGATCAACATAGTGATGTTCACCATTGAAAACTACTCCATCTCACGTGATGATCGGTTATGGTTTAGTTGATTTGGATCACGTGATCACTTAGATGACTAGAGAGATGTCATCTAAGTGGGAGTTCTTAAGTAATATGATTAATTGAACTTAAATTTATCATGAACTTAGTCTGGTAGTATTTTGCAAATTATGTTGTAGACCAATAGCTCGCGTTGTTGCTTTCATATGTTTATTTTGATATGTTCCTAGAGAAAATTGTGTTGAAAAATGTTAGTAGCAATGATGCGGATTCGATCCGTGATCTGAGTTTTATCCTCATTGATGCACAGAAAAATTATGTCCTTAATGCACCGCTAGGTGACAGACCTATTGCAGGAGTAGATGTAGACGTTATGAACGTTTGGCTAGCTCAATATGATGACTACTTGATAGTTTTGTGCACCATGCTTTATGGCTTAGAATCGGGACTTCAAAGATGTTTTGAACATCATGGACCATATGAGATGTTCCAGGAATTGAAGTTAATATTTCAAGCAAATACCCGAGTTGAGAGATATGAAGTCTCCAACAAGTTCTATGGCTAAAAGATGGAGGAGAATCGCTCAACTAGTGAGCATGTGCTCAGATTGTCTGGATACTTCAATCGCTTGAATCAAGTGGGAGTTAATCTTCCAGATAAGATAGTGATTGACAGAATTCTCTAGTCACCATCACTAAGTTACTAGAACTTCGTGATGAACTATAGTATGCAAGGGATGACAAAAACGATTCCCGAGCTCTTCGTGATGTTGAAATCGACGAAGGTAGAAATCAAGAAAGAGCATCATGTGTTGATGATTGACAAGACCGCTAGTTTCAAGAGAAGGGCAAAGGGAAAGAAAGGGAACTTCAATTGGAAAGACAAGCAAGTTGTCACTCCTGCGAAGAAGCCCAGAGCTGGACCATAGCCTGAAACTGAGTGCTTACACTGCAAAGGAAATAGTCACTGGAAGCGGAAATGCCCTGAATATTTGGTAGATAAGAAGGATGGCAAAGTGAACAAGGGTATATTTGATATCTGAGTTATTAATGTGTGCCTTGCTAGTGTTTATAGTAGCCCCAGTATCGATACTTGTTAGGTTGCTAAGATTAGTAACTCGAAATAGGAGTTCTGAGAATAAGCAGAGACTAGTTGAAGGGAAGTGACGATGAGTGTTGAAAGTAGTTCCAAGATTGATATGATCATTATCGCACACTCCCTATACTTTCGGGATTAGTGTTAAACCTAAATAAATGTTATTTGGCGTTTGCGTTGAGCATGAATATGATTTGATCATGTTTATTGCAATACGGTTAATCATTTAAAATCAGAGAATAATTGTTGTGTTGTTTACATGAATAAAACCTTCAATGGTCATACACCCAATGAAAATAGTTTGTTGGATCTCGATCGTGATGATACACATATTCATAATATTGATGCCAAAAGATGCAAAGTTAATAATGATAGTGCAACTTATTTGTGGCTTGCCGTTTGGGTCATATCGATGTAAAGCGCATGAAGAAACTCCATAAAGATGGATTTTTGGAATCACTTGGTTATGAATCATTTGATGCTTGCGAACCGTGCCTTTTGGGCAAGATGACTAAAACTCCGTTCTCCGGAACAATGGAACGAGCTACTAGCTTGTTGGAAATAATACATACCGATGTATGCGATCCAATGAGTATTGATGCTCATGGCAAGTATCGTTATTTTCTGACCTTCACAATATGATTTGAGCAAATATGGGTATATCTACTTGATGAAACATAAGTCTGAAATAGTTGAAAGGTTCAAAGAATTTCAGAGTGAAGTGGAAAAATCATCGTAACAAGAAAATAAAGTTTCTGCGATCTGATCACGGAGCGAATATTTGAGTTCTGAGTTTGGTCTTCAATTAAAACAATGTGAAATAGTTTCACAGCTCCGCCACACAGAACACCACAGCGTTATGGTGTGTCCGAATGTCGTAACCGCACTTTATTGGATATGGTGCGATCTATGATGTCTCTTACTGATTTACCACCATCATTTTGGGGTTATGCATTAGAGACTGCTGTATTCACGTTAAAAGGGCACCATCTAAATCCGTTGATACGACACCATATGAACTGTGGTTTAGCAGTAAACCTAAGCTGTCGTTTCTTAAATTTTGGGGCTGCGATGCTTATGTGAAAAAGTTTCATCCTGATAAGCTCAGACCCAAATCGGAGAAGTGCGTCTTCATAGAATACCCAAAGGAAATTGTTGGGTACACCTTCTATCACAGATCCGAAGGCAAGTTATTCGTTGCTAAAAATGGATCCTTTCTAGAGAAGGAGTTTCTCTCGAAAGAAGTGAGTGGGAGGAAAGTAGAACTTGATGAGGTGGCTGTACCTTCTCCATAATTGGAAAATAGTTCATCACTGAAATCAGTTCGATGATTCCTACACCAATTAGTGAGGAAGCTAATGATGATGATCATGAAACTTCAAATCAAGTTACTCTGAGAACCTCGTAGGTCTGCAGAGTGCGGTCCGCACTGAGTGGTGCGGTAATCCTGTTACGAAAGTCATGTTACTAGACCATGATAAACCTACGAACTATGAGGAAGCGATGATGAGCCCAGATTCATGAAATGGTGGAGGCCATGAAATCGAGATAGGATCCATGCATGAGAACAAAGTGTGGACTTTGGTGGACTTGCCCGATGATCGGCAAGCCATAGAAAATAAATGGATCTTCAAGAGGAAGACGGACGTTGATAGTAGTGTTACTATCCACAAAGCTCAACTTGTCGCAAAAAGGTTTTTCAACAAGTTCAAGATGTTGAATACAATGAGATTTTCTCACTCGTATCGATGCTTAAGTCTGTCCAAATCATGTTAGCAATTGCCACATTTTATGAAATTTGGCAAATGGATGTTAAAACTGCATTCTTGAATGGATTTCTGGAAGAAGAGTTGTATATGATGCAACCAGAAGGTTTTGTTGATCCAAAAGGTGCTAACAAAGTGTGCAAGCTCCAGCGATCCATTTATGGACTGGTGCAAGCATCTCGGAGTTGGAATAAACGCTTTGATAGTGTGATCAAAGCATACGGTTTTATACAGACTTTTGGAGAAGCCTGTATTTACAAGAAAGTGAGTGGGAGCAATACAACATTTCTGATAAATATATGTGAATGACATATTGTTGATCGGAAATAATGTAGAATTATTCTGCAAAGCATGAAAGGATACTTGAATAAGAGTTTTTCAAAGAAAGACCTCGGTGAAGCTGCTTACACATTGAGCATCAAGATCTATATAGATAGATCAAGACGCTTGATAAGTTTTTTTTTCAATGAATACATACCTTGATAAATTTTTGAAATAGTTCAAAATGGAACAGTCAAAGAAGGAATTCTTGCCTGTGTTGCAAGGTGTGAAAGTGAGTAAGACTCAAGACCCGACCATGGCAGAAAATAGAAAGAGAATGAAAAGTCATTCCCTATGCCTCAGTCATAGGTTCTATAAAGTATGCTATGCTGTGAACCAGACATATGTATACTTTGCTCTGAGTTTGGCTAAGGAATACAATTTTGATCTAATAGTAGATCACTGGACAGCGGTCAAGAATATCCTTAGTAAGGACTAAGGAGATGTTTCTCAATTATGGAGGTGATAAAAGAGTTCGTTGTAAAAGTTACATCGGTGCAAACTTTTACACTGATCTAGATGACTCTAAGTCTCAATCTAGATACATATTGAAAGTGGGAGCAATTAGCTAGAGTAGCTCCGCACAGAGCATTATTGACATAGAATATTTGCAAAGTACATACGGCTCTGAATGTGACAGACCCGTTGACTAAGCTTCTCTCATGAGCAAAACATGATCACACCTTAGTACTCTTTGGGTGTTAATCGCATAGGAATGTGAACTAGATTATTGACTCTAGTAAACCATTTGGGTGTTGGTCACATAACAATGTGAACAATGTGTGTTAATCATATACAGATATGAATATTGATGTTAAATCACATGGCGATGTGAACTAGATTATTGACTCTAGTGCAAGTGGGAGACTGAAGGAAATATGCCCTAGAGGCAATAATAAAGTTATTATTTATTTCCTTATTTCATGATAAATGTTTATTATTCATGCTAGAATTGTATTAACCGGAAACATAATACATGTGTGAATACATAGACAAAACATAGTGTCACTAGTATGCCTCTACTTGACTAGCTTGTTGATCAAAGATGGTTATGTTTCCTAACCATAGACATGTGTTGTCATTTGATTAATGGGATCACATCATTAGGAGAATGATGTGATTGACATGACCCATTCCGTTAGCCTAGCACTTGATCGTTTAGTATGTTGCTATTGCTTTCTTCATGACTTATACATGTTCCTGTAACTATGAGATTATGCAACTCCCGTTTACCGGAGGAACACTTTGGGTGCTACCAAACGTCACAACATAACTGGGTGATTATAAAGGAGTACTACAGGTGTCTCCAAAGGTACATGTTGGGTTGGCGTATTTCGAGATTAGGTTTTGTCACTCCGATTGTCGGAGAGGTATCTCTGGGCCCTCTCGGTAATGCACATCACTTAAGCCTTGCAAGCATTGTAACTAATGAGTTAGTTGCGGGATGATGTATTATGGAACGAGTAAAGAGACTTGCCGATAATGAGATTGAACTAGGTATTGAGATACCGACGATCGAATCTCGGGCAAGTAACATACCGATGACAAAGGGAATAACGTATGTTGTTATGCGGTTTGACCGATAAAGATCTTCGTAGAATATGTGGGAGCCAATATGGGCATCCAGGTCCCGCTATTGGTTATTGACCGGAAACATGTTTCGGTCATGTCTACATAGTTCTCGAACCCGTAGGGTCCGCACGCAAGGTTTCGATGGCGGTTTTATTATGAGTTTATGAGTTTTGATGTACCGAAGGAGTTCGGAGTCCGGATGAGATCGGGGACATGACGAGGAGTCTCGGAATGGTCGAGGCGTAAAGATCGATATATTGGACGACTATATTCGGAGTTCGGAAAGGTTCAGTGATTGGGTATTTTCGGGGTACCGGGAGTTACGGGAATACAAGGAAGAAGCATTGGGCCTCATGGGCCAAGTGGTGGAAGAGAGGAGGAAGGGCGCGCGGCCCCCCTAGCCCAAACTGAATTGGACTAGGGGGTCGGCCCCCCTTTTCTTCTTCTCCTCCCTCTCCTTCCTTCTCCTTCTCCTCCCCTTCCTTCCCTTCTCCTAGTAGGACTTGGAAAGAGGGGGGAATCCTACTTGGAGTAGGATTGCCCCCCTTGGGCGCGCCTCCTCCCCTTGGCCAGCCCCCTCCCCCTTGCTCCTTTATATACGGGGGCACGGGGGCACCCCATGACACACAAGTTGATCCACGGATCGTTCCTTAGCCGTGTGCGGTGCCCCCCTCCACCATATTCCACCTCGGTCATATCGTCGCGGAGTTTAGGCGAAGCCCTGCACCGGTAGAACATCATCATCGTCACCACGCCATCGTGCTAACGGAACTCATCTCCGGAGCTAGGCTGGATCGGAGGCCGGAGATCGTCATCGAGCTGAATGTGTGCTGAACTCGGAGGCTCCGTACGTTCGGTGCTTGGATTGGTCGAATCGTGAAGACGTACGACTACATCAACCGCGTTGTGCTAGCGCTAACGCTCGCACGGTCTCACGAGTGCGTGGACGAACACTCTCCCCTCTTGTTGCTATGCCATCACCATGATCTTGCGTGTGCATAGGAAATTTTTTGAAATTACTACGTTCCCCAACAATTTGGATTGACTAACGCCCCTGCCTATTTCATGAGTATGATGAACAAGGTGTTCATGGAGTATTTGGACAAGTTTGTTGTGGTATTCATTGATGACATTATGATATACTCGAAGAACAAAGAGGAGCACGTGGAACACTTGCGTTTGGTTCTCGAGAAACTCAGGGAACACCAGTTATACGCCAAATTCAGCAAGTGCGAGTTTTGGTTGAAGGAACTTGGATTTCTTGGGCATGTTATATCAGGAGAGGGTATAGCAGCGGATCCCAGTAAGGTTCAGTCGGTCACTGAATTGTTGGCACCCACTTCAGTTGGCGAGATCCACAGTTTTCTTGGACTAGCGGGATATTATCGGAGGTTCATTGAGAATTTTTCCAAGATTGCTAAACCAATGACAGAATTGCTAAAGAAGGATACTAAGTTCAAATGGACGAAGGAGTGCGAGACAAGTTTTCAAGAGCTGAATGAGCGATTGACTACAACCCCAGTGCTGACCTTGCCAGATATACATAAGGAGTTTCAAGTGTATTGTGACGCCTCTCGCTTTGGACTTGGATGTGTGCTTATGCAGGAAGGAAAGGTTGTTTCGTATGCCTCACGATAACTGAAGCCACACGAGTTGAACTTTGCCACGCATGATTTGGAGTTAGCAGCCGTGGTGCATGCACTAAAGACCTGGAGACATTATCTTATCGGAAACCGTTGTGATGTGTACACGGATCATAAGAGCTTGAAGTACATTTTCACACAAAAGGAGTTGAACCTCAGGCAGAGGAGATGGTTGGAACTTATAAAGGATTGCGACATGAAGCTACACTACCAACCAGGAAAAGCCAATGTCGTAGCAGACGCATTGAGCCGGAAGAGTTATGCTAATGTTCTTGTGAGCAATGGAATGCCAAAAGAGTTAGCTGCAGAGATCATGGAACTACGATTGGAGATTGTTCCAAGAGGTTTTCTTGAAATAATGGAAGTTCAGTCAACACTGTTGGACAAGATTCGAGAAGCTCAGAAGGAAGACAAAGAGATTGCTGAGATAAGAGAGAGGATGGGCGGTACTACCGCAAGGCCACGCGGTACTACCGTGGAGGACCACGGTACTTTCGCGGCAGCAGCAGAGGCCGGGACTAGCTTTGGTGGAGCGATACTACGCTCATGGCAGTACTACCTTCATGGCGGTACTACCGCAAGGCAGGTAAGCCACAGCCTACGAAGAGCGCGGATGAAATAAAATACATCCGTGCCTACTTCCGCTGAAAAAGAAATAGTGCAAAAACCCGACGCGGTACTACCGCGCACGAGGTGTGGTACTACCGTTGAGGTGCGGATGTAAAAAATTACATCCGCTCCTACTACCGCGGCACAACGGTACTAGGTATGAGGGCCACGGTACTACGGCTCTAGGGGAGCAGTACTACCGTGGCCTCACGTGGTACTACCGCGGATGACGTGCGGTACTACCGTGTGGGCGCGGATGTAAAAAATTACAACCGCTCCTACTACCGTACCGGAGCAGCACTAGGCCTGGGAGTTATGGTACTAAGGCTCCAGAGGAGCGGTACTACCGTGACCCCCAGCGGTACTACTGCAGGTGCTTGCGGTACTACCGCTCCATAGAGCAGTACTACCGCAAGTACAGCAATAGCCGTTGGATTATGCACAACTAGGATAACGGAAAGATGCTCCAAAGTGCAAGGAAAGGTAGGACCTGTGTACGTGTTGATTCCACCCAAACCTTTCCGACGCGGACCCCCTCTTAATAGTACGGCTCTCCTACGACTCAAATCCACCAAAGAGAAACGTAGAACAACACCGTCTTCAATAGTCTCCAAGGGGCACCGAATCGTCCCATGCCTAGTGATGAAGCATCTGAGAAACTCAAGGCACATGATTAGTCCGCAAAAGCATTGTCATCAATCACCAAAACACCTAAGGGATAAATATGCCCTTACAATCTCCCCCTTTTTGGTGGATTGATGACAATCTGAATTACACATAGATAAGATAATTTTGAGCAAGGGCAAACCCCACCTCTCTAAAATATAGACGGGCTCCCCTAGATGTGTGCAATCTAGATGGATGCTTTGGACTGCATAGCACAGAAACTAGGATCAACACTCCCCCTATATTTTACACACAAAGGCATGATAAAAAACATCTAAGAAGAGCATACCACAAAGGTAGCACAATATATCACAAGCTCGCTAAGATAGATAGAGTGCATAGGTCCTATGCCATGAAGTAAAGCAACCGAGGTTCAAACGAGGAAGCAGAAAATAGTTCAAACGAGAAAGCAGCAAACACACCGACACACGAAAGACGACACACACGAGTCGCAAATCCCTACACTCTCTCCCTCTTTGGCATCGAGACGCCAAAAAGGCAGAGAGGACACCTACACACAAGAGGTGGCTCAAGCAGGGAACTCGTCCCAACCCTCTCCGTCGGACTCCTCGGCAGCAGGGATGGTCTCCTCGACGTCCTCCTCAGAATCAGTCCACCTGAAGCCTTGCTTCTCCATCCACTCGGCCTCTGGAGTGATGCACTCCTCAGACCCGCCAGACACATCCTCACCATAGAGCTGCAAGATCTTCCTGTCCCTGCGACGACTCTCCTTGGACGCCACGTGAGACCTGTACTGCCCCTTGGCTTGCATGCAGAAAAGAGTCTTCATCTTGTCCTTCAGCTTCTTGGCCCATGATGGCATAGAGGAACTCTGGGAAGGCCTAGCAGCACGGCCCTCAACAACATCCTCGGTGTAAGTGCATCTAGTGCCCCTTAGTGATTTTGGTGTATTGAAGACTTATAGGTTGAGTGACTGATGCGTTTGTGAGTGTACACAGGTCTATAAGTCTATGAGGAGTTTGATATTCTGAGAGAAAGTCGACCCTAAAATGAAGTTCTTGATTGAAGACTTTGATATTCGAAGACTTTCGAAGACTTTGAAAGTGAAGAAATTGGTGTGACCTTGAAGACTTGGTATTCATTCGAGGAATATGGGCGTGAAGACTTTTGTTTTCGTAGTTCCATTTTCTCTTTCTTGAGTCATAGGAAACACCATCTTTGTTAAAGGGGTCGAGGAAATACTAAGGAAAAATTTCAATGTGATGCTCAACTCAAAATCCTACACCTACCAATCCCTTGAGTGAAGCCATTGGAAATCTCATACAGATTCAGTCAAGTTCTTGATGACAAAGACGCAGTTCTTACAGTCCTTGATGACTTTCTCTCGATCGAGGAGTTGAAGTCGCCAAAGTCTTGAATTGCCTACCTGATGAGAACATGATAGCCCCGAGGAATTTGAGAGTCAAATTTCCAACCGTTCTTGTCTTCTTACCGGCGGTCCAAAATATCTTATCCACCTAACGGTCATATCATTGAAGGGCATTTATGTCTTATCATGTCGGGCTGCTCCCTAGGCTATAAATAGCCGCCCCTACAACCACTAGCTGGTTGGCTGCTCGAGAGAACTTGACACTTGTCATCCGAGAGCAACCCATCCTCCGAGGACTTTGGCGAAAATCATCAAGTGAGGAAAATCCCAAACCAAACCCCCACAAACCCAAAGTGATTGAGCATCATGAAGAAATTGATCTGCGTGGATCCGGCGCTTATTACCTTTGAAGACTGTGCTTCTTCCAGACGGTTAGGCGTCAAGGTCTAGAACATCCAAGAGTAATTGTGGATCGCCGAGTGACCAAGTCTGTGAAGGTTTGGAAGTCACTGAAGACTTACCACAGTGATTGGGCGAGGCCTGCGTGGTCTTAGTTTAAGGAGAATACGGTGAGGGCTGGGTGTCTGAGTTGCGGCTCGAGGCGGGTGTCGGGACTGCTTGTCCTCGAGTTTAAATACTCGGCCGCTCAACAGACGTACAAGCCGAGACAACAGTTGGAACTGGTTTACCAAATCATCGTCTTCACCAACTAAGCGGTTCTATTTCCTCAACTCTTTCATTTCCTCATTCTTGTGTTGTATGTTGTTCATATCGTGCTTGAAGACTTTGGTGAAGACTTTCACAAATTCCTCAGTTCAATTTCTTGATCTGTTTGTCTTCATCTTGTTATCCTGTGTTTACGCTTTACGTACTCTGTGCGGTCTTCATTTCATCATGATGACTATGTTTGTATCTGTTATGTTTACCTCTGAGTACTTATTTATTTGCAAGTAGTTCTTAGCTAAGGAATTTCCTCACCAGCAAATTCCTCGGTGAAGAATTCATAAAATCGCCTATTCACCCCCTCTAGTCGATATAACGCACTTTCAATTGGTATCACAGCAAGGTACTCCTTGTTACGTGTGATTTTGGTTTAACCTTTGGAGTTTTAGTTATGTCGACCGCGGTATGATCAAGGTCTCATTTGGGTGTCCTACCTTTGATGGAGCGGACTACCCCTCTTTGGAAGAATAAGATGCGAATGCATCTTGAGGCAATTGATAACGATCTACGGTATGTTGTGGAAAATGGTGTCCCCTCTGTCACTCGCTCACTGAACGCTACCGATGTGAAGAGATTCAAACAACTCGATTATCAAGCGAAGAATATCATATGTGGTCATCTGAGCAAAGGACTGTATGGAAGAGTGAGTGCTTTGGAAACTGCTAAGCTTATCTGGGATAGGTTGTCCAAAGTAAATGAAGGAGTTTCAACTTAGCGTGACTCTCGAGTCGATGTTCTTCGGAATCTCTTCAACCGCTTCAAAAGACTCGACAATGAGAATGTCCAACAAACCTTTGATCGCCTCACTGACATCTCAAATGAGCTTCAAGCCCTCGGTGCCACTGACATCACTGATCATGAAGTTGTAAAGAAACTGTTGAGATCGCTTGATTCCTCATTTGATACTCTAGGACTGATGATACAAGAACGTGCTGACAACAAGTCGCTTGATCCTGCTGATATCCTCGAAAGGCTAAACACTCACGAGTTCGACTTCTGAAAAGAGATCTCTATGGTTCAAACTATGGCAAACCACGTGCCCTGAAGGCCAAGGCTGTGTCTGACTCTGAATATGAAGATTCTGGTAGTAGCCTTGGTGATCCTGAAGAGCTGAGCCAGGATCTAGCACTCCAGAAGTTCACAAGACGTGGTCGCCTTGGAAAATCCTCAAAGGCAATGATTCCTCATCCAGTGACTATAAGAGAAGGCTTTGCCACAAATGCAAGAAGCCTGGTCACTATATTCAAGATTGTCCTCAATGGGAAAAGGAAATGAAGAAGAAGAAATACAAGGATTATAGTTCTGATGATGCGAAGAAGAAGAAGAAATCGTCAAAATCTTCGTCATCAAAATCCTCGAAGTCTTCATCTCACAAGAAGAGAAGCTCCAAGAAGGCTCAGGCATTCATTGGCAAGGAGATGGACTCTGAAGCTGAATCTGAGGGAAATGATGAAGAGGAGGCGTCTGAAGAATCTGAGTCAGGTGTGGCGAGTCTAGCCATTGCTACTGCCTTCGTCAGCAAGTCCATCTTCAACACTGAAGAAATTGACTCCACCGACAAGCCTGATGAAGATAATGATGGCTACGCTCCCACCTATTGCTTCATGGTGAAAGGTGCTAAGGTACTCAAATACAACTCCTCTGAATCTAGTGAAAATGAATCTGATGAGGATCTCAAGCCCAGCTACTCTAAACTTGCTAAGATTGCTGTGAAACAACAACGGGCTCTTGAAAAGGTTCAAAACATGCTAGATAAAAGTGACAATATGTTGGGTGAAGAAATGGATCATACTAAAGCCTTGACTGAAAATCTTCAGAGACTTCAGTCCAGGTTTGATAACCTTCATGGTCATCATAACGCTCTCTTGACTGATCATGAGAAACTTTCTTATGAATTTCTTCAAGAAAAGCAAGATCACGAGAAGCTTTCTCTTGAATCTCTTCAAAGAAAGGAAGATCTTGAGAAGCTAAAAGTGTGTTATGAAGATCTTCAGAAGGAGAGCGATTCATTACTAGCTCAACAAATCAGCGCTTCTTAGGAAGAATTTGTTCCCCCATGCCTAAAGTGCATTGAACGTGAATCTTCTAATTCTTCACCTGAATGTTCAAATGCTTCAACTGTTACAAATTCTTCATCTGCCTCTGTTATCATTAATTCCTCATCTGAGGACATTGCTAGTATCACTGACAATGCAGGGCTGAAGGAATTGTACATGATAGGCATGTACAAGAGCCTCAAGGGGCATCAGACTCTTTGTGATGTGCTTAAAAGGCAAATCCTCAACAGAAACCCTAGGAAAGAGGGTATTGCCTTTGAGAGGAAACTCAATGCTGATGGAACATATTGGAAGCCTGAGCAGTACCCCAAAACCTCATGGGTTGCTGCAAAGGGACCTCCAGTTGATCCATCTAACTAATCTGGCTTTACATGTGAATCTCCTCATTCTTCTGATGACTCATTTGACTCCAACTATAAACTGTTCAAAAATCAGAATGGTGAAGTATTTGCTAGATATGTTGGCACTAACTGCAGGAATGGTTCCCCTATGAAGAAAATCTGGGTTCCCAAAAGTTGTGTTGAAAGTCTTCAGGTGAATGTCCTCATGACGCCACCTGTGAAGAACAGGAACCCCAGATCAAATTCTTCATATGGACCAAATTCTTCATATGGATCCAAGTCCTCATATGGACCAAATTCTTCACATGGATCAAATTCCTCAACTGGATCAAAGTCCTCATATGATTATCATCGTGCTAACAACTCTGTCTCATGAGGTAGAGCTAAGGGTTATGAATATGTGCATTATTCTTCAAACCATTATGTTCATAAGTCCTCAAGGAGTTACTCGCTTATTCATATGCTTACCCTAACCCCTCTTATGTGAAGCGAAATGGTTTGGCATCTTTGCCACCTTTCTCATATGGTGCTCGAGAATGATGAACTCTTTGCCACCCCTCGGATGTGGGTGGTGAAGAAAAGAACCAATCTCTTCTGCGAGGTCAGGTCTCGGGCGTGCTCTAACATCTGAAGAATTTCTTTGGGGACTGACAAAATTGCACGAAAGGGCCTTGAGCGAATCATGATGAAATGAACCTTCATTTCACACGTCCTATCTTGCTATATCATTTCTTTGCTTGATGAAATTCATCTAATGAACTTGATATCATATTCTTCAGCGATGAAGCATATGAGATTGTAAGTTATACTAATTCATCTGCGGGATGATCAACCCAAAACCTTGAATGGGTCCTCGATAGTGGATGTACAAATCACATATTGGTGACAAGAATCTATTGATGGATGCTCCCTTATCACCGTCACCTCTGAAGCATATCATCTTTCTTGACAAAGGCAAAAGTCAGGTATTGGGTCTTGGTAAGGTTGCTATCTCTAAGGATAAGCACACGGACAAAGTCATGCTTGTTGAGTCCTTAGGATACAATCTCATGTCAGTCTCAATGCTTTGTGATCTTGATATGGTTGTTGTCTTTGACAAATATCGCTGTATTGTGATTATGGAAGCTGACAATTCCAAAGTCTTCGAAGGCTTTAGGAGAGGAGATCTGTATATTGTTGATTTCTCTATAGGACCACAACCAGCCGTGTGTCTACTTGCTAAAGCTTCAGAAGGCTGGCTATGGCATCGACGACTTGGTCACACAGGCATGAGGAATTTGAACACGCTTGCGAAGAAGAAGCATGTCATTGGCATTGAGAATGTCAAATTCCTCAAGGATCACTTATGCGGAGCCTGTGAAGCTGGAAAAATGACCAAGGCCAAGCATCCAGCGAAGACTATCATGACCACTACCCGTTCATTTGAATTGCTTCACATGGACCTCTTCGGACCTAATCATTATTCAGCAGTCACTAATGATGCATCTCTATATGGTTTTGTCATTGTTGATGATTATTCTTGATATACATGGGTACACATTGTTACTTACAAACATGAAGTGCAGGAAGTCTTCAAATGATTTTCCTCGAGGGCTTCAACCAACTTTGGTGTGAAGATCAAGCATATCAGAAGTGACAATGGGCCGAGTTCAAGAATTTCGGTCTTGATGCATATCTTGATGAACTTGGTATTACTCATGAGTTATCTGCTCCCTATACTCCTCGTGAGAATGGCATCGTGGGCGCAAAACAGAACTCTTGTTGAGATGGCTTGCACTATGCTTGATGAATACAAAATGCCTCGGCGTTTTGGATTGATGCAATTGATCTTGCTTGCCACATCATCAACAGAGTATATCTTCACAAATTCTTCAAGAAGACTGCCTATGAACTCCTCACGACAAGAAACCCAATGTGAGTTATTGCAAAGTCTTGATTGCTAAATGTTGGATTAGAGATCCTCACCACAACTCTAAATTTGCACCGAAAGCACATGAAGGTTTTATGCTTGGTTACGGAAAGGACTCGCACACCTCTGAGTCTTCAACATTGTTCTCACAAGATTGTTGACTTTGTAGATGTGCGGTTCGATGAAACTAATGGCTGCAAAGAGAGCACCTACCTACATGTTAGATGAACCAGCTTTTGAAGATACTATCAAGCTCAAGGCAGCGAGGATGTCATTCCGATGAAGAATCTGTTTGAAGAATTCATTCCTGTTCATGAAGAACATCGGTGATGCACTGAAGAACATGATAAGGAAAATGGTCTTTGAAGGAAATCTGATCAAAATCCTCGGCGACAACCAACTCATCCACAGCGTTGCAAAAGAAGTGCAAGTGGAGAAGATCATCGATGACATTAGTGCACGGGTCCTCTCACACGCTCAAAAGCATCACATTTATCTAACTTTTGTGGGCACTATGCTTTTGTCTCTATCACAGAGCCCACTAAGGTAGATGAAGCATTTACGGGCGGAGTGGATTAGGGCTATGCAAGAAGAACTACATCGATTCGAGCTGAACAATGTCAGGAATTGGTGATCGCCCGGATCCTCGCAAGCATAATATCATTGGCACAAAGTGGATCTACCGCAACAAGCAAGATGAAAATGGCCTTGTGGTGAGGAATAAGGCACGACTAGTAGCTCAAGGCTACACGAGTTGAAGGAATTGATTTCGATGAAACTTTTGCACTGTTGCTAGACTTGAGGCTATTCACATATTACTTGCTTACGCTAACCATCATGATATCATCTTATATCAAATGGATGTGAAAAGTGCATTCCTCAATGGTAAGCTTGAGGAAGAAGTATATGTTGCTCAACCCCGGGTTTTGAAGATCCCAAGAATCGACAAAGTCTTGAGACTCAATAAGGCTCTCTATGGCCTCAAGCAAGCCCCTCGGGCGTGGTATGATACATTGAAGGAATTCTTCGTGAAGAATGGCTTCACACCGGTTCACTCGACCCTACTCTTTTACTAAATCATATGATGGTGAACTGTTTGTGTGCCAAATATATGTTGATGATATTATCTTTGGCTGTCTTGACCAACGTTATAGTGATGTATTTGCCTATATGATGAGTGAAGAATATCAAATGTCTATGATGGGAGAGTTGAAATTCTTCTTAGGTCTTCAAATTAAATCGTGACGCAATGGCATATTCATATCTCGGAGAAATACCTCAAAGATGTCTTGAGGAAATTCAGCATGCAAGATTGCAAAGGCGTCAAAATTCCTATGCCCACAAATGGCCATCTATGCTTGATGAAAATGGTATTGACTTGATCACAAGGTATACCGCTCCATGATTGGTTCCTTATTGTACTTATGTGCATCTAGGCGGATATAATGCTTAGTGTTTGCATGTGTGCCCGATTTCAAGCTGCAGAAGGAATCACACCATAAGGCTGTGAAGCATATTCTTGATATCTAGCTCACACACCAACACTAGGATTATGGTACCCCAAGGGCTCTGCTTTTGATCTCATTGGATATTACGACTCGACTATCTTTGGTGATCGTGTGGACCGCAAGTCCTTGTCATTTCCTCGGACGATCTTTGCTCTGTTGGTCCTCGAAGAAAGCAGAAGTGCGTATCCATCTCTCTTCTGAAGCTGAATACATTGCTGCTGACTCATCTGTGCTCAAGCTGCTTTGGATGAAGCAAACCCTCATGGACTATGGCGTCAGCGTGAAGAATGTGCCTCTCCTCTGCGAAAATGAGAGTGCCATCAAGATTGGTCACAACCAGTTCAACACTCGAAGACTAAGCACATCAGATTCGTCATCATTTTCTTTGTGATCATGTGTTGAAGGCGACATCTCCATCGAGCATGTGAAGGCGAAGAACAGCTAGCTGATATCTTCACTAAGCCCTTGGGCGAGAAGAGATTTAGCAAGTTGCGGTGTGAGCTAAATATCTTAGAATCTTGAATGTTCTTTGAAAAGGACACACATCCTAACCCTTATGCGAGAATTGATGACTTAGATGTGCAACACATGAAGAAAGCGTTTTCTTCAATCAATGAAGAATAACACTCTAAGTGTGAAGAAATTAATGAAGAATTTGATTCTCGAGAACCCTCGACAATTGTATGCGGTGTTTGAAATCATCATTCTTATCTGATGGGTTACGCCACCACAAAAGTTGAAAATCTTCAATTTGTGTTTTCCTCATTTTGAAATCCTTGATCTTTCAAATTCTTCAACTTTGCAAAATCTTCCTTTGTTTTTCGTCGTTTTTCTTCATTGACTATATATATATATGAGTTTATGTCCTCTCTGACATTCACTTATTGCTATTTCTTCAAGTTGTGATTTACGCTAAGTGAATGTGATGGGACCCTTCCCCTCTATGCTACACTCAACCCAATCTATTCACAAATTCTTCATATGCGTTACGATTGAAACTCGTTCAAAGCCTTCCTTTGTGTCCTTGTCATTTGAAGGAATTGCGAGCGAAATTTTAAAACAAATCTTATCCAGATTTTCGTTTTACCGCTCAAACCGTTCCGCATCCCACGATGCATTATTTTATTCACCCACGATCTTACGATCTCATACGCACGATGCGTGGGTGACACATGTCGCGTGAAGAAGAAAGGGCAGGGGCATGTTCGTCCCAAAATCTTCGGGCGAACAGTTTTTACCGTGGCTATAAATACCCCTCTCCCTTCCTTACTTCATTTACTCCGCTCGGTCGTTGTCTCTCGCTCGAGCTCTCCTCAAACCCTAAGCGCGCCGCTTCTCCATCGCCGCCGGTGAGGAAGAGCTTCCTTGCCTCGACCTCGTCGCCCGTCGTACTTCGCGCCCGACTGCTGAAATCTTCACTCCGCCGCTGCCGTAGCTGTCTCCCTCTGCCAAGTTAGGCGTGTGAGATCTAACAGCGAACTTCATCGTTGTTCATCTCTGTTCGTCGTGTTCTTCAGTTTGGGTAATTAAAAGTCACTTTTATTACTCGCTTTGATTCTCAAACTTTTCTAAAAATCCTCAAAGGTGTTTTATTCTTCAAATCTTCACATATTAACACCTCACACACTGTATGCTCTTGATGCATCTCTCTAAGCATTCTTTTCTTCAAGATTCCTCAATTGTGCGGATTTTCGATCTGTACAACTCTGGAACCTAAGACAAGAACGCTTAGTGAAATTCCTCAAGGCTCAACTAGTCAAAATCCTCAAAACTTGTCTTTTCAAAAAATCTTCTGAGAACGAATATGACCTCTCCAAATTCCTCGCACCTACACTCTGTTCACAGGTACTCATTTCCGATGCTGAATCACTAGGTTCTCATCAACTTAACTCATTTGCAGCGTTCCTCGAAGAAAAATTGCATACTTCTTGAGTGTTCAATTGTTCAAATTCCTCATCTGAAGAAAATGGTGAAGGAAAGAGACCGCAGAAAGGAGGAAAGAAACAGGAGGTCATGGCTGCTTCGAGATCACGATGAAATATACAAGGATTATTGCACACTGATGAAGCCAAGTTTGGCAAAGAAAACAAGAATCGATTGCAAGGTGCGCATTCAGAGGATTGAGCGAAGATGGGCACGAGAATGGAGGAATATCGATATGTTACTCCAAAGTACATGAAGAAATTAGCCTTAAATCCTCCATGCCCAAGAGCTCCATTGCTTTTGGCCAAGTCGCTGATCCCACTAGCATCAAAAGTGGTGAAGACTTTCTGAAGAATGGGCTAGGCGCCAAGCAAAATTGGCAAGACAAGCCAAGGAGGCAGTGAGGAAATTTAATGAGGATTCTGCTGCTGCTGCTGCCGCTGAGACCTCGGTCAAGCCGAGGAAATCAATGCCGAAAAAGCCTGCTCGCAAGCCAAGTGCTCCACCAAAGTCCTCAGCAGCTCCCTCCAAGTCCTCAACTCCTGTGCATCTGGCTACATGTCAAAGGACTCAGGGTTTCTCAATTGCTTATGGTGTCTCAGCGAGTTCCTCAGCTGCACCAATGTCCTCATCAGGCCCCACTCTGCTGAAGACAAAAGCAACAGCTAGACGCGGTCCTCGGCCAAGTCTAAGAAAAAACAGTTGCTTTCAAGTGCCCTCGATGATGAGGCTTCGATGAAGAACTTGCAGAAATCATCAGAGACAGACAAGCAAAGGCCGCCAGAGCCAAAGGAACGCCTGTGCCTCTGCTTTTGGATCCGAAGAAGATCCTCGACTATATTGACTTATGGCATAAGGATCCAAACACTCCAATGCCTGATCTACCTCGACTCTGGTCAAAGTCATATCTTGACCCATTTCATCTCTCAAGAGAAATGGAAGTTTGAAAAGGCTCGTGAGATAAAGAGAGCACAAGCTAGAAAGGAGAAGCTTACGAAGAAGAACGTTGTCGGTGACACGAAGAACTTCTCAAGGCTTAATCTGAGATCAAGCCCTCGGCAAAGATTTGATGCATACCATGCTGATTGGCAAGGAGCCAAAGTGAGATTAAATCAATTTGACGAAGAAAATGACAAGCTTGCAGCCCCATCGCCACAAGAAAATCCTCGGGCTGCTGAGACTCTGCTCAACTTTGAAGAACATGCCAAGCCTTGCTGATGACTTTCAACTCTGGCGATGAGAATACAAGTTCGGGCTGATGACTCCATCCCAGCCGCTGAAGAAATTCCCAGGGCATCCACTAGTGGTGCGCCTGAAGAAACTGAAGAGATCAGGGCAACTGCACCCGTTGCGCCTGAAGAAAATGAACCACAGTCCTTAGCTCCTCCTGCGCCAATACCAACTCCAATTCTTCCTTCTGCTTGTGAAGTGAAGAAGACCAAGGCTGCAGAGCGAGCTGCAGTGAAGAAAAGGAAGGCATCAGCTGTGTCAAATTTTTCGTCCACGAAGAAAATGAAGCCAATGACCAGCTCGCTTGAAAATCCTATTGATGCCATTCCGCTTTCCTCCATGTCATCCAAGGAAATTGTTCGTTACGGAGAATACTACAAGATCCCAAGCGGATCTGATGAAGAAAATCATTCTGTTGCTACCTCAGAGCAGTTTGATGAAGAAATTGAAGTGGAAACATTCCCTTCAACGCCAGCCGTTTCCCCACCTATGCCTCAGTTCACAGCTGAAGAGGCTGGTGTTGAGGAAATTGAAAAGGAAGATGAAGATGTGGATATTGGATGCACTACACCAGTGATGAACGATGACTTTTGGGAAAGTCAGCATCCCAATACTCCTCTCTTCACTCCTATTCAACAAATTCCTCGGTCCCGGCTACAACTGTTCAAATGGGCTCTGAAGAAACTCATCCCACATCATCATTCATGAAGAAATTCCAGCCGCTAGTCTTTGAAGAACCTCTTCTTCTTGATCCCCAAACTGCACAAGAAGAGGACCAGAAATTCCTCAGCATGAAGCACCTGAGATCGTTATTCCTGAGGTTGTGCTGCAAATCACTGACACTCCTCTGCCCAAACCGAAGAATCCGTTCTCTAGCAAGCAAAAATTCAAGGCTGAAGACTTCTTTTCTGAGCATGTGTTCTTCACTGATTACAATCCATATGACTCTGCTCGCATAAGGAAGAGACGTTTCTGGACTGCTACTCAAGCCAACTTCTATTCCTCAGTGCTCTTTGACAAGGACAAAATTTTCGATCATGAACATATTCCTCACGTGGATATGGAATCTCTGCCATGCTTCGAACCGGTCCTCTGAGTTATTCACGATGCAGTACTACTGAACTTCTGCACTGATATCTGTGATTGGAATGAAGAACTCATTCTTCAGTTCAATGCCACTTTGCATATCACCGGAGATGCTAAAGATGTCAATTCATGGGTGCTGGATTGGATGACATAAAACACTCACTATAAGGCACCAGCAACTGAATTGCTTCGTGTCCTTCCTCCCGATCCTCCCCATGCTAGTGCACGTTGCTACAATGACCGCGAACTGACAGATCATTATATGCAAGTGCTCATGAAGCCTTTGAAGCCAGGGCAGGCCCCACGAACCAAATTCCTCGTCAAGGAATTGCTATATGTGCCTCGGACTGTCTATCGCATTCTGACGAAGACAATGAGCCCTATCAAAGGCCACGACTCAAATGATGAAGATGTCGTTGGCATCATGAAGAACATGCTTTTCAACATCATTCATGGCGTTCCCGTCAACTTCCATGATTTCTTCATGAGGACTCGGCTAATGTTGCTATGTCACCTTTTGAGCTGAAGCCCTATCGCCTTGGATTATGAGATTCATAAGGGCAAGATCTTCCTTTGAATTACAAAGTGACACTCTAAACCATGGTAGCTACTTGCCGCCCATTGAAGTCCTCAAGCAACCAGTTTCATCATCTGATGATAAGGGCAAGGCAGCTGCTGTGATCGATGAAGGCACTCATCCATTGGATGGTCAATTCCGTCTAGCTACATCTTACTCCACCAATGATGATTACGCAACACATGACACTACCGCAAATACATCATAAGCAAAAGCCTCAAGCAACGGCACCGAGGTGATGGTGACCGTGAAGTTACTCCTCGGTCTTCATCGGAAGGTTGATCGCAATCACAAATGGGTGAAGCGTCAGTCTGCTGCAATTCTTCACAACATGACCTCAACCCATAATGCAGTAAAGAAAAATCAGTATCACCTTCATGAAACCCTCAACCGCACCTAGGCTGTTCTCACTCATGTATATTCATGGAAGGCGAAGACTATGGGTCTCTGGGAAGCATTTGGTAGTCTGCACCACCTCGAAGAAATTCAAGAGGTCAAAGTTCTTGATCGGTGGCGGTTCTTATTCATCATCGTGTGAAACCGATGAGCATGAAGATTTGGACGACAACTGCGGCAGGCCCTACTTGACGAACAACCCGACAACACCGGCGCTCCTCCATCGGCTTGAAATTCTTGAGGCGTTAGTCCTCGGTTCGATCCTTTTGGTCATTTGATGACAAAGGGAGAAATCTGAGTTAGTCTTCAAGCGGGTTTATATTATGGGCGTTTTGTTAAGTTACAACTCTCGTTCTTCCGAAACCTTTTATTGGATCGAGTTGTAATCTTAAATCCGATGGTGCCCTGATACTTTTGAACGGTGCATTGTGCTCTGACTTTGATGCACTGTGCTCTGATACTTTTGATGTGTTATTCTGCATGCTTATTCCTCGTTAATATTATTGCACGCATGCTAAATCTCATCAGGCACCATATTTCATCATGCATTTCAAATTCTTCATATTATATATCAAATGCGTGTATGAATTACAAGATATAGGGGGAGATCTCCATGATTCAATTCTTCAAATGTGCATTGCCTCAAAAGCAAATTCCTCACTATGCACATATTCAGGGGAGTTCTTCTATATCTTGTAATCAAATTCCTCAATATCAGTATTTACACTTCATATGTTTATCCCCGTTGAAAACTTAACCTATGTTGTCATCAATCACCAAAAGGGGAGATTGTAAGTGCATCTAGTGCCCTTAGTGATTTTGGTGTATTGAAGACTTATAGGTTAAGTATTGATCGTTGTGAGTGTACACAGGTCTATAAGTCTATGAGGAGTTTGATATTTGAGAGAAAGTCAACCCTAAAAATGAAGTTCTTCGATGAAGACTTTGATATTCGAAGACTTTACGAAGACTTTGAAAGTGAAGAAATTGGTGTGACCTTGAAGACTTGGTATTCATTCGAGGAATATGGAGCGTGAAGACTTTTGTTTTCATAGTTCCATTTTCTCTTTCTTGAGTCATAGGAAACACCGTCTTTGTTAAAGGGGTCGAGAAATACTAAGGAAAAATTTCCATGTGATGCTCAACTCAAAATCCTACACCTACCAATCCCTTGAGTGAAGCCATTGGAAATCTCATACAGATTCAGTCAAGTTCTTTAGTGCGAGAGACGCAGTTCTTACAGTCCTTGATGACTTCTTTCGATCGAGGAGTTAGGAATTCGCCGGTCTGAATTGCCTACATAGTGAGAACATGATATACGAGGAATTTGAGAGTCAAATTTCCGACGATTCTTGTCTTCTTGCGCGGCTGTCCAAAATATCTTATCCACCTAACGGTCATATCATTGAAGGGCATTTATGTCTTATCATGTCGGGCTGCTCCTAGGCTATAAATAGCCGCCCCTACAACCACTAGCTGGTTGGCTGCTCGAAGAACTTGACACTTGTCATCCGAGAGCAACCAATCCTCCAAGGACTTTGGCGAAAATCATCAAGTGAGGAAAATCCCAAACCAAACCCCCACAAACCCAAAGTGATTGAGCATCTTGAAGAAATTGATCTGCGTGGATCCGGCGCTTATTACCTTTGAAGATGTGCTTCTTCCAGACGGTTAGGCGTCAAGGTCTAGAACATCCAAGAGTAATTGTGGATCGCCGAGTGACCAAGTCTGTGAAGGTTTGGAAGTCACTGAAGACTTACCACGAGTGATTGGGCGAGGCTGCGTGGCCTTAGTTCTAGGAGAATACAGTGAGGACTGGGTGTCCTGAGTTGCGGCTCAGAGACTGGGTGTCCGGGACTGCTTGTCCTCGAGTTTAAATACTAAGCCGCTCCAACCAGACGTACAACTGAGACAACAGTTGGAACTGTTTTACCAAATCATCGTCTTCACCAACTAACTGGTTCTATTTCCTCAACTCTTTCATTCCCTCATTACTGTGTTGCATGTTGTTCATATCTGTGCTTGAAGACTTTGATTGAAGACTTTCACAAATTCCTCAGTTCAATTTCTTCAGTCTGTTTGTCTTCATCTTGTTATCCTGTGTTTACGCTTTCTGTACTCTGTGCCTATCTTCATTTCATCATGATTGACTGTGTTTGTATCCTATTATGTTTACCTCTGAGTGCTTATTCCGCTGCAAGTAGTTCTTCGCTAAGGAATTTCCTCACCAGCAAATTCCTCAGTGAAGAATTCATAAAAATCGCCTATTCACCCCCCCTCTAGTCGATATAACACACTTTCACTCAGCGCCAGCATCCTCCTCATCAACAGCAGCCCTAGCAGCAGACACCTCGGCACGAGTAGTGGTGTTGGTCCAGTTGGGTTTGACACGCAGACAGATGGGATCATGGCGAATCCAGTCTGGAGCAAGGAACTCCTCACCAGGGAACATCTTCTCCCAAGTCTTCGAGATCAGCAGAAACAGATAGGGCCCATAGATAGGCACCTTGCGGTTGAACACTGCAAACCGAAGCTCACAGCACATGATGTGTGAGACATCAAGTGGCTGAGACTGAGACAAACGAGCCTCCTCGCAAATGAGCATCATATCCACCATATAGGCATGAACCTTGTCCTTGTCACCAATGCGAGGGAACAAGGATTTGCGGAAGATGCGATACATGATATCCAGAAAAGAGTTGAGCACCAACCCTGTCTTGCCATTGGCGAGCGCCTTCTCAACATAGTATGGTGCAAGCTTGTCCTTGTTGGCAGACTCGGCATTGGCATGGGGGCGAACACCCACTGGAGTGTCGAGCCCATCATCAGGAACCTGGAGCAAATCCATGAACTCCTTCCAGGTAGCAGTCAGCTTACGGCCATTGGACATCCAGGTCATCCTCCACGCCTCATCAGAGTGAAAGTATACTAAGGCAAAGAACTGACAGATAAGCTCAGGGTCATAGTCAAGGTGAAAGGATATCACATGCTCAATACCAAACTGCTCCACCAAGTCCAGAGCCTCTCCAAAGTAATCACGGAACTTGTCCTTCCTCATGTGATGCATGTCAATCCATTTCACATCCACGTAGGTATTCTACTTGTTTTTGATGACATCCAGATAGATGTTGGTCTATTGCTTGTTCCAGAATAGCTCACAACCTCTGACAGAGGAACGAGGGTTCACATACGGGTGAACCTGCCTGAGACGGACGTACTCAGATTGGGGTATCTCGTCCATGCCCTGAGCGGGCTCCTTGTACTTGCTAGCTGAGGTCTTGACATGGTGCTTGGGGGCAGAGGAGCCCTCTGGTGCTTCACCTGGGTTCCACGGACGCTTGGAGCCAGTGTCACGACTGGGATTGGACCGGCGAGGGCCACCACCTGAGACACACAAGCAAAACACCAACGAACGCAAAGAAGATCAATGCAAAGGCCACGGTAAAGCACAAGAGACACATATAAAGTATAAAAGAAAGTTGCCATGCGATAGATGTGAGCCACGGTAGTACTGCCAGTGCCTACGGTACTAAAATATTAGTACCGCTCCAAAAGCGTGTAATGCCGTGCAAGGTCCTGAGTAGTACCGTGGTTGCTGTGAAATAAAATTTTAGTGCCGCGATGGTATGATAGTACGCCCCGACGGGCGGTAGTACCGTACTAGCGGTAGTACCACGCCTGACGGGCGGTAGTACCGCGTCGCGTTAGATCCAAACGGCGGTTCGAATGTGAAAAGAACCGCGAAACAACGGCGGTGCTACGGTGATCAAATCTATCGCAAAACAAAAATTCAATTATAAGCCGTACGCAAAGCTACTCTCCTTCATCCAACCTCTTGCAAAGAAAAAGCCTAAGAATATCTAGAACACACAAGTCTCCCCCAACAACCTAGAGGCAATGAACTCCACAAAACGAGAATAGGTTGGGGAAAAACCTGGGTCCATAGCAAGAGCACGTGGTGGGGAATGATCCCACCGGACGGAATCACGAGAGGGCAGCCGGTGGAGGAGATCCGGCGATGAACGCCGGCTCCGTTCTTGAGCGAGGGAGAGAGAGACGACGTGGGGGGGACTGCGAATGGGTATGGGGGAGTTAGAACTCCCCCTGCCCGTCCTTATCCCCACGTGTCCAAGCCGGCGCGGTAGTACCGCGTATCATCGCGGTAGTGCCGCTCGGGCGGAAGTACCGCACCGAGGCAGTAGTACCTCTCACCCAGGCGGCAGTAAAAAATTACTGCCGCGTGAGGACGGTAGTGTTGGGGAACGTAGTATTTCAAAAAATTTCCTATGCACACGCAAGATCGTGGTGATGGCATAGCAACGAGAGGGGAGAGTATTGTCCACGTACCCTCGTAGACCGTAAGTGGAAGCGTTATGACAACGCGGTTGATGTAGTCGTACGTCTTCACGATCCGACCGATCCAAGCACCGAACGTACGGTACCTCCGAGTTCAGCACACGTTCAGCTCGATGACGATCCCCGGACACCGATCCAGCAAAGTGTCGAGGATGAGTTCCGTCAGCATGACGGCGTGGTGACGATGATGATGCTCTACCGGCGCAGGGCTTCGCCTAAACTCATGACGATATGACCGAGGTGGAATATGGTGGAGGGGGCACCGCACACGGCTAAGGCGATCCGTAGATCAACTTGTGTGTCATGGGGTGCCCCCTGCCCGTATATAAAGGAGCAAGGGGAGGCGGCCAGCCATAAGAGGCGCGCCGGGGAGGAGTCCTACCCCCGGGAGTAGGACTCCTCCTTTCCTAGTCCAACTAGGAGAGGGAAGGAAGGGAAGGAGAAGGAGAAGGAAGGAGAGGGAGGAAAAGTAGGAAGGGGGCGGCCCCTAGTCCAGTCGGTTTGGGATAGGGGGCGCGCGCCTGCCTCCTCTCTTCCACCACTTGGCCCATGAGGCCCATTGCTTCTTCCTCGTATTCCCATAACTCCCGGTACCCCTAAAATACCGAATCACTCGGAACCCTTCGATGTCGAATATAGTCGTCAATATATCGATCTTTACGTCTCGACCATTTGAGACTCCTCGTCATGTCCCCGATCTCATCCGGAACTCCGAATTCCTTGGTACATCAAAACTCATAAACTCATAATAAAAGCATCGCCGAAACCTTAAGCGTGCGGACCCTACGGGTTCGAGAACTATGTTGACATGACCTAGAACTATTCTCGGTCAATAACCAATAGCGGAACCTGGATGCTCATATTGGCTCCTACATATTCTATGAAGATCTTTATCGGTCAAACCGCATAACAACATACGTTGTTTCCTTTGTCATCGGTATGTTTACTTGCCCGAGATTCGATCGTCGGTATCCAATACCTAGTTCAATCTCGTTACCGGCGACTCTGTTTACTCGTTACGTAATGCATCATTCCGTAACTAACTCATTTAGCTACATTGCTTGCAAGGCTTATAGTGATGTGCATTACGGAGAGGGCCCAGAGATACCTCTCCGACAATCGGAGTGACAAAACCTAATCTTGAAATATGCCAACCCAACATGTACCTTTGGAGACACCTGTAGTACTCCTTTATAATCACCCGATTCGTTATGACGTTTGGTAGCACCAAAGTGTTCCTCCGATAAGCAGGAGTTGCATAATCTCATAGTTACGAGGAACATGTATAAGTCATGAAGAAAGCAATAGCAACATACTAAACGATCAAGTGCTAGGCTAACGGAATGGGTCATGTCAATCACATCATTCTCCTAATGATGTGATCCCATTAATCAAATGACAACACATGTCTATGGTTAGGAAACATAACCATCTTTGATTAATGAGCTAGTCAAGTAGAGGCATACTAGTGACTATATGTCTGTCTATGTATTCACACATGTATCATGTTTCCGGTTAATACAATTCTAGCATGAATAATAAGCATTTATCATGACATAAGGAAATAAATAATAACTTTATTATTGCCTCTAGGGCATATTTCATTCAGTCTCCCACTTGCACTAGAGTCAATATTCTAGTTCACATCACCTTGTGATTTAACACCAATATTCATATCTGTATATGATTAACACCCATAGTTCACATCGTCATGTGACCAACACCCAAAGGGTTTACTAGAGTCAATAATCTAGTTCACATTGCTTATGTGATTAACACCCAAAGAGTACTAAGGTGTGATCATGTTTTGCTTGTGAGAGAAGCTTAGTCAACTGGTCTGTCACATTCAGAGCCATATGTATTTTGCAAATATTCTATGTCTACAATGCTCTGCACGGAGCTACTGTAGTTGATAGCTCCCACTTTCAATATGTATCCAGATCGAGACTTAGAGTCATCTGGATCAGTGCCAAAACTTGTATTGACGTAATCCTTTACGACAAACCTTTTGTCACCTCCATAATCGAGAAATATATCCTTATTCCACTAAGGATAATTTTGACCAATGTCCAGTGATCTACTCCTAGATCACTATTGTGCTCCTTTGCCAAATTCAGAGCAAGGTATACAATAGGTCTGGCACATAGCATAACATACTTTATAGAACCTATGACTGAGGCATAGGGAATGACTTTCATTCTCTTTTCTATTTTCTGCCGTGGTCGGGATTTGAGTCTTACTCAATTTCACACCTTTGCAACACAGGCAAAAACTCTTTCTTTGACTGTTCCATTTTGAACGACTTCAAAATCTTGACAAGGTATGTACTTGTTGAAAAACTTATCAAGCGTCTTGATCTATCTCAATAGATTTTGATGCTCAATATGTAAGTAACTTTACTGAGGTCTTTTTTTAAAGAACTCCTTTCAAATACTCCTTCATGCTTTCCAGAAAATTCTACATCATTTTCGATCAACAATATGTTACTCACATATATTTATCAGAAAGGCGGTAGTGCTCCCACTCACTTTATTGTAAACACAGGCTTCACCGCAAGTCTGTATAAAACTATATGCTTTGATCAACTTATCAAAGCGTATATTCCAACTCTGAGATGCTTGCACCAGTCCATAGATGGATCGCTGGAGCTTGCACATTTTGTTAGCACCTTTAGGATTGACAAAACCTTCTGGTTGCATCATATACAACTATTCTTTAAGAAAACCATTAAGGAAGGCAGTTGACATCCATTTGCCAGATTTCATAAATTGTGGCAATTGCTAACATGATTCGAACAGACTTAAGCATCGCTACAGTTGATAAAATCTCATTGTAGTCAACACCTTGAACTTGTCAAAAACCTTTTTGCGACAAGTCGAGCTCTGTAGATAGTAACACTACTATCCACGTCCGTCTTCCTCTTGAAGATCCATTTATTTTCTATGGCTTGCCGATCATTGGGCAAGTCAACCAAAGTCCATACTTTGTTCTCATACATGGATCCCATCTCAGATTTCATAGCCTTAAGCCATTTCGCGGAATCTGGGCTCATCATCGCTTCCTCATAGTTCGTAGGTTCATCATGGTCTAGTAACATGACTTTCAGAACAGGATTACCATACCACTCTGGTGCGGACCATACTCTGGAAGACCTATGAGGTTCTGTAGTAACTTGATCTGAAGTTTCATGATCATCATCATTAGCTTCCTCACTAATTGGTGTAGGAATCACTGGAACTGATTTCGGTGATGAACTATTTTCCAATTCAGGAGAAGGTACAATTACCTCATCAAGTTCTACTTACCTCCCACTCACTTCTTTCGAGAGAAACTCCTTCTCTAGAAAGGATCCATTTTTAGCAACGAATATCTTGCCTTCGGATCTGTGATAGAAGGTGTACCCAACAGTTTCCTTTGGGTATTCTATGAAGACCCACTTCTTCGATTTGGGTTTGAGCTTATCAGGATGAAACTTTTTCACATAAGCTTTGCAGCCCTAAACTTTAAGAAACGACAACTTAGGTTTACTACTAAACCATAGTTCATACTGTGTCGTCTCATCGGATTTAGATGGTGCCCTATTAAACGTGAATGCAGCTGTCTCTAATGCATAACCCCAAAATGATAGTGGTAAATCAGTAAGAGACATCATAGATCGCACCATATCCCATAAAGTGCGGTTACGACGTTTGGACACACCATAACGTTGTGGTGTTCCAGGTGGCATGAGCTATGAAACTATTCCACATTGTTTTAATTGAAGACCAAACTCGTAACTCAAATATTCGTCTCCGCGATCAGATCGCAGAATCTTTATTTTCTTGTTACGATAATTTTTCTACTTCACTCTGAAATTCTTTGAACCTTTCAACTATTTCAGACTTATGTTTCATCAAGTAGATATACCTATATCTGCTCAAATCATCTTGTGAAGGTCAGAAAATAACGATCCTTGCCACGAGCATCAACACTCATTGGATCGTATATATCGGTATGTATTATTTCCAATAAGTCAGTAGCTTGTTCCATTATTCCGGAGAACGGAGTTTTAGTCATCTTGCCCAAAAGGCACGGTTCGCAAGCATCAAATGATACATAACCAAGTGATTCCAGAAATCCATCTTTATGGAGTTTCTTCATGCGCTTTACACCAATGTGACCCAAACGGCAGTGCCACAAATAAGTTGCACTATCATTATTAACTTTTCATCTTTTGGCATCAATATTATGAATATGTGTATCACTACGATCGAGATCCAACAAACTATGTTTATTGGGTGTATGACCATCGAAGGTCTTATTCATGTAAACAGAATAACAATTTATTCTCTAAGTTTAAATGAATAACCGTATTGCAATAAACATGATCAAATCATATTCATGCTCAACGCAAACGCCAAATAACATTTATTTAGGTTTAACACTAATCCCAAAAGTATAGGGAGTGTGCGATGATGATCATATCAATCTTGGAACTACTTCCAATACTCATTGTCACTTCCCCTTTAACTAGTCTTTGTTTATTATGTAACTCCTGTTTCGAGTTACTAATCTTAGCAACCGAACAAGTATCAAATATTCAGGGGCTACTATAAACACTAGTAAGGCACACATCAATAACCTGTATATCAAATATACCCTTGTTCACTTTGCCATCCTTCTTATCCACCAAATATTCAGGGCATTTCCGCTTCGGTGACCATTTCTTTTGCGATTATAAGCACTCAGTTTCAGCCTTTGGTCCAGCTTTGGTCTTCTTCACGGGAGTGACAACTTGTTTGCCATTCTATTTGAAGTTTCCCTTTCTTTCCCTTTGCCCTTTTCTTGAAACTAGTGATCTTTGTCAATCATCAACACTTGATGCTATTTCTTGATTTCTACCTTTGTCGATTTCAACATCACGAAGAGCTCGAGAATCGTTTACGTCATCCCTTGCATACTATAGTTCATCATGAAGTTCTACTAACTTAGTGATGGTGACTAGAGAATTCTGTCAATCACTATCTTATCTAGAAGATTAACTCCCACTTGATTCAAGCGATTGAAGTACCCAGACAATCTGAGCACATGCTTACTAGTTGAGCGATTCTCCTCCATCTTTTTGCTATAGAACTTGTTGGAGACTTCATATCTCTCAACTCGGGTATTTGCTTGAAATATCAACTTCAATTTCTGGAACATTTCATATGGTCCATGACGTTCAAAACGTCTTTGAAGTCCCGATTCTAAGCCGTTAAGCATGGTGCACTAAACTATCAAGTAGTCATCATATTGAGCTAGCCAAACGTTCATAACGTCTGCATCTGCTCCTACAATAGGTCTATCACCTAGCGGTGCATTAAGGACATAATTCTTCTGTGCAGTAATGAGGATAAACCTCAGATCATGGATCCAATGCCCATCATTCCTACTAACATCTTTCAACACAATTTTCTCTAGGAACATATCAAAATAAACATATGAAAGCAACAACGCAAGCTATTGATCTACAACATAATTTGCAAAATACTACCAGGACTAAGTTCATGATAAATTTAAGTTCAATTAATCATATTACTTAAGAACTCCCACTTAGATAGACATCTCTCTAATCCTCTAAGTGATCACGTAATTCGTATCAACTAAACCATGTCCGATCATCACGTGAGATGGAGTAGTTTCAACGGTGAACATCACTATGTTGATCGTATCTACTATATGATTCACGCTCGACCTTTCGGTCTCCATGTTCCGAGACCATATCTGTTATATGCTAGGCTCGTCAAGTTTAACCTGAGTATTCTGCGTGTGCAAAACTGGCTTGCACCCGTTGTAGATGGATGTAGAGCATATCACACCCGATCATCAGGTGGTGTCTGGGCACGACGAACTTTGGCAACGGTGCATACTCAGGGAGAACACTTCTTGATAATTTTTAGTGAGAGATCATCTTAAAATGCTACCGTCAATCAAAGCAAGATAAGATGCATAAAGGATAAACATCACATGCAATCAATATAAGTGATATGATATGGCCATCATCATCTTGTGCTTGTGATCTCCATCTCGAAAAGCACCGTCCCGATCACCATAAATCCTTTATCGTGGTTCTAAGTCCGACGATGAGAGTGGGGGTAGGTATGAAGAGGCAAGGTCCTAGCTATGGAGCAGTTGTAAACATAGGAGATGTACGAGTTCAGGCCCTTCTCGGAGGAAGTAATAGCCCTACGTCTCGGAGCCCGGAGGCGGTCGAGTGACGCGTATGAGGATTACAGGGGTGCGAACCCTTTACACTGAGGTGAGGGGTGGCTTATATAGTGCCCGCCGGCCCCCTCCAGCCCTCAGTAATGCAGGGTTTAAAGTACATTAAGTCTGGGGCGTTACTGGTAACGCCCCACGTAAAGTGTCTTAAATATCATAAAGTCTACTTAACTACAGACCGTTACGGTACATAGTGCTTCTTGACCTTCTGGTGGTCGAGTGCGTCTTCATGGTCTAGTCCTTCGAGTCTGTCGAGTGGAGTCCTCCTTGGTCGACTGGAAGGTAGTCTCTTATAATAATGGTGTCCTTGGGTAGGGTACTTAGATCAGGTCTATGACCCTATCCTAGGTACATGACTCCAACATTAGCCCCCGAATGGATTGAGGCTTGAGTGAGGAAGGAGTTGATATTATTTCCGACTGGCTTCTGCGTTCTGGATATGTGTTGCCTTGGATCAATAATCTCTTCGTTGATAATCATTGACTTATCTTCAGTCGACTTGATCCATTCTTTCTTTCGTCGAGTGACCTTTTGAACTTAACAATTTTCGAGCGACGGATCGGAGGAAATCCCGTGTCTGATAGACCGATCTGCCGTTCACGGATTCTGCGGGATACGAAATTTGGGGAAGCGCGCGAAGCGGGGCGGACCGCGGCGCTCGGATGGGATGGGTCATAAACGCCTCGATTCTCGCGCCGCCTTTTCGCCACGTATCGCGTCCGCGCGACTGTTTCGGGATGCGATTGGATCGGCCAGGCCCACCTATCATCCACTCGGAAGGGATCTTATAAAGGCGCCCGGCGAGGGTTTTCGAACAGTATCTTTGCATTCTCTCTCTGCTCTCCTTGCCTCCGCCCATCGCGCCCGCTCTCTCCTCCGCACAACCACTCCTCGCGCGTCTCGCCGGCGGCCATGGTGAAGGAGAAGACGGCGGCGCTGGAACGTGCGAAGAAGGCGTCGGCGACGGCGAAGGCGAAAGGGAGGACCACCAATCGTGGCGGGTCTTCGTCTAGATCTCGTCTGCCGAACGGCTGGGTCCAAGGAGATTGGATCCGGTCGACCATCACGGAGAAGGATCTCCTCGACATGGCCAATGATGGTCTGATCCCCCACGGAGCAGCAAGGCTCCCGGGGAACGAGTGGCAGCCCCAGCCGGAAGAGGGTGAGTGCGTGCTTCTAGCTACCCACGTCGACCGCGGATTTTCTTTGCCACCGAGTGTTTTCTTCCGTGGTTTCTTGAACTTCTTTGGAGCGCAACTCCACCACTTCACCCCAAATTCTATCGCCTACCTTGCCGCATTTGTGTCCATGTGTGAGAACTTTCTGGGTTGCCGACCGCACTGGGGCTTGTTCAAGCACATATTCACGTGTCGCTCTCAGACCGTGAAGAAGGCGAGTCCAGATGACGACAAAACCAAAGTTGTCCAGAAGTGTGGAGGTCTGGGGATCCAGATGAGGAACAAGAGCACCTTCCCAGCCATGACGTTTCCCGAGTCGATCAGAGGCTGGCATTCGACCTGGTTCTACTGCCAGAATGAGTCGACGCCGGGGCAGTCGAGTGGACTCCCTCAGTTTACCATGGACCGAGTCAACAAACCCTCTTCTTTGAAGGTGATTCCGGAGGAGAAAGCCGATGTGAAGATGTTGATGGAGCGCATAGTCCAGTTGGTTCGAGAGGGAGTGACGGGTATGGATCTCCTGGAGGTTTTTCTTAGGCGGCGTATCCAGCCCCTTCAGTTCCGGAGCCATTGCATGTGGTTGTACCACGGGACTGAAGATGAGACTCGGATCAATCCAGAAGCAGTCGACGATGCCACGCTGGAAAGGTGGATGGCCGCGGTCACTGGGAACAAGGACAACCCTCGTGGAGCCAGGAGGATTCCTCCACTCGACCATCGCAGCATTCCAGACAAGGTATGCCCCTCTACCTCAATTGTATTCTTGCCATATTTATTTCCGTTTTCTCCATAAATTGGTCGATTGATCTTTGTCTTGATGTCTAATGAGCCCTCACCAAACTGTACTCGATGCCCAATGGAGCACAGACTCGGCGAAGAGGGAGAAGCGGCGGGGTGAGGAGTCTGGACTAGGGGGTGTCCGGACAGCCGGACTATCGATGTCCGCCGGACTCCCGATCTGCGAAGATAGAAGATTGAAGACTCGGCTCGTGTCCGAAGGTACTTTGCTTGGCGTGGAAGGCAAGCTTGGCAATCTGGATATGTAGATCTCCTACCATTGTAACCGACTACTGTGTAACCCTAGCCTCTCCGGTGTCTATATAAACCGGAGGGCTTTAGTCCCGAGGACACAACATTACATCTCAACAATCATACCATAGGCTAGCTTCTAGGGTTTAGCCTCATTGATCTCGTGCTAGATCTACTCTTGTACTACCCATATCATCAATATTAATCAAGCGGGGCGTGGGTGTTACCTCCATCGAGAGGGCTGAACACAGGTAAAAACATTGTGTCCCTCGTCTCCTGTTACCATCCGCCTAGACGACGCATTCGGGACCCCCTACCGAGATCCGCCGGTTTTGACACCGACATTGGTGCTTTCATTGAGAGTTCCTCGTGTCGTCACCGATAGTCCGATGGCATCTTCAACCTTCAACGTTGTCGAGGTGAAACTTTTCTCCCGGACAGATCTTCAGATTCGGCGGCTTTGCTGCGGGCAACTCTCTTGGCCATCTGGAGCAGATCGAAGCTTCGCCCCGCCGTCAGTCGATTCGAAGCCTAAACTTCACGGCCGATGACCGCGGAGACTTGATCTTGACGGACTCGAGCCTGCCAAGCGCCGCCGACCGCAGCGATGGGCATGATCTAGCTCTGCCGCCGGACGGTGCTTTGGTGGCGACTTGAATCCATGACTACTTGCGGAGCCGATTGCCCATGGCGAGGGTCGGTGGATAGACGCCGCCCGGGGCTTCAACATCTACGGCGATGGAGCGGAATACTGATTTTGTCCCTTGCGAAACTCGTGATCCCGAGATGCCGGACCCCTCGCTGGACTCTGAGCCTCCCGCGCCCCTGCCAATTAAGCCAGATTGGGCGCCGGTTATGGAATTCACCGCCGCGGACATATTTCAACACTCGCCTTTTGGTGATATCCTGAATTCCCTGAAGCATCTCTCGCTATCAGGAGAATCCTGGCCGGACTATGGCCAGGACGGTTGGAGTACGGACGATGAAGAAATTCATAGCCCACCCACCACCCACTTTGTAGCCACTGTCGAGGATCTAACCGACATGCTAGACTACGACTCCGAGGACATCGACGCTATGGACGATGATGCGGAGACGATCAGACCCAGCGCCCACGGACTTTGGAAGGCCACCTCGTCATACAGCGTCTACATGGTGGATACCCCAAAGGAAGGGATGGCGAAAAAGCAGCGGAGGAAGATTCTTTGAAGAAGCAGCCTAAGCGCCGGCGTCGGGCGCCGCTCTAAATCCCGCCACAAGAAGAATGGAGAATCCGCACGGAGACAATAACACTCCGGAGAGTGCGAAGACGACCCTCTCTGCAAGACTCAGCCTGGGAGGGCCTTGAAGCAAGCCCTCACGACAGGCGGCGGGCGAAGGGGTTGAGGATGATAACTATATGCCTCCCTCCGAAGACGAAGCGAGCCTCAACGATGATGAATTCGTCATACCCGAGGATCTCATCGAACAAGAGCGCTTCAGGCGCAGGCTCATAGCCACGGCAAATAGCTTAAAGAAAAAGCAGCAACAGCTTCAAGCTGATCAAGATCTGCTAGCCGATCGATGGACCGAGGTCCTCGCGGCCGAAGAGTATAAACTCGAACTCCCCTCCAAAAGTTACCCAAGACGAAAGCTGCTCCCCCGATTAGAGGAGGAAGCATACATACCTTTATCACCAGCGCACGACATGGCAGACCGACCGACCCGTGGTCGCGACAGAGAGGCATTCAAGGCCCCAGCCAAGACCGTACCCGACATCGATCCGAGTCTGAAGCCAAAAGGAACGCCGGACTTGCGAGACATCTTGGAGGACAAAGCAAGGCAATCCAGATCCATCTATGGATCACGTGGGCGCCCTCGACCCACGACGAATACCGTCGCGCGGACATAACGCTGGCGGGCGAACACAGCAGACAGCGCTCCCTCGAGCTGCGTCGCGATATTGCTCAAGATGGGCGCCAAGACACCGTTATGCTTCATCGATGAAGTAATGGATCATCGATTCGAAGGGTTCAAACCCGTGAACATCGAATCTTACGATGGCACAACAGACCGCAGTGTGGGTCAAGATTATCTCCTCCACATCCATATGGCCCTTGGCGACGATCTCGCACGCCATCAAATATCTCCCTCAAGCTTAAAGGACCAGCTCGGCATTAGCTTAACAGCCTGCCCGCAGAGTCGATTGGGTGTTGGGAAGACTTGGAGGCGCGTTCTTGATAACTTCCAAGGTACATACGTGCGACCACCAGACGCCGATGACCTAAGCCACATCATTCAGCAGCCAGACGAATCGGCCAGACAGTTCTGGACACGGTTCTTGACGAAGAAAAATCAAATTGTCGACTGTCCGGATGCGGAGGCCCTCGCAGCCTTCAAACACAACATCCGGGACGAATGGCTAGCCTTGCACCTGGGGCAGGAGAAGCCAAAATCCATGGCAGCCCTCACATCGTTAATGACCCGCTTTTGCGCGGGAGAGGATAGCTGGCTAGCCCGCAGCAATAATCTCCGGCAAAAATTCTGGCAGTCCGGACACCAAGGACAATCACGGCAGGTCACGTCGAATCAAAAACAAGCGCCGTACTAACGGCAACGACAAAGAGGATCTGGCGGTCAATGCCGGATTCGAGGCTCAAACCGGTCAGCGAAGAAGCCATTTAAAAGAACACCTGCCGGCCCGTCTAATCTGGACAGAATACTCGACCGCTCATGCGGATACATGGCACCCCGAAAGGCCAGCTAATCACACCAATAGAGATTGTTGGGTGTTCAGCAGGGTGGCAAGTTAATTGCGAACACAATGACAAGGGGCTAAATAAGCGGCGACGAGGAAGAGACCCGCCGCCGAACAACAGAGGACGAAGGGTTTCCCCGCAAGTCGCGGACAAGTGAATATGATTCTGCGACCCATATACCCAAGAGGAGAGGAAGTCGCGACTACGGGGCGTCTACGCGATGGAGCGATCGCCCGAAGTTCAATCCATGGTCCTCTGTCCGATCACTTTTGATCGACGAGACCATCCGACTAGCATACGCCATGGCGGATTCGCGCATTGGTCCTAGACCCAATCGTCGATGGATTTCACCTCACAAGAGTCCCGATGGACGGCGGCAGCAGCCTGAACCTGCTTTATCGGGACACGGTCGCAAAATGGGCATAGACCCATCAAGGATCAAACCTACTAAGAAAACCTTTAAAGGTGTCATCCCGAGTGGAAGCCAAGCTATGCAGCTCTCATCACACCGAAGTGGTCTTGGATCCCGGATAATTTCGAGCGAAGAGTTAATCTTGATATAGTCCCGTTCGTGGCGGCTATCATGCCCTGCTTTCGGACGTGCAGCGTTACAAAATTCAACATGGTGCCGCATTATGCATACCTAAAGCTCAAGATGCGGGCCCTCGTGGAGTCATTACGGTCAATGGGAATACGGGCGCTCCTCCGCACGGAGGAACATCTGGCGGCTCTCGCGGCGTAAATCTGAGCAGCCTTCACGACAATTCTCTAGTCCGCAACTAAAGAGCGGACACATTAAAACGCGCCGAGCAACAACAACCAAGACCACTGGCGCGATCGAGCATCGCCAGAGTAATGCGCCCTAACCCCGCCAGCGCGATGATCACTAGAATAACACTCTGCGTACATCATTACGCTTTGGAGATACCATGGGCGCAGGGGAGGGGCTTAACCACAAGGACCAAAGAGTGCGGCTCGACCACACAAGGGGCTCATGATCGCCCCCCTTGGCTTTGTTTTTTATCTTTTCTTTTTTATATACAGGACTCCATTAACCGAAGCCACTGTCGTCCGTGAACTTGCGAATCCACGATACAACGATCGAGGATTAAAGAAGGCTGCGATTTAACACTCGGGTGGTCTCCGTTCTGAGCATTAAATTTAATTACATACACCAAGTCTGCAGCTTATCCTCGAGGGGACATGTTAATTTAGTCCAAACACCTTGCTTACCGCACTATTTGTATCAGTCCGCTTTATTAGCAGACCTTCTTTCATAAATAACGCAGCACTCCCTTTTGCAAGTTTATTACCTTTTTATGGCAATTGCGTTACCCTTTACAAATGTTCACTATATGACATATTGCACCCGTATACTTTGGTACGGCCGAATACACCAGGGGCTTCATTTCCCCATATTATGGTGTGATTAAGTCCGAACACTTTCACAAGTGCGGCACCCCGAACTTATTGCATTATATGAATCAGCTCGAATCATGTCTTGGGTCAATAGTTGGGTTTGCCGGCTCCTATGTTTTGGTACCTTACGTTCCGTTCCGTCGGCTAAGGTAGCACTAGGAGAACCACTGCGATTGCGCCCGGTTGAGCAGGTTAACGCCTCGATGGAAAGCTAAAACCGACCGGCATGATAAGGCGAGACTGGTCGCTGTTCGAGAGGTCTTTTCGGTCCCTAAAGACTCATGCCGCTCGAGCGAAGTTCGGATGATGTCCGAGCGAAGGCGTGGATAGCGCCCGGATTCGGTCTTCGAATACCAGGGCTTCACCGAAATTTAAAATTATAGAATTCTATGGCTAAGTGAGAGTGTTCAAGCATTATAAGTCCGGTCGCCTTGTTCGTCGTGTTGGCGCCTCCTAGATGGACCCAAAGATGGGAACAAGAGTGCTCAACTTTATCACCGAACACCCCAGACTCGTGGCTTGGGGGTGAAGCCAACGACTTGCCATCTCTCGATTTAACAAGCGCCGCCACGAAGGTAATATTTTAAATTCAACAAAGCGTTGCTCATGGCGCATATAAATGAAGTTTTCGACGCACAGGATAAACACACAGCGAGTTCACTCAAGGATTACATTAAGGGGGCACTCATCCGCGATATCGCAGGCTCCCTTCAGGACAACTTTATAATATCGCTCCGGCGTACGGTGCTCCTTGCCCGGCGGCGGCGGATCCGTGAGAAGCTTCTCCACATCCAGCTTGCCCCATTGCACCTTTATGCGGGCAAGGGCCCGACGAAAGCACCTTCAATGCGGTGAGCGCTGATCACATCCAGCTGGGGCATGCATCCACTAGCCGCCGCACTAGGCCAAAGTAGCTGCCGGGCATGGCCTGCCCGAACCCTGACCGGACTGTGAGGCCCTTCATGGCCTCCTCGGCTACCTTGTGGAGTTCGACCACTGCTTCACTGGTCGCTTGGGGCACCGGATGGCCGACCTCAGCGATTGAGACGAAGACCTTCTCCGTTGAGCTCCCTCCTCGCCACGATAGAACGCAGCGGCATCGGGCGCACTCTGCAGATCTGCAAATGCCCCCGAGAGCTCGAATTGAGGTAAGTATCCGTAATTTACATTCACATGCTTGCTCGCATGAAAAACGCCTTACCCGCTGCTATCTTCTTCATGTCCTGTGCCTCCTCACGGGCCCTCTGGGCCTCGGCCTTGGCGGATTTGGCACTTTCGAGAGCCGAGGCAAGCTCGGACTCTCGAGTATTGGAGTCACGCTCCAAACTCTCATGCTTTTTCATGAGAGCCTGGAGCTCTTGCCGAACTTTCGTCACCAGCGCCGCTTGCTTTTCTCGCTCAGTCCGTTCCGTGGCGATTATGCGTTCGCCACGGACACGGCATCCTTCGTATGCCACCTCGTTAGTGGCCCCTGCATTGCACATATTATCCTTGTTAATCTTGTTTGCAACCAAAACCCTTTTCTGTAAGGTGCGCATTTAAAGTGGTGTTATTCACCTTCTTTTTCCTTGAGCTGCCTCTTGGCATGGCGAGCTCTTGCTCCGACCGCTCAAGGTCCTTCTTCAGCGCCTCGACCTCCCCATTGTCTGGCAGAGGTCAACAACAGCAGCCTGCAAACCCATATTGACATATTTTAGAAACCCTGCGTATATCTTGTTAAAGATCCTTAGTCCGCTTTTCTTTCCGAACACGGACTAAGCATCGAGAACTCTTGTCTATGCGGTATTATATTACTTAATTTTAACCGTCTTACCTCAAAGCACTGTTAGAAGGCTGTTGCAGAAGCTTCAGTCAGCCCGCCCTTGGCGAAGCTGGACCTTCTCAATCACCGCACTCATAAGAGTGCGGTGTTCTTCCTCAATGGCGCCTTTGGCGCCTCCAAAGAAGCTGTCCGGTGCCTCGGTTGGGACGGAGGCCGCCAGCGTCCACAGTCCTGCCCCTCTTCGAGGGCTGCTTGCGGACCTCTGGAACCGCCACGGGTTCGGAGTAGAGTCCGCACAAAGTCCGGGGCTGCTCGACGGCGCCCCGGAGCCTCCTCCGCACGTCCCCTGTGGGATTCCGCCTCGTCGTCCTCGGCGTGGGGTAGAGGCAGTTGGGATGGAATTTACATCCGGCGGCGCCAACGACCCGCTCATCGAGTCGGGAAAGTCGCCACCGGCGGACTAAGGAAACAATGCGGCATTAGAAGGACACTGCGTGACATACTATATCTGGCATATGAATGATCCGGATACTTACGATCTTGCGGACGCGGCCCTTGAGGCCACTCTTCCTCGCCAACACTGATGTTGGCGAAACTGTCCGGGGGGATAGTTCTCCCCCTCTTGGACCCTTCGGCCGCCCCGATTGGGGAGGCCTTCCTCTTCTTCTCTCCCTCCTCCGGGAGAGAGTACTCCTCCTCCTCCTCGTCGTCTTCGGGGGAGGAGTCCTCGTCGTCGTCAGACGCTTGATTGCGGGAACTCTTTCGAGTCCCCGCGGCCACCTTCTTGGCCTTCTTCTCCGGCACCACGTACGGTGCCGGAACCAGCAGCCTGCTAAGCGGGCATTCTTGGTTCTTGGCATGGGAGCCGGGCTGATGAGCAGCTCGGCCTTCTCCATCCATTCTGTCGAGGAAGAGGCAGATTAAAAACCTCGCTAGAGTCAATCTAATTACTACAAGTGTCCCGTAATGGGGTGAATCACTTACCCGTCCGACGGAGGCGCAAGCTGAATCCAGCGGTCTTGATCGCGGATCTGGGCTATCAGCGCTCTTGAACAGCACCCTCCTGCACCTTCGTATGTTGTATCGAAGAGCCCTCGATGTCTGGTGCTGTTCGGATTAAACTCCCACAGGTTAAATGCCCTTTCTTGGCATGGGAGAATCCGCCGGAGGAGCATGACCTGGACCACGTCGACGAGCCGGAGCCCATTGCTCACCAGCTTTTTGATGCAGGCTCGAAGTCCCGTCACCTCCACCGGATCACCCCACTGCAAGCCCTTCTCTTTCCAGGAGGTGAGCTGCGTGGGGATTCCAGATCTAAATTCGGGGGCCGCCGCCCATGTAGGCTCGCGCGGCTCGGTGATATAGAACCACCCCGACTGCCACCCCTTGACGGAGTCCACGAAGGTCCCTTCTAGCCAAGGGACGTTGGGCAGCTTTCCCAACATAGCGCCTCCGCATTCCGCTTGCGTCCCCTTCACGATCTTCGGCTTGACGTTGAAGGTCTTGAGCCACAGGCCGAAGTGGGGCCGGATGCAGAGAAAGGCCTCGCACACGACGATAAACGCCGAGATGTTGAGGACGAAGTTCGGCGCCAGATCGTGGAAATCCAGGCCGTAGTAAAACATGAGCCCCCGGACGAATGGATGGAGCGGAAAGCCCAGTCCGCGGAGGAAGTGGGGAAGGAAAACAACCCTCTCGTGAGGTCCTGGGGTAGGAACGAGCTGCCCCGCGTCGGGCAGCCGATGCGCGATGTTTCCGAAAAGGTATCCGGCGTCGCGCAGCTTGGTGATGTCCTCCTCCTTGGCGGTGGAGGCCATTCACTTGCCTCCCCCTCCGGACATGTTCGGAAAAGGGTCGGCGAAATCTTGTGAGCTTGAGCGTTGGAGCTTGGGTTCGCAGGGATGGATGAGCAAAGGAGGAAGAAGGCGTAGGTGAGAAGGTAAATCCTTATCCCTTATATATAGGCGGACAAAACTATGCGTCCCTCACCGGCCTGGTAAAACTCGCTTATCTCCCAAAGCGCCACCATCAATGGCGCGGTTGGGTTACCCACGCTGCGTATTGATGAGAATCCGGAATAAGGGGAACACGATCTACGCTTGACGGCCGTAAGGAAACCGCCGCTAAGCGTCTTGATGTGGTACAAGAACTCAAACAAGGGCTTGGTGCGGTGTGATGTCATGCCGCATATCGTCGCCAGATTGGATCGGTGCATATGTTTTATTCTCTACGTTTGGAATGTGGAAATTATTTTGCGAGCGGACATTATCCCGGTGTTCATTATCTTCTCCGGATTATTCAAGGAGGAACCCGCCTTGCAATGCCGAACATTATGCACGCCGGACTTATCGCCATTGAAGACTTCGTTCAGGCTCTTGAGGAGTCCTGGACTAGGGGATGTCCGGACAGCCGGACTATCGATGTCCGCCGGACTCCCAGACTGTGAAGATAGATGACGACAAAACCAAAGTTGTCCAGATGTGTGGAGGTCTGGGGATCCAGATGAGGAACAAGAGCACCTTCCCAGCCATGACGTTTCCCGAGTCGATCAGAGGTGGCGATCGACCTGGTTCTCTTGCGAGAATGAGTCGACGCCGGGCGTCAGTGGACTCCCTCAGAACGCCTCGATGCGGCTATATCTCCCATGTGTCGAAGCACGACTTAGAGGCATAACCGCATTGAAAGCAATGTCGCAAGTGAGGTAATCTTCACACAACCCAAGTAATACATAAGGAAAGAGATACATAGTTGGCTTACAATCGCCACTTCACACAATTACATGAATAAAGCATTACATCATCCAGATACAATCAAGGTCCGACTACGGAACCAAAATAAAAGAAGAACCCCAAATGCGATAAAGGTCCCGATCGACCCCAACCGGGCTCCACTCTTGATCAACTAGAACGAAGCAACACAAAGGGCAAGATCTTCATCGAGCTCCTCCTTGAGCTTGGTTGCGTCACCTGCTCGGTAACATAGGCACCTGCAAACTGGTTTGGAAGTATCTGGTGAGTCACGAGGACTCAGCAATCTCGCACCCGCGAGATCAAAACTATTTAAGCTTATGGGTAAGGTAAAGGCATGAGGTGGAGCTGCAGCAAGCGACTAGCATAAATGGTGGCTAACATACGCAAATGAGAGCGAGAAGAGAAGGCAAAGCACGGTCGATAAAAGTATGATCAAGAAGTGATCCTATAGCAACCTGCGTCAAGCATAACTCCAACACCGTGTTCACTTCCGGACCACGGAAAGAGACCATCACGGTTACACACTCGGTTGATGTATTTTAATTAAGGTCAACTTCGGTTTTCTACAACCGACATTAACAAATTCCCATCGCCACATAACCGCGGGCACGGCTTTCAAAAGATAATACCTGCAGGGTGTCCCAACTTAGCCCATGACAAGCTCTCGCGATCATCGAAGAATAGACCTTCACCGGGAAGACCCGATCAGTCTCGGAATCCGGTACATCAAGACATTTCGACAATGGTAAAACAAGACCAGCAAAACCTCCGCCTGTGCCGACAAATCCCGATAGGAGCTGCACATATCTCGTTCGTGGCACACCGGATGAGCAAGACGTCGGGTTGGCATAGACCCTGGTTGCCAGGGCGCGGACATCGCTTCGAGTTGGACCAACACTCGAAGGAGCACTGGCCGGGGGCTAAAATAAAGATGACCCTCGGGCTCCGGAAACCCAAGGGAAAAAAAAGGGCTAGGTGAGGCAAATGGTAAAAGTCAATGTTGGGCCTTGCTGGACAAGTTTTATTCAAAGCGAACTGTCGGGGGTCCCATAAATCACCCGACCGCGTAAGGAACATAAAATCCGGGAACATAACACCGGTATGACGGAAACTAGGGCGGCAAGAGTGGAACAAAACACCAGGCATAAGGCCGAGCCTTCCAGCCTTTACCAAATATATAGATGTATTAATAATATAAGATATATTGTGATATCCCAACAAGTAAACATGTTCCAACAAGGAACAACATCTCCGTGTTCAACAAGGAACAAACTTCATCTTCACCGCAACTAACAACGCTATAAGAGGGGCTGAGCAAAGCGGTAACATAGCCAAACAGTGGTTTGCTAGGAATGGTGTCAAAGGTTAGAGGTTTGACATGGCAATTTGGGAGGCTGACAAGCAAATGGTAGGCATCGTAGCATTGGCATAGCAAAAGAACGAGCAAACTAGCATAGCAAAGATAGTAGTGATTTCGAGGGTATGATCATCTTGCACGAAATCCCATAAGGAAGAAGAACGAGTCCATGAAGAAGACAAGCGGGAGTAGTCGAGCGAATCCTCACAACTCCGGAACGAAACCGAAGCTAACGAGAGAAGCAACCCGGAAAGAAGCAAACAATATGGTAAACACACAAGCATGAACATGTCATGATGCACAAACAAGTATGATGCATGACCGGTTTAAATAGCATGGCATGGCAAAGTGCACAAAACTATCTTACAAATTAAGTGGAGCTCAATATGCAACGAGTTGCATATTGACGAAACACCACAACAATTATTTAGTTCTCTCTCGTTTATGTACCCAACAATATTAAATGTGGATCAACATGGCAAGGGGTGAAGCATAACAAAACTACCTACCTAGGCAACTTTAAATGAGGCCGGAAACAACGAACAACAATTCCGGAAAATCCTCATGTCCATATTTTAGATTTGGTACTGTTCTGCCCTAAAACATATTTTAAAGTTGTTAAACAGGAAAATAAAGTGGACCATGTTAAACTAGGCATTTTTCCACCCCATTTACATATAAAGTTTATTTAAAATGGAGCTACGGTTAATTAGTTATGAAATAAATCATTTTAACATGCTATTTAAGCAAGATTTAAACAAACAGCATTTTAAACATTTTAGACATGGATGAAAGCAGCATATTATGAAACTAGATGAAATTCTAAGCATTTTACATATATAAATCATTTACATATGATGCACGGTTGTGAAGTTATTAAATGCATGAAGTATAGGGGCCAATCTGTAAAACTGTAATTCCTGGAAATTAGCTAAATTCGCAGCGCATAGTAAAAAAAATATATGGGCCGAATCTGCTGGCTGGCCCAACAGGAACAGGGCGCTGGAGGCTGCTCACCATGGGCTCTTGGCCCGGATCTGGGGAGGCAGAGGAGGCAGGGCGCTGGCGATGGAGGGAGCAGGGGCGACGCTTGGGCTCGGGGCTCCAGGGACTTGGCGCAGGAGGATGGCCGGGGTGCACGGAGCGGTGACGGAGAGGCGTGGTCGCGGAGCTGCGAGGTCGCGACCCTAGGGCGCTCGAGAAGGAGGCAGGACTGGGATGGACGGGGCCGGCGCAGATGAGGAAGGAGGGCGGCATCACTGGCAGGGGAGGCGCGCCAAGGGGTCGGGGACGATGGATCCTGGCGGCGGCCGCGGCTCGGGAGGTCGACGGGGAGGCCAGGGAGGCGAGCACCGGGGCTGCGCGGGCCCGTGGCCGACGGGCGGTGGCGGAGGGTCGCGCAGAGGGCGCGGGGCGGCGACGCGGGGGGCGGAGCGATGGATCGAGCGGTTGCGCGGGGGAGCTCGAGCGAGAGGAAGGAGATGCGCGTGGGAATCGGGCACGGGGGATCGATGCGGTGTGTGAGTGAGCGGCGGCGCATAGAGGGACGAGGGAGGAGATGGGGGTCGCTAGGGTTCGGTCGGTGGGGCTGGATGGGCCAACTGGGCGTTGGGAGGTGGCGAGAGGAAAAAGGCCAGGAGGCCTGCTAGCTGGGCTCTCTCTCTCTCTCCCTCATATTTCCTTTTAACAGAAAATATTAGAGAGAAGAAAAGAAATAGAGGGTTAGGAAAAGAAAATGCGCAAGGGGTTAATTTTCCTGGACTCATAAAAATATGAGGAATTAAATAAAATGGGAAGAGGATTTTTTAGAGGAAGTAAAATCCACACGCGTTGGATTTAACTTGGCAGGTTTTGAAATACGAAACCCATTCAAAAGAACTTCAAATGGGTTGAAATTATAGGAGGTGACCCTACACATTAGATGTGATTTATGGGCAGATTTGGAACATTAATGGGTAGAGTAAAATTGCAACTCAATTTTACTAAAAGGCCCCAAAGGAAGAAAAGAAGTTGAGTAGGATAAAAGGAAATTTGAAGAACGTTGCATATGTGTTATGGGTGATTCCGAAAATGGAATATTTATAATATCTCTCTAAATATCGAGAGGATATGTTTTAAAGAGAATCACCATATGAATTCCCTCGATTTAAATGGACCAAAGATCCATACGGTTTATTTAGAAGAGTTTAAAAAAAATGACATGATGCCATGATGCAATGCAAATGATGCAGAGATGAATGCAACGAACAAAACAAATCACACGACGAAACTCGGAAAAACATGGAAGGCATCTGAAGCTCCGGTCTCGGGGCGTTACAACACTCCACCACTACGAGAGGATCTCGTCCCGAGATCTAGAATGGCACCGGAGAGAAACGGAAGAGGAAGAGAAGAGGGTAAACTAAGTTGCTTCTTCGACAAATAAGTGAAACCAAAGAACCTTGAGAGGTTGAACAAATTGAAAGAAAGAGTACAATGGAGATGAACGAGATTGCAAACAATCCGTTAGAAAAGAGGAACAAGGAACATTACCAGGACTTGAAGGTTGCAAAGACATGAATCAAGAGTTTAATGGACAAGATAGAATTGAAACCACTCCGGTTAAAACAAGATGAGAGGGAAGAATTAAGGCAAAGACTCGATTGAAAGAAGAAGGAAAACTTGATAGGATGAGAAGAACTTGAATGAGAACACAACACTCGGCTAAGCGGATAAGCACGAAAAGAACATGACCTCACCATACGACAAGATGAGTGAAAAGAGCAGAACGTAATGCCTCCGGAAGAAAGAATAGAAGATAGGTCATAGGAATAAAAGAATGGAGAAGAAAATGCCAACTTCTGCCACAAATGAGCTTGGAAAGCACCCTTGCAACGAAGAATTGAACGGAGTTGTTGGAAAAAACAACAACGAAAAGAACAAGCTTGTAGTGGGCTTATGGAAAACATCTCAACACTATGAGGTTAGCTTCTGCCACCATCGGAAACAAATGATTGGATTGATATCAACAAGGAGACGAGAAACTTATTTCACCGGGAGGACAAATGAAGAACTTGGGTCATTTATAAGCACCATAAATTGCAACAATCCTTAGGGAAAAGCTTTAGGTGAAATATAACCCAAGATAACTCCAATGAAGAGATTGATGAATTTAAAAAAAAACCTCATTCTTGACAACATGTGAATCATGAAACATGAAGGAAATTGTCAAGAATGACCTAACACCACCTCAGAAGATAAGGTAGAAAGAATTGCACTTTGGAATGCAAGATGAAGAATGCTTGAACTCCTCAAAACAAGACATGTGTTGAACACCATGTTTAATTTTGAGTATAGCTTGGCTGATCTTAACTTCAAGAGACATCTTGAAGAACAATTGAAGAAAGAAAAGAATCCTTGACGAACTACCATGTAGAGCCTCCATGAAGAACTCCGGTAATAAAAGGATGATAGAAAGAAAGAGAAGTTGAAAACACAAGGTGAAACCTTGCAATGATTTAGATGGATCTCCGTGATAATTAGAGCTTGGAACTCCGGGAAAAAGAGAAGATGAAGCAAATGAAACCGAGAATTTTAAGGGCCTCCGGAATAAAGAATTAATCACTTGGATGAACAAGAATAAGAATTATGTTATGCGTATCCTTCACCAATTTAAATTGATGACAAGCAACGGATTTGGCATACTACTTATTCCCGTAGAAAGGATTGAAGAGAGATATATCAAAACTTGAGAAGGTCTTCAATGAACCACCGGTAGGATTGGAACAACAAATGAATTGATATGATGAACAAGGAAGTGAGATCTTGAACGAACCACCGTAAGAATTGAAAATGAACGAAGTAGGGTGCATCACCGGTAAGAATTAGCAAATGAACGAAGGTGCTTGAGACACACTAGATACATGAGAACAAATAGATGAAGAACTGATTAGAGGATATTCGATTGATGCGCCGGCAAGATAGGAGAATGATAACTGACAGCTGAGAATGAATAAACCTGAATTGATGGACTCCGGATGACAAACTGAGAAGACTCTTGAATATCTCCTGATGGGTGAAAAAGATTCTCACGATCGAAAACAATTATGAGAGGATGGCAACAAGCTATCACCATGAATCTTGAAGAGAATAGAGCAAGATTAAAGAGAAAATCTTCTTCGGTCTTCAAATGATGAGAATGACAACGCGAAACACCACCAAGAATTATTGAGGCACACCGGAAGAATCAAAAGCGAAGAGGTTGATCCAACTATGAAAAAAAAATTGAAAGATCTTGGAGAAAAGCATTTGACTGATGATAACTCATTCTTACATCAAACTCTGAAAAGAATTTGAGAATGGCTCCGGAATAATTAGAAGAGTCAGGTAAGATCCTGGAAAAGACCTGTGGGTTAGGGCCCACTCAAAAGAACACCGTTGAAAAGATTGCTTGAAAGGGAGGTTGCACCAGTTGATTTAAATGGCTTGAATGAGATAGCAATCTCGAAAGAGCTTGAACGAATGCAGAGTGGAAACACGAATCTTCGAGATATCTTGAGCACTCCGGAATAACAAATAGCGAGAAGAATGATAATGAGGTGCACCGGTATGAGAAAACATTTGAAACGAGGAAAGGATATGATTGACAAAGCTCAAATTGAATCCACCAGAGAAGAAAAAAGAACGAAGAATGATGAACTAGAAACTGTTGAGCATCTTCATGGGAAATCACCGGATAAGAACATTGATTGAAAAGAATGAAGAGACTTCACATGAATAAATGGATACTTGATAAAGAAATCTTAGTCCTTGAGGAAAAAAGGGTGGGAGGGCGGGAAAACAAAGGCAACTTGGGATGAACGAAACAAGCACCGTTGAGAAAACTTAGAATTTATCTTGCGGATGGAGAGAATGATGGGATCATCTCGAAGAGAAGCGCACCGATTGGAAAAGAATTAACATGACAACCTCGATGATCAAGAAGGATTAGTACTCCCATAGAAATATGAGAACACCATTTAGGAAAGGTATGGATTCAACATTTGACTTCAAAGCAACTCGAATACCACAAATAAAACAAAACAAAGGATTTGGCTTGCAGAATAAGCCGGAACAAACATATGATAGAAATTTCGTCCGAAGTTTTCGTGGTGGGGCCTACACGGGCTCAATCGTACAGCACCATCATGTACAAGGCAGTGCACATGACATACGAAGCGTCCCCGAGTCGGCATAGCCAAGGACTCTTTAAGACACAACGAGACCACTGTAAAACCAACCGTGAATAGGCGGACCACTAGACGTCGAACCCCAATTTCATATCATACATCCGTTGGAAAGATATCCTAAGAGCTACTTGAATTCCCACCTATGAAACTCCCGAAACTTTCTGGTTATGCAATCTGGTGTTGGGGATACAGGGGAGCAATAAATCTCACCCAAACTAACAATCCCTACATCCATTTGTATCCATCCGTCAACACATAACCAAGAAACCTTCGAAATCGTGTACCTCAACCTTGAAAAGCATCCGTTATCTGAAGTCATGGCAATACTCCCGTACTCACCTCGAGATTGGGTTAGCGGGGTTATCTCACCAAAAACTGCATAAAAGAGATTTTCGATGTCGGCGTACTAAACTCGGTATTCGAGAATCTGCAACGATAAAATTATGACGACAACACCTCGAGCTCAACTCCCGGGACACCGCCACAACCCCTAAATGTCGAGGCAACCAAGACAATGTTGTCATCATAAAACCATCGAACGATTCTAAGATACCAGCGTGATCCTAAAAAAATTTAGTGAAATTTAAGAAGAGAAGAGTCAAAACTCTCGTCGGGATACCTCACCGTAAGGTCGAAGGACCGGGAGTAAAAAGAATTCCTAACTCTCCGATATATATAATCCTAAATGACTCAAAACATTTTTCTAGACACAACTCGGCCGCTAAAAATGATCAAGCAGTGGGGCTCCTAAGGTCGGGGAAGGCTCTGATTACCAACTTGTAACGCCCTCGATGCGGCTATATCTCCCACGTGTCGAAGCACGACTTAGAGGCATAACCACATTGAAAGCAATGTCGCAAGTGAGGTAATCTTCACACAACCCAAGTAATACATAAGGGAAAGAGATACATAGTTGGCTTACAATCGCCACTTCACACAATTACATGAATAAAGCATTACATCATCCAGATACAATCAAGGTCCGACTACGGAACCAAAATAAAAGAAGAACCCCAAATGCGACAAAGGTCCCGATCGACCCCAACTGGGCTCCACTACTGATCAACTAGAACGAAGCAACACAAAGGGCAAGATATTCATCGAGCTCCTCCTTGAGCTTGGTTGCGTCACCTGCTCGGTAACATAGGCACATGCAAACTGGTTTGGAAGTATCTGGTGAGTCACGAGGACTCAGCAATCTCGCACCCGCGAGATCAAAACTATTTAAGCTTATGGGTAAGGTAAAGGCATGAGGTGGAGCTTCAGCAAGCGACTAGCATAAATGGTGGCTAACATACGCAAATGAGAGCGAGAAGAGAAGGCAAAGCACGGTCGATAAAAGTATGATCAAGAAGTGATCCTATAGAAACCTCGTCAAGCATAACTCCAACATCGTGTTCACTTCCGGACTCCACGGAAAGAGACCATCACGGTTACACACTCGGTTGATGTATTTTAATTAAGGTCAACTTCGGTTTTCTACAACCGACATTAACAAATTCCCATCTGCCACATAACGCGGGCACGGCTTTGAAAGATAATACCTGCAGGTGTCCCAACTTAGCCCATGATAAGCTCTCGCGATCATCGAAGGAATAGACCTTCACCAAGGAAGACCCGATCAGTCTCGGAATCCGGTACATCAAGACATTTCGACAATGGTAAAACAAGACCAGCAAAACCTCCCTGTGCCGACAAATCCCGATAGGAGCTGCACATATCTCGTTCTCGTGGCACACCGGATGAGCAAGACGTCGGGTTGGCATAGACCACAGTTGCCAGGCGCGGACATCGCTTCGAGTTGGACCAACACTCGAAGGAGCACCGCCCGGGGCTAAAATAAAGATGACCCTCGGGCTCCGAAACCCAAGGAAAAAAAGGGCTAGGTGAGGCAAATGGTAAAAGTCAATGTTGGGCCCTTTGGACAAGTTTTATTCAAAGCGAACTGTCAGGGGGGTCCCATAAATCACCCGACCGCGTAAGGAACGCAAAATCCGGGAACATAACACCGGTATGACGGAAACTAGGGCGGCAAGAGTGGAACAAAACACCAGGCATAAGGCCGAGCCTTCCAGCCTTTACCAAATATATAGATGTATTAATAATATAAGATATATTGTGATATCCCAACAAGTAAACATGTTCCAACAAGGAACAACATCTCCGTGTTCCAACAAGGAACAAACTTCATCTTCACCTGCAACTAACAACGCTATAAGAGGGGCTGAGCAAAGCGGTAACATAGCCAAACAGTGGTTTGCTAGGAATGGTGTCAAAGGTTAGAGGTTTGACATGGCAATTTGGGAGGCTGACAAGCAAATGGTAGGCATCGTAGCATCGGCATAGCAAAAGAACGAGCAAACTAGCATAGCAAAGATAGTAGTGATTTCGAGGGTATGATCATCTTGCCTGAAATCCCGCAAGGAAGAAGAACGAGTCCATGAAGAAGACAAACGGGAGTAGTCGAACGAATCCTCACAACTCCGGAACGAAACCGAAGCTAACGAGAGAAGCAACCCGGAAAGAAGCAAACAATATGGTAAACACACAAGCATGAACATGTCATGATGCACAAACAAGTATGATGCATGACCGGTTTAAATAGCATGGCATGGCAAAGTGCACAAAACTATCTTACAAATTAAGTGGAGCTCAATATGCAACGAGTTGCATATTGACGAAACACCACAAAAATTATTTAGTTCTCTCTCGTTTATGTACCCAACAATATTAAATGTGGATCAACATGGCAAGGGGTGAAGCATAACAAAACTACCTACCTAAGCAAGTTTAAATGAGGCCGGAAACAACGAACAACAATTCCGGAAAATCCTCATGTCCATATTTTAGATTTGGTACTGTTCTGCCCTAAAACATATTTTAAAGTTGTTAAACAGGAAAATAAAGTGGACCATGTTAAACTAGGCATTTTTCCACCCCATTTACATATAAAGTTTATTTAAAATGGAGCTACGGTTAATTAGTTATGAAATAAATCATTTTAACATGCTATTTAAGCAAGATTTAAACAAACAACATTTTAAACATTTTAGACATGGATGAAAGCAGCATATTATGAAACTAGATGAAATTCTAAGCATTTTACATATATAAATCATTTACATATGATGCACGGTTGTGAAGTTATTAAATGCATGAAGTATAGGGCCAATCAGAAAGCTGTAATTCCTGGAAATTAGCTAAATTCGCAGCGCATAGTAAAAAATATATATGGGCCGAATCTGCTGGCTGGCCCAACAGGAACAAGGCGCTGGAGGCTGCTCACCATGGGCTCTTGGCCCGGATCTGGGGAGGCAGAGGAGGCAGGGCGCTGGCGATGGAGGGAGCAGGGGCGACGCTTGGGCTCGGGGCTCCAGGGACTTGGCGCAGGAGGATGGCCGGGGTGCATGGAGCGGTGACGGAGAGGCGTGGTCGCGGAGCTGCGAGGTCGCGACCCTAGGGTGCTCGAGAAGGAGGCAGGGCTGGGATGGACGGGGCCGGCGCAGATGAGGAAGGAGGGCGGCATCACTGGCAGGGGAGGTGCGCCAAGGGGTCGGGGACGATGGATCGGCGGCGGCATGGCTCGGGAGGTCGACGGGAGGCTGGGGAGGCGAGCACCGGGCGGCGTGGCCCGTGGCCGACGGCGGCGGCGGTGGCGGATGGTCGCATGGAGGGCGCGGGCGGCGACGCTGGGGCGGAGCGATGGATCGGCGGTTCTTGGGGGAGCTCGAGCGAGAGGAAGGAGATGGCGTGGGAATCGGGCACGGGGATCGAGGCGGTGTGTGAGTGAGTGGCGGCGCTGAGAGGGACGAGGAGGAGATGGGGTCGCTAGGGTTGGTCGGTGGGGCTGGATGGGCCAACTGGGCCTTGGGAGGTGGCGAGAGGAAAAGGCCGGAGGCACGCTAGCTGAGCTCTCTCTCTCCCTCATATTTCCTTTTAACAGAAAATATTAGAGAGAAGAAAAGAAATAGAGGGTTAGGAAAAGAAAATGCGCAAGGGGTTAATTTTCCTGGACTCATAAAAATATGAGGAATTAAATAAAATGCGAAGAGGATTTTTTAGAGGAAGTAAAATCCACACGCGTTGGATTTAACTTGGCAGGTTTTGAAATACGAAACCCATTCAAAAGAACTTCAAATGGGTTGAAATTATAGGAGGTGACCCTACACATTAGATGTGATTTATGGGCAGATTTGGAACATTAATGGGTAGAGTAAAATTGCAACTCAATTTTACTAAAAGGCCCCAAAGGAAGAAAAGAAGTTGAGTAGGATAAAAGGAAATTTGAAGAACGTTGCATATGTGTTATGGGTGATTCGAAAATGGAATATTTATAATATCTCTAAATATCGAGAGGATATGTTTTAAAGAGAATCACCATGTGAATTCCTCGATTTAAATGGACCAAAGATCCATACGGTTTATTTAGAAGAGTTTAAAAAATGACATGATGCCATGATGCAATGCAAATGATGCGAGAGATGAATGCAACGAACAAAACAAATCACACGCATTTAAACTCGGAAAAACATGGAAGGCATCTCAAGCTCCGGTCTCGGGGCGTTACAACACTCCACCACTACGAGAGGATCTCGTCCCGAGATCTAGAATGGCACCGGAGAGAAACGGAAGAGGAAGAGAAGAGGGTAAACTAAGTTGCTTCTTCGACAAATAAGTGAAACCAAAGAACCTTGAGAGGTTGAACAAATTGAAAGAAAGAGTACAATGGAGATGAACGAGATTGCAAACAATCCGTTAGAAAAGAGGAACAAGGAACATTACCATGACTTGAAGGTTGCAAAGACATGAATCAAGAGTTTAATGGACAAGATAGAATTCGAAACCACTCCGGTTAAAACAAGATGAGAGGGGAAGAATTCGGGCAGCACTCCGATTGAAAGAAGAAGGAAAACTTGATAGGATGAGAAGAACTTGAATGAGAACACAACACTCCGGCTAAACGGATAAGCACGAAAAGAACATGACCTCACCATACGACAAGATGAGTGAAAAGAGCAGAACGTAATGCCTCCGGAAGAAAGAATAGAAGATAGGTCATAGGAATAAAAGAATGGAGAAGAAAATGCCAACTTCTGCCACAAATGAGCTTGGAAAGCACCCTTGCAACGAAGAATTGAACGGAGTTGTTGGAAAAAACAACAACGAAAAGAACAAGCTTGTAGTGGGCTTATGGAAAACATCTCAACACTATGAGGTTAGCTTCTGCCACCAACGGAAACAAATGATTGGATTGATATCAACAAGGAGACGAGAAACTTATTTCACCGGGAGGACAAATGAAGAACTTGGGTCATTTATAAGCACCATAAATAGCAACAATCCTTAGGGAAAAGCTTTAGGTGAAATATAACCCAAGATAACTCCAATGAAGAGATTGATGAATTTAAAAAAAACCTCATTCTTGACAACATGTGAATCATGAAACATGAAGGAAATTGTCAAGAATGACCTAACACCACCTCAGAAGATAAGGTAGAAAGAATTGCACTTTGGAATGCAAGATGAAGAATGCTTGAACTCCTCAAAACAAGACATGTGTTGAACACCATGTTTAATTTTGAGTATAGCTTGGCTGATCTTAACTTCAAGAGAAATCTTGAAGAACAATTGAAGAAAGAAAAGAATCCTTGACGAACTACCATGTAGAGCCTCCATGAAGAACTCCGGTAATAAAAGGATGATAGAAAGAAAGAGAAGTTGAAAACACAAGGTGAAACCTTGCAATGATTTAGATGGATCTCCGTGATAATTAGAGCTTGGAACTCCGGGAAAAAGAGAAGATGAAGCAAATGAAACCGAGAATTTTAAGGGCCTCCGGAATAAAGAATTAATCACTTGGATGAACAAGAATAAGAATTATGTTATGCGTATCCTTCACCAATTTAAATTGATGACAAGCAACGGATTTGGCATACTACTTATTCCCGTAGAAAGGATTGAAGAGAGATATATCAAAACTTGAGAAGGTCTTCAATGAACCACCGGTAGGATTGGAACAACAAATGAATTGATATGATGAACAAGGAAGTGAGATCTTGAACGAACCACCGTAAGAATTGAAAATGAACGAAGTAGGGTGCATCACCGTAAGAATTAGCAAATGAGCGAAGGTGCTTGAGACACACTAGATACATGAGAACAAATAGATGAAGAACTGATAAGAGGATATTCGATTGATGCGCCGGCAAGATAGGAGAATGATAAGCGGATACTGAGAATGAATAAACCTGAATTGATGGACTCCGGATGGCAAACTGAGAAGACTCTTGAATATCTCCTGATGGGTGAAAAAGATTCTCACGATCGAAAACAATTATGAGAGGATGGCAACAAGCTATCACCATGAATCTTGAAGAGAATAGAGCAAGATTAAAGAGAAAATCTTCTTCGGTCCTCCACACGCGTTGGATTTAACTTGGCAGGTTTTGAAATACGAAACCCATTCAAAAGAACTTCAAATGGGTTGAAATTATAGGAGGTGACCCTACACATTAGATGTGATTTATGGGCAGATTTGGAACATTAATGGGTAGAGTAAAATTGCAACTCAATTTTACTATAAGGCCCCAAAGGAAGAAAAGAAGTTGAGTAGGATAAAAGGAAATTTGAAGAACGTTGCATATGTGTTATGGGTGATTCCGAAAATGGAATATTTATAATATCTCTCTAAATATCGAGAGGATATGTTTTAAAGAGAATCACCATGTGAATTCCCTCGATTTAAATGGACCAAAGATCCATACGGTTTATTTAGAAGAGTTTAAAAAAAATGCCATGATGCCATGATGCAATGCAAATGATGCAGAGATGAATGCAACGAACAAAACAAATCACACGACGAAACTTGGAAAAACATGGAAGGCATCTGAAGCTCCGGTCTCGGGGCGTTACACCCTCAGTTTACCATGGACCGAGTTAACAAACCCTCTTCTTTGAAGGTGATTCCGGAGGAGAAAGCCGACGTGAAGATGTTGATGGAGCGCGTAGTCCAGTTGGTTCGAGAGGGAGTGACGGGTATGGATCTCCTGGAGGTTTTTCTTAGGCGGCGTATCTAGCCCCTTCAGTTCCGGAGCCATTGCATGTGGTTGTACCGCGGGACTGAAGATGAGACTCGGATCAATCCAGAAGCAGTCGACGATGCCACGCTGGAAAGGTGGATGGCCGCGGTCACTGGGAACAAGGACAACCCTCGTGGAGCCAGGAGGATTCCTCCACTCGACCATCGCAGCATTCCAGACAAGGTATGCCCACTCTACCTCCAATTGTATTCTTTCCATATTTATTTCCATTTTCTCCGCAAATTGGTCGATTGATCTTTGTCTTGATGTCTAACAGGCCCTCACCAAACTGTACTCGATGCCCAATGGAGCATAGACTCCGACTGAAGAGGGAGAAGCGAGCGGGGGTGAGGGAGTCCTGGACTAGGGGGTGTCCGGACAGCCGGACTATCGATGTCCGCCGGACTCCCAGACTGCAAAGATAGAAGATTGAAGACTCCGGCTCGTGTCCAGAAGGTACTTTGCTTGGCGTGGAAGGCAAGCTTGGCAATACGGATATGTAGATCTCCTACCATTGTAACCGACTCTGTGTAACCCTAGCCTCTCCAGTGTCTATATAAACCGGAGGGCTTTAGTCCGTGAGGACACAACATTACATCTCAACAATCATACCATAGGCTAGCTTCTAGGGTTTAGCCTCATTGATCTCGTGGTAGATCTACTCTTGTACTACCCATATCATCAATATTAATCAAGCAGACGTAGGGTGTTACCTCCATCGAGAGGGCTGAACACAGGTAAAAACATTGTGTCCCTCGTCTCCTGTTACCATCCGCCTAGACGCACAGTTCGGGACCCCCTACCCGAGATCCGCCGGTTTTGACACCGATAGGGGCGAGAGCCAGGAGGAGTGGGACTCGGATGCTGCTGAAGATGATGATGATGATGATGATGACGATGAGGAGGAATAAGAAGAGGAGGTGGAGGAGGTCGCACCACCGCGCTTGGAAAGGCGGTCGAAGCTTGCCCACGACCTGCTGATCGAACGTGGTAAGGGGTTGCGATCGTCGCCTTGATCGACCAAGCTCGGACCACTTCTCCGGTGCCGACTGAAAAGGCACCGAAGCAGTCCAGGGTGGCGCCGTCAAAGCCGACCAAGGTCCTGCTGAAGATGAAGGTGTCCATCCCCACCATATCAGGGTAAACATGCTACTTGAGTCTTCTTGTTTTGTGCGAGCTTTATCTTTGATTGACACTTGAGTTAGCCGACTGATTTTTTGGAATTGCAGTGCTGCTACTTCCGATACCTCAGCCAGGGCTGACGATCATGAGATGGAGGATGCCGCAACTTCTAAACCTGGTACCACTCTCTTAATTCCATTTTTAGTCGATTGACTCTTCGTCTCTAATTCTGATTCTTTTCTGTAGCTTCATCCAATGTCGTTATCACTCTTCCTGACGACGACGACGAGGAACCGCTGAAGCACAGGAGGAGCAGGAAAGCGTCTGCCGGCAGGGCGGCCCAGGATGTAACGGCACCCGAGACTCTGATCGCGGGGGAGGAGGACACCACTCGGCACACTGTGTCCTTCGCGGTGCCACTAACGAGTGCTCTCCCTGCTTCGTCGAGTGCCGCACAGCCTTCTCTCTTCACGACGCACCACGTCCCAGAGGACCAAGCCAGTGCTGCAAAGGAAGCGATACGCCAGGCGGGGATCATGATGGAGCAGGTGAAGGCCATCCGGGAGGCAAGCCAGGAAGCCTACGACGCCAGTTCTGCTCTTGAAAGCAATGTTCAGGTCAGTCGAATCGCCTGTTCTGTTAGGATATGCTATCAAGAAGCTTTTCTTTCCGGAATCCATAGCAATCACCCACTGGGTGTGTCAATTAAAACTCCGGTTTAGCGGGGGCACGCTAAGTGCACCCGCTGGGTGTAGTCCCCAAGGCTATGGTTGACTGCTGGCAGTCGACCATAGGCTTTAGAAGTTAAGTTTTCCGTCAGTCGACTAGGTCGAATGGATTTCTCAAACCGGTGGGGGCACGCTGAGTGCACCCACCGGTGTAGTCTCGAGATCGTAGTCGATCGCTTGCGATCGATTACGATCAAGAATACATCTTGTTTTTTTTGTTGGTCGACTGGTCGACTCTAACTTTAATAGAACTAGTGGGGGCACGCTGAGTGCACCCACTGGGTGTAGTCCCCGAGACTACGGTCGAATGTTTGTATTCGGTTGTAGTCTTAGAAACGCATGATTTTCTCTTATCCACTCGGAAGTGAATTATCCTTGACATTTTGTCAATTGGTTCTTCGCAGAAATCATGTGACCTTGCGGCTCGTTATACCGAGATGGAGAACAAGCACATCCAGCTCGAGCTGGATCTGAAGCTGGTCCAAGAGAATCTGACGAAGGCGAAGGAGGAGACCAAAGGTATGTTTGGTGAGACCTCGACGACTGTTTTTGTCCTTCATCTGTTTTAAAAATCTGACCTTCGTCTGCTTTACAGGCAAGGTGAAGGAGGCCCAGAAGAAGAAAGATCTTGAACTGGCTGAGAAGACCAAACTTGCTGACGAGAAGTTAGCTTCGGTTACCAAGCTCGAAGAAGAAAATACTAATCTGAAAGCTGCTCTCGAGATTGCCAACAAGGAGGTTAGTCGACTAAAAAATGACAAAGCTGCTCTGAATGACAAGGCTAGTCAATTAGCTGGGAAGAAGAAAGATCTGGAGGCCTTTCTGAGTGGACTTGCCAAGAAGTTGTTCCTCATGCTCGAAGGTAATCCTTTGCGTCAAACAACCATTTTTACAGTGATCTTTCCACTCGACCATTGCCTTGACTTAGTGATTGTACTTGCAGAATTTTGCCAAAACTTTGAAGAGGAAACTAGTCAACTGGAACCAAACCTGGACCCCGTCAACTCTCCAGTGAACGATGAAGTTGCCATGAATGTGTTCCTACTTGAGTCCCGTGTTGCTGCTGTTGTTGACTATCTTGCAAGGCCGAAAGTCGCCACTTCCCGCATCGACAAAGACGCTCGCCTGTGGAGACACTCGAATCGACCTCGAAGTCTCTGATGGCTCGACTGAACGCAGTTCCTGGTCGAGTGCAGGAGTGGAAAAAGTCCTCTGCTAGGTGTGGCACAGATGTTGCTCTGTGTCTGGCTCGAGTCCACTGCAAGGATGTGCGAGAAGATAAGTTGGCGGCTCTTCGGGTGGCCAACACCAAGAAGCACGACTTCAGGTCCTTCATGGAGACCTTCATCGCTGCTGCCACTCGGATTGCAGACGGGATTGATCTTGATGAGTTTGTTGCACCTTCCAGCCCTCCACAAGAGGGGTAAAAAACTTCTTTGAGTTCGACACTTTAAATTTGCCTCGGTATGCCGAGTGATTTTGTAACCGATAAACCTTAACAGGCTTAGTGCCTGAGCACTTTCGGTTCCCTTAGGTATCCATCTGAACTTGGATTTGACGTTTGAATACGCTTGTTTTTGGCTTGAAATGTCTTTTCCAGGTTTGGAAGCAAGGTGCCTACTGCAATTGTCTTCCTCTTTAATTCACTTAGGCGAGCACTGGGCTGCAGCTAAGCCCCCGAGTGAGAGGTTTGCTCTCCGCTCGGTAGGATTTTTATACCTTAGGCGAGCACTGGGCTGCAGCTAAGCCCCCGAGTGAGAGGTTTGCTCTTCACTCGGTAGGATTTTTATACCTTAGGCGAGCACTGGGCTGCAGCTAAGCCCCCGAGTGAGAGGTTTGCTCTTCACTCGGTAGGATTTTTATACCTTAGGCGAGCATTGGGCTGCAGCTAAGCCCCCGAGTGAGAGGTTTGCTCTTCACTCGGTAGGATTTTGTCAGGACCCCGACTCAATGTCACATCGATCTAGCCTGTAACACCTCATATCACTTTGCGGCCTCACGCACGGTATTCCCACGGGTGTCGCCTTACCTTTGCGGGACCGTTTGCGCCTTTTGGCACACGATATGATAGTGTCGCTAGCATCCATATGATAAGGAGCCCGGCTGACATGGCTAGTCGTAAACCCAAAGTGGCACAGACTTACGAGGACAGGCATCCATGACCCAAAGATCGAACGTGTCGGTCATCGCCGAACAAGTTCCGGCTGTAGCAGCTAGCAGACTCAAAGAATCCGGGCTGAAGCGGCTAGCAGGACTCCGGTACTCAACGCGTGACATTTCCCGAAGGACAGACACAGAACGAAGAAGGACACACGCTGCCAGCCTAAGTGTTAGGAGCAGTAGACAAGCTACCATGGCTCGGTGGAAACACTAGGAGACATTTCCCGGTAAGAGAGGCTACTAAAGATAAACAACTAGATAGCCAGATCCCACACATGCCAAGCATTTCAATAACATACACACAATATGCTCGATATGTGCAAATACAACATGGCATCACAACATGACTCTACGACTCAAGTATTTTATTCAATAGGCTCCGAGGAGCGAGATATTACAAACAGGGGTCTCATGACACAACATTCAGAGCATACAAATCAAAGCACAAAGGAAGCTAATATGTCTCGAGTACGACATCTACAAATGAAAAAGGCTTAGAAGCCCGACTATCTACCGAGATCTGCCGAGGGCACAAGATCGTAGCTGAGGTAACAAGCTAAACGTCAAGTCCACGTGGAACTACTAGTGAGACCAAGTCTCTCTGCAAAAACATAAAATAGGCAAACGTGAGTACAAATGTACCCAAAGAAGACTTACATCGTAACTAACTACATATGCATCATTATCAACAAAGGGATGGTGGAGTTTAACAGCGACAAGCCAGCTTTGACTCGGTGGCTATCCTAAACTACATTTGCAAGTAACTCTTTTGAGGTGGCGCACGAGTCCACATATTCACCATATCAATACACCACTACGGATCCGCTCCCGCCTCCCTCACGAGAACGCCATCCATAGCACTCACACTTATCTTGCGTATTTTAGAGTATCCACTTTCACTTGTCTATGAACTGTTATAGGCAACCCAGAAGTCCTTTACATGACACGGCTATTGAATAGATGATGTTAACCCTGCAGGGTGTACTTCTTCATACATGTTTCACCACTTAGCGTCGCAGCACACGACATGTGCTCGGCAGACTTCAAGCTTAAAGCCGACGTGGGTGTAGACCACGACCTACCTAGACACTCAAGTCTCTAGTCCGGGTTTATCGCCTATTTGGGTTCCATCCATGAGGAGTTCGGCCAAGTTTCGCTCACAGCCCCAAATGATGTGAACAGGTTCCCGAGATACCAAACGGGCATCCGTACACCGTGCCACGCACCTACCGCATCACAGCCCACCCCTACGGTCACGCTGCCCACGGCCTCCATGAGGGCTACAAACACCGTAAACTACTTGCAACTCCCCGGACAGAGGACTAGGGTGAATAAGAAGTCGAGCGGGTCATATTTCAGGCCCATTGTATGGTAGTAGCTGAATCATGGATCACAAACACGTAACTCAGTTCCTAAGGACGGCTTCAATGAGACAACCCACCATGTACTCCTACATGGCCTCTCACCGATACCTTTACCAAATCGTGTTCACACACTTAGCTCACACACAATAGGACATGTTCACACACCTCCGATTCATCCTCGATGAATCGACCCGACTCAACTCTAAGCAAGAGAGTGCATGACAACAAGCATGTATGAGTAGGCACAACAAGGCTCAAACAACTCCTACTCATGCTAGTGGGTTTCATCTATTTCTTGTGGAATGACAGTCATGCAAAGGATAAAGGGGTTCAGCTACTGCAGCAAGTAGCAGCTTGAATCGATGTTGTCCTAATGCAATAAAAGAGAGCGAAGTTTAGAGAGTGGGATTGTATCGAATGAACAAGGGGGTTTTGCTTGCCTGGCACTTCTGAAGATAGCATTGAGTCTTCATCAGTGTCAACGATCACAATGTCGGTACAACGTCTACCGAGGGGGAACAATACCGGCAAACAGAGAAGAAACACGATCAATGCAATACACAATATGATGCATGCTATGACATGGCAATATGAATGTGTTTTGGGCTAATGCAACTACAACTAGATGGATTTGGGTCATATTGAGCCAAAGGTTCAACCCCAAATTCAAATTATGAATTCAAATAGTGCCTTATCATGTTTTGCACTAAACAGCAAGGTTAAGTTGTTTAAACATGCATGAAACCAGTGCAGATGGATAGATTAGATTTTTCTGATCATTTTTCATATATAATTTATTTCAATCTGAGCTACGGTTGAATTTCTATGAATTTTTGAAGTTTGAACTAAACTCTGGAATTTCCTGAATAAAAATAAATCCAGAAAAGGATTTACTGCGTCAGCATGACGTCACTGTGACGTCAGCAGTCAACGGGGCCGGCCAGGTCAAACCTGACGCGTGGGTCCAGGGTGTCGATGGCTAATTAACTAATTTAATTTAGTTTAAACTGATCCGGTAATTAGCGAAGGGGCCCCACTGTCATTGACTCAACTGAGTCAACCGGCCCACCCGTGGTCAAAGTCGACTCGGCTGCACGGCGTTTAGTCACGGGCGAAACGCGACGGCGGCGAAGTGGTTTCGCCGTTCGCCACCAAATGGGACGCGAAGGCATCGGCGTGGAGTCGGGACGAGCCGCAGCTCTTGGTGGAGTCGGTTGGGGTCGGGGTTGCGAAGTTGGCGCGGCGACGACCTAAGCGGCCACCGAGTTCGGCAATCTCGGGGTGGCGCACAGAGCACGGAGGAGGCATCGTGGGTGTCTCACGGTTCACGTGATCGTCTGAACACAACGGTGGGCTCGAGAACGAAGCTGCGGTGGCTGTGGTACAGCCACGCCATGGCCGGGCGGCGAGATGCCTCGGCCATGGTTGGGGATCGGGCTAGAGCTCGCGAAGGACGACGAGGAAAGGGGAATCGGGTCGAGGCTCACCGCTGAGCTGCAGGATGGTTAGTGGGCTCGGGCGCGCCGGAGTGGCCGAATCGACGGAGAAGGGCGCCGAGCCAAGCTTGAAGACGATGACGATGGCGGCTTGCTGGCCTCCCGGTCGCGTGCTTTGGCGTCTTGGCTCACTGGCGCTGAGGCGGAGCTCGTGGGGGCGCAGGAGGCGTGGGGTGGCGGTGGCCACGGCGGTAACGAACGGCGGCGACGAGCGCGTCGGCAAAGCGGGAGGACGAGGAGAGAGCAAGGGGAAGAATGGGGTGTCGGCGAGGTCGGGCGACGCCGAGGGGTGGCTTGAGGCGCCGCCGCTGCCCAAGCGAGGCAGCGGCCAGGAGCTGCGTGGCGAGCTCAGGCACGTCATGTGTCCCTCCTCCGCCTCTTGGCAGAGGTAGGCGATGATCGGCAGCGGTGCTGGCTGGGGCGGCGGATGGGCTGCCAAAGACAGAGCTGGGCCAGCCAGTGAGCGCCTGTAAAACTCGCCTGCTTTTATATTTCTGCTCATTCTATTTTGTTTTGATTTAGTAAAATACTAAACCATTTTATAAAATCCTGAAAATAATTATGTGGCTAGAACTAAAATATACCAACCCACATAAAATGTTCGTAATTATTGGACATATATTAATTATATATAATATATATATCCAATGCAAATAGTTATTGTATTTATTTCAAAGGCCCAAAATAATTAACTCTGAGAAACCAAAAATATTGTTCTGAGTTTTACCTCTTTGCAATATTTTCAGGGACTAAGAGGAACATTTTCTTGGACTTCTTTGAGAAGATTTTAATGTTGATCATTTTTAGAAGGTTTCTGAGGCTTTGAAAATCCCTCAATTCAAATTTCATTTGAATTAAAACATGATGCACACATGAGGGTCTAACCTAGTGCATAACAGAACCAGGGATGTGACAGATTTTCACGTTGTATTTGTGGCGTAGCTCAGAGGAGAGGGACGCAGTCGACCTGCACCTCGTCGTCCTTGCGGGCGCGCGTTATATTTGTGGCGTAGTTCGGAGGAGAGGGTCGCAGTCGACCTGCACCTCGTCCTCCTTGCAAGCGCACGTTGTATTTGTGGCGTAGCTCAGAGGAGAGGGTCGCAGTTGACCTGCACCTCGTCCTCCTTACGACTGCACATTGTACTTAGGCGAGTACTTGGACTGCAGCTAAGCCACTAAGTGGGAGTCTGGCTCACCACTCGGTAGGATTTTATTTAAACTTAGGCGAGTACTTGGACTGCAGCTAAGCCTCCGAGTGGGAGTCTGGCTCACCACTCGGTAGGATTTTTATACCTTAGGCGAGTACTTGGACTGCAGCTAAGCCCCCGAGTGGGAGTCTGGCTCACCACTCGGTAGGATTTTCATACCTTAGGCGAGTACTTGGACGGCAGCTAAGCCCCCGAGTGGGAGTCTGGCTCACCACTCGGTAGGATTTTATTTAAACTTAGGCGAAACGGATTCGCAGCTAAACCTTCCGAGTGGGAGTCTGGCTCATCACCCGACAAGGATTTTTTACAAACTTTAGGCGAAACGGATTCGCAGCTAAGCCTTCCGAGTGGGAGTCTGGCTCATCACTCGACAACGATTTTTTACAAACTTAGGCGAAACGGATTCGCAGCTAAGCCTTCCGAGTGGGAGTCTGGCTCATCACTCGACAAGGATTTTTTACAAACTTAGGGGAAACGGATTCGCAGCTAAGTCACCCACTGAGGGGGAAAATTTTATTGGACAAATAAAAAGTGACAAAAATTATGGAGAAATTATGACACTATTATTTTGTAATCCATGAACTACAAAAGTATTTTATTACAACTCTTTCGAGTGAAAACTTTAAGTGTAAAATGGGCGGAGTAGCTCCGCGTTCCAAGCCCAGGGCTCATCGATATTGTGCTTGACATTGTAGATGCGGTATGCTCCGTTGTGGAGAACTTTAGTGACGATGAAGGGTCCTTCCCAAGAAGGAGCAAGCTTGTGTTGTTTCTGTTGATCCACTCGGAGAACTAAATCTCCTTCTTGGAAGGCTCGACTCTTCACATTTCAGGCGTGGAAGCGACGCAAATCTTGTTGGTAGATGGTCGATCGGATCAAGGCCATCTCTCTTTCCTCCTCTAAAAGGTCGACTGCGTCCTGCCGCGCTTGTTCAGCTTCTGCTTCATTGTAGAGTTCAACCCGAGGAGCATTGTGGAGAAGATCACTCGGCAAAACTGCTTCAGGTCCATAGACCAAAAAGAATGGAGTTCTCCCGGTCGACCGATTAGGCGTGGTCCGCAGTCCCCAAAGCACCGAGGGAAGTTCGACAACCCATGCTCCAGCCGCATGTTTGAGATCACGCATCAGTCGGGGTTTCAACCCTTTGAGGATCAGGCCATTGGCTCGCTCTGCTTGTCCATTCGACTGCGGATGGGCGACTGAAGCGTAGTCGACTCGTGTGCCTTGAGAGTTGCAGAAATCCCTGAATTCCTCTGAGTCAAAGTTCGACCCATTATCTGTAATGATGCTGTGCGGGACTCCATATCTGAATATCAGTTCCCTGATGAAGCTAACAGCAGTACCGGCGTCAAGGTTCTTGATGGGTTTTGCCTCAATCCACTTGGTGAACTTGTCGACTGCTACCAGTACATGAGTGAAACCGCTTCAACCTGTTCTCAAGGGGCCAACCATATCCAATCCCCATACTGCGAAGGGCCAGACGAGTGGAATGGTCTTTAGAGCTGATGCAGGCTTGTGTGACATATTTGAGTAGAACTGACATCCTTCACATTTGTCCACTATTTCCTTTGCCATCTCATTCGCCTTTGGCCAGTAAAATCCGGCTCGGTATGCTTTGGCCACGATGGTCCAAGAGGACGCATGATGACCACAGGTCCCCGAGTGGATATCATCAAGGATGATACGACCTTCTTCTGGCGTTATGCACTTCTGACCAACTCCAGTCGCGCTCTCTCTGCACAACTGTCCTTTGATTACGGTAAAGGCTTTGGATCGACGGACGATCTGTCGAGCCTCTTCCTCATCATCCGGGAGCTCTTTTCTCAGGATATACGCGATATATGGAACTGTCCAGTCGGAAATGACCACTAAGACCTCCATGACCAAGTCAACCACTGCTGGGACCTCAACCTCAGTCGGGTCTGTGGCACTCTTGGGCTATGGAGCTTCTTCGGTGAAAGGATCTTCTTTGACTGATGGAATATGGATATGCTCCAAGAACACACCACTCGGAATGGCTTCTCTCTTGGAACCTATTTTTGCTAGATCATCACCGCTTGATTTTTCGATCGGGTATGTGATGGAGCTCTAACCCTCAAACTTCTTTTCCAAAGATCCTCATTGCATTGCAAGATCCAATCATGGCTGGGCTTCTCACGCCCCACTCCTTCATCACTTGGTTGACCACTAAACCGAGTCGCCATAAACCATAAGGCGACGGACGCCGAAAGTGAAATGGCCATGCTAACCCATACGTATGGGCCTCGACTCTGCCTCATTGTTGGAGGAATCAAAGTGAATCTGGAGCACATATCTCGAGCTTATCTCCTCCGGGGAAACCAAGACCACCCCAAAGACCGGAACCATTCAAGATCTTAGAGCCATCAAAGAACATGGTCCAATGCTCCGAGTCAACTTCATTCGGTCTTGTTGTTCAATCCACTCGGCGAGGAAATCTGCTATTGCTCAGGACTTAATGGCTTTTTTGCCTCAAACTTGATATCAAGGGAAGAAGTTCAATCGCCCATTTCGCCACTCGACCAGTTGCATCTCTGTTGTGTAGAATCTCTCGAAAGTGGAGTGTCACCGACGATCGTGATGGAATGATCAGAGAAATAGTGAGCAACCTTCTTCGTGGTCATGTATATCCCATACACAAGCTTCTGATAATGAGGGTATCTCTGCTTGGATGGAGTTAAAACTTCAGACAGATAATACACTAGGTGCTGAACTTTGAAGGCTTTCCCTTCTTCTTCCCGCTCGACCGTAAGTACGGTACTGACGACTTGTCCTGTGGCTGCGATATAAAGCAACAGAGGCTCTTTACTGATTGGAGCAGCAAGCACCGGCTGGGTGGAGAGCAGAGCTTTTAGCTTGGCAAACGCTGCATCAGCTTCTGGAGACCACTCGAACTTGTCTGCCTTCTTCATCAGTCGGTAAAGAGGCAATGCCTTTTCACCGAGTCGTGAGATGAATCGACTTAATGCAGCCAAGCATCCAGTAAGCTTCTAGACATCGTGCACTCGCACGAGGCGTTTCATTCGGAGAATAGTGCCGATCTTCTCTGGGTTAGCATCGATCCCTCGTTCGGAAACGAGAAAACAGAGTAACTTGCCACCAGGAACTCCGAATGTACACTTTGATGGATTGAGCTTGATATCATACCTTCTAAGGTTGGCAAATGTTTCGGCGAGGTCAGTAAGCAGGTCGGAACCTTTTTGCGACTTGACCATGATATCATCCATATACGCTTCCACATTCCGACTGATTTGAGTGAGCAGGCACTTCTGAATCATTCGCATAAATGTGGCTCCGGCATTCTTGAGTCCGAATGGCATGGTGATATAGCAGAAGCACCCGAATGGAGTGATGAAAGCTGTTTTTATCTCGTCGGGTCCATACAGACGGATCTGATGGTACCCGGAATAAGCGTCTAGAAAAGACAATCTCTCACATCCCGCCGTCGAGTCAACAATTTGATCAATGCAGGGGAGAGGGAAATGATCTTTCGGGCAGGCTCGATTGATGTGCTTGAAATCAATGCACATTCGGAGTAAGTTGTCCTTCTTAGGAACCATGACAACATTGGCGAGCCACTCGGAGTGGTATATCTCTCGGATAAATCCTGCCGCCAACAGTCGATCCACTTCTTCACCAATAGCCTTTCTCTTCTGGACGGCAGACCGCTGAAGATGCTCTTTAACTGGTTTTGCTGATGAGTCGACTCTAAGACGATGCTCAGCCAGTCCCCTAGGAACACCTCGCATGTCACCGCTTCCATGCAAAATGTCCCGATTCTCACGGAGGAACTGGATGAGCGCTTCTTCCTATTTCGGGTCGAGTGTTGTGGAGATGTGGGTCGGGGCCGCATTGGGGTCGGTCGGGTGAATGTGGACAGGCTTCATCTCACCGGACGACTGAAATGCAGATTCCATGGCGGGCTTCTTGGATCGCAGCAAATCACTCGGATCTGCGTTTTGCTTATATTCCACAAACTCGACCGCTGTCACCTGGGAATCGGCAATCTTTGAGCCCTTCTGAAAACACTCTTCTGCCTTTTTCCGATCACCAGTGACAGTGATCACTCCTTTGGGGCCGGGCATCTTCAATTTGAGGTACACGTAACATGGTCGAGCCATGAACCGTGCGTAAGCTGGTCTCCCCAAAATGGTGTGGTACGCGCTCTGAATATCCACGACCTCAAATGTCAACTTCTCCTTGCGAAAATGTTTTGAATCACCAAACACCACGTCCAGAGCTATTTGGCCGAGTGACTCGGCTTTCTTTCTGGTATAACTCCATGAAAGCTCATGTTATCGGTGCTCGGTCCGACATCGGAATGCCCATTCCTTCAAGTGTGTCTCAGATACAACAAGTTCAGTCCGCTACCATCGTCCATCAGCACTTTCGTCAGTCGAGTGCCTTCGACAACTGTGTCGACCACTAAAGCTTGCCTCCCAGGGGTGGCAATATGAGTCGGGTGATCAGACTGGTCGAATGTGATGGGTGTTTGGGACCATCTCAGATAACTTGGTTTCGCTGGGGCAACCATGTTCACCTCACGATTAATGACTTCGGGTAAATGACGTTGCCCTCTCCATCTTTCTTCGTGTGGATGTGACACGGCATATCCATCACGTCGTCCTTCTTTATCCTTCACCTTCTTAGGGTTCCAGGATCCCTTGGGTTTCCCTTTGAACTTCCCATGAGTCACGGCCAGAGCCTCTCCAGGAGCTACTGGTTCAGCCTTCCGCTTCTGCTTCCGACTGGTGTTTCCCTTCTCCAACTGACTCGGCTTGTACTTGCCGCTTCGGAGTCGGTCTTCCTCTTTGCCGTTGGCATACTTGGTAGCAATCTCCATCATCCGACTCAGGGTCATGTCTCCGGTTCGACCAAACTTCAAACACAATTCTCTATTCTTGACACCATCCTTGAAGGCGCAGACTTCCTGATGATCAGACACGTTCTCCACGGTATGATGCAAAGTGATCCATCTCTGAATATACTCTCTGAGAGTCTCATTCGTCTTCTCAACACGACTTGCAACTCACAATCCAGCTGGTCGCTTGCAAGTTCCTTCAAATGTTCTCGACGAACACTCGACAGATCTTCCCAAGTGTAGATGCTGCTAGGAGGTAATCGATTCAGCCATGCTCGCGTAACCTTCCAACATGAGGAAAATGCTTCATGGCCACCTCGTCATTCCCACCACCAATCTGAACCGCCACTCGGTAGTCCTCAAGCCAGGTTTTAGGCTTAGACTCACCAAAGGAACTTGCTTACTCGGCTGCCAACTTTGAAGTTGGGGAATTACTGCGGCTCGATAGCCTCGCTGAAACATTCAGGACCAGAAACATGCACTCGACTGCTTGTGGGCGCATCTTTGTCGGGGTCGCCCCGATGGGCTCTGTTTCGGTCGACCAAGCCTTGCACGATGATGGATCGCGCGTCAAAGCCTGGTTCCCGGGGGTCGACTGGAGCTCTTCGCCCCATGCTGAGGTGACGCCTGTCGTCCTGCTGCCGAGGAGCGTAAGACCCACCTCTCGGGGGAGGAGTGGGTACTCGACGCCTATCATCACGATCGTGTCGGTCACCGTACTGGTCTCGCCGATTCTCGCGTCCTTCATGCCGCAGAGGCGATCTAGGACTGTGAGCCAACTGAACCGTATTCGCAGCAATGGATTGACTGTGAATTCTGTTGCGCGACTGCGACACGGCTGAATTCTGATCTCCTCACGCCGGAGCAAATCTCGATTCGCATCAAGCCTCTCGCCAGCTTCCGATCGCGAGGGCTGGATAGACTCGCTATACGGGTTGCACTGCTAAATTCTAAATCGGGTTCGATATACGAGTCGGCGGGAAGAGCCGACGCCGACATGCTGGTGCTTGTTGCGCATTGCCGAGTGCTCGCTGAAGATTTTCCAGGCGAGCGCATTCAGCCAGGTTGGCCAAACGTGCCTCCTCCAAGGCGCGAGCCTCGGGGGTTTCTCCTGCGATGGGAGTATGCAAGGCATCCATGTTCCTACGGCGAAGCTCTTCTCTTTGCAGAGAATTGAGTGGCTCAGGTTGGTACTCTTCATGGCCTTGTGCGGGGTCGCCTCCACCGTCTACTCCGCCTTCGTGGACGAAGCCAGGAGGACTGCGAGGTCCTTGACCATCAAGATTTCCGCCGCCGGATCACTGCTATCGCACTCGGATGCGGTCTCTACGGAGCCAGTTGACAGATCGAACAGGCCATAGAGGGATTCGTCGGGCTCGATTGCCGCAACTTGGGCGGTGGCCGTCTGGCGGGCCACCGCGTGCTTTACCCACCGCTGGAGCCTCGACCGACCAGAGCGCTTGCGTTGGTCGGAGACCAGGAGGGTGACCGATAGGGGAGTCGACCAATACGGGGTCGACGGTTGTCGCAGCAGAACGCCGCGGACACATGCGCAAAAATGCGTCACACCGCGGACGGGGAGCGCATCAACATCGAGTGGAGCCTCTTGGAGCCAAGCGGAGTCGTCGGCGATGAAGGTGAGGGCGCCGAGACGGATCTCACGACCCTCGACCAAAACTCCACCAGCAACCATGATGTAAGTACTCGAAGGAACCGCAACTCCTCCATAAAATCGCTAAGACACCTGCCCCACGGTGGGCGCCAACTGTCGTGGTTCTAAGTCTGACAGTAGAGTGGGGGGTAGGTATGAAGAGGCAAGGTCCTAGCTATGGAGCAGTTGTAAACACAGGAGATGTACGAGTTCAGGACCTTCTCGGAGGAAGTAATAGCCCTACGTCTCGGAGCCCGGAGGCGGTCGAGCGGATTATGCGTATGAGGATTACAGGGGTGCGAACCCTTTACACTGAGGTGAGGGGTGGCTTATATAGTGCCTGCCAGCCCCCTCCGGCCCTCAGTAATGCAGGGTTTAAAGTACATTAAGTCCGGGCGCATCTTGTAACGCCCACATAAAGTGTCTTAAATATCATAAAGTCTACTTAACTACAGACCGTTACGGTACAGAGTGCTTCTTGACCTTCTGGTGGTCGAGTGCGTCTTCATGGTCGAGTCCTTCGAGTCTGTCGAGTGGAGTCCTCCTTGGTCGACTGGAAGGTAGTCTCTTATAATAATGGTGTCCTTGGGTAGTGTCGTGGATTTGTCACGGCAGATGTCCTAGCGTAAGGACTTAGTCGTGGAGCCATCGCTACGGGTTTACTTGCAGGGGTTAAAGCGGACACAAAGACACAAGGATTTTATACTAGTTCGCCCTTCGATGAAGGTAAAAGCCACGCCTAGTTGTGATGGAATTGATGTAGTCTCGATGGCTAGGAGCAAACAAGCTTCGCTTAGGCTCGAGTTGTGGTTGTCGTCCTTGAACTGCCGCCGGTCGCCCCTTATATACACGAGTGACGCCTGTCGGTTCATAGAGTCCCAACCGTTCATAGTCGATCCCGGTTGGTATCTCTATTCCTAACTTACAATACAAGTTATACATCAGGCCGGTTTACGGCTACAAGTTCTAAACCGACTATAGGCCTTGGGCCTTTCTCTGCTTATACCACTAACGGAGTTAATCCGGCCCAAGCTGGCCGGTTTACACCTAGTGGTAATATCCCCAACATTAGGCCCCAGATTGATTTGAACTGGTTCATGTCAATCCTTCACAAAGCTTGTATCTTGACATCTTCTTTTGTTTGGTAAATCGCCATGTCATCGCTAAGCTTCGTCATTGTAAACCGCATGACGTTGTTGCTTCGTTATCGTAAACCGCATGACGTCATCCCGAAATCGATCCTTTGCAACGCCTTCTTTAATAGCAGTCCTCGGATCCACGCGCTGACCTAGCTTTGTCGCTTTATAAATAGGACCGAAGGGTCATTTCTTTCCTCCTTCGCTTCCTCTTCTTCGCCTTCCTCGCCGCTGCTTTTTGAGCTCCGCCATTGTCATCGACCTCGCTTCGTCCTAGGCTGCTGATCAACTGAACGCACTGTAACACCGCGCCTCTTTCCGCATCTTCTCCATTCTCGTAAGCTTCTTTCTTTCTTAAATCTGTTCAGACTTAGATCTGTTTTAGGGTTTCAGCTTCATACCGTGTTCTTCGTATGCCTCGTTCATCCTTTTAACTTTGAACCACGCCGTGAATCTGTTCGCACTAATAATGACTCCTGCGCATCCGCTGTGCTTTCTTATTTTAATCCCGTGGATCTTCGTGATATATATCCGCCTCATGGCCCGCTTCATTTTTTTCTTTACCTCCATGAAATATTTCGCTTTTTGAAAACCCGCTTGATCCGTAGTAATCATGGGATCTTGTGAAACTTGTTTCTGTAAACTGTCCATAGCTTCAATTATCTCCAAGGCCTAGATTAGGCGGTTTAACTCACCATAAGAAAAAGCTGCTAAACCGGCACAGGCACACCATTAGTCCCCCTGTTGAACCGCCAGAACTCATCTGACATCATATCACAATGAACCGATTTATAGACACTGCCTCCGGTTTATCATAACTTAGATCAATCATTTTGTGACAAGCACGCTTGTAAACCGGATCCGTTACTTTTGTAGATCTTATCATGGCCAAACAAGTGTATGAATGCAACTGGGTTCCTTCCCGCGTCTCCGAGTCACAGCTGAATGAACTGGTATCAATTGGCGCTTTAGATGATAAAAATACAGTCCACTGGAGGGTTCTTGGAGAGGAATGTCCTCCCACACCTCAGGAAGGGGAAGTTGTGGTTTTTGCGGATCACCTGGCCCGGGGCTTCAAACCGCCCGGTTCAAAATTTTACCGGGACGTGTTGGCCAATTTTCAGCTCCGTCCCCAAGACATTGGCCCCAACTCTGTCACCAACCTATGCCACTTTCAAGTGCTATCTGAAGCATATCTGCAAGAAGAACCTTCCCAAAGAATGGAATGCGACTTGGTTTTACTGCAAGGATACTTCTCCTGAAGGTGAAAATCCTTTACCTGGCTTTCGTCCAGAGCGGCTAAGCAATACTCATCCCTTTCCTCAAAGATTAAGCGCCAAAGAGAGAAGCAAATATACCCGCGAATCGTCCAAGCTCCGAGCCTTTATGGCCAACGGTTTGACTCGAATTGATCTTGCACGCTGCTGGTTATCTTGGGGCATACGCTTTTGAGCCGGCGTTCCGTTTGATGTGTCAGTATACCGGCAGCGTCGACGACCCACTCCGACACACAAAACTTGAACTTTCTGATGATGAAGTTACGGACTCAGTAAGAAGAATGCTAAATGAACCGGAGCATCTCTGTGCTCAAACCGGTTTGGCTCCTTGCTACACCACCAACAAACCACCTGCGGTAAGTCTCTAACTGCTTCATCATTAAACCTGTTATTGCCTCATGTATCCAACATTTAATTATTTCTGATCCAGGGTGATAATCCATTTTGGAGCAAGAAACTTTCCCAAGACAAAGCGGATAAAACTGGGCGCCAAACCGCCCAAAACCAAAGTTGTCAAAAATCAGCCCACAAGAGAAAGACCATCGCTTCATCCGACCCGCCATTGACGATGATGTGGGTAATCCGAACTTGATTCTCTTGGCTTGCTTTTTACACGCCTTATTGATGATGATGCTTGTCGATGATGTCAAGCCAAGAACGCAGGATTTGCCGAGGTAACTATTCTTTCTTCCGATTCAACAAATTTGCCTTTTACCAAAATTTCGCCAGCAAACCGGAAAGTTAATTTTTCTCACCCTCTTGCTTACTTGGATCCCAAATTTCCTATGAAGACACAAGAACATGAAGTCACAGACAACCCGCACAATGGCTGTAGTTACTCGCCGGTTTACCAAACAGCCCGGTTCGAAAGCGCCGCACCGAGGTTTCCGACCTTTTATTACTTTAAATTCCAAAGCGGTTTCTTCCACAACCTCTTAATCCGTCCGACCGATTATCGTTACTTCCCATTCATCCTCCGCTAATCCTCACCACTCAGCTACCACCCTTGAAAATAGCCGGTAAGTCAAAACGGCCATATGCTTTCGATATCTTCAGAATGGATATGCCTTTTCCCTAACTCTTTATCACTTCAGAACCAAACCGAAACCCAGCAAGAAGGCCCGCTTGGACAAAACAGTTGAAGAGGCTGCCGCTTCAGATCATGAGAGAGTGCCGGATCTTGATAATGTTGCCTCTGAAGATATTCCCAATGACCCTCCGGTTCAAGAGGAGGTTATTCTCAAGAGAGGCTCACAATACTTCAGCCTCGCTGATCCACCTGCCAAGACCGTCCGGTTTGAGAAGCCTCGCAGTCCTACTAAAACAGCCGTGCCCACACAATCCGTCGAGCCGAAAGATGATGACGCTAGGATTATCGGTATGGGCCGCCTCGAGCCGGGAATCCTGCAACCTTAACCCGCATATCGTGAAAGAGGATTCTTCCACTTTGAATAAAGGAAAGTGGGATGTCGAGTTGGAAACATATGCCGCTTTAAGCGCCCAAGACCTTCATTCTCGATATTTGAACCGCTTTACAAAGAGCCGTGACTATGAAGCTGGCCTCGGTCAAATTAATGAGGGACAAGTTTGAGGTAACTCACTCCTTTCCTTATCACCAAGATATTAGTCCTTGTAGCTTCTAAGGGCCGGTTTGTAATCTTGATCAAACCGGGACTTGATTATTTTCTTGATCCATTTTGAAATCTACCCGCATAACCACAAGGGCCGGTTTAACTCTGCATACTTAAACCGGTACTTCAATAAAAACTGCCTGATGAAACATTGGTAGAATCAAATAGTCATTAGCCCCCAAGTGCCAAGTTGAATACTTGTATTGAGCTTGGGACTTTGCCATGTAGTAGCAGTAGAAAAATTGAAGGTACATTAGCCCCCAAGTGTCAAGCATATAACCGTGTTGTGTGGTTGGGACTTTGACTTGAATTGCTGGCTGAACATATGTCAATGCGCAGCCGAGGTGAAAATCAAAGATGATCGGATTGCTGATTTACAAGCTGCTTTGAAAACCCAAAGAGTCAAACAGAGAAGGCCAAGAAAGAGTTAACCAAAGGCCTTGACCGCAGCTGAACAAGTGAAGGAAAGTATGAAGAAAGAGCAGGCAGTCTGGGCCACTGAAAAGGCCAATTTGATCAAACGGGCAGAAAATGCTGAAGCTGCCCTTAAACCGGTGGTGGATGATCTGACAGCCGTAAAGCGGCAAGTACATTCTATGACTGCAGCAATCTTTGGTAAGCTTCCTGTGAACAATTGTGATATATTGCACCTGCTGTGTCATTGCTCCGGTTTGAAACTAACCGTTTACTATTGTAGGCACACGCGTTGGGCACTTAGGAAATGATGTGCGGAAGAAATTGAAGGCTGTCTATACCTTGGTAGAACAGCTGTATACCGGAGCCCAGGGCATCATCACCACAATGTCACATAACAATCCGGCGCCTTCTTTGATTCAAGATACTCTGAGCCGGCTGTCAATGCTTCCTGCCCGGATTGAAGAGGTGAAGAAATCTGCTGCGCGAACCGGAGCTATCAACGCCTTGATCCGAGCCAAGGCATGGGTACCAGACTTTGATCCCGTGGAAGCAGCGCAAGGATATCCCAGTGTGAAAGAAGATGGCTCTGACTTCAGTGAAGAGGATTTACGGGCAATAAACCGTGCAGTACGCCCGCTGGCTTGTCAGTTGGCCGAAGAAGCCGACTTGGAGCATTACCAAGCACAATATAATGATCAAAACAAGCGAGTGTCTGCCCCAACCTTTGAGGCGGAAAACCTGACCCCTCCAATCCGAAGCATACTTACGCCCCGATATTGAACCGCCTTCTCTCGATCCACGAAGAGGCTGTATTCCAAGCGCTAATGGGAATCGATCGACCATCGTGGATTTCCAGCCAATGGGTAGAGATGAAGAGGCTGAAGCGGCGGAGGATGAAGAGCAGGTTTGAACCGGTGGCCGGTTCAAACATCTGTTGTGGGCGTTTTGCCCAAAGAACAATGATCTCATTTGGGCACCATGTTGCCTTGTAATAACTTTAGTTAAAACTTTTCGTCTGAATATGCCTTCGTGCATAAGTGAAACTTTGTTTGATTCCTGCAACCAGAAAAGTTGAACCTCGGTGGCGGTGATACCGCCAGCCGGTTTATGGTATTCAATATATATATATCAAAAATCAATGAGTATTTGACACAAATACCGCCAGATTCTGGGCATGAAGTCTGGCGAGCTAAACTTGAAGCGCGGCCTTAAAAACTATGACCGTCTGGGAGATAATAACTCCCATATAACCGCGTTGAATTAGCACAAGCCCCTTGTTATTCCATGAAGATGAACAGAAGAAGGTAAACCGGCAGATAAAACTCCGTGTAATATCAAACCGTGTCTCTGTCGGGTGTGTGACCGTAGTTAAACCGGATAAAAATATTTGTCGGGTTAAAAACGCAACAAAAAATCGAATACCAATTATGTGAAAATATGGCAACAAAGGCAATAACTCTTTGCAAAAGAAAAGCTTCATGGAGCTGGTCGATGGCATTACCATGGTCGACGCAACCAAGCCCCCAAGGCGAGCGATGGTGCTAGTCGCCAGGTCCCCTAAAAGACTCTTGGCGAGTACGCCGCCAAGTGGCATGACATTGGTTCGGGTTCACCAAGCCCCCAAATGACTCGCCCTATTGGCCGACCAAGAGGCGGACTGTTCAGACGTGATCGTGTCCCCAATGATCCGTGGCTTTCGCTTATCAAGAGGTGTTGCATTGGTTCGGACACGACCAAGCCCCCAAGTGATAAATATAAATGTCAAGGGTAAACCGAGGCCTCTTTAAAAATGTAAACACTCCATGTAACCACGCATGATAAGAAAGACAGAGACCCCGCTTTAGCCGAGGCTCGGTTTTATTATATCGAAGATAATATATACATTGTCATGCTATGTACATAAACCGAGCCGATGACTCAAGTGTAGTAAGGTCAAGATGAGCTATATTCCACGGCCTATTGGTATCCTCCTCTCGATGTACGTGAGTCTTGACGCCTCGAATATCAATCGATAGTATGATCCGTTGTGTAGATTCTGCTAACCACAAAAGGTCCTTCCCAAGGTGGGGATAACTTGTGCATATCTGTTCGGTCTTGATGAGACGAAGCACCAAATCTCCTTCTTGAAAGGCTCGTTTTAACCCGCGATCGTGATAACGACGAAGATCTTGCCGGTAAATCGTCGAACGAGCGGCTGCCATATCACGCCTCATCCAATAGGTCCAAAGCGCCCCGCCGTGCCGCCTCGTTGTCCGCTTCAACATAAGCCGCTACACGGGCTAATCGTGCGGATATCATCGGGGAGAACGGCCTCCGCTCCGTAGACCATGAAAAACGTGTATACCCGGTGGACCGGTTTGGCGAGTATTGATACTCCATAGCACCGATGGTAGCTCTTCAACCCAGCAGACGGTGTTCTCTCAGAACGGAACCGAAGTCGGGTTTGATGCCTCGAAGATCTCTTGATTAGCGCGTTTCGCCTGCCCGCTGGATTGGGGTGAGCCACCGATGACACGTCAAGCGGATGTGCTCACGCTCACAAAATTCTTTCATAGCACCCTTGGATAAATTAGTACCATTATCGAATGATACTGTGGAAAGCCAAACCGGAAAATCACCTTTTTGATGAACTACACCGTTGTTGCCGCATCACACTTGCTGACAGGCTCCGCTTCAACCCACTTGGTAAATTTGTCCACTGCCACCAACAAGTGGGTCTTCTTATCCTTGGATCGTTTAAAGGGTCCAACCATATCCAGCCCCCAAGTCGCAAACGGCCACGTTATTGGGATCATCCTCAACTCTTGTGCCGGTACATGAGCCCGCCTGGAAAACTTCTGACATCCATCGCACCGTTTAACCAAGTCCTCCGCATCAGCATGGGCAGTCAACCGGTAAAATCCGTGATTTAAACGCTTTGCCACTGTGGACTTTGAACCGGCGTGATGCCCACAATCCCTTCATGGATTTCTCTTAAAATTTCACAGCCTTCCTCGGGGAAACACAGCGTTGAAACGCCTCGATACATCGCAATGATGCAACTCACCGTTAAGAATCGCTATAGATTTGGAGCGCCGGATTATCCGTCTCGCCGTAACCTCATCTTTCGCAACTCCTCGAGTCATATACGCAAGGAAAGGAATCGCCCAATCCGGAATAGCATGTAATGCTGCCACCAACTGAGCCTCCGGATCAGGAATAGCCAAATCCGCTTCACCAGGGAGCTGGATTGACGGGTTGTGCAAGACGTCCAAAAAGACATTAGGCGGAACCGGTTTACGCTGAGAACCAAACCGGCTTAAAGCGTCCGCCGCTTCGTTCTTCCGGCGATCCACATGATCCACTTGATAACCCTTAAAGCAACCTGCGATATTATCCACTTCTCGACGATATGCAGCCATAAGCGGGTCCTTAGAATCCCAAGTGCCGATACTTGCCGAGCCACCAGTCCGAGTCACCAAAGCACTTAACCCGCTTAAGTTCATCTCCTTAGCCATCCGGAGACCATGGAGCAAGGCTTCAGACTCAGCTGCATTATTAGTACAAGGAACATTAAACGGAGAACGAATAAAACTTATCACCGTGGGGAAGTTAAAACGACTCAAATTTCGAGCCTTCCAATTGCTCGATCCGTCGAAATGAATAGTCCAAGATGTGTGATCCGCTTCTCCTCGGTGCTTGTAACTCCGTCTAATCATTAATGAAATCAACAAGTGCTTGTGACTTCACCGCTTGGCGCTGCATATACTTTAGCCCATGCGCCCAAGCTCGATGGCCCATTTCGCAATCCGCCGCCTCCGATTCAGATGATATCCCCAAAGGAGCTGAACTAACCACGGTGATAGGGTGCCCTTGGAAATATTGCTTCAGTTTCCGACTGGCCATGAAAACATCATAGACTAGCTTCGCCAATGCGGATACCTTTGTTTGGACTCAATAAGCACCTCATCGATATAATAAACCGCCGCTGAACCGGATACTCCTTGCTCGCTTCTTGCGCTTACCACAATGGCCACGCTTTCGCCGAGCATTGGCTGCCACATATAACAACAGCGGTTCCTTGTCAACCGGAGCCGCAAGAACAAGCGGATTGGCCAATTGCCGCTTTAGATCCTCAAATGCTTTCAAGGCCGGACTCTGCATTTAAATTATCTGTCTTCCTCAAAGATCGGTATAAGGGATGGCTTTTTCTCCGAGACGGCCGATAAACCGCTCAATGCAGCGATTCGCCCGCCAGACGCCGAACATCATTGATACACTTCGGTTTAGCCAAGGAAGTAATAGCTGTAATTTTCTCCGGATTAGCCTCAATTCCTCTGTTAGACACCAGAAACCCCAATAACTTGCCAGTCGGAACACCAAAAACACACTTGGCCGGATTAAGCATCATCTTATAAATGCGCAAGTTGTCGAAAGTTTCCTTCAAATCTTCCACCGGTGTCTCCTTTTGTCTTGATTTCACCACAATATCATCCACATAAGCATGTACATTGCGGCTGATCTGTGTATGTAGGCAATTCTGTACACACCGCTGATAAGTAGCCTGGGCGCTTTTGAGCCCAAAAGGCATAGATACATAACAGAAGGCTCCAAAGGGAGTTATAAATGATGTCTTCTCCTGGTCCTTAACTGCCATTTTGATCTGATGATATCCAGAGTATGCATCCAAAAAACTTAAACGCCACATCTCCGCCGTGGCATCAATAACTGATCAATGCGGGGAGGGCAAAAGGATCTGCTGGACAAGCCTTGTTAAGATCTGTGTAGTCCACACACATACGCCAGGTGCCATTTTTCTTAAGGACCAGCACCGGATTAGCAAGCCACTCTAGATGAAACACCTCAATGATAAAGCCAGCCGCCAAAAGCCTGGCTACTTCCTCTCCAATGGCCTTGCGCTTTCTTCGTTAAACCGCGGAGGAACTGTTTCACCGGTTTATACTTAGGATCCACATTAAGTGTGTGCTCACGAGTTCCTCAGACACCGGCATGTCGACGGCTTCCATGCAAAGATATCCTGTTCTCACGGATGAACTCGATGAGTGCGCTTTCCTATTTGGGATCTAGGTTGGCACTGACAGTGAACTGCTTGGACGAATCGCCTCGCACGAAGTCAACAAGCTTGGTCTCAGATGCCGATTTAAACTTTAGATCCGATTCATGCTCCATAGTTGGCTTCTTCAAAGGGGTCATATCTGCCGGATCAACATTGTCCTTATAGAACTTCAACTCCTCCGTGGCACGCATCGCCTCGCATAAGCTGCATCGCCTTCCTCACATTCCAAAGCAACGCGGCGGCTTCCATGCACCGTTATCGTTCCTTTGTAACCCGCATTTTGAGCTGCAAGTAGATATAACAAGGTCGTGCCATGAACTTAGCATAAGCCGCCGCCCAAACAAGGCATGATATGGACTCGGATTTTCACCACTTCAAAAGTTAGCTTTTCGCATCGGGAATCGTGCTCGCTCAAAAGCCACATCCGTGGCTATCTTACCAACAGATAAGCAGATTTGCTCGGTACTACACCATGGAACACCGTATTGACGGTCTCGAGATCCTTGTCCTGTAAGACCCATGCGACGGAAAGTTTCATAGTATAATATATTAATCTCGCTTCCTCCATCCATAAGCACCTTAGTGAACTTATAGCCCCCACCGAGGGTCTACCACCAATGCCACCGACCCGGATTATCAACCCGGGGATGGTCCTCTCGCCCACACGATAGGCTGCTCGACCAGCGTAAATACGCTGCAAGGCCGGTTCAACAGAGTTTATCGCCCGCTTGTGAAGCTTCCGATCTCGCTTGTCCAAACTGGTTGTGAAAACATGATATCGCCCATTATTCAACTGCTTTGGTTGGCTCGATAACTCGATCGCTTTTGTCATTGCTGCCACCCCGATTATTCGACTATTGTGATTGCCTTGATTAGGCCACGAACCGAAGCTCCATCCCGACCCGCCCATGGAAACCGGATCTCGAACCGCCACCGACCCTGGTCATACCGAAATCATTGGAGTTTTTGAACTCTGCATAATATAACAGTCTTTCCAGAGATGGTTCGATGGGGACTCTTCGCCCCTGTGCTTGGGGCAAGGTTGATTCAACAAGTAATTCAAACGGCTTGTATTAGGGTTTTGACCCGATTCGCCTTGCCTCGCGCGCGCTGGCCTCTCGTCCTGCAAGATTAGTGTTGGCTACGAAATCCGGGTTGCCATCACTTTGCGCTTGCCCCATTTCCATGACCCGCCGGTTTGTACCGCCGCCTTGAGTTGTCGTTCTTCTTTCCTTCCTCGCTTCATCATCATCAGCTTCAGATCCTTGGTACCGTCGAATCGGCATACTTTACCAAAGCGCCATGAGGGTTCCTATATCATTGCGTAACCGCTTCATACGCCCCAATTTTAATTTCAAAGGCTCAAACCGGCATTGCCTTCTAATGTTAAGATCGCCGAGTCAGCGTTGATCTGGTCAAGAGTGCAAAATCTCGACACACGGCGCATCAACGGGTTGTTGACTCCCTTCTTCCCGGACGCAAGCCGCCAGGTCTACTATGGACTTGGGCTGCTTACACGTATCCTTGAAGTTTCGATAAACCGGCCCGTGAATCGCCCATGAACTGATAGAATTTGGCGGTAAGCTCTTCAACCAAGTACGGGCTGTGCCCTCCAACATCATGGTGAAGTACTTTGCACATGCGGTCTCATCAACATCTAGCATCTCCATGGCCATCTCATAACTTTCAACCCACGCTTCAGGGGACAGATCTGCGGTGTAATTCGGCACCTTACGTGGGCCCTTAAAATCCTTAGGCAGACGCACATTGCGTAAAGCGGGGATTAAACAGGGCACCCCTAAAGCAGATGTGACTCCTGGTCCGGCGAAGGTGGTAGGGCGAACCGGTGTGTGTTGACCCACATCATCCTGTGCTGCTAACTCGGCCTCCCTGCGTGCCCGGGCCCGATCCACTACCTCCTGAGCATCACGAATGCCGCCCATCTGGTGATTGCCTCGGGCCGCTTCACGGTCCCGCGCGTTGCTTGATATGGCCGGTTCATCCATACGCCTGCTGTAGCTCCGGCTTGGACGGGGCGTAGAGTGAATCCGATCACGGCTGTATGAATACGCTTCCTGCTGGATCAGTGCAGTCCGGAGAAGCTCCTTAACCCGGCGTGTCTCAACCGCCAGGGGAATCTCCTTCGACTAGGATCGCCCAATCGTGCAAAGCGGCTGCAACAAGGTTGTCCATAGGGTTAGAATAATGACCGGGGTGTCTGATCGCGCGGAGGAACCACCATGTTCTCGCCGTGGAGGCTCCATCAGCGCGGTTGGACCGCCGCTCGCTCCCCGGTGCCTCAATCCGGTTTACCTCCGGTCTTTGTGGCGGGTTCTCGGGTCCGCTCCCGGGTGCGAAGAGATTTCTAGGATCAAATCGATGGCAGCGCGATCTATACTTCCGCTTCAACACCTCCGCGATGCACTCGTCAAGCATGAGTTTGTAAGCTTGTGCGTTTAAAGCGCCCGCTCTGTGCTATACGCTCCTTCTCGACGCTAGATCCGCTTTGGCTTTGCGGATTCGCTCTTTCACCTTTGCAATTTCGCATTATGAGCCTCCGATCCGCTGGGTTGTCCTCCGCCATAAGCGCCGCTAGTGCATCAAATAGATCTCGACAGAACTTGAATCGGCGGGCGCCCGGGCCTCCCCTTCGCCGCCGCTGAACCGAAAGCATCGCTGCTGCGGTTGAAGAGAGGTTCGCCGTCGCATCGCTATGAATACCCAACCCCGCTTAATCGGCTTGGGGGTCCGGAATATCGTCACCGTCGGAACAGCCCCGATCATATCGCCCGCAATCGGTACAATGACTCGGTCTCTCTGTTGAAGATTCATCGCCGTAATAAACGACGGTCTCACTATCAGAAATCAACCGCGCCGTATCTCCTCCATGGGTGACTCTAACGAAGACATGCTTCACGGCGGTTTAACACGGGCAGGTCGCGACGCCGAGCCGTCTCGATGAGGTCGGTGCAGATGTCCGGCCAGCCCAGCTCCCCGATCTTGCCGATGAACGCGTGTATGCCGCCAAGGGGACCCGGTATCCATACTTGATTGAATCGCCTCGGGACCCCATCCGCGCCATCGATGTAGATCCGCCGCGACGACTCTTGGTCATCCGCCCACGACGTAGCCTTCGAGTCCTTTGAGCTTGCCCTCCAAGATCATCAAACCATCGTGCGATTGCCCACGATGGGCGCCTAACCGTCGTGGATTTGTCACGCAGATGTCCTAGCGTAAGGACTTAGTCGTGGAGCCATCGCTACGGGTTTACTTGCGGGGTTAAAGCGGACACAAAGACACAAGGATTTTATACTAGTTCGCCCCTTCGATGAAGGTAAAAGCCTACGCCTAGTTGTGATGGAATTGATGTAGTCTCGATGGCTAGGAGCAAACAAGCTTCGCTTAGGCTCGAGTTGTGGTTATCGTCCTTGAACTGCCGCCGGTCGCCCCTTATATACACGAGTGACGCCCGTCGGTTCATAGAGTCCCAACCGGTTCATAGTCGTATCCCAGTTGGTATCTCTCTATTCCTAACTTACAATACAAGTTATACATCAGGCCGGTTTACGGCTACAAGTTCTAAACCGACTATAGGCCTTGGGCCTTTCTCTGCTTATACCACTAACAGAGTTAATCCGGCCCAAGCTGGCCGGTTTACACCTAGTGGTAATATCCCCAACAGGTAGGGTACTTAGATCAGATCTATGACCCTATCCTAGGTACATGACTCCAACTGTCACCGGTGCGACACCTTGATCTCCATCGTAGCATCATTGTCGTTTACGCCATCTATTGCTTCTACGACTATCGCTACCGCTTAGTGATAAAGTAAAACAATTACAGGGCGTTTGCATTTCATACAATAAAGCGACTACCATATGTCACCGTGGGGCATGCGCACAGCGGTGTTGAGTTCTTGGAGGGATCCCATCTAGGGTTCGAGAAGTTCGCAATTACCCAGATACAATTAGATTGGTTTGGAAGAATCTACATCGACTCCAAGTTATCGCTCCAAAGTTAAAAAAGCTCAGGCAACAGCACATGTCACATAGAGTTCATCATGGCCGAGATCGATAAGAGTTTTCCATCGGATCAAACATATTGCAGTATTCCGTCGAAACCGCCGCTTCAATTTCTGAAGCCGAGTCCGTTTGCTACTGCTCCTTATGTCTACATCAGCTGTTGTTGTTATCCAGAGGATCAAGTCCCAAAAAGAAAGAAAAGAACAACAACAATCGGCCACTGCTACTCCAAGGCGTGGGGACCGAGGCCTGCAAATTGGTACTGTTGTACGTACGAGAAAATCCATAGCAATCAGTACTACTCCAATTAGTACTCGGACCTTTGAAATCATCCCCGAGTCAGTTTCCTTTAAAAAAGGAGAAGAAGAGAAATTTCTGTTTGCAATACGGAAAAGCAAACCTGTCAAGGGGAGAATTCATAGGCCACCATTACCATAAGTTGATTCCACGCAAAGCTTTCTAAGTGGTTTTGCTCGCCAACGGTTGCTCTTTGCTCCACACCAACACACAAGGGCATCAATTGGTAGAGCACGCGCGAGAAAAGCCACTACGTGGGCGTGGACTTGAAGTCAACCGCTACAGCCTCGTCTCCACCTCGGGCCGCCCACTCCAAACCGGCTTGCCGCCTGTACTACAGCTGCCTACGAGTCGCCAAGCAACCTCGTTGCCGTGGTCGCCTCAGCTTCAACCCGTTTCCGCGACCACCTCCGCCGAACCGCTGCCGTTTCTGCGGCTGCAAACCGGCGCCGCGCCTCTCCCTGGGCATCGCCTTCGCCCGTGGCTGCACCGGCCGCCGTCGCACCTCGCCAAGCCGCCTGGCCACCACGGCCGTCACAGGCACCTCCGCCGGCTGTGTTGAGGCGTTTCCGTTTTCTGTGTTCACCTCAAGGCACGGTTTTCCCTTCATCCGGCCTCCTCCACCCGTCGCTACGGCCTTGAGCCACCGCTTCGCGTCACTCTGGTCTTCTGTTAACGCGCCCGTCGTCGTCAAATCGCCTTCGCTGGGTCACCTTCTCTGCCACATGCAGCTGCAGTTCTAAGCCGCTGCTGTTAGGCCTCGCCCGGCCTCTATCTCGACCTCGTGCTACACTCGCCGGAGCAGGTGTTGAGCCGCTGCCTCCTCCTCTGTGACCCGCCGAGGTGTCCTCCGTCCATATGCCCCTGCCATGAAGGCCGCCATCGTTGTCTCTGCTGCGGGCTCGCCAGGGCCCTCCTTCGGGTGCCCTGTAGCCGCTACCGCGGCAACCCGCCGTCGCTGAAGTACCTTTTTGCAAGCTGCCCGCTGCTGTAACAAGTTGTTGCAGGTTGGAAAGGGGGGTTTCAAGAACAACAAGACACTCCACGCGAAGAGCAAGAGAAAAAAAAAGTACTGGCATACATGTGCACTGCGTACATGTTACATGGAGCTAAAAAAAAAGAGGAGCCAACTACTACTTCGTCTTTAAGTGCTGCTTCTCATGAAGAGGTCAAGAGCCACTATCAAGATAGAAAAAAAGGAAGAAATGCTGATGACACATATATCTCAGTTAATTCCTACCCTGCGCACGGATCATCTGTCGTCCGGATGAATCAGGTAATATCCATCTAAGTCTATTTTTTGACATATATTGTTTTTGTAAAAAGAACAATTACGTTGGTTTTGCATATTTTTATATGCAGGACAATTATTCGCCACAACATTGGTGTTACACCATGCATATGGAGCGTGCCCCGGCGTCATTATACTGGCTTTTGACTATTCCACCGAGTCGCCTGTGGCCGATTCTCCGTCTGCGCCGGTTTACAACGCCCGCAGGCGACTCTCCGTCCGCGCCAGTTTGCAATGCCACGGCTGATTTATTTGTTGTCCGGGCGAACCAGGTGATATCCATTTCAGTCTGTTTTATCAGCACATATTATTCAAAGAACAATTACTCTGTCCTGTAATATTTTTACACAGGACAATTTTTATGCCGTTCACGGACACGACGTATCACGGTCCGGTTTACATCAACATACCGGACCGTACCTGTCTGCATGAGCTGTCTGAGCAAGTCACAGCTTGGGTAGCCGGTTTTCTTTCAAAATGGAGGCAAATCATCATATACTATCAACCGCCGCCCGCACTGGATGGCTCAATGGGCAGGCGCACAAGTCGCCGCCACTACAGTTTGGTTATCTTCAAATCACCAGTTGGACGGAAATATTGGCCGAGTTGCTGCCACGGTTCATACGGGATCATTTATAACCCGCCGCAGTCATCTCAATCTTCTGTGGATTCACATCGGGCTATCACCACCGATGATATACAACTTATGCCGGTTTACATCACGGTCAAATATGGAGAATCTCAAGCCAACTCTTCGAGTCACCTTGAGACTCGGGGGCTATGATGATATGACGTAACAAGTCTTGCCAGTTTCAGCAAATTTAAAAACCCCAGGACAATGGAGGAAAAGATAACCCGGTCCCGGAGGCCACTATTATTTGAAGGCCGTCAGAAAATTTCCGGCCTAGAAAGTATATGACAGTTACAAAATCTCGGCTCAATGAAGAAGTTCCGGGTCATCAGAAAAGTTTCCGGTTTAACATCCGGCTCAAGGAAAGCCAGTCTCACTGAAGCTCTCAAATCCGGTTTAAGAATTTCCGGTTCAAAAAGGAATTAACTTCTCGCAAGTTCGAGTTTAAAGGCCGTCAGAAAATTTCTGGCTGAAAATGAAGATTCCGGTTTAAAATCCGGTTCAAAGGAAAGATGTCTCCCACAAAACTTTGAAGCTCTCCATATCCGGTTCAAGATCCCGGTTCAAGAAGAATTTATCTCTTGCAAAAAGTTAAAAATTGCCGAAGAGGACCTGCTGCCATGATGTGCGGTTCAAACATGGGTATCCTGCCTTTATTGGCCTAACATATTTGATCACATGGGGGCTTCGCTTCATAAAGCGGGTCTCTGTTCTTTTTACATCATGCGTGGTTACGGAGGTTACATCTTAAAGCGGCCTCCGGTTTACCCTTGACATTTGCTTTTTATATCACTTGGGGGCTTTTTGGTCGTGTCCGAACCATAGCAACACCTTTTGATAGGCGAAGAGCCACAGCATCACTTGGGGACTTGTGGTCACGTCTGAACCATAGTCACGCCTCTTGATCGGCCTAAGGCCACAGAGTCACTTGGGGGATTGGTCGAACCGAACCATTGCCACGCCACTTGACCGGCGTATATGCCACTTAATCATTTGGGGACTGGCTGACTTGAACCATAGCTACACCTATTGGGGCTTGGTCCTATCCGACCATGGTAATACCATCGATCAGCTCGAGATAGCATATTTTTGCAAACGGTTTTATCATTGCCTTTGCTTCCATATCTTTTCATAATGTTATTCGATTTTTGTTGCGTTTTTAAACCGACAACGCTTTTAATCGGTTATTTGTCAATTGACGGAACACGGTCAATTCTTAATCCGGAGACTATCTCGCCCGGTTTGATTTTCTGTTACCATCCTATTATGGAGTAAACCGGTGGTTATCAACCCGGCTCGATTTTCAACTACAAGTTGTCGAAGACACGATCAAATTATAATCCGTGATTATTAACCGGTATGGTTCGACTACAAGTCGCCCGATATTATATATTGTTAATCCGGTGTCTATCATAACCCGGTACGGTTTTATCAAAACCGGCACAATATGGAAGGAGTTATCAGTACTCAAGATTGGGATTATCACCCTTACTACAAAAGTTGGTAAACCAACAATGTGATTCAATGTCACAGGTATGATATATTTTATATTTGATTATTCTTAAGTGCAGCCTTGGTTATAAACCTGGGTTATATGTTGGGCATTATGACCCGTCCGGCGGTAAACCGCCAGGACACTTTAAACTTGTTGTATGCAGAAACGGGTTGAATAAAGCATGATTATAAATTATCCGGTGTTTATTAAACCGGCCTGGCTTGGACTATAAGTCGCCAGTATATATTTGGATTGCGCCATTGGAATTATGCGCTTATAAATCATTGGGTATATTATTCAAATAGCCAACATGGCTGGATTTTTGTTATGGTTATCAATAACCAGTATTATGATTAAGGTTTTCAAAGTTGCTTTAGCGCAATGGCTATCATATTATCAATGGATATGGCTTTTATTATACAATTGAAGGAATAGTCCCGAGTTGCTGCAGGCTTACAACCCGGCACTTGGGGACTACATTATTAAAGTTGAGATTACATCAAATATGCAAGTCTCATGTCGCTGCAAGCATGCACCATGACACTTGGGGGCTAATGCAAAGTCATTCTTTGTTCATCTTATTGAAGACCCGACTCATCATATTATAATGAGCCGCCCTTGGGGCTACCAATTGCTCATGTCAATAATTCAAGGTACACAAATTTTCATTATATTGAAGGGCCCGTCGCTTTCGGTTGGTAAAGCACAAGGCTCTTAACCTTATGGACGTGGATTCAAGCCCCATGATGGGGGTTACATCATATGATGTTATTTTCATTGAAGGATATATCAAATCCCAGCTCAATACTATCTTATCGAGCGGCCCTTGGGGGCTACACATCATTGCTCAAATCTACATGATTATATTTACAAAGTCCTGCTCATTATTGCATAATGACCCGCCCTTGGGGGATACATTGGTTGAAGTTTTATGGGCATCGTCAATTACAAGTCCTGTGTTGTTGCAAGCATGACAACCCGCACTTGGGGCTACATAATATGGAGTATTCAGTTTTACTAGTGTTGGGATGAATATGGATTTCTTGAAAGTGGCATTTATATTGAAGCAAGTCTTAAGCCATCGCTTTGTTCTCGCTCAAGACTTGGGGCTACTGGTATTATATTATTATCAAAGAAATATTTTCAAATTCTCGATTGAGCAAACTAGGTTGACCGGCGTCACCAATCATTATGACCTGTGGCTCCAACCCGGCGTCATCAATAATCATGAACCGGTGTTGGCAACAATCATGACCCGGAATTATCAGTTTCTATAACCCGACAATGGTGGGGATCATAAACCGGCAAGTTCTACATCTTCAAACCGGTTGAATATCAGATGAGTATTTCAAGACCAATATTTCTTAAGCCGGCGCTTTGGAAGCCGACTCAAGTGGATTATTCTTCACAATATTTTTTTCTATAAGAAGCCAACATCAGCAATTTGAGTATGAAGCTGGTTATTGACCCGGATTTTCTAGGAGGAAGATATGACGAGGATTTAAAGACGATCAGGTGCCGATCTGTAAGAATTCCTAACCCGGAGCACAACCTGTCAAATTGGTTTTGGTGTTTATTTGCAGCATAAGTTTACCATGGATAAATCCAAGCTAAACTTGGGGGCTAATGTCGGGGATATGCCCTGCGGTGTAAACCGGCCGGAAGGATAAACCGGCCGGACTTGGCGATTCACCGGTGACCTGCATGCACTGACGATTTATAGTTCATTGGTAATCCGGCGGGCGGGCAGAGGAGCAACAAGACCCGGTGGCCTGTCTGGCGGTTCATGAAGGCAGTTCAACCATTGTGGGCGGTTTAAGAGAAAGGAATATTTGCCTTACAAGGAGTTAATACTAGGACTTGTATCCGGTTTGTATTAGAGATAGACTAGTCCTAATCCTAATAGGACTCCACATGTAAACCGCCCCTTCAACATATATAAGGAGGGGCAGGGCTCCCCAAAGAGGGACAAGTTAGAAGTTACAGGTTAGAGGCTACAAGCAAGAGAAACAATCTTAGGGCTAGACACAAAGAGGAGAGCCGGTTTACGACGACTCCCTCGTGATCATAATGAGACCTAGCCTCAAACAGCATGTAGGGTTTTTACCGGATGATGTTTCCCGGGGCCCGAAGCTGTCTAAATCCTCGTCTTGTGTGTTGCATCTCTCGATTCCGCTCAACCCCTCTCAAGCTACCACATAGATGCGTTGGCCTCGCGACTAAGTCCTGAAGGACATCTGCCGTGACAATTCCATGACAATATGGCTCCTGCTAGTTGCCGATAACTTCGATTACAAAACATGATCATCTCATACAATAAAATATAGCATCACGTCTTGACCATATCACATCACAACATGCCCTGCAAAATAAATTTATTGTTGCAAGTTTTACGTGGTTGCTACGGGCTTAGCAAGAACCGTTCTTACCTACGCATCAAAACCACAACGATAGTTCGTCAAGTTAGTGATGTTTTAACCTTCACAAGGACCGGGCGTAGCCACACTCGATTCAGCTAAACTGAGAGAGACAGACACCTACCAGCCACCTTTAAGCACGAGTGCTCGTAACGGTGAAACCAGTCTCGCATAAGCGTACGCGTAATGTCGGTCCGGGCCGCTTCATCTCACAATACCGCCGAACCAAAGTATGACATGCTGGTAAGCAGTATGACTTGTATCGCCCACAAATCACTTGTGTTCTACTCGTGCATATGACATCTACGCATAAAACCTGGCTCTGGTACCACTGTTGGGGAACGTAGTAATTTCAAAAAAAATTCATACGCACACGCAAGATCATGGTGATGGCATAGCAACGAGAGGGGAGAGTATTGTCCACGTACCCTCGTAGACCGTAAGCGGAAGCGTTATGACAACGCGGTTGATGTAGTCGTACGTCTTCACGATCCGACCGATCCAAGCACCAAACGTACGGCACCTCCGAGTTCAGCACACGTTCAGCTCGATGACGATCCCCGAACTCCGATCCAGCAAAGCATCGGGGATGAGTTCCGTCAGCACGACGGTGTGGCGACGATGATGATGTTCTACCGGCGCAGGGCTTCGCCTAAACTCCGCGACGATATGACCGAGGTGGAATATGGTGGAGGGGGGCACCGCACATGGCTAAGGAACGATCCGTAGATCAACTTGTGTGTCATGGGGTGCCCCTGCCCCGTATATAAAGGAGCAAGGGCGAGGGGCGGCCGGCCAAGGAGGGCGCGCGGGGAGGAGTCCTACTCCCACCGGGAGTAGGACTCCTCCTTCCTAGTCCAACTAGGAGAGGGAAGGAAGGAAGGAGAAGGAGAAGGAAGGAGAGGAGGAAAAGTAGGAAGGGGGCGGCCCCTAGTCCAATCGGTTTGGGCTAGGAGGCGCAAGACCCGCCTCCTCTCTTCCACCACTTGGCCCATGAGGCCCATTGCTTCTTCCTCGTATTCCCGTAACTCCCCGGTACCCCCGAAAATACCTGAATCACTCGGAACCCTTTTGATATCCGAATATAGTCGTCCAATATATCGATCTTTATGTCTCGACCATTTCGAGACTCCTCGTCATGTCCCCGATCTCATCCGGGACTCCGAACTCCTTCGGTACATCAAAACTCATAAACTCATAATAAAACTGTCATCGAAACCTTAAGTGTGTGGACCCTACGGGTTCGAGAACTATGTAGACATGACTTAGAACTATTCTCGGTCAATAACCAATAGCGGAACCTGGATGCTCATATTGGCTCCTACATATTCTACGAAGATCTTTATCGGTCAAACCGCATAACAACATACGTTGTTCCCTTTGTCATCGGTATGTTTACTTGCCCGAGATTCAATCGTCGGTATCCAATACCTAGTTCAATCTCGTTACCGGCAAGTCTCTTTACTCGTTACGTAATGCATCATTCCGTAACTAACTCATTTAGCTACATTGCTTGCAAGGCTTATAGTGATGTGCATTACCGAGAGGGCCCAGAGATACCTCTCCGACAATCGGACTGAAAAAACCTAATCTCGAAATATGCCAACCCAACATGTACCTTTGGAGACACCTGTAGTACTCCTTTATAATCACCCGATTACGTTGTGACGTTTGGTAGCACCAAAGTGTTCCTCCGATGGCGGAATTGCATAATCTCATAGTTATAGGAACATGTATAAGTCATGAAGAAAGCAATAGCAACATACTAAACGATCAAGTGCTAGGCTAACGGAATGGGTCATGTCAATCACATTATTCTCCTAATGATGTGATCCCATTAATCAAATGACAACACATGTCTATGGTTAGGAAACATAACTATCTTTGATTAATGAGCTAGTCAAGTAGAGGCATACTAGTGACTATATGTTTGTCTATGTATTCACACATGTATCATGTTTCCGGTTAATACAATTCTAGCATGAATAATAAACATTTATCATGAAATAAGGAAATAAATAATAACTTTATTATTGCCTCTAGGGCATATTTCCTTCAGGTAGTACCGTGCTCCCACACGCGGTAGTACCGTGGCTGGCTGCGGTAGTACCGTAGCTAGCCGCGGTAGTACCATGAACTCAAGACACATCAGGTTTCAACACGAGAAGAAGGCCTTTGCACGGAGACTTTTCACACGCAGAAAGACAACAAGAAACCACCAAGCGACAAAACCTCTCAAAAAGAGAGGCCGGTGGCTGAAGCCACCTATGTTTGAGTTAGATGGTATGGCACCGCGAAGAATTATCCTTGGGCCCATGACCAAAACTCGTCTTTGAAGCACAAGTACCATCAAAAATGGCTAATGTGAAAGAGTTGATCTATTTATGCATGATTGGGGGAGGGAGAGTTCACTGAGAGAACAACACTCCCCCTATGTCCATGCCTACACCTAAACTAGACAACAAGTTGAGTGTGGTGGGGGGTGCATGGGTTCAAGTCACATTGCTCAAATCAATGATATTTAGCTCATGCCTTAACTCGCGAAATCTTGCTTCATCCAAGGGCTTCGTGAAAATATCTGCAAGGTTATCATGAGTGTTGATATACTTGAGCTCGATCTCCCCTCGCCTAATGTGATCCCGGATGAAGTGATACCGAATCTCAATGTGCTTCGTCTTGAAGTGTTGCACCGGATTGAGAGAAATCTTGATGGCACTTTCATTATCACACCAAAGAGGCACTTTGTCACAAATGACACCATACTCCTTTAAAGTTTGCCTCATCCATAGGAGTTGAGCACAACAACTACCGGCCGCCACATATTCCGCTTCGGTGGATGAGAGAGACACACAACTCTGCTTCTTGGAAGACCAACTTACCAAAGAGCAACCAAGAAATTGGCACCCTCCGGAAGTGGACTTCCTATCCACTTTGTCTCCCGCCCAATCAGAATCCCTAAATCCTTCAAGCTTGAAGTTTGCTCCTCTTGGGTACCATAAGCCAAAGTTTGGGGTATGAGCCAAATATCGAAAGATTCGCTTGACCGCCACATAGTGACTTTCCTTCAGTGCAGCTTGAAACTGTGCACACATCCCCACACTCAACATGATATCCGGTCTAGATGCACAAAGGTAAAGCAGGGAGCCAATCATCGAGCGATATACCTTTTGATCCACCGCTTTACCATTGGGATCAATGTCAAGTTGGCACTTGGTAGGCATTGGTGTAGTAGCCGGCTTGACATCACTTAGCTTGAATCTTTTAAGCATGTCTTGAGTGTATTTGGCTTGGTTGATGAAGGTTCCTTCTCTTCTTTGTTTGATATCAAAACCAAGAAAGAACTTCAACTCTCCCATTGAAGACATCTTGAACTTGGAGGTCATTAGAGCGGCAAATTCCTCATTGAAAGCTTTGTTAGGGGAACCAAAGATAATGATCAACATATAGTTGGCATACAAACAACTCCCCTTTGACTTTCTTAGTAAAAAGAGTGGGATCGATTAGCCCCACCTCAAATCCACGATCTTGTAACAACTCGGTAAGGTGGTCATACCACGCACATGGGGCTTGTTTAAGGCCATAGAGTGCCTTATCGAGTTGATACACATGATCCGGGAAGTAGGGATCCTCGAACCCGGGGGGTTGCTTGACATAGACCAACTCATTAATAGGACCATTAAGAAAAGCACTTTTGACATCCATTTGTTGCAACTTAAAGTTGTGATGGGAAGCATAGGCAACCAACAAACGTATGGATTCAAGACGAGCAACGGGAGCAAAGGTTTCACCATAGTCGATACCGTTGACTTGGGAGTAGCCTTGAGCTACCAATCTTGCCTTGTTGCGAACGATGTTCCCATGAGCATCTTGCTTGTTCTTGAAAATCCACTTGGTTCCAATGACGTTGTGGTTCCCCGATGGCCTTGGCACCAATCTCCACACTTTGTTATACTCGAAGTTGTTGAGTTCTTCATGCATGGCATTGAGCCAATCCAAGTCTTCGAGCGCCTCATAGACCTTTTGGGGTTCAACACAAGAGACAAACGCGTGATGTTCACAATAGTTTGCTAATTGTCTACGAGTGCTTACCCGGTTTCTTAGGCTTCCAACCACGTTTTCCATGAGATGGCCTTGGGTGGTGAGCTTGGAAGCAATCTTCGCGGCACGACGCTCTAATTCCTCCTTGGGTGTGGAAGGAGGAGGGATAACTTGATCATCTTGAGCGCCGTCTTGAGCTTGTTCTTGATCTTGAGCTTGCTCATGATCAGGGCCGGCCCTGAGGGGGGGCGGGAGGGGCGGCCGCCCCGGGCCCCCGAGGGCGAAGGGGCCCCCGATGGATTGGTTTCCATACGTACGTGATAGACTCCACTAACGACGAGTACGAAGGGCCCACGACGGATATGTTTCCATACTTACGTGATAGCCTCGCCTAAAAATGTAATAGATAGATTTATTCTAATCAGATGGGAAAAAGGTAACAGATTGCAATATTCTCGGTGCAATCTTCTTCTTCTTCTACTCCGCTTCTCCCATGGGCAACGAATCAGCCCCAAGATCATTGCGTCCGCCCGTGTCTTCTATTCGTGATTTTTCGCTGCTATACCCATGCGTGATTAGTGGAAGAAGGTACTCCAGTACAAATTTTCAGATCTCAATCAACCTCCTCTTCAATGCAAATCCCTCTTTTTCTATTATAGATCGTTCTTTGGTTTCATGAAGATCATCCCCGTACATATCTCTTTCTCACCCTCCAATTTCTTGTGTTGTTTGGGATTAGAAAAGAGGAGCTCTGTTTTTTGTTCGTGACTAGTAAGCAGAAGTGAAATCTTGCAATTTTTTATTTTCTACCAGGTACCTACCTCGTTCCAAGCCTTTGTTAGCAATTTTTTTACTCACTGTGTGTTTTTAATGACCCTCAAAACAAACTATGTTTTTATTTCTTGTTTCATATGTTTGTGTGATAATTAGCAAGATGTTATCTACAAAGTATCCATCAGGTAATGAGTAAAGAAAATAACCTTGCATATGAGTTGATTGAGTGTAAGAAAGGAGATATTGGCATATTTCTAGAACTAATACAAGTACTTCTACTAGAAATTCCGAGGAATGTCTTTTGTCACCGTTCAGGAACAACCTAGTGAGAAAATATTAAGTAGGCACGAACCTAATAGAAAAATATAAGTGCAGATTGACATGACAAGGCAACACCAATTATAGTGCATCGAGTATTTATTTTTTGTGTCCAACATCGAGTATTTCGTTGTATTGAAATAGAGAAAAATGTGGCTTTAGGGCCCCTTTTCGCTGTCTCGCCCCGGGCCCCTGAAATCTAAGGACCGGCCCTGCTCATGATCTTGAACTTGCTCGAGGGGGAGAACTTGACCTTGGGCATCATTTAGAGGTTCACCACCATCTTGAGGTTGATCTTGCCCTTGGTCTTGTTCACGAGGATGAGGGCCTTCACTTTGTTCTTCGGAAGCGTGTGGGTCTTTGGGAGGTGATGGCTCCACTTGAGTGGAGCATTGTCCTTCTCCTTCGGCCACAAGGGGTACCTCAATGGGTAGAATTTGACCAATACCCATTCTTCTTATGGCTTGGGGAGGAATTTCATCACCTATATCACAAGTACCACTTTGCTCCACTTGGGAGCCGTTATTTTCGTCAAACTCCATGTTACACGTCTCCTCAATGAGTCCGGTGGACTTGTTGAGAACACGGTAAGCATGAGAGTTTGTAGCATAACCAACAAATATGCCCTCATGAGCTCTAGCCTCAAATTAGACAAACGAACACCTTTCTTGAGAATGAAACACTTACAACCGAACACCCGGAAGTACTTGAGGTTGGGCTTGTTGCCAGTGAGTATCTCATAAGGAGTCTTGTTCAAGCCTTTGCGGAGATAGAGCCGATTGGATGCATGACATGCGGTGTTGATGGCTTTGGCCCAAAAGTTGTATGGAGACTTGAACTCCGCCATCATGGTCCTAGCCGCATCCATCAACGTCCGGTTCTTCCTCTCTGCAACACCATTTTGTTGAGGGGTATATGGAGCAGCATATTGGTGCTTGATCCTCTCATCACTAAGAAACTCATCCAAGGTGTAGTTCTTGAACTCGGTGCCGTTGTCACTTCTGATTGTCAAGATCTTTGCATTATGTTGACGTTGAGCTTCATTTGCAAAGTCGATGACGGTTTGTTGAGTCTCACTCTTCCTCTTGAAGAAGTATACCCAAGTGTATCTTGAATAATCATCCACAATTACCAAGCAATACTTTCTACCTCCAAGACTATCAAAGGATGGAGGCCCAAAGAGATCCATGTGAAGGAGCTCCAAGGGTCTCTACAAGTAGATGATGGTTGAGGGAGGGTGAGCCTTCTCATGAAGCTTTCCTTCAATACAAGCGCTGCAAGCACGATCTTTGGCAAAACTAACATTTGTTAGTCCACGGACATGGTCCCCCTTGAGAAGACTTTGCAAAGATCTCATATTGACGTGGGCCAAACGGCGATGCCAAAGCCATCCCACGTCAACTTTAGCCATTAGGCATGTCGCGGTCTTAGTGGGTCACTCCGAAAAGTTAATCACATAGAGACCGTTCTTGACATGCCCAACAAAGGCTACTTTAAGAGTCTTGCTCCACAAGAGGGACACGGTATCAATATCAAAGAAAGTAGCAAAACCCATGAGTGCAAGTTGACGAACGGAAAGCAAATTGTATGCAAGGGACTCAACAAGCATGACTTTCTCGATCGTTAGATCATGAGAAATGACAACCTTGCCAAGACCCAATACCTTAGAATGTGAAGCATCATCCCACTCAACATTGGTGGGCATAGATGGAATCTTTTGCACGTCCACCACCAAGTCCTTGCTTCCGGTCATATGATTTGTTGCTCCACTATCAAGCAACCATGATCCCCCACCGGAAGCAAACACCTATAAGAGATCAATGCTTGGTTTTAGCTACCCATTTGGTAATGGGTCCTTTGATGTTAGTAACAAGGGTCTTAGGAACCCAAATAGACCACTCAATGTACTCATAAGGAGAACCAACAAATTCTGCATAAACATGTCCATCACTCGCACGGCACAACACATATGACGGGTTAAAGTCGCCGGCTTGGTTGGAGGAAATGCTTTTGCCCTTTTGGACGTCAACTCCCTTCATTTTTTCCTTCTTCTCCTTAGGAGCACCCTCTCCCTCATTCACAAAAGTTTGCTTGAGAGGAGGAGGATGTTTGGTCTTGTCGTTCTTCTTCTTCTTGCTCTTGGATTTGGGTGCGAACCCAATTCCTTCCTTGGCCACAACTTCCTTTTGATTGCTCAAAAGGTCGTTGAGGTTCTTCTCACCTTGAATGCATGTCACAAGGCCTTTCTCAAGTTGATCCTTCAATTTGGCATTCTCCTCCACAAGATGCACATGCTCACAACAAGGGTTAGTAGCACATGCATTATCAACTAATACCATATGAGGGAAGGTGGCCTTTTCCTTGGTTAGCTCAACTTGGAGTTGAGCATGAGAATCCTTGAGGTTAGCGTGAGCACCCTTCAAGACCTTGCGGGCCTTGTCAAGTATCTCAAACTCCTCTTTGAGTCTAGCATGATCAATGCCAAGTTTAGCCTTCTCGGAAGTTAGCACACGAGACACGACAAGAGCATGATCAAGATCTTTCTTTAACTTAGCATGGTCATCGTTGTGTGACTCCTCAAAAGTCAAACGATGAACACGCTCTTCCTCAAGAGCATTAGAGAGATCCGATATCTCATCGGCATAGTCACGACTATGACCTTCCATCTTAGAGATGGTTTCTTCGTGAGCCTCGACCATGTCATTGGCCTCACCAAGTTGTTCCAAGAGAGCAACAAAATGCTTCTTGGACTTGCCCTTGAGCTTACTCATAAAAGACTCAAATTCATTCACTTCCTCATTAGACCCATCATGTTCATCAATGCAATCCTCCAAGGAGGGATTAGTAATGATGGTGGTTGTGATGTTGGGGGTTACCTTGTTTGAAGCTTTAGCCATGAGGCACTTGGCGGTGATGTTTTCGTTGGGTGAATCAAAGAGAGACACCGGGGAGTAGTAGCAATGGCAACGGATGCCATGGCCATTGCTTCTCCACTTTCGTCATCATCGTCATCCTCTTGGTATTCTTCTTGAACCACCAACCCATGAGTTGGAGTCTTCTTGGCGAAGTTGTTCTTGTTGGGGAAGGACTTGGCTTTGTCTTTTCGGATGAATTTGCCACCATTGTCTTCCCGCTTCTCGTAAGGACAATCCGCAATGAAATGGCTCACATTGCCACAGTTGAAGCAAGTTCTAACTCGTTGCTTGCCCTTGATGCCACTTGAGTTGTTCTTGTTGAAGTTGGGTCTTGTATTCTTCTTGCTCCAAAATTGTCTTGAAGCAAGGGCCATGTGCTCATGATAATCATACTTGGTGTCTTCGGGATTGCTCTCCTCATCTTCCACTTCTTCCTCTTCTTCCATGTTAACCTTGGCCTTCAAAGCAAGGTTGGGCTTCTTTGCCCTTTGAGAACGGAGCACCGCATTGTCAGCGGTCTTGTCCAAGATGCTCATTGCAACGAACTCATCCAACACTTCACTTGAGGTCATGGAGTGGAAATCCGGTCTTTGACGAATGACGGAGGACATGGCCTTGTTGTAGGGCATCATAGCCTTGAGGAATTTGCGCTTGATCCAATTTTCATCCGTGTCCTTGCTTCCATGATCTCGGAGTGAGACCGCGAGTTTGGTCACTCTTCGAAAGAGCTCACGAGGTTCTTCATCTTCTTTCATTGCAAACTCATAGGCTTCATCTTGCACCACTTCATAGTTGGAGCGTTGAATGCTAGCACTTCCTCGATAGAGAGACACAACACATTTCCATCGTCCTTAGCCATGGCATGAGGTCGAAGATGAGGAGATCTTGGGAAGAATTGCATCTTGGATGATGAAGAGAGCACTCTCATTGAATTGATTATCCACGGCTTCTCGAGGGGTGAAGTTGCTTGGGTCATGAGGATAGAAACCTTCTTCAATGATTCTCCAAAGGTTAGTATTCACATGTTTTAAATAACGCTTGAAGCGATAGACCCAAGAATCAAAATCTTCATGTTTCTCATACTTAGGAGGAGGACCGGCATGATTTAAATGAGTAGAGGGAATCGGCCCTCCATAAATTGGAGGTTCCACATGAGCAAAGATGTCGGGGCCATTTTTACCACTAGACATTGGAGCTTTCTCACTAGTAGCTTCCCCCTTTTCGGGGTTAGCATCCGTCACCGTGTTGGCGGGATCACCCACTTTCACGGGCGCGGTGGAAAGTTTAAGCCCTTCTAAGAATTCCTTAAACATGTCCTTGACCTCGGTCGTCATGGAGATTTTCAATGTGTCCAACGCCACATTGAATTCCTCACGTGAGATCGAGTTACCCCCATCTCCCGTAGATGATATCGGATTCACATCGGAGTGCTCTCCCACATCATCTACGACATCAACCATACTCTTCGGACGGTAAAGTCCTTAAAAAGAGATGAGGCTCTGATACCAATTGAAATGATCGATATGGTTGACTAGAGGGGGGTGAATAGGCAACTAACAATTTTTAAGCTTTTCTTTACCAAATTAAACTTTGCAACAAAATAGGTTGTCTAGATGTGCAACTAAGTGAGCAACCTATATGATGCAATAACAACTAGCACATAAGCAAGCAAGGGATACAACACAAGTAGGCTTGCAAAAGTAAAGGCATGAAATAACCAAGAGTGGAGCCGGTGGAGACGAGGATGTGTTACCGAAGTTCCTTCCTTTTCAAGGGAAGTACGTCTCCGTTAGAGCGGTGTGGAGGCACAATGCTCCCCAAGAAGCCACTAGGGCCACCGTATTCTCCTCACGCCCTCACACAATGCCAGATGCCGTGATTCCACTATTGGTGCCCTTGAAGGCGGCGACCGAACCTTTACAAACAATGTTGGGGCAATCTCCACAACAATTGGAGGCTCCCAACAACACCACGAAGCTTCACCACAATGGAGTATGGCTTCGAGGTGACCTCAACCGTCTAGGGTGCTCAAACACCCAAGAGTAGCAAGATCCGCTAGGGATAAGTGGGAGGAATCGAATATCTCTTGGTGGAAGTGTAGATCGGGCCCTTGTCACCCAATCCCAAGCAAATCAACAAGTTTGATTGGCTAGGGAGAGAGATCGGGAGAAAATGAAGCTTGAAGCAACAATGGAGTTTAGGGTTGGAAGAGGTAGTCAACTAGAGGTAGGAGACGTCCCTTTTATACTCGTAGAAGAGATCCAACCGTTATCCTGAAGTTCAGCCTGCGACACGCGGTACTACCACTCCAGGAGCGCGGTACTACCGCAAGGCCACACGATACTACCGTGGAGGACCACGGTACTTCCGCGGCAGCAGCAGAGGCCGGACTAGCTTTGATGAGCGCAAGATACTACATTTCGCTGGCGGTACTACCGCTCCCCTTGCGGTACTACCGCAAGGCAGTGCCACAGACCTCTGAAGAGCGCGGATGAAATAAAATACATCCGTGCCTACTTCCGCTGAAAAAGAAACAGTGCAAAAACCCGACGCGGTACTACTGCGCACGAGGTGCGGTGCTACCGTTGAGGCGCGGATGTAAAAAATTACATCCGCTCCTACTACCGCGCGAAAAGATACTAGGTATGAGGGCCATGGTACTACGGCTCCAGGGGAGCGGTACTACCATGGCCTCACGCGGTACTACCGCGGATGACGTGCGGTACTACCGTGTGGGCGCGGATGTAAAAAATTACATCAACTCCTACTACCGTATCGGAGCAGCACTAGGCCTCGGAGTTACGGTACTAAGGCTCCAGAGGAGCGGTACTACCGTGACCCCCAGCGGTACTACCGCAGGTGCTTGCGGTACTACCGCTCCATAGAGCAGTACTACCGCAAGTACAGCAGTAGCCGTCGGATTATGCACAACTAGGATAACGGAAAGACGCTCCAAGGTGCAAGGAAAGGTAGGACATGTGTACGTGTTGATTCCACCCAACCTTTCCGACGCGGACCCCCTCTTAATAGTACGACTCTCCTACGACTCAAATTCACCAAAGAGAAACGTAGAACAACACCGTCTTCAATAGTCTCCGAGGGGCACCGAATCGTCTCGTGCCTAGTGATGAAGCATCTGAGAAACTCAAGGCACACGATTAGTCCGCAAAAGCATTGTCATCAATCACCAAAACACCTAAGGGATAAATATGCCCTTACAGTTTGTATGTTGCTTATCAACTCCGTGGTGTGTAATTTACCATGTTATTTACATAGAAGTAATCGTGGTATATATTTTTAATATACTTTTATCGGGTCAAAGCTATTATGGTGTTTGTGCGTCAATTATTAGCTTTGTGATGTGTATATTACCATGTTACTTACACAAAAGTTATCGAAGAAATGTTTTCAATAACTTTTTTTTGGGGTCAAAAGTTATCGTGGTGTTTGTGCATGGGTTATCACTGTGTCGTGCGTAATTTATCATGTTATTTACACAAAAATTAATGGGGATTAATAAGGCTACGAAAGTAAAGAATGTTCGAATACCGGTGAAATAAACCAGCAAGGTTGCTAGTTTGTCGATTCACTAAATTCGATAGGTAAAATAGTCTATTGAAGTGTTAAAAAATCGAACACTTAATCAACTTCTTTATGTGACCCCCACACAAAAAAAACTTCTTTATGTGACAACATAGTGGAGGAGACAGGTAAAGTAGCGTGTTTCCGTTCAATTAGCCAAGAAAAGGTTACCTTGTTGACTTTTCACACTCAAGATTATGTTATTTTTTTGCCTTTTATCCATTTGATTTAAGGAATCAAGCATTAATTGCAGCATTAAAATGACACTAAAAATGGGACGATTGCATGGCTGTGCACGAAATGGGAAGATAATGCTTCGAAATTAATTCCCTGAATCAATGCACGAAACGCTAAACCACATCTGAGGAAAAAAATATTCCTCTAAATTGTGCTGATGTGGCTCCGTGATTAAATAAGTTCAAGTAGCTTGAGGCTCTTTCGGAATCCCTCCTCACAGCTCCGACTCCGTGGAGTCGTGGAGCTCAGTTTTTGCAGCTCCGTGAAAATGAGCTAGCACCTGGTCCGCTCCGGAGCAGAGTGGAGGGAGCGGAGAGGAGCCGAACGCGGCCTGACTCTCTATTTTTGTGCAGAAGTGGACGGATGGTGATCTGGTCGCTGGGTCGATTTCATTCACTGCAGACCAGAGTTCGAATCGCCGGATTATTGTGTTATTTTTTTCGCACGCGCGAATCGTGAATCGTTTTGTTTGGACCGTGCGATATGGATCGAACGGGGAGAGAGTCGTTCGGATCTGTACCTAAAATTAGGACGTCTGGAAAATAGCTTTCTTGAATACTAAAACCTTCCATTTCCAACAAAGAAACTCTATTCATTACTGCATGGCGAAGATGATATGCAGTTCAAGCTTGAACAAGCAGATTAATGAATAAAACAACGAAACATGGTGTGGACAAGAGAAAAGGAAACAGAGAATAACGGACGTTCATTACATGACGACATATAATCAGTTGAAACTAGAGCAAGCAAATGAATGAAGAAAAAAAAGAAAGTAGCAATAGAACAAGCAGTGAAACCTCTAAATTAAAGCGATACTGAATAACGTTGTTGGAGCAGAGCAAGAAGGGCCTTAGTTCAGATCATGTTCTTTGACTTCAGTCAAGGATTTCTTTTTCAACACCTGGAGCCTGACCTTTATAATCCGTATGTGTCTTTCTCCGTAATCGCCGTCAATTCTAGCTGAGAAAGCAAGGAAGAAATATGTGAGCTGGGATCTAAAACGAAGCATGAATGTCAAGAATTTGGGAATGATACAAACGAGTAGGGCAGGGGGTTTTTTTTTTGAAAGGAGGATTACCCTTGGCCTCTGTATCAAAATGATTCATACGGCTATAAATGAGTAGGACGGTGGAAAAGCATAGATTCTAAGCTCTCTACCAGTTAACACAATCATTAAGTGACCGCTTCCCTAGCATGCAAACAACAACCAAGCTGGTCAAGGGACGCATACCTCTTATCCTGAAGTAATATATCAATCTCATGGTTTCGATAAGTTGCCTTTCATCCAATACCATGAGATTGATATTAGTGTAAATTTGCTTGTTTAGACCAATGAGAATGTCCCTGAATATCTTCTTTACGTCAGGATTCCGACCAACTGGAACAAAAGCCCAAGAATGGAAACCTCCTTTGATCTTATCTTATACTGTTCTAACAAGAGTGGTCTTGCCTAGTCCTCCGAATCCAACTACAGAGACTATCTTTAGTCTCTTTTTGCACAGATCTTCATCTCCTAAGGACAATAACTTGACAAGCTCTTGATCCCTCTTCCCATAGATGCCGACAAGCTCCGTAACTTCAGTGTACAGAGCTCAGAGACGAGGATCGATAGCTGTCCTAGCTGTAGGCTTAGGCACAATATCATCGACTGTATACCTTCCACGCCTGGATGCCACATCTTTGACATCTTTCTGGATGTCCTTGATGGCGCTAGAAATCTGGCGGCGAGCCTTACCGTTGTTGAAAAAGTTGGCCATCTTCTCCACAAGATTCGTGAGCTTGTTGCCATCATCAGCAGGTCTATTAGAGCCATCAACACGCACAAGGAACTTGTCAATGACGTCTTCCATGTCGTAGGAGAGCTCCCTGACCTCATCAGCCCAGAGCTTGACCTGCTCGTCGAGCTGATCACTCGCCACATCGGCTACCTTGCAGAGGGCAGCGTGCATAGTCTTCATCTCTCGCATGAGAGACTCGACACCTTTCTTTGCCTTCTTCTGCAAATTGTACTCCTCCATGAGCAGCTTCCCCAGCTTGGGGAGCAGGCTGCCAATGGCACCCGTGACCACCTGCATCTCTCTCTCTCTCTCTCTCTCTCTCTCTCTCTCTCTCTCTCTCTCTCTCTCTCTCTCTCTCTCTCTCTCACACACACACACACACACACACACACACACACACACACACACACACACACACACACACACACACACAAAATATGTGGATATCTTGCTATGTGTTGTTTGCTTGTGCATATGAACTTGTCATTATCAAGGAGAGGAATGAGATGGACAGCACACAATAGTAGGTGACGGTGACCGTGCTTGCATTATGGATCCACCACATGGCCAGCACATAGTGTCTTTCAATAAGAAAATACATTGTCCCTATATGTGTAGAGGGATGAGTGTATGTGCGTCTGCGCCTAAATAAAGCTAAGGAATCGGAATCAACCAGTATCGGACCCGTTTATCCCTAGAATGGACACATTAGACGAGCTAGGGGTTCAAAATTTTCCAATGCCCCCTTCCTCTCGTGACCGCGTGCTTCGATGCCTCCTTCCCCCCCTTCCCTCCCTCCTTGCCGTCATCGCTGGCGTCCGTGTTGTATCATTCTCTTCGTGGAGTCCTGACGCTGGGCGGTGTGGCGCCATGGGTGCTCCTAAGCAGTGGCGGTCCGACGCGGCGGCGGGACTCTCCGGCGTGGTGGCGGGCGATCTACTAGGCGGCGGCACTGCCGTTGGCGGCGGGTGCAGCAGCGCGTCTGGCGGTGCCGCTTCGGTGCTGGGGCGGTGGCGGGGAAGGTCGTCGGTGTGGCTTCCGGGAGGCAGGGGAGCGGCGATGGGCAGGCTGATGTTGGCGGCGTTGGTGCCTCCCTGCTGCAGTGTGGCCGACGGGGCTTTGCGGGCCCGATTTGGGCCTCACCGGACTAGGGGTGGCCTAGTATGCCATGTTGCTGCATCAGGACGGTGACCGCGACGGTGCCGGAGGCACGGGCCTCCTGCATGACGGCGGTGGAGGTAGTTCCCTCCCGCGCGGATCCGGTGCCGCTGCTCCCGTCGCCTGGTGCGTCTCTCTCCATCCTCTTGGCCTCGTGGTGGTGATCTCAGTGAGGCGGCGTGGGTGGCATCAAGACCGCGGTGGCGCATGCTGGTGGGTGGCGAGGTGGCTGGTTGGCTTCGGCCCGGTTGGACTATGGGGTTTGGAGTAAGGGATTAATCCCTTGCCGGCTCTTTCGGCTCCGATGCGATGACACCTGCGGGTGCCGTCATCCCTTCCTGGAGGGTGTCGGATGTATCCATCCACAACTCCCTTTTGTGTGCCAGGGGAAACTATAGGACACGTCCGGGCAGCAGCGTCGTCGGCGTCGAATCCCTTCTTGGAGGTGTTGCTTGGCACGCGGTGGATTAGAGCCTTGGTCTGTGGTGGGTCGATTTCAGAGGGCAGCGGTGGCGGGTCATCCGTGCTTTGTCGAGCTGCCGTTGTTGGTATTTCTTTCTTCTTCTTTCTTATTTTTATTTTCTTTTGGGCCTGTTGCGCTTCTCGCCCGAGCATTGCTATGTTATCGGTGTTGGTTGCTTTGTAATACAAAGCGGGAAAAACCCTTTTTGGGTAAATTGTCCAATTAAACGTTCTCTACATGTCTGATTCCGGAAGCAATAATTGAATCTGCATGGTGCATTGAGAATAAGACTGCTCACAATGGGAGGGATCATATTAGTAGTATCATACATATGATATTATCTTCACAATGCATACTATTATAGGTTAGTGTCATAATAATCTTATTTATTGTCACGCATGACACATACCAGTACATTAATTAATATGATATGTATCATATCATGATACACAATCTTTTTTTCCTCATTAATTGTGTGTCACCACGGCAAAAATGTCTAGTAGTTGGTCGTATATCCAATTCCGAGCCGGACTCATCTGCACCCAATGAAGCGTAAATTCAAAACAAATACTAGAAAAATTTAAAAAAAATGCACGGAAGATGTTTGAATGTGTGAGGTCCGTGCCAATTTTCAACGCATTCGGACATCTAAGTAGCTCTCAGAAAAAATCATCTCAAGAGTGCACAAATAGTAAACTTTTTAACTGACTCTAAATTTGCCTTTTTAGACCTGCTCGGATGTTCGAATGCACTGAAATTTGGCACGGACATCACGTGCTCAAGCATCTTTTATCACACACAAATTCTGATTTTTTTTTTTGATTTTTTAAATATTTTTGGCGAATTTACTGTTCACTCCCGGGTCATTTGAGCCAAGAGCCAAAACGTCGCTCTCGGTAGTTGGCATGCATTATACTACCTATGGTACTCTCAGTGTAACAAGCCTAAGAGTACATGCAAGACCTGCAATTCCCTCCCTATCATCTTCATCGATTGAATGTGGTGTGGGATCAAGAACTTTAACTCAATAAGACTAAAATGTGACTAATATAATGAAAATCGTAAAAAAAATAGGATAGGCTGCTTCTTCCCGTGCATAGGTGCTTAGATGAGGTATTAAGCACATTAAAAAAATTAGCAACTATATCCCCCAATGCATAAGTGCTTAACTTGTTATAGTTAAACTCCCTCATTTAATGATTTAGCAACTAAAATCTTGCATGCATTGGTGAGCTTCTTCATTTATGTGTTTTGCCTAGGTTCACGCACTTGGCATTATTGCTTCTCTTAATTACCTTGTCACATCAGATTTTTCGCCTACATGACAGCCTTAACACTGAGAGTACGCGGTCCCGTATTGGTCCATGAATGTCCGGATGTCCTTTTTCCCTTGGTGGAAGCAAAAGCAGGGGCTGGGGGCTCTGCGGGAGTCCTGACCGCCACCAAGTAGGGCTCTGACACCCTGGCCCACTCAAATTATCCCTTGCAGTCCCATTCTCTTCCACTCCGCCGCTTGATCCCCTTGCTTTGCATTCGCACCCTCCTCCTCTGACGCTGCTGATGTACCTATCTGCCTGCCGCCCAGGCATTGCCGGAGGTCCACAGCCCCACCCACGTGTCGCTTGCCTTGTACAATGACACCGTCCACCCAGTATCTGTCCACAACCAGGTACCCTCCGCCCCTTGTTGACGCCGTCCATGGCGGACGCCACGCCCGGCGGGTGTTCGGTCAAATGTCACTGAGCTTATTTTCAAACTTAATGTCATTTTTCAAAGTAAAAAAAGGATGGTGGGGTACTCGGTGAAGGAGAATGAGTAGTTGTGCGATGCTTGGTTGGCCATAGCTGCAGACTTCATAGGCAGGAGAGGAAAGGGGTCTTTTGGCAGCGCTTCATACATGGTTCGTTTCATGCTCGAAAGCACATTGCGCCCTATGCCATGTACATCATTTGTGAATGTAGTGTCATGTCCTTAGCGTATCAATGGTTCACCATCCAAAGTTTTCTCACGAAGCATTGTGCATGGTTGATCAATTGGAAGCAATGTGGCCATTGCACGTGGTAACCATGGAGATCATAAGCTTTGCTTGCTCTAAATGTTTTTTGATAGATTCATTCACTCATTGTTGTTCTACACGTTGGCTAGCTTGCGCGAGCTGTCGTGATGTACTACAAATCCAAAGGCAGACCATTCACGCACATACATTGTTACATGAAGCTCAAAGGATAGTATGTGTGGAATAACATGATTCATCCATGAAAAACTTGTCGAACATCTGGTTAATCTTGTTAAATTTGTTGTATTGTTATACTAGACATATTTGCGTGCTATTTACGGATGCTTTGTGCTATTTTCTATTCGAATTTGATGAATTCCATTGTGTTTGATGAAAATCATCCGATTTGTCGAAACCCGGTTTAAAATGCATGTGGCTATGGTTGGATGGCGGCTCTCGCATCGATGGGCGAATACGATTATGCGATTTGAGGATCGACATTGGAGATGTCTTTACCTACCACTTAGGTTAATTTTCTATTCTATGTAGTATTCGGTAGGTGCATGCGCCCGAACAAACGCGTTAAAAGTATGTGCTTAGTTTTGACAATTTGACCTAATAAACATAAACTACAAGTATATATAACTCCATTATTGGTGCCCGTCCCAAGGTCAAGTGTGAGCCCAGCGAGCTGATCAGGACGGTACGAAGCGATAATATTGTTCATCTCGGCCCCCAAGGTCAATGTCTGACCGAACGCACCTAGAAAGGAACACAATTTTTGTGCATCAGGCAGAGAAAAATGTACTCAACATTACAAGAAAAACGTTGCCTAGTATGTCGCCGTACGCCGTGTGAAATAGCTGGAGTATGCCGACTGTTGTACAAGAAGAACTCAGACAAAAAGGACGGGCGTGGACACTTCCTGTGGCTGATGTGCGGGCCCGAACGCAGCGGTGGTTGGGAGGCCGACACGCGGGCCCGAGACAGACACCAGGCACAGACACAGGCAGACGAGCAGCAGCAACACGGGCAGAGATCCACTCGCGGCTGGGGATAGTGGCGAATCCAGGACCCAGGCCGGGGGTGCCTGGGCCTGGGGCGTGCACAATGCTTTCTTCGGTCGGTGTAGCATTTTGGGCCCTGTAGACATGTTGTAGCTTACTATTGCAGGCCTAGAGCCAGGGGCGTGGCCCAGTCCTAGCTCTGCCCCTGGCTGGGGAGAAGCAGGGGAGCTCCAGGTCCACTGGCGTCACGGGCATAGCTCAAGGTCCAGGTCTAGGCAATCCTGGTATAGGCAATCGAGACCAGACGCTCATGGGAGCTTGAGGAGGACGAGCTCCACCGGATTGTGGTGGAGGTTCCGGCGACGTGTGTAGGGGATCGTGGCGGCGCACGTCCTGGGCGGCGGTGACGGAGCAGTTCCTGGACGGCGCACCTCCTAGGCGGTGCAGGTAAAACACTGACAACGGCGGCCCTGGCGACACACAGGCAATGCACGCAATCGCACAGGTCAGCAGCGCAGGTGCACGTGGGTGTAACATCCCAAATTTCCAATTTGGCATGTTATACATAGATCATCCATGCATATCATATTTTCAATGCTTTTTCATTTGCAATCCTCGAAATCCTAAGCAACTCAAGGACCTTCGGAGAGAGTTGGGGATTTTCTAATTTTCATATTTGAAATTTTTATCAAATAGTGAACACGAGGATTTGATTTTAATTATTTCTCTCCGGAAAATATTTCATTTTAAAATAAAAAAAGAGAGGGGAGATAATGACTTCTCCAAAATTATTGAAATATCGGAGGAAAAATGTTAAATCATTTTTGGAATTTTATTTGAATTTATTCGGGATTTTATTGCCCTAGAAAAATGTTGCATGTTTTAAAAATTGCATTTTAGGGGCCAAGAAAAGTTCATCTTCTTCTAAATATTTTATTTAGACGGAGAAAACTTGTCTTGGAATTTTTTTAGTTTTTATTTATTTTTCTAGGAATTTTTCTTCGGTGGAATGTTTTAAAAAAAAAATAACCTCGCCGGGTCAAGGCGAAGCCGAAAGCAAGCGGCCCAGCCCAGCCGCCGCCACCTTTCAGCGTCTTGCCGTCCAGGCGTCTCACGGAAGTCGAGGGCGGGTCCGAGCGGACTCCCCCGGCGCCCTCGCCCAAGCAAGCCGCCCGCCCGCCCTATAAAGCCGCCGCCCCCGCCACCACCACCGCCACCGCCCGCCGTCGAGCCGAGCCGAGCCCGATCCGCCGCGCCGCCGGGCCGCCGCCGTCGCCCAGCGTCGCCGCCGCAGCCCGCAGCCCCGCCGCCCGTCGCCAAGCCCCGCCGGAGCCACCGCCCCACCGGACAAGCCTCGCCGGAGGTACCCGACTCCGCCGCCGGTTTTTTTTAAAAAAAATAAACCCTTCGGTTTTTTTTGAAAACCCTAGATCGTTTTTTTCTAGATCGGTTTATTTTTTTCCGGTTTATTTGCTTAGCGAACGTCCGTTCGTCCGTTCGTTTTAGCGAACGCGTTCACCGTTTAGTTTCTACTAACGAACGTTCGTTCGTTTAGCCGTTCATCGTTTTTCTTTTTATCGGATTTATTCCGCGATTGTTCTGATCGCGATTTCTGACCCGATTTTCAAACATGTTTATCTTTTCGCTCGTTTATCGGAATCAGGCGATTCAAGCGCCTGGAGTTTCATATCAAACCCTCTTTCCGAATAATCAACTCAAACAAGATTTTTCTTCTGTAAAATTTGACCTAGATCCAGAATAGCCAAAACGAAGCTGTTTCTTTTGCCGTTCGTGTTTTGTCGCTTTGTTTGATTTGATTCCTTTTGCAAACCGAAGTTCTTAAGTTGAACTCTCCGGTCAGACTCTTTTATTTGGAGTTCTACTTGTGCATCTTTGATTGTTGCTTATGTATGTTATTGTTTGCTTGCGCTAAAATTCCCGGAGTGCGAAGCGTGTTACTACAAGTCTCTAGGATACCCGGATCGTCAGCAAGGCAAGTAACACATTGATCATACTTTTTTCATACCCAGTTTTATGCATTAGATTCAATCCTCAAACAATGCATGATTAGGATGCTTTTAACATGTGGGTATTGGGAAGTAGTTCATGAGGTAGAACCTATTGTCCTGTTTATTATCAAACCCTCACTACTAGGGAAAACCTTATACACAGAAATATAGCAACAACGCGGGTCAAAAAACTGCGCTACTGCTATATAGCGAGAGCGACCAAATAAAACCGCTCTGAGACACAAACTTAGCGATGGCGCTGTTGTAGAGAAAGCGCTACTACTAATATTCCCATTGGCGAGAATGCTAGGCTACGCATAGCGAGAGCGAGCTTAACAAAGCAGCGCTCTTGCTGAAACACGATTAGCGTGTTTCCTAAGAAGAGCGCTACTACTAACGGAAATAAAATAAGATGATAAACAAATAGAAATTTAAATGAAAATGAAAGAAATAGAAAAAGGAGAAAGGAAAACTAAAATGTAAAGCAAAATAAGCGAAAAAGCTTAAAAATCGGAGGAAGGCATAGCAGCAGCGTTTGTTTGTAAGAGGCACTATAGCTAACGTAGCTGCAGCTCGTGTCCTAGACCCCGCTATAGAAGCAGAATAGGAAATTAGCTATAGCAGCAGCGTTTTGAGAAAAGCTATAGCTAACTTAGCTATAGCGCGTTTTTAAACGCTACCGCTAAGTTGACTTAGCCAAAAACCGTTTCCCGCCACCACTTCCCCAAATCTCTCAAACCCACCCCGCTGGCGCCGCCGTCTCCTCGATTCACGATCGCCCCACTTCACCGCCGCCAGCAGCGCCACGAGCCGTCTTGCCGACGACACCGAGCCGCCCCAACGCCACGGAGCTGCTGACCTCGTAACACCACCGAACGCCGTCGCGCCACCTTCCTCGCCGTCCGAGAGGCGCCCTGCCTCCCTCGCCGTCACGGAGGCGCCCTGCCTCGCCACCACCTGCCTCCGTCGCCACCACCGGAGCCATCATCTGTAAGCCCCCACCCCTCCTCTCTCTCTCATGCATAGGTTAGCCAGTTAAATTAGGTTAATTATCTAGGTTAGGGCAAAAATTTAGTTAGGGCATTGACAGAGAAGTAGTTAGGTTAACTAGTTTAATTAGGTTAATTATCTAGGTTAGTGCAAAAACTTAGTTAGGGTTTTGACAGAGAACTAGTCAGGTTAACTAGTTTAATTAGGTTAATTATCCATGTTAATTAGTGCAAAAATTTATTTTAGGCTTTGACAGAGAACTAGCTGCGTTAACTAGTTTAATTAGGTTTAATTATCTAGGTAAACTAGATTAACTAACTAGGTTAAATAGGTAGGTTAATTAGGTTCATTGGATTAAGAAGCTAGGTTAAGTAGATTGGCAAAGGTTTTTGATTTTTCATTGAAGTGGTCATGTTATATCTTTTCATTGAAGTTGATCGATTGTGCCCAAGTGGTGGCTTTGTTGTTTCGAGGAATGATCTTTGAGTGGCCTATGTTTTGCGGAATGTTGATTCATTTACATTCGGCAAATTTCGTGTTCTCGATTTGTCCACTTTTTAGCAAATGTCATGCGAAATTTCCGTGAATTTCGGCATGACTTGTCTACAAACTAGGACCTATCGAGTGCCGAGATTTGCCGCACCGGAAGGAGTCAACATTCTGCAAAACTAATAGTCCTTTTTATGTCATTATTCATTTTATTAGGTCTAGAATTAATTGACTAGATTTAATCATAGGAAACATGGCTAGCAACGATGAAGGACAGGGTTACGGTGATTGCGACAACGTCTACCGGGCGGCGAGCGAATTTTTAGCTTTACCGGCGATCAGCAGATGTTGTTCTTGGGCCCCGATGGCATCGGGATCGATACCGACACGCAGATCGGTCTTTGAGACCGTCACGCAGATCGGTCTTGAGGCCGACACCGCGCTGAGATTCAGACCGGCATCGAGACCGTGGCTGAGACCGGTGCTGCCTCGGGGGCGGAGCGGTGTAGAACCGAAAGCAAAGAGGCAACGGGTTCCTAACAAACTCGGGACTACTAGGCTGGTGGTCACGGAGGTGGACAACGGCAATTTTGAGCCAAAGGCGCCGAGGAAGAGCCGCGTGCTCGACAATCAAATAGGCTGCATCATACGGACAACCGCCACCATCAACGATGAGAATCTAAAGAAGATAGAAAATATGAGGAGCTCCCTCCTAAAGAAGTTTCACCAGATATTCTTGTTCCCGGGCCGGAATGAGAAGGATTATGAAGATCCAGACAATGACACGGCAATGAAGAAGATAAACAAACACGCCATGACCAAGTTTAGCAACGCGTTGGCCGCCTAGAAAAATCGAGTGAAAGCAAAGATCAACGACGCGGAACCCTACTCCGAGATTGTAAAGGATAGTCCGACAATCACGGAAGAGAAGTTTCAAATATTCAAGGAGGCTTGCGAGGACGAAGCTGCCAAAGAAAAGTCTAAGTACATGAAGGGGCTTCAAAAGAGGAACATTAGGACCCACCACCTCGGAAGCCGTGGTTACGGCGGAAAGAGGTCCAAATGGGCCAAGGAGGATGCGGAAGCCGCGAGTCTGGGCATCCCAGACCCCTTGGCGAATTTCACCGTCCCGCAGGAGCGTGACGTCGTGAGGGCCCGCCACCATTGGGACCCACTGAAGAAGGTTTATGAGACAACACCGGTCATTACGGAGTTCATGAGACTGCTGGTAATTTTAGTTTCTGATCAATTCGACTGCACACGTTAGTCATATTTGTAAACGATCCTTGTGCCTTTTGCAGAGAGAGCAACACCGGATTGCGGCGAAAGCGACTTCGCCGTCGAGGCATTGGCGAGGCCAAGTGGGACACTCCATTCAACCGGCGTTGAACATATTGAAACAACAACGGTGGATACTCGACCGTCGTATGGACGCTGCGTGCGGTGTCGGAGGCGGCGCCACGTGGAAGAAGTACTACCGTGAGACCACGGAGGAGAAAAAGGAAAGCGGAGGTTAATCAAGAAAGCATCGACAAGAAGGTTGAGATTGCGGTTGAGAAGAAATCATCTCGAACGATCGCATAGCGGTAGCTGCCGCCAAAACAAGCGATTGCAGATATATCTACTTCCTTGGTGACGGGCGTTCACACTTGGACAAGGAAAATCCAAAAAATGCAGAGGACTTTCCCTTGCGACTTCTTGGCAGCACATGCTCCCGCACCGGCTCCCGACTGCTCCCACACGGCTCTCGACTTGCTCACGCACTGCTCCCCTTTGACGCTGCCCGACCGGACGTGCTCGGTGGTGCCTCCTCTTTAGCTGAGCTCGGCGCCCTCACGGTATCTTCCACACCGGCCCCTTCAATATAAATGTATAATCTCCGTTTTCGTTGCCTTTCGGATGTCTCACGTCGCAGACTTTTATTTGCGGTCGCGAAACCCGTGCACCATATTGTACACCATCGGTGAAAATGAAGGTGGATGTGGGGAAGGGGCGATAATGGAGCCAAAGGAACCATTGTTCCTGACGGTCAATCCCCGAGCGTCTTCAAGGTTTCCGTGGCGGTGTCAAGCCGGGCCACGAGAATTTGCCTCCTCTAATACTAGTGGGGATGGCGACAAGACCCATGGCGGCTTGGTGATTGTTGCAATGGGTGGGTCTGTTGTGGCCAAAGAGTCCGCCGTCTAGAGGCGGCCGGGCACACGCCACGAGCATGCAGCCTCGGCAAGGTATGAACATCAACACCCCACCTACCCAATTAGCGTCGGGTGTCGGGTTGGGTGATAGCGGACGGGGTAGCGGTGGCTCCATTAGAGGCTGATGGCGTCGCCATGGATGAGGATGAGGATGACGATGGCGCTGAGCGGTATGTCTATACTAAGCGCCTCCTCGGGGTTTGAGCATCATGAGTCGGTGCTGAATTACCGTCTCAACGTGTTATTAGCGACCATCCGGTGGTAAAGAAGCCTAGGAAGAGAGCGAGGAAAGGCAAAAAAGCTGATTCTATGATCCAGCCGCCTCAGCAGCCTCGGCTTCGGGACCGTGTAGATATCCCCGATGCGGATAAATGGCATATCCCTGGTCGACCAATCCTACCTGAAACAGCGCTACGGGCCAGAGTCGGTGATCTAAGGAGACTTCATGACGATGTGCTGCGGGTAGAGAAAGGCCTCATCGCCTCGAAAGATCCAGGATACCCACTCTATGTGGTTAACGTTCCGCAACAAATGTCGTACGTCAAGGGCTTCCCCGTGGATAAGTTCTTCTTCCGATTCGATTACATATTCGACATGTTTCACGTGAAGAAGCTGGATTTTACTTTTGTCCGCCTTTATGCCTTGCACATGAGCTACATCATTGGGGTTGAGCAGATAGCTCATATCTGTGTCGCTGACCCGTACTACATGCACGAGCCCTTCTTGGGAGTGCGTGCACGCATCGTGAATCTGCGAGGATTACATCGTCAGTTTCATGCTCGCCAATAAGGACAAGGAGGCGATTCTCGTGCCTTATCATCCCGTGTAAGTCATTCGCGCTGCTATCCTTCCTTCGATTTCAATAATTCATTTGCACGGTGGAGGCTAATTAATTTGAGGTGTACTTATTTTGCTTGTGGCATGCAAGCGCCGTCCTCATCATCCTCTACCCCGATTCTCCCACGCTCTTTACTTGGACTCGTCGAAGAACATTCACAAAAGGATTACACCCACATCAAAGATGTTCTCGGCGGTGCTATGTTTTACTACCAAGCAAGGGGTGGAGAGGCTAGGGACAAGAAGAGAAGGGCAGCAGGCCGCCTTGACCATAAGACCGACTTCTGCTGCATCAAAGCAACCGAGCGATTCTCTTAATGATGGATTCTATGTCCTACACCACATCTTTGGAGTACCGGCGGGATCACGGAACCTTCACATGGCACCTAGATCTAGTGATGCCCATATTCTGCAATGGGCAAAGGACATAGGAGATATCGAGGATCATCAACTTCGAGCTGAGTTCTATAACATCCAGCGTGAACTTGCCCAAATCATCATGAATGAGGTCGTCGGAAAAACAGGGATGTTCCATGCAGAAGGACAAATGTCGCGGGAAGACGTCCGAACATGGATAGCCTCTCAGCGTCTCGACATGAAGCCTTTCACTAAGCTCGATGACTATCTCCCTGACTTGGATGGATGGCACGACGTGATGGAGTGATTGTCGATATATGAAAATGTGTCCATTTAGTCCATACTTTCTTTTATGACAAAACTTTGAGTTATGCACGGTGAAACTTTATTTGTGATGTAATTAAACCGTCCTCCTCGACTAGCGAAAATCACTCTAGTTAGGTCATTTGGGTACGATGAACTTTGTTATTTATGCTTATGATATGTTGTTTCTATTTTTGCCAAGTCTGTCTCTTTGTGTTGCTCAACTATATATGTTGCATATCATCGACTCATGTGACGATGCAGGTGCATAGATCATAAATGGCGAAGAAGTGCTACGCCAGAGTATATATACAACAAGTGGCGGAGTGTCGGGCCCGGTGTACCGGTTTTCGGTTTCCGAGCGACACCTGATGCTTAGTTTAGGTTCACGCTAATGCGAGAGAGGATCTGAACTCATGTACTCAAAGTGATAGCTATTCTCGTGTATATCATTCTTTAGATGGATGACGATGTATTTGCAAATGTCGAGACTTGTATCGCTATTTTCGAGATTGATGACGAGAGACCACTTTGTGTTGGATGATGATTATGATGATGACATGATTTGATGAGACTAATTGTATGTATATGCTATGATTACATTTGTATGTGGATGATATGCTAAAGATTATTGTATAAAGCCTATTCAAATGCAAAACAAATAAAAAATAAATCTGCAGGAAAAAACTAATAAAACTAGTAGTAGCGAGGATTTAGCGATGGCGCTGACTTACCGATGGCGCTTACACATGAACGGCGCTGCAGATAATATCGATGGCGTCCTTTTCCAAAAGCGCTGCAGCTATTCATGTGTAGCGATGGCGTGTGTCAACACAGCGCTCATCGCTACGTTAAACTATAGCGCCTTATTAGTAGCACCGGTACCCGCGCTACTGAGAGGGCCAAAACCCGCGCTGCTGCTAGGCTTTTCCCTAGTAGTGCCTTGGGAGTTACTTCTACGTATTGCTTATATTGCCATGCTATGCTCGTAGACGTGGATTGGGTTTGAGTGATATCCATGACAGATGTGAGATTGATAATTAATGGTTTACTTAAGGTGGCAACTTTAATACACATCTGGGTGGATTGAGGCACCTGGGGTTACCAGTGATTGCCTGCTTTATTTTTGGAAATCCGGGGTTACCGTGTGATTCTCCTATGGACCGCCACCCAGGCTCAAAGGGAACTGAGTCTATTCATGCTAGAAACTTCCGTGTGCAGCCGCAAGCTATTATGGGCTCTAGCATAGTTTGAGTAAGTTGCGTGAAGCTCTTGAAGAGGTGGATCAGCAGGTAGTGGGTTTGTAGGTTTGGTATGGTCTGCCCGGAGTAGAGAGTTAATGCTTTTGAAAGACTGTGTCTCGGTCATCCGTCTCTCAAACACCATGCGGGCGAGAATCAGCGGAGGCGATCGAGTCTTCTTGGGAAAAGTGCGCAAACCTCTGCAGAGTGTACAATCTAATCATGGTTAGCCGTGTCCCCGGTTATGGACAATTCTGAGTATCTAGTACTTGAGTATTCGCATGTATCTCAACACTCTTAAATTAATTTTGCTTGGATTGTTAATTACTTTTAATTGCGATCATTGAGTTGGGGTTTACCTCTCAAATGATGTTTCAACTACCATGATAGTTAAATTAAAATTGATTCCTTTGTAGTAGGGAAAAATTGGCTTCCACCAGCCAAATATGCATGTAGTGGTAGCATTATTCTGTTATTGCTCTTTTGTGTTACATTGCCAGCATATTCCATGTGCTGACCCGTTCTCGGGCTGCAACGTATTATGTTGCAGACTTTTCAGACGAGGAGTAAGGTTCGTAGGTCATTGCCGTGCAGCTCAGTTATGCCGTTGGTGTTGATGGACTCACTTTATCTTCCAAGCCTTTCGTTGTTATCGCATTAGATGGCCTTAAGCCATATTTTTGTATTAAGTTCTCTTTTGAGACATTCGATGTAATAAGTGTGTGATTGCTACTCTGTTATAAATCCTTCGAAGTACTGTGTGGTGTCAGCATTACTGATCCAGGGATGACACCTGAGCACAGAGACTTGACCATCTGAGGTCGGGTCGCTACAAGATGGTATCAGAGCACACGTTGAGTGTAGGACACGACCACTAAGATAAACCATAGGTCACACTTCTCTTCTCATTTCTGACTCCTCTTCTCTTTCCACTCTTTAGGATGAAGGAGATGAAGACCAAGTTTGCACAGCCGGATGAAGACACACCTTTTGCACGCCACTTGAAGGAAGTCACTAGGTACTTGAATATTGGAATACCAAGCTTCCTTTGGGACGAACAACGCCACTCTACCGGAAGAAAAGCGCTGGATGATTCAAGTACGAGTTCCAGGAAGGACGTTCTCACCAAATTCTAAACCCATAGAGTTTTCTTTCGAAGCACCCACTTGGAGCCTTGGCAAGAGTATAGCAGCTCATATTACCATGGGGCGCATTGGAGAAATCTACAACAAGGAACTTGAGGATACCACCTATCAAATATGTGGGCGCCGAGATGAACAATGGGAGATGATCGGCACCGGGAAGGATAGATCTGTCGCAGCCTTTATCCAGAGCAAAACCAGCACATTCGGCGTCGGGAGAACCGGATGTCTTGCAGACATGATTGAGTTGAAGAAGGCGAAGACCAGGATCATCGAGCTGGAGGAAGAACTTAAGTTCACACGCGATGGATATGAGGAGGAAATCAAGACGCTATTGGAGAAGAACGACGACCTAGTGGAGAAGATCGGAATCTTTATGGGAGGGCCAGTTCCAAAAGAAGACCTCATACGTCCGGACAACTACATCATCATCGATGACACCGACTCGGATTCAAGTGATGATGATTACGAAGATGAAGCTGGAGCAAACATCATGGAGTCTTCCACCGATCAAAATTTCTAGATGACCACCATATGATAATAGTATTTCCCCCATGTAACTAGTAGTAATGAGCACTTTTGCGATAGTCCTAGACCGTTTTGTATGCCCTTGCTTGTTTGATTGAATGAATGCTTGTGTTTGTCTCATATACATACGGGTAGTGTTTCTCCCCTAGATCTTTTTCTATTCTAAATCTCTTCCATCTAAAACCCCTCAGATGCCTCCGAGGAGAGACCCCGAGTTTGTTTTCCCACCGGAGATCACCCAGTTGATCCAGCAGCAGAATGCCCTGATGCAGTTGTTAGTTCAGAACCAGGGCAATGCCAATAACAACAACCCGCCGCCAGTGGATAACCTCGCCCGTTTCTTAAGGTTACAGCCGCCGGTGTTCTCCAGTAGCATCGAGCCAATAGTTGCAGATGATTGGCTATGTTGTATTGGAAGGGAATTAACCACCGCTGGATGCATAGATGCTGAGAAGGTGCGCTTTGCCGCACACCAACTGGATGGACCTGCAGCAGCATGGTGGGAGAATTTCACAGCCACCTATCCTATCGACACTGTCACATGGGCTCAGTTTCAGCAGGCTTTTCGCACTGCCCATGTCTCGACTGGAGCTATGCAGATGAAGAAGCGTGAGTTTCGCAACCTACGCCAGGGGAATCGTACTGTTGGCTAGTACGTGGATGAGTTTAGCAAGTTGTCGCGTTATGCCCCTGATGATGTGGCCACAGATGCCGCGAAGCAAGAGAAGTTTATGGAAGGGCTGAATGATGAGATGAGTATGCAGTTGATGGTAGCAACCTTCAACAACTACCAGGAGTTGGTAGATAAGGCCCTGATGATTGAAGGGAAGCAGCAACAGATTGATAATCATAAGAGGAAGTATGGGCAAGGAAAATACAATTCAGGAGCTCACCAGAAGCCTCGTTTGACCCCGAACTCAGGAGGACTTGTTCATAACCATGGAGGACATAACCATGCTGGAGGAGGATCACATAACCATAATGGTGCGAAGAACGGGAACGGGAATGGAGCCAACAATAACCAGAACCGCTCTAACCCATCTACACCCGCAAAGAGAGACTTAAGCCAAGTTGTTTGCTACAAGTGCGGGAAGACAAGGCACTATGCCAATGACTGCTCTGAAGGAAAGAATGAGAATGGAAACGGAAGCGCAGGGAAGAAGCCCAATCCATTCAACAAAGGACAAGTGAACCACGTTAACGTGGAGGAGGTTGAAGAGCAGCCGGACGCGGTAATAGGTAAGTTTTTGGTTCAGTCATTTACCGCTATTGTTCTTTTCGATACTGGTGCATCGCATTCATACATATCAAGGGGATTTGTGGAAAAGTTTAAGTTGCCAGCCCAAACCCTAAGGACACCCCTCTTAGTGAGCTCGCCAGGATCAGAGTACATGGCTAGCAGATGGTGCACCCAGATACCCCTAATCATTGGCACACATGTATTTCCGTCTGACCTAATTATCTTGGATTCGCAAGGATTGCATGTGATATTAGGTATGGACTGGATGTCAAAATATGAAGGAAGTATTGGTGTGCTAGTAAGTCAATTTATCTCACTACCGGAGGGAAAAGGATTAAGTATGTATCTAGGCATGTGCCTAGGAGGAGCCAAATGCGCCCTCACGGGAGTTATGCGGAGGAAGTACACAGTAGTAAAGGATTTTCCGGATGTTTTCCCGAAGAGTTACAGTATGCCACGGACGAGACATTGAGTTTTGATAGAGCTATTGCCAGGAACAGGGCCGATATCTAAGATACCCTATCGCATGCCAGCAAATGATCTGGAGGAAATTAAGAAGCAGATTAACGAGTTGTTGGAGAAAGGTTACATTCGTAGAAGTTCGTCACCTTGGGGAGCCCAGTACTTTTGGTGGAGAAGAAGGATAAATCCCTAAGGATGGTTGTTGACTACCGAGCTCTGAATGAAGTAACGACAAAAAAAAAGTATCCCTTACCAATGATCAACAATCTGTTTGATCAGTTACAAGGAGCTAAGGTGTTTTCGAAGATTGATCTGCGATCGGGATACCATCAGTTGAAGATCTGAGAGCAGGATATACCCAAGACAGCGTTTACCACTTGGTATGGATTATACGAGTATACGATCATGTTATTTGGACTGACTAACGCCCCTGCCTATTTCATGAGTATGATGAACAAGGTGTTCATGGAGTATTTGGACAAGTTTGTTGTGGTATTCATTGATGACATTATGATATACTCGAAGAACGAAGAGGAGCACGCGGAACACTTGCGTTTGGTTCTCGAGAAACTCAGGGAACACCAGTTATATGCCAAATTCAGCAAGTGCGAGTTTTGGTTGAAGGAAGTTGGATTTCTTGGGCATGTTATATCAGGAGAGGGTATAGCAGTGGATCGATGAAGTTGATCGGTCCTTGAATGGTTGGCACCCACTTCAGTTGGCGAGATCCGCAGTTTTCTTGGACTAGCGGGATATTATTGGAGGTTCATTGAGAATTTTTCCAAGATTGCTAAACTAATGACGGAATTGCTAAAGAAGGATACTAAGTTCAAATGGATGGAGGAGTGCGAGACAAGTTTTCAAGAGCTGAAGGAGCGATTGACTACAGCCTCAGTGCTGACCTTGCCAGATATACATAAGGAGTTTCAAGTGTATTGTGACGCCTCTCGCTTGGGACTCGGATGTGTGCTTATGCAGGAAGGAAAGGTTGTTCCGTATGCCTCACGACAACTGAAGCCACACGAGTTGAACTATGCCACACATGATTTGGAGTTAGCAGCCGTGGTGCATGCACTAAAGACCTGGAGACATTATCTTATCGGAAACCGTTGTGATGTGTACACGGATCATAAGAGCTTGAAGTACATTTTCACACAAAAGGAGTTGAACCTCAGGCAAAGGAGATGGTTGGAACTTATAAAGGATTACGACATGAAGCTACACTACCATCCAGGAAAAGCCAATGTTGTAGCAGACGCATTGAGCCGGAAGAGTTATGCTAATGTTCTTGTGAGCAATGGAATGCCAAAAGAGTTAGCTGCAGAGATCATGGAACTACGATTGGAGATTGTTCCAAGAGGTTTTCTTGCAACAATGGAAGTTCAGTCAACACTGTTGGACAAGATTCGAGAAGCTCAGAAGGAAGACAAAGAGATTGCTGAGATAAGAGAGAGGATGGGCGAAGGTAAAGCCAAAGGTTTTCGCGAAGATGAGCCAGATACCTTATGGTTTGAGGACCGAATTTATGTGCCCAACAATTCGGAGATCAGGAAGTTGATACTTCAGGAGGCACATGACTCACCATACTCGATTCACCCCGGAAACACCAAGATGTATTTGGACTTGAAGGAACATTTCTGGTGGACTGGAATGAAGAAGGATATTGCCGAGTATGTAGCCATATGTGATGTATGTCAAAGAGTGAAGGCAGAACATCAGAAGCCAGCAGGACTGTTACAGCCTATGCCAATACCCGAATGGAAGTGGGATAAACTTGGTATGGACTTTATTACCGGATTACCCAGAACCAAGGCAGGATATGATTCTATATGGGTAGTTGTGGATCGATTGACTAAAGTAGCTCATTTCATCCCGGTGAAAACAACGTATACAAGTGCGAAGTTGGCCAAGTTATATATGACCAGGATCGTATGTTTACATGGAGTTACGAGGAGCATCGTATCAGATAGAGGAACTCAGTTTACTTCAAAGTTTTGGCATCGATTACACGGACTTTGGGAACCCGATTGGAGTTGAGATGACTTTTCACCCATGAGCGGATGGGCGGATGAGAGAGAGTCAATCAGATTTTGGAGGATATGTTGAGAGCACATGCGCTAGATTATGGATCTAGTTGGGATGACAATTTGCGTCTGTGAGTTTTCTTATAACAACGATTACGAGCCGGTTTGAAGATGGCACCATTCAAAGCTCTGTATGGGCGCAGATGTAGAACACCATTGATGTGGGGCGAGGTAGGAGACCGTCAGTTGTTTGGACCAGATTTGATCAAGGAATCAGAGGAGAAGGTTAAAGCGATCGAGATGACTAAAGGTTTCTCAGTCCAGATAGAAGAGTTACGCAGACTCAAAACGCAAGGAAGTAACTTATGAAGTTGGAGACGAGCCTATCTAAGAGTATCGCCCTTGAGGGAGTAAAGCGATTTGGAGTTAAGGAAAGTTAGCCCGAGATTTGTAGGACCGTATCGTATTTTGGAGCGGATGGGAGAAGTTGCCTACAAGTGGAGTTACGGAAGGATTGTCGAGTTCACGATGTGTTTCACGTATCACGGTGAAGAAGTGCCATCTTTGAGATGGCGATATACCGTTGAATGATACAGCGCCTTTGGAGGCGATTCAGCTGGATAACAATCTGACTTATGAGGAGAAGCCAGTTAAGATTCTTGAGTTTGATAGTTGAGTCACTCGCAACAAGGTGATCAAGTTTTGCAAAGTTCAGTGGAGTCATCATACTGAGGAGGAAGCCACACAGGGGCGAGAGGAGGATATTCGCAAGGACCATCTCGCACCTATTTTCTAGCCAACCCGAATCTCGAGGGCGAGATTCATCTTAAGGGGGGTAGGTTTGTAACATCCCAAATTTCCAATTTGGCATGTTATACATAGATCATCCATGCATATCATATTTTCAATGCTTTTTCATTTGTAATCCTCGAAATCCTAAGCAACTCAAGGACCTTCGGAGAGAGTTGGGGATTTTCTAATTTTCATATTTGAAATTTTTATCAAATAGTGAACACGAGGATTTGATTTTAATTATTTTCTCTCCGGAAAATATTTCATTTTAAAATATAAAAAAAGAGAGGGGAGATAATATGACTTCTCCAAAATAATTAAAATATCAAAGGAAAAATGTTAAAATCATTTTTGGGATTTTATTTGAATTTATTCGGGATTTTATTGCCCTAGAAAAATGTTGCATGTTTTAAAAATTGCATTTTAGGGGCCAAGAAAAGTTCATCTTGTTCTAAATATTTTATTTAGACGGAGAAAACTTGTTTTGGAATTTTTTTTTGGTTTTTATTTATTTTTCTAGGAATTTTTCTTCGGCGGAACATTTTAAAAAAATAACCTCATACCGATGGGTCAAGGCCCAGTGAAAGCAGTTGCCCAGCCCGCCGCCGCCGCCTTCCAGCGTCTTGCGCCGCCGTCTGCAGACAGACGCCGAGATGGGTCCGAGCGGACTCCACCCGGCGCCCTCGCCCAAGCAAGCCGCCCGCCCGCCCTATAAAGCCGCCGCCCGCCGCCACACCGCCACACCACCACCGCCACAGCTGCCGCCGTCGGAGCCGAGCCCCGAGCCCCGACCCGCCCGCCGTCGCCGAGCCGCCGTCGTCGCCCCAGCGTCGCCGCCCAGCCCACAGCCCGCCGCCCGTCACCAAGCCGCCGCCCCGCCGGACGAGCCTCGCCGGAGGTACCCGAATCCGCCGCCGGTTTTTTTTAAATAAACCCTTTGGTTTTTTTGAAAACCCTAGTCGTTTTTTTCTAGATCGGTTTATTTTTTTTCGGTTTATTTGCTTAGCGAACGTCCGTTCGTCCGTTCTTTTAACGAACGCGTTCTCCGTTTAGTTTCTGCTAACGAACGTTTGTTCGTTTTGCCGTTCATCGTTTTTCTTTTTATCGGATCTATTCCGCGATTATTCTGATCGCGATTTCTGACCCGATTTTCAAACCTGTTTATCTTTTCGCTCGTTTATCGGAATCAGGCGATTCAAGCGCCTGGAGTTTCATATCGAAACGCTCTTTCCGAATAATCAACTCAAACAAGATTTTTCTTCTGTAAAATTTGACCTAGATCCAGAATAGCCAAAATGAAGTTGTTTCTTTTGCCGTTCGTGTTTCGTCGCTTTGTTTGATTTGATTCCTTTTGCAAACCGGAGTTCTTAAGTTGAACTCTCCGGTCAGACTCTTTTATTTGGATTTCTACTTGTTCATCTTTGATTGTTGCTTATGTATGTTATTGTTTGCTTGCGCTAGAATTCCGAGTCTGAGCGTGTTACTCTGAGTCTCTAGGATACCCGGATCGTCGACAAGGCAAGTAACACATTGATCATACTTTTTCATACCCAGTTTTATGCATTAGATTCAATCCTCAAACATTGCATGATTAGGATGCTTTTAACATGTGGGTATTGGGAAGTAGTTGATGAGGTAGAACCTATTGTCCTGTTTATTATCAAACCCTTGGGAGTTACTTCTACGTATTGCTTATATTGCCATGCTATGCTCGTAGACGTGGATTGGGTTTGAGTGATATCCATGACAGATGTGAGATTGATAATTAATGGTTTACTTAAGGTGGCAACTTTAATACACATCTGGGTAGACTGAGGCACCTGGGGTTACCAGTGATTGCCTGCTTTATTTTTGGAAGTCCCGGGGTTACCGTGTGATTCTCCTATGGACCGCCATCTAGGCTCAAAGGGAACTGAGTCTATTCATGCTAGAAACTTCCGTGTGCAGCCGCAAGCTATTATGGGCTCTAGCATAGTTTGAGTAAGTTGCGTGAAGCTCTTGAAGAGGTGGATCAGCAGGTAGTGGGTTTGTAGGTTTGGTATGGTGCTGGGAGTAGAGAGTTAATGCTTACGAAGGCGTGTCTCGGTCATCCGTCTCTCAAACACCATGCGGTCACGAGAATCAGCGGAGGCGATCGAGTCTTCTTGGGAAAAGTCATAAACCTCTGCGAGTGTACAATCTAATCATGGTTAGCCGTGTCCCCGGTTATGGACAATTCTGAGTATCTAGTACTTGAGTATTCGCATGTATCTCAACACTCTTAAATTAATTTTGCTTGGGTTGTTAATTACTTTTAATTGGGATCATTGAGTTGGGGTTTACCTTCTCAAATGATGTTTCAACTACCATGATAGTTAAATTAAAATTGATTCCTTTGTAGTAGGGAAAAATTGGCTTTTCGCAAAATTGTAACCATAGAGCTTTCCACCAGCCAAATATGCATGTAGTGGTAGCATTATTCTGTTATTGCTCTTTGTGTTACATTGCCAGCACATGTGCTGACCCGTTCTCGGGCTGCAACGTATTATGTTGCAGACTTTTCAGACGAGGAGTAAGGTTCGTAGGTCGTTGCCGTGCAGCTCAGTTATGCCGTTGGTGTTTATGGACTCACTTTATCTTCCAAGCCTTCCGCTGTTATCGCATTAGATGGCCTTAAGCCATATTTTTGTATTAAGTTCTCTTTTGAGACATTCGATGTAATAAGTGTGTGATTACTACTCTGTTATAAATCCTTGAATCTTGTGTGGTGTCGGCATTCTTGATCCAGGATGACATCGAGCACGAGACTTGACCATCTAAGGTCGAATTAGCTTCGATGGGCAGCGCCACGATTTCTGTTCTTGTTGGTGGTGGCGGCGGAATCACGCTGGTGGCGGAGAATCGCGAGTGTGAGCGATCGCCTAGCGATGCTCGAGCGGACAGGCGGAGGAAGAAGATGGAGACATGGAGCTGTTTGAAGCAGGTTTGAAATTCTAAGCTTCTTTTCTTTTGCAAATTTACAATTACACTGCACGTCCGCATTCTTTTCAAGACCAAGGGAAGGAAAAAGTCCAAAACAAACCTTGAATTTGAAGGCCAAAGCTAAATCAAACCTCGAACTCCTAATCCCTGAAATCAGCACACCAAATTCTCTAATCCTGATCTATTTTAAACCTTGATTGGACTTCGCTGACATTTGCTGAATTGGGCCGGCCCAGTAGCGCAGTCCCTCGCTTGCGCACTAATTTCTTTTTTCTTAGGTTTTTTCTTTTATGTTTTCGTTCTTTTTTCATTTTCACATGTCTATTTTTTCTCAGTACGCAATATACATTTTTAACACACACATTAAATATTTTTTTGATAAACTTTTGATATTTTCAAATACATTATGGACGCTTTGTTTGCCCCTAAAAAAGGTTTTCAAAATTCGACGCTTTGGTTTCTGGTTAAATATTTTTGGCCTCTTATTATGTCAGTCATAGTTGTTTGGTGTAGTGGCTAGCGAAATCGGGTCAACCCTGCCAGGTCCCAAGTTCGACTCCACTGCATGTTTTTCTGCTTTGGAATTATTACGTCGCGCGATAAGAAAAAGAAAGAAAGAATTTTTACGTCGCATGTTAAAAAAACCTCACTTTATGTCTAGTGGGCCGGCCCAGTCGAGTCCACAGCCAACCATCCTAAACATTTTAGAAAAATATTTACGACTTAATCTATGAAATTACAAAAATATTATTCAAAACATGTGAAAGAATGTTGAAATTCCGAAACATTTTTCATAGCATTGAAATTCTGAACATTTTTTTTCAAAAAATGTGTTGTTTTTAAATCACAAACATTTTTATTAAATGCAAATAGAAATTTAAAATTCCGAACATTTTTTATAACAAAAAATGAATTGAATTTGTGCCAAAAATATAAAACAGGAACATTTTTAAACTTCTGAACAATTTTAGAAATATGCGAACATTTTTTAAAACTTCATTAATTTTTGTTGTGTTATAGTGGGCCGGCCCGAATTCTGGTCCGTGAGAGTAGCTGGTTACCCCCGCTGGGAATGTAGTAATCCCAATGTGCCAAACAGGTCTAGGGTCCAAAATAAACCGGGATTACAAGTTCAGATTGTCAATTTTCGGGATTCAAAGTTTAGGTTTTGATTTAGCTTTCGTCTACAACTTTAAGGTTTATTTTGGACTTTTTTCCCAAGGGAAAATTATTTAAGACGACAGCTGAAACGAAGGAGAGAGGCTAGTGATGAAGGAGGAAAGCCGAAGTGGAGAAGCTAGTAATGGTCGGTTGAGAAGAAAAGCTAAAGTATATTATCGATGAAACACCAAAAGGATATGGTAATGATAAATCCCGAACATTCGGGATTTGATCATGTCGAATCAAACGTTTTCAATGGAAATTTTAGTAGCGTGTGGATGACAAATTTAGTTGACACGCACGCCAATTTTTCTGGTAAAATACACTGAGCATGGAGTTACTATGCTTGCCAACCAAAATTGTCGTTCTCATGTCACTAAAATTGCCATAAAAATGTTTGATTTCTCATGGTTAAATTCCGGACGTTCGGGCATTATCTGTTGGGGAACGTTGCATGAGAAACAAAAATATTCTACGCTCACCAAAATCCAATCTAGGAGATGACCATCTACGAGAGGAGAGATTGGATCTACACACCCTTGTAGATCGCTAAGCGGAAGCGTTAAGAAGCGCGGTTGATGTAGTCGAACGTTTGCACGATCCGTCCCGCGAACTCCTGATCTAGTGTGAACGGACGACACCTCCCTGTTCAACACACGTACGGCTTGATGACAACTTCGCCTCCTCGATCCAGCGAGCGATTGTGAAGTAGTAGCTCGAGTCCTCCGGCAGCGCGACAGCGTGATGGCGGTGATGGTGGAGAAATCTCAGCAGAGCTTCGCTAAGCACTACGAAGGAGAGGAGGAGAAGTGTCATGGAACGAATAGATTTGTATGGGTGCGGCTGCCCTCTCTCCACCTCTCTATATATAGGGGGATGGAGAAGGAGGGGGAGCCCCTAGATCCCATCTAGGGGGCGGCGACCAAGATGAGGAAACCTTATATGGGTTTTGGCCCCCGACCCCTTAGGAGCCTTGGCCCCCAAGGCAAAGGGCGGCTGCCCTAGGGAGGCGCCCCACATCCTCTGGCAAAGTGGGAAGGGGGCTTGGGGGCGCACAGCCCCCTAGTGGGCTGGTGTTCCCCTCCCCTTGGCCCATGAGGCCCCCAACACTTGTCGGGACCCTCGAAAACCCTTTCGGTCATATTGGTCATCACCCGGTACCCGGAACACTTTCGGACTCCAATACCATTCGTCCAATACTCAATCTTCACCTCCGAACCATTCCGGAGTTCCTCATCACGTCCAAGATCTCATCTGGGACTCCGAACAACCTTCGGTAACCATCATAATGACTCAACTATACTTATATCGTCACCAAACGTTAAGGGAAGTGTGTAGACCCTGCGGTTCGAGAACTATGCAGACATGACTGAGACACCTCTACGGTCAATAACCAATAGCAGGACCTGGATGCCCATATTGGTTCCTACATATTCTACAAATATATTATCAGTCGAACCTTGATGCCAAGGATTCAGCTAATCCCGTATGCAGTTCCCATTGACTATCGGTATGTTAGTTGCCCGAGATTCGATTGTCGGTATCTCCATACCTAGTTCAATCTCGTTACCGGCAAGTCTTTTTACTCGTTCCGTAATACAAGATCCCGTGACTAACTCATTAGTCACATTGATTGCAAGCTCATTGTCATACTGTATTACCGAGTGGGCCCTAAGATACCTCTCCGTCATACGGAGTGACAAATCCCAGTCTTGATCCATGCCAAATCCACAGACACTCTCGGAGATACATGTAAAAGCATCTTTATAGTCACCCAGTTACGTTGCGACGTTTGGTACACACAAGGTACTCCTCCGATGTCAGTTAGTTGCATGATCTCATGGTCATAGGAATATATACTTGACATGCAGAAAACGATAGCAATAAACTTGACACGATCATATACTACGTTCATAGTTTGGGTCTTGTCCATCACATCATTCTCCTAATGATGTGATCCCGTTATCAAATGACAACTCATGTCTATGGCTAGGAAACCATAGCCATCTTTGATCAACGAGCTAGTCTAGTAGAGGCTCACTAGGAACACGTTATTGTCTATGTATCCACATATGTATCTGAATTTCCGATCAATACAATTCTAGCATGGATAATAAACGATTATCATGAACAGAAAAATATGATAATAACTAATTTATTATTGCATCTAGGGCATATTTCCAACATAATCAGGGTCTAAAAGATAAGGGTAATGCATATAAATTAGGGAAAAGCTTACCGTCAATCGGCGGATTGCAGCGGCCGCGTCCGCCACCTCTACTGGATGACACGCGTCAAGTAAGGGCTTATATACCATCCTTCATGCAACAGGGACTATACTTCTGAAACATATGCGGTGTTACAATGGTCTACGACGGGTTTATGTTTTAGAGCAAAACCTATATTGTGAAAAAATTCTGCAACAAGACCTCAGTTGGAAAAAAATTGCAACAAAACCTGGGTTGCAAAAATGTTTTAGCAACAAAACAGTTGTTGCAAAAAAAAATCTGCAACAATACATGTGTTGCACAAATAATTCTGTAATAAAACCTGTGTTGCAGTGATGGAGACGCGCTCGGCCGGTCGATAAGGCAGATCTGACGGCTCGCGGCCCGGCTGATCTTTTTAAAAGATCAGCTGATGGACACGTATCACACCCCTGTAAATAAACAAAATAATGCCATGGTGTGCTTCGTGCCTAATTTTCTTAGATCCACAAGTCCAGGAATTGCAGATTGGTATGATCAACATTCAAATCCGGCCTCGTTGCAGCCTTTTTTCAACTTTTTTTATATTGAGTTTTCTTAAGTCTAATTTTTCTAAAATTGGTTTTTTATATTTATTATTTATTATTTATTATTGGGTGAAACAGCGATACCGACCATCAAGTCGGATGGACCAAGAACTCGTGGACAGTTCCGATCCGGAGCCCAACTTCTTTTCCGCTGCTATATATACATGGTCAAGTTGCACGCCAATACGTACGACCGAACCAAAAAGAGAAGGGAAAAAAATACACCTCTCCTACATGGACCTGGCGCTTTCGATTCTGTACTGGTGCGGCTTCGTGCTGAGGAACCTCCACATCCTGACCCGGAGAACTGCGCCCGCTGCCGCGCCGACGGTGCCGTCTGCCGTCCATGGCACACGGCCGTGCGCCGCCATGGCCCCCAAGCGCGCTCGCTGCCGTGGATTGCCCTCCCGGACCGCTTCGTCATCGCCCCCTACAGCAGCCACGCCCACGACCTCCCCGACAACGCCACGTCTGTCGGATCCACCAACGAGTGGCTCGCCCTCGGCCTCGGCCAGAAGCACACCACTGACGACGACGACGACGACGACAACGATTACGACGACGAGCTCCTGGAGTACTACGTTGTGCACAATTATGTCCTGCACAATCCTTTCTCAAACATGTCTCTGCCGCTGCCCGAGCTCGACGCTTTCATCGACGATGGCAGGTCTCTCATCCGCAAGTTTCTCATGCGCTCCACGGTCGACGATGTCATCGTTGTCATCACCAACAACTGGAAGCATCCACTCATTGTATTCCAGCGAGGGAAGGGTGTGTGGTCGCCGGAGCCAGCAGCAACTTCATCATTTATCTACATTATTGACATCGCATTTCTCGGTGACAAACTGTATGCCATCACCACGGCTGAGGACCTCATCCCCCTTGACCTCACGTGGGATGGAGACGGGAGGCCCATGGTTACAATGGGAACATATGTCATCGAGCAATCGCTCCACTATGATGATTATTATGATGCATCGACCACTTTTGACGAGGAGGACCATGATGACCAGAATGAAGAGGAGGAAGATGAAGAAGACAACGACGAGGAAGAGGTGGAAGACAATGGCTTTACCTACATCAATTTCTCCGCTGAATATGATCAAGACGTTGGACCTGACGTTTTCATCAAAACTAGCCGGCACCTCATCGAGTCGCATGGAAAGTTACTCATGGTAAGGCATCGTTTCCAACGCCGTGAGCAGCCCTATCATGCCACTCTGTGGGACACTCTCCGGGTGGATGTTTTCGAAGCGGACTTTAGCACACACGTTTGGGTGCCACTGACCGAAGGGCTAGGAGGCGGTCGAGCACTCTTCGTTAGCATGAACTTCTCCAAGTCTGTCCCGGCGCCTTGTGGAGAGGTGGAGGAAGATGCGATTTATTTCATGGAGACGGAAGACGTGTACAACATGAAGTCCAGGACTTGCAGCCCATCAAAATTTGGTGTGTATTCTATGGGGGTGACATGGCTCTTCCCTCCGGAGTGAGGGCTTTGATATGCAAAAAGGTTCTGCTACAATGTTGAACCTTAGATGGTAGAGTCTGAACAAACGGGAAATACATTTTGGTTCCTGGTTGTATATGCACCCTATATGGGGATTTTTTTTAAATATTTTAATAAAAAGTCAAAATAGATAAGAACTATTTTGACAAAACACTTAACTTACTTTTGCACTAGTATATAAATCTCGACGAAAAAAAAACAAAGTTGACCTCACAGCAAAAAACACAAAATTTATTTGCTATTATAGGTCACTATTCACACTATTTTAGTCAAAAATTTGTCTTTTTTGAAAAGAAGTCAAAGGGATATTTTTTTTTGTGGATTTTATTTTTCACGAGTACAATAGAAGGTGAAGTTTATTTCAAAAATATTTTCAGGAATTTTTGACTTTTTGTTGAATTACTAAATTTTTTTCTCATATAAGGTGCATATGTCCCCATAGACCAAAAATCCCCCTCCCTGAACAAACCCTAGATGGTGGATGGTAGAGTTGACTTGAAAAACCCCTAGATGGTAGAATTGACTTGAAAAACCCCTAGATGGTAGAGTATGCCCATTTTCTTCCGAATATCAGTTGAAATCTCGTCTAGGGTTTGTTGTTGTGCATGCGGATTGGGGGAGACTTTCTCTAGTTGTATGATGATTCGTTGCCCCAAATCTTCTACTCCCTTCGTCCCATAATATAAGAGCGTTTTTTACACTAGTGTAGTGTAAAGGGAGTGTGTGATTTCTGACATGGCAGGGTTTGCACGTTGTCTCTTCCGTTTTGCACCAAATCTTGTAAGCCGAGAACCTATTAATTCCTTAGTTGATTTGTGGATCAATTGTCGTGCCGATCAGTTTTGAAGCTCGAGGAAACACTATATGAGCTGCTACTTTTGACGTGAAAAAGGCAAGGCAGCTCGCCACGACCACCATTTACACCATATCATCAGTTGACTGCGGTTGTTCGGCGTCAGCTAGAGGCAAAGGGATACCACACCCCGGCAATTCCGGTCACCGTCGCACAACCGAGGCTACTCCGATGATGATGTTTTCATCTGTTCATGGAGGCTATTGACGCTGACCGCCGCGAGATGCTGAAATTCGCCATGGTTCCGGGCAGCGGCACAACCAACGTGGTCGCATCAAGATCACCATACCAATTTGTTTTGTAAGTCATATCACTCCGATATTTTTACATTCTTAGCCGATAATATCATCCAAACCATATTGAGGAAGTCAATGTGATATAGTACCAAACAAAATATATTTACAGTAGCAATATTTGACTGGCCTCTAGCCTAATTTTACTGGGCCTCTGGTCCAAAACGACATAAGCGGTCGATAAGACTATCAGCGGACAGTGGGCGAGGAAGCACAAGAGTTTACTTAACTGCAAGGACCAATGCATATGTGTAGGGGCATCGAGGCTTCAGCAACTCAAAGTGTACAGGAGGACAGCAGGTAATCAACCACTGGAGGAACCATATACATGTTACCAAATCCCTGTGAGGATTATTTATTACACATCATCATGAATCAAACGTTTACGCTTAAATCCTTTTTAGCCCAACAGAATCAACATTACACCCACAACGACAGGTCGGGTAAGAAAATCAGGCCACACAAGTTCATACGGGGATAGCAACGAGTTACACCTGACAACTTAGGGAGTTGATACATGCATGAATCAATCAGCCAGCGCCAGCGCCACTGCTCTGGTGTACCTTTGCAACCCTGCAATCACTCTTTCTTTGGCATGGCAGCTAGCCTGGTGTACATCCGCGCCATGGACTGGTAGCCTCTGATGTCGCCCGAGCGGAGAAGATTGCCTGTGATTACATTACACAAATGGGAAGTCAGAAAACAGCATTATGACCCAACTATACCGATATTACGGCCTGCTACTTTAAGCAGTATGACGGCTGAACAAAAACTGATTTTGGGAAATCTACACGCTTTATGTCAGGAGTTGTGCAAGCAGAGAGACTTATCACTTCCATTTTGTATAAGTTCAGATCCACGATGGAGGGGCGATTCCTCATGTCGATGCCATGTTAAATGCAGCCGTGATCGATTTGATAATTTCTCACCATTTATCCATGGATACTTGATACCCTTACCTTATAATATTCAGGGGTTTCATTAGGGTAACAGCCCACTGGTTCGTAAATCACAAATCTTGTGTAACATACCAAGTATTAAGAGCTGGCAATACTTTGAAACCTAGTATCTACCACCTCACTATAGAGGCAATTCAAAGAACCACGTCACAAAGGAGCTGAATCCATAAAGGCGACAACATTTTCATGCGACATAGCTTGACGTACAGTGAGAACATAAACACCAATCAGCTCACCAGTAGGAAAGAGTGAGTAATGTGATTAAAACGAATTCATGAATAGGGTATGAAGCTACCTGAGTCGCAGTTAAGTGGGCTGTCTGCTTCCGGATGGGCCATCAAAGCAATAATGGCTCTGCAAACAGATTGTAGGGTCCACGCTGGGCTCCATGCATTCTTCAATATATCCAGGCATATTTCACCAGTCTAGAGATATAAAAAGAGAAATTGAGGAAACAGAAATTGCCCTTTAGTTTTGGATTTAGCAACAGGTACTGCTTGCTGTGTTCACATAAATGGGCCCATGGTGTATTTATGTGTTGCAGGGAATTTCGACAGTACAAACCAATCAAATAATAGTATCAAATGGGTCTATATTTATAAAACATTGATTCAGGTTATTGCAGGAAAAATTCAATAACAGGAACCAAGAAGATCAGGATTCTACCTTCTTTCAACAAGGTCAAAAAAACACAAATTCATACATATACCCCAAAATAAGTGTGTATTTCAAAGAAGGCAATATAGAAAGTAACCTTGAAGTGAACATTTGGGTGGAAAATTTTGGTGATGAAGCGGACTTGCGGAGGCAGTAGAGGATACTGCTCGGGAATTGAGAATGCAAGTTGAAATACGCCACCTTCAAAAGGTGTCTCCGATGGGCCCTAACGACATAAACAGTAAGAAAAGGCATCATTAACAAAGCTGATACTGCTTGTTCCTGCATCACCTTGAAATAGAAGCAAATACCTTGATTACAGCAGTCCATTTGAATATATTTGAATCATCACAGATTAATTGGATATCTGGGTCGGCTGACTTTTCTCGCTGCACCTCCTTGTACTCCTTGAAGAGCCTAGCTCTAGATGCCTATAGACAGAAGACATTGTCAGAATGTTTTATGATCCAAGGGGATCATTGCCTGAGAGCAACGGGAAACAAATAACATCACTAAACTGGGACGCAGTAGTTCTGATTGTGGCTGTTGAGATCGATACTAATTTGTTCCAAAAAGCTGCTGAATAAGACTACCTAAGCTGTATTCAGACATTAGGCAATACCATCCAGCTAGGGCTAACAGGTGTAATCAAGTAGCCTCAGTAAGCGACTGGTGATCACCACCACCTGAACCTGGGAATAGTTTGGTCTAAAACTATAATTTTAGTGTGCTTGCTGTCCCTGTTCAGCAACCATGTTTGTTAACCTTCTGCCTCATGTTATTATGCGCAAACTTTGGATTTCAGTTGAATTGTTGATCGAATCCGAGCTCCTATCAATGTTACATAATAGTGCCTCGCTCAAACTTACTTTTGCTTATGAATATACAAGGTTGGTTAAATCTGGTAACAATTGGTTGGTCAGGTGTGGACCCGTGCAGTATTTCTATTTATGCACCATTATTACCTAGGTGAGTTCAATCTCTTCTTCATAGGCTTGCTTTATGGAACTCCATTTGTGAATATCCTGTCCTGGCTGATCACCGAGCATAGTTTACTTCTTGGCTGATCACCGAGCATAGTTTAATTCTTTCTTCATGTGTGCGCAGACGCTTGGGACATTGTTATTGCTATGATAATGAAATCCTGCCGGGGTGTCCTTTGGAGAAAAATAAACAATCGAGTGACAAGAAGTGTTATCTTGGTCGTACCTACGGACAAGTTTCACTGATTATGGCATGTTACAATTATAATAGGTTGTGGATTACGCATGCCCCAATAATTTAGTTGTTAATTTTATTATGAATATCAAAACATGATCTCCAGCAGCACAACTACAGGTCCAGTCTGCAGAACGACACACTTGTTCTGAAAAATAACAGTTACGGAACAGATCGATAATTAAGCTACTAGTATCGCAAGACAACTGCATTTTATTCATAGTAGTGTTCCCAGCAAAGAAACATAACTAAAAAACATGGGGTCATCGAAAGAGCTGCTATATGGAGTTAACTTTTGTTACTTGTTACTTTTCCTATATCAATAATATGCCACCAAAGATGCTTTGCTTCGTCCTACTGCTTTGTGTCCCCTATTCTTTGATAATATGCTTTTTTGAACATATTCTGATGATACCACCTTTGGACGCCAACACATGGCTGCAGAAACATAGCTTGTAGAAGCTCATGTGGGTTGTAGAGTGTTGCTTTATCTCTTTCTTGCAGACCATAACCTTGTTTACTAGTTCATTTTCTAGCTGCTTTTTCTGTAGGCTGTAGTGTTGCTAACATTTTCTTTTGTTTTGCCATATCTTTGTAGCCTGTCATTTATCTTTCCTCTCATGCCTGCCATTTGATCTTATAGGAACCGAGGCTGCGCCAAGGAACAAGGGAGCTGCTGGTGGCATGACCTCGTCGTGCTCTACGCGTGTTGCTTTTGATGTAGAATCCTGTCGAGAGACGGGGGCTGCCTAGTTATTTCTATGTCGTGAGGCAGGCGCTGTCTAGAAAACTGTCAAGACTCGAGAGGCCGGCGCTGCCTAGTTAAAAAGGACTGTAAAACTATCATATGGTAGAGATGTTATTGACTAAAAGTTTGCATGAATTGGGAATTTGACAAGAGTTTTGGTTTGTCTGGGTTGCGCTATCGTGAACCTCCCACTAGCTCTTGGGTCATACACTAGACTGAACTGACAAGGTTTGGGCATCGTGGAACACCCTAGGCCTAACTAAATCACTGATGCTAGTTAAGAGATGAACTGCTGACCTGCATCTCTCCTCCTCGCTGCACGACAGCTGCGGGGCTGAATCGACGAGCGTATCTGCCAGAAAACAGAGTGCAGATTAGAAAATCTCGACTGGGTCATGATACCGGCGCTTATAAACAGGAAAAAAAAAATCTCGGTGACATGAACAGAAGAAACTCCGCAGGAAGAGGAATATTCTTATCTCATCTTGGACGCCTTGCTACCTAGGGATCTACTAGATGATGGGGTGCCGTGTGGCGGCCAGAAATCGTGGAGGCCAGTGGGTGCTGAGCTAATCGCTGGACGAAAGCAATCGAACAAGCTCGTACGTACCTCCAATCGGCCTGAGATCGCGGACGGGGCGGAGACGGGAGGGGCGCGACCGATGTCGCGGCGAGGAGGGGGCGTGATAGGCGGCGGCGTCAGGAGAGGGGGAGCGGAGAGGGGCGGGATCGGGGCGTCGGCGGTAGCTCTCCGGTGGTGAAGGGGGGATTCAGTCAGAGCCGCGACGAGCTGGGCTGGATTGGGTTGGATTGGTAGGAGGAGCAGGAGGACGAGGGTCTGGACGGAAACAACCAATATTCAGTTCAGTTCAGAGTTCAGACTCGATCAGCCGTCTCCCCTGCACCGTACCGCACCGCAGCCGGGCCGCACAACTTTATGCACCCACTTCTTGGTAAATAAATCTTCATCAAATCTGCCTGAAAATTTGAGAGTACACCAACTTTACACGAACTTTGAGCATCTACAGCCGGACGCCCCAAACCAGACACGGACCGGTCACAAAATTTTGATCCAGCCGAGCGCCTTAAACGGACTTCAAACGCCCGAGCTGACCGGCACCACTCATATCCAGTTTAAATATAAGGCAGCATGTGGCGGCCCGGACACGTCTGTCACGTCGGCTTGGCCCAGCCTGCCCCACAAATATAGCCATCCTGAAATCCCTAGACCGCAATCAATCCGAACTCCACTTCACTCCCCTCCCCATCCACTCCACTTTCAATCCCCTCCGAACGCATTCGATGGTCGGCGACCGAAGCAGCGCTGCTTCCGATGGGGAATCCAGCTCCCGGGGGGTTTCGATAACCTCCCGGTACTTTGGAAAATGTTTGAACCTCTCTGAAATGTTTCGGTGTCCGAACATAACCTTCTAATATATCAATCTTTACCTTCGACCATTTCGAGACTCCTCGTCATGTCCGTGATCTCATCCGAGACTCCGAACAAACTTCGGTCATCAAAAACACATAACTCTTAATACAAATCGTTATCGAACGTTAAGCGTGCAGACCCTATGGGTTCGAGAACAATGTAGGCATGATCGAGACACATCTCCGATCAATAACCAATAGCGGGACCTGGATGCTCATATTGGCTCCTACATATTCTACGATCTTTATCGGTCAAACCGCACAACAACATACGTTGTCATTGGTATGTTACTTGCCCGAGATTCGATCATCGGTATCATCATACCTAGTTCAATCTCGTTACCAGCAAGTCTCTTTACTCGTTTCGTAATGCTCCATCCCGCAACTAACTCATTAGTCACATTGTTTGCAAGGCTTACAATGATGAGCATTACCGAGAGGGCCCGGAGATACCTCTCCGATACACGGAGTGACAAAATCCTAATCTTGACCTATGCCAACTCAACAAACACCTTCGGAGACACCTGTAGAACATCTTTATAATCACTCAGTTATGTTGTGACGTTTGATAGCACACAAGGTGTTCCTCCGGTATTCGGGACTTGCATAATCTCATAGTTAGAGGAACATGTATAAGTCATGAAGAAAGTAGTAGCAATGAAACTGTAACGATCATAATGCTAAGCTAACTGATGGGTTTTGTCCATCACATCATTCTCTAATGATGTGATCTCGTTCATCAAATGACAACACATGTATATGGTTAGGAAACATAACCATCTTTGATTAACGAGCTAGTCAAGTAGAGGCATACCAGGGACACTATGTTTTGTCTATGTATTCACACATGTACTAAGTTTCCGGTTAATACAATTCTAGCATGAATAATAAACATTTATCATGATATAAGGAAATATAAATAATAACTTTATTATTACCTTTAGGGCATATTTCTTTCAGAGAACAACTGTCTTCGATAGGCTTCGAGGGGCACCGAATCGTCTTGTGCCTAGATATGAAATATTTGAAATGCTCAATGCACACGATTACTCCGCAAATGTACTGTTATCAATCACCAAAAACACTTAGGGATAAATATTCCCTTACACCCACTCTGGTCCATCTTCCCCGTCCGTTCTTCGCCGCCATGGAAGCCTCCGAGCCGTACCCCGTCACCGTCGAGGTCACGCATGCGCAATTCCCTCCGGCGGATCTCGTCACCGGCCATGTCGCCCCTACCGTCGCTCAAGGCACCAGCGCCTGCCCACAAGCGGCAGGGCAACGTGGTCGTGTAGGGCGGGTGTCGGTGTCAAAACCGGCGGATCTCGGGTAGGGGGTCCCGAACTGTGCGTCTAGGCGGATGGTAACAGGAGACAAGGGACACAATGTTTTACCCAAGTTCGGGCCCTCTTGATGGAGGTAAAACCCTACGTCCTGCTTGATTAATATCGATGATATGGGTAGTACAAGAGTGGATCTACCACGAGATCAAGGAGGCTAAACCCTAAAGCTAGCCTATGGTATGATTGTTGTAATGTATATTGTGTCCTACGGACTAAAGCCCTCCGGTTTATATAGACACCGGAGAAGGCTAGGGTTACACAGAGTCGGTTACAATGGTAGGAGATCTACATATCCGTATCGCCAAGCTTGCCTTCCACGCCAAAGAAAGTCCCATCTGGACACGGGGACGGAGTCTTCAATCTTGTATCTTCGTAGTCTTGGAGTCCGTGGACGATGATAGTCCGGCTGTCCGGACACCCCTAGTCCAGACTCCTCGGTAGCCCACGAACCAGGCTTCAATGACGATAAGTCCGCGCGCATAATGTTCGGCATTGCAAGGCGGGTTCCTTCTTTGAATAATCGAGAGAAGATCATGAACACCGAGGATAGTGTCCGCTCGCAAAATAAATTCCACATTCCACCATAGAGAGAATAAAATGTACACAAGTCCAATCTGGCGGCGTATTATGCGGCATGACATCACACCGCTACCAAGCCTTTACTTGAATCTTTTTATTATACCACCTCAAAGACGTTTTTAAGCGGTTTCTTTGGCACGTCTGTCGAGCGAGATTGTGTTCCCCTTATTCCGGATTCTCATCAATACGGACGTGGGTAACCCAACCGCGCCATTGATGGTGGCGCTTGGGAGATAAGCGAGTTTTACCAGTGGTGGGGACGACGATCTTCGCTTCGCCTATATATAAGGGATAAGGATTCACCTTCTCACCACGCCTTCTTCCTCCTTTGCTTATCCATCTCCGCACTCAAGCTCCAACGCCCAAGCTCGCGATCTCGCCTCGACCTTTTCCGATCATGTCGGGAGCGGAGGCAAATGGTTGGCCTCCACCGTTAAGGAGGAGCACATCACCAGCTGCTTGTGCACGGATACCTTTCGGCGACATCGACATCGGCCGCCCGACGAGGGCAGCTCATCCCTACCCCGGGCCCCATGAGAGGTCGTTTTCCTCCCCACTTCCTCCATGATCGGGCTTTCCACTTCACCCTTTTGTCCGGGGGCTCATGTTCTACTACGGCCTGGATTTCCACGATCTGGCGCCGAACTTTGTTGGAAATATGCCCTAGAGGCAATAATAAAAGTATTATTATATTTCAATGTTCATGATAATTGTCTTTTGTTCATGCTATAACTGTATTATCCGGAAATCGTAATACACGTGTGAACACTTAGACCACAAATGTCCCTAGTGAGCCTCTAGTTGACTAGCTCGTTGTGATCAACAGATAGTCATGGTTTCCTGACTATGGACATTGGATGTCGTTGATAACGGGATCACATCATTAGGAGAATGATGTGATGGACAAGACCCAATCCTAAGCATAGCATAAAAGATCGTGTAGTTCGTTTGCTAGAGCTTTGCCAATGTCAAGTATCTCTTCCTTCGACCATGAGATCGTGTAACTCCGGATACCGTAGGAGTGCCTTGGGTGTATCAAACGTCACAACGAATCGGGTGACTATAAAGGTGCATTACAGGTATCTCCGAAAGTATCTGTTGGGTTGACACGGATCGAGGATCGGATTTGTCACTCCGTATGACGGAGAGGTATCTCTGGGCCCACTCGGTAATGCATCATCATAATGAGCTCAAGTTGACCAAGGTGTTGGCCACGGGATCATGCATTACGGTACGAGTAAAGTGACTTGCCGGTAACGAGACTGAACAAGGTATTGGGATACCCACGATTGAGTCTCGGGCAAGTAACGTACCGATTGACAAAGGGAATTGCATACAGGGTTTGATCGAATCCTCGACATCGTGGTTCAACCGATGAAATCATAGAGGAGCATGTGGGAGCCAACATGGGTATCCAGACCCTGCTGTTGGTTATTGCCCGAGAGTCGTCTCGGTCATGTCTGCGTGTCTCCCGAACCCGTAGGGTCTACATACTTAAGGTTCGGTGACGCTAGGGTTATTAGGAAGACTAGTATGTGACTACCGAATGTTGTTCGGAGTCCCGGATGAGATCCCGGACGTCACGAGGAGTTCCGGAAGGGTCCGGAGGTAAAGATTTATATATGGGAAGTTGTTAAAGGACAGGAAAGTTTCGGGGCATACTGGTATTGTCTGGGGCCACCGAAAGGGTTCCGGGTCCACCGGAGGGGCCACCTCCTGGGGCCACTGGGCTGCGTGGGGAGGTGGCCAGCCTGGTGGGCTTGGCGCACCCCTCCCTGGGCCCTTGCGCCTAGGGTTGAGGGAACCCTAGAGGGGCGCCTTGCTTGGGGGGCAAGTCCCCCTCCTTGCCGCCGCCCCCTCTAGATGCATCTAGGGGGCCGACCCCTTCTCCTCCCCTATAAATAGAGGGGTGAGGGAGGCAACAAAACCCAAGCCAAGGCGCAGCCCTCCCTCCCAACACCTCTCCTCCTCCGTTATGCGCTCGTGAAGCCCTGCCGAGAGTCTTGCTTCTCCACCATCACCACGTCGTCTTTGCCGGTGGAGCTGTCTTCCTCAACCTCTCCTTCCTCCTTGCTGGATCAAGGCGGAGGAGACGCCACCCGCACTGCACGTGTGTTGAACGCAGAGGTGTTGTCCGTTCAGCACTTGGTTCGGTGATTCGAATCACGTCGAGTACGACTACATCATCACCTTGCAAGCTTCCGCACGCGATCTACAAGTGGTATGTAGATGCAAACTCTTCCCCTTGACTCATTGCTTAGATGAACTCATAGATGGATCTTGGTGAAACCGTAGGAAAAATTTTAATTTTCTCGCAGCGTTCCCCAACAAGTGGCATCATGAGCTAGGTCTATCGTAGTTCTCTAATGCACGAGTAGAACACAATTTGTTGTGGGCGTTGATCTTGTCAACTTACTTGCCTCTACTAGTCTTTTCTTGCTCAACGGTATTGTGGGATGAAGCGGCCGGACCAACCTTACACGCGCTTACGTGAGACCGGTTCCACCGATGACATGCACTAGTTGCATAAGGTGGTGGCGGGTGTCTGTCTCTCCCACTTTAGTTGGAGCGGATTCGATGAACAGGGCCCTTATGAAGGGTAAATAGAAGTTGACAAAATCACGTTGTGGTGATTCGTAGGTAAGAAAACGTTCTTGCTAGAACCCAATCGCAGCCATGTAAAAGATGCAAACAACAATTAGAGGACGTCTAACTTGTTTTTGCAGCGATTGATCATGTGATGTGATATGGCCAGAAGTTGTGATGAATGATGAATTGTGATGTATGAGATCATGTTCTTGTAATAGGATTCACGACTTGCATGTCGATGAGTATGACAACCGGCAGGAGCCATAGGAGTTGTCTTTATTTTTTGTATGACCTGCGTGTCATTGAATAACGCCATGTAAACTACTTTACTTTATTGCTAAACGTTAGTCATAGAAGTAGAAGTAGTCGTTGGCGTGACAACTTCATGAAGACACGATGATGGAGATCATGGTGTCAAGCCGGTGACAAGATGATCATGGAGCCCGAAGATGGAGATCAATGGAGCTTTATGATATTGGCCATATCATGTCACAACTATATAATTGCATGTGATGTTTATTATGTTTATGCATCTTGTTTACTTAGGATGACGGTAGTAAATAAGATGATCCTTACAAAATTTCAAGAAGTGTTCTCCCTAAGCGTGCACCGTTGCTACAGTTCGTCGCTTCTAAGCACCACGTGATGATCGGGTGTGATGGATTCTTACGTTCACATACAACGGGTGTCTGACAGTTTACACAGCGAAAACACTTAGGGTTAATTTGACGAGCCTAGCATGTGCGGACATGGCCTCGGAACACGGAGACCGAAAGGTCGAACACGAGTCGTATGGAAGATACGATCAACATGAAGATGTTCACCGACGATGACTAGTCATCTCACGTGATGATCGGACACGGGCTAGTCGACTCGGATCGTAACACTTAGATGACTAGAGGGATGTCTAATCTAAGTGGGAGTTCATAATTTGGTTAGAACTTTATTATCATGAACTTAGTCTAAAACCTTTGCAAATATGTCTTGTAGATCAATGGCCAACGCTAATGTCACCATGAACTTCAACGCGTTCCTAGAGAAAACCAAGCTGAAAGATGATGGCAGCAACTATACGGATTGGGTCCGGAACACGAGATCATCCTCATAGCTGCCAGAAACAATATGTCCTAGACGAACCGCTAGGTGGCGCTCCCATCGAGAGAACCAAGGCGTTATGAGCGCTTGGCAATCTCGTCCGATGATTACTCCCTCGTTCGATGCGGCATGCTCTACACTTAGAACCGGGCTCCAAAAGCGTTTTGAGCATCACGGAGCATATGAGATGTTCAAGAGCTGAAACTAGTTTTCCAAGCTCATGCCCGGTCGAGATATGATGTCTCCGACAAGTTCTCAGATTGTAAGATGGAGGAGAACAGTTACGTCGATGAGCACATCACGAAGATGTGCAGGTTACAATCGTATGACCCAGTTGAACATTAACCTCCAGATGAGGCGGTCATTGACAGAATCCTCGATCGCTCCCACCAAGCTACAAGAGCTTTGTGATGAACTACAACATGCGAGGGGATGGAAAAGACCATTCTGAAGTGTTCTCGATGTCAAGTCAGCAGAGGCTGAAATCAAGAAAGAACATCAAGTGTTGATGGTCAATAAGACCACTAAGTTCAAGAAGGGCAAGGGTAAGAAGAACTTCAAGAAGGACGGCAAAGATGTTGCCGCGCCCGTAAGCTTTATTCTTGGGAAGAAGTCAAAGAATGGACCCAAGCACGAGACCGAGTGCTTTTATTGCAAGGGAAGGGTCCGAAGCGGAACCGCCCCAAATACTTAGCGGATAAGAAGGTGGCAACACCAAAGGTATATTTGATATACATGTAATTGATGTGTACCTTACCAAGACTGTAGTAACTCCCCGGTATTTGATACGGTGCCGTTGCTCATATTTGTAACTCACAAGCAGAGCTGCGGAATAAACGGAGACTGGCGAAGGACGAGGTGACGATGCGCGTCGGGAATGGTTCCAGAGTCGATGTGATCGCCGTCGGCACGCTGCCTCTACATTTACCCACGGGATTAGTTTTGAACCTTAATAATTGTTATTTAGTGCCAAGTTTGAGCATGAACATTGTATCTGGATCTCGTTTGATACGAGATGGCTACTCATTTAAGTGTGAGAATAATGGTTGTTCGATTTATATGAGAGGTATGTTTTATGGTCATGCTCCGATGGTCAATGGTTTATTCTTAATGAATCTCAAGCGTAATATTACACATGTTCATAGTGTGGATGCCAAAAGATGTAAAGTTGATAACGATAGTCCCACATACTTGTGGCATCGCCGCCTTGGTCACATTGGTGTCAAGCGCATGAAGAAGCTCCATGCCGATGGACTTTTAGAGTCTCTTGATTATGAATCGTTTGACACATGCTAACCATGCCTCTTAGGCAAATGACCAAGACTCCGTTCTCCGGAACAATAGAGCGAGCAACCAACTTGTTGGAAATCATACATACCGATGTGTGCGGTCTAATGAGCATTGAGGCTCATGGAGGATATCGTTATGTTCTCACTCACCGATGACTTAAGTAGATATGGGTATGTCTACTTAATGAAACACAAGTCCGAGACCTTTGAAAAGTTCAAGGAATTTCAGAGTGAGGTAGAGAATCAACGTGATGTAAAGATAAAGTTCCTACGATCAGATCATGGAGGAGAATATTTAAGTCACGAATTTGGCACACACTTAAGGAAATGTGGAATTGTTTCACAACTCACGCCGCCGAACACCTCAAATAAACGGTGTGTCCGAACGTCGAATTGCACTCTATTGGATATGGTGCGGTCTATGATGTCTCTTACCTATTTACCGCTATCATTTTGGGGATACGCCTAGAGATAGCTACATTCACTTTAAATAGGGCACCATCTAAATCCGTTGAGACGACACCGTATGAATTATGGTTTGGGAAGAAACCTAAGTCATCGTTTCTAAAAGTTTGGGGATGCGATGCTTATGTCAAGAAACTTCAACCGAAAAGCTCGAACCCAAGTCGAAAAAATGCGATTCATAGGATACCCTAAGGAAACCGTCGGGTATACCTTCTACTTAAGATCCGAAGGCAAGATCTTTGTTGCCAAGAACGGATGCTTTACGGAAAAGAGTTTCTCTCGAAAGAAGTAAGTGGGAGGAAAGTAGAACTCGATGAAGTACTACCTCTCGAGCGGGAAGGTGGTGCCTCGCAGAAACCATTCTGTGATGCCCACACCAACTCAAGAGGAAAACAATGATGATGATCAAGGTACTCGGATCAAGTTGCTCTTGAACTTGAAGGTGTCGGGACCTCGACTCAATGTCACATCGATCTAGCTCGTAACACATCATATCACTTTGCGGCCTCACGCACGGTATCCCAACGGTGTCGCCTTACCTTAGCCCGGGACCGTTTAGCCTTTTGGCACACGATATGATAGTGTCGCTAGCATCCATATGAAAAGGAGCCCGGCTGACATGACTAGTCGTAAACCCAAAGTGGCACAGACTTACAGGACAGCATCCATGACCCAAAGATCGAACGTGTCGGTCATCGCAAGTAAGTTCGGGCTCAGCACTGGGCTAGCAGACTCGTAAACCGGGCAGAAGCGGGCTAACAGGACTCGGTACTCAATGCGTGACATTTCCGTAGGGACGATACAGAACGAAGAAGGACACATGCCGGCCAGCCTAAGTGTTAGGAGCAGTAGCAAGCTACCATGGCTCGGTGGAAACACTAGGAGACATTTCCGTAAGAGAGGCTACTAAAGATAAACAACTAGATAGTCAGATCCCACACATACCAAGCATTTCAATAACATACACACAATATGCCCGATATGTGCAAATACAACATGGCATCACAACATGACTCTACGACTCAAGTATTTATTCATTAGGCTCCGAAGAGCGAGATATTACAAACATGGGTCTCATGACCCAACATTCAGAGCATACAAGTCAAGCACAAACGGAAGCTAACATGTCCGAGTACGAGACATCTACAAATGAAAAGGCCGAGAAGCCCGACTATCTACTGATCTGCCGAGGGCACAAGATCGTAGTGAGGTGTCAAGCTAAACGTCAAGTCCAAGCGGAACTACTAGCGAGACCAAGTCTCTCTCGCAAAAACATAAAATAGGCAAACGTGAGTACAAATGTACCCAAAGAAGACTTACATCGTAACTAACTACATATGCATCATTATCAACAAAGGATGGTGGAGTTTAATGACAAGCCAGCTTTGACTCGGTGGCTATCCTGAACTACGCCCCGCAAGTAACTCTTTTGAGGTGGCACACGAGTCCACATATTCACCATATCAATACTCCACTATGGATCCGCACCCGTCTCCCTACGAGAACGACATCCATAGCACTCACGCTTATCTTGCGTATTTTGAAGTATCCACTTTCACTTGTCTATGAACTGTTATAGGCAACCCAGAAGTCCTTTACCGCGGACACGGCTATTCGAATAGATCATATTAACCCTGCAGGGGTGTACTTATTCATACATGTATCCACCACTTAGCGTCTGCACACGACATGTGTTCGGCAGACTTCAGCTTAAAGCCGGCGTGGGTGTAGACCACGACCTACCTAGACACTCAAGTCTCTAGTCCGGGTTTATCGCCTATTTGGGTTCCATCTATGAGGAGTTCGGCCAAGTTTCGCTCACAGCCCCAAACGATGTGAACAGGGTTCCCGAGATACCAAACGGGCATCCCAGACACCGTGCCACGCACCTACCAGATCACAGCCCACCCCTACGGTCGGGCCATGCCCACGGCCTCCGAGAGGCTACAAACACGTAAACTACTTGCAACTCCGGACAGAGGACTAGGGTGAATAAGAAGTCGGCGGGGTCATATTTCAGGCCCAATGTATGGTAGTAGCTGAATCATGGATCACAAACACGTAACTCAGTTCCTAAGGACGGCTGCAATGAGACAACCCACCATGTACTCCTACATGGCCTCTCACCGCTACCTTTACCAAATCGTGTTCACACACTTAGCTCACACATAGTAGGACATGTTCACACACCTCCGATTCATCCTCGATGAATCGGACCGACTCAACTCTAAGCGATAGCAGGCATGACAAACAAGCATGTATGAGTAGGCACAACAGGCTCAAACAACTCCTACTCATGCTAGTGGGTTTCATCTATTTCTTGTGGAATGACAGTCATGCAAAGGATAAAGGTTCAGCTACGCAGCAAGTATGAGATGAATCGTTGTTGTCCTAATGCAAGAAAAGAGAGCGAGGCGAGAGAGTGGGATTATATCGGAATGAACAAGGGGTTTTGCTTGTTCGCACTTCGAAGATAATATAGTTCTTCATCGGTGTCATCGATCTCATCGTCGAAACCACGTCTATCGAGAGGGACGAAGCATCGCAAATAAAGAGGGCACAATCAATGCAATGCAACAAATATGATGCATGATAATGTCATGGCAATATCTCTGTGATTTGAGCTAATGCATCTAGCTATGATTTAAATGAAGTTGGTTTGAATACATGATCCAAATTCAAACTCCATATATGATTATTTAAATGCCCTTTATTTGTTTTGTCCAAAACAGAGGACAAACATTGTTCAAACATGCATGAAAATGGTACAGATGGATTCCTTGAATTTTTCGATAATTTTTCATATATAAATTATTTCAACTGAGCTACGGTTGAATTTCTATGAATTTTTGAAGTTTAAATCATTTTCGGATTTTCTGATTTATTTTAATTCCGAAAATAGTTAATTGCGTCCACCGACGTCGCATGTGACGTCAAGAGGTCAATCATGGTTGATCAGTCAAACCTGACGATGGGTCCCGCGTGTCGATGTCATTAGTCTAACTAATTAAATTAGTACTAACCCTAGATTAATTAGCGATGCTAGGACCCACTGTCATTGACCCGGGGTCAAACCGGCCCCACACGTGGTCAATCGGGTCGTGAGGTCAAACTCGCCGCGACTCGACGCCGGGCGAGGTCCAGACGGCGGCGCTGCTCGGAACGCCTACGTGGCACCGGACGAGGCCGTTCTTGGGCTCGTTGGAGAGCTCTCGCTGGCGCGCGTCGAGTGGTGCACGCAACAGCGGCTCCGGTGGTCTAAGTCGACGGCGGCAGCGACTTGCGCGGCGGCCGGAGTTCGCCGCTCGAAATGGCGCACGGAGATGTCAGGAGCAGCGGGTGGTCGTGTTCGACTTGTGGGAATGTACTGGGTGCGGTGGCGTGCTCGGGTGCAAGCTTGCGCGTTTGTGGCCACGACGGCGACATGGCCGGCGGAGCCGAGCTCTCGGCCGTGATGGCCAACGGGGTTGGGGGCAGCTCGAGCAACGTGACTAGGGGGAGAAGGAAGAGGAGCTCACGGGGAGTTTGTCGGTGTAGACGACGGGCCGGGGAGGTGTCGGAGCGAGCGGGACGGCGAGGCGGATCTCCGGCGGCCGAGGAGGGGGAAAATGTCGGAGGCGGCGCTCCAGGGCTCTTCTGGTCGCGTGAGACGACGAGGAGGACGAGGAAGGACCGGCGGAGCTCGAGGACGTGTCAGAGAGGCTTCGGGATGGCTCTTGACAGCGCTGGTCGGCGGCGACGGGCTCCGCTCGGCGTTCGCGAGGGAGAGAAAACAAAGGAGGAGGGAGGAGCACAGGGAGAGGGGGAGGCGTCGAGGGGGCTGCGTGGCGTCTGCGAGGAATGTCCAGGCGGGGGATGAGGCAGCCAGGCAGGGAGGAGGTGGCGTGTGGTGGTGGTCGCACAAGGGCACGCTGTCCCCGCCTCTTGGCGCAAGGAGGAAGGCGACAGGAAGGAGGCGGTGGTGGGCTGGGCCGGCCAGCTGCGGTGCTGGGCCGGTAGGTGGCGCGAGGTAAGTGCTCCAGGTAGGTTCGTTCTCTCTCGATTTTTCTGTTTACTAATGTTTTCTATTTCTTCTGCAATTGATGGCTTTATTAAAAATACTAAAACGTTTCCAAAAATCCTGCAAATAATTGTGGGCTCTGTTGGGATTATTCCTAATAGCCCACACTTAAGTTCAGAATTATTTGAGCATTTAACATATTTACTAGCATTTAAATGCCCAAATGCAAAATACATATGATTTTATTCAGTGACCAAATATGTCATGGAAAAATGTGAAACACCTCTGGTTATGGTTCTAGCATTTTTCCAGAAATGATGAACATTTTTTTAAAGCCATTTGGAAATCACTGAAAATATTTTAGTTGAACCTAGTGAATTCCTTTGATGCTAGGGTTTAGGCAATCCCCATTTCAAGTTCATTTGAAAAGTTAGATATGATGCAACACTCTAATGCATGCACTAGACATTGCCAGAACCTGGGATGTGACAGTTCACCCCCACTAAACAAGAATCTCGACCCGAGATTCAAGACGTGAGGTAAGAAGACAGAGGGACACAAGCTATTACAATCTTCACCATCCAACTGTCTTTCTCGAGGATGCTGATTCAGTGCTCCAATTGATCTTGACGTCTTTGCTTTTGAGATTTTCATCCAACACGAGGACAGAGACACTCTACAAGGGTGGATCATCTTAATGATCACAAGATCAACTCACGAAATGAGATGTAGAACATCTCTTGAGCTGAGAGACTAAACACACATCATGAAGGACGGAAGAAACAATTTGATGAGGTTTCAAAGTAGCGAGGAAAATAATTGTCATGATACCACAACGAGACACCTTGGAGGAGGGTGAGTCGTAGAATTATTACCTTGAGTGGCAAAAAGAATTACATTTGATTCAAAGATCTTTGAAACTCTTTATACCAGCCTAAGGCAAATCACAATCGATCATTTGAAGGAGTCCGAGAGAATGACATTCTCGGGCCAGAATGGATGATGTGGATTACCTTGTTGAGAACAACACAAGGGTTGATTTTAGTAACTGGGAAGAAGCTCGCAAAGAGAGAGTGAGTCCATCGTTGAAAGGGTTATAGCATAACCGAGGAAACTGAGAGCACTATGCAATTAATGCTGACAATAAAACCTAGAGCTTGCGCGTGCTCTCAAGAACTTGAGCATTTCCATATTCATCAAGGTTTTACCAATATCCGTGTCAAGGATCCTAGTAACACAACATACTACCACAATGAATGGTGATGGACGATGCAGATGCAAAGGAAGATAACACTTTCTCAGAGTTCACCTTAGCGAGACCAAGGGGACAAAATCTGGATGATCGACCGAGAGACATTTAGCACTCCGCTTCTAATGTTCTCCTTGATGTACCGGTGTATCCCATTCATAGATATGGTATGATATCTAGAACATCAAGTAACAGGTCGGACGTCGGGAGCACAGAAATCATAAGGCACACAAATAGGGAATAAATCCTACGAAGTCCTTATGGGGAGGTGGCCAACTTCTTCAATCAAGATACTACAATAATAGGTCTTCCGGCTGGGTGTGTTGGCCACGACATCCATTTTACCGGGTTACAGAGAGACCAATATTATAAATCTTGGGAAATGTTCCAATCATCATATCTGCCTGAGATTCAGATCTGGTTGGTGTCAGAATAATCTAGACTCATCGAGTCTAGAAAGAAAAATGAAAGTTTGCAACACAAGTCGACGAGAAGACGTTGCGAGATTCTTGGGAAATGGACTACGGTAGTAAGCTCCAAAACACGAGCTGCTTCTGCTACAAACATGTGGACACGCTGCCTCAGGCAAGCATGACCAAGTAGTAGTCTTATAATAAAACACTACCGAAGTTCAGAGGGAAACATCATCGAGGATATCGAAGTCCTTGCATAAGTCATGAGCCTCACGAAGGAACTTCTTCTCCTCGAACAAATCAATCGATGGCTTGGTGTGCTACGGAATACATATAGAATGAAGGTTGCAAGTCTTGAACCACGAATACTTATGCGTATGCATGACTGATTTGGGACGAATCCAAAGGAAGCAACTTTGACTTTCTCGAATCCACGGCGGCAACTTGCATCAAATACACATGAACTAGAGGAAGTCACTTCTTACATCCGAACATAAGCTTCATGAGCTAGCATGAACAAATGATTTGAGAAGTTTCCAATACTAACTTAATGTTCAACAAAACTATGGAGAAGACAAGGATGTTGTCGATGGGCTCAACAACAATTCATCCAGATTCCCATGGATATGGAATTCCATAACTATGTGAACAAGGTGATAGTATTGGTCAGAACCAAAAGATATAATGGTGTATGCTCGAGGAAAATCCACGAATAAGACGACATTACGAACATCGTTGGTTCTGTTTTGATTTGAGAATAGCCCACACTCAAATCAAAGTTTTTGGCAAAACAATAGCTCCAGCAACTGGTCTCGAGGATCAATTGATGAAGATATTATCTTTCTTCAACACACGCAAAAAGATATCCCTTAACATGAGCTAAGTCGATCAAGCTTTTATCTTCCAACTCTCCAAGTTGTTGTTTTAGCTTAACCAACTAGCTCAGGGGGTATGCAACACAGATTCTTGGAGAAGGGGTGGTTTATATGAAACCAACTTAATCACGAACTCAACATAGCGGTCGGGTGACGACCTGGTGATACTTCCGAGAAGATATTCAGAAAATCACGAACCACCGGTATGTTACTAAGCTCGAGATCAATCTTGCTTTTGAAGGCAAGATGATATGATCAAATGAGCGAGGACTTGTCAAGATCCTAACTCATCAATCGAAGTGTGCACCAGGAAAATGGACTAGGTGGCACAATCAATCTTAGGATGATGATTTAACAACCAACACGCTAAGAATGAGAATATAGTCCATTAACTACCAAGCAACGGAGTTGCTAGGAGTATTGATTTCACACATCATGACTCACTTGTCAAGATTCGGTTACAACAACATGGAAACCGAGGAATGAACAATGATGGCAAGACGACATCGCATCAAGAATTCATAAGAGGTAGTGCAATTCTCATGACAGTCGGACATAAAGATGGTAACACTCCAAGGTAGAACAGAACAAAAGCTGGATTGGCATTTTGATCTATGGAATACAACTGCTTTGACCCGATCCTAGAAATGGTCAAGGTACTGGAGTTTGTTTCTCCTAGTCATTCTGGAATAGAATGGCTTGACGGACCACAGAAGTAAAAGGCATCGATGAACACGAATGCACGACTACTCCCGACTATCAATCGATAGAGCGAAGGTCGAGATATACAACTAAAGGGGACAACTCAAAGGAACATATGATTTTCTCGAGTTGTGGATGCATAGATTAGTATGTCGAACCAAGTTCAACATATTTCTTCCGGATAATCCATGCGGAAAGGTAGAACTGGCAGAGTCACAATATAGAATGGAGAACCCATCGAGAGCACTCTGTTGTGATCTTTTGATCCAACAAACTTCTGCCATAAGCGGTTCATAGTATTTGGAAGAAGGAAATACCACGGACCTCGAGGACTATCGCAAAGGTTACTAATAACCTAAAGGAACTAGCAACACTATCAACACGAGGTAAGTAGAGTGAATCTTGGGTCAAGGACCCAGGAGTAGAATACCTACTACTAAATTGCATCACGGGATGCTTCCGAGAATGAAGGCCAGAATCATCACACTGGGATACAAATCATGGCTAGATTACTAGATGATCCCCTAAGACACCTAGGGTCATAATAATAATTCCAACATATATGTTGAGGCAATAGAATACCTCAACTCAACATTTAGTGTGACTAACCTGGCTCAAAGGAGCATCAAAACCAGAGGAAAAGGATTTGCAAGTGCATCAGACTATTTAGAAACCTGGGATGACTCGGACAACATAACGGCTGTAAATGCTCAAAAAGATTGGAGACATGCTACAAAAATGGTGGCATAACCACTTAATATCACAATATCAAGGTTTCGAGACCAACAGTTATGAACATACGGAAGTAGTACAACTGAGCTGAGATTTGAAACTAACAATTCTATAGGTCTATGGATTAGTAACACGTCATCCTGATAGATAGATGAGAAAACCTAGTATCTTAATCCCCGTAGAAAAGAAGAGGTTGACTCAGATCAGAAGGCCAAGAGGGATAAGGAGTAAAAAGAACCTTACGTTCCCATCCCACAATCAATTCCCCTACATATAACTAAAGCATTTCTAGACTCAACTTCACCGCTTTGGCTTGGTAATCCTACAGCAACAAAGCTCGATACCAAAGCTGTCAGACCTCGACTCAATGTCACATCGATCTAGCTCAGAACACATCATATCACTTTGCGGCCTCACGCACGGTATCCCAACGGTGTCGCCTTACCTTAGCCGGGACCGCTTGCGCCTTTTGGCACACGATATGATAGTGTCGCTAGCATCCATATGAAAAGGAGCCCGGCTGACATGACTAGTCGTAAACCCAAAGTGGCACAGACTTACAGGACAGCATCCATGACCCAAAGATCGAACGTGTCGGTCATCGCAAGTAAGTTCGGGCTGTAGCACTGGCTAGCAGACTCCAGAACCGGTCAGAAGCGGCTAACAGGACTCCAGTACTCAATGCGTGACATTTCCAGGGACGCATACAGAACGAAGAAGGACACATGCCGCCAGCCTAAGTGTTAGGGAGGTAGCAAGCTACCATGGCTCGGTGGAAACACTAGGAGACATTTCCGGAAGAGAGGCTACTAAAGATAAACAACTAGATAGTCGATCCCACACATACCAAGCATTTCAATAACATACACACAATATGCCCGATATGTGCAAATACAACATGGCATCACAACATGACTCTACGACTCAAGTATTTATTCATTAGGCTCAAGAGCGAGATATTACAAACATGGGTCTCATGACCCAACATTCTGAGCATACAAGTCAAGCACAAACGGAAGCTAACATGTCCGAGTACGAGACATCTACAAATGAAAAAGGGTGAGAAGCCCGACTATCTACGAGATCTGCCGAGGGCACAAGATCGAGTGAGGTGTCAAGCTAAACGTCAAGTCCAAGCGGAACTACTAGCGAGATCAAGTCTCTCGCAAAAACATAAAATAGGCAAACGTGAGTACAAATGTACCCAGCAAGACTTACATCAGAACTAACTACATATGCATCATTATCAACAAAGGGGATGGTGGAGTTTAACAGCAGCAAGCCAGCTTTGACTCGGTGGCTATCCTGAACTACGTCTGCAAGTAACTCTTTTGAGGTGGCGCACACGAGTCCACATATTCACCATATCAATACTCCACTATGGATCCGCACCCGTCTCCCTACGAGAACGACATCCATAGCACTCACGCTTATCTTGCGTATTTTGAAGTATCCACTTTCACTTGTCTATGAACTGTTATAGGCAACCCAGAAGTCCTTTACCGCGGACACGGCTATTCAATAGATCATATTAACCTGCAGGGTGTACTTATTCATACATGTATCCACCACTTAGCGCCGCAGACACGACATGTGTTCGGCAGACTTCAGCTTAAAGCCGTGGGTGTAGACCACGACCTACCTAGACACTCAAGTCTCTAGTCCGGTTTATCGCCTATTTGGGTTCCATCTATGAGGAGTTCGGCCAAGTTTAGCTCCAGCCCCAAACGATGTGAACAGGTTCCCGAGATACCAAACGGGCATCCCAGACCGTGCCACGTACCTACCGCATCACAGCCCACCCCTCACGGTCAACAATGCCCACGGCCTCCGAAGAGGCTACAAACACCGTAAACTACTTGCAACTCCCCGGACAGAGGACTAGGGTGAATAAGAAGTCGGCGGGTCATATTTCAGGCCCAATGTATGGTAGTAGCTGAATCATGGATCACAAACACGTAACTCAGTTCCTAAGGATGGCTGCAATGAGACAACCCACCATGTACTCCTACATGGCCTCTCACCGCTACCTTTACCAAATCGTGTTCACACACTTAGCTCACACATAGTAGGACATGTTCACACACCTCCGATTCATCCTCGATGAATCGGACCCGACTCAACTCTAAGCAAGAGCAGTGCATGACAAACAAGCATGTATGAGTAGGCACAACAGGCTCAAACAACTCCTACTCATGCTAGTGGGTTTCATCTATTCTTGTGGAATGACAGTCATGCAAAGGATAAAGGGGTTCAGCTACGCAAAGTATGAGATGAATCGTTGTTGTCCTAATGCAGTAAAAGAGAGCAGGGCGAGAGAGTGGGATTATATCGGAATGAACAAGGGGGTTTTGCTTGCCTGGCACTTCTGAAGATAATATAGTTCTTCATCGGTGTCATCGATCTCATCGTCGAAACCACGTCTATCGAGAGGGGACAGTTACCGGCAAATAAAGAGGGGCACAATCAATGCAATGCAACAAATATGATGCATGATAATGTCATGGCAATATGCTGTGATTTGAGCTAATGCATCTAGCTATGATTTAAATGAAGTTGGTTTGAATACATGATCCAAATTCAAACTCCATATATGATTATTTAAATGCCCTTTATTTGTTTTGTCCAAAACAGAGGACAAACATTGTTCAAACATGCATGAAAATGGTACAGATGGATTCCTTGAATTTTTCTGATAATTTTTCATATATAAATTATTTCAATCTGAGCTATGGTTGAATTTCTATGAATTTTTGAAGTTTAAATCATTTTCTGGATTTTCCTGATTTATTTTAATTCCAGAAAATAGTTAATTGCGTCAGCCTGACGTCAGTGTGACGTCAGCAGGTCAACTGCGGTTGATCAGGTCAAACCTGACCAGTGGGTCCCGCGTGTCAGTGTCATTAGTCTAACTAATTAAATTAGTACTAACCCTAGATTAATTAGCAGTGCTAGGACCCACCTGTCATTGACCCGGGTCAAACCGCCCCACACGTGGTCAATCGGGAGGGTGAGGTCAAACTACTTCGCGACTCGACGCCGGGCGAGGCCGAGACGGCGGCGCTGGCTCGAAAACGCCACGTGGCACGGACGAGGCCGTTTTGGGCTCATTGAGAGCTCTTGGGGCGCGCGTCGAGTGGTGCACGCAATGCGCTCCGGTGGTCTAAGTCGACGGCGGCGGCGACTTGCTGGCGGTCGGAGTTCGCCGCTTTCGAAATGGCGCACGGAGATGTCGGGAGCAGCGGGTGGTCGTGTTCGACTTGTGGGAATGTCTTTGGGTGCGGTGGCGTGCTTTCGGTGCAAGCTTGCGGCGTCAGGCCACGACGGCGACATGGCGGCGGAGCCGAGCTCTCGGCCGTGATGGCCAACGGGGTTGGGGGCAGCTCGAGCAACGTGACTAGGGAGAGAAGGAAGAGGAGCTCACGGGGAGTTTGTCGGTGTAGACGACGGGCCGGGGAGGTGTCGGAGCGAGCGGGACGGCGAGGCGGATCTCCGGCGGCCGAGGAGGGGGAAAACGTCGGAGGCGGCGCTCCAGGGCTCTTCTGGTCGCGTGAGACGACGAGGAGGACGAGGAAGGACCGGCGGAGCTCGAGGACGTGTCAGAGAGGCTTCGGGATGGCTGCGGCCGCGCGAGCGCTGGTCGGCGGCGACGGGCTCCGCTCGGCGTTCGCGAGGGAGAGAAAACAGAGGAGGAGGGAGGAGCACAGGGAGAGGGGGAGGCGTCGAGGGGGCTGCGTGGCGTCTGCGAGGAACGTCCAGGCGGGGGATGAGGCAGCCAGGCAGGGAGGAGGTGGCGTGTGGCAGGCCGGGCACGCTGGCCCCGCTCTTGGCGCAAGGAGGAAGGCGACAGGAAGGAGGCGGTGGTGGGCTGGGCCGGCCAGCTGCGGTGCTGGGCCGGTAGGTGGCGCGAGGTAAGTGCTCCAGGTAGGTTCGTTCTCTCTCTGATTTTTCTGTTTACTAATGTTTTCTATTTCTTCTGCAATTGATGGCTTTATTAAAAATACTAAAACGTTTCCAAAAATCCTGCAAATAATTGTGGGCTCTGTTGGGATTATTCCTAATAGCCCACACTTAAGTTTAGAATTATTTGAGCATTTAACATATTTACTAGCATTTAAATGCCCAAATGCAAAATACATATGATTTTATTCAGTGACCAAATATGTCATGGAAAAATGTGAAACACCTCTGGTTATGGTTCTAGCATTTTTCCAGAAATGATGAACATTTTTTTAAAGCCATTTGGAAATCACTGAAAATATTTTAGTTGAACCTAGTGAATTCCTTTGATGCTAGGGTTTAGGCAATCCCCATTTCAAGTTCATTTGAAAAGTTAGATATGATGCAACACTCTAATGCATGCACTAGACATTGCGTAACACAGGATGTGATGAAGGTCCACGAGGACACGATCCGCACTCAGAGTGGTACAGCAACCTGTCATGGAAATCATGTTGTTAGACAACAATGAACCTTCGTACTATGAAGAAGCGATGGCGGGCCCAGATTCCAACAAATGGCTTGAGGCCATGAAATCCGAGATAGAATCCATGTATGAAAACAAAGTATGGACTTTGACAGACTTGCCCGATGATCGGCGAGTGATAGAAAACAAATGGATTTTTAAGAAGAAGACGGACGCGGATTGTAATGTTACCATCTATAAGGCTCGACTTGTCGCTAAGGCTTATCGAAAAGTTCAAGGGATTGACTACGATGAGACATTCTCTCCCGTAGCAAAGCTAAAGTCCGTCCGAATCATGTTAGCAATTGCCACATACTATGATTATGAGATTGGCAGATGGACGTCAAAACGGCATTCCTTAACGGGCATCTTAAGGAAGAACTGTATATGATGCAGCCGGAAGGTTTTGTCGATCCTCATAACGCTAACAAAGTATGCAAGCTCCAATGATCCATTTATGGACTGGTGCAAGCATCTCGGAGTTGGAACATTCGCTTTGATGAGATGATCAAAGTGTTTGGGTTTATGGACTTATGGAGAAGCCTGCGTTTACAAGAAAGTGAGTGGGAGCTCAGTAGCATTTCTCATATTATATGTAGATGACATACTCTTGATGGGAAATGATCTGAAAATTCTGGACAACATTAAGGCCTACTTGAACAAGTGTTTTTCAATGAAGGACCTTGGAGAAGCTGCTTATATATTAGGCATCAAGATCTATAGAGATAGATCGAGGCGCCTCATAGGTCTTTCACAAAGCACATACCTTGATAAGATTTTGAAGAGGTTCAAAATGGATCACCCAAGAAAGGGTTCTTGCCTATGTTACAAGGTGTGAGATTGAGCTCAGCTCGATCACCGACCACGACAAAAGATAAAGAAGAGATGAGTGTCATCCCTATGCTTCAGCCATAGGATCTATTATGTATGCCATCTTGTGTACTGGACCGATGTAAACCTTGCCGTAAGTTTGGTTGCAAGATACCAAAGTAATCCCGCAAGGAACACTGGACAGCGGTCAAGAATATCCTGAAGTACCGAAAAGGACAAAGGACATGTTTTCGTTTATGGAGGAGACGAAGAGCTCGTCAGAAGGGTTACGTCGACGCTTAGCTTCGACTCAGATCCAGATGACTCTAAGTCACAAACCGGATACGTGTATATGTTGAATGGTGGAGCAAGAAGCTGGTGCATTTGCAAGCGAGCGTCGTGGCGGGATCTACATGTGAAGCGAGTACATGGCAGCCTCGGAGGCAGCGCATGAAGCGATTTGGGTGAAGGAGTTCATCACCGACCTAGAGTCATACCCAATGCGTCGGGGCGATCAAACTCTTCGTGACAACACCGAGCTATTGCCCTTGCCAAGGAGCCTGTGTTTCACAAGAAGACCGAGCACATCAAGCGTCATTTCAACTCCATCCACGAAAATGTTCAAGATGGAGACATAGAGATTTGCAAAGTGCACACGGATCTGAATGTCGCAGATCCGCTGACTAAACCTCTCTCGTGCAAAACATGATCAACACGAGAACTCTATGGGTGTTCGATTCATCACAATGTAACTAGATTGGTGACTCTAGTGCAAGTGGGAGACTGTTGGAAATATGCCCTAGAGGCAATAATAAAAGTATTATTATATTTCAATGTTCATGATAATTGTCTTTTGTTCATGCTATAGCTGTATTATCCGGAAATCGTAATACACGTGTGAACACTTAGACCACAAATGTCCCTAGTGAGCCTCTAGTTGACTAGCTCGTTGTGATCAACAGATAGTCATGGTTTCGACTATGGACATTGGATGTCGTTGATAACGGGATCACATCATTAGGAGAATGATGTGATGGACAAGACCCAATCCTAAGCATAGCATAAAAGATCGTGTAGTTCGTTTGCTAGAGCTTTGCCAATGTCAAGTATCTCTTCCTTCGACCATGAGATCGTAACTCCGGATACCGTAGGAGTGCCTTGGGTGTATCAAACGTCACAACGAATCGGGTGACTATAAAGGTGCATTACGGTATCTCCGAAAGTATCATTGGGTTGACACGGATCGAGCGGGATTTGTCACTCCGCATGACGGAGAGGTATCTCTGGGCCCACTCGGTAATGCATCATCATAATGAGCTCAAGTTGACCAAGGTGTTGGCCACGGATCATGCATTACAGATGAGTAAAGTGACTTGCGATAACGAGACCGAACAAGGTATTGGGATACCGACGATCGAAGTCTCGGGCAAGTAACGTACCGATTGACAAAGGAATTGCATCTGGTTTGATCGAATCCTCGACATCAAGGTTCAGCCGATGAAATCATCGAGGAGCATGTGGGAGCCAACATGGGTATCCGGACCCGCTATTGGTTATTTCCGAGAGTCGTCTCGGTCATGTCTGCGTGTCTCCAACCCGTAGGGTCTACACACTTAAGGTTCGGTGACGCTTAGGGTTATTAGGAAGACTAGTATGTGACTACCGAATGTTGTTCGAGTCCCGGATGAGATCCCTGGACGTCACGAGGAGTTCTAAGGGTCCGGAGGTAAAGATTTATATATGGGAAGTTGTTAAAAGGACAGGAAAGTTTAGGGGCATACCGGTATTGTCTGGGGCCACCGGAAGGGTTCCGGGTCCACTGGAGGGGCCACCTCCCGGGGGCCACTGGGCTGCGTGGGGAGGTGGCCAGCCTGGTGGGCTTGGCGCACCCCTCCCCGGCCCTTGCGCCTAGGGTTGGGGGAACCCTAGAGGCGGCGCCTTTGCTTGGGGGGCAAGTCCCCTCCTTGGCCGCCCCTCTAGATGCATCTAGGGGGGCCGGCCCCCTTCTCCCTTCCCCCTATAAATAGAGGGGTGAGGGGAGGGCAGCAAAACCCAAGCCAAGGCGCAGCCCTCCCCTCCCCAACACCTCTCCTCCTCCGCGCGCCGGGCGTGAAGCCCCGCCGAATATCGCTTCTCCACCATCACCACGCCGTCGTCTGCCGGTGGAGCTATCTTCCTCAACCTCTCCTTCCTCCTTGCTGGATCAAGACGGAGGAGACGCCACCCGTGATCGCACGTGTGTTGAACGTGGAGGTGCTGTCCGCTCGAAGACTTGGTCATCGGTGATTCGAATCACGCCGAGTACGACTACATCATCACCTTGCAAGCTTCGCACGCGATCTACAAGTGGTATGTAGATGCAAACTCTTTCCCTTGACTCGTTGCTTAGATGAACTCATAGATGGATCTTGGTGAAACCGTAGGAAAAATTTTAATTTTCTGCAACGTTCCCCAACAAATTTCATCCTCAACATCTCGGCGTTTATAAATGCGGTGTGAGGCCTTCCTCTCGCATCCGCCCCACTTCGCCTGTGGCTCAAGACCTTCAACGCTGTCAAGGTTGTGAAGGGCACGCAAGTGGAATGCGAGGCGCCATGTTGGGCAAGATGCCCAATGTTCTTTGGCTCAAGGGGCCTTCGTGGACTCCGCTAAGGGTGGCAATCGGGTGGTTCTACATCACCGAGCCGCGCGAACCCACATGGGCGGCGGCCTCGAAGTTCAGATCCGCATCCCCACGCAACTCACCTCCCGGAAAGAGAAGGGCTTGTTGTGGGGCAATCCGGAAGGAGCCGACGGACTCGAGCCTGTATCCAAGCTGGTGAACAATAAGCTCGGGCTCGCCGACGGGTCCAAGTCATGCTCATCCGCCGGATTCTCCCATGCCAAGAACGGCATTCAATCGGAGTTCAATCCGAACAGCACCAGCGCTAAGCGGCTCTTCGACACGACGCACGGCGCGCGGAGGGTGCTGCTTAAGGCGCTGGTTCGCGATCCGCGACGGAAGATCGCTGATTTCGCCAGAGATCCAGCCGACGAGGTAAGTGATTCAACCCCTTTACGGACACTTGTGGTAAATAGATTGATTCTAAGAGGGTTTCAATCTCTCTTTTCCTTTGGCAGAATGGATGGAGAAGGCCGAGCAGCTCATCCGCCTGCTCCCATGCCGAAGACCAGTGAACGCCCATCTAGCGGGCTGTCTGGTTCCAAAGACCGCACATGGTGCCGAGAAGAAGGCCAAGAGGTGGCCACGGCACTCGAAAGAGTTCCCGTAATCAGTGTCCGACGACGAGGCGGAATCCTCCTCAAGACGAGGAGGAGGAAGAAGACTCTCTCCCGGAGGAGGGAGAGAGGAAGAGGAAAGCTTCCCCAACAGGGGAGGCCGAAGGGTCCAAGAGGGGGAGAACTATTCCCCCGGACAGCTCCGCCAACACCTACGTTGGCGAGGAGGAGTGGCCTTCTGTTGGGGAACGTTGCAGAAAATTAAAAATTTTCCTACGGTTTCACCAAGATCCATCTATGAGTTCATCTAAGCAACGAGTCAAGGGAGTGAGTTTGCATCTACATACCACTTGTAGATCACGCATGAAGCTTTCAAGGATGGTGATGATGGAGTCATACTCGACGTGATTCAAATCACCGATGTCCAAGTGCTGAACGGACAGCACCTCCGCGCTCAACACACGACGGGATGGAGACGCTCCTCCTTCTTGATCCAGCAAGGAGAAGGAGAGGTTGATGATGATCCAAAGACGACGGGCGTGGTGGTGGATGCAGCAGAACCCAAAGCAGGCTTCGCCAAGCGACTACGGGAGGAGGATGAGGTGTTGCAGGGGGAAGGAGGCACCAAGAACAAGTGTGCGGCTGCCCTCCCCCCTGCCCTCCTTTATATAGGTCTCAGGGGGGCGCCGCCCCGAGAGATTGGATCTCCCAAGGGGCGGCCAAGGGGGAGGAGTGCCCCCAAGGCATGTGGTGCGCCCCACCCTAGCTGCTTCAACCCTAGGCGCTAGGGTGGGGCCTAGGGGGCGCACCAGCCCACTGGCTGGCTCCCTCCCACTTCAGCCTATGGGCCCTCCGGATGGGTGGCCCCACCCTGTGGACCCCTCGACCTTCCCGTGGTCCCTGACAATACCGGTGACCCCAAACTTTCCCGATGGTCAAATACCACTTCCTATATATTATTCTTTACCTCCCGACCATTCAAGAACTCCTCGTGATGTCCGGATCTCAGCCGACTCCAACAACATTCGGTATGCTGCATACTCATATTCATACAACCCTAGCGCCACCGAACCTTATGTGTAGACCCTACGGGTTCGGGAGACACGCAGACATGACCGAGACGACTCTCGCAATAACCAACAGCGGATCTCGATACCCATGTTGGCTCCTACATGCTCATCGATGATTTCATCGGTTGAACCACGATGTCGAGGATTTGATCAAACCTCGTGATACAATTCCCTTTGTCAATCGGTATGTTACTTGCCCGAGACTCGATCGTCGGTATCCCAATACCTTGTTCATCTCTCTACGCAAGTCACTTTACTCGCACAGAATGCATGATCCCATGGCCAACAGCTTGGTCACCTTGAGCTCATTATGATGATGCATTACCGAAAGGGCCCAGAGATACCTCTCCGTCATACGGAGTGACAAATCCCAGCCTCGATCCGTGTCAACCCAACAAACACTTTCGGAGATACCGTAATGCACCTTTATAGTCACCCGCTTACGCAGACGCTTGATACACCCAAAGCACTCCTACGGTATCCCGGAGTTACACGATCTCATGGTCGAAGGAAGAGGTACTTGACATTGGTAAAGCTCTAGCAAACGAACTACACAATCTTTGTGCTATGCTTAGATTGTCTTGTCCATCACATCATTCTCCTAATGATGTGATCCCGCTATCAACGACATCCACTTGTCCATAGTCAGAAACCATGACTATCTCGCTGATCACAACGAGCTAGTCAACTAGAGGCTCACCAGGACATATTGTGGTCTATGTGTTCACACGCGTATTACGATTTCCGGATAATACGCTTATAGCATGAACAAAAGACAATTATCATGAACAATGAAATACAATAATACTTTTATTATTGCCTCTAGGGCATATTTCCAACAGCTTCCCACTTGCACTAGAGTCACCAATCTAGTTACATTGTGATGAATCGAACACCCATAGAGTTCTCGTGTTGATCATGTTTTGCTTTCGAGAGAGGTTTAGTCAACGGATCTCGCGACATTCAGATCCGTATGTACTTTGCAAATCTCTATGTCTCCATCTTGAACATTTTCACGGATGGAGTTGAAATGACGCTGATGTGCCTCGGTCTTCTTGTGAAACCTGGGGCCTTGGCAAGGGTAATAGCTCCAGGTCGCCACAGAAGAGTTTGATCGGCCCCGACGCATTGGGTATGACTCTAGGTCGGTGATGAACTCCTTCACCCAAATCGCTTCATGCGCTGCCTCCAAGGCTGCCATGTACTCCGCTTCACACGTGAGATCCCGCCACGACGCTTCGCTTGTAAATGCACTAGCCATCGCTTCCACCATTCAACATATACATGTATCCGGTTTGTGACTTAGAGTCATCCAGATCTCGAAGTCGGGCTAGCGCCGACGTAACCCTTTACGACGAGCTCTTCATCTCCTCCATAAACGAGAAACATGTCCTTTGTCCTTTTCGTGTACTTCAGATATTCTTGACCGCTGTTCAGTTGTTCCTTGCCGGGATTATTTTGGTATCTTGCTACCAAACTTACGGCAAGGTTTACATCAGGTCCGTACACAAGATGGCATACATAATAGATCCTATGGCTGAAGCATAGGGGATGACACTCATCTCTTCTTTATCCTTTGTCGCGTGGTCGTGATCGAGCCGAGCTCAATCTAACACCTTGTAACATAGGAAAGAACCCCTTCTTGACTGATCCATTTTGAACCTTTTCAAAATCTTATCAAGGTATGTGCTTTGTGAAAGACCTATGAGGCGCCTCGATCTATCTCTATAGATCTTGATGCCTAATATATAAGCAGCTTCTCCAAGGTCCTTCATTGAAAAACACTTATTCAAGTAGGCCTTAATGTTGTCCAGAAGTTCTATATCATTTCCCATCAAGAGTATGTCATCTACATATAATATGAGAAATGCCACAGAGCTCCCACTCACTTTCTTGTAAACGCAGCTTCTCCACAAGTCTCAAGATAACCCAAACGCTTTGATCATCTCATCAAAGCGTAATGTTCCAACTCCGAGATGCTTGCACCAGTCCATAAATGGATCATGGAGCTTGCATACTTTGTTAGCGTTTTAGGATCGACAAAACCTTCCGCTGCATCATATACGCCTCTTCCTTAAGATGTCCGTTAAGGAATGCTGTTTTGACGCCCATCTTCCATATCTCATAATCATAGTATGCAATTGCTAACATGATTCGACGGACTTTAGCTTCGCCACGGAGAGAATGTCTCGTCAGAGTCAATCCCTTGAACTTGCCGATAACCCTTAGCGACAAGTCGAGCTTATAGATGGTAACATTTCCATCCGCGTCCGCCTTCTTCTTAAAAATCCATTTGTTTTCTATCGCTCGCCGATCATCGGGCAAGTCTGTCAAAGTCCATACTTTGTTTTCATACATGGATTCTATCTCGGATTTCATGGCCTCAAGCCATATATTGGAATCTGGGTGTCGGAGTAATGGGTCACGGGTAGGCCGACCCAGGACCCAAGATCTTTCAAGACATCGGGGCAAGCCACGCCCCTCAGCACGCATCCCAGCTGGCGACCTTCGAGGATCGCGAGTCCCAGCTGGCGACCTTCGGAGGAGCCGAATCCCCAAATGGCGACTCCGAAGCAAGCCGACTCCGGCTTATGATTTCCATCGTGGGGCCGACTATGAGAGTCGGCCCGTGACCTTTCACAAAGACCGGCGCAGGGTACGGCCCCGACGCGGCCGCCCCTCAAACCCACGGGAGGTAGGCATGGCTACATGAGTCAGATCACCGAGAGATCTCCGTGAGGCGCGGCATCGCTGCCATGCCTCCTCGATTTCAGCCACGCAGCACAAGGCATCGTGTTTCACGATCGCGCCTCAGACGGCCCGGAGATCGCTGGCCCCGTCAATGAGAGAGAAGAAGACGGCCGGAGAGCTCAAGACGGCCTTTACAGAGTCGGCCTCCCTGAGTCGGCCGCCCCGGTCAGGCCCCACAAGCCATAAATCGATTGGACGGGAGGGCGATAAGTGATCGCTCGACAGACGGGCGCACTGCTCCCACGACTCCCATGACCGAGCTCAAGGCCATCGAGGAGTGTGACAGTTGTTCTGCTGTCTGCTGGGCCCGCCAGATCAAGGGCCCTGTAAGCCGGGCAGGAGGACGGTCAAGATGAGAGACAGACGGTGGGGCTACACCCAGCCGATACTATTGTACCTCGGGGTAGGCCTATATAAACCCCGGGCACCCATGCAAAGGGTTCGCCCCCGATAGATTTAGACACATAGCAAAACCAAGGAGAGAGCTAGCCTTGCTCCTCCTCGCCCCCAAATAGCTCAAGGAGCACCTTTGTACTATCATACCTAGTGATCATGCGGAGACCCCGCAGAGCAGCAGAGGGGTGTAATCTCCCCGAGAGCCCCGGCCGGGTAAGATTCACGCGCATGCATGTTCAAGGCCATCCTGCTTTCAGCACCGCGACGCTCTACTCGCTTCACCATGATAAGCCACCCATTGGCATATGTCGATCCAACCTCGACATTTTGCGCCACCGGGGCGAGGTGCACCGCCGTCCGGAGATCTGTTCGACGGAACCCTTCTCCTCGGGCGAAGCGCAGCCAGCCCGCCGCCGATGGAGTTCAGACGATACGCTGCGCGGCGCCGAAGCCGCCGCACCGCGGAGCGCCTCGCCAACTCATCGGTGAGGTGCGCTCGACGAGCCTGCACCGAAAGTGCACGGGTGGCCCAGAACCTTCGCGGCCTCCTCGACCAACTCCACGCCGCCGCGAGCCCGCCAGATTTGGAGTCCGTAGGGCTCCGACCCGGATGCCGGTCGACTCCGACGCCAGACGCTGATATCTTCCCCACCAACGCAGGGTTCACGACGAGCCGCTCAGACGAGGAGAGTGGCGAAGCGCCGCCACGGAGGTGCTCATCATCGCCACGGCGAGCACTCCGGCGAAATGCCTGTGACGGCCGCCGCCCCAGAAGACTCGCCGCGCCTATCCTGCAGGACGCGGACGCGAGATGTTGAAGAACGCCGCCTTCAGATCATCGGGCGCTAAGAAGTTGGCAAGCATGAGGCGCTTGTCGGCGCATACCAGCGAGATGGATCGTCGAGGCGGCTCGCCGGCCCGACCGGGCCGAGCCGCCCAGGTGCGGTCCGAGAGCGCAGCGCGCTATCGCCGACTTGCTCGGGCAAACGCCTGTACGCCACCCGCGGAGAATATCCGCGCCGCCTAAGCGGGCGCATCAAGAGCTGAAGAACTTCAAGGCGAAGAGCGCCGTAATGACGGAGCGAGTCCAGCAGCTCGACGCTGTTGCCGTGCAGAACGCGGCGGGCGGCGCGCAGACGCGCTGCAAAGAAATTAACGACGACTTACCTCGCCGAGATCAAGGCGCGACTTCCGGACGCCGATCGGCGGAGTCCGCGAAGGAAAGAGAAGGAGCCGCTGTCACACACAGCCGACGCAAGATCACCATCGAAAGCGACTCAAGACGGCCGCCCCAGTAGCTGTGGAACGGCGAGATGATTATCCGCCCAGAGCCGCCCCAGAGTTTCTCCGCCAAGATGTTGAGCATCCGACTTTGAGGTCGCCTTTGGCCGCCGAGAAGGAGTCGGAGAAATGACGCCCGCCACCGGATCGAATCGACTCCACGCATCCTCGGGCGTTAGAAGAAGAGGATGAGCTGGGTCCGCTTTGCTTCGGGCCCCGACGTAGACGCAGCTTTTTCCAAAGGGTTCACGCTTCGAGACACGCCTAAGTACACCGCCCGTGAAGCCGGAGGATCGGCTGATAGACTACTCTACAGCCGCCAACATAGCTAACGCAACAAGCGAAGTCGCCGTGAAGTATGTTCCTCATGCTGTGGCACGCCCGACATGGCTGAACAGCCCAAGCCCCGCAAAGATCAATAGTTGGGTCGACTTTTACAAGCCTTCATTCGCAACTTCACCAAAGACGCATAAGCGACTCTCCAAGCCGCACCAGCTCTCTCTTGTGCGCAAGGCCTCAAGAATCAACACGCGACTACCTCACGCTACCGGGCGAACTTCAAACTCCCGCGAGGGCGCGCACGAGGTGCGCACCATCGAGTACTTCACGGCGGGTGCCGAGGGTACCTCCTCGCTAATAAGCCTCCGCGACGAGCCCGAAACCTCGATTTAACCGCTAGTCATAGCAGCATAAGTACGCCACGGCCGACTTTTCTATGAAGACGGAGATTCGTGTCAACGCGGCCGCAAGGTGATTCCCTGCCCCCGTAACCCCGGACGGGACGCCGCCGCCACAGCAGCAGAATGATAACAAGTTTAGATTCCCAACCGACTCCCAACAACATGCGTGTCGCGCAGAGAAGATCAAGCAAATGAGGGGCAGCTCCGCCAAGCGGCGTAAAGGCGGCAAGTCCAACCGTTCACGCTTTTCCTATGAGCGCACTCTGATGGTCCTTGCAAGTTCCACGCCAGCCGGGCCGCCGAACCACACCACAAGAAAGTGCCACCGCTCGCCAGATCGCCAGGAGACGGCTCGCCTCCACCATCAAGGCCGCCGGGCCGCCCCGCTGGGCCGCCCCAAAGAGCTGGCGGCCTGGCCACGGCGCAGCCCAAGATGAGTTTCAAGAGCACGGAGCATACGAGTGTTCACTAGGCCTGGCAGATGATCAAGAAGAAAGCGCCAACAACAGAAGAAGTCAACGCAGGGCAACAGAGGCCCCGAGTTCATGCATTGGTCCGAGAAGCCTATCACCGAGTCGGGCAGATCACCCAGAGGTGATGCCGAGTCCGGCTCCTACGCCTGGTTCTAGGCGCGACCTGGCCATCGATAGGCGGGCCGCCTGCTTTCACGGGTCCTGATAGACGGAGGCAGTAGCATAAACATCCTGTACAAGGACACCATGGAGAAGCTCGGAATCAGGCGGAGGCAGCTGCAGAGTAGCCGCACCGTGTTCCATGGAATCGTACCCAGTCTCTCCTATTCCCCAATCGGCAAAATTCTGATAGATGTCCTCTTCGGAGACAAAGATGACTTCCGCCGAGAGCCAGTCTGGTTCGAGGTGGTGGACTTGGAGAGCCCATACCACGCACTGCTTGGCCGGCCAGCTTTGGCAAAATTCATGGCGGTTCCCCACTACGCCTACCTCAAGATGAAGATGCCGAGTTCCAAGGGGATTCTGACTGCCACGGCGATTATCGAAGTCGTCGCTTATGCTGTCGAGAGCAAAGCCGGCTGGCCGAAGCCCTTAGTGATCGCGAGTCGAGAAGCTGCCTTGACCGGTCGTGGGCGATACAAAAACAGCCAGAGATGTCGCCCCACCCCAAGGAGTCGGAAGCGTATGATCATTCAAACCGCCAAAGAAACCAAGAAAATACCCTGGACCCGAGCACCCTGAGAAGTACGCTGTCATAGGCACCGCCTTGACAAAGAATAGGAAGGCGAGCTCGCCGATTTCTCCGCGAGAATCGACATCTTCGCATGGTCCCCAAGGACATGCCAGTGTACTGACGAATTCGCCGAGCACAAGCTGCACGTCAAAGTCGGATAGAGCCCGCCAGCAGCCCTTTGCGCCGCCTCGTCAAGAGAAGAGAAGAGTCGGGAGAAGAGATAGCCTGCCCCGGCAGCCGGATTCATCATGGAAGTGTTTTTTCCGGAGTGGTTAGCAAACCCAAAGATCGGTATTGAAGAAGAATAAGCAGTGGCGATGTGCATAGACTACACCAGCCTCAATAAAGCCTCGCCTGGGACCCGCTTGTTTCGCCAAGGATCGATCAGTGATAGACTCCATACCGGATGTGAGCTGCTGAGTTTCTAGACGCCTACTCAGATATCACCAGATCGTCAATCCAACGGACAGATCAAGACCGATTCATCACGCCATTTGAAGCCTTCACACCGACAATGACGCTCGCTTGAGAAATGCCGCGCCACCTTTCGCTGCCAGATGCGTAAATGCCTCCTCAAGCAACTCGCGTAAACGCCCACGCCTATGTGGATGATGTGGTGGTGAAGACGGAAAACGGGGACGCCATCGAAGACCTCAAAGAGACCTTCAAAATCTGCGCCGATTCCAGATCAAGCTCAACTCGAAGTGCGTGTTCGAGTCCCACCGCCAGCTCCTCGCTTTTAGTCTCCGAACGCGCATAGAGTGCAACCCCCTGAAGATCAAGGCCATTGAGAGAATGGAGGTACCCAGCCGATCGTTGATGTGCGGTTCACCGCTGCTTGGCATCGATCACCGATTCATCACCGGTCGAGAAAGCTCGCTTTGTATCAACTAATGAAGAAGACCACCTTTTTGAGTGGAACCACAAGGCGATGAGGCGCTTCTCCAATCAAGAAGATGTCGGTGACTTCGTGGTTGGCGGCCCGACTCCCCAAAGAGCCCATGTTTGTACATCGCCGCCACCACCGGTAGTCAAGACGGTCATTGTAGTCGAACACAAGGAGGAAGGTATATGCTTCCGTCCAGAGACCGTATATTACCCGAGCGAGGTACTATCGACTCCAAGCGTAACTACCTCACTACCGAAGATGTGCTACGGCGGCATTTTGCTGCCAAGAAGTCAAGCCCTACTTTCAAGAGCATCCAATCACGATGGTTTGCACCGCCCACCGCCGAGATCATTGAAGCCGAGACGCCCGCCGAAAGTGGCCAAGTGGGCTATCGACCCAGCCCCTTACACCATCTACTACCAACCTCGCGACCGCCATCAAGTCGCAGGCGGTCGATTTCTCGCCGACCGGGCCGAGACTCAAAGATTCCGCCGCCAAAGACCGACTCTACTCATTACGATCGCGACTTCGACGGCTCCAAGATGCGACCGCCTTGGAGCCGGCGTTGTCCTCACCTCCCCAAGGGCGACAAGCCTCAAGCACGCTATAAATCCACTTCGCCGCTTCCAACAACGCCGCCAATATGAAGCGCCATCCACGGACTCGCTTGTTAAAGAACTCAGCATTCGCCGGATCCCGCTATGGCGATCGCGACTTGGTGGTTCAGCAATCATCCGCGATCGACGCCAAACACGCAAACATGGCGAAGCTACCGCTCGTGCAAAGAACTCAGCGGATATTTTGAGGGTGCGACCTTCACGCGTCGAGAAACGACAATGATCAAGCAGACGCTTTGGCACGAAGTCGGCTCTACTCGCCAGTAATACCTTCCGCCGCCGCCTCCTCGCCGCCTCATCAAGCCTTCACCAGAATCCGACCATCTTCGTGCCGGCCCGCCGTAAATAGTCGGATCCGACTCAAGGCCCCAAAGAAGCGACCTCAAGAAAGCCACGCCTGGGATCGCGCCACCGGCCCGGGGACTTCAAGCCTGCCCGGGATCGCGCCACTGCCCGAGAGCTGCCTTGGCGGCCCAGAGATTCCTCGCCTAGCAAGCGGTGCAGAGTCCAGCCCGCCACCTCCCAGCCCAGCCACCTCGGCCCAAGTCATTGTGGTAGCAAATGAAGAGATAGCAAGACCTTCATGGGCGAGCCCATCCTCAAGTTCCTAGTAAACAAGGAGTTACCAGCAGACGAGACCTCGCCGGCAAGTACAACACCGAGCAGCAGCCTACACCATAGTCAACAGAGAGCTAGTCAGCACAGCACATCGGTGTCCACCAACACAACAGATAGTCGAGCAAGGCCAAGCAATCCTCGAGACATCCATCGTATGAAAAGCGCCACTATGCGGCTTCGAGGGCGCCAGGCCAAAGCCTTTCTAAGACAGCTTTTTGGCCGATCGCCCCGAAGAAGCTAAAGAACTAGTCAAAAATGCAAGGTGCCGATGTTCCGCCTAAGCCCTTCACCAGCTTCCACTGAAAACAATCCCCATTGCTCGCCCTTCGCAGCTTGGGGCTCGACATGGTGGGACCATTCAAGACGGCCCGAGGCGGATTAACTCATTTTCTTGTCGCAGCGGGACAAGTTCACCAAGTGGGTAGAAGCAAAGCCCATCAAGAAATTAAACGGGCCCACGCAGTGACCTTCATTGTCGACATCACAAAGGCGGTATGGCATACCGCACAAAGATCATCACAGCATAACATCACCAACTTCGCCAAGGGCGCGCTCGCTCGCGACGCAGGCATCCGATCGACTTAGCGCCCGCTGCCCATCCGCAATCAAACGCCAGTGGAACGAACCAACGGCTCATCTCGTCCGCATCAAGCCTCGATTGGTCGAACCGCCGAAAGCGCCACCGGCCGTTGAGTCAAGAGCCGCCGCCGCCCCTCGAGTCTCCGCGACGACCTCAAACAAGTCAACCGCTTCACGCTTTTCTTCTCGCTCACGGTGCCGCCGCCATCCCGATGGATATAGAGTTCGACTCGCGAGTCTCCATGTACACCAAAGAGGAGGTCAAGAAGCACGCCAAGACGGTGTCGACTCGCCGGAAGAGGACCGGCTGTTGGCACTCACCGTCCGCATCTACCAGCAGAGTTCCGCGATACTATAATCGCAAGGTCAAGCTAAGATCATTCCAAGAGGGCGACCTTGTGCTCCGCCGATTCAGAGAACGGCCGCCAGCACAAGTTGTCGGCGCTTTGAGAAGGCCCTTCATCATCAAAGAAGGTGCTAGGGAACGACGCCACTATTTGATCGACGCCGAAGCCTCGAAAGACGCAAGAGGGACGACCGCAAAAACAGAGCGCCATGGAATACTTAATCTTCTTCAAGATTTTACAGCTTGATGCAGTATGTATCGCTACCCTCTTTTGTATTAAGTACTAAGACCTTAGGCCCCCGGACGAGCTCGGGACCGCTTTTTGATTATCTCAGATGATATGGATTACCCTTCCGAGTATGCTTTTCCCTTTATCATATCAGTTTAGCACCGGTCCGACTAGTCGACCCGGGACTCGCCATCTTGGCGCTACTTAAATGCTCCCTCAAGTCGACAGTAATGTGTCGCCAAAGCCGCCTCTCGCCGAAGCCGCAGCTCACAGAGCGATCGCTGGCAAGGGACAAGCAAGAACGAGCGACATATGAAAAATGGCTAAGGACCTAAGAGCTACGCCAGAGCCCAAGCCGCTACCAGCTTTCCTCACCGAGCCGATCATGGCAATGCTCGCTCATTGCCTCGATTCATCAAAGATAGCCGACTAATAATCGCTCTGCCGGTTTCTAGCCAACTTGCTAAGATATTCTAAACGATTATACTTGCCTCCCTAAAGTAGCACAAGACTTGACCCGCGGCGTCTGGCAGAAGGGTCACCAGCCGCAAGGCGCTACTAAAGGAAGGCGGCAAAGGAAAAGTCTAAGGAAAGAAAAGCAAGGAAAGGCGGAAATTAGATAAATATTTACATAAGGCCTTTGGTCAATACACCTCGCGGGTGGAATTGTTCAAATCGACAAGTTTTTTAAAGAACAAAAGAGACAGAAAAATGAAGCACTCTAGGGGCGGCCTCCGAGCCGGAGGGTCGGAGGTGGCGGCGGTTTGACGCCGGCCGGCTGGGCGGTTCGCTTGGTCGCCCAATGATAGCCGCTTTGTCCTTCGAGGCTCGCTGGCTGAGGCGCGATCAGCCGAGGCTGGCCGCCGCTTGCCCTTCCGGGCGCCTCCTCGCCTCCGCCCTCCAACTGCCCTCCACTCGCACTGAGCCGATCACCTCCGCCGAGTCCTCTCAGATTCGGTGCATCCCAACCACTCCGGCGGTATTCTCCGCCGCTTTCGTCCGCCGCACAAAGACACTGGTGTCCGTGGTACTCGGCGATGGCCGCCAAGGCCGACAAGGGCGCCACGGCCTCCAGCTCGGTTCGGCCTCGACCGAATGCGTTGACGGTCCAGTCCAGCCCCGATACCACCCTTTAACGAACACCAAGCTCGCATGCTCCGCCCGAGCCGAGGAGCCCTCCAAGCCTCAAAGCGACCGCGGCGCGACCTCCAGCTAGTCGGGCCGTCTGGGCTAGCGGCAAGCAGAGTCGGCACTCTCCGCCATGTGGCAAGAACCACTTGCGGCGGCGCGTTGAAGACGGGCGCAGCAGACGATGAGCAGATTTAAGACAAACCTCGATGCTCGGTTGCTCGCCGATGGTTCGGGCGGCGTTGGCGGCAATCACTTCGCCTTCGCCTCCCGCCTCCCGAGCCGCCCGATGGCTGAGGGACGGCTTATGAGTGGCCGGAAAGAAGTCTGCCAAGACAGGAAAGAAGACAAATGAAAAATTAGAAATCAGCCCGACTACGTAGTCGAAGACCAAAAAGAGAAAAAGAGTTACCACGACGATGTCCTCGAGCTCGTGGTAGCCGGAGGTCAAGATCGCCTCCCTGGCCGGTCCAGCGGACCGCCGACCCGAACTCGGCTATGAGGGCATCTTCCCGCGACTTGGCGCCTTCCCGCGCTTTCGAGCTGCTTTTTTGCTCAGCCACCAATGCTGGCCGCCAGGTCGCACTTGGACGAGCTTGTCGACCTCCTCCTTGGCGCGGGCGGCGGTGTTGGCCTCGCCCAGCTGCTCCTCGGAGGGTGGCTTTGGCGCCAAGATCAAAGTAAAAAGACAAGAACGCTATAAGTAAGGAAGGTCGCTGGGAGATCCGCCCGATCGCCAGCTAGCCGCCTTAATCTCGGGATTACAGCCGGCGCCGCCAAAGCTACGCTTCTGGAGAAGAAGGAAGACAGAATGCCGGGAGATTCGCCCGACCGCCGCAGCCGCCCCAATCTCGGGATTACAGCCTGGTGCGCCAATACGCTTCGCCAAGAAGGAAAAATTAGCTCACCTCGCTTCCGCAGATCGGGCTCGCTTTCTTCAACTCTTCAACGCGGCGTGAAGGCAGGGCGCTGGAGATTGTGGTATTCCCGCAAAGCCGCAAAGTAAAAGTTAGTCTTGAGCTCGCCAGAAGGAGTTCCGAGTCGCCGCCAAGCAGCCGCCCCAACTCGGGATTACACTCCAGGTGGGCTGGGCGCGCCTCACGTAAGAAGACAAAATCAAAAGGAGAACGAACATACCTTTACAGAGGTCCGGCGCCGAGCGCGCCGGTGCAGAGTTGAGGGCGCCGCCTTTCACGCAGCTTCGACCGACGCCCGTGAGGGCTCGTTTCAGCCGTGCCGCCCCTCAGCTAGCGTGGGCGCGCGCACTAGAGGCTCGACGCCTAGATTCGCTGAGCTATGCGCGCGCCTTCCGAAGCCGGGCGCCGAGCTCGCCCCTTCAATTCGGCGCAAGGCCGCACGGCGATTTGAAGAAGCAGCCGCGCAGATCGCCCGCAGCCGGAGGATCTCGCGGTCCACTGCTGTTTGCTATGCGCGGCTCAAGACGGAGGCGGCGGGCGGCGGAGGCGGCGCGAGTGTCCGAGCTCGAGATATCGCCGCCTCCTCCGAGGGTTCGCGTGCCGACCTCCCCGGTCTGCTTCCTGCGGACTCGCGAGCGAGCCGCGCCGACGACGCTGGGGACGAGTACGCGCCGGGCGATTTAACGCCTCTCGCATGCCGCCATTGTGGCCGCAGCCTCGCCTCCTCTGCACGCCGCTGGGCGTATGGCGCTTTTCTCGCCTCCGCTTTTCCAGCGGTCGGCTCTCCTCCTCGCGCTTCTCCCCATCATGATCTGCCTGGCCTCCTCAAGATCGGGCGGCGGGATCAATCCGCCGAGTGTTGGAGGACGCTTCCACCGACCCCTATGACGGAGGGGACGGCGGCTTCTCAAGGGAGAGGGAGCCTGGAGAAGATTGAGGAAGATCAAACAAGAGTCGGATAAAGATCCAGCAAGAAATGAAAGAGTAAAGGACTTACGAAGAAACTAGTGGCTTCTCACTTCCTTCCGGAGGCGGTTGGCCTTCGCGTCGCCTCCTCCCGCTTGAGTCGCGGCGGCTCCCTTGAACTTCTTTGACTTATCACGGGCGATTGCCCGGGCGTGACGCTCTTCGCGCCGACTTGGCTGGAGGGGCCGGGTCTAGGTCTGGCGCGACGACTTCGGTCAACGTTGCCCGGGCCACCGGCAAGGTTGCCGACGGCCCGAGGGCTGCTCGCCTTCTTCCGCTTTTCAAGGCCGGGCTTCCAACACCGCAGCCCCCAAGTCGAGGTCGCTGAACGCCGCCGGGCCTCGCGATCTGGGACGAATCGCGAGGTCTCGATGGCACCGGGCCGCGGGTGCCGTGGAGGGGATTCTCGCCAAAGGACGCCAAAGAATGGTCGAGTTCGAGGTCGACGCCAAGAAGATCGAAATACGATGGAAGTAACTTACCATTGAGGGGGGTTGTCGCACAGTACGGCTCCTCGTCGAATCGCCACCTCCGTGAACCCACAAGGGCATTGAAAGCACATTTGCTCCCTAGGTGGTTTTGGTAATTAATGACAACATACTTTGTGGTTGGACTAATGCTTTTATCAAGTATGTTTCAGAAAGTCAACCACTCGCAATGGCAAGAGAACTAGAAGGGTGGACCCCTAAGATGCTAAGGAAAGGATTGGCAAAAGCTCAAGACTCCATTTTTGGTTTAGTGATCCAAGATCACATTGAGTCCATAGGAAAGCCAATACTATTAAAAGGGGTGAGGTTATGATGATGATCCTGGTTGCTCTAAAGTGCTTAGTGATTTATCTCTCAAACAATCAACAATCTTTCATTCCAACATGAACCCATAAGTAATCTCGGTCCCACCGATTCCAAACTCACCACACCGAGATGAACCACCTCACCATATAGCCAAACCCTAAGAATCTCGGATTTTCCGATTCCAAACTCGGTCATTCCGATATTGGTGTTGCCAAGCTTCAGAACCTTCAGACTCAAATCGGTGTCACCGAGATGAGAAAGTCGGTCCCACCAAATTGGCAAACCCTAGACTTTGGAAGAATCGGACTAACCGAGATTGTATTTTCGGTCCCACTGAAAATCCCAACGCTCACAAGATTTGAACTTTCGGTCCCACCGAGTTGTCAACTTCGGTCCGACCGAGATTGGTCAAATGTGTGTAACGGTTGATTTGTGTGGAGGCTATAAATACCCCTCCACCTCCTCTTCATTCGTGGAGAGAGCCATCGAAAGAACTACCACTCCTACCTTACATTTCTCGAGAAGAAAACTACCTACCCTTGTGTTGAGATCAAGTTGCTCCACTCCCACCATATGAAACTTGATTTCTAGTCTTCCAAGTTGCTTTCCACTCAATCCTTCCTCCACCACAGCCAAATCAGTGAGGAGAGTTGAGTGTTGGGGAGATTATCATTTGAAGCACAAGAGCAAGGAGTTCATCATCACCAACCCCATCTATTACCTTTTGGAGGGTGGTGCCTCCTAGATTGGTTAGGTGTCACTTGGGAGCCTCCGCCATGATGTGGAGTTGAACCAAGGAGTTTGTAAGGGCAAGGAGATCGCTTACTGTGAAGATCTACCCCGAGTAAGGCTAGTCCTCCGTGGACGAAGCCATGATGGCATAGACAAGGTTGCTTCTTCGTGGACCCTTCGTGGGTGGAGCCTCCGTGGACTCTCAAGAGCAGCCGCCTCCGTGGGTTGAAGTCTCCATCAACGGATTGACGATAGCACCACCTATCGGAACCACGAGAAAAATCTCCGTGTTCCAATTGCGCTTGCTTCTTCACAATCTCTCCCTTACTATTCATGCAATTTACTTTCCGCTGCCCTATACTCTAGAATTGCATGCTTAGTATGTTGCTCGACTTGTATGCATGATGCTTGACTTGTTCTTCATTGTGAATTTGCTATGAACTTATGTTAATCAAAAGGCATAATCTTTATCTTGTCGAGTTGTCTAATCACCCCCTCTAGACACTCTTGCCTTCAACGATCCTACAATTGGTATCGAGCTTTGGTCTCCATTGCTTTGGTTTGCACACCATTGGAGGAAGATGGACGGTTCACGCTTGGGAGTGTTAGTCATAGAGTGCCTATTCTTGATGGAGTGTCCTATAACTCGTGGAGGATTGAAATGCTTGCTATCTTTAAGATATACAACTTATGCAAATATGTTGAAACCCCATATGTACCACCATTTGACCCCTTGCACCCTACTCAGAGATGAAGAGCTTGATTTGCTTCAGAACCTTAGAACCGTCAATCTTATCATTAGAGGTTTGCCCGATAACTTGCTTGAGCTTGTCACTAACTTTGAGTGCACCCATGTTATGTGGAAGTTCTTGGAAGAACTTTATCCGGACTACTCGTTGAGAGGTCTTGATGAAATTCTATACAAGACTGCTTGAATTTGATATGTTATGCCTCAAAGATCCTAACTTTGATAAATGCTTCTTTGAGCTTCGTGATCTTATGAAAAGAAGGGTGATCCCGGTTTTATCAATGTTCAATAAGAAATGCTCTTGTTTTGCATTCCGATGACTATTATCACGTTGATAAACTGATGCAAGTCATTGTCAAATTGACCTAGGTATTGATGATGAATTATCTATGGGTCAATATGATGATGAGCATGAGCATGATGACGATTCGGACACCGAGCTAGACAAGATCATGAAGAGTCTCATCTAATGGCAAATATGAGAGACTACATATCCGTGGCAAAGAATGGATTCTTGATAGTGGATGCACCGATCACATGACCGGAGATGAAGACATGTTTCGAGAGCTTGCAAAGAACGATGGTCCACGCAAGTATGTGACTTTTGGAGACAACTCCAAGGGTAAGGTACTTGGCCTTGGTAAGGTGGCCATATCTCATGATAGCTCCATTAAAATGTCATGCTTGTTGAATCACTTGGATACAATTTACTTTCCGTGTCTAGATTAGCTGACTTTGGATTCAATGTGCTATTCACCAAAGTAGATTGCCAAGTTTTTCAGAGTGACAATCATAACATGGTCTTTACCGGCATTCGAGAGGTGACCTATACATTGTCGATTTCACTAAGAAAGCTCAACCTAGAACTTGCTTTATTGCTAAACTGCTAAAGGTTGGCTTTGCATAGAAGGCTTGGACATGTTGGTATGCTAAATTTAGATAAGCTAATCAAAGGTGATCACATTCTAGGTGTTAAAGATGTTTTTTTGACAAAGATAGACTCGCAAAGGCATGTCAAGCAGAAAACAAGTTGGAGGAAGTCATCCTGAAGAATATCATGACCACAAGGAGACCGCTTGAGCTTCTTCATATGGATCTTCGTCCCAATGCTTACAAAAGCCTTGGTGGTAACTCCTTTGGTCTAGTTATTGTTGATGACTTTTCCAGATTTACGTGGGTATTTCTACTTGATGACAAATCGCAGGTTCGTAAAATCTTCAAACCTTTGCTAGAAAGGCTCGTAATCAATTTGAGGTGAAGATCAAGAAGGTTCGAGGACAACGAACGGAGTTCAAGAACGCCCATGTGGACTCTTTTCTCGATGAGGAAGGGATTCAACATGAGTTCTCAGTTACGCATACACCTCAACAAAACGGGGTTGTTGAGAGGAAGAACCGAACGCCATTGAGATGGCGAGGACAATGCTTGATGAATACAAGACACCAAAACACTTTTGGGGTGAAGCCGCTGAGACAGCTTGTCATGCCATCAATGCACTTTATCTTCACAAGCTTCTCGCAAGACTTCATACGAGCTCCTCACGGGTAACAAACCCCAAGTGGGATATTTTCGTGTCTTTGGTTCAAAGTGCTATATTCTTGATAAGCATCGCTCGGTCTAAATTTGCTCCTAAAACTCATGAAGGCTTTTTCCTCTGTTATGGATCAAACTCTCACACCTACCGTGTTCACAATAATTTCACCCAAAGGTTGAAGAGACGGTAGATGTGAAGTTTGATGAATCTAATGGCTCGCAAGTAGAGCAAATGCCTATTGATGTAGGAGACAAGGACCCATCGAAGCCATTCAAGATTTATCCATTGGAAAGATTCGTCCCATGGAAGTGAAGGAGAGTACCTCATCTACATATGTGGAGCCCCCACTCACGGCAAGGTGAACCTCAAGGCAACATGGAGGCTTCCACAAGTGGAACTCACCAAGATGAGGAAGTGCGACAAGAAGATCCACCACAACCTCCTTCTCCACCACCTCAAGACAACACCAACAACTCGATGGAGAAGAAGATGAGGATGATGAGGAAGCTCAACCACGACCACGACAAAAGCTATCCCGAGTTCGAGAAAGAGTCAAGAAAGACCATCCTGGAACAAATGATGAATGACATCGACCGGAGAATCACTCGCCTAAAACTCGCTTAGCTAACTTTTGTGAGCATTACTCATTTATTTCAAGTCTTGAACCTATGAAGGTAGAAGAAGCGCTGAAGACCCGGATTGGGTGAACGCTATGCATGAAGAGCTGCACAACTTCGAGAGGAACAACGCTTGGTCTTTGGTAGAGAAGCCCAATGATGACCAAAACGCCATTGGAACCAAATGGGTGTTTCGAACAAGCAAGATGAAGATGGACAAGTCATCCGCAACAAAGCTCGCCTTTGTAGCACAAGGTTACACACAAGTCGAAGGTATGGACTATGGTGAGACCTATGCCCCTGCTAGACTTGAGTCCATTCAGATTCTTCTTGCTTATGCCAATCACCATAACATTACTCTCTATCAAATGGACATTAAAAGTGCTTTTCGAATGGTGAAATTGAGGAGGAAGTATTTGTGAAACAACCTCCCGGATTTGTGAATCCTAAAAAGCCTAATCATGTTTACAAATTGCACAAAGCTCTTTATGGTCTTAAACAAGCCCCTAGAGCTTGGTACAAATGCTTGACTAGCTTTCTTCTTGAAAAAGGATTTGAAATTGGTAAAATTGACTCAACGCTATTCACAAAAAGGGTTAACGTGAACTATTTGTGTGCCAAATATATGTCGATGATATTATCTTTGGTTCAACTAACCCTGATTTTAGTGAGAAGTTTGGGAAGCTTATGTCAGAGAAGTATGAGATGTCCATGATGAGTGAACTCAAGTTCTTTCTTGGGTTGCAAATCAAGCAATCTAAGGAGGGTACTTTTGTCTCACAAACTAAGTACACTAAGGATCTCTTCAAGAAGTTCAACATGCAAGAGAGCAAAGGTATGAGAACCCCATGCCTACTAATGGACATAATGACTTGACTAAAGATGGAGAACCTGTTGATCAAAAGGTTTATCGATCCATGATTGGTTCTCTACTATATCTTTGTGCTTCTCGTCCCGATATTATGTTGAGTGTATGCATGTGTGCTCGATATCAAGCTGCTCCTAAAGAATGTCATCTTAAAGCTGTTAAAAGAATTGTGAGATATTTGATACACACACCTAACTTTGGCATTTGGTATCCTAAGAGGGCTCTTTCGATCTTGTTATTATTCCGACTGGACTATGCCGAGACAAGATAGATAGAAAGTCAACTTCGGTACATGTCAATTTCTTGGTCGATCTCTTGTGTCTTGGTCATCCAAGAAACAAAACTCGATATCATTATCATCGCAGTATGTAATATATCGCTGCTGGTTCGTGGTTGTGCTCTTGCTATGGATGAAACAAATGCTTAAGGACTATGGGATACATGCAAGACATGTTCCTTTGCTTTGTGACAACGAGAGTGCAATTAAGATTGACACAATCCCGCAACACTCTCGCACAAAACACATTGAAGTTCGTCACCATTTTATTCGTGATCATATTGCTAAGGGTGACATTGATCTTAAACATGTTCAGATCGACAAACAGCTTGCAGATATCTTCACAAAACCACTTGATGAGAAAGTGTTTTGTCGCTTAAGGAGTGAGTTGAACATCATTGATGCTTCAAACTTGGAGTGAAAACTCCATTGATGCATGCAAGGCATGAGCCTAATTGACTAATCCTTGATATTTCTCTTATGATGATGATCATATGTCTTGGACACATTTGCCCCTTGTATTGCATCTAACTCCTTGCAGTACTTGGATGGTCTACATTCTACAAGATTATCACACTCACTCAAATCATGAGTAATCTTGTCATTGACCAAGTATCTAGCTCTTGGGATGTTGAGTTCAAGGAACAAATTTCCACATATCCTTTTTAACATCATAAACTTCCAGTTCTTCACTCATGTCATATTGGATATTCTTGAGAATTTCCTTGCTTGCCTAACCCATGTAGGAAGATGAACTCTACATTTGGTAATGGTGCTCCAACTTCACATTCTATGAGCATCTACATCAAGTTCACCTACATGAGAACAAGCAACAACAAGCCCAAGGTATGTCTTTCACATCTTGAAAAGCTTTGCTCAAAGATATGAGTACAAGCAGTTTCAAAAGATGTGATAACATCAAATGCTTTATCGAAAAATGGTAACCCCATTTTGAGCTTAAACGATGAGTATGACCTATGATCAAATGTTCTCATTTGACTCCTAAGTCAATATACTCAAACATAGGTGACCTAGTCGCCAATTCCTTGTCTAGATGAAGTACATATGATTTGGAGTTTTACTATTGTCTTTTGATTCTCTTGTTGAGTTTTTTCCTTGTTTTATAAAAAAAACTTCATCTAGAACTCTTTTCATTTCGCTTTTTTTTGTTCTTGTGTATATTTTTCCGCTCGATAAATTCCCCAAAATCTTTTTACACATTCATTGCAAATCTTCTCAAACATTTCTTGCAAATGAGCTGAATTATTTCTACATTTCCTTGAATTAAACTCGAGTCACCGATTTAAATATTTTTGATCGATCAAAAAGGATCTGCCTAAGTCTCTCGACTTTCTGACTCACCGATCCATCTCAATTCGTGTCACCGATTTACATTCACTAGGATATCATCTTCTACAGCTCACCTAATTGATTTACATTCTACATACTTAATTTGCTCTCACAGATTCTTAATGAACCCACTTCCTTCCTTCCATCTTTCCTGCCCTTCCCGGTTTATCGTCTTTTCGCACTTGATGTCAAAGGGGAGAAGATTTAGGGGAGATTGGAGGATAAAGGAGAGAAGATATTTTTAAGGAAGAAGAACAATCTTATCTTACGGGGAGAGGATCACATCAAAGCTTTGCCAAAAGTAAAAGTATTACCATTATTCTCCGATTTTGCTTTCTTGCTCTCATCATTGGTATCTTCAAAAGTACAATTGGTATTTTATATAATTGGTATTTTTTACAATTGGTATCCTCTCAAGATCACAATTGATATCTTATGGAAAGCAAAATCTCTCAGAGCTCATTGAAAATCTTTTAGTCTTGGGAGACATGTTATTGATTCAAGCTAGTGCTCAACATGAGACACTCTTTATACATGTCATCCTCGGCTTGGTACTTTTGATGTTCTTGCTGCTATTGTAGGAATACTCTTGTGTTTATCTAACCGTGTTTTCTCAAGTTTATTTCTTCGTGTACATCACCAAGGAACTTCAAGGTAAGTATATGCATCTTGCAGGTGTGCATGATGGTGACTTGCTTGTGAATACTTGTTTGCAAGAAATCACCATGCACATATGCATCATCTCTCATTTACCCTCATCCGCTCCGATGCATATAGCCAAGCTGCATGCAAGACATCTAGCTTTTCTCTCATGTGCTTGTGGTAGTCCAAAACCAAAACCTAAAATCTTGCACACTTGTAGGGGAGCTTGTGTACTACATGTTTGTCAAAGCTTTAATGTTAACCATGTCCTTCTTTTTAGTAAGCTTTGATATCTTTTTTCGTGTGTTGCCATCAATTACCAAAAGGGGAGATTGAAAGCACATTTGCTCCCTAGGTGGTTTTGGTAATTAATGACAACATACTTTGTGGTTGGACTAATGCTTTTATCAAGTATGTTTCAGAAAGTCAACCACTCCGCAATGGCAAGAGAACTAGAAGGGTGGACCCCTAAGATGCTAAGGAAAGGATTGGCAAAAGCTCAAGACTCCATTTTTGGTTTAGTGATCCAAGATCACATTGAGTCCATAGGAAAGCCAATACTATTAAAAGGGGTGAGGTTATGATGATGATCCTGTTGTTCTAAAGTGCTTAGTGATTTATCTCTCAAACAATCAGCAATCTTTCATTCCAACATGAACCCATAAGTAATCTCGGTCCCACCGATTCCAAACTCACCACACCGAGATGAACCACCTCACCATATAGCCAAACCCTAAGAATCTCGGATTTTCCGATTCCAAACTCGGTCATTCCGATATTGGTGTTGCCAAGCTTCAGAACCTTCAGACTCAAATCGGTGTCACCGAGATGAGAAAGTCGGTCCCACCGAAATTGGCAAACCCTAGACTTTGGAAGAATCGAACTAACCGAGATTGTATTTTCGGTCCCACGAAAATCCCAACGCTCACAAGATTTGAACTTTCGGTCCCACCGAGTTGTCAACTTCGGTCCGACCGAGATTGGTCAAATGTGTGTAACGGTTGATTTTGTGTGGAGGCTATAAATACCCCTCCACCTCCTCTTCATTCGTGGAGAGAGCCATCGAAAGAACTACCACTCCTACCTTACATTTCGAGAAGAAAACTACCTACCCTTGTGTTGAGATCAAGTTGCTCCACTCCCACCATATGAAACTTGATTTCTAGTCTTTCCAAGTTGCTTTCCACTCAATCCTTCCTCCACCACAGCCAAATCGCTGAGGAGAGTTGAGTGTTGGGGAGATTATCATTTGAAGCACAAGAGCAAGGAGTTCATCATCACCAACCCCATCTATTACCTTTTGGAGGGTGGTGCCTCCTAGATTGGTTAGGTGTCACTTGGGAGCCTCCACATGATGTGGAGTTGAACCAAGGAGTTTGTAAGGGCAAGGAGATCGCTTACTGTGAAGATCTACCCCGAGTAAGGCTAGTCCTCCGTGGACGAAGCCATGATGGCATAGACAAGGTTGCTTCTTCGTGGACCTTCGTGGGTGGAGCCTCCGTGGACTCGCGCAGCTAGCTTCCTCCGTGGGTTGAAGTCTCCATCAACGTGGATTGACGATAGCACCACCTATCGGAACCACGAGAAAAATCTCCGTGTTCCAATTATGCTTTTGCTCTTCACAATCTCTCCTTACTATTCATGCAATTTACTTTCCGCTGCCCTATACTCTAGAATTGCATGCTTAGTATGTTGCTCGACTTGTATGCATGATGCTTGACTTGTTCTTCATTGTGAATTTGCTATGAACTTATGTTAATCAAAAGGCATAATCTTTTACCTTGTCGAGTTGTCTAATCACCCCCCTCTAGACACTCTTGCCTTCAACGATCCTACAGCGATGTGGTTCACCAAGTTCGCCACCTCCCCATGCGGCATGTCCTTGGTGCACAGCCGGCTTGGATCATGGCGGCCGCTCATCTGGCAGATGAGGTGAGGCCGGCCCTGGAGCGGAAGAACCAAGCGCGCCACGAAGGCGGCCAGAAGATCGGAGGCATTTGAGCCCTCCGATCGCGAAAGATGACTTTGAGTCGCGCCACGGTGCCGGGCCCGAGGTCGAAGTGATTTTGACCGATGGGGACTAATCGACAGCCGCCGCCGAGGCTCGGGTCGAAGGCGTGCAGATTGACCCGCTTGTTGTCCGGTGGAGACGTTCTTCACATAGAAATAGGACTTCGCCACATCTTCACCGACTTCACCAACGGATGGGCGAAAAGGATTGTCGGCCGTCCGCAAAGGTCAGACCGCGATGTAGGTGGCGACCGGGCCGGTGCGTGGCCGCGGCCCGGTGCCGAAGTTTGAAGAAAGAACTCCCCCACAGCTCGAGGGTGTGGAGAACGCCGATGTAGCATTCGCACAGGTGGCGAAGGCAGAGAGAAGCACCACCGCTGGGGGTGAGGCAGCGGCCGCAGATCGTGGAACTCGAGAACGAGCGGAAGAATCCGCCACGGAAGCTCCCAGCCCGCGCATGAGATGCGAACGAAGATAACCCGCCGCCACGGGCGCTGGCCGGATCTTCGCCGCGCTGGACGGGCTCACCAAGTCCGCGCCGGGAGGCGGCGGGTCCGCGAAGGAACTCGGCGTCCTCCGCCCACGCTCGAGCCTGGCCCCACACGCCGAGCGCGAGGTGGGGGGTGCGGCGGAAGAAGAACTCATCGCCGGCGAGGATGGACGCCTTGGCTCGCGGCGGAGGAAGAGTGCCTTGGCTCGCGGCGGAGGAAGAGAGCCGTGGCTCGCGGCGAAGGAGAAAGGACGGGCAGGAGAGCGGGGGAGAAGCAGCGACGCTGCCGCTTCGCCCCTCCCGCTTACTTATAGCCCCAGCGGGCCGAGAAGCCGAGGGGCGACGGGGATTAATCGCGCCGCCCCACGCCGCCCATGATCAACTCCTCACGGTTATCGCGCAGAACGACGGGGATGCCAACCGCCGCCACAGCTGGATCCGCCGGTCCCGAGGCGCAGAGTGGCAGGCCCCATTCGGACGGCCCGCCCCGCCACGCTGCTGGTAAGGTGCACTATCGCCCCACGTGGCGCCAGGCGATAGGGACCATCTCAAAATGGCAGGAAGCGAACCGACACGCCGCCTGCTTTCGCCACGACTTGCGAAAGGCAGCCTCGCAAAGCCGGCCCCGACCGCAGCGAGGCAGCCCCAGAAGCGGGCGGCCGAGTCTCGAGTCGGCATTGGTAGCATTAAACCGCCGGTGCCCCACAAGGCGGCGCTTCGCTGGCTTCGCCTTCGTGGACTATCGCCGGAGTAATGGGTCACGGTAGGCCGCACCCGACCCAAGATCTTTCAAGACATCGGGCAAGCCACGCCCAAAGACGTGTCCCAGCTGGCGACCTTCGAGGATCGCGAGTCCCAGCTGGCGACCTTCGGAGGAGCCGAATCCCCAAATGGCAACTCCGAAGCAAGCCAACTCCGGGCTTGCGACCTATTAGGGGGCCGACTATGAGAGTCGGCCCGCCGACCTTTCACGAAGATCGGCGCTGGTACGGCCCCGACGTGGCCGCCCCTCAAAACCCACGGAGGTAGGCATGGCTACAAAGGAGTCAGATCACCGAGAGATCTCCGTGAGGCGCTGCATCGTTGCCATGCTCTCCTCGACTTTCAGCCACAAGGCACAAGGCACTCAGGTTCACGATCGCGGCCTGTACGGGCCCGGAGATCGCTGGCCCCCGCTGCTGAGAGAGAAGAAGACGGCCGAGAGCTCAAGACGGCCTCGCGGGAGTCGGCCTCCCCCAGTCGGCCGCCCTGGCCGTGGCCCCACAAGCCATAAATCAGATTGACGGGAGGGCGATGTTGATCGCCCGACAACCGGGCTGCACTGCTCTCACGACTCCCATGACCGAGCTCAGGCCATCGAGTGGTGCACAGTTGTTCTCGTCTGTCATAGGGCCCGCCAGATCAAGGGCCCCTGGCCGGGCAGGAGGACGGCCGCATGAGAGACCGACGGGTTAGGGGCCACGCCAAGTCAGATTATTATTGTACTTCGGGGTAGGCCTATATAAACCCCGGGTACCCATGCAAAGGGTTCGCCTCGATAGATTTAGACACATAGCAAAACCAAGGAGAGAGCTAGCCTTGCTCCCTCCCGCCTCAAACAGCTCAAGGAGCACCTTTGTACTATCATACCTTAGTGATCATGCGAGACCCCGCAGAGCAGCAAGAGGGTGTTATCTCCCGGAGAGCCCCGGCCGGGTAAGATTCACCGCGCAGCATGTTCGCGCCCATCCTGCTTCTGTGCACCGCGACGCTTCTACTCGTTTCACCATGATAAGCCACCCGCTGGCATATGTCGATCCAACCCCCGACATCGGGCCCGCCATCGCTTCTTCATAGTTCAAGGTTCACCGCTGTTCAACAACATGATTTTGTGATACGGCTGCCGCATTCACTGGTGCGGAACGTGTCCTTGTGGACCCACGGTTCAAGAGCAACTTGATCCAAGTACCTTGATCATCATCATTGTTTTCTCTTCGCTGGTGTGGGCATCACAGAACGGTTTCGCGCTGCACCACTTTCCCTGCTCGAGAGGTAGTACTTCATCGAAGTTCTACTTTCCTCCCACTTACTTCTTTCGAGAGAAACTTTTTGAGAAAGCATCCGTTTGGCAACAAAGATCTTGCGCCGGATCTTAAGTAGAAGGTATACCCGATAGCTTCCTAAGGGTATCCTATGAAGGCGATTTTTCCGACTTGGGTTCGAGCTTTTAGGTTGAAGTTTCTTGACATAAGCATCGATCCCCAAACTTTTAGAAACGACAGCTTAGGTTTCTTCCCAAACCATAATTCATACGGTGTCGCCTCAACGGATTTAGACGGTGCCCTATTTAAAGTGAATGTAGTGTTTCTAGAGCGATCCCCAAAATGATAGCGTAAATCGGTAAGAGACATCATAGACCGCACCATATCTAATAGAGTGCGACACGATGTTCGGACACACCGTTACCGAGGTGTTCTGCAGCGTGAGTTGTGAAACGATTCCACATTTCCTTAAGTGTGTACCAAATTCGTGACTTAAGTATTCTCCTCCACGATCCGATCGAGGAACTTTATCTTTCGTCACGCTGATTCTCTACCTCACTCTAAACTTCCTTGAACTTTTCAAAGGTCTCAGACTTGTGTTTCATTAAGTAGACATACCCATATCTACTTAAGTCATCAAGGAGAGTGAGAACATAACGATATCCTCCATGAGCCTCAACACTCATTGGACCGCACACATCGGTATGTATGATTTCCAACAAGTTGGTTGCTCGCCCATTGTTCCGAGAACGGAGTCTTGGTCATTTTGCCCATGAGGCATGGTTCGCATGTGTCAAATGATTCATAATCAAGAGACTCTAAAAGTCCATCAAGATGGAGCTTCTTCATGCACTTGACACCAATGTGACCAAGGCGGCAAGTACACAAGTATGTGGGACTATCGTTATCAACTTTACATCTTTTGGCATCCACACTATGAACATGTGTAATATTACGCCGAGATTCATTAAGAATAAACCATTGACCATCTGAGCATGACCATAAAACATATCTCTCATATAAATCTAACAACCATTATTCTCGGACTTAAATGAGTAGCCATCTCAGATTAAACGAGATCCAGATACAATGTTCATGCTCAAACTTGGCACTAAATAACAATTATTAAGGTTCAAAACTAATCCAGAGGTAAATGTAGAGGCAGCGTCGACGGCATCACATCGACTGAACCATTCCCGACGCAAGATCATCACCTCGCCCTTCGCCAGCCTGCTTATTCCACAGCCCCGCCGTGAGTTACAAATATGAGCAACGGCACCGTATCAAATACCCAAGAGTTACTACGAGTAATCGGTAAGGTACACATCAATTACATGTATATCAAATATACCTTTGGTGTTGCCGGCCTTCTTATCCGCTAAGTATTTGGGGCAGTTCCGCCCAAAGGACCCTTCCCTTGCAATAAAAGCACTCAGCCTCGTGCTTGGGGTCCATTCTTTGACTTCTTCCCAGAATCGGCTTATCAGCGCCGCAACATCCTTGCCGCCCTTCTTGAAGTTCTTCTTCCCTGCCCTTCTTGAACTTAGTGGTCTTATTGACCATCAACACTTGATGTTCTTTCTGATTTCAGCCTCACGACTTCAAAGATTGAGAACACTTCAGAATGGTCTTCACCATCCCTCGCATGTTGTAGTTCATCACAAAGCTCGTAGCTTGGTGGGAGCGATCGAGGATTCTCACAATGACCGCCTATCTGGAGGTTAATGTTCACTGGTCATACGGCCAGCAACCTGCATATCTTGAGGATGTGCTCACCGATGTAACTGTTTTCCTCCATCTTACAATCAGAGAACTTGTCGAGACATCATATCTCTCGACCCGGCATGAGCTTGGAAAACTAGTTTCAGCTCTTCAACATCTCATATGCTCCGTGATGCTCAAAACGCTTTTGGAGCCCCGGTTCTAAGTCGAAGCATGCCGCACTAAACGAGGGAGTAATCATCAACACGAAGTTTGCTGCAAGCGCTCATAACGCCTTGGTTCTTCGACGGAGCATCACCTAGCGGTCCTTCTAGGACATATTGCTTCCTCGGCAGCTATGAGGATGATCTCGTGTTCCGACTCAAATCCAGATAGTTGCCGCCATCATCTTTCAGCTTGGTTTTCTCAAGGAACGCGTTGAAGTTCAAGTTGACATGAGCGTTGGGCATTTGATCTACAAGACATATTTGCAAAGGTTTTAGACTAAGTTCATGATAATTAATTTCTATTCAAATTATGAACTCCCACTCAGATTAGACATCCCTCTAGTCATCTAAGTGTTACACGATCCGAGTCGACTAACCCGTGTCCGATCATCACGTGAGACGGACTAGTCATCGTCGGTGAACATCTTCATGTTGATCGTATCTTCCATACGACTCGTGTTCGACCTTTCGGTCTCCGTGTTCCGAGGCCATGTCTGCACATGCTAGGCTCGTCAAGTTAACCCTAAGTGTTTTTGCTATGTAAAACTGTCTTACACCCGTTGTATGTGAACGTAAGGATCTATCACACCCGATCATCACGTGGTGCTTCGAAACGACGAACTGTAGCAACGATGCACAGTTAGGGAAGAACACTTCTTGAAATTTTTGTAAGGGATCATCTTATTTACTACCGTCGTCCTAAGTAAACAAGATGCATAAACATAATAAACATCACATGCAATTATATAGTTGTGACATGATATGGCCAATATCATATAGCTCCATTGATTCCATCTTCGTGGCTCCATGAACATCTTGTCACCGCTTGACACCATGATCTCCATCATCATGATCTCCATCATTGTGTCTTCATGAAGTTGTCACGCCAACGACTACTTCTACTTCTATGGCTAACGCGCTTAGCAATAAAGTAAAGTAGTTTACATGGCGCTCTTCAATGACACGCAGGTCATCCAAAAAATAAAGACAACTCATATATTCCCGCCGTTGTCATACTCATCGACATGCAAGTCGTGAATCCTATTACAAGAACATGATCTCATACATCACAATTCATCATTCATCACAACTTCCGCCATATCACATCACATGATCAATTGCTGCAAAAACAAGTTAGACGCCCTCTAATTGTTGTTGCATCTTTTACGTGGCTGCAATTGGGTTCTAGCAAGAACGCTTTTTACTCTACGAATGACCACAACGTGATTTTGTCAACTTCTATTTACCCTTCATAAGGGCCCTTTTCATCTAATCCGCCCAACTAAAGTGGAGAGACAGACACCCGCCAGCCACCTTATGCAACTAGTGCATGTCAATCGGTGGAACCGGTCTCACGAAGCGCACGTAAGGTGGGTCCAGCCGCTCATCCCACAATACCGCTGAAGCAAGAAAAGACTAGTAGAGTCAAGCAAGTTGACAAGATCCACGCCCACAACAAAATTGTGTTCTACTGCTGCATTAGAGAACTACGATAGACCTAGCTCATGATGCCACTGCTGGGGAACGCTGTAGAAAATTAAAATTTTCCTACGATTTCACCAGATCCATCTATGAGTTCATCTAAGCAATGAGTAAAGGGAGTGAGTTTGCATCTACATACCACTTGTAGATCACGTGCGTAAGCTTTCAAGGATGGTGATGATGGAGTCGCATCGACGTGATTCAGATCACCGATGTCCAAGTGCTGAATGGACAGCACCTCCAAGATTCAACACACGACGGACGGAGACCTCCTCCTTCTTGATCCAGCAAGGGGAAGGAGAGGTTGATGATGATCCAAAGAAGACGACGGGCGTGGTGGTGGATGCAGCAGAACTCCAAAGAGGCTTCGCCAAGCGACTCACGGAGGAGGACGAGGTGTTGCAGGGGAGGGAGGCGCCAAGCACAGGGTGCGGCTGCCCTCCCCCCGCCCTCCTTATATAGGCCCCTGTGAGGGGGCACCGTCCCGGGAGATTGGATCTCCCAAGGAGGCGGGCGGCCAAGGGGAGGAGTGCCCCAAGGCATGGGGGCGCCTTCACCCTAGGGTTTCAACCCTAGGCAGGTGGGCCTAGCGACCAGCCCACTATGGGCTGGCTCCTCCCACTTCAGCCTATGGGGCCCTCCGGATGGGTGGCCCCACCTCGGTGGACCCTCGACCTTCCGGTGGTCCCAGACAATACGGTGACCTCAAACTTTCCCGATGGCTGAAATACCACTTCCTATATATTATTCTTTACCTCCGACCATTCCAGAACTCCTCATAACGTCCGGATCTCATCCGGACTCAACAACATTCGTATGTCATACTCATATTCATACAACCCTAGCGCCACCAACCTTATGTGTAGACCACGGTTCGGGAGACACGCAGACATGACCGAGACGACTTCGGCAATAACCAACAGCGGATCCGATACCCATGTTGGTCTCTACATGCTCCTCGATGATTTCATCGGCTGAACCACGATGTCGAGGATTCGATCAAACCCCGTGATGCAATTCCTTTGTCAATCGGTACGTTATTTGCCCGAGACTCGATCGCTTGTATCCCAATACCTTGTTCACCTCAGCACCGCAAGTCACTTTACTGCATCAGAATGCATGATCCCATGGCCAACACCTTGGTCACCCCGAGCTCATTATGATGATGCATTACCGAGGGCCCGAGATACCTCTCCATCATACGGAGGACAAATCCCAGCCTCGATCCGTGTCAACCCAATGTACACTTTCGAGATACCTGTAATGCACCTTTATAGTCACCCGCCATGCCAGACGCTTGATACACCCAAAGCACTCCCACGGTATCCGGGTGTTACACGATCTCAGGATCAAAGGAAGAGATACTTGACATTGGTAAAGCTCTAGCAAACTAACTACACGATCTTTGTGCTATGCTTAGGATTGTCTTGTCCATCACATCATTCTCCTAATGATGTGATCCCGTTATCAACGACATCCAATGTCCATAGTCAGGAAACCATGACTATCTGTTGATCACAACGAGCTAGTCAACTAGAGGCTCACCAAGGACATATTGTGGTCTATGTGTTCACACGTGTATTACGATTTCCGGATAATACAGTTATAGCATGAACAAAAGACAATTATCATGAACAATGAAATATAATAATACTTTTATTATTGCCTCTAGGGCATATTTCCAACACCTTCAAGGGCCAGGCCTCCGGCGAGATCGTAAGTATCCGGATCCCTGACATGCAATTTCTTTCGTGTCACATAGTGTCCTACTAATGCCGCATATTGTCCGCAGTCCGCCGATGATGATCTTCCCGCTTCATCGAAAGGGGTCGCCTGGCCCTGGCCGGATGTGGATTCACTCGACGCTTCCACCCCCGCCGCCGATGAGGACGCCGAGGTGGGATCCAGAGAGGGACCCATCAGAGGAGGCTCCGGAGGCGCCGCAAGGCAGCCTCTCCGGACTTTGGCGCCGACTCTACATCGGAACTCGCAATGGTTCCGAGTCCGCAGCGCCCTTCAAAGAAGGGCAAGATCGTGACGCCGACGGCCTCCGGCCCAACCGAGGCGCCGGACAACTTGGCCGGAGGCGCAAAAGCGCCCATCGAGGAAGAACACCGCACTATCATGAGTGCGGTGATTCAAGGTTCACCGCCAAGAGCGGCCGATCAAGCCTCGCAGCAGCCTTCTAATGTGCTTTGAGGTAAGAAGTTATAATTATGTAATGTAATACCAAGATAGACAAGAGTTTCGATGCTCGGCCGTGTTCGGAATGAAAAGTTTGACCGAGGATCTAAGAAGATATACACAGGTTGCTTTAAATATGTCAATATGGGTTTGCAGGTGCGCTGGCACGACTCTCCGCCAGACCGATCGCGGAGGTCGGTGCGTTGAAGCAGATCTCGAGCGGTCCGAGCAAGAGCTCGCCATGCCAAGAACAGCTCGAGGACAAAGAAGGTGAGTAACACCACTTTGAATAGTTACCTTACAAAAAGGATTTTAAGGCAATAAAATTAACAAGGATAATATGGGTATTGTAGGGCCACGTAATGAGGTGGCAGCCTGGAGGAGGCTGTGTCCGCGCTTCAACGTGAGTGTGGCCATGAACGGGCAGAGCGAGAAAAGGGAGGCACATGTGGCGGAAGTGACGGCAAGAGCTCCGTGCTCATGGAGAAGCATGAGAGCTTGGAGCATGACTCCAAGACTGAGAGTCCGAGCTTGCCTCGCCTCGAAAGTGCTAAGTCCGCCAAGGCCGAGGCCCGTAAGGCCCTTCAGAGGTTGAAGATGTAAAGAAGATAGCTATGGTAAGGCATTTTTCATGCAAAGCAAGCATGTTAATGTAAACCACCGACACTTACCCACATTTGGAGCTCTCCAGTATGCTTGCAGATCTGGCACAAGAAGGTGTCCGATGTCACCAAGATTCTACCGTGGCGAGGAGGGGAGCTCAACTGAGAAGGTCTTCTCGGTCTCAAGATGTCGAGGCCAGCCATCCAGGTCCCAAGCCACCAAATGAAGCAGCTGGTCAAACTCCACAAGGTAGCCGAGGAGGCCATGAAGGGCCTTATAGTCCGTGTGGGCTCGACATGCCATGCCCGGGAGCTACTTCGCCTGCAGGCGCGGCTGGTGGATGCGTGCCTCGGTGGAGGTCATCAAGCCCCCGCCAGATTGAAGGTGCTGCTGGCCCTTGCCCGCACAAAGGTGCATTGGGGCAGGCTGGATGCGAGAAGCTTCACCGACCCACCGCCACCGGCAAGGAGTATCGCATCACCAAATGTATTATAAACTGTCTCAAGGGAGCCCGCGATATTATGGATGAATGCCCTAGAGATGTAATTTTGAGTAACTCACTATGTATTATCCTCCGGCAAAAAACTTTGTTCATATGCTACTTTAAGCAACGCTTGTTTAATTTAAACTATTACCTTATGTGCGGCCGCTTATAAAATCTGAGAGATGGCAAGTCGTTGGCTTCACCGAGCCATGAAAGTGTGGGGTGTTCGATAAACTTGAGCACTCTTGTTCCCATTTTGGGTCCATCTAGGAGGCGCCAACACAACGTAACAAGGCAACCGGACTTATAATGCTTGAACACTCTCACTTAGCCATAGAATTCTATAATTTTAAATTTCGCGAAGCCCTCGGTATTCGAAGACCGAATCTAGGGCGCTATCCACGCCTTCGCTTCGGACATTATCCGAACTTCGTCAAGCGGCGTGAGTCTTTAGGACCCAAAAGACCTCTCTAACAGCGATTAGCCTCGCCTTTATCATGCCGGTCCGCTTTTAGCTTTCCATCGAGGCGCCGCCTGCCAACCGGGCGCAATCGCAGTGGTTCTCCCCAGGCCACCTTAGCCGGCTGTGTAACGGAACATAAGGCACCAAACGTGGGAGCCGGCAAACCCAACTATTGACCCAAGACATGATTCGAGCCGATTCATATAATGCTATAAGTTCGGGTGCCGACTTATGAAAGTGTTCGACTTATCACACCATAATGTGGGGAACATAAGCCCTCGGTGTATTAGGCCGCACTAAAATATACGGGTGCAAGATGTCATGTAATGAACATATATATATATGTCGCGCCGGCGGGTGGCGCGGCACCTATGGGGCCGGGCCCTTTGTGTGTTCGGCACGGGGCGGAGGTCATGAGAGCAGATCGAGGCGATGCACGCGGGATTTTACCCAGCTTCGGCCGCGATGGTCGCAGAAACCCTACCGCTGCATTGTGTTGTATTAGATCTTGCTCAAGAATGCGAGCAAAACGGTGGAGTGGTGTGTGAAACCGCCAATCCCAGCGCTAGAGTTGCTGGGGTTCAACCTTCACGCGAGAGTGGCTAATGATCCTCGCGAGAGTAGCTACCGTGGAACCCCCACGCTGTGCATGGGCCTCCTTTATAGGGCAAGGGTCACCGATGTGTCAACGTGAGGTAGAGGGGTAAAACGTAAAAGAGGTGGTAGTTGGAATAAGGGAACAAAGGCAGCTATAGTGCTTTCTACCTACTTTTGACAGAGGGGACAAGAGCATTAATGCCCGCTGCCGCCCCCAAAAGCTCCCGCCATTGCGTTTCCTTCGCCACGGGCGGCGGTTACCACTGCGGAGTGCCACCGATTCCTCATGCAAGACAGCCACCGCCACGCTGGCTCGGAGAAGGCCGAGGCGACGCGCAGGCGATGAGCCGAATGCGGCACGTAGATAGCTCTCCCCGCAAGCACCTTGCCGGGCCTTGATCTTGCCTGCCCGGGCTTGTCTGGCTCGCGGACTTGCCGCCTCGGTCTCGCCGGGGGCGCGCGCCGAGGCGTGTCTTCGCGATATATTCTTCTAGTCCCCATGGCAGCTCCTCTCGCCGACCTTGTATGGGTAATGTAGCCTTGAGCCTCGAATATTTTCCGCAAGCTCCTCTTGCCGGGTCTTGAGCTTCTATCTTATATACTTTGTTCTTGAACGGTTGGTGTGGAGCGGAGATGGTCTCCGCAAGCATTTGGTGGATCTGGCCGCTGGAACTCCAGCCGCCTGGCACAAGTTGGGGTACCGAGGTACCCCTACCTTAGTACACCGACAGAGCCCCGGCCCGGGCCATACACGGTGCCGAAGCGCCATGGGCTGTGCCCAAGACAAGGCATCGGGCAAGCACGGCCCACGGCGCGTCAATCCACTTCCGCTCGCCGCCTTTCCCGCAAGAAGCACGCCGATTGCGGCATCAGGATAGGACGTGCCCACGCCCCTTAATGAGGAGAGCGGAACGCGCTTCCACTTCCCCATAAAACAGAGGAAGCAGCGCGTTCCCTCCATTGCTTTCATTGCTTCTTCTTCCTCCGCCAAAACCTCCTCGCGCCCGCCCGCACCTCCTCCGCTGTTTTTTTCGTCTGCAAGGCTGCGGACCTCATCCCCTTCCTCACGCCGCTATGGCCCCAAGACCGTGAAGGGAAGGAGAAGGCGGAGGGCACCAAGAAGGAGAACCGAGCAGCGGAAGAGCTCGCCAGATGCGGAGGGAGAACATCGCCTTCCGCCGCTGCTCGGCGGGACTAACTCGGGGCAAGTATTTCTTGTTCTCGTCCAAGAGGACCTCAAAGACATCCTCTGACCAGCGCCCACCCGCCGATCTCATGGACAACTATCCCAAGGGTACCATTTCTTCGCAGCTTTCTTTCATCACCGGTCTTTGTCCTCCTTTCTCTCAATTCTTCTGCACTCATTATGCACACATATGGCTTCCACCTTCTCGATTTCACCCCCAACGCCGCCCTCACAATGGCGGTTTTCGACATATGTGTGAGAACTTCAGAGGGATCCACCCAAATGTAGCTCTGCTCAGCATTTTTTACCCCGAGAGCAGAGTCTGCCCCCTCTCCGGAGGGGATTTCTGGGTTTTCCGCCTAAACTCAAGAGGTCAGATTGCCGGGAGCTCCGTGATCAAGTGGGAAGAGGGCGCGCAGATCGGTGCTGATCGCCGAGGACGAGCCGCAGCCCTTCATCAAGGCCAAGCACCACGCCCATTGAGCGGGCAGATTGAGCGAGCTGACTCGACGATGTCAAGCTCGACGCTGCCCTTATCTCGATCCTTCGCCCCAAGACGCTGGGCTGTCCATCGCAGCGTAGGCGCGACTTTCTCCGCCGCCAGACGCCTCCAAGACAGTAAAAGGCCGCCCGGGAGTATGGCGGCGCTGGGATATAAATGAGGCTGCGACCGGCTGAACTTCAATTTCACGACGCCGAGCCGAGGGGATGGTCCGGAGCTCTTTAATACGACCCGCCCATCCAGAGTGGTTCAGCTTCCCGAGGAGTGGTGCCTCTTGCAATAACGTAGCCCGGATCGCCTCTCGCCATGATGCCCGCAGGATTCCACGGGCGGAGCTGCTCATGGATTCCGCCCGAGCCGCCTCGACATCATCAACTTCTTCGACACCTCGAGGAGGTGGCGAAAACAAGGACGAGATCCGCGGCTGACACGGGACACCACGGATCGAGATCGCGATATAGCCTCTCGGTTGAAGAGGCCGCCGCAGCCGCAGCGGCAGGAGAATTCGATTGACGCCCGAGGAGGAGGAGGCTGCGAGAAGTCCTATTGCGGAGGCGGCGGAGATCCGCCGTTGCTGAAACTTCCTCCCGGCCGCTTGCCGGGTCCCTTCTCCGAGGCACTCTGGATCCACGGAATCGTGGTTGAAATCGCGAAGCGGTATACCGCCGGAGGGAGCAGAGGCGCCGAGGGAGCCGGGCGCCAAAGGTAAAGGGTCGAAGACAGGTGCCGAGCCCGCGAGCCAGCCGGCGAGGAGGAGGGGAGAACGCCGCGTCGCCGATGATGCCGGGGGTCCACGGATTTTATGACGACGACGCCTCGCTGCCGAAACCTCCCCGCCTCCAGGCGAGCCCCAAGCGATCTCCGCACAAGCGCCCGCAAGGCTGCGGAGGTGGTACGAAGCCCCCGCAAGAATCGCCAGCACTGGCAGCGCGAGCTTCCCGGGAGTCGAGCTGCGCCGGAGCGACCAGCGACCAGATGTGGCGGAGGCGCCCGCGGGCAGGCCAAGAAAGGCGCCCATAAGTCGGCGCCGAGCGGTCAGGCCTCCTGAGCGGGTGGCGGCTCCGCCCACTTCTCGGTCTCGACCACACAGGCCGGGTTCGCAGCCCCTGTGCCCGAGGACCGCCAAGCGCCCGAGAGGGCTCTTCGCTCTCGCCTCCTCACACCGACGATCCCAAAGTGGGACGATTTCTCCGCCTTTGAGCGAAGACGACAAGGAGGACAGGAGGAGTCCCTCAAGACCTTCATCTTCTTAAATTTCGCTTTGGTCATTGCCGATGCTAATCTTGCTTTTTGTATTGACTTCAGACCTTGACTGAGCGGGCGAAGAGAGCCAAGGTGCCCGTGGTCGAGATTGCGACGACTCGCCTGCCGAGGGGGACGGAGACGCCCGACCCGAGTTTGCTGGACCAGCGCCGGCCCCGAGGAGTAGCCTCTGCAGCCCCCAACAGAAGTCCGGGTTCCGTGACCTTCGCTGCCGGGTACATCTGATAGCTTTATCTTGTCCCAATATCTTGATGTGTTTGTCTTGACTTGCGCAGGATGGAGCCGCAGCAATGTGAGCATCCGGAGGTCGCCCCGAGGAGCAAAAGCAGTCCCTCCATCTCGCCAAGGCCGGATTCCCTGCAAGGGAGAACGCTCATCAAGGGCGGTACTCGCCAAGGGCGAGTAGTCCGACGAGGGCGGCTATTCGCAAGGGATGGCTCCTCGCAAGAGAGTTCGCCGCTCAAGACGCCCACCAAGGTAAGTTCGCGATTTTTATCTTCTTGGTGTGGCTACTTTGATATTTGCTTGATCTGCTTTCTTTCTTTTTTAGATCCTCCTCCCCCGAGCTGATGGAGACGGAGGTCGCCATTGAGGGGGAGAAGAACGGCAGGCGGCGGCGATGATGCTCTCTGCTGCCGAGGACGTGGCGGGAGCCGCCAACCACACGCGCCCGAATCGCTCGCTTCCGACGCAGCGGCCGGAGAGGGGACGGCAAGCGCACCACCGCCCGGAGGCTGCGGAGCGCTGTTGCCAGGCCGGGCCGCCGACCCTCCGTCAAGCAGAACGGCCCGGCTGCTACTTGAAGCCCCCAACGGCGCCTTTATCCAGATGCCGGGCTTTCTCGTCTGGCGCCAAGGAGGGCGAGGCCTTCGACGGGAGATCCTTGCCTCGCGGGTTTGAAGGTCGCCGAGGGATTCACGGGAGCGGGGGTCTGATGAGGAGAAGCCGCTCACCAGATCCTCGCCTTTACCGGCCCGCAGCGGCTTGCTTCCGGGAGGCCCTTGCCGCCAAGGCCGCCGAGGAGATGGAGAACGCGCGCGGAGCTTCGCCGCTAATCAAGCTGCTCTCCGCGAGGTGTCGGAGAGGCGCGAGCAGCTCGCCGGGCAAGATGAAGAGTGGTTGTTGGAGAAAGCCGAGGCCGAGGAGCAGAACGGCTCGCCGGGTGGAGCTGTCCCGGCGAGAAGGGGAGCTCAACCAGCTGAAGGTTGCCTCGACGCCCATGAGGAAGACCTCGCCGCCGGGAGCAAGCCTTGGCGGGAGTTGAAGGGAGCGAAGACGCCATGGCGGCCGCGGAGGCTGCCAAGGAGGATCTCGCCGCCAAGGTCGCGAACTAGAGGAGCTGTTGAAGGTGGACTCGAGAAGATCGCCCGCCGCCACGGAGCGAGAAATTCACTCACACCAACTCGTAGCTCCAAAGGCTTTGCCGAGAAGGGCGACGAGTCAAGGCCGCCAAGGACTCCGCCGAGGATCTTGAGCAGAAAGTTTCAAGGCCGACGGACTCGGCCGACGCTGCCCGCCCAGAAACCAAATCAAGGAAGAGCCCGTGAGGAGCGATCCTTAGTGGCCGGGCGCCAACAGAGCAGCCGAGGATTTCCGCCAGATCGTCGAGATATGGACCGAGGAATTGGTGTCTTCCGCAACCGCCATTGACCAGAGAGTCTGGCGCCAAGTTGAGCACCTCATTTACTCCCCGGATCCAAACCTCGCCACAAGGCTAAGCTCAGCCTCTTCTTCGTGGGAGTCGCGCCACCTCTTGCAAATCATGGACGAAGAAGATCCTCGCAGCTCGCCGAGGAGGCGCTACCACAGCGCTGGAACCATGGAGCGCTGCGGTCGACGAAGATCGATACCGCAACCCCGTATAAACCTCTCCAACGCCCTTCGCAGCTTGCCGCCGACGCGACATGGAGGCCTTGAAGGAGCAGGTCGCCCACATCATCGCCAAAGTGAACAAGATTCCCAGATGGAGGGCGCCGCGAGACTAGGCCCCTTTTTTTATCTTTGTTTCCTTTTGTTGCGCATGTGTCGCCACTTAACTTATTAGTTACCGCGACAAGTTATCCCTTGTAGGATATTTACCTTTATTTCGATCGATGATCGCAGAATCAACTCCCTTGTTTTGATTCTCAACTCAGACGCTTCAACCTTATGTTTAGGAAAAACTTGCCGGCAAGGGCAAGGCTCACCGCAGCAACCTTGCCGCTGCCAACAGAACACACTTAATCTTGCGAGTCGACTCAAACGCAAGATAAGGGCACGGCTATCCGCCGGTAGGTTCCTCCGAGCACGTGTTTTCCATACAAGGTGCGGTTGTTCAAGGAAGGCAATCTCAAAATTTAAAATTTTGAGCTGCGCAAACTCGACAACTTAGCTTTCGTGACCGCTGCTTCTCCGCAGGCTTTCTTTCTTGAACAGCACTTGAGTGCTTGGTTCATCCTTCATTTCCTCCCCCGCAAACTTAAAGGGAGGAACATTTTTTTGCTTAAGAAATAAGGAGAAAAAGAAGAGAACGGGCACGTAGCTTTTGACGTGCTATTGCTTGTTTGACATGCGCGCATACTTAAAAGATGCCAAGTAACTCATGCAAATAGCAAAGAAGAGCATGGAAAAAGGCAAATAACGCGAGGCACGGAAACTTTATTGCTGCACGGGTCTCCGCGCCGCTTTGTACAAAGGGTTACATGCAACGGCGGCAAAGCTTTTGTATAAAAGGTGGTTGCCGGAGCGGATCACGGCAACCGCGCTTTATGGGTAGAACTTATAAGATGCTCTATGTTCCAGAGTTACTCATCGGCGAGCCTTCTTCGTCTCGAAGTCGACAGCGCCGGTCTCGTGGACTTGTCTCACCCGATAAGGGCCTTCCCACTTCAAGGCCAACTTGTTGGAATTCTTGGGACTGAACACGCCAAGAACAAGGTCGCTTTCCTCGAGGCTCCTCGGCTTTGACCTTGCGGCTATGGAAGGGCGCAAGGCTTGCCGGTATCGAGCAGCTCAGACAAAGAGCTCGAGACGCCCCTCCTCGAGGAGCAATGTGTCATCTTGTCGCAGCTTGCTTTTGCTCAAGCTCATCATAAGCAGCACTCGAGGAGATCCAGATACGAAGTTCCGTGGGGAGAACCGCTTCGCCCATAGACTAGAGCAAAGGGTGTCCGCCCGTGGCTCGGTTTGGTGTCGCTCGATTGACCAAAGAGCCGCCGCAGCTCCTCTATCCAATTTTTTCCAGACTTAAGCGCAGCCTCGTCGAAAGTTCTTGTCTTGAGCCCGCGCAGCACTTCCAAGATTGGCCCTTTCGCTTGACCGCTGCTCCTTGGGTGAGCAACATGGCTTAAATGCACTTTGGCGCCAAGGTCTTGGACATATTGCATGAAGGTGCGGTGGTGAATTGTGTACCGTTGTCGGTGATAATCCGTTAGATCCCAAACGCATACAATCGACCAAGAACTTGATCACGATCGGTTGTCACCTTCTCATCGCTCTACTTCGCCACTTTGTGAACTTGTCGATCGCTACGCATAAGTACTCAAAGCCCCGACGGCACGGGAAGGGGCCGAGGATGTCGAGCCCCTGCATCGAGAAGGGCCAGGACAAAGGGATTGTTTGGAGAGCTTGAGCTGGCTGATGAATTTGCTTTGCATGGAATCGACACGCTTCGCACTTGGTTACTAGTGCGCTTGCATCCTCGAGGGCTTTTTGTTAAAGAACCCTTGCCGAAAGCTTTTCCGCAAGTGCCCTTGCGCCAATGTGGTGGCCGCAGATGCCTCCGTGAACCTCCGCCAACAGCTGTCTGTCCATCTTCCCTAGAGATGCACTTCAATCGACACCATTGAGCCTTCTTCAGCATGTAGCTCGTTGTCCACTTAACCGGTACATACTTGACCGTCTCGTTATCTTTTCTATCTCTTCGTGGTCGCCAGAAGTTCTCCGCTTGCGTGAAACGGACGATTCGGCGGCGCCATGCCGAGCTCGGGCTCGACGACAAGGACTAAAGGCATGAGGGCAGCCATGGAACCTTCGCTTCTACGCAAGAATCTCTCGCCCGCCGAGCTGAAGGTTCCCCGCAAGCTTGCCGGGCAAGGCTTGTCGGGAACACTTGCTTCGATCGCACAGATCCGATGATCGGCGGGAGCAGATTGTTCTCGCCGCTCGAGGTTGATCCGGGACCTTGGCGGCGGCCTCGGGAGGTCCGCCGCAAGTAGTCGCCGGATATCAACTTTCTTCTTGGACTGCCCAATCGATGGCGCAACGGAGGGTTGAGTCAGCTTGAGCAAGAAGGTCCTCGGTTCCACAGTAACTTCATAGAAGCACACTTTGAAAGGCCGCTCATGATTTCATCTCGAGCTCTCGAATGTGTTCCATCTCGCAGACCTTCAAAGTGCTCCTCAAGCTTCCTCACTTCATCTACATAGGCTTCCATCAAAGGGCTCGATAGTTCTTGTTAACTTGCCGACCACCAATCGGAACTCTCAAGACGATCAGCTTCTTGATCCCAAGCTCGCCGCAATCCCGAGGCCGCAAGCAAACCTCAGATTCAGCGGTGTTGTTTGTCGCTGTTTCTTGGAAAGTGCATCCGATAACATACTTGAGGTGCTCTCGTTGGCGCTGATGAGTACGACGCCGCAGACCGGCGCCTTTGTAGCGAGAAGGCACCATCAAGCACATTACCCATTCACTGCCGCTTCCTTGTGCGGGTGTACTTGTTTCTTGAACTTCTTCATCGTGTTGGGGTCCACTGCTATAAACTCTGCCAGAGCCCGGCTCAGATGGTCGAAGTACTTTCAAACTTGAGTCCGAAGCTCGACAACCCAAAGGCCCACTCAACGATCCCGCTGCTGCTTCGGGTTGTGCAATATCCTCTTCGCCGGGAAGCGAGTGACCACCGTTATCTCGCGGTGCTTGAAGTAATGGCGCAGCTTTCTTGAGGCCATGAGAAGGCCAAAAGCAACTTTTGTACACCGTAGTATTTTGATCCGCTCCCCGAGAAGGAGCTTACAAAATACACCGGACGCTGCACCATCTTTTTCCGCGACTCACCTTGCTCCTCGCAGAGGGCTGTCCTTGCCGGGCTGTGGCTTGCCTGAGCAGCCCCGCTTGTCGCTGGGCTGGCTTGCCGGTGGCGCTGCCTCCTCGTCGACTCCTCTCCGCTATTAGCGCAGCACTAACCACTTGGTTGGTGCCGCCAGGTATAGCAGCAATTTCTCCCGTGGCTTAGGTGCATAAGTATTGGAGTGGAGGATGTAATGTTTCAAGTCTTGCAGCACTGCCTCCGCTTCGAGTCCACTTCATGGGTCCCGCCTTCTTCAAGATTTTGAAGAAGGGCATGGCGCCGCAGACTTCAAATGAATCCACCGAGGGCAGCCACACAACCCGCGAGCCTTCGACATCCTTGACCCGCTTTGGGGCTTGGATCTGCTCAATGGCTTTAATCTTGTCGGGTTGGCTTCGATCCTCTCTCATGACACAAAGAACCCGAGAAGCTTGCCGAAGGAACCCCAAAGACGCACTTCGTGGTTTAATTTTAATTGTATCCCGCGCAGGTTCGGAATGTCTCTTCCAAATCTTGAATCGCAGTATCTCTTGTTTTGCTCTTCACCACGATGTCATCCATGTAAGCTTCTACATTTCGTGGATCTGCGGGCTCAAAAGCAGATGCACTACCTCGCAAACGCTGACCCTGCATTCTTCAGCCCAAATGGCATGCGATGAAGCAATAGGTGCCACATGGAGTGATAAACGCAGTTTTCTTCATCTTCTTTGGCCATGAAGATCCGGTGATAGCCCGAGCACGCATCAAGAAAGCAGAGTAGCTCACATCCGCAAGGAGTCAATAACTGGTCGATGCGCTGCAAGGGAATGGATCCTTGGGACATGCTTTATTCACATTAGTGAAGTCTATACATAGTCTCCATTTCCCATTGGCCTTGCGCACGATAACCGGGTTTGCTAGCCACGCCGGATGGATCACACCGACAAGGCCCGCTGCCTCTAGTTTCTTGATTTCTTCATTGATGAACTTCATGCTCCACGGCTTGTTTCTCACTTTTTGCTTGACGGGCCGCGATGATGATGGGGCAAACGGCAAGCTTGTGCTCAATTACCTTCCTCGAACACCGGGATGTCGATGGTTGCCATGCAAACACATCGACATTCGCCCAGAGAGCAACGAGCGCCGCTTCCTATTTGTCGTTGCCGTGGCACCGATGGTGAAGGTACCACCAAGGCCGCCCTCCTTGGCGACACCTTCTGGTTGTTGCCGGAGCAGCCATCCCCTTTTGTCCTGCCGTGGAGCTCGACGGGCGCCCTCGCTAGCAGCGCAACACCAAGGGGTGCAATGCCGGAGTGGGCCCCGAGCGCTTGCCGCATTTGGTCTTAGCCTTTTTTCCTTTGGGAACTTCAGCGCAAGTGCATCTTCTCGGCCGCCGCGCCGCATCCCGGTAAATCTGGTCGGTGCAGATAAACGCTTTTCTTGTCGCCGCGCGAAGGATGACGCTTTATCGACCCGCATCTTGAGCACGCTAGGCGTAATGGGAAGCCGCCATGAACTTGGCGAGGGCGGACGCCCGAGTATCCCATTGTATGGTAACGGAATATCGGCAACGCCGAAAGTAACGCGCCGTCCTGGTTGACCTCCCCGCCAAAGGTCACCGCAAGGTGATTTTTCCCTTGGGCTTGCTCCTCCCCGGTTGATTCTTGAAGGGGCCGGTCTCTTCGAGCTCGCTATCCGATTTGGAGTTTCTTGATCACAGCAGAGGAAATCAAGTTCAGCCCGCCCCGCCCGCCGACCAACATCTTGGTGACCTTGAGGTTGCGGATGGTGGGCGAGACCAGATCGTAGCACCCGATCGCGGTGGTGCGGTCGGGTGATCTCAAGATCGAAAATGATGGGCGGTTGACCATTTGAGGAGTCTCGCGGATTCCATGGGCGGCTCGCCGCATTCACCTCACGTGCCCACCGCTTAGTTGGCGGTGAGAGGTGTGCAGCGGCGCCACCGCCAACGCACAGACCTCCGTGGCCTTCTGAAATTCCTGCTCACTGCCGCCCTCATCCTCCACGCCCTCTTCGCTGCCTTCTTCATCCTTGTCGCGCTCCAGAAGGTTGATCACCTTGTCGCCGCTGGCCTTGCCGGAGGTCCTCCCCGACCGATTTAACGGCCGCTTGCTCGGTTCTCTCCGCCACCTTGGGCCCTCTCCTTGTCGCGCTACTCAGATTAGCTTTCCGCCGACGAGATAATCGACGCTTGGTTGTAGAGGTCGTGGCCTTTGGTGCGGTGGATTTTGCAAGATTGCTTGTCGGGCGCTCGCTTGTCGGCTGCCGCCATTGGGCAAGCTCTTGCCGAATCGCCAACCTGTGTTTGCTTGGCGGAGCTTCTTGCCGGACTTTTCGACGGCAAGCACTGCTCCTTGTTCTTCTTCCGAAGACCTGCCGCCGCGCTTTTGCCGGGCGACGCTGCCGGAGTCGCTTCCTCCTCGCCAAAGATCCTCCCCGGAAGCCTCTCCTCTTCCGCAGGCGATTTATCAGCCAGGCATAAAGCTCACGACATCCCGGATCTTGGTCATCGCCATCTTTCACGAGATGCGCGTTACGCGACGCTTCGTGGAACGCTACCGATAACCGCGCGGTGGTGGACGCGGGATGTTGTGTTGCACACGGCTGAAGCGTTGATGTACTTGCGCAGGATTCTCCTTCCTTCCGGGCCAAAATGTGGAGATCACTTTTTGGTCGGGGTTTGTGGCCGCCAAAGGAAGGCACCAACAAACCGATGACAAAGATCCGCCTAAGAGGAAATGGAGCCCTCCGCAAGTGCATAAGCCAAGAACGAACGCTCGCCTAAGCACGAGCGGAAGTAGTTCGCCGTAATCTTTCGTCCGCATACCGCAGCTCGCACCGCGATGGTGTAGATATCGAGAAACTCCGAGGGTGTGTCTTGCCGCCGCATTTCTCCAGACGCCGGGCTTGAAGTTTTTCATGCTAGGCCATCGATGCGCCGCAGCTTCACGGGTGAACGCGGGCAGCTCGCCACAGACGGTAAGTCGCCTGCTCGCCGGGCGCGGCGACTTCGACAAGGTGCTCCCAGCTCGTCGATTGTCGCCGAAGTCTCGGCGACGCCGATCGTGGTCCGCATCTTTTGCCGCCATTGCCGAGGACTCGACGTTGATCTCGACGAGCCTGCTGGTCCGACGATGCCGTGGAGCCGCTGCCGGCGTTGTTCCGCGGGCGGCGTTTTCGCTTTCAAGGCGGGAGTGCACGTAGTTGCACCCCGGGCGGTCTTATCGCCGCAGTTTTCGCTTTTCGCTTGCTGCCGCGAAGCCGCAGCTGCTGCTGACGGTCGTTGTTGGCGAAGGCGACCAGGCTCGATGGTAGCCTCCGCCCTCGACCTTGTCCGCCGCCGAGGGAAGTCGAGGAGCATTTGCGCTCGTGAGCGCTTCCACAGGAGTGGAGGGAAGCGGAGCGAAGCGGCGCGGGAGCGGACGCGCTGGCTTCCGATGTGTTGGAAGGAGCAGGTCCGCCCCGCGCTTGCTGGTTCGTGTCCGGACGAGGGTCCCGAACATCTCGCGAGCCCTCGGCGTGTCCTCGTTCCAACAAGCGGATACCACCTCCCGCGGTATGGCGCTGCTGGTCGGCGCGGCGCCGAGATGGACGTGGATCTACGGAGGCCGAGGCGTGGTCCTCCGCCCTGCCCTCGATTCGGCGGCACCGCGAAGCGCCGCCGTGTTCACTTTTTCCACCGGCGCTTCCTCCGCCGCCGCTATTCGTGGAGGCGGAGGACGGAGATGGTCCGCGACCAAGCTCTCGCCTTCGGGGCCATGACGCAGCTTGTCGGCGAAGCCGACGAAGCCGGAGAGGTTGATGAAGAGGCCGGCGCCGCGAACGCCGGATCAGGTTCGCGATAACCTCGACGCTTTTACCGGGCGCGCCAGAGATGTCGCGCCGGCGGGTGGCGCGGCACCTATGGGGCCGGGCCCTTTGTGTGTTCGGCACGGGGCGGAGGGTCGCGGAGAGCGATCGAGGCGATGCACGCTGGGATTTTTACCCAGCTTCGGGCCGCGATGGTCGCAGAAACCCTACTCGCTGCATTGTGTTGTATTAGATCTTGCTCAAGAATGCGAGCAAAACGGTGGAGTGTGTGAAACCGCCAATCCCAGCGCTTAGAGTTGCTGGGTTCAACCTTCACGCGAGAGTGGCGAATGATCCTCGCGAGAGTAGCTGGCCGTGGAACCCCCACGCTGTGCATGGGCCTCCTTTTATAGGGCAAGGGTCACCGACAGTGTCAACGTGAGGTAGAGGGGTAAAACGTAAAAGAGGTGGTAGTTGGAACAAAGGCAGAACAAAGGCAGCCACAAAGGCTTTCTACCTACTTTTGACAGAGGGGACAAGAGCATTAAATGCCCGCCGCCGCCCCAAAAGCTCCCACCATTGCGTCTCTCCTTCCGCCACGGCGGCGGTTACCACTGTGGAGTGCCACCAAGATTCTCATGCAAAGACAGCCCACCGCCACGCCTCTCGAGAAGGCCGAGGCGACGCTGCAAGGTATGAGCCGGAATGCGGGCACGTAGATAGCTCTCCCCGCAAGCACCTTGCCGGGCCTTGATCTTGCCGGCCCGGGCTTGTCGGCTCGTGACTTGCCGCCTCGGTCTCGCCGGGCAAGGCGCCGAGGCGTGTCTTCGCGATATATTCTTTCTAGTCCCCATGCAGCTCCTCTCGCCGACCTTGTATGGGTAATGTAGCCTTGAGCCTCGATGGATTTTCCGGCAAGCTCCTCTTGCCGGGTCTTGAGCTTCTATCTTATATACTTTGTTCTTGAACGGTTTGTGTGGAGCGGAGATGGTCTCCTGCAAGCATTTGGTGGATCTCGGTCATGGAACTCCAATGCCTGCAGACAAGTTGGGGTACCGAGGTACCCCTACCTTAGTACAATCGACAATATATATATATAAAGTAATGTAATTGCAAATAAAAGTGCTGCATTATTTATTAAAGGAAGTCTGCTATGAGTGCGGACTGATACAAATAGTGCGGTAAGCAAGGGATTTGGACTAATTAAACATGTCCCCCTCCAGGGATGAGCTGCGGACTTTGTGTATATAATCGAATTTAATGCTCGTAATTAAGACCACCCAAGTGTTCGTCGCAGCCTTCTTTTCTCCCTGGCTGTTGCATCGTGAGTTCGGCAGGTTCACCGCCGGACAGGGCCTCTGGTTAACGGAGTCCTGTGTATACAAAGAAGGAAAATAATAAAAAAGAGTGGCACAGTTGCGAGCCCCTGGTGTGGTCGAGCCGCACTTTGGGTCCATTATGATCGTGCCCCTTCCCCTACGCCCATGGTATCTCCAAAGCGTAATGATGTACGCGGAGGGTTGTTCTTGCCATCATGCGAGGGCGGGGGTGAAGGAAATATGTCCTAGAGGCAATAATAAAGTTATTATTTATTTCCTCATATCATGATAAATGTTTATTATTCATGCTAGAATTGTATTAACCGGAAACATAATACATGTGTGAATATATAGACAAACAGAGTGTCACTAGTATGCCTCTACTTGACTAGCTTGTTAATCAAAGATGGTTATGTTTCCTAACCATGAACAAGGAGTTGTTATTTGATTAACAAGGTCACATCATTAGTTGAATGATCTGATTGATATGACCCATTCCGCTAGCATAGCACCCGATCGCTTTTAGTATGTTGCTATTGCTTCCTTCATGACTTATACATGTTCCCGTAAATATGAGATTATGCAACCCTGCTTATCGGAGGAACACTTTGTGTGCTACCAAACGTCACAACGAATCGGGTGATTATAAAGGTGCTCTACAGTGTGTCTCCAAAGGTACTTGTTGAGTTGGCGATTTCGAGATTAGGATTTGTCACTCCAATGCTCGGAGAGGTATCTTCTGGCCCTCTCGGTAATACACATCACTTAAGCCTTGCAAGCATTTCAACTAATGAGTTAGTTATAGATGATGTCTTACGGAACGAGTAAAGAGACTTGCCGGTAACGAGATTGAACTAGGTATTTGTCGGTGTAGGATCGTTGAAGGCAAGAGTGTCTAGAGGGGGGGTGATTAGACAACTCGACAAGATAAAAGTTTATGCCTTTTGATTAACATAAATCCTTAGCAAGTTCACAATGAAGATCAAGTCAAGCATCATGCATACAAGTCGAGCAACATACTAAACATGCAATTCTAGAGTATAGGGCAGCGGAAAGTAAGTTGCATGAATAGTAAGGGAGAGATTGTGAAGAGCAAACGCAATTTGGAGACACGGAGATTTTTCTCGTGGTTCCGATAGGTGGTGCTATCGTCAATCCACGTTGATGGAGACTTCAACCCACGGAGGGTAACGGCTGCGAGAGTCCACGGAGGGCTCCACCCACGAAGGGTCCACGAAGAAGCAACCTTGTCTATGCCATCATGGCCTACGCCCACGGAGGACTAGCCTTACTGGGTAGATCTTCACGAAGTAGGCGATCTCCTTGCCCTTACAAACTCCTTGGTTCAACTCCACATCATGACGGAGGCTCCCAAGCGACACCTAACTAATCTAGGAGGCACCACCTCCAAAAGGTAATAGATGGGGTTGGTGATGATGAACTCCTTGCTCTTGTGCTTCAAATGATAATCTCCCCAACACTCAACTCTCCTCACCGATTTGGCTGTGGTGGAAGAAAGGATTGAGTGGAAAGCAACTTGGGAAGGCTAGAAATCAAGTTTCATATGGTGGGAGTGGAGCAACTTGATTTCAACACAAGGGTAGGTAGTTTTCTTCTCGTAAATGTAAGGTAGGAGTGGTAGTTCTTTCGATGGCTCTCTCCACTAATGAAGAGGAGGTGGAGGGTATTTATAGCCTCCACACAAAATCCAACTGCTACACACATTTGACCAATCTCGGCCGATCAAGTTGACAACTCTGTGGACCGAAAGTTCAAATCTTAGAACGTTGGGATTTTCGTGGACCAAAATACAATCTCTGCTAGTCCGATTCTTCCAAAGTCTAGGGTTTGCCAATCTTTGGGACCGACTTTCTCATCTCGGTGACACCGATTTGAGTACGTATGTTACGTAAGCTTGGCAACACCAATTTCGTATGACCGAGTTTGGAATCGAAAATCCAAATTTTAGGGTTTGGCTATATGGTGAGGTGGTTCATCTTGTGACTGGTTTGGAATCGTGGGACCGAGATTACTTATGGGTTTATGTTGGAATGAAAGATTGCCGATAGTTTGAGAGATAAATCACTAAGCACTTAGAGCAACCAGATCATCATCATAACCTCATCCCTTTAATAGTATTGGCTTTCCTATGGACTCAATGTGATCTTGGATCACTAAACCAAAATGGAGCTTCTTGCCAATCCTTTCCTTAGCATCTTAGGGGTCCACCTTTCTAGTCCTTTTGCCATGCCGAGTGATTGACTTTCCCGAGACATACTTGATAAGAGCATTAGTCCAACCACAAAGTATGTTGTCATTAATTACCAAACCACCTAGGAGCAAATGTGCTTCAATCTCCCTTTTGGTAATTGATGGCAACACACGTAAAAAGATATCAAAGCTATCAAAGAAAGACAGATTATCATTAAAGCTTTGACAAACATGTAGTACACAAGCTCCCTACAAGTGTGCAAGATTTTAGATTTTGGTTTTGGACTGCCACAAGCACACATGAGAGAAAAGCAAGATGTGCTGCATGCAGCTTGGCTATATGCATCGAGCGTATGTAGGTAATGAGAGATGATGCATATGTGCATGGTGATTTCTTGCAAACAAGTATACACAAGCAAGTCACCATCATGCACATTCTGCAAGATGCATATACTTACCTTGGAGTTCCTTGGTATTGTACCAAGAAATAAACTTGGGAAAACAAGGTTAGATAACACAAGAGTAGTTCTACAACCAATAGCAAGAACATCAAGAGTACCAAGCCAGGATGACATGTATAAAGAGTGTCTCATGTTGAGCACTAGCTTGAATCAGCCAACATGTCTCCCAAGACTAAAAGATTTTCAATGAGCTCGAGAGAATTTTGCTTTTCATAAGATACCAATTGTGATCTTTTAAGATACCAATTGTGCTTTTCGAAGATACCCATAGTGAGAGCAAGAGAAGCAAAATCAAGAGAATAATGCCAAATGTATTATCACAAAGGAAATATATGGCAAAGCTTTGATGTGATCCTCTCCCTTAAGGTAAGATTGTTCTTCTTCCTTTAAAATATCTTTTCTCCCTTATCCTCCAATCTTCCCTTAAGCTCCCCTAAATCTTCTCCCCTTGACATCAAGTGCCGAAAAGGACAAGAAACCAGAAGGGCAGGAAAGATGGAAGGAAAGAAGTGGGTTCCTTAAGAATCACAACCGAGCAAATTAAGTATGCGAAGAGATCATTTAGATGAGCTGTAGAAGATGATATCCTCGGTGAATGTAAATCGGTGACACCGAATTGATATGGATCGGTGAGTCCGAAAGTCGAGACTTAGGCGATCCTTTTTCGGTCGCATCAAGTGATTGAATCGGTGACTCGAAGTTTAATTCCAAGGAAATACGTAAATAATTTCAGCTCACTTTGCAAGGAATGTTTCGTAAGATTTGCAATGAATTTGTAAATGATTTTCAGGAATTTATCGAGCTAAAGGATATACACAAGAATGTAAGAAATGTAAATGAAAAAGATTGCTAGATGAAGGAAAACTCAACAAGAGAATCAAAAGAGACAATAGCAAAACTCCAAAACATATGTACTTCATCTAGATGTGGGTCGGCGATTAGGTCACCTATGTTTGAGTATATTGATTTAGGAGTCAAATGAGAACATTTGATCATAGGTCATACTATCGCTTAAGCTCAAAATGGGGTTACCATTTTCGATTAACATTTGATGTGATCACATCTTTGAAGCTGCTTGTACTCATGACTTTGAGCAAAGCTTTTTCAAGATGTGAAAGACATACCTTGGGCTTGTTGTTGCTTGTTCTCATGTAGGTGAACTTGATGTAGATGCTCATAGAATGTGAAGTTGGAGCACCATTTCCAATTGTATAGTTCATCTTCCTACATGGGTTAGGCAAGCAAGGAAATACTCAAGAATATCCAATATGACATGAGTGAAGTACTAGAAGTATATGGTGTCAAAAGGATATGTGGAATTTTGTTCCTTGAACTCAACATCCCAAGAGCTAGATACTTGGTCAATGACAAGATTACTCATGATTTGAGTGAGTGTGATAATCTTGTAGAATGTAGACCATCCAAGTACCGCAAGGAGTTAGATGCAATACAAGGGGCAAATGTGTCCAAGACATATGATCATCATCATAAGAGAAATATCAAGGATTAGTCAATTAGGCTCATGCCTTGCATGCATCGATGGAGTTTTCACTCCAAGTTTGAAGCATCAATGATGTTCAACTCACTCCTTGCTTACAAAACACTTTCTCATCAAGTGGTTTTGTGAAGATATCTCGCAAGCTGTTTGTCAAGACGAACATGCTTAAGATCAATGTCACCCTTAGCAATGTGATCATTTAATAAAATGGTGATTTAACTTCAATGTGTTTCGGCGAGAGTGTTGCACGGATTGTGTCCAATCTTAATCGCACTCTCATTGTCACAAAGCAAAGGAACATGTCTCGCATGTATCCCATAGTCCTTAAGCATTTGTTTCATCCATAGCAATCGAAAGCACAACACTAACCAGCAAGAATATATTCTCGCTTCGCAGAGATAATGATATCGAGTTTTGTTTCTTGGATGACCAAGACACAAGGGATCGACCGAGAAATTGACATGTACCAAGTTGACTTTCTATCTATCTTGTCTCCGCATAGTCCGAGTCGGAATAGCCAACAAGATCGAAGAGGCCCTCTTAGGATACCAAATGCCAAAGTTAGGTGTGTGTATCAAATATCTCACAATTCTTTTAACAGCTTTAAGATGACATTCTTTAGAGCAGCTTGATATCGAGCACACATGCATACACTCAACATTATATCGTGACGAGAAGCATGTAGATATAGTAGAGAACCAATCATGGATCGATAAACCTTTGATCAATGTGTTCTCCATCTTTAGTCAAGTCATTATGTCCATTAGTAGGCATGGGGTTCTCATACCTTTGCTCTCTTGCATGTTGAACTTCTTGAAGAGATCCTTAGTGTACTTAGTTTGTGAGACAAAGTACCTCCTTAGATTGCTTGATTTGCAATCCAAGGAAGAACTTGAGTTCACTCATCATGGACATCTCATACTTCTCCACATAAGCTTTCCAAACTTCTCACTAAAATCAGGTTAGTTGAACCAAAGATAATATCATCGACATATATTTGGCACACAAATAGTTCACCGTCAACCCTTTTGTGAATAGCGTTGAGTCAATTTTACCAATCTCAAATCCTTTTTCAAGAAGAAAGCTAGTCAAGATTTGTACCAAGCTCTAGGAGCTTGTTTAAGACCATAAAGAGCTTTGTGCAATTTGTAAACATGATTGGGCTTTTAGGATTCACAACCGGAGGTTGTTTCACAAAAACTTCCTCCTCAATTTCACCATTTAGGAAAGCACTTTTAATGTCCATTTGATAGAGAGTAATGTTATGGTGGTTGGCATAAGCAAGAAGAATGCTAATGGACTCAAGTCTAGCAACGGGGCATAGGTCTCACCATAGTCCATACCTTCGACTTGTGTGTAACCTTGTGCTACGAGACGAGCCTTGTTATGGATGACTTGTCCATCTTCATCTTGCTTGTTCCAAACACCCATTTGGTTCCAATGACGCTTTGGTCATCATTGGGCTTTCTACCAAAGACCAAACGTTGTTCCTCTCGGTTGTGCAGCTCTTCATGCATAGCGCTCACCCAATCCGGTCTTCAAGCGCTTCTTCTACCTTCATAGGTTCAAGACTGAAATAAATGAGTAATGCTCACAAAAGTTAGCTAAACGAGTTTTAGAGCGAGTGATTCTCCGAGTCGATGTCATTCATCATTTGTTCCACGGATGGTCCTTCTTGACTCTTGCTCAACTCGGATAGCTTTTGTCGTGGTCGTGGCCGAGCTTCCTCATCATCCTCATCTTCTTCTTCATCCGTGTTGTTGGTGTTGTCTTGAGGTGGTGGAGAAGGAGGTTGTGGTGGATCTTCTTGTCGCGCTTCCTCATCTTGGTGAGTTCCACTTGTGGAAGCCTCCATGTTGCCTTGAGGTTCACCTTGCCGTGAGGTAGGGGCTCCACATATGTAGATGAGGTACTCTCCTTCACTTCCATGGGACTAATCTTTCCAATGGATAAATCTTGAATGGCTTCCGATGGGTCCTTGTCTCCTACATCAATAGGCATTTGCTCTACTTATGAGCTATTAGATTCATCAAACTTCACATCTACCGCCTCTTCAACCTTTCGGTGAAATTATTGTAGACACGGTAGGTGTGAGAGTTTGATCCATAACCGAGGAAAAGCCTTCATGAGTTTTAGGAGCAAATTTAGACCGACGATGCTTATCAAGAATATAGCACTTTGAACCAAAGACACGAAAATATCCCACTTGGGGTTTGTTACCCGTAAGGAGCTCGTGATGAAGTCTTGCCGAGGAGCTTGTGAAGATAAAGTCTGTTGATGGCATGACAAGTCGTCTCGACGGCTTCACCCCGTAAGTGTTTTGGTGTCTTGTATTCATCAAGCATTGTCCTCGCCATTTCAATGAGCTGCTCGGTTCTTCCTCTCAACAACCCCGCTTTTGTTGAGGTGTGTATGTAGTTGAGAACTCATGTAGAATCCCTTCCTCATCGAGAAAAGAGTCCACATGGGCGTTCTTGAACTCCGCTCCGCTGTCACTCCGAACCTTCTTGATCTTTACTTCAAACTGATTCTCGAGCCTTTCTAGCAAAGGTTTTGAAGATTTTCCAACTCGCGATTTGTCATCAAGGAAAAATACCCACGAATCTGAAAAGTCATCAACAATAACTAGACCAAAGGAGTTACCACCAAGGCTTTTGTAAGCATTGGGACCAAGAGATCCATATGAAGAAGCTCTGCGTCTCCTTGTGGTCATGATATTCTTCACGGATGACTTCCACCTACTTGTTTTCCTCGCTTGACATGCATCGCAGAGTCTATCTTTGTCAAAGAAAACATCTTTAACACCAAGAATGTGATCACCTTTGATTAGCTTATCTAAATTTCGATACCAACATGTCCAAGCCTTCTATGCCAAAGCCAACCTTTAGCAGATTTAGCAATAAAGCAAGTTCTAGGTTGAGCTTTTTAGTGAAATCGACAATGTATAGGTCACCTCTACTAATGCCAAGAAAACCATGTTATGATTGTCACTACGAAAAACTTGGCAATCTACTTTGGTGAATAGCACTTTGAATCCAAAGTCACTAATCTAGACACGGAAAGTAAATTGTATCCAAGAGATTCAACAAGCATGACATTTTAATGGAGCTATCATGAGATATGGCCACCTTACCAAGGCCAAGTACCTTTCCCTTGAGTTGTCTCCAAAAGTCACATAGTTATGCGGACCATTGTTCTTGCAAGCTCTCAAACATGTCTTCATCTTCGTAATGTGATCGTGCATCCACTATCAAGAATCCACTCTTTTCCACCGGATATGTAGTCTCTCATATTTGCCATAAGATCGAGACTCTTCATGATCTTGTCTAGCTCTTGTCCGAATCGTCATCATGCTCATGCTCATCATCATATTGACCCATAGATAATTCATCATCAATACCTAGGTCAATTTGACAATGACTTGCATCAGCTTTTATCAACGTGATAATAATCATCGAATGCAATACAAGAGCATTTCTAACTAGAACATTGATAAGTCCGAATCACCCTTCCGCTTCATAAGATCACAAGCTCAAAGAAGCATTTATCAAAGTTGGGATCATTGGCGCAACATATCAAATTCAACGGTCTTGTATAGAATTTCATCAAGACCACTCAAAGAGTAGTCCGGATAAAGTTCTTCCAAGAACTTCCACATAGCATGGGCGCACTCAAAGTTTGTGACAAGCTCAAGCAAGTTATCCGGCAAGCCTCTAATGATAAGATTGACAGTTCTAAGGTTACGAAGCAAGTCAAGCTCTTCATCCATAGTGGGGTGCAAGGGGTCAAATGGTGGTACATATGGGGTTTCACATATTTTGCAAGTTGTATATCTTAAAGATAGCAAGCATTTCAATCCTCCACGAGTTATAGGACACTCCATCAAGAATAGGCACACTATGACTAACACTCCCAAACGTAGACACGTCCATCTTCCTCCAATGGTGTGCAAACCAAAGCAATGGAGACCAATGCTCGATACCAATTGTAGGATCGCAAGGCAAGAGTGTCTAGAGGGGGTGATTAGACAACTCGACAAGATAAAAGTTTATGCCTTTTGATTAACATAAATCCTTAGCAAGTTCACAATGAAGATCAAGTCAAGCATCATGCATACAAGTCGAGCAACATACTAAACATGCAATTCTAGAGTATAGGGCAGCGGAAAGTAAGTTGCATGAATAGTAAGGGAGAGATTGTGAAGAGCAAACGCAATTTGGAGACACGGAGATTTTTCTCGTGGTTCCGATAGGTGGTGCTATCGTCAATCCACGTTGATGGAGACTTCAACCCACGGAGGGTAACGGCCATGCAGAGTCCACGGAGGGCTCCACCCACTAAGGGTCCACGAAGAAGCAACCTTGTCTATGCCATCATGGCCTACGCCCACGGAGGACTAGCCTTACTCGGGTAGATCTTCACGAAGTAGGCGATCTCCTTGCCCTTACAAACTCCTTGGTTCAACTCCACATCATGACGGAGGCTCCCAAGCGACACCTAACTAATCTAGGAGGCACCACCTCCAAAAGGTAATAGATGGGGTTGGTGATGATGAACTCCTTGCTCTTGTGCTTCAAATGATAATCTCCCCAACACTCAACTCTCCTCACCGATTTGGCTGTGGTGGAAGAAAGGATTGAGTGGAAAGCAACTTGGGAAGGCTAGAAATCAAGTTTCATATGGTGGGAGTGGAGCAACTTGATCTCAACACAAGGGTAGGTAGTTTTCTTCGTAAATGTAAGGTAGGAGTGGTAGTTCTTTCGATGGCTCTCTCCACGTAATGAAGAGGAGGTGGAGGGTATTTATAGCCTCCACACAAAATCCAACTGCTACACACATTTGACCAATCTCGGCCGATCAAGTTGACAACTCGGTGGGACCGAAAGTTCAAATCTTAGAACGTTGGGATTTTCGTGGGACCGAAAATACAATCTCTGCTAGTCCGATTCTTCCAAAGTCTAGGGTTTGCCAATCTCGTGGGACCGATTTTCTCATCTCGGTGACACCGATTTGAGTACGTATGTTACAGAGGCTTTATAACACCAATTTCGTATGACCGAGTTTGGAATCGAAAATCCCAAATTTTAGGGTTTGGCTATATGGCTGAGGTGGTTCATCTTGTGTGACTGGTTTGGAATCGGTGGGACCGAGATTACTTATGGGTTTATGTTGGAATGAAAGATTGTCGATAGTTTGAGAGATAAATCACTAAGCACTTAGAGCAACCAGATCATCATCATAACCTCATCCCCTTTAATAGTATTGGCTTTCCTATGGACTCAATGTGATCTTGGATCACTAAACCAAAATGGAGTCTTGAGCTTCTTGCCAATCCTTTCCTTAGCATCTTAGGGGTCCACCTTTCTAGTCCTTTTGCCATGCCAGAGTGATTGACTTTCCGAGACATACTTGATAAGAGCATTAGTCCAACCACAAAGTATGTTGTCATTAATTACCAAAACCACCTAGGAGCAATGTAAGTCAATGGGATATACCTCATGTGTAAATCAGCCTAAGTTTAAACCGCCGGATTGGACGACTCACCGGTAACCCGCCTCGAGCTTGGCGGTTCAAAGCTACCCGCCCGGTCTTGGTGGTTCATTAGTAACCCGCCATGCGAGTTAGATGGATGACGAGGCCCAAGGCCCAGAAGGCCGGTTCACGCTAATGGTGGGCCGGTTTATGAGGAAAGCATAAGGACTATTCTCCTACAAAGGAAGCAAGACTAGGACTCCACTTGTAATAGAGTAATCCTAATCCAACTAGGACTAGTCATGTAAACTGCCCCTTCAACATATATAAGGAGGGGCAGGGCTCCCCAAAGAGGGAGGAGTTAGAAGCTACAATCAAGAAGAAACAATCTTTGGGCTGGACACAAAGAGGAGAGCCGGTTTACGGTGACTCCCTCGTGATGATAATGAGACCTAGCCTCAAACAGCATGTAGGGTTTTTACCGGATGATGTTTCCCGGCCTCAAGTCTGTCTAAATCCCTGCCTTGTGTTATGCTCTCGATTCCGCCAACCCTCTCAAGCTACCACATAGATGCGCTGGCCTCGGACTAAGTCCTCGACACTAAAGACATCCGCCGTGACAAATCCACGACAGTTGGCGCCCACCGTGGCTCGCGCGACGGTGGTGTTGAGTTCTTAGAGGATCCATCATAAGGGATTGAGCAGTTTGCGCTTCTCGATGAAGGAGAACCGGTTTTGAAAGGAAGAATTAGGGTTGTGATCAATTCCGCCGCCGCTTATCTCGCAAAGTCGCCGGGTCAAGGTTATCCCGCCATGGTCAACATCGATTTAGCAGAGGGCTCAAGACTTGCGCCTAAACCGCCAGAGCAAAGAAAAATTAATCCGATGAAGGTTCAAGCTTGTGCATGCTGTTGACACACGAACACGCCACGGTACCTCGACGCCGGGGTGATGCACCGCAGCTCACGCCAAGGAGACCCGACCGACAAAGGACACGCAAGACAATGACGGGCGCTTTTGCAGACCAAACCCCACACCCCGGAGGGACCCCTGCCGTGAGTGCGGCGGTTATGGGCTGCCCTAGGTCGATTCGCCATTTCTAGAGTTCTCGAGATTCGCAGCTCTCAAACACGAAGAACAGCGAAGAACGAGAAAGAAAACGTGGAGAGATAAAAAGTAGACAGAAAAAGTAGTATATTGATTTGTTCGATTGTGTGTTGTTCAATCGCCGTCACCCCCAACATATATAAGAGGCGGCTGGACTTCCTGCATAAGTAAAGGATTCATCTAGGCTTTCCTTACAAGAAAAATTACATCAATTCGCGCCCTAGAGTCCTAGTTCTATTCCAACTCGGATCCAGTCTGAATCTGGCCCAACTTCTGTCTTCCTCCTTGTGCAGGCCGCCCAGCCTCCATATGACCTCCGATCAAGACGGCCCAAATATCAAACTTGTGCGCTCGACGATACTTAACAACTTTCATGTTGATCACTTTTTCAAATAAGGCCATCTTGAATACTTTTCGAGGTCATCTTTACCTTCCAATGGACTCGGTCTTGCGGTAGACTGAATTATCCGAGTCTTGTAGTGAATCTGCAGGCCATATACTATCTCTGATGACGATGACCCCAAAAGAAAAGTTTACCGCCTTGACGATATGCACAACTTCTGTATTGAACACTTTTTCATCCGAGATCATCTTGATAAACTTTTGGGCACATGTTCAGTTTCACTCGGATTTGAGCTCATCCACCGGATTTTAGAGTCTTTCACCGGATGGTCCGACCGGACTTTTTCACCGGATGACTATATTTTCACCGGAAGACAATCAATCGGTAGGTTTTCACCGACCGCTTACTCGATCGGTAGGTTTTCACCGACCTTTACTCGATCGGTAGGTTTCCACTCGACCTTTACTCGATCGGTAGGTTTTCACCGACCTTGACTCGATTGGTAAATTTTCACCGACCGTGACTCGATCGGTAGGTTTCCACCGATCTTGACTCGATCGGTAGATTCTCACTCGACCGTGACTCGATCGGTAGATTTTCACTGACCGGTGACTCGATCGGTAGGTTTTCACTCGACCAAAAACATAGCCTGATCTTGATTTGCCTCTCCAGGTTACATACGACCTCGGATTGAGACGAATTATATATGAAAATCGATCGCTCGACGAGACGAAACTTTTTCCTGTTGAAGGTTTTTCGATTCAAGGACTCTTAAGGGCCTAATTGCTCGCGCGACCCACCAGACATGGCGTCCGTACTTTGCGCCAGATTTCCACTCGCCTTCGCCCGCAGTATTGCCTCTAACTTTTGCATATGAACTCGGATTGAGATGATTTATATATCAAAATCGATCGCCTTTGACGAGACGAAGACAATTCCTTTAAATACTCCTTCATCCGAGGTCGTCTTGAAGGCAAGATTGGCCGAAAACCACGGAATGTTTGAATTTTGTCACCGGAGTACAACTTCGCCACCGATATAAGGTCGAATGGCGATAAATTAAACATCAAAGTTATTCCACTCGTCGACCTGAAACTTTGCATGCTGAAAACTCTTTCACTTGAGGCCATCTTACTTGCCTTTTGTACCTTGCCAAAATCCGATGTCAACACATGCCCCTGCTTTTCGCAAAGCTTGCATGCCGAAAAATAATATGCACGGTGTTTGTTCTAAGGACGATGTCAACACTCCATCGCCATTTATTTTCCTCAGGGTATAATTATGTATCGCCATGTTTGTGCTAAGGGCGATAATCGATATCGCCATTGCCTACTCAAAGCTTCCTCGCCACACACTCGGTGGTACTTCTTCAAATATTTTCCGTTGAGAGCTCGAGGTAACAATGCCCTTGTATTGATTCCACCAAATATGAATTTCCAGGAACAACCCTTGTAATCCTAAAAGGACCTTCCCAACTTGGAGACCACTTCCTAATTTTCTATCTCTTGAACCAATCGGCAGAATCACTTTCCGCATTTGAGTTCACCAACTTGAAAATGCTTCAATTTAACTTTCTTATTGTAAGCTCTTGCAACCCTCAACTTGTCTCTCTATGGACTCAAAGCAACCAAACGCTTATCGGCAACTTCATCAATATTGTCCATCATCAAGTTATAAAAGTCTATCGCCGATAAATCATTTTGTTTGGCTATTCTCAAAGCATTCAAATTTACTTCCACCGTAAAATAGCCTCTTGGCCATATACTAGCTCATATGGAGTTACCTTCAGAGCACCATGCCTTGAAATTCTATGTGCCCATAAAGCTTCGCATAACAGCTCATGCCATCTCCTCTGATTATCCTCAATCTTCTTCTTGATGAGCTTGATTAAAATTTTATTGCTAGACTCGCTTGTCCATTAGCTTGGGCATAATACGAGAGGAATTGAGCAACTTTATATTATAAGATTCGCAAACTCTCCGACTTGGTGTGACATAAAAGATGAACCCTGATCTGTAGTTAATGTTTGAGGAATACCGAATCTATGAATAACGTGCTCGTTATGAATTGAATTACTCCGTATGTGTCATGTTCTTGAGAGGTACCGCTCGCACCATTTAGTGAAATAATCAGTTGCCACCAACACGAATCGATGCCCTTTGAGGAAGATGGATGAATTTGCCCAATAAAATCTAAACCCCATCCTCCTAAAGGCCACGGCTTGATAATAGGATGCAACATAGCAGCAGGAGCCAATTGAATATCACCAAATTTTTGACAAGCTTCGCACCCTTTATAATATCCAAGCAATCATTAATCATAGTCGGCCAATAAAATCCAGCACGTCAGAATAACCATTTCATCTTAGGAGCCGATCGTGTGTACCACAAATGCCCTCATGTACCTCTCCCATAGCAACTCTTGCTTGGTCCTCATCCAAGCATTTTAAAAGAACATCATCAACTGCTCGCGATAAAGGTCATCATCCCTTATAGTATATTTAAAAGCTATACGCCTAACAGCCCTATCCACCCTTTCACTTGGATTATGCAAGTAAGCAACAATGGGCTTCCTCCAATGGAATTATCACCTGACTAGATTTTTTGTTAATGGTCAATCTGGGTTCAGTTCGCCTCTTCTATACCGGTAAGACAAGACATCGGACTTTGAGAAATATGAAACATGCCATGATCAACATGATATCCAGATGCTTGTTGTACAACTCATTTGCTTTCCAATTGTCATGTCTAGATATATGTGCAATGCTAAAACAATCCAAAGTAGAAATTATATCTAGACATCTATCAAGATAAACATTAAGTGATTCGTCCAAACACCGAAAGACTTTGGATATTTGCTGCACCACTAGTAACTAATCACCGTAAGCCTCAATATGTGTAACACCTATAGCAAGTAACATCTCTAGACCGAATAACAATGCTTCATATTCGCTTGATTGTTTGTGCAAAATATTCTAAGCGCATGAGGCTTCAAAACAGCACCATGAGGAGATATATAAACAATACCAACACCTTGGCCATTGCCACAAACTGAACCATCAAAGTATAATCTCCATGGCACTAATGAAACAAGGTTCATATCAACATCATGCTTGTCATTAATCCGATGTTCAACAATGAAATTAGCAACAATTTGGCCTTTCATGGATTTTAGAGATTCATAAGCCAAATCATACTCAATCAAAGATAGCCCACTTGCCAATTCTACCACTAAGAATTGGCCTATGCAACATGTACTTAATGACATCGGTTTGACAAGCTACTATACAAGCACTCGACACTAGGTAATGTCTCAACTTTGTGCAAGCGTAATATAAGCATAAACATAGTTTTTCAATAAATGTATACCTTGTCTCAAGGCCCAATAAACGCCTCGCTCAAATATGTAATGGTATGCTCTTTTCCTTCGTATCTTGAGTCAAAACAGCACCAATAACACCTTCCTCTCTGCGATATAAAGTTTAAAAGGTTTCTATGCTTGGGTGCTTTCATCACCGGAGGAGTGCACAAATAATTCTTGATCATATCAAAAGCTTCTTGCTGTTTTGCCCCCAAGTGAAATCAACATCATTCTTTAACCAAGGATAGGAGTAAATGCATCAACTTTCCCGATGATTAGCTATGAACCTTCTCAAATAATTGACCTTGCCAAGGAACTTTTGCATATCTCTTTGCATGTTGGAGCCTCCACTTTCAGATGGCTTCTATCTTTTGGGATCGATTTCGATGCCATCTTCATGGATAATGAAACCCAAAAATTTGCCACCGACACACTAATGCACACTTCAAAGGATTCATCTTCATCCATACTTTTTCATTCTTTCAAAGCTAAACGCAAATCGCCAAGTGAGATTCAAAAGCATCCGATTTGACAACAATATCATCAATATAAACTTCAAGTATGACACCGAGTAAATCATGAAAATCAAATTCATAGCCCTCCGATATGTGGCCCCAAAGATTTTTCAATCCAATGTCATCACCGCCCACCGAATAAACCAAGGAAACCAGACATCGGAAAGTTGTTTTGTACATGTCCTCTTCGCCATAAAATTTGATTGTATCCGCATTACCATCTAGAAAGCTAATAACCTTATGTCCGTACATCATTAATAAGCATATCGGCTATTGGCATGGGATACTCATCTTTGGGTGTAGCCCTATTCACATCTCTCAAGTCAATGCACACCCTCAACTTGCCGGATCCCTTCTTCTCATCGACAATGTTAGAAATCCACTCGCATACCCGCAAGGTCGAATGAATTTAGCTTCAAGCAATGATCGATCTCTTCCTTGATCCGCCATATGTTTTCGGATTAAACTTTCGCCGATCGCTTATAAGGTCTAAAACCGCCTTTATAGGCAACCGATGCTCCACTAGCTCTCGCTCAACCTCGCATCTCATGATATTCCCATGCAAAGCAACAAACATATTCTTTCAATAGCTCGATTAATTTAGCTTTACAATCGCTTTCAGATTTTTGTTTATAAATGTTGGTCGATCGACTAATCCGCTCCAATATTTACCTCTTCTAATGGATCGCCGATGTAAAACCTTGTCCAAGTTTATCCATGTCATCCAACTCCTCAATATACATATCGCTCTCACCGGACCGATATTTTGCAAGACGCTTTTGTAACCACTGAATTAGAATCCATTTAAACCTATCATACCTTGGAGCCGATTGCATTTAGTCGGCTTTAAAGACACGGGCACAAAACCATTCTTGGTCGTGACCGAGAAAATCAAACTCGATAAGTCACGCCTCACAAGCAAGTAGCATTGATGTTGCTAATCCACCGATGCATCGCCAAAGCAACACAGCCGAAGTTATCCGCATGAATGACTTCCACTTCATCATCAACCCATCAATCAAAAACTGGTGCATAGTGGATGGCACGACCGGTTTGCATGAACCCAATCACGCCTAGTATGACGCTAGAAGTTATTTTGCACCTCAAATGACAAAGAATGCAAGTACAAAGTTTTGCTTCCGATCGAAGCTCTACATACATTACACCTTTGGCTTCAGCTTTTCTTTGCCTTCAAACCCGTTGAGCACCATATTGGTCTTGATCAATTCTTCATCGTGCAAACCCAATTTCTTGAAGACCTAATAGGGCATAAGATTTACCACAGACCACCATCAACAAGCATTCACTAAGTGGCGATCCATTGATATGACCTCCGAGATACAACGGTTTCAAATGTGTTATCGGGTTCTTTGGCTTTTCAATATTGCATTTTTAGGGCCAAAATCCAGCTGAGCCACTTCCCTTCCTCATCTACAGACGTAAACTCAGCAGTAAGTAATACACCATATTGATATCCATACCTTCATGAACCGCGAGACTCATAGTCCAACATATCAACCTCTTCTTCATGGATCGACCGATTCTCAAATCTGGTCGAGTAAAGGAGAAGTAAGAAGTGTCGCAGACGATGTAATAGCTGTCACATCGCCCTCCTTGGGTGGTGTAGGCACTTCGTGATAGATGTAGAAGCTGATGTATCCTGTATTTGTTTTGGCCTCCACACTTGTTTTGCTGGAACCATGGGCCGAGTGTCATTGAACAACTTATCCCTTTGCTTCGCCCCCGCTCCGCCATCTCTTGATTCCTTAACCTCTCGTAGTTTTTCTTCGTGTCTTTGTTAGCCCCGAGGACACCACTTTGGTCGAGTGTATTTAGCATCTCTCACCTTTACCTGGCTGGTGCTTGCTTCATGGTCATTAGTCGAGTGCTTTGGCGCCGATAGAAAGTATCGCTCACCGAGTGGTTATGCACAATGGCTGTATGGGGAATGTTTCGTGCCCAAGATAAGTGAGTCGACATCCATTTTCTCCTTGCCTTTGATCGACTCAACTCGCTGCAACACTCGGTGACTTAACACGCCATTCTTTTCGACTTTCCAGAGGCATGAAATTTCCACTCAAGCACCTTCTTACTTGGATGGAATCCACTTGATTGATGTCATTCGGATGGTATCCACTGGATGGAACTCATGGATGGACTCTACCCATCCACATTTTTTCACTCGGATAGTTTCCACCGGTGCATTCTTACACTCGGATAATTTCCATCCGATCAAGATATTTCGACCAGCCAATCGATAGCCACCAATGTTCAATGGCCTCTATATGAATAGTCAAGTCGATCCCAAACAGTTTGCCTCCGATCTTCCAAAATTGCGCCTTGGTCCACTCGGTTTTGTATACCGACTAAACATATCACCGATGGTGACCTTGGTCGCTTCGTATGAGTCGGTCGATTGAAACTAGAACCGGCCGACGGTTAGCATACTTGGACAAGAACATATCAAAAGTTGGCTTGATTCGCTTATGCTGCACTTTAACTTCATTCTTCTTCCACTTGCCAACTTCTCGACTCTTGGGCTTGACAAATTTAACACGAGCATTTTCTTGCACTTGCGGTGCGCCCTCGAGTGTAGGATTCTTGATGGTGATTTTGATCACTTCCTTGCCATCGGGTTGCTTATCAAGCACAACCTGCCTTCCCAAGACCTTGTTGTCCTCCTTGTCTTTCCCGGCTCACCAACAATGACATTAGCTTTATTAGCAGATTCGCTACCTCCCGCCGAATGAGCAGCTTCTTCCTTCTAAATCCATGGTGTTCATTGAAAGGGCTGTTTATCAACTTGCATCTCAAAAGTTCAATCGTCCGTCATTAATGGCCGATTGTATCTGCTGTCGAAAAACATTGCAATCATTAGTAGCATGAGAAAAGAATTATGATATTTTAGAATAAGCACGCCTGCTTCAGCTCTTCAAACGGCGGTAAAGTATGAGATATTCTAATAATCTTAGCCTCAGAGCAAAGCATCAAATATTCTATCACACTTAGCAATGTTAAAAGTAAACTTCATCTCTTCATCACGCATTCTTATGAATCGGTTTCAGATCATTGTAAGTAAAGGGTTTGGCCTTAGATGGCCAAACAAATTCAAGAGCAAAACATCACCCTCATCGTCCGAAAGTGATCACTATCATATTCCACCATATTCATCTTTGGTCGATCGGATTTGTATCTATGCACTTTTTGAGATCTTTGCTTCGCTTTCCGAGCCAAAGCCCTTTGTAAGACTTGGTTGATATTTAAGAACTCATAGCCTTCTAGCTTTTCTCTAATGGGAGTTCTTAAACCACTCAAAGACTAGGTCTCGCTAAGTCTCTCTTGTTATCACCAAACTAAAACACCGGTTTTTCGCTTTCCTCAATCTCTTGACGAATCGGAGACCGATTCATCATGCTTCGCTTAACCGATGTTAGATGTGACAACTTGAGTTCATTGTCGCCGCTTATAAAAGTGATCATGAAATTTCTGCCTAGTTGCACCAAACTCGAATGGAACCATGTGGTAAAGAAGAAAACCATGAAAATGCGGTACCAGTTAATGACAAAGGAAATAAACGACTTTCAATTCATTCAATGAGCCTGCCTCACCCAATTGTGCTAAGTATTGACTAACATGCTCCCATGTGGTTTTTGTGCCTCTCCATTGAACTTAACAAAATCGGGAATTTTATATCCCGGAGGGCACCGGATAGCATCAAAGTACTGGGCACGGCTTTTGGTAAATCCAATTCGAGGTAACTCGACTCCAAAATTCTCTCAAGCATCTTAGCCATCTCTCTCTAAGATTATAGACCATCGCCCATAGTGGACGGCGGAGCTTGTGGCAAGGGCATAGGAGGAGTAGGGTTACTAGCTGTAGGTACGAATGTGGCATGTATGTCGCACCCATAGTTTGGTAGTGGTCGAGTGGTTGTAGGTAGGGTTTGGTTCGTGTCACCACCAACCTGGCATGCTCATAATAGGATTAATGGGTGCAGCCACAATCTGATTTGTTTGGGTAGGATATAAGTCATCGCACGGAGGCGCCATGAGATAGGTAAAGCCGATTAGGGTTTTGCACACTAGCAGCTACACCATCATTACCACTAGTCGATTGAGATGCATTCTTCTCGAGCATTAGTATTTTCTATGAAAGTTTGATAGACTAGATTGTTACCATCAGCAATACGACTTTCAATCTCAGCCCACGCGTCAGGAAAAGGCAAGATTTACAGAGGGTTTAACCTCGCTCGGCTTGAAGAGGAGGAAACTTGATTTCTTCAATCGGAGTGATGTTGCCTTGGCGATCCTTCTTGAACTTTGCAAGAAACTCCTGCAAATCCTTTCTTCGCGCCTTCTTGTACTCCTCATAGATTTGGCGATGATCGCCGATATCTCATCAAGACTGGCTTAATGATGTTATCGGCGCTTCACCTCGATGGCTTGGGAAGATCGCACATGGTGGATAATGATGATTGATCTTCGCTCCTCAAATGAGTCGCCAAAAAGTGTGTTGACACACTAACACGCCACGGTACCGACGCCGGGGTGATGCACCGCAGCTCACGTCAAGGAGACCCTGACCGACAAGGACACGCAAGACACCGACGGGCGCTTTGTAGACCAAACCCCACACCCCGGAGGGACCCCGTCAGGAGTGCGGCGGCTAGGGCTGCCCTAGGTCGATTCGCCGCCTCTAGAGCCTCGAGATTCGCAGCTCTCAAACACGAAGAACAGCGAAGAACGAGAAAGAAAACGTGGAGAGATAAAAGTAGACAGAAAAAGTAGTATATTGATTTGTTCGATTGTGTGTTGTTCAATCGGCCGTCACCCCCAACATATATAAGAGGCGGCTGGACTTCCTGCATAAGTAAAGGATTCATCTAGGCTTTCCTTACAAGAAAAATTACATCAATTCGCCCTAGAGTCCTAGTTCTATTCCAACTCGGATCCAGTCTGAATCTGGCCCAACTTCTGTCTTCCTCCTTGTGCAGGCCGCCCAGCCTCCATATGACCTCCGATCAAGACGGCCCAAATATCAAACTTGTGCGCCTCGACGATATTTAACAACTTTCATGTTGATCACTTTTTCAAATAAGGCCATCTTGAATACTTTTCGAGGTCATCTTTACCTTCCAATGGACTCGGTCTTGCGGTAGACTGAATTATCCGAGTCTTGTAGTGAATCTGCAGGCCATATACTATCTCTGATGACGATGACCCCAAAAGCAAAGTTTACCGCCTTGACGATATGCACAACTTCTGTATTGAACACTTTTTCATCCGAGATCATCTTGATAAACTTTTGGGCACATGTTCAGTTTCACTCGGATTTGAGCTCATCCACTGGATTTTAGAGTCTTTCACCGGATGGTCCGACCGACTTTTTCACCGGATGACTATATTTTCACCGGAAGACAATCAATCGGTAGGTTTTCACTCGACCGCTTACTCGATCGGTAGGTTTTCACCGACCTTTACTCGATCGGTAGGTTTCCACCGACCTTTACTCGACGGTAGGTTTTCACCGACCTTGACTCGATTGGTAAATTTTCACCGACCGTGACTCGATCGGTAGGTTTCCACCGACCTTGACTCGATCGGTAGATTCTCACCGACCGTGACTCGATCGGTAGATTTTCACTCGACCGGTGACTCGATCGGTAGGTTTTCACTCGACCAAAACATAGCCTGATCTTGATTTGCCTCTCCAGGTTACATACGACTCGGATTGAGACGAATTATATATGAAAATCGATCGGCTCGACGAGACTAAACTTTTTCCTGTTGAAGGTTTTTCGATTCAAGGACTTCTTAAGGGCCTAATTGCTCAAGCGACCCACCAGACATGGCGCCCGTACTTTGCGCCAGATTTCCACTCAGCTTCGCCCGCAGTATTGCTCTAACTTTTGCATATGAACTCGGATTGAGATGATTTATATATCAAAATCGATCGCCTTTGACGAGACGAAGACAATTCCTTTAAATACTCCTTCATCCGAGGTCGTCTTGAAGGCAAGATTGGCCGAAAACCACTCGGAATGTTTGAATTTTGTCACTGAGTACAACCGCCACCGATATAAGGTCGAATGGCGATAAATTAAACATCAAAGTTATTCCACTCGTCGACCTGAAACTTTGCATGCTGAAAACTCTTTCACTTGAGGCCATCTTACTTGCCTTTTGTACCTTGCCAAATCCGGCGTCAACACATGCTTCGAGATTAAAATCAAAGATTGCTGGTCCACGACCCGAAAAGATGGCCGCGCCCGTGGCTAATCCGACTCGCTTGCTGCTCACGACCTCCGCCGCTGCCTCCGCCATGGGCCTCCCGGACTCTTTTGTTGTCCGCGCCGAGTCCTCGATGCCCCGCTCCTTCCGCGCTGATTGCCGCTGAGACGCCGCAGTCATGATCCAAACGACCGACCCGACCGAGCTGCCTCCGCTGCACATCTCTACTGTCATGGCTTTGAGTCTAGACCGATCTGCTGAGACCGGGTGCTTCGCTCTGCTTTAAACCGCCTGTGCATCACCCCGATGCCGCCCGAAGTCGCCTCGAAGTTCGCGCCCTGAGCCAGATTACTCGGTCAAACCGCCGCCGCTCGACCCGCTTGCCCACGCCTGGGTCGTTTTCGTTGCGGTCGAGCTGCCGCCGCGTGACCTGCTGTTGCCGCCTCACGCTCTTGCTGGCCTCGCACTTCAAGTCTCAAGATAGCAGTATACGTACTTGCTATTACTTCCTAATATAGTGATGGAAGGAAAAGTACTACGTCAAGTAGTAGTCCATGTGATCAAAAGTTGCTGTTGAAGATTTGTCTGAAGATCACGATTTCTAAAGAGGATCGACGTGAGTTATAGCCGCTGTCGTCTGAGCCGCGGCCTCGCTTAAAGTCACTTGTGCTGCTGAATTGCCACCAAGACAGCGACGGAAGAACCGGCGCCTCATCAACCGCATGCCGCCGTAGCTATAAATCGCCGCTGCAACCGCATGAAGCTGCGGCAACGGTAGCCCGCCTCGCTTCTGCCACAAATCGCCAGGCCCCTCCGCCGGGTCACCGCGTCTCGCCTTGGCCACCCAGCCAGTTCCGCCTGGCGTGCTGCGGGCTGCCTTGTCCTACCGGAGCCTCTGCTGAGTTGCCGCCCGCCTCTGCTGCACTTTCGCTGGGTACTGCATGGCCATGGTTCTGCTCTCTGATTCTTTCCCAGGAACGCCTCGCCTGTTAGTGTATAGGTGTACAGAGAAAGCAGCAGAAGCACTGGGTCTGGCGGGTGTCGCAATAAAATGTGCTGAATTTCTGGTTTGGACTTAGGCTTAGAGAACGTGATTAAGTCACGTAATGGAGGTGAAAGGAGCTGATGTTCAAAAGATACGCAAGCAACAGACTGAGTCAAACAAAAGAATAGAGGAACAATTATATTCAGAGAGAGACAGGGCATGATATTTCAGCATACTGTCAGAGAAACGCACGGTCTGTGTGCAGATTATCTATCGCCAAAATATCAGGAGAAAATAAATAGCGGAAGATCAAAGCTACTGGCGTGGTGGGCCATGCATTACTTGGACTTGTTACAAAAAAAGGGGGGATTGTCTCCCCACGTGGAGGCCTCAATCATTCTAGGTATTTGAGGACAAGAGAGCAACTATTACTACTCCTCTCAATATGGCACGACTTTCAAGATCAATTCTTTAAAAAAAAAGAGAGCAACATTTTGCATTATCCGCGCCAAAGATTCGTGTTCGTCCGACAAAAACACCCCAGCGTATATCCTTCCTATCTGTTTTTATCTATAATACAAGAATCTATTTGAAAACAGCATTCGCCCGTCATATTTTTTGCAGTGACGACTATTAAAAAAAGGGTGGTATTATACCATGGAGGCACGCCGGCTGTGCTATGCAGCTTAAATGGACACGTATCGCGTCCGTTTACATCAAAGCGCCGCTGTTCCGCCTCGCCACTGTTCATGCGCCCACGCCGGTTTATAACGCGGAGGACAACTTGCTCGTCTCAAGACCGCTTATAACGCCGCTGCCGATTTCTCCTGGCCCACACCGTTTATATACACTTGTTGGGATCGCTACCGATTGACTTCGCCGTCTGCAAGAGGTTACCGCGCCCGCAATTAACTCGCCGACCATATAGAGCATTATCACATCTATCATTCCCAAATATCGTGATATCCATCTAAAATTATTTTATTAGTACTTATTGTTTTATCAAAGAACAGTTTATCTTTGACTTGGTCTGCAATATTGTTTATGCAGGACAATTATTCGCTGCAAAAATGATTATTATGTCACGGATATAAAGCTCGCGCCAATATTATGAAGCGTCAGCATCCAACCATACCGCATTGTTCAATATGATGTGGTTCACTCGCCCGTCGTGCGTTTGCCATTTACACCGGTGCCGATCTTCCCGTCTGCGTGGCGGTTTACAACACCGCGCCGACTCATCCGTCTCGCGGCCGCCCGATGTCAGCAAGTCAGATTTTCCGTCTCGCCTCTCGCGCTCGGTCTACATCAACATACCAGGCCGCACCGGTCTGCATGAGCTATTTATTGAGTATGAGCAAGTCACTGCTTGGGTAGCCCGGTTTTCTTTCAACATAATGGAGGTAAATTATCATATACTATCAACCACCCTGCAATGGGTGGTTCAATGGGCAGGCGCACAAGTCGCCGCCGCTACAGTTTGGTTAACTTCAAATCACCAGTTGGAAGGAACCATTGGCTGAGTTGCTGACACGGTTCAAACGGGATCATTTACGACCTACCGCAGTCACCTCAACCTTATGTTATCAACACCAATGATATACAAGTTATGCCGGTTTATATGACTGTCAAATATGGAGAATCCCAAGCCAACTCTTCGAGTCACCTTGAGACTCTGGGGCTACGATGATATGACGCAACAAGTCTTAACCTGGCCAAAGAAATTGAAAAACCCCAGACAATGGAGGAAAAGATAACCCGTCCCTGAGGCTATCATATTTGAAGGTCATTAAAATTTCGCTTAGAAAGTATATGACAATTACAAAATCCCGCCAATGAAGAAGTTCCGGTCATCGAAAAGATTCCGTTTAAAATCCGCCCAAGGGAAGCCAGCCTCATCAAGCTCTCAAATCCGTTTAAGAATTTCTGTTCAAAAAGGAATTAACTCTCGCAAGTTCGAATTTAAAGACCGTAAAATTTCCTACTGAAATGAAGATTCGGTTTAAAATCCGGTTCAAGGGAAAGATGTCTCCACAAAGCCTTGAAGTTTCAATATCCGTTCAAGATCCCGGTTCAAGAAAAATTTATCTCTTGCAAAAAGTTAAAATTATCAAGAGGACTCGCCGCCATGATGCGCGGTTCAAACATGGGTATCCCGCCTTATTGGCCTAACATATTGATCACATGGGGCTTCGCTTCATAAAGCGGGTCTCGTTTTTTAGATCATGCGTGGTTACACGGAGGTTCGCTTTAAAGCGCCTCCGGTTTACTCCCTTGAAATTTGCTTTTTATATATCACTTGGGCCTTGGTCGTGTCCGAACCAACGCGACACCTTTTGATAGGCGATACCACCAGATCACTTGGGGACATGGTCACGCCCAACCTACCATGCCTCTTGATCGCCTAAGGCCACAAAATCACTTGGGGGCTTGGTCGAACCCAACCATTGCCACGCTTCTTGATTGGCATATATGCCACTAATCATTTGGGGACCTCGCTGACTTGAATCATTGTCACTCCTATTGGGGGCTTGGTCCCGTCCAACCATGGTAATACCATCCGATCGCTCAAGATAGCATATTTTTGCAAACGGTTTTATCATTGCTTTTGCTTGAAATTTTCTTTAATAAATATTTCTTCTTTGTTGCGTTCTTAAACCGACAAAATTCGCAGATCGGTTCGATCACAATTTATGGAACACGGTCAATTTAATCCGGAGATTATTCGCCGGTTTGATTTTTTGATTTTATGTTACCATCTTATTATGGAGTAAACCGTGTCCATTAACCCGCTTGGCTTTCAATTACAAGTTGTCAAGACATGATCAAATCATAATCCGGAGACTATCAGCCCGTCCTGGTTTGACTACGAGTCGCCAGAGATATATATGGATAATCCGTGTCTATTATAACCCGCACGGTTTTATCATAAACCGCACAATATGGAAGGAGTTATCAAGACTCAAGATTGGGATTATCACCCTTACTACAAAAAGTTGGTAAACCAATGATGTGATTCAATGTCATAGGTATGGTATATTTCATATTTGATTAAGTGCAGCCTTGGTTATAAACCCGGTTCTATGTTAAGATTATGACTCATCCGACGGTAAACCGCCAGACACTTTAAACTTGTCAGATGCGTAAACAAAGTTGAATAAAGCATGATTATAAATTATCCGTGTTTATTAAACCGCATGGCTTTAAGACGATAAGTCGCCAAGATATGATGGGAAATTATCCGGTGTTTATTAAACCGCCCGGCTTTTGACTATACGCCGCCAAGATATATTTGGATTGCGCCATTGAATCATGCGCTTATAAATGATTGGGTATATTATTCAAATAGCCAAACTTGGCTGAATTTTCATTATGATATTGGATGAATAAGGTTTCATACCGGATTATATTATCTTGAATAGCCAACATGGCTGGATTTTATTACGGTATTAATATTATGATTGAGGTTTTCAAAGTCGCTTAGCGCAATGGATATTATGTTATCAATGGATATGGCTTTTATTCTACAATTAAAGGAATAGTCCCGAGTTGTCAGAGGCTTACAACCCGCACTTGGGGGCTACATTATTGAAGTTGAGATTACATCAAATATGCAAGTCTCATGTCGCCGCAAGCATGCACCATGACACTTGGGGCTAATGCAAAGTCATTCTTTGTTCATCTTATTGAAGACCCGACTCATCACATTATAATGACCCGCCCTTGGGGGCTAACACTGGTTGAAGTTTTATGAGTATAAGATAATTACAAGTCCTGTGTTGTCGCAAGGTGACAACCCGCACTTGGGGCTATATAATATGGAGTATTCAGTTTTACTAAGGACTGGATGAACAATATGGATTTCTTCTAATGGCAGATTGAGATTGAAGCAAGTCTTAAGCCATCACTTTGTTCTACTCAAGACTTGGGGGCTACAGTATTATATTATTATCAAAGAAATATTTTCAAATTCTCCGATTGAGCAAACTAGGTTGACCAAGGCCACCAATCATTATGACCTTGTGGCTGCAACTCAAGGCCATTAATAATCATGAACGGGCGCTATAAACAATCATGAACCGAGTCCGCAATAATCATGACTTGAAGTATCAGCTTTTATAACCCGACAAAGGTGGTAATCATAAACCGCAAGTTCTCAGATCTTCAAACCGCTGAATACGTATGAATATTTCAAGACCAATGTTTCTTAAACCGCGCTTTGAAGCCGACTCAAGTGGATTATTCCTCACAATATTGTTCTCGTGAGAAACCAATGTCGAAAATTGAGTATGACGTGGCTTATCGATTGGATTTTCTAGAAGGAGGAAATGACAAGGACTTAAGGATGGTCAAAGCCGATTTACAAGAATTCTAACCCGAGCACAACCTATCAAGTTTGTTCTTGTGTTTATTTTACAGATCGTTTAACATGGATAAATCCAAATTAAACTGGGGCTAATGTCGATATACCTCATGTGTAAACCGCCGAAAGTTTAAACCGCCGGATTGACGACTCACCGGTAACCCGCCCGAGCTTGGTGGTTCAGAGCTACCCGCCCGTCTTGGTGGTTCATTAGTGACCCGGGCAAGGGTTAGATGGATGATTTGGCCCAAGGCCCGTAAGGCCGGTTCACGTTTAATGGTGGGCCGGTTTATGAGGAAAGCATAAGGACTATTCTCCTACAAAGGAAGCAAGACTAGGACTCCACTTGTAATAGAGTAATGCTAATCCAACTAGGACTAGTCATGTAAACCGCCCCTTCAACATATATAAGGAGGGGCAGGGCTCCCCAAAGAGGGAGGAGTTAGAAGCTACAAGCAAGAAGAAACAATCTTTGGGCTGGACACAAAGAGGAGAGCCGGTTTACGGTGACTCCCTCGTGATGATAATGAGACCTAGCCTCAAACAAAGATGTAGGGTTTTTACGGATGATGTTTCCCGGGTCTGTCGCCTAAATCCCTCGCCTTGTGTTGCATCTCTCGATTCCGCCAACCCTCTCAAGCTACCACATAGATGCGCTGGCCTCGCGACTAAGTCCCGACAAGAGGACATCCGCCGTGACAAATCCACGACAAGATTGGATACCGACGATCGAATCTCGGCAAGTAACATACCGATGACAAAGGGAATAACGATGTTGTTGTGCGGTTCGACCGACAAAGATCTTCAGAGAATATGTAGGAACCAATATGGGCATCCAGTCCCGCTTATTGGTTATTGACCGAGACGGTCTCGGTCATGTCTACATTGTTCTCGAACCGTAGGGTCCACACGCTTAAGGTTTCGGCGATGCTTCATTATGAGTTTATGTATTTTGATGTACCAAAGGTTGTTCTGAGTCCCTGATGTGATCACGACATGACGAGGAGTCTCAAAATGGTCGAGACATAAAGATTGATATATTGGACGGATATATTTGGACACCGAAAGGTTCCGTGAGATTGGGAATATACCGGAGTTCCGGAGGTTACCGAACCCCTAAGAAGTATATGGGCCTTATTGGGCCTTAGTGGAAGGGAGGGAGAAGGAGGAGGGGGCGCCTCAAGCCCAATCCGACTGGGAGGGGGCCGCCCCCTTTCCTTCTCTCCTCCCTCTTCCTTCCTTCTCCTACTCGAATAGAAGGGGGGGCCAAACCTACTTGGAGTAGGTTTGCCCCCTAGGGCGCGCCACCCTGGGCCGGCCTCCTCCCTCCCTCCTTATATAGGGGGGGGGCACCCTAGATACACAAGTTGATCATTGAGATCGTTCTCAGCCGCAGCGGCGCCCTTCCACGATATTACACCTCGGTCATAATGTAGCGTGCTTAGCGGCTCCTCGCGACAGAGAACATCAAGATCGCCACCACGCCGGCAGGTCGACGGAACTCCTCCTCGCGCTTCACCGGATCGGAGATCAAAAGGCCATCGAGCTGTACGGTGTCAAGAACTCTGAGGTGCCGAGTAACGGTGCTTGGATCGGTTGGACCGAGGACGACGACTACTTCTCTACGCTCATCAACGCTTCCGCTTTGGTCTACGAGGGTACGAGACAACACTCTCCTCTCTCTCGCTATGCATCACCATGATCTTTGCGTGCGAGGGAAATTTTTGAAATTACTACGCTCCCCAACAAAGGGCATCCGAGCCTAGGTTTTTATGGTTTGATGTTATATGCACGAGTAGAACACAAGTGAGTTGTGGGCGATATAAGTCATACCGCTTACCAAAGATGTCATACTTTGTTCGGCGGTATTGTTGGATGAAGCGCCCGACCGACATTACGCCAGACGCTTACGCGAGACTGGTTTTACCACCGTGCTTTGCACACAGTGACTAGCGGGTGTCGCTTTCCAACTTTAGTTGAACTGAAAGTGGCTACGCCCGGTCCTTGCGAAGGTTAAAACAGCACTAACTTGATGAACTATCGCTGTGGTTTTGATGCATAGGTAAGAACGGTTCTTGCTCAGCCCGTAGCAGCCACGTAAAACTTGCAACAACAAAGTAGAGGACGCCTAACTTGTTTTTGCAGGCATGTTGTGATGTGATATGGCCAAGACATGATGCTATATTTTATTGTATGAGATGATCATGTTTTGTAACCGGTTATCGACAACCGCGGTGAGCCATATGGTTGTCGCTTATTGTATGAAATGCAACGCCTCTATAATTGCTTTACTTTATCACTAAGCGTAGTGATAGTCGAGAAGCAATAGATGGCGAAACGACAACGATGCTATGATGGAGATCAAGGTGTCGCTACCGATGACGATGGTGATCATGATGGTGCTTCGAGATGGAGATCACAAGCACAAGATGATGATGGCCATATCATATCACTTATATTGATTGCATGTGATGTTTATCCTTTATGCATCTTATCTTGCTTTGATCGACGGTAGCATTTTAAGATGATCTCTCACTAAAAATTATCAAGAAGTGTTCTCCCGAGTATGCACCGCTGCCAAAGTTCGTCGTGCCTGCACACCACGTGATGATCGGTGTGATAAGCTCACGTCCATCTACAACGGGTGCAAGCCAGTTTTGCACACGCAGTAATACTCAGTTAAACTTGACGAGCCTAGCATATGCATATATGGCCTCGAACACGGAGACCGAAGGTCGAGCGTGAATCATATAGTAGATATGATCAACATAAGATGTTCACCATTGAAAACTACTCCCTCTCACGTGATGATCGGTTATGGTTTAGTTGATTTGATCACGTGATCACTTAGATGACTAGAGAGATGTCTGCCTAAGTGGGAGTTCTAAGTAATATGATTAATTGAACTTAATTTATCATGAACTTAGTACCGATAGTATCTTGCTTGTCTATGTTGATTGTAGATAGATGGCCCGTGCTATTGTTCCGTTGAATTTTAATGCTCCTTGAGAAAGCTAAGTTGAAAGATGATGGTAGTAACTACACGGATCGGGTCCGTAATTTGAGGATTATCCTCATTGCTGCACGTAAAAATTACGCCCCGAAGCACCGCTGGTGCCAGTTCGTCGCCGATGTAACCGACGACGTTAAGAACGCTCCGCGAGCAAAGTCGATGACTACTCGATAGTTCAATGTGCCATGCTTTACGGCTTAGAACCGGGACTTCAACGACGCTTTGAACGCCATGGAGCATATGAGATGTTCCAGAGTTGAAGTTAATATTCCATAAGAATGCCCGGATTGAGAGATATGAAATTCCAATAAGTTCTATAGCTGCAAGATGGAGGAGAATAGTTCGCTTAGCACATACTCAAGATGTCCGGGTATTGTAATCACTTGATTCAACCGAGTTACTCTTCCGGATGATAGCGCCATTGATGTAATTCGCTAATCACTTCCACCAAGCTACAAGAGCTTCGTGATGAACTATAATATGCAAGGGATGGATAAGACGATTCTCGAGCTCTTCGCAATGCTAAAGGTCATGGAGGTAGAAATCAAGAAGGAGCTCAAGTGTTGATGGTTAACAAGACCACTAGTTTCAAGAAAAGGGCAAAGGGAAGAAGAAGGAACTTCAAGAAGAACAACAAACAAGTTGTCTGTCAAGAGAAGTAACCCAAGTCCGGACCTAAGCCCGAAATCGAGTGCTTTACCGCAAGCGATCGGTCATCGAAGCGGAACTGCCCCAAGTATTTGGCGGATAAGAAGGATGGCAAGGTGAACAAAGGTATATGTGATATACATGTTATTGATGTGTACCTTACTAGAGCTCGCAGAGCACCTCGGTTATTTGATATCGGGTTCTGCTAATATTTGCAACTCAAACAGGACTACGGATTGCTTAACACTAGCAAAGGACGAGGTGACGATGCGCTGGAAATGGTTCCAAAGTCGATGTGATCGCGGTCGGCACGCTACCTCTACATCTACCTTCGGATTAGTATTAGACCTAAATAATTGTTATTTGGTGCCCGCTGAGCATGAACATTATATCCGGATCTTGTTTGATGCAGACGGTTATTCATTTAAATCGAGAATAATGGTTGTTCTATTTATGTGAGTAATATCTTTATGGTCATGCACCCTTGAAGAGTGGTCTATTTTTATGAATCTTGATAGTAGTGATACACATATTCATAGTATTGAAGCCAAAAGATGCAGAGTTGATAATGATAGTGCAACTTATTTGTGGCATCGCCGCTTAGGTCATATCGATGTAAAGCGCATGAAGAAACTCCATATCGATGGTCTTTGGAACCACTTGATTATGAATCACTTGGTACTTATGTAACCGTGCCTCATGGGCAAGATGACTAAAACGCCGCTTCTCCCAGACTATGGAGAGAGCAACTGATTTGTTGGAAATCATACATACGTATGTATGTGGTCCGATGAATGTTGAAGCTCGGCGGATATCATTATTTTCTCACCTTCACAGATCATTTAAGCGATATGGGTATATCTACTTAATGAAGCATAAGTCCAAACATTTGAAAAGTTCAAAGAATTTCAGAGTGAAGTTGAAAATCATCGTAATAAGAAAATAAAGTTTCTACGATCCGATCGTGGAGGAGAATATTTGAGTTACGAGTTTGGTCTACACTTAAAACAATGTAGAATAGTTTCACAACTCACGCCACCCTAACACCACAACAGAATGGTGTCTCCGAACGTCGTAATCGCATTTTACTTGATATGGTGCGATCTATGATGTCTCTTATGATTTACCGCCATCGGTTTGGGGTTATGCTTTAGAGACGCCACATTCACGTTAAATAGGGCACCGTCAAACTGCTGAGACGACACCGTATGAACTATGGTTTGGCAAGAAACCAAAGTTGTCGCTTTAAAGTTTGGGGATGCGATGCTTATGTGAAAAAGCTTCAACCCGATAAGCTCGAACCCAAATCGGAGAAATGTGTCTTCATAGGATACCCAAAGGAGACAGCTTGGGTACACCTTCTATCATAGATCCAAGGCAAGACATTCGTTGTTAAGAATGGATCCTTTCTAGAGAAGGAGTTTTCTCTAAAGAAGTGAGTGGGAGGAAAGTAGAACTTGATGAGGTAATCGTACTTACTCCCTTGTTGGAAAATAATACATCACAGAACCGGTTTCGTGACGCCAAAACCAACTAGTGAGGAAGTTAATGATGATGATCATAGAACTTCGATCAAGTTAATACGTAACCTTGTAGGTCGAACAGAGTAAGATCCGCACTGAGTGGTACGGTAATCCTATTCGAAGTCATGCTACTAGATCATGATGAACCCACGAACTATGAAGAAGCGATGGTGAGCCCAGATTCGCAAAATGGCTTGAAGCCATGAAATCTGAGATGGGATCCATGTATGAGAACAAAGCATGGATTTTGGTTGACTTGCCCGATGGTCGGCAAGCAATTGAGAATAAATGGATCTTCAAGAAGAAGACCGACACGGCGGTAATGTTATCGTTTACAAAGCTCGACTTGTTGCAAAAAGTTTTCGACAAGTTCAAGGGGTTGACTATGATGAGACCTTCTCACCAGAAGCGATGCTTAAGTCTATCCGAATCATGTTAGCAATTGCCACATTTTATGATTATGAAATTTGGCAAATGGATGTAAAACGTGATTCTCGAATGGATTTCGAAGAAGAGTTGTATATGATGCAACCAAGGTTTTATCGATCCAAACGGAGCTAACAAAGTGTGCAAGCTCCAACGATCCATTTATGGACTGCAAGCCTCTCGAGTTGGAATAAACGCTTTGATAGTGTGATCAAAGTATTTGGGTTTATATGCATTTTGGAGAAGCCTCCGATTTACAAGAAAGTGAGTGGGAGCTCAGAGCATTTCTAATATTATATGTGGATGACATATTATTGATTGGAAATGATATAGAATTTCTAGATAGCATAAAGGGATACTTGAATAAAAGTTTTCAATGAAAGACCTCGTGAAGTTGCTTACATATTGGGCATTAAGATCTATAGAGATAGATCAAAACGCTTAATTGACTTTCACAAAGCACATACCTTGACAAAGTTTTGAAGAAGTTCAAAATGGATCAAGCAAAGAAAGGGTTCTTGCCAGACTGCAAGGTGTGAAGTTGAGTAAGACTCAAAGCCCCACCATCGCAGAAGATAGAGAGAAATGAAGAATGTTCCTATGCTTCAGCCATAGGCTCTATCATGTATGCAATGTTGTGTACTGACTGATGTGTGCCTTGCTATAAGTCTAGAAGGAGGTACCAAAGTAATCCAGAGTGGATCATCGACAACGGTCAAGGACATCCCAAATACCCGAAAAGGACTAAGGATATGTTTTCGATATGGAGGTGACAAAGAGCTCATCGAATGGTTACATTGATGCAAGTTTTGACACCGGTCCGGACGATTCTAAATCGCAAACCGGATACGTGTTTACATTAAACGGTGGAGCTGCCGCTGGTGCGCTTCAAAGCAAAGCGCCGTGATGGATCTACGGTGAAGCGGAATACATCGACGAATCTTCCTGTTTAGCCAACCCTAAGCCGCGATGCCTTGATCCTCAAATGTCCGATGTTCGGGATGCCTCCTCCGCCACGGGGGCTTTAAGTTGGGGGGCGACCCCAGGTAAAGGTTGCCCGCCCTCCCGAACCCCCGAGCCCGGCTTCGGTTAATTTCCCCGGGGGGCCCACGGATTTGGAGACCCCGCCCAGGGCGGATTCCAGAGGGGGACCACCCCCTCTTCAAAGGGGAAGCCCCCAAAATCCCCCACCGCCCCTTCGAAAAACCTTTAAGGTACCAAGAGATTGGGGCCTATCGCCGGCACTAAAGCGAAGGTATTGGGGGAAGGTTTTAAGGGAACCATTTGGCCAGGAGGTTTTAATCACGTCCAGGCCCGCAAAAACCCCTATTCCCCCGGGGACCTCCCGGAAATGATGGGGGTAACCGGGCTCAAGGGGCACCGAGGAGGCCACCCAGGGCCATTCGCCCCAAACGAGGGGCCCGATCAAGGGGCAGATTCGGGCCTTCCCCCGAAACCCGCCCTGATGGGAGTTGGAGGGCCCCTTTCAAATTTTAGGGTGGCCACCCGGGATTAAGATTTTCGCCCAGGGGCCGGATTTAGCCGAGAGCGGGCCGCCCATGGGTATGAAAATGGGCCAATTTTTTTTTAGCTTTCAAAAATTGCCCTACCGCAAGGTAAGTGGCCTGCTGTAAGGTTGCCCCCAAAACCCCACCGACCCAAATTCAATGTTGAGGTGCCCAAGAGGGGGGGGAGGGGTGGGTTAGCCCGGATAAGGAGGGCCGAACCCTTTCAAAGGGAGGGGCCCTAAATGAGGAAATCGGGGAAATTTGGGTCCCCCGAAGGAATGAACCGCAATAAAAACTCCCAGCCAATTAAAAGAGGGTCAAAAAGCCCGGCCGATAAAATATTTGTTTATTACTAACCCTGTGAGACTTGGGCCCTTCCAGTAGGAGCAAGCCCGGGAGTGAGGCGGTTGCCCAAGGGCGCCCCGAGGGAGGGGAAATCGGGCCCACCGGTCCCAGAATGAGGCGCTAAGGGCGATTTAAGATCACCGAGAATGGAGGTTTGAAGGACGAGAAAGCGGAAGAATGGAAGGCGCGGTTTAAGGAAAATGGCCCCCTTTGAAGCGTAAAAAAGGCCAAGCAGAAACCCCGTCGGGGTTTCCCGACGCTCGGGTTTAATGAATTGGCCGCCCTTGGGGGGGCGGAGGTCCGGGTAGGATTGGTTTGCCGGAGCCCAACGAGCAGGGATACGAGAAAAAGTTTATGGTCCAATAAAATGTTCTCCCGCCACTTTATTATGGGGCCCGATTAAATAATTCGTTTTCCGGTCGCTTGGAGAACTGGGCCCTTGTCCGGGCCCCGGGAGGAGGCCCCCAAGGGGCCGAGGAGTTAAATCGGGCCCACGCCAAAGGGGGGCGGGTTGGCCGAATAAAGGAGAAGAAGGGTCTTGAAAAGGGCGCGGAGGGCCGAAGGCCACGGAAGGAGCCCCCTGCTCGGGCTTGAAGGAACCGCCGCCGAGAAATGGGGGAAGTTTTGCGGCGCCGGTTTATGGATGCGCACGCCAATTTGACCCGGGATTCGGAGGATCCGATATGGATTTTTCGGCCCAGGTAAACTTCCCCGGGGCCGCAAGATTAATTTGGTTAACCAAAATCGGCGCTTCCCCCGCACAGGGCCGGGGCCGAAAAATAGCGTCCACCTTATCCACGGGCCGTCCCCGAAGGAAGGGACAGCTACCGCATCGCAAATTTTTCTCCCTACGGAGTGAAGGGGGGTCGACAGGGCCCGGTGGCCCCCAAGGCCCCGGTTGGGTGGCGAGTTGCCCCGAGGAAACCGTTCCCCCACTTACGGGAATTTAAAATCCAAATTTCGAACGAAGTCAAAACCATTCTTGTGATCAATGAAAATGGTTTTTTCGTGCTTCCCAAATAAAATTTCCCGGGGGCACAACGGCCCGAAGTCCCCGCCCCTGCCAAGGTTGTTCGAAAAATTAATTTTCGCGTCGAAAGTTGTTCGCAATCCAACACGACTTCTAGTAATATTGAGCCTGTGCACTTGGCGAAGGGCCTGCATCACTCCTTTGAAGGAAGTGCGCCGTGTTTAATTTTGGTAGGGTCTATCCTCATCCTACGGATTGTGTTTGAATATAGTAGGTTTAAGTCACGCCTCCGTCCATTAGGACGTTTGTGAATTGTATTCCGCCTATTATCGGATTCAATATCGGGGAGTCCGTCAGCGCTTCCAACGCTTCGAATAGTCCAGTGGTCGAAAGTGATTGGTTTTGATATCCAATCTCTGATCATTGGGTTGGACCGCTGAAGCTCCTTTTAGAAAGTGCCGCACTATTTTTCTCAGATATCACATGAAGTGAGTTTATCGCTTAACCCCTTGTGGGAAAGTCTTTTGTTTTCCGTGCTCATGGTGGGGTTTGTCATCTTCGCTTGACGCCGAGCCCTTGTGTTCGGCATTCATCGGCGGATTGTTTAAAACCCAACAATCCATGTGGGTGTGATTTGCGTGCCTTCCGGGTACTGTGGATTTGACATATCCGACCCAAAATCTTCTTTAAGTTGGACAACCACACCGTCATCCTTAGAGGCTGTGTTTTACTATTTGACCATGAGCTTTTAAAACCGGCGTTGATCGCCATGCTCTTTGGGCTTTTTTCTTTATTCGTATTTGCTCTTTTTCTCGCTACCGTGATTTTCCGCTTTCCATCTCTTATCTCGGATGTACTTGGGTCGCTGGTGCTGCTTGTTGCTAGCCAGCTATCCTCTCCCGCACAGAAGCGGGTCATGAGGTTTGTTAATGCGGTCATTGTCCTCGGTTTCTCTTGACCGAGGTGTCTGGCGAGCCATTTGTCTCGGACATTGTGCTTGAAAGCTGCTAAGGCTTCAAGGCCCGTGACAATCGACTATTTGGTTCTTTTGGTGAGGAACCTGTTCTGCATTTCCGCTACGACTCTCCGGCTGTTGAGTTATATGACTTAAATCATCTCAGATCAGGGGACGGACATAGGTCCCTTGAAAATTTGCTCAAACGCTTCCTCGAGCTCTTCCCAACTTCCAACAAAGTGTTTTCTCGGGAGGCTTTTGAGCCAATGACAGTCTGGCCCTTTGAGCTTGAGGGGTAGATATTTTATGGCGTGGAGATCGCCTCCCCGCCATATGTATATGCAATATATAGTCTTCTATCCGCACTGTGGTCTGTTGCTCCATCGTAGGCTTCTATGTTTATGGGTTTAAACCTGCTGGGAATTCATGATCCAAGACTCGCCGGTGAAACATAGTGGGTGTGCTTGGCGCCCAGATTTGTATGTGCCGCTATCGTCGGACACTTGACGTGTTGCTTTGCCTCTTAGGGCTTTCTTTTGGGTCCGTAGATGGACTGGCCGGGCCATTGGACGGTGGGGGCTCTATGGCCTCCTCGCCAAGTCCGAAGCAATTTTACGCTTCGGTAGCTCTTCGATTGGTGGCTATTGCCGATTTATCTGCGGTTTTGAGTACTTTGCTCCATCTTATTCGGAGTGTGTCTTCCACTGTTTTGAGCTTCGCTTTTCCTTCTTGAGCTTCTTGTCAGAAGCGATGAGCCCGCGCTTAAAAAGCTCTTGTTCGTCGGGGTCCTCGGGCGCGACGAGTTCGTTCTGTCATTGAGGCTTGTCTCGTCTTCGGAGGGAGGTATATAGTTATGATCCTCAACCTCTTTAATCCGCCGCCCTTCGTGAGGGCTTGATTCGCATCCTCTGCTACTGGTCTTGGCTTTGGAGGGGGGTTGTCTTCGCACTCTCTGGGTATTGTTATTTCGTGCCGGAATCAATATTCTTCTTTGTGGCGGGATTTAGAGCGCGCCACCGACGCCGGGCTTGAGCAGCTTTCTTTAAAGAGTCTCGCCTCCGCCGCTTCTTCGCCATCCCTTCTTTTGGGGTGTCCACCATGTATACGTCATATGACGAGGTGGCCTTCCAAAGGCCTCAGAGGTATTTGGTGAAAGCACATTTGCTCCTCTGGTGGTTTTGGTAATTAATGACAACATACTTTGTGGTTGGACTAATGCTTTTATCAAGTATGTTTCAGAAATTCAATCACATTGGCATGGCAAAAGGACTAAAGAGGTGGACCCCTTAAAATGCTAAGGCAAGCATTGGCAAAAGCTCAAGACTCCATATTTGGTTTAGTGATCCAAGATCACATTGAGTCCATAGGAAAAGCCAATACTATTAAAAGGGGATGAGGTTATGATGATGATCTGGTTGCTCAAGTGCTTAGTGATACATCTCCTAAACTATCAAGCAACTCTCACCGCCATATACACTCATAAGTAGTCTCGGTCCCACCGATTTTCCAAACTCACCACACCGAGATGAACCACCTCACCAAAAGCCAAACCCTAGAAAACTCGGATTTTCCGATTCGAACTCGGTCTCACCGAAACATGAGTTGCCAAGCTTCAGAATCTTCTATCATCAAATCGGTGTCACCGATATGATGAAGTCGGTCCCACCAAACTGGCTTGCTCTTGTCATTGCGAATCGGTCTAACCGAGATTGTATTTTCGGCCCCACTGAAAATCCCAACGCTCACATTATTTGAACTATCGGTCTCACCGAGTTGTCAACTTCGGTCCCACCGAGATTGCTCAAATGTGTGTAACGGTTGGATTTTGTGTGGAGGCTATAAATACCCTCCACCCCTCTTCATTCGTGGAGAGAGCCATCGTAAAGAACTACCACTCCTACCTTACATTTCGAGAAGAGAACTACCTACCCTTGTGTTGAGATCAAGTTGCTCCACTCCCACCATATGAAGCTTGATCTCTAACCTTCCCAAGTTGCTTTCCACTCAATCCTTTCTTCCACCACAGCCAAATCAGTGAGGAGAGTTGAGTGTTGGGGAGATTATCATTTGAAGCACAAGAGCAAGGAGTTCATAATCATCTACACCATCTATTACCTTTTGGAGGGTGGTGCCTCCTAGATTGGTTAGGTGTCGCTTGGGAGCCTCCGTCAACGAGATGTGGAGTTGAACCAAGAAGTTTGTAAGGGCAAGGAGATCGCCTACTTCGTGAAGATCTAGCCCAAGTAAGGCTAGCCCTCCGTGGGCGTAGGCCATGATGGAATAGACAAGGTTGCTTCTTCGTGGACCCTTCGTGGGTGGAGCCCTCCGTGGACTCTCGCAGCCGTTACCCTCCGTGGGTTGAAGTCTCCATCAACATGGAAGTACGATAGCACCACCTATCGGAACCACGAGAAAAATCACGCGTCTCCAAATTGCGCTTGATCTTCTCCACTTCTCTTTACTACTTGTGCAATTTACTTTCCGGTGCCCATACTCTAGAATTGCATGTGTAGTGTGCTACTTGACTTGTGTGTTATGCAAAATCTGCCAAAATCTATCCTTTGTCAAAAGGCAGAATTTTTATCTTGTCGAGTAGTCTAATCACCCCCCCTCTAGACACTCTCACCTTCTTCGATCCCTCAATTGGTATCAGAGCTTTGGTCTCCATTGCTTTGGTTTACACACCATTGGAGGAAGATGGACGTGTCTACGTTTGGGAGTGTTAGCCATAGAGTGCCTATTCTTAATGGAGTGTCCTATAACTCGTGGAGGATTGAAATGCTTATTATCTTTAAGACTTACGACTTATGCAAATATGTTGAGACCCCTATGTGCCTCCATTTGATCCCTTGCACCCTACCATGGATGAAGAGCTTGATTTGCTTCAGAACCTTAGAACTGTAAATCTTATCATTAGAGGGTTACCCGATAACTTGCTTAAGCTCGTTACAAACTTTGAGTGCGCCTATGCTATGTGGAAGTTCTTGGAAGAACTTTATCCGGACTACTCTTTGAGAAGTCTTGATGAAATTCTATACAAGACTATTGAATTTGATATGATGCGCCCCAATGATCCCAACTTTGATAAATGCTTCTTTGAGCTTCGTGATCTTATGAAAAAGAAGGGTGATCCCGGTCTTATCAATGTTCTAATTAGAAATGCTCTTGTATTGCATTCCAATGATTATTGTCACATTGACAAAACTAATGCAAGTGGTTGTCAAATTGACCTAGGTGTTGATGATGAACTATCTATGGGTCAATATGATGATGAGCATGAGCATGATGATTACTCCGATTCGGACACCGAGCTAGACAAGATCATGAAGAGTCTCAATCTTATGGCAAATCGAGAGACTACATATCCGTGGAAAAGAGTGGATTCTTGATAGTGGATGCACCGACCACATGACCGGAGACGAAAACATGTTTCGAGAGCTTGCAAAGAACGATGGTCCACGCAAGTATGTGACTTTTGGAGACAACTCCAAGGGTAAGGTACTTGGCCTTGGTAAGGTGGCCATATCTCATGATAGCTCTATTCAAAATGTCATGCTTGTAGAATCACTTGGATACAATTTACTTTCCGTGTCTAGATTAGTCGACTTTGGATTCAATGTGCTATTCATCAAGTAGATTGCCAAGTCTTTCGTCGTGACAATCATAACATGGCGTTTACGGCATCCGTAGAGGTGATCTATATATTGTTGATTTCACTAAGAAAGCCCAACCTAGAGCTTGCTTCATTGCTAAATCCGCTAAAGGTTGGTTATGGCATAGAAGGCTTGGACATGTTGGTATGCGTAATCTAGACAAGCTAATCAAAGGTGATCATATTCTTGGCGTTAAAGATGTTTTCTTTGACAAAGATAGACTTTGTAGTGCTTGTCAGGCAGGAAAACAAGTAGGCGGAAGTCATCCCGTGAAGAACATCATGGCCACAAGGAGACCGCTTGAGCTTCTTCATATGGATCTCTTCGGTCCCAATGCTTACAAAAGCCTTGGTGGTAACTCCTTTGGTCTAGTTATAGTTGATGATTATTCCAGATTTACGTGGGTATTTTTCCTTGATGACAAATCGCAGTTCAGAGAATCTTCAAAACCTTTTGCGAAAGGCCCAAAATCAATTTGAGGTGAAGATCAAGAAAGTTCGAGTGACAATGGAACGGAGTTCAAGAACGCCAATGTAGACTCTTTTCTCGATGAGGAAGGCATTCTACATGAGTTCTCACTCGTATACACTCCTCAACAAAATGGAGTTGTTGAGAGGAAGAACCGAACGCTCATAGAAATGGCGAGAACGATGCTTGATGAATACAAGACATCAAGCACTTTTGGGGGAAGCCGTCGAGACAGCTTGTCATGCTATCAACAGGCTTTATCTTCATAAGCTCCTCGGTAAGACATCATCTGAGCTCCTCACCGTAACAAACCCCAAGTGGGATACTTTCGTGTCTTTGGTTCGAAATGCTATATCCTTGATAAGCATCGTCGGTCTAAATTTGCTCCTAAAACTCATGAAGGTTTTTTTCTTGGTTATGGATCAAACTCCCACACCTACCGTGTCTACAAAAATTTCACCCGAAAGGTTGAAGAGACGGTAGACGTGAAGTTTGATGAATCTAATGGCTCGCAAGTAGAGCAAATGCCTATTGATGTAGGAGACAAGGACCCATCGTAAGCCATCCAAGATTTATCTATTGGAAAGATCCGTACCATGGAAGTGAAGGAGAGTACCTCATCTACATATGTGGAGCCCCCTACCTCACGGCAAGATGAACCTCAAGGCAACATGGAGGCCTCCACAAGTGGAACTCACCAAGATGAGGAAGTGCAACAAGAAGATCCACCACAACCTCCTTCTCCACCGCCTCAAGACAACACCAACAACAATGAAGAAGAAGAAGAGGAAGATGAAGATGATGAGGAAGCTCAGCCACAACCTCAACAAAAGCTATCCCGAGTCCGAGCAAGAGTCAAGAAAAATCATCCCGTGGAACAAATGATCAATGACATCAACTCCGGGAGAATTACTCGCTCTAAAACTCGCTTAGCTAACTTTTGTGAGCATTACTCATTTATCTCTAGTATTGAACCTATGAAGGTAGAAGAAGCACTTGAAGACCCGGATTGGGTGAACGCTATGCACGAAGAGCTACACAACTTCGAGAGGAACAAGGTATGGACTTTGGTAGAGAAGCCCAAGGATGATCAAAACGTCATTGGAACCAAATGGGTGTTTCGGAACAAGCAAGATGAAGATGGACAAGTCATCCGCAACAAGGCTCGTCTCGTAGCTCAAGGTTACACACAAGTCGAAGGTATGGACTATGGTGAGACCTATGCCCCCGTTGCTAGACTTGAGTCCATTCGCATTCTTCTTGCTTATGCCAATCACCATGATATTACTCTCTATCAAATGGATATCAAAAGTGCTTTCCTAAATGGTGAAATTGAGGAGGAAGTATTTGTGAAACAACCTCCCGGATTTGTCAATCCTAAGAAACCTAATCATGTTTACAAACTTCACAAAGCTCTTTATGGTCTTAAACAAGCTCCTAGAGCGTGGTATAAATGCTTGACCAAGTTCCTTATTGAAAAAGGCTTTGAAATTGGGAAAATTGATTCTACTCTTTTTACTAAAAGGGTTAATGGTGAACTATTTGTGTGCCAAATCTATGTTGATGATATTATATTTGGTTCAACTAACCCTCATTTTAGTGAAAAGTTTGGGAAGCTAATGTCGGAGAAGTTTGAGATGTCCATGATGAGTGAACTCAAATTCTTCCTTGGGTTGCAAATCAAGCAATCTAAGGAGGGTACCTTTGTCTCACACTAGTAGAAAAGGGGGCAACGGTCCAGGCCGGTCCAGCCCATTAGTCCCGGTTCAATCCAGAACCGGGACCAATAAAGAACATCGGACCAGTTCAGTGAGCCCCGGGGCCGGCAGGGCCACATGGGCCATTGGTCCCGGTTAAATCGACCTTTTGGTCCCGGTTGGTGGGATGAACCGGGACCAATGATCCCCGCCTCTGGCCCACAACCATTCGTCCCGGTTCGTGGCACGAACCGGGACCAAAAAAACCTTAGTCCCGGTTCATGCGACCAACCGGGACCAATGGTGGTGCCTATATATACCCCCAGCAAGAGAAGCGAGCACTTTGCGCCTGTTTTTTCCGCCGAGGGGAGAGGGCTGGTGGTGCTCTAGCTCACCTCATATGCACACAAGGTGTTCGATGGAATGCCCGAGCCACACTACTTAAGGTTTCTCCTCCAAGCTCGACCGCCAAGCTCCATTTTCCTCCATATTTGTCTAGGTTTAGCGGTCCGTCACGCCCCATCCCGTCTTCAACGTCGTCGATCACCCGCACCGATCTCATCGGCGGCACCACCGTGGTGAGCCTCTTGTTCTTATCTTCTTTCGAAAGGAAAAATATTCTTATTTGTATGTTTAGATAGATATATACTTGTATAATTTTCTTACTTTTATTATTGCATCTTATATAGTGCGATGGTTTTGGTATCCGCCCCGTCGGCCCTCGTCCGCCTATGATTCGGATGTGGTATATATTATCTTTTCATAACTATTGGTTCATTTATTATTTATGACAATTATGCCGACCAACGTGACATAGATTTTATTCATCTAGGAGGTTGTTGAACCGGAAATTCCAACCGACCCTATTGTCGAGAGGTTAAATTTAGTTGAAGAAGAAAACAATTTGTTGAAGGAAAAATTAGAAAAATTGAGGAGGAGAAGATGATATTGGAGTTGCATGTTGCGGATGTCGCCGATGATCACAAGATCAAGATGGATGCAATGCGCTTGAAGATTAGAAAGATTAGAAAATATGCCATTCATACCGAGGCTTGGTATCATTATGTCGTTGGATCGGTTGTTACATTGGTTGCGATTATGATCGCATTTGTTTCGCATTGAAATGTTTTACATAGTTTGGTGTATGGTTTAATTAATTTAGATGCTCTGCAGAGCTTTATGTTGTTAGATGAGAACTATGTATGTACTTTGGTTTTAATGTGATGATGAACTTCTATTAATTTGGTCACTTAATTAATTATCTATTCATGATCTCTAATGATTTTTGACACACTTAATTATATATAATGCACAGATGAACCGCAATGGATGTACGGTTCAAGACACACCTCCGAGTACATTAAGGGCGTGCATAATTTTCTCGAAGTGGCTGAGGCAAACAAGAGAATGGTTTTATGTGTTGTCCATGCCCTATATGTAGGAATCTGAAGTCTTACTCGACCGGAAAATCCTGCACACCCACCGCTTTACAAGGGTTTCATGCCACACTATAATGTTTGGGACGAGGCACGGAGAAATAGGGGTTATGATGGAAGACGGCGAAGAAGAAGAGTACGATGACAACTATGTGCCCCTGAATACGGTGATGCTCCGTAAGATCAAGAGGAACCGACGATGTGCGACGATGATCTTTGCAACGGAAGCTGCTGTCAAGATCAAGAGGAACCAGATGATGTGCCCGATGATGATGATCTCCGCCGGTCATTGTCGATGCAAGGACGCAATGCGAAAGTCAAAAGAGAAGCTGAAGTTCGATCGCATGCTAGAGGACCACAAAAAGGGTTGTACCCCAATTGCGAAGATGGCAACACAAAGCTAGGTACCGTCTTTGGAATTGCTGCAGTGGAAGGCGAGAATGTGTGCTCGATAAAGGATTTGAGAAGCTACTTAAAATATTGAAGAAGCTTCCAAAGGATAACGAATTGCCCGACAAGACATACGCAACAAAGAAGGTCGATGCCCTCTAGGATTGGAGGTGCGAGAAGATACATGCATGCCCTAATGATTGCATCCTCTACGCGGTGCGTATAAGGATCTGAACGCATGCGGTATGCGGTGCATTACGGTATAAGATCGACGAGATGACCTCGTGATGTTGACGGCGAGCCCCGGGAAGAGGGTCTTCGAAGGTGATGTGGTATGCTCCTATAATACCACGGTTGAAACGCGTCTGTTAAACGGAGAGCATGCCAAGTTGATGCGATGGCACAGTGAGGACCGTAAGAAAGACGGAAGTTGAGAGCACCACCGACGGTCGCAGATGGAGAAAAATCGAGAGAAATCTTGGGATGAGTTTGCAAGTGAGCCAAGGAACGTATGGTTTGCTTTAAGCGCGGATGGCATTAATCCTTTCGGGAGCAGAGCAGCAATCACGGCAGACGGCCCGTGACTCTATGTATGTATAACCTTCCTCCTTGGATGTGCATGAAGCGGAAGTTCATTATGATGCCGTTCTCATCCAAGGCCCTAAACAACCCGGCAATGACATTGATGTGTACCTAAGGCCATTAGTTGAAGAACTTTTACAGTGTGGAATGGAAAGCGGTGTACGACGTGGGATGAGCACAAACAGAGGAATTTAACCTAAAGGCGTTGTTGTTCGTGACCATCAACGATTGGCCCGCTCTCAAGAACCTTCGGAGATGACAAACAAGGGATACCACGCATGCACGCACTGTTTACTTGACATCGATAGTATATACCGCAAGCTGCGGGAAGAATGTGTACAGGCTATCGCCGATTTCTTCCGACCAACCATCAATGTCGAAAGAAAGGCAAGCATTTCAAAAGCGAGGCGATCACCGGAAGAAGCCCGCCATGCGCATCGGTGATCACGCACTTGCTATGGTCAATGATTTACACGTAATCTTTGGAAAGGGTCGGCGGACTAGCTGTTCCGAGTGAAGCCGAGGACACGCACCCATGTGGAAGAAGAAATCTATATTTTGGGACCTACCCTCATCGAAATACCTAGAGGTCCGCTCTTGATCGGCGTGATGCACGTGACGAAGAACCTTTGCGTGAACTGCTAGGCTTCTTGGCGTGTATGGGAAGACAAAAGATACAATTTGAGGCACGAGAGGACCCGCAACGTTTGCACGAAAAAGACGGCATGCCTCCAAAGCAAGATGAAGGTCCCGCCAGCTATGCTCTTACCAAAGAAGAGAAGGAAATCTTCTTTGAATGCTGCTTAGTATGAAGGTCCCCACGGCTTCGTCGAATATAAAAGGAATAATAAATATGGTAGAGAAAAAGTTTGAACCTAAAGTCTCATGATCGCCACGTGATTATGACGCAATCGCTTCTTCGGTTGCATTGAGGGGCTTCACCGAAAACGTCCGATTAGCCATTGTGAAGCTATGTGCATTCCTCAATGCAATATCTCGAAGGTGATCGATCCGAGAAACCATACCAAGGCTAAGGAGTGATGTGGTGCAATGTCTTGTCGGTTTGAGCTGGTGTTCCCACCATCCTTCTTCAATATCATGACGCACGTTCTTGTTCATCTAGTTGACGAGATTGTCATTCGGGCCCCGATTTCTACACAATATGTACCCCTTTGAGAGGTTCATGGGAGTCCTAAAGAAATATGTCCAGAATCGTGCTAGGCCGAAGGAAGCATCTCCATGGGCCATCAAGCAGAGGATGTCATCGGGTTTTGTGTTGACTTCATTCCTGGCCTTAAGAAGATAGGTCTCCCTAAATCGCGGTATGAGGGGATTTGGACCGAAAAGGCACGCTTGGAAAGGACTCAATAATATGCGAGGATGGATATTCTTGGTCTCAAGCCCACTACAGTTCTCTGAACTCTACCTTGGTGACCCGTATGTCGATGAACACAAGAACGATCTGCGCTTCAAACACCGGAGCAAGGCGACGATCGGATTATGTGAACACATCGGGACTTTCAGCAGCTTGGTTGGAAGCACGTGTCGAGGTGACAGACTTTGTTTGTGAGGAGCTGTACTTGTTATCGAGGGACCATCTTTGACCGTATTGATTTGGAAAGGATCTGAGATAAATGGGAATACATTTTACGATTGACCAAGATCAAAAGAGCACCAACCAAAACAGCGGTGTCGCTTTGATGCAACAACCGAGAGGGAAAGGACACATATTATGGTTACATAGTGGACATATGGGAACTTGACTACGGACATGATTTTAAGGTCCCTTTGTTTAAGTGCAAATGGGTGATCTGTCAGAGGCGAGGAATGTAGACCCACATGACGGAATGACAACAGTGGATCTGAAAAATCTTGGGTACACCGACGAACCGTTTGTCCTAGCCAATGATGTGGCACAGTTATCTATGTGAAGGACATGTCCGAGAGACCGAGAAAGAGAAAAGATAAGGAAGCAAATACATCATACGATGAGCCAAAGCGCCACATAGTTCCTTCGGGGAAAAGGGACATCGTGGGAGTGGAGGACAAGATGACATGTCTCAAGATTATGAAAAGTTTCATGAAATTCCTCCTTTAAAGTCAAGGCTGACCTGAGATCCCGATAAACGATGAAGATTATCCATGGTTACGGCGCAATAAGCAAATGACACAAGCGAAGAAAAAGTGAAGACTTTCTCCGCAACTATTGTTCGCTTATGATACCATTATATTGTGGCGATGAGTATGATACCATTATTCGTTTTGTACATGCACATGCTATGTGTGGGTCAATTTATGATACCATGCCAACTTTCAACTTTTTCAGAGTTCATTTGAAATGTCTTATGGTTCGCCCTCGTAATAATTAAAAATAGCAACAATAAGTATTTTGTTGTAAGTAGAAACAAAATAAATTAAATAAAGCAAGAAAGAAAACAAAAAAAGTGTTTTCAAATTTGAAAATTAGTAATGGCACTAACAGAAAGTTTATAATTTTCCTAAAACTAGAAGCAAAAAGATTTAAAAATAGAGCAAAAACAAAAGAAAATAAATAATGCAGAAAACAAAACAAAAAAACAACAATAAGTATTTTGTTGTAAGTAGAAACAAAATAAATTAAATAAAGCAAGAAAGAAAACAAAAAAAAGTGTTTTCAAATTTGAAAATTAGTAATGGCACTAACAGAAAGTTTATAATTTTCCTAAAACTAGAAGCAAAAAGATTTAAAAATAGGGCAAAAAACAAAAGAAAATAAATAATGCAGAAAACAAAACAAAAAAACAACAATAAGTATTTTGTTGTAAGTAGAAACAAAATAAATTAAATAAAGCAAGAAAGAAAACAAAAAAAAGTGTTTTCAAATTTGAAAATTAGTAATGGCACTAATGAAAGTTTATAATTTTCCTAAAACTAGAAGCAAAAAGATTTAAAAATAGAGCAAAAAACAAAAGAAAATAAATAATGCAGAAAACAAAACAAAAAACAACAATAAGTATTTTGTTGTAAGTAGAAACAAAATAAATTAAATAAAGCAAGAAAAAATGCCACCTCATTGGGCCGCCACGGCTTTGAATACGATCGGTATCCCTATTTGGGCCGAGATTAGGGCCCGCAGAAGGCCCGAAGGTCCAACAGCAACGAAGGAGCAAGTAGGCCCATAAGCCTGCAGTTCAAAGGAGTTCAAGAGGGAGCGGGTGGGGCTTATAAACCATCTGCGCTCCCTCTCAACTAGCGAGTGGGACTAAACTTTGGCCCCGGCGGCAACGCAGGCCTTTGGTCCCGGTTGGTGGCACCACGGGACTAAAGAGGCTTTAGTCGGTTGTAGCCACCAACCGGGACCAAAGGTCATGACTTCCGCCCTTTGGGCTGCGAAATTGAGGCTTTTGGTCGGTTGGTGGCTCCAACGGGACTAAAGGTGGCATTAGTCACGGTTGGTGCCACCAACGGGACCAATCGCTTTGTATATAAGTGCCACTTTGCGGTTTTGCAGTTCATCGCCACATTGCCCCGACGACGCCGAACGATCGACGCCGCCGAGCTGCCCAGCGCCGCCGCCGCTTCCCGCCGTCGCCGTCGCCGCGCGCGTCGTCGTCGCCGTCCTCCCTGAGCTCGCTTCGCCGTCGTCGCCGCCAGAGCTCTGCTGTCGCCGCCGAGAGCTCCGCCTTGTCGCCGTCGCCCGCCCCAGCGCCCCGCCCGTCGCCGTCGCCGTCGCCGTCGCCGCCCCGCCTCCGCCACAGCCTGTGAGCCGCCCGCGCACTTGCCAGGCTCTTTTTTCATTTTATTATTTTAGTTTTTTCTGTTCATATAATGCATATATGTGTATGTGTATGTATATGTTCATATATGTTATGTATATGTTTCATTTTATTAGTTTTTTTTCTGTTCATATAATGCATATATGTGTATGTGTATGTATATGTTCATATATGTTATGTATATGTTTCATTTTATAAGTTTTTTTTCTGTTCATATAATGCATATATGTGTATGTGTATGTATATGTTCATATATGTTATGTATATGTTTCATTTTATTAGTTTTTTTTCTGTTCATATATGTGTATGTATATATATGCTCTGTTCATATGTGGCTATATATATGCAAAAGATAGATTTTTAGAAAAGTTCGTTTTTTTCTGTTCACAGATTTTTTTGTTGATATTAATTATTGTAGAATATGCAAATGTTGGTATATTCATATGAACAATGCATTAGGCAAAACCTTTGTTTTTTTGGAATTTTCTATTTGAACATTTTTTTAAAACAAGCAATACTAAAAGAATGAGAGGAAAAGGAAAATAAGAAGAGGAAGAAAGGAGAAAAGAGGAGAGGAAGAAGAGGAGAAATAAATAAGAAGAGGAAAAAAGAAGAAGAAGGAGAAGAATAAAGGAATAGAGGAGAAAGGAGAAATTCTATTTTTCTTCTTCTCCTCTATTCCTTTCTTCTTCTCCTTTTTTTTTCTTCTTTACTTCTTCTTCTTCTTCCTTCTTCCTTCTTCATCTTTTCTTCCTTTTCCTTAATTATTTTCCTTTCTCGAGGGAGAAGAAGAAAAGAAGAGGAGAAGAAGAAAGAAAGGAAAGGAGAAAGAAGAAACTTAAACACGAGGGGTGGTACCGATACCCCTCCCGATATGTATATGTATGTCGCGTCGTTGTCGATATAATTAACCCCTCTAGATACAACCTGCAGCACCCCTCGGCCCTCTCGCTCAACCAAAACTCTCGAGGACACCCAAACCCTAGAGAGAAAGCGATGTTGAATAATAATTGACATGTTGTCAATATTTGCGTAAACTATGGAGCACTCCGAGACGAAGAAAGCGAAGCGATGTTGGGGAAATAATCGCAAATGGAAGTGATGATGTTGCGTCATTTCTCATCGACACCGTTGGTCGGATGGATGAAGAAGAGGGCTATGATTATGATGGCTTCACTCATTAATGCGGTACAAGAGGAGGACTATGTTCATGATGGCTCCGGTGACACAATGGAGGTACAAGGCGAAGGAGACCGTGCGAGCCGAGTCACCGAACCGAGTCCGCCAGGTATATATATATTAGTTAAGCCCGTCTTGACAAGTTAATTGAGGCATCCATTGTTTTGGTATATGTACACATATTAAATCTTGTCGTCTTTCTTCCTTATAATTTCTAGCCCTCGGATCGAGCACAACTTGATGCGGAGGCGAGGCCCAAGAAAAGTTGAGCTCGGATGAAGAGTTTGAGATCATAGAAATCGCGCCCGACGGCGAACCGATTGAACCCATCCGGACAAAGAAGGCATTTTACGCTCGGTCACGGGGTTCTTGTTAGGGACAGGATCGATCGGCATCCAAAGAATGGTATAAGCACGCTAAGGATGAAGACGCTGAGGTGTCTTATGTCAATGATATGCGAAAGAAGATCTTTGGAATGAGTGAAGGCAAATTTCACCCTACCGCCAGAGGAGGATCCGGAGAAGCAGTTAAAGAGCAATTAATCAAGTCTTGTGCTCTTAAGAAGATGGCTGGCCTAATGAGGAGGTGGAGGAAAGAGCTGAACCAGTTTGTCAAGAAAAAGAGACACCAGAATTCATCGGCAAATATGAGAAAATCAAAGATCAACGGCCGCATTTGTGGCCCACATGACATCGGAAAAGAGTAAGAAGATGTCGGAGACAAACAAGAAAAATGCTGCGAAGAAGGCGCTTCACCATCGCATGCGGGTCAGGTGGCTACCTCAAAGCCCGCCTAAGTGGTCCAAGGCTGAGCATGATCTGCTTGAAAAGGGATCGAACCGAGACGATCTGCTGGCGGACCGTTGCGGACTTGGTTCTTCGGGCTGGCGGAACCTTGGACCTATGTGAGGCAATGTCGATGGAGCGAGCGAGCAGCTGCAAACACCGGTCAAGAAACTTCGACAATATATTGATCTTTGCTTGGCGAGGGACGTTCCTTCCAAACAGGAGAAGGGCGAGCTCACAATGGCCCTTGGGAATCCCGAGCACCTGGGCGGACCACGAGGCACGCTAGGCTCGCTTCCGTGGAAGGTTGGTTTTCGGACGCAGGGGTTACAAAACCCACGAGAGGAGGAAGAAAGTGGAGCATGACCAAATCAGGCGCTGCTTGGAAGGGTAATGGGGCTAGAGGATCGAGAAGAGGAACGAAGCGGCAGATCACAACAAACGACATGCAAGCTTCCCCGAACTACCCGCCATCTCGGCAGCAGAAGCAGCGTTGCTTCCACCGAGCTGCTTCAGCCGGAGCATGTCTTGGCGGCTCTGCCAGCTATCCGTGGATGGTATCACGGAGTCTCAAAATTGCCACATTATGGCGCGATGCATGAATTTGAAGGTCAAGGCGGCTGTTGGCCAAGTTTATCCTAGTGGACCCGGCACAACTTATCACTTGCCGGCCGATTCGGAATGATTTGCTAAGGTGATGGTTGATGAAATAACGGAGGGATTTGAGGACCTCGGCTTGAGCACCCTACCGGTGAAGGGAGACTAGGCTGGGTTACGCTCTGAAGACTCCATGCCTATGGCGGAAGGAGCTCATCGACCTTACAGGCTGGGCGCCTCCGCCTCCTCCTCCTCATCCGGCGAGTCGGGGCACTCCGCCTCCTCCACCGCCTCCTCCTCCGGTGAGTGACGATCGGGCACGCATGGCGGCACGCCGCCTCCTCCACCGCCTCCTCCTCCGTGAGTGAAGATTAGGGCACGCGTGGCGGCACTCCGCCCCTTCTCCGGCGTGGCGGCCTCCACCTCCTCCTTCTCCGCCGCCATGACAAGGGCGGAAGAGACCCGCCCGCCCGGCTGCTCCGCCGCGTCGTAGTCCTTCTCCTCCGCCTCGTAAGCAAGCACGAAGGAAGGCAGACGCCAGCCGCCTCCGTGCTGCTCCGGCATCTAGCAAGACAAGAAGAGAGAGGCAATCTGACACGGTCCACCTCTAAAGCACTGTAGAGAAGTTACCGTATGAGAGGAGCAAGGAGGAAAGCGATACGATCGTGTGAGACCCAAGTGAATGAGTTCTTTGAAGGGGTTAAAGCAAAGATACATCCACCTCCGGAGGAGAAGGTCGATCCGGTGAAACCAAAGCGCACTCTCAATGCCCCGAGGAAACCACCAAAGTCTCCGCCGAGAACCAACTATGGCGCATTCTTGAGCAGACATATCTCCAAGCCAAGCGGTCGGGAACTACTATCAGCGATAAAAGGTTAAAGAACAACGGGCAAAGGGAAAAAAATTGCCCAGCTCGGCGAACAAGCACACAATCGTGCCCCCGCTGAATGTGTCTAATCCTCCGGGGCGGTGGCGGTTATGGCAATCTTGAAGATTACACGCTGACGATGCACTTCCGATTTCATGGAGGTGGACTTATTTAGATACTGATGCGGGAAGCCTCTCGTCAAAGATGAAAAGTCTCGACAACAATGATGCGAAGATTCCACAGTTGGTACATGAAAACCTGCAGAGAGTGCGAGGGGACGAACACTTTGTATCTGAATATTAAAGAGGAGCACGACCTCGTTTCAAATGATCATTGTCTATTCCATTTGAGGAGTTCTTGAGTTCTTCAATCAAAAGGCCCTCGATAAATTAATGGTCTTTTGCTACTGCTGTAAGTACTATTTCGTCATTAGTCTTTATATATAGCTCGGCTCTTTCATTGCATGTATTTATAATTAATTATCCTCAATATATTATGCAGATTGAAGATCGTCGAGTGCAAAAAAATGAAATCTATGATATTGGGTTCATTAACACAAATATCATAGATGTTTTCTGGTTGAAAAGCACGCCGAAGAGGCCGAGGACAACTTGCTACAATCATTGATCAAAAATCAAAACAAAGATACCATACTCTTTCCTTACCACGGCCCGTGAGTATTCTTGTCGTGTGCATATTCGGTTTTCCTTATTACTCGGCGAGGTTAATGTAATTGATGAGTTATGCATGCGTGCAGGTTCCACTATATTCTTACGGAGATTAAGCTTGGCGTGGACTAGTAACCGTCTTAGACTCGAGACGGAAAGATCCCAACACCTATGCGGACATGGTGAAATGCTCGGCAAGTAAGTTCAATCGATCATTATCGCACCATATCGGCAACTTTTGTTCATTTCCGATATCTCAAGTAATAACAAATATTTTCTTTGTCTTGCAGGGTTTGGAAACAGTTCACCGCACAAGCTCGGGATCTGCCGAAGGAGCTGCGATATACATACCAAAGTAAGTACTCTTGGCGGCGCATCTCCGTTGATTCTATAGCTATACTTTCATCAATGCCATTTATATAATGCTTCATTATCAGTTTGATTGACCTCTATTTCTCGTAAAGTGCTTGTGGCGGGAGGAAGGAATGATTTACGTGGATACTACGTGTGCGAGTTCATCCACAACGCGACATTGAAAAACAAGCGGGGCTACTCTAGAAGACAATATGAAGTGCGTAAGCAATAATATTCGCAATTTCATTTTATTACACCATCATTTCTGTTGAGTTTCATTCATATATATGTATTAATTAACCCCTTCTTCAAATTAATTAGACTTGGCGGATCATGGGATGAACTCCTACCACCAGACCGCATGAAAGCAATTCAAGAGGAATTGGCGGGATTCTTTCTTGAACACGTCATCGATAAAGCCGGGAATACCATGTGGAACTTGAATTCAAATGCTAGTGGTTTGTAATTAAGAGATCTTATATAGATTGTACATGTATGTAGCCGATAAAACTTGTTGTTCGACCAATCTCTCGGAGAAGGAGAGGTCGATCGATCACTTCTCTCGGTATGCATGACGAACTTCATCTTGAATGGTTCTCTCGATCACTTATGTATATATACTACGTGGCGTCGAGCAAGCACGGACACAATTAGAGAGGACACTTCTCTCTATTAATTAGCTAGCTAACGAAACACCTAAATTAACCCCCAAAACCCCCAAAACCCCCAACCCCCTCCTTTCAAAAAAACAAAAACCAGGCCTTTGGAATGCAGACACGTGGGCGCCTTTTGGTCCCGGTTGGAGCCACCAACCGGGACCAAAGGCCCCGACTGGGCTCGGCACACAGGGCCACGTGGAGGCTCATTGGTCCCGGTTCGTGTTTGAACAGGGACTAATGGGTTGAGTATTAGTAACGACCCATTAGTCGGTTCCCGAACCGACTAAAGGCCCTCTGAAAGGGACTGATTGGTGGTTTTCTACTAGTGTCACAAACAAAGTACACCAAGGATCTCTTCAAGAAGTTCAACATGCAAGAAAGCAAAGGTATGAGAACCCCCATGCCTACAAGTGGACATAATGACTTGACAAAAGATGGAGAACCCGTTGATCAAAAGGTTTACCGATCTATGATTGGTTCTCTACTATATCTTTGTGCTTCTCGTCCTGACATAATGTTGAGTGTATGCATGTGTGCTCGATATCAAGCAGCCCCTAAAGAATGTCATCTTAAAGCTGTTAAAAGGATTGTGAGATATTTGATACACACACCAAACTTTGGCATTTGGTATCCTAAGAGGGCCTCTTTTGACCTTGTTGGCTATTCCGACTCGGACTATGCGGTGTGATGGGGTTGATAGAAAGTCAACTTAGTGCGTGTCAATTTCTTGGTCGATCCCTTGTATCTTGGTCCTCCAAGAAACAAAATTGATATCATTATCCTTTGCGAAGCGGAATATATTGCTGCTGGTTCGTGTTGTGCTCAATTACTATGGATGACACAAACGCTTAAGGATTATGGGATACATGTGAGACATGTTCCCTTGCTTTGTGACAATGAGAGTGCGATTAAAATTGGACACAATCCCGTGCGGCACTCTCGAGCGAAACATATTGAAGTTCGTCACCATTTTATTCGTGATCACATTGCCAAGGGTGACATCAATCTTAAGCATGTTCAGTCTTGACAAACAACTCGTGATATCTTTACAAAACCTCTTGATGAGAAGGTGTTTTGTCGCTTAAGGAGTGAGTTGAACATCATTGATGCTTCAAACTTGGAGTGAGAACTCCATTGATGCATGCAAGGCATGAGCTCACTTGACTAATCCTTGATATTTCTCTTATGATGGTGATCATATGTCTTGGACACATTTGCCTCCTTGTATTGCATCTAACTCCTTGCAGGTACTTGGATGATCTACATTCCACAAGATTACCACACACTCAAATCATGAGTAATCTTGTCATTGACCAAGTATCTAGCCCTTTGGGATGTTGAGATCAAGGAACAAAATTCCACATATCCTTTTTGACACCTTATACATCTAGTATTTCACTCTTGTCATCTTGGATATCCTTGAGTATTTCCTTGCTTGCCTAACCCATGTAGGAAGATGAACTACACAAGTGGAAATGGCGCTCCAACTTCACATTCAATGAGCACCTACATCAAGTTCACCTACATGAGCAAAGCAACAACAAGCCCAAGGTATGTTCTTCACATCTTTAAGGAGCTTTGCTCAAAGTCATGAGTACAAGCAGCTTCATAAGATGTGATCACATCGAATGCTTAATCGAAAAATGGCAACCCCATTTTGTGCTTAAACGATGAGTATGACCTATGATCAAATGTTCTCATTTGACTCCTAAGTCAAAATACTCAAACATAGGTGACCTTGTCGCCGACCCCTATCTAGATGAAGTACATATGTTTTGGAGTCTTTCTATTTTCCCTTATGTTCTCTCATTGAGTTTTCATTAAAAAAACCTTCATCTAGGAATCTTTTTCATTTCTATTCTTCTGTCTTTGTGAATATCCTTTTGGCTCTGATCAATTCCTCGAAAATCATTTACAAATTCATTGCAAATCCTTTGAAACATTCCTCGCAAAGTGAGCTGAATTATTTCTGTATTTCCTTGGAATTAAACTCGGCGTCACCGATTTAAATATTTCGGTCTAACCGAAAAGGATCTGCCCTAAGTCCCTGACTTTCGGACCCACCGATCCATCTTAATTCGGTGTCACCGATTTATTTCTTCCAGGATATCATCTTCTGCAGCTCCACTCAATGATTCTCTATGCATGTTCCTTTTTGCCCTGTTGTGATTCTTAAGGATCCCACTTCTTTCTTTCCATCTTCCCGACCTTCCTAGTTTCTTTGTCCTTTTCGGCACTTGATGTCAAAGGGGGAGAAGACTTAGGGGGAGAAGAGAAGATTTAGGGGGAGAAGAAGAGCAATCTTACCTTAAGGGGGAGAGAATCACATCAAAGCTTTGCCGTGTTTTTCCTTTAAGAGAATTTCTTGCCGTGTTTCACATTGGACATTACAATTGGCGTCATTCTCATCGGCATCATTCTTTTGATTTTGCTCTTTCCATCAAACCCTTGATCGAGAAAACTCAAAGGAGAGGAATCTTCACAATTGATATCTTAATGGAAAGCAAAATCCTCGAGTTCATTGAAAATCTTTTAGTTTAGGAGACATGTTTGCTGATTCAAGCTTGTGCTCAATATGAGACACTCTTTATACATGTCATCCCTGGCTTGGTACTCTTGATGTTCTTGCAGTTGGTTGAAGAAATACTCTTGTGTTATCTAACCTTGTTTTCCCAAGTTTATCTCTTCAGGTACAATGCCAAGGAACCTCAAGGTAAGTATATGCATTTTGCAGAATGTACATGATGGTGACTTGCTTGTGAATACTTGTTTGCAAGAAATCACCATGCACATATGCATTATCACTCACTTCTTTTCATCTACTCTGATGCATATAGCCAAGCTGCATGTAGCACATCTTGCTTTTCTCTCTTGTGTGCTTGTGGTAGTCCAAAACCATTTTATGAAAATCTTGCACACTTGTAGGGGGAGCCTGTGTACTACATGTTTGTCAAAGCTTTCGTGATAATTATGTCTCTCTTTCAATAAGCTTTGATGTCCTGTTTAGTGTGTTGCCATCAATTACCAAAAAGGGGGAGATTGAAAGCACATTTGCTCCCTGGGTGGTTTTGGTAATTAATGACAACATACTTTGTGGTTGGACTAATGCTTTTATCAAGTATGTTTCAGAAATTCAATCACATTGGCATGGCAAAAGGACTAAAGAGGTGGACCCTTAAAATGCTAAGGCAAGCATTGGCAAAAGCTCAAGACTCCATTTTGGTTTAGTGATCCAAGATCACATTGAGTCCATAGGAAAAGCCAATACTATTGAAAGGGGATGAGGTTATGATGATGATCTGGTTGCTCAAGTGCTTAGTGATACATCTCCTAAACTATCGACAACTCTCACGCCATATACACTCATAAGTAGTCTCGGTCCCACCGATTTTCCAAACTCACCACACCGAGATGAACCACCTCGACCAAAAGCCAAACCCTAGAAAACTCGGATTTTCCGATTCGAACTCGGTCTCACGAAACATGAGTTGCCAAGCTTCGTAACCTTCTATCATCAAATCGGTGTCACCGAGATGATGAAGTCGGTCCCACGGCTGGCTTGCTCTTGTCATTGCACGAATCGGTCTAACCGAGATTGTATTTTCGGTCCCACGAAAATCCCAACGTTCACATTATTTGAACTATCGGTCTCACCGAGTTGTCAACTTCGGTCCCACCGAGATTGCTCAAATGTGTGTAACGGTTGGATTTTGTGTGGAGGCTATAAATACCCTCCACCCCTCTTCATTCTTGGAGAGAGCCATCGAAAGAACTACCACTCCTACCTTACATTTACGAGAAGAGAACTACCTACCCTTGTGTTGAGATCAAGTTGCTCCACTCCCACCATATGAAGCTTGATCTCTAACCTTCCCAAGTTGCTTTCCACTCAATCCTTTCTTCCACCACAGCCAAATCGGTGAGGAGAGTTGAGTGTTGGGGAGATTATCATTTGAAGCACAAGAGCAAGGAGTTCATCATCATCTACACCATCTATTACCTTTTGGAGGGTGGTGCCTCCTAGATTGGTTAGGTGTCGCTTGGGAGCCTCCGTCGGCGAGATGTGGAGTTGAACCAAGAAGTTTGTAAGGGCAAGGAGATCGCCTACTTGTGAAGATCTACCCCGAGTAAGGCTAGCCCTCCGTGGGCGTGAGCCATGATGGAATAGACAAGGTTGCTTCTTCGTGGACCCTTCGTGGGTGGAGCCCTCCGTGGACTCTCGGCCGTTACCCTCCGTGGGTTGAAGTCTCCATCAACGTGGAAGTACGATAGCACCACCTATTGGAACCACGAGAAAAATCACGCGTCTCCAAATTGCATTTGATCTTCTCCACTTCTCTTTACTACTTGTGCAATTTACTTTCCGCTGCCCATACTCTAGAATTGCATGTGTAGTGTGCTACTTGACTTGTGTGTTATGCAAAATCTGCCAAAATCTGTCCTTTGTCAAAAGGCAGAATTTTTATCTTGTCGAGTAGTCTAATCACCCCCTCTAGACACTCTCACCTTCTTGATCCTCGGTTTGGTTCTGTTAGTGCCGGCAAAGATCGTCCATATAGCGTCGATGTCTTGAGTCGTAGTCTAGCATGTCGGTTAGATCCTCGACAGTGGCTACAAAGTGGGTGGTGGGTGGGCTCTGAATTTTTCCATCGCCCGAACTCCAACCGTCTTGGCCATAGTCCGGCCAGGATTCTCCTGATAGCGAGAGATGCTTCAGTGAATTCAGGATATCGCCAAAAGGCGAGTGTTGGAAAATGTCCGCGGCGGTGAATTCCATGACCGGCGCCCAATCCGTATCAATTGGTAGGCGCGGAGGTTGAGTCCGCGCTGAGTCGGCGCCTCGGAATCACGCGTTCGCAGGGACAAGATCGGTGTTCGGCTCCATCGTCGTGGGTGTTGAAGCCCCGGTGGCGTCTACCCACCGCCTCGATATGGGCGATCGGCTCGGGCTAATGGCAAGCGGATCCGAAAGTCTGGCCACCAAGGCACCGTCCGTGGCAGAGCTAGATCGTGCCCATCGTCACAAGTCGGTGGCGCTTGGGCGTGGCTCGAGTCCGTCAAGATCAAGTCTCCATGGACATCAGCCGTGAAGTTTAAGCTTCCGAATCTGACCTGATAGCCAGGGGCGTAGCTTTCGATCTGCTCTAGATGGCCAAGGGAATTGGCCCGCAGTGCAAAGCCGCCGGATACAAAGATCTGTCCGGGGAGAAAAATCTCAACCAGGACAGCGTTGTTGGTTGAAGATGCCATCAAGCCTATCGGCGACGACACAGAGGAACTCTCAATGAAAGCACCAATGTCGGTGTCAAAACCGGCGGATCTCGGGTAGGGGGTCCCGAACTGTGCGTCTAGGCGGATGGTAACAGGAGGCAAGGGACACAGTGTTTTTACCCATGTTAGCCCTCTCGATGGAGGTAAAACCCTACGTCCTGCTTGATTAATATTGATGATGTAGGTAGTACAAGAGTAGATCTACCACGAGATCAAGGAGGCTAAAGCCTAGAAGCTAGCCTATGGTATGATTGTTGTGATGTAATGTTCGTCCTACGGACTAAAGCCCTCCGGTTTATATAGACACCGGAGAGGCTAGGGTTACACAGAGTCGGTTACAATGGTAGGAGATCCACATATCCGTATTGCCAAGCTTGCCTTCCACGCCAAGGAAAGTACCTTGGGACACGAGCGAGTCTTCAATCTTCTATCTTCGTAGTCGTGGAGTCCGGCGGATAATGATAGTCCCATTGTCTGGACACCCCTAGTCCAGGACTCCTCAATGATCAACACCAAGACTCCATGGGTGTTAGAATCATTCTTGTGTAATCTAAATTATTGACTCTAGTGCAAGTGGGAGATGAAGGAAATATGCCCTAGAGGCAATAATAAAGTTATTATTTATTTCCTCATATCATGATAAATGTTTATTATTCATGCTAGAATTGTATTAACAGGAAACATAATACATGTGTGAATATATAGACAAGCAGAGTGTCACTAGTATGCCTCTACTTGACTAGCTTGTTAATCAAAGATGGTTATGTTTCCTAACCATGAACAAGGAGTTGTTATTTGATTAACAAGGTCACATCATTAGTTGAATGATCGATTGACATGACCCATTCCGTTAGCATAGCACCCGATCGTTTTAGTATGTTGCTATTGCTTCCTTCATGACTTATACATGTTCCCGTGACTATGAGATTATGCAACTCCGTTTACGGAGGAACACTTTGTGTGCTACCAAGCGTCACAGCGTAATCGGGTGATTATAAAGGTGCTCTCTGGTGTATCCAAAGGTACTTGTTGAGTTGGCGTATTTCGAGATTAGGATTTGTCACTCCAATGTCGGAGAGGTATCTCTGGGCCCTCTCGGTAATACACATCACTTAAGCCTTGCAAGCATTTCAACTAATAAGTTAGTTGCGAGATGATGTATTACGGAACGAGTAAAGAGACTTGCGGTAACGAGATTGAACTAGGTATTGGATATCGACGATCGAATCTCGCAAGTAACATACCGATGACAAAGGGAATAACGTATGTTGTTGTGCGGTTTGACCGATAAAGATCTTGAAGAATATGTAGGAACCAATATGGGCATCCGGTCCCGCTATTGGTTATTGACCGGAGGCGTGTCTTGGTCATGTCTACATTGTTCTCGAACCGTAGGGTCCGCACGCTTAAGGTTTCGATGGCAGTTTCATTATGAGTTTATGTATTTTGATGTACCAAAGGTTGTTCGAGTCCGGATGTGATCACGGACATGACGAGGAGTCTCGAAATGGTCGAGACATAAAGATTGATTTATTGGACGGATATATTTGGACACCGGAAAGGTTCGGGTGAGATTGGGAATATCCGGAGTTCCGGAGGTTCTGGAACCCCCGTAAGTATATGGGCCTTATTGGGCCTTAGTGGAAGGAGGAGAAGGAGCAAGGGAGGCGCGCCCCAAGCCGAATCCGAATTGGGAGGGGGCCGCCCCTTTCCTTCTCTCCTCCCCTCTTCCTTCCTTCTCCTACTCCGAATAGGAAAGGGGGGCCAAACCTACTTGGAGTAGGTTTCCCCCCCCTAGGGCGCGCCACCCCTTGGGTCGGCCTCCTCCTCCCTCCCTCCTTTATATACGGGGGCAGGGGGCACCCTAGATACACAAGTTGATCATTGAGATCGTTCCTTAGCCGTGTGCGGTGCCCCACTCCACGATATTACACCTCGGTCATATTGTAGCGGTGCTTAGGCGAAGCCCTCCGACAGGAGAACATCAAGATCGTCCACCACGCCGTCGTCTTGTGGAACTCCTCCTCGCGCCTCTGCTGGATCGGAGATCGGGGTGCGTCATCGAGCTGACGTGTGTCAAGAACTCGGAGGTGCGAGTAACGGTGCTTGGATCGGTTGGACCGGAGGACGTCGACTACTTCCTCTATGTTGCGTTAACGCTTCGCTTCGGTCTCACGAGGGCGTAGACAACACTCTCCCCTCTCGTTGCTATGCATCACCATGATCTTGCGTGTGCGGAATTTTTTGAAATTCTTGTGTTCCCGATGAGGGGTTAGGGCCGCATTACTACGCGTGCTCGATCGTGCGCTGTGGTCTTGGTTGGTATTGCTTGGTAGCGTTTTGCTATATCCGGCCGTTTAACGGCGGACTCAAAATTGCCTTAAAAGGCTGCTCTGTACTTCCGCCGTGAGAGCATTGTATGTTCCTCCGTTCGGAGGAGCGTTCCGTATTTCCGTTGACCGTGATGACTCCACGAGGGCTGGCATCTTGAGCTTGAGGTATGCATAATGCGGCACGCGTTGAACTTTGTAAACGCGGTTCGTCCGAAAGCAGAGCGTGATAGCCGCGCGAGCGGGACTATGTCGAAGATTAACTCCTCGCTCGAAATTGTCCGGGATCGAAGATCACTTCGGTGTGGTGAGCACTGTACAATTGGCTTCCACACAGTATGACACCTTTAAAGGTTGTCTTTGTAGGTTTAATCCTTGAGGGATCTATGCCCATCTTGCGACCGTATCACGATAAAGCAGGTTCAGCTACTGCCGCCGTCCATCGGGACTCGTGAGGTGAAATCCATCGACGATTGGGTCTAAAACCAATGCGCAAATCCACCATGGCGTATCTTTGGTCGGATGGTCTCTTCGATCGAAAGTGATCGGACAAGAGGACCATGGATTGAACTTGGGCGATCGCTCCATCGCATAGACGTCCCTTAGTGCACTTCCGCTCCCTCTTGGGTATATGGGTTGCGTAAATCATGTTCACCGTTCGCACTTGTGGGGAAACCCTTACATCCTCTATTGTTCGTGGTCGGGTCTCTTCCTCGTCATCATTTGTTTAGCCCCTTGTCATTGTTTTCGCAATTAACTTGCTCGCTCGCTTGAACACCCAGCAATCTCTGTTGGTGTTATTAGGCGGCTTTTCGAAGTGCCATGTATCCGCATAAGCGGTCGAGTATTCGGTCCAAATTGACGGACCGGGTGGTTCTTTTGAATGGCTTCTTCCGTTGACCGGGTTTAGAGCCTCGAATCTGGCGTTGATTGCCGTATCCTCCTTGTAAATCGCTGTTAACGCGGCGTTTATTTTGCTTCGACGTGACTCGCCATTGTTGTCCTTAGTATCCGGATGCGAATTTTTACCGAGGTTGTTCTTTGCGAGCTAGCCAGCTATCCTCTCCCGCACAAAAGCGGGTCATTAATGATGTGAGGGTTGCCATGGATTTCGGCTTTTCCTGTCCCAGGTGCCGGGCTAGCCACTCGTCGCGGATGTTATGTTTGAAGGCTGCAAGGGCCTCTGCATCCGGACAATCGACGATTTGGTTTTTCTTTGTCAAGAACCGTGTCTAGAATTGTCTGGCCGATTCGTCTGGCTGCTGAATTATGTGGTGAGGTCATCGGCGTCTCGGTGGCCGCACATACGTGCCTCGAAGTTGTCGAGGAATGCGGCTTCGTGTCTTCCCAACACCCAATTGACTCTGCGGGCAATTTGTTAAGCCAATGCCGAGCTGGTCCTTTAAGCTTGAGTGGGAGATACTTGATGGCATGGAGATCGTCGCGCAGCCATATGGATGTGAAGAAGATAATCTTGATCCAAACCGCGGGTCTGTTGTGCCATCATAGGATTCGATGTTTACTGGGTTTAAACCCTTGAGGATTTGATGATCCATTACTTCGTCGATGAAGCATAGCGGGTGTGCGGCGCCTCAGATTGAGCAATATCACGCCGCAGCTCGAGAGCGTTATCTGCTGTGTTCGGCCCGGCCGGGTTATTGTATCCGTGCGATGGTATTAAATCGCGGGTCGTAGGCGCCCTCGTGATCCGTAGATGGATCTGGATTGCCTTGCTTTGTCCTCAATACGTCTCGCAAGTCCGGTGCGTTCCTTTTGGCCAGACTTTAGGAGCGATGCCGGGGTACGGTCTTGGTTGAGGGCCTGGATGCCTCTCTGTCGCGACCACGTGATGGTCGGTCTGCCGTATCGTGCGCTGGTGATGAAGGTATGCACGCTTCCTCCTCTAGTCGGGGGAGCAACTTGCGTCTTGGGTAGCTTTTGGAGGGGCGTTCGAGTTTATACTCTTCGGTCGCGAGGACCTCGGTCCATCGATCGGCCAGCAGGTCATGATCAGCTTGAAGCTGCTGCTGCTTTTTCTTTAGGCTATTTGCCGTGGCGATAAGCCTGCGTTTGAAACGCTCTTGTTCGACGGGATCCTCGGGCACGGCAATTAAATCGTCGTTGAGGCTTGCCTCGTCTTCGGAGGAGGTGTATAATTATAGTCCTCGACCTCTTCGTCGCCGCCTCTCGTGAGGGCTTGCTTCGCATCCTCTGCGCTGAGTCTTCTTTGGAGGGATTGTCATCGGCACTCTACGGGGTGTTATTATCTCTGTGCGGAATCTCCATTCTTCTTGTGGCGGGATTTAGAGCGGCGCTACCGACGCCGGGCGCTTGGGCTGTTTCTTTAAGGAATCTGCCTCCGCCGCTTCTTCGCCGTCCCGTCTTTTGGGGTGTCCACCATGTATATGTCGATGACGAGGTGGTCTTCGATTGCCTGTGGCGTTGGTTCTGTTCGTCTCCGGCGCCGCGTCCATAGCGTCGATGTCTTGAGTCGTAGTCTAGCATGTCGGTTAGATCGTCGGCAGTGGCTACAAAGTGGGTGGTGGGTGGGCTCTGAATTTCTTCGTCGTCCGTATCCCAACCATCTCGCCATAATCCGCCAGACTCTCCGGATAGCGAGAGATGCTTTAGCGAATTTAGGATGTCGCCAAAGGGCGAGTGTTGGAAGATGTCCGTGGCGGTGAATTCCATAACCGCGCCCAATCGATTCGATTAGCGGGGCGGGAGGTCCGAGTCCGGCAGGAGTCCGACACCTCGAGTCACGAGCCATGAGGACAAGGTAGTGTTCGGCTCCATCGCCGTGGAAGTTGGAGCCCCGAGGCGGTGTCCAACCACCGGTCCTCGATCTGGCGATCGGCTCCGGTCTAAGGGCCGGAGGATTCTTGTCTGGCCACCAAGGCCTTTGTTGGCGGCAGAGCTAGATCGTGCCCATTGTAACAAAGATCTTGGGCGCTTGGTCGTGGCTCGAGCCCGTCGAAGATCAAGTCTCCGCGACGTCGGCCGTGAAGTTTAGGCTTCCGAATCGACACGATGGCTGTGGGCGTAGCTTCGATCTGCTCGGATGGCCAAGTAAATTAGCCGCAGCGGCCGCCGAATCTGAAGATCTGTCCGGGAGAAAAGTCTCACCCGGACGGCGTTGTTGGTTGAAGATGCCATCGAGCCTATCGGTGATGACACGGAGGAACTCTCAATGAAAGCACCAATATCGGTGTCAAAACCGGCGGATCTCGGGTAGGGGTCCCGAATCGTGCGTCTAGGCGGATGGTAACAGGAGACAAGGGACACGATGTTTTACCTGTGTTTGGGCCCTCTTGATGGAGGTAAAACCCTCGTCTGCTTGATTAATATCGATGATATGGGTAGTACAAGAGTGGATCTACCACGAGATCAAGGAGGCTAAACCCTAAAGCTAGCCTATGGTATGATTGTTGTAATGTATGTTGTGTCCCACGGACTAAAGCCCTCCGGTTTATATAGACACGGAGAAGGCTAGGGTTACAGAGTCGGTTACAATGGTAGGAGATCTACATATCCGTGTCGCCAAGCTTGCCTTCCACGCCAAGGAAAGTCCCATCCGGACACGGACGAGTCTTCAATCTTGTATCTTCGTAGTCTTGGAGTCCGCGGACAATGATAGTCCCATTGTCCGGACACCCCTAGTCCAGACTCCTCGTGTGAATCTGGCCGCCCCGCCAGAAGGCACGCTACTGGCGCCCATTGCTAGCATACGACCGATCGCGATCTGCCCGGCCACCGGTGGAGAAGGTGGGCAAGGTTGCGGGCGTGAAGCGGAAGAAGGTTCCTACAAAGAAGCTGACGCGTTCATCCACTCCCTCCGCCCCGACAAGAGGTTCCCTGGCGATGTCGTTCAACAACGCTACTTCACCGTAGGCGAGGTGTTCGACGAAATGGCCGGAAGGTATGCTTCTTCGACCCCTTCTATTTCCTTCGCTTTTCGCCATTGCGGTAGCTCGTGACTTGTTGTCACTCACCATAGCGGTGGTTCGAACAATGCCACTGCCGAGTTCGTGAACTTGTTGGACACCAACGCCATCGACATCAATCAAGCCCCGTTCATTGATTTCGATTACAATGAAATGGAGGGTGGCATGGATGATCGCGGTGGTGAAGATGAAGTGGAGGAGGTGGATGAGGGGGCGTATGAGCAATCGCAAGCAAAAAAACGTGAGATCGAAGAAATACACGATCTTGAAAGATCAAATCTTGATCAAGGCTTGGAGTGCATGAAGTCGCTTTTGCATGAAGTCCTTTTGTGTTTGTCGTACCAAACTATGCTTTTGTTTGCACGCGAACTATGTATTATTGTTTGAATTTGAATTCAATTGTCGAAATCATTGTCACAATTAAACTTATCGGGGTTTTCGGTTCATGGTCGACGCAGATATGCGCTGAAAGCGGACCCAGCAGTAACCCGACCGTAAAAGAGCATATTCTATGAATATCCTTTTATACCGATCTGTTTTGCGGGGTCTGACTCTGCCACCCGCATCGGTCCGCAAAGCCGTTTTTCCGCTAACTATATACGCGTTTTGCGGGTCGGCATTAGACGGGGTTTGCTAGAGATGCACTGGGCAGTTTTGGACCAAACCCAAACTGACCGTGATAATCCAGAAATCTTAGGGGGCAAAGCGAAAAATCCAGAAAAACGCTATCCTGCCCCTTGCGCGTGCGGCCTTCACGACCCACCCATGATGGCGGCGGCGGTGGCGTCGGCGGCGAGGCGCGCCGCCACCGGTCTCTTCCCGCTGCTCCTCTCCTCGCATTCCCGAGCCCTCGCGCGCCACGGAGATCTCCTAGCACTGCCCTCCCTCGTTCGCCCCCGCCGCCTCCCTTCCCACCCCGCCAAGCTCTTCTTCTGCTCCGCCGCCGCCGCCTCCTCGAATGGCGCGGCCCCGGGGAAGGCCCGGGACATGCACCTGTACAACACGAGGTCGAGGAGGAGGGAGCCGTTCCGTCCGCGCGCGCCCGGCGGGGAGGTCGGCATGTACGTCTGCGGCGTCACGCCCTACGACGACAGCCACATCGGCCACGCCCGCGCCTACGTCGCCTTCGATGTCCTCTTCAGGTTCGTCCGTCCGCTAGTCATTCAAGCTCGGCGCTGCTGATTCCATGGCAGTTTTGGTCCACTTGGCTGTGTCCTGTGTTTGTTTGTGCCAGTGTGTTCGTGTGGGTCAAATGGTGGAAATCAGAAACGATTTTGCAACTGTAAAAGCAATGCTAATACCTAATAATTGAATTTCATAGGCCATTTTATCTCTGTGTATCACTAGATGGAGAGGCCAGAAGCAATTTGTCCATTTGATAGTCAACACTTAATAGTACCCATTTTTGTGATATGCCCAGCTCAGTTTAGGAAGTTCTAACATTAACACCATAGCAAACTGTGCTATAATGGTCCAGTTATTCGACTAAACTTGAATATGCTAGTAAAATTTGGCTATGGGCTTACGCATCCGCTGATAGTCTGGCATTCTAAAACACTATGCATGTAATGTCACCAGAGAACATTTGGTCCTCTCTTGTTTTCGTCAAGTATTTTTTTTCCAGGTAGGGAATCGGAAGCACTGCATCTGATTATCTTTGGTCTCCTAACATGTGATTATGGCCATCTTAGGTACTTGCGTTATTTGGACTATGAAGTACGCTATGTTCGGAACTTTACTGACATCGATGACAAGGTGATTTTCAGGTTAAATTTGTTTGCATATAACTACAAGTGATGTTTGGTTCTTAGTTTTAAAACTAATTTAAACAAAAAATGCTACTATTGTATTTATAGCTTCTATTGCATCATCTTCATTTAAAAGTTATCAAATTATACCATTACTGTCCAGCAAAATGTTTATGACCTGAACTGAAATAGAGAAGGCAGAGATCTTCTTTGGATGCTCATCTAATATGAACTGTTCACTTCAGACTAATCCCTGAATTTAGTTTTCTCAGTTCATATCCACTGCATTCAGTTCGCTGCTAATTGTATTAAGCTAGTTTACCTGGAAAACTAGAAAGAAAATTTAAACACCGATTACATCTGCACAGGAAACCTTAGTTGCACTTCTGGAATTCTGTAGATAATTGCAAGAGCTAACCAATTGGGGGAAGATCCTTTTAGCTTAAGCAAAAGATACTCTGATGATTTCCTGTCGGACATGGCTCATCTTCAGTGTCTACCACCATCTGTGGAGCCCCGTGTTTCAGATCACATTGATCAGATTGTAACCATGATAAAACAGGTAAGTTGTGCTTGTAACGTAGCTCATTGGTGTCTTACTGCCTTGTGTGTGTGTGTGTATATATATGCAGTTGGTTGTTGTTATTTTCTTTTGTTTTTATACTGCTGTCTGCAATAGCCTTGTTAAGTGGATTTGCTCCTATATTTGGTTGAAATATCCTTTGCTTTGACATACTCTTATCCATCCAGACCATTCGGTTGTTATCATTATAATTTGCTGCTTTCATGGGGTTGGTCGATGCATTTGGGGTTCATTTTTAAGTAGGTTATCTAATAAAAATAGAATTCTTGTACAAAGGACATCCATTTTCAAAGTAGGTCGTTATCATGGCAACTTAGGAATTTGCTATTCCATTCAGTATACTAAGATTCTCTTCATTTATGTAAAAAAAAACAACCTGAGATTGCAGTAAGTTCTTTGCACATGTATAATTTATATGGCAATGTTGGATGTGATATAATCCTGTATATGCAGCTGTGGACATGAAGAACAATACATTGTGTTATTGATGTTTTGTATCTCTTACTGTTGATCTGAGTTCTAGTACCTATATGATATGTTTATGCAAATCCAAAATAAATTACGGACACTTACAGTTCTCATATTTTCAGAGTATAAATGTTGTCATAATAGAGTTCTTGTCTTTCGGTTTGACTTCCTTTCTTATGCTATTTTTCTTGGAACAGATCATCGATAATGGTTGTGCATATGTAGTAAGTGGGGATGTCTATTTCTCTGTTGACAATTTTCCTGAATATGGGAAGTTATCGGGTCGAAAACTAGATGATAATAGAGCTGGTGAAAGGGTTGCAGTTGACGAGAGAAAGAAAAACCCAGCTGATTTTGCTCTATGGAAGGTAATAGACATCCCATTTCCCCATTTCCAGTATGTAGATTGTTCCGTGTCTGCTCTGTGAAAAGATGATTTAGATATTTAGTTCAGCACCAAGTTAGTTGATTCTGTGTGAACTGTAGGCTGCAAAAGATGGGGAGCCATGGTGGGATAGCCCTTGGGGCCCGGGTAGGCCAGGATGGCACATCGAATGCAGTGCCATGAGTGCACAATACCTGGGCAATTCTTTTGACATCCATGGTGGCGGGGAGGACCTGATATTTCCACATCATGAGAATGAAATCGCTCAAAGCCGTGCAGCATGTTGTGACAGCAGCATAAATTACTGGGTGCACAATGGTTTTGTCAATGTAAATGGCCAGAAAATGTCTAAATCGCTTGGTAACTTTATCACTATACGCAAGGTAATTCATGACATAAATACTCTGTTTTCTGAATAACCATACCCTGCTTTCTCAAAGATTGCCAACCTTTTCAGGTCATAGAGCTGTACCACCCGCTTGCGTTGAGGATGTTCTTGCTTGGTACCCACTACAGGTCACCAATCAACTACACAGTAGAGCAGCTTAATGTTGCATCAGATAGAATGTACTACACTTATCAGGTATATTCTATCTTTATATGTTCATGGTTTCATGCTATTTCTGTTTTTTTGCTACTATGTTCACATGAACTGCTTACATGCTTAATAAAAGTTTGTATATGCTATTAGCCTATACTATGTCATATTGTTTCGAAATCGAAGTGGCGAGTCTCTGTGGCCGTTGGAGTAGTGGCTACAAGAATGTTCGAATAACACCAACCAGTTTAAACAACATTGAGTCTATTTATAGGGATTTGCTTGTAAATTGTAGGCGCCTGTTGGATATGAAGATCACTTTCTTGGATGTAGGAGCCGGCGAATCTGTCAGGCCTTCATAGTTTGGCTTTTCTTTTAACCGTGTTCATACTCCAAAAGTGACCTTCCTAGAAAAGTAAAGCCAGTGAAGCTTAAAATGGCGTGCGCAAAAAGGGCTCTGTTATTCCTATGCCAACGTATTTGTGTATCTACAAGTAAATTTAGTGATTTCACATATTATTTAGATACACTATGCTTTTTGTCATGTTCTTGAAACGGACTTGTAGCATGGTTTCAGTGCTAATTCTGATGTACAACTTTCAGTAACTGAATAATGAATGCTCAGCCTGGACTAGCTTATGAGATTGTCCCTGGATGTTGTTATCCTAGTCAGGAATTTTAATCTGAGCCTTTTGTGGCCTAGTCTGGCTTAATCTGAAGAACTGTTTTTTTTTTTATAAACTGATATTTTTTATATATTTTGATCTCCCTGATATTATCCCGCCTGTTCAGAAGTGCCGACAGATCAGCCCAAAATTTAGAGTTATTATTTCAGCCATGGTCTTGTTCTTCCACATTGTGTCACTCGACAGTGTTGTTATAGAATCCATGGGAGTACAGTAGTAGTCGCTGTGTGTCTCTGGCTTGAAGTCAGTCAGTTTATAGCCAGCAACGGGTAGCTTTTGTATCCATGCCTGAGACTATGAAATTGCTCCTTGTGCCTGACTAGTCAAAACTCTCGACTTTCACCATTCTTGTTATATTTCTTCAGGTGATTTTAAATGCCATTACCTGTAATTCATGGCCTTATGCTGAATCATTTCCTACATACAGACATTGCGCGACTGTGAAGAAAGCACCCAGCAGGACCAAAGCAGCAGCGGAGATTCACTACCTTTTACTACCACGCACTGCATCGAGAAGCTTCACGAGGATTTCGAGACCTCGATGTCCGATGATCTTCACACTTCGGTGGCGCTGGCTGCTATTTCCGAGCCGTTGAAAGTTATGAATGATTTGCTGCATACTCGTAAGGTAAAGCCAGTGATAATAAACTTGTGAAGGTACATTTTAGATTCACTACTCTACTCAGCACTACTGCTACTCAGGTAGTGTCTGTCTAAATGGAGTTGCGCCGCTCTTACACAAGGGCAGAAGTACTAGTCTCCTTGACCACTTTGTTTCCTCTGGCGTTGTGTTTGGTCAGGGAAAGAAGCAGGAGAAACGGCTGGAATCGCTGGCGGCCTTGGAAGAGAAAGTGAGAATGGTGCTTTCTGTCCTAGGGCTGATGCCCTCTAGCTACCATGAGGTGAGCGCCGCGTTGTGTAAACTGACAACAGCAGATTGGTGGCGAGCCACTGTTGTGATGCTTGGTTCTTCCGTTGAAGAACACAAATTTTTCTCCATGACGTGCATTCTAGTGTTGATGCTCTACTGACGACGACGACCTTGTGTTGTTGCTTCTCAGGCGCTGCAGCAGCTGCGGGGGAAGGCGCTGCTGAGGGCGTGCGTCACCGAGGAGCAGGTGGTGCAGAAGATCGAGGAGCGGACGGCGGCGAGGAAGGCGAAGCAGTTCGGTCGGTCGGACGAGATCCGGGACGAGCTGGCGGCCCTCGGCATCGCCCTCATGGACGGGCCCGACGGCACCGCCTGGAGGCCCTCGGTGCCGGCCTCGGAGCAGCCCGTGGCTGCCAAGAGCAGTACATGAACATGAACCTCCAGCGCGGCACGCTCGGGATCTTGGGACAGTTTTGAGAAACCGCAATGTATGTTATCGATGATTTCTTTGACGAGGACAGTTTTGAGAAACTACAGTAGTGAATGAAATGTAGAGAGGCAGACAGTTTTGATCGATGCGTGCAATGTGCCAACAAAAAATACTTGTGCATTTCTTTTTCCTGGCTGCCGACGGAGGTGGTAGCATAGCAAGCCAAGTAGAGTAGCAACGGTTTCCACGTGACCGTATCGGGGCGTGGTCCCACCCGTCGGTGGCCGAGGGGCGACCCCAGCCACACGCTCGTCGCCGTCCCCTCCCCGCCGCGGAGCAGCGGCAGGGGCACGCGACACGCTTGCTCCGCTGCCCATGGCCGCTCGTTCCGCCCCTCGCCGCGTGTACTCCTCCCCTCCTCCTCTCCGAAACCCCACCGAGAAATTTCAAACTCCACTGCAGCACCACGCCTAGCTCCCGAGCCCGAGCGAAGCGGCCATGGCGATGGCGGCCTCCTCCGCGCTGCAGCCCGAGCGCTGCCTCCTCCCCCACGCCGGGCCCCGCCGCCGCATGCTCCCGCCGCGCGCCCCGCATCTGCTCGTCCTCCCGCACCGGCGGCGCGGGGCCGTGAGGCGGTTCTCCTCCAGAGACAGCGGGGGCGGGTCCGCGGGCGCCGTGGAGAAGCGCTCCGTGGTCCCGGAGGTTGCGGCGGAGAGGAAGGGAGGAGGGGATGCGCTTGCGGAGGAGGTTGAGGAGGAGGAGGAGGCGCTGGAGCTGCGCTGGCCGCCCTGGGAGGGGCTGCCGGAGCGCTACAGGCTCATCGGCGCCACCTCCCTCGCCTTCGTCATCTGCAACATGGACAAGGTGTTTGCTCTCTCTCGTTGTTTCTTACTGCCGCTACTGCTTAATTAGCCTCTATCCAGTAGCACGGACGGTGCTAATGACACGCCTTGCGGTGGCCCGCGAGAGCAAATCGGAGAAACGGAAGACGCAACTAGACTGAATTAAGCAGCGTTGTTGCGTCAAAGTGTTGACAGAAATGCACCCGTCGCATTTGGGCGAATCCTAATAACGATTTTGCTCATGACGAAAGCAAGCGATTACGATTTACCACCGCGTATCTGGGTCGCTGAACATGTCTATATAATTGGGGTGGTGTTTTCTTTCTCTGTTTTCCTCTAGCCGCATATACACAGCAGCTGAGAGGGCGTAACACTGAGAAACTTCAGCTCAAGGGTACCGGTTGGAATTCTCCTCTTACGACTTTGCTTAATGGTAAATTCCATGCCAAACATGGTGTCAAGTTGCGTGATATCCGTTCTGGCATTCTGTCTGCATCCATAGACCAGGTTTTTTTTTTGTCGCTGTCAATGTCGACCAAAGTGTTTCTGCGCCATTAATTGTCTCACTGGCAAAGCATCTAACTTGCTCAAGGTTGTTAATGCGGTCTTGACATGCGCTTCTTCACTTAGCGTAGCTAATTACTTGTATGTGTAGCTTATCTAGGCAGGTCAGTTTTTGTTTCCTCGGGAATTTCTGCTAAACGCAACTACTCTACCTTTTCAGGTTAACTTGAGTGTTGCGATTATTCCAATGTCGCATCAGTATGGTTGGAGCTCATCGACTGCTGGCCTAGTTCAATCATCATTCTTCTGGGGCTATGCTTTGAGTCAACTACCTGGGGGCTGGCTTTCAAAATTGATTGGTGGAAGGTTTGTTTGGGGTAACAAAAAGCCTCCTGTACATTTTATAAATACAAATACAAAGTTATCTTTGATTTTGCATACACAAAGATTTTTTGCATCAAAGGTATAGTTATTGACTGCTGGTGAGTGGTGACTCTAATATGGCATTGTCCCAAATAAAAGTTAAATGTGTTGATGACTGTTGTTTCTTCTTCACCTATGCTGTCTAACTAAAACCATCTGTCCATATCATCGGAAGAATCTTTAGACTAAGTGTAGTAGGTAAGGAACAATGCAAAAGAGAAGTATGATGTGCTAAATGCTACTCCCTCCAATCCAAAATAAGTGTCGCAGTTTTGAACTAAGGTTAGTTCAATCTTAGTTCAAACCTGCGACACTTATTATGGATAGGAGGGAGTATAATATGGTTTGTGAGTTCTACCTGGCTTTATAATGTTATTTTGCCTCTTTTCCGGTTGCATATTTTTATGTTATCAGTCTAGCTTGACTCTGTTAAATTCTTAGCCACAAAAATTCATAGGCGTAATCCAACAATAGATGAATTAAGAAACAAGCATGTAACTTGTTTAGCAGGCGCTTCTTGCATAACTCAAAGGCCATCTCTTATAATTTGATCATATGCTTTTTCTCATCTTATATTTCTCATATAATGCATATTATTCATTTATTTATTTTCATATTGCAATAATTGTTTTTCTCATATGCTAATTGCAGGACAGTGCTTAAGGCCGGTGTTCTTGTGTGGTCTTTGGCCACAGCTGTTATTCCTGTTGTAGCAGGATTCATGCCAGGACTTGTGCTATCAAGGATTCTGGTATACCTCTACTCATTAGTTAGCCTCTATAAACTTCTTGTTCACATATGATCCGGTACATTTAACTTCTTTTGTGCTTTTTTTTTACCATGTTTTGTACATTGTTTCATTTTTGTATTAGGAACACATACCCATACAAAGCATACTTTCATCCGAGAGTGATGGCTGTTATTATTTGGGTTAACGTTTCTGTGTATTCTGGGCATAAATTAGCATAGATTGGGTTACCTATAAAAACATTTTGTTAAGATGATGGTTGCTATATTATTTCATATGCACATTTCCAGGTGGCAGGTGTATCATATTTATGTAAAAATGTGTTTTGGTGCAAATAAGTGTCCCTTCACCTTACCATATAAAGCACCCATGCATTATTGCAATACCTGCATGTCAACTTTGGTTTTTGGAGCATTCCCATGCAATGACAATACCTAGTTTCTTTTATCACATCTTCATGTCAGTACGGAGGGAGTGTTCCTAGTAATAATTTACTATTTAAATATTATCCTTGTATTTATTCATTTTAACTTTGTTGCTATGCTAGGTAGGCATTGGAGAAGGAGTCTCACCATCAGCAGCTACAGATTTAATTGCACGGTAAGCCTAAAATACCTTCTCCTTGGACGCTGCCTACCATTTACATCTCCATGTGAATTTCAGGCTGCTTCCTAAAATTTTAAGCAGGAATTTCAGGGTTCTCATGTAGTCGTAGAGATATTTATTAGAAATACCCTGTATCGATGATGGTGAATCTTGTGACTATACACTCTTCGCTAGCTAACTAGTGTATTGGCATTGTTTTTGTGGATATTTTAATGTTTAGAGGGATTCTTTTTTAGCTACCTGTGCTTAATCGCAAGTGGTAGCTATTCACGTTCTTTTATTGAAATACACAAAAGATTGATGTACGTCTTATTCTGGATTTTTTATTACGATTATATTGCATAACTTTCTGAATGGTTCAGTTGCCATTGGTGTGGATATGATGTAGCTTCTCTGTTGACACGTTTATGAAAGAAAAAAAAAACTATGTATTACCTTATCTCCCTGCTGAGATCTTAATTCTATTGAACATGATAGAGGGTAGTAGAATTATTGCTGCTCTCTGGAAGAAGATAGAATAAACATATTAAACTTGAGAAGCATCATTCTCATACATTATTATTGCTATTTAACTGCTATGGCTGCACATGCAGGACCATTCCTCTTCAAGAAAGATCAAGAGCGGTTTCTGTTGTTTTTGGTGGTTTGGCCTTTGGAAGTGTCTTAGGGTAAGTGTTTTGCAGTATTTTCTAGATATATTCAGATGCATGTAAAAGTTTTTGGGTCTAAGCAGAAACTTTCATCTTTACAGAAATCCTGATAGATTATCAGACCTTTGTAACCTGATGTAACTTTTTTCTTGGTTCTAAAACAACATTGCATTGCATTTTGACTGTATGACATTATGATTACACAACTTAATTGATAATGCTGCGAGGTAGTTAACTCCTGGTCTATGATAATATTACAGACTTCTGTTCGCCCCTCCCATCATTCAGAACCTTGGCTGGGAATCTGTCTTTTACATATTTGGTCTTATTGGAATTATATGGTAAGCAAAAGACTTCTTAGCAGCACATAATTGAATATTTCTTCTGGTTTAGCTTCATCTTCTTTTATTTCCACAGGTGTCTGGTGTTTGAATCTGTACAAGAACTACAGCCAGGTGACAATGAAGACATATTAAGTAAGTGCACATCTATTGTTACAAGTCTTAACAACCATGATAGAAACTGTCCATTGAAACTTGCAATGAATGTTACTTCTAATCATATCTCTTTTTCAATATACTCCGTTTGTGTCTGTTTATAGAAGAAAATGAATTGTGGCATGCTAGTTTAACTGAAGGAATCATATTTTGGCCTTAATGATATCATTGTGTTTTTTTTTTCATAAGCAGATATGACATATCTAGTGAGAAATCATAGTTTTATGCAATTACCCAAACCATCTTGGTTTGTGTAATCGTATATGAACTGTAGAATATTCGGCAACCTTGTATAGCCAGGTTGTCGTGGTTTGATCTTGTGATCGTGATTGTACAATCTGGTCTTCGTAACCTCTATGTCAAGTCTGATCTAACATAAGTGCCATGCCCGACCCAAGTTTACATATCGTGGCAAATCCTATATGTGCGCTTCTGACTGTTTGAGCATCAAGGTAACTTGAAAAATTCCCCCCAAAAAAGAGAGAAGCAAAGAGTCACCCATGTAGTCTATTAAGTAACGGCTGTTAAACTTGGAAGAGAGAAAAGGGAGATCAATGTGATGCTGACACAGATTTGTGTCAGAAAATCATCCTTTCAATCTAACACAAATCAGTTTTAAATATGAGAAATTTCAGTTGTGCAGCAGATACATCAAGGACTACCTCAAATTTGGTAGTTCCAAATTGATTTGATGTACTAACCAATATGTTTGCATGATTATGTTTTGAGTGTGGTTTGCACTAGATTTATCCATACTATTACAAAATAGCATTCAATATGATTAGTATTAAGTATTCTTTGAGCTTAGCTGTACCTGTTTGCTAAAAATATTTGTCCATTATGATCTTACTATTTTTCTGCGCAATCAGTACAAAATTTCAACTACAATACCTGAAAATATCATCTACTTTACAGATCTTGAAAATACTTCTGCTGGATCTAATGGTCATGTCTCATCATCTGTGCCTTCAAAGTCATCGGACTCATCACTTGAAGAGATGACAGACTCACTAAAGGTTTGAGAGCTGACAGATTCACGAAAGAATTTTTTCCACCAGTTGAAAAGTAGCTATTGGCACGTCACTTAAACCTCTTTGTTAGAACATAGAAGACATGAATTAAGTTAAAAGTGTTACAAAGTTGTGACATCGATGAAAAAGTTTCAGAATCAAGATACATCAACTAATGTGATAGTCTTTTTAGTTCGTGGGATACACCAAACTACATCAAATGGTCTGAGAAAATTTTCAGTTCATTGGCAAGAAATATGTTGGTTGCTAGAGTGTTTCAAATTGTGAATTTGTGTGAACTGTTTGGTGTTGTAAAAGTATGAAGACCTGAGAACCCTCTCAAGTAGTTCATATGTGCAATATAATCGAAACTATCGTTGGTGTAGATTTTGTGCGAGCTTCTGTAATTTAATTTGTTCGAATGAAAATTTATTTTAATCTCTTTGTTTACATGGCATTCTTAGTTTTGTTTACTATATGCCCAGAATAGCCAATAGACTGTTCTGCTAGTCTGTTGCTACTGTGTGGTGAGACTGCAAAATATAGATGCTGCTATAGACTTCAGTGGGGTTGCAGAAAGATGCCCACTGTACTTGGGCGACATCATTTTGTAATAACGATAAGCCAATAAACCAACAAAAACTGTGCCTTCCAGATAAGGAATTTTTCACCTGTATCACATGGCCATCTTGGTCTAACTATGCTTTTGTTAACTTGCATGACATTAAAGGCATACCACTGAGCCTCTCCCTATTTGAAAGTTGTGTACAGTACATGTTGGGCTTTCCCCCATCAAGCGACAGTTCTGCACGAGTGATGTGACCTATTTCACTTAGCTGTAGATGTAGTTTATAACTCCCAATAAAATAAGGTGACCCTGTTGGTGTAGTGTAAAAAACACTTATATTATGCGACGGAGGGAGTATTAAATAGTGTAGGTGCTTGATTCACAAACATTACTGATATAGCAAGTTTTATCCTTTGTGTTGTAGGATGTGCCTTGGGGGGAATTCTTTAAAAGCAAGGCAGTGTGGGCAATGATATACACTCACTTTTGTGGAAGCTGGGGCCACTATACTTGCTTGTCTTGGCTTCCAACATTCTTTAGGTTTGGCACTTTGCATATTTGTCTTGTCATTTTTCACTCAATGTATCCCCTTTCGATTAACTAACTGTCTTATTTTCATGAACTGTCCCTAGTGAGTTGGACCACCTATTTCTTTTACTATTCAACATTTTGGTGCTACTATTGAGATTGAATTGCTAGGATTTCGTTCACTAACTTCTCAGTGTGTTAACACCCTATATGAACAACTTTTTGCACGTGCACACTTTTCCTACTCGTTCAGTTCAGTTTTCTGAAAGTGGATTGACTTCAACAAAGATAGAACCAAATAAAACAGGAGATTTTTACATATAAATTTTCTGAAACTTGTGCTCAAGTTGAGACTGGACATTATAGATTTACGGGTCGCTGTATTGCATAGCTGCTTTCATATCATAGTTGCATTTGTTGTGATACGTCAATTTAATAATGCTTTAGAAGTCCAGCAAAATGTTTGGAGGAATCCAATCTTCTTTCTGCTGTTCAGCACATTATGTTAAATATTTGTAACAATGTCCTTGCTTTTTTGTGATATATTCCTGTTCAATTCTTGCAGTGAGGAGCTAAACTTGAACTTGACAGACGCTGCATGGGTATGTACATGCTTTCATTTCTTATAATTACAGGAACACCCTTGTAGTGGAAGCCTCATATCCCTCCTCGTTCTTACTATGTGATCATGTCGTGTCCTTGTTTTTCATTTACGACTACTGCTCCAGTCTCATGTCTTATGAAGTCCCATATTTGGTATTTGTTGTAGGTGTCAATTCTTCCTCCTTTGGGTTCAATGGTTATTACATCTATTGCAGCACCTTTTGCAGACAACTTGATATCAAGTGGAGTTGACACCACAAAGGTAAATCATTGCCTTGAAGATGAAAAAGGAATAATAAAAAATCTGCTTGCCCCGATTTTAGTTGGCCCCCTTTATTAGGTTCCTATATGGATGCTCCTAGAGTTCATTTGTAAAGGTTGGAATATTTAAAAATCATCACTGCAAATTGCCATGAGATGTCCAGTTTTCTCGTGTGAATAAGGCCTTTTTACAGGATAATGAAAAAGTTGAGTCTAAGTTGATTAATTTCTTTTGTAGGTACGGAAAATATGTCAAGCAATTGCGTTTCTGTCACCTGCAGCTTTTATGATGCTTTCCTCTGTCGATCTTGGACTCCCTCCCTGGGTAGTTGTTGCTTTCCTTACGGGTGGTATATCACTCTCCAACTTCGCATTATCAGGTAATTGTGCTAAGCTTGCATCCATTCTTTTTCCTGCCATGTTTCCAAGGTCAAAAATCTTAATGTTTTTGCTTACAAACAGGTCTTTATTGCACCCATCAAGATATATCACGTGAATATGCAAGCATTCTCCTGGTAAGGCATGCAACTTATATTTGGTATTAAAATCCTTCAGGATTTTTTTGTGTTTGTCTTGTAAAATTGGGATGGTAAAAAGAAAACAAAATTCCTTGCTCTCTTTCCCCCTTTGTTTGGACCAGATATTTGGTTGTAATTTTGTTACTATATCAAACCCTGGGACAGGGATTCGGAGTCACAACCCTTCAGATTTATCTGATGCTAATAAATGCTAAACATTTCCAGAGGAATATCCCTTGTCCAAACGCATCATGGAGTTTTCACTTTTGGTAGTTTCAGTGCGAATCTCTAACGAGTCTGTATAATTCAAACGGTGGAAAGGCTCTGGTGGAAAGGGGAAGCAGAGTTGGCAAAAGAAAAGGCAATTTCTTCTATTGGTAGTTGTTGACTCACTGCCTTTGCATTCCAGGGAATCACAAACACCGTAGGGGCCGTGCCTGGAATCGTTGGTGTCGCGCTAGTCGGCTATCTTGTCGACACAACTCATTCTTGGAGTGTATGCTTGCCAACACCACAAATCTGATCCATCTCCTTGACCTGTAGTATTTTCTATCACGTATCATTCTAACAACTCATTACCGTCTTTTGTATATGTGCAGATGTCGCTCTTTGCTCCTTCGATCTTCTTCTACTTAACGGGCACTGCCGTCTGGTTGACATTCGCCAGCAGCGAGCCCCAGGATTTCAACAAGTTGGCGTCGGAGTCGTTAACAGAGAGTAATCAGTAGTCGAAGGACCATTCAGAAGGAAAATCCGTTGGGAGTTTAGCTCACCCTGCCAAGCAAATTTATGGAGCTCCTGGGCACTGGATAGACTGGTAGGAACAGGTAGACAGTGTATGTACATGCCGCATGGGCGTCCAGATACGGTAGAGATCTCTGTATATTGTATAGGCCTTTTCTGCGGTGCATGTATGTTTAGTATGTTCTGGCACAATTTTGGAATGGAAGTGCCTGTCACTGTTTTCCATTGCTGGGAGCTGTGTTGTCCCATCCTGAAACACTTTATCGCGAGAACAGCCATTCAACATCCATGCAAAGATAGGTTTTTAGACAAAAAGGTTAACAGAATGTCTCAAATGCTTCTTAGGTTCTTCTATTAGATTGGCATGCCTTTTCCTTCCAAGTTATTCAAATCCAAACATTCAGATAGTAGTCATACAAACTCTGAATATTCACTCGCCAGAAGCATAAAGAATTTGGATTTCATACAAGTTGAACCCAAAAGCCATTCAAAGCACATGTGACAACATGGAGTAACAAGAATTAGATTGAATGGTATCACAGCTCCAATAAACACAGCACATCAACACCGAAATGTTAAGACTACTTGCACAACGCAGGAAACAACATTAGAAGTTCAATGTTCTACCCTATGAGACATCAAACCACCACGACACAGAAGCTACATAGGTCGGTGTGTACCAGACCCGCTCAATCATCATCTAGACAGCAGATAAACTAAGGGACTGAAACACAGACAGCAGGAAGGCAGATCATTTCTTCTTCTTGGCCGGCGGCTGGTCCTCATCTTCCTCGTCCTCCTCATCCTCGTCCTCATCATCATCATCGTCGTCCTCGCCATCTTCACCATCATCATCGTCATCATCGCCATCATCATCGTCGCTCCCTGCACCAGCGTCATCGCCGTTCGCCTCAGGGTCGTCGTCCTCATCATCGTCCTCGCCTTCTTCACCTGAGAAGTCCTCCCCAGCATCAGCATCATCATCATCAGCATCACCAGTTTCATCATCCTCATCTTCATCATCGTCGTCGTCGTCATCAGACCCTGCATCCTTGTTCTCAGGAACAGTCTCGGATTTGATTCTGCCAAATTGCCTTCAGCATTGCACAAACCAGTCAGCAACAGAAAACTATACGTTGCAGTGGAAGTCATATGCAGAATAGGGTAATGAATTTACTTGATAATTTCTTGCTGGTCTTCAGTGAAGATATCTGCTCCATTGTTTACAGCTTCCATCTGAACATGATTCAAGTCACATCAGCACAGGAAGACAGGTAGTAATAAGAAATAAGGTTATCATAACAATTCAATGATATAAATAAATGCATATACAAAGCTTATTCAACCATGGTCAGTAAGCAATCCCTTGGTATACAGAATAACCACAGCACTACAATTTTATTTATTATTGACATAAGAGATGACATTTAATTGTACAGTCACAGTGCAGGGATTTTCAGTAAATCCAGTTTAGGTGTTTCCGTTAACATCACAAAAAACCCTGCCTAGGCTTTCCTCAAATACAACACTCATTCGACAGCCACAGTACTTTTTTTTCATTAAATTAATTCAAGGGCTTCCGTAAGAGCTAATTCCCAACAGCAAAGTAATCACAACAATTTTATTGGAACTTAATAAAACATTACCAAAAACATAACTGAGAACCTAACCGTTTTTTTTATAGTGGACCTATGGCCAATCACACGCGACAATTGCCAGGAAACTACCACTGTAACGGTAACCGTTATCCATTCACCCACCTAAATCTTATTCACAGCATCATTTACTGCTCTAACCAAACAGGGCACGGTAACAAACCCGCGTCCCGAGTCCGAATGACACTCGGAAACAAAAAAAAATGCGCTCCATGATGGGACACAGGTGGAGTCCAAGCGCCAAAAGTAGTCTTGGGTAATCATCGTGCTCTACAACTGGCACACCCCGACAATAACAATCTTCTCTGCTTGGCTGGGTTGAGGCTTGGAATCATCAACACCTGCCCTGATGCAATGCAACTAGATATTTCTCTGTGCTTGGCACAATGTGCCGGCCTAGGTTTGCACCTGCAACCGCACCTCCCCTGATGCAGGCACCCAGATCTGCCTAGATCTACCCGCAGAAACCAACCGGGGAAACTAAACAAGCACTGTTTAGCAGGACACAGAGGTCGAAATTGCCTAAGCATTACGGTCAAGAGCATACGCCTCCAGATCTAGGGGCCAAACCAGCCGGATTCCTTGGGTCAAACCCTCAGGGACGCAAACCACACCATGCCTTTGCCTAACGAAGGAGGAAAATTCAACTCTACCAGCGCTGGAATCACGGTCAACGAGCCAATCTGGTAGTAACTCGTAACAACAAACGGAGTAACAAGGGAGGCAGCACGCGCAGGCAGGCACAATAACAAGGCGGAGGTAGTAAATAGTGGAGAGGGGCGCCGGAGGCTCACCGCGAGAGCGAGGAGAACCAGCAGCCTCTGCGCGGCGACGGCCAGCGCGCCCGCCGTCTGGCTCCCGCGGACCACCGTCGTCGTCGCCACCGCCGCCATCTCTGCACGGAAACCGGCGAAGCAAACGGGTGAGGCGCGGTTTCTGGGCGCGGAAGCGGCCAAATCTGGGCTCCGGACCCGGAACCCTAGGGCGGGGCGGAGCGGGGGGGAGGAGAGGGAGCAGGCCGTACCGTACCTCTGTTGCTGCGCCGAGGGGGGGAGGAAAGAGATGACGGGATAGGAGGGGCGAGCGTGCGCCGGATTTCTTGGGGCGGAGGCTTTAATAGTTGGGAGGTGGGGTGGGGGGTTAGGGTTTTGGGCTCCGCGGTGGACTGTGGGCTAGGCTGGGGTGGAGTGGAGGCGCGGCCGTGCCCGTCCCGTCCCGTCCTAGGGTTTTGGTGCGAGAAGGGGGCTGACGGGCGGGGCCGGGTCAGTTCGGGATGGAAGACGGCGAGGTGGGTGGTGGTTCCTGCGGCTGCAGTCCACTGGCTTCGATCGGCTTGTGGATTTGGGCTGGCTGCCAGGCAGGGCCCATCTGCCAGGGAGTGTTGCCTGCTGCTGCTGTCCCAGCCTACTAACAATATATTTGTTCTAGCCCGTGGCACACAGCCTACCTTATATATTGCCCTTAAAAAAAATCCCTTGTTTGACTGAGCTCATGTTCCGAGAGCAGAAGCAGCATGAGGATCGAGAGCGCATCATCACCCACCAACATTTCATTGTCCAAAAATAAAAATAAAAACCAACCATCCACATTTGTACTGGAGGATGAAGAAATGAGTTCGTCGACGGTCACCGAGACTTCAAGTGGCCGGTCATGAATCTCGCCTCTTGCGATCTTACTTCTCTCGGTGGGGTGTTCATTGCAAAGGAAGTGCGCGTGGCTGCCAAAAGTTATGCAAGTATTAGGGCGTCGGTGTGACGCCCCCGATTCAATCGTACACTAATCATGCACGCAAATGTGTACGATCAAGATCAGGGACTCACGGGAAGATATCACAACACAACTCTAAAACATGAATAAGTCATACAAGCATCATAATACAAGCCAGGGGCCTCGAGGGCTCGAATACAAGTGCTCGATCATAGACGAGTCAGCGGAAGCAACAATATCTGAGTACAGACATAAGTTAAACAAGTTTGCCTTAAGAAGGCTAGCACAAACGGGATACAGATCGAAGAGGCGCAGCCTCCGCTGGGATCCTCCTAAACTACTCTCGTCGTCGTCGACAAGAAGTCGCACGTAGTAGTAGGCACCTCCAAAGTAGTAGTCGCCATCGAGGGTGGCGTCGCCCTGGCTCAAAGATCCGGCTGCGACAACCGTAAAGAAAGGAAAGGGGAAAAGGGGAGAAAGCAACCGTGAGTACTCATCCAAAGTACTGCAAGCAAGGAGCTACACTACATATGCATGGGTATATGTGTAAAGGGCCATATCGATGGACCGAATCTGCAGAATGCCGTAATAAGAGGGGATATCTAATCTCGTCAAGACTACGCTCGGCGACCTCCGTCTTCAAAGATGTAGAAGAGAGTAGATCAAGTCCTCCAAGCAAAGATCTCCAAGTTGCATCTCCAAGTAGCATCTCCAGAGCATCGCATAGCATAATCCTACCGCGATCCTCCTCGTCGCCTGTGGAAAAGCGATCACCGGGTTGTTCGTGGAACTTGGAAGGTGTGTTTTATTAAGTATCCGGTTCTAGTTGTCATAAGGTCAAGGTACAACTCCAAGTCGCCCTGCTATCAAGATCACGGCTATTCGAATAGATTAACTTCCTGCAGGGTGCACCACATAACCCAACACGCTTGATCCCATTTGGCCGGACACACTTTCTCGGTCATGCCCGCCTCGGAAGATCAACACGCCGCAGCCTCACCTAGGCACAACAGAGAGGTCAAGACGCCGGTCTAAACCTAAGCGCGCAGGGTGCGGGCCCATCGCCTCGAGCACACAAGACGTTGCGTGGTGGCCGGAAGCGTAACTAGCCCCTAATACAAGCGCAGCTTACGTTCCAATCCGGCCGCGCCCTCGATTCTCGACGCCAAGAAGGCTTCGACCGATACCACGACGTCGGATACCCATAACTACTCCCGCGTAGATGGTTAGTGCGTATAGACCAAATGGCCGACTCGGATCAAATACCAAGATCTCGTTAAGCGTGTTAAGTATCCATGAACGCCGAACAGGCCAGCCCACTGCCTCCTAGGTGGTCTCAACCTCGCCTGTCGCTCCGCTTCTAAAGTAACGATGGGGCCGTCGGGAACCCAGGCCCACCTCTACCGGGATGGAGCCACTGTCCTTTCGGCCCCTCATCAGAATCACTTGCGGGTACTCCTCGGTGACCCGACTTTAGTCACCATCTGTATAGTATGTATGTATGTATATACCGTGATCACCTCCCAAGTGATCACGGCCCGATAGTATAGCAAGCGCGATCGACAAGAATGTAGGGCCAATGATGATAAACTAGCATCCTATACTAAGCATTTAGGATTGCGGTAAGGTATCAACAGATGTAGCAACAATGTCGCTATGCATCGTAATAGGATCAACTAAAGCAAGTAACATGCTACACTACTCTAATGCAAGCAGTATAGAGGAGAATAGGCGATATCTGGTGATCAAGGGGGGGCTTGCCTGGTTGCTCAGACAAGGAGGGGTCATCGGTGACGTAGTCGTCCACAGGGGCATCATCATAAATCACGGGGCTACGGAGAGAGAGAGGGGAGAAACAGTAAATACATAGCAAGCAAGTGCATAACAGGACAACAGACAGAGCTAGACGTGTTCTAACGCGGTATGAGGTGATACCGGTGAAGGGGGGAACATCCGGGAAAGTATTCCCGGTGTTTCGTGTTTTCGGATAGATGAACCGGAGGTGAAATGTTGCAGGTTCGGTATGCTAGGGGTGTGTGGCGGACGAACAGGCTGCGATTCGGATTCGTCTCGCGCTCGAGCAACTTTCATGTACAAAGTTTTCCCATCCGAGCTACGGTTTATTTTATATTAATTTTAAAGTTTTAAATCATTTTCTAAATTATTATTATTAAATTAATTCGAAATTAGTATTGTTGCATCAGCATGACGTCGTGAGTCAATGAGAGGGTTGGTGGTCAATCTGACACGTGGGCCCCATGGTCATAGACTCGGGTTTAACTAAACCGGGTTAATTAGACTAACTAAGTGATTAGGCTAATTTATTTTAATTAGATTAGTTAAACAGATTAATTAACTTAATTAACTCATTATTTAATTAATTAATTAATAATTTATTTATTCTAACATTCTTTTTATTCTCTTTTTTTTATAAAAATGGGTAGGCCCCATGTGTAGTGGCTAAGGCCACGGTTTGGTGGTGAACGCACATGGGCGCTCCCCATGACACAATGGCGACGACCTCGGTCAGAGGCGCAACGCAGGGCGCAAGCGTGGTATGGCGTGGCCATGACAGCCTGCGCAGGCGAGAGCGCTTGCAAGACGACACATGGCCAGAGTGGCAGGGGCGGATCGGTCGGCGTGGCGATCGGATCGGCGATAGAGTGCGAGGGAGCAGCGAGGCGGTGGCCTCACCGGCGTTGAAGAGAAGAGGGCGCGAGGCGTGAGGAGGCGGTTGTGGAGGAGGACGAAGGTGGGCAGTCCGGCGACGCTTGCCGAGGAGGCGGGACGACCGGTGAAGGAGAGAGGCGGAAGTGACGAGCGACGGCGGCGGGACGGCTCCGGGCGACATGGCGGCGACGGCGGGGTCCAACAAGGCCGAGGTCGGCCGGGCTTGGGGAAGACGGGCGCGGTGGAGAGGCGAGGAAGAAGGCCGGAGGGGCGGCGAGGACGAGGCGTTGGCAGGCCGGGCAGCACCGTGAGGGCGTCGCGGGGTGGGGAGAGCGGGCTCGTCCCGATCCAGATCGGATCGAAAGGGAGAGAGAGGCGTGGGAGAGTGGGGTTACGGGCTAGGGTTTGACCTGGATGGGGATAAGGAGAGTGGGGTGGGGGCGAGGCTGGGCTGGCCTGGTTGGCCCGGTGGCCAGCTGGGCCGTGGCCCGGGGGGGTTCTTTTCTTTTCTGTCTCTGCCTTTGTTTGTTTTGTTTTTTCTATTATTTCATTTTGTTTCCTGATTATTTAATATTTCAAATTGTTTTAGTTTTGTAAAATATATAGTTAGTACCTAAATTAGTAGTAGTGATTATACCAACGCCACAATTAACTTGGCACCTAGAATATAACATGATTGTAACGTTTATTATTTTATAATCATTTAACTAATTGTTTTTGCCACTATTTTATTCATTTTGAGTAATTACATATTTTATACCAGTGTGGTTTCTCCATCATAATTACCTACGCATTATTTGGCACAACCAGAACAATTTAGTTTTATTATTTGAAAACTTTTGTTGTTTACCTATATTATAAATTTGAATTTGAATCGTTTTGAACTAACACGAGTTTACCAACAGTATCCTAGGTGACGTGGCATCATTAGCGCAGGGTTACTGTAGCTTGATTACCCGGGCGTCACAATTCTCCTCTACTACAAGAAATCTCGTCCTGAGATTTAAGAGGGGAAGTAAGGGGAAAGGGATTTGGTTACGAAATTCTAACGAGTCTTCTCGGTGTTGGTTGTTCTTCTCGAAGAGGTTGATCCATTACATTAAAGTCTTCATTCTGCTGTTTCAGGTCATCATGATGAAGTTGTCGTCTTTTCCTCGGGAACTCCATCGTTCTTACGAATAGGTAAGGCAGCTTTACAACAATTGAATGTTATAAGGGAGAATCATCGAGGGGGTATCCCAAGAATGATCATGAGAGTATCTCTCGAGTTGAACAAATAAAACACATCGAGAGCAAAGTTGGAAGGTATAATAAGAAGTTTCAAGCAGCCAGGCAATCGTTCTATGCCTAGTCAGAAGGTGAAAGGGGTTTCAAGCAACGGAATAATTATTGTGTCCGATGCCAGAATTGATGATCTCATCAGAAGGTGGCCCATGAATTACATACGAGTCCAAGCGGGAGGAATAACTTTGGGAACGAGGAGTGTACAGGAGAGTCAGGTTTCGATCCTGTGGAACTGTGGGTTATGGGCCCACCATGTGGGTTAAAAGTAGAAGGAGTGATGACATCTTGCGTGATCATGTAAGCAAGGCATGTTAGAGGATAGCCCGTTGTTTACGTCGGCAACAACGTTGGTACCATGGGCAAGGGACGAAGAGAAACATTTTCCTGCTCGTTGAACGAGGTGGACCATTAGGCAAAGTTCTCATCCATCGGTGGTTACCGGAATGTCATCAACAATAGTAACAGGATCTTACAAACAGAGTGGTACAGCAAGGTGACTACCTAAACAGGGAATTATCTCTGCTTAGTTAAGTCAGATTACAGGAAAGGTTAAACAAAAGAATGGAAAGGAAAACGCGATTATCAGATTAAACAGAACAATGGAAAGGAAAGTTGTGATTACACACAATTATTAGTAGTATATCCTTCCCATGTACAAGCAGAACATGGCATACAGGGTAGGAGATCAAGTATCCAACCATTCAGATAAGAGGCAAGGATTAATCAAGATGTTACCCATACAACGGTGTTTGGATAACTGACCAAGAAACCTTTAGCATCGCACCTCCAATGTTCTTATGAAGAGCGGGGTATCATAGTCATGCTTCGAGGTAGCAATGATATGGTGTTTAAATCAAGGGCCAGACTTGATACACAAAGATCTATCAGGAGCAACTTATAAAATAAGTCTTACAATTTCCCCATGGAAGAATGGGTAACCTTGCTGAAAAGGGAACAACAATAGGCCTCCGACCAGGTGTGCTAGGCACGACATCACCTTACCGGGTCACATAAAGACCATTGTTATAACTATTGGAAATAAGTTCCAATCATCATATCTGACCGAGATTCAGATCTGATTGGTGTTTGGATACCTCAGGCTCAGGATGCCTGAGAAGAAAAGGTGCGACACAAAGTAACGAGGTGACATCGTAAGATTCTCGGGGAACGAACTATGGAAGAGAGTTCCAAACAAGAGTTCACCATTAAATCAAGGAGAGGGTGAGGAGGTGGCTGATGGACTCAGCGACAACCCATCGAGATTTCCAAAAGATGGATTTCCACAATTATGTGAACAAGGAAATATCATTTGTCAGATCAAATGATATAATGATGTATGCTCGAGGGAAACATACTCAACTGAACAATGATAAAAGGGTGCACCCAGGAACCTGGACTAGGTATTACGATCAATGTTCGAATGATGATTCAATAAGCAATAGACTTATAATGAAACTGTAGACCTATAACTTCAAGCAATAGGGTTGCTAGAAGTTTAGAATTTACACACCATAGATCATAAGTCGGTATTCCGGTTAGAAACAACACGGAGACCAAGAAATGAACGCAAATGGCGAGAGATATTATTATATCAAGAATTCTCAAGGGGTGGTAGAATTACCACGACATTCTTGACATAAAAGGTGGTAATATTCCAAGGTAAAGAAGGACAAATGCTGGATAGCAAGGAACTCAACGTATAACACAAAACATGAACAAGTTCGTGTTGGAGGGAAGGCAATAAAGATGACGATGATAGCACAAATCATCGAGAGGCAAGGATGGCATTTCTCATCAAGAGTTCAATAGATATCCCGAAAGAACCCAAAAGGTTGATGATGATCACGACAACTTTTGTCGAGAGGCTCCACGAAGAAGCAATCGAACGGCGACTGCATCAAGCAGAGGGATTTTTGCAGCGAAAGATTATTGGATCCACGGATACAACACCAACCCGGGATAAAGCTTGTTGTTTGAAGTGGAACGATAAGACGAGGAACTCGACATAAGCTTAGCTCATCGTCGAAAGTTGTGCTCTGGGAAGAAGGACCAGGTAACACTGTTAAGATTTAGGACGATAATGATATAGCCGATCAGGATAGGAACGACATGATCGGGTACAAACTCGTTAGTAAAGAATATCAGTAGGAGTTGTTGAACCGTAACGCGGACTCGGTTCAGTTATCGGGTCTTCGAGTATTTAATAACTCGGAGCCCGTGAAAAATTGGAATTAGTGAGAATGTAGCACTTGATGATGAACTCATAGGTAGTTATGCAGTTCCAAGATAATCTCGAGATACCAGGGGGTAATATTCGATGACAGATCAAAGTAGAGGTTGTACCGGGGTATTGATCCACATAAGACAAGTGCTTACACTTGCATCGAAAATGGTATTTAAAGGAGAACCTGGTCGGAACCATAATTGCAAAATGCCAGATCCCAGATATAAGATAAACTTATACCAAGGAATATTTCATTGAAGAGAAGCTTTAATGATACGATCTACATCGTGTCCATGGGCATGAACGCAAGGTTCAAGGTCGACTCCCACTTCTCCAATGCATAACCTTTCATTCACTTCTCACTTTCGAGGAAGTTGTAGTGTTGAAATATTATCCGCGAATACCAGAGTGTATGGCTCGTGAAAACATTCAAGTTCACACATATTAAGGAAGGCATAGGTTCAACCCATCAGGGTCTATTAGGAACATATACCACAAACTTCAATAGTAAATATCACCAGCTCGAAAGCAGAGCATGGTTGGCAAAAGGAGAGGATACAATTTACCAAAGGCATTATGTATCGAAGAAAGAACTCACAAGGTGATTAATTATGAAGGACACTGTCGGATAATAATCCAACAGTGGATATGGCGATCCAAAATGGAGTTGATGTGAGTATCGATACCCAATGAAAGGAAGAAAGAATGCAAATGCATCGGTTTATAGAACATATGAATAATTCAACATTTAAATAACAAAGGAATTATGATTTTCAAATAAAGGATCAGGAGCAAACACTCTGATCAAGGATGGATAAGTTGAATAGACTTAGGGGTACAATCGATGGCAATCTGATTGGCCGAGAACCAGCTCATGTTCGAAAGACGTCTGAGCCGGAAAGATACTTTATAAGGATCAACTGATGATTGCGTGCATTCGCAACATATTGAATCAATGGACTCAAAATGACATAGACAATGGATGTCAAAAAGATTACTAGACTTATGGGATTAACCATAATGCAAGCAATCAAGGATTTCGAGAGCAATAGGATGCTCAAGATTTTGGGAAGATCGAATGATATTTCGAGGATTGGTGACATACATGAATCAACTGGGGATGAGTGGATACTCGGTAAGTGCAAGGAATTATCCGTATGGGTATTCATGTGGTAAAGAACTGCAAGGCAGTGAGCTCAAAGGATTTTTGGGACAACAGAGAGTAATTCGGGACATCTTGTAATAACAAGATCAACGAGGAATGATTGTATGAATGGCAAGTGTATGCAGTTATCATAGGGGTTGACAGTGGAAGGAAATCGCAAATGCGATGGCACAAAGACTCGAGGGAACATCATAGAGTAACTTCAGAATCTTCTAGTGCAGCAGGCAATCATCTGAAGTGAGGGGCTCTCCGGGAGAAAGTACTTGCGAGAACCTAAAATTAGTTTTGTTTTTAGCAAAATCATTTAACCCGAATAGAAGAGAGTTCAGAATCCCGGAGTAAAGATCGAGGAGTAAAAGATCCTAATACCACCCATTTGGCGACGTGGGCCCATGGGCCGCACATCCATGTTAGTAAAACAATTTTCGGCTTCTAGACTCAACTTCGGCCAAGGAGTTGGAAAGGGGATTCCTACAGGCAGTCGGCTCTGATACCAACTTGTGACGCCCCCGATTCAATCGTACACTAATCATGCACGCAAATGTGTACGATCAAGATCAGGGACTCACGGGAAGATATCACAACACAACTCTAAAACATGAATAAGTCATACAAGCATCATAATACAAGCCAGGGGCCTCGAGGGCTCGAATACAAGTGCTCGATCATAGACGAGTCAGCGGAAGCAACAATATCTGAGTACAGACATAAGTTAAACAAGTTTGCCTTAAGAAGGCTAGCACAAACTGGGATACAGATCGAAGAGGCGCAGCCTCCCGCTCAGGATCCTCCTAAACTACTCTCGGTCGTCGCCGAAGTCGCACGTAGTAGTAGGCACCTCCAGTAGTAGTCGTCATCGAGGGTGGCGTCGGCTCTGGCTCCAAGATCTGGCCGCGACAACCGTAAAGAAAGGAAAGGGGAAAAGGGGAGAAAGCAACCGTGAGTACTCATCCAAAGTACTCGCAAGCAAGGAGCTACACTACATATGCATGGGTATATGTGTAAAGGGCCATATCGATGGACCGAACTGCAGAATGCCGAATAAGAGGGGATATCTAATCTCGTCGAAGACTACGCTCGCGCCTCCGTCTTGCAAACATGTAGAAGAGAGTAGATCAAGTCCTCCAAGCAGCATCTCCAAGTTGCATCTTCAAGTAGCATCTCCAAGAGCATCGCATAGCATAATCCTACCCGCGATCCTCCCTCGTCGCCTGTGGAAAAGCGATCACCGGGTTGTCTGTGGAACTTGGAAGGGTGTGTTTTATTAAGTATCCGGTTCTAGTTGTCATAAGGTCAAGGTACAACTCCAAGTCGCCCCTGTTATCAAGATCACGGCTATTCAATAGATTAACTTCCTGCAGGGTGCACCACATAACCCAACACGCTTGATCCCATTTGGCGGACACACTTTCTGGGTCATGCCCGCCTCGGAAGATCAACACGCCGCAGCCCCACCTAGGCACAACAGAGAGGTCAAGACGCCGGTAAACCTAAGCCGCAGGGTTTGGGCCCATCGCCTCGAAAGCACACCAAGACGTTGCGGGCGGCCGGAAGCGTAACTAGCCCCTAATACAAGCGCAGCTTACGTTCCAATCCGCGCCGCTTCGATTCGACGCCAAGAAGGCTTGGTGATACCACGACGTCGGGATACCCATAACTACTCCCGCGTAGATGGTTAGTGCGTATAGACCAAATGGCCGACTCGGATCAAATACCAAGATCTCGTTAAGCGTGTTAAGTATCCATGAACGCCGAACAGGCCAGCCCACTGTCTCCTAGGTGGTCTCAACCTGCCTGCCGCTCCGCTACTAAAGTAACGATCGGGGCCGTCGGGAACCCAGGCCCACCTCTACGGGATGGAGCCACCGTCCTTTCGGCCCCTCATCGTAATCACTTGCGGGTACTCCTCGGTGACCCGACTTTAGTCACCATCTGTATAGTATGTATGTATGTATATACCGTGATCACCTCCCAAGTGATCACGGCCCGATAGTATAGCAAGGCGCATCGACAAGAATGTAGGGCCAATGATGATAAACTAGCATCCTATACTAAGCATTTAGGATTGCGGTAAGGTATCAACAGATGTAGCAACAATGTCGCTATGCATCGTAATAGGATCAGCGGAAAGCGGAACATGCTACACTACTCTAATGCAAGCAGTATAGAGGAGAATAGGCGATATCTGGTGATCAAGGGGGGGCTTGCCTGGTTGCTCAGACAAGGAGGGGTCATCGGTGACGTAGTCGTCCACAGGGGCATCATCATCGTCACGGGGGCTACCAGAGAGAAGAGGGGGGAGAAACAGTAAATACATAGCAAGCAAGTGCATAACAGGACAACAGACAGAGCTAGACGTGTTCTAACGCGGTATGAGGTGATACCGGTGAAGGGGGGAACATCCGGGAAAGTATTCCCGGTGTTTCGTGTTTTCGGATAGATGAACCGGAGGTGAAATGTTGCAGGTTCGGTATGCTAGGGGTGTGTGGCGGACGAACGGGCTGCGTATTCGGATTCGTCTCGTCGTTCTGAGCAACTTTCATGTACAAAGTTTTCCCATCCGAGCTACGGTTTATTTTATATTAATTTTTAAAGTTTTAAATCATTTTCTAAATTATTATTATTAAATTAATTCGAAATTAGTATTGTTGCATCAGCATGACGTCAGCAGTCAACAGAGGGGTTGACTGGTCAATCTGACACGTGGGCCCCACTGGTCATAGACTCGGGTTTAACTAAACCGGGTTAATTAGACTAACTAAGTGATTAGGCTAATTTATTTTAATTAGATTAGTTAAACAGGATTAATTAATTTAATTAACTCATTAATTAATTAATAATTTATTTATTCTAACATTCTTTTTATTCTCTTTTTTTTATAAAAATGGGTAGGCCCCATGTGTAGTGGCTAAGGCCACGGTTTGGTGGTGAACGCACACAGGCGCTCCCAACATGACAGCAAGCGACGACCTCGTCGGGGAGGCGAACGCAGGGATGGGGCGGGCGGGCGCGACAGACCATGAGCTAGGGCGCAGCCGAGAGCGGAAGTGCGCACGCACAGCGGCGGCGAGTGGCCAGGGGGCGGATGCGGTCAGCGTGGCAGTCGGATCGGCGATAGAGTGCAGGGGGAGCAGGAGGCCGGTGGCCTCACCAGCGTTGAAGAGAAGAGGGGCGGCGAGGCGTGAGGAGGCCGGTTGTGGAGGAGGACGAAGGCGGGCAGTCCGGCGACGCAGCGTCGAGGAGGCGGGGACGACCGGTGAAGGAGAGGCGGGGAAGTGACGAGCGACGGCGTCGGGGACGGCTCCGGGGCGACATGGCGACGACGGCGGGGTCCAGCGGCGTCGAGGTCGTGCCGGGCTCGGGAAGACAAGGCAGGTGCCGGAGGTGAGGAAGAAGGCCGGAGGGGCGGCGAGGACGAGGCGTTCGGCGCCAAGCGACCGGTGAGGTGGCGTCTGGGGCGTGGGAGGCGGGCTCGTCCCGATCCAGATCGGATCGAAAGGGGAGAGGAGAGGCGTGGGGAGAGTGGGGGTTACTGGGCTAGGGTTTGACACGGATGGGGATAAGGAGAGTGGGGTGGGGGCGAGGCTGGGCTGGCCTGGTTGGCCGGTGGTGGTGGGCCGTGGCTGGGGGTTCTTTTCTTTTCATCTCTGCTTTTGTTTGTTTTGTTTTTTCTATTATTTCATTTTGTTTCCTGATTATTTAATATTTCAAATTGTTTTAGTTTTGTAAAATATATAGTTAGTACCTAAATTAGTAGTAGTGATTATACCACTGCCACAATTAACTTGGCACCTAGAATATAACAGTTGTAACCGTTTATTATTTTATAATCATTTAACTAATTGTTTTTGCCACTATTTTATTCATTTTGAGTAATTACATATTTTATACCAGTGTGGTTTCTCCATCATAATTACCTACGCATTATTTGGCACAACCAGAACAATTTAGTTTTATTATTTGAAAACTTTTGTTGTTTACCTATATTATAAATTTGAATTTGAATCGTTTTGAACTAACACGAGTTTACCAACAGTATCCTAGGTGACGTGGCATCATTAGCGCAGGGTTACTGTAGCTTGATTACCCGGGCGTCACAGTCGGGCCCGATGGCTTTACATGCATCTTCTTCCAATTAAGTTAAATTTTGTAGTCACCTATTCAACAGCCCCCCTTCACTCGTTTTGATCCTTTTCAGTAATCGAGCCACTTGGCTCTTTGTTTTTTCTTGCAAGCTCTTCTTATTTAACGTGATGTGACAAAGCTTTTGCCCGAGTTTCAAAAATGAAGAATAAAATCACACATTCAACCATCATCCGGTGCGAATACTGTATTACCATTGGTGATGTCACAAAGTGAAGTAGAAGCAAAGACGGTTTGAATGTTAACCTTGATTCAATTGATAATCATATTTCCCAAGGGCACATGTAGTAAACTAGTTTGTTCATATACCACAAGGGTCTATATGGCATACATATAATTTGAATGTGTCTCTAGCGCCAATGTTCTATCTACAAGAATGGCGTGCTAGCACTTTAAGTGCACTAGTACATAATCAGACATTAGAAGCGTGCCTCGAAAGTGGTTTTGTTCAAGGCAAAGCAAAGACACATGTCCCGTTGGAGGCGGTTGTTTTTGTTATCCAAAGTACCGAGGCCGGTTAGAACTCTGAAACCACCTGTAGTAAAAGGTTGAGGTGTTGGTACTATGGAACCGCTTGTAGTTTCCATACATCGCATGTATAGACTACTCCTGGTTTGTGATACATCACACACACCCATTCCCCTTCTATCTCGATGTGGATTCTCCTTCACCCTTCTTCATTTTTATTTTTTTGCCCCTCCCTTCCATAATCCTAGCACCCTGTCACATTCACCTCCCCGTGCGTACCAAATCTTGAGCGCGACTTTGATGGGGACCGCCATCCATGGAGGCCTCTGATGAACCAAGGTGTGGCCATGTCAGATCTAGTGGCCTACATATTAGACCGAGGCGGCTCACGAAGGGGAGGGGCACGGTTGAGGCTATCTGGAGGAGAATGTCATTGTCATAGACCTCCACCGGCAGAGTACATCACCGATTTATAGGTAAAATTGAGAATGATTTACTAAACTACATTGAGTTGTGAACTTCAAACGATTTCGTTCATACATAGGTCTTGAGTCGCAGTGTGACCCAGTACATATAGAATTAACTAAACTATTTGTGGTGGCTGCGGTGATGGCGCGGGGCGTGCTGCCGCAGAATGTAGCATTGGCGGACCCTATCTTGCGGAAACCGACCAGGGTGGTGTTGTCTCACGATGTCCATGAGAGGATGGCGGCATTGGCAACCTAGATCTCACAGAAATAGGCTAGGGCAGCTGCGTCCTATGCCAGAAATGAGCCATCATTAGGGGCGAGGGTAGGCACCCGTTCCCTAATTCGGCGGTCCTTGGAGCCCATCTTCCGAGCAGCCTCCATTGTGAACTCCAAATCATCCCACCACAATGTTGTTGTTCTTTCTCTTGTTATTTCTTGATGGGGGGGTCTTGGCAACGGTGGCCATTGGGTCGCAATATGCCATTGAGAAAGTAGAGAAGTGGAAGGGGAGGTGCAAGAGAGGGAAGTGAAGGGGAAGGCGCCGACCATTTATATCCATGACCGACTGGCGACCGAACAAGGATTGAGGGTGGGTGGTTGGGCAGGCAGCGTGGTGGCCTTTAAGGGGCCCATTTCGTGGTCGGAAACACGACACAACTTTGGTTATGGTGCAGCCTCCTCTTGTTGCAATGTGAGCTTGCATACTCCCTCCCTTCTATTTGACCTTGCATGCAACGATTTAATGCACCACCGAATCTGAACATGGGATGGAGGTAATTAAAATTGGTACTGACAAACTAGAAAAGCAAAAAAAATGAGATAGGCCCTTTAAGACAGAAGGGTGTTAGTAATAATCATCCAAATTATTAAGTATGCATACATCACTATTAAGTATCTAGAAAATGAAATTGTTGTTTATTTTGCGCAAGTAGGGTTTTGTACACATATCATTGCTATTGCAATATTTTAATATGCACAAATCACCATTTTTGTTGTAAAAGTGTTTTGTGCAGCGTAACTAAAGTGTCACATTGGTGGTGTAACTTTATTTTGTGTGTACATCATGTCAAAGTTGTTATCTAAATGGTGGCAACTATTATAGTACATAGCCGACAACTCATGAGAATTCTTTCTGATGTAGCATGGCAATCTTATCTGTTGATAGTTAACCATGCCATACTATCAATAGCACGTCAATTCTTCCCACTCTAGCATGACAATTCCTTTGTATTTAGATTCATGGCAACTGTAATTGGGGGGAGGGATGAAGGCTGCCAGGCAGACAACCATGATCTACATGGTAAAAGCGAAGGATTGACACTAGTAGAAAACAAGGTACTAGTCCTGCTTCCAAAGGGCCTTTAGTCCCGGTTCTGGAACGGGGACAAATCAAACGGGACTAAAGACCAAAACCTTTAGTCCCGGTTTGCTTACGAACTAGAACCGGGACAGAAGGGGCTCCACGTGACCGCTGCGGGGCGCCCAAGTAGGTGGACCTTTAGTCCCGGTTGGTAACACCAACCGGGACCAAAAGGCAGCCACACGTCAGCGGCTCGCACGCACTGGGGTTTTTGTTTTCTTTGAAGGGGGGTTTAGGGGTTTTGGAGGGTTCATTTAGGGGTTTCATATTGTGTTAGCTAGCTGATACGTCTCCAATGTATCTATAATTTTTTATTGTTCCATGCTATTATATTATCTGTTTTGGATGTTTAATGGGCATTAATATGCTATTTTATATTATTTTTGGGACTAACCTATTAACCGAGGGCCCAATGACAGATTCTATTTTTTTTGCAGAAAAGGAATCCAAACGGGGTCCAAACGAAATGAAACCTTCGTGATGATCTTTCTTGGACCGAAAGCAAACTAGAAGACTTGGAGATGAAGTTGGAGATGCAACGAGGAAGCCACAAGGCAGGAGGGCTCGCCCTCGCGGGCCCCTCATGGCTCCCCTGACCTAGTTCCTTCGCCTATATATACTCTTATACCCTAAAAACATCAGGGGGAGCCACGAAACCACTTTTCCACCGCCACAACCTTCTGTACCCGTGAGATCCTGTAACATCCCAATTTTCAATTTGGGTGTTATACATAGATCATCATATGCATATCATATTTTATTTGCATTTTGGTTGTGATCCTAGAAATCTTAAGCAACTCAAGGAGCCAAGGAGAGAGTTGGAGGTTTCACTAAATTTTTATATTTGAATTTATTTCAAATTTGAAAATAGGATCAATTTGATTTTAATATTTTTCTCTCCAATTATTTCCAATAATAAAAATAAATGAGAGAAGATAATATGGCTTCTTCAAACAGAAGAGAAAATTAATGGAGTAGAAATTTTAAAATCAAATTATTATTATTATTTGTATTTTTTTTGCTATTTTATTTGAATTAGAGAAAACTTGCATTTTTTGAAAATCGCATTTTTAGTACAGAAAAATGTTCATCTTGTCCTAAATATTAGGTTTGGACGATGAAAATTGTTTCTGGAATTTTTTTATATTTTATTAGGATTTTTCTTTCGCCGCGAAATTATTTAAAAAAAACTCTCCAGATCGACTGGGCCGAAACCAAGCCGGCCCATCCGACCCGCGCCGCCTTCCTCTCCCGTACACACGTCGGACTCCGGCAGGAGGAGTCTGGGTCGGCCACCGCCGTCGCCCCCTGCCAAAGGCAACCCCCTGGGGCCCTTTATATAGCCGCCGCCGCCACCACTCGCCTCCTCACCTCGCCCCGCCTCCCGCCAGCCGCCGCCGCCATAGCTCATGCGCTTGCCGCTTCTTCTTCTGCGATCGCCGCCATTGCAAATCGCCTCGCGCCGCCGCCGCCAGAGAGACCCGCCGCTGCGTCGCCGTCGCCGCCGCCGCCCGACGCCGCCCGCGCCCGATCCGATCTCGCCGTCGGCCGGTCAACTCCGGCGAACCGGTAAGAGCCACCCGGTTCAATCAGTTTTATCTCGTTTTTTTTCGATTTTAGGTTAGATCAGTTTTTAGTTTTTTAGTCTAATTTGTAAACATTCACCCGTTCGTTCGGTTTAACGAACGGTTTTCGTTCGTTTAGTTCTGTTAACGAACGCTCGCACGATAGATTTTTCTTTTTAGTTTTATTTTCAGCCAGGGACCTATCCGCGAATAAGTTTTATCGCGATTTAGCCCCTGATCTTAAAACTAGCATAACTTTTTGCTCTTTTGTCCAAATTAGATGAAACCATCGCCTAAATCTTCGTAACGGTCTCTTCTTTCCAGTTAACAAACTTGAACATGGTTTTGACAATTTAAAATTTGAGTTTAGTTCAGATTAGTAAATGATCTTGTTTCGTTCATTTCTTGAGTTTCGTATCTCCGTTTGAGTTGATTCTTTTTGCAAATCATAACTAATCACATGTACCTACTGTTAAGATCTAATCCACATGAAAATAATGCTGTTAGGTTTTGTTTTCTGTTTAGTTTAGCCATTTGCTTAATTCGAGTTTTATTTGGATCTTTTTTCGATTTCTCTTGTTTCGTTTGAGTGATTGCTTATGTATGCTACTGTTTGTCTATGCTAGATTACCCGGAGTGTGAAGCTTGTTACTACAAATCTCTAGAGTTTGCAGATCATCAGCAAGGCAAGTTACACTTTGATCATATACTCTTCTATACCCAGTTTTTACTATGCATTAGTTATGCCCCTCAAATATTTGCATGAGTAGGATTGAGAACATGTGGTTTGGTTGTAGTACTTGAGGTAGGAACCTAATACCTTTTGATCACCCCGGGAATATACGTTGTGCTTTATTAATGCTTAGCCATGCTCGTAGACGGGGATTGGATCGTGATTCACATGGAAGTTATGAGAGTTATTAATTTGGATAACATTAAGGTGGCAACTTTAATACACATCTGGGTGGATTGGTTGGGGCACCTGGGGAACCCAGTGTTGTCCATTAAGGGAAATCCCGGGATACCCGTGTGAGTTTTCGTCGGTTCACCACCCAGGCTCAAAGGGATCATATGATATTTCATAACTAGAAACTTCCGTGTGCAACCACAAGCCATTATGGGCTCTGGCATAGTTGAGTAAGTTGTATGAGTTCTCGAAGAGGTGGACTAGCAGATGTAGAGGGAAAGTAGGTGTACCGGTCTGCCGGAGTAGAGAGTTAATGCTTCAGAAAGACTATGTCTTGATCTTCTGATCATGGATGCGGTCGAGTCTTGTGGGGAAAAGTGCACAACCTCTGCAGAGTGTATAAACTAATCATGGTTAGCCGTGTCCCCGGTTATGGACATCTTGAGTATCTGGAATTGGATATTATTGTTGATCTCATCACTCTTCAATTAATTGAATTGGGTTTAATGATGATACTTGTTTAATGGGGATTTTGAGTTGGGGGAACCTTCTCAAATATTGGAACAACTTGGGAGTAGTTACATAAATTTATTCCTTTGTTGTAGGGAAAAACTAGCTTTATGGAAAATCATAAACTTAGAGCCTCCACCAGCCAAATATTGCATGTAGATATAGTTCTTGCATTCATTGCTTTATAGTGTAACTCTGCCAGCATATTCAATGTGCTGACTGATAACGCACAAGTATAGGGGATAATTGTAGCCTCTTTCAATAAGTAAGTGTGTCAAACCCAACGAGGAGCTAAAGGTAGAACAAATATTCTCTCAAGTCCTATCTGCCACTGATACGACTCTACGCACACTTAGTGTTTGCTTTACCTAGAACAAGTATGAAACTAGAAGTACTTTGTAGGTGTTCGGCTTGCAAGATAATAAAGAGCACGTAAATAAAAAGTAGGGGCTGTTTAGATAAAGAGGCAATAAAGTAAATATAGCGAGTGTGGAAAAGTGGTGGTAGGAGTTGTGAAATTGTCCCTAAGCAACTGACTACTTTACTAGACCGATAGCAAGTTTTATGTGGGAGAGGCATAAGCTAACATACTTTCTCTTCTTGGATCATATGCACTTATGATTGGAACTCTAGCAAGCATCCGCAACTACTAAAGATCATTAAGGTAAAACCCAACCATAGCATTAAAGCATCAAGTCCCCTTTATCCCATACACCACAACCCCCTTACTCGGGTTTATGCTTCTGTCACTCAAGCAACCCACTATAAGCGAATCATGAACGTATTGCAACACCCTAAAGCGGTAATCCCTCACGCTTGTGCGACATAGAGGGCACAATAGGACAGCAACATAACCACAAGCAAATTAAACCAATCATAGCAATTCATCAATCACCGGTAGGACAAAGAAAATGTACTCAGACATCATAGGATGGCAACACATCACTGGATAATAATATGAAGCATAAAGCACCATGTTCAAGTAGAGGGTACAACGGGTTGCGGGAGAGTGGACTGCTGAATATAGATGGGGAAGGTGATGGAGATGTTGGTGAAGATGGCGGAGGTGTTGGTGAAGATCGCGGTGATGATGATGGCCCCCGGCAGCGCTCCGGCGCCACCGGAAGCAAGGGGAGAGAGGCCCCCTTCTTCTTCTTCTTCCTTGACCTCCTCCCTAGATGGGAGAAGGGTTTCCCCTCTGGTCCTTGGCTCCCATGGCTTAGGAGGGGCGAGAGCCCCTCCGAGATTGGGTCTATCTCTCTGTCTCCCTCTGTTTCTGCGTTTCCTAATTCTGCCCCTTCACTGTTTCTTTTATATCCGGAGATCCGTAACTCCGATTGGGGTGAATCTTTCTCCCAGATTTTTCTCATAAAATTAGCTTTCTTGCGGCAAAATAAGAGCGTCAACCGCCTTACGGGGTGCCCACGAGAGTCCAGGGCACGCCCCTGTCTCGTGGCCCCCTCGGGCACCGTCTCACGTTGATTGTTCCTCCCAAAAATCACAAATATTCCAAAATAATTCTCCATACGTTTTTATCCCGTTTGGACTCCGTTTGATATTGGGTTTCTGCGAAACATAAAACATGCAACAAACAGGAACTGGCACTGGGCACTAGATCAATATGTTAGTCCCAAAAATAGTATAAAAAGTTGCCAAAAGTATATGAAAGTTGAATAATATTGGCATGGGACAATCAAAAATTATAGATACGACGGAGACGTATCATTGACCTACACGGCTGCAACGTCTCATGTTGCAAACTACTCAGACGACGAATAAGGTGCGATAGGTCGTTGTCTTGTACTCAGCTATGTCGTTGGAGTTGATGGACCCATTTACCTTGAAGGCTTCTGCAGTTATTTAGTTTAGATGGACTTCAGCCATATTATTTTTGTGTAATCATACTCTTTATGAGGACTCGATGTAATAAGTGTGTGATTGAACTCTGTTATAATTCCTCGAGTACTGTGTGTGTCAGCATTACCGATCCATGGATGACACTTAAGCACAGAGACTTCGGTCCACTGGGATCGTGGTCGCTACAGATCCCATCTAGGGACCTTTTCCGGCGTCCTGCCGGAGGGGGATTCGATCATGGAGGGCTTCTACATCAACACCATTACCTCTCCGATGAAGCGTGAGTAGTTTACCATAGACCTTCGGGTCCATAGTTATTAGCAAATGGCTTCTTTTCTCTCTTTGATTCTCAATACCATGTTCTCCTCGATATTCTTGGCGATCTATTCTATGTAATATTCTTTTGCGGTGTGTTTGCCGAGATTCGATGAATTGTGGATTTATGATCAATATTATCTATGAATATTATTTGGTTCTTCTCTGTATTCTTATATGCATGATTTGATATCTTTGCAAGTCTCTTAGAATAATCGGTTTAGTTTGGCCTACTAGATTGATCTTTCTTGCAATGGGAGAAGTGCTTAGCTTTGGGTTCAATCTTGCGGTGTCCTTTCACCAGTGACAGTAGGGGCAGCAATGCACATATTGTATTGTTGTCATCGAGGATAACAAGATGGGGGTTTCATCATATTGCTTGAGTTAATTCCTCTACATAATGTCATCTTGCTTAATGCGTTACTCTGTTCTTTATGAACGTAATACTCTAGATGCATGCTGGATAGCGGTCGATGTGTGGAGTAATAGTAGTAGATGTAGGCAGGAGTCGGTCTACTTGACACAGACGTGATGCCTATGTTCATGATCATTGCCTTAGATATCGTCATAACTATGCGCTTTTCTATCAATTGCTCGGCGGTAATTTGTTCACCCACTGTAACATTTGCTATCTTGAGAGAAGCCACTAGTGAAACCTATGGCCCCCGGGTCTCTTTTCCATTATATTGAATCTCGTTTACATCTTGCTAGTTTCCGATCTACTATTTTGCAATCTTTACCTTCCAATTTATAAACCAAGAATACCAAAAATATTTACTTTACCATTTATCTATCTCTATCAGATCTCAATCTTGCAAGTGACCGTGAAGGGATTGACAACCCCTTTATTGCTTTGGGTGCAAGTGGTTGATTGTTTGTGCAGGTATTCGGTGACTTGTGCGTTGTCTCCTACTGGATTGATACCTTAGTTCTCAAAACTGAGGGAAATACTTACACTACTTTGCTGCATCACCCTTTCCTCTTCAAGGGAAAACCAATGCAAGCTCAAGAGGTAGCAAGAAGGATTTCTAGCGCCGTTGCCGGGGAGATCTACGTCAAGTCAATCCATACCAAGTACCCATCATAAACTCTTCTCCCTTGCATTACATTATTGGCCATTCGCCTCTCGCTTTCCTCTCCCCCACTTCTAAAACGATTTTCGAAAAACTTGGCCTTTTCTTCGCCCATCTTTTGTTCGCCTCTTTTTGCTTGCTTCTTGTGTGCTTGTGTGTTGGATTGATTGCTTTGTCACGATGGCTCAAGATAATACTAAATCGTGTGACTTTTCCAATACCAACAACAATGATTTTATTAGCACTCCGATTGCTCCTACTGCTAATGCTGAATCTTGTGAAATTAATGCCGCTTTGTTGAATCTTGTTATGAAAGATCAGTTTTCTGGCCTTTCTAGTGAAGATGCCGCATCCCATCTAAACAATTTTGTTGATTTGTGTGATATGCAAAAGAAGAAAGATGTGGATAATGATATAGTTAAACTGAAGCTATTTCCATTTTCGCTTAGAGATCGTGCTAAAACTTGGTTATCATCTTTGCCTAAAAATACTATTGATTCATGGAATAAGTGTAAAGATGCTTTCATCTCTATGTATTTTCCTCCCGCTAAGATCATCTCCCTTAGGAACGATATTATGAATTTTAAGCAACTTGATCATGAGCATGTTGCAGAATCTTGGGAGAGGATGAAATTGATGATACGTAATTGCCCTACACATGGCTTGAATTTATGGATGATTATACAAAAAATTTATGCCAGATTGAATTTTGCTTCTAGAAATCTTTTAGATTCGGCCGCGGGAGGCACTTTTATGGAAATCACTTTAGGAGAGGCTACTAAGCTCCTATATAATATTATGGTTAATTATTCTCAATGGCACACCGAAAGATCCACTAGTAAAAATGTTCATGCGATTGAAGAGATTAATGTTTTGAGTGGAAAGATGGATGAACTTATGAAATTATTTGCTAATAAAAGTGTTTCTTCTGATCCTAATGATATGCCTTTGTCCACTTTTATTGAGAATAATAATGAATCTATGGATGTGAATTTTATCGGTAGGAACAATTTTGGTAACAACGCGTATAGAGGCAATTTTAATCCTAGGCCATTTCCTAGTAATTCCTCTAATAATTATGGGAATTACTACAAAAACTCTTATGGAAATTTTAATAAGTTGCCCTCTGATTTTTAGAATAGTGTTAAAGAATTTATGAGTTTGCAAAAGAATTTCAATGCTTCGATTGAAGAAAAATTGCTTAAGATTGATGAGTTGGCTAGGATCGTGGATAGAATTTCTCTTGATGTTGATTCTTTGAAACTTAGATCTATCCCACCTAAGCATGATATCAATGAGTCTCTCAAGGCCATGAGAATTTCCATTGATGAGTGCAAAGAAAGAACCGCTAAGATGCGTGCGAAAAAAGATTGGTTTGTAAAAGCGTGTTCTTCTAGTTTTTATGACAATAATGATGAAGATCTAAAAGTGATTGATGTGACTCCTATTAAATCTTTGTTTTCCAATATGAATCTTGATAAAGATGGGACTGGAGATGAGTCAACTTTAGTTGAAAGGCATCCCAATGATTCGAAGTTTTTAGATCTAAATGCAAAAATTGATAAAAGTGGGATTGAAGAGGTCAAAACTTTAAGTAGCAACGAACCCACTATTTTGGATTTCAAGGAAATTAATTATGATAATTGTTCTTTAATAGATTGTATTTCCTTGTAGCAATCCATGTTGAATTCCCCTCATGCTTATAATCAAAACAAAGCTTTTACTAAACATATCGTTGATGCTATGATGCAATCTTTTGAAGAAAAGCTTGAACTAGAAGTTTCTATCCCTAGAAAACTTTATGATCAGTGGGAACCTACTATTAAGATTAATATTAAAGATTATGAATGCTATGATTTGTGTGATTTGGGTGCTAGCGTTTCCATGATTCCAAAAACTTTGTGTGATGTGCTAGGTTTCCGTGAATTTGATGATTGTTCTTTAAATTTGCATCTTGCGGATTCCACCGTTAAGAAACCTATGGGAAGGATTAATGATGTTCTTATTGTTGCAAATAGGAATTACGTGCCCATAGATTTCATTTTTCTTGATATAGATTGCAATCCTACATGTCTGATTATTCTTGGTAGACCTTTCCTTAGAACGATTAGTGCAATTATTGATATGAAAGAAGGAAACATTAGATTCCAATTTCCATTAAGGAAAGGCATGGAAAACTTTCCTAGGAAGAAAATTAAATTGCCTTATGAATCTTTTACGAGAGCCACTTATGGATTGCATACCAAAGATGGCAATACCTAGATCTATTCGTGTTTTAATGCCTAGCTAGGGGCGTTAAGCGATAGCGCTTGTTGGGAGGCAACCCAAGTTTATTTTTGTTCTTTACTTTTTGCTCCTGTTTAGTAACAAATAATATATCTAGCCTCTGGATATATGTGGTTTTATGTTTTAATTAGTGTTTGTGCCAAGTAGAACCTTTGGGAAAACTTGGGTGAAAGTTAAATGTGATCTTGCTGTAAAAACAGAAACTTTGCGCTCACGAGATTAGCTGTCATTTTTTACAGAAGAGTGCTTTTAAGTTGATTCTTTTTGAAGAAGATTAATAGATAAATTCCTCACGTCCACCAATTTATTTTAGAATTTTTGGAGTTATAGATGTATTCGAGAGTTACAGATTATTACAGACTGTTCTGTTTTTGACAGATTCTGTTTTACGCGTGTTGTTTGCTTATTTTGATGAATCTATGAGTAGTATCGCAGGGTATGAACTATAGAGAAGTTGGAATACAGTAGATTTTACACCAATATAAATAAATAATTAGTTCACAACAGTACCTTAAAGTGGTGATTTATTTTCTTATACTAACGGAGCTCATGAGATTTTCTGTTGAGTATTGTGTTGTGAAGTTTTCAAGTTTTGGGTAAGGATTTGATGGACTTTGGAATAGGGAGTGGCAAGAGCCTAAGCTTGGGGATGCCCAAGGCACCCAAGGTAAAATTCAAGGACAACCAAAGGCCTAAGCTTGGGGATGCCCCGGAAGGCATCCCCTCTTTCGTCTTCGTTCATCGGTAACTTTACTTGAGGCTATATTGTTATTCACCACATGATATGTGTTTTGCTTGGAGCGTCTTGTATAATTTGAGTCTTTGCTTTTTAGTTTACCACAGTTACCATTGCTTTACACACCTTTTGGGAGAGACACACATGAATCATGATTTATTAGAATACTCTATGTACTTCACTTATATCTTTTGAGCTAGACAATATTGCTCTAGTGCTTCACTTATATCTTTTTAGAGCACGCCGGTGGTTTTATTTTATAGAAATTGTTAAACTCTCATGCTTAACTTATATTATTTTGAGAGTCTTTTAGAACGGCATGGTAATTTGCTTTTATTATAAAATTAGTCCTAATATGATGGGCATCCAAGATGGGTATAATAAAAACTTTCATATGAAGTGCATTGAATACTATGAGAAGTTTGATTCTTTATTATTGTTTTGAGATATGAAGATGGTGATATTAGAATCATGCTAGAAGAGTAGTTGTGAATTTGAGAGATACTTGTGTTAAAGTTTGTGATTCCCGTAGCATGCACGTATGGTGAACTGTTATGTGATGAAGTTGGAGCATGATTTATTTATTGATTGTCTTCCTTATGAGTGGCGGTCGGGGACGAGCGATGGTCTTTTCCTACCAATCTATCCCGCTAGCATGAGCGTAGTACTTTGTTTCGATAACTAATAGATTTTTGCAATAAGTATGTGAGTTCTTTATGACTAATGTTGAGTCCATGGATTATACGCACTCTCGCCCTTCCACCATTGCTAGCCTCTCTTGTGTCGCGCAACTTTCGTTGATACCATACACCCACCATATACCTTCCTAAAAACCGCCACCATACCTACCTATTATGGCATTTTCATAGCCATTCCGAGATATATTGCCATGCAATTAACTTTCCACCGTTTTGTTTATTATGACACGCTCCATCATTGTCATATTGCTTTACATGATCATGTAGTTGACATCGTATTTGCGGCAAAGCCACCATTTATATTTTTTCATACATGTCGCTCTTGAATCATTGCACATCCTGGTACTCCGCCGGAGGCATTCACATAGTCATATTTTGTTCTAAGTATTGATTTGTAATTCTTGAGTTGTAAGTAAATAAAAGTGTGATAATCTTCATTATTAGAGCATTGTCCCATGTGAGGAAAGGATGATGGAGACTATGATTCCCCCACAGGCTGGGATGAGACTCCGGATGAAAAAAAGAGGCCATAAAAAAAGAGAAGGCCCAAATAAAAAAAATGAGAGAAAAAGAGAGAAGGGACAATGTTACTATCCTTTTTCCACACTTGTGCTTCAAAGTAGCACCATGATCTTCATGATAGAGAGTCTCCTATGTTGTCACTTTCATATACTAGTGGGAATTTTCATTATAGAACTTGGCTTGTATATTCCAATGATGGGCTTCCTCAAAGTGCCCTAGGTCTTCGTGAGCAAGCAAGTTGGATGGACACCCACTTAATTTCTTTTTGAGCTTTCATACACTTATAGCTCTAGTGCATCCGTTGCATGGCAATCCCTACTCACTCACATTGATATCTATTGATGGGCATCTCCATAGCCCGTTGATACGCCTAGTTGATGTGAGACTATATTCTCCTTTTTGTCTTCTCCACAACCACCATTCTATTCCACCTATATTGCTATATCCATGGCTCACACTCATGTATTGCGTGAAGATTGAAAAAGTTTGCGAACATCAAAAGTATGAAACAATTGATTGGCTTGTCATCGGGGTTGTGCATGATTTAAATATTTGTGTGATGAAGATAGAGCATAGCCAGACTATATGATTTTGTAGGGATAGCTTTCTTTGGCCATGTTATTTTGAGAAGACATGATTGCTTTGTTAGTATGCTTGAAGTATTATTATTTTTATGTCAATATTAAACTTTTGTCTTGAATCTTTCGGATCTGAACATTCATGCCACAATAAAGAAAAGTACATGTATAAATATGTTAGGTAGCATTCCACACCAAAGATTCTGTTTTTATCATTTACCTACTTGAGGACGAGCAGGAATTAAGCTTGGGGATGTCTGATACATCTCCAATGTATCTATAATTTTTGATTGTTCCATGCTATTATATTATCTATTTTGGATGTTTAATGGGCATTAATATGCTATTTTATATTATTTTTGGGACTAACCTATTAACCTAGGGCAAGTGCTAGTTTCTGTTTTTTTTGCCTATTTTAGAGTTCTGCAGAAAAGTAATACCAAACGGAGTCCAAACGGAATGAAACCTTCGCGATGATCTTTCTTGGACCGAACGCAAACCGGAAGACTTGGAGATGAAGTCGGATATGCAACGAGGAAGCCACGAGGCAGGAGGGCGCGCCCCCACCCTCGTGGGCCCCTCGTGGCTCCCCTGACCTAGTTCCTTCACCTATATATACTCTTATACCCTAAAAACATCAGGGGGAGCCATGAAACCACTTTTCCACCACCGCAACCTTCTGTACGCGTGAGGTCCCATCTAGGGACCTTTTCTGGCGTCCTACCGGAGGGGGATTCGATCACGGAGGGCTTCTACATCAACACGATTACCTCTCCAATGAAGCGTGAGTAGTTTACCATAGACCTTCGGGTCCATAGTTATTAGCTAGATTCCTTCTTCTCTCTCTTTGATTCTCAATACCATGTTCTCCTTGATATTCTTGGAGATCTATTTGATGTAATATTCTTTTGCGGTGTGTTTGTCGAGATCCGATGAATTGTGGATTTATGATCAAGATTATCTATGAATATTATTTGGTTCTTCTCTGAATTCTTATATGCATGATTTGATATCTTTGCAAGTCCCTTCGAATTATCGGTTTAGTTTTGCCTACTAGATTGATCTTTCTTGCAATGGGAGAAGTGCTTAGCTTTGGGTTCAATCTTGCGGTGTCCTTTCACTAGTGACAGTAGGGGCAGCAAGGCACATATTGTATTGTTGCCATCGAGGATAACAAGATGGGGTTTTCATCATATTGCTTGAGTTAATTCCTCTACATCATGTCATATTGCTTAATGCATTACTCCGTTCTTTATGAACTTAATACTCTAGATGCATGCTGGATAGCGGTCGATGTGTGGAGTAATAGTAGTAGATGCAGGCAGGAGTCGGTCTACTTGACACGGACGTGATGCCTATGTTCATGATCATTGCCTTAGTGATGTCTACTAGACAACATTCTTCTTGTAGACGTTGTTGGGCCTCCAAGTGCAGAGGTTTGTAGGACAGTAGCAAATTTCCCTCAAGTGGATGACCTAAGGTTTATCAATCCGTGGGAGGCGTAGGATGAAGATGGTCTCTCTCAAACAACCCTGCAACCAAATAACAAAGAGTCTCTTGTGTCCCCAACACATCCAATACAATGATAAATTGTACAGGTGCACTAGTTCGGCGGAGAGATGGTGATACAAGTGCAATATGGATAGTAGATATAGGTTTTTGTAATCTGAAATTATAAAAACAGCAAGGTAACTGATGATAAAAGTGAGCGTAAACGGTATTTCAATGGTAGGAAACAAGGCCTAAGGTTCATACTTTCACCAGTGCAAGTTCTCTCAACAATAGTAACATAATTGGATCATATAACTATCCCTCAACATGCAACAAAGAGTCACTCCAAACCCACTAATAGCGAAGAACAAACGAAGAGATTATGGTAGGGTACGAAACCACCTCAAAGTTATTCTTTCGGATCGATCTATTCAAGAGTTCGTACTAGAATAACACCTAAAGACACAAATCAACAAAAACCCTAATGTCACCTAGATACTCCATTGTCACCTCAAGTATCCATGGGCATGATTATACGATATGCATCACACAATCTCAGATTCATCTATTCAACCAACACAAAGTACTTCAAGGAGTGCCCCAAAGTTTCTACCGGAGAGTCAAGACGAAAACGTGTGCCAACCCCTATGCATAGGTTCATGGATGGAACCCGCAAGTTGATCACCAAAACATACATCAAGTGGATCAAATGATATCCCATTGTGACCATAGATAAGCACGGCAAGACATACATCAAGTGTTCTCAAATCCTTAAAGACTCAATCCGACAAGATAACTTCAAAGGGAAAACTCAATTCATCACAAGAAAGTAGACGGGGAGAAACATCATAAGATCCAACTATAATAGCAAAGCTCGCGATACATCAAGATCGTGCCATAGAGAGAACACGAGAGAGAGAGAGATCAAACACATAGCTACTGGTACATACCCTCATCCTGAGGGTGAACTACTCCCTCCTCGTCATGGAGAGCGCCGGGATGATGAATATGGCCACGGTGAGGATCCCCCCCAGTAGGTGCCTTGAGCAGGCTCCCGAGAGGTTTTTGGTGGCTACAGAGGCTTGCGGTGGCGGAACTTCCGATCTATTGTTCGCTTTGACGTTTTTAGGGTATATGGGAAAATATAGGCGAAAGAAGTCGGTCGGGGGAGCCTCGAGGGGCCCACAAGGGTGGAGGGCGCGCCCAGGGGGGATGGGCGCGCCCAGGGGGGATGGGCGCACCCCCTATCTCGTGGCCTCCTCGGCGCTTCCCTAGCTTGCACTCCAAGTTCCCGGTATTGCTTCTGTTCCAAAAATAACTTTTCCGAAGGTTTCATTTCGTTTGGACTCCGTTCGATATTCCTTTTCTTCGAAACACTAAAATAGGCAAGAAAACAACAATATGGGCTGGGCCTCCGGTTAATAGGTTAGTCCCAAAAATAATATAAAAGTGTATAATAAAGCCCGTAAATATTCAAAACAGATAATAAAATTGCATGAATGCTTCATAAATTATAGATACGTTGGAGACGTATCAGCATCCCCAAGCTTAATTCCTGCTCGTCCTCGAGTAGGTAAATGATAAAAGAAATAAAGAATTTATGAAGTGTGAATGCGGTGCACAAGTTTGATCAATGGTAATTTCAATCACCTTTTCTAGCATCTTTATATGTCATAACAGTAGTTCATCTCATAAAACTTCTCAAGATCAAGTAACAAGCTATTCACATGTTAAAGCATAGACCATAAACTTTCTTGAAAACTAGCAAACTTCATTCTCAGTTATCAAACAATTACAATTCATCCTATTTGTCTATGTCAGAGCTTTGATTTAGCAAACTCCACATACTCAACTATCATATAGTCTTCTACAATTGCTAACACTCACGCAATACTTATGGTTATGGAGTTTTAATCGATTAATCGAGAAAGATAGGGGCTTATAATTTCGCCTCCCAACGTATTCACCTTTGGGTGATGTCAACAATAATAGTTCATGCTAACTTACATCCAATTGGATATATATATCAGGATCTTTCCAACACAAGGTGCTTGCCAAAGGATAAAATGAAAAAGGGAAAGGTGAAGATCACCTTGACTCTTGCATAAAGTAATAAAAGACATAAAGTAAAAGATAGAACCTTCGCAGAGGGAAGCAGAGGTTGTCATGCACTTTTATGGTTGGATGCACAAAATCTTAATGCAAAAGAACGTCACTTTATATTGCCACTTGTATATGGACCTTTATTATGCAGTCTGTCGCTTTTATTTCTTCCATAACAATATCGTATAAAGCTTATTTTCTTCACACTAATAGATCATACATATTGTAACACCCCGGATCCGATGCGCCAGGTGTCCGCCAGTTATTCGCCGTCGTTGCCATGTCATTTGCTTGCGTGTCGCATTTTATCATGTCATCATGTGCATCTCATTTTGCATACATGTTCGTCTCATGCATCCGAGCATTTTCCCCGTAGCTCCGTTTTGCGCGTATAATATGTCAAATTGTTCGTATCGACGAGTACATCATTTCATTCCATTGCATCATTTGCATTTGAGCTCATCTTGATGCCCTAAATGCTGTTGGAAGTAGGCTTCAGATCGTTAGTTTGAGAATCTTATCGATTCGAGCTCTTTTGTCATTTTGCCATGATTTATGTGTGCATCCTATGAGTATGAGCTCTACATGAATGTTGGACTAGGCCATGCCATCTTTCCAGAGGTGTTGACCTTGTATTTTTGTGATGCTTGAAGTGAGTGCATTGAGCTTGTAAAGTAGGGTAGTTGCTGTTGTTGTTTTGCTAGACAGATTCTGTTATAATTTGATGCCATGTTAACATGCTTCCACTAATCATTCTATGCATAATCTGGAGATGCTCTATAAACATGTTTTGATATACAAGTCATGCTCTATCCATTCATGCCCTTGGTTGCATTTATAGCCTGCTGGAACATGTTCATTTCTTGCTCCAAAGTTGCTTGAAAATGTTTCCTGACAGATTGTTTGCGTGAGATTCAATTTTCACGAGGTCGTTGTAGTTGATCCGTGTATGCTATGACCTTGCTCTTGCCATGCTTAGCTTCATAATCATGCCTTCTTACTGTTGGTTGCCTTGCCATGCCATGTCTTGCTTTGTAGTGAGTGCATCGAGCTCACGAACATGCCATGTTGAATCTGTTTTTGCCATGTCCTGATATTTCACTAAGTCTGAAATCTGTAATAAAACTTGCTATGTTTACATGGGTGCCATCATTTCTTAAGGTCCTTTTGGCTTATGGTCAGTAAGGGACTATTGATATATGCTTTGAGTAGAATCATGTCATGCCTTGCTTTGCTATTATAAGTTCCTGTAGCATGTTGTTTGCTTGCTCTAAACATGCCTTCCTGATGTTAATTCCTGCCATGTTAGTATTTTCACTAAGTCTGTGAACCTGATATTTTGAGCACTTTCTCCATGCTTGTTTGAACATGTTATGATGTGATTTAGCCGTAGCTCAGTGTTCCTCTTTTGTTAAGCATCTCCTGTAGTTCGTTGCCATATGCTTTGTTTTCATGTTGGGGTGCTGTAGCATAGTTTTGTGTTGCGTGCTAAGTAGCATCGGGCTGTTAAACGCAGATTTGCATCATTCTTGTTTTGCTTGTCATTTGCAAACCGTGCATCCGATTCCGGTGATCTTTATATCGTTTTCAACCGAAATCATCTCATCTTTCCAGCAGCATACTTGGTTTGCCAAGTTGATGCCCGGTTCATCATTTTCCTTCCGGAGCATACATATGCATTGCATATCACATCTCGCATCGCATGTCATGTATTGCATCATATTGCTTGTGCATTGTTCCTTGTATGATTTTGTTTCCGTTGCTTGTGTTCTTGCTTTGGGTAGAGCCGGGAGACGAGTACGTGAACGAGGAACCTGTTGAGAACGCCTACGAGGATCAAGCCTTCGACAACTCTGAGAACCTTGCAGGCAAGATGACCATACCCTCGAAATCACTACTATCTTTGCTATGCTAGTTTGCTCGCTCTTTTGCTATGCCAACGCTACGATGCCTACCTTTTGCTTGTCAGCCTCCCAAATTGCCATGTCAAACCTCTAACCTTTGACACCATTCCTAGCAAACCGTTGTTTGGCTATGTTACCGCTTTGCTCAGCCCCTCTTATAGCGTTGTTAGTTGCAGGTGAAGATTGAAGTTTGTTCCTTGTTGGAACATGGAGAAGTTGTTCCTTGTTGGAACATGTTTACTTGTTGGGATATCACAATATCTCTTATATATTATTAATGCATCTATATATTTGGTAAAGGGTGGAAGGCTCGGCCTTATGCCTGGTGTTTTGTTCCACTCTTGCCGCCCTAGTTTCCGTCATACCGGTGTTATGTTCCCGGATTTTGCGTCCCTTACGCGGTCGGGTGATTTATGGGACCCCCGACAGTTCACTTTGAATAAAACTTGTCCAAGAAGGCCCAACATTGCCTTTTACCATTTGCCTCACCACCACCTACTTTTTCCCTTGGGAGTCGCTCTCTCGAGGGTCATCTTTATTTTAGCCCCCCCGGGCCAATGCTTGTCTAAGTGTTGGTCCAAACTAGAGCCACTTGCAGCGCCACCTCGGGGAAACTTGAGGGCTGGTTCTAGTTGTACGTAGTGCTCATCCGGTCGTGGCTCGAGGCGAGATCTGTGGCTACTATCGGGATGTCGGCACGCCGGGAGGCTTTGCTGGTCTTGTTTTACCATTGTGAAATGTCTTGATGTACCGGATTCCGAGTCGATCGGAGAGTCTCGGGTGAAGGTCTATTCCTTCGATGATCGCGAGAGCTTGTCATGGGCTAAGTTGGGACACCCTGCAGGTATAAACTTTCGAGAGCCGTGCCCGCGGTTATGTGGCAGATGGGAATTTGTTAATGTCGGTTGTAGAAAACCTGAAGTTGACCTTAATTAAAATACATCAACCGTGTGTGTTACCGTGATGGTCTCTTTCCGGAGTCCGGAAGTGAACACTGATGTTGGAGTTATGCTTGACGAGGTTGCTATAGGATCACTTCTTGATCATACTTTTGTCGACCGTGCTTTGCTTTCTCTTCTCGCTCTCATTTGCGTATGTTAGCCTTCGTATATGCTAGTCGCTTGCTGCAGCTCCACCTCATGCCTTTACCTTACCCATAAGCTTAAATAGTCTTGATCTCGCGGGTGTGAGATTGCTGAGTCCTCATGACTCACCAGATACTTCCAAAACCAGTTTGCAGGTGCCTATGTTACCGAGCAGGTGACACATCCAAGCTCAAGGAGGAGCTCTTTGAAGATCTTGTTCATTGTGTTGTTTCGTTTCAGTTGATCAGTAGTGGAGCCCAGTTGGGGTCGATCGGGGACCGTTTGTCGCAATTGAGGTTCTTCTTTTATTTTGGTTCCGTAGTTGGACCTTGATTGTATCTGGATGATGTAATGCTTTATTCATGTAATTGTGTGAAGTGGCGATTGTAAGCCAACTATGTATCTTTTCCCTTATGTATTAAATGGATTGTGCGAAGATTACCTCACTTGCGACATTGCTTTCAATGCGGTTATGCCTCTAAGTCGTGCTTCGACACGTGGGAGATATAGCCGCATCGAGGGATACAAGTTGGTAATCGAGCCATCCCCGACCTTAGAGCCCCATTGCTTGATCGCTTTTAGTGGCGAGTTGTGTCTAGAAAAAATGTTTTGAGTCATTTAGGATTATATATATCGAGAGTAGGATTCTTTTACTCCCGGTCCTTGACCTTACGGTGAGGTATCCCGACATAGAGTTTTGACTCTTCTTTTCTTAAATTTCACTAAAAATTTTTTTAGGATCACGCTGGTATCTTAGAATCGTTCGATGGTTTTATGATGACAACATTGTCTTGGTTGCCTCGACATTTAGGGGTTGTGGCGGTGTCCCGGGAGTTGAGCTCCGAGGTGTTGTCGTCATAATTTTATCGTTGCGATTCGGAATACCGAGTTTAGTACGCCGACGTCGAAAATCTCTTTTATGCAGTTGTTGGTGAGATAACCCCGCTAACCCAAAGATCGAGGTGAGTACGGGAGTATTGCCATGACTCGTATAACGGATGCTTTTGAAGGTTGAGGTAGACGATTTCGAAGGTTTCTTGGTTATGTGTTGACGGATGGATACAGATGGATGTAGGGATTGTTAGCTTGGGTGAGATATATATTGCTCCCCTGTATCCCCAACACCAGATTGCATAACCAGAAAGTTTCGGGAGTTTTATAGGTGGGAATTCAAGTAGCTCCTAGAATATCTTTCTGACGGATGTATGATATGAAATTGGGGTTCGACGTCTAGTGGTCCGCCTATTCACGGTTGATTTTACAGTGGTCTCGTTGTGTCTTAAAGAGTCCTTGGCTATGCCGACTCGGGGACGCTTCGTATGTCATGTGCACTCCCTTGTACATGATGGTGCTGTACGATTGAGCCCGTGTAGGCCCCACCACGAAAACTTCGGACGAAATCTCTATCATATGTTTGTTCCGGCTTATTCTGAAAGCCAATCCTTTGTTTTTGTTTTGAGTTGTGGTATTCGAGTTGCTTCAATGTCAAGTGTTGATCCCATACCTTTCTGAAATGGTGTTCTCATACTCCGATGTGAATACCAATCCTTCTCGACAATCGAGATTATCGTGTCAATTCTTTTCAACCAGCGTGTTTCTCTTCAAGTGGATCCGATCACTTCAACATCAGCAAGACCAATTATCGTTTCTTCTCAACGGTGTTTGTTTCATCCGTCTCCAAGTTGCCTTTGTTTTTCCCGCCCACCCACCCTTTTTCTTCAAGGACTCATTTATTTTAATCAAGTATCCATTTATTCATGTGAAGTTTCTCCATTCTTTTCCGCAATATTCTTACCCGGTGGTTCTCAAGAAGTTGTTCTACTAGTTCGTCATTCCTCATTCCTTTCTCTTCTCCGGTGGATTCAAGTCAAGTTTTGTTGATCATACCTTTTTCCTCATTTCAATGTCTTCTCATACCGGTGCACCTCATTATCATTCTATTTCTCGCTATTTGTTATTCCGGAGTGCTCAAGCTATCTCGAAGATTCGTGTTTCCACTCTGCATTCGTTCAAGCTCTTTCGAGATTGTTATCTCATTCAAGCCATTTAATTCAACCGGTGCAACAGCTCTTTTAAATCCTTTCAACGGTGTTCTTTTGAGTGGGCCCTAACCCACAGGTCTTTTCCCAGGATCTTACCTGACTCTTATAATTATTCCCAGTGCTATCCTAAATTCTTTTCCAAGTTTGACGTAAGAATGAGTTATCATCAGTCAAATACTTTTCTCCAAGATCTTTCAAATTCTTTCATAGTTGGCTCAACCTCTTCGTTTGTGGTTCTTCCGGTGTGCCTCAGTAATTCTTGGTGGTGTTTCTCGTTGTCATTCTCATCATTTGAAGACCGAAGAAGGATTTCTCTTAAATCTTGTTCCATTCTCTTGAATATTCATGGTAGCTTGATGCCATCCTCTCATAATTGCTTTCGATTGAGTCAATTCTTTTCTTACCATCCAGACCATTTTAGGAGTCTTTCAGTTTCATTCTTTGAAGCCAATCATTTCAGTATTATTCATTCTCAGCTTTCAGCTCTCGTTCTCCAAATCATACCGGTGCATCATTCAAGTATTCTCTAATCAGCTCTCGTTCATTTGTATCTAAATACCCTCAAGTATCTTCATTCGTTTTCCAATTCTTCCCGGTGAATTGTGCCCTTGCTACTTTCATTTTCAATTCTTACGGTGGTTCGTTCAAGATTTCACCTCTTTCGTTATCATTTAATTCATTTGTTGTTTCCAATCCTACCGGTGGTTCGTTGAAGACCTTCCCAAGTTTACGCCATATCTCTTTTAATCCTTTATACGAGAATAAGTAGTATGCCAAATCCGTTGATTGTCATCAATTTAATTGGTGAAGGATACGCATAACATAATTCTTATTCTGGTTTCATCCAAGTGATTAATTCCTTCTTTCGGAGTTTGTTCATGATGAACAAATTCTCGGTTTCATTTGTTTCATCTTCTCTTTTTCCCGGAGTTCCAAGCTCTAATTATCTCGTCACGGAGATCCATCTAAATCATTGCAAGGATTCACATTGTGTTTTCAACTTCTCTTTCTTTTCATCATCCTTTTATTACCGGAGTTCTTCATGGAGGCTCTACATGGTGGTTCGTCAAGGATTTCTTTCATTCTTCAATTGTTCTTCATGATTTCTCTCGAAGTTATGATCCGCCAAGCTATACTCAAAAATTAAACATGGTGCTTAACACATGTTTTGTTTTGAGGAGCTCAAGCATTTCTTATCGTGCATTCCAAAGTGCAATTCTTTCTACCTTATCTTTTCAGATGCTGTTATGTCACTCTTGACAATTTCCTTCATGTTTCACGATTCATATTGTTGTCAAGAATGAGGTATTTTAAATCCATCAGTCTCTTCATTGGAGTTATCTTGGGTTATATTTCACCTAAAGCTTTCCCTAAGGATTGTTGCTATTTATGGTGCTTATAAATGACCCAAGTTCTTCATTTGTCCTCCCGGTGAAATAAGTTTCTTGTCTCCTTGTTGATATCAATCCAATCAATGGTTTCCATTAGTGGCCGGTTGTCACCTCATATTCTTGAGATGTTTTCCATAAGCCCACTACAAGCTTATTCTTTTCGTTGTTGATTCTCCAACAACTCCGTTCAATTCTTCTTTGCAAGGATGCTTTCCAAGTTCATTTGTGGCAGAAGTTGTCATTTTCTTCTCCGTCCCTTTATTCCTATGATCTATCTTCTATTCTTTCTTCCGGAGGCATTGTGATGTTGTGCTCTTCAATCATCATCTTGAATTGCGAGGTCGTGTTTTTTTTCGTGCTTATCCATTTAACCGGAGTGTTGTATCATCTCTTCAATATCTTTTCACCTCATTAAGTTTTCTTCTCTTTTCTACCGGATTGTTTGAAATCTCGTTCATCTCTGTTGTACTCTTTCTTTTAAATTGCTCAACCTCTCAAGGTTCGTGGTTTCACACGTTCGTCAAAGAAGCAACTTAGTTTTACCTCTTATCTTCCTCTTCCGTTTTCCCTCCGGTGCCATCCTAGATCTCGGGACGAGATCCTCTCATAGTGGTGGAGTGTTGTAACACCCCGGATCCGATGCGCCAGGTGTCCGCCAGTTATTCGCCGTCGTTGCCATGTCATTTGCTTGCGTGTCGCATTTTATCATGTCATCATGTGCATCTCATTTTGCATACATGTTCGTCTCATGCATCCGAGCATTTTCCCCGTAGCTCCGTTTTGCGCGTATAATATGTCAAATTGTTCGTATCGACGAGTACATCATTTCATTCCATTGCATCATTTGCATTTGAGCTCATCTTGATGCTCTAAATGCTGTTGGAAGTAGGCTTCAGATCGTTAGTTTCAGAATCTTATCAGTTCGAGCTCTTTTGTCATTTTTGCCATGATTTATGTGTGCATCCTATGAGTATGAGCTCTACATGAATGTTGGACTAGGCCATGCCATCTTTCCAGAGGTGTTGACCTTGTATTTTTGTGATGCTTGAAGTGAGTGCATTGAGCTTGTAAAGTAGGGTAGTTGCTGTTGTTGTTTTGCTAGACAGATTCTGTTATAATTTGATGCCATGTTAACATGCTTCCACTAATCATTCTATGCATAATCTGGAGATGCTCTATAAACATGTTTTGATATACAAGTCATGCTCTATCCATTCATGCCCTTGGTTGCATTTATAGCCTGCTGGAACATGTTCATTTCTTGCTCCAAAGTTGCTTGAAAATGTTTCCTGACAGATTGTTTGCGTGAGATTCAATTTTCACGAGGTCGTTGTAGTTGATCCGTGTATGCTATGACCTTGCTCTTGCCATGCTTAGCTTCATAATCATGCCTTCTTACTGTTGGTTGCCTTGCCATGCCATGTCTTGCTTTGTAGTGAGTGCATCGAGCTCACGAACATGCCATGTTGAATCTGTTTTTGCCATGTCCTGATATTTCACTAAGTCTGAAATCTGTAATAAAACTTGCTATGTTTACATGGGTGCCATCATTTCTTAAGGTCCTTTTTGGCTTATGGTCAGTAAGGGACTATTGATATATGCTTTGAGTAGAACCATGTCATGCCTTGCTTTTCTATTATAAGTTCCTGTAGCATGTTGTTTGCTTGCTCTAAACATGCCTTCCTGATGTTAATTCCTGCCATGTTAGTATTTTCACTAAGTCTGTGAACCTGATATTTTGAGCACTTTCTCCATGCTTGTTTGAACATGTTATGATGTGATTTAGCCGTAGCTCAGTGTTCCTCTTTTGTTAAGCATCTCCTGTAGTTCGTTGCCATATGCTTTGTTTTCATGTTGGGGTGCTGTAGCATAGTTTTGTGTTGCGTGCTAAGTAGCATCGGGCTGTTAAACGCAGATTTGCATCATTCTTGTTTTGCTTGTCATTTGCAAACCGTGCATCCGATTCCGGTGATCTTTATATCGTTTTCAACCGAAATCATCTCATCTTTCCAGCGGTATACTTGGTTTGCCAAGTTGATGCCCGGTTCATCATTTTCCTTCCGGAGCATACATATGCATTGCATATCACATCTCGCATCGCATGTCATGTATTGCATCATATTGCTTGTGCATTGTTCCTTGTATGATTTTGTTTCCGTTGCTTGTGTTCTTGCTTTGGGTAGAGCCGGAGGCGAGTACGTGAACGAGGAACCTGTTGAGAACGCCTCACGAGGATCAAGCCTTCGACAACTCTGAGAACCTTGCAGGCAAGATGACCATACCCTCGAAATCACTACTATCTTTGCTATGCTAGTTTGCTCGCTCTTTTGCTATGCCAACGCTACGATGCCTACCTTTTGCTTGTCAGCCTCCCAAATTGCCATGTCAAACCTCTAACCTTTGACACCATTCCTAGCAAACCGTTGTTTGGCTATGTTACCGCTTTGCTCAGCCCCTCTTATAGCGTTGTTAGTTGCAGGTGAAGATTGAAGTTTGTTCCTTGTTGGAACATGGAGAAGTTGTTCCTTGTTGGAACATGTTTACTTGTTGGGATATCACAATATCTCTTATATATTATTAATGCATCTATATATTTGGTAAAGGGTGGAAGGCTCGGCCTTATGCCTGGTGTTTTGTTCCACTCTTGCCGCCCTAGTTTCCGTCATACCGGTGTTATGTTCCCGGATTTTGCGTCCCTTACGCGGTCGGGTGATTTATGGGACCCCCCTGACAGTTCACTTTGAATAAAACTTGTCCAGCAAGGCCCAACATTGCCTTTTTACCATTTGCCTCACCACCACCTACTTTTTCCCTTGGGAGTCGCTCTCTCGAGGGTCATCTTTATTTTAGCCCCCCCGGGCCAATGCTTGTCTAAGTGTTGGTCCAAACTAGAGCCACTTGCAGCGCCACCTCGGGGAAACTTGAGGGCTGGTTCTAGTTGTACGTAGTGCTCATCCGGTCGTGGCTCGAGGCGAGATCTGTGCGGCTACTATCAGGATGTCGGCACGCCGGGAGGCTTTGCTGGTCTTGTTTTACCATTGTGAAATGTCTTGATGTACCGGGATTCCGAGTCTGATCGGAGAGTCTCGGGTGAAGGTCTATTCCTTCGATGATCGCGAGAGCTTGTCATGGGCTAAGTTGGGACACCCCTGCAGGGTATAAACTTTCGAGAGCCGTGCCCGCGGTTATGTGGCAGATGGGAATTTGTTAATGTCCGGTTGTAGAAAACCTGAAGTTGACCTTAATTAAAATACATCAACCGTGTGTGTTACCGTGATGGTCTCTTTCCGTGAGTCCGGAAGTGAACTGATGTTGGAGTTATGCTTGACGCTTGAGTTGCTATAGGATCACTTCTTGATCATACTTTTGTCGACCGTGCTTTGCTTTCTCTTCTCGCTCTCATTTGCGTATGTTAGCCTTCGTATATGCTAGTCGCTGCTGCAGCTCCACCTCATGCCTTTACCTTACCCATAAGCTTAAATAGTCTTGATCTCATGGTGTGAGATTGCTGAGTCCTCGTGACTCACGGATACTTCAAAACCAGTTTGCGGTGCCTATGTTACGAAAGGTGACACATCCAAGCTCAAGGAGGAGCTCTTTGAAGATCTTGTTCATTGTGTTGTTTCGTTTGAGTTGATCGATAGTGGAGCCCGGTTAGGGTCGATCGGGGACCGTTTGTCGCAATTGAGGTTCTTCTTTTATTTTGGTTCCGTAGTTGGACCTTGATTGTATCTGGATGATGTAATGCTTTATTCATGTAATTGTGTGAAGTGGCGATTGTAAGCCAACTATGTATCTTTTCCTTATGTATTAAATGGATTGTGCGAAGATTACCTCACTTGCGACATTGCTTTCAATGCGGTTATGCCTCTAAGTCGTGCTTCGACACGTGGGAGATATAGCCGCATCGAGGCGTTACAAGTTGGTAATCGAGCCATCCTCGACCTTAGGAGCCCCATTGCTTGATCGTAACTCTTACATTGGTAATCGGTTGCATCAAAAGCGGGTTGGCACCCAGCGGTGCTTCGGGGCGTAACTCTTACGTGCAGCAATGAGGATAATCCTCGAGTTACGGACCCGATCCGTGTAATTGCTACCATCATCTTTCAACTTTGCTTTCTCAAGGAACGCATCAAAATTCAACGGAACAACAGCACGAGCCATCTATCTACAAACAAACATAGACAAGCAAGATACTATTAGGTACTAAGTTCATGATAAATTTAAGTTCAATTAATCATATTACTTAAGAACTCCCACTTAGACAGACATCTCTCTAGTCATCTAAGTGATCAGGTGATCCATATCAACTAAACCATAACCGATCATCACGTGAGATGGAGTAGTTTTCAATGGTGAACATCACTATGTTGATCATATCTACTATATGATTCACGCTTCGACCTTCGGTCTCGTGTTACGAGGCCATATCTCGCATATGCTAGGCTCGTCAAGTTCAACCTGAGTATTCTGCGTGTGCAAAACTGGCTTGCACCCGTTGTAGATGGACGTAGAGCTTATCACACCCGATCATCACGTGGTGTCTCGGCACGACGAACCTTGGCAACGGTGCATACTCAGGGAGAACACTTCTTGATAATATTAGTGAGAGATCATCTTAAAATGCTCCGTCAATCAAAGCAAGATAAGATGCATAAAGGATAAACATCACATGCAATCAATATAAGTGATATGATATGGCCATCATCATCTTGTGCTTGTGATCTCCATCTTCGAAGCACCGTCATGATCACCATCGTCACCGGCGCGACACCTTGATCTCCATCGTAGCATCGTTGTCGTTATGCCATCTATTGCTTCTACGACTATCGCTACCGCTTAGTGATAAAGTAAAGCAGTTATAGGGCGTTTGCATTTCATACAATAAAGCGACAACCATATGGCTCTCGCCGATTGCCGATAACCGGTTACAAAACATGATCATCTCATACAATAAAATATAGCATCACGTCTTGACCATATCACATCACAACATGCCCTGCAAAAACAAGTTAGACGTCCTCTACTTTGTTGTTGCAAATTTTACGTGGCTGCTACGGGCTTAGCAAGAACCGTTCTCACCTACGCATCAAAACCACAATGATAGTTTGTCAAATAGACTCCATTTTAACCTTCGCAAGGACCGGGCGTAGCCACACTCGGTTCAACTAAAGTGAGAGGGACAGACACCCGCCAGCCACCTTTAAGCACGAGTGCTCATAACGGTGAAACCAGTCTCGTGTAAGTGTACGCGTAATGTCGGTCCAGGCCGCTTCATCTCACAATACCGCTGAACCAAAGTATGACATGCTGGTAGGCAGTATGACTTATATCGTCCACAACTCACTTGTGTTCTACTCGTGCATATAACATAAATGCATAAAACCTAGGCTCGGATGCCACTGTTGGGGAACGTAGTAATTTCAAAAAATTTCCTTCGCACACGCAAGATCATGGTGATGATATAGCAACGAGAGGGGAGAGTGTTCGTCCACGTACCCTCGTAGACCGTAAGAGGAAGCGTTAGCACAACGCGGTTGATGTAGTCGTACGTCTTCACGATCCGACCGATCCAAGCACCGAACGTACGGAGCCTCCGAGTTCAGCACACGTTCAGCTCGATGACGATCTCCGGCCCTCCGATCCAGCAAAGGCTCCGGAGATGAGTTCCGTCAGCATGACGGTGTGGTGACGATGATGATGTTCTATCGGCGCAGGGCTTCGCCTAAACTCGCGACGATATGACCGAGGTGGAATATGGTGGAAGGGGCACCGACACGGCTAAGGAATGATCCGTAGATCAACTTGTGTGTCTATGGGGTGCCCCCTGCCCCCATATATAAAGGAGGGAGGGGGGAGGCCGGCCGGCCCTTTGGGGCGCCAAGGAGGAGGAATCCTCCTCCTAGTAGGAGTAGGATTCCTCCTTTCCTACTCCTACTAGGAGGGAAGGAAGGGGAGAGGGGAAGGAAAGGGGCGCCGCCTCCTAGTCCAGTGGGACCAGAGGGAGAGGGGGCGGCCCACCCCCGCCGCCTCTCTTCCCACCTAGGCCCATGTGGCCCATTAACTTCCCGGGGTTCCAGTAACCCCGGACTCCAGTTTTCTCCAAAACTCCGGAACCTTTCCGGTGTCCGAATATAGTCGTCCAATATATCAATCTTTATGTCTCGACCATTCCGAGACTCCTTGTCATGTCCGTGATCACATCCGGGACTCCCAACAAACTTCGGTACATCAAAACTTATAAACTCATAATAAAACTGTCATCGAAACGTTAAGCGTGCGGACCCTACGGGTTCGAGAACTATGTAGACATGACCTAAAACCATTCTCGGTCAATAACCAATAGCGGGACCTGGATGCCCATATTGGTCCCTACATATTCTACGAAGATCTTTATCGGTCAAACCGCATAACAACATACTTTGTTCCCTTTGTCATCGGTATGTTACTTGCCCAAGATTTGATCGTCGGTATCCAATACCTAGTTCAATCCCGTTACCGGCAAGTCTCTTTACTCATTCCGTAATACGTCATCTCATAACTAACTCTTTAGTTACATGCTTTCAAGGCTTAGGTGATGAGTATTACCGAGAGGGCCTAGAGATACCTCTCCGACAATCGGAGTGACAAATCCTAATCTCGAATTATGCCAACCCAACATGTACCTTCTAAACACCAGAGAGCACCTTTATAATCACCCAGTTATGTTGTGACGCTTGGTAGCACACAAAGTGTTCTTCCGTAAACGGAGTTGCACAATCTCATAGTTGTAGGAACTTTGTATAAGTCATGAAGAAAGCAATAGTAGTATACTAAACGATCAAGTGCTAGGCTAACGGAATGGGTCATGTCAATCACATCATTCTCCTAATGATGTGATCCCATTAATCAAATGACAACACATGTCTATGGTCAGGAAACATAACCATCTTTGATTAATGAGCTAGTCAAGTAGAGGCATACTAGTGACTATGTGTTTGTCTATGTATTCACACATGTATCATGTTTCCGGTTAATACAATTCTAGCATGAATAATAAACATTTATCATGATATGAATAAATAATAACTTTATTATTGCCTCTAGGGCATATTTCCTTCACCCAACACACCCAATACAATGATAAATTGTATAGGTGCACTAGTTCGGCGAAGAGATGGTGATACAAGTGCAATATGGATAGCAGATATAGGTTTTTGTAATCTGAAATTATAAAAACAGCAAGGTAACTAATGATAAAAGTGAGCGTAAACGGTATTGCAATGGTAGGAAACAAGGCCTAAGGTTCATACTTTCACTAGTGCAAGTTCTCTCAACAATAATAACATAATTGGATCATATAACTATCCCTCAACATGCAACAAAGAGTCACTCCAAAGCCACTAATAGCGGAGAACAAACGAAGAGATTATGTTAGGGTACGAAACCACCTCAAAGTTATTCTTTCGGATTGATCTATTCAAGAGTCCGTACTAGAATAACACCTTAAGAGACAAATCTACCAAAACCCTAATGTCACCTAGATACTCCATTGTCACCTCAAGTATCCATGGGCATGATTATACGATATCACTACTAGGGAAAAGGCTATACACAGAATCTTAGCAGCAGCGAGGGTTAAAAACCCTCGCTACTGCTACTTACTAGCAGCGCAGGTTTTTAAACCTCGCTACTACTAAGTTGATAGCAGCAGCGCGGGTTTGTAACCCTCGCTACTACTAAGATCCTCAAAAGCCTAACAGAAAAAAAGTTATGGGGCTTTTAAGATCTGGAGGCAAAAAAATTGAAAAAAAATCAGTTTTTTTTTAATTTTTGTTAAATCTGGTCAAACTATGGTCAAACTAATTATTCAAGAATATTAGTGTTACTAAATAATTATTTTAGTTTTTTTGAATTTTGGTCAAATCTGGTCAAACTATGGTCAAATCTGGTCAAACTATGGTCAAACTAATTATTCAAGAAATATTAGTGTTACTAATTTTTTAGAGAACAATAGTTTCAAACACAAACAGTGAAATGTGTGACTTCATGCTCAAGCTAAATTCCTGAGGTTAATAGGATTGACATCTTACTATTGTCGGAAAACAACAAGTGCGAGACTTGGAAGCGAGGGAGAATAGAACCCTTGAGTTAAGCGTGCTCAGGCTGGAGTAGTGAGAGGATGGGTGACCGTCCGGGAAGTTAGATGATTTGGAATGATGAGGGGTGATTAGAGATTAAATTGAGCAGCGATGAGGGAGGGGTGATTAGAGATTTGAGGTTAAAATAATTCCGAAATTTGAAAATTAGGGAAAAAATTTCAAAAAAAATTTTCAAAAATTTTTCAAAAAAAAATTCCCGCGCTTTCCCTAGTAGTGTATGCATCACACAATCTCAGATTCATCTATTCAACCAACACAAAGTACTTCAAAGAGTGCCCCAAAGTTTCTACCAGAGAGTCAAGACGAAAACGTGTGCCAACCCCTATGCATAGGTTCATGGGCGGAACCCGCAAGTTGATCACCAAAACATACATCAAGTGGATCACGTGATATCACATTGTCACCACAGATAAGCACGGCAAGACATACATCAAGTGTTGTCAAATCCTTAAAGACTCAATCCGATAAGATAACTTCAAAGGGAAAACTCAGTTCATCACAAGAAAGTAGAGGGGGAGAAACATCATAAGATCCAACTATAATAGCAAAGCTCGTGATACATCAAGATCGTGCCATAGAGAGAACACGAGAGAGAGAGAGAGAGAGAGAGAGAGAGAGAGATCAAACACATAGCTACTTGGTACATATCCTCGGCCCGAGGGTGAACTACTCCCTCCTCGTCATGGAGAGCGCCGGGATGATGAAGATGGCCACGGTGAGGATCCCCCCTCAGGTGCTTGAACAGGCTCCCGAGAGGTTTTGGTGGCTATAGTGGCTTGCGGCGGCGGAACTCCCAATCTATTGTTCGCTTTGATGTTTTTAGGGTATATGGGAATATATAGGCGAAAGAAGTCGGTCGGGGGAGCCTCGGCGGGCCCACGAGGGTGGAGGGCGCGCCCGGGGGGTGGGGGGGTGGGTGGGCGCGCCCCCTATCTCGTGGCCTCCTCGACGCTTCCCTGGCTTGCACTCCAAGTTCCCGGGATTGCTTCTGTTCCAAAAATAACTTTTCCGAAGGTTTCATTCCGTTTGGACTCCGTTCGATATTCCTTTTCTTCGAAACACTGAAATAGGCAAGAAAACAACAATATGGGCTGGGACGCCGGTTAATAGGTTAGTCCCAAAAATAATATAAAAGTGTATAATAAAGCCCGTAAATATTCAAAACTGATAATAAAATAGCATGAATGCTTCATAAATTATAGATACGTTGGAGACGTATCACTTAGATATCATCATAACTATGCGCTTTTCTATCAATTGCTCGATAGTAATTTGTTCACCCACCGTGATATTTGCTATCTTGAGAGAAGCCACGAGTGAAACCTATGGCCCCCGGGTCTCTTTTCCATTATATTGAATCTCGTTTACATCTTGCTAGTTTCTGATCTACTATTTTGTAATCTATAAACCAAAAATACAAAAAATATTTACTTTACTGTTTATCTATCTCTATCAGATCTCACTCTTGCAAGTGACCATGAAAGGATTGACAACCCCTTTATCGCGTTGGGTGCAAGTGGTTGATTGTTTGTGCAGGTATTCGGTGACTTGTGCATTGTCTCCTAGTGGATTGATACCTTGGTTCTCAAAACTGCGGGAAATACTTACGCTACTTTGCTTCATCGCCCTTTCCTCTTCAAGGGAAAACCAACGCAAGCTCAAGAGGTAGCACTAAATAATAGAGAGAAGTGACCTCTCTTTTTCCGTTCTTGGTCGACGCTAGCTACTATAAGTATAGAGAGAACTCGACACGCTAGCTAGTAAGCAAATGAAGGAACCATTAATTACACAAGATCGTCATGAACATATATAGAGAGAAGTGACCTCTCTTTCTCCGAGATTGGTCGAACAACAAGTTTTCGTATATATCTATCCGACGCTACTACATATATGCAATTAATATAACATCTCTTACAATCCCTAACATCTAAAATCAATTTCAAATTCCACATGGCATTCTCCATCTTTATGTATGACATGATCAAGAAAGAATCCCGCCAATTCCTCTTGAATTGCTTGTATGCGATCATGTGGTAGGAGTTCATCTCGCATCTACCACACCTAATTTAGATAAGGGGGTTAATACATATATATGAATGAAACTCAACACAATTGATGGTAATAAAACAAAATTGTGAATATTGTTTACGTACTTCATATTGTTTGTCAGAGTAGCCCCGCTCAAAGGTCGAGTGGCCGATAAACTCGCAAACGTAGTATCCACATAAATTATTCCCGCCTTCCTGCCACAAGCACTTTACGAGAATAGAGTTCAATCAAACTGATAATGAAGCATGATAATGGTATTGATGAAACAAGAACCAATGAGAGATGCACAGAACTAGCTAGTACTACTTACTTTGGGGTGCGTAAATCGCAACTCCTTCTGCAGACCCGGAACCATTTCGATGAACTCTTTCCAAACCATGCCAGGTAAAGAAAATGATTACTTGATATAAGGAAATGAACGAAATTTTCCGATATGGTGTGATAATGATCGATTGAACTTACTTCTGGAGCATTGCAGTCATGTCTGCATACTCCTGGGGATCTTTACGTCTCGAGTCTAAGACAATTACTACTCCCTGGTCAAGCTTAATCTCTAGCAGAATAAAGTTGAACCTGCACACGCATAACTCATCAGTTACATTACTATAACCTCGAGTAAGCGAAACCGAATATGCACAAGACAGTAACACTCACTTCAAGTTGTAAGGAAAGAGTATTTCCCCTTGATGTTGAAGTAATGATTGTAGAAAGTTGTCCTCAATATCATTGATTCTCTTTCCTACCGACCATTCATTTACGACATTTGGGTTAATGAACCCAATGTCATAAATTTGTCCTTTTTTGCATTCGATGATCTTCAATCTGCATAATATAGTGAGGATAATTATTATATATAACTGCATGAAGGAAATATGCCCTAGAGGCAATAATAAAGTTATTATTTATTTCCTTATATCATGATAAATGTTTATTATTCATGCTAGAATTGTATTAACTAGAAACTTAGTACATGTGTGAATACATAGACAATACATAATGTCCCTAGTATGCCTCTACTTGACTAGCTCGTTAATCAAAGATGGTTATGTTTCCTAACCATAGACATGTGTTGTCATTTGATGAATGGGGTCACATCATTAGAAGAATGATGTGATGGACAAGACCCATCCGTTAGCTTAGCATTATGATCATTACAGTTTCATTGCTACTGCTTTCTTCATGACTTATACATGTTCATCAGACTACGAGATTATGCAACTCCCGAATACCGGAGGAACACCTTGTGTGCTATCAAATGCCACAACGTAACTGGGTGATTATAAAGATGCTCTACAGGTGTCTCCGAAGGTGTTTGTTGGGTTGGCATAGATCGAGAATAGGATTTGTCACTCTGTGTATCAGAGATGTATCTCTGGGCCCTCTCGGTAATGCTCATCACTATAAGCCTTGCAAGCAATGTGACTAATGAGTTAGTTGCGGGATGAAGCATTATGGAACGAGTAAACAGACTTGCCAGTAACGAGATTGAACTAGGTATGTTGATAAAGGGAACAACGTATATTGTTGTGCGGTTTAACCAATAAAGATCTTGGTAGAATATGTAGGAGCCAATATGAGCATCCAGGTTTCGCTATTGGTTATTGACCGGAGATATGTCTCCTGTAGGGTCCGCACGCTTAACGTTCGATGACGATTTGTATTATGAGTTATGTGTTTTTGATGACCGAAGTTTGTTCGGAGTCCCAGATAAGATCACGGACGTGACGAGGAGTCTCGAAATGGTCAAGACATAAAGATTGATATATTGGACTATGTTATTCGGACACCGGAAGAGTTCCGAGTGGTTTCGGGTAAAAACGGAGTGCCGGAGGGGTTACCGGAACCCCCCGGGGAAGCAATGGGCCAACATGGGCCGTAGCAAAGAGAGAGGACAGCCCACCGATACGTCTCCATCATATATGTAATTTTTGATTGTTTCATGCCAATATTCTACAACTTTTACATACTTTTGGCAACTTTTTATACTATTTTTGGGACTAACATATTGATCCAGTGCCCGGTGCTAGTTCCTGTTTGTTGCATGTTTTTTGTTTCGCAGCAAATCCATATCAAACGGAGTCCAAACGGGATAAAAACTGACGAAGATTATTTTTGGAATATTTATGAATTTTGGGAAGTGGAATCAACGCGAGACGATGCTCGAGGGGCCCACGAGGCGGGGGGCGTGCCCCAGGGGGGTGGGCGCGTCCCTGACCCTCGTGGACACCCTGTAAGGCAGCTGTTGCCCTTGTTTCGCCGCAAGAAAGCTAATATCCATAGAAATCATGTTAAAATTTCAGCCCAATCGGAGTTACAGATCTTCGGGAATATAAGAAATGGTGAAAGGCCAGAATCTGAAACGCAGAAACAAGGAGAGATAGATAGACATGTCCAATCTCGGAGAGGCTCTCGCCCCTCCCACGCTAGGGAGACCATGGACTAGAGAGGAAACCCTTCTCCCATCTAGGAAGAAGGTCAAGGAAGAAGAAGAAGGGTGGGGGGCTCTCTCCCCCTCTCTCCCGATGGCGCCGGAACGCCGTCGGGGCCATCATCATCACCGTGATCTACACCAACACCTCCATCATCTTCACCAACATCTCCATCACCTTCCCCCATCTATATTCAGCGGTCCACTCTCCCGCAACCCGCTGTACCCTCTACTTGAACATGGTGCTTTATGCTTCATATTATTATCCAATGATGTGTTGCCATCCTATGATGTCTGAGTAGATTTTCGTTGTGCTATCAGTAATTGGTGAATTGCTATGATTGGTTTAATTTGCTTGTGGTTATGTTGCTGTCCTTTGGTGCCCATCATATTAGCGCGCGCGTGGATCACACCATAGGGTTATTTGTATGTTGATAGGACTATGTATTGGAGGGCAAGAGTGACAGAAGCTTCAACCTAGCATAGAAATTGATGCATACGGGATTGAAGGGGGACCAATATATCTTAATGCTCTGGTTGGGTTTTACCTTAATGAACATTAGTAGTTGCAGATGCTTGCTAATAGTTCCAATCATAAGTGCATAGAATTCCAAGTCAGGGATGACATGCTAGCAGTGGCCTCTCCCACATAAAACTTGCTATCGGTCTAGTAAAGTAGTCAATTGCTTAGGGACAATTTCACAACTCCTACCACCACTTTTCCACACTCGATATACTAAAGTTATTGCTTCTTTACCTAAACAGCCCCTAGTTCTTATTTATGTGCTCTTTATATTCTTGCAAACCTATCCAACAACACCCACAAAGTCCTTCTAGTTTCATACTTGTTTTAGGTAAAGTGAACGTTAAGCGTGCATAGGGTTGTATCGGTGGTCGATAGAACTTGAGGGAATATTTGTTATACCTTTAGCTCCTCGTTGGGTTCGACACTCTTACTTATCGAAAGAGGCTACAATTGATCCCCTATACTCATGGGTTATCACCCACATAGGGGAGGCGCCCCCCATGGGGAGTCCAAATAGGACAAGGGAAGGGGGCGCAACCCCCGTTTCCCTCTCCCTCTCCCTCTCCCTTCCTTCCCCTCTTCCTCCAGGTGGAATCCTACTAGGACTTGGAGTCCTAGTAGGACTCCCTTCTCCTGGTGCACCCTGCAAGTGCTGGCCGGCCTCCCCCTCTCCTTCTTTATATACGGGGGCAAGGGGGCACCCCAAAGCACATCAAGTTCTCTTAACTGTGTGCGGTGCCCCCCCACAGTTACACACCTCGGTCATATCGTCGTAGTGCTTAGGCGAAGCCCTGCACCGGTAGTATCATCAACATCATCGCCACATCGTCGTGCTGACGGAACTCTCCCTCGGCCTCAACTGGATCAAGAGCTCGAGGGACATCATCAGGCTGAACGTGTGCTGAACGCGAAGGTGCCGTACGTTCAGTGCTTGGATCGGTTGTATCGTGAAGATGTTCGACTACATCAACCGCGTTAAATAAATGCTTCCGCTTTCGCTCTACGAAGGTACGTGGACATACTCTCCCCTCTCGTTGCTATGCATCTCCTAGATAGATCTTGCGTGATCATAGGTAAATTTTGAAATTACTACGTTCCCCAACAGTGGTATCAGAGCCAGGTCTATGCATAGATATTTTATGGACGAGTATAACACAAAGAGTTGTGGGCGATAATAGTCATACTGCTTACCACCAACGCCTTCTTTTGATTCGGCGGTATTGTTGGATGAAGCGGCCCGGACCGACATTACATGACCACATTCATGAGACTGGTTCTACCAACGTGCTTGCACATAGGTGGCTGGCGGGTGTCTGTTTCTCCAACTTTAGTTGAATTGAGTTTGACTACGGCCGGTCCTTGTTGAAGATTAAAACAACACACTTGACAAAAATCATTGTGGTTTTGATGCGTAGGTAAGAACGATTCTTGCTAGAAGCCTATAGCAACCACGTAAAACTTGCAACAACAAAGTAGAGGACGTCTAACTTGTTTTTGCAAGGCTTGTTGTGATGTGATATGGTCAAGGCATGATGAGATATAAATTGTTGTATGAGATGATCATGTTTTGTAACAAAGTTATCGGCAACTAGCAGGAGCCATATGGTTGTCGCTTTATTGTATGAAATGCAATCGCCATGTAATTGCTTTACTTTATCACTAAGTAGTAGCGATAGTCGTAGTAGCAATAGTTGGCGAGATGACAACGATGCTATGATGGAGATCAAGGTGTCAAGCCAGTGACGATGGAGATCATGATGATGCTTCGGTGATGGAGATCATGAGCACAAGATGATGATGGCCATATCATGTCACATATTTTGATTGCATGTGATGTTTATCTTTTGTGCATCTTATTTTGCTTAGTACAGCGGTAACATTATAAGATGATCCCTTACCAAATTTCAAGGTATAAGTGTTCTCCCTGAGTATGCACCGTTGCTACAGTTTGTTGTGCCGAGACACCACATGATGATCGGGTGTGATAAGCTCTATGTTCACATACAACGGGTGCAAGCCAGTTTTGCACGTGCAGAATACTCGGGTTAAACTTGATGAGCCTAGCATATGCAGATATGGCCTCGGAACACTGAGACCGAAAGGTCGAACATGAATCATATAGTAGATATGATCAACATAGTGATGTTCACCATTGAAAACTACTCCATCTCACGTGATGATCGGACATGGTTTAGTTGATTTGGATCACGTGATCATTTAGATGACTAGAGGGATGTCTATCTAAGTGGGAGTTCTTAAGTAATATGATTAATTAAACTTTAATTTATCATGAACTTAGTCCAGATAGTTTTTGCATGTCTATGTTGTTGTAGATCAATGGCTCGTGCTACCGTTCCTTTGAATTTTAATGCTTTCCTAGATAAAGCTACATTGAAGATGGTAGAAATTACACGGACTGGGTCCGTAACTTGAGGATTATCCTCATTGCTGCACAGAAGAATTACGTCCTGGAAGCACCGTTAGGTGTACCACCTGCGCCAACAACTGCAGACATTGTGAATGCCTGGCAGAAGCGTGTTGATGACTACTCGGTAGTTCAGTGTGTCATGCTTTAGGGCTTAGAACCGGGACTTCAAAGACGTTTTGAACATCATGGAGCATATGAGATGTTCCAAGAGTTGAAGTTAATATTTTAAAGCAAATGCCCGAGTTGAGAGATATGAAGTCTCCAACAAGTTCTATAGCTGCAAGATGGAGGAGAATAGTTCTGTCAGTGAACATATACTCAAAATGTCTGGGTACCATAACTACTTGACTCAGCTGGGAGTTAATCTTCCTGATGATAATGTCATTTACAGAGTTCTTTAATCACTGCCACCAAGCTATAAAGGTTTCGTGATGAACTATAATATGCAAGGGATGATGAAAACGATTCCGGAGCTCTTCGCAATGTTAAAGGTTGCGGAGGTAGAAATCAAGAAGGCGAATCAAGTGTTGACGGTTAACAAAACCACCAGTTTCAAGAAAAAGGGCAAAGGGAAGAAGGGGAACTTCAAGAAGAATGGCAAGCATGTTGCTGCTCAAGGGAAGAAGCCCAAGTCTGGACCTAAGCCTAAAACTGAGTGCTTCTACTGCAAAGGGACTGGTCACTGGAAGCAGAACTACCCCAAGTATTTGGCGGATAAGAAGGATGGCAAACTGAAAGGTATATTTGATATACGTGTTATTGATGTGTACCTTACTAATGCTCGTAGTAGTGCCTGGGTATTTGATACTGGTTTTGTTGCTCATATCTTCTACTCGAAACAGGGGCTACGGGTTAAACGAAGATTGGCTAAGGACGAGGTGACGATGTGTGTCAGAAATGGTTCCAAGGTCGATGTGATCACCGTCGGCACGCTACCTCTACATCTACCTTCGGGATTACTTTTAGACCTGAATAATTGTTTTTTTGGTGCAAGCGTTGAGCATGAGCAATATATCTAGATCTTGTTTAATGTGATATGGTTATTCATTTAAATCAAAGAATAATGGTTGTTCTATTTATATGAGTAATATCTTTTATGGTCATGCACCCTTGTTGAGTGGTCTATTTTTGTTGAATCTCGATCACGAAGATACACATGTTCATAATATTGAAGCCAAAAGATGCAAAGTTGATAATGATAGTGCAACTTATTTGTGGCACTGCCATTTAGGTCATATTGGTGTAGAGCGCATGAAAAAACTCCATGCTGATGGGCTTTTGGAATCACTTGGTGCTTCCGAACCATGCCTCATAGGCAAGATGACTAAAACTCCGTTCTCAAGAACAATGGAACGAGCTACTGACTTATTGGAAATAATACATACTGATGTATGCGGTCCAATGAGTGTTGAGGCTCGTGGCGGGTTGTCGGGGGTTGGATGCGACATATGCCAACGGATGGCTTATCATGGTGGGGGCGAGTAGAACGTCGCCGGTGCCTGGAAACGGGATGAGGCGCAGACATGCACACCGGCGAATCTTACCCAGCTTCGGGGCTCTCCGAGGAGATAACACCCCTACTGCTGCTCTGCGGGGTCTTCGCATGATCACTATGGTATGATAGTACAAAGGTGCTCCTTGAGCTGTTTTGGAGGCAGGGAGGAGCAAGGCTAGCTCTTTCCCCTCTTTCTATGTGTCTAAGACGTGTCTAGGGCCGAACCCTTTGCATGGGTGCCCCGGGGGGTTTATATAGGCCTACCCCCCGGGGGTACAACGGTAATCCGACTGGGCGTGGTCCCCAGCCGTCAGTCTCTCTTGCTGCCGTCCTCCCCGCCAAGCACTGGGCCCGCCGATTGGGCGGGCCAGCAGCAGCGAAGAACTGTGGCAAGACTCGATAACACAGGCTCGGTCATGGGGTCGTGGGAACAGTGCCGCCGTCTGTCAGGCGATCACTGTCGCCAGTCCCCATCCAATCTGGTTTATGGCTCGTGGGGCCCTGGTTGGGAGGCGGCCGACTCTGGGGAGGCCGACTCCCGCAGGGCCGTCTTCGGGCTCTCCGGCCATCTTCTTCTCTCTCACTGATGAGGGGCCCGACGATCTCCGGGCCGTACATGCCGCCGTCGTGGGTACAGTGCCTCGTGCACTGTGGCTGAAGTCAGGGGAGGCATGGCAACAGTGCCGCGCCTCACCGGAGATCTCCAAGTGGCGCGACTTACTGTAGCCATGCCTTCCTCCCGTGGGCCTGAGGGGACAGCCACGTCGGGGCTGTACCCCGCATCGGTCTTCGTGTAAGGTCGCGGGCCGACTCTCATAGTCGGCCCCTCGAGAGGTCGCAAGCCCGGAGTCGGCTTGTTTCAGAGTCGCCGTCTAAGGACTCGGCTTCCCCTAAGGTCGCCAGCGGGGACTCGGTCTTCTCGAAGGTCGCCAGCTGGGACTCGGCTGAGGGGCGCGGCCTGCCCCGATGTCTTGAAAGATCTTGGGTCCCGGGTCAGCCTACCCGTGGCCCATTACTCGACAGAGTCCCGAAGCCGGCGAAGCCTGCGGGCGCCGCCTCGTGGGGAGCCGGCAGCCTACCGCGGTGCCGCTCGCGGGATTCAGCCGCCGCGTCTTCGGGCCACCTCGCCGGAGTCGGACGGCTCCACGGGAAGCCGCCGCTCGCAAGTCGTGGCGGGAAACCGGCGGCGTATCGGTTACGCTTCCCTGCCATTGGCGAGACGGTCCTGTCGCGTGGCGCCATGTGGAGGCGATAGCGTTGTCGCCGCCAGCGTGACGGACGGGCCTCGGTGTGGGCCCGCCATTACCGCGCCTCGGCCCCCGAGCGGATCCGCTACGGCCGAGGGCGGTTGGCATCCTCACGTTGTTACTGCGTGCAGTAACTTCGTGTGGGTTAATCATGGGCGTCGTGGGGCCGCGGGCGCAGTTAATCCCCACGTCGCCCGCTCGGCTTCTCAGCCCGTAGGGCTATAAGTAGGCAGAGGGGGAGCGGGCGGTACAGCACGCGCACTCCCTCCCCCGCTCTCTTGCCTTTCTTCTTCCTTCGCCACACACCATAGCGCTCTTCTTTGCGGCGGGGCCAGGCGCTCTTCCTCGCCGGCGATGAGTTCTTCTTCCGTCGCGCCCCCACCCCGCGCTCCGGCGTGTGGGACGGCTCAGACGTGGGGGCGGAGGACATCGAGTTCCTTCGCCAAACCCGCCGCCTCCCGCGCTGGATTTGGTGTAGGAGCCGTCCCGCGCCGGCGAGAGAGATCCGCCAGCGCTGGGAGGGCGAGCGGGTCATCTTCCGCTCGCACCTTATGCGCTGGTGGGGCTCCCAGCCTATGGTTCTTAGTTCCTTTCTTGAGTTCCATAACTGCGCAGCCGCACCATCTCACCCCAATGCGGTGGAAGCTTCTCTCATCCGCCGCCACCTTCGCGAAGGCTACATCGGGCGTTCTCCCCACCTCGAGCTATGGGGAGTTCTTCTCCTCGAAGCTCGGTTATCGCAAGCCCACGCCCGACAAAGGCGGCACCTACATCGCGGTGCGGCGCACGACGGCCGACAACCCTTTTCCGCCCATCCCGCTGGTAAAATCGGTGAAGATGTGCCAGAAAACCTATTTCTACGTGAAGAATGTCTCCACCGACGGCGATCGGGTCAATTTGCCGCCCCGACCCGAGCGCTGATTGGCGGCCGCCCAGCTTGGTCCCATCGGTCGGTCGCTTCGACCTCGAGTCGGCGCCGTGGCGCGCCCGAAGTCATGACGCATCGGAGGGGCTCGTCGCCTCCGATCTCCCCGCCGCCGTGGCGCGGGTTCTTCCGCTCCAAGGCTGGCCTCACCTCATCTGTCAGATGGGCGGCCGGCACGATCCAAGCCGGCTGTGCACTAAGGACATGCCGCGGGGAGAGGTGGCGAACTTGGTGAACCACATCGCCCACTGCGGGTTCACGGAGGAGTGGTAGTTCGGCAAGGAGCCGTACTCGCGCGACAACCCCCCGCCAGTGGTAAGTCGCTTCCCTCTGAATTTCGATCTTGCCTGCGTCCGACTTTGAGTTCTGATCTTGTTGGCGTCTTTGAGCAGAACCCTCTCACGGCGCCTGCTGCCGGCACCACGAGAGAGCCGCGTGACTATGTCCCCGACCGCGAGGTCAGCGACGTCGACGACCCCGACTTGGGGGCCGCGGCGATGGAGGCCGACGCCGAGGGCGGCGGAGAGGAAGAAGACGGCGGCCTCAGGCCATCGGCGACCTTCGCCGACTGGCCCGAGGGCGACGTCGACGCGGAAGTCGTCCCGCGCCGCCAGCCGAGGGCCGGCCCCTCCATCCAAGTCGGCGCAAAGAGGCGTCACGCCGGGCCGAGTGCGCCCGGCGGCAGGTCGAAGAAGCCCAAGGGAACCGCCGTCGCGACCAAGCGGGAGGAGGCGGCCGCGAAGGCCAACCGCCTCCGGAAGGAAGTGAGAAGGCCGCCAGTAGTTTCTTCGTAAGTCCCTCACTCCTTATTTCTTTTCTGGATTTTGCTTGAGTCTTTCTGATTTTCCCCCCCTCTTCTCCAGCGCCCCCTTTCCCTTGAGAGAGCCGCTGTCCCCTCAAATCATGGGGTCGGGGCGGCACCGCCATGTCTGGCGGATTGACCCTGCCGCCGACCTCCAGGAGGCGACGGCACGGAACGCGCGAGAGAAGCGCGAGGAGGAGGAGGCCGACCGCCTGGAGAAGGCGGAGGCCGAGAAGGTGGCCGCCAACGCCCAGCGGCACCTGGAGGAGGCCGTGGCCGCGGCAGCGGCGAAAAGGGATGCTGAGGAGGCCGTTCGTCGCCGGGCGGCGATGCTCGTCCCTCCGCTGTCGTCAGCACCGCCGCCCCCAGAGTTTACGGGGCAGACCAGGGAGGTTGGCACCACGAACCCTCTCGCGGAGGAGGGCGGCGACGCCTCGGGCTCGGATACAAACGCGCCGCCTCCGCCACCTCCGCCGCCTCCGTCTTCGAGGCCGCATGGCAAGTAGCCGGTGGACCCGCAGGTTCCGCCGACTGTGGACGATGCCGACGCGCAGCTGCTTCTCCAAGTCGCCGTGCCAACACGCCGCCGGATCGAGAGGACGAGCTCGGCGCCACGGGCTCGGGAGACTGACGCCGCCAGCATGGCGAACCTGGACGCCGAGGCCTCAAGTGCCGCGCCCACCGGCTGGCTGCGGGAAGGCGGCACCGGTCCGCTGAACCAGGCCCTTCTGGACGTTCAGTCCAAGTTGCGCAAAGAGGGCGACGCCCTCCACCTTTACACCAAGGCGCATCTGGCCCTGCGGACCTCCGTCCGGGTAAGTTTCGTTTTTCCTTTCTTAGTTTCTTGCCTTTTTCCGTGGGGGCGCGCCAGCGCACCCACTGGGTGTAGTCCCGAGTTCGGAGTCGGCTGCTGAGCAGGCGGCTCGGAACTCCTTCTAGCGAGCTCCGAAGGCTGACTTTACTTTGCCGGCCTTGCAGGAGTACCACAACCTCCGCGCTACTGCCTTCAACCGCAATGTTGAGGAGCTGAGGAAGCGGACCGCCGATCTGGCGGAAAGTCGAGGTGAGCCAATTCTTCCTTCTTTCATGCTGGCGCAAGCGACTGCTGGCTGTAGTCCCCGAGATTCGGCCGATGGCGATCGGGCGGATCTCCCGGCGACCTTCCTTCTTTCTTCTCAGCGGGGCACATGCTACCCAGGGCTGTAGTCCCGAGATTGGGCCGATCACGAGCGATCGGGCGGATCTCCCGGCGACCTTCCTTGTTGACGATGCTTTGTCTTTCTTCGAGCTTCAGGCGCCAATGCCACCCTTCAGGAGCAGCTGGACGAGGCCAATACCGCCCGCCGCACTAAGGAGGAGGAGGCGACAGCTCGTCGAGAGCGCAACCTTCCGGCGGCAGCTGGCCGAAAGGTATGAAGGCGCTTCGAAAAGCGCGGAGGATGCCCTCCTAGCTGAATTCGAGATGGAGCGGTCCGCCTGGACCGACCGGGAGGCGATGACCTCTGGCTATCACGAGCTCGAGGACATCGTCCGACGGTAACTCTTGGTTTCTCTTCTTTGGTCTTCCACTACGTGTCGAGCGTCTTCGGTTTTCATTTGTCTCCTTTCTCGTCTTTGGCAGACTTCTTTCCGGTCACTGCAAGCCGTCCCTCCGCCATCGAGGCGGCTCGGGAGGAGCGGAGAGCAAAGGCGGTGATTGCCGCCAACGCTCCCGAACCATCGATGAGCAGCTCTTGAGCATCGGGCTCGCTTCGCCCCGCTCACCGCTCGCTGCGTCGTCAACGCGCCGGGCGCCCAAGTCGTTGCCGCCACAGGCCGGAGGTACCGGCTCTTCGACCGCCATTCGGACGGCCGACCGGTGGAGGTCGCCGTCGGTCGCTTCAAGCTTGGAGGGCTCCTCGGCGCGGCCGAGCACGCCGGCCTTGGAGTTCGCAAAGGTGGTATCTGGCTGGACCTGGACCGCTGGCCGCTGTTCGTCCGAGGCCCAGCCGAGCTGGGGGTGGAAGGCGCCCTTGTCGAGGCTGGCAGCCATCGCCGAGTACACGGACACAGATGTCTTTGTGCCCGGCGGACCGACGGCGGCGAGGAGGTTCCGCCGAGTGGTTCGGGATGCACCCGGGTACGAGGAGGACTCGGCGGAGGTGATCGGCTCAAAGACCAAGAGGAGGGCGAGTCGGAGGACGGAGGCGAGGAGGAGGCGCCAGAACACGGCGGCGGCCAGCCTCACTGATCGTGCCTCAAAGAACGAGCCTCGAAGGACAAGGCGACTGTCGCTGAGGCGACTTGCCGAGACCGCCACCGACCCGCCTGACGTCGACACACGCCGCCACCTCCGGCCCTCCGGCTCGAGGCCGCCCCTAGAGTGCTTCGGCTCTACTCAGATCTTTCGTTCCTTGAAAAACTTGTCATTTGAACAATTCCACCATGGGTGTATTCGCCAAGGGCCTTATGTAAATATTTATCAAATTTCTGCCCTTCCTTGCTTCGGTTCTTTAGACTGCTTTTCCTTTGCCACCTTCCTTGGTTGCCGCCTTGCCAACTAGGCAGCCGCTCATGGATCGCCGCCGGGTCAAGTGCTCGGCTACTTTAGGGAGGCAAGTACTTAGTCGTTTAGAACATCCTAGCAAGTTTGGCTGAAAGTCGACAGGCCGACTCTCGAAAGTCGGCCGTCCTTGATAAAAGTTGAGACTATGAGCCGACTGCTCGCGAGTCGGCTCAGTAGGGGGAAGCTGGGAGCCGGCTTGGGCTATGCGTAGCTCTTAAGTCCTTAGCCGTTTTTCATGTGTGCGCTCGCTCTTTCCGTGCCCCCGCTTACCGACAGTCGCTCTGCGAGCTGCGGCTTTCCGCAGCTTGTCTGACCTCAGGGAGCATTTCATGGCACAAGGCGGCGAGTCCCCGGGCCGACTAGTCGGACCCGGTGCCAGACAGTATGATGAAAAGGAGAAAGCATTTTGGAAGCGTGATCCATATCATACAGATAAAAAAGGCAGTCCCCGAGATCGTCCCGGGGCCCTAAGGTCTTTAGTACTTAATACAAAAGGGGGTAGCGTGATACATACTGCATCAACTGTAAAATCTTCGAAGAAGATTTGCGTTCCACGGGCGTTCTGTTTCCTTGCTCGAGTCACCCCTCTTGCGTGCTCGAGGCTTCTGAGCGTCGATCAAATAGTAGGCGTCGTTCCGTAGCACCTTGCTGATGATGAAGGGACCTTCCCAAGGTGCTGACAACTTGTGCTGGCCGGTTGTTCTCTGAATCAGCCGGAGCACAAGGTCGCCTTCTTGGAATGATCTTGGCTTGACCTTGCGATTGTAGTACCGGCGCAGACTCTGCTGGTAGATGCCGGACCGACTGAGTGCCAACAGTCGGCCCTCTTCCAGCAGGTCGACACCGTCTTGGCGTGCTTCTTCAGCCTCCTCTTCGGTGTACATGGAGACTCGCGGAGAGTCGAATTGTATATCCGTTGGGATGACGGCTTCGGCACCGTAGACGAGGAAGAACGGCGTGAAGCCGGTTGACCTGTTCGGGGTTGTGCGCAGACTCCAGAGGACGGCAGGTAGCTCTTCCACCCAATAGCCGGCCGAGCACTCGAGTGGTTCGACCAATCGAGGTTTGATGCCGGACAGGATGAGGCCGTTGGCTCATTCCACCTGGCCGTTTGACTGCGGATGGGCAACGGACGCTAGGTCCAGTCGGATGCCCTGCGTCGCGCAGAAACGAGCCAAGGCGCCTTTGGAGAAATTGGTGCCGTTATCTGTGATGATGCTGTCAGGCGGTATGCCGCATCGCGCACCGTGATGTCGGCAATGAAGGTCACCGCTGTGGGCCCGTTTAATTTCTTGATGGGCTTTGCTTCACCCACTTGGTGAACTTGTCCACCGCGATAAGCAAATGAGTTAGGCCGCCGGGCCGTCTTGAAAGGTCCCACCATGTCCAGGCCCCAAACTGCGAAGGGCAGGCGATGGGGATTGTCTTCACAGGCCGGTCAAGGGGCTTGGAGCGAAAACCCGCACCCCTTGCACTTCTTGACTAGTTCTTTAGCTTCTTCCAGGCAGTTGGCCAAAAGAAACTGTGGTTGAAAGGCCTTGGCCCTGGCGCCCTCGGCCGCATGGTGGCCACACTCGCCTCGATGGATGTCTCGAGGATCGCTTGGCCTTGTTATAATTCTACGCAGTTGGTGGACACCAAAGTGTGTGCGCTACCGACTAACTCTCTCTGCTGACTATGGTGTAGGCTGCCGCTCGGCGTTGTACTTGCCGAGCCGCAGTCTCGTCTGCTGGTAACTCCTTGTTTACTAGGAACTTGAGGATGGGCTGCGCCCATGAAGGTGTTGCTATCTCTTCAATCGCCACCACAAATGACTTGTACAAGGGCGGCTGGGCTGGGAGGCGGCGGGTTGGATTCTGCTGCCGCTTGCTGGATTGAGGGAGTCTCTGGGCCGACTAGGGCAGCTCCCGGGCCGACTGACGCAGTCCCTCGGTCGAGCTCTGAAGTCCCCGGGCCGACTGACGCAGTCCCCGGGCCGACTGGCGCAGTCCCCGGGCCGACTGGCGCAGTCCCCGGGCCGACTGGCGCAGTCCCCGGGCCGACTGTGGCTTTCTTGAGGTCGCTTGCTGGGGTCTTGGAGTCGGATCCGACTATCTTTCGGCGGAGCCGCACGAAGATGGAGTCGGATTCGGTGAAGGCTTGATAGACGGCTTGAGGAGGCTGAAGGGCGACGCCAGAAGGTATCGCCTGGCGAGTGGAGCCGACTCGCGCCAAGGCATCTGCCTGATCGTTGTCGTTTCTTGGTACGTGGAGGAATTTGCATCCTTCAAAATATCCGCTGAGCTGCTGCACCACGAAGCGGTAGCTCGCCATGTTTGCGTCTTTGGCGTCCCAGTCACCGGATGATTGCTGAACCACCAAGTCGGAGTCGCCATAGCACAGGATCCGGCGAATGCCGAGTTCTTTGGCGTCGAGCCCGTGGATGAGCGCTTCATATTCGGCGACGTTGTTGGAGGCGGCGAAGTGGATTTGCAGCACGTATTTGAGCTTGTCGCCCTTGGGGGAAGTGAGGACGACACCGGCTCCAAGGCCGGAGCGCATCTTGGAGCCGTCGAAATGCAGTCGCCAATGAGTAGAATCGGTGTGCGGTAGCATCTTGAGTCTCGCCCCGACGAAGAAGTCGGCCAGCGCCTGCGACTTGATGGCGGTGCGAGGTTGATAGTAGATGGTGTAAGGGGCTAGGTCGATAGCCCACTTGGCCACTCGGCCGGAGGCATCTCGACTTCCGATGATCTCGGCGAGTGGAGCGGTGCAGACCACAGTGATAGGATGCTCTTGAAAGTAGGGCTTCAGCTTCTTGGCGGCAAAATGCACGCCGTAGCACATCTTCTGGTAGTGAGGGTAGTTCTGCTTGGAGGTTGACAGTTGTTGGGGAACGTAGTAATTTCAAAATTTTCCTATGCACACTCAAGATCATGGTGATGTATAGCAACGAGAGGGGAGAGTGTTGTCTACATACCCTTGTAGACCCGAAGCGGAAGCGATCACAACGTAGAGGAAGTAGTCGACGTTCTCCTCGCGATCCGACCGATCCCACCGTTACTCGGCGCCCCGAGTTCTTGACACACGACAGCTCGATGACGTCCCTCGACTCCGATCCAGCCGAGTGTCGAGGGAGAGTTTCGTCAAGACGACGGCGTGGTGACGATCTTGATGTTTCACGGTAGCGCAGGTTTCGCCTAAGCTTCGCGACAGTATAACCGAGGTGGAATATGGTGGAGGGGGCACCGCACACGGCTAAGGAACGATCGTAGATCAAACTTGTGTGTTCTAGGGTGCCCCTTGCCCCGTGATATAAAGGAGCAAGGGGAGGGGCTGGCCGGCCAAGGGTGGCGCGCCAGGAGTCCTACTCCCTCAGGGAGTAGGATTCCCCCAATCCTAGTTGGACTAGGATTCCGGAGGGGAAAGAGAGAGAGGGGGGGCCCCTTTCCTAGTCCTAGTAGGACTAGGGAAAGGGGGAGCCTTGTGCCACCTAGGGCTGGCCCTTCTCCTTTCCACTAAGGCCCACTATGGCCCATTTACCTCCCGGGGTTCCAGTAACCTCCGGTACTCCATAAATTCTGTTTTACTTGGAACCATTCCGAACTCCAAACATAGGCTTCCAATATATCAATCTTTATGTCTCGACCATTTCGAGACTCCTCGTCATGTCCGTGATCACATCCGGACTCGAACTTCTTGGTACATCAAAATACATAAACTCATAATAACCATCATCGAAACCTTAAGCGTGCGGACCCTACGGTTCGAGAACAATGTAGACATGACCTAGAACTATTCTCGGTCAATAACCAATAGCGGGACCTGGATGCCCATATTGGTTCCTACATATTCTACGAAGATCTTTATCGGTCGGACCGCATAACAACATCGTTGTTCCTTTGTCATCGGTATGTTACTTGCCCGAGATTCGATCGTCGGTATCCAATACCTAGTTCAATCTCGTTACGCAAGTCTCTTTACTCGTTCCGTAATACATCATCTCACAACTAACTCATTAGTTGTAGTGCTTGCAAGGCTTAAGTGATGTGCATTACCGAGAGGGCCCAGAGATACCTCTCCGACAATCGGAGTGACAAAACCTAATCTCGAAATACGTCAACCCAACATCTGCCTTTGGAGACACCTGTAGTACTCCTTTATAATCACCCAGTTACGTTGTGACGTTTGGTAGCACTCAAAGTGTTCCTCCGGTAAACGGGAGTTGCATAATCTCATAGTTACAGGAACATGTATAAGTCATGAAGAAAGCAATAGCAACATACTAAACGATCGTGTGCTAAGCTAACGGAATGGGTCATGTCAATCAGATCATTCAACTAATGATGTGACCTTGTTAATCAAATAACAACTCCTTGTTCATGGTTAGGAAACATAACCATCTTTGATTAACAAGCTAGTCAAGTAGAGGCATACTAGTGACACTCTGTTTGTCTATATATTCACACATGTATTATGTTTCCGGTTAATACAATTCTAGCATGAATAATAAACATTTATCATGATATGAGGAAATATATAATAACTTTATTATTGCCTCTAGGGCATATTTCCTTCATCTCCCACTTGCACTAGAGTCAATAATCTAGATCACATCACCATGTGATTAACATCGATAGTTCACATCATCATGTGATTAACACCCATAGTTCACATCGCCATGTGACCAACACCCAAAGGGTTTACTAGATTGATAATCTAGTTCACATTGCTATGTGATTAACACCCAAAGAGTACTAAGGTGTGATCATGTTTTGCTTGTGAGAGAGTCTTAGTCAACGGGTCTTTCACATTCAGATCCGTTATGTATTTTGCAATTTTTCTATATCTACAATGCTCGCATTTAAGCTACTCTAGCTAATTGCTCCCACTTTCAATATGTATCTAGATCGAGACTTAGAGTCATCGGATCGGTGTCAAAACTTACATCGACGTAACCCTTTACGACTAACCTTTTTCACTTCCATAATCGAGAAACATATCCTTATTCTACTAAGGATAATTTTGACCATTGTCGATGATCTACTCTAGATCACTATTGTACCCTTGCCAAAATCGGTGCAGGGTATACAATAGATCGGTACACAACATGGCATACTTTATAGAACCTATGGCCAAGGCATAGGGAATGACTTTCATTCTCTTTCTATCTTCTGCCGTGGTCGGGTTTTGAGTCTTACTCAATTTCACACCTTGTAACACATGCAAGAACTCTTTCTTTGACTGTTCCATTTTGAACTACTTCAAAATCTTGTCAAGGTATGTACTCATTGAAAAACTTATCAAGCATCTTGATCTATCTCTATAGATCTTGATGCTCAATATGTAAGCAGCTTCATCGAGGTCTTTCTTTGAAAAACTTCTTTCAAACACTCCTTTATGCTTTGCGAATAATTCTACATTATTTCCGATCTACAATATGTCATTCACATATACTTATCGAAATGTTGTAGTGCTCCCACTCACTTTCTAGTAAATCTGAGCTTCACCATAAGTTCAGATAAAACTATATGCTTTGATCAACTCATCAAAGCATATATTCCAACTCGAGATGCTTGCACCAGTCCATAGATGGATCGCTGGAGCTTGCACACTTTGTTAGCTCCTTTGGATCGAAAAACCTTCGGTTGCATCATATACAACTCTTCCTCCGTAAAACCATTCAGGAATGCAGTTTTTACATCCATTTGCCAAATTTCATAAATTGTGGCAATTGCTAACATGATTCGGACAGACTTAAGCATCGCTACTGCTTGAGAAAATCTCATTGTAGTCAACATCTTGAACTTTGTCGAAAACCTTTTTGCAACAAGTCGAGCTTTGTAGATAGTAACACTACTATCAACGTCCGTCTTCCTCTTGAAGATCCATTTATTTTCTATTGCTTGCCGATCCTCAGCAAGTCAACCAAAGTCCATACTTTGTTTTCATACATGGATCCCATCTCAGATTTCATGGCTTCAAGCCATTTTATGGAATCTGGGCTCACCATCGCTTCTTCATAGTTCGTGAGGTTCATCATGATCTAGTAGCATGACTTCCGAACAGGATTACCGTACCACTCAGTGCGGATCTTACTCTAGTTGATCTACGAGGTTCTGTAGTAACTTGATCTGAAGTTTCATGATCAACATCATCAACTTCCTCACTACTTGGTGTAGGTGTCTCGAAACCGGTTTCTCATGATGAACTACTTTCAAGTAAGGAGAAGGTACTATTACCTCATCAAGTTCCACTTTCCTCCCACTCACTTCTTTCGAGAGAAACTCCTTCTCTAGAAAGGATCCATTCTTAGCAACGAATGTCTTGCCTTCGGATCTGTGATAGAAGGTGTACCCAACTGTCTCCTTTGGGTATCCTATGAAGACACATTCGATTTGGGTTCGAGCTTATCGGGTTGAAGCTTTTTCACATAAGCATCGCATCCCCAAACTTTAAGAAACGACAACTTTGGTTTCTTGCCAAACCACAGTTCATATGGTGTCGTCTCAATGGATTTAAATGGTGCCCTATTTAATGTGAATGCAGCCGTCTCTAAAGGATAACCCCAAAACGATAGTGGTAAATCAGTAAGAGACATCATAGATCGCACCATATCTAATAAAGTACGGTTACGACGTGCGGACTCACCATTACGCTGTGGTGTCCCAGGTGGCGTGAGTTGTGAAACTATTCCACATTGTTTCAAATGAAGACCAAACTCATAACTCAAATATTCACCTCCACGATCAGATCGTAGAAACTTTATTTTTCTTTTTACGATGATTTTTCACTTCACCCTAAAATTCTTTGAACTTTTCAAATGTTTCAGACTTATGTTTCATCAAGTAGATATACCCATATCTGATCAAATCATCTGTGAAGGTCGAAAATAACGATACCCGCCATGAGCCTTAACACTCATTGGATCGCATACATCAAGATGTATTATTTCCAATAAGTCGGTTGCTCGCTCAATGTTCCGAGAACGGAGTCTTAGTCATCTTGCCCATGAGGCATGGTTCGCAAGCATCAAGTGATTCATAATCAAGTGATTCCAAAATCCCATCAAGATGGAGTTTCTTCATGCGCTTTACACCAATATGACCTAAACGGCAAGTGCCACAAATAAGTTGCACTATCATTATTAACTTTGCATCTTTTGGTTTCAATATTATGAATATGTGTATCACTACGATCGAGATCCAATGAACCATTTTCATTGGGTGTGTAACCATATAAGGTTTTATTCATGTAAATGAACAACAGTTTATTCTCTTACTTAAATGAATAACCGTTTTGTAATAAACACGATCAAATCATATTCATGCTCAACGCAAACACCAAATAACATTTATTTAGGTTCAACACTAATCCCGAAAGTATAGGGAGTGTGCGATGATGATCATATCAATCTTGAAACTATTTTCACACACATCATCACTTCACCCTTAACTAGTTTCATTTATTACGCAACTCCCGCTTTGAGTTACTACTCTTAGCAACCGAACCAGTACCAAATACCGAGGGGTTGCTATAAACACTAGTAAAGCACACATCAAACACATGTATATCAAATATACCCTTTTCACTTTGCCATCCTTCTTATCCACCAAATATTTAGGGCAGTTCCGCTTCTAGTGACCATTTCCTTTGCGAAGTAAGCACTCGGTTTGAGCTTTGGTTCAGCTTTGGGCTTCTTCGTGGGAGTGACAACTTGCTTGTCAATCTACTTGAAGTTCCCCTTTCATTCCCTTTGCCCTTTTCTTGAAACTAGTGATCTTGTCAACCATCAACACTTGATGCTCTTTCTTGATTTCTACCTTCGTCGATTTCAACATCAGGAAGAGCTCGGGAATCATTTTCGTCATCCCTTGCATACTATAGTTCATCACGAAGTTCTACTAACTTGGTGATGGTGACTAGAGAATTTCATCAATCACTATCTTATCCGGAAGATTAACTCCCACTTGATTCAAGCGATTGAAGTACCTGCACAATCTGAGCACATGCTCACTAGTTGAGCGATTCTCCTCCATCTTTTAGCTATAGAACTTGTTGAAGACTTCATATCTCTCAACTCGGGTATTTGCTTGAAATATTAACTTCAATTCTGGAACATCTCATATGGTCCATGATGTTCAAAACATCTTTGAAGTCCCGATTCTAAGCCATAAAGCATGGTGCACAAAACTATCAAGTAGTCATCATATTGAGCTAGCCAAGCGCTCATAACGTCGCATACGCTCTCTGCAATAGGTCTATCACCTAGCGGTGCATCAAGGACATAATTCTTACTGCAGCAATGAGGATAAACCTCGGATCACGGATCCAATCCGCATCATTGCTACTAACATTTTTCAACACAATTTCTCTAGGAACATATCAAAATAAACATATGAAAGCAACAATGCGAGCTATTGATCTACAACATAATTTGCAAAATACTACGGGACTAAGTTCATGATAAATTTAAGTTCAATTAATCATATTACTTAAGAACTCCCACTTAGACAGACATCTCTCTAGTCATCTAAGTGATCACGTGATCCAAATCAACTAAACCATAACCGATCATCACGTGAGATGGAGTAGTTTTCAATGGTGAACATCTTATGTTGATCATATCTACTATATGATTCACGCTCGACCTTTCGGTCTCCGTGTTCCGAGGCCATATCTGCATATGCTAGGCTCGTCAAGTATAACCTGAGTATTCTGCGTGTGCAAAAACTGGCTTGCACCCGATCATCACGTGGTGTCTGGGCACGACGAACTTTGGCAACGGTGCATACTCGGGGAGAACACTTCTTGATAATTTAGTGAGAGATCATCTTATAATGCTACCGTCAATCAAAGCAAGATAAGATGCATAAAGGATAAACATCACATGCAAATCAATATAAGTGATATGATATGGTCATCATCATCTTGTGCTTCATGATCTCCATCTTGCAGCACCACCATGATCACCATCGCCACCGCGCGACACCTTGATCTCCATCGTAGCATCGTTGTCGTCTCGCCAAACTTATGCTTCTCGACTATCGCTACCGCTTAGTGATAAAGTAAAGCATTACAGAAGCGATTGCATTGCATACAATAAAGCGACAACCATATGGCTCCGCCATTGCCAATAACCGGTTACAAAACATGATCATCTCATACAATAAAATATAGCATCACGTCTTGACCATATCACATCACAACATGCCCTGCAAAAACAAGTTAGGCGCCTTCTACTTTGTTGTTGCAAATTTTACGTGGCTGCTACGGGCTTAAGCAAGAACCGTCTCACCTACGCATCAAAACCACAGCGATACTTCGTCAAATAGACTCCGTTTAACCTTCTCAAGGACCGGGCGTAGCTACACTCAGTTCAACTAAAGTGAGAGAGACAGCACCCACCGGTCACCTTTAAGCAGCGAGTGCTCGCAGCGGTGAAACCAGTCTCGCGTAAGCGTGCACGCGTAATGTCGGTCCGGCCGCTTCATCTCACAATACCGCTGAACCAAAGTATGACATTTGGTAGGTAGTATGACTTGTATCGCCCACAACTCACTTGTGTTCTACTCGTGCAAAACATCAAACCATATAAAAACCTAGGCTCGATACCTTTGTTGGGGAACGTAGTAATTTCAAAATTTTCCTACGCACACTCAAGATCATGGTGATGTATAGCAACGAGAGGGAGAGTGTTGTCTACATACCCTTGTAGACCAAGCGAAGCGATCACAACGTAGAGGAAGTAGTCGACGTTCTCCTCGCGATCCGACCGATCCGGCGCCGTTACTCGGCGCCCGAGTTCTTGACACACGTGACAGCTCGATGACGCCCTCGTACTCGATCCAGCCGAGTGTCGAGGAGAGTTCGTCAAGACGACGGCGTGGTGACGATCTTGATGTTCATCGACGCAGGCTTCGCCTAAGCTTCATGACGGTATAACCGAGGTGGAATATGGTGGAGGGGGCACCGACACGGCTAAGGAACGATCCGTAGATCAAACTTGTGTGTTCTAGGGTGCCCCTTGCCCCCGTATATAAAGGAGCAAGGGGAGGGGCTGGCCGGCCAAGGGTGGCGCCAAGGAGTCCTACTCCCTCTGGGAGTAGGATTCCCCCAATCCTAGTTGGACTAGGATTCCGGAGGGGAAGAGAGAGAGAGGGGCGGCCCCTTTCCTAGTCCTAGTAGGACTAGGGAAAGGGGAGGGCGCCACCTAGGGCTGGCCCTTCTCCTTTCCACTAAGGCCCACTATGGCCCATTTACCTCCGGGGGTTCGGTAACCTCCGGTACTCCAGTAAATTCTGTTTTTACTTGGAACCATTCCGAACTCCAAACATAGGCTTCCAATATATCAATCTTTATGTCTCGACCATTTCGAGACTCCTCGTCATGTCCGTGATCACATCCGGGACTCCGAACTTCTTCGGTACATCAAAATACATAAACTCATAATAACTGTCATCGAAACCTTAAGCGTGCGGACCCTACGGTTCGAGAACAATGTAGACATGACCTAGAACTATTCTCGGTCAATAACCAATAGCGGGACCTGGATGTCCATATTGGTTCCTACACATTCTACAAAGATCTTTATCGGTCAGACCGCATAACAACATACGTTGTTCCCTTTGTCATCGGTATGTTACTTGCCCGAGATTCGATCGTCGGTATCCAATACCTAGTTCAATCTCGTTACCGGCAAGTCTCTTTACTCGTTCCGTAATACATCATCTCACAACTAACTCATTAGTTGTAGTGCTTGCAAGGCTTCAAAGTGATGTGCATTACCGAGAGGGCCAGAGATACCTCTCCGGCAATCGGAGTGACAAAACCTAATCTCAAATACGCCAACCCAACATCCGCCTTTGGAGACACTGTAGTACTCCTTTATAATCACCCAGCCACGTTGTGACGTTTGGTAGCACCAAAGTGTTCCTCCGTAAACGGAGTTGCATAATCTCATAGTTACAGAACATGTATAAGTCATGAAGAAAGCAATAGCAACATACTAAACGATCGTGTGCTAAGCTAACGGAATGGGTCATGTCAATCGATCATTCAACTAATGATGTGACCTTGTTAATCAAATAACAACTCCTTGTTCATGGTTAGGAAACATAACCATCTTTGATTAACAAGCTAGTCAAGTAGAGGCATACTAGTGACACTCTGTTTGTCTATATATTCACACATGTATTATGTTTCCGGTTAATACAATTCTAGCATGAATAATAAACATTTATCATGATATGAGGAAATATATAATAACTTTATTATTGCCTCTAGGGCATATTTCCTTCAGCAGTACATCGCTCAGGTAATACACTGGTCTCTGGACCGGGAGCGCCTTGCCTTCCTCCTTGCGTTCGACTACAATAACTGTGCTGACTACCCGGCTGGTGGCGGCGATGTATAAGAGCATGGGCTCTTTAGGAGTCGGAGCCGCCAACACAGGGGGAGTCGCCAGCATCTTCTTCAGTTGGAGAAATGCCTCATCTGCCTTGTGGTTCCACTCAAAAAAGGTGGTCTTCTTCATCAATTGATACAACGGCAGGGCTTTCTCACCCAGCCGGCTGATGAATCGGCTGATTGAAGCCAAGCAGCCGGTGAACTTTTGCACATCCAACAGTCGGCTGGGGACCTCCATTTTCTCAATGGCCTTGATCTTCACAGGGTTGCACTCTATGCCGCGTTCGGAGACCAGAAAACCGAGGAGCTGGCCGGCTGGGACTCCGAACACGCACTTCTCTGGATTGAGCTTGATCTGGAATCGGCGCAGATTTTCAAAGGTCTCTTTGAGGTCTTCTAGCAGCGTCCCACGTTTCTCCGTCTTCACTACCACATCATCCACGTAAACGTGGGCGTTTCTGCCGAGCTGCTTGAGGAGGCACTTCTGCATGCAACGCTGAAAGGTGGCGCCGACATTCCTTAAGCCGAACACCATTGTCAGGTAGCAGAAGGCTCCAAACGGCGTGATGAATGCGGTCTTCAGTCTGTCTGCTGGATTTAGCTTGATCTGATGATACCCTGAGTACGCGTCCAAGAAGCTCAATAGCTCGCATCCGGCTGTGGAGTCTATCACTTGATCGATCCTTGGCAGAGCAAACGGGTCCTTCGGGCAGGCTTTGTTGAGGCTGGTGTAGTCGATGCACATCCGCCACTGCTTATTCTTCTTCAATACCAGCACAGGATTGGCCAACCATTCCGGAAAAAACACTTCCATGATGAATCCGGCTGCCAGGAGCCGGGCTATCTCTTCTCCGACGACTCTTCTCTTCTCTTCTGACAGGCGGCGCAAAGGCTGCCTGACGGGCTTCACATCCGGCCTGACATGTAGCTTGTGCTCGGCGAATTCCGTCGGTACACCCGGCATGTCCTTGGGGGACCATGCGAAGATGTCCCGATTCTCACGGAGGAAATCGACGAGCTCGCCTTCCTATTTGCTGTCGAGGCCAGTGCCTATGACAGCGTACTTCTCTGGGTGCTCCGGGTCCAAGGGTATCTTCTTGGTTTCTTTAGCCGGCTTGAATGATCATACGCCTCCGTCTCCTTGGGGTCAGGCGACATCTCCGGCTGCTTCCCAGCCATCGCCACGACACGATCAAGGAGCCGCTTCTCGGCCGCGATCACCAAAGACTCGGCCAGCCGACTGCTCTCGGCCGCACAGGCGGACGACTTCTTGTAGTCGCCGGCAATGGTCAGGATCCCCTTGGAACTCGGCATCTTCATCTTGAGGTAGGCGTAGTGGGGAACCGCCATGAATTTGGCCAAGGCTGGCCGACCTAGCAGCGCGTGGTATGGGCTCTCCAAATCCACCACCTCGAACCAGACTGGCTCTCGGCGGAAGTGATCTTTGTCTCCGAAGAGGACGTCTATCAGGATCTTGCCAATTGGCGAACAGGAGAGGCCGGGTACGATTCCATGGAACACGGTGCGGCTGCTCTGCGGCCGCCTCCTACCGATTCGAAGCTTCTCCATGGTATCCTTGCAGGATGTTTATCTGCTGCCTCCATCTATCGTGACCCGCGAGAAACGGGCGGCCCGCCTATCGATGGCCAAGGTTGCTCCGAGAACCAAGGCGAAGAGCCGGACTCGCATCACCTCTGGGTGATCTCGCCCGACTCGGTGATAGGCTTTCGGACCAATGCATGAACTCGAGCTTCTCGCGCCATCTGCGTTGACTTCTTGCGGTTGTCGGCGCGCTGCGCCGATCATCTCGCCAGGTGGTGAACACTACGTATGCTCCGTGCTCTTCCGGGAACTCGTCTTGGACTGCGCCGATGGCCGAGCCGGCCGGCTGTGGAGGCGGCGGGCGGCGGCGGCTCAAGAAGCGGCTGGGGGCGAGGCCGTCTCCCTTGGCGATCCCGACGAGCGATGGCACTTTCTCGGTGGTGTGGTTTGACGGCTTGGCGCCACTGTGAAACTTGCAAGGACCATCCAGAGTTCGCTCATAAGAGAAGGCGGCAACCAATTGGACTTGCCGTATACGCCGCTTGGCGGAGGCTGCCCTCCGTTGCTTGATCTTCATCTGCTGCGACCGCCGATTGTTGGAAGTCGGTGTGGGGCTTTGCGCTTGTTGTCGTTCTGTTCTTGCCGCCGGTGGCGTCTCGGTCGGAGTTCGGGAGCCGGGAGTCACTTTGCCACCAGCGTTGACTTGGATCTCCGTCTTCATAGAAGAGTCGGCCGTGGCATTTATCCGCTATGATTAGCGGTTCGTCGAGGGTTTCGGCCTCGCCGCAGAGGAGCTTGTGCTTGAGGAGGGTGCCCTCTCGGCACCCGCCGTAAAAGTACTCCATGGCTCGCACCTTGTGCACCTCGCAGAGTTTCGGAGTTCGCCCGGTAGCGTGAGATAGTCGCGTGTCGATTCTTCGGGCCTTGCACGCACAAGGAGAGCCGGGCGGCTTGGGAGTTCGCTTATGCGTCTTTGGTGAAGTTGCGAATGAAGGCTTCAGTGAAGTCGACCTAGCTGTTGATGCTGCGGGGTTTCAGGCTGTTCAGCCATGTCCGAGCCATGCCCTGGAGCATAAGGGGAACATATTTTACGGAAACTCGCTTGTTGCCATTGGCGATGTTGACGGCTGTGGAGTAGTCTATACACCAATCCTCTGGCTTCACGGAGCCGGTGTACTTGGGCGTATCTCGGGGGAGCGTGAACCCTTTCGGGAAAGGCTCGTCTCTGATGCGGGGCCCGAAGCAAGGCGGACCCAGCTCATCTTCTTCTTCTAACGCCAGGGATCTGTGGAGTCGGTCGATCCGGTGGAGGGCGTCATTCTCTCCGACTCCCTCTCGGCGGCCAAGGCGATCTCCGAGAGTCGGATGCTCAACAGGCGGCGGAGAGACTCACCGTTCTCTTCGGGGCGGGGGAGGCAGATAATCATCTCGCCGCTCCACGGCTCGGGGGCGGCCGTCTTGATCACGCTCGATGGTGATGCGAGTCCGGCTGCGGCTTGCAGCCGGCTCCTTCTCTTTCCTCCCGCGGACTCCACCAGTCGGCGTCCGGGAGGTCGCGCCTTGATCTCGGCGAGGGGGTAAGTCGTCATTCTGCTGCTGCTGCTGCGCGTCGGTGCGGCCGCCTGCCGCGTTCTGTGCAGCAACCGCATCGAGGAGCTGCTGGAGTCGCTCCGTTATTACTCGGCGCTCTTCGCCTTCGAGGTTCCTCAGCTCTTCGGTCGCCGCTTGGGCGGCACGGATGTTCTCCGCAGGAGTGGCGTACACGGGCGCCGCCTTTAACAGGTCGGCGATGGCTGCGCCGGCGCTCTCGGACCGCGACCGAGACGGCTCGCCCGGTCGAGCCGGCGAGCCGCTTACAAAGACGGTCCATCTCGCTGGTATGCCGGACAAGCATCTCATGCTTGCTAACTTCTTGGCGCCTTCAATGATCTGAAGGCGGCGATCTTCCAAGATCTTCGTCGCGTGCCTGCAGGATGGGCGCGACGAGTCTCGCAGGCGCGCGGCGGGTCTGGCGTTTTCGCCGAGTGCTCGCCGTGGCGATGGCGAGCACCTCCGTGACAGCGCTTCGTCACTCTCCTCATACGGAAGCGGCTCGTCGAGACCACCACGTTAGTGGGGAAGATATCAAGCGATACTGGCGTCGAGTCGACCAAAGATCGGTCGGAGGAGCCCACGGACTCCAAGTCTACAGCGGGCTCGCCAATGACTTGAGTTGATCGAGGAGGCCCGCGAGAAGGTTCGGGGCCACCGCGCCACGCCGGTGCAGAGCTCGTCGGAGAGGCGCACCTCACCGATGAGTTCGGCGAGCGCCGCTGCGCGCAGCGGCTTCGCGCCACGCAGCGTGTCGTCTGAGACTCCATCCGGCGAAGCCGGGCTGGCTGCGCCGCCAGGAGGAAGAGGGTTCCGCCCGTACAGATCTCCGGACGACGGTGCACCAAGCCCACGGTGGGCGCCAAATGTCGGGGTTGATGCGACATATGCCAACGGGTGGCTTATCATGGTGGGGGCGAGTAGAACGTCGCGGTGCTCGAAGCGGGATGAGGCGCAGACATGCACGCCGGCGAATCTTACCCAGCTTCGGGGCTCTCCGAGGAGATAACACCCCTACTGCTGCTCTGCGGGGTCTCCGCATGATCACTATGGTATGATAGTACAAAGGTGCTCCTTGAGCTGTTTTGGAGGCAGGGAGGAGCAAGGCTAGCTCTTTCCCCTCTTTCTATGTGTCTAAGACCTGTCTAGTGCCGAACCCTTTGCATGGGTGCCCCGGGGGGTTTATATAGGCCTACCCCCCGGGGGTACAACGGTAATCCGACTGGGCGTGGTCCCCAGCCGTCAGTCTCTCTTGCCGCCGTCCTCCCCGCTGACCGGGGCCCGCCGATCATGGCGGGTTTCGCGAAGGGCGTAACACTCGTGCAAAGACTTCGATGACGCAGCTCGGTCATGGGGTCGTGGGAACAGTGCTGCCGTCTGTCAGGCGATCACTATCGCCACTCCCCATCCAATCTGGTTTATGGCTCGTGGGGCCCTGGTTGGGAGGCGGCCGACTCTGGGGAGGCCGACTCCGCAGGCCGCCTTGGCTCTCCGCCATCTTCTTTCTCTCATCGACGAGGGCCCGGCGATCTCCGGGCCGTACATGCCGCCGTCGTGGGTACAAAGCCCTCGCACCGTGGCTGAAGTCAGGAGGCATGGCAACAAGGCTGCGCCTCACGGAGATCTCCAAGTGGCGCGGCCATCAGAGCCATGCGTTCCTCCGTGGGCCGAGGGACAGCCACGCGGGGCTGTACCTCGCGATCGATCTTCGTGTAAGGTCGCGGGCCGACTCTCATAGTCGGCCCCTCGAGAGGTCGCAAGCCCGGAGTCGGCTTGTTTCAGAGTCGCCGTCTAAGGACTCGGCTTCCCCTAAGGTCGCCAGTGGGACTCGGTCTTCTCAAGGTCGCTTGGTGGGACTCGGTGAGGCGTGGCCTGCCCGATGTCTTGAAAGATCTTGGGTCCCGGGTCAGCCTACCCGTGGCCCATTACTCCGACACGGGTATCGTTATTTTCTTACCTTCACAGATGATTTGAGCAGATATGGGTATATCTACTTAATGAAGCATAAGTCTGAAACGTTTGAAAAGTTCAAAGAATTTCAGAGTGAAGTGGAAAATCATCGTAACAAGAAAATAAAGTTTCTATGATATGATCGTGGAGGCGAATATTTGAGTTACGATTTGTTCTTCATTCGAAACAATGTGGAATAGTTTCGCAACTCACGCCACCTGGAACACCACAGCGTAATGGTGTGTCTGAACGTCGTAACCGTACTTTATTGGATATGGTGCGATCTATGTTGTCTCTTACTGATTTACCGCTATCGTTTTGGGGTTAATTATGCTTTAGAGACGGCTGCATTCACTTTAAATAGGGCACCATCAATATCTGTTGAGACGATGCCTTATGAACTGTGGTTTGGCAAGAAACCAAAGTTGTCGTTTCTTAAAGTTTGGGGCTGCGATGCTTATGTGAAAAAGCTTCAACCTGATAAGCTCGAACCCAAATCGGAGAAGTGCGTGTTCATAGGATACCCAAAGGAAACTGTTCGGTACACCTTCTATCACAGATCCGAAGGCAAGATATTCATTGCTAAGAATGGATCCTTTCTAGAGAAGGAGTTTCTCTCGAAAGAAGTGAGTGGGAGGAAAGTAGAGCTTGATGAGGTAATTGTACCTTCTCCCGATTTGGAAAGTAGTTCATCACAGAAATCAGTTCCAGTGATTCCTACACCAATTAGTGAGGAAGCTAATGATGATGATCATGAAACTTCAGAACAAGTTACTATAGAACCTCATAGGTCTTCCAAAGTACGGTCCGCACCAGAGTGGTACGGTAATCCTATTCTGGAAGCCATGTTACTAGACCATGATGAACCTACGAACTATGAGGAAGCGATGATGAGCTCAGATTCCGCGAAATGGCTTGAGGCCATGAAATCTGAGATGGGATCCAAGTATGAGAACAAAGTGTGATCCGATGATCGGCAAGCCATCGAAAATAAATGGATCTTCAAGAAGAAGACTGACGCTGACGGTAATGTTACTATCTACAAAGCTCGACTTGTTGCGAAAGGCTTTTGACAAGTTCAAGGAGATGACTACGATGAGACTTTCTCACCCGTAGCGATGCTTAGGTCTGTCTGAATTATGTTAGCAATTGCCGCATTTTGTGATTATGAAATTTGGCAGATGGATGTCAAAACTGCATTCCTGAATGGATTTTTGGAAGAAGAGTTGTATATGATGCAACCAAAAGGTTTTGTTGATATAAAGGGTGCTAACAAAGTGTGCAAGCTCCAGCGATCCATTTATGGACCGGTGCAAGCCTCTCTGAGTTGGAATAAATGCTTTGATAGTGTGATCAAAGCATATGGTGTTATACAGACTTTTGGAGAAGCCTGTATTTACAAGAAAGTGAGTGGGAGCTCTGTAGCATTTCTAATATTATATGTGGATGACATATTGTTGATTGGAAATAATATAGAATTTCTGGATAGCTTAAAAGGATACTTGAATAAGAGTTTTTCAATGAAAGACCTTGGTGAAGCTGCTTACATATTGGGCATCAAGATCTATAGAGATAGATCAAGACGCTCAATTGGACTTTCACAAAGCACGTACATTGATAAAGTTTTGAAGAAGTTCAAAATGGATCAGTAAAAGAAAGGATTCTTGCCTGTGTTAGAAGGTGTGAGTTGAGTCAGCCTCAATGCCCGACCACCGCAGAAGATAGAGAGAAAATGAAAGTCATTCCCCATGCTTCAGCCATAGATTCTATCATGTATGCAATGCTGTGTACCAGACCTGATGCGTGCCTTGCTATAATTATAGCAGGGAGGTACGAAAGTAATCTAGGAGTGGAGCACTGGACATCGGTCAAGAACATCCTGAAATACCTGAAAAGGACTAAGGATGTGTTTTCGTTTATGGGGGTGACAAAGAGCTCATCATAAATAGTTACGTTGATGCAAGCTTTGACACTGATCCGGCTGAATCTAAGTCGCAATCCGGATACGTATTTTTATTGAATGGTGGAGTTGTCAGTTGGTGCAGTTCCAAGCAGAGCGTCGTGGCGGGATCTACGTGTGAAGCGGAGTACATAGCTGCTTTGGAAGCAGCAAATAAGGGAGTCTGGATGAAGGAGTTCATATCCGATCTAGGTGTCATACCTAGTGCATCGGGTCCAATGTAAATCTTTTGTGACAATACTAGTGCAATTGGCTTGGCGAAGGAATCTAGATTTCACAAGAGAACCAAACACATCAGGAGACGCTTCAATTCCATCTGGCATCAGGTCGCGGAGGGAGACATAGAGATTTGCAAAATACATACGGATCTGAATGTTGCATACCCGTTGGGACCCATTGGCTAAGCCTCTTCCACGAGCAAAACATGATCAGCACCAAGACTCCATGGGTGTTAGAATCATTACTTTGTAATCTAGATTATTGACTCTAGTGCAAGTGGGAGACTGAAGGAAATATGCCCTAGAGGAAATAATAAAGTTATTATTTATTTCCTTATATCATGATAAATGTTTATTATTCATTCTAGAATTGTATTAACTGGAAACTTAGTACATGTGTTAATACATAGACAATACATAGTGTCCCTAGTATGCCTCTACTTGACTAGCTCGTTAATCGAAGATGGTTATGTTTCCTAACCATAGACATGTGTTGTCATTTGCTGAATGGGAACACATCATTAGAAGAATGATGTGATGGACAAGACCCATCCGTTAGCTTAGCATTATGATCGTTACAGTTTCATTGCTACTGCTTTCTTCATGACTTATACATGTTCCTCAGACTATGCGATTATGCAACTCCTGAATACCAGAGGAACACCTTGTGCGTTATCAAACATCACAACATAACTGGGTGATTATAAAGATGCTCTAAAGGTGTCTCCGAAGGTGTTTGTTGGGTTGGCATAGATCGAGAATAGGATTTGTCACTCCGTGTATCGGAGAGGTATCTCTGGGCCCTCTCGGCAATGCTCATCAGTATAAGTCTAGCAAGCAATGTGACTAATGAGTTAGTTGCGGGAGGAAGCATTACGGAACGAGTAAAGAGACTTGCCAGTAACGAGATTGAACTAGGTATGATGATACCGACGATCGAATCTCGGGCAAGTAACATACTGATGACAAAGGGAACAACATATATTGTTGTGCAGTTTGGCCGATAAAGATCTTCGTAGAATATGTAGGAGCCAATATGAGCATCCAGGTTCCGCTATTGGTTATTGATCGGAGATATGTCTCGATCATGTCTACATAGTTCTCGAACCCGTAGGGTCCGCACGCTTAACGTTCGATGACGATTTGTATTATGAGTTATGTGTTTTTGATGACCGAAGTTTGTTCAGAGTCTCGGATAAAATCACGGATGTGATGAGGAGTCTCGAAATGGTCAAGACATTAAGATTGATATACTGGACTATGTTATTCGGACACTGGAAGAGTTCCGAGTGGTTTCGGGTAAAAACAAAGTGCCGGAGGGGTTACCGGAACCCCTGGGGAAGCAATGGGCCAACATGGGCCATATGGGAGAGAAAGGACAGCCCACATAGGGGAGGCGCCCCCCCATGGGGAGTCCGAATAGGACAAGGGAAGGGGGTGTGACCCCCCTTTCCCTCTCCCTCTCCCTCTCCCTTCCTTCCCCTCTTCCTCCAGGTGGAATCCTACTAGGACTTGGAGTCCTAGTAGGACTCCCTTCTCCTGGCGCGCCCTGCAAGGGCCGGCCGGCCTCCCCCTCTCCTCCTTTATATACGGGGGCAAGGGGCACCCGAAAGCACATCAAGTTCTCTTAACTGTGTGCGGTGCCCCCCTCCACAGTTACACACCTCGGTCATATCGTCGTAGTGCTTAGGCGAAGCCCTGCGCCGGTAGCATCATCAACATCGTCGCCACGCCATCGTGCTGATGGAACTCTCCCTCGGCCTCAACTGGATCAATAGCTCGAGGGACGTCATCGGGCTGAACATGTGCTGAACATGGAGGTGCCGTACGTTCGGTGCTTGGATCGGTTGGATCGTGAAGATGTTCGACTACATCAACCGTCTTAACTAAAGGCTTCCGCTTTCGATCTACGAGGGTACGTGGACACACTCTCCCCTCTTGTTGCTATGCATCTCCTAGATAGATCTTGCATGATCATAGGAAAAATTTGAAATTACTACGTTCCCCAACAATGCAATGAAAGAGCTGAGCTATAGAGACTTAATTATAGAAGTAATACTTACAGACAGTAGCAAGTCGTGAGTTGTTTGTCGAGGGTGTCTTGATTGAATAACTGAAATAACTCCACAAATTCAACACGCAGCAACTCAACTCCAATGAGGTCGTGCTCATCTTTAATTCTCACCATCATACTATCCTTCCCAGAGTTCATGCAGGTATCCATGTACCATTCATGCAATCTTCGCATCATCGTTGTTAGAGGAGGATGATCAGGTTTCAAGGGAGGTTTCCCGTACTCATATATGAAGATCTCTGCTACCTCTAACGTTTCAAACTCTACATCATCGCTCAGGTAATCACCAATATTGGTACCGGGCACTAGCCCTGGATGATTAGCGATGATATCACTAGACACCTTAAGCTCGGGGGCACGATTGCTTTGCTGTTCACGAAGTGGGAATTGTTTCCCCACTTCTTTGTTATGCTAATCTTGAATCACTGGAAGTACTTCCCGACCGCCGCACATCTTCATATGTCTTTTTAATACAACGGGCATAGTTGGAATCCGGCAGAGGCGGTGGTGGTCGCTTCAGGGCATCCAGAGTGCGCTTCGCTTTCACCAGATCTACCATTTCCTTCGGAGGTGGAGGTTTCTGTTCAAAATGGGCCCTCACTTCGGCATCACTGATGTTCGCGTTTTCCTCATCGGTCCTCTCATACGGTAACTTTTCTGGAGCCTTGAGGCTTGGACCGTGTCTGAATTTCTTCCCGCCTCTACTTGTACTGCTAGCCGCTGAAGTGGTGGTGTCTCTCTTCCGCCATTGCTGACGCGGCGGAGTCTGTTGACACACCAGAGGAGGCGGAGTGCACCAACACGCCGGAGGATGCGGAGTGCGCTCACACGCCAAAGAAGGTGGAGGAGGAGGCGGAGTGCCCTGATCACTCGCCTGAGGAGGAGGAGGAGGAGGCGGAGTGCCCTGACGCGGCGGCAGAGGAGGAGGCATCCAATTTGGAAGCTTGATGTACTTCTTTCTCCATAGATAGGTACTCCTTAAAGCATTTTCCAGATGAATCTCCTCTTCACCTGCATGGTAGTCAAGCTCCAGCTCCTCAAATCCCTCCATTATTTCATGCATAGCCATGTGGAATCGGATGGCAATGAAAAGTTCCCTCAGCTTTAGGAGGTACAACAGAGCCGACCGCCGCCTTCAAGGTCAGGTTTTGGCATTTCATCATTAGCTTGCAATGTTCAGCCTCCGTGATACTATCCATAGGGTAGCGAGGAGCCGTGATATCAGGCTGAATGAGCTCCGTGGAAGCCACGCTGTTTCTCCACTGAGATGGTGGGGTAGCTTCTGGGGCAGCGTAGAAGGAAGTATCTTCATGCCGCTGAGATGGTTGGCCGGTAGCTTGCCGGCTCTCAAGTTCCTCCAGCTTTGCTAATCTTGCACCAAGCCTCTGCATTTCGGTTGCTTCTGCTTTCCTCTTTCTCTCTCGGCTTCTGCAACCACCGCTGTCGGGAAACCCATGCACCCACAAAACGGAGCCTGGTGTGCCTCGTGTTCGTCCAGGGTGATCAAGATTCCCAAGGGCCCACTACAAAAAAAGACACATCCATGACATTTTGGGCCGAACGAAATTTTTTTCTGTCATACTTATGACACTTCTATGACGATAATTGTGACAAAACCTGGTATCATCATAGATGTGGTGGGCTCCTACTTCTATGACAAAAAATCATGACAGAAAATGGGCTTTTCGTCCTGGGCGGGCCGGAGACGCAGCTGCATGACATTCTTTGGGCTGTCCATGACGGAAAAAACCGTGGTAGAAGCGAGGGCGAGGAAAATTTCGGGGAGTTCCCGATTACGGTGGGTGGTCAGGGGCCGAGCGATGCGCGTTTCTCTCATACACGTACGCGCGTGTGTGCGAGGCGTTGGGCTCTTACTGAACCCGAGCGAGGCGTCACCTAACTGAACCTGAGTGATTACACTGCAAGCTACACGTTACTGAACCCGAGAGATCGAGAGATTCCTTCGCTACTGCTGCTAACTAAAGCCGATTGATGCTGCCTCTGGATGAACAGTGAGCATTGCGGGGGGGGGGGGGGTGGATGAAACAATGAGTGGTGGGGGTGGATGAACAGGACCCCGTGGCGTTGCCTCTGGATGAACAGGACCCCAATTGATCGAGCCAGTTGGGGCTGGATGAACAGGACCCCGTGGAGGGCTGGATGAACAGTAGGCGGTGGAGGGGTGGATGAACAGTATCCCATGGAGGGATGGTTGAACAGGAGCCTGTGGAGAGGGGTGGTTGAATAGTAGCCGATGGAGTACCGCACGGTGGAGGCTGGATGAACAGGAGCCCGTGGATGAACAGTCGCAGGTGGAGGCTGGAGGAGGTCGACGGTGGATGAATGGAGGCTGGAGGAGGTCGATTGTGGAGATGAATAGTATCCCGTGGAGTCCTGTTTTATGATACGCCACACCCTCCCGGCGAACAGACCCCGTTTCGACCGTAGCACTCCAACACAAGTCCGTTTCGTCCGTTTTGCGGTACGCCACACCCCTCCCGATCAACTGGACCCCGTTTTGACCATAGGAGGTCCAACACAAGTCAGTTTCCTCCGTTTTGCGGTACGCCAGACCCCTACCGATGAACATGATCCCATTTCGAACGTGGCCGGTCGAACATAAGGCCGTTTCCACCGTTCTGCGGTACGCCAGGCCTCGTTTCCATCGCTTGTTCCGTCCAAGCCGGTTGGCTCCCACACGTTCTGTTGCCTCCCGATGAACACGACACATTCCATTGCCTCCCCATGAACACGACGCATTCCGTTGCCTCCCCATGAACACGACGATGATGCAGTTTCTCTGTTCCGACCCAGCCATGTACACGAGCCCTGGACGTACGTATGCGGGAGTAGGCATTCGAGACCCCGCCTGTATGTACGTATGTGGCCGTATTTTCTTTCTTGCACCCTGGTTGTTTTACGTACATGTACATGCTACGTGCGCGCCTCTACTACGACACGTGCGCGCCCCTACATCGACCAGTATATATGTACGTACACGTTCGCGACTAGAATGACAATGCTACGTACGCTTCGACCAGGTGGGTCCCGACTGTCAGGCACTTCCTTGCGTTCGAAGATGTAGCTGGTGGTTCCCAGTAGTCAGGGGGGCGAATCATTTTTTGTTGCCCGGGCGCACTTCCTTGCGTGCGAAGATGTAGCTGGTGGGTCCCAGCAATCAGGGGTGAATCATTTTTTTCGTGAAATACGATGGCTTGTTCGGTGGGTCCCCGCTGTCAGGTGGAGGAATAATTATTTTGCGCGTAATAAGGAGGCACTTCCTTGCAGCTACCGTGGACCCAGCTGTCAGCCTCTCCACGTACAGTACTCTTCCGACGGAAGTCGATCGTTGACCATTGACCATGCCACGCCGAGAGCACCACGGCGGTGGACGATGGCGAGGCCTAGGAAGGGGATGACTGACTATCAGGTGGAGGAATCACTATTTTGCGAAATACAGAGGCCCTTCCGGTGGGTCCCAGCTATCAGGTGGAGGAATCATTATTTTGCGCGTAATAAGGAGGCATTTCCCTATGTGGGCCCCTACTGTCAGCCTCTTCCGATGGCTGTTGTTTCTTGACCATGTTGACCTCGCCGCGCCGAGAGCACAAACGCGGTGGATGAGGGCGAGGCCCAGGAAGAGAACCACCTGGAGTCGGCAAAGCCACCGCAGCGGATGCCCACGCTGAGGGGAGTACGAGCGCTGACTGGTCAGCTGCGAGGTGAGGCTGACGTCGCCGAAAATAACAGGATGTGTGGGTAGTTAGAGGGATGGCCTGGCGGTAGCACAGCCAGCCACGGGAGGAGGGAGCAGGCAGTCCCGCCGGTGTTGGTTTGGGCGGCTGGAGCAGGAAGATCATAGATTGAAGAAGCACGGCAGCCGTTGGATGGACATCCAACAGTCACTGCTGTGTGTTGACTAAGTTGACAAAGCCTTGCATACGCGTAAAAAAAATGTAGGACAGCGTCATCGTCAACCTAGTAGGCCAAGAAGTCAGCCTCCAAATCTATGGAACACAGCATACAACCCATTAGCCATTAGTTTCAATAATTTTCAGCCCATTTGCTAATTCTTAAGGATATTTGAAGCCCATATTCTTATTATTAGCATTACAGACCATATATTCTAGGCACTGCTAAAAAATACAACGAAATTTTGCATATTTCGGTGGGGTCCGAACTCTTTTAATCACGAAATTTCGAGTCACGTTAAAAATAATTTTCAAAGAATTATATCAAAATAAAATTCAAAAAACAATTCTCCGCAAAAAATGAATGAAATTTAGAATCTTAACTAGAAAGATGCCCGTTCGTTGCACGGAACATGAAGATGCATTTGTATGAGTAGTTTATCTTGTGGGAGAAAAGATGATATTTTAATGTAATTGCCAGTTGGCTTTGGTTTTTAGAAGAGTAGAGAGTAGAGAAATCCTGAAAAAAATGATATTTTAATGCAATTGCCGGTTGGCTTTGGTTTAAAAATTTACAACCCATTTCTTACAACTTATAGCCCATTTTCTGGGGAAGCCCATTTCTTACTACTTACATCCCTCCTCATCTTGAAAGATTTGCAGCCCAGCAGGGCTGAGAAAAGCAAGTAGGCCTCTGTTTTGGTATTCTCCAAAAAAATAATAATTGAGCTAGCTAATTTCAGAAAGAAAAAATATATCAACTGGGCTCATCATGTGCTTAATAAAAGCGTAAGCGTGGGCTAGACTGGCCACAACCCCCGCACAACGTGCAGTTGAGCTCCTCTCAAACTAAAAACAATCGGGCGAGCTGTTGGGTCCTCGTGTTATCCGCTCATTGTGTAATTTTCTCGTTTATTGACTACATTGACAATGGCGTGGGACCTAGTTGTCAAACAATTAGGAGGAAGTATTTTTTGGCTTGTAATAACGAGGCACCTGCTTGCGAAATGCAATGACCCTGGTGGGTCCCTATTGTCAGCCTCTCCATGTACAGTCATCTCCTGATTCCTATTGGTTGTTGACCATGTTGACAACGCTAGACGACGGCGGGCACAATGAGTGAACCAAGGCGGAGAACGACGGCGAGGCCTCGGACGGGAACGAACAACAGCCGTGGAAGATGCGGCAGTGTAGTGGCAGGTGGAGGGGAGTACGAGAGCAACAACATGCAACTCAAGCATACAAATGGTACAAAAAGCCCAAGGATTAATTGTTCATCAAATTTTTAGACAAAACCCAGATTGAACATGACAGTAACATCTAACCCAACCACTCTTTTTTGCAGCCACAAACAAATGGATCGGTCTCATCCATAAAATCAACATCCTGTGCAAAAAATTTTATTTCAGGATGACTACAACTTGTTATAAATAGAAGCCGAGCACGTTTAGAAGCCCATTTGTCCACCTGAAACTTCTTTTTTTGCTGTTCAACATGTCCGTCCGTGAGAAATCTCTTGCAGTAAAAATTAAGCCTCATGGACTATAGTAACCTCGCATTCAAAAGGAAGAATGTGACAAAGCTTCTGTTGCCTGGTTGGATGCATATCGTTCCATCGTTATTGTCCTCAAACGAATGTCATGAGAACTAAGAAAATCCTTTTGCTTATTACACCACCGATTGGTTATATGTTTTTCTCCATGTGGTTCTGCCTAAGTAGACATGAAGATTGAAATCAGATAAGGTCTGAAAAAAGAGTATGTTGAAAGAACGACAGCTGAACAGTTAATTCTAGTACAATATACACGGGCTTTCAATGTGCATGAAATCATCACCTCTATGTATAAATTCTACAGAGATCGAAAGCATCGAAACAAGCCAATAATTATGTCCAGATCAAAACTATACATTCTGATATATATGATCTTGACAGAATCCAGCAGCATTGATAGGCTATCAATGGACGGACTCTTCATTGAGCATATAACATAATATTAGTACCCAAAGTGTACTCCAATATGATATAAAACTTATGGCACAAATGAAAAATGCAGCATATGATTACAAATGTGTAGATGATAATATACTGTACCTGAAAAAGTGAGGAGCCAAACACCAACTCCTTGTGATTATTAAATGGGTCACAAATTACACCCAAGGTCTCCAGTTTGGGTGCAGAGACGACAGTTATTTGTGAAGGTGTATAACAATTATCAAGGAGCAACCTTTCAAGTGAAGGGGCATCTTCGATGATGAGGCTGCTGTCCTTCAAAACAAATTCCAATGCTTTTAAGGTGAGGCGACTTTATTTGGAGACAACTGATACGGATTTCTATTCCCAAAACAATCAGCAGCGCTCCAGGGCAGGGCAACCGGAGTGGATGATGTTGTGCAGAGAGGCCTCCGACAGATAAACCACCACAAGCGAAAGTTTTTTTAGCAGTTGGAGTCGAAGCTTTTGTACCAGATCGTCTGGTAGATGGCACTGGGCGAAGGTGGCGGTGTGGAGAGAGGAGGAAAACCGCGAGATGGACAACGGTGGTGTTGGCACTAGTTCTTGGTGTGTTCGTGGTATGAAACTTTTGTGGTAATGGTACAACTCAAACTGCTAGAGTTTTCTGAATTCAGGGGATGTCAGCCAAGCATCCACCTTGCCGGGTACGGACAGCAGGTAGCGTGTCGGGATGCAGAGGCATTGAACGGGGCCCTGCTGGTGAGAAGAGACGATGGCTCTGAGGAGATCAAATTCAGGAAGGACAGATATCTGCGACAGTCGAGATTGAGGGGCGCGGTGCGCCATAGAGGGCGCCACTGAGTTGAGAGGACTTGTGTGCGGCAGCAATCCTTGGTGGGGAGAAGCGAGATGATCTCCTCAAGGATGACGTCCGGGAGATTGCTGATGCAGTCCGCCGGAGATTCTACCGGTTCCTTAGACCCAGGTGGTGGTGGTGGGGGGGGGGGGGGCTCGCCACTTCTCCCTGCGCTACCGGGTGCGGGATCTACAACCAGCGTCACCGCTGGCGGGAGCCTCATCTTCTTGGCGCTGGGGCCAGCCGACTCCATTTTCTTTGTGGGCGTCGCGCCGAGCTCACGGGTTTGATCAGAGTAGCTAGAGACGAGCCTAGTGGTAGTGCGAGTGGGGAAGGAGGGCTGGGGATTTCTATAGGAGTGGAAGAAGAGGAGCAGTCGTTTTCTGTACGAGTGAGGAAGAAGGTGAGCGGGGGGTTTCTGGACGAGTGAGGAAGATTGAGGAGTGGGGAGAATTGGGGGGGGGATGGAAGCGGGAGAGCGAGCTGTTCGTGTTTATAAGGCCCGCTGTACTAACTACTCGCCTTTTTCCAAGAACCGCTCTTCTTTTGCATTGCTGCATTGGAGCTGGCGCATGGACTTGTCTGACTGGCCATGCATGCAGGATGCATGTGCCCGCCGGCCACTGCATGCGCCTGGTTTGTTACTAGGCCTATTTAATAGGGTGGTTATGGAGTAAATTAAGGAGATTTATTTTCTCGGTGTGCATCCACCAAATTTGAGGATGCGGTACTGGATGCAGACACTCACATTAAACTAAGCTTCAGAAGATACGGTATGCATACTAACATTCAGAAGAACAAAAGTTCAGCATGTCTATGCATCTCAATGATTCACCATACTATAACCAATACAAAGTTGTGAGAAGGTGTGGAAATAAAGAAAATCGGTCGATGCTTCTCTGAGCAAAGGGCCTCCCTGCGCACCCATTAATTTCCTGGGCATGCTTGTTTCTTCTCAATGTTGCGAGCACTTTGAGCATGTTGGCAACTCCACAGCTAGATAGCTGCCTCATCTTGCAATTGATGCTGACACATTTGCAGCAAACCCATGAGGCAATAGAGATGACTCAACATGAGTCCATATTGCGCAGTTCCCCTGAAATCATATTCATTGTCCTGAATATGAAAAGATAGGAAAACAATAGCTATACTTAAACGGTGTTGCAAAACAGTAGCACATATCAATAGCTCGGCATGACAAAACACGATCATCTGGACGAAGGGGATACTGACCTGCCTGAGGAAGATTATATATAATTTCATAAGTCCTTGGTTGATTTCCACCTTCGGCTGCACTGCTTGTTTGCTCCTCCACACATTACAGGATCATTCCGCACTGCATTCAGCAAGTCAATGTACGAATAAGCTAATTTCATCTTGTGGTGGTCATTGTACCTAGTTACGAATGTAGAAATACCTGGAGCACCATGAGGTTAGGTGACAACAGGTAGATGCAGCCATATAAATTTTGTGCGGTGCTACCAAAATTGAGGTTTGTATCCCTTCCCGTTATGAGAATTCTTCTTGAAGTTGGTAGAATGTGATGGCTTGTTCTTTGCATCAAACTTGCCTTTCCCCGAGATTTGTTCTTGTTGTTTTGGGGCTGGTTGGGCTGGAAGTTCTTCTCGTGTACCATGTGGGCACTAGAAGCTCCCTCAGCGACCCGAGAACGTGTGTCTTTTGCTCTCGCCTTCTCTTCAAAATGAAGAGTGCTAATGAGATCCAAAACAGAAAACTCATGTCTCTTGTTTTTCAAAGAAGTAGCAAAGTCGTTCCACAAGGTGGAAGCTTGGCAATGATGGTCCCAGCAACAAATTTGTCCGGCAACACACACTTAAAGTACTCAAGTTCCTTAGAGAGGATCAGATCTCATGAGTCTGCTTTGAACAACAGAGCGCTCATCACCATCTTGTAGTCACAGAATTGCTCCATGACGCATAACTCGTTGCGGCGCCAGAGGGCCCAAACGTGGCCTCGGCGCAGCCCACATGTCTTTGCATTTGTCAACCGACATATATGAATCCACAATGGAATCGTCAAGAACACTCAGCAGGGCGGCTTTGAAGAGGGTATCCATGTTCTGAAAAGCTTCCTGCTGTGTAGGATTAAGATCGCCTCAGGCTTAACCTTAGTGGCGTCATAGCAGTACATAATCTGAAACCAATATACTGCTCTTGTGCGCCACCTTTTATATTGCACCCCCTTAAAAGTAGGCGGCTTCAAAGCGCAGCAAAACCACTCGGAGTAAATTGCCTATAATCAGGTTTTTGGATTGGATTGTTGAATATATGAGCAAGTTAGTATGAGATTTAATCCGAATCAGCAGTAAATAGATCATGACGACAATTGCAAACATCAAAGTAATGATGCGGACTAAACCAGGAGGACAGAATCACATCTTGTGCGTGGGGAGCAGAACCGCTGTGGTTGATGTTGTCACTCATGTCGTTGATGAAGAGGTTACCGAGGTTGGGGAAGAAGGCTGTCATTGAGGAAGTCGTCGTGGCAGCGATCACAGGAGTGTGCTCCCAAAACCCGACGCCTCTCCCGCTGAGGATCACGAAAAGGCGGGTTCGAGGATCTGTTGTCCCTCTCGCGCGAGGCACGCTGGAAGGAGGGCTGGAGAAGAATTGCGTGGCGGCGCTAAGATCTGGAATAGTGCAAAACCATATGATACAGCGGCGGCTAGGGTAGAGCATGTCAGGTCGGTCGTGCGAGTATAATAGTAGGCCTTTGGCCCCCAAACCCCATGTCCAAGTCAATAATAGCCCCACCAAGGTTTGTCTAAAAATGGAGTAATTAAGGTGTCCGTTAGTCCCTTTAGTATAAATACTATATCATTAATAATGGCCCCACCTTTTGTCTCACAAAGTATGTTGGAGTACAACTGCTACACGTTTACAATCTGCTTCTCTTCTCTCTCCTCTTCTCTCTCCTTGAACTAGGCTCAAATACTATATTTAAATCCTTATAGCCTGCTTATGTCATCTAATTGTAGTACTTGCTCTAAAGTTACTCTCCACTGTGTAGTCTGAAATGCCGGGCGTGCAGCGGGCGGTGCCCTCGGTCAGCGCGCCGCTTCAACGGCGGAAGCAGTGAGAGGTCGCATCACCCTGACTTGCCATCAATGTGGAGCGGCGGGCTCCGCTGGCGCAGGGTGGGAAGCGCGTGCGGGAGGGGGAGGGGTTTTTGTTGGGCTAAGAAGGTGAGAAGCCAACTTGGGATCGGTCCGGACGGGGAAATATCATGTGCTCCCATATTCTGCATATGACACTAGTCTATGTTACTACTCCCTCCTTTCCGGTTTATAGAGATGTTTAGAGTAACATAGTAATATGTTACAGTATAAGTTACTACCCACTATGACCAGCCTTGGCCTCTCCCAGTGCTCCACCATGTATAGCTGCTAAGCCTGCCATGTAGGCATAAAATATGATGTGGCACCAATAAACTAAGCACCTATGCATTGAATACTTGAGTTACTAAGCCATTTAATGCACTTAGCACCTCATCTAAGCACATCTAAGCACTTACTAGCACTCCCTTGACCGTGGACCTTGACGGTGTATGTCACCTTGTGTCTCATAATTTTCCTCGTCATCATCTGAGTCCTAGAAGATCTCACCCACATCATCATTAGCATGCAGCCGCCTTGATAGACAACATGCGCAGAAGGAGTAGAGGCGACTGGGGACGCACCACATCGTGGGCACTCCGTATGTTCTCGTGTGCGTGCAGCATGTGTGTTTTTCCATCGGTGCTAGCTCTAAGGCCGAGGCTGCGGTTGTCTTCGTCACCGACTAGTCATTGAGCTTCGCCGTAGCACGACGAACCGGACGTCGCCGCAGATGGCGCACGCCTCCATGTAGCCGAGTGTGTGCGCATGCATGTGTTATTCACGTGCATTCTGCGTCCGAGCGTGTGTGCATGCACGTGTTGTGTACGTGCGTCGTGTGCTCCATGTTGTGCGCGTATGTGCATGAGTTGGATCGAATGGAGTTAGTGCGTTGGCTTGTGTACATGCGTCCTGTACATGCGTGGCTTGTTGCGTGGTTATCAATATAACCTACTCCCCCCGTTCCAAAATATAAGTCTTTCTAGCGATTTCAAATAGACTACAACATACGGATGTATGTAGACATATTTTAGAGTGTAGATTCACTCATTTTGTTCCGTATGTAGTCCCTTATTGAAATCTCTAAAAAGACTTATATTTGGGAACAGAGGGAGTTTCAACTTAGCATCCTGATGTACTGTTTCTAGTGGTTAGCAAAGAGTTCATGTTCTTTTATTTGTTTATAGGTGGGCAGGCGGCAAAAAACAGGGGAAAACGTGCAAGGTTCCTTGCAGACGCTCTACCGCGAGGTTCCTTGCTCCTTCTCGGTCGTCGGGAATCTATGCTCTTCAACTCTTTTCTTTTACGTGAGCTTTGTTCATCCTTTTCCCAACATGCAAGACATCTTGCATCAAGGTGCACGTGTCATGCAAGAAAATGGAGATAATCAGATAACCAGTGCGTAAGTGGGTCATGCACTTCGATGGCACCTACACAATATTTTTTCTCCTTGATGGCACGTGAATAGTGCATGTACTCAACGACGGAGCACGGGATGGTAGCAATGACATGGTCAGCCCTTTTTTGGAGAGAGTACATACTAAATAACTTTGATGTGTCCCGTCAACTCACAGAACGACGAGAAACTTGATTATGCCTTCTCCCTCGCTAACGCGTGCGCGGTGGCTCGCAGCACGAGGAGAAACTTTTGCTTACAAGCGGTGGACGTGCAACAGTTCATTTGGTGTCAGATTGCCAGAAGTACTACTATAGAACCATCGACTTCCGGAAGAGGCGAAGAGCCAAGTGCAAGGTCACCTACTAACCTTAGGCTAGGCGTAGTGGGAGTAAGATAAGTAGGGGTACCTCCTTTTTTTATTCTCAAAACAACCACACGTGAATATTGAGGTGCTGGTTACGTAGAACAAATTTTCTGGAGTCCGTGCTCAGCCCTCCTCTATCTCTCTTCTCAGCCAGCCAGCGGACGCGCGGAGCCCATCGTCTGTTTGCTCACATGCTGTCCCACATGTCAGTGAAAACGCAAGAGGACCCACTGAACCTGCACATCTTTCTCCTTGATGTGCTGGTGATGAAAAACAAATCCAATAAAGATCTTCGGAGGTCGCTTTTGGAGTTACTGAAGAGTAGTAAGATTCTATTTACAGTTTAACCCAAGATGCACATCACGTGGCTTCAACTACCACTCTATTTTCTTGCATGACACGACTTGGATGCTGGATGTCCCACGTGTCAGCAAAAGGAGGAAGAACCCGACCAAATCTTCGGTTGTGCTCTCGGATTAGACTAGTTGTGCTAACTTCAAATTTTTATGGTGATGCAAATTTTGGTATTGGGAAGAAGAGTACATCGATATATTGATAGAGCGCAATTTAGTAGATGTTCTAGCACTTTTAGCTAGCATAGAGGCTAGAGATGAGACTAGTGCACTTGTTGATACTCCTACTAGAATAGAGGCTAGACATGAGACTAGATGCAAGGAAGCAACGTCTACTTCTTTACACTCGAAGAAGAAAGAAGCACGCAAGATCGAGCCTCCGCAGGTCAACAATGAATGCATCGACAAGGCACTAATCCAACTTACAGGAGCAATTATGGAAGTTGATATCTTCTAAAATGTATTCTTGTGGTTCTTGTATTCTTTGGTCTTGCTTTTCTAGTCAAAATTATCATTGGAGTTCGTGCAAAACGGAGGTCCGTTTGGGGTCGTGCGTTGAGTTGGCCTTACAAGTGGGACCGCAGTTGAGGAAACCGACTATCGGCAAACCCCCACCTCGCCCGCCGCGCGATGGCTGAAGTTAGAGAAACGACAAGGTTGAAGAGATTGCTCTAGCATGGACTCCAAGAAATATGGTGTCAGATGGATGTCGTGCTGGTGGCGTGTGCTGTACTCCTGGACGTGAATGCTTGTTCTGGCCCATGCCACCCTACTACTCCTACTACTTATATAGTACTAGTATCGAGGATTCGAGGTGCTGGTTACATACAACGAACACATTAACATATGGCTACAGTAAAAACACCCGCCCGACGTGTGAAGCATGTGAAGCTAGTACAAATAGTGTACTAGTAGTACTATTGTTGATTGGCCTCATCCGATGCACGTACAATTATGTATTCGAATTTTTTTTGCCTCATCGCACCACTCACTCAGAGAAGCGACTCGAAAGCCAGTCATAAATTTAGTAAGTTTATCACAGGCATACCATTTTATTACATACAACAGGTCATCAACCCACATCGACAACGAGGATACATTATAAATACTAAAGTTTTCATCACACAACAAATAACAAGCAATGAAATGAACTTCAACTCAACCAATCCTCAGCATTGGAAACGCTTGCTTTGAACCACAAGTGATTCTCTGGGAAGGGCCATCCATTGTCATTCTCGAGACCAACGCAGGACTGATCATCCAGGCCGAAGCAGCCTACTATATCAGTACCAGGGTAGGGAACCACCCAAATGTCCGAGGTATAGATACAGTTGCTTCTCATAAATGGTACTAGTAACATTGTGTCAACAGCAGTTGGATTGCCTTTCACCATCATTGGATAGTTTTGTCCAAGGAAGAGCGAGTTTTCTCCAAGACTATCAGTTCTGTACCAGGGAGAAGGTGTTGGCGCTAGCACACTAGTATCCATCCTGAATACCATGCAACGGGTGTTGGAATAGGTCCAGAGAGTGCGACCATGGGAGACTGCACCTGCTTCCTTAGTAGTAACATCATTAGTGGGCTGTATACACACAAGAAGAGGTGATCCATCGGAATTAGTTGCCAGGCGCCACTGAGTATATGGGCGCTGCTCGTCCTCATGCTCGTGATCATCACCATCGTCATCTCCCCCTTGGTTATAAAAATTTTCAAGTATAGGTGGTGGATAGTTCACAGGACCTTGGAAACACAAAAAGAAGGTTAATTAGTGAAGGGAAACTTGCTAACCCGCATGCATGTGGATGAAACAATTATAATTACAATGGAAGACAAACGTACCAAAACTACAAGGATCCCATGAAAAAACAGTGCCATGAGTGGTGGAAGCAAACACAAGGCCCTCATATTGAATTGCATCACAGTACTCATCTGTGTACAGAAACTGATTTTTGAGCAATGTCCATCCAGTCGAATCACAAAGGACGGCAACAAGCTTGTCGCAGATAGCAACAACTTCATAGTTCTTGTAATTCCAAGAGCGGTTGGGAACTCGACAAATTGCTATCTTCCATAGAAGACAGTCACCATGATCGTATTTGAACGTGCATACAATACTGGTGTGCTCAACCTCTGGGCAGTCTGCTGAGATTTTTGGAAGTGGAACCCGGTGACGAGTGTACACATTCACAAGTTCCCACTCGCAGTTGGACCCAATATAAACAACCCAATCTCCATTTGCGCCTGCCCAAGCCTTACCCTCAAGTGATGGCATCTTAACATCATACGTATCATTATCAAGCGGCATCAACTTGCACAAGGCGAGGCCTCCGTCGTCCCCGCGCCAGTCATCAGGGTCACGGCGAAGAAGATAGGGAGATCAAACCACTCCTTGACCCCTGGGTTCCTTGTAATGATGTTATTAGTTGAGTCGAGAATGGTCTTGAATGAACCTGCCATGCTAGCCGAGGTGATGACGTTGCATCGATCAATGAGTTCCTCCACCACGTCATCTTTCAGATCGGGGCAAGAATAACGGGGTCGTTTTCGGCCTGTTCCCTCCATGGAGAAGATGATCAAACAATGGAAAAAGGAAGGGTGAAGGCAAATGGAGGAGGGAGAGGAAGAGCGTGCGACAGCAGTTCCAAATCGAGAGGGAAAGGCGAAGAGTCGTTGGACGGTTGCCAGTTTGCCATGGTACACGAAGAGGCGCCCCAGCCTACACGTCCGTTCAGAAATACTAGTAGAAAAGGACTTGTCGTCGTCTCACTGATATGTTGGAACGGGACCACATGTCAACGAAACATGGTGTGTAGTTTCTCGTGCAAAATGCGATCTGGCTGCGTTGGCCTGAGGTGCCGCATTAGTTTTTTTTGAAAGTTTGCCACATTAGTTATTGACCTTTATTTTTTTAATATACAATCTGAATGGATAGCTCCTGTGGTCATCACACGTGAGCGGATATAGTGATGGTTGATTCGTCCGAGCAACTTATTACTGTGGGAATATGGGAGTACCAGCGGATTCAAGGAATAGAGAAATGATGGTTGCTTCGTCCGAGCAACTTCATCAGGTGAAGGTGGGGCTCGTGATTTGATCGCTCACTAGTCATTACTCTTCATGCGCAATGACCGGGTGAATCTTTCCTTGAAGTTGTGTTGTGCACTCAATATTGATGCATGGCAGGTGGAGTTGGATGAAGGATGTCCAACATGTCGGCAAAACAAAGTTGAATTGTTTCTGGCATTGCTATCAATCCTTCAGGATTTATTTATATGTACGCATAATTTTAATGAAATTGTAATGTGATGCTATGAATGTTCCAACTTTGGTTCCCATAGGAAAAAAAGGTTTCAACTTAGGATTCATGTGTCTTGCCTCGAGATTATCTCGTTACAACATTCCATCAAATACAAATGAAACTACCATGGCTACCATGGCTAATGCATCTCAATGGTTCGCAGATCAGCGCCAATATTCACATCACAACTGAAGACAAAGTTGTGAGAAGGTGTGATGACCCACAAGTGTAGGGGATCTATCGTAGTCCTTTCAATAAGTAAGAGTGTCAAACCCAACAAGGAACAGAAGGAATTGATAAGCGGTTTTCAGTAAGGTTTTCTCTGCAAGCACTGAAATTGTTGGTGATAGATGGTTTTGTGATAAGATAAATGGTAACGGGTAACAAGTAAATAAAGTGCAGCAAGGTGGCCCAATCCTTTTGTAGCAAAGGATAAGCCTGGACAATTTCTTATAATGAGAAAAGAGCTCCCGAGGACACATGGGAATTATCGTCAAGCAAGTTTTCATCACGCTCATATGATTCGCGTTCGGTACTTTAGTAATTTGATATGTGGGTGGACCGGTGCTTGGGTACTACCCTTACTTGGACAAGCATCCCACTTATGATTAACCCCTATTGCAAGCGTCCGCAACTACAAAAGAAGTATTAAGGTAAACCTAACCACATCATTAAACATATGGATCCAAGTCAGCCCCTAACGAAGCAACACATAAACTAGGGTTTAAGCTTCTGTCACTCTAGCAACCCATCATCTACTTATTACTTCCCCATGCCTTCCTATAGGCCCAAATAATGGTGAAATGTCATGTAGTCGATGTTCACATAATACCACTAGAGGAAAAGACAACATACATCTCATCAAAATATAGAACGAATACCAAATTCACATGACTACTAATAGCAAGACTTCACCCATGTCCTCAGGAACATACGTAACTACTCACAAAGCATATTCATGTTCATAATCAGAGGAGTAATAATATGCATAAAGGATCTGAACATATGATCTTCCACCAAGTAAACTAATTAGCATCAACTACAAGGAGTAATCAACACTACTAGCAACCCACAAGTACCAATTTGTGGTTTGGATACAAGATTGGATACAAGAGATGAACTAGGGTTTTGAGAGGACATGGTGCTGGTGAAGATGTTGATGGAGATTGACCCCCTCCCGATGAGAGGATCGTTGGTGATGATTTCCCCCTCCCGGAGGGAAGTGTCCCTGGCAGAACAGCTCCGCCGGAGCCCTAGATTGGTTCCGCCAAGGTTCTGCCTTGTGGCGGCAGAGTTTCGTCCCGTAAGCTTGCCCATGATTTTTTCCATGGTAAAAGCCCTCATATAGCAGAATATGGACACCAGGGGCCACAGGGGCCCAGGAGCGAGGAGCGCCCGGTGGGGTGGGCGCGCCCCCACCCTCCTGGCCAAGGTGTGGGCCCCCTGATGTATTTCTTCCGCTCAATAATTCTTATTAATTCCAAAAACAGGTTTCAGGATTTTTGGAGTAGCGCAGAATAGGTTTCCAATGTTTGCTCCTTTTCGGCCAGAATTCGGTATCAAGCATTCTCCTCTTCATGGTAAACCTTGTAAAATAAGAGAGAATAGCCACAAGTATTGAGATATAATGTGTAATAACAACCCATAATGCAATAAATATTAATATAAAAGCATGATGCAAAATGGACGTATCAAGGTGTACAAATAAAGAAAAAAATATAATTGATCGATGTTGTTCGTAGGCATGGCTCCATTTCCTTGGCACAGTGTTCATTGCTTGGCAGCTAGTTTCACCCAGCTCTGTAGACAAAAAAAGGTGTATGGAGGACACCGCAATCCGATCATTTTGTGCAGCTGCACTAAAATCGAGCGAACCACCCCTGTTTGCAAAGATATCCAGTTAGTGTGATTACAATAATAGTGGAACTAGATGATGAAACATAACACATATAAATAGAAGCCGATCACCTCTACGATCTCTCTTTACGACTAACTTCTTGTTGGAGAAGATTAGGCACAGAGTTGGATGAGGATAGCAAAACCAATCTCCCTTTCTGCAGTCCCACAGAAATGTAAAAACGTTGCCCGTGTGACATTTTGGCGGAACTGCACAAAACACTCTTAAGAAAAAAGTGGTTTGTGCAGTTCACCAAAAGGTCGCAATAACAACGAGATGAAAATGGATAGCCTTGTTTGCAAAAGGAGGTCGAAAGGAAACAATTACTGCCCAATAACACGAGTTGAAGACACATACACCGACAAAAAAGAAGCATATTCCATGTAATAAGGGAAAGATAGCACATGGTGTTTTATCAAAAATGGTTTGAGGACGAGATTGCAAGATGGAAAGTACGCCGGCCGAGATACGATTTAAGCAAACAACTAACGAAGATCCACATCGTGGGAAGATGGGCAGTGGAGCAAGGCTGGAGGAAGCTGTACCTGAGGGTTGTCGGGATGTTACTAGGAGCGCGTCGGCGGCCGGGATCTGCCCATACTGCGGAAGCGAGCAAGTGGCAAAGGCCCTACTGCGTCGGAGCTTGGTCAGAGAGAACGGCGGGTACCGCAGATCGGGACGTGCTGCCGTAACACCGTCGAACAGAGAGACGATGCACATCCTCCCTTTCCGCCGGCGGATGGAATGCGGCCGGATCACTGACCAACACTGAGAGAGAGAGGCCACGGCCGCCTTGTGTGACATGGTGACAAGAGACAAACCCATTTTTCCATTTTCTCCATGGCAATCGTTTTATATTCTATACGTGCCATTGAGGAATATATAACTTTATTTAATACTAACGCGTCAAGTCGAACTTTGTTCCATCTAGGCGTGGTACCCGACCCTCCTTCGAGTAAACAACCGCTACACGCGTCAAATTATCACGTGGGCCGCCTTTTTGTACAGAAACGAACTCCAGACCGGGAATGATACGTGAGTACGTGCGTCCTGTGTGCACTTCTTCTTTAGGAGCAGGTACGTACGTGGGTGGGTGTGAGAGAGATGGTTTGTGCGAAACAAAGGCAATGTGTTGATGATATCTCAAACAGAAAAACGTAACATATGGAATGTGTGTGAAACGGAGTCATGGACATGAGATATCGATAGAATTGAAAACAGGGATGAAGTGTGTGGCTGCGCGATCGATAAAGAGTGCCATCGAATTTGTGTTTGCCCATGTCAAAGATACAGGGAGGCTGGCCTACTGGAATTTGAGAGGGCAAAGGTGCAGTTTTTCTCCGTGGCATGGATACCTACCTACAACGTTCAACTATCGGCATGTGTGTGTGTGTGGGGGGGGGGAGGGGGCAGAGACCGATCGACTAGTATATGTGTGGGGAAGGAGAATGACCTAGCTATGTATTGAGGGAGATCGATCGACATCCATGGATATGTGCAGCAGAGGAATAAGGCTAGGAGAAAGATAAAGGTAGAGCGTCGGAGGGTCGGTGGTGGAGTGGCGTCTCACAAATGGTGGGAGAGGCCTGCTAGACAAACGGAGGGTACGTATGAGTGCAATATCAATAGGAGAGGGCGGGGGATGTCTGTCTGTCTATGCATGTGCATGTGAGAGATGGGTCGGGAGGTATGCAAGGATGATGAGGGGAGAAGATATGGTTGTGGTAAGCATACATAACTACATAGGAAGATCAACCGTCGTTTGTCCGAGAAAGGAAGAGACATGACTAGCGAGGTGAGTGTATTGGTGCTTGGGGAAAACGAATTATAGTCGACCTGGCTATATGTATGGAGATTAGTACATATACACGCCTGCATGTGTTAGAAGCAAATAAGGTCCGGAGGGACAGACAGGGGGAGAGGGGTGCGGCTAGGAGGTGGTGCGAGAGGCCTACCATGTCGAGGGGGAGGAGTGTGCGAGTATGTGATCAATGAAAAGAGGGGCGGGAGTGTGCACCTGCGCGGAACCATATTGGACATAGGGGGGCATGGAAGGTGAGAAGAGAAGAGGGGAAGTATATATGTGTTTGTTGTAGGCACACTTGGCTAGAGAGGCATATCGACCAGTGTGTGCCGGAAAGAAGGAGCCGGTGACCTACACACACCACGGGTGGACGACCTAAAGAGAAATAATGAACGTATGCGATGGAGGGGACGCTAAGGGTGGGTGAGAGGGGGGCGGGCGTGTGCATGCATGATAGAAAGTTAGCGCTAGCTAGCTACAAATATAAGAGGATCGTGAAGGTGTAAAAGATGAACAAAGATCATAATTCATTATAAAAAAGCGGATACGGATACTTGAAGAAGACATCATAATGTAGAACATTGATTATAATTTGGGCTAATGTGTGGCTTTTGCAACTCAGGTCTAAATACTTGTCATAATGTAGGGGGCGGGACACTATACTTTGTGTGATAAACATGGTGTACGTATGGAACATGGTTTAGATTATGAATATATAGTTAGTACATCAAATGTACTATTATTTGGAATCAACATCAAGTGTATTAAAAAAATAGAATTCGAGTTCATGTAGTACACATAGTTCATATCTATCTCTATAACAATCATGTGGTGTGTTATGAAGGTAATACACGAATGATGGTTGAAGTTGGCAACAATCATGATTGTAGATTCTTATTGAAATAGAGAAACGAATTCAAATTTGGTTCGAATTGCAGCGGTAGTATAGACATTTGGAATGCACTAAAATGTTGGTATGAGTAGGTTACATGCATTATACAACAAACGAAAAAAATTAATTGGACATAACATGGATTCATACTCCCTCCTTCCATATATATAGGGTGTAACAAGTTTTTTAAGACTGCCTTTGACTATTGACAAGATTAATAGTACATGACATGCACAATGTGAAAATTATATCATTGAAAGAACCTTTTACAGACGAATTTAACGGTGTGCTTTGTGTAAGTTGCATGTCATATATTATTGCTCTAATATTTGGTCAAAGTTAGCATCAAAAAACACATTAGGCCCTATATAGATGGAAGGAGGGAGTAGCTTTGAATAGCATTTGTATAGTAAAACGGGGCAAGACTCTCTCTTTATGTGGTGTGAATAGTTTTATTTTTTTCATTTTCTTTTTGGTTGAGGGAAGTGCGAATTGATTTGGTACGTACAAGTACAATATTACTACATGTTAGGCTTGTCCCTAAAATTCAACCAGCGTCTTGTTATATCCCGAAAATTCAGATATCATGCTCCCAAAACTGGTGCCTTCACAACCCGCGCCTTGCTATCCCGAAATTACAACGCGCGCGAAAACTCCCTCCAGCTGCCAAATCCCGACACGTGAAATCCCCCTTCTAACCCTGAGCCGAAAGGGCCGCTAGTTCAAATCAATGGGGGGTACTTTTGTAACGCACCCTACATTTTGGACAAGCGCGTCCCTAAGTCATGGTTCACCCCCTCCCATTGCCCCCTTTTCGCCATTCGAAATCCCAGGCCGCCATAACCTCTCCGCTCCAGCCGCGAAACCCCACCCTCCTCCGTCCACCACCTCATCGCTGCCCAGCCGGAGCCTCTTCCCCAACGATGTCGTCCACCACACCATCTCCACGTCCCTCGTCCACCTCCCCGGATGAGAATCGGTCGTCCATCTCATCGTACTGCCGGTTCAGCCACCCCGTCGTCCACCTCCAAGGAGCTGCTCCAACGATTGCCTCGTCTATCGCGGCTGCTCCATCCCCACAGCACCGCCTTAACCTGGTCCACTGGAACCGCAACATCCTCACCGACTCCTCGGACAAAACTGAGGCCTACTCGGCGCCACCAAAGAGGTTGTACACTCATCGCATCGCACCTTCTCCTTAACTCGACCTCCCGGCGCCGACGGTGCTCCATCCCGCACCCCCATGGAGCGGCTACCTTGAAGTTGGCGCCGCGGGCGACATCTCCACGGCGGCTCTCCCCCATTGCGAGGCCCCTTCGGCGGCGGCGTCCATACCAGCCGGATCTGATGCTACTGCTCCGGCTCTCGCTCGCTCGCTGGCGCTGCTGCTGTTACTCCGGCACTCACTCGATCGCTCGCTCACCCAGCTGCTGCTGCTCCGGCTCTCGCTCGCTCGCTCGCGCTGCAGCTGCTGCTCTCCCCTTCGCTCGTGTTGTTGCTCTACTCCGATTTAGCCACACTTCAGTCGACTGAATCGACTTTTGGGTTAGTCGATTTTCAGGGGTTGGGGAGGCTCGCCGGAGTTAAGAAAGAACCACCCGCAGCGGGGACGGGGGCTCTCCGGAGAGGTACCCCACAATCTATCTTAGGGTTCAGGGTGGGGGAGGGGGGCATAGAGGGCTGGCCGGGGCGGCGGTGGGGAGTTGTTTCGGGGCGGTGAGGCGGTGCTGGGGCCGGCGGTTTGGCCGGTGGTGGCTGGCGGCTCAGGGGGGGTGCAGGTTGAAGATGAACTGCAGGCCCTCCCTAAACTACATGTCAAGTGCCTCCATGCTACCATTGCGTTCAGTTTCGACACTAACATTCAGATTCCACAGTAAATTTCAGTTTCGACAGTTAAGTTCAGAGTCAACAGTTTTTACCTCATCTGTTGTAGTCAGGTGGTTTTTGGTGATGTAAATTTTACATCTATTTTACATCATCTATTAGAGATGCTATTAGAATCCCACTTGAGATTGACGATGTACGTCTTGTCTTGCTTCACCTTGACGTCTTACGGCTCACCGGAGCTGCTCCAACGACAGAACGATCCATCACAACAGAGTAGTGACCTGGACGCTGTCTACAGATTCCTCAGATCTTCCTCCACACCTCCCACATCCACCTCTGCCTCAACTGCTTCAGCGACCAACCCAATGACGCTGAGGTCTACACGGCTACGGCAAAGAGGTTGTACACTTGTTGCATCACTTATTACTATACATTCATGTCGATCCATTAGGGCTATTTTTGTTCAATGGAAAAATATAGCAATAGGGAATTTTCCAATGCACTCTACTATTCAATTATTCATGCATTTTGTTGAAAGGAATGAAGCAAAACATCCACCTGGACCTACTTTTCAAAATCCTATGCATGAAAACAAGACCAAGTGCATTAGTGGCAGAATAACATTCTAACTCTACACGTTTTCATATGGTTTCACTTTATTTTGGCCATGTTTCTTTGCATTCCTCTGCTCTTCCAATTCCTGTAAACCAAACACCCAAGTTGACAGAAATCCCGTGTTTACAAATGCTTTGTTTACCATGTGCATTCCTATCCTATTTCGTGCTTTTCCTATCCCTGCGTTTTTAGAATCATGCAAACCAAATGAGCCCTTACAGAATTACTTCAGTTACAGGTAGGTGTCGAAGGGAACTTTGTGTGGTTTGTCCTGCTCCTTCCGCGATGTCGTCCACCTCACCTGAGTTGCTCCATCGACAGAAACATCCACCAAACCAGACATCACGACTCCTGACTGTCTTTTGCCGCCTTAGATCTCCTTCCCTGCCGTCGGCACCCACCACAATGGCATCACCATCATCGACTCAGCAGATGAACCTGAGGAGTACATGGGTCCACAAGAGAGGTCTCACTCTTTTGTTTCTGCTTATGTTATGCATTGCTTAAAATTACCTGCTACTTTATCGTCCTGTTCACCTCTTGGACTCCAGGTCAGGTCCAAATTAATGTTCAAACTTGAGTTCTAAATTAGTCGTGGGGCACATATCGAGGCAACAATGAATAGTATGTCTGTCTAATATCTGGTTCACCTAGGGTATGCCTATGTTGTTCATCTTGGGTGGGAAACAAATAGTAAAGCAATCATCATCTGTCTTTTTATTAAATTAAAGTAATCATCAGCCTGCTATCATTATTTTTGGATCCATCCACTGGTTGTTACCATCACTCTAAATTTCTGCATGCTCTCCTTAAATAATCTCACCATATTTTTTCGTCAGATGCATGTCGATATTGTACTGATCATGCTGAACATATAGAGAAAAAGAGAAGAGTTTTGCGCGGCAATACAATGTCATGCAGACATCGCTCCATGGTGGGTTCAATGGCAAACCCTTCCCACCCCTCTCCTAATTGTAATCTAGAGAAAGATATCTGTTTTGAGGCGGATTCAGACACCGCTGACCACTCCTATTTACCCCCCAAGGTGTTTGCTCTACCTTGGCATGATGATGTTAGTCATATCATGCATATGTTGCCTTGCAGTGCCTACTTTTGACATCATATATGTCATCTACTTAGTTTAGACATGTTTCAGAATGCCACCTGCTTAGTTTCTATATCATATATGGGAATTATGCAGTCTCATGTCTTTTAGCCAGCCATAATATATGTGAAATGTGCAATGCCATCCTGTTTAACCAAGCATCATATATTTGAATGATATCTTGCCCATCCTTTTCTTCATTACATTTCCATTTGTAGAAAATGTTTGTACATTAAACTACTCTTCCTGTGAATCGGCCATTTGGGTGGGAGATGGAAAAATCTGGAGTGAAAACATGGCCTTCAGAGTAGACAATGCTACCTGTCGAAGCAGATCTCATGTTGGGTCCCGATAGCTCCTCAGAGATGGATTCAGAGATAGATGACCAGTCCTATTCCCCCACCGAGGTGTATGCTCTAACTTGGCACGGTTATACTGCTCATATCATGCATATGGTGTCTTGCATTGCATAGTTTAGACATCATATACACAATATTCAACACCATGTTCTTAGTTCAGACATCATATCGAAGGCCCTCTGTTTAGCATATAAGTCAGATATGTGAATTAAATGATGCGATCCTGATTACTTAGATAATATGTAGGTGAATTATGTCATGTGATCCTGTTTAGTTATTCATCATATCTTTGAATTATGTTATGCTATGCTATCCAGTTTAGATAGACATCATCTATGTGAAATTAAGTCATGCAATCCATTTTAGTTAAACAATATACATGTCAACTATTTCATGCCCTCTTTTTTCCACACTATCTATTGCATCTGTCTCTCATACAATGTCTATACATCCAACTATGTTTCCTGTTTATCAGCCATTTGAATTGGAGCGGGTGATGCCAGTATCTAGCGGACAAAAAACATGGTCTTCAAATAGAACAGCGCTACCTCTTGGTGGAAATAGCACCCCGGTTGTACATGCACAAGAACCAGCCCTACCGCACATAACCCAAACTCTCGCGGATTGTACCCCTACTGCGATGGACAGAGTGAAGGAAATATGCCCTAGAGGCAATAATAAAGTTATTATGTATTTCCTCATATCATGGTAAATGTTTATTATTCATGCTAGAATTGTATTACCCGGAAACATAATACATGTGTGAATACATAGACAAACATAATGTCCCTAGTATGCCTCTACTTGACTAGCTCGTAAATCAAAGATGGTTAAGTTTCCTAACCATAGACATGAGTTGTCATTTGATTAACGGGATCACATCATTAGGAGAATGATGTGATTGACTTGACCCATTCCGTTAGCTTAGCACTTGATCGTTTAGTATGTTGCAATTGCTTTCTTCATGACTTATACATGTTCCTATGACTATGAGATTATGTAACTCCTGCTTACTGGAGGAACACTTTGTGTGCTACCAAACGTCACAACGTAACTGGGTGATTATAAAGGTGCTCTACAGGTGTATCCAAAGGTACTTGTTGAGTTGACATATTTTGAGATTAGGATTTGTCACTCCGATTGTCGAAGAGGTATCTCTGGGCCCTCTCGGTAATGCACATCACTGAATATTCCGCGTGTGCAACTGTTTTGCACCCGTTCTATTTGAACATAGAGCCTATCACACCCGATCATCACGTGGTGTCTCAGCACGAAGAACTTTCACAATGGTGCATACTCAGGGAGAACACTTCTTGATAATTAGTGAGAGATCATCTTAAAATGCTACCGTCAATCAAAGCAAGATAAGATGCATAAAGGATAAACATCACATGCAATCAATATAAGTGATATGATATGGCCGTCATCATCTTGTGCTTGTGATCTCCATCTCCGAAGCACCGTGATGATCACCATCGTCACCGGCGCGACACCTTGATCTCCATCGCAGCATCATTGTCGTTACGCCATCTATTGCTTCTACGACTATCGCTACCGCTTAGTGATAAAGTAAAGCAATGATGTATGCGTTGCATTTCATACAATAAAGCGACAACCATATGGCTCCCGCCGATTGCCGATAACCGGTTACAAAACATGATCATCTCATACAATAAAATATAGCATCACGTCTTGACCATATCACATCACAACATGCCCTGCAAAAACAAGTTAGACATCTTCTACTTTGTTGTTGCAAATTTTACGTGGCTGCTAAGGGCTGAGCAAGAACCGTTCTTACCTACGCATCAAAACCACAACAATAGTTCGTCAAGTTAGTGCTGTTTTAACCTTCACAAGGACCGGCGAGCCACACTCAGTTCAACTAAAGTTGGAGAAACAGACACCGCCACCACACGTGTGCAAAGCACGTCGGTAGAACCAGTCTCGCAGAAGCATACGCAGTAATGTCGGTCCGGGCCGCTTCATCCAACAATACCGCCGAACCAAAGTATGACATACTGCTAAGAAGTATGACTTGTATCACCCACAACTCACTTGTGTTCTACTCGTGCATATAACATCTACGCATAAAACCAAGCTCGGATACCACTGTTGGGGAACGTAGTAGTTTCAAAAAAATTCACAAGATCATGGTGATGCATAGCAACAAGAGGGGAGAGTGTTGTGCACATACCCTCGTAGACGGAAAGCGGAAGCGTTAGAACAACGCGGTTGATGTAGTCGCACGTCTTCACGGCCCGACCGATCAAGCATCAAACTACGGCACCTCCGAAGTTCTAGCACACGCTCAGCTCGATGACGATCCCTGACCGATCCAGCAGAATGTCGGGAAGAGTTCCGTCAACACGACGGCGCAGGACGATCTTGATGTTCTACCGTCAGAGGGCTTCGCTTAAGCACCGCTACAATATTATCGAGGACTATGGTGGAGGGGGGGGCACTGACACGCTAAGAGATCAAGAGATCAATTGTTGTGTCGAGGTGCTCCCCCCCCCCAGATATAAAGGAGCCAAGGGGAGGCGGCCGGCCAAGGAGGGCACGCCAAGGGGAGTCCTACTCCCACCGGGAGTAGGACTCCCTTCTTTCCTAGTTGGAATAGGAGAAGGGGGGAAGGAGGAGGGAGAGAGGAAGGGGGGAGGGGGCGCCGCCCCCCTCTCCTTATCCTATTCGGACTAGGGGGAGGGGGCGCGGCCTAGACCTTGCCTCCTCTCTAACTCTCCACTAGGGCCCATGTAGGCCCATTAAGCCTCCGGGGGGTTCCGGTAACCTCCTAGTACTCCGATAAAATCCCGATTTCACCCGGAACACTTCCGATATCCAAATATAGGCTTCCAATATATCAATCTTCATGTCTCGACCATTTTGAGACTCCTCGTCATGTCTGTAATCACATCCGGGACTCCGAAAAAACTTAGGTACATCAAAACTCATAAACTCATAAACTCATAATATAACTGTCATCGAAACCTTAAGCGTGCGGACCCTACGGGTTCGAGAACTATGTAGACATGACCTAGAACTGTTTTCGGTCAATAACAAATAGCGGAAACTGGATGCTCATATTGGTTCCTACATATTCTACGAAGATCTTTATCGGTCAAACCGCATAACAACATACGTTGTTCCCTTTGTCATCGGTATGTTACTTGCCCGAGACTCGATTGTCGGTATCTCAATACCTAGTTCAATCTCGTTACCGACAAGTCTCTTTACTCGTTACGTAATGCATCATTCCATAACTAACTCATTAGCTACATTGCTTGCAAGGCTTATTGTGATGTGCATTACCGAGAGGGCCCAAAGATACCTCTCTGACAATCAGAGTTACAAATCCTAGTCTCGAAATACGCCAACTCAACATGTACCTTCGGAGACACCTATAGAGCTCCTTTATAATCACCCAGTTACGTTGTGACATTTGGTAGCACACAAAGTGTTCCTCCGGTAAACGGGAGTTCATAATCTCATACTCATAGGAACATGTCTAAGTCATGAAGAAAGCAATAGCAACATACTAAACGATCAAGTGCTAAGCTAACGGAATGGGTCAAGTCAATCACATCATTCTTCTAATGATGTGATCCCGTTAATCAAATGACAACTCATGTCTATGGTTAGGAAACACAACCATCTTTCATCAACAAGCTAGTCAAGTAGAGGCATACTAGTGACACTATGTTTGTCTATGTATTCACACATGTATTATGTTTCCGGTTAATACAATTCTAGCATGAATAATAAACATTTATCATGAAATAAGGAAATAAATAATAACTTTATTATTGCCTCTAGGGCATATTTCCTTCAGTAGATAGATGGCTCGTGTTGTTGTTCCATTGAATTTTAATGCGTTCCTTGAGAAAGCAAAGTTGAAAGATGATGGTAGCAATTACACAAACTGGGTCCGTAACTTGAGGATTATCCTCATTGCTGCACAGAAGAATTACGTCCTGGAAGCACCGCTGGCTGCCAAACCTGCTGCAGGAGCAACAACAGATGTTGTAAACGTCTGGCAGAGCAAAGCTGATGACTACTCGATAGTTCAGTGTGCCATGCTCTACGGCTTAGAACCGGGACTTCAACGACGTTTTGAACATCGTGGAGCATATGAGATGTTCTAGGAGTTGAAGTTAATATTTCAAGCAAGTGCCCGGATTGAGAGATATGAAGTCTCCAATAAGTTCTATAGCTGCAAGATGGAGGAGAATAATTCTGTCAGTGAGCATATACTCAGAATGTCTGGGGTATAACAATCACTTGATTCAACTAGGAGTTAATATTCCGGATGATAGCATCATTGACAGAATTCTTCAATCACTGCCACCAAGCTACAAGAGCTTCGTGATGAACTATAATATGCAAGGGATGGAAAAGACAATTCCCGAGCTCTTCGCAATGCTAAAGGCTGCAGAGGTAGAAATCAAGAAGGAGCATCAACTGTTGATGGTCAATAAGACCACCAGTTTCAAGAAGAAGGGCAAAGGGAAAAAGAAGGGGAACTTCAAGAAGAACAGCAAACAAGTAGCTGCTCAAGAGAAGAAACCCAAGTCTGGACCTAAGCACGAGACCGAGTGCTTCTACTACAAGCGATCGGTCACTTGAAGCGGAACTGCCCCAAGTATTTGGTGGATAAGAAGGATGGCAAGGTGAACAAAGGTATATGTTATATACATGTTATTGATATGTACCTTACCGAGCTCGCAGAGCACTGGTATTTGATCTTGGTTACATTGCTAATATTTGCAACTCAAACAGTGGACTACGGATTAAGCGGACATCGGCTAAGGACGAGGTGACGATGCGCGTGGGAAATGGTTCCAAAGTCGATGTGATCGCCGTCGCACGCTACCTCTACATCTACCTTGGGATTAGTTTTAGACCTAAATAATTGTTATTTGGTGCCGCGTTGAGCATGAACATTATACCGGATCTTGTTTGATGCGAGACGATTATTCATTTAAATCTGAGAATAATGGTTGTTCTATTTATATGAGTAATATCTTTTATGGTCATGCACCTTTAAAGAGTGGTCTTTCGATGAATCTCAATAGTAGTGATACACATATTCATAATGTTGAAGCCAAAAGATGCAGAGTTGATAATGATAGTGCAACTTATTTGTGGTAATCGCCGTTTAGGTCATATTGGTGTAAAGCGCATGAAGAAACTCCATACTGATGGACTTCTGGAATCACTTGATTATGAATCACTTGGTACTTGCGAACCATGCCTCATGGGCAAGATGACTAAAACGCCGTTATCCAGAACTATGGAGCGAGCAACTGATTTGTTGCAAATCATACATACTGATGTATGTGGTCCAATGAATGTTGAGGCTCATGGCGGATATCGTTATTTTCTCACCTTCACAGATGATTTGAGCAGATATGGGTATATCTACTTAATGAAACATAAGTCTAAAACATTTGAAAAGTTCAAAGAATTTCAGAGTGAAGTTGAAAATCATCGTAACAAGAAAATAAAGTTTATACGATCTGATCGTGGAGGAGAATATTTGAGTTACGAGTTTGGTTTACATTTGAAACAATGCGAAATAGTTTTGCAACTCACGTCACCCGGAACACCATAGCGTAATGGTGTGTCCGAACGTCGTAATCGTACTTTACTAGATATGGTGCGATCTATGATGTCTCTACCGATTTACCGCTATCATTTTGGGGTTATGCTTTAGAGACAGCCGCATTCACGTTAAATAGGGCACCATCAAAATCCGTTGAGATGACGCCTTGTGAACTGTGGTTTGGCAAGAAACCAAAGTTGACGTTTCTTAAAGTTTGGGGTTGTGATGCTTATGTGAAAAAGCTTCAACCTGATAAGCTCGAACCCAAATCATAGAAATGTGTTGTCGGGGGTTGGATGCGACATATGCCAACGGGTGGCTTATCATGGTGGGGCGAGTAGAACGTCGCCGGTGCCTGGAAACGGGATGAGGCGCAGACATGCACGCCGGCGAATCTTACCCAGCCGGGGCTCCGAGGAGATAACACCCCATCGCTGCTCTGCAGGGGTCTCCGCATGATCACTATGGTATGATAGTCTGAGAGGTGCTCCTCGAGCTGTTTGGGAGGCGAGGGAGGAGCAAGGCTAGCTCTTTCCCTCTTGCTATGTGTCTAAAACCTGTCCAGGGCCGAACCCTTTGCATGGGTGCCCCGGGGGGTTTATATAGGCCTACCCCCCGGGGGTACAACGGTAATCTGACTAGGCGTGGCCCCCAACCGTCAGTCTCTCCTGCAGCCGTCCTTCCTGCCGGCTTTTGGGGCCCGCCGACTGGCGGGCCCCGCCGACAGGCAAAACACTGTGCAGCTCTCCTGATGACGCAGGCTCGGTCATGGGGTCGTGGGAACAGTGCCGCCGTCTGTCAGGCGATCACTGTCGCCACTCCCCGTCCAATCTGGTTTATGGCTTGTGGGGCCCTGGTCGGGAGGCGGCCGACTCTGGGGAGGCCGGCTCCCGCGGGGCCGTCTTTGAGCTCTCCGGCCGTCTTCTTCTATCTCACCGCAGGGGCCCGGCGATCTCGGGCGTCGTGCGCCGTCGTGAGCACAAATGCCTTGTGCATCGTGGGTCGAGGTCGAGGAGGCATGGCAACGATGTCGCGCCTCACCGGAGATCTCCTGGCGACGCGGCTCACTGTAGCCATGCCTTCCTCCCGTGGGTCATGAAGGGACGGCCACGTCGGGGCAGTACTCCGCATCGGTCTTCGTGAAAGGTCGCGGGCTGACTCTCATAGTTGGCCCTGTAAAGGTCGCAAGCCCGGAGTTGACTTGTTTCAGAGTTGCCATCTAAGGACTCGGCCTTCTCGAAGGTCGTCAGCTGGGACTCGGCCTTCTCGAAGGTCGCTTCTTTGAGACTTAGCCTTCTCGAGGTCGCCGGTGGGACTCGGCCGAGGGCGCGCCTGCCCGATGTCTTGAAAGATCTTGGGTCCCGGGTCAACCTACCCATGGCCCATTACTCCGACAGTAGTCCCCAAAGCTGGCGAAGCCCAGCGGGCGCCGCCTTGCGGGGCTTCGGCAGTTTCAATCCTTACGGTGCCGACTCAGAGACCCGGCCACCGTGTCTTTGGGCCGCCTCGCTGGAGTTGGACTGGCCCCGCAAGGAGCCGCTGCTCGTAAGTCGTGGCGGGAAACCGGCGGCGTATTGGTTACGCTTCCCTGCCATTTGTGAGACGGTCCTGTCGCGTGGCGCCACGTGGAGGCGATAGCCTGTCTGCCCACGCGCGTGACGGGACGGGCCGCCAGGTGGGGCCCGCCATTACCGCGCCTCGGCTCCGGCGGATCGCTGCGGCCGAGGCGGTTGGCATCCCCACGTTGTTATCGCGCATAACCGTGGGGTTAATCGTCGGGCGTCGTGGGGCGCGGCGCGATTAATCCCCGTTGCCCCTCGGCTTCTCGGCCCGTTGGGCTACAAATAAGCAGAGGGGGCGGCAGGCAGCACGCGCGACTCCTCCCCTCTCTTGCCCCTCTTCTTCCTTCGCCCGCTCCGTTGCTTTCTTCCTCATGGCGAAGCACAGTGCTCCTCCTCGCCGGCGATGAGCTCCTCTTCCGTCGCGCCCCCACTTCGCACTCCGGCGTGTGGGACGGCTTGGACGTGGGGGCGGAGGACATCGAGTTTCTTCGCCAAACCCGCCGCCTCCCGAGCGCGGACTTGGTGCAGGCCCGTCCCGCGCCGGCGGGAGAGATCCGGCCCGCGCCGGAGGAGGGCGAGCGGGTCATCTTCCGCTCGCACCTCATGCGCGGGCTGGGGCTCCCGGCGAGCGGGTTCTTCCGGTCCTTCCTCGAGTTTCATAGCCTGCAGCCGCACCATCTCACCCCCAACGCGTTGGTGCTTCTCTCTGCCTTCGCCACCTTGTGCGAAGGCTATATCGGTGTTCTCCCCACCCTCGAGCTGTGGGGGGAGTTCTTCTCCTCGAAGCTCAGCACCCAGGCCCTCAGCACGCCGGCGCAGTGCGGCACCTACATCGCGGTGCGGTGCACGACGGCCGACAACCCCTTTCCGCCCATCCCGCTGGTGAAATCGGTGAATATGTGGCAGAAGACGTACTTCTACGTGAAGAATGTCTCCACCGACGGCGATCGGGTCAACTGCCGCCGCCGACCCGAGTCGCCGACCGCGGCCGCCAGCTTGGTCCCATCGGTCGAAGTCGCTTCGACCTCCGGAGTCGGCGCCGTGGCGCGCCTCCGAGTCATGACGCAGTCGGAGGGGCTCGTCGCCTCCGATCTCCTGGCCGCCTTCGTGGCACGCCGGGTTCTTCCGCTCCAAGGCCGGCCTCACCTCATCTGTCAGATGAGCGGCCGGCAAGATCCAAGCCGGCTGTGCACCAAGGACATGCCGCGTGGAGAAGTGGCGAACTTGGTGAACCACATCGCCATCGCGGGTTCACGGAGGTGGCAGTTGACAAGGAGCCGTGCTCGCGCGACAACCCCCTCCGGTGGTAAGTTGCTTCCGTCAGATTCGATCTCGCCGTGTCCGACTTCAAGCTCGATCTTGTTGGCATCTTTTGAGAGAACCCTCTCACGGCGCCGCATGCCGGCGCCACGAGAGAGCAGCGGACTACGCCCCTAACCGAGGTCGGCGACATCGACGACCCCAACTTGGGGCCGCGCGCTGAAGCCGACGCCAAGGCGGCGGGAGGAGGAAGACGGCGACCTCGGACCATCGGGCGACCTTCGCCGCCGCCCGAGGGCGTCGCCGACGCGAAGTCGCCCCGCGCCGTCAGCCGAGAGCCGGCCCCTCCAGCCAAGCCGGCGCGAAGAGACGTCTCGCCGGGCCGAGTGCGCCCAGCGGCAGGTCAAAGAAGCTCAAGGGAGCCGCCGCCGTGACCAAACGGGAGGAGGCGGCCGCGAAGGCCAACCGCTTCCGAAGGGAAGTGAGACGGCCGCCGCTAGTTTCTTCGTGAGTCTCTTACTCCTTCGTTTCTTTTCTGGATCTTGCTTGAGTCTTTATGACCTCCCTCCGATCTTTCCCCAGTGCTCCCCTCTCCCTTGAGAGAGCCGCCGTCCCCTCCATCATGGGGTCGGTGGAGACATCCGCCAATACACGGCGGATTGACCCTGCCGCCGACCTCCGGGAGGGCGGCACGGAATGCGCGAGAGATCTGCGAGAAGAGGAGGAGGCCGACCGCCTGGAGAAGGCGGAGGCGAGAAGGCGGCCGCCAACGCCAGCGGCACTGGAGGAGGCCGTGGCAGTGTGCGCGTAAGCAGGATCTTGAGGTCGTTCATCGCTGAGCGACGATGCTCGTCCCTCCGCTGTCGTCAGCATCGCCGCCCCCAGAGTTTACGGGGCAGACCGGGGAGGTCGGCACCACAAACCCTCTCGCGGAGGACGGTGGCGACGCCTCGGGCTCGGATACTCACGCGCCGCCTCCGCCACCTCCGCCGCCTCCGTCTTCGAGGCCGCACGGCAAGCAGCCGGTGGACCCGCAGGATCCGCCGACTGCGGACGATGCCGACGCGCAGCTGCTTCTTCAGGTCGCCGTGCCAACGCGCCGCCGGATTGAGAGGACGAGCTCGGCGCATGAGCTTCGAGATCGACGCGCAAGATGGCGAACCTGGACGCTGAGGCCTCAAGTGCCGCGCCCACCAGCTGGCTGCGCGAAGGCGGCACCGGCCCGCTGAACCAGGCCCTTCTGGACGTTCAGTCCAAGTTGCGCAAAGAGGGCGACACCCTCCAACTTTACACCAAGGCGCATCTGGCCCTGCGGACCTCCGCCCGGGTAAGTTTCGTTTTTCCTTTTTTAGTTTCTTGCCTTTTTCCATGAAGCGCGCGGACCCCTGCTGGGTGTAGTCCCCGAGTTCGGGGTCGGCTGCTGAGCAGGTGGCTCGGAACTCCTTCTAGCGAGCTCCGAAGACTAACTTTACTTTGCCGGCCTTGCAGGAGTACCACAACCTCCGCGCTACTGCCTTCAACCGCAATGTTGAGGAGCTGAGGAAGCGGACCGTCGTCTGGCGGAAAGTCGAGGTGAGCCAATTCTTCCTTCTTGGCGAAGCGCTGGCGCACTAGCGGGCTGTAATCCCGAGATTCGGCCGATCGCTGAGCGGTCAGCGGATCTCCCGGCCTTCTTCCTTCTTTCTTCTCCGCGCAGTATGCGCTTCGCGGGCTGTAATCCCGAGATTTGGGCCGGCTGGCGATCGGCGGATCTCCGGCGACCTTCCTTGTTGACGATGCTTTGCCTTTCTTGAGCCAGCGCCAATGCCGCCTTCAGAGCAGCTGGACAAGGCCAACACCGCCCGTCGCACTAAGGAGGAGGAGGCGACAAGCTCGCCCAAAGCGCGACACCTGCCATGACGTAGCTGGCCGCGAAGTATGAACTGCCGGAAGCGCAGGAGGGCGCCAAGTCGCGGGAGGATGCATCCTAGCTGAATTTGAGATGGGCGGTCCGCTGGACCGACCGGGAGGCGATCTTGACCTCCGGCTATCCGCGAGCTCGAGGACATCGTCGTGGTAACTCTTGGTTTCTCTTCTTTGGTCTTCGACTACGGTCGAACTGTCTTCTGGTTTTTCTGACTGTCTCCTTTTCTTGTCTTTGGCAGACTTCTTTCCCGGTCACTCGCAAGCCGTCCCTCTGGCCATCGAGGCGGCTCGGGAGGAGCGGAGAGCAAAAGGCGAAGTGATTGCCGCCAACGCCCCCCGAACCATCGATGAGCAGCTCTTGAGCATCGGGGCTCGCCTTCGTCCTGCTCACCGTCTGCTGCGTCATCTTCAACGCGCCGGCGCCCAAGTCGTTGCCGCCCTGTGGCCGGAGGTGCCGGCTCTTCGCACCGCCAGTCGGACGGCCGACTGGCTGGAGGTCGCCGTCGGTCGCTTCGAAGCTTGGAGGGGCTCCTCGGCCCGTGCCGGAGCACGCCGGGCCTTGGAGTTCGTCAAAGGGTGGTACCCTGGGCTGGACCTGGACCGCCTGGCCGCGTTCCGGTCAGAGGCCCAGGCCGAGCTGGGGGCCGTGGAAGGCGCCCTTGTCGAGCGCGCGGCGGCCATCGCCGAGTACACGGACACCAGTGTCTTTGTGCCCGAGCGGACCGACGGCGGCGAGGAGGTTCCGCCGGAGTGGTTCGGGATGCACCCGGGGTACGAGGAGGACTCGGCGGAGGTGATCGGCTCCAAAGACCAAGAGGAGGGCGAGTCGGAGGACGGAGGGCAGGAGGAGGCGCCCGAAGCGGCAGCGGCCAGCCTCGGCTGATCGTGCCTCCAAGAACGAGCCTCGAAGGACAAGGCAACCGTCAGCTGGAGGCGACCAAGCCGAGACCGCCTTGACCGACCGCCCGACGTCCGACACCGCCGCCACCTCCGGCCCTCCGGCTCGAGGCCGCCCCTAGAGTGCTTGGCTCTACCTCTCTTTTGTTCCTTGAAAAACTTGTCGATTTGAACAACTCCACCATGGGTGTATTCGCCAAGGGCCTTATGTAAATATTTATCAAATTTCCGCCCTTCCTTGCTGGTTCTCTTAGACTGTTTTTCCTTTGCCGCCTTCCTTGGTTGCCGCCTTGTTAATCGGGCAGCCGCTCATGGATCGCCGCCGGGTCAAGTGCTCGGCTACTTTAGGGAGGCAAGTACTTAGTCGCTTAGAATATCCTAGCAAGTTTGGCTGAATCGACAGAGCCGACTCGAGAGTCGGCCGCCTTGATAAAAGTTGAGACTATGAGCCGATTTTTCATGAGTCGGCTCGAGGGGGAAGCTGAGAGCGGCTTGGGCTATCGTAGCTCTTAAGTCCTTAGCCGTTTTCATGTGCGTTCGCTCTTTCCGCCCCCCGCTATCGACATCGCTCTGCGGCTGCGGCTTTCAGCGAGGAGGCGGCTTTGGCGCAAAGACACATTACTTGTCCGACCTCGGGAGCATTCCATAGCACAAAGCGTAGGCGAGTACCGGGCGACTAGTCGGACCAGTGCGATAAAGTATGATGAAAAGGAGAAAGCATTTGAAGCGTGATCCATATCATACAGATAATCAAAAGGCGGTCCCCGAGCTCGTCCGGGGCCTAAGGTCTTAGTACTTAATACAAAAGGGGTAGCGCGATACATATCAAGATCAACTCGTAAAATCTTGAAGAAGATTCGCGTTCCACTGGCGCCTGTTTCTTTGCCGAGTCGTCCCTCTTGCGTGCTCGAGGCTTCGAAGGCCGATCAAATAGTAGGCGTCGTTCCTAGCACCTTGCGATGATGAAGGACCTTCCCAAGGCGCCGACAACTTAGGCTGGCGGCTGTTCTCTCGAATCAGCGGAGCACAAGGTCGCCATCTTGGAATGATCTTGGCTTGACCTTGCGGTTGTAGTATTGGCGCAGACTCTGCTGGTAGATGCCGGACCGATCGAGTGCCAACAACAGCCCTCTTCCAGCAGTCGACACCATCTTGTCGTGCTTCTTGGCCTCCTCTTGGTGTACATGGAGACTCGCGGAGAGTCGAATTGTATATCCGTTGGGATGACCCGGCACCAGAAGCGAGGAAGAACGGCGTGAAGCGGTTGACCTGTTCGGGGTTGTGCGCAGACTCAGAGGACGGCAGCAGCTCTTCCACCCAACAATGCCGGCGCCGAGTGGTTCGACCAATCGAGGCTTGATGTCGACAGGATGAGGCCGTTGGCTCATTCCACCGGCCGCTTGATTGCGGATGGGCAACGGATGCTAGGTCGGTCGGATGCCTGCGTCAGCAGAACGAGCCAAGGCGCCTTTGGCGGTTGGTGCCGTTATCCGTGATGATTGTGTGGTATGCCGCATCGCCCGTGATGTCGGCAATGAAGGTCACTGATGTGGGCCCGTTTAATTTCTTGATGGGCTTTGCTTCTACCCACTTGGTGAACTTGTCCACTGCGACAAGCAAATGAGTTAGGCCGCCTCGGGCCGTCTTGAAAGGTCCCACCATGTCCAGGCCCCAAACTGCGAAGGGCCAGGCGATGGGGATTGTCTTCAACGCAGAAGCCGGCTGAAGGGGCTTGGAGCGGAACACCTGGCACCCCTTGCACTTCTTGACTAGTTCTTTAGCTTCTTCCAGGGCAGTCGGCCAAAAGAAACCGTGCCGAAAGGCTTTGGCCACGAGCGCTCTTGAAGCCGCATGGTGGCCTTTTCGCATACGATGGATGTCTCTGAGGATCGCTTGGCCTTGTTCTGATTCTACGCAGCGCTGGTGGACACCAGTAACGCTGCGCCTGACTAACTCTCTGTTGACTATGGTGTAGGCTGCCGCTCGGCGTTGTACTTGCCGAGCCAGAGTCTCGTCTGCTGGTAACTCCTTGTTTACTAGGAACTTGAGGATGGGCTGCGCCCATGAAGGTGCTGCTATCTCTTCAACTGCCACCACAGCGACTTGGACAAGGGTGGCTGGGCTGGGAGGCGGCGGGTTGGACTCTGCTGCCGCTTGTTGGGTGAGGAATCTCTGGGCGACTGGGCAACTCCGCCGGCCGTGGCGCAGATCCCGGGCCGTGGCGCGATCCTCGGCCGACTAGCGCAGTCCCCGGGCCGACTGTGGCTTTCTTGAGGTCGCTTGCTGGGGCCTTGGAGGTCGGATCCGACTATCTCAGGCGGAGCGGGCACGAAGATGGAGTCGGATTCAGGTGAAGGCTTGATAGACGGCTTGAGGAGGCGCTGAAGGGCGACGCTAGAAGGTATCGCCTGGCGAGTGGAGCCGACTCGCGCCAATGCGTCTGCTTGATCGTTGTCGTTTCTTGGTACGTGGAGGAATTCGCATCCTTCAAAATATCCGCTGAGTTGTTGCACCAAGAAGCGATGCTTCGCCATGTTTGCGTCTTTGGCGCCCGATCGCGGATGATTCTTTGAACCACCAAGTCGAGTCGCCATAGCACGTGATCCGCGAATGCCGAGTTCTTTGGCAAGCCGGAGCCCGTGGATGAGCGCTTCATATTCGGCGACGTTGTTGGAGGCGGCGAAGTGGATTTGCAGCATGTATTTGAGCTTATCGCCCTTGGGGGAGGTGAGGACGACGCCGGCTCCGAGGCCGGTGCGCATCTTGGAGCCGTCGAAGTGCAGTCGCCAATGAGTAGAGTCGGGCGCAGTGGCGATCTTGAGTCTCGCCCCGGTCGAGGAAGTCGGCCATCCCCTGCGACTTGATGGCGGTGCGAGGTTGGTAGTAGATGGTGTAAGGGGCTAGATCGATAGCCCACTTGGCCACTCGGCCGGAAGCGTCTCGACTTCCGATGATCTCGGCGAGTGGGGCGGTCTGAGACTACGATGATAGGATGCTCTTGAAAGTAGGGCTTCAGCTTCTTGGCGGCAAAATGCACGCCGTAGCACATCTTCTGGTAGTGAGGGTAGTTCTGCTTGGAGGTCGACAGTACCTCGCTCAGGTAATACACTGGTCTCTGGACCGGGAGCGCCTTGCCTTCCTCCTTGCGTTCGACTACAATAACTGTGCTGACTACCCGGCTGGTAGCGGCGATGTATAAGAACATGGGCTCTTTGGGAGTCGGAGCCGCCAACACAGGGGGAGTCGCCAACATCTTCTTGCTTGGAGAAATGCCTCATCTGCCTTGTGGTTCCACTCAAAAAAAGTGGTCTTCTTCATCAATTGATACAACGGTAGAGCTTTCTCGCCCAGCCGACTGATGAATCGGCTTATTGAAGCCAAGCAGCCGGTGAACTTCTGCACATCCAACAGTCGGCTGGGTACCTTCATTCTCTCAATGGCCTTGATCTTCACGGGGTTGCACTCTATGCCGCGTTCGGAGACAAAAAAGCCGAGGACTTGGCCGGCTGGGACTCCGAACACGCACTTCTCTGGATTGAGCTTGATCTGGAATCGGCGCAGATTTTCAAAGGTCTCTTTGAGGTCTTCTAGCAGCGTCCCACGTTTCTCCGTCTTCACCACCACATCATCCACGTAAACGTGGGCGTTTCTGCCGAGTTGCTTGAGGAGGCACTTCTGCATGCAACGCTGAAAGGTGGCGCCAGCATTCCTCAAGCCAAACGTCATTGTCAGGTAGCAGAAGGCTCCAAACGGCGTGATGAATGCGGTCTTCAGTCTGTCTGCTGGATTTAGCTTGATCGGTGATATCACGAGTATCGTCCAAGAAGCTCAACAGCTCGCATCCGGCTGTGGAGTCTATCACTTGATCGATCCTTGGCGAAGCAAGCGGGTCCTTCGGGCAGGCTTTGTTGAGGCTGGTGTAGTCGATGCACATCCGCCATCGCTTATTCTTCTTCAACACGATGACGGGTTTGCTAACCACTCCGGAAAAATACTTCCATGATGAATCCGGCTGCGGGGCGGGCTATCTCTTCTCCCACTACTCTTCTCTTCTCTTCGACAGTAGCGCAAGGGCTGTCGGCGGGCTCACATCCGCCCGACATGTAGCTTGTGCTCGGCGAATTCCGTCGGTACAACCGGCATGTCCTTGGGGACCATGCGAAGATGTCCCGATTCTCACGGAGGAAATCGGCGAGCTCGCCTTCCTATTTCTTTGTCAAGACCAGAGCCGATGTGGCGTACTTCTCTGGGTGCTCCGGGTCCAAGGGTATCTTCTTGGTTTCTTTAGCGGCTCGAATGATCCTACGCCTCCGACTCCTTGGGGTCAGCGACATCTCCGCTGCCTCCCAGCCATCGCCACGACACGATCAAGGAGCTTCTCGCCGCGATCACCAAAGACTCGGCCAGCCGATCGCTCTCGGCCGCCTGGTGGGACGACTTCTTGTAGTCGCCCGGCAATGGTCGGGATCCCTTGGAACTCGGCATCTTCATCTTGAGGTAGGCGTAGTGGGGAACCGCCATGAATTTGGCCAAAGCCGGCCGACCTAGCAGCGCGTGGTACGGGCTCTCCAAATCCACCACCTCGAACCAGACTGGCTCTCGGCGGAAGTGATCTTTGTCTCCAAAGAGGATGTCTATCAGAATCTTGCCGATTAGTGAGCAGGAGAGGCCGGGTACGATTCCGTGGAACACGGTGCGGCTGCTCTGCAGCTGCCTCCGCCTGATTCCGAGCTTCTCCATGGTATCCTTGTACAGGATGTTTATGCTGCTGCCTCTGTCTATCAGGACCCGCGAGAAACGCAGGCGGCCCGCCTATCGATGGCCAAGGTCGCTCCGAGAACCAAGGCGTAGAGCCGGACTCGGCATCACCTCTGGGTGATCTGCCCGACTCGGTGATAGGCTTTCGGACCAATGCATGAACTCGAGGAGCCTGCTGCCATCTGCGTTGACTTCTTCTGCTGTTGGCGCCGCTGCTTTGCCGATCATCTGCCTGGTGGTGAACACAACGTATGCTCCTGCTCTTGGGAACTCATCTTGGACTGCGCCGATGGCCGAGCCGCCGGCTGCGGGCGGTGGAGGCGGCGGCGCCCAGCGAGCGGAGAGGCGAGGCCGCCCCTTGGCGATCTGACAGCCGGTGGCACTTTCGGTGGTGTGGTTCGACGGCTTGGCGCGCTGTGAAACTTGCAAGGACCATCGAGTCGCTCATAGGAGAAGGCGGCAACCAATTGGACTTGCCGCCCTTACGCCGCTTGGTCAAGGCTGCCCCCTCCGTTCTTGATCTTCATTGCGCGACGCCGATTGTTGGAAGTCGGTTGTGGGGCTTTGCGCTTGTTGTCGTTCATTGTTGTCATGGCTGGCGTCTCCAGCCGGAGTTCTGGGAGCCTGGGGAGTCACCTTGCCAGCCGCGTTGACTTGGATATCCGTCTTCATAGAGGAGTCGGCCGTGGCGTACTTGTCTGCTATGACTAGCAGTTCGTCGAGGGTTTCGGGCTCGTCGCAGAGGAGCTTGTGCTTGAGGAGGGTGCCTTCTCGGCACCCAGCCGTAAAGTACTCGATGGCCTGCACCTCGTGCACGCCCTCGCAGGAGTTTCGGAGTTCGCCCCAACGCGTGAGGTAGTCGCGTGTCGATTCTTCGGGACCTTGCACGCACAAGGAGAGCTAGCGCGGCTTGGGAGGTCGCTTGTACGTGCTGGTGAAGTTGCGGATGAAGGCCTCGGTGAAGTCAATCCAGCTGTTGATGCTGCGGGGCTTCAGGCTGTTTAGCCATGTCCGGGTCGTGCCCTGGAGCATGAGAGGAACGTATTTTACGGCAACCCGCTTGTTGCCGTTGGCGATGTTGACAGCTGTGGAGTAGTCTATCAGCCAATCCTCCGGCTTCACGGAACCGGTGTACTTGGGCGTGTCTCGGGGGAGCGTGAACCCTTTGGGGAAGGGCTTGTCTCTGATGCGGGGCCCGAAGCAAGGCGGACCCAGCTCATCTTCTTCTTCTAACGCCAGGGATCTGTGGAGTCGGTCGATCCGGTGGCGGGCATCATTCTCTCCAACTCCCTCTCGGCGGCCAAGGCGACCTCCGAGAGTCGGATGCTCAACAGGTGGCGGGGAGACTCGCCGCTCCCTCTGGGGCGGGGGAGGCAGATAATCGTCCCGTCGCTCCACGGCTCTGGGGCGGCCGTCTTGGTCGCGCTCGATGGTGATGCGAGTCCGGCTGTGGCTTGCAGCCGGCTCCTTCTCTTTCCTCCCGCGGACTCCGCCAGTCGGCGTCCGGGAGGTCGCGCCTTGATCTCGGCGAGGGGGTAAGTCGTCATTCTGCTGCTGCTGCTGCGCGTCGTGCCGCCGCTACCGCGTTCTGCAATAACCGCATCGAGGCTGCTGGACTCGCTCCGTTATTACACGGCGCTCTTCGCCGAGGTTCCTCAGCTCTTGATCGCCGCTTAGGCGGCACGGATATTCTCGCAGGTGGCGTACAGGCGCTTCGCCCAACAGATCGGCGATAAGCGGCGCGCTCTCGGACCGCACCGAGGCGGCTCGGCGGTCGGGCCGGCGAGCCGCCTACAAGACGGTCCATCTCGCTGGTATGCCGGACAAGCGTCTCATGCTTGCCAACTTCTTGGCGCCTTCAATGATCTGGCGGCGTTCTTCCAAAGATCTCTGCGTCCGTGTCCTTCGGGATGGGCGCGGACAGGTCTGCGGGGCGCAGCAGCGGGTCCGGCACCTCCGTGTGGCGCTTCCGCCGCTCTCCGCATCTGAGCGGCTCGTCGTAGACCACCACGTTGGTGGGGAAGATATCAAGCGATACGGCGTCGGAGTCGACCAGCATCGGATCGGAGGAGCCTACGGACTCCAAGTCTACAACGGGCTCGCCGGCGACTTGAAGTTGGTCAAGGAGGCCCGCGAGAAGGTTCTCGGGGCCACTCGCGCCTGTGCTCGGCGCGGGTTCGTCGGAGAGGCGCACCTCACCGATGAGTTCGGCGAGGCCGCTCGCTGCGCAGGCGGCTTCGGAGGAAGAGGGTTCCCGTCCTGGGAGGAAGAGGGTTCCCGTCCAGAATAGATCTCCGGACGACGGTGCACCTCGCCCCACAGTGGGCGCCAAATGTCAGGGGTTGGATGCGACATATGCCAACGGGTGGCTTATCATGGTGGGGGCGAGTAGAACGTCGCGGTGCACGAAAGCGGATGAGGCGCAGACATGCACGCCGCGCGAATCTTACCCGGCCGGGGCTCTCGAGGAGATAACACCTCTCGCTGCTCTGCGGGGTCTCCGCATGATCACTATGGTATGATAGTACGAGGTGCTCCTCGAGCTGTTTGGGAGGCGAGGAGGAGCAAGGCTAGCTCTTTCCCCTCTTGCTATGTGTCTAAAACCTGTCGAGGGCGAACCCTTTGCATGGGTGCCCGGGGGGTTATATAGGCCTACCCGGGGTACTGTGATAATCTGATCTGGCGTGGCCCCCACCGTCGATCTCTCCTCGCAGCCGTCCTCCTGCCCGGCTTATGGGGCCCTTGATTGGCGGGCCTCATGGACAAGCGTAACATCTTGCAGCGACTCTCGATGGCAGCTCGGTCATGGGGTCGTGGAGTGCCGCCGTCTGTCAGGCGATCACTGTCGCCACTCCCCGTCCAATCTGGTTTATGGCTTGTGGGGCCCTGGCCGGGAGGCGGCCAACTCTGGGGAGGCCGGCTCCCGTGGGGCCGTCTTCGAGCTCTCCGGCCGTCTTCTTCTATCTCACTAATAGGGGGCCCGGCGATCTCTGGGCCGTACGCGCCGCCGTCGTGGGCACAGTGCCTTGTGCACTGTGGTGAGGTCGAGGAGGCATGGCAGCGATCTGCGCCTCACCGGAGATCTCTGGCGACGCTGCTCATGAGCCATGCCTTCCTCCCGTGGGTCATGAGGGGCGGCCACGTCGGGCGATACTACGCATCGGTCTTCGTGAAAGGTCGCGGGCCGACTCTCATAGTCGGCCCTTTAAAGGTCATAAGCCGAGTTGACTTGTTTGAGTTGCCATCTAAGGACTCAGCCTTCTCGAAGGTCGTCATTTGGGACTCGGCCTTCTTGAAGGTCGCCTGCTGGGACTCAGCCTTCTCGGAGGTCGCCAGCTGGGACTCGGCTGAGGGGCGCGGCCTGCCCCGATGTCTTGAAAGATCTTGGGTCCCGGGTCAACCTACCCGTGGCGCATTACTCCGACATGTGTCTTCATAGGATACCCAAAGGAAACTGTTGGGCACACCTTCTATCACAGATCCGAAGGCAAGACATTTGTTGCAAAGAGTGGATCCTTTCTAGAGAAGGAGTTTCTCTCGAAAGAAGTGAATGGGAGGAAAGTAGAACTTGATGAGGTAACTGTACCTGCTCCTTTATTGGAAAATAGTTCATCACAGAAACCGGTTCCTATGACAACTACACCAATAAGTGAGGAAGCTAATGATGATGATCATGAAACTTCAGATCAAGTTACTACAGAACCTCATAGGTCAACCAGAGTAAGATCCGCGCCAGAGTGGTACGGTAATCCTATTTTGGAGGTCATGTTACTTGACCATGGCGAACCTACGAACTATGAGGAAGCGATGATGAGCCCAGATTCTGCAAAATGGCTTGAAGCCATGAAATCTGAGATGGGATCCATGTATGAGAACAAAGTGTGGACTTTTTTTGACTTGCCCGATGATCGGCAAGCCATAGAGAATAAATGGATTTTCAAGAAGAAGACTGGCGCTGATGGTAATGTTACTGTCTACAAAGCTCGACTTGTTGTGAAAGGTTTTCGACAAGTTCAAGGGGTTGACTACGATGAGACTTTCTCACCCGTAGCGATGCTTAAGTCTGTCCAAATCATGTTAGCAATTGCTGCATTTTATGATTATGAAATTTGGCAAATGGATGTCAAAACTGCATTCCTGAATGGATTTCTAGAAGAAGAGTTGTATATGATGCAACCAGAAGGTTTTGTCAATCCAAAGGATGCTAACAAAGTGTGCAAGCTCCAGCGATCCATTTATGGACTGGTGCAAGCCTCTCGGAGTTGGAATAAACACTTTGATAGCGTGATCAAAGCATATGGTTTCATACAGACTTTTGGGGAAGCCTGTATACAAGAAAGTGAGTGGGAGCTCTGTAGCATTTCTAATATTATATGTGGACGACATATTATTGATTGGAAATGATATAGAATTTCTGGATAGCATAAAAGGATACTTGAATAAAAGTTTTTCGATGAAAGACCTCGGTGAAGCTGCTTACATATTAGGCATCAAGATCTATAGAGATAGATCGAGACGCTTAATTGGACTTTCACAAAGCACATACCTTGATAAAGTTTTGAAAAAGTTCAAAATGGATTAAGCAAAGAAAGGGTTCTTGCCTGTAATACATGGTGTGAAATTGAGTTAGACTCAATGCCCGACCACTGCAGAAGATAGAGAGAAAATGAAAGAAGTTCCCTATGCTTCAGCCATAGGCTCTATCATGTATGCAATGCTGTGTACCAGACCTGATGCGTGCCTTGCTATTAGTTTAGCAGGGAGGTACCAAAGTAATCCAGGAGTGGATCACTGGACAGCGGTCAAGAACATCCTGAAATACCTGAAAAGGACTAAGGATATGTTTCTCGTTTATGGAGGTGATAAAGAGCTAGTCGTAAATGGTTACGTTGATGCAAGCTTTGACACTGATCCGGACGATTCTAAATCGCAAACCGGATACGTATTTATATTAAACGGTGGAGGTATCAGTTGGTGCAGTTCTAAACAAAGCATCATGGTGGGATCTACATGTGAAGCGGAGTACATAGCTACTTCGGAAGCAACAAATGAAGGAGTCTAGATGAAGGAGTTCATATCCGATCTAGGTGTTGTACCTAGTGCATCGTGTCCAATGAAAATCTTTTGTGACAATACTGGTGCAATTGCCTTGGCAAAGGAATGCAGATTTCACAAGAGAACGAAGCACATCAAGAGACGCTTCAATTCTATTCGGGACCAAGTCCAGGTGGGAGACATAGAGATTTCCAAGATACATACGGATCTGAATGTTGCAGACCCGTTGACTAAGCCTCTTCCACGAGAAAAACATGATCAACACCAAGGCTCCATGGGTGTTAGAACCATTACTGTGTAATCTAGATTATAGACTCTAGTGCAAGTGGGAGACTGAAGGAAATATGCCCTAGAGGCAATAATAAAGTTATTATTTATTTCCTCATATCATGATAAATGTTTATTATTCATGCTAGAATTGTATTACCCGGAAACATAATACATTTGTGAATACATAGACAAACATAGTGTCACTAGTTTGCCTCTACTTGACTAGCTTGTTTTTTTGACTATATACTGCAAGGCAACAGCCTCACAGTGCTTTATTAAAACTCATAGTAAAAGTTCAAGGTACAAGAAAAGGTAAAGAAACTAACTACCTAGGGTAAAGAAGCTAACCATTCTAGAAGTTTGTCTCTATATTTACATTTGATCCTATGAGTTAACAGAGTTAAATCATGAACAAAATTCCTTCTCCAGGCTCTAAAACTAGGTGTTTCATTCCTGAAGATTTTGCCATTCCTTTGAGTCCAAATATTCCAGGTGGCAGTAAAGACCACCTCTGTGAAGAAAGGCAATCCAAACTCTTTTCTAGCCGAGGAGGCCATGCCGTAGGTTGATTGATGAGGCTGGACCTGCCAAGAAATCCCAAGATAATTCCAAACTCTCTGGCTGAAGTTGCATGTGAAGAAAAGATGAATTCTGTCTTCATGTGTTTGAGATAGGCAAAGTACACAGGAATCATCTTGAATAATCCCGTGCCTGCGCTGCATCATGTCCCTTGTATTTAGTCGGTCCATAAGAAGAAGCCATCCGAAGACTCTGATCTTGAGAGTGCAAGAGCATTTCCAAATCCATTTGAAAATAGGATCAACCACAATGCTAGAGAAGGCATAGTCATAATAAATCTTGGACTGAAAGTTACCCGACTTAGATGGCCATCTCCAAATGTCCTTACTATTAGGATCAAGTTCAATAGGGAGAAGCAAGGATTGAAGTTGATCAAGCTCCTAGAAGGCCTCTAGAGACAGAGGCAGATGGAAACTCTCAATCAAATTTGGCAGCTCGAGGACATCTTCAACAGTGACCAAGTCATCAATCACAAAGGAATGGAGTCTTGGAAACCGATCCTTAAGAATAACAAGATTTCCACTGATTTCCCATTTGTCTAGCCAGAACACCACTGAATCTCCAGCATGAACCTGCGGTCGTGCCAGACTATAGAATTTTTCATAGAGCTTCAGCACATCACGCCACCAGAAGGAACCACACATCTGGGTAGCCTGCGGAGCCGAGGATTGGTAATAGGAGTCCCAGATTAAGTTCACCCAAGGAATATCCATCTTGTTAAAGAACTTGAAGAGATGTTTAATCAGAAGAGCATCATTCTGCACACTCATGTCAAGGACTCCCAAACCACCATATTTCTTTGGCCTACTTGACTAGCTTGTTGATCAAAGATGGTTGTGTTTCCTAACCATAGACATGAGTTGTCATTTGATTAATGGGATCACCTCATTAGAAGAATGATGTGATTGACTTGACCCATTCCGTTAGCTTAGCACTTGATCGTTTAGTATGTTGCTATTGCTTTCCTCATGACTTATACATGTTCCTGTGACTATGAGATTATGAACTCCCGTTTACCGGAGGAACACTTTGTGTGCTACCAAACGTCACAACGTAACTGGATGTTTATAAAGGAGCTCTACAGGTGTCTCCGAAGGTACATGTTGAGTTGGCGTATTTCGAGACAAGGATTTGTCGCTCCGATTGTCGGAGAGGTATCTCTGGGCCCTCTCGGTAATGCACATCACTATAAGCCTTGTAAGCAATGTAGCTAATGAGTTAGTTATGGAATGATGCATTACATAACGAGTAAAGAGACTTGCCGGTAACGAGATTGAACTAGGTATTGGATACCGACGATCGAATCTCGGGCAAGTAACATACCGATGACAAAGGGAACAACATATGTTGTTATGCGGTTTGACCGATAAAGATCTTCGTAGAATATGTAGGAGCCAATATGAGCATCCAGGTTCCGCTATTAGTTATTGACCGGAAACGAGTATCGGTCATGTCTACATAGTTCTCGAACCTGTAGGGTCCGCACGCTTAAGGTTTCGTTGACAGTTTTATTATGAGTTTACGAGTTTTGATGTACCAAAGGTTGTTCGAAGTCCCGGATGTGATCACGGACTTGACGAGGAGTCTCGAAATGGTCGATACATAAAGATCGATATATTGCACGACTATTTTTGGACACCGGAAAGGTTCCGGGTGAGATTGGGACAATACCGGAGCTCCGGGAGGTTATCGGAACCCCCCGGGACGTATATGGGCCTTATTGGGCCTTAGTGGAAAGGAGGGGAAAGGAGCAAGGGAGGGGACGCCCCCCCCCCCAAGCCCAATCCAAATTGGGAAGGGGGCCGGCCCCCCTTCCCTTCCTCCCTCCTTCCTCTTCCTTCCCTCTCCTTCTCCCAATAGGAAAAGGGGGAGTCCTACTCCCGGTGGGAGTTGGACTCCCCCTTTAGGGCGCGCCACCCCCCTTGGCCGGCCCCCTCCTCCACTCCTTTATATACGGGGGAGGGGGGCACCCCATAGACACAACAATTGATATCTTGATCTCTTAGCCGTGTGCGGTGCCCCCCTCCACCATAGTTCTCCTCGATAATATTGTAGCGGTGCTTAGGCGAAGCCCTGCGACAGTAGAACATCAAGATCGTCACCACGCCGTCGTGCTGACGGAACTCTTCCCCGACATTCTGCTGGATCGGAGTCCGGGGAACGTCATCGAGCTGAACGTGTGCAAGAACTCGGAGGTGCCGTAGTTTCGGTGCTTGATCGGTCGGGCCGTGAAGACGTACGACTACATCAACCGCGTTGTGCTAACGCTTCCGTTTTCGGTCTATGAGGGTACGTGGACACACTCTCCCCTCTCGTTGCTATGCACAACCATGATCTTGCGTGTGCGTAGGAAAATTTTGAAATTACTATGTTCCCCAACATAGAGAACCAGCTTCACCCAATCTAACCCCAACCCCAGCCGATAGTAACCCAGTTCCTGTGGACACAGCACCATCTCCACCACAGAGCTCCCAAACAAGAGCAGTTAGTAAGGCAGCTCCAGTGCCCAAAGGGCCAGTACTATCACTGAAAGTCCAACTAATCCCCGGGTGGTTTTGGTAATTAATAACAACATATATATCATTGATCTAATTGTTTCTTGAGAATATTTCAGAAAGTTCAGTGATATGGGTATGGCAATGATTGATGATGTGGACCCCTCAAAATGCTAAGGAAAGCATTGGCAAAAGCTCAAGACTCCATTTTTGGTTTAGTGATCCATGATCACATTGAGTCCATAGGAAAGCCAATACTATTAAAGGGATGAGGTTATGATGATGATCTGGTTGCTCAAAGTGCTTAGTGATTTATCTCCCAAACTATCGGCAATCTTTCATTCCAACATATACTCATAAGTAATCTCGGTCCCACCGATTCCATAAACTCAGTCACCGAGATGAACCACCTCACCATATACCCAAACCCTAGAAATTTCGGATTTTCCGATTCCAAACTCGGTCTCACGAAACTAGTGTTGCCAACCTTCAGAACATACGTAATCAAATCGGTGTCACCGAGATGATAAAGTCGGTCCCACCGAGAATGGCAAACCCTAGTCTTTGGAAGAATCGGACTAACCGAGATTGTATTTTCGGTCCCACCGAAAATCCCAACGTTCACAAGATTTGAACTTTCGGTCTCACCGAGTTGTCAACTTCGGTCTGACCGAGATTGGTCAAATGTGTGTAACAGTTGGATTTTGTGTGGAGGCTATAAATACCCTCCACCTCCTCTTCATTCGTGGAGAGAGCCATCGAAAGAACTACCACTCCTACCTTACATTTACGAGAAGAAAACTACCTACCCTTGTGTTGAGATCAAGTTGCTCCACTCCCACCATATGAAACTTGATTTCTAGCCTTCCCAAGTTGCTTTCCACTCAATCCTTTCTTCCACCACAGCCAAATCGGTGAGGAGAGTTGAGTGTTGGGGATATTATCATTTTGAAGCACAAGAGCAAGGAGTTCATCATCACCAACACCATCTATTACCTTTTGGAGGTGGTGCCTCCTAGATTGGTTAGGTGTCGCTTGGGAGCCTCCGTCAAGATGTGGAGTTGAACCAAGAAGTTTGTAAGGGCAAGGAGATCGCCTACTTCGTGAAGATCTACCCCGAGTAAGGCTAGTCCTCCGTGGGCGTAAGCCATGATGGCATAGACAAGGTTGCTTCTTCGTGGACCCTTCGTGGGTGGAGCCCTCCGTGGACTCTCGCAGCCGTTACCCTCCGTGGGTTGAAGTCTCCATCAACGTGGATTGACGATAGCACCACCTATCGGAACCACGAGAAAAAATCTCCGTGTCTCCAAATTGCGTTTGCTCTTCTCCACCTCTATTTACTACATGTGCAATTTACTTTCCGCTGCCATAACTCTAGAATTGCATGTGTAGGGTGATACTTGACTTGGTCATCATTGTGAACTTGCTAAAAACTTGTCCTAATCAAAAGGCTAAACTTTTAAATTGTCAAGTAGTCTAATCACGCCCCTCTAGACATACTTCCGATCCTAGGTATCAGAGCATTGGTCTCCATTGGATTGGTTTCCATTGCATTGGACTCCATAAGCTTGGTTTCACAACCTAGGAGAGTATGGCGTCTAGTGAGGGTAATTTTCGTAGAGGTCCTTACTTTGATGGTTCAAATTTTGCTAGTTGGAAGCACAAAATGAAAATGCATATTCTTGGACATAACCCTGCCGCATGGGGCATTATTTGTGTTGACTTGCTTGGTGAAGATGAGCTTTTACATGACAAATCTAGTGAGCCTAGTAATGATGAACATGCTAGTAGTCTTTATAGTCGAGAAGAGTCGAATGACAATGCTATGAAGGAGATTGAGCGTCTAACTAAAGAACTAAACACTCTTAAGTTAGCTCATGAAACAACTCAAGAAGATCATAGAGAGCTCCTAAGATCTCATGAGAAGCTACGCTTCGAGAAGCTCAATCTAGAGCAAGAACATGAGTTTCTAAAAGCTATCAATGGCGATCTTGAAAGAAGAGTTCTTCATATCTTGCCAAACGACTTCTCTTGTCTAATTTCTTGCCACCTATTAAAACTAAGCATGACAAGCATAAGAAAAATTCTTCATCTAGTAGTAACAATAACCATGCAAAATCCAATGTTGTTACTTCTAGTAATTCTCTTGATTCCACTAACAATGTTTCAAGCCAAGTTTCACTTGAGCAAGAAAATAGTTTATTGAAAGGGATTATAGAGAAAGGTGTCTACAAGAGCCTTGCGGAAGCAAGAACTTTGAGGAAATTGTTCGCAAGCAAGGAAGGCAGGAAGAATCAAGGAATTGGTTTTGAGCGAAAGTTCAACGCCGAGGGTGTTGAATGGGAAGAAGGTCAATATCCCACTCCAAAGTTTGTTTCTCAAAAGGAGAAGTATGATCCTACTTCTTCCAATGTGGAACAAGCTCAAGATGACCTTCCACCACAAGACCACAAGCTAAAAGGCAAGGACAAGCTTCAAGAGGAGATTGATGCATTCATTGAAGCACCCAAGGCCTTGGTCAAGTGGGTTCCCAAGGAAACTTCAAGTTCTACTTCGTCAAGCTCAACTACTACCCCAAGGATTCCCATCAAGATGATGTGGATCCCGAAGAAGAAGAACTAGAGAGTTCTTGAGGGTGACTCGCCAACATACTTCACTCACATTCATTTTGGCAAGAACTTGTGCAATCAACTTCCACATCTTGCACTAGTTCATGGAGTCACAAACCCTCTTGTTGGTAAGTCAAGGGACAAGGTAATCATTGCTTTCATGGACATCATCTTTGGTGTACTTCAATCTATGTCCATGGATATCCTTGTTTGTTCCTTGTGGGACTAACCCATGTAGGTATTGAAAGTGCCCGAATCCAAAGGATTGCTCCCAACTCTTGATGATCTTCATCAACATTGAGCATCCACATCTTCAACATCTACATGAAGTCTTCTCGACAACCCAAGGTTAGTTTGACCCTTTAAAGGGTTCTCACATCAAGGGGAGCTTTGCTCTAAAGATTTGAGCTAAAGCATCTTCAAATGATGTGAACACATTAATGCTTTATGTAAAAGTGGTAACCCCACTTGTGCTTAAGCGATGAGTATGACCTATGATCAAATGTTCTCATTTGACTCCTAAGTCAATATACTCATATATAGATGACCTAGTCATCGCCAAATTGTGTGCTAGTTGCTAGAGTTTTGTTTGTGCATGTTTGACACATATTTCATTTGCTATCTTATTGTGTGAGCATGTTGGATGCATAATTTTATCCATTCGAGGACATCCATTTGTTGCTTTGGTCTTTTGGATTTTTTTTTCTTTTTCAAATGGATGGACAAGAATGCCTAAGTTCCTCCCCTAGCTATCTATGCTTTCTTGTCTCAAATTCTATTCATGCTTATATCACAAACTTTGATCAAGTCTTTTTGGACAGACCGAGTGAGGAGCACTTTCGAGCCACCGATCCGTCAAAAGCTTAAACTCCAAAACCTTCTAAGTACTTTCGGTCAAACCAATCTACTCAAATCGGACAGACCGAAATCACTTGGATTGATCTAGGTTTTCACCTCGGTGAAACCGAGTTACAAATTCGGCGTGACGATGTGAGTAATGCTTGCGATTAACCATCTCGGTGCCACCGAAGTTTTCAACTCGGTCCCACCGACAGTGAAGGGTATATATACCGAGGGCAGCGCGTTGATTATTCCTTCAAAACGTCTCGCCCCAAACCCTTAGCTGCCGTCGCCGTGGTCTCCGGATCGTCTCCGCTGTCGCGCTCAGGCGCCCTCGCCGCGGGTCTCCGTCGCCGTCAGCGGTCGATCTCATCGCGCCGTTGCGCCGAGAGAAACTCCACCAAGTTAGGGTGAGTTTGATCCTCTCGTCTTCAACCTCGATTCAATGCGATTTGTTTGCCTAGCTTCTTGCCACGTTTGAAATCTTCCTATCCAGCAGATTAGTTCTTAGAACGAAATTGAGTGAAAATTTTAGGGTTAGGTTTCGCGAACACATCTCGGTGTGACCGATTCTACATTCTCGGATGACCGATTTGGCCTCGGCCATTACCTTTGCACCTTCGGTCCAACCGAGTTGTGCAAATCGGTAAGACCGAAATGAGGATTTAGTGAAACCCTAGTGTTCTCGGCTAGACCGAAACCCATTTCGGTCCAACCGAAAGTGGTGTGAATGGTTCTGTTTAGACACTTCGGATTCACCGAATTTTAGACTCGGTCAGACCGAAATGCATTCTGTGAAAACTTAAAACTGAAATTTGAACTCATTCTTTTTGCAAAATCTTCTGCGCAGTGTGTGATAACTCTTCTATTCTCGCCTATACCTATTCTATTCACGGGTTGTCGGTCATGTCGGATGCAAGTGACAGCGAGCAGTCTGAATCACTAGTTGAGATTCGAGGCGGGCACTAGTCCTGAAGCCAGCAGCTTTTACGATGATGGTGAGAGGAGCACCCCAAGTGGTTTGCCTCCTGCTGCCACGGGGCGGGAAGAAGAGAAATCTTGATGAAGAGGATTTCGACTTTGTTCTTGAGGAAGAGATCACTTCTAAGCCTAAGAGGAAAGTGGTTGCCAAAAGAGCATCAAGGGCGACAAACAAAGAAAGGCACCAAACAAAGTGAAGAAGTCCACAGTTGCTAAGAAGTCGAGCATGGAAGAAGAAACCTCGAGCAAGATAAAGAAAACTTCCAAGAGGAAGAGGATAGTACATGATGAAGGCGATGATGATTACGATGAGGAAGCACCCCACCTCCTCGAAGCCTAAGTTGATGGGAGATGCCATCGAGGCAGGAGCACCTACCAAATCTAAGCCATCAGCTCAAAGAAAGGCAGCTCAAGCCAAGCCTGCTGCCAAGCCCAAGAAAAGCAGTGAGAAACATTCACGCTTGAGAGAAGAAGAAGGACAATGTGCCACCGGTGAGTCGATGAAGAGGCACATGTATTGCTGAAACTCAGATAAAGCGCGATCCACAATGATGCTCATCCTCGGCGAGAAAATATGAAGGAAAGGAAGGACAAAGGCCTCGGGCTATGGAGGCAAGTTGATCCATATGCCACCAGAGAAGGACATTTGTTGATCCAAGGTTCCACACCGAGAGCAACAAGATTTCTATGAGGCAGTGCTCATGGACAAGAAGCCCATTGTTGCTGACACAAGATATGTTGAATGGGCATACATCGACAGTGAAGAGCATAGAGACTACTTCCCACATGTGCATGAGAGCTTCACTGCATGTGGAGTTGCAGAGTTCGTTGGTCGAAACCGACAAAGCATGGAATGATGAGATGATCATGCGGTTCTATGCCTGACACATTTCTATCCGGATGGCGAATTGTATGGATGGTGAAGGCGGAGATTCTCTTCAACAGTTGAAGAGTGGGCTGCACTGCTGAATGCTCCAGTATCAAGAGATGATGATGTTGATGTCTATGGAATCCCCAAGAAAAACCATGAGTCAATGAAGAACATGTACAATGAGGTACCAGCCAAAGATGTAGAGATATGGAAGCTCGGCTCAGTGTATCATCTTCAGGCAGGTCTCCCAACCACTAACACGATTCTGAGGCATACCTTGATGCCCAAGTCAGGAGATCATCGCATGATAAGAGGCTATTCTATCAACATGCTGCATATTCTAGATCGAAGGCACCTTTCAAGGTGATGGACACGATAGTTGAGACTATCAAGAGGACAAAGACAGCAGACTGAAGAGGTCATGTGGGTTTGCCCGCACATTCAGATGCTCATCAATGCCAAGTTTGGCACGGGCACCTACTTGTTGGATAGACCCCACTTGCCACTGCAGCCTGAACATGAGGATAATGAAGTTGTGATGGTGAGGATGATCCCACATCTGTTGAAGGACAAGCTAAGTCCGAAGCTGCCAAACAAGCTAAAGCTGAGAAGGAAGCAGCAGCAGCAGCTAAACCCAAGAGCGTTGGAGAACAGCTTCTTGAAGCTACCGGAGGATTGAACTACGCTGGCCAGCATAGTGCGATCTCGGGAGAGTCTTGAGAGGATAGTTGAAGACAAGTTCCATGCTCTGGATGTCAAGTCGATGAAGTGCAAGTCACCGTCAACAAGCTTGAGGCAGATATCGAGGAAGCCAAGAGGAGAAGGCAGAGCTCATGAAGGAGATGCAGGATGACCTTGTCGAGGATGACTATGAGCAGCCTGCTCCGGTCCCCACAAAGCCCAGATCAGCTGCTATTCAAAGGATGCAGACCCTGAGGCTACAAAGATCAAGCACCTCCACAGCTCCATCGGTTCCAGCTCCGGCTCAAAGTGTCCACTCCTCCGGCTCCACAGACTTCAGCGAAGCCTTTGCAGATGCAGCTATCTCCACTCCATCAACCTGACAGAGCCGCCAGCAGAGTCCCTAGTGACGTTTAGCTCTATACCTTCGAACTTTTGGTAACTTGTTGCCAAAGGGGAGAAATTGTATAGATCATAGGACTTCGAGAGAGAGTGCTCGCTTTTGCTCTTTCGTTTGCGGTTTTCTTTGAGATACTTTTGAGTTTTCGAGACATTTCGTGTGTTTGATACTACGTTTGCTCTACTTTGATGAGTGCTTGATCATACTATGCTTAATGTGTGCTTAATGCTTATCATATGCTATTCATATCTTGTATGATCATTTACTCATGTCTTGGTGATTGGGTGCATGCTATTCATTCTTATCATTTTGTGCGCTCCACCAAGATGTATGTGACATGGAAGAGTGACCCATGATCCTAATCGATTGTGCATTTGCATTCAAACGCAAATCTTAAATAATGCACAAATTTAGGGGGAGCTCTTGCTTATCACATACTTCTCAACGCGACGATATCATTCATTGATTATATCATTTGTCGAAGCTTTGATCTATATGTTGTCATCAATTACCAAAAAGGGGGAGATTGAAAGTGCAACTAATCCCCGGGTGGTTTTGGTAATTAATAACAACATATATATCATTGATCTAATTGTTTCTTGAGAATATTTCAGAAAGTTCAGTGATATGGGTATGGCAATGACTGATGATGTGGACCCCTCAAAATGCTAAGGAAAGCATTGGCAAAAGCTCAAGACTCCATTTTTTGGTTTAGTGATCCATGATCACATTGAGTCCATAGGAAAGACAATACTATTAAAAGGGGATGAGGTTATGATGATGATCTGGTTGCTCAAAGTGCTTAGTGATTTATCTCCCAAACTATCAGCAATCTTTCATTCCAACATATACTCATAAGTAATCTCGGTCCCACCGATTCCATAAACTTCACCACACCGAGATGAACCACCTCACCATATACCCAAACCCTAGAAATTTCGGATTTTCCGATTCCAAACTCGGTCTCACGAAACTAGTGTTGCCAACCTTACAGAACCTACGTAATCAAATCGGTGTCACCGAGATGATGAAGTCGGTCCCACCGAGAATGGCAAACCCTAGTCTTTGGAAGAATCGGACTAACCGAGATTGTATTTTCGGTCCCACAGAAAATCCCAACGTTCACAAGATTTGAACTTTCGGTCTCACCGAGTTGTCAACTTCGGTCTGACCGAGATTGGTCAAATGTGTGTAACAGTTGGATTTTGTGTGGAGGCTATAAATACCCTCCACCTCCTCTTCATTCGTGGAGAGAGCCATCGAAAGAACTACCACTCCTACCTTACATTTCGAGAAGAAAACTACCTACCCTTGTGTTGAGATCAAGTTGCTCCACTCCCACCATATGAAACTTGATTTCTAGCCTTCCCAAGTTGCTTTCCACTCAATCCTTTCTTCCACCACAGCCAAATCGGTGAGGAGAGTTGAGTGTTGGGGAGATTATCATTTTGAAGCACAAGAGCAAGGAGTTCATCATCACCAACACCATCTATTACCTTTTGGAGGTGGTGCCTCCTAGATTGGTTAGGTGTCGCTTGGGAGCCTCCGTCAAGATGTGGAGTTGAACCAAGAAGTTTGTAAGGGCAAGGAGATCGCCTACTTCGTGAAGATCTACCCGAGTAAGGCTAGTCCTCCGTGGGCGTAAGCCATGATGGCATAGACAAGGTTGCTTCTTCGTGGACCCTTCGTGGGTGGAGCCCTCCGTGGACTCTCGCAGCCGTTACCCTCCGTGGGTTGAAGTCTCCATCAACGTGGATTGACGATAGCACCACCTATCGGAACCACGAGAAAAAATCTCCGTGTCTCCAAATTGCGTTTGCTCTTCTCCACCTCTATTTACTACATGTGCAATTTACTTTCCGCTGCCATAACTCTAGAATTGCATGTGTAGGGTGATACTTGACTTGGTCATCATTGTGAACTTGCTAAAAACTTGTCCTAATCAAAAGGCTAAACTTTTAAATTGTCAAGTAGTCTAATCACCCCCCCTCTAGACATACTTCCGATCCTACAATCACGGCGAACCCCAACTCCACCAGTTAGTACGTCTATTCCTGTGGAGGAAGCACAACCAGCTAGTCGTAGTTTAGCATCTATCGCATTTGATGTTGTTAAATTGCATGTGCGTATCTTCCCATCTTGGAAATATTATACTGAAGATGAAGGAAAATGCCAGTTGCAGGTGTTTGTCCAGGAGTTATGTGTAAGTAATGTTATTCATGTCAATTACTTTGCTTTGTCCCATACATCCTACCTCCATGATGGTTATAATACAACAAATTTTCCCGTTTTTCTCTATAGTGAAGGACCGATTTGGAAACTCAGGATGAGGTAACCTGTGCTAATACCTCTGCTATCTTCAAGAATGCTTGGTGGCAGTATCGGAATTACCTAAAGAAAACGTACTTCACCGGCAAAGAAACTCATCAAATTCCCCTACGTTCTCCTGAGACACATTTACTGGACGATGACTGGGAAAGCCTTGTTCTGTACTGGTCCCAAACCAAGAATGTGGTAAGGTCTATGAGCTCATTTTCTATCTTTAAGTATTATATTCTTGCCTCTTACTGTACTCTGTTCATGTAGAACAAGTGCCTAAACCTGAAGAACAACTGTTCTAATTTAAGATTCCATTGCTATCATAGTTCAAAAAAGTGCTAGGCGTTAATTGTGCGTTTTGCCACCGCCTTGCGCTTTACTGACCAAAGCGCATGCTTATGCGCAGTTATGCATAGATTAAGCGAAGTTTTGCGCAATGCATTTTGCCAACGCCTAGAGCATAGGCACGCTTAAGCGCTCGCTTAGGCGCGCATTTTTTAACTATGATTGCTTTGCTCTTGTATCACTGTATTTACTCATACAAACTTATTTTTAAATTGAAGGATCCAATCGAAACTTCAATGGCACAACAGGTATGTTCACACATGTTTCTTTAACAGGTTTGCTCTTATCAATAGCTCTGTTGATTTCAATTTCAATTGTGTATACAGTTGACTTTCATATCATGCACATTACTAGCATCACAACTGAGCCAATAGTGTTGTTGTACATGTAGACCCGTGGTACCCATCTGAAATCTTGTTGTGCCGTGTAGTTTACCATGTTTTGTATTTTTTTTACTGCTGCTTTGTCTTGAACTGATATGATTTGAACCGTGTCTCTATTTTGATTTGGCAAGACAATGCAGTGACCATAGGACATAGATATATGTTTGTTTGATGCTTTTATTATGTACTAGTACTTGGCAATAGAAGACTTGGTAGTTTAATCCTGTCCACCTTACTAATGAACTGGTTCACCGAAATGAGTTTCATATACTAGTACATGCTAAACTTGTTATGTATGCGCTTGTTTTTCTTTTAGAATCTTGTGAATATTGGGCAAGAGTGCCTTATTAAGCAATGGTAAAGGAAGTCATGCGAGATAAGGTTCAGGATAGTGACACATCCTTGTTGGTCTCCAAAAAGCTGATAAAACAGCTAAGGAAGACTATCTTGAAGACAATGAGACAACCCCAAAGTCTGTCTTGGTTTAGTGTTGATTCTTGGCCACTACCACTTGCACAAGCTATTCAAACTCACCGTCTCTGAATCAGATCGGTTTCTTGAGTCTCAACTACAAGTGAAAGACATCGATCACGGTGTCTTTGCGACAAGAAGCGGAAGGACTACGGAAGTCCTGGAGCATTCAGATGCATACTTTACGGTGCAGCGACAAGCGTTGGAGGATTTTAGCGCCAAGCAGGACAAAGCTAATAAGCTTGCTAAGCTTATTGCCGGCATGGTGGATACCGAGGATAACGTTTCTTGAGCTCTTACGAAGTTGTTTCGATTATGCTCTTGTTTTCTTTGTCGCGTTTATTTGCCTTTGGTGGCCAATTTTGACGGCCAGTGTATGTAATATGCTGCTTTGTTCCCTATATTTGCACTAGTGTCGAACTTTGATGCCCAGTGGATGTAATATGTGTAATAGAGGTAATAGGCTAGCGTTAATTGCTTGCTTATTTATTTCGTTATTGTCTTGTTTAGTTGTTTGCTTGTAGTCACTGCAATTCTTTTTCTGTGTTTTTCTAGTGGCCACAATAGCCTATTTTTGGTAAGTAGGCCAAAATAATCATGGCAACACACGGACTGTTGTAACCATGGGCCTCCTGCGGGCCTTATGATCCATGGGCCTTCTTCGGGCCGTAGGATCCATTTGGCCTTCTATACGGGCCGTAGGATCCATTGGCCTTCTATACGGGCCTTAGGATCCATGGGCCTTCTATAGGCCGTAGGGTCCATGGGCCTTCTATGGTCGTACGATCCATGGGCCTCATACGGGTCATAGGATCCATGGGCCTTCTATGGGACATATCATCATTTTGCCAATCATGGGCCATACTATTCATGGACCATAACGGGCCGTTAATAGGCCGTATTTGATAACTCTATGAAAACAGCCCAACGGTTTTTTTGACATGAAAACGGCCCAACGTATTAATGGTCCACAAACGGGCCGATCAGAACGACGGCTGAATTTGGCCCACAAGCGAAAATGCGATAATGGGCGTATGTAACGAATGTGCAAATGAGCCTAAGAATCAATGGGCCCGAGAAGGCGAAGATAACTTAATGAAACGACCCAATGGAATTACGGGCCGTTAATGGGTATAAAGTGATACATTGTTCATTACGGGCCAGTTTCACCACGGACCGTTAATGGGCCAAGAGTTACAAAGGGCCGCATATGGGCCGAAAGAAGTCATGGGCCACACATGGGCCGGAAGTTAAAACCGGCTGGAATCATATTGGACGACCCAGATGACGCTACTGGGCCTAATTCGGAGAGGTCGTAACGGGCCCTGGGTTAGCGGGCTGTAAATGGGCTATATGCAAACAGGCCATTAACAGGCTTTCCATGGGCCGGCCCGCCACCTTTTGACCAAGTCAAACGGGCTGGCCTTTTCACAGGAATGGGCCTCTGTTGGGCTGTGCCACGTGTCGCCGTATCATAGGCGCCTTCGGTCCAGTGAGTGGATGACATCTGTCCCAACGGTGAGCCAACACGTGTTTCCTCCAGCCAATGATGTTTTTACAGGAAAATCCCCATTGGTCCGGGCTGTTAACGGGTTATCGGATCCAAAACCGGACCCAATAGTTTAACGGTGTTCCGTTACGGTGGATGCCACGTGTCGGTCAGCCTTGATGAAAGCACTTCTGTGACGCGCGATTTATCGTCATGGAAGTGGACACTTCCGTGATGATAATTTTGGTAATGTCATGGAACACTTCTACGACAGCACAACTATGACTATCTTGATTCTGTCATAAAATCGTCATGGATGTACATGCATGACAAAAAACGCGACCTACTATGACAAACATGTATCATCACGGACGTGTATTTTTTTGTAGTGGCCTCTGTCAGCTCGTCCTTCTCTCTGTCGGGAATGAACATCCCTTCCTGCGCTGCCTTGATTACTGCATGAAGCTTCTTGATTGGTATTGCAAGTTGCTCGTCCATCCAAAGACACTCCCCTGTTTCTGGGTCCAAAGTTCCCCCAACCTAGAAGAACCAAGTCCTTGAACGATCTGGCCAGTGCAATGTCGCTGGTTGGACCCCTTTAGCAAGCAGGTCTTGTTCAGCTTTGTCCCACAACGGCCGAGCTTTGTAGTAGCCACCTGACCCCGTGTGATGGTGATACAACTTCTTTGCAGCATTTTTCTTGTTTGTCAGTGACCTTTTCTTAGTCTTCCCCGATTGCTTGTAGGCCACAAATGCGGGCCAGTGATCTCTTATCTTCTCATATCGACCGGTGAGTTCTGGAGTCTTTCCTTTGTCGACAAACTTTGAGTTCAACTCTTTCTTCCAGTTCCTGAATAGTTTTGCCATCTTCTTAAGAGCATACGCCTTGACCTTTGGCTCTATAACTGGGTTATTCGGCTCCTCCTCTGGCGGGAGGCTGAAATTTGTCATCAGCGAGGTCCAAAGATCACCTTTCAGTCTATCCTACACATAAAATACTTTAGGGTCGTCCTTGCTCTTATTCCATTGCACGATGCTGATCAGGACGCTGTCCCTAACAACAACTTTGCACTGATGTACAAATGCATCCTTGGTCCGCTTGGGAGCAATCGGTTGGCCATCTTTCGCTATTTCTGTGATCATGAACCTTTCATCCTGGTGCAACCTTTCCTTCGGGCCTCGTATCCTTATGGAAGTTTGGCTCGATCCAGAGGGATATAAAAGAAGAAATAAGCGTCAATATATGTACATACGAAAATAATTAATGCATCAAGTCAGCACATGTTAATTGATATATATATATATATATATATACCTTGCCGGACTTTGCAACAGCTCCCTCCTCCGTTCGGTCACCGGAGCCGTCATCATGATCTCCTTCCTTCGCCATTCGGTCACCGGAGCCATCATGATCTCCTTCCTCCTCCATTGTTAAATTACCGGGGTCGTCATCCTCTCCTTCCTGACCATCGGTGTCATTGAGAAATGACAAGGGATCAGCACCAGCGAGGATTATACCCCCCAACAACTGTTCTTGTTGGCAATATACAAACATGAGAGATGGATATATTAGTGGCAAACATAGACCTATAGCTAATCACAACAGGAATCATATGCATATATGAGCAATGGATTAGTTGTGGACCGCCTCTCTCATGCATGTCCGACGTCCCCCCTCATGTCGAAGTTATCGGGGAGGGGGTAGATCGACAACGACGCCCTTTCTTCTAGGGTTTGGGTGGCCTCGATAGTTGGTCGGGCGAGCGGACTGCCTCTCTCTCATGCATGTCTTATGTCCCCCTCATTTCGAAGTTATCAGGGAGGGGGTAAATCGACAATGACTCTCTTTCTTCTAAGGTTTGGGTAGCCTCGATAGTTGGTCGGGCGAGCGGACTGATACGTCTCCAACGTATCTATAATTTTTGATTGTTCCATGCTATTATATTATCCATCTTGGATGTTTTATATGCAGTTATATGCTATTTTATATTATTTTTGGGACTAACCTATTAACCTAGAGCCCAGTGCCCGTTTCTGTTTTTCCCTTGTTTTTGAGTTTTACAGAAAAGGAATATCAAATGGAGTCCAAACAAGCTGAAAATTTACGGTGATTTTTTATGGACCAGAAGAAGCCCCCGAAGCAAAAGAGTTGGGCCAGAAGAGTCCTGAGTTATCCACAAGGGTGGAGGGACCCCCAGGGCGCGCAGAATAGCTTTTGAAGAACACACCTATATGAATCTGATTGTTAAACTTCGCAATCTATGAGAGTAGGGTGCTCTCTAGTAAACTCTTGAAAGGCCTCGGAGTATGACGCATAAGTTCCACCGGCGGGGAAGTCCCGCGGTAGCCTAGTATCGGTCAAGGCTTTGTGTGAAGCTAGATTCGCAGAAAACTTGCAGTTCAAGGTCTAGTCCACTGTTCAAGTTGCTTACTAGCATAGCATAGAGTTCTAGGTGGAAGTTCAACTTAACAGTCTCCACTGCAGTACTGGTATGTAAAACAGAGTTTTGGAACAAAAGGCAAATTTTATGTGCCTCTAGGATCTGGTGGGGGTTTGTTGGAATTTAGTCTATTAGGGTCAGCCCAATAGCATTTTTAGAAATTCCTAATAAATTCCAGAGGCCCACTTAGCCCATTCGTGCAAGGCAAGAGTTGAGACTAAAGTTTAGTCCCACATTGCTAGTTTGGTAGGAGTTGGACCTGCTTATAAGGGAGGATGTTTTCCTCCTTCGACGCCACGCCATGGCGCGTTGTGGGATGCGGGAATGAGCCGAGCCATTGTCTAAGTTTGAGCTGAAACGTTTTCTGTAGTGGATATTGAATACGAATGTTGCACCCTCCAGCTCCAGCCTGCTCATTTCGTCTCCCTCTTTTGCTTCACCTCCAGTCGGTACCTATTCGCCTCCTTCTCCCGTGCCTATAAAAGAGAGGTCGCTCCTCTCCAGAGGGACACATCAGAACATCATCTTTCTCTCGCCACCGAGTTCCAAGCTCTGAGCTACTGCAAGGTTCTTCCCCATCCTGGCTTGCGGCGTGCACCGCAGGTCGGGACAGTAGGCCTCCGAAACCCCACCACTTCGAGTCTTGTACGGGAGAAGGTGATAAGTTTTTGGGGGAGCACTCTGCGTGACTACTGTCTTCTTCATCATGGAAGCCACGGATGCCGACGATGACTTCCCAAACGATGACTTCTTCCCCGACGTCGACAACCTCTTCGACGACATGGCCGGCGAGGACGTCGACCCCAAGATCAAGGCTTCTGCCGCTGCTCCGTACGTCTTCGTGTTCTTTCTGTTTAAGATCTTGTCTCAGTTTCTTGTTCTAGGCTCTGTTCTACATATGTTCTATTATAGTACACATGTGCAGATGCTATTTATCTTCTCTCTTTTAGATTGCATGACTAGTTTCATCTCTGCTACAGTAGTCATGTTTTATCTACCGTTTCTATTTCTATGGATTAAATCATGTGGTAAATTGCTCATATTTCCAACACACACCTTGTCTCTAGTAACTTCCTTGACGCCAAGACGCGGGAGAGAAAGGGGAACCGGCATAAAAAAGGGAGGAGACCCGTAGATATGGCGGAATTGACCCGGACTTTGCACGATCCTGCAAAAAGAAATTAGCGGACGATCGATTTTGCAGGATCGGTTTGGGGCGGGAAAAACGATCTCCTCCGCTAAATCGACGGTTATTTTAGCGGATGGCCTGTTTGCGGGATTTGCTAGAGATGCTCTAATAGGGTAACGATCCATATCCACTAGGTGTGTGACAAAACTGCGGCCATGTGGTGCCTGAACCACACTACGGTGATCCGTAGGCTAAACCGAGCCAAAGTATGAGGTGTACCCTATTATTGATCCCTGTTACAACAGTGTATGATCTCTAACACCCCGACTTGGCTGACATTCATGCATCTATTTTATTGTGCAATTTGGTGCGAGCCAAACTCCTCGATTAGCAGCGCAATATGCATGCAATACGTTTATAGTGGCGATCGGCTAATTATAGCATGATGCCTGATTTGCTTCCTCCCTATCCTGACATTGCTTCAGAGGACACGCTGCTACAATGACCACACCACGAGTTTTGAATAAGCCGCCCCCACCTCACCTTGCAGAGTGCCTACCATACACATCGCGCGATGAAATCTCTGATCAAGTTACCAAACCGACTCTGCACATACGTACACTTGAGTGATGCAGTAGTTCTGGTGCTCGCCTTGTCTCCAGTAATATCGCATCCACTAGTACAACAAGACAGCGGAGTGCGTGTGCAATGTGACCAACTTAAAAATAAATGGAACTATACGCGCTTCGCCTAATGTTGCGAGCCCGTGTCTTTCCTTATACCTCCCAACCCCAAGCTTTGAGAAGGCGAGCCGGTGAAACTTTCACTCATTCTCCATTGGTGTGTTGCTTCCATCTACTACTAGATGTCAGTGCATGGATGTGGACTCTTGTTGTCTGATTGAATCAGATTCAAGGTAGGGTTATATATACACACCACCTAGTATAGTGAAGTTGTACTTAATTACTAAAGATTGTTATGAAGCGCCAACCACTCCACTCCACAACATTTATTTTCCACGAACTAAAAGGTACTCTTTTTTTATAGAACGAAGTAGTATAAAAGGTACTCATGAGACACAGGGAAATATCCATTCTCTAGGGCTCCTTCACTCCTAGTGTCAAGTTCAATAGCTTTCCATTCCATAACTTAGTGGTGAAAATCTCAATTTTTTTTTGTCCGAACTGTATCCGAGCCCAATCTTCTCCCTCTGAGACAACATTCTTAACAGTGTGACAACATTCTTAACATTGTAAACGTTTACTCATGTCCATCATGCAAACCCGATTGCCTTTGGAGACTAACTGCACTGCACGCAGGGTCCATCTGGCAGGGGTTATCTAAGTCAATAATTGGCACCGGCCGTTTCACACGAAAATGGAAAATAAATTGTTCCAACTCGTTCACGGTGTAACACATCCCTTTTTGATTGAGCTCCAGCAATATCCATAGAAATCATACGTGTCTAGGTTTATACAGTTGTTGCTAGGCATAATGTTGTAGTTCAGATTCAGAGAAGCGAAGACGGAATACCTGGTGGATTGTGATTCGATTCCTATAGTGCACTACCACCGGGGTTTTTTTTTTGTTTCAAGCAAATACAATTTTAGTGTTAATATAAGCATGGATTTTTTTGGTGTGTGAATCGGATTGATCCTAGAGAGGAAGTCCATATTACAACCTCAAACAATCTTCAAACACCACACGACCAGTTCTGAACAGACCGCCCCACCTCGCCTTGCAGAGTGCCTACTGCACACACCGTGCAATGAAATCTCTGACCAAGTTACCAAACTGACTCTGCGCATACGTCCAATCGATAAGTGCAGTAGTTCTGGTGCACCGTGCACGCCTTGTCTCCAGCAATATCGCACCCACTAGGCCAACACATCAGTGGAGTGCGTGTGCAATGCGACGAAGTTAAAAATGAACTGAACTAGATGCGCTTCGCCTAATGTTGCGAGCCCGTGTCTTTCCTTGTACCTCCCAACCCCAAGCTTTGAAATGGTGAGCCGGTGAAACTTCAACTCACGCTCCATTGGTGCGCTGCTTCCATCTAGGAGTAGATGTCAGTACGTGGATGTGGACTCTTGTTGTCTGATTGAATCAGATTGAAGGTAGGGTTATATATACAGACCAGCTAGTATGGTGAAGTTATTTTTTTGAGGGAAAAGCTAGTATGGTGAAGTTGTAGTTAAGATTGTTATGAAGCGCCAACCACTCCCCAACATTTATCTTCCCCGGACTAAAAGGTACTCTCGTTTTTAGAACGAACTATAAAAGGTACTCTTAAGACACAATGAAATATCCATTCTCTAGGCCCCCTTCACTCCTAGTGTCAAAAGTTCAATAGCTTCCGGTTCCATATAATTTTAGTAGTGAAAAAGTCATTTTTGTCAAAACTGCACCCGAGCCCAGTCTTCTCCCTCTGAGGCCTTTTTTCCTTTTCTGATTTTGACAACATTATTAACATTGTTAACGTTTACTCATGTCCATCGTGCAAGCCCAACATTTTGGAGACTAACTGGACTGCATGCAGGGTCTATCTGGCAGGGGTTATCCAAGTCAATAATTGGCCCTGGTCGTTTCTCACGGAAAAAAACGCTCGCTCACGGTGTAACACATCCCTTTTTGATTGACCTCCACAAATATCCACAGAAATCATACATGTCTATGTTTATAAAGGTGTTGCTAGGCATAATGTTGTAGTTCATATTCAGCGAAGCGAAGACGGCATACCTGGTGAAGTGTGATTCGATTCCTATAGCGCATTATCACCGGATATTTTTTTTGTTTCAAGCTAATACAATTTTAGTGTTAATATAAGCATGAATTGGATTGATCCCTAAGTCGTGTAATAAAGTAGTTCATGTGCTAGCCATGATAGGAACCAATGTCAAATATGAAGGCTCGATAAACTGCATTGGTCCATGTGGACAGGCAGGACAACAATTAAGCATAGCCTCTGGCATAAATGTTGTATATAAGAAAATATAAATGACCTTTTAGGTCTCACAATATATATGATGCATTGGTGCTTTGTCATTGCTCTCTGTTGGTGTATCATAATAAATGATGTGCTACTACTCGTATGTTTCATGCATAATAATAAAAGAGGTCATCCAACATACTAATCTACTCCTTCTAACAAATAAATAAACTATGTGCATCCACATGTCTTATTTTATACTCATGGTGTGTTCCACTTCTACCTGGTGACTGCTTTGATGTTGTATTTCTATACATATTTTTGTTTCCCCTTTCTTCTAATAGAATGAGCATAGCTACTATCACACATTCACACAAAAATAATCTCAAATTTATTTGCTCAACACTTCTCTTGGTGCAGATACAAATCATATTCTTCTACATGCATATAAATCATACCCGAAGTTTCAGTTATTCTCCTAAATCATATGACGAGCCATCTAAATTTCCACTCGACTTGTGCACGCCAATGTGCACGGTGATCTAATTATGACTAGAATTACAAATTGACATTTTTGGACAAAGAGCTGCAACTCGACTTGTTATCTCACCTTACATGGTACTTATCGCTATCCACCTCAGCATGAAATTCCTGGCAAAAAACCCTCAACATGAAATCTCTTCTCCGACCAAATATAACCAGAATGATCCTGGCCATAAATACATTATGCACATGTTCATTAATATTTCCCCTCTAGATAGCTACTTGCTGCACGTCGGTGCTTTTTCACTATCATCAGGTTAAAAATAAAATGAACTACATGCTAACCATCAGTTCGGAGGATTCGGTATGTCTCCTGATACCTCCAAGCCCCAAGCTTTGAACCAACGAGCCAATTAAATTTCCACTCGCCCCATTGGTGTGTTGCTCACATTGAGATGTTGGAACATGTGTGGACTCTTAGTAGTTGATTCAATCAGATAGGAAGTATGGTATATATAGACAAGAATTGAGCTAGTGGTGTAATTCAAGTTAACATTTTTATGGCGTTCCAACCACCCAATACCATATATCTCGCTCCCTGAGAGCTCCTTCCCTTCAGGCGTCAACACATTATCACTTTTATGATCCACGGTAGTATAGCTTCATATGCTAGCTAGTAATTCACTGTTGGTAATCTATTTCTTCTCTCAACTCTAGGAAAGCCCAACCTTCTACCTCAACAACTCAAAACTTGACTTTTTCCTTTTTTATAATATTGATAACAGTAGTTTATACATGATGTAATCATATTCATAACGCAAGCCCAATTGAGTTTAGAAGAGTAGCATATCCATGTCCCATGTTGTAGCAATATAATCAATCAAGTTTGAAAACCAGTTGAACCTGCTCCTTCAACCCTGTCGCTTTCAACAAGAAATCCCAAGGAATCCAATTATCCTGTCAAATATTTATTTGTGAACCATCGTCCATGCTCCACATGACCCCCTTTTGACAAAATCCAAACCATGCTTCACAGTTCTCCAAGTTGATGAGGCATTCAAAAAAATGTACAATGTCGAGAATCCAGTGCGGGTAGTGCCATGCTTTCAACACACTTTCACAAAGTCTCCAACAAAGTGACCAGACGCCACGCGCCTGCTGGGCCAACACAACCAGGTCAAGGAATCCTAGCGGGTTGAAAAAACATTTCCTAGTTTATACTAATCCCTAACAAAAAACGCTCAGGAGATTTTTTTATGTTGAGGTTTCTATGACAAAGCAACTAAGGTAAGTTAATATGAGGTACCCTGCAAAAAAGTTGATATGCGGCAAAACACTAGGTTGAGCACATGGACTAACTTTGGGAGCGACTTTCACAATATAGTGTATGCCATCACATGCTCTTGTTATTAATTTAAAGTTTATTTTCTTTTTTATCTATAAGAAGGAAGTACAAGCCAGGGCATACTTGGTCAGAAGTGATGTTTATGGTGACTAATGTGCATATATTGTTTGCTAGCATTCAAACTAAACAATGTTTTTCCTGTTGCTGGATTTCCAAATAAACCGGTTTATATGCCTTCTTCATGAATGTTTGAACCCATCCATGGAAAAGTATAGCAAATGAGTAGTTGTATTATGCTACATTTAGAGAAATCATGAATGCACACTTGATGTGCTCTCACGCGCTCCACTCTCTTGTTGTTCGATTTTTGAGTGCTAAACTTCTCGCAGTTGGGTTGGATACTTAGATGTCTCGAGGGAGCAATTAGAGTGGTGTGTGAGATAGACTCTGAACTTCTAGCTACAGCCATGGATATGAGGAAGGCACACTCCTCACCTTATGTTGCTGCAATTGAAGATAATAAATTTCAGTTGAAAATGTGGTTCTCTAAGCAGTGAGCTAGTGTTTGTAAATGTAATGCAAACTCTGTTGCACATGAGTCAACTTAAATTGGCTGGACATGTTTGCCAAATGAGAGCATTGGTTGAGACTCTATTGTACCACTTCGAGTGGTTGTTTGTGTCTCATGTGATTTGCCTGAACACTGTTAACCTATAAAGTCATGCTTTGCCTTCAAAAAATTCCTCCTGGTACGCTTAATTGGGTCGATCTAGGCTTTCAGTGCGAGTGTGACTTGTGAAGGGATTGCTTCCGGGTCTTGGTACTGATTTCTGCCATTGGTTGTCCCTCTCAACCGCACGCGCACAGGTCCAATCTTCTTTGGAACCCATGAGACAACAGCCGCCCTTTCTCTGGGCGTTTTCTATTTGGCCTTCAGGCGCCCGTTCGTATGCATTTTGCTTTTGCTAACGGGCGCACACGCACCCTCCGCGTTGGGCCAGCCCATCTACCTTGTTTTTTTTTTTGTGTTTGTAAATTGAACAAGCGCCTCCCGCAAAAAAGCGCACTCGTGGTAATCAAGGACCTCCCGCATCGAGATACGCTGCAGTAACCACCACGCCACCTACTCTGATCTAATGTCATACATCTTTTTTCGTCTTTTCTTCTTTCTTCTTTCTTCTTTCTTCTTTCTTCTTTCCTTTTTCCTTTTTCCTTTTTTGTTTTTCCTTTTTTTCTTCTTCTTCCTAGTTTGATGATTATTTTAAAAAAATCGTGAACTTTTCCTTCAAATCAATGAACCTTTTTTTCAAAATCATTGTTTCTTTTCAAAACGATGATTCAAATTTGTGGATTTGTTTTTGAAAATTCATGAACCTTTTTCCAATTTGATAAAAAATCCAAATAGATGAACCTTTTTGAAAATTCATGAATTTATTTTAAAAATCAGTGAACATTTTTGAATTCACGATTTTTTGCGATTTTTTGTTTTTTTTTCTTCAAATGCAACCAGCATTGCGTGCGTGCCAGGGGCTCCCCTTCTTTTGTCCCCTTCTCCTCGCCTGAGCAGCTCCCCTCCCCTCTCCGGCAATAACTGCCAACGACTGACCCTTCTTTGCCGGCGACCACGGCGGCGCCACCGCTAAACCTACCGCGAATGTCCACCACCGCCGCCGTGAGGTGCGCCTTCGCAGCGCCGGCCCATGGAGCAGCACCTACCGTTACTGCCCCCGCGGCCTGCCGCACCTCCACCATGCGCAGCTGCTTGAGCACGCTCTCCACCCCGACCTGCTCGCCGCTTCCAACCTCATTTCCTCACACGCGCTCAGGAACGCGCTGATCGATGCATGCTCCAGGAACGGGGCGGGTTCTTGGACGCCAGCAAGGTGTTCGAGGAAATGCCGAGACGTGACATCGTGTCCTGGAGCACGGCCATGGCTGCGATGGTGCGACAGGGGGAGCTGACCAGTGCGAGGATGATGTCTGAAGAAATGCCAGAGCAACAAATGGAGGGAACTGGGTCTCATTCTCAAAAGTCAGCAGGGTTGAATTGGATTGAACCTGATGAAGCATTCCATGAGTTTACAGCGAGGAACAGAAAATACTCAGACTCGGACCAGATATCCGAGATAGATGGTTGACAGGCTGAGTTTGTGTTAAGGATGTTGGCTGCATTCCAGTAGGTCATGAGATCCTTGTGCAGTGACTTTTTTGCCAAAGGCATGCTCAATTGCTCATGTCGCAGTGACAAACATTTGAAATGTTCAATCTATGTGCGGAAGCACTGGCTCCAGTAAATCCTGCAACCAAAAAGATGTTGTGACATGTAACAAGAAGAAACCGTTGTGTCGTGCTACAGAATTACCCATAATGGATTGAGAACCCAGAGATCCGTTCAAGGATTTCTCAGCATCTGCTCTTCTGCCATCAGGTTTGCTCTGTCACAAACTGCTACTATGTTAAAATGAAAGCTGGTGATGGAATGGACTGACCAAACACTGCCAATATAGTGCTAGGTTTATCGAATAGTTCATACTTCATAGGTTAGTACTTTTAATGCTTCACTTCATCTGGTTAATCAAAATCAAAACAAGCTATAAGGTTAGGGTCCTCTAAAAATAAGAAAGTGAGAAGACCTCATAATAAAAAAGAAGAAGTTATTTATATTTATATTGTAGTTGTAGCAGCAAAGTGATTATGTTGGAAAAGTGGAATAGTTGAGTGTTTTATTTTTTGCATGTACCATTTCATAAGAATGTCTTGGAGACGAAGCAGCATACAGTCTTCGGTAAAATTCCGAGTCAGGTATCAAGCTTGTATCTCGTACAACAATATAAATCACCTATTTGTACTTTTTTTTTGTTGTCTTTCATGCTTCGTACTCCCTCCATCCGAAAATACTTGTCATCAAAATGGATAAAAAGAGATGCATCTAGAACTAAAATACATCTAGATACATCCCCTTTTATCTATTTTGATGACAAGTATTTCCGGACGGAGGGAGTACATGTTAATGGCATGCTATGTTATAAGGGTTTCTTTTTTCGTTTCCTGTTTCAAGTTTTATCTCACTGCTAAGATATGAAAAAGCCTAACTTAGGTTGCTGTGATATTTATGATAACTACTCCCTCTGTTCCTAAATATAAGCCCTTTTAGAGATTCCAATGCGGGCTACATACGGAGCAAAATGAGTGAATCTACACTCTAAAATACGTCTATATACATCCATATGTAGTCCTCATTGAAATCTCTAAAAAGTCTTATATTTTGAAACGGGGGGAGTATTCAACATGATGTTTTTTGTTTGGCATGCATCTGGGTCATACATTAGCATTTCCTTGAAAAAAGGAGATTGACAGGGCTATGAGTTTTGAGATGCACCAAACCAGAATATTTAAGTTGCCAAGCAGAATGTCTATCAGGAACAAGAAAGAAATGGCTTGCGAGATGTTTTAGAAGTTTAAAGATACAATTGTAAATTAGTTTGTTCTGCAACATGCCTGCAAATGATGAGAATGATATAATTGTGTGCGAAATGAGTTTTTCACATAAACCAATACTCAAGATTTTTTTAAAGAAATGTCACGCAATTTTATATGGACGCAACATGTTAATACAATCTCCCCATGATAATCGAGACAAAAAATTGACTTGTCTTTTACTTTTCTTCTCATAAAGGCATCCGAAAATCACATGTGTCTTCTTTTAGAGAGATCATGCTTTATGACATGCCCCACAAATGCATCCCGCTCATCCACATACATGTAGCAAGTCAAATCACCTTGAACCATGTCAAAATTTCTAGCAAATTCACCAAAGTACACCAGCTAAAAATGTAATACAACTGTAATCACAGTACACAACACAAGTCAGAATGCACACTAAATGGTTCAGATATAGCTTGTAGATGAACCTGCCTGCACTTTCTCATTTTTCATAGATTTTGGGTGTTTCTAATAAATTCTACGGGCTACAAACTCCACAATAGTTCCCCAAACACTAACTTGATGACATGCACTTTCTGGTAAAAAGAAATATAGCAAAGACTTATAGATAGAAAATGGTTATCCCCTTGAGTTATCCCAAGAAAAATTTAGTGCATCAATTTATTTCCTGCTCTAAGTGCATCGGGATAAATGGCAAGAAAATCTACTCCCTCTGTCCTAGTGCATAGGGCGTTTAAGTGCCTGCACAGCGACCAAGGAAAATCGGGAATAGAGCAGACGAGAGTAATGATTTCTGCTGGGCCCACAAGGAAAACCTGGAGTAGCCAACCAGCATGTCTGTTTCCCCTGCCATTAATGATTAATTCCCTGCTAAAAATTCCCGCTTAATGCGCCAGCAAATGGAAAGAGCAGCATGCAAACGTAACTAAATGATCGGGGGAAATGAGGGGAGTAGGAGCCTATGTACAAGGGATATCTGATTTCTGTTAGGCGCCCAATGCACTGGGACGGTGGGAGTAAGAAGTTAGCTTAGAAATTAAAATTTAAACTGAGTAATGGCTTGGTTATGCGAGCGTGTTGTTAACCGATTAGCTGGTCCTGCAGGTGGGCAGCCACCTGGCTTCAAACCTGGCACAAAGGAAGTGAGTGCACCATGTTGCATAGGGGGGGCGTGTGTGAGTCCAACCACCCGGGGGAGAAAATACCTTCTAAAAAAATAAGCGATGGGTCAGTTACATGTAATTGAATGTGCTCAAAATCCAGCCCAAAATGACGAAATCTCTCATAAATTAATGCATTAATATAGCACTAGAAACAAAAAGCATTGAAAGGCCAAATGAGCTCATCAGTGTCCATGTCGAGTTGTCATTGAATCGTAATCAAATCTTTATAATCACTCCTAATAAAGAACGAAACACCTCAAGGTTATCTACAAAAAGGGTAGACGGACATCTTTCACCAGTATCGTGGGCTTCTCCTGGTGATAAGGTGAGATGAAAATTCTCTCGTGTTCTTGGGAGTTTAGCTCTCTAGTCTCTGCGCTGTTATGCTTGATTTTGTTTGTGCGAAATCTGCTCTTTCCCATCTATTTGCTTTTGCTATGATCTTTTGGTACGCCCTGGGCAGAAAGGTGTGGGGGCACGGGGAGATCACCTCTATTCCTCCTTGCTTGTTGATCCTGCCTTGCCCCCTCTTGTTGTGTGTTTCCTATTTCTTTTAGTTTCTCTCCAACAGTTTGTGGCGGTGAAGGTTCGTGGAATTGCTTTGTAAAGTTCTGTTTTCTACACATTTCATCTTTGGAATCCTTTTCCTGTCACATTTTGTTACAGATCTGGATCTTGTCTACGATTTTCCTCGCTTTGCATTTATTTTCATCTTCATTATGTATGTGTCCTTACTTTCCATAAATGCCAAATTTGAGGTCTCTTCTTGCTGACGCAAGCTAACCGCTTTTGTCTGCTTCAGATAAGGAGGAATTGATTAAGCCAGCAGACATAATCCAGTTTCTTGTGATCTAAGGACTCTTGGCTGGATAAAACTCCTTGTACACCATTGCTTCACATTCGAGAACTTTGTAAGTATGAGGCATCCTTTCTTGTTTTCTATCGCTTGTTGATCAGAATTTTCCGAGTATCTGTCAAGTGATGCATCTTTGCTGTGGTGTGAAGCCATACTTGGTTGGGTTCCTAACGCCTTAATTGCCACTGTGTAGTATGAGTGTGCAAATCATACATGTTGAACCATTTTAAGGCTCTGATTGAATATACCAAATCAGTCAGAAAAGAAAAAGGATACCAAGTTCATGCATTTATTTTGTTCTAAATATCCTTCTTATACATTTGATGATACTACAATAACCCATCATTTATCTGTGGATATTTATTAGGACCAGGAACAAAAGTTGAAGGCAAGACCTATCTTCCAGAATACTCGGTACTCGGCCACTTGCAGATTGTAGACTAAACTTGAAAGGCAATTGGTGGTTATCATAACACATGGAGAATAAACCAATTGAGCATCTTAGTAACCGCTTCACAGTAACACCCACAAATGGATCTGCATATGCTGAGAAGGAAATGCTAAAGCAGACTATACTTGCACAGGAAGCTACATTCCGGAAACAGGTAGGTTATGACATTACCCATACTATGTGCTTTCAGTAGTCTAGAGATTGCTTACATATGCAAGTGATGTGTTTTTTCCTATATTTGTCCATAGGCGCAATTGTTTCTCATTTCTATACGGTTTTGACACCTTTATTTATAGGTCTATGAACTCCATCGTCTGTACAAGGTTCAGAAGGACCTAATGGCATTACAATGCCGAGGAGGTGAATCAAAGGGATATTCTCAAGCCATATCATATTCATTACCATCTGGGGGTATAAGAAGAGTCCAGCAAATGGGGCCTCCTGCAGGACATGATATGAGGAAACCTTCTGGAAAATTCATGAAGGGAAAAAATATAGAGCGTGGCTTGAACAGAGTGTCTATGAGGCATAGCAATAGCGGGTCCACAAAAGAAATTCTCCTTCAGGTTCCAGCTAATGCAGATGATAGTGGTGATGATGTAGTGACAGTATGGGAGAACCCTGCAAAGAGTTTGCCAAGAAATAGTGGTTCAGTTGGTACAAATCTGAAGCTTAGCATTGAACGCACCTCACCCATGGACAAGAATTGGACCACTGGTTTACAGCCATCAGGTGTCTCAACAGTGAATGCTTTGAACAAAAAAGTGATAGGGTCATCTAGCACTATGAAGAAGACAAACTTCGCAAGTGTGGGTGCCTCCAGTTCTAAGAACCAGTGTTATTCATACGGCCATAAATTAAAAGGTAAGATTTTCTTAATTTATTTAGAAACTTGTATATCTTTATGTTTTAAACCAATTTCTAAGCATCAATGCACACTAAGTGTATCTTATTTTCCTTTTCTAGATCGAAGCAGTGGCATGGAATGGCTCACTCACAAGAAAACTGGTGTTGATTCCTCAACTGTGCATTACCAGTCCACCTCTAGCATCATCAATCCAGGAATATTTGTACCATCAAGCTCCAATGCTGCACCCAGATCTCTATGGCAAAGCAGCACCACAGATTATACGACTAGGAGGCATTATGCTGACGCTGAATTGCCCAGTGCTCAGAATGGCCGACTTCCAACATTTCAAAGATATCACCGCCTTCATTCATCAGAGATTCCTGGAGGGGCTCAGTATCAACATCCTTCCCCATTTTATGATTGTCCCAAGGATGTGAATCTGAACAATGGTCCTCGAGATGCAACTGCCACTCTGGGACAAGCAAGTGAGAATGCATCAAAGGAAATCTCGTGGGACAGAAAGAAGCTGCGAAACTCGACGAAGAAAATCACCATGAAGAAATCACAAGGGTCACCGAGTCGTGAGAATGGGCATTCCCAGATTTCTCCTGGTTCCATGGGTTATTCAGGAGGTAGTACAAGAATCCTTGGTTTCACTATAAGTGCAGCCACCGAGAAAGATTCTCAACGCTCATCCACTTTGTCCACTACATACATGGCCCCAGACAGCACACCCTCAAGCAAGGGTGTAGCTGACGTGGAAATGCAATTCCAGAACAAGAAGGATGGCACCAGTGTCAGAAACCTCATTGACCTGAATGTTGCACTGCCGTTCATGGATGTTACAGAGATGGATGCCCGCCAGTCAGAAGGCGACAGTGTTCCTGAAGAACCAGATGGTCCTTCCACTGCTGCAGCAAAGAATCTCATGGTCATGCATACGGGTGAATTCCAAGCAGGACCACCTCAACGTAATATTCTGCATTGGTTTGCTGGCCTCGCGACATCAGGGGAGAGCACAGTGGTCTGTAGTAGTGAAATGAAGAATGTTGATACGACTCTGAAGCTTTGACGCTGCAACTGTTCGAAACCAAAGACTGTGTTTCCGATAAAGCCAATTTAAGCATAGCGACGCCTCAAGAAGACATCCAGAAGGACATTATGTAGGTTCAGATTTAACTTTAGATTTCTTAGTTGATGGGAATCTACTACTCCCTCTGATCCTAATTGTCGCTGATTTAGTACAAAGTTGTGCTAAATCAGTGACAATTAATATGGACCGGGGGGAGTAAGAAGTTTCAGAGAATTGAGGAACTAGTCCTATAGTTCACAACTCTATCGCGGGCTCTAGAAACGCAAACATCTTTCTTGTTACCTTTGTTTTACAGCAAACTCTGTTTCAGGATTTATCTTTTCAACGAATGCTTTGTTTTAATATCAGCGCCTTTGAGTGCTCTGGTAGTTCCATGTTGACAGCATGATGTTATGTTTTGAATTGCTGGAGAACAGAGCTTAGCAAAATGCAGATGCTACTGTTATCTCAAGCTGTCATTTGTGGTATACTTTTCATGCTGAGCAGGTCGTTGATTAAGGTCTGCTAGAGGTGATTGAACCATACAACGTATTGGAGCCAAGGCTTTCTGTTTTTAATAGAAAAATCCATGCATCACTTGAGCAATTTTGAGATAGAAGAAGTATGTTGTAAGTGCAGTATTTGAAGCAGGGGGGAATCTAGAACACTCTGCTGGGGTCCTACTGACATCTGGCTGGGCCGGGGCTTGGGCTGGGCTAGCCTTGGTTGGCCCGATGTTCAAAATGATCCGCGTACTGCTGACTCCCAAAAGAAAAAAGTCCGGCCCTATCCAACAGTCCTTAGAGCATCTCCAACAGCCGCCCAACGTGCGGCGCGCTAAAATCTGGTTTGCGGCGCGCCCATCGCCAGGTTTGGCGCGGCGCGCTAAAATGCAGCGCGCGCGAGCAGCCGGCGCATCTCACATTTGTTGCATTTTGTACACAACAAATCCACAAAACAAAGGCATGGCATATAATTTAAATCACAAACATCATTCAATCAAGTTTAAAATAAATAGTTCAATTTACTACAACTCAAATAAATAGTATCTTTCATGAAATACAACAAATAGTTCAACAATACAACATCAAATGCACAAATCATGATGCTTTTTGGTAGCCATTCCAAGCCCACCACTCCTCAATGAGATTCTTCTTGAGTTCATTATGCGCTGTTGGACGTTGAATGGCATGATAGGAGGCAACAAAACGGGCCACCCTTTTAGCCCTCCGCCGCACTCGCACGGGATGTCCCAAGAGCTCATAGTGAGAGTAGTCTACATCTTGGCCACGCTCATTCTCGATGATCATGTTGTGCATGATCACACAAGCGTGCATTATGTACCAAAGCATCTTCTGATCCCAAAATCTAGCCGGTCCTCTCACAATAGCAAATTGGGCTTGTAAAATCCCAAAAGCTCTCTCCACATCTTTTCTAAGCGCCGCCTGAGCATTGTGGAAATCAAGATATTTCTTACCTTCAGGTTTTTTTCAACGGCTTCACAAATGTTTGCCACTTTGGGTAGATGCCATCCGCAAGATAGTAGCCATGGTTGTATGTACGACCATTAGCTACAAACTGCACCGGTGGCAGTTCACCATTTGCAATCTTACTCATCAGTGGTGACCGGTTGACAACATTGATGTCATTCAAAGATCCAGGCATTCCAACAAAAGCATGCCAAATCCAAGTCTCTTGATCGGCCATCGCTTCAAGGATTATAGTGGAACCCTTTTTTTTGTTGGGGAACGTAGTAATTTCAAAAAAATTCCTACGCACACGCAAGATCATGGTGATGTATAGCAACGAGAGGGGAGAGTGTTGTCCACATACCCTTGTAGACCCGGCGGAAGCGATCACAACGTAGAGGAAGTAGTCGACGTTCTCCTCGCGATCCGACCGATCCCGGCGCCGTTACTCCGACGCCCCGAGTTCTTGACACACGTACAGCTCGATGGCGCCCTCGTACTCCGATCCAGCCGAGTGTCGAGGAGAGTTCCGTCGACGACGGCGTGGTGACGATCTTGATGTTTCACGGCGCAGGGCTTCGCTAAGCTTCATGACAGTATAACCGAGGTGGAATATGGTGGAGGGGGCACCGCACACGGCTAAGGAACGATCTCACGATCAACTTGTGTGTTCCAAGGTGCCCCCCCCCAGATATAAAGGAGCCAAGGGGAGGGGGCGGCGGCCAAGGGAGGCGCTACTGGGAGTCCTACTCCTCGGGAGTAGGATTCCCCCAATCCTAGTTGGACTAGGATTCGGGAGGGAAAGAGAGAGGGCGGCCCCTTCTCCTAGTCCTAGTAGGACTAGGGAAGGGGGGGCGCGCCTCCTAGGGCTGCCCTTCTCCTTTCCACTAAGGCCCATCGAGGCCCATTTACCTCCGGGGTTCGGTAACCTCCGGTACTCAGTAAATTCCGCCGCCCGAACCATTCAACTCCAAACATAGGCTTCCAATATATCAATCTTTATGTCTCGACCATTCCGAGACTCCTCGTCATGTTCGTGATCACATCCGGACTCGAACTCCTTGGTACATCAAAATACATAAACTCATAATAACTGCCATCGAAACCTTAAGCGTGCGGACCCTACGGTTCGAGAACAATGTAGACATGACCTAGAACTATTCACGGTCAATAACCAACAGCGGGACCTGGATGCCCATATTGGTTCCTACATATTCTACGAAGATCTTTGTCGGTCGGACCGCATAACAACATACGTTGTTCCCTTTGTCATCGGTATGTTACTTGCCCGAGATTCGATCGTCGGTATCCAATACCTAGTTCAATCTCGTTACGGCAAGTCTCTTTACTCGTTCGTAATACATCATCTCACAACTAACTCATTAGTTGTAGTGCTTGCAAGGCTTCAAATGATGTGCATTACCGAGAGGGCCAGAGATACCTCTCCGACTATCGGAGTGACAAAACCTAATCTCAAATCGCCAACCCAACATTTGCCTTTGGAGACACCTGTAGTACTCCTTTATAATCACCCGATTACGTTGTGACGTTTGGTAGCACCAAAGTGTTCCTCCGTAAAGCGGAGTTGCATAATCTCATAGTTACGGGAACATGTATAAGTCATGGATAAAAGCAGTAGCAACATACTAAGCGATCGTGTGCTAAGCTAAGGGAATGGGTCATGTCAATCGATCATTCTACTAATGATGTGACCTCGTTAATCAAATAACAACTCCTTTGTTCATGGTGGGAAACATAACCATCTTTGATTAACAAGCTAGTCTAGTAGAGGCATACTAGTGACATCTTGTTTTGTCTATGCATTCACACATGTATCATGTTTCCGGTTAATACAATTCTAGCATGAATGATAAACATTTATCATGAAATAAGGAAATAAATAATAACTTTATTATTGCCTCTAGGGCATATTTCCTTGATCTCCCACTTGCACTAGAGTCAATAATCTAGATTACACAAGAATGATTCTAACACCCATGGAGTCTTGGTGCTGATCATGTTTTGCTCGTGGAAGAGGCTTAGTCAGCGGTCGCAACATTCAGATCCGTATGTATCTTGCAAATCTCTATGTCTCCGGGCCGGACTAAGTCCCGGATGGAATTGAAGCGTCTCTTGATGTGCTTGGTCCTCTTGTGAAATCTGGATTCCTTTGCTAGGGCAATTGCTCCAAGATTGTCACGAAGATTTTCATTGGACCCGATGCACTAGGTATGACACCTAGATCGGATATGAACTCCTTCATCCGACTCCTTCATTAGCTGCTTCGAAGCTGCTATGTATTCCGCTTCACATGTAGATCCCGCCACGACGCTTTGTTTAGAACTGCACCAACCGACAGCTCCTCCGTTTAGTGTAAATACGTATCCGTCTGCGATTTAGAATCGTCCGGATCGGTGTCAAAGCTTGCATCAACGTAACTGTTCGATGAGCTCTTTGTCACCTCCATATCGAGAAACATATCCTTCGTCCTTTTCGGTATTTCAGATGTTCTTGACCGCTGTCCGATGATCCACTCTGGATTACTTTGGTACCTCCTGCTAGGCTTATAACAAGGCACACATCAGTGCGGTACACAGCATTGCATACATGATAGAGCCTATGGCTGAAGCATAGGAACATCTTTCATTTCTCTCTATCTTCTGCGGTGGTCGGGCATTGAGTCTGACTCAACTTCACACCTTGTAACACAGGCAAGAACCCTTTCTTTGCTTGATCCATTTTGAACTTCTTCAAAACTTTGTCAAGGTATGTGCTTTGTGAAAGTCCAATTAAGCGTCTTGATCTATCTCTATAGATCTTGATGCCCAATATGTAAGCAGCTTCACCGAGGTCTTTCATTGAAAAACTCTTGTTCAAGTATCCCTTTATGCTATCCAAAAATTCTATATCATTTCCGATCAGCAATATGTCATCCACATATAAGATCGAAATGCTCAGAGCTCCCACTCACTTTCTTGTAAATCTGAGGCTTCTCCAAAAGTGCAGACAAACCCAAATGCTTTGATCACACTATCAAAGCGTTTATTCCAGCTCGAGATGCTTGCACCAGTCCATATATGGATCGCTGGAGCTTGCACACTTTGTTAGCTCCCTTTGGATCGATAAAACCTTCGGTTGCATCATATACAACTCTTCTTCCGTAAATCCATTCAGAATGCGTCTTTACATCCATTTGCCAAATTTCATAATCATAAAATGCGCAATCGCTAACATGATTCGGACGGACTTAAGCATCGCCACGGGTGAGAAGGTCTCATCGTAGTCAATCCCTTGAACTTGTCGAAAACCTTTGCGACAAGTCGAGCTTTATAAACGATAACATTACCGTCGTCGTCGGTCTTCTTCTTGAAGATCCACTTGTTTTCTATTGCTTGCCTACCCTCGGCAAGTCAACCAAAGTCCACACTTTGTTTTCATACATGGATCCCATCTCGATTTCATGGCCTCAAGCCATTTTATGGAATCTGGGCTCACCATCGCTTCTTCATAGTTCGTGAGGTTCATCATGATCTAGTAGCATGACTTCCGAACAGGATTACCGTACCACTCAGTGCGGATCTTACTCTGGTTGATCTACGAGGTTCTGCAGTAACTTGATCTGAAGTTTCATGATCAACATCATTAACTTCCTCACTACTTGGCGTAGGTGTCTCAGAAACTGGTTTCTGCGACGAACTACTTTCAAGTAAGGGAGAAGGTACTATTACCTCATCAAGTTCCACTTTCCTCCCACTCACTTCTTTCGAGAGAAACTCCTTCTCTAGAAAGGATCCATTCTTAGCAACGAATGTCTTGCCTTCGGATCTGTGATAGAAGGTGTACCCAACTGTCTCCTTTGGGTATCCTATGAAGACACATTTCTCCGATTTGGGTTCGAGCTTATCAGGTTGAAGCTTTTTCACATAAGCATCGCATCCCCAAACTTTAAGAAACGACAACTTTGGTTTCTTGCCAAACCACAGTTCATAAGGTGTCGTCTCAACGGATTTCGACGGTGTTCTATTCAGTGTGAATGCGGCTGTCTCTAGAGCATAACCCCAAAACGATAGCGGTAAATCTGTAAGAGACATCATAGATCGTACCATATCTAGTAAAGTACAATTACGACGTTCGGACACACCATTACGCTGTGGTGTTCCGGGTGGTGTGAGTTGCGAAACTATTCCGCATTGTTTCAAATGTAGACCAAACTCGTAACTCAAATATTCACCTCCACGATCAGATCGTAGAAACTTAATTTTCTTGTTACGATGATTTTCAACTTCACTCTGAAATTCTTTGAACTTTTCAAACGTTTCAGACTTATGTTTCATTAAGTAGATATACCCATATCTGCTTAAGTCATCTGTGAAGGTGAGAAAATAACGATATCCGCCACGAGCCTCAATATTCATCGGACCACATACATCTCAGTATGTATGATTTCCAACAAATCTGTTGCTCTCTCCATAGTACCGAGAACGGTGTTCTAGTCATCTTGCCCATGAGGCACGGTTCGCAAGTGCCAAGTGATTCATAATCAAGTGACTCCAAAAGTCCATCGGCATGGAGTTTCTTCATGCGCTTTACACCGATATGACCTAAACGGCAAGTGCCACAAATAAGTTGCACTATCATTATCAACTCTGCATCTTTTGGTTTCAACATTATGAATATGTGTATCACTACTATCGAGATTCATAAGAAATAGACCACTCCTCAAGGGTGCATGACCATAAAAGATATTACTCATATAAATAGAACAACCATTATTCTCTCGATTTAAATGAATAACCGTCTCGCATCAAACAAGATCCAGATATAATGTTCATGCTCAACGCAGCACCAAATAACAATTATTTAGGTCTAAAACTAATCCGAAGGTAGATGTAGAGGTAGCGTGCCGACCGCGATCACATCGACTTTGGAACCATTTCCCACGCAAGATCGTCACCTCGTCCTTTGCGAGTTAAGCAATCAGTAGTCCTGTTTGAGTTGCAAATATTAGCAATGTAACCAATATCAAATACCAGTGCTACTACGAGCTCTAGTAAGGTACACATCAATAACATGTATATCACATATACCTTTGTTCACCTTGCCATCCTTCTTATCCGCCAAATACTTGGGGCAGTTCCGCTTCAAATGACGACCGCTTGCAGAGAAGCACTCGATTTCAGGTTTAGGGCCGACTTGGGTTTCTTCTCTGAGCAAAGAACTTGCTTGCTGTTCTTCTTGAGATTCCCTTCTTCTTCCCTTTGCCTTTCTTCTTGAAACTAGTGGTCTTATTGACCATCAACACTTGATGCTCCTTCTTGATTTCTACCTCCGCAGCCTTTAGCATTGCGAAGAGCTCGAGCATAGTCTTTACTAACCCTTGCATATTATAGTTCATCACGAAGCCTTTGTAGCTTGGTGGCGGTGATTGGAGAATTCATCAATGACACAATCATCCGGAAGATTAACTCCCAATTGTGTCAAGTGATTGTAGTACCTGACATTACGAGTATATGCTCACTAATGTAACTGTTCTCCTCCATTTTGCAGCTATAGAACTTATTGGAGACTTCATATCTCTCAATCCGGGCATTCTGTGGAATATTAACTTCAACTCTGGAACATCTCATATGCTCCATGACGTTCAAAACGTCGTTGAAGTCCCGGTTCTAAGCCGTAAAGCATGGCACCTTGAACTATAGAGTAGTCATCGACTTTGCTCGCCAGACGTTCATAACATCTGGCGTTGCTCCAAAGAAGAAGCTGTCACCTAGCGGTGCATCCGGGACGTAGCTCTTACGTGCAGCAATGAGGATGATCCTCAAATTTACGGACCCGATCCGTGTAATTGCTACCATCATCTTTCAACTTTGCTTTCTCAAGGAACGCATTAAAATTCAACGGAACAACAAGACGAGCCATCTATCTACAATCAAACATAAACAAGCAAGATACTATCGGTACTAAGTTCATGATAAATTTAAGTTCAATTAATCATATTACTTAAGAACTCCCACTTAGAAAAAATCTCTCTAGTCATCTAAGTGATCACGTGATCCAAATCAACTAAACCATAACCGATCATCACGTGAAATGGAGTAGCTTTCAATGGTGAACATCTTATGTTGATCATATCTACTATATGATTCACGCTCGACCTTTCGGTCTCCGTGTTCCGAGGCCATATCTGCATATGCTAGGCTCGTCAAGTATAACCCGAGTATTCTGCGTGTGCAAAACTGGCTTGCACCCGTTGTAGATGGACGTAGAGCTTATCACACCCGATCATCACGTGGTGTCTGGGCACGACGAACTTTGGCAACGGTGCATACCCGGGGAGAACACTTCTTGATAATTTAGTGAGAGATCATCTTATTATGCTACCGTCAATCAAAGCAAGATAAGATGCATAAAAGGATAAACATCACATGCAAATCAATATAAGTGATATGATATGGTCATCATCATCTTGTGCTTCACGATCTCCATCTTGCAGCACCACCATGATCACCATCGTCACCGCGCGACACCTTGATCTCCATCGCAGCATCGTTGTCGTCTCGCCAAACTTATGCTACTACGACTATCGCTACCGCTTAGTGATAAAGTAAAGCATTACAGGCGATTGCATTGCATACAATAAGCGACAACCATATGGCTCCTGCCATTGCCGATAACCGGTTACAAAACATGATCATCTCATACAATAAAATATAGCATCACGTCTTGACCATATCACATCACAACATACCCTGCAAAAACAAGTTAGACGTCCTCTACTTTGTTGTTGCAAATTTTACGTGGCTGCTACGGGCTTAAGCAAGAACCGTCTCACCTACGCATCAAAACCACAACGATATTTCGTCAAATAGACTCGTTTAACCTTCTCAAGGACGGGCGTAGCTACACTCAGTTCAACTAAAGTGAGAGAGCAGACACCCACCGGTCACCTTTAAGCAACGAGTGCTCGTGGCGGTGAAACCAGTCTCGCGAAGCGTCACGCGTAATGTCGGTCTGGGGCGCTTCATCTCACAATACCGCTGAACCAAAGTATGACATGCTGGTAGGTAGTATGACTTGTATCGCCCACAACTCACTTGTGTTCTACTCGTGCAAAACATCAAACCATAGAAAAACCTAGGCTCGGATGCCACTTGTTGGGGAACGTAGTAATTTCAAAAATTTTCCTACGCACACGCAAGATCATGGTGATGTATAGCAACGAGAGGGAGAGTGTTGTCCACATACCCTTGTAGACCCGGCGGAAGCGATCACAACGTAGAGGAAGTAGTCGACGTTCTCCTCGCGATCCGACCGATCCCGGCGCCGTTACTCCGACGCCCCGAGTTCTTGACACACGTACAGCTCGATGGCGTCCCTCGTACTCGATCCAGCCGAGTGTCGAGGAGAGTTCCGTCGACGACGGCGTGGTGACGATCTTGATGTTTCACGGCGCAGGGCTTCGCCTAAGCTTCATGACGGTATAACCGAGGTGGAATATGGTGGAGGGGGCACCGACACGGCTAAGGAACGATCTCACGATCAACTTGTGTGTTCCAAGGTGCCCCCTGCCCCAGATATAAAGGAGCCAAGGGGAGGGGCGGCGGCCAAGGGAGGCGCATACTGGGAGTCCTACTCCCTCGGGAGTAGGATTCCCCCAATCCTAGTTGGACTAGGATTCCGGAGGGAAAAGAGAGAGGGGCGGCCCCTTCTCCTAGTCCTAGTAGGACTAGGGAAGGGGAGGCGCGCCCTCCTAGGGCTGCCCTTCTCCTTTCCACTAAGGCCCATCGAGGCCCATTTACCTCCCGGGGTTCTGTAACCTCCGGTACTCCATAAATTCCGTTTGCCGCCGGAACCATTCGAACTCCAAACATAGGCTTCCAATATATCAATCTTTATGTCTCGACCATTCCGAGACTCCTCGTCATGTTCGTGATCACATCCGGGACTCGAACTCCTTGGTACATCAAAATACATAAACTCATAATAACCATCATCGAAACCTTAAGCGTGCGGACCCTACGGTTCGAGAACAATGTAGACATGACCTAGAACTATTCACGGTCAATAACCAACAGCGGGACCTGGATGCCCATATTGGTTCCTACATATTCTACGAAGATCTTTGTCGGTCGGACCGCATAACAACATCGTTGTTCCTTTGTCATCGGTATGTTACTTGCCCGAGATTCGATCGTCGGTATCCAATACCTAGTTCAATCTCGTTACGGCAAGTCTCTTTACTCGTTCCGTAATACATCATCTCACAACTAACTCATTAGTTGTAGTGCTTGCAAGGCTTCAGTGATGTGCATTACCGAGAGGGCCAGAGATACCTCTCCGACTATCGGAGTGACAAAACCTAATCTCGAAATACGCCAACCCAACATTTGCCTTTGGAGACACCTGTAGTACTCCTTTATAATCACCCGATTACGTTGTGACGTTTGGTAGCACCAAAGTGTTCCTCCGTAAACGGAGTTGCATAATCTCATAGTTACGGGAACATGTATAAGTCATGGATAAAAGCAGTAGCAACATACTAAACGATCGTGTGCTAAGCTAAGGGAATGGGTCATGTCAATCGATCATTCTACTAATGATGTGACCTCGTTAATCAAATAACAACTCCTTTGTTCATGGTCGGAAACATAACCATCTTTGATTAACAAGCTAGTCTAGTAGAGGCATACTAGTGACATCTTGTTTTGTCTATGCATTCACACATGTATCATGTTTCCGGTTAATACAATTCTAGCATGAATGATAAACATTTATCATGAAATAAGGAAATAAATAATAACTTTATTATTGCCTCTAGGGCATATTTCCTTCATTTTTGTCCGTGGAATTGGCCATGCCATGCCTTTGGACAATTCTTCCAACTCCAATGCATGCAATCTATTGAGCCAAGCATACCTGGGAACCTGCAAGCTTTGTTCATCTCCAATAGCATTGCGACATCTTCAACATTGGAAGTTCTCAAGTACTCTGGGCCAAACGCTTGCACAATTCCGACTGCGAAGCGCTTGACACACAGATGGCTTGGCTCTCACCCATGGCCAAGTGATCATCAACTATATCAGCACGGATACCGTATGCCAACATACGCAAAGCGTCTGTCACCTTCTAAAAGGTGTTATGCCCGAGATCTCCGGCGGCATTCCTCCTCTGCTGAAAAAACAGGTCATGGCTCGCTAGTTTCTCTGCAACGCGCCTGAACAACTCGGTGCTCATCCTAAACCGGCGACGAAAGTACGACTCGAGGTATGTGGGATTCTCCACAAAATAGTGCCTCATCAATCTGTTGTGGGCATCAATCCTATCCCTCCAAATTTTTTGCCGACCCATCACCGAACCAACGTGCTTCGGTTTTTTATTGATGTGCATAGCTAGGATCATTGCAAGATACTCCTCCTCTTCGTATCAAATTCTTCTTCGGAAGAATCGTATGACGAACTCATCTAAAATGTTCAAAACTAGGCTATAAACAACATGCACCAAATTTCATGTAAAAATGTAGAAGTTGGAAGCAATACATACCTTGCGGGCCTTTTGTCAAACACCTTGCAGGCGCCAAGCGGCGGTGGGCGGCCGGGCACTGTTCGTCGGAGGACTACTGCGCGCGACGGGCGGCGCTGACTAGAGAGAGAGGGAGGAAGCCGCGGCCACGCGGGAAGAGACCGGGGAAGCGCCGGAACGATCGCCGGAAAAATGGGGTGGCGCGGACGGCGGCGGCGACGCGGCTGGATGGGTAGGTGGAGTTGCGCGCGAGCGCTCGAGAGTCCAGCGCGCGGGAGCGGGCGCAGCAAATAAGCGGCGCGATGCGATGATGCGTTTACGCGCAGCTGAATTACATACCTTGGCAGCATGTTTTTTGCGCATCCATTGGAGCGCCGAACGGTACGCTGCCGCGCTAAAACCACTACTTTTTCAGTGCGGCGCGTATATAGCACGGCTGTTGGAGATGATCTTACAAACTAATGTAGAGGCTCACAATCTAGCAAAGCGTGCGTTAAAGTTAGGGCCAGGCCGCCATGTTTGGCTAGGCCAGCCGGTCGATATTCCCTTCGTCCCTATAAACATTGTGACAGATTAAATAAAGGCTTCACGAGATCGTCTCAAAAAAAAAAACTAAGCAAAACACGATTATTCGAAAATCACCGGTTAAGGTAAAAACTCCTCTGATACGGACACTTGTTGCCATCAAAGAGTTTTGGTGAGCTTTTTCCATCTGGCTAGAATTACATCTCCAGGACCATATATGCAAAACCTACGGATGACCAAGTTAACAGATTCATCAGCTGCTGCTAGATCTAGATGCTCCAACTGTTCATGGTTAGATTTGTGCTCTGCATGCAGAATTTATAAGAGAAGTGTTCAGCTCTAATGACATTACTCTTAAATCTTCCGATTTGTTACCAAGTTCCTGAACTTCCGACTCTAATGATAGTCTTTGAGGGAAAAACGTCTCACGACTTACAATGCACTCTCAGGCTGCAGTTTTCCACTATGGATGCAAGTAATCCCTCCGTTCCAAATTAGTCGTCGCTGAAATGGATGTATCTAGAACTAAAATACATCTAGATACATCCATATGTGCGACAAGTAATTCGGAACGGAGGGAGTACTTTGCAAGCTCTTTTTACAAGTTTTCAAACAAGCTATTGTTAGTGCTGGCTGCACGCACGCACGCACACACGCACAGTACTACTAGTTTTGATTTAGATCTGTACTAGCAAAAGAGCCCGTGCGTTGCAACAGGAAAGAAAACATAACACACGCTCTTAACTCAACAACCATCACTCAAGACCACAATAGGTCCATCTCTTTTATTTTGCGAGGCATCATATTTATGTTGCCACTTATCCTCCTTCTCATCCTCGCCAGCGATGGCCTCGGTGTTCACACAAAACAACAAAAAATGTGTGTTGAATATGGTTAACCTAAGGCGTTCTCTCTCCCTCTCTTCTCCCTCTCCCTCTCTCTCTCTCGCTTTCTCTCACTCTCGCGATGAGAAATCTGTTGTTTTCCCCTGCGACATTTTTCAGAGGTATGCATGTGTAGTTATCGATGTTTTCTTTTCCCTGTATGTTTATAGTGGGGTGTTTATTTGCAATCTGGATCGCCGCTGGTATGAAAAAAACCCGGATCTTGCGCTATAAATTATAAGTTTGCTTCCATAACAATATTTTAAAAATATTTAACAGGTAAAATTAACATCATATTTAGATTCCACATATTTTTCTAATAAAATTTCATATATAATATGTTAAAATCGAAGTTACAGTTTAAAAGATACAGATAATTTAGAAAATCATTTGGTTTAACTCAAATATATTCCAAAATAATATTTAAAAATATTTAACAGGTAAAAATAATCTCATATTCATATTCTACATATTTTTCTAATCAAATTTCATATATAACATGTTCAAATCGGAGTTACGGTTTAAAAGATATGGATGATTTTAAAAAGCATTTGTTTGACTTAAATATGATTTGCGCGGATGAATTACCTAAAACATCAGGGGGGTTTCGAAAAATGTAAAATAATGGTTCGGGTGTGACTTAAATCCGGACGGCGGGTTGATTTCAAGAAAAGACAGGAACTTTTATGTAAAATGCCATGACGGACGAAGAAAACTCAATTTGCTTTATTATTAGGTAAAGATAACTCATGCCCCTTCCTCTCTTTTTTTTTCATTTGAAAAGGAGGTTAAAACCTCCGGCATCTGCATGGAACGTCCATCTTGGAATTACTTGTTTGACTGAGATGTGCTTGACAAAGATATTAACAGTCAGTTTATTTGACTTGTAACGTGATTTTCAATTGAGTGAATCACGTAACATATAAATATGCATTATTATACAGTTAGTAACTGATTTTCTCCTGTTTAAAAACGAGGTGTGGGAGTTGATCTTTGTTTTAGTTTAGTTTTCTTAGGTATATACGTGCTTTTTTTTTACATTTGTTGTGATCGCAAAAATGTATCTTTTTGTGGTCGAAGAATACAACATTGAGAAACAGTATAACGAGGCTAGCTAGGAGCCACCATGGCGATTTGACGTTTTAGACCGTCCGATCGCACTGCTGGATGACCTAGATCCTCTTAACTTCCCGCAGTTGCTTCTTTCCCTCGTCAAAACGCAACTCTGCGATAATCAGATACACGTAAACGGGCTGCTGCTCCGCAAACCTACCTAGAGACTTTTTCGTTAACCGGGCCGAGAGGCTGTGGGCCGCATAGCCACGAGAGGACGACTTTTTAGCAAACCGACCTCTCAGAGTACCACGTTCTCTCTCCCCGAAGCGCCGCTTCCCAGCGCGGCCGGCGGCGGCGGACCATGGCGATGGAGCTCCTGGTTCGATCGCTTCTGCCCTTTTGCCTTGCTTTGCCTATTGTGATGCTGGAGATTGGTTGCTTCTCCTTTCATCTCCTTTTGTTGTCTTTCTTCACATCCTCCTCCACCTTTCCGACAACATAGATCGGCGCCGCGGCAATTCCCTGCCGTCCTCCAGCGAGGCTCGATGGAAAGAACAACGTCTTTCTCGGCGACCTTCCGGCTGCAAAACGGAGCACCTCGGAAGATCGGGAACGAGGAAAGGAGCCACCCAACTGCAATTTTTACTTCCATTTTTATTGATGGAAAGGTGAGTTCAATTTTAAATCCTATGTAGGAAGATCCTTATGAGGAAGACGACGAACCTGTAGTAAATGATGTATATGCATAGCTATCTCCATCCGGTGGCCGGTTCTTGCTCTGGTTTGATTTGTACTCCCTGTGTAAAGAAATATACAGAGGGAGTAGTTGACATGCGCCCTCTGTCATCAGCAATTCATCTGCACATGTGTAACCCAGACAACTTGCTTGATATTTTTGTTTCGGGAACCGAGCATGTGCTCACTGGTACGAATTTCTCTGCTGGTGATGGCCACGGGGTGTGACATGATGTCCATTTGAGAGAATGGCTTACTGATCTGTGGTATTGACATGAACGCCATTAGAACTTTGATGCCCACTATTACAAAATTACCCCTTATGATGGGTGGCTTTCAGTCTATTATCTTTCTCTGTTTATCAATTGGATTATTCCACCCTGATATACATGGGTGTTTTTTTGTGCTTCTGCAATATATGTTTTCTATATGCTGCGCTCAATGTTCAGTATTGACGTGTGTAGCAGGTTATTCTATATTCATTGTCGATGTAGTGGCGGAGCTACACACAGTCAGTTGGGGGGGCGAAAGGTAAAATATCAGTGTTTGGGGGGCAAAAGCTAAAAAAGTTTTCACCTAACCACTCAAAGGAAATTTTCCTTCACAAGTTGGCCCAATGTTGGGGGGGCCACAGCCACCCCAGCAACCAACATAGCTCCGCCATTGTCGATGGATGCGAAGGTTATGCAACAAGGTTTGACATGACCTGGTGATGAAAGAGAGGAAGCAGCGATGTTGGTTAGGGAGAAGAGGCCATTATGCTCGTGATTGAGTTAAGATAAATTTGTACTAACATCAGAAAGAAATTTTGCAGCATGGTCATTAGAAAAGCTTGGTATAAGTAAGGAGGTAGTGGAATCATAACCGCAGGACTAGCAACACATGCTCAATAAGGCTATGTTGGTGGAAGGTATACCTTCGAACCTGATACGGTATTTCATTAAATTCTACTATTATGTAGTGGTTGTAGAACTGAAGCTTTTGGCACAGTATGAGAACAACTACCAGAGCGCCCGATGCATGCGATTTTGAGAGTTTCAACATCAACATTAGAGAATGAAGAGTTGGGTGCTAAAATTAGATAGGTAGAAGTTACAGAGGTACTTCTCTTGCAGTCATGTGTGTTGCTAGGCTGGAGCATTATGTTCTGTGGACAATAGGTGCTAGCGATTTTTGGTTTCCCTATGAATATTTGATATGAATATGAAATCTGTCTTCAGATGTAAACCTGGCAATAAGGAGGACCTACAGAGGGGAAAGTAAATTGCATTTCTATTAATATGATAAGCCCTAATTGGAGTTCTTTTTGTCAGCATCCATGCTTCTAATGCTTTTTTTAAAAGGTTTTATACTGTAAGATTTTTCTTCTCTGTCTTTGGCGTACCTGTAGTTATTTGCAGTTTCAGGTTAATCTAGCTAATCAACTAGGTGTCATCGCAAATTCAGATACAATTTTGATGGGGTTTCTCAGGATACCTTATCTTTAGACATGTAAGCTGTGGTATTATAGGTATATGCTAGCAAGTTGTACAATGGAATAGTTGGTTCAGTGCACTACACTAGGACTGAGAGGTTGATGGATCACGTAATAAAGCTGAGTGCACCTTTTGAAGAGGTACATAAACTACTCTTTTGTTGTCATGTATGGCAAGTTCAAAATTGGGCTTACTTTCACATTCTTGGTATACTCTGTGCAAACTTTATTGATGCAAATCAAGCAATTTAGTCTGGCTGTATTGTCTTTGCCGTTGTCAACTAAATGTCATAAGTAATTGTTGATATGTCTTACTATTAAAAATGTATCTTAATTCGGTAATCCATTATTTTGATTGTCATGAGAGTAGGTTCTTCTCTTAGCACGAACGGGCACGGCAACGCGCACAATTATGATCTAGTTGACATTATGACAATGCTAGAGCAAGAGTGGATGAACATAATACTAATAAAAAATATTGAAAAGTCCAAACATTAATTTACTACTCCCAAATGTTCAACTGATTGGTCACAAAAAAAAAGAATCAAAAGAATCTTTCTAATCAATAAGATTGATATATATGCATTCTTATGCGGTTAGTAATGATTTTTTGTGTGGTCATTGTGAAGACTGATTGCGAGCCAGATGCACCATTGATGCGGTGGCAAGCTTGGATGGGTGAAGCAGAGGTGGAGACAGAGGCTAAAAGACGGCATGTACACACCACAAGAGGGCTAAACCGCACGTCCGTCTTTCCGTGGGCGAGTAGTGGAGCAAAAACTAGCGCAGAGATGGTCGTTGGTTCTGTCATGCTGCCTACGTACATTGTACATTGCAGATGTTGTATCCTGACGCAGAACAATCTTGTGAGATTGAGCCAACCAGTGCGACCTCTCCACGTCGATCTTGTGAGCTTGAGCTAATCAATCCTCTTTTTCTGACTCCATGAGTTAGCAGCTTTCCTGATGACTCCCAGCCCTAAGCTAGCTACAACCCATGGTTCAGTAAAAATTTCACTTGCTTCACAAGATAGATGTAGGGATGTCCTTCTAAATGCTATCATGTTTATATGTTCTTTGAAGGAAACACATTTGAAGTGTGGTTGTATATAGCGAGAGAGCCACCAGCGGAGGCTATGTCAGTAAAGATACCATGTCAAATCCCAACTACTACTCCGAAACATTTATAATCACCCCACATGTGAGCCGGTCCATATATGGTGCCACAATTCCGCAAAAAAATATTCACTCTCCACAACTCCCTCGACGGAATCTCAGGCTCTGACTAAGATGGTCCCACAAATCAGTAGCTCGGAAAAAGGATACATTATTTATTATACTGTACATGCTCCAGCCTGACCAAGGAGGAGCCAAAAGAAAACAGAGGATCATCACATTCATAGATTCACCTAGAAAGGTGGACTGCCGGAGGAACCAAGTTAACATCTAAAGTTGCATTAACCTACAATAACAGTTCAATACAGATGATGCATATTTTTTTAAATGACATCAGGAAGAGTTTACTTCAAAGGCCTTCAGCCTACAAGAAGACCATCAGAAACTATAGTCGACGACTTTCCGACTGTCTACTACAACAAGTTTTGTCCAGCTCTAACGATGGAGGGGTGATGATGGCGGCGCGTCTTCGGCTCGCTTCAGTGCTTGTAGTCATCGCTAGGTGGTCTATAGATCTGGATGCAATTTTTATTATTTTTTATGTTCGTTGTACTGTCATGATTGATAATGAATAGATTTAAAGTTTTTCCGTAAAAAAAACTCTTGAGCTCTTCTTGACCTTCGATCCGCCCTTCATCTTGTTGAAGGCTAAAAATGCACTTCTTTCTGTGCTGACCTATATGTTTGGCATGATCAGTGTTAAAGCTATAGTATAGATATAGCTCATTACAACACACGTATCATTATAATTAACCAGTACTCCCTCCGTCCGGAAATATTTGTCCAAAAAATGGATAAAAATGGGTGTATCTAGAACTAAAATACGTCTAGATACATCCATTTCTGAGACAAGTATTTCCGGACAGAGGGAGTAGTAGAGAAAAGAGACTGGTAATATGGCGTATGGGAGGAGCAAGCTCTCTGCGAGGAACACACTCTGCACGTCGAAACAAACATGCCCGCGTCGTGTACACACCACAAGTGAGCTAAACTGCACGTTTGTCTCTTTGTGGCTGAGCAGTGGAGCATAAACTAATGCAGAGATGGTCACAGGTTCCGTCATGCTGCCTACGTACATTGCAGATGTTGTATCCTAACGCATCATCTTGTGAGCTTGAGGTAACACATGCTGGAGTTCTGCATCAATCTTGTGAGCTTGAGCTAACCAACACGTACTATTTTTCCGAATCCATAAGCTAACAGCTTTCCTGATGCCTCTCAGCCCTAAGCTAGCTACAACCAATGATTCAGTAAAAATTTCACTCACTTCACAAGATAGATGCAGGGATGTCCTTCTAAATGTCATCATTATGTTTATATGTTCTTTTAAGAAACACATTTGAAGTGTGGCTATATATACAGAGCCACCAGTGAAGAAGCCTCGGTAAAGATACCATGTGAATTCCCAACTACTCCAAAACATTTCGGAAATGATAAACCACCACACCGCTGAGTCAGTCCATATATGGTACCACAATTCGCCAGAAAACTTAATTCTCCACAACTCCCTCAGACACAATCTCAGGTTCCCCTGACACACTAGTAATTTAGTTGCGGAAAACCCTTTGTTTCCGGTGCAAGAAATTCTAGATGGTGTATGTAATCACAATATAATTAAGCCCAAAACAGGCATGCAGACAAGGTACCGCAGCAATGCAATATAAATAGAGGGTGCACCAATCCTTCCTCAAAATAGAATGTATATATTACTAAGCTTACAGAAAGATGCAGATCTAATACAGTAACAAAACACAACTTCCTGAAGAACAAGACAGACAAAAAAACAACTAAGGTATACAAATCGCGGGCGGGCTCTGCCCCTCCGCAATGAATAGCTTCACAACCGGGAAGCAGACTTTTCCATGTATAAAAAATGCAACCGAGCAAATCCATGTACTATATCCCAATCAACAATTGACCTGCAAAATCAACACCCCAAATTCAATACCACCGGTGGGATCTGCAGGCTTGCTGCGAACCGGTGGTCTGTCGCTGCCCGCCGGACTTGGGCCGACAGGCTCCTCCATCCTTTCTCCCCCCTCCCTCATCCCCTTCTTGCTTTTCTGAATTGTTTTGTGTCATTGCTATTATGAACTATTTTTCTGAACTTTTTTGTTTTTCCAAGATTTTTTGACAGATTGGTGTCACCATAGAAGAAAAGAAGTATCATGAGCTAAAACTGGGAACACATGAAGCTGCTAGATGTACTAATGGAGCTGAAAATGTACTATCAAGATCCTGGTTGAAGAAAGTTATTTTTCGGCTGACTGCAGTGTTCATGGTCATGTCGTGATGTGAGTTCATGTCGCGTCGCCTCCATGCATTTACTAAAACACTTTGCGATGCTCTTTTATTTTTGGAGAAAAAACCATGTTGTAGCTACCAAGATGGAGGGAGACATTGAATGTCCATCTTGGAATTAAGCTCTGCTTGACAAAGATATTGACAGTTCCTTTGAGTTTATTTGACTTGTAATGTGATTTTGATTTATTTAGAGTGAATTACATAATATATATGCGGTTAGTAACTGATTTTCTCTTTTTTAGAAATGAGGAGCCGGGGTTTGATCTTTGTTTTAGTTTGATTTTCTGAGGTATATAGATTTGCTATTATTGCAAAGAATGTTATCTTTGTTGTGGTCGAAGAGAGTTAATTACACGATAGTACCACAATTGGGGCGGTGGTGGCAAATTGGTACCACTTTTGAAAAAATTTACGTGTCAGTACCACGTTTGGGCCGAACCGTTGCAAATCAGGCTAAACTTCGTATTTGTACGTATTGATGCTGGAACTGACCGCCCGGGCCCGCGCGTCAGCTGCCACGCTTGCGAATCGGCACGCGCCCGCTCGCTCGATAGGTGCGGCCCGGCTCGAACCGGACCGGCCCATGCTCCACTCTGTTCCTCCTCGCTCCTGCCTCCCTCCTCGCTCCTCTTTCGTCGCCCTCGTCATCGTCAGCAGCTTTGCAGGAGCGGACCGCCGCCGCCCGCCATGGTTTTCGAAGACGAAAGCAGTGAGGACACGTCCAGCCTGCCGTACATGCACTCGACCTCATCCACGGACGGGCTTAACCAGGTGATTTTCCTTGAGCTAGGTCTAGGGTTAGGGTTTCAGATTTGGGGCTTTTTGATTTGGTTGATTTCGTTGGGTTTTGATTTGGGCATTTTGATTGTACGAGCTTCGGTAGGTCCCTTTCAGCGTTGAAGATCCAGATTACCAGGGGCTTGAGCTGGAAACGATGTCGCCATGTGAGAAGCACGGCAAGGCATCTGAGAGGCTTGTCGCATTTGAAGGAACAGACACAGGGAGAAGGTTCCTAGCATGTGCAGAGCCGGTATGAATTCTATGCTGAAAGTGGGATATTATATTAAGGTTGATAGTGTCATATTATTGTTGGTTTGACAGTGCCATATTGAACATGAGTGAACATGAGTAAAAGGCCTGATTATTAAGGGCATATTCACTTTTGCAACAGCAGTAGCTTGTGTAGTTTAATGACAGTGGTACTGTTGTTTTGCTGTGGCATTGTTCTTGCTATCATGTGAAATAATCAGTTTGGGGCTTCTACAGGTTTAATGTTGTTGTTGTGGCATTTTTATGTAGTTGAATGGAGTACTCAGTTGAATGACAGTGCTACTGTTAATTATGTTCTTGTTACTTTTGCTCCTGTTTGGAACTAAATATTGAGTGAACTGTAACTTTTATGTTGGGATGGAACTGTTGTTATGTATCTAAATGCTTGAAATATTCAGTTGAATGGATAGTATGTACTGCATATGCTTTGGCAGTTCACCAAGTTTGCAGTTTGAGATTGCTCTTGTTTTGTAGCTGATTAGCAAAATCTAGTTCAAATCTGTAGCTGAGTGGTGCTGTAATTTGTCATGTTGTTATTTAGTGGGTAGGTACATCTCAATTACTAGTGTAGCTTAGTGGTTCTATTATTACCAATGTACAGTGTTATTGCTTTGCACTAGTTATTTACCTATGCTTCTGAAGTAACATGTTTATTTTTTTATCTTTTTGCCCTTTTTGCAGGAAGGGCAGAATTGTGGGTTTGTTGAATGAGTTGATCACCAGTGGCCCCCAACCATGCAAAATGCATTGTTGAAGCTGTGGGCAATGGTTGAAGATAGCAAGAGTGCTAGGGTGAATGATAATCTTGAAAGTTCTTTCACTATCCACCATCTGACAGAAGAGAAGAACAAGCTGGAGGCCAACTATGACAAGTTAGTCCAAGATGTACATGAGCTTATGAGCTTCCAGGAGGAGAGGGTGGTGGATTTCAGATATTTGCAGGATAACCTTACATATCAGCAGCAATGCAGAAGTGAACTGGTGGCTGATATGAAGGCATAGATGGCAAAGAAAGATGCAGAGTCTGAGAAGCTTAAGCAGAATTATGAAGTGCTACTGAACCTAACAAGAGCACAAGCAACAGTCATCTAGAACTTGAAGTTGAAGCATATTACAGACAAGCAATCGCTTAATGAAGATAACATGAACTTGGAGTTGAAGAATGCAGAGCTCACAAAGTCTGAGGAGAAGCTCACGCAAGAGAAGCTAGAGTTGAAGTTTCAGGTTGCTGATTTGCTTAAGGGAAAGAAAAAGCATGGTGAATAGAAGGGGCAGTTAGAGCTTCAGATTGCTGAGCTGATGAAGGCAGGGGAGAAGCTGAAGGAGAAGATCAAGGGGATCCAGGCCATCTTAGAGAAGTGAAAAAAATGAATATGAGACTAGTGGGTAATGCTGACCTTTTGGGCATGATGGTTGTGTAGTGTATGGCTCTACTAATTGTGAACTATGTCTGTGTATGTATGTAGTAGATATGATTTTCATCCTTTTGTGAGAAAAGGATGAACTATGCATTTAAACTCAAACTCCACTATGTATTGTGATGGACCTGCTGTGTACCCTATAATATGTTGAACTCCAGTAAGTATTGTGTGTTATGTTGGCTACACTTGAAATGATGATATATCATGCATTGGAAGATGGATCAGATATTCTGTGCCATGATATGTAGACTAAAAGTTATGATTTCTCTTGCACTAGGTTTTATATTAGATGATTATGTTAGCATTGGAAGACTATTTGATGGTTATGTTAGCACTGGAATATTAGATGGTTATGTTATATCATGCATTGGAAGCCCATGTTTAGGTGGTTAAGGTGGTTCCGTCGACCTCGAGGCACCGTAAACACTAATGGTTAGGTTAAGGTGGTTTCGTCGACCCCGAGGCACCGTAAACAATAATGGTAAATAAGCAATGACCGAGCTTGTCAATGATATTTAGTTTGTTCGATGATTGTCATGGTTTCGTCGACCCCGAGGCACCGCTTACAAGCTTGTTTCGTTGCTAATTTGCCATCAGCCGTTTACTTGGTGTTAGCCACTTCTGTTAAAGTAAGCAAAATGATGATTTTACCCTCAATGGCAAATGAGCAACCTTACCTATTGTTCCTTTTAACCATGCTGAACCACTTCTGTTCAAATTATCATAACATATTGGGATTACATATTTCTATAAAAAAATTGGCAACACCTTGCTTGTAATTAAAGATCAAACAATTTATGAGAACAATATAGTATTTTTATCATAACACATAACAAGGATAAAAGGTATCACCTTGCTGGAGCTAGCTTGCAGTAGAATAACAAATATTAAGATAACATATTTCTCTATAAAAAAATTGGTAGCACCTTGCTTGTAATTTCAGGATCAAACTGTTATAAGCATGACAATAATATATTTGCATCATAACACATAATGAGGATAGTAACAGGAGAAATAGACATGGTACTCATAGTCCAAAGACAAGAAATTGAAGTGCACGAAAGAGACCAATGTCCAAGACAAGAAATTGAAATGCACAAAAGAGACCAATGTCCAAAGGTAAGAAAACAAGTCCACAAATGTCATAGAAAGAAACAAGTTCACACTTTCAGTTTTTTCTTGCTAAGAGTGGCCATCGCAGGGTTGTTTGGTTGCCTTTTCTTGCTTTGAGTGGCCATTGCGGGGCTGTCCGCTGCAGCTGGGACCACCTTTGCCTTCGACTTGCCCTTGCGCCGCTTTAGTGTTGACGCAATTTCCATTGATGTGCTCTCAATTTGGTTCGAACCGGTTTTGGACCTAAATTAACAATTCATGTATAAGTAGATGATATGATTGCAAAAGAGAAGCACAATATAATCTTGAAAACTAAGGTGTCATTTACCTCACAGATTTAGATGATGTAGTCTTCAATGATGTTGACTTCACCACATCTACTTCACTTGGGTTGGTAGTTGAACATGGAAGGGGCAGCGTTGGTTGGGTACCTTCGATTGCTTGAATATTAGTGTCACCACTCCTTGCTACAACTTTGGATTTATTTATTTTTTTCCTACATGACCAAAAGAACATTAGCATTGTTATATGCATGATAACTGTTAACAAAATTACACTCTTACCTTCTTTCTTTTGCCACATCAGCATACGCTTCTTTTGCATCTGGATCAGCATTTTTGCAACCTTGCCATCTATGACCATAGTCTTTGCAAATTGGGCACTGATGTTGTCCTTTTCTTATCTTGCTCTTGCTATGCTCAGCACCACTCTTGTGCCTCTCTACTTTTGGCCTCCCAGAGCCCTTCAAGGATTGGAGGGTGCAAAAGAATTCATGGGTTTTCTTTGGCCATTGAGATGCATCAAGAAGCCCGGCATTACAGAGTATATGTTTGCTGCGAACTTGGCAACACTATAGTAATCATCAACAAAGTCTTCTATAGTGACCCCTCTAATTCCAGTGATGAAGGAAATGGCATGCTTGCAAGGCTTCCCTGATACTTGGAATTCTCTACATGTGCATGTCCTGATGTCCAGATCCACAACATGTCGCTTGCCATCTTCACCACCCGCACTCACCTCTGCTTTCATGTGGTCAATCCTCTCATACTCTATGTCCAACCCTCTACTCTTTGCATTCAACTCCTTCATGACACTAGGTAGTATACGATGGCCTTCCAATTTTTGGCAATCCTCCTCCTCTTCTCCATCTTGACTAATATCTTCCTTCTAATTTTGTCCACCAACTGAAACAACATCATGCCCTTGTGCTTGTTAATCCAGTTGTTGAAGCACTCGGCCAGATTGTTTGTCACATAATCCACCTTTGAGGAAGTGGCAAATTTGCTCCTGGACCAAAGCCTACTATGGTATCTTGTCAAGTACTCTATTGCTTTAGGTTTTTTCTCATGTATGGCTGCCATGTGGGCTTCGAAAGCTTCTGGAGTCCATGAATAAGCTGCTGGCCACATATGGTCATCAAATACTTTACCATGAATTTTTTTCTTAAAGTTGACAACCAAGTGGCGCATGCATTCCCTATGTTCAGCATACTTATACACCTCTTCAACTGCACTATCAATCCCTTTTCCTGCATCCGAACAGATTGCAAGTCCAGGTGGACAGCCAATAGCTTGATGAAGCTTCTCCATGAACCAATCCCAACTTTCTGTTGTTTCCGAGTCAATAATTGCATAAGCAACAGGGTACAACCAATTGTGCCCATCAACAGCACAAGCAATTGCTAGCTAACCTCTATACTTCCCAGTCAAATGAGTACTATCAATTGCCAAGTATGGCCAGCAACCGGCTAAAAACCCATCACACAAAGGCTTGAATGCAACAAACATCCTCACAAACCTTTTTTTCCTTTGTACTCCATGTGATCAATGGCCACTATGCTTCCAGGAGATCTCTTTTCAACTTCAGCTTTCCAAGCATATAACTTGTCAAATGAATCATCCCAATTTCCAAACAGCCTCATCGATGCTAGCTCTCTTCCACGGTAAACTTTGTCATAACGGATCCAAATCTTGTACTTGTCATGTAACCTCCTTCGTAGCTCCATTGATGTCACACTAGGATCTTCTTTTACCCAATCAATTACCTTAGAACATATCCAAGACTTTGAAGCGCCCTTTGGGTTATCACTTTTTCTTGTGTTGTGACAATTATGTTCTTCATCATGGATTTTCACCTGCAAATACAAATCATATAACAATCAGTACTAAATACTAATTCACTTTGAAGTTAGACATCAATTCAAGTAACATAACATATATTCAAGTATCATATATATACCTCCATAGTGACACCGTCATCAATTGTACCGACATGTATTCTCCATTTGCATCCTTTTTGTGCACATTTAGCTCTGAATCGAGTAGGTTAAGATTTTTCAATTTTGTACTCAAATTCATGCTTAATAGAGTATTGAGCAATTGCCAATCTAAACACTTCAATATTCGGGTATATAGTGCCCACAGCCATGGGTGGGTCTTCCATGTTATGCGCTACATCCAGAGGAGCATCATCCGGTATAGCATCTTCTGCAATCCACTCCTCAACATCACTGCTGTCCTCAACACCGTCCACATCAACTACAACATTATCAACCTCATCCTCACTACTATCGGAATCCAAGCAAGCACTACCAATTGAGTACTGGTCTTCCTCATCAACACCTACATGTTCATATTCCTCATGTGGATTCACTAGATATGTATCCGTAGGTTCTTCAGTTTCTTCACTGACATTACTTGGCTGACTAGGCAGTGCTAGAGAAGGTGTTGCATGTGAAGGAGTACATGGCATATCAGCATTTAACTCATCCCTTTTTTCATGTTCATTTAAAACTTTAAGTGCAACTTTGCCATGTCTAACTTGCTTAAAACACTCAAACATTTTCATCAACTCTTCATCATTTGCAACAGGTTTGTATTTCTCACTAATACTATCAAACCATTCTAAATGATAGTTTCATCATCAGACCACACAACCCAAGAGTACTGTGCAGAAATAGCATCTAGAAACCCCTTCATACTAGTGATAGCATGAAAATCTATGCTCCAACTGAAGGAAAAAACCTCCGCTGAAGTTACGGTGACTGCTACATATTCTAACTTCTAGACACATGTTGATGCCTGGTCCATCCTGCGGACGCAACCATGGCAATCATCAACCAATTTGTCTAAAGATTAGGTGCAATGTGCAACTAAATATCATGAGAGAACATATCACGAACACATGAGACAATGAACTACCTTATCGCAGAATTGCCTCGGGATTGAGCAGATGTGAAGAAGCAACATCCTCACCGGTTGGAACATGAGGTCCATCGGTACCGAGGGGCGCCGGCTGTTAGGGATGAGGCAGCAGAGAGCAGGCAGGGCGGCGGTGGCTGGAGCAGATCTATAGGGCGGCGGCCGGAGAAGCACTCAGAGGGCGCCGACGGCTGGATCCGCACTGCAGGGCAGCGGCTCGAGATCCAAAGACTACAGGGCGATGGCGGCAAGATCCCCAGCTCTGGGCGGCGGAGGGAGCAAGAATGGAGGGTCAAGGCAGAGGGAGCAGGTGAAGGGTCAAGGCGAGAGGGAGCAGCAGCTAGAGGGCCACCGGCAAGGAAGCAGCAGATGGAGGGTCGGTTGTGGTCAAGCAAGAATGGAGGACCACCAGTGGGAGCAAGAATGGAGGGCGGGGCGGAAGGGCGGTGGATGGGGAGACGACCATGAGAGGAGGACCTTCGCCGGGAACAGACAGATCTGGGAGGAGGGGGCGGGCGGTTCCACCACACACGCCATGCCAAAGCTAGGGTTGGAATCGGGGAGTTAAAGGGTTTAGTATTGTGGGAGGAAAGAAAGGTTTTTTTACCACACATTTTTCCTTTTTTTTACAAGAAAATGAGAGGGTGATAGATGAGGGTAGTATTGGTATTTTCAGATAAACTGACACGGGTTATTCAATCTAACGGCGGATGTATAACGGCAGAGTAACGGCGATGGCAAATTAGCAATGAAACGAGCTTGTAAGCGGTACAAGAGCAAAGTTGGTTTGTTCGATGGCAAATAAGCAATAGCCGAGGTTGTCTGTGGTAAATAAGCAATTTTCTCTAAACCCTAATGGTTAGGTTAAGGTGGTTCCGTCGACCCCTAGCCACCATAAATCCTAATGGTTAGGTTAAGGTGGTTCCGTCGACCCCGAGGCACCGTAAACACTAATGGTTAGGTTTAAGTGGTTTCGTCGACCCCTAGCCACCATAAACCCTAATGGTTAGGTTAAGGTGGTTCCGTCGACCCCTAGCCACCATAAACCCTAATGGTTGGGTTAAGGTGGTTCCGTCGACCCCGAGGCACCGTAAACACTAATGGTTAGGTTAAGGTGGTTACATCGACCCCATACCACCATAAATCCTAATGGTTAGGTTAAGGTGGTTCCGTCGACCCCGAGGCACTGTAAACACTAATGGTTAGGTTTACGTGGTTTCGTCGACCCCTAGCCACCGTAAACCCTAATGGTTAGGTTAAGGTTGTTCCATCGACCCCTAGCCACCATAAACCCTAATGGTTAGGTTAAGGTGGTTCCGTTGACCTCGAGGCACCGTAAACACTAATGGTTAGGTTAAGGTGGTTACGTCGACCCCGAGCCACCATAAACCCTAATGGTTAGGTTAAGGTGGTTCCGTCGACACCGAGCCACCATAAACCCTAATGGTTAGGTTAAGGTGGTTCCGTCGACCACTAGCCACCATAAATCCTAATGGTTAGGTTAAGGTGGTTCCGTCGACCCCGAGGCACCGTAAACACTCACTACAAGAAATATGTCAACTTGTGACCACCACTATTGGTCACTGAAAGGTCACTGTTTTCAATTTGTAACCTTTTTGTGACCAAAAACATAAGGTCAAAAGCTGAGGGTCGTTAACTGACTATAGCGACCTTCTCTGTGAGAAGGTCGTGGACGTTTACGACCAAAATATTCCTACTGTGGCGTTTTGGTCACTAGCAACCTCCCTAGGCCACGTAGGCATCCAGCGTGGCAAGCTGATGTGGCACAAGATTCAGCCCGGTCCAATTCGGTTTTCTACATGGGCCTAGCCCATTTATTCAGCCCATTTACATTTTTTTTCCTATGAAATTTTTATCAGGTTCATGGACCAAGCCCAACATTGCAGTCTTTTTATTTTTGGCCCATGGCCTTCATTGCAGCCTTTTTATTTTGGCCCATGGCCTTTTTGTCTCAACAGTTTCATTTTTTTCTTTTTTCCAATTTAACGTAAATAAATACACAATATTTAAATTGGCACAGAAAACACACAAAATACTTCAAATACCAGCCAGTGTTGCTGCTGTCAATACAAAGTTGTTGTTGTAACATACACTTTGCAAGCTCTACAAGTGTTATGTTCTTCAGCAAGTATAACATACAATAGTGGAAGTCACAGTTACATGCTCCACACGTTCAATAACATGGTACTTTACAAGCTCTACAAGTGTTATGTTCTTCAGCATGGAGCTCCTTCGACAATGACAAACTAGGCACTGCTCTTCTTGCAAGTGTGAGGAGGTGGATGCTCGCCATGGTGTGCTTGATGATGCACACGACCATGATCTTCTTGCCACTATTGCATCCATGCGCCGATGATGGGGTACCAATGCATACAAGTAGAACAAAATTACCAGATAAACCCACAACTTCAAGTACAAGCTAAGTATGTATCAAGTGACAACAAAAATAAGTTTATATGCTAGTACAAAATCACCATCATTAACAAGTTTATATGGGAATGAAGACAATCATCAAGATCTTGGATTAAACACAATGCTATCTTCATATTACCAAACAGAATATCTCATTTTCATATTCTCAATAAGCAAGTACAGTATGCTTCAACCCATGTTCTAAAAAAGATGTTTATCCTAGCTTAATACAAAATGAGCAAACTAAACCGAGTCAGAACCCGACAAGAAACAACAGCAGCCACCATGGGAAACTAGTATGGTTGCTTGTTGTTCATGAGTGTCAATCATCTGCATGTGTGTACATCAAAAAGAAAACAACAGGATTCAATTCATCTTGCCCCTATACAGCAACCAGTAGACATCTAACATCATTAGATTACCACAAAAGAAAAATCCAGAATTCCCAAAAGGTTGCATTCTAACAAAATTACAGATTCACCTAAGTGAGATTAATGGATGTCACCTGCAAGAGAAGTCCAGAATTCCTAAAAGGCTCCAAATTGGCTTTGCACTATTGTTGTCAGCATGATAAATTGATATGCACTGTTGTTGTTGCTGCTGTTAAACAAAGAGAAGAGCAGAGAGCAATTCCTACTCCAGGAAAGAAAGTTTACTCCTAGGAGTATACTGGAAAAGTTTACTCCAGTAGACAAAGAGAAGAGCAGAGAGAAGAGAAAGAGAAACTTAATAGCAACAGCAAGTCCTATACTACTATTGTCCTACACGAAACTACTGCAACCAGTACTGATGCAAGCTTAACAGAGAGGCGTGAGGAACCCAAGTCCATAGCTGCCGGATCGAATCAAACAGATGGGGGAGGGAGGGAGGGGAGCACCTTTCCCTTGGATGGCTGGACTACGGCGCCATGGACGTCGAGGTCCAGGTTGAAGAATCCCTTGACGGCGACGACCTTGACCTTGGTGGTTGGGTGCGCCCCTGCCGCTCATCGAGCAGGACAAGGTCGGCGGCTGCAGCTTGAGGAGAAGGGCACTGCTCCCAGATCTGTCACCCTCATTGCCGGTGCTCGGCTCGTCCGCACCATGGGCACATCGGCTACTCCACGAACAAGCACAACAAAGATCCTGCTCACAAGATCAAACAGATCATCATATTTACCGAGTCCGAGCAAAAGCGGTAATAATCATGATATGAGAGTCTCAACAGTTAAAATTATTTCCATGCACATCTCAGAGTAACCTGAATTATAAGTTTTAACAACAATCTATTGCATTAGCTTGTTGTAGCAAAGGAAAAGATTTGGGCGGGAAGTGGTGATCATAAGTAAGCACCTTGGTGTCTGCTGAACCATGGCCTCCATTTTGTCTGCCACAGGAGCTGGAGCTGGTTGACAGAGAGCCTCATCGAAGTGACGGGCACTCGAGCCTCTTTGGAAGTGACGAGCCTACTAGTAATGTGTAGTGTATATATTTCGTGAGCCAAGATGATCCAAGATGAAAGATCTAACATAGAACCATCATTTTTTTCCTCTATGGAAATACAATGCTAGCATCCAGAGGCAAATACAATACTTAGTTCGTTCTATAGGCTAGTCTAACCAAGAGGCATTAGAGTGTGATGCAGGCTGGTCTAAGCATGTCCTATAGAAAGAGGCTGAGTATCAAGTGAAGTATTCCTATAATCATCCCAGTTTGCAGAAGAACTTCATAGTTATATCAAAAGATGTTTATATGTAGTGGATGGAAATGAGCAAGGCTGCAGGATATCTCAAAAACTCTCTAGTTGATAATGTCATTGATTTATTTGACAGCGATATATATGTCGATGTTTATATACAACATTTAGTGTTGTCCAGTGTATACACAATCCACAAACTTAAGCACTGCTTTTTACATAGTACAGTTAAGATGAACCCTAAATAAACCACACACACAAAAAAGATGAACCCTAATAAAGCAACGAATGCCATCCAAGCAGTGAATGCACCAGGAGGGGAGGGGGCACGAACGAGGGTCCTTCACCTGATTGGGTCGTCGGCCGGAGTGGGGCGCCGTTCGCCGGAGTGGTGCCCTGGTCGGACCGACCAAGAGCTGCTGTGAGGGAGGAGCCGCGCCCTAGGAGTCGCGTCAGAGGATGGAGAAGCGGCGGAAGATGGGCTCCTACCCGCCGTCCAATGTGGCCGGAGCTAGCCGCGACGAGGAGCCAGAGACCGGCGGCGGCCTCTCCTTCAACTGCGCCTTGACCTCGTACACCTTGGCTAGCCTCTCCTTCAATCAAGGCACAAGACAAGCACACGAAGCTTGAGAATCATCGACGAAATGCAATAGAGCTAAGGAACGAGAGGAAGGGGCGAGATCTCAACCTTGAGACCTTGGCGGACTCACTGGCCACCGCTGTCGACGCCTGCCAAGAGCCGCTATCTCGCGCCGCCTCCTCCTCCTCCTAAGAAGCGAGAGCGCCAGATTGGATCCAGCCAAGGCGGCGGTGGAAGAGCATGAACTGCTTGCGGGCGAAAGCAAAGGTTGGTCATGAACTTGCGGGTGCGGAAGGGAGCGGCGACGGCGATGGGGAAAAAGGAGCGGAGGGCGGTGGGGCTGAGTGTGAGGGAAGAGGTGGGTGGCAGAGGCGAGGGGAGAGGTGGGCGGTGGAAGGAAGGGGAGGACGGGGCGGCGGCGGAAGGATCTGGATCGGGGAGAGGAGTGGAGGCGGGGAGGGATCTGGATCGGTCGAGCTAGCGAGGGAAAGAAAGGAGGCGGGGGGATGGATGGAAATTTACCCGGAGAACATAGCTAGGGTTTCGAGGTTGGTGTGGATGGGTCAAGGGCAGCCGTTGGATCCCCGAGCATTCGACGGTGTTGAATGCACGATCCACGTGATATGTCCACGGACCAATCAGAATGCAGTACGATTTTATGACCATCTAAATTGGTCGTAGTTGACTTAAAATAATGTGTTAAAATCATTTAAGCTACTTTATGATCTGAGAAATTCTAAAAAATGGAAAACCTTCTCGTTGTGTCACCAAAATTTGAACAAGTTTTCAAAAAACAACAACAACATGGAATAAGATAAATATCTTTAAAAAGGTGTAGTCGGAAATGAGTTTTTTGCAAAAAAAAAACATTTTCCCTTTTTCGGGTGCCCAAAATGAGTTTTTTGTGAAGGACCTACAATATATTTATTGCAAAATTGTATGAAATCAATTTTATAAACTATTAGGCCATATTTAATGCACAAATGACCAAATAGTTGGGTGTCAAAAGATTTTATCCACATCTGGTAAAAAAGACAAATTTCACGATCCAAATTTAAGCGGGTGAAATTTGAACTCAGTAGCTGCCTCATAGTTTGCTATTTATTTTTCCAAAAATCATTTCTAGGTACATAAGTATCTATTTTATCATAGAAACACCAAAAGTTTTCCAAGATTCAACCACTAGCTAGAACGGTCAAGCCCGCAAGTTTTGACCACATTTTGAAACAGGCATAAAAATTCAAAAAATCAAAAATTGGAAAACCTTCGCATTGTGTCATTATATGTGACCAAGTTTCCAGGAAAAATAATAAACTTGTAATACGGTAATTATTTTAAAAAAGTGTTCTCAGAAATGAGCTATCATGCGTGAAGATTCATGGCTTTCAAGCCAAATGATCAATCTTATGGCCACATTCATGGCATAGTTTGTTCAAATGATCTCATATTGTGCACAAGGGTGCATCTTGGAATTCCAAACAATGTTGCCTAAGGGAGTTTTCATTTTCATTGCACGGAAAATTCATTTTCCATTTTCTGAGTGCCTGAAATGAGGTTTTTTTGTGAAGGAACTACCAAATAATTGTTGCAAAAATGGACCAAATCAATTTTATAAAATACTAGGCCATGTTTAATGCACAATTGACAAAATGGTTGGGTGTAAAAAGTTTTGATCCACCTCTGGTGAAAAAGACAAATTGTCGCCGATTCAGGTGGAAGCGGGTCAAATTTGAACTGCAGCTGCCTCATAGTTTGCTATTTATTTTTTTACAAAAATCATTTCTAGTTAAATAAGTAACTATTTAATCAGAAATACATGGTTTTATGGCGAGACATCGACATTTGGACGGTAGTTGAGGGCCCCAACTCTAGAGCGCGTAAGCTCGCATGCCCGTCGCGTGGTCACCGCGTGACCGTGGCGTTGCCATGTGTTCTGGGCGGCCTAGGCATGTCTAGTGGGTTGGGCACTCCCCAGGTAGGTGCTAGGAAGAAAATCACAACATAAGATTCTCACGAGGAGACCGATCGATGCTCAAAGATGAATAAGCAGCCAAGTGTTTGATTTATGTACGGAAATGCACATGGCTAATGGGCGTGAGTTTTGGCTGAGGATGATCAGTTACTAAGAAGACCGTCTTCACAAATTTTCACCTCAAAAGGATGATCCTAGGTGGTACTTGCTTTACAAAGTACCACACTAGACATAAATACGAATGTTGAAGCTGGGCTCAAAATAATGAATGGATTGAGCTAGCATTTGGTGGAGGATGGTTATTTGGTCATAGGAAAGCACTGTAGAAAATGGATACCATTTGGACATGCCAAAGTGGTACTTCCTTCACAAAGTGCTGCTCTGATTAGAATATGAAAATGAATATTTTTGAATTATTTTTGAACTAGGCAAGGAAGGTTTTTACATATTTGACGAAGATATGACCCAAAGAATTTATGAGATTTTTTTGGGAATTTTGGGAATAACAGAAATATAGGTTGCTTCACAACCTAGGGCAAAAACTGCCACATGGACATGACACATAGGCAAAACTGATGAGATGGCGCCTAGTCATCACAACCCACCACAATCTACAAGGCTATGACCATCTATATTGGTCATTAACAACTAGAAATAAGGCAGCGGACTAGCACTGTTTGCTTTGTGACCTTTTCGTGTAAGGAAATTACGACTTTTCTGACCAAAATGGTCGCAATGGTTTAGGGTTTGGAGCCCCTCGAACAGCTTTTGACCAATTGGTCTGAAATGGTCATAGATCTATGAACAATTCTTCCAGGGTCACTGACAAAAGGTCACTAGTTGACATATTTCTTGTAGTGACTAATGGTTAGGTTAAGGTGGTTTCGTCGACCCCTAGTCACCGTAAACCCTAATGGTTAGGTTAAGGTGGTTCTGTCGACCCCGAGGCACCGTAAACACTAATGGTTAGGTTAACGTGGTTTCGTCGACCCCAAGCCACCATAAACCCTAATGGTTAGGTTAAGGTGGTTCCGTCGACCCCGAGCCACCATAAACCCTAATGGTTAGGTTAAGGTGGTTCCGTCGACCCCGAGGCACCGTAAACAATAATGGTTAGGTTTAGGTGGTTTCGTCGACCCCTAGCCACCGTAAACCCTAATGGTTAGGTTAAGGTGGTTCCGTCGACCCCGAGGCACCGTAAACACTAATGGTTAGGTTAAGGTGGTTTCGTCGACCCCGAGGCACCGTAAACACTAATGGTTAGGTTAAGGTGGTTTCGTCAACCCCGAGCCACTATAAACCCTAATGGTTAGGTTAAGGTGGTTACGTCGACCCCGAGCCACCACAAACCCTAATGGTTAGGTTAAGGTGGTTTCGTCGACCCCGAGGCACCGTAAACAATAATGGTTAGGTTTAGGTGGTTTTGTCGACCCCTAGCCACCGTAAACCCTAATGGTTAGGTTAAGGTGGTTCCGTCGACCCCGAGGCACCGTAAACAATAATGGTTAGGTTAAGGTTGGTTCATCCACATGGCCAAATAGCAAAACAATGCCATTACAGTATGAACATAAACCATCAAGTTATCCACCCAAGTGGCATCAATCTGTGAACCATCAAGTTGTCCCCAACAGAACCATCAAGATATCCATTGGCATCAGCAGAAGTTGCTTTAGTGGCATCAAACCCAAAAGAAAACACATTGTAGTGGCATCAAACTCTAAATGGTACATCATTGTAGCATGAGCACAAGTTGTTGTTGTGTCATCAAAGCAAAATAAAGCACAATGTATCATCAACAACAGTTGCTGCAGTGGCATCAAACCAAAATAAAGCACATTGTAGCAGCAACACAAGTTACTGGAGTGGCATCAAACCAAAATAAAGCACATTGTAGCAGGAACACAAGACATGGTAGTGGCATCAAACCAAAAGATAACATGACACATTGTAGCAGGTGCACACTGTAGCATCAGCAGAAGTTTGCATCACCTTCTTCCACCTCTACTAGCATTGAACCAGGCCATCCATCCACTGTGTGTGCCATCAGTTGGTGGAGGAGCACTAGAAGTTGAGGCACCATACTGCCTTGGGGCAGAGAAAGGCCTTGAAAAATTTGCACCTCTCCCAGCAGAAGATTGAGCACTAGAAGATGATCTTCCAGATCCTCTTCCACCACCAGCCCTTCTTCCTGCACCTCTACCAGCACCACTTCCACCACCTCTACCAGAAGCACTTCCAGTTCTTCCTCCAGCTGGAGCAGCTCTTGGTGTTGGTGCAGGAGCTGTAGGTGTTGGTGCAGGTGCTCTAGTTGTTAGTGCAGGAGATCTAGCCGTTGCTGAAGCAGCTCTAGGTGCTGTTGCAGTAGCTGAGGGAGTCCTGGACTAGGGGGTGTCCGGACAGCCGGACTATCAATATCCGCCGGACTCCAAGACTACAAAGATACAAGATTGAAGACTTCGGCTCGTGTCCGGAAGGTACTTTCCTTGGCGTGGAAGGCAAGCTTGGTAATACGGATATGTGGATCTCCTACCATTGTAACCGGCTCTGTGTAACCCTAGCCTCTCCGGTGTCTATATAAACCGGAGGGCTTTAGTCCGTAGGACAACATACATCTCAACAATCATACCATAGGCTAGCTTCTAGGGTTTAGCCTCCTTGATCTCGTGGTAGATCTACTCTTGTACTACCCATATCATCAATATTAATCAAGCAGACGAGGGTTTTACCTCCATCGAGAGGGCCCGAACACAGGTAAAAACATCGTGTCCTCGCCTCTTGTTACCATCCGCCTAGACGCACAGTTCGAGACCCCCTACCCGAGATCCGCCGGTTTTGACACCGACATTGGTGCTTTCATTGAGAGTTCCTCTGTGTCGTCACCGATAGGGCGGATGTCTCCATCCGCCTTCAAAGACGGAGTGTTCGCGGAGGGCCTTGGTCGCCGCCAAACCATCCGCTTGGTGGTTTTTCATGACCGCCGTCCGCCGCCGCTTCGCAATGACTTCTCAAGTCGTCGGAAGTAATCTTCGCGTCACCTTAAATCTGCCGAGCAGTTAGATCCAATAGAGCTCTCGTCGTTAACGAGCTCTTGGATCGCATCGCCGCTCGGGAGTCGCCATGACTACAATCGATTGGGCTTAAAACCGATCCGAGAGAGATTAACTCTCCCTGTGCCACCCACCACGTCGCAGTGGTAGAGGAGCAACACGGCAATTCTTCGCCAGTGTTGAAAACAATTTATGTCCGGATTCCTGAACCCTCCATGCCGGATTCCCGCGGAGGGACGGACTTTGATCGAGCATTGAACTTAAAATCATGCATTGGTTCGGACTCATTGGATTGTCACCAAGAAACCAAGCTTCCAATTCGAAGCCCTCGCCTTTGAGCCCCAAGACGGCAGGATCCAGATTTTATTCCACCCACCCGCCCGCATATATGCGATCTATCTCTAATACGGCAAGAGCCTTGTAAACAAGACATCATTATCGGGCCGATTCCTCCCGGTTATGGACGGGATAAAGGACCGCCGAGAGGAAAATGCAATCTCAATCTTTCGCAATAATCGCACGGACAAGGAATCTCGAACGCCATTGATCGTCGCAGAATTACACGCTTCACCGATCCGGGCGCCATAGTACGAAAGTATCAGGCGATGGAAAGTTTCCGAAAACCGAAAATCAATTTTGGGATAATCCGCCCCAAACCCATCCGCAGCAAAAGGCGCCTTACACTCACGCCCGGATGCAAAAACAAAAAACAAAACCCGATAAGGGAAACGGAACTGATCGAGAGATGGCTCAATGGACCTCAGAACTTCATAGTGCGAGGAGCCGCCCCAACACACAGCCTTAGAGCATGTTGGATATTACGGCGGTGGCCAAAAGTGGCGAGGAACTTCTAGCTCCGGAAACCACTCCAACAATACCAAGACGGTATCAACAGTCTTGAGACCTTTGCATCAAACAATATGCAAAGCTTAACAATCCATGGACTCGCCAAGTCTACCAAGTAGCAACAAAGAAACCCATGGAGCGACACAGCTATTACTTTCAACGCCAGCGATGAGCCTAAATTCGAACAACCAGAGCACCGGTGATCGGTACTTAGTCCCATAGTGGACGGCTTTTGATCGACAAAAGTCCTCATGGACGGCGGCGGACTAAACCTCATTTACGAGGAAACTCGCGAAAAATGGAAATCAATTGAGCCGATTGAGCGAAGCAAAGACAACCTTTAGAGGAATAATCCCTAGCCGAAGCGCGCTGACTTTGGAAAAATCACACTCGATGTGGTGTTCGGCTCTCCGGACAATTATAGATCCGAAGAAGTCACGTTCCAGGTGGCCTCGTTTAGCAGCAGGTATCACGCTATATTAGGGCGAGAGGCGTTCACAATTTTTCAAGCAGTACCTCATTACGGGTACATGAAGCTCAAAATGCCGGGGCCCGGCGGAATAATCACTCTTGCTAGTGATCCGGACATAGCACTCCGCGCCGAAAACAAGACAGCCGCATTAGCCCTCGAGGCACTATCCGAAGCCTTAGCGGCAGAAGAACTCACCGCGATGCGCTCTACGGTGAACAGGGACGATGTGATACTCGATAAAAGATCCAAGTCCACCTCCTTCAAACCAGCAGACGAAATAATAAAATTCCAGGTCCATCCAACGGACCCAACAAAGACGGCCTCCATCGGGGCACAATTGAACCCCGACGTGACGCCAAGATCTGCGAATTCCTCCGGAAAATTGGGATATCTTCGCTGGCATCCTTCGACATGCCCGAATCCCACGCAGTTGGCGTAACACAGCCTAAACATCCTAAAGGATTTAAGCCACCAAACAGGCTCTTGGCGATTTTCCGAACCCAAAAGACAGGCAATGGGAGAAGAGCTAGCCAAACTATTGGAAGCCGGATTCATTAGAGATATCAAACATCCGGACTGGCTAGCAAATCTGGTGATGGTACCAAAGAAGGATAAATCATGGCGCCTCTGTGTCGACTTTAAAGACCTCAATAAGGCTTGCCCAAAGGATCCTTTCCCTATCCCCCGCATCGATCAAATTATCGACGCCACAGCAGGGCACGATTCATTGTGCTTCCTGGACGCATACTCCGGCTATCATCAAATCAAGATGGCGGAAGCAGATCAAGCCGCAACGGCATTTATCACTCCATATGGACCATTCTGCTTCAACACGATGCCCTTCGACTCAAAACGCCGGCGCAACATATCGGCGATGATTCAAACATGTCCGCCACCCAGATCGGCAAAACAGTCGAGGAGATACGAGACGACGTGGTCGCCAAAACAAAACACGCCGAAACTTTAGTAGACGATTTGAGGCTCACATTCGACAACCTCGAGCATATGACATCAAGTGAATCCGGAAAAATGCGTTTTGGCGTGCTGACGGAAAGCTGCTGGGCTTCATCGATCCGTAGAGGAATTGAAGCAAATCCGCCAAAATCCGAGCTCTGTCACAATTGGATATTCCAAAGGACCTCAAACAAATACAAAATTAACAGGATGCGTGGCAGCCTTAAGCCGCTTTATCTCCGTCTAGGAGAAAAGGCGTTGCCTTTATCGCCTCCTCGGTAGCACCAACACTTCGAGGGATGATGCCGCCACCGCCAACTCGAAGAAATAAAAGCCATCTTGGCAACAAACCGGTCTGGCGGCGCCCACTGGGCGAACCAATGTTGTTATACATCGCAGCAACACATCAAGTTGTAAGCACGGTCCTCGTCGTCGAACGAGCGACAGAAGGGCATAAACTCCCTCTTCAAAAACCAGTGTATTATGTACCCACTGTGTTAACCCCCTACAAATCCCGTTACCCGCACTATCAGAAGATAGCATATGCGGTGTTCATGGCGTCTCGGAAGCTCCGGCACTACTTTCAAGAGTGTTCGATAACAGTGGCCTCTAAAGTACCACTCAATGACATTATAAATAACCGCGATGCAACGGGCAGGATAGCAAAATGGGCCATTGAGCTCTTACCATTCGACATCACTTACAAACCTCGACGAGCTATAAAGTCACAAGTTTAGGCTGACTTCGTCACCGAATGGACCGAAGCCGAACTCCCTAAAGAGTACGGCGCATACTCCAATTGGACTATGCATTTCGACGGTTCTAAAATGTTGGCGGATCGGGTCTGGCGTCAGATCGACGTCCCCACCGGAGATACTGATCCAAGATGTACTTCAAATAATGTACACGGACTCCAACAATGCAGCGAACACGAGGCCTGTTACATGGTCTCCGGATGGCGGTCTCCATGGGCATTCAACGCCTAGAGGTGCGCGGGGACTCAAACCTTGCAATATCCCAAATAAACGGAGACTTCGACGCCAAGGATCCGAAAATGGCAGCATATCGCAACGCTGTCCTAAAAATGTCGGCTCGGTTTGAAGGACTTGAATTTCATCACATAGCCCGAGATAATAACCAAGCGGCCGACGCCCCGCACGATCGGTGCGTAAACGTGATGTTGTCCTCCAAATATCTTCCCGAACGGATCTTCAAGCCATCCGTATTATGGGAAGAGGAGTCCGTAGTGACACACCGAGAAAACCGCACCAACCGTGATTCGGCAGATGACATAACACCTCCGCCCACGCTATAATGGCGAATCGCCACGTGGATGTAACCTTTCCTAGCCTACTTACTTAGGCAGGAACTTCCAAGACCAAAATGAGGCCCATTGCATAGTTCGGCGATCGAAGGCCTACAAGGTTCATGAGGGAGAACTTTATAAGAAAAGTACTACCGAGTCCTTCAAAGGTGTATCTCCAAGAGGAAGGGCGAAACCTCTGGCTGAAATTCATGCCGGACTAGGCGGACACCACGCAGCTGCCCGGCCCTTGTAGGAAAGGCATTCCGTCACAGATTTTATTGGCCGACGGCTCGGGCAGACGACAGACTTGGTCCAGCGATGCGTTGGTTGTCGACTCTTTGCTAATCGAGCCATATGCCACCCACCGCCTCAAAACCATACCCATTACCCGCCGTCATGTCCGGGGCTTGACATGGTTGGACCCTTAAAGGGGGAACCCACAAGAAAAAGTACCTATTGGTCATCTTGGATAAGTTCACCAAATGGATAGAGGACAAACCGTCAAAACGGCAGAGTCCGGACCAGTGATAGACTTTATATCGGGGTGGTACACCGCTACGGAGTCCCCACAAGATCATCACCGACAACGGCACGAATTTCACTGCCGATGAGGTTAAGTCATGGTGCAAAAATATGGGCATCAAGCTCGACTATGCATCAGTCTATCACCCTCAAACCAACGGTCAAGTGGAAAGAGCAAATGGTCTCATAATGAGCGGCATTAAACCCAGACTAGTGAGGTCACTCACTAAATCCGACGCACAATGGGTCGAGGAGCTCGACTCCGTACTCTGGGGGCTGCGGACAACGCCTAACCATACTACTGGATTCACACAATTTTTTATGGTATACGGCGCAGAGGCAATCTTGCCCTGTGACATTATTCATGACTCACCTCGAGTGCGCATGTATGAGGAAAGAGAGGCCGAGCTAGATCGGCAGGACAGCTTGGACACATTGGAGGAAGAACATGACGTCGCGAAAGCTCGCTCCGCATTCTATCGCGAACAGCTCAAGATATCAAAGCAGAAGTACGGGCCAAGACTTACAACGTTGGCGAACTAGTTCTACGCTCACGGACAAGAAAAGGACAAGCTCAAGCCTAAATGGGAGGGGCCCTTCATTATCGATCAAGTAATCGACGGCGGAGCATACCGTCTTTAAATGCGTCGGACAACCGAGTCGAGCCGAACCCATGGAATGCAGCCCGCCTCGAGCGATTCTATGCCTAGCGCCGACTAAGAGTTCGCCCCTTCCCCGCCCAAACTTTTACACTTCGGCTGTCTTTTTGTTTCTCTTTTTTATCCTTTTTTATTCGAAAGGCCTTACGGGCCTATTTCCGCATTCTTTGCATACATATGATGTGCCATCCGCACTCATTATTCCTGGGGGCTTCTTTTATAGAAGCTTAATTATACGGGTTTCATACCCAACACATGTGTCAAGCTTCCACATGTACCTTTTACTCGCCATTATATGCATCGATATGACTTAAGTTTTGGCAAAGCTGGGTTGCCTCGCTCCTATGCTTACCCCTACGTTCCCGATTGTTCGGCTAGGAGGTAAAGGGAGCACCTCTGATCATTCTCGCGGGTCACCGGATGTGTACCTCAGACTGGGTGAAGCCGAAAGCTAGCGTTCTTAAGGGAATATTCGGTCGGTGATTTAAAAGATGAATTTTACCTATTTATCTATTTGCCCCCAGATGTTTTACTGCTTTCTTTGCAGTCCGGACATGCACTTTAGGGCATGCCTCCCCAGCGAAAGGAACCCTTAACGGAACTATTCTCCCTGGAAGATGTTTCTTACTAACCATGTAATATAACATAACTAGTTGGGCACTTGTCTGATAAAGCACTCATGACCCCTACGCCTGGTCTCCATGCATACCACGGTTGTTTCTTAACCAAAAAGGTATTCGGACACACTCCGGACTCTAGGGTCGGTCGGCAAAGACAAACGATCTACAATCCGGCTAGAAGGCATTTTCACATGTCACTTTACAGGATAACATACATTGTCAAATTTGTTGATTGTATTCCTCCTCAATCCCGTCTAACAGGCTGTCTAGTTTACAGTCCCGTTGGGAAAATTTAGCAGCCAACTCTACTTGGCTGTACACTAAACTCACAGGATCTCCTTCCCATCGGGCCCCACCGTCCAACTCGCCATGTGGTTGGGATCCGCCTTCTTGTACCGCTGTCTTCACCATGGCCCAAGCCTCCTCGGCACCTCGACGGCAAGCGAAATCTTCCATTAAACGGAAGCGCTGCCGCACTCCTCGCAGCTTCTCCGCGAAGCTCCCGAGGCCCTCGGGTGGGGTGAAGGCTGGCCATAAAGCCCGAACAGCGCCGCTCATTGCTCGCCGAACTCGCTCGAGCGATTATAACAGTTCGAAGTTGATCACCCATTGATATGGGCATCTCCTCCGCGGGACGACCCGTGAGTATACCTATAAGACAAATCATGTCAGTACTTCCTCGCCGAACTCTTCTTTTCAAAGGAGTTCGCCAAGCACTTACTATAAATGCCGCGAACGGCCGCCGATTCTCCTTAACGGAGCCGGACAGCTCGGCTGAACGCCTTTCAGCTCTTCTCCGAGCTTGGCGTTGGCATCCTGGAGCTTGTTCCTTTCTGCTGAACCCTATTCAGCACACTCTCGCCGCCTTTAGTGGCGCAGAATGCTTGCTCGTCCGGATCTTGTCCGCGGTACCGCAATATCATTATTAGACTTCCGCGCACGCCGCACAGCGCTTATGTTTATAAAAATGTGTTACCAGGAGGGGTCTTTGCGTCTCCTCCTGCGGCAGCAAGTGCGGCCTCCAGTTGGGCCTTGCAATCTTGCAGCTCCCGGGACAGCTGGGCATTCTTCTCGATAAGCGCCTGCATTTTCAAATGATCCTTAAATTAGTTTGCATAAACTACTTTAAGTCTCGGGGGCTACTGGTATATAACCATTGAAATTCCCTTACCCGTGTGTCTTTCACATACTGCTCCATGGCTCTGGTAAAACCATCTTGAGCGGCACGGAGATGCGCGTCCCCTGCGTTAAAGGCATCCAATGCATCAGGGGAAAAGCACGCTTCACGAAATGTTGTCCGGCGGCGCCTATGGTTCATGGCGCTCTCCACCTCAGACTTGGTGGCGGACAATCTGTCGGTATCCTCCGTTGGAGAAGGATCCGGCTCGCGTCTTGCGCTTACCTCCCCTCCACCCGGCGCTGGAGCCTGGCTGGTGTTGGTCGGATCGGCAATTCAAGCGCCGCAGATTCGGCGAAGCGCTTTTTCTCAGAGATCATGAGCTCTCAGCGTTTCTAACGTTGCTCGAAAATTCGAATACGAGCTATACCTTTGCGGCGACGTTTCCGTCGCGATCGCGCTCCTTTTCCGCCGCTGGTCCGGATGGCCTCGTGGGTCACCGCCGCAGTTCTCGGCTTCCGCCAGTAAAGGCGCTTCTCGCAAAATACCATCGTTTGGCCGAGATGGACAGGGAAGAAATATCGTGTCCGGACTTCGGTCGCGGTCACCTGGGAAGCCGGACTTAGTCCGGGGTAGTCCGCCATAATGGCCACCAGAGCATTGTCTATGCTGAGCTGGTGATACACCCGTCGATCAGCTCCACCTCGATGTCCGGGTCCTCTTCGGAGGCCGGACCCATGTATCCTTCCGGATCCTCAGGTTGCGGAGTGGGACTCACCATGTCCTCCACATCCGGCGAGATCCTGCGCCAAGACATAATATAAGAAGCTTAAACTTCAAAGCTTGGGTTGAGCCCTTCAAGGTATTCACTTACCCATCCTCCGGGTTGATCATGGAAAACCCGTTTAAAGGGTTCGCTCAAGGAAATCCTCCTTCTCCCCTTATACAGCCGGACAGATCTTTGCCAAATCCTCGGCGAATTCGCCCTTTTTGGCCGTGCGGTGGCATCGTCTTCCCGCTGAAATCCCACATAGGGTGGCCTCAGATTGCAGTGGCTGTACCCTCGCTGATGCATGTCGCCATGACTCGATCATGGTCAAGCCGAATGAGCCATTAATCTTATCCGCCCATCAAGTAATGGACGCCTTGTCTTCCTCCAATCGGGGCTCATGGGCGCCACCGAGGCGTTTCTTCAAGGGAGCAAGATTAAACTCCGGAGGCCGATCCGGCTGGATCCGCAGCGGGCGTCTCAATATAAAACCACCCGAGGGCCGTCTTGGACGCCTTCTTGGGAGTGCCGGATAGGTATCCGGTCCCGTGATGCGCCATATTTGGCGCCGCCACTTGATATATGGACCCCTCATGAGAACGGGGCACGAGGCAAAACAACCTCTTCCACAAAGCAAAATGGGGCTCGATGCCGGGAATAGCTCAGAAGAGCTACGAGTCGCGATATGCAGCATGAAGCGGGCGTGAGGTGGTGGAGCCGAGTCCGAGAACTTCAGAGCCCGCGGAGGAACGGATGTATTGAAATCCGAGCCCCTTATCGATAGGGGACGGCACACTCGCTCCTCCTTATTGGGGCTTGGAGTGTCCTCCGCCTGCCTCCCACCTTGATAAGTAACCAGTCCGCCCGATTCGAACCATGAAGGCCGGAGGAGAAACCCTCCGCTTGGAGCTTCACTAGCTCATTGTGCGAAATAGAGCACCTCCTCCAATTCCCGGCGGTGGATCGGGAGCGTGAAGAAGAGCCGCTGACGATCCATGGTGGAATGGATTTCTAGGTCGAGGCGCTCGATGGAGTATACGCGGAGGAAGACGATGCGGTTTGGATCTGGATTATTGCCTCTTTTATAGGCGGACGACTCGCACAATTAGGGGTAAATGCAAAAGACACTGGCTTTTCGCATTCGTATGCGACGCGTGGAAGAGGGCCATTATTTGGCGTAGAAGCCGAGGAGCACAGTATTCAAGATGAAGCCGGACACTATTCGGCTAGTACATGGAATTTGAAGGGAGAACCCGCCTTGCAACGCCGAAGACTATAAACACGCTGGATTTATCGTCATTGAAGCCTGGTTCGGGGGCTACTGAGGGAGTCCTGGACTAGGGGGTGTCCGGACAGCCGAACTATCAATATCCGCCGGACTCCAAGACTACGAAGATACAAGATTTCTCCGGCTCGTGTCCGGAAGGTACTTTCCTTGGCGTGGAAGGCAAGCTTGGCAATACGGATATGTGGATCTCCTACGATTGTAACCGACTCTGTGTAACCCTAGCCTCTCCGGTGTCTATATAAACCGGAGGGCTTTAGTCCGTAGGAAAACATACATCTCAACAATCATACCATAGGCTAGCTTCTAGGGTTTAGCCTCCTTGATCTCGTGGTAGATCTACTCTTGTACTACCCATATCATCAATATTAATCAAGCAGGACGTAGGGTTTTACCTCCATCGAGAGGGCCCGAACCTGGGTAAAAACATCGGGTCCCTTGTCTCTTGTTACCATCCGCCTAGACGCACAGTTCGGGACCCCCTACCCGAGATCCGCCGGTTTTGACACCGACAGGAGCTGTAGGAGCAACACCTCTTGCTTGTGAATTCCTTCCAGCAGGCTTGGAAAACAATTCAAAGGAAACACAGTTAATAATACTACAAGTAAGAAAGGTACTTTACAGAAACATCAAAATGAAGAACTAGTACAAAGGGGCTTACCACATGTTTGTTCTTTCTTAAGGCCAACTCAGGTTTCAACTGTTTAAGGCAGCTTGTGTATTTATGCCCTTGTAATCCACAATTGCTGCAAGTTATTGTCCCCATTCTTGAGGTGGACTTTGGCTTTGGAACTTCAAATTTTCCCTTTATTCTCTTCTCTTTCTTTCTTCCTTTCTTTACTTTAAATGCTGGTGGTTCTATGTCTGGACCTGGGGTCTTTGTCCAGTCATGCTCACCAGGGACAGGATATATCATTGGTTCTTATGCTACCAAGTAATATGGTTTCTTGAAAAATTTGCTTACAAAGTCCTCTAGAAACCTTTTTGCCTTGTTGATTGCTGAGATGGCATGGTTACATGGGATGCCACTGAGGTTCCACTTTCTGCAACCACAGGTTTCAAGTTCCAAATTGACAGCATGTGTTTGCTCACCACTAGTTACTTGCCACAAGTTAACACCTGCTTGAATGGGTTTGCAATACCTGGCCCTTTCCTTTTCAATCTCCAACTTCTCACTGTAATGTGGTGTGATCTCCCATCTAACTTCCCTTCCACTCTCTCTATTCTTGTGCCACCTAACCATCTGCTTATCCTTTATGCCATCACACGTAGTTCTTATTGGTTTTTTCTACGATCTAGGATGTACTTGTTAAACACCTCTGACAAATTGTTGACAACCAAGTCAGTCTTGCTATTTGTGTCAAATGCATGCCTAGCCCATGTTTTCTTGGGTATTGCACTAAGTCACTGCCAAGCTTCCACACTCTCAGCTTTGAGATCATCCATTGCTTTATTAAATTTGTGTTCATTATATGCATAACTGGCATTATCCATGCACTTCTTAAGGTCCTCCCCTAAAGCCAAAGCATTTTGGAAGTTTGCATATATGTGTCTTAAGCAGAATCTTTGATGACTGTTAGGAAAAACTCTATTCACTGCATACAATAGCCCCTGGTGCACACAATTTAAATAGCTAAGCTACTGCCTAATACACATGTAAACACATATTTAGCAGGCAATGCAAGGTGGATAAACATACCTTCTGTCTGTCTGACATTATAGTATATGGACCATACTATCCAACTTCTCCTCCAAGACAAATCTTCAGTTGGTGCAGAAACCAACACCAGTTTGCTTTGTCCTCTTGTCCGACAATGCCAAATGCTAGTGGGTATATGTTGTTATTGCCATCTCTACCAGTGGCAGCAAGGATTTGTGCACCAGTGGTCAGCTTGATAAAACATCCATCAATACCTAAAACAGGAAGTAAACATAACATGTCAAATGCATTTATATGTGCAACCTATTGAAACTAACAACATCAAAGTAGTGTACAAGCTAAAATGAACTAACCAATGAATGGTCTACTCCCCTGTAGAAATCCCTCCCTTGCTCCATTGATGCAGTAAAACATGGCATGGAATCTTGGTCCTGGATGTGGGATTTTTTCAGTGGCTTTTGGAGTTACAGTGGTGACTATAACTCTACTCCCAGGGTTTGTATCCATCAGAGTCTGAGCATAGTCTCTCAGCCTTGGGTATTGCTTCCTATGATCTCCCAACACAGCCTCAACAGCTAAGTTTTTTTGCCATATATGCCATAGCCTTGGGCACGTCCACACCATACTTTTCCATGCAAGCATCAATAAGTGTATGTATGCTAGTACTGACATCAGATCTGAATAGTGGCTCATATTGCTTTGCAAACCACTTGGCACTTACCCTGCTTGTTTCAGTAGAACTAGGGCAGGTGTGTTGTATCCTCATCTTCTTAATTACAAAAGTGTTTTCCCCTTTTATAACAGCTGCCACAATGCAGAACTTGCATCGTTCATTCTTGCAATGCACAATGATCCTCGATCCGAGTTCTGTGATACTTGACGTCTCAGACCGAGTGATGTGCAAGCTCAACAGAGCATCTCTGAATTGATGTTGATCTATGAAGCACATATGCAGTTTTAGTTGTTGGTGTGGTTGCTCCAAATCCTCATTGTACCATACTCTAGCTGGCCTCTTCTTTGCCCTACTCTTCCTTCTTTGAGGTAGCACAAATGCTAGTGGCTCAAACCCATCATCTTCATTGTCCTTCAATAAACTATTATCTTCTTCATCTGATGATGGTTTCCAATCAGGTTGCACTTCTTCTAAAACACTGGAATGTGACCTTGTTGTTGGTTCCCTCCTTACTTGCAACTTCTGCTTCTTCTTTGTTGGCACAGATATTTTTTCTTCCTCTTCTGGAACAATAGGGTCATCATCCTCCAATTCAAATAATTCCTCTACCTCTGTGTCACCCTCATAATGCACTTGTTCTTCCTCCTCTAATTCTTCTTATGATTCTTCATCCTCTGTTTCTTCCTCATGTTGCTCTTGTACTTCTTCCTCTCTCTGTCTATTTCCCTCTTCCATCTCCATGTCTTCAGCATCATGCATTTCCTCATTATAGTTAGGCCTTAAATCCCCCTTATAATAAGGGTTAGTGTCACTATCATACTGCCCTTCAGATCCTTCAGATGAACATGCATAACTGCCATCATAGCCAACTTGTTCTTCTTCCACAACTTCTTTTAACTTGGGATTTAGAACACTCCTGCTCTCTTGTGTTAAAACAGCAGGGCCTACAGCTGCAATAGAGCAGCTACTCTGACCTTCATAAGCAACACCTTGCTAATCAACAGCATAAACAGGAGGATCAGCAAGATCAAAAACAACAGGCTCAGAATAATCAATTGGATCTAAATTTTGCTTCTCTACAAAACCCTTCTGTGATACACTGACAGCTGGTGGACAAGCCCTAAATAGCAAATTAAGCACCAAACTCTCCTCATTCTGCCTCTTGATCAACTGTAGTTTGACATTACTATCAACCAATTCCAAGCCCTGCTCTCCTGGGGTCTCCATGTAAAACATCAGTGAATCATCAATACTAAAGCCTTGTGTTTCCATCAATGCAACCATATTCAAATATGTCACATCTGAACAGCTTAATTTCCTCTCTAACAGATCATTATTGTCAAAATGGATCCTAACATTCCATATGTCATATAAACTACAAATCACATGCAATTTGCCGAATCAGTACACTATAACCCTAATTAGAAAATAAATGAGAAGAAAAAAAGACAGAAACTTACAGGACACCGCCGAGCCCATGGGTCAGCTCGTGGCTATTGCTAGGGTTCGCCACCCATTGCTCCATGGACAGTGCGGGCTCCATGAACTCGCCATCGTCGCTGGAGTACTCAGAGCTCGAGTAGCCGTCGCCGCCCTCGATTGGAGATCTCCCCTCGATTCCTCCTGCCGCGCCGATGCCGAAGAGGGGAAGGTTTGCGCCGCCGCCATCGTCGTCGCCGCCACCATCGCCCGGGGGCGCCGCCGCCATCGCTGTAGATACGCGCGGGGGAGCTAGGGTTCGTCGACAAACAGAGACGGCGAGGAGGAACAGAGTGGAGCATGGGCCGGTCCGGTTCGAGCCGGACCGCACCTATCGAGCGAAGTAGCGTGTCGATTTGCGGCGTGGCGGTACCGACGCTGGGCCCAGCGGTCGATTCAGCGTCAATACGTACAAATACGAGGGTTAGCCCGATTTGCAATGGTTCGGCCCAGACGTGGTACTGACACGTAAAATTTTTCAAAAGTGGTACCAATTCGCCACCACCGCCCCAATTGTGGTACTATCGTGTAATTGACTCGGTCGAAGAACACAAACATTGACATTACGATAATGCGAGAGCAAAGGGAATAAATGGAAACTAATAAAAAATATTGAAAAGTTCAGACATTAAATTACTACTCCCAAATGTTCAGCTGACTAGTCACTACAAAAAGGGATCAAAAGAATCTTTCTAATCAATAAGGTTGATATGTATGCATTGTTGTGCGGTTAGTAACTGATTTTTGGGTGGTCATATACTAAGAGCAAGTATACTGAGGTGATGTAAGTGGGCTATACGAGTTAAAGTATTATATTTTACTGAGTTGGATGAGAGGAGAGGAGAGAGAAGGGAAGTGGGTTGCAAATTAAGAGTCAGCTCCAACACGATCTCCAAGAAACATCATGAGAGTGTGAGGTGGCCATGTATTACCAAAGTATTAATACTTTTTTCAACTAACTACTATACATGTTGGCTATTAGGCTGGCTATAGATGACGTAGCAAATAGATATAGCCAACACTTGGCTCTACCATAAACCTTGCTCTAAGGTGCCGAGGAGGATTGCAAGTTAGATGCACCATTGATGTGTTGGCAAGCTTGGATTGGTGGAGAGAGGTGGAGATAGTAGGTACAAGAAGAATAAGTGGTTCACTCATAAAAAAAGTGAGTGATGTCGCATGATGTGTGTCGGCATTCTAGTCATATATGTTTGATGCGATTGGTGTTAAACCTATAAAGCACTCCCTCCGTTCCATATGTAGTGCATATAGATCTTTTTTTTTAAGTCAGACCTCACCAACTTTGACCAAGTTTACGGAGAAATACATTTACATCTAGAATGCCAAGCATATATCATTAGATTCATCATAAGACGTAGTTTCAGATTTTATATATTTGATATTGCAGATATAAATAGTTTTATTTATAAACTTGATCAAGTTTACAAAGTTTGACTTTTCACAAAATTTATACGCACTATATTATGAAACGAAGGGAGCACATACGACTCATTTCTCACTGGTAGAGAAAAGAGGCCGGTATGGCGTATGGGAGGAGCAAGCCCCCTGGAAGGAACGAACCATCCACGTAGAAACATACCAGCTCGCGTCGTCTACACACCACAAAAGGGCTGAACAGCACGTCCGTCTTTCTGTGGGTGAGCAGTGGAGAGTAAGCTAATGCACACATGTTCGTAGTTTCTGCCATGCTGCCTACGTGCATTGCAGATGTCGCACAACAATCCTGTGAGCTTGAGCTAACCTATGCTTTCCTTCTCAGTCCATGAGCTAACTGCTCTCCTGATGCCTCCCAGCCCTAAGCTACCACCGATGATTCAGTAAAAGTTTCACTCACTTCACAAGATAGATCTTCTAAATGTCATCATTATGTTTATAGTCTGAAGGAAACACATTTGAAGTGTGGCTTTATATAGAGAGCCACCAGCAAAGCCTCGGTCGGTAAAGATACCAATGTGAATTCCCAACTACCCAAAAACATTTATAATCACCACATGTGAGCCAGTCCATATATGGTACCACAATTTGCAAAAGAATCTTCACTCTCCACAACTCCCTCGACATAATCTCAGGTTCCCCAAATACACTAATTCAGTTGCGGGAGCGGGAAATGCTTTGTTTCTTTCAGATTCCAGTGCGAGAAATTCTAGATGGTGTATGTAATCACAATATAATTAAGCCCAAAACAGGCATGCGGACAAGGTACCGCAACAACGCAAAACAAATAGAGGATGCACCAATCCGTCGTCAAAATATAGTATGTATATTACTAAGCTTACGGAGAAATGCAGCTCTAATACAGTAACAAGTCACAGCTTCCTGTGCATGAAGAAGAACAAGACAGGCGAAAAAAACAACTAACGTATCCAAATCGCGGGCGGGCTCCACCCCTCCGCAATGAATTGCTTCGCAACCGGGAAGCAGACTCTTTCGATGTATAAAAAATGCAACCGAACAAATCCATGTATTGTATCCCAATCAGCAATTGACCTGCGGAGATAAATCAACAGGTTAAATTCAATGCCACAAAGATCACAAACATGGAACAATTTGGATGAAGGTTAAGATGATATAACTGGGTAAACAGTGGATTGACCACAAGGCTCTGACTAAGATGGACCAACGAATCAGTAGCTCAGAATACGTATGAAAGCAGTATTTGCACTGTAATGCTCCAGTCTGACAAAGGAAGAGACCTTTTTTGCCCAAAAGAAAACAGAGGATGATCACATTCTGAGATTCGACTAGACTGCCCAAGGAACTAAGTTTATGTCTAAAGTTGCATTAACCTACAATAACAGTTCAACACAGATGATACATAAACTTAATTTTTTTAAAATGACATCAGAAAGAGTTTATTTCAGTGTCCTTCAGCCTACAGTAAATTAAACCCTTAAGCACAGACCATCAGGAACTAAAAGATGTACTCCCTCCGTCCCACAATATACATGTTTTTGCAAGCTGTTACTTATATTGTGGGACAGAGGGAGTATTAGCTTATCATGTGCAGACTATGCTAACCCTCTATGGCGGAAAGCAGTCTTTTCCATGCAAAGATTTATTATCTTCATGGTATGGTAGTATCTCCATTAAAAGCTACTATACGTAGTTGCACCATAGTTTAATCTTCAAACATCTCACCTACCATGCTTTCTGAACTTCTAATTATTTAGTACTTTCAGCATTTTGTTTACAGAATCATCTGGACCAATCAACGCAAGAAATTGGACTAAAGTAAATAGTCAACAGAGTCCAATTACATATTAAGTGTATGGCTTTATTAACTATTACCTTTCTTTTTGAGAGAGACGAAGGGCATTTACTTTTCAAAAGGCATCTATGGACTAAACAAATGAAATGCATGCAACAGCAGATGTGTGTTGGAAGAACTACATAAATCCAGAAATAACTGGCGTAGTAAAAAAAAGGTGCAGCAGATAAACTCAGAATTGTATATTCATCTTTGTTACAATTATACCCATGCAGCCTCCAATAATCATGACAGAAGCAAGACACATCTAACACGCTAAAGCCAATTCAAATTTCTCATGTGCATATGAAATAAAGTTCTTATGCAAACAAATATAACCGCGCTCACCTAAAAAAGAAGATTGGTGTCGGTAGTGCCCCAGAATTTAATATGTGTGGAGCAAACTTCATACATACTATATATGCTCCAGTGCCATATGCAGTTGCGGAGTTCTCCGCCTAAACAATGGCTCGAGACGGAAGGATGGAGCACCACGCAGCCACCGTTTAATGTCGTACATCTCATTCCAGGCTTGCACAATTTCATCAACGTTGAAGCCCAAACCTAGGAAGCAAACAGGATATTCTTAGAAACAAGTGATGCAATGAAAGTTACACGATTACAGATTGAAACATATGATTGGGACGATTCAGCATAGTGAACAATGTAAATTAGAAAATTAAAGCTCGTATTTTCACAATATTAACAGCACCAAAGGCACACCATTATGATGAACTCAATGTTTTAAACAAAAATGACTAGTAAACAACACATGTAAGAAACTGGTTTTCTGTAAACAAATTTTCTCGAAAATTATCTTCAGTACTGGAAAGATGATAAGAGTTCCAATGATACTAGGTAAACTTCCCTAATAATAAGTTCCAGTGGCCAGTTTAAAGTGATCAAGAGGACCACAGCTAGCAAAAAAACACAGCATCTCTAGAGAAGGGTTGGCAGGTCAATCAGCATCACAAATTTTAATGATGATTTTGTGTGCAATTTTATTCTCCAACAAAATCAACATTATAGTTCCCTCAGCCTCACGAATCAGGAGATAAGAACATGGTGAACTAGAACAAATATTGCTTTTCTTACCATCTTGGGCAGTTTCATTTGCACAGTGGTTCTTCACCAACACAGCAATGTTTGTAGCTGAAGCTCCTCCAAGTTTAAACTTCTCAATTGCTGCCATCAGACAATCCTCCCACGCTGGCAGTCCTAATTTAAACTCCACAACCGAGCGCTCATAAAGCAGCATACCCCACAGAATATTGATTTGAGACCTCATATTGGAAGCCCGTTCAGCAGCGTCATCAGTGGATACATCTTTGATATACTCCTCCATGCCCATCTTCTCTAGCACGGCATTTTCCTGGTTAGGTTTGGATCGATTCTTCAGGCGCTGTTCTTCCACTTCCTCCCACATCTCTGTACCCTTCTCCATGTTATCCTCAGCTTTATTGAAGAGCTCCAAGACTTCAGAGGAAGGCCATGCGTCCAGATCCGCACTGGTACCAATAGCATAATACCATGACAGCTTTGCTTGCTCAAACTGTTGGTGTGCAAGTGCAAGGAAACCTTCAAAAAAGTCCGGCTTGGCCCTTACAGCTTCTTCGTATGTCTTCCCGGCCTTCTTGTACTCTTCCTTTGCCCACTCGTACGCTTCCTTGACTTTCTCAAGCACCAATTCCTTTGGAGAGTCTTCGGGTAAGAGCAGCCTCTTCCTAGCCCGAGACATGTGCACATTACCCCAGTGGAAAAACGCAAGCGCTGCCATCTCCTGAAAGTTCCCCTCCGCGAGCTGAAACACCTCCTGGGCTTCGTCGGTAGTAATCGTGTCTTCAATGGCATCGGTGTAGAGCTTCATACTGACCTCATGGAGGTCCAGGTACTCATCGGAGCTGACCCCGACATGGTTCTTGAAAAGGCGAGCGAACTGCACAATCCAATCATCAATGTAAGTCACGGTGCTCCTGTCCTCATCCTGCCTGTTGCTTCTGATGCTTCCATTGTCCGACGCGTTGTGCGTATTTCTGTCCAGCGGGTTGCTACTGGCATCCTCAACATAAGGCTCATGCTCCGGGTCAGCTTCGGTGACATACAGCCGAAGCGAGCTGCCCGGCTCAGTCAAGTCCTCGGCCCATTTGAGCTCGTCCTGGTTGGTGATGGTGACAAGGTCGCCCTCCTTGTCCTTGTACTTGACAAGAACAGCCTTGAGTCCCGGGAACTTGCCGCGGACGGCCTCCCGCAGCTGCGCCATGCTGCAGGTCGCCGGCACCTGAGCCCACCGGATGTCCTCGCCAAACACGAGCTTGACCTGCCTAGGCGGCTCCTCGGCCTCCTTGATAGGCTCGGCCGCCTTCTCCTCCCCCTGCTCCTCCACGGCGGCCGCGGCAGCCTTGGCGGCCGCCTTCCTCCCCTTCTTCTTCCTGGGCTTCTGCTGCTGCTTGGGCGCGGCGGCGACCACCTCCTCGGGCGTGGGCATGACGGCCTCCCCATCCACAACAAACCCCTTCTCCTCCATGGTCCGCCTGACCCTGTCGGCGACGTCGAGCGCCGTGAGATTCCCGGGCTCGGCGGCCAGCACCCTGTCGACATCCCGGGCGGCGAGGTCGAGGCGGCCGAGCGCCTCGAAGCAGCGGGCCCGCTTGAGCAGCGCCTTGGAGTACTTCGGGGAGGCGTCGAGCGCGAGGTTGCACTCGTTGATGGCGCGGTAGTGGTCGGGGGGGCTCATCTGCATGTAGCAGGCGGCGAGGTTGCTGTGGAGGTAGGCGGCGTCGAGGGCGGCGGAGGGCCCGGCGGGGAGCAGCCTGACGGCCTTCTCGTAGTTGAGCAGCGCGCGCTCGTAGTCCCGGCGCTGGAAGAGCTTGTTCCCCTCCTCCCGCAGCTCCTGCGCCATCTCGGCGAAGATGGTGTCGTCGCCGTCGAGCACCTTGGAGCCCGACCGCTCCAGCGCCCCCGGCTTGGCGCCGGCCCCGTGGTGGTGGTCCCCGGCGCCGGAGGAGGCCCTCTTATTCTTCTTCTGCGACGGCTTCCCCATCCGGAATCCCCCAAATCCGGCGCCAGAAACGGACGGAGAAGCCTCTTAAAATCCTCCGCCGCCTCGAACCCTCAGATGGGAAGGCAGGCAAGGATTCTCCAATCAATCCGGTGGAGGGGAGAAGGCGAGGCGGCGGAGGAATTCTTCCCAAATCCCAGGAAGGAAGGAAGGAAGGCGGAGAAGCTTCAACTTGAAGTCAAGTCAAAGCAGGGTCGACGGACGGACGGCAGAGGAAAGGAAAGGAACGCACGCGGTGGAAGAAAAGCACGGAGCGGGTGGAGGGGCGGAATATTTCTGCCTGGGGGAAGGGGATGCGTGGGGACAAATAAACGAACAACAACTCGCCGCCCGCCGCCGCGTTTTCCTCTTTCTTTGGAGGAAGGTTTGGGAATGGGGGCAAAGGGGGGCGATATTCTTCTTCTTCTTCTTCCTTTGTTCTTCCGGCTCCTCAAAAAAGACGAGATTTTTGCCCGTGTTGTGGGGGGTTGGCTTGGTCCGGTGGGTTTGGTCGGGTGGTGGTGGGGTTGCGTGCGGGCGGTCACGGAGGGAGCGTGTGGCGGTGGCGACTGGCCGCCAGCGAGAAAGGAAAGGAGGGAGTGCGGTTCGGTGAGGTGGGTTGGCGGGGGTAATTACTTGCCCAAACCGGTGCCTTGGGGTTCGGATTAGCGCTGACGCGGGTGCGCCGCCGCCGCCCCCAACCAAGGTCAGGTCAGGAGGAGGAGGGTGGATTAGATTAGATTAGGGTTTGCGGCTTTGCTTGCGCTGCCTCGCCTCCGTCGCCGTCGCTGTCGCTGGCCGGCGGGGCGGTGGGCCGACGGACGGGCGGGCGGCCTGGGACCGTGGTCGCTAACGGTCCCGGACAGCGGAGTCGTTGGGCCGTATGCGCCGCGTCCTTGTCCCATTTCGGCCTAAGCTGCTCTCATAAAAAACGTTGCCCAAATTTGTCTCCACTGGCCGACTGGCCGTATGCGCTCTGAGCTCATATAGAAAATCGTGAAAAGAACATGCTTTAGTTTCATAAATTCCTCAACATTTTGTGTGTAAATTGATTTTCGCAAGAAATATGTTGATTGCAGAGGCGCACCCAGAGCGCCATGCCGGGACGCTGGCGTCGAAGCTGGTCGCGCCGTCGTCGGCGTGTTCGAGGACAAGAGTTCTTTCACGCGAGCGGGCGGGCGCTTTCGCTCGATTTACATAGCGACCTCACCGGAGACAAGAATGGCGTGACGGGCGGCGGTGAGGCAAGGAAGAAGGGAAGGGAAGAGGTATTAGGCTGGCGAAGGAAGAAGGGTGCCCGGCTGCGGGGCAAAATTAACCTATACACTAAAAAACACATATAGGCGGCTCCCCATGAAAAACGACAATCTAAAATAAATATCCTCTATGGGTTCCTTGGACCTTGCCGGCTTTCCCGTGATGACGCACACGGTCGGTCACCACACGCTCATCTCCCTAGCCAATGTCCAAAGACAAGTGCTCGCCGCCGCCCTCTCGGTGAAGGTGATCTCTCTTGCGCTACTCACGTGCTACATCGTGTGGTATGACAAAAATGATTGCACCCAGACAAATGTTGGGTAGTGCTACATCGAGTGGGCTGAGGTAAGGTAAAAGGGCGATCATATCCGCTTGTCAGCATTTGAATTTGAATTTGATTTTTTTTTCCTCTTTTGTTTTCATTGCTGGACGCATAATAAACTTTTTTTTCTTTAGAATAACACATGATCATAGCTGTTTTGTGCCAAATGAGCTTGTTTCAAGTTTTACCACCAAAAAAATTTTGAATTTGATTTTGATTTTTTTTCCTCTTTTGTTTTCACGCCAGAAGGCCCAACCTGACCTGCGTTCCTGACAATAACTGCGCAGACAGTCCTAAAAAAACAATAACTGCGCAGACAAGCCCGAATAAAGGCCCGTACCAACGAGATCGCTTTTCCCGTGCTGGATGACGGCCCGGCCCACTTGTACCGGCAGCTATTACTCCACCACGTCACGTCGTCAGTAACTCCCCGTGACGTGCCGCACCCAATCACCGCGCGCCACGTCACGCCCACCACAGTCACCGACGCGTGGGTCCGGCCACATCACTGCGAGGAACCCACCATCCGTCCGTCCGTCCTCTCCAAAGATCAGAGCAAAACAGGCGGCGAAAAGTACAGCAGACAGGGAAAAAAAAGAGGGAGCTTTGCACGGGATTCGCCGGCGCCGCCGCGGAGCAGCGCAAGCAAAGGCAGGCAGCAGCAGCAGCAGCGCGCCCCGGCGAGCGAGCGAGGATGCACTCCTTCGGGCACCGCGCGAACGCGGTGGCGACGTTCGCCCTGACGATACTGGCGGCCATGTGCTTCGCCGCCTCCTTCTCCGACAGCTTCAACTCCCCCACCCCCACCGCCTCCGTCAAGGTACCCGCTCCCCGTCCCCATCCCGTCTCCCCTCCGCCCCGCCCCGCGCTGGGTCTTAGCTCGTCCGCTGCCCCGCCCGATTCGTCTCCCCTCCGCCCCTGCTCACGCGATCTGTACTGTGTTGTGTTGTTTTGAGCCGCGCAGATCCTGAACATCAACTGGTTCCAGAAGGAGGCCAGCGCCAACGACGAGGTGATCCCCCAGTCCCCGGTCTCCTGCCTTACCACGCCGTCGATTCCCTTCGGCGGAATGCTATCGGATTCTGACGGTACTTTGTTGTACGATCTGTTCCTGTTTAGGTTAGCATGACGCTGAACATCTCCGCTGACCTTTCGTCGCTCTTCACGTGGAACACGAAACAGGTAATGTCCTCTGCTGGCCCTTTTCCCTAAATGCTCGCTGATTTGTATTCTCCTGAAACCAAATAGAGGTGGGGTGATGCCTGTTGTAGAAAGTATGATGTTTTGGTAATGGTAGAAGGTGTTCCTTTCCCCCGGCAAGAAGACGTGGTAAGGTAGTGGTAGAATGTTCAACACTGACCACGGTGAAATTGGCTATACTGACATGGTGAAAAGGAAGGCAAGTCCCCAACTGCGTCTGTATTCTGTAGTAGTATCTCCATATGTATGGATATCTCGGGTTTGCGGGATGATCTTGTGCCAGTGGCAAGTAGAAAGATATTTCTTTCATGTAGTGTCTGGTTTAGTGTTACGATGCTAGCAACCATGCAACTGAAGCTTGAATCTTTCATGTCTTGCAGTTTTGGCTAAGCTTGAGAGTTTTTCTTGTGCTTCCGATATGCTAAATCACTTAATGCTACTTCTCTTGGATGTCTGTTCAGGTGTTTGTTTTCGTGGCAGCTGAGTATGAGACTCCACAAAATGCCCTGAATCAAGTAAGTTTATTGAAGCATTCCTGGTGTGTTATTGCAAATATGACCCGTGCTTTTATCCATTCTCTACAAAAAATGAATGTCGGTAACTATCTTGAACAACGCTACTGTAAGGAGAGAAGATTGCATACAGTGTGTTGTATTGCACCTTTAACGCCCAACACTTCTGTTTTAAGATTCTATACCTGAATTATAGTGCCTTTAGGAAAGTGTAGCAAGTCCTGCATAAGAAAACCTACCAGCCCACAATAAAACCAAGATATCTTACCTCAATGGCACCACTACTATACTGTGTTTTTTGCACTGTTTTCTCACATGATTTTGTAGTGGTAAGTCCTGCTGATTAAAACATACCAACCCACAATAAAACCAAGATATTTTACTTCAGTACCCACCATTAGTATGCTATGTTTTTGCACTGTTTCTTCACATGATCAGTGGGCCAGTATGTGTGCTCACATCATTAATGCAAAGCTGCAACAGCTGGGTAGTTACGGCACAAAGCTTCTGGTGGTCACAATTACATTCAATTGACACATACTCATGGCTTGCAGTGACGGAAATAAACTCCTTTCCTTGTCGTCTGCATAAGTAGATGGACATATATTTGATGGTTTTGTAAACTGAATGTAACTTGCTGCAGGGTTACACTGTATACTATATTTTGCACCAGGGGACACAAACTATACCTGCGCGCGCGTATGTGTGTTTGTGGGGCGGGGTCAGGATTTTGAGCCTAGTTACCGCTAAGCAGCGAGTAATGGTAGTAGTGATTGTGATCATTCCACAATTTCGACAATGGTGTTTGGTCCAAACTTTTCGAAAATAATCAGATTCAGCCGGAGCTTACCACCTTTTCTATCCATCTCTATCATCAATTGTGATGCTTTGTTTTCAATAGCTCCATTGTGTAGTTCATAATGTGCTAACTTGTCTAAACTTGGCCTGAAACCACTTGAACTCTCCGAAATGTAAATGGAATAGACTAAGATAATCAGCTTTACATATACTGCTGGGCTGCCTATTTATTTTACCACTGATTTACCAATTCGTTTTTGAATCCGGAACTTGGATGAAACTAAAGTTGGAGCGACCATATTTGTATCAATTATAAACAGGATAGTTGCTAAAGTTGGCCAAACTAACTGAAAATGTGTGCTACCGAAACCAGGTGAAAAAAGCTTGGTTGAAGATCTTGATAAAAAATAAGTTATCAGATTAGTATTAGTGAAGGGGAGCCTTGGCGCAGTGGTAAAACTGTCGCCTTGTGACAACCATGAGGTCACGGGTTCAAGTCCTGGAAACAGCCTCTTGCAGAAATGTAGGGAAAGGCTGCGTACTATAGACCCAAAGTGGTCGGACCCTTCCCCGGACCCTGCGCAAGCGGGAGCTACGTGCACCGGGCTGCCCTTTATTAGTATTAGTGAACCCAAAATATAGTTCCTCACATGGTCCTGTAGGCCAGTATATATGCTCATATGATTAATGCAAACCTGCAATAATGGTAGTATGGCACAAAGCTTCTGCCGGTCCACAGTTCCTCAATTCCAGACAATTCGCATGTACGCATTGCATATATATTTGATGCTTTTGGAAACCAAATTAACTTGCTATATGGTTACACGATTGATTTGTGAATCCAATAGGAATTTTCAAAATGAACCTAGTTACTGCTAGTCAGTTGGCAATAAGTTCTGGTTGTTATCTGCCCGTAAGAACTGGACGGCAATGCTAGACGAAATCGATCGAATTCCACCAAAGTTTAGCTCATTTGATGTCCATTTCTAGCATCAGTTCTGCTGCTTCATTCTTAAGAATTCCATTCTATACTATCACGATGTGCCAAACTGTCTAAACTCAGCCTGGTTTGGCTTTTGATTGCACCACTGTTTTGACATTTGCTTCTGGAATTTGGAATTTTGATGAACTGAAGTTGAATCAGACATATTTGTATGAACTACAAAGATGCTGAAGTTGGCTGATTTGGCATGATCTACTGAATGTTAGCTTGACCATATCATATATGCCCTACTTCTGTTGGTTTTCGGAACTTCTAGTGTGCTGGTCTATGCTCTTTATTCAGTACTCATGATACATGATATATATCTGTATCATAGAGGAAGGCTCATTATTTTCTGGCATTATAATATTAGTTACTGCCTTACTGAGTCAATTTTCCTTGTCCTGCATCAGTTATCTTGTGTAATTCAAGTTATTGTCCTTAACTTACATAATTGCTTCGGGTTAACTATATATGACAGGTGTCCCTTTGGGACGGAATCATACCGGCGAAGGAGCACGCCAAGTTCTTGATCCATACCACAAACAAGTACAGATTTATCGACCAGGCAAGCGTGTTGCCTTGATTGTGTGTTAATTTGATGCAAATCATCTTTTAGGATTATCCTTTGACTATGCGTTGGAATCTCCATCTGCACGGCTGTTTGACCCATGCCATGTATGGTTCATTTGCAGGGGAGCAACCTGAAGGGCAGGGACTTCAACCTGACGATGCACTGGCACATCATGCCCAAGACGGGCAAGATGTTCGCGGACAAGATCGTCATGACGGGGTACCAGCTCCCCGAGCAGTACAGATAGACCGCGTCCCGGACCAATAGCTGCTAGCCCTATACATGGTCCGCTGTGCTGTGATGTGCAAACGCAGGAAGGGTTTAGTGGCAGTGACTGCGTTGCTGGCGCCGGGCCTTTTTTGCTCTAATCTTGGCGGGACATGACATGTAAACTTGCTCATGAGCTTGTATGTTGGCCGAATATGCGCGAGATGAATCCGTAATGTTAACTGTTGAATGCGAAACTTTGATGCTAGCAACTGCCCTGCCCGTGTGCTTGCAAAGCCTTGTTGGATCTCTGTGCCAATCCAAGCAGCTCCAGAGTTGGAGAGTTCTGTACTCTCTCTTTCCTATTTTCTTTTGAAATTTCGGCGACTTTATTGATGATACTGAGATCGTTAAATCAGGAGGGTGTCTCTCCAACCCTCCCCATTTCTGTCCCCAAGCCTGAAGCTATAGTAAGCCTTTTTTTTGGCAGGGAAAGCTATAGCACGCAAGTTTTTTTTGAGGGGATGCCCTTGGGCACATTTTATTATTTATTAATCAAACGATATAGTTACATCAAACAACGGGTCCGAAAGAATAAAGCTTGGAGGATCGCCGTACTAATACACCTCTACTTTAGAATCATAGGAAGTAAAAGCCTAAATAAATTATGTGTCGCTAGATTAGCATCCCTCCAACAATGCGAAAACTTCATCGAACCTATGTCATGTGCTTTCAAAAAACGGTGTGCCAAGATTGCCGTGTGTGGGCTCCAAACTTCAATGATTCCATTGCATGCTTCCATTAACTCAAGAGAATCTTTGCTCAAAAAAAAATTAACTCAAGAGAATCAGATTCCAGGATAATATTAGCGCAGCCAAGATCCTGCACCATAGCTTAACATAGCATAGTTGGACTTGGACGTGATGATCATGGTTCGAATCCAAGCAAACGTGGATGGACGGACGGCTGATGCGTCACGTAGGCAGGTCCTCCCCGTTGGAGGGAAGAAAAATGGACGACACATTTTGTCAACATGCATAAATACCGATAGGTTCCTTTTCAGAATCATATTATGGTCAAGTCAAAGCGATCATGCGTACAGGAAGTAGTTAATTACGTCAGGACGCAGGTTTAGACGAAACCAAGCACATGATCATCAGCAGCGGCAGGCAGTTTGGGCTGCGGACTCGACCGAGACTGACTGACCGACTCTGCGTGCGGCGCCGGTCGTCTCTCGGCGTTGTTAGCACAATTGACGTCGACATGATCGATCAATTCATTATCGTTATTCATCGTCACCAGCTGCTTGATCCCGCTGGTCGTACCTGAATTAGAGCATGGTTAATACTATAGCCAGTTGGTGACTATATGTAACTGTGAGTGATTTATAGCCATCACCTTGCATGAGCGTCTCTCTCCTTTTCACATAGGCACACAAGTGTCATGTAAACGGGCTTATAGCCCACTATTATACAGCTTGCTCTTAGTAATTACTTCCTCCGTTTTTATTTACTCTGCATATTAGAGTTGAGTGAAGTCAAACTTCGTAAAGTTTGATCATGTTTATAAAAAAGAATATAAATATTTACCATAACAAATCTATATGATGACAGCGAAAGTACGTTCAATAATGAATCTAATAATATTGGTTTATTATTGTACATGTTAATATTTATTCTACAAACTTTGTCAAAGTTTCAGAGCTTGACTTTGATCAAAATATGTGAAGCAGTGGCACTAAAACGCTAGACCGATTAGCAATCACCTCATAGGTCCTCCTCGTTGAAGGGGAAAAAAATACTCCTGGTAGGAGTACTTGTCAGCGTCCTAAAAGAGAAGGCGCAGGTTCCCGGAAAGGAAGGATTGATGGATCTCACCCTCCCAGCAGTTGTAATCTCCAGCCAGGCCAGGCCAGCCTGAGAAAACATGCATGCAAGTTGTGGATGTTCTTGACCAGTCATAGCCAAGGAGACCCCCAACACACACGTGGGGTCGGTTTCCACCAAAACCAAACCACCACCAACGCCTCCCATGCATGCATGCATGCATGGAACTCTTTCTATACTACTCCGGTTCTCCACCAACCAGGGCCACGGCCCTCGTCGAGTCGACGGCGCTTACCGGAGGCAACACGGTCAATATCAATAATTCAATACACGCACACTACACTACCACCACAAAAAACAATATCAATACATGCACGACCGATGAATTCCTTCCTTCACTCATTCAGGCGTGAGTGGAAACGTCGATGCATTCGGTCGGTCTCGTCGATCTGGTGCACGTTGAGTTGAACGCTAGCTTAGCTTTCACGACTTGGACGATTGAAATCGTGAAAAAGACAGACATGCAGCATGGACAGAACGAGTGGATCATTGCCTCGTTGCCTTGCCGGTCGATCGTGCCTAGCTAGCTACACGCATGCATCGTGTTTCGTGTGTACAGTGTGAGGCCGAGGCAGTACGTTGATCACATGTGGCTAGTTTATGTACGTGTGCACGCGTGCCTGCACAGGGCGTTCTCTTGTCCAAAGACCAAGGAAAAATACGCTGCGTTCACATAAATGAGCATGTATTCATTTGTGTGCATCTTTTAATCATGATGTTATGTTTTTCCTGTGCTTCGTGCCTCCGGCTTGACATCGTCCTACTTGTCTCTAATCAAGTGTACACGTTGAGTTGAACGCTTGAAACCATGCATAAATAAATAAATTTAAAAAATACATACAGAGAATACGTTGATAGAATGGGTGAACTACCTTGTCGCTAGCTACACCGTCGGCTTGTAGCAGGTGCCGATCTTGTTGATCTTTACATGTACTTATTTGTTTAAAAATGAACAGAAATGTGTCGGATTTGCCAAAATGAGCATGTGTGCATGTTTAGTACTCTAGTCAGGATAAATCTATTGATTTTTTTTCATGCCCGAGAGGATGGGAAAGGTGAGCGCGCAGGCCGTACCTGATCCATGTGCACAGGAAACAATGCACGCGGCCGGTCATACGATTTGTGTTTGTTTTCTTAACAAATACCTAAAGAAACCGATCACTAAAGAAACGTATCATGGCATGGGAACTTCTTCCGGGGATGGAAATGCCACGGGAACTTCAAAGCAATATGAACATGGTATGATAGCGTATGCACCTTTTTTATATTCATAAACAAAACAGACCGTGAGTGCCATCTTTGTCTTTTCCTCATCACAAATTGGTTGAGAATTCGCCCCTCTTTACCCGCTGACTTCCTCGTTGTATAAAGATCAGATTCAAATTATATTTCGCAGTACAATCCCGACTCGTTACAACTTAGAACCAAATGCAATCTTTCTAGAATTGCTTTTGGTTCACAACGACCAGGTCGCTCAACTTTCCCCTAAGCCAAGGCTAGGGTTTTTACTCCTCTCGGGCGATCGCATCTCTCTCGCAATTCGCAGCTCTCTCGCCGAGATCTGCGAGGTTCCGTCCGGCGCCTCCTACCATCGAGGATGGAGCCGGTAGCCGATGCCCTGTCTGGTACTAGCGCTAGCGGCGGCGCCGCCAAAGCGTCAGATCTGGGAGATTACATGGAACAACTCAACCTGGAGGAGGAGGATTTTGATGATCTGGTGATCGAGGAGGATGATACGGCAGTTAACGAGGGAGTTCGTTGGCTAGCCCTAGCTAGGGTTCACAAGGAAAAGAGTTTTAGTCCGACGGCGTTCTACAAAGATATGCGTGCAGCCTGGAACACAGCGAAGCCCGTGAGGTTCAGACCCGTCGGACCGAACGTATTCGTGGTGCAGGCGGAATGCCTCGGAGATTGGGAGCGTATGGTGGAACAAGGGCCTTGGCTGTTCAGGAATCTGGCGGTACTGATGGCCCCGTACGATGGTTTCACGAAAGAAGAAGATGTGCCCATGCTGTTCTTGCCGATATGGCTTCAGATCCACAAGTTGCCCGATGGGTTTTGTAAGCAGAACATAGTTGAATCCTTGCTGAGGAAATCTGGAGAGATCTTGGAGATGAGGTTGAGCGGGAACACCCGAGGGGACTATGTGAGGGTTAGGGTTCGCCATGATATCCGTAAACCCCTCACAAAATTCGTGAGCATCGTCAGAGGAGCGGAAAGGCAAGTGTTTCTAGTTCGTTATGAGAAGCTAGCTCGTTTTTGCAGTGTTTGTGGTCTTATTGGACATGACTACAAGGAGTGCGGTTCCGGAGTACATGATGAAAAGGAGAAGAAGTTTGGGCCCTGGCTCTATGCGGATGGACCAAATAAAATAAGATCGGATGATTTTGGGCGTGGCAACGATAAGCAGAAGCAGCAACAGCAAACACCATCAAGGGAGAAGAGCGTGCAAAAGCCCCAGGACGCTGAGCTTGTTGACACGGCCTCTAGCCCATCAAAACAGGTGGTCAGGGATATGCAAGTGGATCCGAGGGTCCGGAAGCGGTTGGCCTTGGAGCTGGAATCTGTGGAGAAACAGAAGGAAACCATGCCCGCAACGCTAGCGTTAACTCAAGGATTGGGGGAGGATGGTGAAGGAAGTACTTCTCCTTCCAACAGCCCAAACAGTAAAAGGGCTAAAATTAGCTCACAAATGGTGTCTGGCGATCGATCGGCGGCCTCCTTCGAGGAGGACCGCCGGACGCAATGAATGCTATAGTATGGAACTGGGGGGGAACCGTCGGACAGTTCGTGAGGTTGTGGCCCTCTCAAAAGCCAATAACCCCAAGCTTGTTTTCCTCTGTGAAACCAGGCAAGCATCAAATAAAGTGGAGAAGCTAAGATGAAGACTTGGTCTAAAGGGTTTCCATGGTGTGTGTAGTGATGGTCGGAGTGGAGGTTTAGCGCTCTTTTGGGACGTATCTCTCTCAGTCACCGTTCTGGATTCTTGTCAGAAATACATTGATGTTTTAGTGACAGATGCTGGTGCGGGTATAGAAAGGAGGAGTACGTTTGTTTACGGGGAACCACGTGTTGAGAATAGACAGAACAAGTTGGGGAACGTAGTAATTTCAAAAAAATTCCTACGCACACGCAAGATCATGGTGATGGCATTGCAACGGGAGGGGAGAGTATTCGTCCATGTACCCTCGTAGACCGTAAGCGGAAGCGTTAGCACAACGCGGTTGATGTAGTCGTACGTCTTCACGATCCGACCGATCCAAGCACCGAACGTACGGGGCCTCCGAGTTCAGCACATGTTCAGCTCGATGACGATCTCCGGCCTCCGATCCAGCAAAGCTCCGGAGATGAGTTCCGTCAGCACGACGACGTGGTGACGATGATGATGTTCTACCGGCGCAGGGCTTCGCCTAAACTCCGCGATGATATCCGAGGAGGAATATGGTGGAGGGGGGCACCGCACACGGCTATGGAACGATCCATAGATCAACTTGTGTGTCTATGGGGTGCCCCCTGCCCCCGTATATAAAGGAGCAAGGGGGAGACGCCGGCCGGCCCCTTGGGCGCGCCAAGGGAGGAGGAATCCTCCTTTCCTACTCCTACTAGGAGGGGGAAGGAAAAGGGAGGGGGGAAAGGAAGGGGGGGCGCCGCCTCCTAGTCCAATTCGGACCAGAGGGGGGAGGGGGCGCGCGGCCCATGCTGGCCGCCCCTCTCTCCTTTCCCCTAAGACCCATGAGGCCCAATACTCTCCCGGGAGGTTCCGGTAACCCCCCCCCGGCACTCCGGTTTTCTCCGAAATCACCCGGAACACTTCCGGTGTCCGAATATAGTCGTCCAATATATCAGTCTTTATGTCTCGATCATTTCGAGACTCCTCGTCATGTCCGTGATCACATCCGGGACTCCGAACAAACTTCGGTACATCAAAACTTATAAACTCATAATAAAACTGTCATCGTAACGTTAAGCGTGCGGACCCTACGGGTTCGAGAACTATGTAGACATGCCCTAGAACCATTCTCGGTCAATAACCAATAGCGGGACCTGGATGCCCATATTGGTTCCTACATATTCTACGAAGATCTTTATCGGTCAAACCGCATAACAACATACGTTGTTCCCTTTGTCATCGATATGTTACATGCCCGAAATTTGATCGTCGGTATCCAATACCTAGTTCAATCTCGTTACCGGCAAGTCTCTTTACTCGTTCCGTAATACATCATCTTATAACTAACTCATTAGTTACAATGCTTGCAAGGCTTAGGTGATGAGTATTACCGAGAGGGCCCAGAGATACCTCTCCGACAATCAGAGTGACAAAACCTAATCTCGAATTATGCGAACCCAACATGTACCTTCGGAAACACCTGTAGAGCACCTTTATAATCACCCAGTTACATTTTGACGTTTGGTAGCACACAAAGTGTTCTTCCGGTAAACGGGAGTTGCACAATCTTATAGTTGCAGGAACTTTGTATAAGTCATGAAGAAAGCAATAGCAATATACTAAACGATCAAGTGCTAGGCCAACGGAATGGGTCATGTCAATCACATCATTCTCCTAATTATGTGATCCCATTAATCAAATGACAACACATGTCTATGGTTAGGAAACATAACCATCTTTGATTAATGAGCTAGTCAAGTAGAGGCATACTAGTGACTATCTGTTTGTCTATGTATTCACACATGTATCATGTTTCCGGTTAATACAATTCTAGCATGAATAATAAACATTTATCATGATATGAGGAAATAAATAATAACTTTATTATTGCCTCTAGGGCATATTTCCTTCAGCCTCCCACTTGCACTAGAGTCAATAATCTAGATTACATAGTAATGATTCTAACACCCATGGAGTCTTGGTGCTGATCATGTTTTGCTCGTGAGAGAGGCTTAGTCAACGGGTCTGCAACATTCAGATCCGTATGTATCTTGCAAATCTCTATGTCTCCCACTTGGACTTGGTCCCGAATGGAATTGAAGCGTCTCTTGATGTGCTTGGTCCTCTTGTGAAGTCTGGATTCCTTTGCCAAGGCAATTGCACCAGTATTGTCACAGAAAATCTTCATTGGTCCCGATGCACTAGGTATAACACCTAGATCGGAAATGAGCTCCTTCATCCAGACTCCTTCATTTGCTGCTTCCGAAGCAGCTATGTACTCCGCTTCACATGTAGATCCCGCCACGACGCTTTGTTTAGAACTGCACCAACTTACAGCTCCACCGTTTAATAAAAACACGTATCCGGTTAATAAAAACACGTATCCGGTTTGCGATTTAGAATCGTCCGGATCAGTGTCAAAGCTTGCATCGACGTAACCATTTACGACTAGCTCTTTGTCACCTCCATATCGAGAAACATATCCTTAGTTCTTTTCGGTATTTGGGATGTTCTTGACCGCTGTCCGATGATCCACTCTGGATTACTTTGGTACCTTCTGCCAAGCTTATTGCTAAGCATACGTCGGTCCGGTACACAACATTGCATACATGATAGAGCCTATGGCTGAAGCATAGGAACATTTTTCATTTTCTCTCTATCTACTATCGTGGTCGGGCATTGAGTTTGACTCAACTTCACACCTTGTAGCACAGCAAGAATCCTTTCTTTGCACGATCCATTTTGAACTTTTTCAAAATTTTGTCAAGGTATGTGCTTTGTGAAAGTCCTATTAAGCGTCTTGATCTATCTCTATAGATCTTGATGCCCAATATGTAAGCAGCTTCACCGAGGTCTTTCATTGAAAAACTTTTATTCAAGTATCCCTTTATGCTATCCAGAAATTCTATATCATTTCCAATTAATAATATGTCATCTACATATAAAATTAGAAATGCTACAGAGCTCCCACTCACTTTCTTGTAAATACAGGCTTCTCCAAAAGTCTGTATAAAACCATATGCTTTGATCACACTATCAAAGAGTTTATTCCAACTCCGAGATGCTTGCACCAGTCCATAAATGGAACGCTGGAGCTTGCACACTTTGTTAGCACCTTTTGGATCAACAAAACCTTCCGGCTGCATCATATACAACTCTTCTTCTAGAAATCCATTCAAGAATGCAGTCTTGACATCCATTTGCCAAATTTCATAATCATGAAATGCAGCAATAGCTAACATGATTCGGACAGACTTAAGCATCGCTACGGGTGAGAAAGTCTCATTGTAGTCAACCCCTTGAACTTGTCGAAAACCTTTTGCAACAAGTCGAGACAGTTACATTACCATCAACGTCAGTCTTCTTCTTAAAAATCCATTTATTCTCAATGGCTTGCCGATCATTGGGCAAGTCAACCAAAGTCCACACTTTGTTTTCATACATGGATCCCATCTCGATTTCATGGCCTCTAGCCATTTTATGAATCTGGGCTCATCATCGCTTCCTCATAGTTCGTAGGTTCATCATGGTCAAGTAACATGACTTCCGAATAGGATTGCCGTACCACTCAGTGCGGATCTTACTATGGTAGACCTCGAGGTTCAGAGAAACTTGATCTGAAGTTTCATGATCATTATCATTAGCTTCCTCACTAATTGGTGTAGTTGTCAAGAACGGTTCTCGTGATGAACTACTTTCCAATAAGGGAGTAGATACTGATTATCTCATCAAGTTCTACTTTCCTCCCACTCACTTCTTTCGAGAGAAACTCCTTCTCTAGAAAGGATCCATTCTTAGCAACGAATGTCTTGCCTTCGGATCTGTGATAGAAGGTATACCCATGATCTCTTTTGGGTATCCTATGAAGACACATTTCTCGATTTAGGTTCGAGCTTATCTGGTTGAAGTTTCTTCACATAAGCATCGCAACCCCAAACTTTAAGAAACGACAACTTTGGTTTCTTGCCAAACCACAGTTCATAAGGCGTCGTCTCAGCGGATTTTGATGGTGCCCTATTTAACGTGAATGCGGCCGTCTCTAAAGCATAACCCCAAAATGATAGCGGTAAATCGGTAAGAGACATCATAGATCGCACCATATCAAGTAAAGTACGACACGGCGTTCGGACACACCATTTCTTTGTGGTGTTCGGTGGCGTGAGTTGCGAAACTATTCCGCATTGTTTCAAATGTAAACCAAACTCATAACTCAAATATTCTCCTCCACGATCAGATCGTAGAAACTTTATTTTCTTGTTATGATGATTTTCCACTTCACTCTGAAATTCTTTGAACTTTTCAAATGTTTCAGACTTGTGCTTCATTAAGTAGATATACCCATATCTGCTCAAATCATCTGTGAAGGTGAGAAAATAACGATATCCGCCACGAGCCTCAACATTCATCGGACCACATACATCTGTATGTATGATTTCCAACAAATCTGTTGATCTCTCCATAGTACCGGAGAACGGTGTTTTAGTCATCTTGCCCATGAGGCACGGTTTGCAAGTACCAAGTGATTCATAATCAAGTGATTCCAAAAGTCCATCAGTATGGAGTTTCTTCATGCGCTTTACACCGATATGACCTAAACGGCAGTGCCACAAATAAGTTGCACTATCATTATCAACTCTGCATCTTTTGGCTTCAACATTATGAATATGTGTATCACTACTATCGAGATTCAATAAAAATAGACCACTCTTTAAGGGTGCATGACCATAAAAGATATTACTCATATAAATAGAACAATCATTATTCTCTGATTTAAATGAATAACCGTCTCGCATCAAACAAGATCCAGATATAATGTTCATGCTCAACGCTGGCACCAAATAACAATTATTCAGGTCTAAAACTAATCCCGAAGGTAGATGTAGAGGTAGCATGCCTACCGCGATCACATCGACTTTGGAACCGTTTCCTACGCGCATCGTCACCTCGTCCTTGGCCAGTGCTCGGTTATTCCGTAGTCCGTGTTTCGAGTTGCAAATATTAGCAACAGAACCAGTATCAAATACCCAAGTGCTACTATGAGCTCTAGTTAGGTACACATCAATAACATGTATATCACATATACCTTTGTTCACTTTGCCATCCTTCTTATCCGCCAAATACTTGGGGCAGTTCCGCTTCCAAATGACGGACCGCTTGCAGTAGAAGCACTTAGTTTCAGGCTTAGGTCCAGACTTGGGTTTCTTCTCTTGAGCAGCAACTTGCTTGCTGTTCTTCTTGAAGTTCCCCTTCTTCTTCCCTTTGCCCTTTTTCTTGAAACTGGTGGTCTTATTGACCATCAACACTTGATGCTCCTTCTTGATTTCTACCTCCGCAGCTTTTAGCATTGTGAAGAGCTCGGGAATAGTCTTGTTCATCCCTTGCATATTATAGTTCATCACAAAGCTCTTGTAGCTTGGTGGCAGTGATTGGAGAATTCTGTCAATGACGCTATCATCCGGAAGACTAACTCCTAGTTGAATCAAGTGATTATTAAACCCGGACATTTTGAGTATATGTTCACTGACAGAACTATTCTCCTCCATCTTGCAGCTGTAGAATTATTGGAGACTTCATATCTCTCAATCCGGGCATTTGCTTGAAATATTAACTTCAACTCCTGGAACATCTCATATGCTCCATGACGTTCAAAACATCGTTGAAGACCCGGTTCTAAGCCGTAAAGCATGGCACATCGAACTATAGAGTAGTCATCAGCTTTGCTCGCCAGACGTTCTTAACGTCGTCGGCCACATCAGCAAAGCACTGGCACCCAGCGGTGCTTCGGGGCGTAACTTTTTTCGTGCAGCAATGAGGATAATCCTCGAGTTACGGACCCGATCCGTGTAATTGCTACCATCATCTTTCAACTTTGCTTTCTCAAGGAACGCATTAAAATTCAATGGAACAACAACACGAGCCATCTATCTACAAACAAACATAGACAAGCAAAATACTATCAGGTACTAAGTTCATGATAAATTTAAGTTCAATTAATCATATTACTTAAGAACTCCCACTTAGACAGACATCTCTCTAGTCATCTAAGTGATCACGTGATCCAAATCAACTAAACCATAACCGATCATCGCGTGAGATGGAGTAGTTTTCAATGGTGAACATCACTATGTTGATCATATCTACTATATGATTCACGCTCGACCTTTCGGTCTCCGTGTTCCGAGGCCATATCTGCATATGCTAGGCTCGTCAAGTTTAACTGAGTAATTCGCGTGTGCAAAACTGGCTTGCACCCGTTGTAGATGGACGAGAGCTTATCACACCCGATCATCACGTGGTGTGCGGGCACGACGAACTTTGGCAACGGTGCATACTCGGGAGAACACTTCTTGATAATTTTAGTGAGAGATCATCTTAGAATGCTACCGTCAATCAAAGCAAGATAAGATGCATAAAGGATAAACATCACATGCAATCAATATAAGTGATATGATATGGCCATCATCATCTTGTGCTTGTGATCTCCATCTCCAAGCACCGTCGTGATCACCATCGTCACCGCACGACACCTTGATCTCCATCGTAGCATCGTTGTCGTTCGCCATCTATTGCTTCTACGACTATCGCTACCGCTTAGTGATAAAGTAAAGCAATTACAGGGCGTTTGCATTTCATACAATAAAGCGACAACCATATGGCTCCTGCCAGTTGCCGATGACTTCGGTTACAAAACATGATCATCTCATACAATACCGCCAAAACATGATCACGTCTTGACCATATCACATCACGACATGCCCTGCAAAAACAAGTTAGACGTCCTCTACTTTGTTGTTGCAAATTTTACGTGGCTGCTACGGGCTTAGCAAGAACCGTTCTTACCTACGCATCAAAAACCACAACGATAGTTCGTCAAGTTGGTGCTGTTTTAACCTTCACAAGGGCCGGGCGTAGCCATACTCGATTCAGCTAAAGTGAGAGAGACAGACACCCGCTAGCCACCTTTAAGCACGAGTGCTCGTAATGGTGAAACCAGTCTCGCGTAAGCGTACGCGTAATGTCGGTCCGGGCCGCTTCATCTCACAATACCGCCAAACCAAAGTATGACATGCTTGTAAGCAGTATGACTTGTATCGCCCACAACTCACTTGTGTTCTACTCGTGCATATAACATCAACGCATAAAACCTGGCTCGGATGCCACTGTTGGGGAACGTAGTAATTTCAAAAAATTTCCTACGCACACGCAAGATCATGGTGATGGCATAGAAACGAGAGGGGAGAGTATTCGTCCACGTACCCTCGTAGACCGTAAGCGGAAGCATTAGCACAACGCGGTTGATGTATTCGTACGTCTTCACGATCCGACCAATCCAAGCACCGAACGTACGGGGCCTCCGAGTTTAGCACACATTCAGCTCGATGACGATCTCCGGCCTCCGATCCAGCAAAGCTCCGGAGATGAGTTCCACGAAGACGACGTGGTGGACGATGATGATGTTCTACGGCGCAGGCTTCGCCTAAACTCCGCGATGATATGACCGAGGTGGAATATGGTGGAGGGGGCACCGCACACGGCTAAGGAACGATCCATAGATCAACTTGTGTGTCTATGGGGTGCCCCCTACCCCCGTATATAAAGGAGCAAGGGGGAGGCCGGCCGGCCCCTTGGGCGCGCCAAGGGAGGAGGAATCCTCCTCCTAGTAGGAGTAGGACTCCTTTCCTACTCCTACTAGGAGGGGAAGGAAAGGAGAGGAAAGGAAAGGGCGCCCCCTCCTAGTCCAATTCGGACCAGAGGGGGGAGGGGGCGCGCGGCCCATGCTGGCCGCCCTCTCTCCTTTCCCTAAGGCCCATGAGGCCCAATACTCCCGGGAGGTTCAGTAACCCCCCGGCACTCCGGTTTCTCCAAATCACCGGAACACTTCCGGTGTCCGAATATAGTCGTCCAATATATCAGTCTTTATGTCTCGATCATTTCGAGACTCCTCGTCATGTCCGTGATCACATCCGGGACTCCGAACAAACTTCGGTACATCAAAACTTATAAACTCATAATAAAACTTTCATCGTAACGTTAAGCGTGCGGACCCTACGGGTTCGAGAACTATGTAGACATGACCTAGAACCATTCTCGGTCAATAACCAATAGTAGGACCTGGATGCCCATATTGGTTCCTACATATTCTACGAAGATCTTTATCGGTCAAACCGCATAACAACATACGTTGTTCCTGTTGGGGAACGTAGTAAGTTCAAAAAATTTCCTACGCACACGCAAGATCATGGTGATGGCATAGCAACGAGAGGGGAGAGTGTTGTCTACGTACCCTCGTAGACCATAAGCGGATGCGTTGACGCAACGTAGAGGAAGTAGTCGTACGCCTTCCCGATCCGACCGATCCAAGCACCGAACGTACGGGGCCTCCGAGTTCAGCACACGTTCAGCTCGATGACGATCTCCGGCCTCCGATCCAGCAAAGCTCCGGAGATGAGTTCCGTCAGCACGACGGCGTGGTGACGATGATGATGTTCTACCGGCGCAGGGCTTCGCCTAAACTCCGCGACGATATGACCGAGGTGGAATATGGTGGAGGGGGGCACCGCACACGGCTAAGGAACGATCCGTAGATCAACTTGTGTCTATATGGGGTGCCCCCTGCCCCCGTATATAAAGGAGCAAAGGGGGGAGGCCAGCCGGCCCCTTGGGCGCGCCAAGGGAGGAGGAATCCTCCTAGTAGGAGTAGGACTCCTCCTTTCCTACTCCTACTAGGAGGGGGAAGGAAGGGGAGAGGGGAAGGAAAGGGGCGCGCCGCCTCCTAGTCAATTCGGACCGGAGGGGGGGCGGCCCATGCTGGCCGCCCCTCTCTCCTTTCCCCTAAGGCCCATGAGGCCCAATACTCTCCCGGGAGGTTCCGGTAACCCCCCCCCCCGGCACTCCGGTTTTCTCCGAAATCACCCGGAACACTTCCGGTGTCCGAATATAGTCGTCCAATATATCAATCTTTATGTCTCGAGAATTTCGAGACTCCTCGTCATGTCCGTGATCACATCCGGGACTCCGAACAAACTTCGGTACATCAAAACTTATAAACTCATAATAAAACTGTCATCGTAACGTTAAGCGTGCGGACCCTACGGGTTCGAGAACTATGTAGAAATGACCTAGAACTATTCTCGGTCAATAACCAATAGCGGGACCTGGATGCCCATATTGGTACCTACATATTCTACGAAGATCTTTATCGGTCAAACCGCATAACAACATACGTTGTTCCCTTTGTCATCGGTATGTTACTTGCCCGAGATTCGATCGTCGGTATCTAATACCTAGTTCAATCTCGTTACCGGCAAGTCTCTTTACTCGTTATGTAATGCATCATTTCGTAACTAACTCATTAGCTACATTGCTTGCAAGGCTTATAGTGATGTGCATTACTGAGAGGGCCCAGAGATACCTCTCCGACAATCGGAGTGACAAAACCTAATCTCGAAATACGCCAACCCAACATGTACCTTCGGAGACACCTGTAGTACTCCTTTATAATCACCCAGTTACATTGTGACGTTTGGTAGCACCCAAAGTGTTCCTCCGGTAAACGGAAGTTGCATAATCTCATAGTTACAGGAACATGTATAAGTCATGAAGAAAGCAATAGCAACATACTAAATGATCAAGTGCTAGGCTAACGGAATGGGTCATGTCAATCACATCATTCTCCTAATGATGTGATCCCGTTAATCAAATGACAACTCATGTCTATGGTTAGGAAACATAACCATCTTTAATTAACGAGCTAGTCAAGTAGAGGCATTGTAGTGACACTATGTTTGTCTATTTATTCACACATGTATTATGTTTCTGGTTAATACAATTCTAGCATGAATAATAAACATTTATCATGAAATAAGGAAATAAATAATAACTTTATTATTGCCTCTAGGGCATATATCCTTCAGTCTCCCACTTGCACTAGAGTCAATAATCTAGTTCACATCGCCATGTGATTTAACACCAATAATCATATCTGTATATGATTAACACCCGTAGTTCACATCGTCATGTGACCAACACCCAAAGGGTTTACTAGAGTCAATAATCTAGGTCACATCGCTATGTGATTAACACCCAAAGAGTACAAAGGTATGATCATGTTTTGGTCGTGAGAGAAGTTTAGTCAACGGGCCTGTCACATTCAGAGCCGTATGTATTTTGCAAATATTCTATGTCTACAATACTCTGCATGGAGCTACTCTAGCTAATTGCTCCCACTTTCAATATGTATCCAGATTAAGACTTAGAGTCATCTGGATCAGTGCAAAACTTGTATCGACGTAACCTTTTACGACTAACCTTTTGTCACCTCCATAATTGAGAAACATATCCTTATTCCACTAAGGATAATTTTGACCGATGTCCAGTGATCTACTCCTAGATCACTATTGTATTCCCCTGCCAAACCAGGGCAGAGTATACAATAGGTCTGGTTCACAGCATAGCATACTTTATAGAACCTATGACTGAGGCATAGGGAATGACTTTTCATTCTCTTTCTATTTTCTGCCATGGTCGGGTCTTGAGTCTTACTCAACTTCACACCTTGCAACACAGGCAAGAACTCCTTCTTTGACTATTCCATTTTGAACTACTTCAAAATCATGTCAAGGTATGTACTCATTGAAAATCTTATCAAGCGTCTTGATCTATCTCAATAGATCTTGATGCTCAATATGTAAGTAGCTTTACTGAGGTCTTTCTTTTAAAGAACTCCTTTCAAACACTCCTTTATGCTTTGCAGAATAATTCCACACTATTTCCGATCAACAATATGTCATTCACATATACTTATCAGAAATGCTGTAGTGCTCCCACTCACTTTCTTATAAATACAGGCTTCACCGTAAGTCTGTACAAAACTATATGCTTTGATCAACTTATCAAAGCGTATATTCCAACTCCGAGATGCTTGCACCAGTCCATAGATGGATCGCTGGAGCTTGCACATTTTGTTAGCACCTTTAGGATTGACAAAACCTTCTGGTTGCATCATATACAACTCTTCTTTAATAAATCCATTAAGAAATGCAGTTTTGACATCCTTTTGCCAGATTTCAAAAAATGTGGCAATTGCTAACATGATTCGGACAGACTTTTAAGCATCGATACGAGTGAGAAAATCTCATTGTATTCAAGATCTTGAACTTTGTCAAAAACCTTTTTCGATAAGTCTAACTTTGTAGATAGTAACACTACTATCAGCGTCCGGCTTCCTCTTGAAGATCCATTTATTTTCTATGGCTTGCCGATCATCGGGCAACTCCACCAAAGTCCACACTTTGTTCTCATACACGGATCTCATCTCAGATTTCATGGCCTCAAGCCATTTAGCGGAATCTGGGCTCATCATCGCTTCCTCATAGTTCGTAGGTTTGTCATGGTCAAGTAACACGACCTCCAGAACAGGATTACCGTACCACTCTGGTGCGGATCTTACTCTGGTAGACCTACGAGGTTCGGTAGTAACTTGATCTGAAGTTACATGATCATCATCATTAGCTTCCTCACTAATTGGTATAGTAGTCATAAGAACAGATTTTTGTGATGAACTACTTTCCAATAAGGGAACAGGTACAGTTACCTCATCAAGTTCTACTTTCCTCCCACTCACTTCTTTCGAGAGAAACTCCTTCTCTAGAAAGGATCCATTCTTAGCAACGAATGTTTTGCCTTCGGATCTGTGATAGAAGGAGTACCCAACAGTTTCCTTTGGGTATTCTATGAAGACACACTTCTCCGATTTGGGTTTGAGCTTATCAGGTTGAAAACCTTTTTCATATAAGCATCACAACTCCAAACTTCAAGAAATGACAGCTTAGGTTTACTGCTAAACCATAGTTCATACGGTGTCGTCTCAACGGATTTAGATGGTGCCCTTTTAACGTGAATGCAGCTGTCTCTAATGCATAACCCCAAAACAATAGTGGTAAATTAGTAGGAGACATCATAGATCGCACCATATCAAATAAAGTGCGGTTACGACGTTCGGACACACCATAACGTTGTGGTGTTCCAAGTGGCGTGAGCTGTGAAACTATTCCACATTGTTTTAATTGAAGACCAAAACTCGTAACTCAAATATTCGTCTCCGTGATCCGATCGCAGAAACTTTATTTTCTTGTTACGATGATTTTTCCACTTCGCTCTAAAATTCTTTGAACATTTCAACTATTTCAGACTTATGTTTCATCAAGTAAATATACCCATATTTACTCAAATCGTCTTGTGAAGGTCAGAAAATAACGATACTTGCCACAAGCATCAACACTCATTGGATTGCATACATCGGTATGTATTATTTCCAATAAGTCAGTAGCTTGTTCTATTGTTCCGGAGAACGGAGTTTTAGTCATCTTGCCCAAAAGGCACGATTCACAAGCATCAAATGATTCATAACCAAGTGATTCCAAAAATCCATCTTTATGGAGTTTCTTCATGCACTTTACACCGATATGACCCAAACGGCAGTGCCACAAATAAATTGCACTATCATTATTAACTTTGCATCTTTTGGCATCAATATTATGAATATATGTGTCACTGCGATCGAGATCCAACAAACTATTTTCATTGGGTGTATGACCATTGAAGGTTTTATTCATGTAAACAAAACAACAATTATTCTCTGACTTTAAATGAATAACCGTTTTGCAATAAACATGATCAAACCATATTCATGCTCAATGCAAAAGCTAAATAACATTTATTTAGGTTTAACACTAATCCTGAAAGTATAGGGAGTGTGTGATGATGATCATATCAATCTTGGAACTACTTCCAACACTCATCGGCACTTCCCCTTCAACTAGTCTATGTTTATTCTGTAACTCCTGTTTCGATTTACTAATCTTAGCAACCGAACAAGTATCAAATACTCAGGGGCTACTATAAACACTAGTAAGGCACACATCAATAATCTGTATATCAAATATACCCTTGTTCACATTGCCATCCTTCTTATCCACCAAATATTCGGGGCATTTCCGCTTCCATTGACCATTTCCTTTGCAGTGTAAACACTCAGTTTCAGGCTATGGTCCAGCTTTGGGCTTCTTTGCAGGAGTGACAACTTGCTTGTCTTTCCACTTGAAGTTCCCTTTCTTTCCCTTTGCCCTTCTCTTGAAACTAGTGGTCTTGTCAATCATCAACACTTGATGCTCTTTCTTGATTCTACCTTCGTCGATTTCAACATCACGAAGAGCTCGGGAATCGTTTTCGTCATCCCTTGCATACTATAGTTCATCACGAAGTTCTAGTAACTTAGTGATGGTGACTAGAGAATTCTGTCAATCACTATCTTATCTGGAAGATTAACTCCCACTTGATTCAAGCGATTGTAGTACCCAGACAATCTGAGCACTTGCTCACTAGTTGTGCGATTCTCCTCCATCTTTTAGCTACAGAACTTGTTGGAGACTTCATATCTCTCAACTCGGGTATTTTCTTAAGATATTAACTTCAACTCCTGGAATATCTCATATGGTCCATGACGTTCAAAACGTCTTTGAAGTCCCGATTCTAAGCCGTTAAGCATGGTGCACTAAACTATCAAGTAGCCATCATATTGAGCTAGCCAAACGCTCATAACGCCTCGTGCATCGCTCCTGCAATAGGTCTGTCACCTAGCGGTGCATTAAGGACATAATTCTTACAGGCAACAATGAGGATAAACCTCGGATCGCGGATCAAATCCGCATCATTGCTACTAACATTTTTCAACACAATTTCTCTAGGAACATATCAAAATAAACATATGAAAGCAACAACGCAAGCTATTGATCTTACAACATAATTTGCAAAATACTACGGGACTAAGTTCATGATAAATTTAAGTTCAATTAATCATATTACTTAAGGACTCCCACTTAGACAGACATCTCTCTAGTCATCTAAGTGATCACGTGATCCAAATCAACTAAACCATAACCGATCATCACGTGAGATGGAGTAGTTTTCAATGGTGAACATCACTATGTTGATCATATCTACTATATGATTCACGCCGACCTTTCGGTCTCCGTGCTCCGAGGCCATATCTGCATATGCTAGGCTCGTCAAGTTTAACCTGAGTATTCCGCGTGTGCAAAACTGGCTTGCACCTGTTGTAGATGGACGTAGAGCTTATCACACCCGATCATCACGTGGTGTCTGGGCACGACGAACTTTGCCAATGATGCATACTCAGGGAGAACACTTCTTGATAATTAGTGAGAGACCATCTTAAAATGCTACCGTCAATCAAAGCAAGAATAAGATGTATAATAGATAAACATCATATGCAATCAAAATATGTGACATGATATGGCCATGATCATCTTGCGCCTTTGATCTCCATCTCCAAAGTACTGTCATGATCTCTATCGTCACCGGCACGACACCATGATCTTCATCATCTTGATCTATATCAATGTGTCATCACATGGTCGTCTCGCCAACTATTGCTCTTGCAACTATTGCTATCGCATAGCGATAAAGTAAAGCAATTATTTGGCACTTACATCTTTATGCAACAAAGAGACAACCATAGGGCTTCTGCCAGTTGCCGATAACTTCAACAAAACATGATCATCTTATACAACAACTTATATCTCATCACGTCTTGACCATATCACATCACAACATGCCCTGCAAAAACAAGTTAGACGTCCTCTACTTTGTTGTTGCAAATTTTACGTGGCTGCTACGGGCTGAGCAAGAACCGTTCTTACCTACACATCAAAACCACAACGATAGTTCGTAAAGTTAGTGCTGTTTTAACCTTCGCAAGGACCGGGCGTAGCCACACTCGGTTCAACTAAAGTTGGAGAAACTGACACCCGCTAGTCACCTATGTGCAAAGCACGGCGGTAAAACCAGTCTCGCGTAAGCGTCTGGCGTAATGTCGGTCGGGCCGCTTCATCCAACAATACCGCCGAACCAAAGTATGACATGCTGGTAAGCAGTATGACTTGTATCGCCCACAACTCATTTGTGTTCTACTCGTGCATATAACATCAACGCATAAAACCTAGGCTCTGATACCACTGTTGGGGAACGTAGTAATTTCAAAAAAATTCCTACGCACACGCAAGATCATGGTGATGGCATAGCAACGAGAGGGGAGAGTGTTGTCTACATACCCTCGTAGACCGTAAGCGGAAGCGTTGACGCAACATAGAGGAAGTAGTCGTACGTCTTCCCGATCCGACCGATCCAAGCACCGAACGTATGGGGCCTCCGAGTTCAGCACACATTCAGCTCGATGACGATCTCCGGCCTCCGATCCAGCAAAGCTCCGAAGATGAGTTCCGTCAGCACGACGGCGTGGTGACGATGATGATGTTCTACCGGCGCAGGGCTTCGCCTAAACTCCGCGACGATATGACCGAGGTGGAATATGGTGGAGGGGGGCACCGCACACGGCTAAGGAACGATCCGTAGATCAACTTGTGTCTATATGGGGTGCCCCCTGCCCTCGTATATAAAGGAGCAAGGGGGGAGGCCGGTCGGCCCCTTGGGCGCGCCAAGGGAGGAGGAATCCTCCTCCTAGTAGGAGTAGGACTCCTCCTTTCCTACTCCTACTAGGAGGGGGAAGGAAGGGGAGAGGGGAAGGAAGGGGGTGCCCCCTCCTAGTCCATTCGGACCCGGAGGGGAGGCGCGCAGCCCATGCTGGCCGCCCCTCTCTCCTTTCCCCTAAGGCCCATGAGGCCCAATACTCTCGTGGGAGGTTCCGGTAACCCCCCCCGGCACTCCGGTTTTCTCCGAAATCACCCAGAACACTTCCGGTGTCCGAATATAGTCGTCCAATATATCAATCTTTATGTCTCGAGCATTTCGAGACTCCTCATCATGTCCGTGATCACATCCGGGACTCCGAACAAACTTCGGTACATCAAAACTTATAAACTCATAATAAAACTATCATCGTAACGTTAAGCGTGCGGACCCTACGGGTTCAAGAACTATGTAGACATGACCTAGAACCATTCTCGGTCAATAACCAATAGCGGGACCTGGATGCCCATATTGGTACCTACATATTCTACAAAGATCTTTATCGGTCAAACCGCATAACAACATATGTTGTTCCCTTTGTCATCGGTATGTTACTTGCCCGTGATTCGATCGTCGGTATCCAATACCTAGTTCAATCTTGTTACTGGCAAGTCTCTTTACTCGTTATGTAATGCATCATTCTGTAACTAACTCATTAGCTACATTGCTTGCAAGGCTTATAGTGATGTGCATTACCGAGAGGGCCCAGAGATACCTCTCCGACAATTGGAGTGACAAAACCTAATCTCGAAATACGCCAACCCAACATGTACCTTCGGAGACACCTGTAGTACTCCTTTATAATCACCTAGTTACGTTGTGATGTTTGGTAGCACCCAAAGTGTTCCTCCGGTAAACGGGAGTTGCATAATCTCATAGTTACAGGAACATGTATAAGTCATGAAGAAAGCAATAGCAACATACTAAATGATCAAGTGCTAGGCTAACGGAATGGGTCATGTCAATCACATCATTCTCCTAATGATGTGATCCCGTTAATCAAATGACAACTCATGTCTATGGTTAGGAAACATAACCATCTTTAATTAACGAGCTAGTCAAGTAGAGGCATTGTAGTGACACTATGTTTGTCTATTTATTCACACATGTATTATGTTTCCGGTTAATACAATTCTAGCATGAATAATAAAAATTTATCATGAAATAAGGAAATAAATAATAACTTTATTATTGCCTCTAGGGCATATATCCTTCAGTTCCCTTTGTCATCGATATGTTACTTGCCCGAGATTTGATCGTCGGTATCCAATACTTAGTTCAATCTCGTTACCGGCAAGTCTCTTTACTCGTTCCGTAATACATCATCTTATAACTAACTCATTAGTTACAATGCTTGCAAGGCTTAGGTGATGAGTATTACCGAGAGGGCCCAGAGATACCTCTCCGACAATCGGAGTGAAAAAACCTAATCTCGAATTATGCCAACCCAACATGTACCTTCGGAAACACACCAGAGAGCACCTTTATAATCACCCGATTCGTTGTGACGTTTGGTAGCACACAAAGTGTTCTTCCGTAAGCGGAGTTGCACAATCTCATAGTTGCGAGGAACTTTGTATAAGTCATGAAGAAAGCAATAGCAATATACTAAATGATCAAGTGCTAGGCTAACGGAATGGGTCATATCAATCACATCATTCTCCTAATGATGTGATCCCATTAATCAAATGACAACACATGTCTATGGTTAGGAAACATAACCATCTTTGATTAATGAGCTAGTCAAGTAGAGGCATACTAGTGACTATCTGTTTGTCTATGTATTCACACATTTATCATGTTTCCGGTTAATACAATTCTAGCATGAATAATAAACATTTATCATGATATGAGGAAATAAATAATAACTTTATTATTGCCTCTAGGGCATATTTCCTTCAGAACATGTGGGATCATCTCACCAGGTTGCGGGCTACATCCCCGGCACCTTGGTTTGCCTGCGGAGACTTCAACAAGGCATTGTGGCAACATGAACATCTGTCAAGGACATTGCGGGCAGAACCCCAAATGGCAGCCTTTCGGGATTGCCTTATTCTTTGTGAGCTCGATGACCTTGGCTTCAGTGGCATTCCATACACATACAATAACGGACAGGATGGTAACCGCAATGTGCAAGTACGTCTTGATCGGGCATGTGCGGATGAAGCGTGGAGAGAGTTGTTTCTAGCAGCTCGGGTTGTGCACTTAGCCTCACCGTGCTCTGATCATAGCCCGCTCCTAGTGCAACTTATGGGAGTTCAGGGAGATCGGAGGAGGTGCGCAAGCCCTAGATACGAGATCATGTGGGAGAGGCATCAGGCGCTCCCAGAGGTAATTGCAAAATCATGGGCCAATAGTAAGCCGAGGGGAAATCTGAACTCGGTGGCGGCTGATTTAAAGCAACTCATGACAGACTTGAGGCAATGGAGTGCAACAAATTTCGGTAATGTTCTAAAGGAGATAGAAATGCTCCGGTCTCAGCTCGCAGATCTTCAGCTCTCTGGCGCGGATCGGGCTCTTCTCCGTGCGAAGATGAATCAATTAGACGAGCTGCTATACAGAGAGGAAATGATGTGGCTTCAGCGGTCCCGTATCACATGGTTGAAGGAGGGGGAACGCAATACCCAATACTTACATCGGCGAGCCATGTGGAGAGCACGGCGAAACCACATCCAGCGTTTGATGAAGGCGGATGGCTCCTGGTGCTCTGTCCCGTCGGAGATGGAGAGGATGGCGGCGTCCTACTTCAAGGAGATATTCACCAAGGATCCTACCTTGGTTGCAGATGAGGTTCTGAATTGCATTACACCAAAAGTAACTTTCAAGATGAATGAGGCCCTGTGCAAGGCGTTTTCTGAGCAGGAAATCTCAGATGCCCTATTCCAGATTGGTCCCTTCAAGGCCCCTGGGTGTGATGGGTTCCCTGCTCGTTTTTATCAACGCAATTGGGCAGTGCTCAAACCGGAGATCATTGCGGCAGTTCAAGAGTTTTTTAGCACAGGTATTATGCCGGAGGGGGTTAATGATACTGCTATTGTGTTAATCCCCAAAGTTCCTCACCCCAAGGAGCTAAAGGACTTCCGGCCAATAAGTCTATGTAATGTGGTATACAAGATTGTGTCGAAGTGCATGGTGAATAGGTTGCGGCCTATGCTTAATGATCTTATCTCGGAAAACCAAAGTGCATTTATCCCAGGGAGACTTATTTCTGATAATTCTATCATTGCTTTCGAGTGTATCCACCATATTCAGTCAGTTAAGGAGAACTCCCTGGCTTTGTGTGCTTATAAACTGGATCTCTCGAAGGCCTACGATCGTGTGGACTGGGATTTTCTTCAAAAGGCTTTGACAAAGTGGGGTTTCTCGGACACTTGGATTTCGAGAGTGATGGCTTGTGTTACATCTGTCAGTTACTCAGTGAAGTTTAATGGCAGGTTACTGGAATCATTTTCCCCCTCAAGGGGCTTGCGGCAAGGTGACCCTCTGTCCCCCTTTCTGTTCTTATTTGTGGCTGATGCACTTTCTGCCTTGATCAGTAAATCTATGCGGGAGGAGGGCTTGCAAGGGGTGAATATTTGTCGCGGGGCTCCTGCGATTTCTCATCTCCTTTTTGCGGATGATTCGCTGCTATTTTTTCATGCTACCGAACAGCAAGCGGCACTGGTTAAAGATTTGTTGAACACCTTCGTGTTGGCCACGGGCCAGTTGATAAACCCTTCGAAGTGTTCCATTCTTTTTTCAGACAATTCCTTGGTGAGTACAGCAGCGAGTATCAAGTGCTTGTTGGAGATATCTCAGGAAGTGTTTGAACCTAGATACCTAGGTCTTCCTGTTCCAGAAGGGAGGATGCACAAAGGCAAGTTTGAAACTGTACAAGAACGCCTGAGGAAGAGACTAATTGATTGGAGTGAGAAATATATGTCATCTGGTAACAAAGAAATCTTAATAAAATCCGTAGCTCAAGCAATTCCAGCTTACGTTATGAGTGTGTTCAAGTTACCAGCCTCAGTGTGTGATGAGCTCACCGGTATGATGCGTCAATACTGGTGGGGAGTGGAAAATGGGAAAAAGAAGATGGCATGGACAAGTTGGGACAAGATGATACTCCCCAAAGCTATGGGGGGCATGGGCTCCAGGGATATGCGAGCCTTCAACCAAGCGCTGCTGGCCAAGCAAGCGTGGAGGCTCCTTGACTCTCCTGACAGCCTAGTTGCGAGCCTAATGAAGGCAAAATATTACCCTCAAGGTCAGCTGCTGGATACAGTGTTCTCAACCTCTGGATCAGCGGTGTGGAAAGGCATTTTGCATGGTTTGGAACTGCTCAAAAAGGGTGTCATATGGCGCGTGGGTGACGGGGAGCATATTCGGACATGGCGGGACCCTTGGATCCCTAGGCCTTCTTCCTTCCGGCCGATCACCCCAAAAGGTTCCTGCCGTCTCAATCGTGTTTCTGCATTTCTTGATGCTAACGGGGCATGGAGGACTGAGCGCCTCCGTGAATTTTTTTGGGAGATGGATGTTCAGCATATCCTCAAGATCCGTACCTCTCCAAGACAGCGATCTGATTTCATCTCGTGGTTTCCGGAGAAGAGTGGAGTGTTCTCTGTCAGAAGTGCCTACAGATTAGCTACATATGATCACAATACATCCTTCTCTGAAGGGGCAACAAGCGCGTCAGCAAGCGGCTCCCGTTCCCTTTGGAACTGCGTATGGCAAGCATCAGTCCCGCAGAAGATGAAGATCACGGCATGGCAAGTTATTATGGGTGTTCTACCCACGCAGCAGTGTAAGGTGCCACGTCATATACCAACAACATCTACTTGTCAGCTATGTGGGCTGGAAGAAGAAAGCACATTCCATGCACTGGTTGCATGCGATCATGCGCAAGGTATTTGGCTGCAGATGCGCGACAGATGGCCACTCCCACCGGACGAGTTTCTACTTGATAACGGAAGGGAATGGCTTATGCATCTTCTGTGTAGAGTTTCAAATGATGTACGGGATATGATCATCATGTTAGTTTGGCGCATTTGGCAGCTAAGGAATGATCAGACTCATGGAAAGGAAGCGGCGCCTGTCTCAGCCACTGTGGAATTCCTGGACATTTATTACAAATCAATCAAGCTTGCTAGTTGTTACTCCGAGGATGAAATCCTGAAAGGAAAAATTCCATCTTCGGCGATTCCAACAGTCCTCCCGAGAAAGGACGTTGTATCACTACCTTGGCCGGCGCCGCGCCCGGGTCATGTTGCTCTAACTGTCGATGGATCGTTCCAGGGTGCGGATAATTCAGCGGCAGCTGGAATGGTGCTGCGCGATCATCAAGGACAGATCATTTTTGCAGCTTATAGAGTCCTTTTCCACTGCAACGACGCTCTGGAGGCCGAACTTCACGCACTCATGCAGGGCATGGCCATGGCCATCCAACACTCGGAGTCCCCAGTCGTCCTTCAGTCCGACTCTTCTGAAGCCTTGGCGAGTCTCTCTAGCGATGCTCTAACTCGCTCGGCTTACGGTCATTTGGTTCTAGAGATTAAGGAATTGATGAGTAATAGGGAGTTTGTACCTCTGAAAATTTGTCGGTCTCAAAATAGAGTTGCCGATCGTCTGGCCAACTATAGCCGGGCCGAGCGGACTACAGCGGTGTGGCTGCGCTCGGTTCCACCTTGTATTAAGGATTTGTGGCCTCTCGACTGTAACACTATGACATCTTGAATAAAACTCCCTTTACTCCGCAAAAAAAAGGATTGCTTTTGTTCGACGAATAACATGAACAGGGAGTACGGAAGTAAACCACTCGAAAACAAAATACGCCTTCTCTAGGTAGGGTTGAAATCCTTACAAAAGACAAGATCGACGTTTACTATAAATATATGTCACATCAAAGAAATCATTTCATGAATTACATTGATTTTGTATTGATTAGTTTGATGCTTTAGAGTCCACGGTGTTGGAAAACGCCCACTCTCCACTCGCCAGGTGGCTGACCCATGCAGACCGATTCGCCCAGACCTCAACGTCCGCGTGCACTACGTGCGCATCTGTTCCTGCATGCTAGGATAGCTAGCTTATCTCTTGTAACTGCTCACGATCTCCCTGCTCTCTCTCTCTCTCTCTCGCTTGTAACCCTATATGTACAGCCGGCCACAGTGAATAGAGCAGTGTGAGTGTTTTGCATAACCTAACTTGGTATCAGAGCAAAAATTATATTGCATAAAGCGACATCGTAAATCAAGTTCTTAATAATAGTGGGTGAGATGAGAACGTCTTTGAGAGAGAAGTTGGAGAGGAGGTAGAACCAACGGCTGTAATGGGTAAACGAGAACCATCGCCAACTAAGATGCGAGTTATGACGCATTGAAGGAGAACCATACGAGGTGAGAAGGTCCGTCTTACGGCGACGTGCGACGTAAGCGCTGTGTCGAGGAACCACTCCGGCTGGCCGCCGGCCTGCTGCTGCTGGATGGAGAGCCCCTGGAGAGCAGCGTACAGTTGGTTGTACTGCTCCCAGGTCGGCCCGCTCGACGAAGGGGCAGCCACCGGATCGCTGATGTGGTGTGGGTCGCGGGCCTAGAACGCCCATTGCATTGGGGAGGCCCATGGCGTGTGCTGGGGATGAGGGCGCCGAGGGGCAAAGTAGCCCGTGGAGATCTGCGAGGCGGGCGGAGGGAGAGGCGACGCCGGCCGGGCCACCCGGACGATCGGCTGCCCCGCCACGCCAAGGCCGCGACCACGCTTCGCGTGGGCCTCTGTTGTCGCTGGTTGGGGAAGCAGCAAGGCCTTTGCCCTTGTCGTTGGAGCCGTCGCGGTTAGGGCCGCAATCAGAGGAGGAGCCGCCGAGCGGCGCTTGCCCGATGGTGAGCGCCGCAGCTGGGAGTTCGGGACGGCCGTCCAACCGCGCCCTCTCGTTCGCGGAAATCTCCTCCATGAGGAGACGGGAACGCGCCTGCACGAAGGAGGGGAAGGGCGACTGCATGGGAAGAAGTGTCGCCATGATTTGGAATTTGCGGTTCAGGCCGCCGATGAGCTGCAGCGTCGTGGCTCGATCGAAATGTGCTTCGCCGGCGTCCTCGAGGCGTCGGCTAGGGTCTTCGGCCGCCCGGCTGTACTCGGCGATGGAGAGATCGCCGGCGAAGTTCCGAACTCGCGCCGAGGACGGCGGTGCGCCGAGGCTGGTTGTCCATGAAGAGGAGGTGGAGCTATGTCCAGATGTCGAGGCCGGTAGTGCCGAGGATGCCACCACGTCCATGAGCTCTTGGCGACCACGCCGTGCATCCACAAACACCATGGTCGATCATCGTTACGCCAGATGGCGCTTTGCTCCAGCGGCGCTGTGGCGACATCAAAGTGGTGCTGCACTTCATGTTTGCAAGAGATGATATAGAAAAGTTGGCGCCACCGTGAGTAGTTACCGAACTCAAGCTGGAGCTTGCCGGTGAAGTAATGCGCGATGGAGGGTGGCAGGCCAGCGACGGAGGAAGGGTCGGCGTCGGCGGGACCAAGGCCGTGGTGCTGGACGACGGCGCCGCCGTGGCCGCCCAGTGCGAGGCGAGGGACGGCGGTGCTACCATGTTGGAGGATGCCATGGGTGCGAGGACACGAGGGCCGGGTAGACTAAGACGAGGCCCGGCGCCGAGGGGCGTCTTGCAGCGATCGTCGGCGAGGGCGCAGGGCATGAGGGACATGGCGGGCAGGACGGGCCACAGCGGGCGCGGCGGTGGCGAGAGGGACCGCGGCGAAGGGCCCGGTCGCCGGCGAGTTGAAGTCCGCCGAGTGGATGCGGCGGAGGAGGCGGTTCATGGCGGAAGCGAAGAGAAGGAGGATCGGAGATGCTCGCGTCTATAGTTTCATTTACTAAAACCAATGCACCTTTCCAATTAATTCATTGTGATTTACGGACCTCGCCCGTCTATAGTTTATCTGGTTTTCAATACTACCTAGTGATTCTTGACGACTACTCGCACTACTCTTGGACATTCCCACTGCGGAACAAGTCCGACACCGCCGACACCATTACCCGTTTCTTCGTGTATGTGCACACGCAATTTCATGTCACCATCCAGTGCATGCAATGCGACAACGGGGGCGAATTCCTCACTACCTCTCTGCAAGATCTCTTCTCTAGACATGGCGCTTCCTTTTGCCTCTCATGCCGCACAGCTCGCCGCAAAACGGCAAGGCGGAGCGCGTCATTCGCACCACCAATGACGTTCTCCGTGTCCTCCTCATACACGCACGCCTTCCGCCCGAATTTTGGGTCGAGGCTCTTCACACTGCTACCTACATCCTAAACCGGCGCCCCTCTTCCGCCATCAACCACATGACGCCTCACTTCCTCCTCTTCGGGCAGCACCCCACGTACGATCATATGCGCGCTTTCGGGTGTCTTTGTTTTCCCAACACACTTGACCAGCCCGCACAAACTCGCCCCCCCGATCTTCCCGTTGTGTTTTCCTTGGCTACCCGCTGGAACACAAGGGCTATCGCTGCCTAGACTTGGCCACCCGCAAAGTTATTATTTCTCGCACGTCACGTTCGGCGAGTATTTTTCCTTATTTTTCCGCCAATCACCCACATTCTCCTACCCTCGCTCGCCCGCAGAAAATCCCACGAAATCTACCACGAACCGTGCGCCACCAACCTCGTACTGCCTCCCAACGATTCCCTCTGGGATCGGCGCCGACAACGGCCCACCCGACCTGGCCAATCCCAGCCCTCCCGAACCCCACCCGAGTGACCAGCCCTGCCCGCTGGTCCCTCCACCCGGCGCTCCACCAGTCCCTCGCCCGCGTCGCTGGCTCACCACCAATCGCCTCGCCCAAGACGCCTTCGCTGCAGCTCCTCCCGCCCAACCACGCCCGACAGCTCCCATGCAGCCTCTCCATGCGCGCCGGTGTCCCGCTCTCCCCATGAGCCGTCCAGTCCCTCCGCTTTGTTAACATGCACCGCATGCGACGGGCGGCAAGTCAACTTTTCCCAGCCAAGGCCCTCCTCACCACTACTTCCACCATCGGTCGATTCCCTCCTCCTACCGGGTTGCTCTTCGAGATCCAAACTGGTACGCTGCGATGCTAGAGGAATATGACGCACTGATGAAGAATGATACTTGGTGTTTAGTGTCTCGTCCTGCAGGTGCAAATGTCGTCACCGGCAAGTGGATATTCCGGCACAAGTTTCACCGGATGGCACGCTCGCTTTCGGTACAAAGCGCGGTGGGTGCTCCGCGGCTTCACACAAGCAGGCGGCGTCGACCACGCCGAGACTTTCGAGCCCGTCGTCAAGCCGCCACCATCCGCCTGTCCTCAACATTGCTCCCGGCAAGTCGTGGCCCATCCACCAGCTCGGCGTCAAGAACGCCTTCCTCCACGGCCACCTTGCGGAGACGGTCAACAGCCACCAGCCGTCCGGCTTCGTCGACACCACCTCGCCGTCTCATGTGTGCCGGCTGAACCGTTCTCTGACGGTCTCAAGCAGCGCCTCGCGCGTGGTTCTGAGTTCACCACCTACCGAGGACGCGGCTTCATCGCGTCGCGCTCGGACTCATCGCTCTTCGTCCTCCGCCGTGGCGCTCACATCGCCTACCTGCTACTGTACGTCGATGACATCATCCTCACCGCGAGCTCGGCCGTGGTGCTCGACTCCGTCATCCAGGCTCTTCATCGCGAGTTCTCCATGACAGACCTCGGCGCTCTTCACCACTTCCTCGGCATCAACGTCACCACCACCGCGCGCGGATTGTTCCTATCTCAGAACGAGACGCTTTGAGATCTCGACCGAGCTGGCATGCTTAACTGCAAGCCCATCTCGACGCCGGTTGACACACTGGCCAAGCTCTCCACCGACACCGGGCCGCTCTTCCACGATCCATCGCTCTACCGCAGCTTGGCCGGGGCGCTCCAGTACATCACGCTGACACGCCCCGACCTCTCCTACGCCGTCCAGCAGTGTTGCATGTTTATGCACGCGCCCCGTGACTGCCACTTCCAGCTCCTAAAGCGCATTCTCCGGTACCTACGCGGCACGACTCACCTCGGTCTTCGGATCCACCGCGACGCCGACACTAAGCTTGTTGCTTACTCCGACGCCGACTGGGCCGGCTGCCCCGACACACGCAAGTCCACCTCGGGCCATTGTGTCTTCCTCGGCTCCAACCTTCTCACATGGTCGTCAAAACGGCAGAGCACCGTTTCACGATCGAGCGCCGAGGCGGAGTACCGGGCGGTGGCTAACGCCGTCGCCGAGTCGATGTGGCTTCGCCAACTCCTGGGCGAGCTTCATCACCTCCCGCCGCACGCCACGGTGGTCTACTGCGACAACATCAGTGCGGTGTACATGTCCAGCAACCCGGTGCAACATCAGCGCACGAAGCACATCGAGATCGATCTCCACGCCGTCATGAAGCGCGTCGCCCTCGGCGAGATCCGCGTTCTCCACGTACACACGAGCTCGCAGTTTGCGGACATCTTCACCAAGGGCTTGCCAACGGGCATCTTCCTCGACTTCCGGTCCAGCCTCAACGTCGGTGAACCCCACGTTTCGGCTGCCGGGGGGGTGTTGGAAAACGCCCACTCTCCACTCGCCAAGTGGCTGACCCATGCAGACCAATTCGCCCGGACCTCAACGTCCGCGTGCACTACGTGCGCATCTGTTCCTGCATGCTAGGATAGCTAGCTTATCTCTTGTAACTGCTCACGATCTCCCTGCTCTCTCTCTCTCTCTCGCTTGTAACCCTATATGTACAGCCGGCCACAGTGAATAGAGCAGTGTGAGTGTTTTGCATAACCTAACTTGGTATCAGAGCAAAAATTATATTGCATAAAGCGACATACAGAAATCAAGTTCTTAATAATAGTGGGTGAGATGAGAACGTCTTTGAGAGAGAAGTTGGAGAGGGAGGTAGAACCAACGGCTGTAATGGGTAAACGAGAACCATCGCCAACTAAGATGCCAGAGTTATGACGCATTGAAGGAGAACCATACGAGGTGAGAAGGTTCGTCTTACCAGCGACGTGCGACGTAGCGCCTGTGTCGAGGAACCACTCCGGCTGGCCGCCGGCCTGCTGCTGCTGGATGGAGAGCCCCTGGAGAGCAGCGTACAGTTGGTTGTACTGCTCCCAGGTCGGCCCGCTCGACGAAGGGGCAGCCACCGGATACGCCTGATGTGGTGCAGGGGGTCGCGGGCCTAGAACGCCCGCTGCGTTGGGGGCGGCCCACGGCAGGCAGGCTGGGGATGAGGGCGCCGTAGGGGGCAAAGTAGCCCGTGGAGATCTGCGAGGCCGGGCCGGAGGGAGGCGCGGCACGGCCGCCGGGGCCACCACCGGACGACTGGCTGCCACGGCCACGGCCGCGGCCGCGACCACGCTCGCGTGGGCCTCTGTTGTCGCTGGTTGGGGAAGCAGCAGGGCCTTTGCCCTTGTCGTTGGAGCCGTCGCGGTTAGGGCCGCGATCAGAGGAGGAGCCGCCGAGTGGCGCTTGCCCGATGGTGAGCGCCGCAGCTGGGAGTTCGGGACGGCCGTCCAACCGCGCCCTCTCGTTCGCGGAAATCTCCTCCATGAGGAGACGGGAACGCGCCTGCACGAAGGAGGGGAAGGGCGACTGCATGGGAAGAAGTGTCGCCATGATTTGGAATTTGCGGTTCAGGCCGCGGATGAGCTGCAGCGTCAGGGCCTGATCAGAGATGTGCTCGCCGACGTCCTCGAGAGCGTCGGCTAGGGTCTTCAGCCGCCGGCTGTACTCGGCGATGGAGAAATCGCCCTGGACGAAGTTCCGGAACTCCGCGCCGAGGACGACGGTGCGCCGAGGCTGGTTGTCCATGAAGAGGAGGTGGAGCTATGTCCAGATGTCGTAGGCCGAGCTGTCAGGGGATGCCACCACGTCCATGAGCTCTTCGGCGACCACGCCGTGCATCCACAGCACCATGGTCAGATCATCGTTACGCCAGATGGCGCTTTGCTCCAGCGGCGCGGTGGCGACATCAAAGTGGTGCTGCACTTCATGTTTGCAAGAGATGATATAGAAAAGTTGGCGCCACCGTGAGTAGTTACCGGACTCAAGCTGGAGCTTGCCGGTGAAGTAATGCGCGATGGAGGGTGGCAGGCCAGCGACGGAGGAAGGGCCGGCGTCGGCGGGACCAAGGCTGTGGTGCTGGACGACGGCGCCGCCGTGGCCGCCCAGTGCGAGGCGAGGGACGGCGGTGCTACCCGCGGTTCGGAGGATGCCCGCGGGTGCAGGGACACGAGGGGCCGGGGTAGACGAAGACGAGGCCTTGGCGTGGAGGGGCGTCTTGCCGTCGGCGGCGAGGGCGCGGGGCCGTGAGGGACTGGGCGGGCAGACGGGCCACAGCTGGGCGCGGGCGGTGGCGAGAGGACATGGCGAAGGGCCCGGTCGCGGCGAGTCAAGTCCGCCGAGTGGGTGCGGCGGAGGAGGCGGTTCATGGCGGAAGCAGAGAGAAGGAGGATCGGAGATGCTCGCGTCTATAGTTTCATTTACTAAAACCAATGCACCTTTCCAATTAATTCATTGTGATTTACGGACCTCGCCCGTCTATAGTTTCTCTGGTTTTCAATACTACCTAGTGATTCTTGACGACTACTCGCACTACTCTTGGACATTCCCACTGCGGAACAAGTCCGACACCGCCGACACCATTACCCGTTTCTTCGCGTATGTGCACACGCAATTTCATGTCACCATCCAGTGCATGCAATGCGACAACGGGGGCGAATTCCTCACTACCTCTCTGCAAGATCTCTTCTCTAGACATGGCGCTTCCTTTTGCCTCTCATGTCGCACAGCTCGCCGCAAAACGGCAAGGCGGAGCGCGTCATTCGCACCACCAATGACGTTCTCCGTGTCCTCCTCATACACGCACGCCTTCCGCCCGCATTTTGGGTCGAGGCTCTTCACATTGCTACCTACATCCTAAACCGGCGCCCCTCTTCCGCCATCAACCACATGACGCCTCACTTCCTCCTCTTCGGGCAGCACCCCACGTACGTGTTGGGGAACGTAGTAATTTCAAAAAATTTCCTACGCACACGCAAGATCATGGTGATGCATAGCAACGAGAGGGAGAGTGTTGTCTACGTACCCTCGTGAGACGAAGCGGAAGCGATCTGGCGTAGAGGAAGTAGTCGACGTTCTCCTCGCGATCCGACCGATCCGGTGCCATTACTCCGGCGCCCGAGTTCTTGACACACGTACAGCTCGATGGCGCTCCTCGGGCTCCAATCCAAGAGAGCTTCAGGAGGAGAGTTTCGTCAAGACGACGGCATGGTGGCGATCTTGATGTTCTACGGCGCAGGCTTCGCCTAAGCTTTATGACGATATGACCGAGGTGGAATATGGTGGAGGGGGCACCGACACGGCTAAGGAACGATCCTAGATCAACTTGTGTGTCCTAGGGTGCCCCCTGCCCCGTATATAAAGGAGCAAGGGGGTGCGGCCGCCCAAGGAGGAGGGCGCGAGGAGTCCTACTCCCACCGAGTAGGACTCCCCCTTCCTAGTTGGAGTAGGATTGGGGAGGGAAGAGGGAAGGGGCGCCCCCTCTCCTTGTCCTATTCGGACTAGGGGGGGGGCGCTGCCTGCCCTGGCCGGCCCTTCCTCTTCTCCCTCATGGCCCACTATGGCCCAATAACCCCGGGAGGGTTCCGTAACCCCGGTGTCCAGTAAAATCTGATTTCACCGGAACCATTCGAACTCAAATATAGGCTTCCAATATATCAATCTTTATGTCTCGACCATTTGAGACTCCTCGTCATGTCCGTGATCACATCCGGACTCGAACTTCTTGGTACATCAAAATACATAAACTCATAATATAACCGTCATCGAAACCTTAAGCGTGCGGACCCTACGGTTCGAGAACAATGTAGACATGACCGAGACACGTCTCGGTCAATAACCAATAGCGGGACCTGGATGTCCATATTGGCTCCTACATATTCTACGAAGATCTTTATCGGTCGGACCGCATAACAACATCGTTGTTCCCTTTGTCATCGGTATGTTACTTGCCCGAGATTCGATCGTCGGTATCCAATACCTAGTTCAATCTCGTTATCGCAAGTCTCTTTACTCGTTCCGTAATACATCATCTCACAACTAACTCATTAGTTGTAATGCTTGCAAGGCTTCATGATGTGTATTACCGAGAGGGCCAGAGATACCTCTCCGACAATCGGAGTGACAAAACCTAATCTCGAAATCGCCAACCCAACATCCGCCTTTGGAGACACCTGTAGTACTCCTTTATAATCACCCGATTCACGTTGTGACGTTTGGTAGCACCAAAGTGTTCCTCCGGTAAACGGGAGTTGCATAATCTCATAGTTATAGGAACATGTATAAGTCATGGATAAAAGCAGTAGCAACATACTAAACGATCATGTGCTAAGCTAATGGAATGGGTCATGTCAATCAGATCATTCAACTAATGATGTGACCTTGTTAATCAAATAACAACTCTTTGTTCATGGTTTAGGAAACATAACCATCTTTGATTAACAAGCTAGTCTAGTAGAGGCATACTAGTGACATATTGTTTGTCTATGCATTCACACATGTATCATGTTTCGGTTAATACAATTCTAGCATGAATGATAAACATTTATCATGAAATAAGGAAATAAATAATAACTTTATTATTGCCTCTAGGGCATATTTCCTTGATCTCCCACTTGCACTAGAGTCAATAATCTAGATTACATAGTAATGATTCTAACACCCATGGAGTCTTGGTGTTGATCATGTTTTGCTCGTGGAAGAGGCTTAGTCAACGGTGCGCTACATTCAGATCCGTGTGTATCTTGCAAACCTCTATGTCTCCCACCGGACTAAATCCGGATGAAATTGAAGCGTCTCTTGATGTGCTTGGTCCTCTTGTGAAATCTGGATTCCTTTGCTAAGGCAATTGCTCGAGATTGTCACAGAAGATTTTCATTGGACCCGATGCACTAGGTATGACACCTAGATCGGATATGAACTCCTTCATCCGACTCCTTCATTAGCTGCTTCGAAGCTGCTATGTACTCCGCTTCACATGTAGATCCCGCTATGACGCTTTGTTTAGAACTGCACCAACCGACAGCTCCTCCGTTTAGTGTAAATACGATCCGGTCTGCGATTTAGAATCGTCCGGATCGGTGTCAAAGCTTGCATCAACGTAACTGTTTCGATGAGCTCTTTGTCACCTCCATATCGAGAAACATATCCTTAGTCCTTTTCGGTATTTCGGGATGTTCTTGACGCTGTCCGATGATCCACTCTGGATTACTTTGGTACCTTCCTGCTAAGCTTATAGCAAGGCACACATCAGGTCTAGTACACATTGCATACATGATAGAGCCTATGGCTGAAGCATAGGGAACATCTTTCATTTTCTCTCTATCTTCTGCAGTGGTCGGGCATTGAGTCTTACTCAACTTCACACAGGCAAGAACCCTTTCTTTGCTTGATCCATTTTGAACTTCTTCAAAATTTTGTCAAGGTATGTGCTTTGTGAAAGTCCAATCAAGCGTCTTGATCTATCTCTATAGATTTTGATGCCTAATATGTAAGCAGCTTCACCGAGGTCTTTCATTGAAAAACTCTTATTCAAGTATCCTTTATGCTATCCAGAATTCTATATCATTTCCGATCAGTAATATGTCATCTACATATAATATCGAAATGCTACTGAGCTCCCACTCACTTTCTTGTAAATCTGAGGCTTCTCCAAAAGTCTCAGATGAACCCAAATGCTTTGATCACACTATCAAAGCGTTTATTCCAACTCGAGATGCTTGCACCAGTCCATAGATGGATTTGGAGCTTGCACACTTTGTTAGCTCCTTTGGATCGATAAAACCTTCTCGTTGCATCATATACAACTCTTCTTCCGTAAATCCATTCAGAATGCAGTCTTTACATCCATTTGCCAAATTTCATAATCATAAAATGCGCAATTGCTAACATGATTCGGACAGACTTAAGCATCGCTACGGGTGAGAAGGTCTCATCGTAGTCAATCCCTTGAACTTGTCGAAAACCCTTTGCGACAAGTCGAGCTTTGTAGACAGTAACATTACCGTCAGCGTCAGTCTTCTTCTTGAAGATCCACTTGTTTTCTATTGCTTGCCTACCCTCGGGCAAGTCAACCAAAGTCCATACTTTGTTTTCATACATGGATCCCATCTCAGATTTCATGACCTCAAGCCATTTTGCGGAATCTGGGCTCACCATCGCTTCTTCATAGTTCGTAGGTTCATCATGATCTAGTAGCATGATTTCCAGAACAGGATTACCGTACCACTCAGTGCGGATCTTACTCTGGTTGATCTACGAGGTTACGTAGTAACTTGATCTGAAGTTTCATGATCAACATCATCAACTTCCTCACTACTTGGTGTAGATGTCTCGTAAACCGTTTCTGCGACAAACTACTTTCAAGTAAGGGAGAAGGTACAATTACCTCATCAAGTTCTACTTTCCTCCCACTCACTTCTTTCGAGAGAAACTCCTTCTCTAGAAAGGATCCATTCTTTGCAACAAATGTCTTGCCTTCAGATCTGTGATAGAAGGTGTACCCAACTGTCTCCTTTGGGTATCCTATGAAGACACATTTCTCGATTTGGGTTCGAGCTTATCAGGTTGAAGCTTTTTCACATAAGCATCGCATCCCCAAACTTTAAGAAACGACAACTTTGGTTTCTTGCTAAACCATAGTTCATAAGGTGTCGTCTCAACGGATTTTGACGGTGTTCTATTCAGTGTGAATCGGCCGTCTCTAGAGCATAGCCCCAAAACGATAGCGGTAAATCAGAAGAGACATCATAGATCGCACCATATCTAGTAAAGTGCGACACGACGTTCGGACACACCATTACGCTGTGGTGTTCCGGGTGGCGTGAGTTGCTGAAACTATTCCGCATTGTTTCAAATGTAGACCAAACTCGTAACTCAAATATTCACCTCCACGATCGATCGTAGAAATTTAATTTTCTTATTACGATGATTTTCAACTTCACTCTGAAATTCTTTGAACTTTTCAAATGTTTCAGACTTATGTTTCATTAAGTAGATATACCCATATCCGCTTAAGTCATCTGTGAAGGTGAGAAAATAACGATATCCGCCACGAGCCTCAACATTCATCGGACCACATACATACAGTATGTATGATTTCCAACAAATCTGTTGCTCTCTCCATAGTACCGAGAACGGGTTCTAGTCATCTTGCCCATGAGGCACGGTTCATAAGTGCCAAGTGATTCATAATCAAGTGACTCCAAAAGTCCATCAAGATGGAGTTTCTTCATGCGCTTTACACCGATATGACCTAAACGGCGAGTGCCACAAATAAGTTGCACTATCATTATCAACTCTGCATCTTTTGGTTTCAACATTATGAATATGTGTATCACTACTATCGAGATTCATCAAAATAGACCACTCTTCAAGGGTGCATGACCATAAAAGATATTACTCATATAAATAGAACAACCATTATTCTCTCGATTTAAATGAATAACCGTCTCGCATCAAACAAGATCCAGATATAATGTTCATGCTTAACGCAGCACCAAATAACAATTATTTAGGTCTAAAACTAATCCCGAAGGTAGATGTAGAGGTAGCGTGCCGACCGCGATCACATCGACTTTGGAACCATTTCCCACGCGATCGTCACCTCGTCCTTTGCCGGTGTTAAGCAATCCGTAGTCCCCTGCTTTGAGTTGCAAATATTAGCAGAACCCGTATCAAATACCAGTGCTCTGCGAGCTCTAGTAAGGTACACATCAATAACATGTATATCACATATACCTTTGTTCACCTTGCCATCCTTCTTATCCGCCAAATACTTGGGGCAGTTCCGCTTCTAGTGACCAGTGCGCTTGCAAGTAGAAGCACTCGATTTCAGGTTTAGGTCCAAATTTGGGTTTCTTCTCTGAGCGACAACTTGCTTGCTGTTCTTCTTGAAGTTCCTTCTTCTTCCCTTTGCCTTTCTTCTTGAAACTAGTGGTCTTATTGACCATCAACACTTGATGCTCCTTCTTGATTTCTACCTCCGCAGCCTTTAGCATTGCGAAGAGCTCAGGTATAGTCTTTACTAACCCTTGCATATTATAGTTCATCACGAAGCCTTTGTAGCTTGGTGGCAATGATTGAAGAATTCTATCAATGACACAATCATCTGGAAGATTAACTCCCAGTTGAGTCAAGTGATTGTAATACCAGACATTTTGAGTATGTGCTCACCGAGCGAACTATTCTCCTCCATCTTGCAGCTATAGAACTTATTGGAGACTTCATATCTCTCAATCCGGGCATTACTGTTGGAATATCAACTTCAACTCTGGAACATCTCATATGCTCCATGACGTTCAAAACGTCGTTGAAGTCCGGTTCTAAGCCGTAAAGCATGGCACATCGAACTATAGAGTAGTCATCGCTTTGCTCGCCAGACGTTCTTAACGTCGTCGGTTGCATCAGCAGAAGAGCTGGCACCTAGCGGTGCATCCGGGGCGTAACTCTTACGTGCAGCAATGAGGATAATCCTCAAATTACGGACCCGTCCGTGTAATTGCTACCATCATCTTTCAACTTTGCTTTCTCAAGGAACGCATTAAAATTCAACGGAACAACAAAGCACGAGCCATCTACAGACAAGCAAGATACTATCGGTACTAAGTTCATGATAAATTTAAGTTCAATTAATCATATTACTTAAGAACTCCCACTTAGCAGACATCCTCTAGTCATCTAAGTGATCACGTGATCCAAATCAACTAAACCATAACCGATCATCACGTGAAATGGAGTAGTTTTCAATGGTGAACATCTTATGTTGATCATATCTACTATATGATTCACGCTCGACCTTTCGGTCTCCGTGTTCCGAGGCCATATCTGCATATGCTAGGCTCGTCAAGTATAACCTGAGTATTCTGCGTGTGCAAAACTGGCTTGCACCCATTGTAGGTGGACGTAGAGCTTATCACACCCGATCATAACGTGGTGTGCGGGCACGACGAACTTTGGCAGCGGTGCATACTCGGGAGAACACTTCTTGATAATTTAGTGAGAGATCATCTTATAATGCTACCGTCAATCAAAGCAAGATAAGATGCATAAAAGATAAACATCACATGCAAATCAATATAAGTGATATGATATGGTCATCATCATCTTGTGCTTCGTGATCTCCATCTCTGCAGCACCATCATGATCACCATCGTCACCGGCGCGACACCTTGATCTCCATCGTAGCATTGTTGTCGTCTCGCCAATCTTATGCTTCTACGACTATCGCTACCGCTTAGTGATAAAGTAAAGCATTACAGGGCGATTGCATTTCATACAATAAGCGACAACCATATGGCTCTCGCCATTGCCGATAACCGGTTACAAAACATGATCATCTCATACAATAAAATATAGCATCACGTCTTGACCATATCACATCACAACATGCTCTGCAAAAACAAGTTAGGCGTCCTCTACTTTGTTGATGCAAATTTTACGTGGCTGCTACGGGCTTAAGCAAGAACCAATCTCACCTCGCATCAAAACCACAACGATACTTCGTCAAATAGACTCCGTTTAACCTTCTCAAGGACCGGGCGTAGCCACACTCGGTTCAACTAAAGTGAGAGAGACAGACACCCGCCAGTCACCTTTAAGCAACGAGTGCTCGTAGCGGTGAAACCAGTCTCGCGTAAGCGTACGCGTAATGTCGGTCCGGGCCGCTTCATCTCACAATATACCGCTGAACCAAAGTATGACATGCTGGTAGGTAGTATGACTTGTATCGCCCACAACTCACTTGTGTTCTACTCGTGCAAAACATCAAACCATAAATAACCTAGGCTCGGATGCCACTATTGGGGAACGTAGTAATTTCAAAAAATTTCCTACGCACACGCAAGATCATGGTGATGCATAGCAACGAGAGGGGAGAGTGTTGTCTATGTACCCTCGTGAGACCCGGCGAAGCGATCTGGCGTAGAGGAAGTAGTCGACGTTCTCCTCGCGATCCGACCGATCCGGCGCCGTTACTCGGCGCCCCGAGTTCTTGACACACGTACATCTCGATGGCGCTCCTCGGGCTCCAATCCAGAGAGCCGGGGAGGAGAGTTTCACAAGACGACGGCGTGGTGGCGATCTTGATGTTCTATCGGCGCAGGCTTCGCCTAAGCTTTGTGACGATATGACCGGCGTGGAATATGGTGGAGGGGCACCGACACGGCTAAGGAACGATCCGTAGATCAACTTGTGTGTCCTAGGGTGCCCCCTGCCCGTATATAAAGGAGCAAGGGGTGCGGCGGCCCAAGGAGGAGGCGGCGGAGGAGTCCTACTCCCACCGGAGTAGGACTCCCCCTTCCTAGTTGGAGTAGGATTGGGGGAGGGAAGAGGGAAGAGGCGCCGCCCCTCTCCTGTCCTATTCGGACTAGGGGAGGCGCGGCCTTCCTGGCCGGCCCTTCCTCTTCTCCCTCATGGTCCACTATGGCCCAATAACCCCGGGAGGGTTCCAGTAACCCCGGTTTAAATAAAATTCGATTTCACGGAACCATTCGAACTCAAATATAGGCTTCCAATATATCAATCTTTATGTCTCGACCATTTGAGACTCCTCGTCATGTCCGTGATCACATCCGGGACTCGAACTTCTTGGTACATCAAAATACATAAACTCATAATATAACCGTCATCGAAACCTTAAGCGTGCGGACCCTACGGTTCGAGAACAATGTAGACATGACCGAGACACGTCTCGGTCAATAACCAATAGCGGGACCTGGATGTCCATATTGGCTCCTACATATTCTACGAAGATCTTTATCGGTCGGACCGCATAACAACATCGTTGTTCCTTTGTCATCGGTATGTTACTTGCCCGAGATTCGATCGTCGGTATCCAATACCTAGTTCAATCTCGTTACGGCAAGTCTCTTTACTCGTTCCGTAATACATCATCTCACAACTAACTCATTAGTTGTAATGCTTGCAAGGCTTCAATGATGTGTATTACCGAGAGGGCCCAGAGATACCTCTCCGACAATCGGAGTGACAAAACCTAATCTCGAAATCGCCAACCCAACATCGCCTTTGGAGACACCTGTAGTACTCCTTTATAATCACCCGATTCGTTGTGATGTTTGGTAGCACCCAAAGTGTTCCTCCGTAAACGGAGTTGCATAATCTCATAGTTATAGGAACATGTATAAGTCATGGATAAAAGCAGTAGCAACATACTAAGCGATCGTGTGCTAAGCTAATGGAATGGGTCATGTCAATCGATCATTCAACTAATGATGTGACCTTGTTAATCAAATAACAACTCTTTGTTCATGGTTTAGGAAACATAACCATCTTTGATTAACAAGCTAGTCTAGTAGAGGCATACTAGTGACATATTGTTTGTCTATGCATTCACACATGTATCATGTTTCCGGTTAATACAATTCTAGCATGAATGATAAACATTTATCATGAAATAAGGAAATAAATAATAACTTTATTATTGCCTCTAGGGCATATTTCCTTCAGTACGATCATATGCGCGCTTTCGGGTGTCTTTGTTTTCCCAACACACTTGACCAGCCCGCACAAACTCGCCCCCCGATCTTCCCGTTGTGTTTTCCTTGGCTACCCGCTGGAACACAAGGGCTATCGCTGCCTAGACTTGGCCACCCGCAAAGTTATTATTTCTCGGCACGTCACGTTCGACGAGAGTATTTTGCCTTATTTTTCTGCCAATCACCCACATTCTCCTACCCCTCGCTCGCCCGCAGAAAATCCCACCGAAATCTACCCTGAACTTCGTGCGCCACCAACCTCGTACCTGCCTCCCCAGCGATTCCCTCTGGGATCGGCGCCTGACAACGGCCCACCCGACCTGGCCAATCCCAGCCCTCCCGAACCCCCACCCGAGCCGACCAGCCCTGGCCCGCTGGTCCCTCCACCCAGCGCTCCACCAGTCCCCTCGCCCCGCGTCGCTGGCTCACCACCAATCGCCTCGCCCCGCACGCCCGCTTCTGCTCGCAGCTCCTCCCGCCCAACCACGCCCGACAGCTCCCATGCAGCCTCTCCATGCACGCCAGCTGTCCCCGCTCTCCCCCCGCGAGCCGTCCCAGTCCCTCCGCCTGTTAACATGCACCGCATGCAGACGGGCGGCAAGTTCAGCTTTTCCCAGCCGAAGGCCCTCCTCACCACTACTTCCACCATCAGTCCGATTCCCTCCTCCTACCGGGTTGCTCTTCGAGATCCAAACTGGTACGCTGCGATGCTAGAGGAATATGACGCACTGATGAAGAAGGATACTTGGTGTTTAGTGTCTCGTCCTGCAGGTGCAAATGTCGTCACGGGCAAGTGGATATTCCGGCACAAGTTTCACCCGGATGGCACGCTCGCTCGGTACAAGGCGCGGTGGGTGCTCCGCGGCTTCACACAAGCAGGCGGCGTCGACCACGCCGAGACTTTCGATCCGTCGTCAAGCCGCCACCATCCGCACTTGTCCTCGGCATTGCTCCGGCAAGTCATGGCCCATCCACCAGCTCGGCGTCAAGAACGCCTTCCTCCACGGCCACCTTGCGGAGGCGGTCGGCAGCCACCACCGTCCGGCCGTCGACACCACCTCGCCGTCTCATGTGTGCCGGCTGAACCGTTCTCTGACGGTCTCAAGCAAAGCGCCTCGCGCGTGGTTCACCAGTTCACCACCTACCTGAGGACGCTCGGCTTCATCGCGTCGCGTTCGGACTCATCGCTCTTCGTCCTCCGCCGTGGCGCTCGCCTCGCCTACCTGCTACTGTACGTCGACGACATCATCCTCACCGCGAGCTCGGCCGTGGTGCTCGACTCCGTCATCCAGGCTCTTCATCGCGAGTTCTCCATGACAGACCTCGGCGCTCTTCACCACTTCCTCGGCATCAACGTCACCACCACCGCGCGCGGATTGTTCCTATCTCAGGAACAGTACGCCTTGGAGATCCTCGACCGAGCTGGCATGCTTAACTGCAAGCCCATCTCGACGCCGGTTGACACACTGGCCAAGCTCTCCACCGACACCGGGCCGCTCTTCCACGGTCCATCGCTCTACCGCAGCTTGGCCGGGGCGCTCCAGTACATCACGCTGACACGCCCCGACCTCTCCTACGCCGTCCAGCAGTGTTGCATGTTTATGCACGCGCCCCGCGACTGCCACTTCCAGCTCCTAAAGCGCATTCTCCGGTACCTGCGCGGCACGACTCACCTCGGTCTTCGGATCCACCGCGACGCCGACACTAAGCTTGTTGCTTACTCCGACGCCGACTGGGCCGGCTGCCCCGACACACGCAAGTCCACCTCGGGCCATTGTGTCTTCCTCGGCTCCAACCTTCTCACATGGTCGTCAAAGCGGCAGAGCACCGTTTCACGATCGGCGCCGAGGCGAGTACTGGGCGGTGGCTAACGCCGTCGCCGAAGTCGATGTGGCCGCCAACTCCGGGCGAAGCTTCATCACCTCCGCCGCCGACGCCACGGTGGTCTCTGCGACAACATCGGTCACGGTGTACATGTCCAAGCAACCGGTGCAACATCAGCGCCGAAGCACATCGAGATCGATCTCCGCCGTCGCGGCGCGTCGCCCTCGGCGAGATCCGCGTTCTCCACGTACTCCACGAGCTCGCGGTTTGCGGACATCTTCACCAAGGGCTTGCCAACGGGCATCTTCCTCGACTTCCGGTCCAGCCTCAACGTCGGTGAACCCCACGTTTCGGCTGCCGGGGTGTTGAAACGCCCTCTCCACTCGCCAAGTGGCTGACCCATGCAGACCGATTCGCCCGGACCTCAACGTCCGCGTGCACTACGTGCGCATCTGTTCCTGCATGCTAGGATAGCTAGCTTATCTCTTGTAACTGCTCACGATCTCCCTGCTCTCTCTCTCTCGCTTGTAACCCTATATGTACAGCCGGCCACAGTGAATAGAGCAGTGTGAGTGTTTTGCATAACCTAACTCGCGGAACCTAAAAAAGTTCGTCCTCTGTCACCGTCACTGTGCCACCGTTGAGAAGTGTGGCAATGTCTGGAGCAACATATACTCCTACGTGGCATATAAGAAAGAAAGAAAGAAAAAAACGAAAGTCGTGTTTCAGTCGCACACCGTTCGTCTTCTTCCCCTGCTCCCGCCTCCTACCCTCCACTGAGCCGTTGTCCAGACCATTCCACAACCCCTCTCCCACTCCTCCTTCTCCGGCACCGGTGATGACCCCGCGCCACCTAACCCGAAGTGCCAACTCATAGACTCGCTCCCACCACTCGAGCCACAACATAGTAGCCCCGCATGGATTCAGACCGGCCACGTCACAAATTAACTCATTCTGTTCAACTGTTGACCCTATGGCTTGGTTAAAGTTAATGAAGACTTGACATTTACGAAAAACAGTATCAGTATGTGCTGTATTATGAGACAGATGAAGTACGTGCTACGGGTATATACTATGTCACGGCCAAAGTTTTGCTCTGGAGAAGTGGTAGTAATGTACATGCATCTTCCAGTTAATTACGAGGATGTTGACGCATGTTTAGACGACCAAACACATAACCATCATCGGCAGTTTGAACTCTAGACTCGATCGAGGACGGACTCTGCATGGACCGGGCGGCGCCGGTCGTCTCTCGCCGTTAGCACGATTGGACGCGGACATGCATGATCATCGATCTCATCATCGCTCCGGCCAGTCGTCGTCGTTGAATCAATTGGTTCAAGTAAAGCACAGGTGGACGGACCGTGGAGGGAAAGACTGGCGTAAAACTTGTCAACATCTCAAAAGGGAATGGCGCGCAGGTTCCCGGAAGAATGGATCTCACACTCCCAGTTTAACCCCCCGTCTGTGAAAACATGCAGGACCAACGCATTAAGCTCGGCTCGATCGACCTCACATGTTCCTGCATGCGCTTGACCAGGAGACCACCACCAGTGACGCTGGCAATGCATGCGTGGAACCCTTCTTTTTTTTTCCAAGTTTGCTATTTCTCGGTTATTACCTGAAAAATTAGCTCGCATCAATCAATTTTGGGACGGCGGCGCATGAAGAGGGACAACGACAGTGAGGCGGTGCGGGGCAGCCCCGGCCGACCGTGGGGTGGAGGCAGGCGAATAGGGCGGGGCAGGTCGATGGTTGGAATACATGCGTGGGATCTGTTTGTGGGAGAAGAAAACGGCCGAGAGGTCTAAAACAGTCATCCAACTGTTCATTTTGCATCTAGCAGCTGAGATATTCAAGGAACGCTGTTTTTCCCCAGATACCTAAGGTATAGGTGGTCCTTTCGTTTTTCACTATCTTCAACAACCACAGGTCTACAGCTGGCCGACCCTGGTCCATGGCGCGTGGGGGCGACACCAGTAATGGTAGACGTACCGGCGTTCTACGGAGGATTTACAGCTTGTTGGGAGTGATTCGTTGGAATTTGATTAAGGATCCGTTCGGTTGGCAGGGGTTTGAAGGGGGTTTGGCAGGGATTGAAGGGAATTAAATCTCATACAAGTCAAATTTCCTTCAAATCCCTTCCAATCCTCTTGGACAGGGTGTAACCGAACAAAGCCTAAGACTAGCCACAGTGGGAGTAAGTTCAGCAGTAACATCGAGTCCAACTCAAAAAATTTGCTTATGTGGCAATGAGTTAATGAGAAGAGAGGTAGTTATAGTAACTTAGCTACTACCTCCGTCTAGGTGAATAAGTCATTCGCGCAGTTCTAGGTCATCGATTTGAGGAATTAAATATGTGTTACATGTCATGAAAAGTATATCACTAGATTTGTACACGGATGTAGTTTTTAAATATATATTTTTTGTTACATATAATACATATTTAGATAGTTAAATCGTCGACATAGAACTATACGAATGACTTATTCACCTAGACGGAGGTAGTAGTTACTGTAACATCATATGTCCCAATGTAATATTAGTCTATAACCTAATAAATGAAGCTTTGCATGTTACCACACTTGTATTACTATCCACTATGAAGGTACTAATATAGTCTAGGCATATGTGTATGTTACTCACCATTGTGACTAGTCAAGGGGGACGGCCTGTTAGAAGTTGCCCGTATCTTTTATTGATCCAGCGGTTAAATAAACCGATTGGCTACCTTCCTCTTGCATTTTCGTTCACGGTCGTCCGAGGAATTCATTCAGGTGACTGGAAAAAGTTTACTTTATTCAGCTGGTCTCGTACACGTTGAGTTGAACGACTTGGACAGTTGAAACCATTAAAAAAAAGCACATACCAATCCAGAGTTTGACGGAAGGAGTGGATTGCCGTCCGGTCGTGCCTACATGCACCGCGCGTCTGTGTGCGCGCGCGCGCCGTTAAGCATACCGTGTGTACGCGTGCCTGCATTGCAGGGGTGTTCTCGTTCAAAAACGAATGGACTTGAACGCTTGAAATTAAACCGTGCATGAATTAGAAACACATACAGGGAATACGTTGAACAGAATGGATGGGTTGGCTTGTCGCTAGCCGCCACGTCGTTGGCTCGTAGGCATCGATCTTGCTGAGAGCATGGTTAATAACGCAACCAACGGTCTAGTATAAGAAGTTGCCATGTTATCTAGGGTCAACATAATAGTTCGCTTGTAGTATAATACTCCCTTCATTTGATAATATAGTGCGCTCGTATATTTTAGATTTAACTTTGGCCATCAATTTAGCCAACATGACGGACTGCGGCGGAAGCATGACAGACACCTTTGAATCCGTATTTGATAAAAGTTTTCAAAGATATAAATTTTCAGTAAAATAATTTATTTATTATTGATCTAATTTATGATCAAAGTTGAATCTTGAAAAGCGTGGGCGCACTACATTATGGAACGAAGAGAGTATTAAGTTTTAAATATATACTATTTTATTGATAGCTGGTCCACCTTACAATCTCACAGTGTCTCGGGTCTCATGCTATAGCCAGCTCTTATTCTACAGTCCGCTTTCCTTCTCTCTTCTATTCTCTCTCATCTAACTAAATAAATACTCCATACGTTCCAAAATTCTTGTCTTATATTTGTCTAGATACGGATGTATCTAATACTAAACTTGATTTGATACATCCGTATTTAGAGAAACCTAAGACAAGAATTCTAACACGGAGGGAGTATATAATATTTTAGTCTTTATAGTCTGCTTATGTCACCCTATCGTACTTGCCTTGATCTTAACAGTCATGTGTGGTGTTTCAGCATTTGTGTGTGACAATGCCCCGCCTCTCTGCACACGGCTGGTGCCCTCTAGCTTATTTAACAACGAACGGAAATGTACATATGTCGGACTTGCAGAAATGAGCGTGTCGGAATATATTCATTGTACTCCCACCTTTGTAAAATAATACTCCCTCCGTTCCGAAATAATTGTCTTTCTAGCCATCTCAAATGGACTACAACATACGGATGTATGTAGACATGTTTTAGAGTGTAGATTCACTCATTTTGCTCCGTATGTAGTCACTTGTTGAAATCTCTAGAAAGACAATTATTTCGGAACGGAGGGAGTATAAAATTATTTTTGATAGTATCATAGCATTTACTTTTCTTTGTTGCGTGCATAGTGGTCGTGTCCTTTCGTGCTCAAGGAAGGAAGGTGGGCGCCCGGGCCGTACGTGATCCATGTGTGCGGGAAACAAATGCATACGGTCGTACGACCGAGGATAAGATACACTTGTGTTTTGTTTTCTTTCTCAAAATTGACGCGTAACTAAAGAAACCTATCATGCCATGGGAACTTCTTATGAATGCCACGGGAACTTCAAAGCAATATAAACGTGATATGATCTCGTATGCGCCTTTTTATATTCAATAAACAAAACAAACGGTGAGTACCGGCTCTTTGTTTCTTTCTCATCATGAATTTGTTGCGAATTCACCCTCTTTTTCCACTGGAATTGTGGTGGATCTACTTTGATCTGGTCTTTCTTTGTCTATATTCATGTATCTTCATGTTCGGTCCATATTTATTGGCGACGGTTGCAGCTCTGGTGCGCTGGTCTTATGTGGCCTTAGCACGAAGACTTTTCGACCGTTTACCACAACAAGTCTTTGTCTGGCTCCGGCGAGGGAGGGGCGATGGCAGAGACACGTTTTTAGCTCGCTTGAGTACTTGTAGTTGTCGCAAAGTGGTCTACAAACCTAGATGTAATTTTCACTAGTTCTACCTTTTGTTGTATTGTCATGATTGAAGATTCATACATCGAAAGTTTTTCAAAAGAAGAAGGAGATGAATAGTGTAATAACCCAGAGAGGTAAATTACCACACACAATCAGTTCCACTTCCACACACAATCAGTTCCACTTCAATCTTGAATTTGGTTATCACCCGCGTGGTAGCTACCAGGAATATGAAGAGAGTGAGACGTTCATTTCTCCCGCACACACACTATAAATAAGCAGCAACCCGCCCCTCCGCTCCACACAAACACACCCACCAGACCAGACCCGCCTGGTGTTCTTCCTCCTAGATTCCATCTCTCGTTGTCTGCTCAAGCGCAGACAGACCGGATCAGATCAGATCACCCATCGATCCTCCAACACGTGAGGAATCAATCAGTACTGAACACTGATCCATCGTCCATCGACCGGCCATGGACCGCTTGCCGAAGCGCGACGCCAACCACGTGCCGCTGAGCCCGGTCACCTTCCTGCCGCGGGCAGCGGCCGTCTACGCCGACCGCACCTCCGTCGTCTGCGGCGGCACCGCCTTCACCTGGCGCCAGACGCACGACCGCTGCGTCCGCCTGTCCGCCGCGCTGCAGGCGCTCGGCGTCGTCCGGAACGACGTCGTCTCCGTGCTCGCGCCCAATACGCCCGCGCTTTACGAGATGCACTTCGCGGTGCCCATGGCTGGGGGTGTGATCAACGCCATTAACACCCGCCTCGACGCCGCCGGCGTCGCCGCCATCATTCGCCACGCCGCCCCCAAGCTCATGTTCGTTGACTACCAGTACATCCGCGTTGCCACCGACGCGCTCAAGAGCATCGCCTCGTCGTCCCTGCCGCTGCTGGTGGTCATCGACGACATCGACGCGCCGACGGGGGCGCGCGTGGGCGAGCTGGAGTACGAGGGCCTGGTGGCGCGCGGGGACCCGGCGAGGCACCCGCCGCGCGAGGTGGTGGACGAGTGGGACGCCGTCGCGCTCAACTACACCTCTGGCACCACGTCGGCTCCCAAGGGCGTCGTGTACAGCCACCGGGGCGCCTACCTCAGCACGGTCGGGCTGCTGCTCCAGTGGGGCGTGGGCCACGAGCCGGTCTACCTCTGGTCGCTCCCCATGTTCCACTGCAACGGCTGGACCTTCACGTGGGGCGTGGCAGCGCGTGGTGGCGCCAACGTCTGCGTCCGCGCGCCGACGGCGGACGCCATGTACTCCGCCATCGTCGACCACGGCGTCACCCACATGTGCGTCGCGCCCGTGCTCTTCAACGTCCTCCTCGACGCCCACCGTGACCCGCTGCCCCGCGCCGTCGAGGTGCTCACGGGCGGCGCGCCGCCTCCCGCCGCGCTGCTCGAGCGCGTCGAGCGGCTCGGGTTCCATGTCACGCACGCCTACGGCATGACCGAAGCGACCGGCCCGGCCATGGTCTGCGAGTGGCGGGAGCGGTGGGACGCGCTGCCAGCGCCGGAGCGTGCTGCGCTCAAGGCACGGCAGGGAGTGAGCGCGATCTCCCTCGCCGGGGCCGACGTCAAGAACCTCAAGACCATGGCGAGCGTGCCCCGGGACGGCACCACGCTCGGCGAGATCGTGCTGCGCGGGAGCAGCGTGATGAAGGGGTACTACAAGAACTCGGAGGCCACGGACGCGGCGTTCCGCGACGGGTGGTTCCTGACGGGCGACGTGGGCGTGGTGCACCCGGACGGGTACGTGGAGATCAAGGACCGGTCCAAAGACGTGATCATCTCCGGCGGCGAGAACATCAGCAGCGTGGAGGTGGAGGCGGCGTTGTACGGCCACCCGGCGGTGCAGGAGGCGGCGGTGGTCGCCATGCCGCACCCGCACTGGGGCGAGACACCGTGCGCCTTCGTCGCGCTGAAGAAGGAGTTCGACTCCGGCGCCGGCGAGGTGAGCGAGGAGGAGCTGGTGGCCTTCTGCCGGAGTAAGATGGCGCACTTCATGGTGCCCAGGAAGGTGGTGTTCGTCGACGAGCTGCCCAAGAACGCCACGGGCAAGGTGCAGAAACTCGCGCTGCGCGAGAGGGCGCGCGGGCTCAGGCCCAGAGATTCCGACAAGAAGAAGCCCGACCCCACCCGGCCCGCCACGTTGACCGCATTGTCCAGGCTTTGACTTCTTGGCTGCTGACGTGGCCTGAAGTAACAGCGCTCGGCCTCCCCTGAATAAGTAAACTGAAGATAATATGTTGGTTCTTTTTTTAGCACATAAATGTTGGCTATTTATTTATTTTGAGCAAAATATGTTGGTTATTTTGAGTGGGTAGTTAAAGTAAAGATGCTTGAAAATGCACTGTGTGATTAAACTTTTGGATGGTGTGGCGATTTTCACCGTAGCTCTGCTCTACCCTGCTCTAATCAAAACAATCATGGAGCTAACCTGTCTTCTCTCTTCTTAAGAACAATATTTGTTGCTAATTAAAATTCACGAAGGCTAGACCAAGGAAGTGAACCCTCTGATGCCACCCTCCTTACCATGAGGGATAAAGACAAGGCTCTGTCTAGGACATATCTATATGTGACATATTTATGTCACATTTAAACTGATATCCACTTTCTCTGTGGTCTATTTTTTTATCCTAATTTTTTTTATTTCTTGTTGTTGCATTATATATTTGTGGGAGCTTAGATGTGACATCTTTAAAAAAATATCTAGATGTGAATTAGACAGACTGATAAAGAAAACTTGGCCTCCCTGTCGGATTTGGCGGATGCTCGGTCATGGCATGTCAATGCCCTGAGTTGACACCGTGTCCGCTGGCCATGGCGGCGATAAGAACTTGGAGGAGGGCACGGGTTGAGAAAAAGGGGAAGGGCGACGAGCTCAAGAAGGGGCAGGAGAACGACGCGCCAAGGTCTCAGGTGGGAAGAAGAGGGTTCAAACGCAGGTAAACAGCGAGAGCACTAGCAGACAAACACAAAGAAGGCAACGACTAGGGAAGAGTTGTGTGCTCACATCCAACGCTTCCCCGAGCATGCTAATATTTTGCCAGTACAGACAAAAACGAGACTGCACTCCCTGGGTTTTTCGAGTTTCTCTTTGTTTCAGGTATTTTAATAATTTATCTTATAGTACAACTTTATACTCCCTCCGTTCGAAAATATAGTGCTTCCTCTATTCCCGTGCTTTAACTTTGACCATAAATTTAACCAGGGGCGAAGCCAGGATTTGGACATGACGGGGGCGAGCAAGTATGCCGTGTAATATACAAAAGCTACATTTCAATCAATGAATTTGCGTTCTCAGATATGTGAGCTAGAAGCAATGGGCTTGAAATAAACGAATCTAAATTTGTTGTATTCTTTCTCATCTTTCAATCATTGATTGAAACATTAAACTAGTAGTAGCGAAATTAGATATTTAAGTTAGAATCTGCCTTATCAAATTAGTAAATTAAATCATGTTCTTCAAAGGAAGTACAAAAATTTACGAAAAGTACAATACAGCGGTGACATACCATGATTCCTTTAAGTTGAAGTTGATCTGTTGATGGATAATACTACTGGTGACATGTTCTCTGGATTCAGTCGCTGCGAAGTGGAGTGCCCTCTGCGGGTCTTCCCGCGCGAGCGCGGCGCAATCAGAAAGAGCTGAGAAGCCAGGGGTGGCGGCGCAAGGTCATATTGAACCACCAGAATACCACGAACGAAATTACCGGGAGGATAGATCCATAGAAACGTAAGCTGCTTGATCGCACGGCTGATGATGGTTGCACGTACTAATCCTTTTCTGATGCCTACAACTAGATCAAAGGCTAAGCGTCCCTTTTCCAATGTTGGGCCTTTGGGCTAGAAGGTTGCCACATTGGGCCACAAGTAATTTAGCATTAAAGCGGACAAACGGCAATACACACTTTATACGTACAAAACTACTGGTACAATGCACGAAATATCATTGGGGGGCCGAGGTGATGGGGGTGTCTGACCCCTGCTCGCACCCCCTGTCTCCGCCCCTGAATTTAACCAACGAGACAGATTACGACGGGAGCAAAATTATACTAGTGAATTCGTATTCAAAAGAAGTTTTCAATTATATAATTTTTTCTTCTGCCGCAGTCGGTCTCACTGGTTAAATTTATGATCAAAGTTGGACCTCGAAAATCGCGGGCACACTATATTTTGAAATGGAGGGAGTATTAGATAAACGAAACTTATTTAGGACGAAGGAGTATTAGCCAAGTGCAACTAAAAAGAAAAACAGGTGGGTAGTGTTGCAGCGTGGCCCATATCACATGCATGGTAAGCTCAAGACGTCCCATCCACATGATTAACCGTGGGTTATCCATTCCTTCACATATGCTTTGCAGCTATACATAGCCGTAGGTGTCTCTAATATAATTAATCCACTGCATGCGGACCGCGTGGCCGTGTCTCTTGTTTCTCCTTGTAATTAACTAACCTGCTGCTGCTTTCCGCGTATGCAGTTGACACCACCTGCGCGCGCGTGTAACGCGAGACAGTGAACCGTAAAAGTCATTCATGACTCCGATTTGATAGTTCACAAACGTAGGTCATCAGCTATTTTCTTCACTAAATTTTTGTGCTCTCATAGCTAGACACGATATATGTGTAGGGCGATTTTAGCATAACTATATAGTTGATCCTTTCATTTTTCATCAACTACACTCTGTTTCTCTATTGCTAAGTACCTACGGCATATTGGACGCGGATTTTTGGCTCTCGGGGCATATGCTCTCTCATGAACAGTAAAATCAAATAAATAGTAAATAAAATTTTAAAATTTCGAATCTTCTTTAATGCTTATATTAGTGTAGCAAGTGTGCTTGCCAATTTTTATGCCATATGGGTCAGCAGTGCTTCGTCGATGAAAAAACAAAATTAAGTGAACATTTGGAGGTAACATTTGGTGTTCGAATTGTCGTTTTTTTTGCACAGGGCAAAATGCTTAAGTTTTCCCCCTGAAAATTTGCATGTACCAGTTGGGTGTGGCAATGAACACATCTATTTTTGTCATTTTTTTTACATTTGTAAAATTCATTTTGGGCGTGCAGGAGCATGTGCTCCCTAGAGCCAAAATGGATTTCCGCAACATACTACCTATTTTTTCCTACATACAATCACCCCACATCAGCAAGTCATGCATGTGAGTTATACATTACATTTTTGCATTAGTATGTCCATGCGGCGCTGCCATGTCATATACTCCCTCCGTTTCTAAATATTTGTTTTTCTAGAGATTTGAACAAGTGACTACATACGAAGCAAAATGAGTGAATCTACACTCTAAAATATGTCTATATACATTCGTAAGTGGTAGTCCATTTGAATCTCTAAAAAGACAAATATTTAGGAACAGAGGGAGTAGATATTACATGTTGGTGCGTGTAAGTTATCAGTTATTTTCCCCCCACTAAGTTTTGTGCTCTCATGGACAAAATATATGAGCTGGGCGTTTGAAGCACCTATATAGTTGATATTCCATTTTCGCTTTTTTATGTGCTTCATATTTTTTTTAATGTTTTCAAAGTGTGTGGCGACAAATACTCTTACATTTTATTTTTCAATAGTTTCAGTTGTTTATGTAACACCTAATTATGCACTTTTAACAAGATTATCACAGCAACGCGTGGATATCATCTAGTTTATTAATGTTTGTAAGGATGTTTTTTAATTGTTTGTGCTACTTAATGACCTTTAGCCTTTCCACCAAAAAGAAAACTCTAATCAGCATCCACGCAACAATTAATTAACAAATCAGCAGTGCAAGTATGGGAAGAATATATGTTGGTTAAATTATTTGATTTGACCGAGATATGTTGGTTGATTTGAGTGAGCAGTTAAGCAAGGAATTAGTGGCTGGAGTGGTCTGCGTAAGCTTTTGGTCGGTGTGGTGAAGTTCACGGTACCTGCGCTCATTGCACACACACCTTTTCCTCTACCATAGATTAATTAGCAACTCGGATCACATTACAATCAGAGTAGTGGACCGTTTTCAGCTCGGGAGGCACGTCTGCAATCAACACATGATCACCAGACACTCTGGCAACTGGCATCGACAGACATGCAGTGCTACGCGGCCCGCACGATCCCTAATTAACGACCACGCCCGCACTAGCTTGCTAGATGACTCAACTTTGTATGAAATTTTAGAGTTAATACCACTATTCATACATAAACTTGTAGGGGTGGGAACAGTTTCATACAAAAACTAAAAAACCCCACAAAACTAGCCCCCCAACTTGTCTGCTGTAACAAATTCATACAAAACCTCTGTGGATGCGACATTTGGCATGCCACGCTGGATTTTGGCCTGCGCCTGTAATTTTACAAAAGCCCCCTCGCACTCTGTGTATTTTACAAAAGCCCCCGCCTCTCTCTCTCGTGATCGATTCCCCAATCGTAAATCCTAACCGTCGCCCTCCCTTTGCCGTCGCCCTTGTCCGCCCCACCGTCTCCGCCTTCCCCTCCGACGCCTTGGTAGTCTCGCCGCCCTCTCCATCGGCAGTCTCGCCTCGCCGCCTGTCGAGATGAAGGGGTGCACATCATTGAGCGGGAAGCAGCAGGCAGGACGCCGTGGAGCAGGGGCGTCGTCGTCCTCAAGCCACCCTCTCCCGCTCAATGGATGTGACCTCGCCGGTGCCGACATGACGAAGGACGGCGAGCCTTGGGCGAAAATCACCGGAGAGGTGCGCTACATGGATGTCGATTTCTACAAGGTGTGTGTCCCCCTTCCCCTCGCCGATTTGGTTCGGATGCCCATGAATTTGGGCTTTCCTGATGCTAACATTTGATTTGATGGCCATGGTAGGGGACTGAAAACCTACCTGAATTTGACTGGAGTATACCTGTATCCTCTCCTGATGCTGCTTTCAATGGCACTGACAAAAGTGACCATTGTTGCCACTTACTGAACCCTGCGAGAAGAGTTTGCTCTGATGGATATGACTATGGTCGTAGATTTCTTGTTTGTCCTCGTGAGGTTAGTCAAGTGCCCAACTTTTGTTTAAAAAAGTGTGTTGTTTATCTGACCATTGTTATATGTTGATCTGACCATTGTTGTACTGAAAAATTGGTGTGTTTTGCAGGGTTATGATACATGTGCTTATCTGAAGTGGGTGGACAAAGAATGGCAGGGGAGACCTAGGCAGGTGATTGGCAAACTTGCTGAAGAGAATGTGGCTCTTCAGAAATTTGTGTTTGACAAGGATGCTGAAATTATGAGGCTGAAGGAAGAAAGGAAGGCCATGATCATGAAGCACAAGAAGGAGATCAGAACTAGGGATAGGAGGAAATTTGGTTGCTTTGTTTGGTCCATCGCTCTGCCTTTGTTGTATGGTGTTGTAGCACTAGTGATAAGAGGTTTTGTGTAGTAAGTTAGGAAATTTAGTATTTGGCATGATGTGAGAGGTGAAACTATTTGTTATCGGTTGCTACTTGTCTTGATTATATGAGATCAATGGCTACCTATTATCTATGTTGATGTTGTAAACATTCCAAAGCTGGAATCGATGGCTTGAAATGAAATCGGTGGCTATGTTCGGTGTTACATTTAATGGCGAAAATTCTATTATTTGACATGAAATCGGTGGCTTGTTTACTTAACTAAAATCAATGATTCTCTTATTTGACATGAAAATTGATTAACTTAAGCAAAATCCAGATTAACTTAATAATTGCACTTCTGTAGTACAACTTGGCATATTTGGCACAAAGTGAGCACCTAGTACATTCTATTTTAGGATGTGTGCACATGGGCACAACATAAGCAGACAACCTGGGCACATGCAAAAAGCAGGAGATCAACATGGGCACATTCAGTTCAACAGCAGATCAACAGCACATGCAGTTCAACAACAGATCAACACAAATAGATACATCAGTTCAACATCGACTGCTCAAAATAGATAACTTATATGCCAACATATAGATCAGCATACCTAACTACTCTTCTGCATCTTCACCTCTTCTGCATCTTCTTCAGTTCTTGAGCTGCTGCAGGCGGATGGAGCGGCGCACCTTCTTCACCTCTTTCTTGAGCGCCTTCTTCTTGTTTTGCTCTGGCTCCTTCACCTCTTCTTCTTGTTCAACCTTCACCTCTTCGGCGGGAGCTCGGCGTCCGGCAGAGCTCGTCGTCGATGGGCATGTTTACGCCACCCTCAGCGGCGGCCGCGCGAACGAGCACAACCTCGTCGCATACGTGTGTCGCCGCCATCGCGATGACAACAGATCTCTTTCATGTAAATCGTCGAGGCGTAGTCCGCAGGTTGATCGAGCAGCAGCGCGAAAGACGACGCCGACGACGTCCCGCAGGTCGTCGTCGAGGGGACCGGGCCGAGAGGTGGTGGGCGGTACATCCACCACCTAGCTCGCTGGTACGGATCCACGCTAAGCGTGCCCTCACGCATTGCCCAGACGAGGAACATCGGCGGCGGCACTTTGCGGCCTGCGGGGAAGGCACGGGCGTTCTCGCCGTCCGTCAGCTGCTTGGCCAACCCGTGCGCATGCATGAGCATCATCTTCGGGGTGGCGAACCAGGTGTAGACCTCACGAATCTGCGCGCGGAACGACAGGTCGTTGCCGGCTAGATCCTCCAGTGCGAGCTTCCAGCCCTCGATGTTCGCCATGGCGGCGGTGGCCGGCGGTGGTGAGTGGGGAGAGGAGGCGACGCGGTAGGTGTGTGGGGAGTGGTGAGTGGGGAGTGGTGGGCGGAGCGGTGGGTGGGCGGAGCGGTGGATTTATTGATGCGACGACTGGGAACGCGAACCATCCACAGTGGGAGTTGGCGACTGGAAGAGTAGAAGTAAGTTTCTGCATCTACAACTAACAAGCTCCTACTCTTACCGTACCGGCATTGCATCCTACTTCTCTACCCACAGGTCCTGGGTTCGAGACCCAGGCCAAACAATTTTTTGTTTATTTTTTTTAATTGTGGGAGTTCACCAAATTCAGTTCAGCTAATGCAGAAAATTTAGTACATTCAGCAAATGCACATTCAGTACATTCAGACATTTTTCATGTAATGCACAAACAACTCAAATGTGCTGGTATTCAAAACTCAGATGTTTTAATTCTTGATACATGTCTAACTGTCATTGCAACAGAAAATTGGTATTACATGAAAAATGGTAGCATCAAGTTCAGATATGAACTTCTACAGTTTAGCATGAAGTTCATTGATGAACTAAACAGACATCTAACTGTCAACCCCAGGTGCATTATGAGAAACTGGAATTTCTTCAGTTAAGTTGAGATCAGGTATTGGCTCCCCCCTTGCTCCATCTTCACCAAACATGAGCCTGTATGCTGGATAAGAGCTAGCTTCCCTCCTGTCTCTTCTCCCAGCCACTCCTCTGCCTCTTGCTCTACTCCCAGAAGATCCTCTTCTCTCTGTAGTGCCAGATCTCACTGTCTTTCCTTTCTTCCTTCCTCTTCCTCCAGTTGCACTTGACCCTGGCTCATCTGGATGTGGTACTGCTGCAGCTTTCTTCCTTCCTCTTCCTCTTCCCCTCACACTTGTTGTTGTGGTTGTGGTTCTTCCGGGAGGATAGAATCCTAGCTTGCACCACAAAAGCAGACTCTTGAGAAGTGGCCGGGAGGATTCCAAGTGCTCACATATGCCCTTTCCTATGTAGGATCAGAAAATGTCAGGAAGATACAAAATGAGAAAAGGAAATGCAGATACAAATTCAGAGAAAAACAGTTAACTGAAAATGAAATACAGTAATATTAAAGGTGCACCTCCTGGCCTATGGTGTAGACCATACTGCTTCTGTCATTCATAGGATCAAGCCTAGGATCAAGTCTTGTTGGCATAATATCCTGTAGTTAGAAAACAATTCATGTTAGTAACATAACTGAACTTAAATGCAGTTAACTGAAATCACTGTTCAAGGTCCAAATTCAGAGAAAACCAGTTAACTGAAATGGTGATTTAACTGCGAGAATTGAAGGATCTTCTACTTCATCATCATCTTCTAATTGAGCTTCCTGTTGCCTCATAAACTTGGCATGTCCTCTCTTGTTGTGGTCAGCACTGCCACACACTGAGCAATGCATGGCCACTCCTTTTTTTGTTGATGTAAACAGATCCATCTTTCTTCTTCTTCTCTTCTGGTGTCTTTCTCCTATTCTTTGCTGGCCTGCCCATTTTCTTTGTGAAGACTGGAGGGTGGATGGGAATGCCATTCATCTTCTCCCAGCTTTTCCTGTCCCTCATAGGCATGATGTTGTGCCCATATGCCTTTAGATAATTTTCTATGCTATAGCACTTGTGAACCAATGTTTCAGGGTCAATCCTATCAGCTCTACAACAAGCAATCACATGATTGCAAGGGATGCCATCCAATTGAATTTTTTTGCAATCACAAGTTCTTGCTGGAATATCCACAACATACTTGTTGTTGCCTGATTCAACACCATAAATTCCAAGTCCTGAATGTTTTGGAAAGCAGTTACCTGAGTACTCTGCATTTTTTTCCAGTTTCTTCCTAATCTTGGGGCAGATAAGTCCAGTCCACTTTTCTGACAGGTGTGCTCTCCATTGTACTCTCTAATGACAATGCTTCCTGTTCTATTGTCTCTAGATGCTTTCAACCTCCAAGGGCAATCAGGTTGACACACACCAATGAATCTCTCTGCCTCATTTCTAGCTTTGATGATTTTCACTCTGTTTTTGACTGTGTATGCAGTGACTGCTTCCCTTAGCTCTTTCATTTCTCCAAATACTTGCCCAACCCTGAAGATTGGGTTGCTCATGTCCATTTCTGCATTGAATGTTCTGAATGTATATTTCAACTTCTCCAACTCATCTTTTGACAGGTTGAGCTCATCATCATCCAGTGGATCTTCCTCCTCAAATATCTCTTCCTCTTCTTCATTGTTGTCATTCAATGATTTGTCCACATTCTGAGCAAACAAATCATCATCTCCATCTTCACAATCATAGTCACTCTCATAAAAGTCTGAGTCAGTTTCATTCAACTCTCCTTCTCCATCATTGTTTTCAACTGCATTATCTGCATTGTCTGCATCTGCATCATGATTTGACTCTGCATCCTCTCTTTCCATTGCATTCTCTACATCAAGATCTGCCACTGCATCCTCTCCTTCCTCTGCATTCTCTGCATCATGATCTGCATCCTCTCCTTGTTCTTCATCCTCATTTCCATCTGCAGTTGGGCATCCCTTTAGTATGATTTCAGGATATAATGTCTGAATCTTGTTCTCCTCATCAACTAACAAATCCAATGTCTTGACTTCTCTGCTGAACCTCACCATAGCAGCTATAACATCTGGATTGTCCACATATAGCAGGCCATCACCATAGTCTTTATCTGGCAAAATCCAGTACACCTTGATTTGAGGGTCTGTAGGGTCATAGTCCATCCTTGACAAGCAATACTTGATCATCCCTAGTGACCATGTGTCTGAATGACAATAGTCAAAAGCTTCATGACTGCACCCAATGTAAGAGAACTTCAATTCTCCACTTATGCATTCCCCAAAGAAAATTCCATTGTGCTCAAACTCCACTGAGAAAAACTGGCTAGCTTCTCCATTTGTCACTGCAACAATTGACAGATGATATATTCAGTGCAACTCAATCTTAGTTTCAGTGATCAAACTCTAACTGAATCTGTACTTGATTTTCAAACACAACTATGTACTGAATATCAACTAAAAAACAACCCTTTCATCACAAATCAATGGTAAAAATGCTGACTTTCATCTAAAAAAGCCATGTACTTTTGCATAACAGGGAAAGTCAGCATTTTTACACTCAAAAATAAACTAAAATACCACCCTTTCATCACATTTTACAGTGCATCTACAGTTCAGTGCACCAATAGCATATAATATCTGAATATGTAAACAATAAAATCACATCAAAAGACCCTAGATCAACCCCCCCTTTCCTGTATGCTACCCAAAACCCTAGATCAAATCCCCTCACATTGCCCTTGATTGACCCCCCCAATTCCTCAAATCAGCATCAAAAACCCTAGACAAGCTCATGGAAACTACTTCCCCTACGAACCTTGGGGACGCACACAACCAACACTAGTGAGCAGATCGACCCAATTTTCAACCCTACATCGCCATGATCGGCCTCAAAAACCCTAGTGCGCCGGCTGCAGGAACAGGGGAAGCAGAGGAACAGGGGAAGCGCCGGGTGCAGGTCCTTACCGTATTCAGGAGGGAACTCGCCGGGTTCCCTGCGCCGCGGTTCCATGGCGCCTTGTGTCGCCGGCGATGAGGCCGACGGCGGCGTCGCCTCGCAGGAGGAGCGAGCAAAGATGAGGAGGAACAGGGGACGTGGGCGAAAGAAGGGGAAGGTTTTGGAAGGGCTTTGCATCGGGGGCGACGACCAGGTGCTTTACTGTCCAGGGATGGATTTGTCTGCGAAATTGCTAAAGCGCGAGGGTTTCTTTGTAAAAACGTGCGGGCCCGACAGAACCTACATGGCATGCCACGTGTGCAGTTCGGGATGGTTTTGTATGAATTTGTTACAACAGACAAGTTGGGGGGCTAGTTTTGTGGGTTTTTTTAGTTTTTGTATGAAACTGTTCCCACCCCTACAAGTTTATGTATGAATAGTGGTATTAACTCGAAATTTTAGTACAAAGTTGAGTCATCTATTTTGGAACGGAGGGAGTAGGGTTCAAAGCTAAAGGACGCATCAGAGTTTAATGATCATATGAGCATCAATCCATTCCCGACTCCTCGGATCATTATTAAACACCGGAGACTTAGGAGCGAACCCTCTAAACCCCATCCACGACGACGGGGAAATGAGTGGTGGAAGGACAGGGGCGGTAGGACCGTAGGAGCACGAACAAGAAGGCCAGGGAGGAGGAGGAAGAGGTAGGGCCCTAGCGGGATCATACGGTCGATATAAATCGGCCGGCTCTCGGTTGGTTGGGACACGTACGGCAACACACCGAGGTTGTTAGCTTTCCCAGGGATAGAACAAAAGATCACGCGACAGCCCGACATTGTACGCGTGTCATGGACGGATCTCGCCGTGGCTCTCCGGGGCCGTTCCCTTTCTGCACCTGGGCCAATGTAGCACCGCCGCCGTGGGCTCCAGCTCCGCCACCGGTGCCAGACCTCATGATCTTGGACTTACTGTAGAGAGATAGTTTGGCAATGCAATATTCGTTATATTGATTGGGTGCCAGTGCACGTATATATAAATACAGGTAGGCCTCAACCTTAACTATACACAACAAGAAGGTGGGCCACAATATACATAATACATGCAACACATATATACTCAACACCCCTCGCAGTCGAAGCGTCACCGGAGACACAGAGACTGAACCAAAACTCCTCGAAGACGGGAGTAGGCAATCCCTTAGTCATCACGTCAGCAAACTGTTGTGTAGTCGGAACGTGGAGAACCCGAACACGGATAAGTGCAACTTGCTCATGCACAAAGTGAATATCGAGCTCAATATGCTTCGTACGTCGATGGTGCACCGGGTTGGCGGAGAGGTAGACCGCGCTGACGTTATCCCAGTAGACAAGGGTGGCCTTGTGAGCATCATAAAGCAACTCCTGGAGTAGCTGGCGGATCCAAGAGCATTCGGCCACGGCATTAGCCACGACCCGATACTCTGCCTCGGTGCTGGAGAGGGAGACCGTGAGCTGTCGTTTCGATGACCAAGAGATCAACAAGGGCCCAAGGTAGACGCAATAGCTGGACGTAGAGCGCCAGGTGTCGGGGCAGCCTGCCCAGTCGGCGTCCGAGTAGGCGACAATGTCAGTGGAGGCGGAGGCCGTCGGGGTGAGTCCTAATGACATAGTGCCGCGTATGTAACGGGGAATACGCTTCACCAAGGTCCAATAAGAGTCACGCGTGGAGTGCATGTGGAGGCACACCTGCTGAAAAGCGTACTGCAGGTCCGGTCGGGTCAGCGTCAGGTACTGTAAAGCACCAACAATGGGTGATAAAACGCTGCATCAGACGTGAGAGACCCCTCCAGAGCAAAGACCTTCGCCTTCGTGTCAACGGGAATGGGCGCCGGCTTGCAGTTAAGCATACCGGCACGCTCCAGAAGCTCGTGGGCGTACTTCTGCTGAAGCAGAAAGAAGCCGTCAGCCGGACGGACCACCTCGATGCTGAGGAAGTAGTGCAGAGGCCCCAAGTCCTTGAGGGCGAACTCATCACGAAGACGAGCCGTAAACCACTGAAGGAGCTTGGGGGCGGACGCCGTGTGGATGATGTCGTCGGCGTAGAGCAGCAGATATGCAGTGTCAGCTCCCTGATGATACACAAAGAGTGAGGCATCGGAGCGAGTGGACCGAAAGCCCAGAGACTGCAGGAAGGCTGTGATACGCTGGTACCAAGCCCGTGGCGCCTGCTTCAACCCATAAAGAGAGCGGGAGAGCAAGCACACGAAGTCCGGATGCTCGGCGTCGAGGAAACCAGTGGGCTACTCACAGAACACCTGCTCGGCAAGATGACCGTGCAAGAAGGCGTTGGAGACATCCAACTGATGCACATGTCAGGCTTGGGAGATCGCCAACTAAAGCACGGTACGGATCGTGCCCGGTTTCACAACCGGAGCGAAGATGTCGGTGAAGTCCATGCCAGCACGCTGCTGAAATCCACGAACCACCCATCGAGCCTTGTAGCGCTCGAGAGAACTATCCAGACGAGTCTTGTGGCAGAACACCTACTTACCAGTGATGACATTGGCATGAGGGGGTCGCGGAACAAGATGCTACATGCGGTTGTGCTACAAGGCGCCGAACTCCTCCTGCATCGCTGCGAGCCAATGGGGATCCCAAAGAGTAGTGCGAGCGGAGGTGGGGATGGGTGACGGCATCGAAGTCGAGGCGGTGCACCCGTACTCGTCGGAGGAGTAGCGCGTGCTCGACCCAAGCACACCGGCCCGAGCGCGGGTCGTCACACCGAGAGGCGGAGTACCGGTGGCAGCTGGACCAGCGGTGGCGGCGCCGAGCCCATGGCAATGCCGAGCCAGCGATGGTGGGTGGGCCAGCGAGCAGCGGTAGGGCCCTGAGCTGCCGAGTCGACGGCGGCGGGCGTGCCGGCAGCGGGGGTGGCGACGGGCGAGGAGGAGATCGAGCTCGTCGTTGGGGTGACGACGCCTACCGGGGTGGTGGGCAGGGTGGCCACCGCGGCGCCGGGGTGGGGTTCCTGGTCCGACTCAACCTTGTAGGAGGGAGTCGGGGACCTAGGGGCCCAGTCAGGTTCGACCTCGGGGGAGGGAGTCGGGAAACCAGGTGGTGGCAGAAGGCGCTGTGCTGAGGGACCACCTGGAGCCGCGACCGCGTGTCAGGCCAAGCAGGGGGCAGCGGGGTCGGCGCCGAGGGAGCCGTAGCCATAGAGACCTGAAAAAAGGGAATACCGTCTCGACAAAATACACGTGCCTCGAGGTGTACACGCGGCAAATGACAGGATCATACCACCGGTAACCTTTGGTGTTAGAGGGATAGCTAAGAAAGACGCATGGGAGTGATCATGGTGCGAGTTTCTGTGGAGTGGTGGACGCGGTGCTAGGATAATAGAGACACCCTAAGATGCCAAGGCCGTCATAGGACGGCGGTGCACCGAAGAGAAGGTGGTGAGGAGCGTAGTTCCACCAAGGACGACACAGACGGATGTTAACTAGAAGGGTAGCGGTGGCAAGAGCATCAGGCCAAAATCGAGCGGGCACATTAGAGTGAAAAAGTAACGTGTGGACGCAGTCATTAAGAGTGCAAAGAATGTGCTCGGCGCGGCTGTTCTGCTGTGAGGTGTATGGACAAGTTAAACGGAAGATGGTTCCGTGAGAGGCGAGAAGGGTGCGGAGGGCAACGTTATCGAACTCTTTTCCGTTGTCGGTTTGGAGTGCAAGTATGGGGCGACTGAAATGTGTGGTGACATAGGAATAAAAGGACGTGAGTGTGGCTAAGGCATTGGATTTATAACGAAGAACAAAAGTCCACACATAATGAGTATAATCATCTAAAATCACCAAATAGTATAGATATTTCGTGTTACTTGCAATGGGAGACGTCCAAACATCACTATGAAGTAATTGAAATGGAAAAGTGGAAACAGTTGTAGACGCACTAAAGGGAAGATGAACGTGCTTGCCTAGCCGACAAGCCTCACAAGTGTGCTCGTCGAGCTTATTACATGAGAAAGAAAAATTCCTAAGAATCTGATGCAAAATGGTGGGGTTGGGTGGCCCAAGTGAGCATGCCAAAGGTCGACGCTGACGGCGAGGGCGACGGGTGTGGAGGTGAAGACGCCGACATGCACGGGATAAAGCTCGTTGGGGCTGTCACATCGGTGAAGTACCATCCGGGTACGGGCGTCCTTCACAAAAAAACCAATGCTGTCAAATTCAACAGTAAGTGGGTTCTCACGAATAAGAAGCCGAATGGAAACTAAGTTGGTGATTAAATCAGGTGAAATGAGAATATTAGACATAGTGATAGGTGTGGAAGTAGAAGGAAAACTAGTGCTACCGACATGAGTGATAGGTAAAGAAGAACCATTACCAACGGTGATACAAGTTGGTGTGTGAACAAGTGTGAAGGAGCGGAGGTTACTGGGATGAGCTGTCATGTGCGCAGTAGCACCCGAGTCCATGTACCAGTCGCCTCCACCGCCATAGTTACTCGGCAACAGCGCAGAGTGCAGGGCAGCGAGGAGGGCGGGATCCCATGGCACAGGAATCAGCGACGGCTGTAGGCCCCTATAGAGCTGCGCCTAGGCGTGTGGGCCATTGCCACTGAGAGGCGATGACACGAGGAGGGCACCGTAGCCGGCACCAGCCGGCTCGTAGGGCGCGCCGAGGAACGCCTGGTGGCCCGCAAGACGAGGACCGAGGAGACCAGGCGCAGGAGCCTGTGGGATGGGCATATGATAGGCATGCACGACGCCCGTCCACGGGTTTTGTCCGTCCGCCCACGGTGGAGGGGGCTGCTGGTAGCGTGGCGCCCCCCAGGCGCCCTGGGACGATGATACGTCTCCAACGTATCTATATTTTTTGATTGTTCCATGCTGTTATATTATCATTCTTGGATGTTTTACAATCATTTTATAGCAACTTTATATCATTTTTTGGGACTAACCTATTGACATAGTGCCAAGTGCGAGTGGTTGTTTTCTGCTTGTTTTTTACATCGCAGGAAATCAATATCTAACGGAGTCCAAACACAGCGAAACTTTTTGTGGGGTTTTTTGGACCAGAAGACATCCAGTGGGCCAAAGAAGTACCGAAGAGGGGGCCCAAGGTGAGCACAAGACACCAGGGCGCACCTGGAGGCCCAGACGCGCCCTGATGGGTTGTGCCCACCTCGTTGGCCTCTCGCACCGCCTCTTTGCTCTATAAATGTTGGAAATATGCCCTAGAGGCAATAATAAAAGGATTATTATTATATTTCCTTGTTCATGATAATTGTCTTTATTCATGCTATAACTGTATTATCCGGAAATCGTAATACACGTGTGAATACATAGACCATAATTTGTCCCTAGTAAGCCTCTAGTTGACTAGCTCGTTGATCAACAGATAGTCATGGTTTCCTGGCTATGGACATTAGATGTCATTGATAACGGGATCACATCATTAGGAGAATGATGTGATGGACAAGACCCAACCCTAAGCATTTCACAAGATCGTGTAGTTCGTTTGCTAGAGCTTTTCCAATGTCAAGTATCTTTTCCTTAGACCATGAGATCGTGTAACTCCCGGATACCGTAGGAGTGCTTTGGGTGTCCAAACGTCATAACGTAACTGGGTGACTATAAAGGTGCACTACAGGTATCTCCGAAAGTGTCTATTGGGTTGACACGGATCGAGACTGGGATTTGTCACTCCGTATGACGGAGAGGTATCACTGGGCCCACTCAGTAGTGCATCATCATAATGAGCTCAAAGTGACCAAGTGTCTGGTCACGGGATCATGCATTATGGTACGAGTAAAGTGACTTGCCGGTAATGAGACTGAACGAGGTATTGGGATACCGACGATCGAGTCTCGGGCAAGTAGCATACCGTCTGACAAAGGGAATAGTATACGGGGTTGCTCGAATCCTCGACATCGTGGTTCATCCGATGAGATCATCGAGGAGTATGTGGGAGCCAACATGGGTATCCAGATCCCGCTGTTGGTTATTGACCGAAGAGCCGTCTCGGTCATGTCGCATGTCTCCGAACCCGTAGGGTCTACACATAAGGTTCGGTGATGCTAGGGTTGTATGAATATGAGTATGCAGCAAACCGAACGTTGTTGAGTCCGGATGAGATCCGGACGTCACGAGGAGTTTCGGAATGGTCGGAGGTAAAGAATTATATATAGGAAGTGTTGTTTGACCATCGGGAAAGTTTGAGGTCACCAGATTGTCTGGGACCACGGAAGGGTCCGGGGTCCACCGGTGGGGCCACCCATCCGGAGGGCCCCATGGGCTGAAGTGGGGAGGAACCAGCCCATAGTGGGCTGGTGCGCCTCTAGCCCACCCAGGCCTAGGGTTGAAACCCTAGGGTGGGGCGCCCACTGCCTTGGGTTGCACTCCACCCCCTTGCCGCCACCCCCCTTGGGCGATTGCATCTCCCAGGGCTGGCGCCCCCCTTGGGGCCTATATAAAGGAGGGCAGGGGGGAGGTCAGCCGCACCCTGTGTCTTGGCGCCTCCTCCCCTGCTACACCTCGCCCTCCTCCCCAGCAGCTTGGCGAAGCCTGCGGAGTTCTGCTGCATCCACCACCACGCCGTCGTCGTCTTGCTGGATCATCATCAACCTCTCCTTCCCCTTGCTGGATCAAGAAGGAGGAGGCGTCATCCGCTCCGTCGTGTGTTGAGCGCGGAGGTGCTGTCCGTTCGGCACTTGGTCATCGGTGATTTGAATCACGGCGAGTACGACTCCATCATCACCGTTCTCTTGAGCGCTTCCGCACGCGATCTACAAGTGGTATGTAGATGCAATCTCTCTCCCATGACTCGTTGCTTAGATGAACTCATAGATGGATCTTGGTGAAACCGTAGGAAAAAATTTAATTTTCTGCAACGTTCCCCAACAGTGGCATCATGAGCTAGGTCTATGCGTAGTTCTCTATTGCACGAGTAGAACACAATTTTGTTGTGGGCATAGATCTTGTCAACTTGCTTTCCGCTACTAGTCTTATCTTGCTTCAGCGGCATTGTGGGATGAAGCGGCCCGGACCAACCTTACACGTACGCTTACGTGAGACCGCTTCCACCGACTGACATGCACTAGTTGCATAAGGTGGCTGGCGGGTGTCTGTCTCTCCCACTTTAGTTGGAGCGGATTCGATGAAAAGGGTCCTTATGAAGGGTAAATAGAAGTTGACAAAATCACGTTGTGGCTTTAAAGTAGGTAAGAAAACGTTCTTGCTAGATCACCTATAGAAGCCACATAAAAACTTGCAACAACAATTAGAGGACGTCTAACTTGTTTTTGCAGCAAGTGTCTTGTGATGTGATATGGCCAAAAGTTGTGATGAATGATGAATGATATATTGTGATGTATGAGATCATGTTCTTGTAATAGGAATCATGACTTGCATGTCGATGAGTATGACAACCGGCAGGAGCCATAGGAGTTGTCTTTATTTTTTGTATGACCTGCGTGTCATTGAAGAACGCCATGTAAATTACTTTACTTTATTGCTAAATGCATTAGCCATAGAAGTAGAAGTAGTCCTTGGCGTGACAACTTCATGAAGACACGATGATGGAGATCATGATGATGGAGATCATGGTGTCATACCGGTGACAAAGTGATCATGGAGCCCCGAAGATGGAGATCAAAGGAGCTATATGATATTGGCCATATCATGTCACTACTATATAATTGCATGTGATGTTTATTATGTTTATGCATCTTGTTTACTTAGAACGACGGTAGTAAATAAGATCATCCCTTACAACAATTTCAAGAAGTGTTCTCCCTAAGCGTGCACCGTTGCTAAAGTTAAATCGTTTCAAGCACCACGTGATGATCGGGTGTGATAGATTCTTACGTTCACATACAACGGGTGTAAGACAGTTTTACACATGCAAAACACTTAGGGTTAACTTGCGAGCCTAGCATGTACAGACATGGCCTCGGAACACTTTGAGACCGAAAGGTCGAACACGAGTCGTATGGAAGATACGATCAACATGGAGATGTTCACCGACGATGACTAGTCCGTCTCACGTGATGATCGGACACGGCCTAGTCGACTCGGATCGTTTAACACTTAGATGACTAGAGGGATGTCTAATCTGAGTGGGAGTTCATTGTAATAATTTGATTAGATGAACTTAATTATCATGAACTTAGTCTAAAACCTTTGCAAATATGTCTTGTATATCAAATGGCCAACGCTCATGTCAACATGAACTTCAATGCATTCCTAGAGAAAACCAAGCTGAAAGATGATGGCAGCAACTATACGGATTGGGTCCGAACACGAGATCATCCTCATAGCTGCCAGAAACAATATGTCCTAGAAGTACCGCTAGGTGATGCACCCGTTCGAGAGAACCAAGGCGTTATGAGCGCTTGGCAGTCTCGTCTTGATGATTACTCCCTCGTTCGGTGCGGCATGCTTTACAGACTTAGAACCGGGGCTCCAAAAGCGTTTTGAGCAACACGGAGCATATGAGATGTTCGAGGAGCTGAAACTAGTTTTCCAAGCTCATGCCGGGTCGAGAGATATGAAGTCTCCGACAAGTTCTATAGTTGTAAGATGGAGGAAAATAGTTACATCGGTGAGCACACACTCAAAATGTCAGGTTGCACAACCGCTTTGTCCCAGTGGACATTAACCTCCCGGACGAGGCGGTCATTGACAGAATCCTTCAGTCGCTCCCACCAAGCTACAAGAGCTTTGTGATGAAGTACAATATGCAGGGGATGGTGAAGACCATTCCTAAAGTATTTTCAATGCTGAAGTCAGCAGAGGTAGAAATCAAGAAGGAACATCAAGTGTTGATGGTCAATAAAACCACCAAGTCCAAGAAGGGCAAGGGTAAGAAGAACTTGAAGAAGGACGGCAAGGATGTTGCCGCGCCTGGTAAGCCAGTTGCCAGGAAGAAGTCAAGCAATGGACCCAAGCCTGAGACTGAGTGCTTTTATTGCAAAGGGAAGGGTCACTGGAAGCGGAACTGCCCCAAATACTTAGTGGACAAGAAGGCCGGCAACAATAAAGGTATATGTGATATACATATAATTGAAGTATACCTTACCAGTACTCGTAGTAACTCCTGGGTATTTGATACCGGTGCCGTTGCTCACATTTGTAACTCACAGCATGAGCTGCGGAATAAGCGGAGACTGGCGAAGGACGAGGTGACGATGCGCGTCGGGAATGGTTCCAAGGTCGATGTGATCGCCGTGAGCACGCTACCTCTACATTTACCTACGGGATTAGTTTTAAACCTTAATAATTGTTATTTAGCGCCAAGTTTGAGCATGAACATTGTATCTGGATCTCGTTTGATACGAGATGGCTACTCATTTAAATTCGAGAATAATGGTTGTTCTATTTATATGAGAGATATGTTTTATGGTCATGCCCCGATGGTCAATGGTTTATTCCTAATGAATCTCGAGCGTAATGTTACACATATTCATAGTGTGAATACCAAAAGATGTAAAGTTGATAATGATAGTCCCACATACTTGTGGCACTGCCGCCTTGGTCACATTGGTGTCAAGCGCATGAAGAAGCTCCATGCTGATGGACTTTTGGAGTCTCTCGATTATGAATCATTTGACACATGCGAACCATGCCTCATGGGCAAGATGACCAAGACTCCGTTCTCCGAAACAATGGAGCGAGCAACCAACTTGTTGGAAATCATACATACCGATGTGTGCGGTCCAATGAGCATTGAGGCTCGCGGAGGATATCGTTTTGTTCTCACTCTCACTGATGACTTGAGTAGATATGGGTATGTCTACTTGATGAAACACAAGTCTGAGACCTTTGAAAAGTTCAAGGAATTTCAGAGTAAGGTAGAGAATCAACGTGACCGAAAGATAAAGTTCCTACGATCAGATCGTGGAGGAGAATATGTAAGTCACGAATTTGGTACGCACTTGAGGAAATGTGGAATCGTTTCACAACTCACACCGCCTGGAACACCTCAGCATAATGGTGTGTCCGAACGTCGTAATCGCACTCTATTGGATATGGTGCGGTCTATGATGTCTCTTACCGATTTACCGCTATCATTTTGGGGATACGCTCTAGAGACGGCTACATTCAGTTTAAATAGGGCACCGTCTAAATCCGTTGAGACGACACCATATGAATTATGGTTTGGGAAGAAACCTAAGCTGTCGTTTCTAAAAGTTTGGGGATGCGATGCTTATGTCAAGAAACTTCAACCTGAAAAGCTCGAACCCAAGTCGGAAAAATGCGTCTTCATAGGATACCCTAAGGAAACCATCGGGTATACCTTCTACTTAAGATCCGAGGGCAAGATCTTTGTTGCTAAGAACGGATCCTTTACGGAAAAAGTTTCCCTCGAAAGAAGTAAGTGGGAGGAAAGTAGAACTTCGATGAAGTACTACCTCTCGAACAGGAAAGTAGTGCAGCTCGGAAAATGTTCTGTGATGCCTACACCAACCGGAGAGGAGAATAACGATTATGATCAAGGTACTTGGATCAAGTTGCTCTTGAACTTTGTAGGTCCACAAGGACACGTTCCGCACTGAGTGGTGCGCAACCCTGTCACGGAAATCATGTTGTTAGACAACGGTGAACCTTGAACTATGAAGAAGCGATGGCGGGCCCAGATTCCAACAAATGGCTTGAAGCCATGAAATCCGAGATAGAATCCATGTATGAAAACAAAGTATGGACTTTGACAGACTTGCCGATGATCGGCGGCGATAGAAAACAAATGGATCTTTAAGAAGAAGACGGACGCGGATGGAAATGTTACCATCTATAAAGCTCGACTTGTCGCTAAGGGTTATCGACAAGTTCAAGGGATTGACTACGACGAGACATTCTCTCCCGTAGTGAAGCTGAAGTCCATCCGAATCATGTTAGCAATTGCCGCATACTATTATTATGAGATATGGCAGATGGACATCAAAACGGCATTCCTTAACGGACATCTTAAGGAAGAGCTGTATATGATGCAGCCGGAAGGTTTTGTCGACCCTAAGAATGCTAACAAAGTATGCAAGCTCCAGTGATCCATTTATGGGCTGGTGCAAGCATCTCGGAGTTGGAACATTCGCTTTGATGAGATGATCAAAGCGTTTGGGTTTATGCAGACTTATGGAGAAGCATGCGTCTACAAGAAAGTGAGTGGGAGCTCTGTAGCATTTCTCATATTATATGTAGATGACATACTCTTGATGGGAAATGATATAGAACTTTTGGACAGCATTAAGGCCTACTTGAATAAGTGTTTTTCAATGAAGGACCTTGGAGAAGCTGCTTATATATTAGGCATCAAGATCTATAGGGATAGATCGAGATGCCTCATAGGTCTTTCACAAAGCACATACCTTGATAAGATTTTGAAGAAGTTCAAAATGGATCAGTCCAAGAAAGGGTTCTTGCCTGTGTTGCAAGGTGTGAGATTGAGCTCGGCTCAATGCCCGACCACGGCAAAAGATAAAGAAGAGATGAGTGTCATCCCCTATGCTTCAGCCATAGGATCTATTATGTATGCCATCTTGTGTACGGACCTGATGTAAACCTTGCCGTAAGTTTGGTAGGAAGGTACCAAAGTAATCCCGGCAAGGAACATTGGACAGCGGTCAAGAATATCCTGAAGTACCTGAAAAGGACAAAGGACATGTTTCTCGTTTATGGAGGTGACGAAGAGCTCGTCGTAAAGGGTTACGTCGATGCTAGCTTCGACACAGATCTGGATGACTCTAAGTCACAAACCGGATACGTGTATATGTTGAATGGTGGAGCAGTGAGCTGGTGCAGCTGCAAGCAGAGCGTCGTGGCGGGATCTACATGTGAAGCGGAGTACATGGCAGCCTCGGAGGCAGCGCATGAAGCAATTTGGGTGAAGGAGTTCATCACCGACCTAGGAGTCATACCCAATGCGTCGGGGCCGATCAAACTCTTCTGTGACAACACTGGAGCTATTGCACTTGTCAAGGAGCCCAGGTTTCACAAGAAGACCAGGCACATCAAGCGTCGCTTCAACTCCATTCGTGAAAATGTTCAAGATGGAGAAATAGATATTTGCAAAGTACATACGGATCTGAATGTCGCAGATCCGTTGACTAAACCTCTCGCACGAGCAAAACATGATCAACACCAGAACTCTATGGGTGTGCGATTCATCACAATGTAACTAGATTATTGACTCTAGTGCAAGTGGGAAACTGTTGGAAATATGCCCTAGAGGCAATAATAAAAGGATTATTATTATATTTCCTTGTTCATGATAATTGTCTTTATTCATGCTATAACTGTATTATCCGGAAATCGTAATACACGTGTGAATACATAGACCATAATTTGTCCCTAGTAAGCCTCTAGTTGACTAGCTCATTGATCAACAGATAGTCATGGTTTCCTGGCTATGGACATTAGATGTCGTTGATAATGGGATCACATCATTAGGAGAATGATGTGATGGACAAGACCCAACCCTAAGCATAGCACAAGATCGTGTAGTTCGTTTGCTAGAGCTTTTCCAATGTCAAGTATCTTTTCCTTAGACCATGAGATCGTGTAACTCCCGGATACCGTAGGAGTGATTTGGGTGTACCAAGCGTCACTGGCGAATCGGGTGACTATAAAGGTGCACTACTGGTATCTGCGAAAGTGTCTGGGTTGACACGGATCGAGACTGGGATTTGTCACTCCGTATGACAGAGAGGTATCACTGGGCCCACTCAGTAGTGCATCATCATAATGAGCTCAAAGTGACCAAGTGTCTGGTCACGGGATCATGCATTACGGTACGAGTAAAGGGACTTGCCGGTAACGAGACTGAACGAGGTATTGGGATACCGACGATCGAGTCTCGAGCAAGTAGCATACCGTCTGACAAAGGGAATAGTATACGGGGTTGCTTGAATCCTCGACATCGTGGTTCATATGATGAGATCATCGAGGAGTATGTGGGAGCCAACATGGGTATCCAGATCCCACTGTTTGTTATTGACCGAAGAGCCGTCTCGGTCATGTCTACATGTCTCCCGAACCCGTAGGGTCTACACACTTAAGGTTCGGTGACACTAGGGTTGTATGAATATGAGTATGCAGCAAACCGAATGTTGTTCGGAGTCCCGGATGAGATCCCGAACGTCACGAGGAGTTTTGGAATGGTTCGGAGGTAAAGAATTATATATAGGAAGTGTTGTTTCGGCCATCGGGAAAGTTTCGGGGTCACCCGGTATTGTACCGGGACCACCGGAAGGGTCCCGGGGGTCCAGCGGGTGGGGCCACCCATCCCGGAGGGCCCCATGGGCTGAAGTGGGGAGGGGAACCAGCCCATAGTGGGCTGGTGCGCCCCCCTTGGCCCACCCCCTGCGCCTAGGGTTGAAACCCTAGGGTGCGGGGGGTGCCCCACTTGCCTTGGGGGGCACTCCACCCCCCTGGCCGCCGCCCCCCTTGGGCGATTGCATCTCCCAGGGCCGGCGCCCCCCTGGGGGCCTATATAAAGGAGGGCAGAGGGAGGGAAGCTGCACCCTGTGTCTTGGCGCCTCCCTCCCCCTGCTACACCTCGTCCTCCTCCCGCAGCAGCTTGGCGAAGCCCTGCCGGAGTTCTGCTTCATCCACCACCACGCCGTCGTGCTGCTGGATCATCATCAACCTCTCCTTCCCTCTTGCTGGATCAAGAAGGAGGAGGCGTCATCCGCTCCATACGTGTGTTGAACGCGGAGGTGCTATCCGTTTGGCACTTGGTCATCGGTGATTTGAATCACGGCGAGTACGACTCCATCATCACCGTTCTCTTGAACGCTTCCGCACGCGATTTACAAGTGGTATGTAGATGCAATCTCTCTCCCATGACTCGTTGCTTAGATGAACTCATAGATGGATCTTGGTGAAACCGCAGGAAAATTTTTAATTTTCTGCAACGTTCCACAACAATAAATACCCCAATATTCCAGAAGCCATATGGGAGTCAACGAAAATCAATTTAAGCCACCGCAAGTTCCAGAACCACCAGATCCAATCTAAACATCATCATGGAGGGGGTCATCATCCTCATTGGTGCCTCTCCAATGATGCGTGAGTAGTTCATTGTAGACCTACGGCTCCGTAGTTAGTAGCTAGATGGCTTCCTCTCTCTCTCTCTCTCTCTCTCTATTGATTCTCAATACAATGGTCTTTTGGAGATCTATTTGATGTAACTCTTTTTGCGGTGTGTTTGTTGGGATCTGATGAACTTTGAGTTTATGATCAGATCTATGTTTTATACATGAAAGTTATTTGAGTCTTTTGATCTCTTATATGCATGATTACTTATAGCCTCGTATTTCTTTTCGAATATTTGGTTTAGTTAGGCCGACTAGATCGGTTTTTCTTGCCATGGGAAGAGGTGCTTTGTGGTGGGTTCATTCTTACGGTGCTTGATCCCAGTGATAGAAGGGGAACTGACACATATGTATCATTGCCATTAAGGATAACAAGATGGGGTCTATTTCTACATAAATAGATCTTGTCTACATCATGTCATTTTCTTATTGCATTGCTCCGTTTCTCCATTAACTTAATACACTAGATGGATGCTGGATAGTGGTTGATGTGTGGAGTAATAGTAGTAGATGCAGGCAGGAGTCAGTCTACTAATCTTGGACGTGATGCCTATATAATGATCATTTTATGTATATCGTCATGATTATTTGAAGTTCTATCAATTGCCCAACAATAATTTGTTTACCCACTGTATGCTATTTTTCTCATGAGAAGCCACTAATGAAATCTACGACCCCCGGGCCAATTCTTTAATATATTTGCCTTCGAGATCTATTTTTATTAGCTTTTATTTTCAGATCTACTAATCCAAAAATACAAAAGTACCTTGCTGCAATTTTTATTTATTTTTTTAATCTCGCATTCCTGCGAGATCTATTTATCCAAACTACTACAATTTTACCTACCTTTTTACCCGTGAGGGATTGACAACCCCTCTCTTACGTCGGGTTGCAAGTATTTGTTCTTTGTGCATAGGTGCTATTTGTTGGGGAACGTAGTAATTTCAAAAAATTTCCTACGCACACGCAAGATCATGGTGATGTATAGCAACGAGAAGGGGAGTGTATCTTCATACCCTTGAAGATCGCTAAGCGGAAGCGTTTATCAACGCGGTTGATGTAGTCATACGTCTTCATGATCCGACCGATCCAAGTACCGAACGCATGGCACCTCCGAGTTCTGCACACGTTCAACTCGATGACGTCCTCACCTTCTCGATCCAGCAAGACGGGCAAAGTAGTAGATGTGTTCCGGCAGCACGACGGCGTGGTGACGGTGTTGGTGAAGAACAATCTCCGCAGGGCTTCGCCTAAGCACTACGGAAACTATGACGGAGGATAAACTAGAGGGGACGGGGTTGCCGACACACGGCTTGGTGTTTCTTGATGTGCCTTTGGTGCAATTACCTTATCAAGCTCTACTTTCCTCCCACTCACTTCTTTCGAGAGAAACTTCTTCTCTAGAAAGGATCCATCTTAGCAACGAATAACTTGCCTTCGGATCTGTGATAGAAGGTGTACCCAATAGTTACCTTTGGGTATTCTATGAAGACGCACTTCTCCGATTTGGGTTCGAGCTTATCAGGTTGAAACCTTTTCACATAAGCATCGCAGCCCCAAACTTTAAGAAACGACAACTTTTGGTTTCTCGCCAAACCACAGTTCATAAGGCGTCGTCTCAACGGATTTTGATGGTGCCCTATTTAAAGTGAATGCAGCTGTCTCTAATGCATAACCCCAAAACGATAGTGGTAAATCGGTAAGAGACATCATAGATTGCACTATATACAATAAAGTACGGTTATGACGTTCGGACACACCATAATGCTGTGGTGTTCCATGTGGCATGAGCTGTGAAACTATTCCACATTGTTTTATATGAAGGCCAAACTCGCAACTAAAATATTCTTCTCCACGATCAGATCGTAGAAACTTTATTTTCTTGTTACGATGATTCTCCACTTCACTCTGAAATTCTTTGAACCTTTCAACTATTTTAGACTTATGTTTCATCAAGTAGATATACCCATACCTGCTCAAATCATCTTGTGAAGGTCAGAAAATAATGATACCCGCCACAAGCCTTAATACTTATTGGTCTGCATACATCAGTATGTATTATTTCCAATAAGTCAGTAGCTCGTTCCATTGTTCCGGAGAACGGAGTTTTTGTCATCTTGCCCATGAGGCATGGTTCGCAAGCATCAAGTGATTCATAATCAAGTGATTCCAAAATCCCATCAGCATGGAGTTTCTTCATGCGCTTTACACCAATATGACCTAAACGGCAGTTCCACTAATAGGTTGCACTATCATTATTAACTTTGCATCTTTTGGCATCAATATTATGAATATGTGTATCACTACGATCGAGATCCAACAAACTATTTTCATTGGGTGTATGACCATTGAAGGTTTTATTCATGTAGATAGAACAACAATTATTCTTTGACTTTAAATGAATAACCGTATTGCAATAAACATGATCAAATCATATTCATGCTCAACGCAAATGCCAAAATAACATTTATTTAGGTTTAACACTAATCCCGAAAGTATAGGGAGTGTGCGATGATGATCATATCAATCTTGGGACTACTTCCAACACTCATCGTCACTTCCCCTTCAACTAGTCTCTGTTTATTCTGTAACTCCTGTTTCGAGTTACTAATCTTAGCAACCGAACAAGTATCAAATACTTAGGGGTTACTATAAACACTAGTAAGGCACATATCAATAACCTATATATCAAATATACCCTTGTTCACTTTGCCATCCTTCTTATCCACCAAATATTCAGGGCATTTCCGCTTCCAGTGACCATTTCCTTTGTAGTGTAAGCACTCAGTTTCAGGCTTTGGTCCAGCTTTGGTCTTCTTCACGGTAGTGACACTTGTTTGCCATTCTACTTGAAGTTTCCCTTTCTTTCCCTTTGCCCTTTTCTTGAAACTAGAGGTCTTGTCAATCATCAACACTTGATGCTCTTTCTTGATTTCTACCTTCGTTGATTTCAACATCACGAAGAGCTCGGGAATCATTTTCGCCATCCTTTGCATACTATAGTTCATCACGAAGTTCTACTAACTTGGTGATGGTGACTAGAGAACTCTGTCAATCACTATCTTATCTGGAAGATTAACTCCCACTTGATTCAAGCGATTGTAGTACCCAGACAATCTGAGCACTTGCTCACTAGTTGAGCGATTCTCCTCCATCCTTTAGCTATAGAACTTGGTTGAGACTTCATATCTCTCAACTCGGGTATTTGCTTGAAATATTAACTTCAATTCTTGGAACATCTCATATGGTCCATGACGTTCAAAACGTCTTTGAAGTCCCGATTCTAAGCCGTTAAGCATGGTGCACTAAACTATCAAGTAGTCATCATATTGAGCTAGCCAAATGTTCATAACGTCTGCATCTGCTCCTGCAATAGGTTTGTCACCTAGCGGTGCATCAAGGACATAATTCTTCTGTGCAGCAATGAGGATAAACCTCAGATCACGGATCCAATCCGCATCATTGCTACTAACATTTTTCAACACAATTTTCTCTAGGAACATATCAAAATAAACATATGAAAGCAACAACGCGAGCTATTGATCTACAACATAATTTGCAAAATACTACCAGGTACTAAGTTCATGATAAATTTAAGTTCAATTAATCATATTACTTAAGAACTCCCACTTAGACAGACATCTCTCTAGTTATCTAAGTGATCACGTGATCCAAATCAACTAAACCATGTCCGGTCATCACGTGAGATGGAGTAGTTTCAATGGTGAACATCACTATGTTGATCATATCTACTATATGATTCACGTTCGACCTTTCGGTCTCCGTGTTCCGAGGCCATATCTGTTATATGCTAGGCTCGTCAAGTTTAACCTGAGTATTCGCATGTGCAACTGTTTTGCACCGTTGTATTTGAGCGTAGAGCCTATCACACCCGATCATCACGTGGTGTCTCAGACGAAGAACTTTCGCAATGGTGCATACTCAGGGAGAACACTTCTTGATAATTTTAGTGAGAGATCATCTTAAAATGCTACCGTCAATCAAAGCAAGATAAGATGCATAAAGGATAAACATGCAATCAATATAAGTGATATGATATGGCCATCATCATCTTGTGCTTGTGATCTCCATCTCGAAGCACCGTCGTGATCACCATCGTCACCGCGCGACACCTTGATCTCCATCGTAGCATCGTTGTCGTTCGCCATCTATTGCTTCTCGACTATCGCTACCGCTTAGTGATAAAGTAAAGCAATTACAGGCATTGCATTTCATACAATAAGCGACAACCATATGGCTCCTGCCGATTGCCGATAACCGGTTACAAAACATGATCATCTCATACAATAAAATATAACATCACGTCTTGACCATATCACATCACAACATGCCTGCAAAAACAAGTTAGGCGTCCTCTACTTTGTTGTTGCAAATTTTACGTGGCTGCTACGGGTAAGCAAGAACCATTCTTACCTACGCATCAAAACCACAGCGATAGTTCGTCAAGTTAGTGCTGTTTTAACCTTCGCAAGGACCGGGCGTAGCCACACTCGGTTCAACTAAAGTTGGAGAAAGCAGACACCCGCTAGTCACTGTATGCAAAGCACGGCGGTAAAACCAGTCTCGCGAAGCGTCTGGCGTAATGTTGGTCGGGCCGCTTCATCCAACAATACCGCTGAACCAAAGTATGACATCTGGTAAGCGGTATGACTTGTATCGCCCACAACTCACTTGTGTTCTACTCGTGCATATAACATCAGCGCATAAAAGCGTAGGCTCGGATGCCCTTGTTGGGTAATGTAGTAATTTCAAAAAATTCCTACGCACACGCAAGATCATGGTGATGTATAGCAACGAGAAGGGGAGTGTATCTTCATACCCTTGAAGATCGCTAAGCGGAAGCGTTTATCAACGCGGTTGATGTAGTCGTAAGTCTTCACGATCCGACCGATCCAAGTACCGAACGCACGGCACCTCCGAGTTCTGCACACGTTCAGCTCGATGACGTCCTCGCCTTCTCGATCCAGCAAGACGGGTGAAGTAGTAGATGAGTTCCGACAGCACGACGGCGTGGTGACGGTGTTGGTGAAGAACAATCTCCGCAGGGCTTCGCCTAAGCACTATGGAAACTATGTCGGAGGATAAACTAGAGGGGACAGGGTTGCCGGTACACGGCTTGGTGTTTCTTGATGCGTCTTTGGTGCTAGCCTTGCCCCTCTATTTATATGTTGAGCCTTGGGGTCGAAACTTGGAGTAAAAGCCTCCACAAAGTCGGTTTCACCCGAAAGGCAAGAGTCCTTCTCGGACTCGGGGCGGATCACCGGGGTTCCGGCGCTCGGACCCGAACGCCGAGGACCTGGCGTCGCCCTGAACTCGAAAAACTTCCTTTTGCGCTTTCCAAAAACCTTGTGGGCTTTCCCCTTTGGCCCAAATAACGTGTTCTCGTACCCAAACATTTCGGGAAACATCTGGAACCCCTTCCGGTGAATTCTGGAACCCTTCCGGAGATCAAACACTATTATCCCATATATCAAACTTTATCTCCGCACCATTCCGGAGTTCCTCGTCATGTCCATGATCTCATCCGGGACCCGAACAACATTCAGTTACCAACATGCATAACTCATATAATACTATATCGTCAACGAAACATTAAGCGTGCGGACCCTACGGGTTCGAGAACTATGTAGACATGACCGAGACAGGTTTCCGGTCAATAACCAATAGCAGGACCTGGATGCCCATATTGGCTCCCACATATTCTACGAAGATCTTTATCGGTCAAACCGCATAACAACATACGTTGTTCCCTTTGTCATCGGTATGTTACTTACCCGAGATTCGATCGTCGGTATCCAATACCTAGTTCAATCTCATTACCGGCAAGTCTCTTTACTCGTTACATAATGCATCATTCCGTAACTAACTCATTAGCTACATTGCTTGCAAGGCTTATAGTGATGTGCATTACCGAGAGGGCCCAGAGATACCTCTCCGACAATCAGAGTGAGAAAACCTAATCACGAAACACGCCAACCCAACATGTACCTTTGGAGACACCTGTAGAGCTCCTTTATAATCACCCAGTTACGTTGTGATGTTTGGTAGCACACAAAGTGTTCCTCCGGTAAACGGGAGTTGCATAATCTCATAGTTACAGGAACATGTATAAGTCATGAAGAAAGCAATAGCAGAATACTTAAACGATCAAGTGCTAAGCTAACGGAATGGGTCAAGTCAATCGCATCATTCTCCTAATGATGTGATCCCGTTAATCAAATGACAACTCATGTCTATGGTTAGGAAACATAACCATCTTCGATTAACGAGCTAGTCAAGTAGAGGCATACTAGTGACACTCTGTTTGTCTATGTATTCACACATGTATTATGTTTCCGGTTAATACAATTCTAGCATGAATAATAAACATTTATCATGATATAAGGAAATAAATAATAACTTTATTATTGCCTCTAGGGCATATTTTCTTCACTATTTACGTGGTGTTGCGTGGTTCTCCTACTGGTTTGATAACCTTGGTCTCATCACTAAGGAAAATACCTACCGTTGCTGTGCTGCATCATCCCTTCCTCTTTGAGGAAATACCGACGTAGTTCAAGCCAACATCAAAAGGAATTTCTGGCGCCGTTGCCGGGGAGACATCATCAACATCTACCAGGTTCCTAATCACAAATCTCATCTCCTTGTAATTTACATTATTTGCCATTTGCCTCTCGTTTTCATCTCCCCCACTTCACAAAAATTTGCCGTTTTATTCGCCCTCTTTTTCTTCTGTCTTTTTCTCGTCAGATCTCTTGTTTGCTTGTGTTGCCATCTGTCTTCTATTTGCTTGCATCTTTGCTTGCTAAAAATCTATTGATATGGATCCTCATCCACTTGCTAATATTTTTAAAAGATCCAATTATGAAGAACCAATTATTAGTGAATTGAGTTGACTATATTATCTTTATGAAGTTTTGCTTGAGATTTATGAATATGAAAATTGTGATGAAGTGTTGAAAGAAGAAATTGATGAAGTGATTCATGATAGCTCCTTGGATGAAAAGCATGATTGCAATGATGTTATTATAAATTCTATTAATGTCAATTGTTCTAATAATATGCAAAACCCCCAAGCTTGGGGATGCTAATATTGCTATGTCCACTACTTATTACAATGATCATGATTGGGGTGATAATGATTATTATGATCTTGAAAATTTATTTAAGCCTAAAGATGAATATGTTTGCGATAATATTAAAAGTGGGCTTGGAGAGGTCATGACTTTATTTGATGATAATTCCACTATCTTGGAAGAGTGTCAACTTTGCATGCATGTGGATCATGTAGAGAATATGTTATGTGATAGCTATATTATTGAATTCGAATGTGATCCCACATGTAATTATTATGAGAGAGGAAAATATGGTTGTAGAAATTTTCATGTTACTAAATTACCACTCATCATGTTGAAATTGCTATTGTTTCTTTCTTCTTGCTTGCATATGCTAGGTTCTTCTTGTCTTAATAATTTGTTTGCTTATAAAATGCCTATGCATAGGAAGTATGTTAGACTTAAATGTGTTTTTCACATGATCTATGATGCTCCCGTTGTGTTTCAATTATTATCTTTCATGTGAGCATCAATAAAATATTATGCCTAGCTAGGGGCATAAAATGATAGCGCTTGTTGGGAGGCAACCCAATGAATAAAACCTATTTTCATCTTTTTCTTTCTGTTCTTGAGTGTTTGCACAATTATGCCTCTGTTTAGATGTGTTTTTGTGGTTTAAATTAGTGTTTGTGCCAAGCAAAGCCTTTAGGATAATTTGGGTGATACTTGATTTGATCTTGTTGAAAAACAGAAACTTTTACGCTCAGAAAAATAATTTTAATAAATAATAGAAACGTCCTTTTGCTCTTAATTTCTTATACAAGATTGTCATACAAATTTCCCACGTTGTCCTAATTTTTCAGGATTTTTGGAGTTACAGAAGTATACGAAGTTCCCTGATTACTACAGACTGTTCTGTTTTTGACAGATTCTGTTTTTGTTGTGTTATGTGCTTGTTTTGATAATTCTATGGTTTCCTTTGAAGAGTTTTTGCAATGTAAAAAGTTAAAATACAATAGATATAATACAATAACAAAATATGAATGGGTTTGCAACAATACTTAAAGTAGTGATTTTCTTATACTAACGGATCTCACGAAGGTTTTATTGAGTTCTGTGTGATTGAAGTTTTCAAGTTCTGGGTGAGATTGCGATGGATGAAGGAATAAGGATTAGCAAAAGGCTAAGCTTGGGGATGCCCGAGGCACCCCAAGATAATATTCAAGAAGTATCAAGCAACTAAGCTTGGGGATGCCCCCGACTGGCACCCCCTCTTTCTTCTAACAACCATCTGTATTTTACTTGAAACTATATTTTTTATTTGTCACATATTATGAGTTTTGCTTGGAGCGTCTTGTATGATATGAGTATTTCCTTGTTTTACTTTCTGTTTTAAGTCATCTATGCTTGCTGGACACACCTAGTTGAGGGAGCCAAAATTATTCTATGACTTGTTAGAATTGCTCTCTATGCTTCACTTAAATCTTTATGAGCTATGGAATTGCCTAGTGCTTCACTTATATCTTTTTGAGCACGGTGTGCTTTACTATTTTTGAATAAATGCTCTCATCCTTCGCATAGATTTATTTGAGAGTTAGTAAAATTTTGAAGAAACTCTCTCTTGCTTCACTTAAATTATTTTGAGAGAAGAAATTTGTTCATGCTCATGTTCTTCACTTAGATTTGTTTGAGCTATCAAAAGCAACATATGAAACTAGTCCCAAAGTGATAGATATTCAAGAGCAATATAATAAAAACTTTCATGAAGATCATTGGACAAAATAAACTTGATTCTTTGTAATAGTTTTGAGATATGATGATAGTGATATGTGAGTCATGTTGATGAGTAATTATACTTTAGTAAGAATATTGGTGTTAATGTTTGTGATTCCCTATGCAAGCACGAAAGTCAATAGTTATGCAATGAAATTACATCCTACTTGTGGTGCATTATTCGGCGTTAGTTATGCTTAATGCTCGCTTATGAGATTTTTTTTCGTTTCTTGGTTGGATGCTTCCCAATATTTTGCTAGACTTCATTTGCACTAAGTATGATCACTACTTGTGCATCCAAAATCCTTTAAACCAGTTTTTGCCACATGAGTCCACTATTCCTACCTACATGCGGTATTCTTTTGCTGTTCTAAGAAAATTTGCATGTGCCATCTCTAAATTTCAAAATAAATTTCTCTTTTGTGTGCTCGTACCGCTCATGAAATGGTAGGGGGTGGCTGATATATTTCCATGGTAGATGTGTTATTCTCAAGATGAGTGTTTATTCACTTGTCATTGCATGAGAGTACGACAAAGGTATTAGGGATGCCCAGTCCTGAAATGAAAAATGAATTTACTTTATGTTGTCAAATAATAAATTCCTTGGGAATTGTTGGTATGGAAGGCACCCGTGGATACGGTTAGCCATGGAAAGTGAAAGTATGGTGGAAAAAGGAATAAACTTTATTTTATGTTTGGGAACCACCTATGATATATCTAGCATGGAAAGTATTGGGAACTACTCGATCGTTTTCGTTGACAGGAAAAGCATGCCACCCAAAATGTTTTATCTCTATTTGTTTTTGCTTTGAGCTCTGACACCTCTACAAATCCCTACTTCCCTCCACAAAGGGAATTTCTATTTATTTTATGCCATTTTTATTTTACTTGAGTCTCTATCTTGTCTTATAAAGCATCAACTAATGGGCACTATGCTCGTACTTGAGCATTGGGTGTAGCTAATATGCGAGTGGGTTTCATGAATGGATCAATGATTGAGCATAATTGGCTAGGGATAACTTGCTTTAGTGTTGATATTTGAAAGACATGGTTGCTTGTTGATATGCTTGAGTATTAAAGTCTTCATATCAAAACTAGACTATTGCTTTGAACCATATAAAAGTCCAAATGTCGATGCCACAAAGAAAATAATATGTGATGAACGTGTTAGGCAGCATTCCACATCAAAAATTCTGTTTTTATCATTTACCTACTCGAAGACGAGCAGGAATTAAGCTTGGGGATGCTGATACGTCTCCAACATATCTATAATTTTTGATTGTTCCATACTGTTATATTATCATTCTTGGATGTTTTACAATCATTTTATAGCAACTTTATATCATTTTTTGGGACTAACCTATTGAGATAGTGCCAAGTGCCAGATGTTGTTTTCTGCTTGTTTTTTACACCATAGGAAATCAATATCAAACGGAGTCCAAACACAATGAAACTTTTTGTGGATTGTTTTTGGACCCGAAGACATCCAGTGGGCCAAAGAAGTACCGAAGAGAGGGCCCGAGGTGAGCACAAGACACCAGTGCGCGCCTGGAGGCCCAAGCGCGTCCTGATGGGTTGTGCCCACCTCGATGGCCTTCCGCACCACCTCTTTGATCTATAAATACCCCAATATTCTAGAGACCCAAGGGGAGTCGACGGAAATCAATTCCAGCCGCCGCAAGTTCCAGATCCACCAGATCCAATCTAAACACCAACACGAAGGGGTTCATCATCCTCATTGGTGCTTCTCCGATGATGCGTGAGTAGTTCATTGTAGACCTACATGTCCGTAGTTAGTAGCTAGATGGCTTCCTCTCTCTCTCTCTTGATTCTCAATACAATGGTCTCTTGGAGATCTATTTGATGTAACTCTTTTTGCGGTGTGTTTGTTGGGATCCGATGAACTTTGAGTTTATGATCAGATCAATGTTTTTATCCATGAAAGTTATTTGAGTCTTTTGATCTCTTATATGCATGATTACTTATAGCCTTGTATTTATTCTTCGAATCTTTAGTTTAGTTAGGCCGACTAGATCGATTTTTCTTGCCATGGGAAGAGGTGCTTTGTGATGGGTTCGATCTTACGATGCTTGATCACAGTGACAGAAGAGGAACCGACACGTATGTACCGTTGCCATTAAGGATAACAAGATGGGGTCTATTTCTATATAAATAGATCTTGTCTACATCATGACATCATTCTTATTGCATTACTCTGTTTCTCCATGAACTTAATACACTAGATGCATGCTGGATAGCGGTCGATGTGTGGAGTAATAGTAGTAGATGAAGGCAGGAGTCGGTCTACTAATCTTGGACGTGATGCCTATATAATGATCATTGCATGGATATCTTCATGATTATTTGAAGTTTTATCAATTGCCCAATAGTACTTTGTTTACCCACCATATGCTATTTTTCTCGAGAGAAGCCACTAGTGAAACCTACGGCCCGAGGGTCTCTTCTTTATTATATTTGCCTTCGAGATCTATTTTTATTAGATTTTATTTTCAAATCTATTAATCCAAAATCTGTAATTTTATTTATTTATTTTATCTCGCGTTCTCACGAGATCTATTTATCCAAACTACTACAATTTTACCTATCTTTTTTCCCGTGAGGGATTGGCAACCCATCTCTTACGTCGGGTTGCAAGTATTTGTGCTTTGTGTGCAGGTGCTGTTTATGTGGTGTTGCGTGGTTCTCCTACTGGTTCGATAACCTTGGTCTCATCACTTAGGGAAATACCTACCGTTATTATGCTGCATCATCCCTTCCTCTTTGAGGAAATATCGATGTAGTTCAAGCCAACATCAACCGGCTGCTGCTGCTGCTGACGGCGACCCCCCTGCCCCGCCGGTTGCGCCAGCCCCCGCCACCTTGCGGCTGCTGGGAAGGTGCGGGCGGAAGTGGGAAGTACCCGACGGGCACGGGTGGCGCAGGAGGATGTGGCGCGACCGGTGGAGCTGGGCCGCCGCGGGTGGTGCCGTCGGCGAGCGCGGTGTGCTGGACCCCTGCTTCACCTTCGTCATCCAGCGCTCCTCAAGCTTGAGGTACGCGACGACGCGCTGGAAGGTGGGTCGTGGTAGCAAGGTGAGGTTGGAGACTGTGTTGCCGAAGTCCTCGTTGAGGCCCGCGGTGAGATTGCTCAGCATGAGGTCGTGATACGTCTCCAACGTATCTATAATTTTTGATTGCTCCATGCTACTTTATCTACTATTTTGGACTATAATGGGCTTTATTTTCCACTTTTATATTATTTTTGGGACTAACCTATTAACCGGAGGCCCAACCTAGAATTGCTGTTTTTTGCCTTTTTCAGTATTTCGAAGAAACAGAATATCAAGCGGAGTCCAAGCGGAATGAAACTTTCGGGAGCGTGATTTACTCATCGAGATAAGATCCGGAGACTTGGACCCTCCGTCAAGAAAGCCACGAGGCGGTCACGAGGTGGGGGCGCGCCTCCCCAGGCGTGCCCCCCTGCCTCGTGGGCCCCTCGGAGCTCCACCGACGTACTCCTCCCTCCTATATATACCTACGTACCCCCATTAGACCAGACACGGAGCCAAAATCCTAATTCCACCGCCGCAACTTCCTGTATCCACGAGATCCCATCTTGGGACCTGTTTTGGAGCTCCGCCGAAGAGGTCATCCACCACGGAGGGCTTCTACATCAACACCATAGCCTCTCCGATGAAGTGTGAGTAGTTTACTTCAGACCTTTGGGTCCATAGCTAGTAGCTAGATGGCTTCTTCTCTCTTTTTGGATCTCAATACAATGTTCTCCCCCTCTCTCGTGGAGATCTATTCGATGTAATCTTCTTTTTGCGGTGTGTTTGTTGAGACCAATGAATTGTGGGTTTATGATCCAACTTATCTATGGGAAATATTTGATTCTTCTCTGAATTCTTTTATGTATGATTGAGTTATCTTTGCGAGTCTCTTCGAATTATCCGTTTGGTTTGGCCAACTAGACTGGTAGTTCTTGCAATGGGAGAAGTGCATGGCTTTGGGTTCAATCTTGCGGTGTCCTTACTCAGTGACAGAAAGAGTTGCAAGGCACGTATTGTATTTTTGCCATCGAGGATAACAAGATGGGGTATTTATCATATTGCATGAATTTATTCCTCTACATCATGTCATCTTGCTTAAGGCGTTACTCTGTTTTTAACTTAATACTCTAGATGCATGCTGGATAGCAGTCGATGAGTGGAGTAATAGTAGTAGATGCTTAATCATTTCGATCTACTTGTCACGGACGTGATGCCTATATACATGATCATACCTAGTTAACCTCATAACTATGCTCAATTCTATCAATTGCTCAACAGTAATTTGTTCACCCATCGTATAATATCTATGTTCTTGAGTGAAGCCACTAGTGAAACCTATGCCCCCCGGGTCTATTCTCATCATATCAATATCCATTACTTCATTTTACTTGTTTTGCCTTTACCTTTTTACTTTGCATCTTTATATCAAAAATACCAAAAATATTATCTCTATCATATCTCACTCTCGTAAGTGACCGTGAAGGGATTGACAACCCCTAAGCGTTGGTTGCGAGTTGCTATTGTTTTGTGCAGGTACGAGGGACTTGCGCGTGACCTCCTACTGGATTGATACCTTGGTTCTCAAAAACTGAGGGAAATACTTACGCTACTGTGCTGCATCACCCCCTCCTCTTCGGGGAAAACCAACGCAAGCTCGAGACGTAGCAGGTCGTCAGAGACCTTGGCGCCGATGAGCTCATCGGCGAGCATCTTTAGCCTCATGCAGTACTCACCGATGGTGGAGTTGTCTTGGTGACAGCCGAAGAACTCCTGCTGCAAGAAAATAAGGCGCTGAAGTTTGTTGACGGTGAAGAGCGCGTTGATCTTAGTCCACACGGTGGAGGCGTCGTCGTCCTCGGCGACAACCTTGTGGAAGATGTCCTTCGAGATGGTTTGGTAGAACCATCGGATGAGTGTGGCCTCAATGGGGGACCACTCCGGATTGCCCTTCATGTAATCACCTTTCACGGATCCGTCGATGTGCTCGGTGAGATAGTACTTATGGAAGACGAGGTTGAAGTAGGTCTTCCACATATAGTACGACATGATGGAGCTGTCGAGACGGATGGGGACCCGGGCCTCGATGTTGAGGTCACGGATGGCAGCGGCGGAGGGCTCGGGGCCGACAAAGGGGTTCGATGAGCGGGTGGTGGCGGAGGAACCCGGGGAGTCCATAGAGTGGCGCGGCTAGGGTTAGGATTTCGGGGAGAAAGAGGGAGGTGGACAGCATTGGCGGGAGAGGAGGAGGCTGCAAGGTGCGGCTGCGTGGGAGGGGGTGGCAGCACCGACCGGTGGGAGAGGAAGCGCAGCAGTGAAGCAGCCTTGGCGACCGAGGGAAATCGTGGCGGCGCTGCTGCTGTGTGGCGGCGGGAGGTGGTGAAGCAGTGCGGCACGGGTGGCGGCGACGCAGTTGGGGAAGAGCGTGGCGGTGGTCGGGTGCGGCGGCTGGCAAGACGCCTGGCGCTTGGCGGAGGCGGCAGCTAACCCCAGGGTAGGAACGAGAAAGATGATACCATGTAGAGAGATAGTTTGGCAATGCAGTATTCGTATATTGATTGGGTGCCGGTGCACGTATATATAAGTATAGGTAGGCCTCAACCACAACCATACACAACTAGGAGCTGGGCAACAATATACGTAAGACATGCAACACATATATATACTCAACACTCGGCATCTGCGGGGTTTCAATCCCCGCGACTCCCTTTGCCGGCCTTGCTTATGGGGGTATTTTTACCCCCATTCAAGGGTTTTCTCCCCTGTGTCTAGTATAGGGGAGGGAAGCTCGAGGACGCCGTGCTCATCTTTCGATCGGCGCGCAAGAAGGAGCACGACTGTGGCCCTCAGAATGGATGCCTCATCTTCGGCCGCAACGGCAACTCTATTCCCGCCAAGGCTTTCTCCACGGCCGGCGTACGCTCCACCGGCAACCCCCACGGTAAGCTTCGAATATCCCCCGTGCAGATGAGTTTGTAGTTTGGGTTCTTAGGGTAGTTCGAGTAATGTTAGATTTGATTGTTCACTGTGGATTGGATTGGATTCGATCCGATTTGATTCGATTCAACCGGATTCGGTTTGAATACACTACATTTTGGGTTGAATGAGAGTGCATGCTAGTGTTGATAGTGGCTAGATGAGTATGGTTCTACCTTAACACTAGTAGAAAAAGGGCCATTCGAACCGGTTCGTGAGGGCCATTTGTCCCGGTTCACGAACCGGGACTAAAGGGTCGTAACTAAAGCCCTCCACCTTTAGTCCCGGTTTGATTGGGAACCGGTACAGATAGGGCTCCACGTGGCCGTGGCGGCTTGCCCAGGCAGGGGGACCTTTTGTCCCGGTTGGTGCCACCAACTGGGACCAAAAGGCCTCCACGCGTCAGCAGTTCAGGGGCTGGGTTTGTTTTTTTCTGAAGGGGGGGGGGGGTTGGGGGGTTTTGTAGGGTTAATTTAGGGGTTTCATATATTGTGTTAGCTAGCTAATAGAGAGGAGTGTTGATACGTCTCCAACGTGTCTATAATTTTTGATTGCTCCATGCTACTTTATCTACTGTTTTGGACTATAATGGGCTTTATTTTCCACTTTTATATTATTTTTGGGACTAACCTATTAACCGGAGGCCCAGCCCAGAATTGCTGTTTTTGCCTTTTTCAATTATTTCAAGAAAGCGGAATATCAAACGGAGTCCAAACGGAATGAAACCTTCGGGAACGTGATTTTCTCATCAGATAAGATCTAGGAGACTTGGACCCTCCGTCAAGAAAGCCACGAGGCTGTCACGAGGGTGGAGGGCACGCCCTCCCCCCTGGGCGCGCCCCCTGCCTCGTGGGCCCCTCGGATATATACCTACGTACCCCCATTAGACCAGACACGGAGCCAAAAACCTAATTCCACTGCCGCAACCTTCTGTATCCACGAGATCCCATCTTGGGGTCTATTCCGGAGCTCCGCCGGAGGGGGTATCCACCACGGAGGGCTTCCACATCATCACCATAGCCCCTCCGATGAAGTGTGAGTAGTTTACTTCAGACTTTCGGGTCCATAGCTAGTAGCTAGATGGCTTCTTCTCTCTTTTTGGATCTCAATACAATGTTCTCCCCCTCTCTCGTGGAGATCTATTCGATGTAATCTTCTTTTTGCGGTGTGTTTGTTGAGACCGATGAATTGTGGGTTTATGATCCAACTTATCTATGGAAAATATTTGATTCTTCTCTGAATTCTTTTATGTATGATTGAGTTATCTTTGCAAGTCTCTTCGAATTATCCGTTTGGTTTGGCCAACTAGATTGGTAGTTCTTGCAATGGGAGAAGTGCATGGCTTTGGGTTCAATCTTGCGGTGTCCTTACTCAGTGACAGAAGGAGTTGCAAGGCACGTATTGTATTGTTGCCATCAAGGATAACAAGATGGGGTTTTTATCATATTGCATGAATTTATCCCTCTACATCATGTCATCTTGCTTAAGGCATTACTGCTTTTTAACTTAATACTCTAGATGCATCTTTGGATAGTGGTCGATGAGTGGAGTAATAGTAGTAGATGCAGAATCGTTTCAATCTGTCACGGACGTGATGCCTATATACATGATCATTGCCTAGATATACTCATAACTATGCTCAATTCTGTCAATTGCTCAACAGTAATTTGTTCACCCACCGTAGAATACTTATGCTCTTGAGAGAAGCCACTAGTGAAACCTATGGCCCCCGGGTCTATTCTCATCATACCAATCTATATCACTTTATTTAATTGCTTTGTTTTTACTTTGCCTTTACTTTTTACTTTGCATCTTTGTACCAAAAATATTATCTCTATCAAATCTCACTCTCGTAAGTAACCGTGAAGGGATTGACAACCCCTAAGCGGTGGTTGCGAGTTGCTATCGTTTTGTGCAGGTACGAGGGACTTGCACGTGACCTCCTACTGGATTGATACCTTGGTTCTCAAAAACTGAGGGAAATACTTACGCTATTGTGCTGCATCACCCCCTCCTCTTCGGGGAAAACCAACGCTAGCTCGAGACGTAGCAAGTGTCCTCTCTTACCTCCATGCTTGGTCGATGCTACGTATAGAGAGGACTCGACACGCTAGCTAGCTAGTAAGCAAATGAAGGAAACCATTAAGTACAGAAGATCGTCATGAACACAGAGAAGTGATCGGCCTCTCCTTCTCTGATAGATTGGCCGAACAACAAGTTTTCGTATATATATAATAAGATCTCTTACGTCCCCTAACATCTGAACTCAACTTCCGCATGGTATTCTCCGTGTTTGTCGATGACGTGGTCAAGAAAGAATCCCGCCAATTCCTCTTGAATTGCTCGTATGCGATCTTGTGGTAGTAGTTCATCCCGCGTCTGCCACATCTAATTTCAAGAATGGGGTCAATACATATATATGAATGAAACTGAACACAAATGATGGTAATAAAAAAATTGTGAATATTATTGCTTACGCACTTCATATTGTTGTTTAGAGTAGCCCCGCTCACAGGTGGTGTGGTGGATGAACTCGCAAATGTAGTATCCACACAAATCATTCCCGGGTTCCTGCCACAACCACTTTACAAGAAATATAGGTCAATCAAACTGATGAGCAAGCATGCTAAATGGTATTGATGAAACTAGCTAGAATCAATGGGAGATGCGTGGAACTAGCTAGTAGCTAGTACTTACTTTCGGGTTGTCAAATCGCAGTTGCGCCGGCAGTCCTGCAGCTTGTGCGATGAACTTTTTCCAAACCCTGCCAGACAAAAAAAACAAGTACTTGATATCAGGAAATGAACAAAGTTGCCGATATGGTGCGATAATGATCGATTGAACTTACTTCTCGAGCATTTTAGTCATGGTCGCATACTCCTCCGGATTTTTTCGTTTGGAGTCTATGACGGTTACTAGTCCCTGCTCAAGCTTAATCTCTAGCAGAATAAAGTGGTACATGCGCATGCATGCATAACTCATCAATTACATTACTATAACCTCGAGTAATAAGGGAAACCGAATATGCACAAGACAGTAACACTCACTTGTATTCGTAAGGAAAGAGTATTGTAGCTTTGTTTTGATTTCGATGTAACGATGCGAGCAACTTGGCCTCGGTTTGTCTAGCATCATGTTTAACACTCCATTCATCCATGAGATTTGTGTTAATGAACCCAATATCACCTACTTGTCTTTTCTTCAATTTGGCAATCTTTAATCTGCATAATATAGTGAGGATAATTAAATATACATGCAATGAAAGAGCTGAGCTATATAGAGAGACTTAACTAATTATAGAGAAGTAGTACTTATAGACAGTAGCAAGTGATGATTGTTTTATCGAGGGTCATTTGATTGTAGAACTGGAAGAACTCCTCAAATGGAACTGACAACACATCAATTCCAACGAGGTCGTGCTCCTCTTTAACCGATAGCGACAAAGTATTTTCCCCAGACTTCGTGCAGATGTCCATGTACCAATCATGGAATATTTGCATCATCGTTGTTAGGGAAGTACCAGGTCTGACGAGAGGCTTCTCGTGCTCGAATCTGAATATGTCCACCTCCATTGTTCCAAAAATTATTGCATCGTCGTCGGCCATGTAATCTCCAGGGTTGGTATCGGGCAACACCCCCGAAAGATTAGCGACGATATCGCTAAACACATTGAGCGGGGGGCACAATTGCTTCGTTTGTTCGCCGAGCTGGGAATTTGTTTCCCTTTTCTTCGTTCTGCTTCTGGCTGTACTGCCTCCCGTTCTAGAGGTTTGATAGACGATGGACTGTATCTATATTGCCTCCCGCCTCTGGCTGTACTGCTAGACGCCGGAGCAGCTGGAGCGGCTGCGGCTGTCTTCTTTCGTTCATTAAGAGGCGGAGCAGCCGAAGGCGGACTGCTACGACGCGTCGGAGCAGCCGGAGCAACGGCGTCTATGTTTCGCCATCGCTTACGAGGCGGCGAAGAAGGAGGCGGACTGCTCGGACGGGCCGGAGCAGGCGGAGAAGGAGGCGGAGTACTGCCGCCCTCATGCGCTGGAGCAGGAGGCGGAGTTCCCTGATCACTCGCTGGAGGTGGAGGAACAGGCGGAGGAGGCGGAGTGCCCAGCTGACTAGCAGCAGCCATGAAGTTCAGAAGCTTGATGTGCTCCTTCCGCCATAGACACGGAGTATGCATAGCAAGCCCCAGCTGAGTCTCCCCATCACTTGTAGGGTGGTCAAGCTGGAGCTCCTCAAATCCCTCCATTATTTCGTCCATCATCACAACAGCATAGCCTTGTGGAATCAGACAACAGTGAAAAGTTGCTCCGGGTGAAGGAGGGAACACAGAGCTGACAACCGCCTTGACTTTGACCTGATCCCATTGCGTCATAAGGTGGCACTGGCGTGAATCCGTGATAAAATCCACGGGGTAGCTAGGACCCGTCAACAAGTCAGGCTGCTAAACGAGCTCGATGGAAGCCCGCCGCTATACGTGTTGAGATCTTTGGGGTAGCTTCAGGGTAGCATCTTGGGCAGGATCTCGCGATTCTTTGGTTCTCAGCATCTCGTTCCTCTAGCTTTCTTACCCTTGCCTTAAGCTCCTGCAGTTTGCTCTGCTCCACTTTCCTCCTCCTCTCTTGGGTTTTGTAACCGCCTGCGTCGGGAAACCCAACCTTCCACGGAACGGAGCCTGGCGTGCCTCGTGTTCGTCCAGGGTGCTCAGGATTCCCGAGGGCCCTTGTGAGCTCGTCTTTCTCTCTGTCGGGAACAAACTTCCCTTCCCACACTTTGTTGATTGCTTTCCGAAGCTTTGTGATGGGTGTTGCATGTTGCTCGTCCGTCCAGCAGCACTTCCCTGTTTCAGGGTCCAATGTTCCACCAGCCCCGAAGAACCAAGTCCTACAACGGTCTGGCCAGTGCGATGTCTCTGGTTCGACCCCTTTTGCAATCAGGTCCTGCTCAGCCTTGTCCCACAACGGCCGGGCTTTGCGGTAGCCACCTGACCCCATGCGATGATAATGCTCCTTCTTTGCAGCATTTATCTTGTTAGTCGCCGACATCTTCTTACTTCTCTCCGATGTCTTGTTGGCCACAAATGCGGGCCAGTGATCTCTTATCTTCTCAAATCGGCAGGTGAATTCCGGAGTCTTGTCTTGGTCGACATACGTTGGTTTCAGCTCATTCTTCCACCTCCTGAATAGATTTGCCATCTTCTTGAGACATAGGACTTGATCAATGGCTCTATAACTGGATTCTCCGGATCCTCCTCTTCCGGTAGGGTGAAATTTACCTTCAGCGCTTTCCAAAGATCTTCTTTCTGTCTATCTTCAACAAAAGAAACTTGAAGAAGCTCTTCCTTCTTAGGCTCATTCCATAGCTCGATGCTGATCGGGATCATGTCCCTAACAAGAACCCCGCACTGAGCAGAAAATGCTTCCTTGGTGCGGAGGGTTTAATCGGTTGGCCATCGCGCGATTTCGTGATCGTGAACCTTTCATCCCGCGCAACTTTTCTTGGGCCTCGTTTCTTTCTTGAAGTATTGCTTGATCAGGAGGGCTATATAAAAGAAGAAAGAAGAGTTAATATATGTACATACCAAAACAATTAATGCACAATTAGCTAATCAGCACAAGCTTTATATATATATATATATATATATATATATATATATATATATATATATATATATATAGACTTTGCAACAGCTGATCCCTACTCGTTCGGTCATCGAAGCCGTCATCACGGTCGCCGGAGCCACCATCACAATCATGACCCTCCTCCATTGTTTGAACAACGCAGCCTGCTTCCCCTCCTTGCAGACCTTCTTCGATTGAGAAACGACGCGACTACATCACCTCCGTCACGGATTATGTCCCCCAATATCTCTTCTTGATCGAAGTCTCTTTGATGATCCATAGTTTCTGCAAATATTACAACATGGCAATTAATATATAAACATGAGAGATGGATATATCGAAGTTATCGGGGAGGGGGTATATCGACAACGACGACATATACATAAAAAAATGTTATCAGGGAGGGGGTATATATATCGACCCCCCCTCTTGTCGAAGTTATCAGAGAGGGGGGTATATCGACCGCCTCTCTCTCATGATTGTCCGACGTTTGTGTAGTGTCAAAGGATTCAAACAAAACCATGTCTTCATCATTTGGCGAAATGTAGTAGCATGATGATGCAAGCTCTCAAAGTTATTTTGGAACAGAATCCCACATAGGATAATTCGCTTTTTGGTACAAAGTACAGCAAGAGCCTTCCGAATATCGCTATTTGGAAGGCCTGTGCTAAAATTTGTACCAAATGGTGGATTATCTTATCCGGGACTCCGTTCCAGAATAACTTTGGAGAACTTCGTACCATCATGCCCCGGTTACTTCCGGCTAATGATGAAGCCATGGATTTCTTCAATACTTTGACACTAGGCAACCTCTCGACCCCTCGGCGATCCTCGACCCCTCGACGACCCTCGACCCTCGACCCTCAAACCGTCGGTGACCCTCGACCCCTCGGCGACCATCGACCCCTCGACGACCCTCAAACCCTCGACCCCTCGACGACCCTCGAACCCTAGAACCCTCGAACCCTCGACCCTCAAACCCTTGACCCTCGACCGGCCTCGACGACCCTCGACCCTCTGTGACCCTTGCGACCCTCTAGCCTAGTTTCCGACCCTTGACCCCTCAGCGATCCTCGACACCCTCGTTCCCGATAAAAAGAAGAAGGAGAAGAAGAAGAAATAGAGGAGAAGAAGAAGAAGAAATAGAAGAAAAAAAGAGGAGATGAAGAAAAATAGAAATTTCTATTTTTCTTCTTCTCCTCAATTCCTTCTTCTTCTCCTCTTTTTTTTCTTTCTTCTTCATCTTCTTATTTTTTCTCTCCTCTTCTTCCTCTCTTCTTCTTTTTCTCTTCTTCTTCTCCTTCTTCCTCTTCTTATTTTCCTTTTTCCTCTCCTTCTTTTTCTTACTTCTTCCTCTTTTCCATACATATAAAAAGTACATACATGCATACAAAAAATACATCTAAAAACTACATATATCAAAAAAATACATACATACATACATACATATATGAACATCTAAAACATCTAAAAATACATACATACATATGAAAATACATACATATATGAAAAATCATATATAAGAAAACCGCAACGAGGCGGCGGCGGCAGGGGCAGGGGCGGAGCGGTGCTCACAGAGGGAGGCGTCTGGGCAAGGGCGCCGGCGGGGCCGAGGGCGGCGGCGGAGGGCAGAGGTCGGCGACGAGGACGACGCGCGACGGGCGAGGGCGGGGCGAGGGCGCGGCGGCTGTGAGGGCGCTGGTGAGGCACGTCGGCGACGAGGACGACAGAGCTCGAGGTCGGCGACGAGGACGACGCCGTCGGCGGCGAGGTCGTGGCAGCGATGGCGTCGGGCGGCGACGGAGTCGGGGTGACGGCGACGACGCTGGGTGGCACGCTGTGATGATGGCGCTGGGCAGCGACAGCAGGCGTATGGCGACAGCGATAGTGGCGGCAAGCGAGAGACGGGCAGCGAGGGCGGCGCGGCGGCGGAGAATGAGGAATCAAGCGAAAATTTCACATGTCACGCTTATATACGAGCATTGGTCGGTTCGTGGCACAAACGGGACGAATACCCTTTAGTCTGGTTGGTGCCACCAACGGGACCAAATCTCTTTTCAGCAGCCCAAGCGGCGGGAAGCAGAGGCCTTTGGTCCCGGTTGGCGGCACCAACCGGGACTAAAGGTGGGCTTTCGTCTCAGTTTGTGCCACCAACCGGTACGAATGCGCCCTTTGGTACCGGTTGGTGCCACCAACCGGGATCAAAGGCCTCGTGCTGCCCGTGGCCAAAACTTTAGTCCCACCTCGCTAGTTGAGAGGGGCGCGCAGTGGTTTATAAGCCCCACTGCCTTACCCCTCTCAAGCTCCTCTCTATTGCAGGCTTACGGGCCTATTTGTCACTGCTATGCCTGATGGGCCTACTAGGCCTTCTACGGGCCTAAATCCTGGCCCATGGTAGGGTTTCTAGTCGTATTCAGAACGTAGTGGCCCGGTAGGTGGCTTTTTTTTATTTTTCCCAGTTTTTTTTTTCTGTTTTTTGCATTATTTATTTTCTTTATTTTTTGCTTTATTTTTTTAGTTCCTTTTGCTTTTAGGTAATAAAAAATATAAACTTTCTATTAGTGCCATTTGTTTTCCAATTTGAATAGTTTAAATTTGAATTTTTTGAAATTTGTGTGAATCACTAGTTTTTGAATAACTTTACTATAAACATAGATTTTTGAGTGATTCTTTTTCCTGCTATTTAATATTACTGTGTTTTATCATTATATTCAAAAATAGATTTTGTTATTTTAGTTTCTAACACAAAAATTCTTTATGATAATTCTTTTTGCTATTAAAGTTTCTAACAAAAAAAATCTTTATGAAAATTCTTTTTGCTTTTAATGTTTTGAACAAAAAATACTTTGATCATAACAGAATGTTTTAATTGATTATTTTTAGCTCATTCTTTTTGCTATTAGTTCATTCTTTTTGCTATTAGTTCTTATTTGAGCTAAATGACCCTTAAATTGAAAAGCACCACAAATGAACACTGAAAAGGTTGAAAGTTGGCATGGTATTATCATTTCACCCACATAGCATGTGTTAAAAGTTGAGAGGGTTACGACAAAAACTGGATACAAAACAGACAATCTCTTTGGAAGTATTAGGCTTTCGGACGAAAACTCATCTGTTACAAAGGATTTCATTTGTTCAAATGTAACTGGAGTGATATTCTACATCAATGGCATCATCATAATAGTTGTTGATAGAAAGTCTTCACTTTTTCTTCGCTTGTGTTATTTGCTTATTGCGCCGTAACCATGGATAATCTTCATCGTTTAACAGGATGCTTGGGTCAGCCTTGACTTTGAAGGGAGAAATTTCATGAAACTTTTCACAATCTTCAGACACATCTGTCTTGCCCTCCAATCCCACGATGCCTCTTTTTTCTGAAAGAACTATGTGGCACTTTGGCTCATCGTATGATGTATCCGCTCCCTTATAGTTTCTTTTTCTCAGTTTGGTAGACATGTCCTTCACATAGAAAACCCGCGCCACATCATTGGCTAGGACGAATGGCTCTTCTGTGTACCCCAGATTGTTCAGATCCACTGATGTCATTCCGTACTGTGGGTCTACCTGTACCCCGCCTCCTGACAGATTGACCCATTTGCACTTAAACAAAGGGACCTTAATATCATTTCCATAGTCAAGTTCCCATATGTCCACTATGTAACCATAATATGTGTCCTTTCCCCTATTGGTTGTTCATCAAAGCGGACACCACTGTTTTTGTTGGTGCTCTTTTGATCTTGGGTGATCGTGTAAAATGTATTCCCATTTATCTCATACCCTTTGTAGGTCATTACAGTCGAAGATGGTTCCCTCGCAAACGAGTACAGGTCATCGGAAACGGTGTTGTCACACCTGAGACGTGTTTGGAACCAACTGCCGAAACTCCTGATGTGTTCACATGTAATCCAGTCCTCACACTGGTCCGGGTGTTTGGAGCACAGAATGTTCTTGTGTTCATCGACATATGGGGTCACCAAGGTAGAATTTTGTAGAACCGTGTAGTGTGCTTGAAACCAAGAATGCCCGTCCCTACATACTACTGAGTCCCCTCCTAGCGTGCCTTTTCCACCCAGTCTCCCCTCATACCGCGATTGAGGGAGACCTATCTTCTTAAGGTCAGGAATGAATTCAACACAAAACCCAATGACATCCTCTGTTTGATGGCCCATGGAGATGCTTCCTTACGCCTAAGCGATTCTGGGCATATTTCTTTAGGACTCCATGAACCTCTCAAAGGGAACATATTGTGTAGAAATACTGAGGGCTCGAGAATGACAATCTCGTCGACTAGATGAACTAGGGCGTGCGTCATGATATTGAAGAAAGATGGTGGGAACACCAGCTCGAAAGCCCGACAAGACATTCGCCACATCACTCCTTAACCTTGGTAGGATTTCGGATCGATCACCTTCGAGAGATTGCATTGAGGAATGAACATAGCTTCACAATGGCTAATCGAGCGTTTTCGGTAGAAGCCCTCAATGCAACCGAAGCGATTGCGTCATAATCACGTGGCGATCATGAGACTTTAGGTTACGGAAATTTTTCTCCGCATATTTATTATTCCTTTATATTCGATGAGAAGCCGACGGGACCTTCATCTCGGCGAGGCATTCAAAGAAGATTTCCTTCTCTTCTTTGGTAAGGCGTGGTGGCGGGACCTTCATACTGCTTTGGAGGCAAGCTGTCTTTTTCTTGCAAAACGTTGCAGGTCCTCCCGTGCCTCCGCTGTATATTTCGTCTTCCCATACACGCCCAAGAAGCCTAGCAGGTTCACACAAAGGTTCTTCGTCACGTGCATCACGTCGATCGAAGAGCGGACCTCTAGGTCTTTCCAGTAGGGTAGGTCCCAAAATATAGATTTCTTCTCCCACATGGGCGCGTGTCCCTCAGCGTCATTCGGAACAGATAGTCCGCCAGGACCCTTTCCAAAGATTACTTTTAAATCATTGACCATAGCAAGTACGTGATCACCGGTACGCATGACGGGCTTCTTCCTGTGATCTGCCTCGCCTTTGAAGTGCTTGCCTTTCTTTCGACATTGATGATTGGTCGGAAGGAATCAACGATGCCCCAAGTAAACATTCTTCCTGCATTTGTCCAGGTATATACTTTTGGTGTCATCGAAATAGTGCATGCATGCGTGGTATCCCTTGTTTGTCTGTCCTGAAAGGTTACTGAGAGCACGTCAATCATTGATGGTGACAAATAGCAACGCATACAGGTCAAATCCCTCCTGTTTGTGCTCATCTCACACACATACACCTTTTCCAATCCACAACTATAAAAGTTCTTCAACTAATGGCCTTATGTACACATCAATGTCATTGCCGGGTTGCTTAGGGCCTTGGATGAGAACTGGCATCATAATGAACTTCCGCTTCATGCACAGCCAAGGAGGAAGGTAATAGATACATAGAGTCACGGGCCAGGTGCTGTGATTGTTGCTCTGCTCCCCGAAAGGATTAATGCCATCCGCGCTTAAACCAAATCATACGTTCCTTGCGTCACCTGCAAACTCCTCCCAGTACTTTCTCTCGATTTTTCTCCACTGCGACCCGTCAGCGGGTGCTCTCAACTTCTCGTCTTTCTTACGGTAATCTCTGTGCCATCGCATCGACTTGGCATGCTCTTTGTTTCTAAACAGGCGTTTCAACCATGGTATTATAGGATCATACCACATCACCTTGGCAGGAACCCTCTTCCGGGGGCGCTCGCACTCAACATCACCAGGGTCATCTCGTCTGATCTTATTCCGCAATGCACCGCATATTGGGCATGCGTTCAAATCCTCGTACGCGCCACGATACAGGATGCAGTCATTATGGCATCCATGTATCTTCTGCACCTCCAATCTTAGAGGGCAAACAACCTTCTTTGCTGCATACGTACTGTCGGGCAATTCGTTATCCTTTGTAAGCTTCTTCTTCAATATTTTCAGTAGCTTCTAAAATTCTTTGTCGAGCAAGCATTCTCGCCTTCCTTCGCAGCAATTCGATGCGGTACCGAGCTTTGTGTTACCATCTTCGCAATTGGGGTACAAACCTTTTTTGTGATCCTCTAGCATGGGATCGAACTTCACCTTCTCCTTTTGACTTTCACACTGACTCCTTGCATCAACAATGACCCGGCGGAGATCATCATCGGGCACATCGTCTGGTTCTTGTTGATCTTCAACAGCTTCCCCCGTTGCAGCATCACCGTATTCGGGGGGCACATAGTTCTCATCGTCCTCTTCTTCTTCGCTGTCTTCCATCATAACCCCTATTTCTCCGTGTTTGGTCCAAACATTATAGTGTGGCATGAAACCCTTATAAAGTAGGTGGGTGTGAATGATTTTCGAGTCAGAGTAAGACTTTGTATTCCCACATACAGGGCATGGACAACACATAAAACCATTCTGCTTGTTTGCCTCACCCACTTCGAGAAAATCATGCACGCCCTTAATATACTCAGAGGTGTGTTTGTCATCATACATCCATTGCCGGTTCATCTGCGTGCATTATATATAATTAAGTGTGTCAAAAACCATTACAGAACATCATGAATAGATAATTAAGTGACCAAATTAATAGAAGTTCATCATCACATTAAAACCAAAGTACATACATAGTTCTCATCTAACAACATATAGCTCTCCAGAGCATCTAATTAATTAAACCATACATTGAAACTATGTAAAATATTTCAATGCCAAAACAAATGCGATCATAATCGCAACCAAGGTAACAATTGATCCAACGGCATAATGATACCAAGCCTCGGTATGAATGGCATATTTTCTAATCTTTCTAATATTCAAGCGCATTGCATCCATCTTGTTCTTATGATAATCGACGACATCCGCAACATGCAACTCCAATATCATCTTCTCCTCCTCAATTTTTTTAGTTTTTCCTTCAAGAAATTGTTTTCTTCTTCAACTAAATTTAACCTCTCGACAATAGGGTCGGTTGGAATTTCCGGTTCACATACCTCCTAGATAAATAAAATCCATGTCACGTTGGTCGGCATAATTGTCATAAAAAATAAATGAACCAAATAGTTATAAAGATAATATATACCACATCCGAATCATAGATAGGACGAGGGCCGACGGGGGCGGATACCAAAACCATCGCACTAAATAATAAGAAGCAATAATAAAAGTAAGAAAATTATACAAGTATCTATATAAACATACAAGTAAGAATTTTTTTTCTTTTCAGAAAGAAGATAAGAACGAGAGGCTCACCATGGTGGTGCCGGCGACGAGTTCGGCGCAGGCGATCGGCGGTGAAGGCGGGACGGGACGTGACGGACCGCTAAACCTAGACAAATATTGAGGAAAATGGAGCTTGGAGGTCGAGCTTGGAGAGGAGAAAGCTTAAGTAGTGTGGCTTGGGCATTTCATCGAACACCTGGTGTGCATAGGAGGTGAGCTAGAGCACCATAAAGCTCCCCCCTTGCCGGCCAGGAAAAACAGAGCACTGGGAGTGCTCTGCTCGCGGGTGAGGGGTATATATAGGCAACTCAATGGTCCCGGTTCGTGGCACGAACCGGGACTAAAGGTCACCCTTTCGTACCGGTTCATGCCACGAACCGGGTCCAATGGAGGTGGGCCAGGAGCGAGGACAATTGGTCCCGGTTCGTGCCACCAACCGAGACCAAAGGTCCCAGACGAACCGGGACCAATGCCCCCATGAGGCCTGGCAGGCCTCTGGCCTCACGAACCGGGACCAATGGGCCCATGGGTACCGGTTCGTGACCGAATCGGGACTAATGGGCTAACCAGGCCCAAATGTATGCCCTGTTTTCTACTAATGTAATCATGCTAGATTGACTACGATGTGTATGTTGCCACATTGTTGCTGCCTACGGTAGATCCGTTTGTTCATTCCACATTCATAGTGCCTACGATGCTAGTTAGGTGATGTTCTTGCTGTTTTGTTGTTGTTCTTGTCGTGTAAGTGTGTATGCTGCTACATTCAAAGGGCCTAGGCTACGTGATTGCATGATCAACATACGACAAACCTGAATGCCATCATAGGTCAACCCTCCTTGTGTCGTCAGCCTCTCTACCAAAGTGGTGCGAGTTCTAGCTCTAGGTGCAGATGTTCAAGGGCCACATGGTGCTCGGGTGGGAGTACTTGTGCCGGCGGCACAAGATCGTCCCCGGCGACCTGCTCGTCCTCAGGCTCTCCGGACTGGGGCTGAAGGTGAAGATCTTCAACGCCAACACCTCCAACATCTACAGGGTCCAGTGCTCCAAGCACAGCTACGTCGGCAATATCTCGCATGCCCTCTAGGTTGTCTTTCTGTAGGTCGTCTGTTACGTACGAACTAGTGTAGGTCTGATCTTAAGCTTGATCATCTCTTTTGTTGTGAACTTCTATATTTTGCCCAGGGTTCAGCACCCTGGGTCTAGCAGGGGCATGTGATGCCCTGTTGTTTTAAACTTATGCATAATACTACTTATGATCTGCCTGTTCTTGCTGTTCTTGCTCTATTCTTGTTGTTCTTCTGCAGTTGTTCTTGCCGATAGTGTGTTGTGTGCTGCAAAATGGGTGGTAAGTCCATCATATTTGAAAGGAAGACATGGACTTGTACATGGAAAAACAAACCGGCTGATACTGGACCTTCCTAACATATGCACGGCATGCAAGCCATGTAGACCACGGTGACCTGACTTGCCTAATTAGAACTTGCATAATTTGAATTATCCTAATAAACGTTATTACATCGTTCCCCACCAATAGAAACGCCGGATGTTTTTCTTTTTTGAATTGTTTAGATTAGATTGCCTGTCACGTGGTAGCGACGGCGGATGCAGGAAGAACGAAGAGGACGAAGAGACTGGCAGTGGAGGATGAGGCGTTCTAGCCGGACCCCTACGAGCTTGCACTCCTATAGGACAGGTGGGTTGAGCCGAGGACGATCATGATTGCATCATGGTGGACATGGTAGTTGAAGATGTACGTAGCGTCCACATTTATACACGTAAGACGTAACCGTATGTGTCGCTGTACATTTAGTTTGGATCTAGACTTCACTTGGATCGGCGAGTGTAGTGAGTTACCAGGACAAGTACTCCCTCCGTCCCATAATGTAAGACGTTTTTTGACACTACACTAGAGTCAAAAAATGTCTTACATTATGGGACGGAGGGAGTACTGTTTGATCTACTCGGAAATAAAGGCGGTTCAACATGGATGTCATTGTCATATAAATACGCCTGCCGCCTTTTGATTGCTCATCTACGGTTGGCAAGAAGATGACGAGGACTAGCGGTACGATGCATGGCCGTACGTACGTCGCACTGTCACAGGTAGAACGCGCTAGCTAGCTTGGCGAACTCACATGTTTCTAGGCTCGGCCTGTTTATTTAGTTCGTTATTGTTGTATTGCTGAGCTGAAACGCCGATGCTCTGCTGCTGTTTCGTCGCTAGAAATGGAGCATGCATTACATGCTCGGTTCTTCTTCTGAGCAAAAAAGAGGAGAGCTTAGATGAACATCTGTGTTCCCCAGTTTATCAGGGTTCAAATTCTGATGTTCCTATTTATTCTGAATTTATTTTAAAAATTTTGACGATGCGTGTTCAGTGGGAGGAGACATTCCCATTAACTTCGTAAAATCTTAAGATAATAGCCGGCTCAATCCCTTGAAAGTGCTTATATGGACAGGGTGTATGTATGTGCGTTCATAGAAATGAATATATGTGAGTATATATGAGTGCTTGTGTGTTAAAAAGAAAACGAGGGCATGCATTATCTCATAATTACTAATTAATTAACCCGAGCGGTAAGTGGCGGCATGATCTAACCGGAGAAGGTGACGCGGGCCATGCAAGTACACGCACGCCGACACACGGTCAAATTAATCCGCGGCACTCCGGCGGACCGCCTCACCTGTCCAGCTGCGCATGTAAGGCTGGTTGTAATGGAGAGTGTCATATACTAGTATCATGAATATGATACTAGTGTATGATACTACTTCTGTAATGCATAGTATCATATGTTAGTATCATAGTGGACTATATTTATTGTCATGCATGATACAAAGTAGCACATCATTTAATATGATACGGTATCATGATATGATACTCAAGCATCTCTTTTTTCGTTTAATTCCATGCCACCTCATCAAAATTGCTTAATTGACATGCATGATACTACCTATGATACTTCCATTACGGACAGCCTAACGCCAGATTTGACCCATCTCATGTACTACTAGTACTACCGGTAAGTAAAGATTCGTCTAAAAGGTAAAAATAAGGGGTGATTAAAGATTTTTCTTTCAATAGCAGCATGCCAATCCGATCACGTGCGAGCAGAGGACATCGTCGTCGGATAATGGATGCGTGCGGAGAGAGTAGCATAAATAGAAGCAGTGGCGACCCACGGAGAGAGAGAGACTCACTCTAACGGATGGATGGATGGATGGAACCGACGCATCATCGTCTAACTTCACCCATGAAGCAACCAGCGGTTGTTAATTCTACTACCAGGACGTAGAGGACCGGCCATTTGACCAGCAGATTTCTGGCCTTGATGCGCGCGTATCCGAAGATCGTTAGTATTAACCAAGTTCATCTCACAGGAGGAGGAAAAACACTCTCCGGGCGCTTCGACAAGAGGATGGATCCAAGTGTGAGGTAAATGATGAAATGAGGGAGATGGCCGCTGGCTTCTATGAGTAGCTCTTCACCTCACAAGGATCCACGAATGCTGAAGCTGTCCTTGGAAATATCAATGAAGTGGTCTCGCCTAACATGAATGCCAAGTTAACTGCTCCGGTTTTTGATGAGGAGGTGAAGGCGGCCTTGTTTCAAATGGGGCCGACAAAGGCGCCGGGCCCGGACGGCCTCCCGGCGCTGTTCTACCAGCGACACTGGTCGCTTGTCAAGGATGATGTGTGCCGCATCGTCAAGGACTTCCTGGCTGGCGTGGCTGCTCCGGATGCTTTCGACGCTACGGTGATTGTTATGATTCCGAAGGTTAGCTCACCGGAGCTACTTTCTCAATTTCGCCCTATCAGTTTGTGCAATGTCTTGTATAAGATCGCGTCAAAGGTTCTTGCTAATAGGCTCAAGTTGCACTACAAGGATCCGTGTCTATTGCAACAACATTGTTCATCGCAATACATGCGAATTTGTAGCGATAAGTACCTATTGCCATGAAACAACATTCGTTGGCAGCCGTTGCGACTGGACACATGGTAATAGGTTATTGCCACAAAAAAAGCAATTGTGGCAATAAAGTGTGCTATTGCAACAGCCACGTGGGAAGTCGCCACATGTTTTCCCGTGGCAACACTCATCTAATGCCACAATTTGCTTTGTGGAGATAGCTTTAATGCAACATGTAACCAATCATGGCGACTGATAACTCGTGGCGATAGACATTTGTTGCAACAACCTATGCCAACGACACTCGTTTTGTGGTGCATACTGTTCCGTGGCAATAGTCAATTGTGGCAATAAACTATGGCAACAATCCTTGTTTTTGTGGCATTAGGCATTTTGCCACGAACCGCTACACTTGTGGCATTAAGTTATGGCAACAAATATTCCAGTCGTCGTAATAGGAAATTGCAACATACTAGTTTTGGCGGTGATAAATAGGTATCACAACGAGTGAAATGTTTGTAGCGAGAAACTATTGCGACAATTTAAATTTTCGTGGTGCTAACATGTGGCAACGAAAAGTAGGTTGTGGCAATAGCCTATTGCTACCCCAAAAAAATACAGGCATCCAATTACAATATTCAAAACCATACGTATAATATGTAGATTCCTAAAATTCATAATTCTCATAGCAAATATCCATCAAATGAAACTCAAATGTAATTTAGGCATCCTAATTAAGTGCCAAGACTAAATTGTCCATGATCTAGAGTCCAATCGAGCTAGTTCTTTGGATCCTGCAATCAAGGAAAAAAATAGATCTAGCTAATGAGTCCAATATAACATATGTCGCACAATTATTCCAGCTCCATTGTTAAAAAGAACTGTCGTCAAACTAACCTGATGATACTGTGTTAGCAAGCATGTAACTGAGGGATCAGAACAGTTTTATAAGTGTAAATGTCTAAAGCATAAGCACAAGTACATGTACTAAAATCTTCCACTATTGATTTAAGTTGTGGCTCGGTCTATAGTTTCAGTTAAGTTCATGTCCCTAGCTAGCACATATTCATTTTTTAAGTTGTGAGTCGATGCAGCAACAATGCATGGTGAAAGAGAAGAAGCAGCTAGCTAATTATGAAGGCCAATGACATGCTCACTTGAAAGTGGACCATGAGTTTCAGTTTCTTTGTTTTCAACATCTTAGACGTGCTTTGTCCTAAAAACGGAAGGAACAATTATAGGTGCGGCATCAAATTGACACTATAAAAGATGAAACAAGAATAACACGATCCAACGCATGAATAATCCCAGCTGATGCAGAAGCATGCCGAATGCACATCGTTGAATAACTATATAATGATAATAGAAAGTCAGTGCACTCACGTAAACATCCCGGGACTCAGTGTCAGACCATGTTCCATTCTTCGTGTGGGTGAGTTCCCACAGAGCAATACAATCTGGCTCTTCTCCAGTTTCCAAGTTTCTCTGCAAGTAATATAGCAATGAGATGCTTAAAACATGAAATCATAGTTAGCAGCGAGGCATGATATTTAGTTAGACTCATACCTTCTCGAAACTTAGTTGCGAGTAAGATTTTGATCCAAATATGCATTTTATCTTCTATTTTAATTACTCCTTAAAGCTTGCAAAAATCATAACTTAATATTTATAAATTCCAATAATATCTTTTTCCACTGTTTTACTTGTAACTAATGCAACGTCACATTGATGTTGCAATATATTTCCGAATATTACCACAAATACTTATTCTGTTGAAATACCTAGTCTCTACTACAACAAAGCGGATGGTTCGCGCAACAAAATTTGATTGTTGCAATATCGCTACCATATTGCAACATTGATGCAGTTTGTTGCTATAGTTAGCCACTTTTTTGCAACAATATTTGTAACTAATGCAACGCCACATCGATGTTGCAATATCTTTCTGAATATTGCCACGAATAGTTATTGTGTTGAAATACCTGGTCTCTATTACAACAAAATGACTGCCCTCGCGCAACGGAGTTTGTTTGTCGCAATACTGCTACCATATTGCTACGCCGATACAGTTTGTTGCAATATGAGACCTGTATTGCAACAAAGTTAGTATTTATCGCGATGAAACTAAGTTATGGCAATATGTGCGGCCTGTTACCACAACCGGAGAATTTGTGGTAATATTGCATTTTATTGCAACAAAACGTAGTTGTAGCAATAAATTTTGTTGCAATAGACCGGAATCCTTGTAGTGTTGATCCTACTGGTTCTCATTTCTGAAGAACAAAGTGCCTTTGTTCCCGGAAGGCTTATTACTGACAACGTTCTTGTGGCCTATGAATGTGTTCACGCGGTCAGAACTAGGAAAAGGAAGAGACCCCTCTGCGCCATCAAGCTCGATATGATGAAGGCGTATGATAGGGTGGAGTGGAGCTTTCTGGAACAGATGTTGGCTCGCTTTGGTTTTGAGGCGGGTTGGATAGCTATGATTATGCGTTGTGTCACCTCCGCTAACTTTGTGGTCAAGCTCAATGGTGGTTACTCGCGGAGATTTTGCCCTTCCAGAGGATTGCGACAAGGGGACCCATTCTCTCCTTACCTGTCCTTGTTCTGTGTGGAAGGCTTCTCTGCTTTGTTAAAGCGAGCCCAGGTGGAGAATGAATTGAAGGGGTGTCGTTTGGGAGCACTAGCCCCCAAGTGACACATCTTCTTTTTGCTGATGATAGTATTGTCTTTCTTCAGGGGTCAACGGATAATCTTGAGAAGTTGAAAGCCATCTTGGAGGTGTACGAGGCGGCTTCGGGGCAAAAGGTGAATATGAACAAGTCCTCTATTTTCTTCGGGAAAGGATGCCCGGAGGGCATAAGGAGGCTCTCAAGATGGCCATTGGGATTGAATCTGAGGCTCTAAGTGAGCGATATTTAGGCCTTCCAACGGTGGTTGGGAGATCTAAAGATGGTGTGTTTAAATACGTCACGGAAAGCTCGAAGAAGAAGACTACGGGATGGAAGGGGCAGGGTCTATTTAAGAAGGCTAGGGAGGTCCTAGTGAAATCAGGGCTGCAGTCTGTTCCCGCGTTCACCATGAGTTGTTTCCATCTCACAAAGAAGATGTGCCGGAATCTATCATCTATCTCCTCTAAATTCTGGTGGGGGCTATCAATGGTGAACGCAAAGTACACTGGATCGCCTGGGACAAGATGTGTACTGCCAAGCGAGTGGGTGGCATGGGGTTTCGAGATCCCGAAGCCTTCAACCAGGCCCTTCTTGCAAAACAAGCATGGCGGCTACTGCAGGTGCCGTCTTCATTGTGTGCAATGGTTTTGAAAGCTAGGTGTCGGTGTCAAAACCGGCGGATCTCGGGTAGGGGGTCCCGAACTGTGCGTCTAGGCGGATGGTAACAGGAGACGAGGGACACGATGTTTTACCCAGGTTTGGGCCCTCTTGATGGAGGTAAAACCCTACGTCCTGCTTGATTAATATTGATGATATGGGTAGTACAAGAGTGGATCTACCACGAGATCAAGGAGGCTAAACCCTAGAAGCTAGCCTATGGTATGATTGTTGTAATGGATGTTGTGTCCTACGAACTAAAGCCCTCCGGTTTATATAGACACCTGAGAGGGCTAGGGTTACACAGAGTCGGTTACAATGGTAGGAGATCTACATATCGTATCGCCAAGCTTGCCTTCCACGCCAAGGAAAGTCCCATCCGGACACGGGACGGAGTCTTCAATCTTGTATCTTCGTAGTCTTGGAGTCCGGCGGACGATGATAGTCCGGCTGTCCGGACACCCCCTAGTCCAGGACTCCCTCAGTAGCCCCTGAACTTGGCTTCAATGACGATGAGTCCGGCGCGCATAATGTTCGGCATTCCAAGGCGGGTTCCTCCTTTGAATAATCCAGAGAAGATTGTGAACACCGAGGATAGTGTCGGCTCGCAAAATAAATTCCACGTTCCACCGTAGAGAATAATATACACAAGTTCAATCTCGGCGTATTTTGCGGCATGACATCACACCACTACCAAGCCTTTACTTGAATCGTTTTTATTATACCGCCTCGGTAGCGTTTAGCGGCGGTTTCCTTAACGCGTCTCGTCGAGCGAGATCGTGTTCCCCTTATTCGGGATTCTCATCAATACGGACGTGGGTAACCCAACGCGTCCGTCGCCCGCCCTCCTCCTCTATCGGCGAGTCGAGCAGTCCGCGGAGGCGGCTCTTGGTATTCTCCTCTTTATAAGCTGGACCAAGGCTCGTTCCTTTTCTTTAATCTTCCACGAATCTTATCCTTGCTCCAAGTTCCAACACCCGAGCCCCAGTTGGCGCTTGGACCTTCAACAATGTCGCTCCGACCTTGGGGCGGTGGATGCCCTCCTCCGTTCGGAGGAGGGCGTGCTAAAACTGCGAAGCCAAGTACACATCCTCTGAGATTTCGCGCAGTTGTTGCCTTGAAGGCAGGCCATCCCCACCCCGAGCCAGCGAGTCGTCGTCTTTGTATCCCACCTCCGTCGGGGTTTAGGCTTCCAGCGGATCCTTTTGTGAGAGGGCTCATGTTTTACTATGGGTTGGAATTCCACGACTTGGCTCGAGTCCATCCTCCATATCTCCGCATTCATCGTCGTCTGCGAAGCCTTCCTCCGTGTCACCCCCACTTGGCTGTGGTGAAGACCTCCAATGTGGGCGAAGATGATCGGGGCGTCAAGCGAGTCTTGGCAGGCGGCCGTAGCGGGAGGGCCGATGCCCGTGGCGAGGCTCCTTCAAGAGGAGCTCGACTTGTGGCAGCGAGGTGGTTCTATATCACCGCTCCAAAGGGCAGCAGCGAAGCCGCCGCCTCCATTCCGCTCGGGACCTCCACGGACGGTTGATGTCGTGGGTCGACCAAGGAGCTCAATTGGGGGCCGTCAAAAGGCGTGCCCCTATTGCGGGCAGTTCGAGACCTCAAGCGAGGAGATCGATCTGGTCGTGGTGGTGCGAGTCATGCTAATTAGGCGTCTCTGCCCTGCAAGCGCCGTCCTCTCCGGCTATGGGAATTCAATCCGGAGGACCACGGATTCTCAACACTTCATGGGTACAACACCGTGGAGATGTACAAGTTGTTCTTGGATCACGGGAGGTGTGTCGGAATTGACCGAGATGCCAGCCTAAGCTGCAATCGCCGGATACTCAAGTAAGTAGCTCGGTGTTCGGACATACCATTTGTTTGCCTTTCTACAATTCGCCTTTTAACCCGTTATCCTTCAACGGAGTGGATAAGCGCAAGCAAAAGCTGATCGGTGTCGGCCCCCCTCCGAGACGCGGCGGAGCCGTGCTAGTCGAGAATGTTGGAGGTTGCGCCTTCGAGAAGAAGGTGAAGGGGAAAGCAGAGGAGCTACCGCCTGCCCAAGGCGCTTGAAGAAGGGGATCGAGAATCCCTCCTCCGGGGAGAAGAGGACCGCCTCCGAAGACCGGAGGCCAAAGCCCTAAGCGGGGAAGAAATCTTCACGAGAGGGCCTGCGTCCGGGAGGCCCGGCCGCCGATCTTCTCTAAAGAATCAACCCTCCGGTGAGCCGTGAGTAAAAAGGGGAGTTTGTTAATAAGAAACATCCCTATTTGTGCTTACGAGGATAACGAAATTTTACCTTGTAGTTCAGACTTGCGACCTTCTCGAGATGAGCTCGTCTTGAGGATCTTCGTCCGAGAGATGATGGAAGCGAGGCGCCTCCGTCTGATACGCCCGTCGGATAGGGTGGGCGAGCACGAAGTGTAAATCACGGAGGGTATCCCGAGCCAGCGAGCGAAGAGTTGGCGCCGACTAGTGTTCGGCGGGGAGTGAAGGATCTGCTTGAGAGGCGTCCATCTCGAAGATCACCGTGCATTGATGAGTACGGTGATTGGAAGGATTTAAATCCGCCAAAAGCGGATTGCATAATGCCATCGGGAGTTTCTTTGGCGGGTTTTGAGTGCGTAAAGCAGCAGCGCCTTTTGACAGTTTTGCACATGAAAGCGCACCTGTATAGATAGTAGCCCCGAGACTCGGTAGGTTGTCGAAAGCGGCGGCGCCGAGGATCAAAATCGCGGTATTGAGTGTCGCCTTTCCTATGCGGTGGCGGATAGTCCGAGGCTAGCGGATGATGGAGTTGCCGGTGTCGGCAACTCAATGTGGCGGATGTAGACATTAGTCGACAAGCGACTTGACGAGTCGCAAGGTAAATTGATTCTCCGCAGTCACCTATTAAGGAGCTAAAGCCCACCTCTTACAATATTTATGCTTGGCGCGAGATGGTGCTCTTCTTTGTAGAGAGCCTTGAGCGAGAACTTGCTCAAGCCAAGGAGCAAGCGGAAGGAGTGATCGGCTGCCTCGAGGGCGCCGAGGAGTTAGAAGCGAAAGGGCTGCACCTTGCGAAGCGAGGGAAGAGATGGCGAATTGGCGTTAAATTGAAGGATGCTACCGACCGCTATGAGGCTCTTGAAAAGGGCGCATATCGAGGCGAGAAGACACAGGGAAGGCCACCACGAAGCCTAGGATGCCCGTCTTGCAATCACGGGCTATGAAGGAGGAGCTCGTCGGGCGGAGACATTGTGGCTGGCAAGCCTTTTACGCTCGTCGTGGGTTTACGGATCAAAGTATGCCCAGCTTGGCCGGTGTGGGGTCGGAGGATCCATATATGGACTTAGCGGCGAGTCACGGCGGATCCGTTGTGCACTTCGAAGTCGGAAGGATCACAAGGCGGAAGAGCTATTTTGGTCTCAATTCCATAGTCGAATCGTTCACTTCGGTGACCGATCGGTTGGCGAATGGGCTGAGCTGAATAGGTTGTCCGGACTTGCCATAGCGGATATCGTGACTCATGCGGCGGAGAGGCTAAACCCGACGAGCTATTTTGGCTTATTGCTGGAGTTTCTTGGGCGGTGCCGCATATCAAGGAGATGAAGCGATCGCTTTGCATAGAGGTCTTGCGGATGGCCCTTGCCGTGTGAAGACACATTGGGCGGAGATGGATGCCACCTGTTGCAACCCGAGGGTTGGACGAAAGCGGTTACCCGCCGAGCACTATTTTGGGGAAGTTATGCGTGGTGCTCGTGTAATAGACTCACGATTGCTTGAAAAATGTCACGTTCAAATGAACGTTTTATTTTGTAAAACAATGGTTATGATGTAATCACTTTTTATACTTGTGCGTTCCAAGTATTGAATTATCTCCTATCGGCCGTTTATGTATACGTGTGTATAACTTTGAAGATGGCAGTCTTGACTTCAGCCCCATGCACAAGGTGCGGGGTGTTCAAAAATAGCACATTTCACACTGAATCCGGCGTCTCGGTCTGTTGAGGAGGTGGTAGCGTAGCAAGCGAGGCAACCGGACTATGATGCTTTATCACTTTCACTTAGCCATTGGAGTTCGAGGGTGGGGCTACGATATAGCCCCTGGTGGCACCACCCTCTCCGAATTGAGGGCGTGTGTGCTGACGGAAGCGGTCCTTCATCAAGCGGAGAATTCTAAACATTCGGTGGTCGTCAGTGGTTGACTAGTCTCTCATTGTATCATGACGATCGGTTTCGGCTTTCTCTCTTGAGGTGCTCGCCCGGCCGAACTAGGGCACTGTCGCGATAGTTCTCACAGTTCGCGTTAGCGATGATCTGAGCGTAAAGGCGGCAAAACACGAGAGCCGAGCAAACCCAACATTTGACCAAAGACATGATTGGAGCTGATGCATATAAGGCCTAACTTCGAGGCGCGAACACTCCCTAAGGTGTTCGGTCTTTATAATAATGGGCGAACAATGCCCTAAGCCCCTAGTGTCGAGTGCGGGCAAGGTCCTCGGCGCGGCCGATGCCAAAGCGTTAGGCTCCACTCTGGTTATAATGAGAAACCGGGGATTATAGCAACAAGAGCGGTAAAAAAGGTTTACGCAGGTCTTAATCTGAAAAGAATCCTTGCGGCGGGTCCCTCTTGCGTCTGCGCTGTGTCTCCGTTGTGCGTTATCACGGGCGGTGTGCACGTTGTTCATCTGTAAAAGAGAGGAACTTAGTTTGAAAGGAAATCGTGCGAAAAAAAGTATATGAAAAATATTAATAAGTAAAGCGGAGTCTATATTAGCTCGTTGTTGCTTATCGCACAGCCCTTGTGAAGGGTGTCGGCTAGGAGCCCCTAGCTTATTTATGGCGGACTCGTCTAGCCGTGTTAAAGTCTTTAAATGACCCTCGCAATGAAATGATGCCACGTGGACCGGCATTTTAAGTGTAAGAGACGCGTAATGTGGTATGGCGTTGAAGCGGACAAAAGCAGCTTCACGTCCCAATAGTGCTTGATAGCTACTTTTGAACGGGGCGACATGAAAGATTAGTTTTTCGCGTCGGAATTTGTTCGGTGACCCGAACACAACTTCTAGTAATAAGGAGCCTGTGCACTTGGTGTAAGGGCCTGGCGTCACTCCTTTAAAGGAAGTGCGGCTATGTCGAATTTTAGTAAGGTCTATCCCCAACTTGTGGATTGTGTTTGGATATAGCAGGTTTATATCGCTGCCTCCATCCATCAGGACTTGTGTAAATTGTAGTCCGTCGATTATAGGATCCAATATCAGAGCAGTCCATCCTGCATTTCAAACTCTTCTGGAATAATCCAGGTGGTCAAAAGTGATTGGTTTTGACATCCAATCTTGAGGTTCTGCTGGGGTGGACCGTGCGAGACCCATCTTAGCGGGTGCCGCATTGTTTTTCCGTATTATCACATGAAGTGAGTTTACTGCTTTGACTTCTTGTGCGAAAGTCTTTTGTTTTCCTGTGCTCTGCTGGTGGGGTTTATCATCATCCTCGCTTGATGCGTCGAGCCCCTTGTGTTCGGCGTTGAGTCGGCCGGACTGTTTGAAAACCCAACAATCTCGGTGGGTGTGGTTTGCAGGCCTTCCGGGGGTACTATGGATTTGACATATCCGATCCAAAATTTTGTTTAAGTTGGATAGCTCATCACGGTTATCCTTAAGAGGCAGTGTTTTGTTGTTTGGCCGCGAGCTTTTGAATCCGGCGTTGACCGCTGTATTCTTTGGGCTTTTTTCTTTATTCCGGCGCTGATCCTTTCTGCGCTGTGATTTTCCGTTACCATCTCTAATCTCGTATGTAATCAGGTCGCTGGTGCTGCATCTTGCTAGCCAGCTATCTTCCCCCGCGCAAAAGCGGGTCATGAGGCTTGTTAGGCGGACATTGTCCTCGGCTTCTCTTGGCGAGGTGTACGTGAAACCATTCGTCTCGGACGTTGTGTTTAAAAGCTGCTAAGGCTTGATGTCCGGACGATCGACTATTTGGTTCTTTTAGTAAGGAACCTGTTCGAATTTGCGACCTTGACTCTCCGGGCTGTTGAGTTATATGACTTAGATAAATGCATCCGGAGGATGGACATAAATCCTTGAAAATTTGCTCTAAGCGTCCTCAAGCTCTTCCCAACTTCCAACAGTGTTTTCTGGGAGGCTTTTGAGCCAATGCCGAGCTGGCCCTTTGAGCTTGAGGGGTAGGTATTTTATGGCGTGGAGGTCATCTCCTCTAGCCATGTGTATGTGTAGTATATAATCCTCTATCCAGACTCTAGGGCCTGTTGTTCCGTCGTAAGCCTCTATGTTTATGGGTTTAAACCCTGCTGGGAATTCATGATCCAGCACCTCATTGGTGAAACATAGTGGGAGTGCGGCGCCCCTATGTTTGGGTGTACCGTTGTCTTCGAACACTTGGCGTGTTGTGTTGCTTCCTGGGGCCCTATTTTTGGCCCGTAAATGGACCTGGCTGGGCCATCTGTTTTCCCAGGGTCATGAGTCGGCTTGTGTGCGGTGCCGCTTGTAGATTTTGGCCTATCATCTAGCCGTCTATCCGGCCAGGCGGCCTCTTTGTTTTTTGACTGTGGGGGCTCTATGGCTTCCTCGTCAAATTCTGGCAGCAGCTTGCGCGGGTAGCTCTTTGATTGATGGCCATTGCCGTATTTGTGCGCGGTTTTGAGCACTTTGCTCCACCTCATTACGAGTATGTCTTCCGCTGTTTTGAGCTTCCATTTTCCTTCTTCAAACTTCTTGCGATGGCGGCGAGTCTTTTCGAAGGCTCTTATTCTCGGTGGTGTGTCGGCGTGAGATAAATGCGGACTGTTGGTTTCGCGGGCATGGATTGATTATCCGACTCATCTGTTCGGACGGTTGCTTGGCTGCATGTTAAATGAATCCTTGGTTTGCCCTGCTCTATTGTTGGGTTATTAGGAGCGCTGTTGTTGTCGAGGCGGGACTTAGGGCGGCGTCTGCGTCGCCGTTTTGGTTGTTTATCGGTGGGATTATCCTTTTTCGCGCCCCGTTGGTCCTCGTTATCGCTTCCTTTTGGGGTATCCACCATATATACGTCGTGTGTTGGGGTGGTCTTCCAGTGTCCTGTAGGCGCTGGTTCTTGATCATCTCCGGCATCGTCGTCCATGCCGTCGATGTCTTCGGAGTGATAGTCTAGCATGTCTGTTAGATCGTCGACAGTGGCTACAAAGTGGGTGGTGGGTGGGCTTTGAATTTCTTCGTCGTCCGCATCCCAACCATCCAGGCCATAATCCGGCCAGGGCTCTCCGAATAGCGAGAGATGCTTTAGCGAATTTAGAATGTCGCCAAAGGGCGAGTGCGAAAGATGTCCGCAGCGGTGAACTCCATGATCAGCGTAATCGGATTCGATTGGCGGGCGCGAGATGTTGAGTCGGCAGGAGTCCGGCACCTCGAGTCCACGAGCTTTATAGGGAGAAGGTCGATGTTGGCTCCATCACGCAGAAGTTGCAGCCCAGGCGGTGTCCAGCTACGGTCCTCGTCTGGCGTCGGCTCGGACCGAGGGCGGGCGGATTCGTGTCGCGACCACCAAGGCCTTGTCCGTGGCGAGCTAAATCATGCCCATCGTGACGGTCGCGATGCGCTCGGCTGTGGCTCGAGTCCGTCGAAGATCAAGTCCCGCGGATATCGGCCGTGAAGTTTGACTTCGAACGACTGACGGCGGGCGTAGCTTTCAATCTGCTCGGATGGCCAAGTGAATTAGCCTACGATGCGAAGCCCCGAATCTGAAGATCTGTCCGGGAGAAAAGTCTCACCACAGGCGGCGTTGTTGTTGATTGAAAAAGCCATCGAGCCTATCGGTGGCGATCTGGAGGAACTCTCAATGAAAGCACCAATGTCGATGTCAAAACCGGCGGATCTCGGGTAGGGGTCCCGGCTGTGCGTCTAGGCGGATGGTAACAGGAGACGAGGGACACGATGTTTTACCCAGGTTCGAGCCCTCTTGATGGAGGTAAAACCCTACGTCCTGCTTGATTAATATTGATGATATGGGTAGTACAAGAGTGGATCTACCACGAGATCAAGGAGGCTAAACCCTAGAAGCTAGCCTATGGTATGATTGTTGTAATGGATGTTGTGTCCTACGGACTAAAGCCCTCCGGTTTATATAGACACCGGAGAGGGCTAGGGTTACACAGAGTCGGTTACAATGGTAGGAGATCTACATATCCGTATCGCCAAGCTTGCCTTCCACGCCAAGGAAAGTCCATCCGGACACGGGACGGAGTCTTCAATCTTGTATCTTCGTAGTCTTGGAGTCCGGCGGACGATGATAGTCCGGCTGTCCGGACACCCCCTAGTCCAGGACTCCCTCACTAAGTATTACAGAGACGGGAGTATCCTGAATGCCACTTGCCCGACGGGTGGATTGTACACCTTCAGGAGCATTATACATGGGTGTGACCTGCTGCGGGCTGGCTTAGTATGGAGGATCGGAGACGGTCTGCAAGTTAACATCCACCATGATCAATGGATCCCGAGGAAGGGGTGTATGACCCCGCTTGGTGCAGAATTCATTCCGGGAGTGACAAAAGTAGACCACCTGCTGTATCAGTCCGGGGCGCAGTGGGATGATCAGAAGCTTGACGCTATGTTCTCAAATGATGATGCTCGGGATATCAAACAAATTGCGGTCGGCGGGCCTGGTGTCGAGGATTGCCTCGCATGGAACCATACAAAGAACGGACAGTTCACGGTTCACTCGGCCTACCATTTGAGGATGGAGATGAACAAAGCAAAGCATGATGCGGTTGAGTCCTCATCTGTGAGTGATCATAAAAGTTGGCTAGCTCTATGGGACTCGAACGCTCCGGGCAAGGCCAAGATACATATGTGGCGCTTGATGAGGAATGGCCTTGCTGTAGGAAATGGGCTGCGAAGGAGGAGCATAAAGGCTGGTGTGTTTTGTGTAGCTTCCAGGCGTGACGAGACCGCTTTCCATCGGTTCTGGGGCTGCCCGCATTCGGCATTGTTCTGGAAGTGTTTGTGCTCAGAAATGGGAATGAGGGTGGCGATCCCGCCCTGTCAAATCGATTCCCAGAGTGCACTCCATCGATGGCTTCTGGATTGGCTTGCCGCTGCTCATGAGGACGAGAGGGCGTTGGCGATCCAAGCTGTTTACGCCCTCTGGCTGGCGCGCAACGAGTCCAAGGATAGGAAGCGTATCGAAGAGCCACGTGCTGTCGCTCGCCGTGTGAGGGCGCTCACGGAGGAGTGGAAAGGGGTCCACCAGCGCGCTCCACCACAGTCGAAGCCGAGGGTTCTAGCCAGATGGACAGCGCCGGAGGACGGATGGGTAAAGGCCAACTCTGATGGGGCATTGTCCATACAAAGGGCTAGGGGTGGGGCGGGAGTTGTGCTCCGAGATCACAATGGCGGTTTTCTGGCTGCTGCATGCCACTCTTTCAAAAATGTGGGGAGCCCTGAGTTGGCTGAAGTTCTTGCTTGCAAAAGGGCGATTCAGGTGGCTGCGGAAATCAATGTGTAGAAGCTTCATCTGGAGCTGGATAATGCGGCTGTTGTTCAGGCTATTTCCAGCAGTGATCAGGACCTGTCTACGGTTGGGCCTGTGGTGCAGGAGATCAAGAATCTGCTCCTGCAATTCACTGATGTGAAGGTGTCGTGGAGGAGCCGCGAAGCAAATCGTGTCGCCGACAAGTTAGCTAAAGTAGGGTTAGGTGAAGATTTATGTAAGGTTTGGTTTTCTGTTCCCCCAGAGTACATTCTGGAGTTCTTGTCGGACGACATTCCCAGCTTCTTTTAATAAATGGCGGCGACGATGATCCTCAAAAAAAACCAAGTTCATCTTATGGGGCCGGATCTCGATTAATCTTGATCTGGACGATTCGGACGTGCGGTGCAGGAAGCTCTTTGTCTCGAGCGGCATGCGTGCATGCATGTTGGTGACACACCTTCACGCATCCTCAGCTGACGTTAGACGCATCATTAGAAGGGAGGCTAGGCGGTGGCAGCTTATTCTATTTTCAGGAAGCTGCCATCTTTTTGTCTTCATGAGCAGGACATAAATGTAAAACGAACTCACAAAAACACCTAAAAATAGAGCAAGATTTCTCCTATCGGCGAGGGACGGGTCCATAGAGCCTTCATGGCTCTAAGACCATTGGAGACGATGCAGACTGCTGACAACACCGGCGAGAGGCGAAGAAACCCTAAGCTTTTTCCTCGAAGAGGAGGCGGCGATTGCGTCCAAACTTGCAATGCGAAGGACGGCCACATCAATATTGTAGTATTATAAATAACCAATGTGCATTGAATTGTTACCCACATGCAGCTACATACCCCACGTCAGTGGATGAGTGAGGAGATGGAAGGTGTGTGTGGTATGGTCCACACGCGGGTCCCTGATTTGCCTCCGGTTTGCGAAAAAACAGACGTTCAGATTAATCCACAGGCCGTTGTGTAGCATGTTGAATGGCAAATCGTGTGCGGATCTCGGATGAGGGCTCTGTGAGGACCAGTGTTGAAGATGTCTAAGAGTAACTCCAACAGGCCGACACATTTCGTCCGCTCATGTCAGCTTGGGTCACGGTGGACAAAAATGCCGACCCAACACGGTGACCTAAACCCAAAATGCGTCTGCTTCGTTCGCGTGAACGTGTCTTGCATCCCCTTGGTGTCCGTTGTGGCCCCACATTTCGGTCAGCCACCCATCGCACACGGTCAGCTGCCACCTATCGAGGGCCCACGTGTCAGTGGTTGGAAGCTAAGGGGGGCGTCCTTTTTAATTCATACGTGAGGGGGGCAGCCTCATCCACTTCCACTTCTGCTGCTCATCCACATCTAGTCGCGTGCTCCCTCATCGGCGACAGAGCAAACCTAGCGGCCATGGGTTTCTTCAGCGGCTCCGGCAAGAACAAGGGCAAGGCCACCCCCGGCGCTTCCTCCTCCCGCACGCTTCCTCCGCAGCCCCCCCTCGTCAGGCAGCGACTGCACATTTCGGTGCACCAAGCACGGTGGCACTGGCTGTACAGGCAGCCGCTGCTGTACCCGGACGTGACGCTGCCACACAACTGACATCTGGATCTGAAGTGGATCCCGGTGTCGGCGGTGCAGTGGACACAGCGGGTGCACGCCGAGGAGGTGCACTGTCGTAGGGAGGTGCTCACACCAGAGCAGGGTAGGATACCGACGTACGCTTCGGACTCTCCCAATTGGAAGAGGTGGTTCGCCCTCGAGCACGAGGAGCAACGCCTCCGCGGCATCCAAGAGCACCACACCAACCTGTCGCCGCCCCTCATCGTCAAGCCGGAGGAGGACAAGGCTACGTACCAGGAGGCACTGGCGGCGGCCATGCAGACCTCCAGTGAGGAGGAGCAGTGCAACGCGGATGAGGAGCAGCCTGCTCTGCCTCTTATGTCGGCGTTTAAGTGGGCTTGCATGAAAATTGGTAGACGTGGGTAGAAGAAATCTTTCACTTGTCAGTTGTTGGGTAATCTAGCACGATGCTTAAAGCACCTCCAAACCCGCCTAAGAGGAACACCTAAATCGGTCGTTTCTCCTCATGCAAGCATGCACACAACACGAGACAGGAAGATTTTTTGGTACTTGCATGGCTCTCTCACACCACATCGCCACAATCAAACACATCGCATGCAAATCTATACGGCCTTGATTTGTTGAAAAGAGGAATTATCTTGGTCGGGCACCGGTGCCGCCCTCTCCGTTGATGGTTCCTTCCAGGACTCCGATGGTTCAGCTGCTGCTGGTATGGTGCTCAGAGATGCCACTGGCAAAATCTTGTTTGCTGTATATCGATATATCTTCCACTGCAACGACCCATTGGAGGCGGAGATCCACGCCCTCATGCAAGGTATGACTTCGGCTATCCAACATACATCGCTACCGGTGGTCGTTCATAAATCTCCAACATATCTATAATTTTTTATTGTTCCATGTTGTTATATATCATTCTTGGATGTTTTACAATCATTTTATAGCAATTTTTGCTTGTTTTTTACTTTGCAGAATATCAGTATGAAACGGAGTCCAAATGCAGCAAAACTTTTTGGAGAATTTTTATGGACCAAAAGGAACAATTTGGGCCAAAGAAGTACTAGAGGGGTGCCTCGAGGGGAGCACAACCCACCTGGCACGCCTGGGGGGCCAGGCGCGCCCTGGTGAGTTGTGCCCACCTCAGTGACCTCCCGTACCGCCTCTTTGCTCTATAAATACCCCCAAAATCCAAAAACCCTAGAGGAGTCGACGAAACACAATTCCAGCCACCGCAAGTTCCAGAACCACGAGATCCAATCTAGACACCATCACGGAGGGGTTCATCAACATCATTGGTGCCTCTCCGATGATGCGTGAGTAGTTCATTGTAGACCTACAGGTCCATAGGCAGTAGTTGGATGGCTTCTTTTCTCTTTTTGATTCTCAATACAATGGTCTCTTGGAGATCTATTTGATGTAACTCTTTTTGTGGTGCGTTTGTTGGGATCCGATGAACTTTGGGTTTATGATCAAATTTATATATCCATGAAAGTTATTTGAGTTTCTTTGATCTCTTATATGCATGATTACTTATAGCCTTACATTTCTTCTTTGAATCTTTGGTTTAGTTAGGATCAATTTTTCTTGCCATGGGAAGAGGTGCTTTGTGATGGGTTCGATCGTACGGTGTTGTTTCCCAGTGACAGAAGGGGCAGCAAGACACATATGTATCGGTGATATTAAGGATAACAAGATGGGGGCTATTCCTACATGGATCTCATCTACATCATGTCATCGTTCTTATTGCATTACTCTGTTTCTCCATGAACTTAATACACTAGATGCATGCTGGATAGCAGTCGATGTGTGGAGTAATAGTAGTAGATGCAGGCAGGAGTCGGTCTACTAATCTTGGACGTGATGCCTTATAATGATCATTGCCTGGATATCGTCATAATTATTCGATGTTCTATCAATTGCCCAACAGTAATTTGTTTACCCACCATATGCTATTTTGTCGAGAGAAGCCACTAGTGAAATATACTGCCCCCGGGTCTATTTTCACGTTATATATTTCAGATCTATATTGCTATTTGCCTTTTAGTTTATTTGCATCTTTTATTTTTAGATCTATATTACCAAAAACCCAAAAATACCTCGCTATTCCGTAAGGGGCTGATTTGGATCCAGAAGTTTAATGCTATGGTTATAATTTATTCTTAATACTTTTCTCGTAGTTGCGGATGCTTGCGAGGGGGTTAATCATAAGTAGGAGGTTTGTTCAAGTAAGAACAACACCTAAGCACCGGTCCACCCACATATCAAACTATCAAAGTAGCGAACACAAATCAAACCAACATGATGAAAGTGACTAGATGAAATTCCTGTGTGCCCTCAATAACACTTTGCTTATCATAAGAGACCATTTTGGTCTGTCCTTTGCCTCAAAAGGATTGGGCTACCTTGCTGCACTTTTGTAACCATTGTCGTTACTTGCTCATTACAAATTACCTTGCTATCAAACTACTCGATACTTATAATTTCAGTGCTTGCAGACATTACCTTGCTGAAAACTGCTTGTCATTTCCTTCTGCTCCACGTTGGATTCGATACTCTTACTTATCGATAGGGCAACGATTGATCCCCTATACTTGTGGTTCATCAAGGCTCTTTTCTGGCGCCATTGCCGGGGAGTGAAGCGCTCTTGGTAAGTGGAAATCGGTAAGGAAAAATTATTACTACATGCTGAAATTTATTGTCACTTGAAACTATGGAGAACAATCCTTTGAGGGGTGTCGGTGTCAAAACCGGTGGATCTCGGGTAGGGGGTCCCGAACTATGCGTTTAAGCCTGATGGTAACAGGAGGCGGGGGACACGATATTTACCCAGGTTCAGGCCCTCTCGATGGAGGTAATACCCTATTTCATGCTTGATTGATCTTGATGATATGAGTATTACAAGAGTTGATCTACCACGAGATCGCAGAGGCTAAACCCTAGAAGCTAGCCTATGATTATGATTGTCTGTTGTCCTACGGACTAAAACCCTCCGGTTTATATAGACACCGGGGGGGCTAGGGTTACACAGAGTCGGTTACAGAGAAGGAGATCTACACATCTGATTTGCCAAGCTTGCCTTCCACGCAAAGCAGAGTCCGTTACAGAGAAGGAGATCTACACATCTGATTTGCCAAGCTTACCTTCCACGCAAAGGAGAGTCCCACCCGGACACGGGATGAAGTCTTCAATCTTGTATCTTCATAGTCCAACAGTCCAGCCAAAGTATATAGTCCGGCTGTCCGAGGACCCCCTAATCCAGGACTCCCTCAGTAGCCCCTGAACCAGGCTTCAATGACGATGAGTCCGGCGCGCAGATCGTCTTCGGCATTGCAAGGCGGGTTCCTTCTCCGAATACTCCATAGAAGATTTTGAACACGAGGCTCGTGTCCGGCTCTGCAAAATAATTTCCACATACCACCACAGAGAGCACAACATTCCACAAATCTAATCTGCTGACAACTTTTAATAGCGTGACATCATGCCATGGCCCGGTAATCATGAACCGTTTTTCCCAGCCTGCCATTACACGTGTTGCGAGGCGGTTTTATTGGCACGTTTTGTCGAAGCAGAGATCGTGTTCCCCTTATCACGGGATTCTCATCAATACAGGTCTGGGTAACCCAACCACGCTTGTTAATATGACTCCTTGATTTTAGGAAAGTTCCAAACGGCCATGCGGGGGACGCTTGATATTCGTCCTCTTTATAAAGGGGCCAACGCCTGTCCTTTTCTTCCCACGCTCGATCCTTCTCTTCCCCCACCTCAAGTTCCAACACCCAAGGCTCAAGCTAAGCGCTTTGGACCTTCAACCATGTCCGGATCCAACCTTCAAGGCCGGTGGATGGCCTCCTCTGTTACAGAGGAGGACATCAAGAAGCTTAGGGAGGCCAGGTATCTCACCGCCGAAATCCCGCACAGGCTGCCTGCTCAAGGGTAGGTCATCCCTACTCCCGAACCCAACAAGAGTGTCGTATTTGTTTCCCACTTCCTCCGAAGGCTAGGTTTTAGTCTTGATCCCTTTGTGAGAGGGCTTATGTTCTATTACGGGCTAGATTTTCATGATCTAGCTCCAGATTCCATCCTTCACATCTCGTCGTTTATCATCGTGTGTGAGGCCTTCCTCCGCATCACCCCACACTTCGTCTTATGGCTCAAGACCTTCAGTGTGAAGCCGAAGATGATTGACGGGAAACACGCGGAGTGTGGAGGCGATGTAATAAGCAAAGGCACTGACGCCCTGTGGCCAAAGGGTTCCTTCCCGGAAGTGTCCGACTTATGGCAACAGGAGTGGTTTTACATCACAGCTACACAAGGTACAAAGCGGGCGGCCCCCTGTCTTCCGCCCGGGCCCTCCTCCCCATCTGGCGTCATGGGTCATCAAGGGGCTGGACTGGGGGCCAGTTGATGACGTCCTAACATTGCAAAGCCGCATCCGAGATCTCCTCGAGAGGGATGTCAGTCTTGTCAAGGTAATGCAAGTAATGCTAGTTCGTCAGGTCCTGCCATGCCAACGTCGATCTCTCTGTATGTGGGAGTACAGCCCGGAAGGACTACGAACTATTCAACAATTCTTCGGTGTGACGCTCGAAGGGATGTATGTATTGTTCTTCGGATCACGAATAAAGTGTCTGGACACCACCGAGGATGCGGGTCTTAACTGCAACCGTCCGGATACCCAAGTAAGTAATTCCGCGACCGAACATGCCTTCTTTTATATTTGTTACAACATCATTCTGAAACATGGCTCTTGGCCAGGGCTGGATAAGAAACGCGGAGAGGATCAGGTGTTCGGCCCCCCTTCCCGAAGGCTCGCCGGATCTTTTATTAACCAGAATGCATGAGCGCGCACCATATCAGGTGCCATCGGGGGAAGATGAGGGGAGGAATAGAGAAGCCACAGGCGGGCGTCATACCTTACACATCCAAACTGGGGGAGTAAGTGCCTCTGCTAAGGAGGATAATCGGAGAGGTGAATCTAAAGTCCCCTCTCCTCACGAGAAGAAAAGGGCCGCCTCTGAAGACTTGGAGACGAAGGTTTCCAAACGAGGGAAGCAACCCTTGCCAGGGGGCCCTGCCCCAGAGGACGTCCTTACTGTACCGCGCCCGCAAGGGGGCCAGCCCTCAACCGATCTGTAAGTAAAAAAGGTACTTTGGTAAATATATCCTGTTTTATCTCTGAGAATAATAACCGAGACATATATCTTGCAGTCCGGCTCGTAGCCCTTCTCCACTGAGTTCATCTTCAGGGGATCTTCTTCCGGAGATGATGGAGAGCGAAATGCCTCCTCCTGCCTCCTCGCCCCATGGGGCGGACGACCCCGAGGTGTCATCATGTAGGATTTCTCCTGATACGCCAAGGCCAGAAGTTAACACTTTGGCTGCCCGAAGCCCGGAGTATTCGGCTCCCAAGGAGAGCAACAGGAAGAGTTCAAGATTGTCCAGCACACAGTCGGACACACTGACGGGTCTTTTGGAGCAAGCGGCTATCTCAGAGGCGCATCGTACCTTAATGGGTACGGTGTTTGAGAGGATTTCATCCGCCAAAAGCGGGTTGAATGAAGCTTTTACGAGCCTGCTCAAAGGCTTTGAGGTACGCAAAGTAATATGTATATTTTGGCTGTACCGCACACGCTGGGTGTGCTCCGTATAGATAGTAGCCCCTGAGACTCTGGTTGCCGTCCCGAGGCGGCAAACAGAGGATCATAATCGAGTAATGATCGCCTTTGTGTTATGTGCGGCGGTGAGGGTCGGCGTGGCCGGACTGCTGATTTTGCCAAAGCGGCGGCAAGCTTGATGTGGCGGATGCGACATCGCTTGTGAACAAGCGGCAGCGAGCACAGGGTATGTATTTTCGGCTTGTTAGCAAATATTAAGAGGAGCATGATGCTAGTATCTATAATATGATGTGACTGCAGATGGAGCAGCTGTCGTGGAGACCCTTCGGGCGGAGCTTGCCCGAGCCAAGGAACAAGCCCGGAGAAGCGATGCGGCTGCCCTAAAGGCGGCTGACGAGTTAAAAGCCGAACAGGCTGCTCATTGCCAGAGCGAAGATAAGATAGCCAAGATGGCTGTTGAGCTGAAAGATGCCGTCGGCCGATATGAGCTCCTTGAAAAGGAATGCCAAGCGAAAGCGGCCGACCTAAAGAAGGCCTTGGAAGCGGCCAAGGAAACTCGCTCTGAAATTAGAGGGATAAGGGAGGAGCTTCGTGAAGCTGGAGATATCATGGCTAGGAGGCCCTTTTAGTTGCGGATGAAGTTCGGAGATCTGAAGTATGCCCCTTTGGATCAGTTATGGAGTGCTGCAGACGCGTATGCGGACCTGGCAAAGAGTGTTGCTGATGTGACGGAGTTTTCAAAGATCGGAAAGATCATGAGGTGGAAACGTTGTTCTAGTCGCAGTTCAGTGCCCGACGCGTCCGCTGCCGTTGAATGAAAAGATGGCCGCATGGGCCCAGCTCCACAGGTTGTCCGGGCTTGCAATGAGGTCTATCGTGGATCATCTTTGGCCGAAGGGACCAAGGACGAACAATTATTTTGGTTTAGTGCAACAATTCCTTGGTGCTCTGTCGCATATCAATGCTGTGAAGAGGTCAGCGTGCATAGAGGGTGCCCTCTTGCCCGTGTTAAAACATACTGGGTAGGGATGGAGGCCACCGCTATTGCAACCCGTGGTCCGGCAGGAGGCCAGGAACCGGCCTAGCACTATTTTGAAGAAGACCTAGAGGCGCCCGTTTAATAGGGGCTCAGTGCTTGAAGAGTGCCATGTTCGAGTGACATGTATCTCAATTGTAAAAACAATGCTATTTTGATTATAAAGGTTGTGTTTATACTTTTGCCGGAAAGTATTATAATGCCTCCTGTGCGGCCGTTTGTGTATGTATATAACCTAAAGGTTTGCAGTCGTCGGCTTCAGACCCCATGCATATAATGCGGGGGTGTTCAAAAAAGTGCGTAATCACACTTGATCCAACGTCTTGGTCCATTAAGGAGGTGATAGCGCAGCGAACTAGACAATCGGACTATATAGCTTTAACACTTTCACTTAGCCATAGGAGTTTGACGGTGGGGCTACTATATAGCCCCTGGTACTTCTGCGTTCATCCGAATACGGTGCACGTACGTACATGACCGGGAAACCGGTCATTCATTAATGCGGAGGAATCATGAAGATTCCGCTGAGTCATCGAGTGGTTGACCAGTCTCACGCTATATCATGACAGTCAGTTTTCGGCTTTCTCTACTGAGGTGCTCATCCAGATGAACCGGGGCACAATCACAGTAGTTCTCCCGGTGCCACCTTAGCCGATAGAGCGGAACGTAAGGTAGCAAAACACGGGAGCCGGGCAAACCCAACTATTGACCCAAGACATGATTCATAGCTGATGCATATAAGGCCAAACTCGCGACGCCGAACACTACCTAAGGTATTCGGACTTTACAACATATACTGGGCTGAGTAACGCCCTTGATAATGAGCCCTGAATTTCCAGATACATGCATAGGTCTGACGTTATGAAATGCCAATAACGCCAGCATCCTTCCCGGTTGCGTTGAGTGCCCCGAGGGTGTGAAGCAACAAGAGACATTAAAAAGGTTTACGCAGGGTCTTAATCTAAAAAGAAACCTTTGAGCGGGGCCCTGCTGTTGGGGAACGTAGTAATTTCAAAAAATTTCCTACGCACACGCAAGATCATGGTGATGTATAGCAACGAGAGGGGAGAGTGTTGTCTACATACCCTTGTAGACCCAAGCGAAGCGATCTGGCGTAGAGGAAGTAGTCGTATGTTCTCCTCGCGATCCGACCGATCCGCGCCGTTACTCCGGCGCCCCGAGTTCTTGACACACGTACAGCTCGATGGCGTCCCTCGTACTCGATCCAGCCGAGTGTCGAGGAGAGTTCGTCGACCGACGGCGTGGTGGCGATCTTGATGTTTCACGGCGCGAGGGCCGCTAAGCATGACGGTATAACCGAGGTGGAATATGGTGGAGGGGGGGCACCTGCACGGCTAAGGGCGATCCGTAGATCTAACTTGTGTGTTCTAGGATGCCCCCCTGCCCCGTATATAAAGGAGCAAGGGGAGGGGCTGGCCGGCCAAGGAGGCGTGCCAAGGGAGTCCTACTCCCTCAGGGAGTAGGATTCCCCCAATCCTAGTTGGACTAGGATTCGGAGGAAAGAGAGAGAGGGGGGCCCCTTTCCTAGTCCTAGTAGGACTAGGGAAGGGGGGGGCACCTTGACCACCTAGGGCTGGCCCTTCTCCTTTCCACTAAGGCCCACTATGGCCCATTTACCTCCCGGGGTTCGGTAACCTCCGGTACTCCGGTAAATTCCTGTTTTACTTGGAACCATTCCGAACTCCAAACATAGGCTTCCATTATATCAATCTTTATGTCTCGACCATTTGAGACTCCTCGTCATGTCCGTGATCACATCAGGGACTCGAACTTCTTGGTACATCAAAATACATAAACTCATAATAAGCATCGCCGAAACCTTAAGCGTGCGGACCCTACGGTTCGAGAACAATGTAGACATGACCTAGAACTATTCATGGTCAATAACCAATAGCGGGACCTGGATGCCCATATTGGTTCCTACATATTCTCTGAAGATCTTTATCGGTCGGACCGCATAACAACATCGTTGTTCCTTTGTCATCGGTATGTTACTTGCCCGAGATTCGATCGTCGGTATCCAATACCTAGTTCAATCTCGTTACCGGCAAGTCTCTTTACTCGTTCCGTAATACATCATCTCACAACTAACTCATTAGTTGTAATGCTTGCAAGGCTTAAGTGATGTGCATTACCGAGAGGGCCAGAGATACCTCTCCGACAATCGAGTGACAAATCCTAATCTCGAAATAGGCCAACCCAACATACGCCTTTGGAGACACACTGTAGTACTCCTTTATAATCACCCGATTACGTTGTGACGTTTGGTAGTACCAAAGTGTTCCTCCGATGGCAGGAGTTGCATAATCTCATAGTCATAGGAACATGTATAAGTCATGAAGAAAGCAATAGCAACATACTAAACGATCGTGTGCTAAGCTAACGGAATGGGTCATGTCAATCAGATCATTCAACTAATGATGTGACCTTGTTAATCAAATAACAACTCCTTGTTCATGGTTAGGAAACATAACCATCTTTGATTAACAAGCTAGTCAAGTAGAGGCATACTAGTGACACTATGTTTGTCTATGTATTCACACATGTATTATGTTTCCGATTAATACAATTCTAGCATGAATAATAAACATTTATCATGAAATAAGGAAATAAATAATAACTTTATTATTGCCTCTAGGGCATATTTCCTTGATCTCCCACTTGCACTAGAGTCAATAATCTAGATCACATCACCATGTGATTAACATTCTGATTCACATCATCATGTGATTAACACCCATAGTTCACATCGCCATGTGACCAACACCCAAAGGGTTTACTAGATTCAGTAATCTAGTTCACATCGCTATGTGATTAACACCCAAAGAGTACTAAGGTGTGATCATGTTTTGCTTGTGAGAGACTCTTAGTCAGCGGGTCTTTCACATTTAGATCCGTTATGTATTTTGCAATTTTTCTATGTCTACAATGCTCGCTTGCGAAGCTACTCTAGCTAATTGCTCCCACTTTCAATATGTATCTAGATCGAGACTTAGAGTCATCGGATCGGTGTCAAAACTTGCATCGGCGTAACCCTTTACGACGAACCTTTTGTCACTTCCATAATCGAGAAACATATCCTTATTCCACTAAGGATAATTTTGACCGCTGTCGATGATCTACTCCTAGATCACTATTGTACTCCTTGCAAAACTCGGTCAGGGTATACAATAGATCTGGTACACAACATGGCATACTTTATAGAACCTATGGTCAAGGCATAGTGAATGACTTTCAATCTCTTTCTATCTTCTGCCGTGGTCGGGTTTTGAGTCTTACTCAATTTCACACCTTGTAACACGAGCAAGAACTCTTTCTTTGACTTTGTTCCATTTTGAACTACTTCAAAATCTTGTCAAGGTATGTACTCATTGAAAAAAACTTATCAAGCATCTTGATCTATCTCTATAGATCTTGATGCTCAATATATAAGCAACTTCACCGAGGTCTTTCTTTGAAAAACTTCTTTCAAACACTCCTTTATGCTTTGCAGAATAATTCTACATTATTTCCGATCTACAATATGTCATTCACATATACTTATCGAAATCTGTAGTGCTCCCACTCACTTTCTAGTAAATCTGAGCTTCACCATAAGTGCATGCAAAACTATATGCTTTGATCAACTCATCAAAGCGTATATTCCAACTCGAGATGCTTGCACTAGTCCATAGATGGATCATTGGAGCTTGCACACTTTGTTAGCTCCCTTTGGATCGATAAAACCTTCGGTTGCATCATATACAACTCTTCCTCCGATACCCATTCAGAATGCAGTTTTACATCCATTTGCCAAATTTCATAAATTGTGGCAATTGCTAACATGATTCGGACAGACTTAAGCATCGCTACTGATTGAGAAAATCTCATTGTAGTCAACAACTTGAACTTGTCAAAAACCTTTTTGCGATAAGTCGAGCTTTGTAGATAGTAACACTACTATCAGCGTCCGTCTTCCTCTTGAAGATCCATTTATTTTCTATGGCTTGCCGATCATCGGGCAACGCCACCAAAGTCCACACTTTGTTCTCATACATGGATCTCATCTCAGATTTCATGGCCTCAAGCCATTTCGCGGAATCTGGGCTCATCATCGCTTCCTCATAGTTCGTAGGTTCATCATGTTCTAATTACATGACTTCCAGAACAGGATTACCGTACCACTCTGGTGCATATCTCACTCTGGTTTACCTACGAGATTCGGTAGTAACTTGATCTGAAGTTACATGATCATCATCATTAGCTTCCTCACTAATTGGTGTAGTAGTCACGAGAACAGATTTACGTGATGAACTACTTTCAATAAGGGAGAAGGTACAATTACCTCATCAAGTTCTACTTTTCTCCCACTCACTTCTTTCGAGAGAAACTCCTTCTCTAGAAAGGATCCATTTATTAGCAGCGAATGTTTTGCCTTCGGATCTGTGATAGAAGGTGTACCCAACAATTTCCTTTGGGTATTCTATGAAGGCGCACTTCTCGATTTGGGTTTGAGCTTATCGGGATGAAACTTTTTCACATAAGCATCGCAGCCCCAAACTTTAAGAAGCGACAACTTTGGTTTCTTGCTAAACCACAGTTCATATAGTGTCGTCTCAGCGGATTTAGATGGTGCCCTATTTAACGTGAATGCAGCTGTCTCTAATGCATGATCCCAAAAGCGATATTGGTAAATCGGTAAGAAACATCATAGATTGTACTATATCCAATAAAGTACGGTTATGACGTTCGGACACACCATTATGATGTGGTGTTCGGTGGCATGAATTTGTGAAACTATTCCACATTGTTTTAATTGAAGACCAAACTCGTAACTCAAATATTTGTCTCCGATCGGATCGTAGAAACCTTATTTTCTTGTCACGATGATTTTCCACTTCACTCTGAAATTCTTTGAACTTTTCAACTATTTCAGACTTATGTTTCATCAAGTAGATATACCCATATCTGCTCAAATCATCTGTGAAGGTCGAAAATAACGATACCGCCATGAGCCTTAACACTCATTGGATCGCATACATCGTATGTATTATTTCCAATAAGTCGGTTGCTCGCTCCACTCTTCCGAGAACGGAGTCTTAGTCATCTTGCCCATGAGGCATGGTTCGCAAGCATCAAGTGATTCATAATCAAGTGATTCCAAAATCCCATCGGCATGGAGTTTCTTCATGCGCTTTACACCAATATGACATAAGCGGCGATGCCACAAATAAGTTGCACTATCATTATTAACTTTGCATCTTTTGGTTTCAATATTATGTGTATCACTACGATCGAGATCCAATGAACCATTTTCATTGGGTGTGTAACCATATAAGGTTTTATTCATGTAAACAGAATAACAGTTTATTCTCTTACTTAAATGAATAACCGTATTGCAATAAACACGATCAAATCATATTCATGCTCAACGCAAACACCAAATAACATTTATTTAGGTTCAACACTAATCCCGAAAGTATAGGGAGTGTGCGATGATGATCATATCAATCGTGAAACTATTTTCAACACACATCGTCACTTCACCCTTAACTAGTTTCTATTTATTTTGCAACTCCCGTTTCGAGTTACTACTCTTAGCAACTGAACCAGTACCAAATACCGAGGGGTTGCTATAAACACTAGTAAAGTACACATCAATAACATGTATATCAAATATACTTTTGTTTACTTTGCCATCCTTCTTATCCGCCAAATACTTGGGGTAGTTCGCTTCGATGACCAGTCCTTTGCGGTAGAAGCACTTAGTCTCGAGCTTGGTCCAGACTTGGGCTTCTTCACTTGAGTAACAACTTGCTTGCCGTTCTTCTTGAAGTTCCTTCTATCCCTTTGCCCTTTTCTTGAAACTAGTGGTCTTGTTAACCATCAACACTTGATGTTCTTTCTTGATTTCTACCTTCATCGATTTCATCATCATGAAAAACTCGGGAATCATTTTCATCATCCCTTGCATACTATAGTTCATCACGAAGTTCTACTAACTTGGTGATGGTGACTAGAGAATTCATCAATCACTATCTTATCGGAAGATTAACTCCCACTTGATTCAAGCGATTGAAGTACCTAGACAATCGAGCACATGCTCACTAGTTGAGCGATTCTCCTCCATCTTTTAGCTATAGAACTTGTTGGAGACTTCATATCTCTCAACTCGGTATTTGCTTGAAATATTAACTTCAATTCTGGAACATCTCATATGGTCCATGATGTTCAAAACATCTTTGAAGTCGATTCTAAGCCATAAAGCATGGTGCACAAAACTATCAAGTAGTCATCATATTGAGCTAGCCAAGCGTTCATAACGCCGCATCGATCCTGCATTAGGTCCGCATCACCTAGCGGTGCATTAAGGACATAATTCTTCTGTGCAGCAATGAGGATAAACCTCAGATCACGGATCAAATCCGCATCATTGCTACTAACATTTTTCAACACAATTTTCTCTAGGAACATATCAAAATAAACATATGAAAGCAACAACGCAAGCTATTGATCTTACAACATAATTTGCAAAATACTACGGGACTAAGTTCATGATAAATTTAAGTTCAATTAATCATATTACTTAAGAACTCCCACTTAGAAAAACATCTCTCTAGTCATCTAAGTGATCACGTGATCCAAATCAACTAAACCATAACCGATCATCACGTGAAATGGAGTAGTTTTCAATGGTGAACATCTTATGTTGATCATATCTACTATATGATTCACGCTCGACCTTCGGTCTCCGTGTTCGAGGCCATATCTGCATATGCTAGGCTCGTCAAGTATAACCGAGTATTCTGCGTGTGCAAAACTGGCTTGCACCCGTTGTAGATGGACGAGAGCTTATCACACCCGATCATCACGTGGTGTGCAGGCACGACGAACTTTGGCAACGTGCATACTCGGGAGAACACTTCTTGATAATTTAGTGAGAGATCATCTTATAATGCTACCGTCAATCAAAGCAAGATAAGATGCATAAAGGATAAACATCACATGCAAATCAATATAAGTGATATGATATGGTCATCATCATCTTGTGCTTCATGATCTCCATCTTGCGGCACCACCATGATCACCATCGTCACCGGCGCGACACCTTGATCTCCATCGTAGCATCGTTGTCGTCTCGCCAAACTTATGCTTCTCGACTATCGCTACCGCTTAGTGATAAAGTAAAGCATTACAGAGCGATTGCATTGCATACAATAAGCGACAACCATATGGCTCCTGCCGATTGCCGATAACCGGTTACAAAACATGATCATCTCATACAATAAAATATAGCATCACGTCTTGACCATATCACATCACAACATGCTCTGCAAAAACAAGTTAGGCGTCCTCTACTTTGTTGTTGCAAATTTTACGTGGCTGCTACGGGCTTAAGCAAGAACCAGTCTCACCTACGCATCAAAACCACAGCGATACTTCGTCAAATAGACTCCGTTTTAACCTTCTCAAGGACGGGCGAGCCACACTCAGTTCAACTAAAGTGAGAGAGCAGCACCCACCGGTCACCTTTAAGCAGCGAGTGCTCATGGCGGTGAAACCAGTCTCGTAAGCGTCTGCGTAATGTCGGTCAGGGCGCTTCATCTCACAATACCGCTGAACCAAAGTATGACATGCTGGTAGGTAGTATGACTTGTATCGCCCACAACTCACTTGTGTTCTACTCGTGCAAAACATCAAACCATAAAACCTAGGCTCGGATGCCATTGTTGGGGAGCGTAGTAATTTCAAAAATTTCCTCGCACACGCAAGATCATGGTGATGTATAGCAACGAGAGGGAGAGTGTTGTCTACATACCCTTGTAGACCCGAAGCGGAAGCGATCTGGCGTAGAGGAAGTAGTCGACGTTCTCCTCGCGATCCGACCGATCCGGCGCCGTTACTCCGGCGCCCGAGTTCTTGACACACGACAGCTCGATGGCGTCCCTCGTACTCGATCCAGCCGAGTGTCGAGGGAGAGTTCCGTCAAGACGGCGTGGTGGCGATCTTGATGTTTCACCGGCGCGAGGCTTCGCTTAAGCAGCGACGGTATAACCGAGGTGGAATATGGTGGAGGGGGCACCGACACGGCTAAGGAACGATCCGTAGATCAACTTGTGTGTTCTAGGGTGCCCCCTGCCCCGTATATAAAGGAGCAAGGGGGAGGCTGGCCGGCCAAGGAGGCGCGCCAAGGAGTCCTACTCCCTCAGGGAGTAGGATTCCCCCAATCCTAGTTGGACTAGGATTCGGGAGGGGAAGAGAGAGAGAGGAGGCGGCCCCTTTCCTAGTCCTAGTAGGACTAGGGAAGGGGGGCGCTGTGACCACCTAGGGCTGGCCCTTCTCCTTTCCACTAAGGCCCACTATGGCCCATTTACCTCCCGGGGTTCCGGTAACCTCCGGTACTCGGTAAATTCTGTTTTCTTGGAACCATTCCGAACTCCAAACATAGGCTTCAATATATCAATCTTTATGTCTCGACCATTTGAGACTCCTCGTCATGTCCGTGATCACATCCGGGACTCGAACTTCTTCGGTACATCAAAATACATAAACTCATAATAAGCATCATCGAAACCTTAAGCGTGCGGACCCTACGGTTCGAGAACAATGTAGACATGACCTAGAACTATTCACGGTCAATAACCAATAGCGGGACCTGGATGCCCATATTGGTTCCTACATATTCTACGAAGATCTTTATCGGTCGGACCGCATAACAACATCGTTGTTCCTTTGTCATCGGTATGTTACTTGCCGAGATTCGATCGTCGGTATCCAATACCTAGTTCAATCTCGTTACCGGCAAGTCTCTTTACTCGTTCCGTAATACATCATCTCACAACTAACTCATTAGTTGTAATGCTTGCAAGGCTTAAGTGATGTGCATTACCGAGAGGGCCGGAGATACCTCTCCAGACAATCGGAGTGACAAATCCTAATCTCGAAATACGCCAACCCAACATCCGCCTTTGGAGACACTGTAGTACTCCTTTATAATCACCCGATTCGTTGTGACGTTTGGTAGTACCAAAGTGTTCCTCCCGTAAGCGGAGTTGCATAATCTCATAGTCATAGGAACATGTATAAGTCATGAAGAAAGCAATAGTAACATACTAAACGATCGTGTGCTAAGCTAACGGAATGGGTCATGTCAATCAGATCATTCAACTAATGATGTGACCTTGTTAATCAAATAACAACTCCTTGTTCATGGTTAGGAAACATAACCATCTTTGATTAACAAGCTAGTCAAGTAGAGGCATACTAGTGACACTATGTTTGTCTATGTATTCACACATGTATTATGTTTCCGATTAATACAATTCTAGCATGAATAATAAACATTTATCATGAAATAAGGAAATAAATAATAACTTTATTATTGCCTCTAGGGCATATTTCCTTCACCTGCTGCACGTCTGCGCTTTTGTCTCCGTTGTGCCGTATCCTAGAAGGGTGTAGCACGATGGTCCTCTGTAAAAAGGAAAAAATCCAGGTGAAAGACTTCGTGTGAAATGTTGGTTATTCTTAATGAACAATGAAAATGCAATCTATTATTGTATTAATAGGGTCAAGCCGAACTATGTGATTTTTTACATGCGGGCAGCCCCTAGCACCACATATGGGGGTATATCCATCGACCCAAGCTCAGGTTTATCTGGGTTGTTACAGCTGGTGGTGCGCCAAAACTCGTTTAACCGTGTTCGTGGCCTTGACGACCGATCATTTTGGTTGGAGAGGTCGTTCAGTGTTCGGCTGCTAGAGCCGCCACATATTCTTCCGCACGTAAGGAACGCTCTGTGTTTCCACTAACTGTGATGATGCCACGTGGACCGGGCATCTTGAGTTTAAGATAAGCATAGTGCGGTACTGCATTGAAACGAGCGAAGGCCGTTCTTCTAAGTAGTGCGTGATAGCCGCTTCGGAATGGAGCGATGTCGAAGATTAATTCTTCGCTTCTAAAGTTGTCGGGAGAACCGAATACAACCTCTAGTACTAGAGAGCCCGTGCAGCGGGCCTCGACGCCTGGTATTACTCCTATAAAGGTAGTATTGCTTTGGCTGATTCTTGACGGGTCTATCCCCATTTTGCGGACAGTGTCCTGATATATCAGATTAAGACTACTGCCGCCGTCCATAAGGACTCGGGTGAGATGGTATCCGTCAATTATTGGGTCGAGCACCAAGGCAGCCGATCCTCCATGACGGATGCTAGTCGGATGATCCCTGCAATCAAAAGTGATCGGGCAGGCCGACCAAGGATTGAATTTGGGGGTGACAGGCTCTACATTGTATACGTCTCGGAGTGCGCGTTTGCGCCTTCTCTTCGGTATGTGAGTTGCGTAAATCGTATTCACTATTTTAACTTCTGGTGGGAATTGTTTCTATCCCCCAGTGTTCGGCTGGTGAGGCTCATCATCGTCTTCACTTGGCGTCTCCCTCCCTTTGTGTTCGGCGTTTAGCTTGCTGGCCTCCTTGAAAACCCAGCATTCTCTATGGGTGTGATTTGCAGGTTTTTCGGGGTTGCCATGAATCTGACATAATCTGTCTAGAATCTTATTTAGGCTGGACGGTCCATCTCTGCTGCCTTGAAATGGCTTTTTCCGTTGACCGGGTCGAGAGCCCCTGAATCTGGCATTGACTGCCGTGTTATCTGGCCTGTCTTCATATTTTCGAAGCTTGTTTTTATCGCGTTGCGGCTTCCCGTTGCCATCCCTGACTTCGGATGTGCCTGGGTCACTGGTGCCGCTACGGGCCAACCAGCTGTCCTCGCCTGCGCAGAAGCGGGTCATGAAGCTTGTTAAGGCTGCCATTGTCCTCGACTTTCCTTGGCCAAGTTGTCTGGCGAGCCATTCATCTCAGATACTATGCTTGAAAGCCGCTAAGGCTTCGACATCCGGGCAGTCAACGATTTGATTCTTCTTAGTGAGAAATCTGTTCCAAAGCTTATGTGCTGACTGTCCAGGTTGTTGGATTATGTGACTTAAATCGTCTGCATCCGGAGGTTGGACATAGGTCCCTTGGAAATTGGCCCTGAAAGCATCCTCAAGTTCCTCCCAACTTCCAATTGAGTTTTCGGGGAGGCTTTTCAACCAATGCCGAGCTGGTCCTTTCAACTTGAGGGGCAGGTATTTGATGGCGTGGAGATCATCTCCGCGAGCAATGTGGATGTGAAGGATAAAGTCCTCAATCCAGACCCCAGGGTCTGTCATTCCGTCGCATGCCTCTATATTCACGGGTTTAAATCCCTCTGGGAATTCATGATCCAGCACCTCATCGGTGAAGCACAGGGGGTGTGCGGCACCCCTGTATTTGGATGTGTCATGGCATGCTGTCGACGGTTGTTGTGTTCGGTGTTGATTTCGAGCTGGTATTCGATCAATATGATCGTTTTGGTGGTTGTGCTCTTGCGCCGGAGCACGCTTCCTAGATCCATAGATGGACCTGGCCATACTGGCTTTCTTGTCCAGGAGCTCACGTAAATCGTGTGCTGACTTGTGTGCGGCATCATCAGTCGCCCTGTCGCGGCCACGGGGTGGTCGGTCCGGCAGATCGGCCATTTTATTTTTCGGCTGAATTGGCTCTATAGCCTCGTCATCGAATTCGAGCAGCAGCTTGCGCTTTGTGTAGCTCTTTGTGTGGCGATCGCCACCGTATTTTTCTCCAGTGTCGAGCACTTTGTTCCATCTGTGGTTGAGCGCATCCTGCGCGGCCTTAAGCCTTTGCTTCTGCTTCTTCAAGCTCCTCGCGGTGGCAATAAGCCTTCGATGGAGGTTCTCTTGTTCCAAGTGTTTTTCTGGGATGATGAGTGTATCATCGTCAGGACTGTTCTCCTTTCCGGAGACATGTTGATGAGTTTGACCCTCGGGATCGCCGTCATCAGACATCGGCTCTGGACTGTGCTCACTGTCCCCTGGCGTATCCTGCTCCATCGCTGGGTCCATGGGGTCGTCGTTTCCTTTGGAGTCAACCGGGGTGTTGCTCTTTCTTGTGTTGTTATTGTTGTTTTTGCTGTGGCGGGATTTAGAGCGGCGCCTATGTCGTCGCGTTGGTTTCTGCTCGAGGGGATTATCCTTCGTTGCATCCTTCCGTTCCTCGCCGCTGTTTTCTTTGGGTGTATCTACCATGTATATATCGTATGATGAGGTGGCTATCCAGCGCCCCACGGGCGGTGGTTCCAGTTCATCTCCAGCATCGTCGTCCATACCATCGATGTCTTCGGAGTCGAAGTCAAGCTTGTCGGTTTAGTCATCGACAGTGGCTATTAAGTGGGTGGTGGGTGGGGAACGAATTTCTTCGTCGTCCGATTCCCACTCAAGCCGGACATAATTCGGCCAAGAGTATCCTAATAGAGAGAGAGAGACCTCAATGAATTTAGCACGCCGCCCAAGGGTGAGCGCTGAAAAATATCCGCGGAGGTAAACTCCATGCATGATCGGTGTCCAATCAGATTCAATAGGCACGGACGCACGCGGTTCGGAACCTATGGCCGGAGACGAGTCCGGGGGTCCGATGACACAGATCTCTTTGGAGGTGAAGTCTGTGTTCGGCTCCAGCACCGATGAATGTGCGGCCTCCATGGCGGGGTCCATCCACCCGTCCTCGGATGGCGTGATCCGCTCCAGATTAAGGGCCGGGGCAGCCGCAGGTGTGATCTCCCGAACACCGTCCGATGGCAGATCTAAATCATGCCCGTCGTGACTGCTCGGTGCTCCTGACATGGGCTCGAATCCGTCTAAGATCAAGTCTCCGCGGATGTCGGCAGTGTAGTTCAAGTTTACAAACCTGACCTGATGTCCAGGGGCGTAGCTATTGATCTGCTCTAGATGGCCAAGCGAGTTAGCCCGCAATATGAAGCCACCGAATACGAAGATCTGTCCGGGGAGGAAAACCTAACCCTGGACTGCATCGTTGCAGATGATTGAAGGAGCCATCAAGCCTTATCGTGACAACACAGTGGAACTCTCAATGAAAGCACCAATATCGGTGTCAAAACCGGCGGATCTCGGGTAGGGGTCCCGAACTGTGCGTCTAGGCGGATGGTAACAGGAGACAAGGGACACGATGTTTTTACCCAGGTTCGGGCCCTCTCGATGGAGGTAAAACCCTACTCCTGCTTGATTAATATTGATGATATGGGTAGTACAAGAGTGGATCTACCACGAGATCAAGGAGGCTAAACCCTAGAAGCTAGCCTATGGTATGATTGTTGTGATTGTTGTTGTCCTACGGACTAAAACCCTCAGGTTTATATAGACACCGGGGAGGGCTAGGGTTACACAGAGTCGGTTACAATGGTAGGAGATCTACATATCCGTATCGCCAAGCTTGCCTTCCACGCCGAGAAAAGTCCCATCCGGACACGGGACGAAGTCTTCAATCTTGTATCTTCATAGTCTTGGAGTCCAGCCGATGATGATAGTTCGGCTATCCGGACACCCCTAGTCGAGACTCCTCGGTAGCCTGAACCAGGCTTCAATGACGACAAGTCCGGCGCGCATATTGTCTTTGGCATTGCAAGGCGGGTTCCTCCTCCGAATAATTCATAGAAGATTGTGAACACCAGGATAGTGTCCGGCTCTGTAAAATAAATTCCACATACCACCGTAGAGAGAATAATATTCACACAAGTTCAATCTGCTGACGTATTTTGTGGCGTGACGTCACACCACTACCAAGCCTTTACTTGAATTGTTCTTATTATACCACCTCAGCGCGTTTAGCGAAGCGGTTTCCTTGGCACTTCTCGTCGAGGTAGAGATCATGTTCCCCTTATTCCGGGATTCCCATCAATACGGACGTGGGTAACCCAACCGCGCCCGTCGCCACGCCCCCTCCACCGAAGGCGGGTTCCAAACGGTCACGGAGATGGCTCTTGGTATTCTCCTTCTTTATAATGAGACCCAGGCTCGTTCTTTTTCTTCAATCCTCAATCGAATCCGCCCCTTGCCCCGAGCTCCAACGCTCGGGGCTCCAGATTCGAGCGCTTCGAAACTTCGATAATGTCCGGCTCCGACTTGCAGGGCCGGTGGATGCCCTCCTCCGTCACGGAGGAGGACATGCTAAAGCTGAGAGAAGCCAGGTATTTAACCTACGAGATTTCGCATAGGCTTCCTACCCAAGGGCAAGTCATTCCCACTCCCGAGCCAGGCGAGAGCGTCGTGTTCGTGTCTCACCTCCGTCGGGGTTTAGGCTTCCCGATGGATCCCTTCATGAGGGGGCTCATGTTTTACTATGGGTTGGAATTCCACGACTTGGCTCCGGAGTCCATCCTCCACATCTCATCATTCATTGTCGTCTGCGAGGCCTTCCTCCGCACTACCCCTCACTTCGGTTTGTGGCCCAAAACTTTCAACGTGGAGCCGAAGATGATCGAGGGGCGTCAAGCAGAGTGCGGCGGGGAGGTCGTAAGCAAGAGGGCCCATGCTCCATGGCCCGAGGGCTCTTTCCAGGAGGAGTTCGGTTTGTGGCAACAGGAGTGGTTCTATATTACGGTCCAGTGCAGCAGGCGAAGCCGCCACCCGTCTTCGCTCGGTCCCTCCTAGCGTCAACAAAGGGCTTAGCGGGGGTCGTCAAAGGGCGTACCCCTATTGCGAGGCAGTTGTGACCTCCAAGAGAGGAGATCAATCTGGTCGTAGTGATGCAGGTTATGCTGATTCGGCGTCTTCTGCCCTGCAAACGTCGCCCCCTCCGCCTGTGGGAATTCAATCCAGAGGGGCCACGAGCTCTCCAACACTTCATGGGTACGACACCCGTGGAGATGTACAAACTGTTCTTCGGATCGCAAGAAGTGTGTCCGGAATTGACCGAGGACGCCGGCTTAAGCTGCAATCGCCGGGATGCTCAAGTAAGTAGCCCTGTGTCCGGACATACCTTTTGCTTGCATATTCTTGGATTTGCCTTTTAACCAATCGTTCTTTGAATAGGAGTGGATAGCGCAAGCAAAAGCGTCTGATGTCGGCCCCCCCAGAGACCGCGCCGGACTCGGTGTTGGTCAAGATGCTAGAGGTTGCGCCTCCAGAGGAGGGCGAAGGGGAAAACAGAGAAACTACCGCCTCTAGAAAGGAGGCTTTCGAGAAAGGGGGGATCGAGAATCCCTCCTTCCAGGGGGAGAAGAGGACCGCTTCTGAAGATCCGGAGGCTAAGGCCTCAAAGCGGGGGAAGAAATCTTCACCAGAGGGTCCTACGCCAGGGGAAACCCCGGCCGCACTATCTCCCCTAAGGAATCAGCCCTCCAGCGAGCCATAAGTAGAAAAAGGGGAGTTTTGTAATAAGAGACATCCCTATTTTTGCTTCTGAGGATAACCAAAGTTGTTATCTTGTAGTTCGGATCTCCGTCCTTCTCAGCTGAGCTCGTCTTTAGGGGACCTTCGTCCGGAGATGATGGAGAGCGAGACGCCTCCATCAGCCGCGCCATCAGGCGGGGCGGACGACCCTGAAGTGTCGTCGCTGAGGGTCTCCCCAAGTCCGGCAGGGCCGGAGAGTTCGGCACCTACTGGTGTACGGCCGGGGGAGCTGAAGGATCTGCTCGAGAGGGCGACTATCTCAGAAGATCACAGTATATTGATAAATACGGTGATTGAAAGAATTTCGTCCGTTGAGGGCGGGTTGCATGATGCCGTCAGAAATTTACTGGCGGGTTTTGAGGTACATAAAAATGACATACCTTTTGACAGTTTTGCACATAGAGTGCACCCTGTATAGATAGTAGCCCCTGAGACTCGGGATGTTGTCAAAAGCGACAGCGAACCGAGGATCATAATCTCAGTTATTAATTCTCGCCTTTCCTATGCAGGTGGCGGATAGTCCGGTGGCCGGCCGGACTGATAGAGTTGCCGAGCTAAAGCGGCAACTTGACGTTGCGGTTGCAGACATCGCGCTGGTCAATAAACAACTCGACGAGTCACAAGGTAGGTTGTTTCTCTGTGGTCACCTAGTAAGGGAGCTGACGCCCACTCCTTACAATATGTATGCTTGATGCAGATGGTGCCGCTGCTGTGGAGAACCTTCGGGCAGAGCTTGCTCGAGCCAAGGAGCAGGCCAGAAGGAGTGATGTAGCTGCCTCGAGGGCAGCCGAAGAGCTAAAAGCCGAAAAGGCTGCTCACTACCGAAGTAGGGAGGAGATGGCCGGAATGGCCGTGAAGCTGAAGGATGTTACCGACCGCTATGAGGTTCTTGAAAAGGAACACCGGGCGGAGCAAGAGGACCTGAATAAGGCCACCGCCGAAGCCAAGGACGCCCGTTCTGCATTGAGGGCTATAAAGGAGGAGTTGCGTCAGGCCGGAGACATTGCGGCTAGAAAGCCCTTTTTGCTGCGCAGGAAGTTCACAGATCCTAAGTATGCTCAGATGGGCCAGCTGTGGGGTGCGGAGGATCCTTATCTAGATTTGGCGGCGAGTGCGGTGGATGCGGTTGTGCACTTCCGAGGCCAAAAGGATCACGAGATGGAAGAGCTGTTTTGGTCTCAATTCCACAGTCCAGAGCGTCCACTTTCGTTGACCGATCGGTTGGCTGAGTGGGCTGAGCTAAATAGATTATCCGGATTTGCCAGGATAGATGTGGTGGCTCATGTGTGGCCGGATAGGCCTAAGCCGAAGAGTTATTTTGGCTTATTGCAGTAGTTCCTTGGGGCGGTGGCGCATATCAAGGCGATGAAGCGGTCGGGTGCATAGAGGGTGCGCGGATGGCTCTCGCCCGTGTCAAGACATACTGGGCGGAGATGGATGCCACTGATGTTGCCTCCCGGGGTTCGGACAAAAGCCGGTTACCCGCCGAGCACTATTTTGGGGAAGTTCTGCAGGGCGCTCGTTTGATAGAGTCGCAGTGCTCGAAAAATGTTATGTTCAAATGACATGTATGATTTGTGAAACCATATTTATAATATGAGTGCTTTTTATACTTGTGTGTTCAAGTGTTGAAATATCTCCTGTGTGGCCATTAATGTATATGTGTATATAACCTGAAAGATGGCAGTCTTCGGCTTCAGCCCCCACGCACATGGTGCGGGGGTGTTTGCAAAAATAGCGCATTTTCACACTTAATCCAACGTCTTGGTCCTGTGAAGGAGGTGGTAGCATAGTAAACTAGGCAACCGGACTATAATGCTTTATCACTTTCACTTAGCCATAGGAGTTCGAAGGTGGGGCTACGATATAGCCCCTGGGGGCACCGTGCTCTCCGAATTGGGCGCGTATGAGCCTGACCGAAACGGCCCTTCACAAAGCGGGAAATTCTAGACATTCGGTAGTCGATCGAGTGGTTGACCGGTCTCGCTATATCATGACGATCGGTTTTCCGCTTTCTCTCTTGAGGTGCTTGCCGGCCGCGGCGGGCACAATCGCGATAGTTCTCCTAGTGCGCGTTAGCCGATGATCTGAGCGTAAGGCAGCAAAACACGTGAGCGGCAAACCCAACATTTGACCAAAGACATGATTCGGAGCTGATGCATATAAGGCCTAACTCGAGACGCCGAACACTCCCTAAGGTATTCGGTCTTTATGATAACGGGCAGAACGATGCCCTAAGCCCCTCGTGTCCAGGTACGGGCGAAAATTTCTGACGCGGCCGATGCCAAAATGCCAGCCTCCTCATCGGTTATGGTAAAAAACCGGATGTGGATCAACAAGAGACAGTAAGAAAGGTTTACGCAGGGTCTTAATCTGAAAAGAATCCTTGCAACGGGTCCCTGCTGCACGTCTGCGCCTGTGTCTCCGTTGTGCTGTATCCTGGACAGGTGTAGCGCGATGTTCATCTGTAAAAGAGAAGAACTTAGTTTGGAAAGATATCGTGCGAGCAATGTATTAAAATAGAGTGTGAAAAAAGAAATGAATGAAGTTGAGCTTTTGTTGGTTCTCATTGTTCATGCTCACAGCCCCTTGTAAAGGGGTGTGCGGCTAGGAAGCCCTTAGTTTATTTAAGCCGGACTCGCCTAGCCGTGTCTGGGGTCTTAAGCGACCTTTCAAAGAGATAATGCCGCGTGGACCGGGCATTTTAAGTGTAAGAGACGCATAATGCGGTATTGCGTTAAAGCGGGCGAAAGCTTCAGGTCCCAATAGTGCTTGATGGCTACTTTTAAATGGGGTGATATGGAAGATTAGCTTTTCATGACGGAAGTTATCAGATGACCCGAACACAACTTCTAGTAGTAAGGAGCCCGTGCAATTGGCGTAGGGGCCTGGCGTCACTCCTTTCAAGGAAGTGCTGCTATGGCGAATTTTGGTCGGGTCTATCCCCATCCTGCGGATTGTGTCCGGATACAGCAGGTTTAAGTCGCTACCGCCATCCATTAGGACTTGTGTAAATTGTAGTCCGTCGATTATAGGATCCAATATCAAAGCAGTCCATCCTGCGTTTCGATTGTTCCTGGAGTAATCCAGATGGTCGAAAGTAATTGGTTTTGACATCCAATCTCGGGATTCCGCTGGGGTGGCCCGTGCGGCGCGTACTTTAGTAGGTGCCGCACTATTGTTCCATATTATCACGTGAAGTGAGTTTACTGTTTTGACTTCTTGTCGGAAAGTCTTTTGTTTTCCGGTGCTCTGCTTGTGGGGATAGTCATCGTCTTCGCTTGGTGTGTCGAGCCCCTTGTGTTCGGCGTTAAGTCAGCCGGACTGTTTGAAGACCCAACAATCTCGGTGGGTATGGTTTGCAGGCTTCCCGGGGGTACTGTGGATTTGACATATCCTGTCCAAAAATTTTTTTAGGTTGGATAGCTCGTCACTGTTGTCTTTGAGAGGCATTGTTTTGTTGTTCGGCCGAGAGCTTTTGAATCCGGCGTTGACCGCTGTGTTATTTAGGCCATTTTCTTTACTCCGGCGCTTATCCTTTCTGCGTTGTGATTTCCCATTTCCATCTCTGACCTCGGATGTACTTGGGTCGCTGGTGATGCACCTTGCCAGCCAGCTATCTTCTCCCGTGCAAAAGCGGGTCATGAGGCTCGTTAGCGCGGCCATTGTTCTTGGTTTTTCCTGGCCGAGGTGTCTGGCGAGCCATTCGTCTCGGATGTTTATGTTTAAAGCTGCTAAGGCTTCAGCGTCCGGACAGTCGACTATTTGGTTCTTTTTGGTGAGGAAACCTGTTCCAGAATTTGTGTGCTGACTCTCTAGGCTGTTGAGTTATGTGACTTAAATCGTCTACATCCGGAGGGCGGACATAAGTCCCCTGAAAATTTGCTCTAAACGCATCCTCGAGCTCTTCCGAACTTCCAATGGTATTTTCTGGGAGGCTTTTGAGCCAATGCCGAGCTGGCCCTTTGAGCTTGAGGGGTAGGTATTTTATGGCATGGAGATCATCTCCTCTTGCCATGTGTATGTGTAGGATGTAATCCTCAATCCGCACTCGGTGCATTGTTCCGTCATATGCCTCTATGTTTACGGGTTTGAATCCTGCTGGAAATTCATGATCCAGTACCTCATCGGTGAAACATAGTGGGTGTGCGGCGCCCCTGTATTTAGGTGTGCCGTTATCTTCGAACACTCGGCGTGTGGCGTTGCACTCTGGAGCCCCCTTTTTTGGCCCGTAAATGGACCTGACCGGGCCATCCTTTTTGCGAGGATCTTATGTGTATCTACGGCCTCCTCGTCAAATTCGGGCAACAGCTTGCGCTTCGGGTACCTCTTTGCTTGATGACTATTGCCATATTTGTCTGCGGTCTTGAGTACTTTGTTCCATCTCATTCTGAGTACGTCTTCCGCTGTTTTGAGCTTCCGCTTCTGCTTCTTAAAACTTCTTGCAGTGGCGAGGAGCCTTTTGTGAAGGCTCTTATGCTCCGGTGATGTGTCCGGCGTGAGATCGTCTGGACTGTTGTTTTTGCCGGGGATGGGTTGCTTGTCCAATTCATCCTGTTCAGATGGTTGCTTGGTTGCGTGTTCGTCCTCCATTGGTTTGCCCTGCTCTATGGCTTGGTCGTTATGGGTGCTGTTGTTGTCGAGGCGGGACTTCGGGCGGCGCTTGCGTCGCCGTTTCGGTTGCTTCGCCGCGTCCTGTTGTTCCTCGTTATCGCTTCCTTTTGGTGTATCCAGCATGTATATGTCATGAGTTGTGGTGGCTTTCCAGTGCCCTGTGGGCGCTGGTTCTTGGGTGTCTCCGGCATCGTCGTCCATACCGTTGATGTCTTCGGAGTCGAAGTCTAGCATGTCGGTTGAATCATCGACAGTGGCTACAAAGTGGGTGGTGAGTGGGCTTTGAATTTCTTCGTCGTCCGCATCCCAACCATCCTGACCGCAATTCTGCCAGGGCTCTCCTGATAGCGAGAGATACTTTAGCGAATTCAGGATGTCGCCAAAAGGTGAGTGTTGAAAGATGTCCGTGGCGGTGAACTCCATGATCGGCGCCCAGTCGGATTTGATTGGAGGGGGCGCAGGAGGTTCAAAGTCCGGCGAGTCCGGCACCTCGGAGTCATGAGTGTCGCAAGGGACAAGGTTAGTATTCGGCTCCACCGCCGTAGAGGTTGCAGCCCCCGAGGCGGTGTCTAGCCACCCATCCTCGATCTGCACGGTCAGCTCCGAATTAAGAATCAAAGCGGACTCATGTGCGGTTTCCAGGGCACTGTCCGGCAGCAGACCTAAATCATGCCCATCGAGACAGTGCAGCGCGCTCGGCTGTGGCTCGATTCCATCGAAGATCAAGTCTCCGCAGATGTCAGCCGTGAAGTTTAAGCTTCCAAATCGACACGATGGCTAGGGTGTAGCTTTCCATCGCTCCGGATGGCTGCGAATTGCCCATGATGCAAAGCCGCCGAACACGAAGATCATCGGGAGAAAAGTCTCACCACGGACTGCGTCGTTGTTGATGATCGAAGGAGCCATCAAGCCTATCGGTGACGACACGCGGAACTCTCAATGAAAGCACCAATGTCGGTGTCAAAACTGGTGGATCTCGGGTAGGGGTCCCGGCTGTGCGTCTAGGCGGATGGTAACGGGGAGACAAGGGACACGATGTTTTTACCTGTGTTGGGCCCTCTCGATGGAGGTAAAACCCTACTCTGCTTGATTAATATTGATGATATGGGTAGTACAAGAGTGGATCTACCACGAGATCAAGGAGGCTAAACCCTAGAAGCTAGCCTATGGTATGATTGTTGTGATTGTTTTTGTTCTACGGACTAAAACCCTCCGGTTTATATAGACACCGGAGAGGGCTAGGGTTACACAGAGTCGGTTACAATGGTAGGAGCTCTACATATCTGTATTGCCAAGCTTGCCTTCCACACCAAGGAAAGTCACATCCGGACACGGGACGAAGTCTTCAATCTTGTATCTTCATAGTCTTGGAGTCCGGCCGATGACGATAGTCCGGCTATCCGGACACCCCCTAGTCCAGGACTCCCTCAGGGGTCCCGAACTATGCGTCTAAGGCTGATGTTAACAGGAGGCAGGGGACGCGATGTTTACCCAGGTTCGGGCCCTCTCGATGGAGGTAATACCCTACTTCCTGCTTGATTGACCTTGATGATATGAGTATTACAAGAGTTGATCTACCACAAGATCGTAGAGGCTAAACCCTAGAAGCTAGCCTATGATTATGATTGTCTGTTGTCCTACGGACTAAAACCCTCCGGTTTATATAGACACCGGAGGGGGCTAGGGTTACACAGAGTCGGTTACAGAGAAGGAGATCTACACATCCGAATTGCCAAGCTTGCCTTCCACGCAAAGGAGGGTCCCACCTGGACACGGGACGAAGTCTTCAATCTTGTATCTTCATAGTCCAACAGTCCGGCCAAAGTATATAGTCCGGCTGTCCGAGGACCCCCTAATCCAGGACTCCCTCAAGGGGTTTGTTCGGGGTGTCTTCACCTCGACCGGAACCACAATTAGTTACCCCTCAATGTGCTGCACCTACTAAAAATATTGAATTTGAAATTCCTTCGGGTATGATAGAACAACTGCTAGCTAATCCTTATGGAGGAGATGGAACTGAACATCCTCATATGCACTTAATATATGTGGATGAAATTTGTGGATTATTTAAGCTTGTAGGTTTACCCGGAGATGAAGCTAAGAAGATGGTTTTCCCTTTATCTTTGAAAGGAAAAGCATTGGCATGGTATAGGCTATGTGATGATATTGGACCTTGGAATTGGAATCGATCGAAATTGGAATTTCACCAAAAAAAATTATCCTATGCATCTAATTCATCGTGATCGGAATTATATATATAATTTTTCGCCTCGTGAAGGAGAAAGTATCGCTATAGCTTGGGGGAGGCTTAAATCAATGTTATATTCATGCCCCAATCATGAGCTCTCAAGAGAAATTATTATTCAGAATTTTTATGCTCGGCTTTCTCATAATGATCGATCCATGCTCGATACTTCTTGTACGGGTTCCTTTATGAAGAAGACTATTGAATTCCGGTGGGATCTTTTGGAGAGAATTAAGCGCAACTCTGAAGATTGGGAACTCGACTAAGGTAAAGAGTCAGGTATTAAGCTTGAGTTTGATTGTGTTAAATCTTTTATGAATACCGATGCTTTTTCAAAAGTTTATCACTAAATATGGACTAGACTCTGAGATAGTAGCCTCCTTTTGTGAATCTTTTGCTACTCATGTTGATATCCCTAAGGGGAATTGGTTTAAATATCACCCACCTATCAAAGAAGAAATTAAAGAACCGGTAATAACTAAAGAAGAAACTATCATTTACAATGTTGATCCAGTTGTTCCTACTGCTTATATTGAGAAACCACCTTTCCCCGTTAGGATGAAGGAAATTGCTAAAGTTTCAACTATGGTCAATAGAAGTTATATTAGAACACCTAAAGCAGCTGAACAAATCAAGCTAGAACCTAGTGTAGCTATGGTTAAAGATCTCTTGGTCGATAATGTTGATGGGCATGTTATTTACTTCGTTGGTGAAGCTACTAGAATTACCAAACCCGATGGGAAAGATAAACATAGAACCATTGTTGGCATGCCCGTTGTCGGTGTCAAAACCGGCGGATCTCGGGTAGGGGGTCCCGAACTGTGCGTCTAGGCGGATGGTAACAGGAGACAAGGGACACGATGTTTTTACCCAGGTTCGGGCCCTCTCGATGGAGGTAAAACCCTACTCCTGCTTGATTAATATTGATGATATGGGTAGTACAAGAGTGGATCTACCACGAGATCAAGGAGGCTAAACCCTAGAAGCTAGCCTATGGTATGATTGTTGTGATTGTTGTTGTCCTACGGACTAAAACCCTCCGGTTTATATAGACACCGGAGAGGCCTAGGGTTACACAGAGTCGGTTACAATGGTAGGAGATCTACATATCTGTATTGCCAAGCTTGCCTTCCACGGCAAGGAAAGTCCCATCCGGACACGGGACGAAGTCTTCAATCTTGTATCTTCATAGTCTTGGAGTCCGGCCGAATGACGATAGTCCGGCTATCCGGACACCCCCTAGTCCAGGACTCCCTCACCCATTGTCTCAGTTAAAATAGGAGATCACTTTTATCATGGTTTGTGTGACATAGGTGCTAGCGTAAGTGCTATTCCTTTTACTTTATATCAAGAAATTATGAATGATATAGCAGCCACTGAGTAGAAGACATAGATGTTACTATTAAACTTGCTAATAGAGACACCATCACACCACTTGGGATTGTTAGAGATGTTGAAGTCTTGTGCGGGAAAATAAAATACCCCACTTATTTTCTTGTTCTTGGTTCCCCACAGGATGACTTTTCATTATCATTAGTAGACCTTTCTTGAACACCGTAGATGCTAAAATAGATTATGAGAAACAAACTGTTGGTGTTAGTTTTGGTGATGAGTCTCATGAGTTTAATTTTTCCAAGTTTAGTAGGAAGCATCATAATGAAGAATTGCCTAGTAAGGATGAAATTATTGGTCTTGCTTCTATTGTTGTGTTCGATATTTTAATGATATGTATGTTGTGATTCTCTTAGTGATGTCATGTGAACGTCGACTACATGACACTTCACCATATTTGGGCCTAAGGGAATGCATTGTGGAGTAGTTATTAGATGATGGGCTGCGAGAGTGACAGAAGCTTAAACCCTAGTTTATGCGATATTTCGTAAGGGGCTGATTTGGATCCAAAAGTTTAATGCTACGGTTAAAATTTATTCTTAATACTTTTCTCGTAGTTGCGGATGCTTGCGACGGGGTTAATCATAAGTAGGAGTTTTGTTCAAGTAAGAACAACACCCAAGCACCGGCCCACCCACATATCAAATTATCAAAGTAGCAAACACAAATCAAACCAACATGATGAAAGTGACTAGATGAAATTCCTGTGTGCCCTCAAGAACACTTTTCTTATTGAGGGAGTCCTGGACTAGGGGGTGTCCGGATAGCCGGACTATCATCGTCGGCCGGACTCCAAGACTATGAAGATACAAGATTGAAGACTTCGTCCCGTGTCCGGATGGGACTTTCCTTGGCGTGGACGGCAAGCTTGGCGATACGGATGTGTAGATCTCCTACCATTGTAACCGACTCTGTGTAACCCTAGCCCTCCCCGGTGTCTATATAAACCGGAGGGTTTTAGTCCGTAGGACAACAATCATACCATAGGATATCTTCTAGGGTTTAGCCTCCTTGATCTCGTGGTAGATCCACTCTTGTACTACCCATATCATCAATATCAATCAAGCAGGAGTAGGGTTTTACCTCCATCGAGAGGGCCCAAACCTGGGTAAAAACATCGTGTCCCTTGTCTCCTGTTACCATCCGCCTAGACGCACAGTTCGGGACCCCCTACCCGAGATCCGCCGATTTTGACACCGACATTGGTGCTTTCATTGAGAGTTCCTCTGTGTCGTCACCGATAGGCTTGATGGCTTCTTCAATCAACAACGCAGTCCTGGGTGAGACTTTTCTCCCCGGATAGATCTTCGTATTCGGCGGCTTCGCATTGGGGGCTAATTAAGCGGCCATCCGGAGCAGATCGAAGCTACGCCCGCCGTCAGTCGACGATTTGGAAGCCTAAACTTCACGGCGGATATCCGCGGGGACTTGATCTTCGATGGATCCAAGCCGCAAACAAGCGTGTCGCACTGTCACGATGGGCATGATCTAACTCTACCACCGGACAATGCCTTGGAGGCCGCACACGAATCCGCTCCGACTCATAGTTCGGAGCCGATCGCGCAGATCGAGGACGGCTGGCTGGACACCGCCTCGGGAGCCGCAACTTCCACGGTGATGGAGCCAAACGCTGACCTCGTCCCTTATAAAGATCGTGACTCCGAGGTGCCGGACTCCTTGCCGGACTCCGAACCTCCTGCGCCCCTACCAATCGAATCCGATTGGGCGCCGATCATGGAGTTCACCGCTGCGGACGTCTTTCAGCACTCACCCTTTGGCGACATCCTAAATTCGCTACATCATCTCTCGCTATCCGGAGAGCCCTGGCCGGACTACGGCCAGGATGGTTGGGATGCGGACAGCGAAGAAATTCAAAGCCCACCCACCACCCACTTTGTAGCCACTGTCGACAATCTAACCGACATCCTAGACTACGACTCCGAAGACATCGACGGTACGGACGACGATGCCGGAGACGATCAAGAACCAGCGCTCACCGAGCACTGGAACGCCACCCCAACCCATGACGTATATATGGTGGACACCCCAAAAGGAAGCGATAATGAGGAACAACGGGGCGCGGCAAAGGATAATTCCGCCGACAAACAACCAAAACGGCGACGCAGACGCCGCCCTAAGTCCCGCCTCGACAAACACAGAACTCCTAATGACCCAGCAATAGAGCAGGGCAAATCAGTGGGCGACGAACATGCAACCAAGCAACCATCCGAACAGGATGAATCGGATAATCAATATATGCCCGGCGAAAACAACAGTCCAGACAATCTCACGCCGGACACACCACTGGAGCATAAGGACAATCACAAAAGACTTCTCGCCACTGCAAGAAGCCTGAAGAAAGAAAAGAGGAAGCTCAAAACAGTGGAAGACATACTCAGAATGAGGTGGAGCAAAGTGCTCAAGACCGCAGACAAATACGGCAATGGGCCATCAATCAAAGAGCTACCCGAAGCGCAAGATGCTGCCAGAATTTGACGAGGAAGCCATAGAGCCACCACAGTCAAAAAATAAAGAAGCCGCCTGGCCGGATAGACGACCAGATGACAGGCCAAAAGCGACAAGCGGCGCCGCACACAAGCTGACTCAAGATCCTCGGAAAACAAATGGCCCGGTCAGGTCCATTTACGGGCCAAAAAGAGGGCCCCAGGAATTAACACAACACGCCAAGTGTTCAAGACAATGCACACCGAAATACTGGGCGCCAGACACCCACTATGTTTCACCAAGGAGGTCTTTGGATCATGAATTTCCAGCGGGTTTAAACCCATAAACATAGAGGCTTACGACGGAACAATGACCACGGAGTCGGATAGAGGATTACATACTACACATACACATGGCTAGAGGAGATGATCTCCACGCCATAAAATATCTACCCTCAAGCTCAAAGGGCCAGCTCGGCATTGGCTCAAAAGCCTCCCGTAAAACTTGTTGGAAGTTGGGAAGAGCTTGAGGACGGGTTTAGAGCAAATTTTCAAGGGACTTATGTCCGCCCTACGGATCTGAGCGATGTAAGTCATATAACTCAACAGCCCGGAGAGTCGGCGGCAATTTCGAACAGGTTCCTTACCAAAAGAACCAAATAGTCGATTGTTGGACCTTGAAGCCTTAGCAGCTTTTAAACATAATGTCCGAGACGAATGGCTCGCCAGACACCTCGGCCAAGAGAGACCGAGAACAATGGCCGCGCTAACAAGCCTCATGACCCGCTTTTGCGTGAGGGAAGATAGCTAGCTAGCAAGATGCAGCACCAGCAACCCGAGTACATCCGAGATCAGGGATGGAAATGGAAAATCACGGCGCAGAAAGGATCACCGCCGGAACAAAGAAAAAAGCCCAAAGAACACGGCGGTCAATGCCGGATTCAAAAGCTCGCGGCCAAACAATAAAACACTGCCTCTTCAGGATAACAGTGACGAGCTCTCCAACTTAAACAAATTTTGGATCGGATATGCCAAATCCACAGTACCTCCGGAAGGCCTGCAAACTACACCCACCGAGATTGTTGGGTTTTCAAACAGTCCGGCCGACTCAACGCCGAACACAAGGGGCTCGATGCACCAAGCGAGGATGATGATGAACCCCACCAGCAGAGCACCGGAAAACAAAAGACTTTCCCACAAGAAGTCAGAACAGTAAACTCACTTCATGTGATATTACGGAAAAACAATGCGGCACCCGCTAAAATAAGTGCCGCATGATCCACCCCAGCGGAACCTCGAAGTTGGATGTCAAAACCAATCACTTTCGACCACCTGGATTACTCCAGAAGCATTCGAAACGCAGGATGGACTGCTCTGATATTGGATCCTATAATCGACGGACTACAAATTACACAAGTCTTGATGGACTGCGGCAGCGATTTAAACCTGCTATATCCGAACACAATCCGCAAGATGGGGATAGACCTTACTAAAATTCAACATAGCCGCACTTCCTTTAAAGGAGTGACGCCAGGCCCTTACGCCAGGTGCACAGGCTCCTTATTACTAGAAGTTGTGTTCGGGACACCTGACAACTTCCAACGCAAAAAGCTAATCTTTCATGTCGCCCCATTCAAAAGTAGCTATCAAGCACTATTGGGACGGGAAGCTTTTGTCCGCTTTAACGCAATACCACATTACACGTCTCTTACGCTTAAAATGCCCGGTCCACACGGCATCATTTAATTAAAAGGTCGTTTAAGACCCCGGACACGGCTAGACGAGTCCGGAATGAATAATCTAGGGGCTCCCTAGCCGCACACCCCTTCACAAGGGGCTGTGCATATAGGCAATAATGAGCTAATTTGGCTCAGCTTTATTCATTTATTAATATTTTTACGCACTTTTTCGCACGATTTCCTTTCAAACTAAGTTCCTCTCTTTTTACAGATGAACAACGTGCACACCCGTCCAGGATAACGGCACAACGGAGACACGAGCACAGGCGTGCAAGAGGGACCCGTTGCAAGGATTCTTTTTAGATTAAGACCCTGCGTAAACCTTTTTTACTGTCTCTTGTTGCTATAATCCCCTGGTTTCTAATTATAACCAGAGAGGAGACTGACGTTTTGGCATAGGCCGCGTCAGAAGACCTTGCTCGTACGGACACTAGGGGCTTAGGGCATTGTTACGCCCATCATTATAAAGACCGAACACCTTAGGGAGTGTTCGCGTCTCGAGATTAGGCCTTATATGCATCAGCTCCGAATCATGTCTTTGGTCAAATGTTGGGTTTGCCCGGCTCCGTGTTTTGCTGCCTTACGTTCAGTATCATCGGCTAACGCGCACTGTGGAGAACTACTACGATTGTGCCCCAGTTGCCGGGCGAGCACCTCGAGAGAAAGCCAAAACCGACTATCATGATACAGAGAGAGACCGTCAACCACTCGATCGACCCTTTGGAATGTTTAGAATTCCTCGCTTTGACGAAGGACCGTTTCGGTCAGCACATACACGCCCTGAATTCGAGAGGCGCGGTGCCCTGGGGCTATATCGTAGCCCACCCTCGAAATCCATGGCTAAGTGAAAGTGATAAAGCATTATAGTCCGGTTGCCTCGTTTGCTACGCTACCACCTCCTTCACGGGACCGAGACGTCGAATTAAGTGTGAAAATCGCTATTTTTGCGAACACCCCGCACCTTGTGCGTGAAATGAAGCCGACGACTGCCATCTTTCAGGTTATACACACGTATACATAAACGGCCCCACAGGAGATATTTCAATACTTGAACGCACAAGTATAAAAAGCGCCTACATCATAAACATTGTTTTACAAAATAAAAACGTTCATTTGAACGTGACATTTTTTGAGCACTGCGACTCTATTACATGAGCACCACGCAGAACTTCCCCAAAATAGTGCTCGGCGGGTAACCGGCTCTCGTTCGAACCCTGGGTCGTAACAGCGTTGGCATCCATCTCCATCCAATGTGTCTTCACACGGGCGAGTGCCATCCATGCTCCCTCGATGCAGGCCGACCGCTTCATCGCCTTGATATGCGGCACCGCCCTAAGAAATTGTTGCACTAAGCCAAAATAGCTCTTCGGCTTGGGCCTATCCGGCCAGACATGGGCCACGATATCCGTCATGGCAAGCCCGGACAACCTATTCAGCTCAGCCCACTCAGCCAACCGGTCGGTCAGCGGAAGTGAACGCTCCGGACTATGGAATTGAGACCAAAACAGCTCTTCCGTCTTGTGATCCTTCCAGCTTCGGAAGTGCACAACGGCATCCGCCGCACTCGCTGCTAAGTCCATATAAGGATCCTCCGAACCCCACAGCTGGTCAAGCTGAGCATACTTTGGATCTGTAAACCTTCGGCGCAGCAGAAAAGGCTTGCCAGCCACAATGTCTCCGGCCTGGCGCAGCTCTTCCTTCATAGCCCGCATTGCAGAACGGGCATCCTTGGCTTCGGCGGTGACCTTCCCCAGGTCTTCTCGCTCCGATAGGCGCTCCTTTTCAAGAGCCTCATTGTGGTCGATAGCATGCTTTAACTTAACGGCCATTTCGGCCATCTCTTTCCTGCTTCGGCAGTGTGCAGCCCTTTCAGCTTCTAACTCCTCGGCTGCCCTTAAGGCGGCCGCATCACTCCTTCTGGCTTGCTCCTTGGCTTGAGCAAGTTCGGCCCAAAGGCGCTCCACAACAGCAGCACCATCTGCGTCAAGCACAAATATTGTAAGAGGTCGGCTTCGGCTCCCTTACTAGGTGACTGCGGAGAAAAAATTTACCTTGCGACTCGTCAAGTCGCTTGTTGACTAGTGCGATGTCCGCATCCGCAACATCGAGTTGCCGCTTTAATTCAGCAACTCTATCAGTCCGGCTGGCCCCCGGACTATCCGCCACCTGCATAGAAAAGGCGAAAGTTCATACCTGCAATTTTGATCCTCGACACGCTGTCGCTTTCGACAACCTACCGAGTCTCAGGGGCTACTATCTACATAGGGCGCACTTTATGTGCAAAACTGTCAAAAAGGTGTGTCATTTTTACATACCTCAAACCCCGCCAAACAAGCCGGCGGCGGCATTATACAATCCGCCGTGGACGAAATCTTTCCAATCACCATACTCATCAATGCATGGTGATCTTCTGAGATGGATGCCCTCTCAACCAGATCCTTTAGCTCCCCCGGCCGAACACTAGTCGGCGCCGAACTCTTCGGCTCTGCCGGGCTCGGGGATACCCTCTGCGATGACACTTCAGGCTCGTCCGCCCTATCCGACGGCGCAGCGGACGGAGGCGTCTCGCTCTCCACCATCTCCGGACGAAGGTCCCCCGAAGACGAGCTCATCTGAGAAGGTAAAAATTCGGTTATCCTCAGAAGCACAAATAGGGATCTCTCTTATTACCGAGCTCTCTTTTTTCTACTTACGGCTCGCTGGAAAGCTGATGCTTTAGGGGAGACTGTGCGGACGGGGCCTCCCCGGACGCAGGACCCTCTGGTGAAGACTTCTTCCCCCGCTTAGGGGCTTTGGCCTCCGGGTCTCCAGAGGCGGTCCTCTTCTCCCCTTGGAGGGAGGGATTCTCGATCCCCCCTTTTTCAAGAGCCTCCTTGGGCGAGGCGGTAGCTCCCTTATTTTCCCCTTTGCCTTCTTCTGAAGGCGCAACCTCCAGCATCTTGACCAGCACGGGATCCGGTGCGGTCTCTGGGAGGGGGGCCGGACATCATATCAGCTTTGCTTGCGCTATCCACTCCTGTTAAAGGACAACGGGTTAAAAGGCGAATTGTAGAAAGGAAAACAAACGGTGTGTCCGAACACTGAGCTACTTACTTGAGTATCCGGGCGATTGCAGCTTAGGCCAGCGTCCTCGGTCAATTCCGGACACACCTCCCGTGATCCGAAGAACAATTTGTACATCTCCATGGGTGTCGTACCCATGAAGTGTTGGAGAATCCGTGGTCCCTCCGGATTAAATTCCCATAGCCTGAGAGGGCGGCGTTTGCAGGGCAGGAGACGCCTAATCAGCATAACCTGCATCACCACAACCAGATCGATCTCCCTCGCTTGGAGGTCTTGAATCCGGCCCTACAATAGGGGCACGTCCTTTGACGGCCCCCAGTTGAGCCCTTGGTTGACCCACGACATCAACCGTCGAGGAGGTCCCGAGCGGAATACGGGCGGCGGCTTCTGCCTGCTGCCCTTCGGAGCGGTAATATAGAACCACTCCTGTTGCCACAAGCCGAGCTCCCCTTGGAAGGAGCCCTCGGGCCACGGGGCATCGGCCCTCCTGCTCACGGCCGCCCCGCCGCACTCTGCTTGACGCCCCTCGATCATCTTCGTCTCCACATTGAAGGTCTTCAGCCACAGGCCGAAGTGGGGGGTGATGCGGAGGAAGGCTTCGCAGACGACGACAAATGCAGAAATATGGAGGATGGACTCCGGGGCCAAGTCGTGGAATTCCAACCCATAGTAGAACATGAGCCCTCTCACAAAAGGATCCGTAAGGAAGCCTAAACCCCGACGGAGGTGGGATACAAAGACGACGTACTCGCCGGGCTCGGGGGTGGGGATGGCCTGCCCTTCGGCGGGCAGCCTGTGCGAAATCTCGTAAGACAGGTACTTGGCCTCTCGCAGCTTTAGCACGTCCTCCTCCGTCCACCGGCCCTGAAGGTCGGAGCTAGACATCATTGAAGGTCCGAAGCGCTCGAATCTGGGGCTCTGGGTGTTGGAACTTGGAGCAAGGAGAAGATTCGATGGAGGATTGAAGAAAAGAAACGGGCCTTGGTCCTATTATAAAAAGGGAGAATACCAAGAGCCGTCTCCGTGACCGTTCGGGACTCACCTTCGATAGAGGGGGCGTGGCGACGGGCGCGGTTGGGTTACCCACGTCCGTATTGATGAGAATCCCGGAATAAGGGGAACACAATCTCTGCTTCGACAAGACGTGCCAAGGAAACTGCTTCGCTAAACGCGCTGAGGTGGTATAATAAAAAAGATTCAAGCAAAGGCTTGGTAGTGGCGTGACGTCATGCTACATGATACGTCAGCAGATTGAACCTGTGTACATAATATTCTCTCTACGAGGAAATGTGGAAATTATTTTGCAGAACCGGACACTATCCTAGTGTTCATAACCTTCTATGAATTATTCCGAGGAAGAACCCGCCTTGCAATGCCGAACAATATGCATGCCGGACTCATCGTCATTGAAGCCTGGTTCAGGGGCTACTGAGGGAGTCCTGGACTAGGGGGTGTCCGGATAGCCGGACTATCATCGTCGGCCGGACTCCAAGACTATGAAGATACAAGATTGAAGACTTCGTCCCGTGTCCGGATGGGACTTTCCTTGGCATGGAAGGCAAGCTTGGCGATACGGATGTGTAGATCTCCTACCATTGTAACCGACTCTGTGTAACCCTAGCCCTCCCCGATGTCTATATAAACCGGAGGGTTTTAGTCCGTAGGACAACAACCATTACAACAATCATACCATAGGCTAGCTTCTAGGGTTTAGCCTCCTTGATCTCGTGGTAGATCCACTCTTGTACTACCAATATCATCAATATCAATCAAGCAGGAGTAGGGTTTTACCTCCATCGAGAGGGCCCGAACCTGGGTAAAAACATCGTGTCCCTTGTCTCCTGTTACCATCCGCCTAGACGCACAGTTCGGGACCCCCTACCCGAGATCCGCCGGTTTTGACACTGACACTTATCATAAGAGACTATTTTGGCCTGTCCTTTGCCTCAAAAGGATTGGGCTACCTTGCTTCACTTTAGTTACCGTTGCCTTTACTTGCTCGTTACAAATTACTTTGCTATCAAACTACTCGATACTTGTAATTTCAGTGCTTGTAGAGATTACCTTGCTGAAAACCGCTTGTCATTTCCTTCTGCTCCTCGTTGGGTTCGACAATCTTACTTATCGAAAGGACTACGATTGATCCCCTATACTTGTGGGTCATTGCCCTCAAAGGATTATTTTCCATAGTGACAAGTGACAGTAAATTTCAGCACAGAATATAAATTTCTCCTTACCAAATTCCACTCACCAAAGGCGCTTCACTCCCCGACAACGGAGTCAGAAAAGAGTCTTGATGACCCACAAGTATAGGGGGCCTATCGTAGTCCTTTAGATAAGTAAGAGTGTCGAACCCAACAAGGAGTAGAAGGAAATGACAAGCGGTTTTCAGCAATGTATTTTGTGCAGGCACTGAAATTATCGGTAACAGATAGTTTTGTGATAAGATAATTCGTAATGGGTAACAAGTAACAAGTGTAACAAAGGTGCAGCAAGGTGGCCCAATCCTTTTTATAGCAAAGGACAAGCATGGACGAACTCTTATATAAAGGAAAACGCTCCCGAGGACACATGGGAATTACTTTCAAATTAGTTTTCACCATGCTCATATGATTCATGTTCGTTACTTTGATAATTTGATATGTGGGTGAACCGGTGCTTGGGTGCTGTCCTTACTTGGACAAGCCTCCCACTTATGATTAACCCCTCTCGCAAGCTTCTGCAACTACGAAAGAAGTATTAAGATAAATCTAACCATAGTATGAAACATGTGGATCCAAGTCAGCCCCTTACGAAGCAACGCATAAACTAGGGTTTAAGCTTCTGTCACTCTAGCAACCCATCATCTACTTATTACTTCCCAATGCCTTCCCCTAGGCCCAAATCATGATGAAGTGTCATGTAGTCGATGTTCACATAACACCACTAGAGGAAAGACAACATACATCTCATCAAAATATCGAACGAATACCAAATTCACATGATTACTTATAACAAGACTTCTCACAGGTCCTCAAGAATAAAAGTATTTACTCACAAAGCATATTCAAGTTCAAGATCATACGGGTATTGAATATCATTAAGGATCTGAACATATGATCTTCCACCAAATAACCAACTAGCATCAACTACAAGGAGTAATCAACACTACTAGCAACCCACAGGTACCAATCTGAGGATATGAGGCAAAGATTGACTACAAGAGATGAACTAGGGTTTGAGAGGTGATGGTGTTGGTGAAGATGTTGATGGAGATTGACCCTCCCTCAATGAGAGGATCATTGTGATGACCATGGCTTCGATTTCCCCCTCCTGGAGGGAAGTTTCCCCAGCAGAATCGCTCTGTCGGAGCCCTAGATTGCCCCTGCCCAGGTTCTGCCTCGAGATGGCGACGCCTCGTCCTGAAAGCTCTCTTATGATATTTTTTTCCAGGTCAAAACCCTCCATATAGCGGAAGATGGGCACTGGAGACCTTCCAAGGGGCCCACAAGCCCTGGGGGGAAGGGCGCGCCCCCAGGCTTGTGGCCACCTGGTGGGTCCCCTCTGGTATTTTCTTCACCCAATAATTTTTATATATTCCAAAATAATTCTCCATAAATTTTCAGGACTTTTGGAGTTGTGTAAAATAGGTCTCTCAGATTTGCTCCTTTCCAGTCCAGAATTCCAGCTGCCGGCATTCTCCCTCTTCATGTAAATCTTGTAAAATAAGAGAGAAAATGTATAAGTATTATACCATAATGTGAAATAATAGTCCATAATGCAATAAATATTGATATAAAAACATAATGCAAAATGGATGTATCATGCTCGACGAGGCCATGCGTGCTCAACGTGCCGCTCACAACACAGAGCTGACCGTGCCGGATGCGAAAGCGGCCACACACGTGCAGGCAACACAGGTGGTCGAGGGCGAGAACACCTCCAACTGCGCATCATACATGCCGTCGTCCAACTTTCAGGGGCACGTGTGGCAGGTGGGTAGTGACGGACCGTCTAGGTCCATCATCGACCTTACATCCACTGACACCGGTGATGGACAACTCGTGGACTCCTTCGAGGATGAGTAGGGTAGCGGAGGTGGCAAGGCATTGTGTCCCTAGTGGGCCTTCTGTCTCCCACGTTCTACTCGTCCTCACCGGAAACCACACCTTATCTCGGGTCTTAAAGCATTCCCCCGCTCATGGAGATGACATATGGAGTATGTGACTGCCGAAGCAGAATGAAGTGGACGACCGGCGCCGCCGTAGGATAGGTTTAGGGCCCGATCGCTTTTTTGATGAAAAATGTCTGAATTGTAATGATTGTGCTCCAATTTATATGAAAGTCTGCTGTGTTTCCATGAATTTCACCCAGTTAGTTGAAACCCGGCTTGAAATGTATGCGGGAAGCATTGGATGGCCGGCTCCCACATCTGGTTTCGCGGATAGCCCCTTCCCCCGGGTCCGTGGACGGATGTGGGAGCAAATTTTTGGGTTAGCATTGAAGATGCCCTAACTACCTAGCTATATATACAACTGGCTGAAACATTTTAGAGCCGTTGGATTGTATCATTGCCGTTGCAACATGGACGACATTACGATTGTCCATCACAACATGACCTGTGTTGCAACCAACTGGCTTTGTCCCTTCCTTGGCCGAACCGCAACACGAGGTGTGTTGGGTTCAGGTGGTTACAACATGGGCCTACGTTACAACAAACCAACAAAGCGAGTTGTGTTGCCCCAGGTGGTTACAACATGGTCAGTGTTGTAACCAACCTGTTTTTGCCCTCCGTCGCAGCACTATGGTGAAGGTCGAGCGTTGGCGGCTCCTACTTTAGCATCACTGACAAAGATCCAAGGTTGAGGTACCTGCCCACCAACTTGTAACACCTCCTAGCACGCCTCTGGCCTGGTAGCAGCGGTAGATTGTTTCCTAGCTTGCATCAGCTACATTGGTCGACGTTGTGGGTTGTCTCCGATTTGCAGCAACCTGGAAGTAAGCCAAATAGACAGGTTTGTAGCATAGGCTGAAGGAAATATGCCCTAGAGGCAATAATAAAGTTATTATTTATTTCCTTATATCATGATAAATGTTTATTATTCATGCTAGAATTGTATTAACTGGAAACTTAGTACATGTGTGAATACATAGACAAAACATAGTGTCCCTAGTATGCCTCTACTTGACTAGCTCGTTAATCAAAGATGGTTATGTTTCCTAACCATAGACATGTGTTGTCATTTGATGAACGGGATCACATCATTAGGAGAATGATGTGATGGACAAGACCCATCCGTTAGCTTAGCATTATGATCGTTACAGTTTCGTTGCTGCTGCTTTCTTCCTGACTTATACACATTCCTCACACTATGAGATTATGCAACTCCTGAATACCGGAGGAACACTTTGCATGCTACCAAACGACACAACGTAAATAGTTGATTATAAAGGTGCTCTACAGGTGTCCTCGAAGGTGTTTGTTGGGTTGGCATAGATCGAGATTAGGATTTGTCACTCCGTGTTTCAGAGAGGTATCTCTGGGCCCTCTCGGTAATACTCATCACCATAAGCCTTGCAAGCATTGTGACTAATGAGTTAGTTCCAGGATGAAGTATTACAGAACGAGTAAAGATACTTGCCAGTAACGAGATTGAACTAGGTATGATGATACCGACGATCGGATCTCGGGCAAGTAACATACCGATGACAAAGGGAACAACGTATGTTGTTATGCGGTTTGACCGATAAAGATCTTCATAGAATATGTAGGAGCCAATATGAGCATCTAGGTTCCACTATTGGTTATTGACCGGAGATATGTCTCAGTCATGTCTACATAGTTCTCGAACTCGTAGGGTCCGCACGCTTAAACGTTCGATGACAATTTGTATTATGAGTTATGTGATTTGATGACCGAAGTTTGTTCGGAGTCCAGGATGAGATCAGAATGTGACGAGGAGTCTCAAAATGGTCGAGACATAAAGATTCATATATTGGAAGGTTGCATTTGGACATCGGAATGGTTTTGAGTGGTTCGGGCATTTTTCCGGAGTACCGGGAGGTTACCGGAACCCCTCGGGAGAAGTTATGGGCCTTATGGGCCATAAGAGGGAAGCACGCCAGCCCACAAGGGGCTGGTGCACCCCCACCCCCTTGGGCAGGAGGCCGATTAGGACTAGGAAAACAGGGTCGGCCCCCCTTTCCTTCTCCTTCTCCATTCCCCTTTCCTACTCCATATGGGAGGTGAAATCCTACTAGGATATGGAGTCCTAGTAGTACTCCACACCTTGGCGCGCCCCCTAGGGCCGTCTGCCTCTCCCTCTCCCTCCTTTATATACAGGGGTAGGGGGCACCCTAGAACACACAAGTTGATCTTTTAGCCGTGTGTGGTGCCCCCCTCCACAGTTACCACTACTAGGGAAAAGGCTAGCAGCAGCTGGTTTTCGAGGCTAGCAAAGAAGCCGGTGGTGGCAGCGCTACTAATAAGGCGCCATAGACTAACTCATAGTAGTAGCGGCCGAACCAGCGCTACTATTGTTGAACGATATCAGCAGCGCTTTTAGAACGCGCTACTATTAGCTAGCGATGAGCGATTTCCTCATCCAACGCCATCGCTATCTCTTTCATCATTTTCCATTTCAATTCTCCTTCGATGCTAGAAACTAGGTACTATCTTTCATCAAATTCATAAACCATTACTAGATGCGGTAGTACTCGCCGTTCAAATTACTCGTCGTGGTTTTAGTTCAAACCACGACGAGTAATTTGGAACGAAGGGAGTACTAAGATAACAATTTCATGCACAGCCAAAATGTATCCTCAAGCGGTACATGCATGGTCATATCAACGGCCATCATCATATGTAGTTTTAGATGATATCGACGACGATCATCATATGTAGTTCTAGATGATATAGCCACACACACATATGTAGTTCTAGATGATATAGCCACACACACATGTAGTTCTAGATGATATCAAGACAATCATCATCCTCAAGCACGGGCGGTTGGTGTTCTGATAGTAATTAGGATAGCTTCGTCCAACACGAAGATTCTTGCCATCGAGGAATTTCTTCCACCCAACCGAGCTTAAGTGTGTGCGACCGTCCGTGTCCACGCTGTAAGTACTGAGTTGTGACGGAGCCCCTTGCAAGAAGGCGTAGTCCAGCTGAGCCTTCTTCATCAGGCTCGATACCATAACTCACAGATATGCTCTTTGCCAATTTCTAAATAAGAAAAACATATCAATTAATAAGCATGTGATCGAACTCTACACTAAAACATATATATCATCGACTAGATTCCACACAACATATACCATATCATTGGACTGTACACTAAGTAATTCACACTATTAATTTGCATTTGTAAGTATAACATACCATATCATGTCGATCAACCATGGTATTTGTCAAGTGGGTCACGAATGGCACCCGACAAAGTCAAGACGTGGCGGAATTATGTCCCACAGGTTGGACACCTCCTCCTCACTCAGCCTTGTTCTTTGAGCTACGATGGCTTCATGAAGTGGGTCCTCATCATCTTCATCATCTTCATCATCTTCATCATCTTCGTCATCTTCATCATCTTCCACCAAAGTTGAGATAAATGACAGCTAGTTTGGGTCTTTCTACTCGGAAGTTGAAGCTGATCAACTCACCACCAAGAAGATGCATGCGAGCATTTAAACGGGCCCATCCATCTCCTCCAATCTGCGACATATTGCGTCCTTTCTCGACCTCCATAGTGTACGGCCCCCAGAGCCTCAAATGTCACAGTGTCTCCGTCGACTTGTTGAATTTCAACCTCACATTGCATGGGACGATCTATGTAAACTAAGCAAAATGACACAATGCAATAATGGCAACACTAAAAATAAAATAGTTATTACATTTCATCTAATTTCTTACAAGCATGACGAAAACTCGGCCGAAGTAGATGCTTAGAACAGCTTGCTGGTTGCAAGGTCTTTGGCGCATCTTGACTTGCACGATTGACATAGTGGTGGTGGTGGCGCCATTCTTCCTAAAGCAATATGAGCAAAGGCCTACTAAATCAACTAAATCAAAATGTTCTAAGTCAACTAAATCAACTAGCCTACTAAATCAACTAAATCAAAATGTTCTAAGTCAACTAAATAAACTAACCTACTAAATAAACTAAAGCAATATGTTCTAAGTCAACTAAATCAACTAAATCAAAATGTTCTAAGTCAACTAAATCAACTAGCCTACTAAATCAACTAAATCAAAATGTTCTAAGTCAACTAAATCAACTAGCCTACTACATCAACTAAATCAAAATGTTCTAAGTCAACTAAATCAACTAGCCTACTAAGTCAACTAAAGCAATATGTTCTAAGTCAACTAAATCAACTAAATCAAAATGTTCTAAGTCAACTAAATTAACTAAATGAATTAGCCTACTAAATCAACTAAATCAAAATGTTCTAAGTCAACTAAATAAACTAACCTACTAAGTCAACTAAATCAAAATATTCTAAGGCAACTAAATCAACTAGCCTACTAAATCAACTAAATCAAAATGTTCTACTAAGTCAACTAAATCAACTAAATCAAATGTTGCATATGAGCAGGAGGGAGAAGGAGGCGACTCGAGGAGGGAGAAGAGAGTAGGATGGAGGAGGAAGGCGGAGGCGGAGGGCTTGGCCGGCGGCCGATTGAGGGAGAACGGAGGAGGAAGGCGGAGCGAGGAGGGCCGCCAGCGGCGAGTGGAGAGGAGGACGGAGGAGGAGGCCGGTGCACCGAGTCCAGCAAGGAGGAGGAGGTGACGGCGCTGGCGCAGACGGGAGGAGCGGCGACGGGCGGCGCAGAGCGAGGAGGAGAGGGCGACAGCCGGGCGCGCAGATAGAATTTGTGGTGTGTGTGTGAGTGGATCCGATCGGAGGGAGGAGATAGATGGCTTAGCATGAGCGCTCTTGAAAAAGCGCCTCTTGTTAGGCTTTCTAGCAGCAGCGCTTTTCAAGATAAAGCGCCATCGATATATGTCAAGATGCAAAATACACATTGATCATCAACGATCTTTTTGTGTACAATCTGATTCGACAATATGAGTCCTCACGGTTTAGGAACGGTGAAGACTCATATTGCAGCCACAAATTCTACACATAGAGTTCAATGAAGATCAAGTGCTTGTCAAAGTGTGGGAAGTAACATATTTAAGGTGGTATAAACTCTCTTCACGGAGCGAGGTGGGACTAAATTTTTGTAGGAAACTTAGCGATGGCGCTTGTCGGGAAAGGCGCCGCTACTATGCTAAGTAGCGATAGCAGCGTCGTGCTAAACGCGTTGCTGCTATAACTAGCCTCATGGCGGCCTCGTAGGAATTATAGCAACAGCGCGTCTTTCGCAGGACGCGCTACTGCTATATTTTTACCAGCAGCGGGTTGCTGTGGACCGCGCTACTGCTAGTTAGCAGCAGCGAGTTATTTTGAGGCGCGCTGCTGATAAGATTCTGTGTATAGGCTTTTCCCTAGTAGTGTACACACCTCGGTCATATCGTCGTAGTGCTTAGGCACAACCCTGCGCCGGTAACTTATCATCGCCGTCACCGTGCCATCATGCTGGCGGAACTCTCCCTCGGCCTCAGCTGGATCTAGAGTTCGAGGGACATCACCGAGCTGAACGTGTGCAGATCACGGAGGTGCCGTGCGTTTGGTACTTGATCGGTTGGATAGTGAAGACGTTCGACTACATCAACCGCGTAACTTAACGCTTCCGTTTTCGGTCTACGAGTGTACGTGGACACACCCTCCCCTCTCATTGCTATGCATCACCTATATAGATCTTGCGTGATCGTAGGAATTTTTTTGAAATTACTGCGTTCCCCAGCAGTGGCATCCGAGCCAGGTCTATGCGTAGATGTTATATGCATGAGTAGAACACAAAGAGTTGTGGGCGATAATAGTCATACTGCTTACCAGCATGTCATACTTTGATTCAGCGGTATTGTTGGATGAAGCGGCCCAGACCGACATTACATGACCACGTTCATGAGACTGGTTCTACCGACGTGCTTTGCACACAGGTGGCTAGTGGGTGTCTGCTTCTCCAGCTTTAGTTGAATCGAGTGTGGCTACACCCGGTCCTTGTTGAAGGTTAAAACAGCACATTTGACAAAAAATCATTGTGGTTTTGATGCGTAGGTAGAATAGTTCTTGCTAGAAGCCGGTAGCAGCCACGTAAAACTTGCAACAACAAAGTAGAGGACGTATAACTTGTTTTTGTAGGGTGTATTGTGATGTGATATGGTCAAGGCATGATGTGATATAAATTGTTGTATGAGACGATCATGTTTTGTAACAAAGTTATCGGCAACTGGCAGGAGCCATATGGTTGTTGCTTTATTGTATGCAATGCAATCGCCATGTAATTGTTTTACTTTATCACTAAGCGGTAGTGATAGTCGTAGTAACAATAGTTGGCAAAACAACAACAATTCTACGATGGAGATCAAGGTGTCATGCCGGTGACGATGAAGATCATGACGATGCTTCGGTGATGGAGATCGTGAGCACAAGATGATGATGGCCATACCATGTCACATATTTTGATTGCATGTGATGTTTATCCTTTATGCATCTTATTTTGCTTAGTACAGCGGTAGCATTATAAGATGATCCCTTACTAAAATTTCAAGGTATAAGTGTTCTCCCTGAGTATGCATTGTTACTACAGTTCTTCGTGCCGAGACACCACGTGATGATCGGGTGTGATAAGTTGTACGTTCACATAAAATGAGTGCAAGCCAGTTTTTGCACACGCAGAATACTCGGGTTAAACTTGACGAGCCTAGCATATGCAGATATGGCCTCGGAACACTGAGACCAAAAGTTCGAGCATGAATCATATAGTAGATATGATCAACATAGTGATGTTCACCATTGAAAACTACTCCATCTCACGTGATGATCAGACATGGTTTAGTTGATTTGGATCACGTGATCATTTAGATGACTAGAGGGATGTCTATCTAAGTGGGAGTTATTAAGTAATATGATTAATTGAACATTAATTTATCATGAACTTAGTCCTGATAGTATTTTGCAAATTATGTTGTAGATCAATAGCTCGCATTGTAGCTTCCCTATGTTTTTTATATGTTCCTAGAGAAAACTAAGTTGAAAGATGATAGTAGCAATGATGCGGACTAGGTCCATGATCTGAGGTGTATCCTCATTGCTGCACAGAAGAATTATGTCCTTGATGCACCGCTAGGTGACAGACCTATTGCAGGAGCAGATGCAGATGTTATGAACATTTGGCTAGCTCAATATGATGACTACTTGATAGTTTTGTGCACCATGCTTTACGGCTTAGAACCAGGACTTCAAAAACGTTTTTGTAACGTCACGGAGCATATGAGATGTTCCAAAAATTGGTATTTCAGACTCAGGCCCGTATAAAGAGGTATGAGACGCCTGACAAGTACTTTGCCTAAAAGATGGAGGAGAATTGCTCAACTAGTGAGCATGTGCTCAGAATGTCTGGGTACTACAATCACTTGAATCAAGTGTGAGTTAATCTTCCAGATAAGATAGTGATTGACAGAGTTCTCTAGTCACCATCACCAAGTTACTGGAACTTCGTGATGAACTATAGTATGCAAGGGATGACGAAAACGATTCCCGAGCTCTTCGTGATGCTGAAATCAATGAAGGTAGAAATCAAGAAAGAGCATCAAGTGTTGATGATTAAACAAGAGCACTAGTTTCAATAAAAGGGCAAAGGGAAAGAAAGGAACTCCAAGAAGAATGGCAAGCAAGTTGTCACTCCCATGAAGAAGCCCAAAGCTGGACCTAAGCCTGAAACTGAGTGCTTCCACTGCAAAGAAAATGGTCACTGGAAGTGGAACTGCCCCAACTATTTGGCGGATAAGAAGGATGGCAAAGTGAACAAAGGTATATTTGATATACATATTATTGATGTGTACCTTACTAGTGCTCGTAGTAATCCCTGGATATTTGATACTTGTTCGGTTGCTAAGATTAGTAACTAGAAACAGGAGTTGCAGAATAAATAGAGACTAGTTGAGGATGAAGTGAAGATGTGTGTTGGAAGTGGTTCCAAGATTGATATGATCATCATCAAGCACTCCCTATACTTTCGGGATTAGTGTTTAACCTAAATAAATGTTATTTGGTGTTTGCGTTGAACATGAATATGATTAGATCATGTTAATTGCACTACGGTTATTCATTTAAGACAGAGAATAATTGTTATTCTGTTTACATGAATAAAACCTTCTATGGTCATACACCCAATGTTTATGGTTTATTGAATCTCGATCGTGGTAATACACATATTCATAGTATTGATGCCAAAAGATGAAAAGTTGATAATGATAGTGCAGCTTATTTGTGGCACTGCCGTTTGGGTCATATCGGTGTAAAGCACATAAAGAAACTCCATAAAGATGGACTTTTGGGATCACTTGATTATGAATCATTTGATGCTTGCAAACCGTGCCTCATGGGCAAGATGACTAAAACTCTATTCTCTAGAACAATGAAATGAGTTACTGACTTATTGCAGATAATACATACCGATGTATGCGGTCCAATGAGTGTTGATGCTCGTGGCGGGTATCATTATTTTCTGACCTTCATAGATGATTTGAGCAGATATGGGTATATCTACTTAATGAAACACAAGTCTGAAACATTTGAAAAGTTCAAAGAATTTCAGAGTGAAGTGGAGAATCATCATAACTTGAAATATTTCTCGGTTATGGAGGTGATAAAGGGTTCATCGTAAAGAGTTACGTCGATGCAAGATTTTACATTGATCCAGATGACTCTAAGTCTCAAACTGGATACATATTGAAAGTGGGAGCAATTAGCTAGAGTAGTTCCATGCAGAGCATTGTAAACAAAGAATATTTGCAAAATACATACGGCTCTGAATGTGACAGGCCCATTGACTAAACTTCTCTCACGAGCAAAACATGATCACACCTTAGTACTCTTTGGGTGTTAATCACATAGCGACGTGAACTAGATTATTGATTCTAGTAAACCCTTTCGGTGTTGGTCACATGGCGGTGTGAACTATGGGTGTTAATCACATACATATGTGAACTATTGGTGTTAAATCACATGGCGATGTGAACTAGATTATTGACTCTAGAGCAAGTGGGAGACTGAAGGAAATATGCCCTAGAGGCAATAATAAAGTTATTATTTATTTCCTTATATCATGATAAATGTTTACTATTCATGCTAGAATTGTATTAACCGGAAACTTAGTACATGTGTGAATACATAGACACAACATAGTGTCCCTAGTATGCCTCTACTTGACTAGCTTGTTAATCAAAGATGGTTATGTTTCCTAACCATAGACATGTGTTGTCATTTGATGAACGGGATCACATCATTAGGAGAATGATGTGATGGACAAGACCCATCCATTAGCTTAGCATTATGATCGTTACAGTTTCATTGCTACTGCTTTCTTCATGACTTATACACGTTCCTCGGACTATGAGATTATGCAACTCCCGAATACCGGAGGAACACTTTGTGTGCTACCAAATGTCACAACGTAAATGGGTGATTATAAAGGTTCTCTACGGGTGTCTTCGAAGGTGTTTGTTGGGTTGGCATAGATCGAGATTAGGATTTGTCACTCCGTGTTTCAGAGAGGTATCTCTGGGCCCTCTCGGTAATACTCATCACTATAAGCCTTGCAAGCATTGTGACTAATGAGTTAGTTGCAGGATGAAGTATTATAGAACGAGTAAAGAGACTTGCCGGTAACTAGATTGAACTAGGTATGATGATACCGACGATCGAATCTCGGGCAAGTAACATGCCGATGACAAAGGGGACAACATATGTTGTTATGCGGTTTGACCGATAAAGATCTTCGTAGAATATGTAGGAGCCGATATGAGCATCCAGGTTCCGCTATTGGTTATTGACCGAAGATATGTCTCGGTCATGTCTACATAGTTCTCGAACCCGTAGGGTCCGCACGCTTAAACGTTCGATGACGATTTGTATTATGAGTTATGTGATTTGATTACAAAAGTTTGTTCGGAGTCCCGGATGAGATCACGGACATGATGAGGAGTCTCGAAATGGTCGAGACATAAAGATTCATATATTGGAAGGTTGCATTTGGACATCGGAGTGGTTCCGAGTGGTTTGGGCATTTTTCCGGAGTACCAGGAGGTTACCGGAACCCCCCGGGAGAAGTTATGGGCCTTATGGGCCATAAGAGGGAAGCACACCCGCCCAGAAGGGGCTGGTGCACCCCCCCCCCCCCTTGGGCTGGAGGCCGATTAGGACTAGGAGAAGCCCCCCCTTTCCTTCTCCTTCTCCCTTCCCCCTTTCCTACTCCATATGGGAGGGGGAATCCTACTAGGACTAGGGAGTCCTAGTAGGACTCCACACCTTGGCTCGCCCCCCCTAAGGCTGGCTACCTCTCCCTCTCCCTCCTTTATATACGAGGGTAGAGGGCACCCTAGAACACACAAGTTGATCTTTCAGTTGTGTGCGGTGCCCCCTCCACAGTTACACACCTCGGTCATATCGCCGTAGTGCTTAGGCGAAGGCCTGCGCCGGTAACTTCATCATCACCGTCACCACGCAGACGTGCTGACGGAACTCTCCCTCAGCCTCAGCTGGATCTAGAGTACGAGGGACGTCACCGAGTTAAACGTGTGCAGATCACGGAGGTGCCATGCGTTAGGTACTTGATCGGTTGGATCGCGAAGACGTTCGACTACATCAACCGCGTTACTTAATGCTTCCGCTTTCGGTCTACGAGGGTACGTGGACACACTCTCCCCTCTCATTGCTATGCATCACCTAGATAGATCTTGCGTGATCGTAGGAATTTTTTTGAAATTACTGCGTTCCCCAACATAGGCGCAATGATCGGATGGCTCGCATCCGGCGGCGACAACAAGGCCCTATAGTATGCCGGTAGAAGGGGAATGAAGGCGTTGTGCTCGTGGTGGAGGAGAGATGCGAGAGGATAAGAGAAACTCCAATGGGCCGACCCAAACGGACGATGAATTTGTCCGCTTTTTGTCCGTTTGGGTCGGCTGCCCGCCCGGCGTCCGCCCTGTTTTAGATTTGGGCTCGCAGTGCACCCAACGCACCAACCCATTTCATGTATGCAATCAACATTTAAAAAACGGCCCGCGGCCGATCATGCCAGCGGCCATGTGTCATGTCGGCACCATGCCAGCGCCGACATACAATGCCGGCTTCAAAAAATAACACCACAGTTCATGCTGGCACACTCGCCAGCCGGCCGGCACACATGCCAGCACACAAAAAAGGGTGGGACTTGAGTTCGACCACGCCATCGTGGCACCGTGGTCATGCCAGCAAACCTACCGACATACAAAAAAGATGGCGCTCACCACCATAGATCACTTGTCGTCGAACTTGAGCATGTCGGCCTGCATCTTCTCGAACCACGGCCTCTTCCTTGGCAACACAGTGTTGAGATCCACCTTCATGATCTCCACCCCGGTCATCATGCTCGCGAGAGCCACTTCTTTCGCCTTGGTCTTGGCGTTGGCGGCCTCGATCTCTAGCATCTTGGCTTGCTTCTCCGCCTCCATCTCAAGCATCCGTGCTTGCTTCTCCGCCTCCATGTCAAGCCTCCTCCTTTGGATCTCCATGAAGGCGTTCATTTGCTCTTCCCTTTCTTGCCGACGCTTCTCCTCCCTTGAGTCCTTCTTGGTGATCATGTCCTCCACGGTTGAGATCAAGGCGATCGATGCTGCATCCCACTTGTCCTCCTTCTTAGAGTTGGTCTTCCCCCGCGACCGAGCCTTCTCGCCGTCCCCAACCTCCTCCACGACTTGCTTCCCACCACGCGACTTGAGGGAGGCATATTGCGCCTTGAACTTCTCCTCGTCTTTGATCACCCTAAAGCAATGGGAGAGGTTGAAGCACTTGCCATTGTATTGGACCTTGAATGCCTCCAAAGCTTGAAATGCCTACAAATGTATTTCATGCAAGCATATTGGGAAAATGGTATGCAAATGAACATGCAAGCATAAACTTGATGACACAAAAGAGGGTGGCTTGCTAGCATACCATGTCTTGCATGCCGATACCGCTCAAGTTGGATCACCCTCCATCGCTTCGAAATGGACACCCACCCGCGTGCACTGACTATTTGGTACGGCTGAAACTTCTTGCGCTCATGGAACTCACCGTGGACACGAATCCAAAAATTCAAATGCTTTTGTTCGGTGCACGTCTTGGGGTCTTGCCCAATGTCTCTCCAACACTCGCAAAGAAGATTGTCCTCGTCCACCGTGTATGCCTTGGTCCGCTTGCTCTTGCGCTTCGGCTTCAACCCAGCGGCTTGGTTGGCGAGCTCGTCCTCGAACAAAGGCTCCCCTTCGATGTCGCACTCGTCCTCTTCCTCTAGCCCGTAGTCCTCTAGAAACTCATGGTCGAGAGGGAAGCCGTCCAGGTCCAGGATGACCTGATCATGCATGAAGTCCGCCTGATCTTCATTGTAGCCAGCGGACGGCGTGAACGCCCCTCGGCCATCTTGGCTTTGTGTCTCGTCGGGATCGAAGCCAGCGGCCTGTGCACCACCCTCGAAGATCATGTTCTGCATGCAGTCGTCATCGCCGGTGGCCGGCATTCCGTCGAACAGGTTGCGTGCGCCCGGCAGATGGTCGGCTGGCGTTTGTCGTGCCCGTTTCTCCTCACGCCTCCTGCAGACGAGCCACTGGCCAACGATGTGGCATTGAGGTCGATGGGCGCGGGCGCGGGCGTGGAAGGCGCGACCACGCTCACGTCGGGCGAGCACTCCCGGGAGAGGCGGGAGGCCTGCGGGTAGACGTAGAAGCTGGGCACCGGGTTGCAAGCTGATGCGCGAGGCGAGTCAGGCAGCACCGTCCGAGGGAAGGTGGATGAGTCGGTGCTGGACCCGACGGCCGCGGCGGCGTTGACGAGGCCGTGCTGGCTAGGGTTTAACCCCATCATGTAGAGCGCCTCCCTCATTGCCGCCGCGACGCGGACGTTGGTAACCTCCTGCTGCATGGCGGCGGCGAGGCGACCACCACGATGGCTTCATCCCTCGCGTCCGCCGCGTGCCTCCTGTCCTTCCTCTTGGCCAACTCCTTTGCCCAATGTTCGGGCGTCGGCACCTTCTTCTGCTTGGGCGCGGCGGTCTTGCGGGGGGCGCGCAAGGCTTGCCTTTACCGGACGAGGCGAGGGAGGCTAGGCCGGCGGCGGTCTCGAGGTCGTCGACCATGGCAGGGGTGGGGCGGGTGCGCGCTCGGGCGGGAGGGGTTTTTGGATGGATTCGAGGAAAAATTGTGGAGGCTGCCACCGACCAGCGGGCCCGAGGAAAGGAGTAGGCGCGCGCGCGTCCGTCTCGTGTCCGCGCCGACGCAAATTCGACTCAAAAATGGGCCAGGAATGGGTCGGCAGGCGGACGCGCGTCCGTTTGGGTCGGCGCGTTGGGCCGACTTTTGTGCCTGCGCCGACCCATACAGACGCCAGCGGACAAAATGGGTCGCCCCGTTGGAGCTTCTCTAAGGCACATCTAAGAACAGTGCATGATGGCCCACATGGGACACATCGTCCGAAATATTTTGGGTTTGTAGGAATTTCTAAGGCACATCCAGTTTTAAATATTGCTGCCGTGAAGGAAGAGTTCCCGAATTCCTACAAACCCAAAATATTTTGGACCGAGCCTAAACAAACATGGGCCTACGAGGCCCATGGCCCAAAGAAGATTGGCCTAGGGCAAACCCTATATTGCGCGTAGGACGCAGATTAGCGCTGACACGTCCCCATCAAGGCGCTTTTTGGGCTGGCCCAATGCATCGCTCAATTGTTTTGTTTACCTAAAAAAATTCAATGTTTATTAGGGTTTTCTTGCCCGCTTTAAAATATGTGAATATTTAATAAAATTCATTAATGTTGTTTTAAATCATGAATATATATTTTTGTATTTGAGGAATAATGTTTTAATTCGCGAACACTTCGACAATCATTATTTTGAATATATTTTTTTGGTGTTTTTTGAAATGATTATTGTATAAACATAATATTTTCCTAGAATTTAAAAGGGGTAATTTCTATTTGTCACTCGTTGCAATGAGATGTTGAGCAAGCACACACACGAGCAACCTGAACGAGTGAAGTTAGGTTGGCACAAATATCTTTAGACCTCGGTTTCATGGTTTTGGGAAGGTTCTAGGTATGGTTTTGTCATTTTTAGGAAGGTTCCCGTTAGGTTTTTATTTTTTCAATTGTTTTCTCTACCGATTTCTCTTTTTTCTTTTATTTCCTTTTTTACTTTCCCTTATTTTCTACAAGGTTAAAAAGGCACTAAGCGTAGTTGAGGCGTTTTGCTTTCACCTAGCACACTAGGTGCGGCCTAGGCGGTCATACATTTTGACCACCAAAAGTATATTTTGGGTAGTATATGCATATATACATTAAATTTTTTGGGTCTCATATATATGTTAATTTAGAGCATGAGAATAGAAAATTACTAGCTAATCTGCACTGAAATATGCCCCATATGGCCCATCACTGCAATGTGGCATGTTTTCTCACTGGAGTGAGCAATTTCTTGCTTGCCACACCTAGAATTTCGCTTATGCTGTAGTTTTTTTTTTTTTTTGAGAAATGCTTATGCTGTAGGTGAAGGTGTTTTGGGTGTCGCCTAGCGCCTAAGCGTGCCAAAGTGACACTTAGGTGTCACCTTTTCTAACTTATCTTTTCTTTTACAAAGTATTCACAATTTATATAAAAAAAATATTTATTTATTAAATTCTCAAAAACTTAATTTTTCACAAAAAGGGTTTAATAAATGTTTGTATTTTTTTTTTGAAACACTGATCATAGTTTCAATAAATTTTTCTCAAATTAAAAAATGCTCACATTAAAGACAGTATTTGATCCAAATGAAAATCCAACCGACAACTAGTGATCTGGAAAGAACCCTCGAAACTATCACGAAGAAAAGCTCCGGTCGCTACATTGCCCAAGTGCTAAATGAGTTGGCCTAGTCACTCGCTTTGTGCGATTTATCGTCATTTTTCCGTAGAGAATGATGAATAGCGTGAATAATATAGTGATCTAAACGATTCTTGTATTTCTTTACGGAGGGAGCTAGCAATCGCTAATGCAGTTCCCGCCTGGCACATCCAAATATGCTGACTTCTCTTCTTTTCTTGTAGCGGCTCGGTCGCTTGGACTGAGAGTACTATCTCTATTTTTTTCTCCTTTTTCTCCGGCTTCTATGTTTTCGTACTACTCCCTCCGTTCCTAAATATTTGTCTTTTTAGAGATTTCAAATGGACTACCACATACGGATGTATATAGACATATTTTAGAGTGTAGATTCACTCATTTTGCTCCGTATGTAGTCACTTGTTGAAATCTCTAGAAAGACAAATATTTAGGAACGGAGGAAGTATTATTTTCCTATTTTTATTTATAAAATAAATACATTTTTCTTGAGGAGTATAAATATAATTTATTTGATGTGGTATATGTTATCTCTGGGCGACAGCCCAATGGGCGGGCCTGTGCTCTGCTGCATCCCTCTGCCCGCGTGCTTCTCGTCCACACACTGTCCCTCTCCTGTCCTCCATCTCCCGCGAGCTCCTCCCACCACAGCCGCGCCGGCGCCCCCATGCTCCTCCCGGTGCGCCGCCCGCACGCGGCCCCGTCCCGCGCGGCCTCCCCACGGCACGTCTCCTCCTCCCTCGGGCCCCGATCCAGACAGGTCGACCGGGCCCTCCGGGGCTCCACGGTGGCGCGGGCCAGCCCGGCGGCGGCGACGGACGCCGCTGCCGCAGGCCTCGGCCGCCGCGCGGTCGTGGGGATGGCGCTCGCTGTGTCCCTGTCCGCGCCCGCCTACTGCAGGGCGCCGCCCCCGTGTAATCAATCCAGAGCTTCGATTCAAATTTCGGTTCAGGCTGTCCTGCGCTTCGATATTCTACTCCTAGCTGACTAGTGTGTTCCCTCTCCCATGGCTTTGGCCCCAAGCAGCGTCCGCGCTCACGGAGGAGAACCTGCTGTTCCTGGAGGCGTGGCGCGCGGTCGACCGCGCCTACTACGACAAGTCCTTCAACGGGCAGAGCTGGTTCAGGTACCGCGAGCGCGCCCTCCGCGACGACCCCATGAACACGCGGCAGGAGACATGTATGGCTCTAACTGTGCGAATTCTCCTTGCTATCCACTTAGAACACTGCCTCCCTAGCGAAAATAAGTTTATCCGGCCTGCACTTGTGCAAGTCATCACATGTCACTTTCACATTTTTACAAAGTACTCCCTCCGTCCGGAAATACTTGTCATCATAAATTATAAAAGGGGATGTATCTAGATGTATTTTAGTTCTAGATACATTCATTTTTATCATTTTTGATGACAAGTTTTTTCGGACGGAGGGAGTAGAACCGAATTCGCCGATCCGATCAGATGCACCTATTTTATGCCACCCCCGTCGTTGAATCTGAATTTCGTTTATAAACACAACGAACCACTTAATCAGACCATTGGTTTGTGCGGATATGAGAGATGCTGCGTTTTTTACGCTATGTGATTGAATTTGCTCACCCTGGACTGTGTTTCAGATGCGGCGATAAAGAAGATGCTTGCAACATTGGATGATCCGTTCACTCGGTTGCTGGAACCCGAGAAATTCAAGAGTTTGCGGGTATGATGCTCACACAAACTCTGGTTACTGCTCATTTAACATAGTATGACCTGTTTTCTGATGCATGTCATTGCCTTTCCTGAAGTAAGTCTGGCACGCAAGGTGCCCTCACGGGTGTAGGTTTATCCATCGGCTACCCGTTGGCCCTTAAAGGATCACCTGCAGGGCTCTCCGTAATGTCAGCAGCCCCAGGGGGTCCTGCAGAAAAGGCGGGCATCATGTCTGGAGATGTTATTTTGGCAATTGACGACACAAGCGCACAAGACATGGACATATATGATGCAGCAGATCGCTTACAGTAAGATCTGGCTATTACAAATACTTTATATGATCAAAATACAGTGCTAGCGAATGTTCCGTACCTAATATTTTAGTGTCTGATAATCTTGTTGATTCCTGCTAGGGGCCCTGAAGGAAGCTCAATAGATTTGACTATTCTCAGTGGAGCTGATACCAGACATGTTGTTTTGAAGTAAACTCCTGCACACCATTCTTTTGTAGTTCCTTCAGAAGAAATGATTCAGTACTTTTACTCGAGACTAAAGAGTGGTTGTCGCTGATTCATCTTAACTTAATGTATGCCAGGAGAGAAAGATATACTTTAAACCCGGTGAGGTCAAGGATGTGTGAAATTCCAGGTTCAGAGGACAGCTCAAAGATCGGTTACATCAAACTAACAACATTTAACCAAAATGCTGCAGGTTTTAGCTGGCTCTGGCTCGAAATTATATTCTCTTCCTGAAGCATTTATCGTTTTAAAGATGTCAAGCTCTGCTGACCATGCTACTTGACTATTCTATTCCAGGATCCGTTAAGGAAGCCATTAAGAAATTAAGGGAGAACAATGTAAAGGCCTTTGTGTTGGATCTGCGGAATAACAGGTTTTTACCTGCAGAACTTGGGGTGCCTTATCACCTAATTCTACTGAAATCTTGACATGCTTGTGTTTGATGCAGCGGTGGCCTTTTTCCTGAAGGGATTGAGATTGCGAAGATTTGGTAAGCTGTTACATCATCATATTTCAGCACATGAGTTTTGGTCTATGTCTGCATATGTGTTGACGATGTACTTAAGTAGTTTGTTAATTCTAAATTAAACTGGAATTTGTTCCCTCAAAAACTGACTGATAGAAATATGAAAAAAAAAATCCTTGTTGAATTCTAGCTGTACACCTCGATACTTTACTCTTGTTTATATCTGTTGGACTCGTGAAAACTGGGGCTTTGTTTGTTGATCTTTATGCCAAAGCTGTTCCCACAGTATGTAGTAACTCTGAGCTGAAAATTACTATATTGATTCTAATTTGTCCATATTAAATCACTCGCTAAATTGATTTAAGTTTTAACACTATTGTTTTCTCAGGATGGACAAGGGTGTCATTGTGTATATATGTGATAGCCGTGGTGTCCGTGACATTTATGAGGCAGATGGAGCAAGCACGATTGCTGCATCAGAACCTTTAGTTGTCCTGGTACAAGCTACCTATGTTTACAATGCCGCAATTAGAGATATTCTTGATCAATGATATGACACTGTATGCATCACAAGAAGTGACCTTTGAACACTTGAACTCGTTACCAGGTAAACAAAGGAACTGCAAGCGCAAGTGAGATCCTTGCGGGAGCACTGAAAGACAACAAGAGGGCAGTGGTGTATGGGGAACCAACATATGGAAAAGGGTACCGCCCTACTGTCCCTCCTGGCATGTGGTTTGTTCTGATTTGGCATGCTTAGCTTCTCACGCCACTTACCTTCCAACTTCCAGCAAGATCCAGTCGGTGTTTGCACTGTCGGATGGCTCAGGGTTGGCCGTGACGGTGGCGCGCTACGAAACCCCTGCGCATACTGACATAGACAAGGTGAGCATTGCTTTGCTTTGCCGCGCCATGGCATCTATAAGACTCAACATATGTTGATACCAGATGGCAAATGTTTTTTGTTGGTAAAAAGGTCGGTGTGACTCCGGACCGTCCATTGCCGGCATCGTTCCCGACCGACGAAGATGGCTTCTGCAGCTGCCTCAGGGACCCAGCTTCTTGCAACCTTAACGCCGCCCGGCTGTTTGTGAGATCGTGACATGGTCCCAAGTATGTTGCGGCATTTTGGGTTTTTTGACCAGTTGGGTGGGCGTCTGTTGATATGGTAGTTTCTCTTACCTGGGGTGCGTGCCTGATCCTATTCATTTTCTTAACGTCTGGATATCTTGAAGGAGAAATCTGTTCACATCTGTACAAAGTTCCAATTTCACCATGTCGGAAAGAAAAGAAAAGAAAAACTGTCTATACTTGTCTCTGTGAAGTGTCCAGTGTACAGTTTTGACTGTTACTTTTGGTCGGAGAAAAAGCAAGTCAAATGGCATATGTTGAGTAGTAAATCTGTAGTAAACCTGGAGGGAGTGTATCAGGCATGAATCAGGTTTTGCTGACTGCACGGGAACACTGGTCAATAACAAGCCAAAACCTGAAGAGAAAAAGGGCCTGTATTACTACATCATCCAAGGAGCATAACTGTATCATGTGTCCAGAGCAGAGTTAACACATGAGACCATATGTTGTATTACCAGGGATGTGCTTTGCACGGCCTGACCCAAAATGAAGAACAATGAGCTAGATGTGGTTATAGGTACTCCCTCCGTTCCAAAATAGATGACCCATATTAGATTTACTGGAGAGTGGATTGTGCAAGACATTTCCATCCTCTGGACAACAACTCGTTGTGGAGTATGCGGAGGATTGCAACAAGAGCTTGATAACTCGGCACAGTTGATCCTCTACAGTTGCTCAAAAAAAAAAGTTGATCCTCTACATTTATTTAATTTACACTACCTGGGGACCTTATCACATAGAGACAGCCACGAGAACTAAATCATTTTCCAAAATAACCAGTTGGAAGATGGATCGTTGCTTCATTTCCTCTACTATCTTGATTTCTTATTATTATACGGAGATAGTAGGTTCAGTCCTCTTGAGCCTTCGTTCTCAAAAAAAAAAAAAAGCAGGTTCAGTCCTAGCATGTCCGACGAGTCATATCTGTACACACTCCGTAAAGTATTTCTTTACAGGAAGTATGTTTCTAGGCTGACAGCGCAATCTCGTGTCCGTGACTCTGAAGATATGTGTTACTATGGTCATTTCATCTGCTAACATGCTTGCCACCAAAGATTCAACTGTCTTCAACCACCCGGGCAATTGATCTTGAACTGAAGTCGCGTCCACCGCGGCCTCCGCCGGCTGCCCAGAGGGTGAGCACGTGGCGGATGGTGAGGTCGTGAGGCCAGGCGGAGCAGATGGAGCCCTTGCTCGAGCGCTTCTGACCCGGTGGGAAGAGGGACGCGTTGGGGGGCGGCTTCGTGGCTTCGTCCACCTTGATGGTCTCCTCGGCCCCGCGGCGCGGAGGTGCACCCACTGCTCCCGCCCCCGGGTGGTCCTACACGGCGAACGGGCTGAAGCTCCCGCGGTTGCTAGAGGACGGCGGGCGAATGAGACGACATATGACCAAAGTTTTGGTTACCAATCGAAATTTTAAGATTTCCCATGGTTACTGCATATTTTTGCGCCCCTCGATAAATACTCATACCGAGCAAAAAATATCATTTTTTTGAAATTTTTGAATTTAAAGGCTCCATTTGTAGTAAAGTGCATAGGATCTAATTAATGCCATGAGAGTTGATTCTGACGTGTTCGTAGCAACCTAGTTCCTGTTTTGACAGGTCTCTGGTTCGAATGTTCGTTCATTCATTTATTTGAATTCAAAATTCAACTACAAAATTCGTTCGAAATATTCTCGGTATTTACCGGTAACCGTGTTAACCACGTCTACCGGTCACCCTCGGTAAAATTGCCTCATTCGGTAACCAAAACCTTGCATATCACGCGAGCGCAGCAGGGTTCGGCGATCGAGGAGCCAAGGGGATAGGGCCAGAGCGGCGGTCGTCGATGTAAAGGTCACGGGGCGCAGGAATCGGTCGCCGAGCGGGGAGCGCAGCGGCGGGAAGACATCGTAGGAGGAGAGATGGGGCTAGCTTGGTGCCGTGGAGGCCGCGCAGGTGGGCTGGGGCAGAGGAGAGGGACGGCGCGCGGCTTTGGCTGGAGAGAGGTAGCGCCGCGGGTAAAGAGGAGCTTTCGGCAGCTAAAAAATATTTGAAAGACTAACGTAGAAATCTAAGGGCGTTGCGGGTGCAAAACTGAGTGTAAACATCCCAGCAAAAAAAAAGAAAAAAAAAGAGGGAAGTGCAAACAAGAGGTTGGCATGGACATTCAAAAAGTTTGTGGTGTTATGACGTAGGAAAACAATACGTGTTAATCTTTAATTACCGCGTGGTAATTTGGATTTGACATGGAAAGTTTCTACAAATTAGAATTCTACAAAATTCCCATGAAAATCCTCTATTCCAAAATGGCCGAAACTCCATCCTCGAAACTGTGTCACAAGCAAAAGTGCAAAACAAAGCTGGGCCAAGATTGCAATAGATAAGCTTACTGGGATTGGCTAAAACACAAGCAGAGTAAACGTGGCCTTACCCGCAAAAAATGAAAAACGCAGAATACAGTATTTCTGAGGTCACACAAGCCTTCAAATGTACAGTAGTACAGTACTCTCTCTGTAGAGAAATATAAGAGCGTTTAGATCACTACTTCTGTGATCTAAACGCTCTTATATTTCTTTAAGGAGGGAGTATGGTTTAAGGAGCAGCGTGCATTGAGAGCTAAGTCGGCGTGTAATCGTCATATGAGTTTGCACGTCTTCCGGCGACGAGAATCCCCAAGGCACCGACAACAACTGCTCCAGCGATGATGATAACCACCCACATCAAAGCAGCGCAAGGATGCGTCACTCGGGTGAGCATGGCAACTCTGATTTGCACCATGTTTCTGCCGACCGGGAAGCATACAGTGAGCAGCGCCACAGCCTCGACTCCGGCCGGGACGAGGAGGAAGATGCCGTCATACGGCGAGTGTTGGGCCAGGGGATTGACGGCCGCTTCGATCCGGACAGAACGGCCGAAGATGAGGTCGGGCACGGTAATGGCGAAATACACGTGGAGATCCATTGGGATAATGTACACACGCTTCGCTACGGGAGTACGTGGTACTAGCTTCCAGTGAAAGACGATATATAGTGGCAATATATCAGAGCACACACATGCCGCCGGGGTTTTGCTCTGGATTATGTCGAGGCAGGAGAATGGAGTTGACAAATGACAAACTACATCGGGTACATCAAGAAAAGGACCATCTGGCAGGGGGCAGGCATTGGGCCTTTTCTTGTGAGCCTCAGGCAATCTTTCAACATCCACTATAAAAGGATAATATTTGAGCAATGCCAATTTAATCCATATTGTTTCCTGCATTTACAAGAGTAGTGGAATTGTCTATTAAGAAATGTGTGTTTGTTAGAGTAGAATGATCAAAGACTACATTTTTTCAAAAAGGGGGAAGACCCGACCTCTGCATATGATTAAAGACTAATGATGAACACTAATCAAGAGTCCTTCAATGGTTTGGATGTTTACACCCTCCTAAATGGTGTGTCACAAGAGAGACATGTTTCCATTAAGCATGGATTAAACTGCAATTAACATGTGTTAACTATTATTCACACTCCTGACCAAATATTTGTCCTTGCTACTATGTGTCATCTTGATAAAGAATCCTTCAAAATCCAGTGGGAAAAATGTGTGGATCCTTCAAGTCCAGTTAAACGAACTACCGTATAATAAGATCGCATATAATTGTAACTATATTCTCCTTGCAACTCATACGAGAAAACCCCCCAAAGTATTAAACCCATAGGTGAGTTTAGAGAGCAGTGGTATGTCTTGATATATTTCCTTCATAAATGCCAAATAGGAGAAAGAAAAAGGAATGCCACACAATCTTGTGTTGGTATTCTTAGAAATCTTGATGAGAATCTTGAGAGTAAACTCATAAAGAGGAAAATGCAATATGAACACGTTACATTTTAGGAAGATACTTTCCCAAACCCTTGCAAAATCTCAAAGTCATCCCATACCAATTCCATGAATGTTTTATTTTCTTTATTTTGTTGAAGTTGATAGCAACTATGTGAATAAAGCAGCAAGCTTATCGCGCGACTTGACTTACAACATGTTTATTTTCCCATTGAAATTCTTGAGGCTATAATAATTTTGGGGTTGTATGTTAGTGATATTGCTCTTTTTGTATTATGTTTGAATCTGAACAAAACAAACAACCTTATATCCATAGATACTAGTTGGTTGTTCAATGGAAGCAATACCACATGACTGTTGTTTCTCTCTCGATAAACGAGTAGACCAATATCTTTGGTGCCTTAGAGATGTCTGGTTAGTACATTTCACTTCAAATATGGTATCAGGCCTATCGATTTGCAAGATCAACATGTGCTCCAATGTCACTGAGATATTGAACCTCATATCTGAACACCTCTTCTCCATCTTCTTGCCTCTCGGTGGAACTTATTCTACATCTAGAGATCAGACAACCATGATAATTTTAAATAGTAAGCCTTGTGCCTATTGAATTTCTCCAGGTCGATGTACCATAATATTGGAGGGAAGGTTCTCGAAATGAAGAAACAAGAGAACAGTTAGTTATATCTAAATCCTTCATCCAAACTTCTGACTTTTACGTGATTGTCTGCTTCACTGATATCTTGTGCGTTTCCAATGATATTAAGACCAACAACATACACTAAGGTAATGCAAAATCATGTTGAGGACTTATTAACGAATACACATGGGAAATCATCATTGTTAGGCTAACCCAAATGCAAAAGGAACCGAGAAAGTAGGTTGTACCACATCCGGTCCGACTGGTTTAGGATGTATAATGGCTTATTCAATTTTACACAATTCATGTTGCATTTTGCATGTGGGTTCGGGATTGTGATTTTGTCGGGAACCGTCATGTAAAGGCATGTGGTCGTCACATCCATCAACTACATAGATAGATGAATTTTAACTGCAAAAGATATAAAATATCGAAAAATGAATCCGCCCATTAATGAAGAATATGTTTCATTAAAATGATGACAACCCTACGCTCTGATAGATGGCGGCGCTTTATATTCAAGTTGTCTTCCAGGCTCTGATCCTCCTCATCAACCGGGCGATGGGCTTAGGGTTTCTCGTCGTGCAACACCTGCAAGACCTCGTAAAATGCGCTTCAGATCAATTCAAGGGTTTAACGACGACAACTACAACTTCGGGTGTTGGTCCTTAGGGCCATGTGCATGAAGACTTTTCGCATGTTATCGACAGTATAAGGCCGACTCCCGGTATGGTAGTGGCGACAACAACAAGAGAGGGAGACATTTTTTTGTACTACGGTGAGCTTCGCGGATAGTTCCTCCGCCTGATTGTACTCCGTGCAAATAGCTTCAATGTCTCCCATGGTCCATCCATCGTTGGTTCATGTCTCGTAAGTTGAAGCCGCCACAGGTTGCGGCTTCTTAGCTGGGAGGCGGATGATGTTGGTGATGTAGCCCTGGACGAAGGAGAGGATATTCGTCGAGAGGAAGATGACGTTGGGATGGGGCGATCATGGAGGCGTTGAGCGATGAGGAGGAGGTAAGAAAAGGGAAGAGAGGTGCTAGGCGTACGATGAATTTTTGTCCGATGTTGTACGACTTTGCTCAGTCACCCTCCGATCAAATCTATGCATCAATAGCAATCGTTGGATCACTGGGTCAGCCGTGAATCGTACGTACGAAGTCGTACGCAGAGCAATTTCGGTTGGGGAAGTAGCAAGCAGCAGCGGTGGAGGCCATGGGTGGGATGCGGTCGCTCGCGTGGGAGGTGGAGTGGGCATCATGGATTGTTAAGGTGCATTTTCACAAACCGTGCGGGCAAATTGGTCTAAAATATCGGGAGGTGAGATATATCTATGAAAAAACGGTGGGAGGGAGGAATTGCTAGAGGGGTGGGGATATGTAGACTAAAAAGAAATGGAGGGAGTAGTAGAGATATGTTAGTACCCATCTAGAAAAAAGAGATATGTTAGTACCTGAAAAGGTATATATAATTTATTGGTCAGACTAATTAATGAGATTACACATAAATTACGAGGTGATCTTGTATATATACAAATGAAGGGAGTATATTATACGGTGTTCCGTTTCACGGAGCATATAGTATACGAACGTACGTAATTGTCTCCGACTTGGTAGGTGGCAACCCTTTGATCCTTCGTGTGTAACGATGCTGGCTTGGTAGGTAGCTCTCCTCGGCGAGGCGTATGTCTTGTCTCCGACTTTACCTAAGATCTTAATTAACATCTCTGCTGAGATACCTATGTATGTAGATAATCGATCTGAGCCTGTCATAGGATAAGTAATCTTCACACATTTTGTTTTGTATGGATCAATTGCATATTCTTATAGTACTGTATATAATATTGACAGCTTCAGAATGTCTTGACAAGCTGGAAGTTAATTCCAAGGTTGGTTGCTGACGTGATATATATTATTTCCTTGATAGGAGAATTGGAGTTCTAAGTACACGGGATAACACAAGCATGTACAGAGGAATGTCCTAAATAATTGTACAACGGTATGACTAGATTACACCGATGAAGAAAGTGAATATTGGATTATTGGTCGTGTACTGGTCGGTGTGCATCCTCCCAGACTGCCACATGTCATGCACACGGCGGCGGTCATGCATGGCGAGGAGCAACTCTGTGAAATGGTGTGCATTCTGTGACAGTGATCTTGCTCCATTGCCTTCAGGCTAACACACCCCATATCCGTGTGGCACATGTTCCACCGACACGTGTGTTTGACCCGCCGCATCCTTCCATGCCACCGCCTTGCCGTCCGTTGGTTCGCCTGATTCAATTCAACTGTGGCCGCTTGATTCTTTCTCGGGAGAACCTTTAACCTTCAACGACGGACACGTATGCCTTCTAGCACGACGGTGGCAACGCAGGGTCACGTGTCAGCGGCGCTGACGATGGCGACCTTGCAGCACGCCGGATGCTGCAAAGCAACTACGGTCGTGAAGGTAGCCTTGCAGCACGACCACGAGGAGAGGGCTACTGCAGGCAAGGGTTGTAGCATCAACGGGAGCGACGGCCTTGCAGCAGCTCATGGCCGGCTCCACGAAAGCAAATGGGTGCGTGGCGGTCGTGTGGCGCCGTTGGGAGCCTCGTCGGAGCAGCGCCTGCTGCTGCGTTGGGCAGTCGATGGCCTCGTGGTCGTGGGTATAGACCGCCATGGTTTGTGTAGAGTACCGACGAGAGGCGCGCCCTCAGCAGGGCGACGACGGCGTCGCAGGCGGGGCTGACTGTCGGGGGAGAGAGAGCTTGGCTGCCCGGCTATGTGGACGCTGGGGTGAAGGTATTCAGGGAGGGAAGTACCATGGAATGGACGCATCCATAGATATATAGCCGATGCGCACAGAGTGAGAGTGAAAGCGAGAGCTATTAGCATAGGACGTCGTGCCAAACACATGCATATATACAGCCGCGCGCGTGTCCGCTAAAGCTCAAACGCAGCTATCAGAGATCCTTGCAGTAACACGTACGCACGTAGGTGCACTAGGCAGGCTGGGTTTCCAAGAGCTACATCTTTGTACTTACAAGTAATCCTTGTACGCATTTTCTTCGTCGACATTGGTTTTGTCACTGCAGGTCAATCGACCACGCCAGCCGGCCGTCCATGGGATATATCTTATACACGAACGAACCCTTCTAGGGTATATCTTGTACACGCATCGATAGCCCCAATGTAGAAGAAATAATCACTCACCAATGCGAAAACTGCTTCTGGACTCCGGTTTTTGAAAGATTTATATTTTCACATTTTTAAAAATTCTGAAAAAAAAATTACATATATACATGGGGCAAAAATCTAGATTAGCGTTCATATTCCAAGTTCCTCAAGTGTAGATCTTGACTTCTAAATCTCCCTAGTAACATTGCCAAACTTTTTCTTGCTCCAGTTATGAAGGGAGCTCATGATTTTTTGACAACGCTCCTGAGGATTGCTTCGGTCCTGCCTCTTCCCACAAGTTAGAGATCAACTCTGGGAGGCGGGGTTCACGTTCCCACATTTATAACCTAATAGCACTTGCATCGACTCCTTGGTCTAGTCTCAGTTTCTGCCTCCAACAATCAACAGGGGACAATGATCATTGTATGGCGATGTAAGGTGCTTAACCTAAGCTCCTGAATAAACATCCCACCAGGAGTTTGCGGTAGCTCCCCTATCCAGACGGATTTTAAAGTTTCTTGCAACGGCTTGTTTGTTTCCTACGTACTACTCCCTCTGTTCGTCTTTTTAGAAATCTCAAATTGATTATCACATATAGATGTATATAAACATATTTTAGATTATAGATTCACTCATTTTTCTCCGTAAGTAGTTGAAATCTCTAGAAAGACAAATATTTAGGAATAGAGGGAGTTACTCAGACGCATGGATCACATGCAAAAACGGCCAGGTGAAGTGTACCGGCCCGATCAGGCTCCAGATCAGCATTAGCCGGCCGCTCTGCCCCGTAAATGGAAACTAATCCCACTGTACCCGGCGTTCATCGTCGCTGATACATTTCTTTTTATTAATATATATATCTGGTTATCCCAAAGGAGAAGGAACTGTTAACATCTGAAGAGCGTTCCAATTTCACTGTGTCGATAAAATTCTCTCAGTGCCGCTGTAAAGTCTCCAGTGCAAGAATTTTTGTGCACGTCAAGAAAACTCAAATGACATCTTTTCCACAATCAATCTATATCCTCAAACCAAAACTTCAACTCTTTCCAAACCACAGCAGACCGGAATGTCAGAATCTCGCATGGCCTAAAATCCTAAATAACATTCAACAAGCATAATTGTATTACACGATCAAAAGGCTACTCAGAATTAATGTGCTAAATCCAGTGGCAATGATCATGTCCGAAGGACCCAGCGTCGTTGATCAAATATATCGTACACCATCAGAACCTGTAAAGCGAGAATATGGAAATTACAAGTACACCCAGAAAACTTCCAGTCACGGTACAGGCAGGTGAAACAAATGGAACACATAGGGGCGAATAGGCGATGAGCATTGGAAAGCATATTTAAAAAAAAGGACACACCTATGCTCAAAAGGCGATAGCAAAACATCTAGTGCTTAAGTGCGCTTCATGTGCGTATAATTGCGCTTAAGCGTGCACTTTGGGTCAGATAGGCGCAAGGCGGTGGCAAGACACACAACTAACGCCTAGCAATTTTTTAAACATTATTTGAAAGCAAGACACAGTGGATATAGGGGTAGATCAATCAAACATTTACTGGATTACTAAACTTTTGAAAGCTGATCAACAGTGAGGTAGACAATAACCAATGGCTTCATCAGTGTGCAGAGCAGAGTCCGCATTTGGCCATACTAAGTTGTATATAAGGGACTAGGCAAGCAGTAGCCAGCTAGCCACTGTACAGGATACCAATACATTACAGGCAAATACACTAGAAATATGGGTAGTAGCTGCTTCCACTAAGAAATAAGGGCACATATTTAAGTACATAACTGAAAAAGTCAGACACCTGAGGCTCTGAGTAAATGAGATACAACTCTGTAACCAACAATTTTACCTTCCTATCAGACAAAGTAAACAAGATCTATTCGACCTTTGCAACTTTTCTTTGCTCGATTTGGCCAGTTAATTCACATTGCATCTCAGTCCAACTGGTTGGGACCAGCGTACCACCTAGGGCAAAACAAGGGTAGCTGCATTAGCACAATTCTGCCTGATCATACAATATGAGGATCAGTTGTAACTTGGTACGGCAGTTACAGAGAGCTTACCAGCTATACTTTGGGCAGAAACAACTCCAAGTTCATTCTTGGCTGTCGAAAGGTAGTATGCCCTTGCATCACCAAGAGAGAGCTTCAGCATGATGTAAGGTTTGCAATTTGGTCAAAAGTGAGTACTCTGGCAAGACAAGAAGCTGGTAGCTAAATAATTCAAATGAATAATTTCTGGAAATAAAGTGACTTGAAGCCTGCAGATGCACATGACCAAGATTCCAAGAGAAAACAAATAGGACGTAATGTCCCCCCTAAAGGATACAACCAGAGCTCTGACAATGTCACCAGGTCGATATGACTGGTACATATCCACCTTGTCGATCTCAGTTGCACGAACATCTTGCTGCCTACAAAACATAAGAGCATGGCATGAGGAACTTTCCTGCAATACACTGTCTATTGTCTACAAGAAAAATAATGAACAAAAGCAATTGACTCTAAACACTTTGGCAATCAACTCAAAGCAAAACCATACAATAAATCTATGACGATCAGTACCAAATGGCAGCATAACAGAAATGGACCAATACCTTATCATGCCAGTGAACTTTTCCTTGACAGCCTTTGAGTCAACACACATTATATCTGCAGACGCCATCCTAGCCATAACCTTAGTCACCTGCGAAAGAAACAAGCAATTAGCACTGCAGCAATTAAAAAGAAGTTGGCATGCAAATCTCTTTCAGCTACACCACCTACAGTATAGAAGGTTGACCAGTGGCACTGCCGACAGCAGAATATCCACACATGCTAAAAATTGATGCTAAGATAGTTACGAACAAGAGAGAGTATCTGCTAAAAAATTAGATATAGACGTAAGATCTTTTCCCCCGTTTATTTGCTTAGAATCAGAGGGCAAGCCCAGGTTACATTTGCATGAAACACCAAACTCCCCTTATTCATTATGTAAAGTCATCTCCAGAGGTCAATGAGGAGATGATAGAAAGAAAACCTTAATGTACCAGATATTGTTTGGGAGCAAGCAGCCATGTGAACTTGTTTAGTGCTAGGCTCAACACGTGAACAATAGGCTGGTTGTTCACCATTACCCGAATTTCAAGTCAGTAAGGCTTTACAGGTTAACAAGGTCAACCTTTAACAGGGAAAAGTTGTTTCTATGTGGACAAGTCTATTCACACAGGCAACGCCGATGAATTCTAGTCTTCTAACAGTTCACACAGTTTTCAGTAACTGCCACCCACATATGCCGGACATATCCACATGAAGCATGACTACAGACAACAACAGTACCCAGCCCCTAATTCGACCATGGCATTAGATGGGTACACACCACATCCACTCAGCACTAACGAAATTCAGCGCCACACAACACAGCTACTGAACATCAAGCTTCCCCAATCAACGGTGTCCTGGTAACACAGAGAGAGAGAGAGAGGTCTTACACGGGCAATGACGATGCTCCCCGGCTGCGGCACGGCCCCGTGCGCCTTGTGCCCGACCACCTCCACCGTGGACTTCTGCAGCCAAACCAAATAAACCAACCAATCAATCAGCAGCAGCAGCGCGAGGAGCGAAGGGACGGACAGCTCCAGAAACCCTAGGTAAACCACACCTGGTCGGAGGAGCCGGGGGCGGAGGCCACGAAGCGGCGGCGGCCGGTGACCGACGCGCGCACGGAGCGACCGTCGGCGTAGGCGCCGCGCCCGGCCTCGAGGGACGAGGAGGGCCCGAGGAGCTCCCCCGGGGTGACCACCACCTCGGCGCCGCCGTCGTGCTCCATCGCCATGGCCGCCATTGGTTGGGGGTTTGGGTTCGGGGGAATGCGAGGAGAGGGTTTCGCTCTGCCTGTTTCGGGTGACTTTTGTGGGCTGAACACTCCCGTTGATTCGAGGCCGTACGGCCCAAGCAGTTGTTCCAAAATGGGCCCAACTTCGGCTCAAAATGGGCCCAAGTTTTTGGAGGTTGCGATTTGCTAGGGCGAAACTGGGCCTGGGGCAACTAGGGCTGTAGCCCCAGGCGTGGCCCATGTAGCCTGTACACACATAGTAGAAAAAATTTCAGCATTTGGGGGCCTTCAAGGGCGTGTTTGGTTGCCCGCATTATGCCCAGTCTGGCCCGTGCGGGAAAGATTGAACCTGTTTGGTTGGTTGCATTTATTGTTGGGCGTGCACAGCACAAAACTTAAATCACATCTGGGCCCGGCTCGCTGGAAACGCTCAGATCGGCAGTTTCTAGCTAGCCTAGCTGAGGCGAGGGCACATGGTGGCCACTTGCACGAGGGGAGATGGAAGGGATACGAGCTGGTATGTACCCTGTGTGTGCTTATCTTCTCCTACCTCCAGGCTCCAGTAACCTTCTCTCTAATGTTGTTCTTCCAAGCCCTTTCCGATCTACACAACGGTGCTTCGATTCGAGGTAAGCTCTACACGAAAAAGATGCACCTCAATGCTACGGTTCCATTCAGGTGATCGGTTCACAGCTTTGTCGGTCGTAAGTTCTTAATTTTGTCTTCCCGTATGAAGCTATTCTGGACGAATTTTGTTACGTTCATCGCGCATGATCGATCGTTTGAAATTTCCTTTGACTAGCAGCCTAATCTCGCAGTTCCGCACAACATTCGTGTTGTAAATTTTTGGTTTCGACGATCATAGCTTCATCTCTCTTTGAGCAGCAGCCTATTACACGGTCGCCGCCATGTCGAGCTCCTATATCCTCTGCTCAGAGCTCTCCTATTCGTCGCTCACGACGCCGACGCCCTTCCCCTTGATCTCCTTGCCCACGTCCTACTAGACTAGAATCGTTTCCGGTAGCGCTCATCTCGGCCTACTCTTTGTCATCCTCGTACTGCACTGACGCTGCAATGACGCGCACACTGCTTTCTTATGTCCTCTACCTCCGTGCACATTGCAGTTCGCCGCGCCGCCGACGGGGTCGATCGTCTTGGCCTCCTCTCTTTCGCCCTACTACACTGGAGTCTTTTCCGGCTTCGATCATCTCGGCCTCCTCTCTCGTCCACTGCACTGACGATACCATGGCGCAAGCACTGCATTCTCCTCCTTTGTCGACTATCTTTGCGCGAGCACCGCAACTAGTTTGCCGACGGTGTCGCTCGCCCTGCTGTCGACGGGGTTGCACGTCCACGACTCCATGCTCATCATGTCGGACACGGCGCCACAGCCACTATCCACCGTAGAGGCCATTCTCCTGCGCACAATGCATTTCTTCCCCCCTCCCTCTGCTAGCTCTTAACCCTGTGTGCTAAGTGCAAGTGCTAGGTCTTAATCATATCTCATGCGTGCAACCAAACACCGTGTTCATGTGCCGCTTGGGCTAATGCAGGCAACCAAACAAAGTGCATTTGCGTATTACCTAATGCAGCGACCCTAGATGCAGGTAACCAAACAATTTGCAGATGACGCATTTGGGGCTGTTTTTACTCAACCAGGCTGGGTTGAGATGTGTATGCAATGCAACTACTGTTCACTACTGCAACCAAACACGCCCCAAGGCTTCAACCCATTAGTCCCAGACTTCACGGACAGGCTACACGTGACCCATGTATAACTAATCGCACAGTTTACGCTTCGATCTGTAGCCTGATCGTTCGTCACTCAAAGCAATCAAGAAAGGAAAAAAACACCCCTCACATGATCGTCGCAACAGAAACCCTCGCTTCGCTCGAACAGAGCGCCCAAGCGCCTGCCGCCCTCGTCAACCCGTGATTGGCGATTCGCCGCCGCGCCCGTCGCCGGTTCCACTGTCCTGCCTCCCGCATCTTGTTCTTCTCAATCTATTTCTGAATTGCAGTGCACACACCAAGGACAATGCACTCTGTGTTGCACAGCGAATATCTAATTTGTATCATCAAACTTAATGAGATGAGGCATCAGGGATGGGATGAGCTATTTCAGGAGGTAAAATGCCTTTTGCCTCAAACATAACATCATTATTCCAAATATGACGGAAACATTAGCTATTGGAGGTCGTCCGAGAGGTCGCGGCGGCCAGATGGTGACTCACTTACATTATTTCCATCATGAAATATTTAATGTGGTGCTTGACCACATTGTTGTTGAATTCAACAATCGCTTTGCTGAGCAATCTACCCAACTATTGAGATGCATCGCTTGTCTTGAGCCAAGAAATTCTATTGCCAACTTTGATATAAATAAGCTGGTTGAACTTGCTCAGATTTATGGCATGGATTTCTCAGAATATGAGTGCAGAGTTCTTAGGGACCAACTTGAGACATTTGTTACTGAAGCTAGAGCTGATACTGGATTTTTTTTAGTTGCATTCATCTTGACCATCTTGCTATAAAGATGGTTCAAACAGATAGGCACACACATTTTCCATTGATATATCGTCTCATTGAATTGACCTTGATTCTGCCCGTCGCAACGACAACCGTAGAAAGAGCTTTCTCAACTATGAGCATTGTCAAAACTGATCTGTAAAACAAGATGAATGATGAATGGATGAATCACCGTTTGGTGTGCTATATTCAGCATGATGTATTTGTAAGCATTGACGATATTAAGATTATACAGTGCTATCAAAAAATGAGGAAACGCAAGGGGCTACTACCTCATGGACTTCGTGCTAATGGTATGATTTTTTTTGCAAAATTTCATACGAACAATTGATTTAGTCTATGTCCAGTGTCTTGATTTCAAACACTTGATTTTATGTTCGCAGATCCAGGCCCTTCTACTATTGCTGGTGAAGAAACGAGGGCCTTGAATTAAGCAAGTCTTCACTAATTTGGCACCAAACCATGTTTGCAATGATGCACTTTGTTAAACTATTTGTTTTATGGATTTTCCTCTCGGTGATAATAATGAAATTTTATTTCGTCTTGAATGTGATTCTGTGTCATACTTATAACGCACATTGATGTGCGTAGTACTTGACATTATATTTAGTCAGTTAGTTTTATCCCTAGGCTTTGAGAAATCATGGTTCCGCCTCCTTTAGGAGCTGTTCGGCAATCCAGCATTAATTCTGAGTGGAACGCTGACTACAAAAGTTGTGCGAGAAGGAAGATGGAGGAGGAGAAGAAGAAGAAGCTGGAGGACGAGCAGAGGAAGCGGGAAGAAGAACGGCTTAAAGGCCTAGAATCAGCGCACGCGGACTTGGCACTCAAATTCCAGAGGCAGCAGGAGTAGATCGACTCGCTTAGCCAGGAAAGGGGGTCTCAGCAGCGACCGCAGCTAGCGCATGATCCGGCATTGGATAGCACCGTCCCATCCATGCTGAGAAGCAGCGTGGGTTCTGCCCCGGGCGACGCACTGCTAGATAGATACCCTGTGGATGACATCAAGGAGAACACTAACTGTGAGCTACACTTCAAAGTAAAGAACATATCCGTGAAGGCGGCGGACGCCGTTGCTTATACAAATCCCCCCGGAGCAACCTACCATTGCGAAACGATTCCAGCCGGCTATGCTCGTGTCGTGGTTGATGAGGTGGTGGACCATTATTCAGGGCCACAGCTTGACATTCCTGGAGGTGACGAGGAGCACACACTAGGAGAGGCCATACATCGTATCATCCTATAGAGAAAGGATTGCATCATCTTTCCAAGGCCACCGACACCGCGTCAGCTAGAGCTTGAAATTCCAGGAGGTGACGAGGAGCATACGACTCACGCTCCTCCAACGCGTGAGGCCACTCCTCCTGCTTCAACTCATCCAATGCGTGAGGCCACTCCTCCTACTTCAACTCAGCCAATGCGTGAGGCCACTCCTCCTGATTCAACTCAGCCATTGCATGAGGCCACTCCTCCTGCTTCAACTCAGCCAACGCGCGAGGCCACTCCTCCTCCTTCAACTCAGCCAACGCATGAGGCCACTCCTCCTCCTCCAATTCCACCAACGCGTGCCACTCCTCCTGCAAGTCCGACGCCGAGCCAGCCGTCTCCGCTGCCTCAGAAATCGCGGAAGAGAGCCGCCGCAGCTATGGTGCGTAGTGCTACAAGTTGAGGTAGTACAGGAGGTACAGACGGAGGCAAGCGATTTCAATATGGTCCAAAAAGCCTCGCGCCTCTTCCACTGAGGCCTTACGACGACCAAGGAGCAAAACGATGCCATAGTGAAGGCCCAAGTGGACGCCCATTTCGCACCAAAACCAGCACTGCCGCCAAGGGAGAAAGTGCCCGAGGAGAAGATTGACCACTTTATTCGTATGGCGCGATCACCAGCTCCCAAGCCTATTGACTCAGACTATGAGCGCCAAATCAGGAAGGCACATCGAGCATGACAATAGGTTGGGTCGAGCTCGAGCTCGAGCCAAGCAGCTGGCCAAAAATGCTGGAAACCGTTCCCCGGCTAGGAGAACAGGCGGCACAATCGATCCTCCCGCTTATTGTACCAACACATGAGAATACCGGCGCCGGTCTGGTAATAACCGAGGAGCATAGACGGAACGCTGAAATGCTCGGCATCACTGTTGAACAACTCCTCAAGATTGAGCCCATGCCTAAGCTTAAAGAGAACGAGATAAAAGGGAAATATGCCCGCGGCCAACCTTTGGTAAGGCCTAAGGACGTCAAGAACCTCCCAACGAGAATGTATCAATTGCATGATTGGTACATGAAAATTACCAAGAGTAGCAATCGAGAGCGCCTCATGGTGAAAGTCAAGGAAGAGTATTACTTCCATAAGCTAGCTCTGTCCATTGAGTATTCAGAAATATTTTATTTATTCCATCAAGACGCACTCGACAAATCCATTGTCAGTTTGTATTGTCTGTAAGTGATTTCTTTCTGTAATTCAAGTCTCAAGCTAGCTGTACTACTCATTGATCGATCATTACCTGTAATTATCCTCACTATATTCTTTTCTGTGGTATATTATGCAGGATGAAGATGTATGAAATGAAAAAAGCTGGACGCTATGGCATTGGGTTCATTGACCCAAATACCATTAATGAAGAAACATGGGGATATGCATGGTATCAAACAGAGGTAGAGAAAAACATGCTAGAGTTCTTGAAGCGCCTCAATACCAATGACGTTATGCATATATATAATCGGTTCTACGAGAAATTCTATTTACATATATGCATAACGTGTACAATATGTAGTATTGTAAAATACCAGCAAACGAAAAAGAATTAAATGGAAAACACAAAATTAAAGGAAAAATAAATAATAAAACCAAAACCCCCCAAACTTTTTAGTACCGGTTGGTAACACCCGGCCCTGACTCGTGCCACGTGGTGGCCCTTTAGCTGCGGTTCGAGTTGAACCGGTACTAAAGGGGGGGGGACCTTTAGTCCCCACCCTTTAGTGCGATTTGCGTAACCGCACTAAAACCCTCACTTAACCGGGCTATAGCCGGTTACGCACTAGTGCTTATATAGAGTGCGCTAGGACCCCGGCCATCCCCCGTTACCAAGAGTTCAATGTACATAAAGATGGGGCGTTACTGATAACACCAACCATAAGTGCCTTCAATGATTTTAAAGACTACGGAGTGAATGCTTGACCGTTGCTGTTCTGGAGGACTCCTGGTCTTCAGTAGGTCAAGTGGTTTCTTGTATGGTCGAGTGATTGACTGGTCGCGTGACTTCAGGAAGGAGGGGTACCCGAGTGATTGATTGGTCGAGTGGAATGCACTCGACGCCTTTGTTGGGCACTCCTTGTTGTCTCTTGGGTTTCTTTGCTTCTAGGATAGTGGCCCTAGGTAGGACGTATAGGTCAGGCCTATGACCCTACCCCAGTTCTATATCATCATCAGGGAGAACCACGCGTCCTTTGGGATTTAAAAGCACAAGGCATCCTCCCACCTCAGGCCATCTCCATCGCGCGACCCCATCTTGTCCGGGTGCGTCCGTTTGGGGTAGGACAGACGAATAGTGTGGCCCAACACGCGGCCCCAAACGGACAAATGTTCAGAATCCATCCGTTTTCGACCCATCCCCGGCCCAAACTTGCGCCGAGTTTGGGGTGAAACGGACATCGCGCAGACGGGCATGCCGCACGTCCTTGTCCCCTCGTGGCCCGCCTGTCGGGGACACAAGTAGTCCCATTCGATTCCAGCGCCTCCATCCCCCTCCCCCGCCCCGCCCCGCCCCGCCAACGGCGCCGCCGCTATTCTCCGGCCGCCTTCTCCACGCAGCCCCCGGCCGTCCATAGCCAACCACGCCTTGACATGGCCGCCACCACACGCGCGCTTTCGTCGTAGTTTAGGCCGTCGATCGGAGGAGGTTTGGCCGTCGCCGTCATAGCCGGCGGCAGAGGGGATACGACCGCAGGCGACGTACCACGGCGACCACGACAGCTTCCGACGAGTGCTCCAGAGCGGCCAGTAGACGGCCGCCGACCACACCTGCGTCGAGGTGATCATCCCGGCCACTTTGCCACCACGACCGCAAGGTGTTCGATACTTTGCCCACAAAGGTATGGACAGTGGTGATGAGTTTTTCTTCCACTACTTCATTTGTTCATCGAACGATTCGTCGTCGGATGATGAAAACCTTGGGGTGGCTGCACTGGTGGTTCACGACCAAATTCAACGGCAGCTTCCTTGATACAGGGGGTCAGTCCCTGGCCGTGCTCCCAACCTGAACCGCAACAGGGAGAGAGGCCATGCCCTACTCTATGCCGATTACCTTGCGAACACCCCGCTCTTCAAGCCGGATAAATTCCGTCACTGTTTTCATATGGCAAGGCATGTGTACAATCGTATCCGAGAGGGTGTGGTTTCTCATGACCCATACTTCGAGTGCAAGACAGATGCCCTTGGCAAGCTTGAATTCTCCTCTTACCAGAAATGCACTGCATCCATCCGCATGCTTGCATATGGAATTCCAGGCGATCTGGTGGATGAGTATGTGTGTATGAGTGAGACAACATGTCTGATGTCAATGTACAAGTTCTGCCAGTCTGTGATCGAGGTGTTTGGCCTCGAGTACTTGAGGCAGCCAACCGCCCGACACAGAGAGATTGTTGGCGACCAACACGACTAGAGGCCTTCCGAGCATGCTTGGCAACATAGGTTGTATGCATCGGGAGTGGAAGAACTGTCCATTTGCTTGGCGGGGCGATACAAGGGCATGTCAAAGCTTGCCTTTGTCATATTAGAAGCGGTGGCCGCAAGATCTTTGGATATGGCATTCTTTCTTGGCATGGCGGTTCTCACAATGATATCAACGTCTTTGCAGCGTTCTCCGATCTTCGCAAGGCTTGCGTAGGCCACTCCCCACTGTCAACTTTGAGATCAACGGCCACCAAGTACAACAAGGGATACTATCTAGTGATGGTATATATCCTCAGTGGTCAAATTTTGTGAAGACAATCTCGAAGCCCCAAGGTGAGAAGAGAAAGAGATTTGCCCAAATGCAAGACAGTGCTAGAAAGGATGTGGAACGTGCTTTTTGTTGGGGAATGTTGCAGAAAATTAAAAATTTTCCTACGGTTTCACCAAGATCCATCTATGAATTCATCTAAGCAACGAGTCAAGGGAGTGAGCTTGCATCTACATACCACTTGTAGATTGCGTGCGGAAGCGTTCAAGGGAAGGGTGATGATGGAGTCGTACTCGCCGTGATTCAGATCACCGATGTCCAAGTGCTGAACGGACAGCACCTCCGCGTTCAACACACGTACGGGACGGACGACGTATCCTCCGTCTAGATCCAGCAAGGAAGAAGGAGAGGTTGAAGAAGATAGCTCCAACGGCAGCACGACGGCGTGGTGGTGTTGGTGCAAAGAAGATCTCGGCTGTGGCTTCGCCAAGCACGTAACGGAGGAGGAGAGGTGTTGGGAGGGAGGGCTGCGCCTTGGGATGTCTTCAGAGCCTCCCTCACCCCTCTATTTATAGGGAAGGGCAGGGGCCAACCCTCTAGATGGGATCTAGAGGGCGGCCGTGGAGGGGACTTGCCCCCAAGCAAGGCGCCCCTTAGGGTTTCCCCCCCAACCCTAGGCGCATGGGCCCAAAGTGGGGGGCGCGCCCAGCCCTCCAGGGGCTGGTTCCCTCCCCTTTGCGGCCCATGTGGCCCTCCGGGAGGGGTGGCCCCTCCCGGTGGACCCCCAGAACCTCTTCGGTGGCCCTGGTACAATACCGATATGCCCCCGAAACTTTCCGGTGTCCGCATGACAACTTCCCATATATAAAACTTCACCTCTGGACCATTCCGGAACTCCTCGTGACGTCCGGGATCTCATCCGGGACTCCGAACAACATTCGATAATCACATACAAGTCTTGCTAATAACCCTAGCGTCACCGAACCTTAAGTGTGTAGACCCTACGGGTTCGGGAGACATGCAGACATGACCGAGACGACTCTCCGGTCAATAACCAATAGCGGGATCTGGATACCCATGTTGGCTCCCACATGTTCCACGATGATTTCATCAGTTGAACCACGATGTCGAGGATTCGATCAAACCCCGTATACAATTCCCTTTGCCAATCGATACGTTACTTGCCCGAGACTCGATCATCGGTATCCCAATACCTTGTTCAGTCTCGTTATCGCAAGTCACTTTACTCGCATCAGTAATGCATGATCCCGTGACCAACCACTTGGTCACTTTGAGCTCAATATGATGATGCATTACCGAGTGGGCCCAGAGATACCTCTCCGTCATACGGAGTGACAAATCGATCTCGATCCGTGTCAACCCAATGACACTTTCGGAGATACCAGTAGTGCACCTTTATAGTCACCCAGTTACGTTGTGATGTTTGATACACCCAAAGCACTCCTACGGTATCCGGGAGTTACACGATCTCATGGTCTAAGGAAGAGATACTTGACATTGGAAAAGCTCTAGCAAACGAACTACACGATCTTGTGCTATGCTTAGGATTAGGTCTTGTCCATCACATCATTCTCCTAATGATGTGATCCCGTTATCAACGACATCCAATGTCCATAGCCAGGAAACCATGACTATCTGTTGATCAACGAGCTAGTCAACTAGAGGCTCACTAGGGACATATTGTGGTCTATGTATTCACACGTGTATTATGATTTCCGGATAATACAGTTATAGCATGAATAAAAGACAATTATCATGAATAAGGAAATATAATAATACTTTTATTATTGCCTCTAGGGCATATTTCGAACACTTTTGGTGTGCTTCAATCCCGATGAGGTATCGTTCGATACCCTGCACTGTCATTGGATGAAAGGAAGCTTGGGGAGGTGATGACTGCTTGTGTGATCATGCACAACATGATTGTCGAGGACGAGCGTGAGGACATTATCTTCGACCAAGGATTTGATTTTCAAGGTGACAATGTTGAGCCCCTGCACAAGAACCAGCCACATTTGATCAGTTTTTCCAGCTCCATCGTGAGTTGTGTGATTGGCACACTCATTTGGATCTTCAAAATGACTTGGTTGAGCACACGTGAGATCATATTGGCAACCAATAGATGTATTGGTTCATTTTATGTTCATTCAAAACAATTTCGATTTGGTTGTAAAACTATTTTTATTAGAGACAACTTCGATTGGGTTGTAAAACTATTTTAATTTTTAAACAATTAATATTTGGACCCGCAAACTTGTTTTGATATGAAAATATGGGCATTTAGGCCCTGGCAGACGGGATGGGGCAAACGGATGCGGTCGCGCTTTGGACGCACGGCCACCGCATCCCAAAACAGGCCCGGACACGACCTCATCGTCCTACCCAAACAGACAGAATCCGGCCAAAACGGACTGGCAGAAAGAAGAGCCCACCAGCGTGGCATTGCATGGCAGGACGGTCTCGCCCTGTCTGCTGCGGCGCACGAGAAACGCAATGCCACACATCAATCCAAAAGTGAAGCCGCACAAGCGAACGCGGCGCACACCTACATGCTTCCTTCTGTCGTCGGCTCGTGGCAACCCTCTTTGCCTGCGGCGTATGGCAGATCGCGTTTGACTCCTTCCCAACCCAACCCAAAGCTGGCCTGCCACCCACGCCGCTGTGGGAATTCCGCCGCTATGCCCTCAGGATCGCAGCGCAGCTCCTACCTAGCCTAGCGCGCGCCTACACCCAGCGTTAGGAAGCATTGCCATCCGCCTGAACTGACCAAAGGGTAATTGTGATTTGTGAGATGCCTCCTCAACCGTGGTAGAGGCCTTCACAATTCCGGTACACGTGAAGTATGTGCTGCACAAGCATATCCAAACCCTAGCATCAGAGCATCTGGACTGGCCGATTCTGCACCCATAAACAATCCGCGGACGCGTCCACAGACATTGCCTGTTCGCTCCTCAAATGTCCCCATCTGTAACCATAATTCCCACTTTTGAACCACAAGTCCATGCATACATGTACACGTCGATCATTACACATAAACAATGAATAGCACACACAAAATAAAAATTATTCTTGTCGAGTATATTAGCAAATTTCCAATTAATTTACTGCAGAAATAAATCAAGAACATCGCATGGACAATATTGATCACATACTAGTATCTAAATAGATAGACACGTAATATGCATATAGGACTAGTTTGGATGGCATCCTGGAGTATGTGCCTGAAAAAATTCGGTGTCTATATTTCGTATTGCTGCAGATCCAGATAGAAAATGACAACTCAACAAAACCATATCCGAGACCAAATAAACCATCTATAACCATACATGCACGTGACGGTAAAATCTCGCAGGGGCAAAGAAAGCAAATTTCTGATACTATGCCGAGAGAGATGCATTAGAATTGACACATTCAAACGTGTTGTGATTGTGTGGCACTGATGTCATGTTGAAATAAGGAATGTGGACCAGCTTTTTTCTACTCGTCAAAATCAAACGCACAAGGCACCGCCGTAGCATGACGGTACGACGATGCACAATGCACAAGGAGACACTGACACGCAGGCCAGAAACACGTGACCCCGGTCGTCAGTCACCCGACACTTCAACGAAGTTTATCCACATGGCCTCACCAAAAGCGTAGCCGCACGAACGAGGGCCCACCAACATGCTCCCCGTCCCCCTCTTGTCTGGTTTGGTGGGACTCGTCCCGTCATCTCAAGGCTAAATTTCGTGTTTTGACCCTTTTTGGTAAGAAATTCAGGATCTGACCCCACTTTGAAATATTTTCGGGATTTGACCCTTTTGCTACCGCCAGAGCTCCTGGCGGTAGGTTTAGACAGCCTACCGCCGGAGTATCTGGCGGTAGGGTGTGACGGAGGGGACGTGTCTTTGTCACCGCATCTCGACGTGGATAAGTACCTTACCGCCTGTGGTTCTGGCGATAGGTCGTCTAACCCTACCGCCCGTGACCTGGCGGTAAGGTGTGGTGGTTTTGCCAACCAGCCTTCAGAATCTAAACATGCAAGGGTCTGGCGGTAGGTCCACCCTACCGCCATGACCCATGGCGATAGGTTGTCGATCCTACCGCCAGTTGCACTGTGGTAGGGTCCTCTTTTTGTTTTTCCAAGTTCATTTGGTTGCTTGTTCTCAAATTCAATATCACAAACAAGTTTCACAAATATGACAAACAATATCATAGATTTTAAACAATTAAATTTGGGCATCACGTAGATCCATATTAAGATAACTTGAAGTGCATAGAACATTTCAAACACATAGATCCACAAATAGCAAACACATAGTTCCACATAGTTTCACAACCACTAGACAAGTTCAACCAAACTAAAAGAGCCAAGTATCGAAGAGCATAATCACTTGCTCCTTCCCCTCTTGGAGGTACGGTCCTCGTTACTCTTTGAACGAGTCTCTTGGTCTTCTTCTTGGGCGGCGAGAACCGGTCTCTGGAAAGGGTCCGGACTCAAGCAAATCCTTCTTCTTGGATTCCTCTTGGCGGTGAGATGCCTGAGATGTTTGAGTTGGTGGAGGTCCATAATCTTCATCGTACTCCTCCTCCCCGTTGCTCTCATCCTCCTCCTCCTCATCCTCTTCTTCATGTGTGGCCTCCTCATCCTCATCCTCTTCATCCTCCTCCTCCCCAACCAACCTGGACAACAAGGGAGCATGGCTCGATGAGCCGATGAGACCTGTGTGGCTACTGGTGATAAGCTTCAATCGACCCAGCTCCAAAGACACCCAAGCAGCCCTACCACTTGCGATAACGCTGCACGAACTTCGCACTCACGGTGAAGCAAGGTCATAATAAGTATCGATCGACCGATTGCAAGTGAACAAGATGCATCTGTTCCGAGGAGGCTGAAATTGTACCTTCATCGCCCCCGACTCGGTCTCGATTATGCGCCCGGAAGATCTCCTAGTGCATCCGAGGCTTCAAAGATGCATCTGTTCAACTCACCGGACTGCAACGGCATAAGTCGACCACGATGGCGAATAAAATATTTTAAATCGACCGTCGATTCGAACTTACCACTCTGTTGATTAGGGGTGCAAACTCCTAAATCCATCGTGCATGTCTCGATGCGGATGGTATGCTGTTCATCGGGTCAGCCCACTCCAGCTCCGCGATGTCTTCCGCCGTCCATCGAGGCCTGAGACGAAGACGGTGCTTCTGGCCATCATCGTACCACCTCATGTGTCGGTCCAGGTAATCATCCCAGTTAGTCACTCTCCTCTCCATGTCTTTACGGTGCCTCCGTCGGTCCCACGCCTCCACATGAGTCTTATGCTCCTCTCCCCAGTCTGTGATCGATTGATTCTTCTGCCGGCTCATCCTGCAAGGCATAAGCAACAAGAATCATCATAAGCGCAATGAGATCATCATAAGCAACAAGAAACATGATAATCTCACGGAGAATAAAGAGATCACAGGTGGAGCGCGTGGCCGCCGGTATCGGTGGGCTTGCCCGGTGGGGTATGCTGATAAATCCCAAACTGCATGGCCACACGTTGTGGCAAATGCCACTCGACGGCGTACACACAGATCATGGGCACGATGCACTGCCAGAGACCACGGTCCGCATCGCACATCACGTTCAGATCAAAGTCCCACTCTCGTTCTTGTCGATACGGGCACCAGATTACCTATTGCATATACCTTGGTAAGTTCGCACTCTCGGTCAATAGTGGAATCAAAGAGAAAGGTGTTGGGCGAGTTCATATACCCGCGTATGCGTCAAAGCGTCCAACTCGTTGGTGTAGGTCTTGTACAAAGTCTTGTTTAGGCACGTGTAGAGTTTGACAACGTTCCACTCGTAAGCTACAGTGGGGTTTCGAGTCTCGTCGCCTTCTTCGCCATAGTCTTCCCATGGGCGTCTTTGCAACTTCTCTGGACGCCCCACCGGCAGCCGCTCCCACATCCAAATGGAGAAGGCCCAGACAAAGCCACCCATATTGGACTTGTCTCCCGTCCTCTGCGTTGCGTCGTCAAGCTGCAAAACATCAAATGAGGATCAGATATAAGAAAATGTCATGGACACACTTTCGTAGGTAGGTACGCAATTAGACACTCTCTTACCGAAGGGTATAGGTAGGCGAGAGATGCCGTCCCCCAACTGTACCCTGCATCCCAGTCCGCTAGGAAGAACAGATATGCCCAGTTGGCAGAGTTTCCGGAGCTGTCTGGAAACACGACCTCCGAGAGAATATACCACAGATAGGCCCTCACGTACAACTCCACAGTCGCCTCATCTGCGCCTTGGGGGCATGTCTTCCGGTGCTCCGAGAGCCAGGTCAACGGCACACCGGATGTACGGTTACTCTTGGCACCGGGGCAGTCGCCGATGAGGGTGGTGACCCTCTCCTGCCAGTTGGCCCTCTCCACTCGACCAGTGAGTGCATGACCCTCGATCGGCATTGCAATAATCATCCCCGATCCTCTAGGGTCACCGTCATCTCCCGCATGGCAGATGGAAAGAATGGGTCTCCGATCTCCAACGGTCAATCGAGTTGTGAGAGCAGCGTGGACAAGCGTCGACGGCCGACGCTTGAACTGCAAAGACGAAACCCAACAGACGGGCTCTCTTGAAGAAGCGGCGCAGAAGCGCCATCGTAGTCCATATGCCCATGAACCCGTGACCCCTCATGCGCGAGTGGCTGGAGCGTCTGTCAAAAGTGAACGTAAAAAGTTAGGAAATCATTTTCATCAATCCGAGAACTTTGATCAAAATTTCTTTCATATCACTTACCTCTCCGTTCTCTATGAAACGGGCACGATGACCCTTGTCGAATGCCCAGTCTAGCATGGAGTACCGTTGGCCGATGTTGTCCGCAAGAGGTGGCCGCCTTAATAGAGTTTCATAAACAAAAGTACCATAAGCATAAGCATACATAAACAAACAATGAACTCAAATCATATCAAAATAAAATTTTAAGCATATTCCTCCAACAACATCTACTACACATGATGGATCAAATCATATCAACATGCATCATATAAAACAACCTCCAACATACATCATATCCTCATATTTTTAAATAAAATTTTTTCATATCATCATATCAACATGCATCATCAAACTAGGGTTCATCTTCACACTAGATCATATCATCATATCAACATGCATCATCAAACTAGGGTTCATCCTCATATCAACATTACATCATAATTTTTTTAACAAAAAAATTATGAACTAGGGTTCATCTTCACACTAACATATGAACTATTGATTAGAGTACATATCCAATATCACTACTTACTAAAGAACTAAGAACTACAACTACAATCAATCTTAGGTGAAAAAAATCCAATCTAAGTTCAAAAACATGAGGGATTTCAAGCAAATAATGCATCGAATCGGAAGCAAGTTTGCAAAAACTAATTGGAGGGATCGGAGGAGCTTACGGGTCTCTCCTCGGGGCCATCTCGATTCGCCAAAACGGTGTAGAATCGGTGAAGATCCAAGGGGGGGAGTGGAGGAGATGAGAGAGGGAGAGAGGGGCGACTTGGGGGAGAATATGAGCAAGCGCCGACGGGGGAGGGGAGTGGGGAGATGGGCAGGGGCGCGGGGGTTTCGGCGCAAATAACTGCCCGCACCCTACCGCCAGGGCCCCTGGCGGTAGGGTTAGACAGCCTACCGCCAGGACCCCTGGCGGTAGGGTGCGACGGAGGGGGATGGCGCCGTCTCCGCGCGCTGACGTGGATAAGTTTTCTACAGCCATGAGCCGTGGCGGTAGGCTATCTAACCCTACCGCCAGAGGCCCTGGCGGTAGGAAAAAGGGTCAAATCGCAAAAAAATATCAAACAGGGGTCAGATCCTGAAATTCTTTCCAAAAAGGGTCAAAACACGAAATTCGGCCTCATCTCGAACGCCACTGCGTACTTGCCAGCTCCGTGCCGCAACGCCATGTGCAAGTGAAAATATTTATTAATAAAACTGCAGATATACTGGGCATATCATATCAGAAATTGTTTTAAAAATTTATGAAACTTTGAATTATCATATCAGTAATTGAGTATAGGTCTCGGTTCAGAATGAAGACCACACGAGAATATATATCGGGTGGTGGTAACCACTGATCAGTGCAGTGGTTGCACCCCCACAGTGTGCATTTTTCTTGAGAATGCAAACAAGAAGTAATGAATAGAATAAATCCTCACTCGCAAAAAAAACCCTACAAATAAGTACAGTATAATGAACTAAAACACACAGTACACTCAGGTTACATAGGCCCTGTTTGGTTCATAAGTCCTACGGCCTTTTTTAGTCCCAATTTATAAGTTCCAAGTCCCTAAAAATTCCCTACCTGTTTGGTTCCTGGAACTTATAAGTCTCTATAAGACCATATTACAACTATAAGTCCCTATAAGTCCCTCCTTCAGAGTCTTATTTCATAAGTTTCAAATGCCCACTTTTAAGTCCCTATAGGTCCCTCCTGTTTGGTTTAGATGGGACTTATAGGGACTTTTTTAAGTCCCTAGACCAATAAGTCCCTCGAAACAAACACCCTCATAGTACTGCCGCTGCCACCAGATGAGTTAATTGTATTGTATGAAAATCAATCTATTGGGTGGTTGTGCTGGAGAGGTCAGACCCTTCGTCGCCAACCTTTGTGAAGGCAACCATGAGCCTTGGCACCACGTTGGCAAGCGCGATCTTGAAGCCGGCCGAGCAGGGTAGTTCCATGCCCCCCTCTTCAACAGGCACGCATCCTTTCAGGTATGCCTCACACATCCTGAGCACGTACCTCCCCCGCCGGCGGAAGTGGTCCTTCACGAACCCCTCGAACCCCTGGGGCGGTCGGCGCACCAGGTGTAGCATCGTCCGCGAGCTGAGCAGGAAGGCGTTCTCGCAGTAGGGCAACGCGTTGCGGTGGCCCTCCGGCGTATCGATCAGCGCCTCAAGGCTGGCCTCGTTATAGTAGGGGTTGGTCGTTGAGGACAAGCGCTTGAAGGGAGACGACGACCTGGAGCAGGCTTGACGTCCCCGGCGACCAGACCTCTGTGCCCTCGCCGTCGAAGGTGTTGAGCAGGCTGAGGCACACCGTACCGCTGGGATAGAGGTTTGGGTTGAGGTGTAGGCCGAACGAGTGGTAGTAGACCTGCGGCGGCACGGCCGGGTAGGACGGCGGCAGCTGCATGTCGAAGAAGAAGAGCCCGTCCTGGTACGGTGTCCCGCTCGGACCCACCATTACCACCCGGAGCAGGTCCATGCGTCCCTCGAATGCCCGAACGTAGATACCGTCTGCATATGCAAATGTCGATGTCAATCTCCATCTGTCATTTATTTTCAAAAAACACTTTTCTGTTCATATGCATAAGGACTGCATGAGAGTTCAAACCTTGCATAAGGACTGCATGTGATCTTATAGAAGGAGAAAATAGGTCATACAAAGTCTTAACCTTACAAAGATCAAGATACAAAAGAAAGAATAATGACTAACAAAGATTAGCAACAAACATGTTCTAACGACGACCCAAAAACTAACCTAAGACAAACAAGATCGTGACCTAAGTGAACAACGATTCCAAACACTTTGCTCCGGCTTTGAACCATTGGTAGGCATCACACTTGGTCTGAACAACCAGGATCTGGACCATTTTCGCTTATTTTCAAACACTTTTCTGTTCCTTGTACGGTGACCACGACCACGACCTAAATGAAAAACGACTCCAAACACTTAATTTGCTCCGGCTTTGAACCATTGGTAGGCATCACACTTCATCGGAGCAACCAGGATATATCGACTGTTTGTCGTTTATTTTCAAACACTCTTCTATTCCTTCTATTTTCAAACACTTTATGGGTAACCATCGGTCAGATTGAAACTTATATATTGAGGCATAGATATGCTTATGGGATTTTCAAATACTAAGTCGACCGAGATTTTCTTATCCAAGTATATTTCTAAGAAGTGCATTAGTGCAACTTCAGCCGATTGACTTGCGTTTTTCTCTAGAAAAGGTACAAGTAGGTGAGAAAAAATAAATAAGGTTGCCATTTTTAGAATCACTTAGCCAAATCCAGTTGGAATTAAATGTAGATGCACCATACGGTTATGGCCTTATATATGCACGTTGCAAGATAGTACCTGGTAAGCTATTCTCCAATATTTTCCACTCTTTTTGCACCGTCTTGACCCATCTCTCTTTGCCGGTGCTGCCCTGCAGTTCATTTGACAAAAGAAAGAGCACTACTACATCAAAGCTAAAAGGCGCAAAATTAAGGCGGATGACTTCTCTTAGTGCACCTACCTGGTCCGTGGTGTCAAGGTAATGGTGATCGTCCGGAGGGCTCTGCAGTACATCGAAATGTGGCAAGTTAAATGGACGATGATCGTCATCACCAGTGGCATCTGTGACCTTCACCACATCCTCCACAGCGTCGCTGTCACTAGCATCGACACTGGCATCACTTCTTGCTGCGAGATCAGCAATGTTGTACTCTGTTGCAGCGCCACCAACGGTAGGGTTTTCGTGGCTACCCGCAGATGCCTGCGCCAAATTCTGCATGATCACGGCTGCAGGGCCATCTAGTTCATCCACAGAACCGTCATCGCCTTCGACACTTGTAGTATCTATTGGATCATTGTCCTGTATTTGGGTATAAGATATATGACACATGATTACCGCGTACGTTAATGCATGATATTACGCACATAATTAACGGGGTTTGCATCGAGATACATGAGATAATGTTTCTAGCTAGCTTCTACATACATCCATTTCCGAGACAAGTAATTCCGAACGGAGGGAGTATGTAGGAGTAGATAGGTACCACGTTGGCAACACCCAATTCTTGAGGATCATCGACGATGGCGTCCTCCTTCGCCCAGTTGTCCATCTCAGCCTGCAGTTGAGTGTAGTTATCCTTGTTGACAACACGGATCTCATGGGGTAATACCTGAAAATAGAGATAAGAGAGACATTGTACATTATTATTTTTCCGACAAAGGGTAATATATTAAGTCGATCGAGTAGCTAGTGGCAAAAGATCCATGCATGCATACCATTGACGCGGTGCCATCACCCCACTTGACTTGGACGTGGCCGTCGACACGGAGGTTAACAACTTGTCCAACCCATGAAAGATCTGCGGGGGGCTGTGGTTGCTGCACTACCACTGCCGGTGTACTTCCAGCGACGCTTGATAGCAGACGAACGACGATGTCTCCATAGAAAACGGAGTGATCAGGATCCCTGCTCAGATCATATGCACTTGCGGTAGTGCTATCGCACTCGACCTCCAAGCTTAGGTTGTCGGCCTCATTGTCAGCCTTGATCCACGAAACCTGCACCGTGTGATCATTGGAATTCAGGCTTCTCACGACCCCGACGCGCCGCGTCGATGCATCGTCGGTGGCACTCACGATGTCGTCATCTCCAGCTACACCAACCGTGACATCGTCGACAGGAGCGTTGTCAACAACGTACTGCCCAGGAAAAAACTCGTGCTCATTCGTGCACTCGGAGGGGTTGAGTGAGATCGACGGTGCCCCATGCTGCCGTGTGCCGTCCTGCCACAGCACGTCGACGATGGTATGAGTGCTGGAGACGGTCATTGTGGGTAGTGCATGCAATGACTCGTCCTGGCGGTGATGATCGGAAGTATCGTCATCGGTTTTTGTAATGAGAAAGCAGCGGTCGCCCAGCCCCCAGCTGCAATCGAACGAGGAGCAGAAGAAAGTCAGGTCGTTAGGATTCTGGTAGGCCGAAGGCGCGGACATCTCGAGGACTTGCTCGTCGGTGCCGCCGTGCGCCGACGCGACCCAGTAGACAAGGACGCCGACCATGTCCACCCTGGAGACCGAGCCCACTTCGTGCTCCGGCTTCCAGCTGCCATCTAGCCATTGCGACTCTCTGAAGACGGCCGAGGGGTCGCCACGGTCACCGGTGACTTGCTCACCGGGGTAGAAGGCGCAGTTCATCTGCGGGCGGAAAGTAGCCACCGTGTTCGCCGCTCGTAGCTTCTTGGGCTCCGCATCGGTGACCTTGCAGACGGCACCGTCGTCGAACACCACGTCGACGTCCAGGAACACCTGGACCACCCGGCCCAGCCACTGCCCGGACACGACGTAGTCGCCGAGGCTGAGAGCCCTAACGCGCCGGAGGGCAGACGGCGGCACGCCGCGGACGGTTTTTGTTGCTTCACCGTGGACGTTGAGCTGGACGAGATCAAGCGTCCTGGAGACGCCGACGACGACGCCCATCTGGCCGCCGACGTCCGACCCCGACACGACCATCTGGCCGACGTACGTGCAGCTCCTGTCGACGATTGTCATGTCACGGCCCTTCATGCTCACCAGTGCGCCGTTGATGCCGAGCGTCATGTACGAGTCGGCGTCGGCCGCGGCGAGCGGGACTACCAGGCCACGCTCGAAGATCCTCTCTTCCTTGCCGCGCGCCGATTTGGAGCTCACAAGATCTAGCCAATACAGATTAGTGTATCTCACAGCGGCCTCCTCGGTGGCGTCCATCTTCTTCTTAATAAGTTTTTCTTCTCGATCCATGAGATATCGATCGATCTTGCGGTTCTTCGATTGCGTAATAATGAGTATATAGCTAGGTGATCAAATTCTGTATACATATGTAGGAGTACTTCTTTTCCGGGTAGGATGGGAATTCGAGTCCATGTCAGAATACACCTCGGGCACGCAACAGGATCGCTCTCATGATCCCTCGTATGGCTCCCTCAAGGGCGATCGGGGGGCCAACCCTAGCGCCCCGGCCGCCGCCCCCTTCCTCCTCTCCCCCACCTCGTCTTCTGCCGAGACGTGCGCCGGCTAAGCCCGGGCGCCGCCGGTGACGGCGGGGATCTAGGCTGCAGCCCCGTGGTCTGGAGGGACCGGCGGCGCGAAATCGCCCTTCGGTCTTCGTCTTTTCCGGCGGTTCGGCGCTGCTCCGGCGGCTTCATGGGGAGGACGGATCAGGAGGGGATGTGGTCATGGTTGACTGGTCGGTGCCGATGGTGGCCATCTCCTCCGCCGGAGGTGGTCGGCCTGAGTCTGGATGGTCAGATCTCGAGATCTGCCATCTAGTTCCGGCTGCAAGTTGGGAAGACATAGTTGCCGGTGAAAACCGAGCCCATGGCAGGCGATGGCGGTGTTCTGTGTCGTCACCTTGATGAAGGCATCGTTGTGTAACTACTATCGACTCACTCGTGCTGCTCCGAGGAAACCCTAGGATCTGGTCTTCCAGATCGGACGAAGGCGGTACTGCGGTGTCGTTTTCTCTCTTGGGAGCATCGTTTGTGGAGCAGAGCTGAAAGACAGAGACAACAGGTGGAGCGGTTTCGTCTTGCACGGAGCTTTCGGTGGAGATGTCAAGTCATGCCTGGGCGACAGGTACTACGTTGTGTCATGTCTGGTCGGCAGGTGCTACGCACGACAGATCTTTCAGAATCTTCGTGTCTGGACGGACGAGCGCGGGGTCGTGGCGCCGTTGGACGCCGTTGTGGCGTCAACGGATGAACGGACTGGCATGGATGATGCAGATCTCTCTGCTGAAGATGGGTCAGCGGTTCGATGATGATAGCGGCGTCTAAAACGTGTGCATATGGTGTACGCTTTAGGTCTGCTGCACCGGCTATGGGTTTCGATACGTTATGTTGATGGATCGGTGACGACATCGGTTTTAGATATGGGGAGTGAGAGCACTCCACATTATCAAATTTTGTAGGTGTGAGTGGTGGCTTTGAGTGGCTTGATGTACGTTTTTGCTAGACCTATGAATAATAAATAAAGATGGCCGTATGCATCGATTGATGCAGAGGCCAGGGGTCTGAACCTCTCTTTTTTTTAAAAAAAAAAGGTCGGACCTTATGCTTCCTTTTGTCCGAGTTTACTGAGTTACCTCGTATTTAAGATTAAACTTTGATCATAAATTTAACTAATAAAATCGGACTTGCTAATTCTAGTTATGTCTTCCCGCAAAAAAGAAGAAGAGAGAATTAACTGTTTTTAGGCTAAAAAAAGAATTAGCTATGTCTCAACTAAGCTCTCCACCACATGATCAAGTTGCTATCCCGTATTGCTGTGTCTCGTTCAATTTTTTGCATCGCGGCTGTGTTCCTTGTCGGCCCGTTGTCTCCTCGCGCGCGCACATGGGCCTCTCTTGGGTTATCTAGCCTTCAATATTTATTGAAAGAAGTCCAATTTTCACCCTCAAATGCGGCCAGAGGGACGGATACCCCCCGAACTTCAATTTGGTATGATTTTGACCCCGAAATCTGCAAAACCGGGAAAATCTTTCCCTTAAGTGGTTTTGGTCTGATTTGGGTGGTTTTGGGACAATATTGCATGACGTGCCATGGCTTTGTGGTTCGCAGTTGAATTGGAAGCGGAAGAGTCAGCAGCAAACGGACATTTTCGAACGAACGAACCGTTTTTTATTTTCTTATATGTTTTTATGTTTTGTTTTTAATTTATAAATATTTTTTAAAAAACATTTTATAGACCATGAATACTTTTATGAATGTCCGAGAATTCTTAAAATTTTCCAAAAATATAAAATTCTTGAATTTACGTTCATCTGTTAATTCAAAAAAATGTGAACATTTTTTAATTTGTGAATATTTTTTCAAATCCATGAATATTTTAATACATATTTTTTTTCTTAGTAAGAATAGATGAACAAACATTTTGTGTTAGTCCGTGAAAATAAATTATGGTCAGTTGCATGTCCATCGTTGATCGACAACTTGACCCGATCCAGTTGCATGCCAATTTTTGACACGTAATTTGCTCAACCTCAACTCACTCTCTGATTGTATGTCCATCCTCGATATGCAACTCGCCCAACCTAGTTGCATGTTTGAATTGTAGTCTACCCCTGACATGTAGATGGACTCGTCTTTTTTTGTCATAATTGCAAGTCCACCCATCGATATGCAACCGGGAGGGCCCATTTTAACCTTAGTTGCAAGACCATTCTCGACACGCAGTGGATCACGACATTTTTCATCCCAGTTGCAAGTTCACCCTCGGTATGCTTATTTTTTGTCCTAGTTACAAGTCCAGTTTTCATTACACAACTATCTCTAACCCACTTTTTTGCAGTTGCAAGTTCATCCTCGACTCGTAACTGACTTGATGTTTCTTTTGTATCATAACTATAGCCGATTCTTTGTTTGCATTAGTTGCAAGTTCACCCTCAACTTGCAATTGGGCCTGACTTTTTTCCACCTCAGTTGCAAGCCACCATCGACTCCCAACTAGGGGTCGACTTTTTTTGTCCGAGTTGGAGGTCAACCAGCAACTCGCATGTGGTCCCGCCCACGGCTCTTGATCCTTTTTTGACGTAGTTGCAAGTCAACCAGTGACTCGCAACTAGGCCTAACCATTTTTTTGTCCGAGTTGCAAGTCCACAACTATTGATTATTTTTTGCCTCGGTTACAGGTCCACCATTGACTCGGAACTAGGACAGACAGTTTTTTGTTTCCAGTTGCAAGTCCATGCTCGACTCACAACTGGGCTGGGCCAGTTTTTTTGCATTAGTTGCAAAGTCCACCATCGACTTGCAATTGGGCCTGACTTTTTTGCCGCCTCAATTGCAAGTCCATCATCAAGTCGCAACTTGAGATGACTTCTTTTCCTACTTCAAGTCAACCATCGACTTGCAACTAGGCCTGCCCCTTCTTTTATCCCAACTGCAAGAGAACTATCGACTCACAACTAGTATCTTGATCTTTTTTTGCCGCAGTTGCACAAGTCAACCAACGACTTGCAACTGGGCCGGTCCTTTTTTTGTCTCAGTTGCAAGTCCATCATTGACATACATCGGGCCCTCGATTTTTTTACGCCTCAACAGACGTCTAACCTTGACTCAAGAATGCATACCGACATTTTTTATCCAAGTGCAAGTACACGATCCACTCACAACTCGTCTCAACCCTTCTATCTTTGTTGCAAATCCACCATCGGCTCGCAACTGGGTTGACCCATTTTTTTCCCAGTTGCAAGCCCACCATTGACATGCAACTGAGCTCTTTGATCCTTTTCTTCACCCTACTTTGCAAGTCCATTCTATGACACACAACTGGGCCTATTTTTTTCGCGTCAATTACACGACTTGAAAATAGCGTTACTGTTTTTCTCAGTTGCAAGCCAACCAATCGATTTGAATTGGCCCCGACTATTTTTTTGTGCTAGTTGCAAGTTCACCATTGACACACAACTGGGCTCTTGATGCTTTTTCTACCCAACTCCACCCTTGACTCGTATTTGGGACTGCCTTTTCTTTTTGCCTTAGTTGCAAGTCTACATTCGACTCGCAAAAAGTGTAGACTTTTTCCCCTAGTTGTCATTCAATTATCGACTTGCAACTGGCACTACAAGAAATCTGTTAATCCATGACGGATTTCTGATGACGATCCTGAAAACTGTCACGAAAACCGTCACGGGTCAGCAAGAGACGGACGACCGCCAAAACGATAGCCCCTTCATGACGGACATCAAGGTACCGTCACGAAAACTGTCATGGATCGACTTGCTCGGACTCGTTTTTTCTTTGTTTATACACTCTCCACACAGTCACGGGTGTTTCTTGTTGTTCTTTATTTGGCTCACATGTTAGTCAGATGGTTTATATATATAAACTAAAGGAAAGGAAATGCGCGCTTGAATTTGGGGGCCGCGAGGAGGGCGCGCGCGAAGAAAGGAGTGAGGGTGCGCCAGAAGAGCACTGCTATGCACACGATATTGGGTGGACGATATGTGCACGACAATGCATCAGCTCCATCCATTGCATGGCAACAGCCGGCAGCAGACCCTTAGATGCTTATCGTGCACTGGTCGTGCACATATCTGTCGTTTGCACAGCAGATCCGGCGCCAGAATTCCATTAGCGCGCGCGGTGGTAAAAATTCTGAGCCCACTAAAGCCCATCTGAACCATTCACCGTATAAGACCTAACCCTAAGTCTCTGCCACTCTTCCCCATCTCTTTCTCCCTCCGCCGCCGCCCCCATCCCTCATCCCCGATCTCCTCCTCCCCCTCGTCCGCACCCTCTCCATCTGGTGGTTGCTCCACCACTTCCTTCACCTCTCGGCTGCGCCCTTTCTCTTCCCCAGCCTCTCCCGTACCTCCTCCACTCCCAATCCCACTGGCACCTCTTCCGCCCCATCCTGGTTGATCCGCAGCCTGTGCTGTGGATCAAGCGAGATCGAGGGCGGCAACAACCCTAGGAGCGATGACAACGGCGTCTGGGTGCGCTGGATCCGGCATGGAGCTCAACACCGACAGCAGCCTTGTCGGATCAGAGCGGCTGTGCGGTGGCTGGTCTACCGCAATGACTTGCTGGAGGCGACAGCGAACCCTGGTCGCCACTCGCGACTTGTTACCGGCTTGATGTGTTGGACTGGAGGCAGAGCAATACGGTTAACGAGGTAAGGACCAGGGCAGCTGCGGTGAGTGTGCAAAGCGGCAGATATGCATGGTGAGTTTGATCCCCTTCCACACCAACTTTGATTTTGTTCTTCCATTGCCGATGTGACGCTGGATCTAAATTTAGAACCTGCTACTTTTATATTCCTTGATTTTTGGCATGCATGGTTACTGCTAGCTTAACACAAAACGTTCTCATGTTTCTCTGGTAACATGCATTGAATTAATGTACTGGTGGTTAGTTGAGTGTCCGTACATGATATTTCTGTATCTCTACTCCTAATGTCTGAGTTGGTAGGATTGCGTCCATGGTTTATTTTCGTCTGGTTATATTTTGCCTGGTTTATTTTTGTCCGGTTTATTTTCGTCTCACATCCCATCATCATATCTCCTCACGTTGATTTTTTTACCCTCACAATAAAAACTTTCCTAACTTTTTCAAAGTTTCCTAACTAGACACGTTATAAACGGGCAGGAACCGATAGCACGTTATCGATTAATAAAATTTAGTTTTATGACAATCAATTTCAAATCCTAATTTTCCTAATGCATTGATCTTTGCCTTTTCTAAGTGGTTGTTATATCCTCGCAAAAAAAAGTGGTTGTTATGGAGAGGGGTTAGCCACGTCGTTGCAGCAGGATCTTCATCCGTCATCCTGGGCAATTGCGGCGGCGATGCATGCCAGCTTCACGATAGTGGGGAGGACCAGGCCACCGTGAAGGTAGGCCATGCGCTCGTCACGCTCCACGAGCGGAACCTGCGCACGGAGGCGGTAGCGCGTGGTGGCAGCCCGCAATGAGGAGGCCATGCGCCTTGACGAGCTAAGAAAAACCTTTCTCGCTTCGCCGCCGCCCACGGCCGCCAGCAGCGTCGACGTCTCCGTTCCTCGGCCTTATCCATGCACCCGCGCTCCCGATTGCCAACGGAGATGGAGTGCCGCTCTGAACAAAGCTAAGCTCCCCAGCTAACGCCCGAGCCGATGCCGCCGCCGGCATTGCCCTCGCGCCTCTCCTCATCTCCCCTCACGCGCCTTCCTCTCCCGTGGCAGCGCCGCCATCTCTGTAGAGGCGCGAGAAGGCGTTGCGTGTTACGGCGAGTGCGATGCTTTCGCCGCAGCGGCGTCCGACAGAGACGGGACGCCGGCGAGCTCTCACGCGCGACGCTGTTCGAGAGCGCCAAGCTGCCCATCTACTCCGTGGTGCTCGTGCCACTCATCGTGAGTTCCCCAAATTCCTCCCTCCCCATTGCCCTTGCCAATGCTTCGCTCTGCAATTCAGAATTGCATAACCTGTTGGTGTGCTGGCATGCAAATCAGAATGAGTATTGATCGCAGTATTTGGTGGTTTGCAACTACGATCACCTTACACATTTGCATTGACGGTTGCTTGCACTTGCAGGTAGGCACTGCTGCTGCTTATAACCATGCGGGCTGTTCTTTGCCAGACGCTACTTTGGCCTCTTGGCTGCTGCTATCCTTGTGATCACCTGGCTCAATCTGAGGTAAAACTCACATGCATAAAATACTACTACAACATACACTCTGACAAGTAAATCGATGTTGATATCAAAATAGCAGTGTTCAACCATTAATTTCCCTGCTCTGAACGTATTGTATTTTTACACTAGCAGCAATGACGTTTATGATTCAGATACTGGCGCTGATAAGAACAAGAAAGAATCTGTCGTCAACATTGTTGGCAGGTACTGCTCGTTTCAGTGCCGAGTAGTAGTAACATTCTAAATGCTTGCATACGTGTATTTAGAAACGAAACATTTCAGAGTGTGACTTACTGTGCAGTTGGGCAATGACACAATATGCTGCAAACGTTTCTCTTCTGATCGGCTTTGGAGGGCTATTTTGGGCCTTTACAGAAGCAGGAGACGTCAGGTTCATCACTTTGGTGCTATGTGCAATCCTTTGTGGTTATGTTTCTCGGTAAAATATTCTGCCCTTCGTTAGGGAACCTTTTGTTTCCTTCGCTTCCATATCACCCTGGCACAATATATTTTGCCTTTTGCTGATCTCTACTCCTAATAAAGGAGTTGGTAGGATTGCATCCATGATTTTTTTCATCTGGCTATATTTCATCCGGTTTATTTTCGTTTGGTTTATTTTTGTCTCACATCCCACCACCATATCTCCTCACGTTGATTTTTTACTCTCACAATAAAAAATCCTAACCTTTCCAAATTTTCCTAATCGACACGTTACTGCGTGTGTAACCTAGATTACTCTTAGTTCGGACTGGAGACATGAATAAGTAGGCATCGATTTAGGATTTCCACTCGTGCAATGTGTTACTGGAGTTGGAGGATTCAGATGCTGTTGTGAAAAATGAATCTCGAGTGCCAGCAGCATCTCCATCTCTAAAAATGTTTATGATGTTATGTCGATGTTCAAGCCTCCTTCGATTTTGAGCTCCGCCCGATCTCATTTGTGCCACGGTCCTCCTCCCTGCAGCACGCTCGATCTCCTATGCAACGTGCTGCTCTATCCGTCAAGAACCACAAGGTAACGATGATGAAATATCTTCCCCTCCCAATCTCTTGTTTATGTTGTTTATTATTTTCCAAATAAGGTGCGGAAATTCGATGCTATTGTGGAGAATGTGTTGTTGTGCTGAAAATTTGAGCTACACAGCATTTTTTTAAGCTATTGTAGGTGAATCCTGCAGTTGATGCCAATGACTTCATTTCAATTTTAGTTTTTGAGTTTGTTTGGTTATCTTTTCTTAGTATTTAGTTGAGCTGGAAATTTTACTGATTACATGTCTAGAAGAATGGTTCTGGTACACTGGTGTTATGTTTCTATTCATGATTCGCCTCTTATTGTTGATTCGAACTGTTATGTTTGGTCATGCCAAATCCCGTTGATTGGAATTTTTTGGTCATGCCGATTTCTGAGAGAAAGTGGTACTATTTAACCTCACACAGGATGTGGTATGGATCAATGGGATCAGCAAGTGTCTTCGTGGCATATTGCTTGGTGTGAGAGGCGATGTCCTCCCTTTCCCTTTCCCTCGCCTCCGTCACTTCCTCGAGTCTAGTGGTGCCATGATCAATGTTGTTGTCTACCTCGTCTTCCTTTCATTTTTTCACCCATGCTTTGGTTGAAGTCGTTGTTTGGTTCGGACAAATCCTCCATTTCTAAAATCATTGATTTGTTCTTGGAAGTAATACCTTATGTTTAAGATTATGTTATTCATAATATTTGTGTATATTAATGGTTGATCCTTCAGCAGAGTGACACTATCGACAATGAAGAATAAAGACCATGGAATTATAACATTTCTTAAGAATTTGGCAGACGCCGCAAATGCAATAGTGTCTTTGTTTGGCACATTTATCCATGAACTCAGAATAAAAGATGAGGGACAAAATATGTGAGTGTTCTTTTCATCTACGAACATTTTCATCTCAAGAAGCTTTACGACAACTATTTGATAATAGCTATAATTGTAGGTATTAGCTAGCAGAGCCCAAGTGGGCTTAATACTAGCGCTGATGCTGCATTTCCATAGTTTTAGCCTAATTTAAGGTGTTGTTTGGCTATTATACAGTATAGTATATAGTTGCTTGTTACCGTGCATTTTCCAAAGAGCACAATTGTTGATTAACTAATACTAATTGTTGGCATTTCTGATTTTCAAATACTTATAAATTTTGCAATGGGATATGAAGGAAAAGAGCCCGAGCATGGCTTGGTTATACCATTCAAGATTGAAATTGGTTTGGCATCCATGGAAGTCATGGTAACAGTAAGTTGAGTTTATTTGCCCACCATGTTCTTTTGGTCTCGCAGACTTTCCTAAGGGCATTTCTATCCGATCCCTAAAAATAGTGTTAAGTTGAGTTTATTTGCCCGCCATGTCCTCAAGTGGAGAAGCCATAGAGGGGCCGGCAGCCGCGGCCGCTTGAGGAAGATCGACGAAGGAGGACGCGTGGCTCCTGTGGCGGCACGGATCGATGCTCCGGAGCGGTGGCGGGGACCTCCGGCCACCGCTTCCGGCCATTGGGAGGAGAGGGGGCGGCGGGGAATGGCGGGGGAGGCGCCGACGGCGGGGCGGAGGTGGGTGGGGGTAAATATAGGGAGATGAACGGCGGCTGAGTATAATTTTTACTCCACCAACGCCGATTGGGGATCGGCTAAGTCCCGGTAAGGGGAGTAAAGTCCGGATTTTACTCCTCTAACCGGCTATTGGGGATCGGTTAGAAATGCCCTAACATTTCAAAACGACTTCTATCAGGTTTCTGCTGTCCCATTGAGTAAATGCTTATAAAGTTTCCGTAGTATCAAAAAACTTATAGTTCCATGGTCTCGTTCATATTACGCATGCCGAGATAATACTGATGCTCAATCCAGATCTAGATGTCTCATCTTTGAACATCTGAAACGCTGAGCAATCAATGGAAGCTTGCCTAGCCGCTTTCGCGTGACATTATATCTTTGGACGTTTGTACTTCCGTGGCTCTCGACATGAGCTTCCTTATATATGGTAAGAAATTGCTGGTTGAGAACCCCATTCAGCTTGCGGTAGTAAATGATCTCCCAAAAGGCCTTCCTGTGGCTTGCCACGACGGATACCGCATCCCTTGGCTCCAGATGTCGAGCAAGGTGACGGCGAGCAGGAGCATGCGTTGTCAACCAGGGTCACAGGTATTGCATTCTGAAACCGACGGGGGCATATAGTATGCAGGGAAAATAATAGCTTGAATATCTTTTCGGTAAGATCAGTTTTTGAATGTTTACAAATACGGGCAAACGTGTAATATGTTGTTCTATTTTAATTTGAATTGAAATCGAAACCACTTAATGCAAAGACCTACAACCAGCAGAGAATCAGTAGTACTGCAATCCATTCTATTCTCATAGACACCTACCCCTAGGGATACAAACTGCTAGCTGTTATGAGGCACCATATATGTCATTGCTTGCTGCACTTATGCACTGATGTCGCAGGAGTATCTTTGCTATAAATATTCTAGAAATCAGCATATTGAGCGTCATGATATTTCCTATTTGTTACAGTATTTCATTATATCAGAGAAGGTAGCTATGCCCCGGTATTATGTTATCCCTTTGTACGTTAAATCGAGACCAGTTAATGCAAAGACCTAAAAATGTCATGATATTTGTCTTCGTAATATTATCACAAATGTGGCCCTTTTTATTCGTGATCATTGTTCGACACAGTTAAAGCCAATAATTTGTTTTTCCCTGTGTATCTAATTTGTTCCTCTTCTAATATATATGCAAAAGTAAGGAAGATGAGAATTGCTTGCTATTGCGGTTCTTTGTTGATAAGGTTCAGTAGACAAGGTCACCCACCTTCCAAGATGAAGCTAGCAAAGCCAATTTGTATTGGCCGAAAAAGGTCAGGCCATGTACGATGTTAGCCAGCATTGATCACAAGACGCTGAAGCAATATTTTTCAATAATGTATAAAACAAGCTGGTAGCTACTGAACTGACTAGGTGATGTTTAGTTATGTTTGCGGATTGTTTAGTCAATTAACTACCACACATAAGTGGTGAAATTTTACCTGATTGTCTTCTAGGAGCATCTTTTACTGATAAATCATAAGTGGCGATGCATATACTAATATTCCGCTTCTGTTTCATCGGTTTTACTCGTGCACAATATATTACAGACGTAAAAAAGAAGGGTTTAAAAAGTTACCTTACGTCTGTACGTGGTAATGCATTTTGCTTTCTTTAAAAGCGCATGTTCTCCTTTGTTTTTGATTGGGCACTAAAAGAAGCATCATGCTCTCCTTTATTTTGGTTGTGTTTCATTGCTTTTACTCATGCACAGTATAATACAGATGTAAAAAAAGAAGGGTTTAAATCCCATGGAGAAGTCTGAACAGTTGTATGAATGATCTTGAAGGCGGTTCTTGTTCTGATGTTGCAAAAAATGTTTTAAATTCTATGTAATCCTATGTAGAAGTAAGAATATTTGCAGTTCGAGTAGTACAAAAATGATAGCTGCCAAAAAAATAAGATTAAATGCATAGTTCCGACTATTTGTGTACTCGAGGGCATCAACGTGGTTACATTGAGGACTAGAGAGAGATGGTGGTGGAAGGGGCCCGAGAGAGGGAGGCAGAAGTTCATTGTGACAGAAATGCAAGCACATTGTGAAATAGTATAATTCAACTACATGGTTATGCATTTGAATTTGCAATTCAAAGTGTGTCCTTGGTGATAAAAGGGGGGGATTACGAGCCGGATGTCCCATGGCGAGCTTTCCTTGGGGAGGTGAAGATGTGAGGTTAGTGTGTGGATGAATAGAGTGTGATTCGTAAATCCTAAAAGTACATGCTAAGCACGCTTGATATTACCACTATAATATATAATACTTTGTAACACACATGCAATTAACTTTAGGCTTACATGCTGACTTCACGAGATAGAGAGAGAGAGGGGAGGGAGACGGACGGAGGGAGGGAGAGAGAGAGGATGTGGTGAACTTGGATTTGTATGAAGGAGATGACGTAAAGATAAGGGGTGGAGAAAAAAAAGAAAAAATCATTTTGTGGTAAGACATGTTGTCTAATGTGCACGAGGTTCCTATAACTATGTTAGACACGGTTAGTGTTGAGCCATAAGAAAATATATACCCTATTGCAACACATGCCCATTGTCCTATATCCGAAAAATGGTCGAACACGCACCGATAACTATGTTATAAGCATTGCAGCCCGTAGCAACGCACGGGCATTTTACTAGTTTGAGTAAAGATCCAGACCACAAACTTAAGTTGCCAGATATATCCGCGTATACAGAAGCTTCTCATGTACGCATGTTAATGTCAGTTAGCTGTGGTATATTCAACTGCTTTGCTTACCTGAAATGGTTTGTCTCACTTTCCTCTTGATGCATAGTACAACTATTTATTCAACTATCTCTGGCAGCTCCAAATTCTGTGCGTACCCATAATGGTTTGTCTCAGATCCATCCCAACACGAATTACTACTGCAACATAATAAAAAGTGACATAATAAATGGAAGTTCTAATATGTGAGTGTGACCACTGATTATGATATATAGTTTCTCTGTCTTACTCTTTTGTATAATCCATGTGTCACAATTATTTTTCTTTTTAATCAAGATATGGACGTAGCGACTCATGTGTGCTGTTAATAAATTTGAATGTTCAATTTTCTCTTGCTTGGCGTATAGAACACTGATGGATGTTATGAAGGTAGGCCATGCGCTCGTCACGCTCCACGAGCGGAACCTGCGCACGGAGGCGGTAGCGCGTGGTGGCAGCCCGCAATGAGGAGGCCTTGCTACTTGACGAGCTAAGAAAAACCTTTCTCGCTTCGCCCGCCCGCCCACGGCCTGCCGCGCGTCGACGTCTCCGTTCCCCTCAGCCTTATCCATGCACCCGCGCTCCCAGTTGCCGACGGAGATGGAGTGCCGCTCCTGAACAAAGCTAAGCTCCCCCAGCCAACGCCTCCGAGCCGATGCCGCTCGCCGGCATTGCCCTCGCGCCTCTCCTCATCTCCCCTCACGCGCCTTCCTCTCCCCGTGGCAGCGTCGCCGTCTCTGTAGAGGCCGCGAGAAGGCGTTGCGTGTTACGGCGAGTGCGGTGCTCGGCCGCAGCGGCGTCCGACAGAGACGGGGACGCCGGCGAGCTCTCACGCGCGACGCTGCTCTGGAGAGCGGCCAAGCTGCCCATCTACTCCGTGGTGCTCGTGCCACTCATCGTGAGTTCCCCAAATTCCTCCCTCCCCATTGCCCTTGCCAATGCTTCGCTCTGCAATTCAGAATTGCATAACCTGTTGGTGTGCTGGCATGCAAATCAGAATGAGTATTGATCGCAGTATTTGGTGGTTTGCAACTACGATCACCTTACACATTTGCATTGACGGTTGCTTGCACTTGCAGGTAGGCACTGCTGCTGCTTATAACCATGCGGGGCTGTTCTTTGCCAGACGCTACTTTGGCCTCTTGGCTGCTGCTATCCTTGTGATCACCTGGCTCAATCTGAGGTAAAACTCACATGCATAAAAATACTACTACAACATACACTCTGACAAGTAAATCGATGTTGATATCAAAATAGCAGTGTTCAACCATTAATTTCCCTGCTCTGAACGTATTGTATTTTTACACTAGCAGCAATGACGTTTATGATTCAGATACTGGCGCTGATAAGAACAAGAAAGAATCTGTCGTCAACATTGTTGGCAGGTACTGCTCGTTTCCAGTGCCGAGTAGTAGTAACATTCTAAATGCTTGCATACGTGTATTTAGAAACGAAACATTTCAGAGTGTGACTTACTGTGCAGTTGGGCAATGACACAATATGCTGCAAACGTTTCTCTTCTGATCGGCTTTGGAGGGCTATTTTGGGCCTTTACAGAAGCAGGAGACGTCAGGTTCATCACTTTGGTGCTATGTGCAATCCTTTGTGGTTATGTTTCTCAGGTAAAATATTCTGCCCCTTCGTTAGGGAACCTTTTGTTTCCTTCGCTTCCATATCACCCTGGCACAATATATTTTGCCTTTTGCTGATCTCTACTCCTAATAAAGGAGTTGGTAGGATTGCATCCATGATTTTTTTTCATCTGGCTATATTTCATCTGGTTTATTTTCGTTTGGTTTATTTTTGTCTCACATCCCACCACCATATCTCCTCACGTTGATTTTTTTACTCTCACAATAAAAAAATCCTAACCTTTCCAAATTTTCCTAACTGGACACGTTACACTGCGTGTGTAACCTAGATTACTCTTAGTTCGGACTGGAGACATGAATAAGTAGGCATCGATTTAGGATTTCCACTCGTGCAATGTGTTACTGGAGTTGGAGGATTCAGATGCTGTTGTGAAAAATGAATCTCGAGTGCCAGCAGCATCTCCAGTCTCTAAAAATGTTTATGATGTTATGTCAGATGTTCTGAAGCCTCCTTCGATTTTGAGCTCCGCCTCGATCTCATTTGTGCCACGGTCCTCCTCCCTGCAGCACGCTCTGATCTCCTATGCAACGTGCTGCTCTATCCGTCAGTAACCACAAGGTAACGATGATGAAATATCTTCCCCTCCCAATCTCTTGTTTATGTTGTTTATTATTTTCCAAATAAGGTGCGGAAATTCGATGCTATTGTGGAGAATGTGTTGTTGTGCTGAAAATTTGAGCTACACAGCATTTTTTTAAGCTATTGTAGGTGAATCCTGCAGTTGATGCCAATGACTTCATTTCAATTTTAGTTTTTGAGTTTGTTTGGTTATCTTTTCTTAGTATTTAGTTGAGCTGGAAATTTTACTGATTACATGTCTAGAAGAATGGTTCTGGTACACTGGTGTTATGTTTCTATTCATGATTCGCCTCTTATTGTTGATTCGAACTGTTATGTTTGGTCATGCCAAATCCCGTTGATTGGAATTTTTTTGGTCATGCCGATTTTACAGAGAAAGTGGTACTATTTAACCTCACACAGGATGTGGTATGGATCAATGGGATCAGCAAGTGTCTTCTGTGGCATATTGCTTCGGTGTGAGAGGCGCATGTCCTCCCTTTCCCCTTTCCCCTCGCCTCCCGTCACTTCCCTGAGTCTAGCTGGTGCCGCAGTCAATGCTGTTGTCTACCTCGTCTTCCTTTCATTTTTTCACCCATGCTTTGGTTGAAGTCGTTGTTTGGTTCCGGACAAATCCTCCATTTCTAAAATCATTGATTTGTTACTGGAAGTAATACCTTATGTTTAAGATTATGTTATTCATAATATTTGTGTATATTAATGGTTGATCCTTCCAGCAGAGCTGACACTATCGACAATGAAGAATAAAGACCATGGAATTATAACATTTCTTAAGAATTTGGCAGCACGCCGCAAATGCAATAGTGTCTTTGTTTGGCACATTTATCCATGAACTCAGAATAAAAGATGAGGGACAAAATATGTGAGTGTTCTTTTCATCTACAGAACATTTTCATCTCAGTAAGCTTTACGACAACTATTTGATAATAGCTATAATTGTAGGTATTAGCCAAGCAGGAGCCCAAGTGGGCTTAATACTAGCGCTGATGCTGCATTTCCATAGTTTTTAGCCTAATTTAAGGTGTTGTTTGGCTATTATACAGTATAGTATATAGTTGCTTGTTACCGTGCATTTTCCAGTAGCACAATTGTTGATTAACTAATACTAATTGTTGGCATTTCTGATTTTCAAATACTTATAAATTTTGCAATGGGATATGAAGGAAAAGAGCCCAGAGCACGGCTTGGTTATACCATTCAAGATTGAAATTGGTTTGGCATCCATGGAAGTCATGGTAACGGTAAGTTGAGTTTATTTGCCCACCATGTTCTTTTGGTCTGCAGTACTTTCCTAAGGGCATTTCTATCCGATCCCCTAAAAATAGTGTTAAGTTGAGTTTATTTGCCCGCCATGTCCTCAAGTGGAGAAGCCATAGAGGGGCCGGCAGCCGCGGCCGCTTGAGGAAGATCGACGAAGGAGGACGCGTGGCTCCTGTGGCGGCACGGATCGATGCTCCGGAGCGGTGGCGGGGACCTCCGGCCACCGCTTCCGGCCATTGGGAGGAGAGGGGGCGGCGGGGAATGGCGGGGGAGGCGCCGACGGCGGGGCGGAGGTGGGTGGGGGGTAAATATAGGGAGATGAACGGCGGCTGAGTATAATTTTTACTCCACCAACGCCGATTGGGGATCGGCTAAGTCCCGGTAAGGGGAGTAAAGTCCGGATTTTACTCCTCTAACCGGCTATTGGGGATCGGTTAGAAATGCCCTAACATTTCAAAACGACTTCTATCAGGTTTCTGCTGTCCCATTGAGTAAATGCTTATAAAGTTTCCGTAGTATCAAAAAACTTATAGTTCCATGGTCTCGTTCATATTACGCATGCCGAGATAATACTGATGCTCAATCCAGATCTAGATGTCTCATCTTTGAACATCTGAAACGCTGAGCAATCAATGGAAGCTTGCCTAGCCGCTTTCGCGTGACATTATATCTTTGGACGTTTGTACTTCCGTGGCTCTCGACATGAGCTTCCTTATATATGGTAAGAAATTGCTGGTTGAGAACCCCATTCAGCTTGCGGTAGTAAATGATCTCCCAAAAGGCCTTCCCAGGGCTTGCCACGACGGATACCGCATCCCTTGGCTCCAGATGTCGAGCAAGGTGACGGCGAGCAGGAGCATGCGTTGTCAACCAGGGTCACAGGTATTGCATTCTGAAACCGACGGGGGCATATAGTATGCAGGGAAAATAATAGCTTGAATATCTTTTCGGTAAGATCAGTTTTTGAATGTTTACAAATACGGGCAAACGTGTAATATGTTGTTCTATTTTAATTTGAATTGAAATCGAAACCACTTAATGCAAAGACCTACAACCAGCAGAGAATCAGTAGTACTGCAATCCATTCTATTCTCATAGACACCTACCCCTAGGGATACAAACTGCTAGCTGTTATGAGGCACCATATATGTCATTGCTTGCTGCACTTATGCACTGATGTCGCAGGAGTATCTTTGCTATAAATATTCTAGAAATCAGCATATTGAGCGTCATGATATTTCCTATTTGTTACAGTATTTCATTATATCAGAGAAGGTAGCTATGCCCCGGTATTATGTTATCCCTTTGTACGTTAAATCGAGACCAGTTAATGCAAAGACCTAAAAATGTCATGATATTTGTCTTCGTAATATTATCACAAATGTGGCCCTTTTTATTCGTGATCATTGTTCGACACAGTTAAAGCCAATAATTTGTTTTTCCCTGTGTATCTAATTTGTTCCTCTTCTAATATATATGCAAAAGTAAGGAAGATGAGAATTGCTTGCTATTGCGGTTCTTTGTTGATAAGGTTCAGTAGACAAGGTCACCCACCTTCCAAGATGAAGCTAGCAAAGCCAATTTGTATTGGCCGAAAAAGGTCAGGCCATGTACGATGTTAGCCAGCATTGATCACAAGACGCTGAAGCAATATTTTTCAATAATGTATAAAACAAGCTGGTAGCTACTGAACTGACTAGGTGATGTTTAGTTATGTTTGCCGGATTGTTTAGTCAATTAACTACCACACATAAGTGGTGAAATTTTACCTGATTGTCTTCTAGGAGCATCTTTTACTGATAAATCATAAGTGGCGATGCATATACTAATATTCCGCTTCTGTTTCATCGGTTTTACTCGTGCACAATATATTACAGACGTAAAAAAGAAGGGTTTAAAAAGTTACCTTACGTCTGTACGTGGTAATGCATTTTGCTTTCTTTAAAAGCGCATGTTCTCCTTTGTTTTTGATTGGGCACTAAAAGAAGCATCATGCTCTCCTTTATTTTGGTTGTGTTTCATTGCTTTTACTCATGCACAGTATAATACAGATGTAAAAAAAGAAGGGTTTAAATCCCATGGAGAAGTCTGAACAGTTGTATGAATGATCTTGAAGGCGGTTCTTGTTCTGATGTTGCAAAAAATGTTTTAAATTCTATGTAATCCTATGTAGAAGTAAGAATATTTGCAGTTCGAGTAGTACAAAAATGATAGCTGCCAAAAAAATAAGATTAAATGCATAGTTCCGACTATTTGTGTACTCGAGGGCATCAACGTGGTTACATTGAGGACTAGAGAGAGATGGTGGTGGAAGGGGCCCGAGAGAGGGAGGCAGAAGTTCATTGTGACAGAAATGCAAGCACATTGTGAAATAGTATAATTCAACTACATGGTTATGCATTTGAATTTGCAATTCAAAGTGTGTCCTTGGTGATAAAAGGGGGGGATTACGAGCCGGATGTCCCATGGCGAGCTTTCCTTGGGGAGGTGAAGATGTGAGGTTAGTGTGTGGATGAATAGAGTGTGATTCAGAATCCTAAAAGTACATGCTAAGCACGCTTGATATTACCACTATAATATATAATACTTTGTAACACACATGCAATTAACTTTAGGCTTACATGCTGACTTCACGAGATAGAGAGAGAGAGGGGAGGGAGACGGACGGAGGGAGGGAGAGAGAGAGGATGTGGTGAACTTGGATTTGTATGAAGGAGATGACGTAAAGATAAGGGTGGAGAAAAAAGAAAAATCATTTTGTGGTAAGACATGTTGTCTAATGTGCACGAGGTTCCTATAACTATGTTAGACACGGTTAGTGTTGAGCCATAAGAAAATATATACCCTATTGCAACACATGCCCATTGTCCTATATCCGAAAAATGGTCGAACACGCACCGATAACTATGTTATAGCATTGCAGCCCGTAGCAACGCACGGGCATTTTACTAGTTTGAGTAAAGATCCAGACCACAAACTTAAGTTGCCAGATATATCCGCGTATACAGAAGCTTCTCATGTACGCATGTTAATGTCAGTTAGCTGTGGTATATTCAACTGCTTTGCTTACCTGAAATGGTTTGTCTCACTTTCCTCTTGATGCATAGTACAACTATTTATTCAACTATCTCTGGCAGCTCCAAATTCTGTGCGTACCCATAATGGTTTGTCTCAGATCCATCCCAACACTAATTACTACTGCAACATAATAAAAAGTGACATAATAAATGGAAGTTCTAATATGTGAGTGTGACCACTGATTATGATATATAGTTTCTCTGTCTTACTCTTTTGTATAATCCATGTGTCACAATTATTTTTCTTTTTAATCAAGATATGGACGTAGCGACTCATGTGTGCTGTTAATAAATTTGAATGTTCAATTTTCTCTTGCTTGGCGTATAGAACACTGATGGAAGTTATTTGGCACTACTTTCTTGTGTATAACGCCAATGGCCAAAGATACTCGGTTTTTGATCCATCTTGATGCCTGTTGCAGAAGATCTTCTTGGATACAGTCAGACTGATTGCAGAAAGAACAGATGATCTACTTGCCGAGGTCTGGAAATACATAAAGGATGGAAAGCTTGCCGAAACAGCACTACAGCAGTTTTGCTCCTGGCAGCTCAAAAGAAGATCTGCACGGGATCTTCTTTCAAGGAAAATGGCAATAGCAAGACAGATGGGTTTAGTATTATCTCTCATGTTTGTACAGAGGATGCTGTTGCCATAGATTCACAGATTACTCAAAACAGAGTTAGAAAGATGCAGCAGCTGAAGACGGACAAAAAGCTTAGGCGTATGGCATTGCTGCTTGTTATTGTAATTTGTGAAGCTTGCGAAGCTGGCGAAGCTCTTGATGCATACATTCGGGCACATCCAGAGGTACCAAACCGTTTATATTTTCAGCTATAGTGCCTCTATTCTTGTCTTTCTACAAATTTGTACTAATATTAGGGTAAGCATGGGTTTATATGTCATACATGTTCATCGACATCTTTAGTGAACAATCATTTTTCTCTACAAACAACGAACATGTTTGCGAGTTGTATGTTCAGTTGTGCATTATTTTTTTTGTTGCGCTGTCTTTCGCTATAATTCAATTCATACTCAAACTGATAAACCCAGAGCATATTTTCTCCTTTTCTTACTAAGAAAATCATTGTGTTTATAATTTATATGCTGAACGGTACTTTTGTTATGCATATTTCAATGGATCATGAATATAAAGTGAATGTGAGTGTTGTTAATAACCATTTCCCTGATATCATGCATTGCCTTGATACACCATTACAGTGCCATGCCTTGGTGTTCATGGGTTATGTTTCAGCTTATATCTTAATAACCATTGAGTAATTGCTTAACGAATGTAATAAATTAAATTTGAAGTTTACATGTAAGCAAGTGTTGTTTACTACTGTCAGTGCTTTGAGATGAACTTGCAGTATAAACACTCAGCTTCATGTGTCCGCGTGGTTTATATTGTTTCATAGTCACGCCATTTTTTTGGCTGATTTATGTCCTCAACTGCTACTGCTGTTGTTGCTTTGTCACGTATAGGCCAACTTGATTACACTTTCAGTTCACACACATTTCTTTGGATCAATTTTAAGCAACCTGATGTTTATTCTTGTTTATAGTAGATACTTTGTTATTCTATTTTAGAGGCATTGCAAGGTTTAAGAATTTTGGGCAGCATGTAATTCATTTTTTTATGTTCTAATTCTCTTATTTCCACTACAATTTATTCATATATACAAATCTGTAGTGTTGTAAATATGTGTATGATTAGGTCCCATGCTACTTGTTGCCACTTGTTTCTTTTCACACGTTTAATTAAATTTGTTGCCCTATGCATCCTGGGAGTGAAAAAAATATAGAATGTAATAACATGTTCTAAGCTAATTCTAGTTTACCTATTGGCTATACTATTTTATGAAGTCACAAATTTTTCATCATGCGGCAGCTATTGATTTATGGGAGCATTTTCAACAACAAAGACGCGTGGTTTGACGACCTCGGCATGGACGGGCGGATCTGTGGCTAAAACGTGGATTGATGGTGGTGGTGTTAGTTGTAGAGTAGCATACTGTTCTCCAAGACATGCTTGTAAACTTAATGTTTTTTGGGTATTTTCTTTTTGGTCCTATAGTGGTGTATTTTTGGTTTTATGTTTGTGTAATTTTCTTTTTTGAATGACATGAGCATATATTTTTGTAAGATTCTTATTAGCTTAAAGTTTCAATGGATGAAGAGAAATGAGAGATGGGCTTATTTTCTGGATTGAAATTAGTGGGCCTTACATGAAATTAATGTACTTAAATTCTAATTGGGCTTTTTTTATATGGGTGGCCACTCTTTGATCTAGCTGAAATTTATTCGGCCAAAATGTTAGATGTGCTGAGCACTACATGGGCCGCCATGTCAGATCCATGTCACATGTTGACGTGGCAGACAAGTTAACGATGTTATGGGCATGTCCGTTAACTTCCATCCATGACAGCCAAGATCCGTCATGGTGTGTACGTGATCAGATTATGACGCGATATACATGATGGATTCCGAATCCGTCACGCATGCCCTGCCACGACAGCTTTGTACAGGTCTGTGACGGATTGAGTCCGTCATGGATTAACAAGATTCTTGTAGTGTGGGTACAACTCTTTTTTTCCTAGTTGAAAGTTCATCATCGACATGCAAATGCAACCGAGCCTTGATCTTTTTTTTTTTTGCCTAGTTCCATCCTTGACTCACAATTGGTCCTGATTTTTCACCTCAGTTGCAAGTCCATCATCACCTCGCAACAAGGGCTTTTGTATGATTTTTCCCCATAGGTTTGCTTCACGAGCAAAGGAATACTTCCAGACCATATTTAGTAGTTTTTCCTTGAAAAAAGAAGGCCCACACATTAGCGTCAAAATCGACCAACCTTCGCTACGACAGGCTATTGGTGGGCTTACTGTTTTGTGGCCCATTAACTTGCTTACACTTGTTTCCTGTTTCGTACGTTGTATTCATGTTTCTAGTGTGTGTTCTCCTCCAATTTCCTGACTGCTTCGGCTAACCATTTCGGTTATTTTTTATTTACAAATTAATTCATGTGTTGACTGTTTGGGCGCTAAATTTTTTAGAACAAAAATGTTGTACCGAGAAGAATTCTAAAAGGTAAATGTCTACATAAAACAAGAAGATACAATGTTGCTTCCAAATTTCGACTAAGTGATTGTTTAGCAAAATGAACAGAAAATGCATTTGTTTACTACTGAAAATATGTTCAAGGTATATTAGAAAATTTTGAGCATACACTTAAAAAATGGTCGCCTTGTTTGAGAAATTGTTGGCAGTGTTATGAAAAAACGTTCACCGTATATTTGATTTGCTTTGACCATATATAAAAAATGTTCTCCATGTAAGTAAATATGTTTATCATATAGTACAAAATTCTTAGCATATTTTTAAAAAATGTTCAACGTGTTTGAAAAAATGTTTACCATATATTTGGAAAAATGTTCATGTATAAAAAAGTAGATTTACATAAGAAAAAAAGGAAAGAAAAGAATAGAAGAAAAGAGGAAAAGAGGAAAGAAAATAGTAAAAACCAAAAGGAATAAAAGGAACCAAAACAGCAAGCCAAAAACCAAACCGTAGGAAGACCTGAGCAGGGCGTATATAGAGTTCTCTCATGTACGCCAAACCGTAGGAAGACCTGAGCAGGGAGTGCATAAATAAACTTCTAAAATAGAAGTGGGAGTATCATCCACGAGGTCTACAATGAAATCTTCACCGGATGATTTTGCTGTCCTTTGTCCGTTGCTCTTTCTAAGAGCATTATTGGCATCTTTCTCAGGAATCTCAATGTGTTTCCGCTCAGAATTTTCCAATGGAACAAAATGTTAAGGATTTATGTATGTGGTATTTGAATAAATGAGCTAGACATATCTTCCATGGGATAATATCCTCAAATAAGGTCACATCTTCAACTTCATGATTGTACCAACACTCATGTCAGGTACCTCAGATTTCACCACTAGAAATTTATAACCAATGATATGAAAAGCATAGCCAAGAAAGATTATGGTTTTTGGTCCAAGCTTACGCTTCTTGAGAATGGGCATATTGACTTTTGCTGAACAACCTCAAATTCGTAAACAAGAGACTTTTAATCTTTTTCTTTCCTAATCCCAAAATGAAGTAATCCCTTTATTATTTATGAGAACTTTGTTTAGGACATGACTTGCAGTAGTCATCAAGGCCACGCCCCTCCGCCCCCCACCGTCCCCCGCCATTACTTGGAAAATCTCGTTTGATCTAACATGCAGTTAACCAATAACAACATGAGTGGCCTTGTTGTCGTTCTCAAGCTGACGCATGTCAAACAGTTGTTGCAAGCTGAAGCCCAATGATCATCTGCATCGCAGACATGGCATACTCCTTTCTTCTTACCAGACCCTTTCTTCTTGAAGTTGCGGCCTTGTTGTTTCCTTCAAACTTCTTGCTGTCCACGAGTTTGTTCTTGTTCTTAAAGCGTGAGTCTAGAAATTCTTCTTATGTATCAAGCTGACACTAGAATTTTTGTCATGAAAACGAGCGCTAGCACTAGACTGCACGGGATAGTCTGAAAAGTTACTGCTGGATGTGTCCGGTACATAGGGTGAGCTTGGATATATCCAGTGGCCAAATAAAACAACAATGAATGCACACATGCATGTGGTGCTGCGCAGCCCAGCGTATATCTGCTCATAAGCCTACCGCCAAAAACAGTGACGGTAGGGTTACACACCATACCGCCAAAGTCCTTAGCGGTAGGGTTTTTTCATGCCGAACGTGCCGTGACAGTGCAGTTAAGTTTACCGCTAGTGACTTTGACGGTAGACTGTGTAACCCTACCATCAATGACTATGGCGGTAAAAAAAGATCAGATCCTGAATTTTTTTTAAGGACGCGTCTAGGCAGCAAACGCGTGCTCCCTGTAGTTCCCTGGCACACACCCTATTTAAGGAAGATATCATCCCCCGTCCAGAAAGAGGAACCAAAAAAGGAAAGTCCTAGCACTGGTGCCCAAGACACCAACCAACAAAAGAAAAGATCTCTCGCACCAACTAGCACCACTCTCCTTCCCCAATCACGTGCGAAAAAGTCCCACATGTTGTCCTTCCCACCAACCCATCGCATGCCTCGCCTTCTCACTTGGTCTTCTTCCTCCCGGATCTCAAACCACATGAAAGCTCATCTCGCCCCTACCTCCTCTCGATGGCCACCATGCAACAAGAACTGCATAAAAATTAAGGAACTCACATCAATTTTGTGCTACTGGTACCCTCGCACATCCACCCCATCCATACATCCCCCAACTCAGCGAAGAAATGGACATTAAAAATCCTAAGAAAAGATGTTCTAATTGTTCAAGAAAAACAGGATCCAACAAGAAAGAGTTGCCTACATGAGTGAAGATCCTAGTAAATGGTTGTGAGACACTTTGCTAGATTTGTCCGACACTCCTATGTGGCTTTTCGGTTAGACAAGTTCTGTCTGTTCAGAGGCAATTTTCATAATGCTTCCAGCACTTTTGTTTCGAAAACAAAATCAACAAGAGGATAGTTTTCTTTTGGTTTGTTTATTGTTTGGGCAATTTGTGCTTATGTGCAGCAAATTTTATGAGTTGAAAACCAATTTATGCAGCTAGCTAATTTGTTTGTTGCCAAAAAGTAGAAGACGAAATTAAAAGCAAGTCTTCTGTAATGTAGGCAATATGTATATAAGTTTTAGGCAACTCATTTTTTTGTTGTGACAGAAAGCTAACAATGAGCTACTCAGAGGCGAAAAATACTAGTTGCAAAGCTATTAGGGTTCTATGAAGTTTACCTAGAAGTGGCTGGCAAAGCTTCTTGCTTGCAAAGATGGAAAATACTACTCCTTCCGTCCCAAAATAAATGACTCGACTTTTGTAAAAATAAGTGACTCGACTTTTGTATTAAAGCTAGTACAAAAGTCGAGTCACTTATTTCGGAACGGAGGGAGTACTAAAAAGCAAGTACTTCTGGGATGCAGGAAAATGCATATAAGTTTGAGGCAACTATTTTTTTGCTGAGAAATAAATTCAGTAGTTCTTTGTGGTTGTGCGAAGCTTACCTAGGAGTGGTTGTTGAATCTTCTTGCTATGGCATGTACACAAAACCTCGAAAACGTTGCTTTGACATTGTTTTAGAATTTAGTGCCCCCCTGCAACAAAACAAGCAGAAAAAAGGAAACACGCCTCAGGTCCTGCACCCCCATCAGGTGCTTATGCACTCCAACCCGATCTCGGATCTCCTACACCCACAGCTGGCCCTATGGTTCCTAGAGACCCCCAAAATCGATAAGTAAGGAAGAGCAAAGGCTAAATGGACTCTGCATCAAACTCATTAGCTTGCTTGCCCCAAAAAAATGATAAAATAAAGTGCAAGTAAGGAGCAACTACTAGTAGATACAGACAATTGCCTACAAATTTCAGGCAAAAGAAATGTGGTCCTATATTCTGTGGAACATCAAGTTGGTGTCCCCCTGGGCAAATGCATTTGTGATTGGAAGCAAGTTGTGATATGATCTAAGCAATTTGCATAGTATATCCAGGTAAACTCCTATTTTTTTAAAAAAATTACGAGATTGAAAAAGGTAGCAACTCGTACTGGGTTTGTAGGCAATTTCCATAGATTCTATAGCCAACTCATTAGCTTGCTTGCTGAAGAAAAGTAAAAGTAGTAGTCAAGAGCAACTACTACTGGTTTGTAGGCAATTTTCCTACAAGTTTCCGGGGGGGGAATCTGAACCTATATTGTGTTATTTAACTCGCTGAAGAAACAGCCTGCTTGATTTGAGAATTTATAGAACACCCTAACTCTAGGGGGGGGGGTCAGTTAACTGGCTTGTAACCTAATGAGAACATATTGATAACGGGTGGGGGTAGTGAGACATGCGCAAACCCCATCTAAATCCAGGCAAAAACGAAGGGAAAAAAAGAGGCCATGCCCCCCGGACTATGCATAGTACATTAGGGCAAAATACTGTGTGATTGTAGGCAATATAGATACTAAATTGAGGCAAAAAAAAGTGTGATTGTAGGAAAACTGTGTGTTTGATTGCAGGCAAAAAATTGTGCTGCCATGTAACATAGGGGCAAAGGAAAACTATTTCCTAATGGATGATAAAATAAAGCAAATATGTATGTACCTTGTAGGCAACTGCGATGTTGGCCTTAGGCAATTTTTTTATGTACTCTCATGGGACTGTGCATATTCTCTGCTGGGGGGGGCATTTAGGGGGAGTTGCTTATGCCAAAACAGCCTGACTTGCATTCTGGTCGCTCATGAGGAAATGACAAACAACTCATCTACTTGTTTGTAGTTATTTTGATTGTAGGCAACATAGTTAGTAGTAGTATCAATTTATAATTCATTGATCTCACATTGACGAATTTAATGAGTACACAACCATTAAAGAAAAAAAACTGAACCATGTCAGGCAAATAAATAACAAAACATTAGACACAACTTCAGGATTGTTCATTATCAGAGTTATTTTGAGGCAACTACCTACAGTGTGTTGGGCAAGTTTTGGCAAAAACTCAAGCAACCTAAGTAACAACCATTAACGAAAATCTAAACCATGTCAGGCAATTAAGTAAACAAAAAAAACATCAAGCAAAAGTTTAGGATTGTTCATTATCTGAAGTATTTCACCACAGACACAAAAAAACTCAATCTCCGCTCAGGGTCAAAAAACAGCTACCCCGCTCATGTGTTATCTGAGGCAACTATCTACAGAGTGTTGGGCAACTTCTGAAAAAACTAACAACCCACTAGGATTAAGTTTCATCCAATCTTGTGCTGGTATGAAAGCTTCTAGGGCACTAACCGAAAACAACTAGCAAGTCCTAGAACCATGTCATGCATCCTAAGTAACAAAAACTAAAGCCCATTTGGGCAAATTCAACAATACCAGCAATTCAGAAACAACCGGCAGGCAAGTTTTGTTACTTAGGATCAAAACTACACAAAAAAGCTCAAATTCTCAACTCGAGGATCAACAACTACGTGACATTCGGGCCGATAAAAATATTCCTAATGTAAGAAACGCATCGGTGTGTCCGAGTTTTTTGTACTCTAAAGTAAGCAAAAGTTGAATGCGTTGACTAGTAGCAAAACTCCATAGTAGAAGGATCCGATAAGAGCTCATAGCAAGACTCTGCCAACTCGCTCCAAAAATCCAAGCAACTAGGGCTAACACGCCTGCAACTTCACCATGGCACCCCCTTAAAAATCCCTACAACTTCGTCGTAAAGGGGATCTGGCAACACAATTCCGACAACTCGAGACACAAATTCAGGCAACTCATACTCACGTCCCTGACCAAAAACCATCATGCCACCGTAGTTCAGAACGATGAACGGGGGAGATCTATCGTGAGATACTACACCGTGTGCGCCTCGCCGTTGGCCACATACCCACGACCACATGCACACATGAAAACTGCCCCCACCTCCCCCACCCCACCCCCCCTGAAATCAACATGCCCCCACATCCCCTCGGTCCAATCTGACCTTGATTTGAGTGGAATAAAATGCATGTGTTGTTGGGGAACGTAGTAATTTCAAAAAAAAATCCTACGCACACGCAAGATCATGGTGATGCATAGCAACGAGAGGGGAGAGTGTTGTCTACGTACCCTCGTAGATCGAAGCGGAAGCGTTGACACAACGTAGAGGAAGTAGTCGTACGTCCTCCCGGTCCGACCGATCCAAGCACCGTTACTCCGGCACCTCCGAGTTCTTGACACGCGTACAGCTCGATGACGCACCCCGATCTCCGATCCAGCAGAGGCGCGGGGAGGAGTTCCGTCAGCACGACGGCGTGGTGACGATCTTGATGTCTCCTATCGCAAGGCTTCGCCTAAGCACCGCTACAATATGACCGAGGTGTAATATTGTGGAGGGGGCACCGACAGCTAAGGAACGATCTCAATGATCAACTTGTGTGTCTCGGGTGCCCCTACCCCGTATATAAAGGAGGAGGGAGGAGGAGGCCGGCCCAAGGGGGAGGCGTGCCCTAGGGGGGCAAACCTACTCCAAGTAGGTTTGGCCCCCCCTTTCCTATTCGGAGTAGGAGAAGGAAGGAAGAGGGGGAGGAGAGAAGGAAAGGGGGGGCCGGCCCCCTTCCCAATTCGGATTGGGCTTGGGGGGCGCGCCCCCTCCCTTGCTCCTTCTCCCTCCATCCCACTAAGGCCCATATACTTACCGGGGGGTTCCGGTAACCTCCCGGAGCTCCAGTATATTTCCAATCTCACCCGGAACCTTTTCGGTGTCCAAATATATCCGTCCAATATATCAATCTTTATGTCTCGACCATTTTGAGACTCCTTGTCATGTCCGTGATCACATCCGGGACTCAACAACCTTGGTACATCAAAATACATAAACTCATAATGAAACCATCATCGAAACCTTAAGCGTGCAAGGACCCTACGGTTCGAGAACAATGTAGACATGACCGAGACACGTCTCCGGTCAATAACCAATAGCGGACCTGGATGCCCATATTGGTTCCTACATATTCTACGAAGATCTTTATCGGTCAAACCGCACAACAACATACGTTGTTCCCTTTGTCATCGGTATGTTACTTGCCGAAGATTCGATCGTCGGTATCCAATACCTAGTTCAATCTCGTTACCGGCAAGTCTCTTTACTCGTTCCGTAATACATCATCTCACAACTAACTCATTAGTTGAAATGCTTGCAAGGCTTAAGTGATGTGTATTACCGAGAGGGCCCAGAGATACCTCTCCGACATTCGGAGTGACAAATCCTAATCTCGAAACACGCCAACTCAACAAGTACCTTCGAGACACTGAGAGCACCTTTATAATCACCCGATTCGTTGTGACGTTTGGTAGCACACAAAGTGTTCCTCCGTGTAACGGAGTTGCATAATCTCATAGTCATAGGAACATGTATAAGTCATGAAGGAAGCAATAGCAACATACTAAACGATCGTGTGCTAAGCTAACGGAATGGGTCATGTCAATCGATCATTCAACTAATGATGTGACCCTGTTAATCAAATAACAACTCCTTGTTCATGGTTAGGAAACATAACCATCTTTGATTAACAAGCTAGTCAAGTAGAGGCATACTAGTGACACTCTGTTTGTCTATATATTCACACATGTATTATGTTTCCGGTTAATACAATTCTAGCATGAATAATAAACATTTATCATGATATGAGGAAATAAATAATAACTTTATTATTGCCTCTAGGGCATATTTCCTTGATCTCCCACTTGCACTAGAGTCAATAATCTAGATTACACAATAATGATTCTAACACCCATGGAGTCTTGGTGTTGATCATGTTTTGCTCGTGGAAGAGGCTTAGTCGACGGGTCTGCAACATTCAGATCCGTATGTATCTTGCAAATCTCTATATCTCCCACCTGGACTAGATCCCGGATGGAATTGAAGCGTCTCTTGATGTGCTTGGTTCTCTTATGAAATCTGGATTCCTTTGCTAAGGCAATCGCTCCAGTATTGTCACAAAAGATTTTCATTGGACCCGATGCACTAGGTATAACACCTAGATCGGATATGAACTCCTTCATCCAGACTCCTTCATTAGCTGCTTCCGAAGCAGCTATGTATTCCGCTTCACACGTAGATCCCGCCACGACGCTTTGCTTTGAACTGCACCAACTGACAGCTCCACCGTTTAATGTAAACACGTATCGATTAGCGATTTAGAATCGTCGGATCGGTGTCAAAGCTTGCATCAACGTAACCATTTACGATGAGCTCTTTGTCACCTCCATATACGAGAAACATATCCTTAGTCCTTTTCGGTATTTCGGGATGTTCTTGACCGCTGTCCGATGATCCACTCTGGATTACTTTGGTACCTCCTGCTAGACTTATAGCAAGGCACACATCGGTCCGGTACACAACATTGCATACATGATAGAGCCTATGGTGAAGCATAGGAACATTTTTCATTTTCTCTCTATCTTCTGCAGTTGGTCGGGCTTTGTGTCTTACTCAACTTCACACCTTGCAATCTGAGCAAGAACCCTTTCTTTGCTTGATCCATTTTGAACTTCTTCAAAACTTTGTCAAGGTATGTGCTTTGTGAAAGTCCAATTAAGCGTCTTGATCTATCTCTATAGATCTTAATGCCCAATATGTAAGCAGCTTCACCAAGGTCTTTCATTGAAAAACTTTTATTCAAGTATCCCTTTATGCTATCCGAAATTCTATATCATTTCCAATCAACAATATGTCATCCACATATAATATTAGAAACGCTTCTGAGCTCCCACTCACTTTCTTGTAAATCTGAGCTTCTCCAAAAGTCAGATAAAACCAAATGCTTTGATCACACTATCAAAACGTTTATTCCAACTCCGAGAGGCTTGCACCAGTCCATAAATGGATCTCTGGAGCTTGCACACTTTGTTAGCTCCTTTGGATCGATAAAACCTTCGGTTGCATCATATAAAACTCTTCTTCCGTAAATCCATTCAGAACGCAGTTTTACATCCATTTGCCAAATTTCATAATCATAAAATGCGGCAATTGCTAACATGATTCGGACAGACTTAAGCATCGCCACGGGTGAGAAGGTCTCATCGTAGTCAACCCCTTGAACTTGTCGAAAACCTTTTGCAACAAGTCGAGCTTTGTAGACGAGAATATTACCGTCGGCGTCGGTCTTCTTCTTGAAGATCCATTTATTCTCAATTGCTTGCCGACCATCGGGCAAGTCAACCAAAGTCCATACTTTGTTCTCATACATGGATCCCATCTCGATTTCATGGCTTCAAGCCATTTTGCGAATCTGGGCTCACCATTGCTTCTTCATAGTTCGAGGTTCATCATGATCTAGTAGCATGACTTCCGAATAGGATTACCGTACCACTCAGTGCGGATCTTACTCTGCTCGACCCACGAGGTTACAGATTAACTTGATCTGAAGTTCTATGATCATCATCATCAACTTCCTCACTAGTTGGGTTTGACGTCACAGAAACTGGTTCCTATGATGTATATTTTCCAACAAGGGAGTAGGTACAGTTACCACATCAAGTTCTACTTTCCTCCCACTCACTTCTTTCGAGAGAAACTCCTTCTCCAGAAAGGATCCATTCTTAGCAATAAATGTCTTGCCTTCAGATCTGTGATAGAAGGTGTACCCAACTGTCTCCTTTGGGTATCCTATGAAGATACATTTCTCCAATTTGGGTTCGAGCTTATCAGGTTGAAGCTTCTTCACATAAGCATCGCAGCCCCAAACTTTAAGAAACGACAACTTTGGTTTCTTGCCAAACCATAGTTCATAAGGTGTCGTTTCAACGGATTTCGACGGTGCCCTATTTAACGTGAATGTGGCCGTCTCTAAAGCATGACCCCAAAATGATAGCGGTAAATCTGTAAGAGACATCATAGACCGCACCATATCAAGTAAAGTACGATTACGACATTCGGATACACCATTACGCTGTGGTGTTCCGGGTGGCGTGAGTTGCGAAACTATTCCACAATGTTTTAAGTGTAGACCAAACTCGTAACTCAAATATTCTCCTCCACGATCAGATCGTAGAAACTTTATTTTCTTGTTACGATGATTTTCAACTTCACTCTGAAATTCTTTGAACTTTTCAAATGTTTCAGACTTATGCTTCATTAAGTAGATATACCCATATCTACTTAAATCATCAGTGAAGGTGAGAAAATAATGATATCCGCCACGAGCCTCAACATTCATTGGACCACATACATCTGTATGTATGATTTCCAACAAATCTGTTGCTCTCTCCATATTACGGAGAACGGCGTTTTAGTCATCTTGCCCATGAGGCACGGTTCATAAGTACCAAGTGATTCATAATCAAGTGATTCCAAAAGTCCATCAAGATGGAGTTTCTTCATGCGCTTTATACCGATATGACCCAAACGGCAGTGCCACAAATAAGTTGCACTATCATTATCAACTCTGCATCTTTTGGCTTCAACACTATGAATATGTGTATCACTACTATTGAGATTCATCAAAAATAGACCACTCTTCAAGGGTGCATGACCATAAAAGATATTACTCATATAAATAAAACAACCATTATTCTCTGATTTAAATGAATAACCGTGTTGCATCAAACAAGATCCAGATATAATGTTCATGCTCAACGCTGGCACCAAATAACAATTATTTAGGTCTAATACTAATCCCGAAGGTAGATGTAGAGGTAGCGTGATCGACCGCGATCACATCGACTTTGGAACCGCTTTCCCACGCGCATCGTCACCTCGTCCTTTGCGGTGTTAAGCAATCCGTAGTCCTGTTTGAGTTGCAAATATTAGCAATGAACCGATATCAAATACCAGTGCTCTGCGAGCTCTAGTAAGGTACACATCAATAACATGTATATCACATATACCTTTGTTCACCTTGCCATCCTTCTTATTCGCCAAATACTTGAGGCAGTTCCGCTTCAAAGTGACGATCGCTTGCGGTAGAAGCACTCGATTTCAGGCTTAGGTCCAGACTTGGGTTTCTTCTCTTGAGCAGCAACTTGTTTGCTGTTCTTCTTGAAGTTCCCCTTCTTCTTCCCTTTGCCCTTTTCTTGAAACTAGTGGTCTTGTTAACCATCAACACTTGATGCTCCTTCTTGATTTCTACCTCCGCAGCTTTCAGCATTGCGAAGAGCTCAGGAATCGTCTTATCCATCCCTTGCATATTATAGTTCATCACGAAGCTCTTGTAGCTTGGTGGAAGTGATTGGAGAATTCTGTCAATGACGCTATCATCCGGAAGTGTAACTCCCAGTTGAATCAAGTGATTACAATACCCAGACATCTTGAGTATATGCTCACTGACAAAACTATTCTCCTCCATCTTGCAGCTATAGAACTTATTGGAGACCTCATATCTCTCAATCCGGGCATTCTTCTGGAATATTAACTTCAACTCCTGGAACATCTCATATGCTCCATGACGTTCAAAACGTCGTTGAAGTCCCGGTTCTAAGTCGTAAAGCATGGCACATTGAACTATCGAGTAGTCATCACTTTGCTCGCGAGACGTTCTTAACGTCGTCGGTTACATCAAGAAGCAGTTGGCACCCAGCGGTGCTTCCGGGGCGTAATTTTTTCGTGCAGCAATGAGGATAATCCTCAAGTTACGGACCCGATCCGGCGTAGTTGCTACCATCATCTTTCAACTTAGCTTTCTCAAGGAACGCATTAAAATTCAACGGAACAACAACACGGGCCATCTATCTACAATCAACATAGACAAGCAAGATACTATCAGGTACTAAGTTCATGATAAATTTAAGTTCAATTAATCATATTACTAAAGAACTCCCACTTAGACAGACATCTCTCTAGTCATCTAAGTGATCACGTGATCCAAATCAACTAAACCATAACCGATCATCACGTGAGATGGATTAGTTTTCAATGGTGAACATCTTATGTTGATCATATCTACTATATGATTCACGCCGACCTTTCGGTCTCCGTGTTCGAGGCCATATCTGCATATGCTAGGCTCGTCAAGTTTAACCTGAGTATTCTGCGTGTGCAAAATTGGCTTGCACCCGTTGTAGATGGACGTAGAGCTTATCACACCCGATCATCACGTGGTGTCTGGGCACGACAAACTTTGGCAACGGTGCATACTCAGGGAGAACACTACTTGATAATTTTTAGTGAGAGATCATCTTAAAATGCTACCGTCAATCAAAGCAAGATAAGATGCACAAAAGGATAAACATCACATGCAATCAATATAAGTGATATGATATGGCCATCATCTTCTTGTGCTTGTGATCTCCATCTCCGAAGAACCATCATGATCACCATCGTCACCGGCGCGACACCTTGATCTCCATCGTTGTCGTTTACGCCATCTATTGCTTCTACGACTATCGCTACCGCTTAGTGATAAAGTAAAGCAATTACTGTATGCGTTGCATTTCATACAATAAAGCGACAACCATATGGCTCTCGCGATTGCCGATAACTTCGGTTACAAAACATGATCATCTTATACAATAAAATATAACATCATGTCTTGGCCATATCACATCACAACATGCGCTGCAAAAACAAGTTAGACATCCTCTACTTTGTTGTTGCAAGTTTTACGTGGCTGCTACGGGCTTAAGCAAGAACCAATCTCACCTAGGCATCAAAACCACAACGATAGTTTGTCAAGTTGATGCTGTTTTAACCTTCGCAAGGACCGGGCGTAGCCATACTCGGTTCAACTAAAGTTGGAGAAACTGACACCCGCTAGTCACCTGTGTGCAAAGCACGGCGGTAAAACCAGTCTCGCGTAAGCGTCGGCGTAATGTCGGTCCGGCCGCTTCATCCAACAATACCGCCGAACCAAAGTATGACATGTTGGTAAGCAGTATGACTTATATCGCCCACAACTCACTTGTGTTCTACTCGTGCATATAACATCAAACCATAAAAACCTGGGCTTGGATGCCACTGTTGGGGAACGTAGTAATTTCAAAACAAAATCCTACGCACACGCAAGATCATGGTGATGCATAGCAACGAGAGGGAGAGTGTTGTCTCACGCCCTCGTGAGACCAAGCGAAGCGTTGACACAACGTAGAGGAAGTAGTCGACGTCCTCCCGGTCCGACCGATCCAAGCACCGTTACTCGGCACCTCCGAGTTCTTGACACGTACAGCTCGATGACGCACCCGATCTCCGATCCAGCGAGGCGCGGGAGGAGTTCCGTCAAGACGACGGCGTGGTGGACGATCTTGATGTTCTCTGTCGCGCAGGCTTCGCCTAAGCACCGCTACAATATGACCGAGGTGTAATATCGTGGAGGGGGGCACCACACACGGCTAAGGAACAATCCCAATGATCAACTTGTGTGTCTAGGGTGCCCCCTACCCCCGTATATAAAGGAGGGAGGGAGGAGGAGGCCGGCCCAAGGGGAGGGCGCTTAGGGGGCAAACCTACTCCAAGTAGGTTTGCCCCCCCCTTTCCTATTCGGAGTAGGAGAAGGAAGGAAGAGGGGGGAGGAGAGAAGGAAAGGGGGGGCCGGCCCCCTTCCCAATTCGGATTGGGCTTGGGGGGGCGCGCCCCCTCCCTTGCTCCTTCTCCCTCCATCCCACTAAGGCCCAATAAGGCCCATATACTTACCGGGGGGTTCCGGTAACCTCCCGGAGCTCCGGTATATTTCCAATCTCACCCGGAACCTTTCCGGTGTCCAAATATATCCGTCCAATATATCAATCTTTATGTCTCGACCATTTCGAGACTCCTTGTCATGTACGTGATCACATCCGGGACTCCGAACAACCTTCGGTACATCAAAATACATAAACTCATAATGAAATTGTCATCGAAACCTTAAGCGTGCGGACCCTACAGTTCGAGAACAATGTAGACATGACCGAGACACGTCTCCGGTCAATAACCAATAGCGGGACCTGGATGCCCATATTGGTTCCTACATATTCTACGAAGATCTTTATCGGTCAAACCGCACAACAACATACGTTGTTCCCTTTGTCATCGGTATGTTACTTGCCGAGATTCGATCGTCGGTATCCAATACCTAGTTCAATCTCACATGGCAAGTCTCTTTACTCGCTCGTAATACATCATCTCACAACTAACTCATTAGTTGAAATGCTTGCAAGGCTTAAGTGATGTGTATTACCGAGAGGGCCCAGAGATACCTCTCCGACATTCGGAGTGACAAATCCTAATCTCAAATATGCCAACTCAACAAGTACCTTCAAGACACCAGAGAGCACCTTTATAATCACCCGATTCGTTGTGACGTTTGGTAGCACACAAAGTGTTCCTCCGTAAACGGAGTTGCATAATCTCATAGTCATAGGAACATGTATAAGTCATGAAGGAAGCAATAGCAACATACTAAACGATCGTGTGCTAAGCTAACGGAATGGGTCATGTCAATCAGATCATTCAACTAATGATGTGACCTTGTTAATCAAATAACAACTCCTTGTTCATGGTTAGGAAACATAACCATCTTTGATTAACAAGCTAGTCAAGTAGAGGCATACTAGTGACACTCTGTTTGTCTATATATTCACACATGTATTATGTTTCCGGTTAATACAATTCTAGCATGAATAATAAACATTTATCATGATATAAGGAAATAAATAATAACTTTATTATTGCCTCTAGGGCATATTTCCTTCATGTGTGAGGGAATCAGTGACGCTTACCGGCGATTTGAGGCCCAATTCCTCGACCGCTGACAATGACTAAGGCAAGTTACCACTTCTCTCGGGCAACCAGTGGTATCATTTAGCCACTTCATCGATATCCCCTAGACAACAAAATGGTGTGAAGTTTACCCGAAACAACTTCTTTATTTATCCCTAGGCAACTAGTGGTTGCAGTTTAGGCAGCATGCATCTTGTACCAGACAAGAAAAGAAAATACTACGAAGTGTGCAGTAAGCAAACATCAACCATCTCTGTACAAAAATATGCCGGATAATCCATATGAATTTGCATATGTCACTTATTACAAAAAAAATAACCATGATTTTAAGTTCATATGTGGTTGTAAGCGACTAGAATTAAACATTGAATTAGCCAAGCACTAATGAATAGACAAAAAATAGGCTCTATGAGCCAACTTGCATGAGATGAAGATATCTGCGGCATTATCTTTATCTCGTCACCGCCTTAAACCTGTAGGCATGATTCATCTTGAAAGCAAGAACTAGGGATCATGGTGAGCAGATTTTGCGAGAAAAAATTGGTAGGCTCATTCATCAATCGAGCATCATGTACAACACCCAATTCAACCCTCACCACCTCCATGAGTGAGCGGACCAAATCAAACTCGCGTAAGGAAAAGTCATGGTGAAAATCTTGAATATTGCGACTAACCTACTCCACGAATCCCTAGTTTTGATTCGAGGCACCCACAATAGTACACGAATCATTGTTTTATCTGGGTAATAACCAAATGTGTGATGGTGCGAGAAGCACGTATTGGGAAAATCTTACCTCTGTTCGGTCCGTGTCACGAAGCTGGAAGCGATTCTTGGCGTGTGATTCATCCCCAATCCCGGTTTACCGTCGACCGCCCTCATACATCCACCCAACCCAAGCTCGGGCGGACATGGGACGGAGTGAAGGTCCATGGTGCTGCCAGTTAGTCGAGCTCTTGGGATCATGGTGGCGTTGGCGGATCTGGCGCCTCCCTCTCCTGCCTTGAGGTGGTGTGTCGTGTTGCAGACGCTTGAGTACCTTCTCGAGCCCTCACTCCTGCCTGCAGCCTTGGCGCCTGGAGGAGGCGGCGTCGGCAGACCCTCTCTCGTACCTCACTTTGGTGGTCGCGCGGATGGCGCTCTGGGCCCCTCTCTCTCCAGAGTGGTATTTCTCCTCCCTCTTCTCCCATGCCTCCCAAAATCTAGTAATCTCGGTAGCTCATACGGAATCGATGAGCATGGCGGTGGATTTGGGAGAAGAAGTTGCCATGGGTTGCATTTCACACCCTTGTAGGCTGAGACGAGGTGGGTGTGCTTGGCCTTGTGTGTGTGTCAGGGAGTTGTTTGGAGGAGCAAGGCGGCGGGCGCATAGCCGGGAGGATGAGTGCGGCTGGCGGGCACGTGGCCAGGAGGAGGAGCGGGGCGGCGGCCGCGTATGGAGGAGGAGGCACGGGGCTTGAGTAGAGTGGATAAGGTGCGGGAGACTTGTCCTAGGGCGTTCGTAGACCTTTCACTCCACAACCCGACAGTGCGGCACCTGGCGATCGGATCCTGATCTGACGGCTCGGACGGGCGTGCACTCGGCAAGACAAACGAGCACTCGACCACTTTTTAGGATTTAGGTTTTCTTAAACTCTGACAAACGAAGTTGACGAATAGAACTAGCAGTGGTTGGGCGCGGCCCTGCCTGCTGCCGCAACGGCTGAGTGGCATCTGTGCGGGGCCGATTTTCGTGTTTTGACCATTTTGATAACATTTGCCGATCTGACCTTAGTTTAAAAAAAACTAAATCCTAAAAAGTGGTCGAGTGCTCGTTTGTCTTGCCGAGCACACGCCCTTCCGAGCCGTCGGATCAGGATCCGATTGCCAGGTGCCGCACTATCGGGTTGCGGAGCGAAACGTCTACGAACGCCCTAGGACAAGTCTCCCGCACCTTATCCACTCTACTCAAGCCCCGTGCCTCCTCCTCCATACGCGGCCGCCGCCCCGCTCCTCCTCCTGGCCACGTGCCCGCCACAAGACTCATCCTCCCACGCGCTCCGCCTTGCTCCTCCAGCCAACTCGACACACACACAAGGCCAAGCACACCCACCTCGCTCTGCGGCTACAAGGGTGTGAAATGCAACCCATGGCAACTTCTTCTCCCAAATCCACCGCTGTTCATCGATTCGTGGCGGAGCTACGGAGATTACTAGATTTTGGGAGGCATGGGGAGAAGAGGGAGGAGAAATACCACTCACGGAGAGAGAGGGGCCAGAGCGCCATCATCGCATGTGACCACCAGCGGAGGTACGAGAGAGGGGTCTGCCGACGTCGCACTCCATGCGCCAAGGCCTGCAGGAGTGAGGGCTCGAGAAGGTACCAGACGTCCGCTGCAACACGACCACCTCAGGCAGGAGTGGGAGGCGCCAGATCCGCCAACGCCACCGCGATCCCAAGAGCTCGACCAACTAAGCAACATGGACCCTTCACTCCGTCCCATGTCCGTCGCCGAGCTTGGGTTGGGGTGGATGTAAGGAGGGCGGTCGACGGCAAACTGGGATTGGGGATGAATCACACGCCAAGAATCGCCCAGCTTCAGACACGGACCGAACAGAGGTAAGATTTTCCCAATACGTGCTTCTCGCACCATCACACATTTGGTTATTACCCAGAGACAAAACAATGATTCCGTGTATCGTTGTGGGTGCCTCGTAATCAAAACTAGGATTCAGGAGTAGGTTAGTCGCAATATTCAGATTTTCACCATGACTTTTCCTTACGCGAGTTTGATTTGGTCCGCTCACTCACGGAGGTGGTGAGGGGTTGAATTGGGTGTTGTACATGATGCTCGATTGATGAATGAGCCTACCAATTTTTTCTCGCAAAATCTGCTCACCATGATCCCTAGTTCTTGCTTTCAAGATGAATCATGCCTACAGGTTTAAGGCGGTCAGACGAGATAAAGATAATGCCGCATATCTTCATCCTCATGGCAAGTTGGCTCATAGAGCCTATTTTTGTCTATTCATTAGTGCTTGGCTAATTCAATGTTTAATTCTAGTCGCCATAAACCACATATGAACTTAAAATCATGGTTATTTTTTTGTAATAAGCTTACATATGCAAATTCATATGGATTATCCGGCATATTTTTGTACGGAGATGGTTGATGTTTGCTTACTGCACACTTCGTAGTATTTTCTTTTCTTGTCTGGTACAAGATGCATGCTGCCTAAACTGCAACCACTAGTTGCCTAGGGATAAATAAAGAAGTTGTTTCGGGTAAACTTCACACCATTTTGTTGTCTAGGGGATATCAATGAAGTGGCTAAATGATAACCACCGTCGCTTGAGAGAAGTGGTAACTTGCCTTAGTCATTGTCAGCGGTCGAGGAATTGGGCCTCAAATCGCCGGTAGGCGTCATTGATTCCCTCACACATGCATTTTATTCCACTCAAATCAAGGTCAGATTGGACCGAGGGGATGCGGGGGCATGTTGATTTCAGGGGGGGTGGGGTGGGGGAGGTGGGGGCAGTTTTCATGTGTGCATGTGGTCGTGGGTATGTGGCCAACGGCGAGGCGCACACGGTGTAGTATCTCACGATAGATCTCCCACGGTGGCATGATGGTTTTTGGTCAGGGACGTGAGTACGAGTTGCCTGAATTTGTGTCTCGAGTTGTCGGAATTGTGTTGCCAGATCCCCTTTACGATCAAGTTGTAGGGCTTTTTAAGGGGGTGCCATGGTGAAGTTGCAGGCGTGTTAGCCCTAGTTGCTTGGATTTTTGGAGCGAGTTGGCAGAGTCTTGCTATGAGCTCTTATCGGATCCTTCTACTATGGAGTTTTGCTACTAGTCAACGCATTCAACTTTTGCTTACTTTAGAGTACAAAAAACTCGGACACACCGATGCGTTTCTTACATTAGGAATATTTTTATCGGCCCGAATGTCACGTAGTTGTTGATCCTCGAGTTGAGAATTTGAGCTTTTTTGTGTAGTTTTGATCCTAAGTAACAAAACTTGCCTGCCGGTTGTTTCTGAATTGCCTGGTATTGTTCAAAATTTGCCCAAATGGGCTTTAGTTTTTGTTACTTAGGATGCATGACATGGTTCCAGGACTTGCTAGTTGTTTTCAGTTAGTGCCCTAGAAGCTTTCATACCAGCACAAGATTGGATGAAACTTAATCCTAGTGGGTTGTTAGTTTTTTCAGAAGTTGCCCAACACTCTGTAGATAGTTGCCTCAGATAACACATGAGCGGGGGTAGCTGTTTTTTGACCCTGAGCGGAGATTGAGTTTTTTTGTGTCTGGGGTGAAATACTTCAGATAATGAACAATCCTAAACTTTTGCTTGATGTTTTTTTGTTTACTTAATTGCCTGACATGGTTTAGATTTTCGTTAATGGTTGTTACTTAGGTTGCTTGAGTTTTTGCCAAAACTTGCCCAACACACTGTAGGTAGTTGCCTCAAAATAACTCTGATAATGAACAATCCTGAAGTTGTGTCTAATGTTTTGTTATTTATTTGCCTGACATAGTTCAGTTTTTTTTCTTTAATGGTTGTGTACTCATTAAATTCGTCAATGTGAGATCAATGAATTATAAATTGATACTACTACTAACTATGTTGCCTACAATCAAAATAACTACAAACAAGTAGAAGAGTTGTTTGTCGTTTCCTCATGAGCGACCAGAATGCAAGTCAGGCTGTTTTGGCATAAGCAACTCCCCCTAAATGCCCCCCCCCAGCAGAGAATATGCACAGTCCCATGAGAGTACATAAAAAAATTGCCTAAGGCCAACATCGCAGTTGCCTACAAGCTACATACATATTTGCTTTATTTTATCATCCATTAGGAAATAGTTTTCCTTTGCCCCTATGTTACATGGCAGCACAATTTTTTGCGTGCAATCAAACACACAGTTTGCCTACAATCACACTTTTTTTGCCTCAATTTAATATCTATATTGCCTACAATCACACAGTATTTTGCCCTAATGTACTATGCATAGTCCGGGGGGCATGGCCTCTTTTTTTTCCTTCGTTTTTTCCTGGATTTAGATGGGGTTTGCGCATGTCTCACTACCCCCACCCGTTATCAATATGTTCTCATTAGGTTACAAGCCAGTTAACTGCCCCCCCCCCCTAGAGTTAGGGTGTTCTATAAATTCTCAAATCAAGCAGGCTGTTTCTTCAGCCAGTTAAATAACACAATATAGGTTGATTCCCCTCAAACTTGTAGGAAAATTGCCTACAAACAAGTAGTAGTTGCTCTTGACTACTACTTTTACTTTTCTTGACAAGCAAGCTAATGAGTTGGCTATAGAATCTATGGAAATTGCCTACAAACCCAGTACGAGTTGCTACCTTTTTCAATCTCGTAATTTTTTTAAAAAAATAGGAGTTTACCTGGATATACTATGCAAATTGCTTAGATCATATCACAACTTGCTTCCAATCACAAATGCATTTGCCCAGGGGGACACCAACTTGATGTTCCACAGAATGTAGGACCACATTTCTTTTGCCTGGAATTTGTAGGCAATTGTCTGTATCTACTAGTAGTTGCTCCTTACTTGCACTTTATTTTATCATTTTTCTTTGGGGCAAGCAAGCTAATGAGTTTGATGCAGAGTCCATTTAGTCTTTGCTATTCCTTACTTATCGATTTTGGGGGTCTCTAGGAACCATAGGGCCAGCTGTGGGTGTAGGAGATCCGAGATCGGGTTGGAGTGCATAAGCACCTGATGGGGGTGCAGGACCTGAGGCGTGTTTCCTTTTTTCTGCTTGTTTTGTTGAGGGGGGGACACTAAATTCTAAAACAATGTCAAAGCAACGTTTTCGAGGTTTTGTGTACATGCCATAGCAAGAAGATTCAACAGACACTCCTAGGTAAGCTTCGCACAACCACAAAGAACTACCGAATTTATTTCTCAGCAAAAAAAATAGTTGCCTCAAACTTATATGCATTTTGCCTGCATCCCAGAAGTACTTGCTTTTTAGTACTCCCTCCGTTCCAAAATAAGTGACTCGACTTTTGTACTAGCTTTAGTACAAAAGTCGAGTCACTTATTTTTACAAAAGTCGAGTCACTTATTTTGGGACGGAAGGAGTAGTATTTTCCATCTTTGCAAGCAAGAAGCTTTGCCACCACTTCTAGGTAAACTTCATAGAACCCTAATAGCTTTGCAACTAGTATTTTTACGCCTCTGAGTAGCTCATTGTTAGCTTTCTGTCACAACAAAAAAATGAGTTGCCTAAAACTTATATACATATTGCCTACATTACGGGAAGACTTGCTTTTAATTTCGCCTTCTACTTTTTTGGCAACAAACAAATTAGCTAGCTGCATAAATTGGTTTTCAACTCATAAAATTTGCTCGCACGCAAGCACAAATTGCCCAAACAAATAAACAAACCAAAAGAAAACTATCCTCTTGTTGATTTTGTTTTTAGAAACATAAGTGCTGGAAGCATTATGAAAATTGCCTCAACACGACAGAACTTGTCTAACCGAAAAGCCACATAGGAGTGTCGACAAATCTAGCAAAGTGTCTCACAACCATTTTACTAGGATCTTCACCTCATGAGGCAACTCTTTCTTGTTGGATCCCTGCTTTTCTTGAACAATTAGAACATCTTTTTTAGAATTTTTAATGTCCATTTTTTCTTTGAGTTGGGGGATGTATGGATGGGGTGGATGTGCAGGGTACTGTAGCACAAAATTGATGTGAGTTCCTTAATTTTTTATGCAGTTCTTGTTGCATGGTGGCCATCAGAGGAGGTAGGGGCGAGATGAGCTTTCATGTGGTTTGAGATCTGGGAGGAAGAAGACCAGTGAGAAGACGAGGCATGCGATGGGTTGGTGGGAAGGACAACATGTGGGACTTTTTCTGCACGTGATCGGGGAAGGAGAGTGGTGCTAGTTGGTGCGCGAGAGATCTTTTCTTTTTGTTGGTTGGTGTGCCGGGGCACCAGGTGCTAGGATTTTCCTTTTTTGGTTCCTCTTTCTGGACGGGGGATGATATCTTTCTTAAATAGGGTGTGTGCCAGGGAACTACAGGGAGCACGCGTTTGCTGTGTCTAGACGCGTCCTTAAGAAAATACTAGTAATTCGGATGGAAAATCAATTCCTTCATTGCAAAGGAAGCGAACCCTCCTCCCCCTTCCTATCGTGCACTCTTCTTCCTTCCTCCTTCCCCTCCCCCCAAATATCCACAGAGAAGGCAGGAGGACCAAACCCTAGCCGCCGCCGCCCCGATCCGATGGCGCCGTCCCCGTCCCCGCCGCCGCCGGCGAGCGGAGCGCAGTACGCGCACCAGTTCCTCAACACCGCCCTCTCCCAGCGCGGGCCCTCGGCGCTCCCCTACGCGGAGGACGTCAAGTGGCTCATCCGCAACCACCTCGTCGCCCTCGCCGACGCCTTCCCCTCGCTCCACCCCAAGGCGGCCCTCTTCACCCACAACGACGGCCGCGCCGCGCACCTGCTCCAGGCCGACGGCACCGTCCCCATCCACCACGCCGGCGCCACCTACAACCTGCCCGCCGTCATCTGGCTGCCCGAGACCTACCCGCGCTCCCCGCCCCTCGTCTTCCTCTCCCCCACCCGCGACATGCTCATCAAGCCCCACCACCCGCTCGTCGACCGCTCCGGCCTCGTCGCCAACGCGCCCTACCTCCGCTCCTGGGTCTTCCCCTCCTCCAACCTCCTCGACCTCGTCAGATCCCTCTCCCACCTCTTCGGCCTCGACCCGCCGCTCTTCACCAGATCCGTCGCAGCCCCGTCTCCCACTCCTCCTCCCGCTCATCCTCCTGCTCCTCCCGCCGCCGCCTCCCCCGCCATGCGCCCCGAGGCTGTCTATGCTCCTGTCCCTCGCCCATACAGGTTCCCGGCATCGCCCCAGCTTGCCGCGCGCCAGCCGCCCACAGAGGACCCAGCTGAGGTCTTCAAGCGCAACGCCATCTCCAAGCTTGTTGATACCGCCTACGCGGACGCTGCCGCCCTGCGCACCGCCCGCGAGGCAGAGGTCGACTCCCTCTTCGCCGTGCAGGCCGAGCTGCGTGGCCGGGGGGAGGCGGTGAACGACGGGGTGCGCAGAATTGCCGAGGAGAAGGAGGCACTCGAGCGCCGGCTCCAGGACGTGGTGATGGCCACTGATGTTATTGAGGCCTGGGTCGCTGAGAACCGCAAGGGGGCTGCCGATGACACCGCCGAGGCGGAGGGGGCCATCCAGCCGGCCGACGTGCTGTCCAGGCAGATGCTTGAGTGCACAGCTACTGATTTGGCGCTCGAGGACACCATCTACGCGCTCGACAAGGCTGTTCAGGAAGGATCGGTACCATTCGACGGCTACCTCAGGAGCGTGCGCGCACTTGCACGGGAGCAGTTCTTCCAGCGTGTCCTATGCACCAAGGTCAACAATGCGCAGCAGCAGGCGCAGGTCGCTCGGATGGCGGCAAGGGCACCACAGTACGCCTCCTAGCCAAGATGATGGATAGGTCAGTATACATGCTTTATGATCAATCAATTCCATCCATTGTAAGAGAGTGGCTCAGTGTAAAGTTGGTTCCCATTGTCGTTGCTGTGTGTGCTTACTGAATATAAACAGATGGATGTGTTACAATAATAACTTTATTAGTTGGGGTGTTGTAATTTCATGGTGATGTTTGTGTAGGGTTGTTGAACTCGCAGTACATATCTCAGTTTTGAAATTTACACTCATTTCGTTCATTTCCGTGTCTTGGTAAGTCTCTACAGTATGAATGAAGCTTCCATGTTTGTTTGTTTGTTTAGATAGGCAAAAAAATAATCAGAGCCTGGGTGTGTTGCTGTACTAGGTACAGTTGTACTATCCTAATTGCCATCGCAGATTGAAATTCAGATATGAGAAGTATATGGACTCCTCAATACTTTGGGAATTTTAGATATTTAGATGTTTTTTTCCTTCTGTCATGGCACTGCTGTGAACTTATTCCACTCCTGATACTTGGAACTGGAATAGTCTCCAAGCTGTGATATCCGGCTTGCACATATGTTCTGATAATTGTAAATGCATAACCATTTTTTGTCTCTGTTGTGCTGCCACTGAAGTTTGGTGGATGCTTTGGCTTGATGCTGGTGTCTTGAGGTTGTGTGTGATCTGAAGCCGACTGTTTAATTGCAATTTGGCTAGGCTTGGGGTTTATTTTCAGTTTATTTTGCAAGTCTTGTGAATATGATTTTCTGAAACAATGTTTCTTGAATTGCAGACTCTATATTTGCTTAAGTAGATTATGTATGGTACCGAGTGTATTCAAAAGCGTATTTAAAAGCTTTTTGGGGTGTTTTTTTTATTATAAACAGTAGGGTAAACTTTTGGGGTGTTATGTGGAAAGGCTATTTAAAAGCCTATTCCGTTCTTACCACCCCAAAATTAGCCCTGGTTATGAAATCCCATACCATGAGGACTAAGTAAACAGCTATCCAACGTGGAAATCAAATTATAACAAAATGATTTGTATCTCCATAGATGCGCTCCCAACATTACAGGGGTTCCAACTTCCAAGCGCACCAATTTCCTTAACTGCACCAATGTAAAAAGCATGTGCATAAGTTGTCCTATCAATCTGACTATCCTACAGGGAGGAAGCAACTAATATAGATGGACCAAACAGTGGCTTGAGAACTGAAGCACCTTAGAATATATACTGTTTAGCAGAGTTAGTGTGGCAGCACGTCGCGTACCTGTGTGAACTCTTGCTATCGACACCCATATCAACCCAACACTAGATTCAAGAATCTATGAATTTAGATACCACACTAAATCTTGCACTCTGAATTGCATTAGCAACGAAATTAGTTGTCATCGCCACGAGTATCTCTCACCACCCTGAAAACCGGAGAAAGAAGAGGAGTGCTCAACTTTCAGATGTTAATTTATTTACTGCCTGGCCTGGACCTAACCCTGATGTTCTTTGCAACACAAGGGTACTGCAACAGGTGTACACTCCTATTATTGAGATTTAATATAAATCGAGGTATATTGTTCTTTTAACTTTGTTCATGCGCCTATTCTTTCTAAAGAGCTTTCTTAGAAGCAATTGAAAAATTGGGATTTGATTACATCGCAACATGAAGCACATGTGCGGTGGTACGTCGCACCGTCAAGATGGGGCTCGGTGGCGTGCTCGTCAATACTCCCAACTGCCCTTGCATTAACAGTTCCTGATATAATTCATCTGTGCCATCTCATATGAGTGATCTTGCCCCAGAGTGTTCTGGATATACAGGTGAACATCATTCCTTTTTTTTTGTTCCTTTATAGTCATCTTGATATTGCATATGTGCAGTGCATCTTTCTGAATTTCTATACACATGTTTTTTTGTCCTTGACTTTTAGTGCAGAGAGAATTAAGTATAACTATCTTTTAGAAATATTGGAAGATGCTTGACTTTTTTGTCTTTGGTTAGATTGTAGAGTGTGTTCTTTTTCTTACCAAAGGTGTAGAACAAACAGAAACCGAACAGCCCACTTGGATAACATCTGTCAAAACTGCATGCAGGGATAAGCAATGATGTTCATAATCGTAAATCAGTAATGATGTTATTCTGCACTTTAGGACTGTAGCATGTGACATCTCCAGTTGTTTTCAGATCTGATTGATTTTCAAGTTTTTGTGCAATATATATCAAACAGATGTGCATTTACTACTCTTGCAGTCAGAATTGAGTTGTCAGATTTAAGCCCTCTTAAGTTGTCAGTACAATATTGGTGTTTATAGGGTAGATGACAGAATTGCTTCCTGCTATTGCAACTCTGACCAAACTTAGCCTGAACTTTGAAGCTCCATACAACACCTATAGTTAGCTAAAGGTTTGATAGACTATGGGTCCTGGTCACTGAATTTCATTGTAGTCACAAGTTGAACTCCGCCATTAAGATATTTGAAAACAAGATTTGATATAATCATTTCCAAGCTTGTTAAAAGCATCAACATTCTTACAAGACTTCAGAAATACTCACTCCGTCCCAAAATAAGTGTCGTGCTTTTAGTTCAAATTTGAACTAAAACCATGACACTTATTTTCGAACGGAGGGAGAGTAGTAAATAAGACACGCATCGCCAATTTATATGTGAATTGTCATGGCATGGGGTCATGGTGCATGCTGATGTTCCACTCTCGGACAGAGAGTGCAAGCACAGTGTAACATCACAACATTTCACATGATTGAATTTCTATAAGAACTTTGAAATGCACTTTTCAGTTTTGAGTTGGACATGATGGTGGAATCTGTTAATGCGGCGATTAAGTGTGTTCAGGAGCTGATAGAAAAAGCAAGACACTTAAATCAAACCAGCATGCATAATGCATTGGGTGTGTATTGTAGTTGTCTTGTTCAAGACGGACCCAGTGTTCAGGACGTTTTTACTTGTATGAACAGTGGTTTTATCGGTGCGTTCATTGGGGTTTACAAGAAGTCCCACTTAGTCAGGCTTGGACCTTTGCTGTTCCAGACGTTTTACCAGAAAATATATTCCTTGGGCTTGGTACAATTGTGCTTGATCTGAGGCCAGCTCCACATCTGTCTAAATCTGTACCCATATCCTGACCTGAAGTATGTGCAGATACTGTTTTTTTAAATTAATCCTGTACCCCAGCTCTAAGATTCTAATAACAATTGTCACATTTGTCAATCAATTGCCAAGAATATGGCTTCTCATGTGGTCATGTGGAGCTTTACATATTTAAGTTTAAAAAAATGGCACCGAGGCACAGCAATGCATGTGTTCTTCCTTTGTTTGAGAAAAAACGTCTAATTTAAAGAGGAAAAAAATAGCCTATTAAGAACAGAAACGGTTCAAAGCAATGTACTCTTCAGAACAGAAACGGTGCATGTTTGATTTCACTTACCATTTTCCTTGGACCCTCGCATAGATTTTATGTTTTGCAAAATAGCCTATTAAGATTAAACTATCATTGTTTCAGCGCAGGGCCGCACGTTGTTCTTCCTGAAAAATTCCAGACTGAACTGGACGTGTACTGGAGGGTTATTTATATGTTATAAGCTGCCTTTTTCTTGTACTATTACTCACAATGGTTGTCACAATCTTGCAAATCTGCATAGCCAAACCTCTATGTTCGATTGACAGATTTCCTGGTACGCCAGACTTTGGAATGCTGTATGATTAATTCCACATTGGAACGCTGAGCATGTGAACTTCAGCTTCTTAATATTTTCTCAACCTGGTCATATATACTTTATATTACCTGTGTTAGCAAACTCTCATTTTGAATGGTTATAACATTAGTGCTGCTCTACGGAAATAATAGGTTGGTGCTGCAATAGGCTTTCAGATTATGTCCTTATTTGTTGAATATATGCTAGAAAGAAGGACTTTTTCTGAAGAATGCTTGAAAGGGATGAGTTCAGCAAACAAATTATTTGTCCCCTTAGGAAGCTCTCACACAATCGGGCAACTCGATCTCTACGACTCCAAAAGAACCTACAGATTGGTACATCATTTACTGAGGATCTGCTTCACACAGAGGATCACACTGCTAGGGTTACCCAGCCAAAAAACTCTCATGTAGTATAAGTATTGCCTTGTCAGTGTGGTAAGCAAAGATGAGAGTATTGGCTTGTTAGTGTTTCGCTATAAACTTGGTCAAACATAGTAATTCTTGTCGGCGAGGATTTCTAGAGATCAAACATAGTAATCTTTCGCCAAGTTTATAGAGAAAATCATTTGTATCTGCAATACCAAGCATATACAGTATGAAAATATATCTCTTGATGTATCTATTGATATACACTTGGTATTCTAAAATTCTAATGAGTCAATCTCAAAGGCCACCACAACAGAACACAATTAAGTTAGAATAAACCTAATGCAGCAGGAGGGCAGCACTGACCAGTCTAGCTTGAATCTGTGCTGTACATCACTGCTATGTACTTCCTCCGTTCCATAATTCTTGTCGTGGTTTTAGTTCAAATTATAGAACGGATGGAGTACAAGGTTCTGCTCTCTCTGTAGTGTTAGTGTTAGAGTTTATACTGGAGGATTAGAGCTAATTAACTAACGGTGCCTTTTCCGAAGGAAGGCTAGACACGGTGTCGTTGAAGGTATATTTCTGTTTCCCTCTCCTCTCAGTTGCACTAATTTCAACCACACGGCCAACATATAGTTTCCTATTTAGCACTTGACGGTTCGGGAAGTACAACCAAGATGTTTGTGAGCTCACACTGATATGATATGAATATGATTCTTGCAGTACCAAACGATGCCATCTGTACTTTGTTATATTTCTAAACTGGCATGTTGACTTCAAGGATGGAAATCTTTCTGGCTAACCAAAATTTTCAGCTTTGCTAACCAAATTTGATAGCTATGCTGATAGGGGCAACATTTCCTATACAATCGAATGAATCAATCACTTGCCATTTTCCGCAGAGTGGAATAAATTATTAGTCATTGCATGATGGATGCAGGCTTGCAGATAGATACCCGACTCAATTCAGATGACCTTCCACAATGAGTACTCCCTCCGTCCGGAAATACTTGTCGGAGAAATGAATGAAAATGAGTGCATCTAGAACTAAATTATGTCTAGATACATCAATTCCTCCGACAAGTATTTTCGGACGGAGGGAGTACATCTTTGTTTCATTTCACTCCGCGCTCTGTCTTATGTCTAACCCCATAGTATGAAATTGAGAAATTCTACTTCAAGCTTGGGCTTCTCAACACTTGAATTGATCTATCCTCCGGGCAAAACTTATATCTTCATTTGTTGGCAGGTGAGCCATAAATTACAACATGCCCCACTTTTCTGCGACCAGTATATTCTCAAACCAATAAAGAGTGGTAATCTTAGGTATTGTGATCTAATCTGCCATTTATACATAGTTAATTCTGGATTTCAGCTAAACAACATTACTACCTAAAAAAAGCTTGATTCCATGAGTTAGAAACTATGTGTGGGGAAAGTAAGAGGAGACCTTGATCCAAGGTTTCATCGAACCAAATCGTGATCCTCAATTGTGAGGACTCCTAGACTATTGGAGCCATTTCAGAAGCTTCTAGGTTGAAATGTTCTAGAAGCTTGTAAGGGTTCAGCGGTCACTTCAAGACCTACCTCTAGTGAATGGAGCTCGTTCTTTGTGTGCCGAGGCTCTCGGAAAATAAGGCAGATAAGGTGTCGTTGAGGGTATCTTTGTGTTTCCTCCTCTCGGTTGCACTAGTTTTAACCACACGACCAAAAATACAGTTTCCTATTTAACACTTATGGTTCGTCAAGTACAACTCAAGATCTTGGTGAGCTCACGCTTGTATGATTATGATTCTTGCAGTAGCAAACGATGCCATCTGTACTTGTTATGTTTCTATAAACTGGCATGTTGACTTCAGGTATGGAAATCTTTCTTGGTGAGCTCAGGCCCAACAACTATGCTGACAAGAACAACATTTCATATACAATCAAATGAATCAATCACTTGCCATTTTCAGTATAGTGGACTAAATAATTAGTGATTGCATGATGTAGGCCTGCCTGTAGATAGATACCCCCACCCAGCTCACCAAGACGACCATCCACAATGAGTACGTCTCTGCATTCACCAAGATCATTTTCTAACAAGCACATATTTTTTCTTCAACACTTTGTACATTGCAAAAAAAAAAAGTACTCACAAGGTCTAGCTTAAATCTGTACTGTACATCACTGCTATATACTACTCCCTCCGTCCGGAAATACTTGTCGTAGAAATGGATACAAAATGAATGTATCTAGAACTAAAATACATCTAAATACATCAATTCCTCGGACAAGTATTTCCGGACGGAGGGAGTACTAGTACAAGGATCTGCTCTCTGTGTGTCATCATTACACTAGAGGGTCAGAGCTAACTGATTAACAGCCCCTCTGAGAAGGAGGAGGCATGAGGGACCTGAGGTAAGCTTTGGGCAGCGCCGCCAGCTTCTTGGCCTTGGGAACATAGGCCCGCTTGCTGAAGTTGTCGTAGCCGTTGGCCTCGATCTCGTCCAGGATCTGACGGTAGAGAAGCAGAGATGCCCACACCTGCATGCACAAATTACATGTTAATCTGAAGCCAAGACCGAGTTTCAATCTTTGATGGAATTTTTGTGAGGTGATTCAAGAAGAAAGTGTCATGCGTAAGTGTCCGTCGCACGTACCGGCCATCGGCTCTCCTGGTTGAGCTCGGCGGCGCCTTGCTCGGCCTGCTGGAAGTAGGCCCTGGCCCTCGCGATCTGGCCCTTCATGAAGCTCCTCCACTCGTCGGTGACGCGGCCGGCGAAGATGTCCGCCTCGGAGATGCCGGCCATGGCGAGCTCGTCCTGCGGCAGGTAGATCCTGCCCCTCCTCGCACTGTGCAACAATGGCGGCGTCAGAGATGAGCGGGCAGCGGCAAGAGCAAGTGATTTCAGAAGCGACGTGACACTTACTCCTCGCCGACGTCCCTGAGGATGTTGGTGAGCTGGTTGGCGACGCCGAGGGCGAGCGCGCCGGCGTACACCGTCTCGACGCCCGCCTGGGAGCCCGGGGAGACGCCCATGACGGGGACGGTCATGAGCCCGACGGTGCCGGCCACGCGGTAGCAGTAGAGGTAGAGCTCGTCGAAGGTGGCGTAGCGGGACTTGGCGAGGTCCATGCGCATCCCCTGGACCATGTCCCGGAACGGCCGCTCGTCGACGGCCGGGAAGGCGGCCACGGCGTCGGCCAGCGCTGCGTCGAGCATGTCGTAGGGCCGGCCGGCGAAGACGCCGTCGAGGCGCGACTCCCAGCGGTCCAACGCCAGCGCGGACGTGTGCGCCGCGTTCGGGCCGTCCACCAGCTCGTCCGTCCGCCGGCACCACACTGCTCGACACATCCAACAAGTTAGTAACCGCATCAATGATCTCCTCTCGTCGCTTGCATCAGTGTCATGTGGCGATGTGGATTTACCGTATATTGCCCATATCGCCCGCCTCCGCTCCGGCGTCATGAGCTGCGTGGCCAGGTAGAACGTCTTGGCGTACTCCTTGCACACGGCGCCGCAGCGGTCGAAGGCCGCGTCCAGCACGCCGGCGTCGCGCCCGGCAAGCCGCGCCTTCCTCGGCGTGGTCGAGGCCGCGAGCGCCGCCTGCTTGAGCACGAGCTGGCGCACGCTCTCCTCGTACGACACAGTCACCGGCGCCGCGACGTCCTCCATGCTCCACGGCGCGGCCGCCTCGAGGCAGACAGCGGGGTGGGACGAACCGGCGGCACGCGCTGCCACAGAGCGCAGCCTCGGCGCACGCACGCTGCTGGAACCGGCAGCTCCCCTCCCGTCGTCGCCGGCGAGGAACACCAAGAACCGGCTCCGGCCATGCTGCTGGCCGGCAGCACACGCGGGCGAGCTCACCGCGCGGGCCGTGGAGAGCATGGCTGAAAAGGCAGGGCGATCGATGTTAGTGACTGTGCCGTGCGCGCGCGTTTCGGTCGCTTGTTACTCCTTGTGGGTCTTGGCGAATGTCGACCACTCCCTCCCTTTTGTAACGTTGAGCCGTGTGGCCGAGTGGGCACGTGTCGGCCGGACCAGCATATGTGTTCCCACTTTTCCTCCGGCACTCGGAGTGCGCGCGCGAACTGACTCTGAACGAAAGGGGGACGAGAAGGGACAGCGCACGTAGCTTCTCTTGTGTTGGATTGGACGTGGCGCCACTGGCTGCACGCAGGCCAACAATCAAGTAAGGCCAGCTCCAGCGCGCGACCCTATCCTGTTTGGTGCGTCCGTTTGAGACAAAATGAACAAACCAAACGGCCCAGCGCGCGGGCGCAGGCGGACTTTTACCCGTTTTCTGTCCGCTTTCGATCCATCCCGGCCCAACTTTACGTCACTTTTGGGGTAAAATGGGACAGCGGATGGGGGGGGACGCTGTGGCCTCCCCCGCCCGCCGTAGGTAGCACAAAGCAAAACCCCCCGCGCCCCATTTGGCGCCATTTCCTTCCAAACCCTCCCACTTCCTGCCTCACACCCTCCCTCGTCTATAGCCGACGCCCCGCCGAATTCCGGCGGCATGGCCATCGACCCACCCGCAAAGGTGAAGAAGAAGGCGGTCAAGGGTCCGGAAGCCGCAGGCGGAGTGCACGCCGGAGGAGCTCGCCAAGATGGACGCGAAATCGGCGAAGAGGAGGAACCAAAGGGCGGCCGTGAAGGGTAAGGCCGCCGCGGCCAAGTTCGCCGCCGAGCGCGATGCGGTGGAGGCCGCGCGGCGCAAGGCCGAGGTTGGCTGTGTTGCCGGCGTGGACATGTAGGCCGCTGGCTGTGTTGCCGGCGAGGACGTGTAGGCCACTGGCTTTGTTGCCGGCGTGAAGTAGGGCCGCGGGCACTATTTTTGAAAAGGTGGCGTTTGAAAATGGAGGTGGACACGATGGGGCCAAAAGATGCGTCCGCGTGTTGGGCGCACGGTCACCGCATCCCAGAAAAGGTCCGGACATGATCTCATTGCCCTACCCAACAGAATCCGGACAAAACGGACTTCCGTTTGGGGTCGTTTGATGGAGTTGGCCTAAGCTCAAGGTTGGGGCAGGCAGAGATGAACCGACACTATGGATCCGTCTTGGAATGTCTGCTCTGAATTTACCGACCAGTAGAATAATCCTCCACACACGACACGCATACGCATGTGACTGTCAGTTAGCAACGGTTAGTGGGGCAACCACCATAATATGAGCATCACACCGGCCAGTCCATTGACCGGCACCGATCTCCAATCGGTGTTGGATGGTGACCACCACCGGCACCGACCAGAGCCAGAGCCGTGGACGCGGATCATGGGTGCATGCATCTCCCGACCCGTCGCCCGCCGTCCCACGTCCAGCGCGGACGGACGGACGGACGCCACATGCGGGCATCGAGGCTGGCCGACACGTGGACGTGGGAACAAGGCGGCGCGCGCGCGCGACAGGTCGCTCTCGCGCAGGTGCATGATTGAGCACATCTGTCTGCTCTCGTGGCCTTGGTTGTTGCGTTCCTGCTGCAGCACTACGTACCAGCAGCAGCAATTAAGCTGATCTCGGCCGGTGGGAGCGTGCTGGCCTACGCGCGTAGTGCGTCGGTCGGGGCTGGCTAGGCAACGCTCATAGCGGCGCGCGCGATCACCGCGCCGCGTGCATGCCACATGTGGCATGCCCATGCCGACGCGCGCGCGCGGGGATCGGAATCGGATGGCATCATGTTGCGCCGGGCGCACGGCATCAGGTAAGGCCAGTACGTAACGTACGTGCCTGGCCGGCCGGCTTGGACGGCGGGACAGCGACGGACGACGACGACGCCCTGCCCTGCCCTGCCCTGCCTCCTCCGTCAGCAAGCACTCGTCGGCAGGCAGGCAGGAGCACGACAAGGATGGGCGCGAGTGGGAGGGAGTGGAGCTTGGACCGCATCCTCCTGCACTGCACTGAGCGTTGCAGGGCAGGCAGGATGCGCGTGCACCTGACTCACCGTGGCTCCAATAAACCGTTGAGGGACAATATTCCTCCTCTGTTTTCCTTTTTCCAGAGACCAGTGCAGTACGCCGCCCGAATGGCAGGCTGACACCCGATCTTCTTCCTTTCTTCAGTGCGCCAACATACCCGGTGCTGAATTGCTCCTGGCGTTCAGGATACGGCTGGTGCTCGCTTTACCCTGTGCACTTGGGATGTGGCTGATTGGCCCAGTTTTCCTGCTTGTCTCTTTGTTTTTTCGTCTCTCCATCCACTGGTCAACCGGAAGGTAGGCAGTGCCGCGGGCCATGTCCGTCATGCCACGCGGCTCACATGCACGCATGCACGCCTGCCTTAAACTGCACTTTCCGTAAACATCTTGGTTGATTGCACCCGAATATGAAATGAAGTGTGGCCATCGACGTCCAGTCATCAGGCCTCAAGAAAGAAGCAGCGAGCAGCACGCAAGAGAGTCCTAGACCCTCACTCTCCCCTCTCTCTCCATTTCTTTTAGGAGCCAGCCAGCCTTTTCGTCCAAGCGTCTACATCCCCCGCAAAGTCGGCACTCGAGAATCCCAAGCTGCCTCGGCTTACTCACAGCTCGAATTAGCAAAACAATGTCAAAATCTGACGGTCCACGCGGCACCAATTAATAGTCCCTCCCTCCGATCCATATAAAGTTGCACACGGTTGCTAAATTTCAGTCAACTGAGATCAATGCTAGTATATTCGTACGATCTTACATAGATGGATATTCGTGCAAAATTTTCTTTTATTATATGTTATGTTACTTGACTGAGACTTAGTTAAGTCTTAGTCGACCGAGATCTAGCCACATCCAAAATTTTACTTTCTCCATTCCACAATGTAGTGTGTCCGCATTTTTCGAGATTCAAATTTGACCGTAAATTTAACCAACGAGACCGATTGCGGCAGGAGCAAAAATTATATCACCGTATTCATATCGAAAGTACGAATGCGGTCGTATAACTTTTGCTCCTGCCGCATTTAGTCTCGTTGGTTAAATTTATGGTCAAACTTGAATCTCAGGAAACGCGGGTGCACTACATTGTGGAGTGGAGGGAGTACTAAAGCAGTCACTATGGATAGGAGGGAGTTCGTCCAATCCAGCCTGACATTGACCGATGATGATACAACGTCTTCCCTACCGTCCATTCCCACAATAAACTGGAGTATCCTTCGCGCATTTGTTTTATACCTGAGCTACAAAGCGTCCTTTTCTCTACTGATTTGCCTGTATACTAGGGTAGGCACAGCACAAGGGATGGATTTCATTCATTCATTCATCTGGACAATCAGAAAAGAAAAGGAAGGATCATACCATTTATAGTCCACCAATCAGGTTTTGACACGACCCTGCTTCACTCCGGCCGTCCAACCATTGAACCAACAAGTCAAGCTGAAACAGACACTAATCTGCCGCATGGGATTCCCCTATTTGACCACGTGCCGCTTTTTCGGTAGCAACAGTCTGCGATCACCGATCATCAAATTCTCAGGCGCCCACCGACTGAACCGTCAAGAGATGAATAAACTTAAGAAGATGCTCATCGACATGTAGAGTGGATACCGTACTGTATATACATACAGGCGACACTGCCCGGTTTTGCGGAAACTCCAGTATCCAAGTGGAAACAAATGTGGGTGACAAGGGCTTCTTCATCTATGCACAGAGCCTAGCTAATCAGAGAAGAAACATACCGCGCCTACCAATGAAAATTAATCTGCAGGCCTACTTCTTGTTTGGTGCACTTGTGCCTGTGAATTTGCGATGCTCTTCCCCAATTTGAACAACTTAAGTATGAAGGAAACCCTCTCCCATACCTCTAGGGGGTAACCGGCAACCAGTGCAGCACACAAGCTTTGAAGAATCAGTGCAATCACTTCATCATTCAACAAAGCTTCCAGCGGGGAACCTATCGGCAGATGGGCAAGGCTAAATTAACATGTTAGACAAAGAAGGGATGAGGTGTAATAGAAGGTCATACCATGGTGTCTTGCAGCATTTGAAGCATGGCCCTCCTGTTTTAAGCAGCAAGCTAGGCATTGCCAATGACGTCCAGAGATATCAGGATCCTATTCTTCCAATTTAGTCCGTCCGGTAAGTACACCATCGTCCCAAACTTCAAGCCACCTGTAGTCACAATCCATATTAAACTCAAATTTTTGTCAGATAGAACTTTTTTTTTTTTTTTGCAGATATACCGATTCCAGAGCACATTTAAACGAGAAATAGACGAGAACCACCTTGATCCGTTCCCATCTATCAACAGGCACTCTCCATGACGCCATCCATTTTGAAAATGGCCAAAGAGTATACTCCCATCCTTGGCATAAAATCTTCCCTCGCCATTAGCCTTCCCCTTCCAAAAATTCGCAAACCAGCGATCACCACTGTGAAAATAGTACCAACCCTAAAGAGAAGAAGGAAATCTCAGAACTTCACATACAAACTTGAAAGGGGGTTGCAATATTCAAACCAACAAGCAAATACATGGTCAATATTTAATACTCCCTCTGTAAAGAAATATAAGAGCGTTTAGATCACTAAAGTAATGATCTAAACGCTCTTATATTTCTTTACAGAGGGAGTATTATACAAGATGTTACTATTAGATTTTACCAAGTATACAACTGAGCACATGTTCAGTTACAGTAAGCAATCAAAATCAAGACTCGGAGTCTTCTGATGAAGTCTTGAAACAGGATTTTGGTGCATAAGAAAATAAGGGGAAAACATGCACATATAAGTATGCAAATGAAATTGCAAAGCGAGTATAAATTGTTAGGTAGCAAATCTATCTAAAATGTTCCAACTGTCGCAGGTCACATGGCAATATTTGATTAAACTACCAAAGTATGCCGACATTAAGTGCTTATTTCTCATCAAGTAATCATGAGACTAATCAAATAGAGCATGGAAGAATAAGCACAATCTAACATGGAGAGTGCCTTATTTGATAACCAAATCGAAATTTCTGATATCACCATGTTTCCGATAATTTAACTAGAACATTTCAGAAGTATCATGTACAGATGGCAACTGAGTGCACCCTACCTTTCCATGAATAAGGTCGTCCCTCCATGTTCCATGAAACACATCACCATTGCTGTAATAAAGCGTTCCCAAACCGGATCTCTTGCCATACTTCCAGAGCCCATCATAGATGCTACCATCACTGTAGGTTAAGCGTCCCTGTAGAGAAGTTAAGAAAACAGGATTGGTAATACTTCCGTCCAGCCAACTACAAGAGATCAAGTGCTTTAATGAGCTTCACCTTTCCTTCAGGGACACCTTCTTGGCATCTCCCTCTGTAAGTCCCTTCTCCAAACTGTATTTCAACTATTGGGCTCCATGTCTTTTCGGGTTCTCTTTCTGCATCCTACAAGATATATAAGAGATTGCAGTTGTCATACAGCAACCCAGGCATTCCAATAAATTTATTACGGGAGCCAGAGTCTATAGATGTTAACTTGTTAAGGCTATTAAACATTATCTACCAAAGGCTTAGACCATGCACAGTTCTAGCAATGACAAGCAGCTGTGTCTCAGATATGACTGGTAATGAAAAGCTTTTCCCTGGAGATGGACAACAGTTCCAAACACAAGTTAAAACGGAGCTAAGTGTACTTTCTTGGGTTTCAAACCAATATTTCATCACAGAAACATTGCTGAAAAAGAAGAACATTAGTTTGTTCAGTATTTTGTGAACCAAATAATAACCAAGTTGTACTTGCGGCATAAACACAGCTGCCCACCACACACCAGTGCGCACACATGACTAAATGGAAAACCTATTTCAGTACCACAAAGAGAGAGAAACTGATGAGTCGCCACACCATAGGAACAATGGCAAAAATGCAAGGGAACGACTGCAACACATGAGGAGTAGCTCAAGAGGAAACCAGGAGGATGGTTTTGATGCACAATTATCCAATTTGGGTAGGCAAAACCAGGCGTCTGATTTGGCAAAAATACTAAGGAACAACTGCAACACATGATGCTGGAGAGGGAATTAGGAGGGTGGTTTTGAGTGCACCCAGTTTGGGCTGGCGAAACCAGGCGTCCGATTTGATGAACCTACATGCAATAAAAAGATCGTACTAAAAAATGATGGTGGTTCTCATCCTCAAATGTGATGAACAAAACTTAACTTGATTAGGATACACAAGCTATTTGCAGATGAAGAAAATCTTAAGAACAAAACTATACCAGGAGAAATCCAAGATAAGTCTAAATATACAGAGACAGTGAGGGAGGGACTAACGAGCATCGATGCAGCTCGGCTGGCAGCAGAGCCACGTTTTCGAGATTTATCCATTCTGCCCTTTAGAAATGCCGCTGCAGAACTACATATCTCCATCACTTTCTCCAAACCAACACCAGAAAGTGAGGTTCCAGAGACAGCATGCCCAGTAGATAGAGGTGTGCTATCGGTAGCATTACGGGTTTCAGGCTGTGTATTTGGAGAATGATCATACTGAACCTCAAGAGATTTGACACCAACAGGCAGAGTGATATAATCGAGCTCATTCCTTTTATTGCTTCTACCTGTTGTCGTCCGCTCTTTAGCCCACAATTGTGCAATACCAAAGGCAGGGGCATTACTCCAGAAATTACGCTCCTGTTGTGAACTTGGATCCTCTTGTCAATGAAGAATAAAGTTAGGATGCTCCACCAAAAAAGGCAAAGAAGCAAATAGCGAACCTAGTGCAATCAATTTTACCTCTGCCAACATCTATACTAGTTTCTCCATCAGACTCTAAATTAGCTTCTTTAAACTCTGGATGTATTCTCCCATTATTGTTATCAGATTCCCTAAGAAAGATTGCAATGAACATCAAGTAACTGAAAGTTAAACTAAAGAAGGGATAATATTCACTGGGAAATAAAAAGATGGGTATGTACATTACCTCTCAGATTTGATATTTTCTATTTCGTCAGAACGTAAATTAGAAACAGTAGCATCATTAGAAACACTGAAATGTTCTGGCAATCCTTGATCTGCTAAGCTCAATCCACTGTCAGGCAATTGGCTGAATGAGTGATTTAACCGAGCTTGTCTAAGCTCCTGAGTATCTCCTCCCATAAGAGATGATATAAAAGGAAAATGCAAAGCCATGCTCAAAAGAAACCCCTCCTTTACTGAGGCAACATTTTCATCACGCGTATTTCTGGAAATGAACAATGAGCACATTTATCATTCATTTATATGCTGCTACTTATCTGCATAAACATTGAATAAAGAACTGCAATCCAGACCATAATACGCAATTTTTGTACGTCTCGGTTTTAAAACAAGTACACCTTATTAAAAAAATACTACACGAATTGCAATGGTTGTCTGAATGCTATCCCCATTAGAAGAAACAATGAAAACTGGCACCCCTGTTTCTGAATATCCTTCCCCAAGATAATATAGCAAGAAATCCGTTTAATCACCAAAGCTGGAAAAAACACCAGATACTATACAATGTTTGTACTTGGGGCGGTAAGCTTCTGAATACAGATAGTCTTCATTACTTAACTAAAACTTGTAAAAATAGCGATTCAAACCATGAAGAAGTTCTGGAACAAAACCCATGAATCAGTTTGAAGCATCTACTATATATCACCTATTTATCTAACACATAATGACATGGACCGGGCAACTTCATACTAGAAGTATGACATTAAAGTTAAAAGGGATACTAAGTTTGATATTCCCTGCCAACAAAAAAAATCTGATATATATAGTATAAGAAACTGAAGAGGCAATCATGTCTGCTAGAAAGTAATAGTGATTAATGAATATTAAATGTTCTTTTTTCACTCCAAGCTCACAGGTTCAGACTGCTATTCTGTTTTCATCGGATAGTTGAGACATGGCGTAAAAGTATAGGTTGATTGTAGTGAAATATATGTAACTTGAAAGATTAACTGAATACTGTTAGACTAACAAAGCATGATTCAGTACATGCATATGTAGCGGGACTATGTGATTGGACAAGTTAAATGAATGATACATTAAGAGTCGGCGTAAGTATGAATTTTCTCAAACAGGTAAAATTTGTCATGCAAGAGCTTACCGAATTGTTAGAAGAGAAACTACTATGAGTTTTGGCTCTAGATCAGGTTCAGAATTTCTAGAAAATATAATGTCCTTAGTGAACCCAGTAACTCGACGAAAGATGTGTAGAATGGAGATCATATCACTCTCGGCCAATACCCGGGAAGTTGTAAGCGAGAGAAAAACAACATTGTTCAAGTCCTACATCGAAATATTGTATACCCGGATCAGTGCCAAGAAAACAGAACATTGTTACAGAAAGAGATAAGTTATGAGCAGGAACAGTGGTTCCCTACAATAGAAATTCATCATAGTTATAAGAAGCATACAAAAGTCAAATAATGCATTGCCCTAATAATTCTAATGTGGGAGAGCTCAAAGCCTCAAACAACAGGTTCCCACATGCTTGAGATGAACTGGCTACTGCAAAGTAAGATTGCAAATGTGAACAAGGACCTGACTACATGAGTTGTTTGTTCAGCATATACATTTCCATCATCATACACACCAACATAACCAGTATTATAAGAGAGAAAATAGTATTGGAGATTTGTTTTCTTTTTTCTTTAATTTACTGATTAGTTATCTACTACCATATCCAGAATTTGGGAGCATTAGTGCAGGCTTGCGTGAATCGTATACTAACATGCAACATGTCAGGGGTTGAATACTTGGTTATAGAATTTTCACGGGTGTAGACACACACAATAGACAGTTACTTTTTGCAAGTGATAGCAACATTTACTCTTGGTACGAGTGGGTGCAGATTTAACAGTTCATAGTGTAAATAGAGAATTGTGTGCACCTTTATGCCACCACGAAGAAATGGACAGTGAAGAACAGCCTGTTTAATTGCTGATTGGACATTATAACCAGCACCAAATCCAACCCTAGCTTCCCCATAGCTTTTGAGTAGCTGTTAGAATTGTACACTGTAAGAATCAAGAAACAAACACACATGCTGGTCATACCACTGAGTAGTAAGAGAATTCAGTAGATTACTTTGCCTACTTCCTCAGGATCAACTTCCTTAATTTGTGCATCAAGGGAGCTCCAGAACATTTGATTAAATCCCTGATATGTCAAGGGTGCGAGATTAGTCAATTAGAATAGTAAAATAATATTTTTGATACAAAGAAAACAGAAAAGAACTTAAGACTCACCGACATCATGATGGATATCATACTAATAGTTGAGAGGACAGCATTATTGGCACTTTCCAAAGCTTCAGCAAGAGTTTCCACTTCCGTCTCAAGCAGTGAATCAGCTTCAATAACTGGGGTGGAAAAATACATAGTAATTCGTCAAGATCGTGCACACTTTTCTTACTTATCGAAAATACAAAAATATTTTATAAAGTGCAGTCGGATAGATCCAATCCATTTTAATTACATATCATTTGTTTGGGCTGTGATTAATGACAGATGTTGAAGTGTAGTTGATATGATACTAAATTGCACTACAAACTATTACAAGTTTATAACTACATAATAGAGTTTCAATGTAGATCAGTAAAAATATATGACTGATCCTTACTACTTTGCTACCTCTAATACCACAAGAAAAAGTCAACATACTTATTACATAGTGCTACTATGGGGGTGTTTGTTTTCAGGGACTTTTTGGTGCAGGGACTAGAAAAAGTCCCTAGCAAACCAAACAGGGTGTGACTTTTTTGAGACTTTTTACTAAAAGTCCTTAGAAGCACCTCCTTAAGAGTCTTTTTCAAAAAGTCACTGGGACTAAAAAAAGTCCTAGGACTAGAGAAACAAACACCACCTATATCATCCCTTCTGCAATCCCTACAAAGTGAACCAGAAGCTCATGCTCCCTTGGCTTCTTTTTAGTTTTTGCAAATAAGGGACATCTGTGTGGCTCGCCTTTTCTGGGTCATGAGCATGTACAAAAACTTCAATAAAAACACATAACAAGCTCAAATGTGTCAACCTACTTTTACTCTCGTTCTATCTACAAGCAAAAGGTGGGACGAGCACTATATCAAGATCCATAACAAAGCAAAGATAAAATCCAAATAGAAAGAAAAAAAGTGAAAGCCCTCTTTGAGTATTTTTTTTGTTTCCATAAAATATTTGAGTATTGTCAATTTACTTCAGCTCTAGTGCAAAAGCGCTAAAGCATGCTGTAACAGGTAGGCCGGAAAATGGATTACCTATGTGAAAATTTGAGCATGCTTGAAATTTAACAATCAAATCAGATGCCTGCAGAACCAAAAAGTTCAACAGTTAATGATAACTCAAAAAGACAACATAATAATCTTGATTTATTTAATCAGGCTGTAGGGAGCAATGCACATTTCAAAAAATGAAGATATCACTGCACAAGTACGCCACCTCCAATTGCCGTCTTTGTCCCTCGAAACAAAAGGGCTTCAAAAATATTGATGCAGCCAGATTATCGGCAGATTTGGTAGCACTTAGAAGCTCCAGTGCAGCAATTTGATCAGCCTCCTGTCCGGCACTTGCAACCTACAGAATGCATTCACTTTAAGATGAAAAATCTTAATCTATCTTAGCCGACAAAATCTGAAAATCAGTAGCAAGATATAGTGTTCGGAAGTTCATGTTAACATATCATCTGCTGTGATCCAGAGGCACCTATATCAGCACCAAAAAGACCAATTTTACCTTCTTGTTTTAAAATGCTCGATCACATTTCCCACAAGAATGTCATTTCATTCCATTACTTGTTAAAAGTGATTCTCAAAAACTAGTAAGAAACGTGTGGGGGTATCACTGCATACAACATGGTTAATTGGCAAGTTCACTTGGCGTCCTCTATATAAAATTTCTGGATCTAACTCAGGAGTGTTCTCATCTTGGGGGTAAATCACAATCTTAAATTTACACCAAGAACTGATCCATGAACCAGGACCTCTCTCAGGCAAATGAAAACACGAAACATGCTCTGGACAGATGGTTGGATTGTTAACAGTTGCCAAGCTAAGTATCTTTTCTTGCATTGACCTTCTATTTATGTGGGTATCAAAGTAATTAAACACAACATAAATAGAAGAGATAGTACAGATTTATAGTGAAATCAGCACTATAATGAAATCAGGCAACATGGGTTGAAGTTGTCAAGGTCAATGGTTTGTTTCTAAAGAAATGAGCACAGCCAGAAGCCCAGAACTAGTAACACGACAATACATTATCAAACACAAAAATAAGTCAAAATTTCTAATATCAAAAGAGCAACTGATGCATACTTAATATTCTGACAAGAACAAGAAAACAATAAATCACATCAAACAGAGAGATGGGAAGTGTACAAACAATAATAACCGCCGACGGGCAAGGATGAAGAGATAAGGGACGTTCCAGGTCTCTGACTGCTGTCTCTGAAAATAAAGAACTGCCAGGTTCATGCTAAAAACTAGAAGAGAGAGAATAAAGATATGAAAAAATGTGTACACGTTGTTGATGCAGACTAAACAATCGGGCGAGAAGTAAAGGCACAGAAAAGTTGACCTGTATCCTGAATTCTCGGTATGAATTGCACTTCAGAATTATCCACATGTACTGTCCTGAAAGAAAACTACATGTAAGACATAACCGTTTACAAAGAAAAGCATATGAGGGCAAGTTACAAAGTACTGAAAACGACGCACGTGCCTGGCATTATAAAATTTGATACCGTATTGGGCTGCTTGCAATTCTTTTTCTGTTTTGTGTTGAATTGAATAAGGGAGGTGCACCATTTTGTTACAAGAAACTCACATCACATGATTACTTTTCACTGCAGAATTTTTTACAAGGAGTTTCCAACGCGTCACGGCATAAACCTTTGGAAGTGCCTAACGTTGTGACAGGAAGAAAAGGGCCTCCTAATTAGTTGTCTGACGTTGTGACAGACAGGCATTGATAGTAATAGTAGTTATTGTAACCAAAACACTACACTAGGTTCGGATTCGGCTACTGCACTAGAGTGAAACCGAAGCCGCCACACGCTAAATCGCCATTGGCATTGTCTGGAAGAGAATGCAAAATGGCTCGACAGTTCCACATTTTCAAAAATTAACACTGGCATTGCCTCAAACAAGGTCTGCGCCAAACCCCAAACCACATTGCGCTGCAGCGAGGGTTCCAGTGCGGTACCAGAAGCGGATCGGGGTGGAGGAGAGGGTGCGGGAGCCGAGGCAGAAGTCGATGACGGCGTCCTTCCGGCTCCCGACGCCCACCACCTCGACGGGCTCCGCCGCAGCCGCGCGGACCCTGGGGAGGCGACGGCGGCGCCTCCTCGGGGACGGGGCGAGGCGGCGCGGGGAAGCGAACGGAGGCGGGAGCGGGATTACCAGGGCGCCTCGCACTAAATCCGCCATGGACGAGGAGGAGGCGAGGAGTGGGCGGCGGCGGGCTTGGAGGCTGTACCCTGCGACGGCGTGCGGCGGCTGGTGTGAGCCGCCGGTGAGCGGTGACGCAAAGCGAAAATGGAAATCGGTGGTCGTTAGTGCTCTCTGACTGTGCTTGTGTTACTGGGCCGACATGTTTGTTCTTAATCCCATCTTGTTCTACGCGGGCCTACTGTATAGATGGGCCAGACGCGAAATTTGAAAGAAGAAGGGTCGCTCTCACTGCCACACGTGTGGCAGGAAGGAAGACGCACCGCACGTCTCTAATGTAAACAGATTGCCACGTCATCACACAGGAATTTTTTTGGATTTTCAGTTTTTAGAATGTTTTATCTCTTAAACGAAAAATCCGATTGAAAATCCGTTTTCACCATTAAATCCCTCGCGATGAGATCATCGAAACTAGATCCCATGTTGATATATTTTGATGAAATTTTTTTTGGATTAAAAGTTGTTATGTCTATTGCATATGAATTGCCATGATGTTTACACTGAAGTTGCCATGATATGTTTCAGCTATTTTCTTCTACTCCCTCCGTTCGGAATTACTTGTCGCAGAAATAGATGTATCTAGATGTATTTTAGTTTTAGATACATTCATTTCCGAGACAAGTAATTCCGAACGGAGGGAGTACATCTAAAAGTAAATTTGACATTTATAAAACGGGGTATTAAGAAGCTAGACTTGCCATGAACCATAAACTAAAATTGCCATGATACATGCACGTAAAATTGCCATGGTTCATACAAAAAATAATTTTCATGGTCAAACTACTGGAGTTGCCATCATTAAAATACTAAAATTGCCATGATCTACAAACTAAAATTGCCACATGGCAACTTTAGTTTAAGCCATATGGCAACTGCAGTGTAAACATCGTGGCAACTTCTGGAAAAAAAATTCGTCGAAACATATCCACATGGGGTCTAGTTTTGAAGATCTCATCGAGACGGATTTAATGGTGAAAACGGATTTTTAGTTCGCTTTTTTATTTAGGAGATACAACATTTTTAATCCGAAAATCAAAAAAAAAATCTGCTGATGTCATCGATTCATACGTGGCAAAATGAGTGATGATGGAGGCGTGTGGCTGATGTGCAAACGCCCACACATGTGGGCGTTAACATTTCCGAAGAAGAAAGCATACTTTTCCAGACGCGACTATGTCTCGCTGAAGGCGCCGGCTTAAATGAGCCGACCAAGCTCACGCCCACTACCTCTTTTTTATTGTTTGTTTGAAATTTTGTTTTCTCTTATCTATTCTTTTTCTTACTTTTTTTACACTTCTAAAAATTCTAAATATTATATTACAAAATATATTTACCATAATGTTTTTAAAAATGTTAAACATTCATTTGAAAAATGTTAAATGGGTATAGAAAAAACGTTGACCATGTATATGAAAAATGTATACAAAAATATACAATGTGTGTGAAAAAAGCTGACCGTTTATTTAAAATATGTTAAGCAAGCATTTGAAAAATATATAACAAGTATTTGAATTTTTTTTCATCAAGTGTTGAATGTGTATAGAAAAATATTGACAATGTACTAAAAAAATGATGAAATCTTTTGATCATGTATATGAAAGTATTAATCAAGCATTTAGAAAATGTTGAACAAGTATTTAAAAATGTAATCAAGCATTTGGAAAATGTTAAATGTGTATAGAAAAATGTTGACCATGCATTAATAAAATGTTAAAACTTGCATTTGAAAAATGTTGTTAAAGCATTTGAAAAATGTTAAATGTTCATAAATTTTTTTGACCATGTATTAGAAAAAAGTTAATCTTGTATCTGAAAAATGATAATCAAGCATTTGGAAAATTTTTAAAGTGTTTATAGGAAGATGTGGATAATATATTCAAAAAATGTTAATCTTGTATTTGAAAAATGTTAAAAATGTGTATAGAATAAATGTTGACTATGTATTAGAAAAATGTTAAACGCGGATTAGAAAAATGTAGTTAACATATACAAAAAATGTAGAACCAAACCAAAAGAATCAAAATAAGCCAAAAAATGAAACCCGAAAAAGAAAAGAAAATAACCAAAAATAAAAAAAGAAATGAATTTTTAAATTGAAGAAACAAATAAAATAAGAATAAAAGAAAAAACAGAGAAGAAAAAAAGAAATAAAACACCCTGGAAGAAAAAAAAGAGAAGGAAAAAAACCAGTGAAACACGGGATCATTTTGCCTAACTACTTCCCACTGTATTACTTGATCAGAATCCCTATGCTAGGTCGGTGGCTAGCACCGCTGCAATCTATCTAGGAGACCATGGCTTGAATCCCCCACGACGCTCCTTTTTCACTATTTTCTTTTTAAAGTGTGCGTGAGTGGGCCAACCCATTACCGTTGAAGCTCACCGTGAGTTTCTACAGTCTCGCTTTATACGAGAAACAGTGTTGCATACTTTTCCCCCTCAAATCTCTCTGGTTGGATCAAATTTTCCGAAAGTCCGAAACCGGTTAAATCACCCCCTCAACTGTAAAATACCGAATCAATTAGCCCTTGTGTTGTTTTGGAAAGGATTGCAGGTGGTTTTGACTACAGGTTTTGGACTAGGGATAATGATGATGGCGTGGCAATGAACGTGAGCAAGACGCCGCCGCCATGCCCGTATTGTCCTACCGCGAACATAGAGTAACCGTCGTTGTCCCGTCCAGTAGGCCTCATGGCCCTCGTCACCTCCCTCCTGCCGGCGCGCGTGGCGGACACAGCGAGGCAGCTCGAGCCGCCCAGCGCGATGCTCGCTCGTCAAGAACGTTGTGTTGCGGGGCACAAGTCAATAACCTATAGTCAAAACCGATTGCAATCCTTCCCAAAACCACTCGAGGGCATTATTGATCCGGTACTGCAGAGTTTGGGGGTGATTTAACGGTTTTAGATTTTTGGGGGAATTTTATTCAACTAGATGGATCGAGGGAGGGGGAGTATACTTTCTCAATATTTTTTTTGAAAGAACCGGTGTACCACCGACATTCATATATTAAGTAGGAAGAAGGCGAGAAATGTGTTGATGATCAAGTGATCATGGTGGTTTACAAGACTTGGGCGTGGGAGCCCCGAGTGAATCTACTGAGACGAAGTACTCTAGCCTAGGTCTCCCAGTGGTGTCTCTAGGCATTTAGCCCCAGCCAGCTTCCAACCTTCTGCATCCCTTATGATTGCAGCAATCACATTTGCAGACTTGGCTTGATTGATGCTTGAAAATGCGGTTGTTTCTTTCCTTCCAGATGTGCCATGCCACAAGGAAGATCATCGTTTTGAGCCTCTCTCTGAGCCTCGTCCTGGCCTGTTGGACGAGGTTGCGCATCCTTTGGGCAGAGGTGGTGGTGCGGTCTGTGGCATCAGTGATGAGTGCAAGCTTTCCATAGCCAGTCCAGGTTGATATTCGCCACCAAATTTCTCTAGAAACCGGGCATTCCCAGAAGAGGTGAGCTGAGGTCTCTAAGTTTCTTCTGCAGAGAGTGCAGAAGTATTCGTTTTCCATCCTCTATGTTGAAGCCTGTCATTGCACCATAGGCGATTACGGAGTAGAAGCCAGAAGAAAATTTTGATGTTTCCAGGGGCCCAAGTCTTCCATATGAGCTATTTGTCCTCCGTCTTCAGTCGGTCGCTGAACTGTAGCTTGTATGCTGATTTTGCACTATAGGTGCCAGTGCTCTGGATGTGCCATGATATCTTGTCATCCACCTGAGGCTGCAGCATCGGATTTGCTACCCGCAGCGCCCTTCATAGGGTGAGGAAGCTGTGGACAAGATCTTCATTTTGGGCGCTGCCTGATGTCTTGGACCCAAGTGTCGCCAGCAAGTGCCTCGGCCACGCACCTATTTTTGTCCCTTGATCGCTTGAACAAGTCTGGGAACAGAGTGGCCATGTTTAGAGAGGTGATCCATGGGGACCGCCAAAAGAAGCAAGTTTCCCGTTGCCAAGGGTGACCAAGGGTGACCGTGATTGCACTGTCAAATAGTGCTCTGTCAGTTTTGTCACATGGAAGTTCAGACCCCTTCCATGGTCTGTCGTCACTTAGCCACGATAACCACAACCATCTCTGGCGCAAGGCGCTGGAAAACTTCTGCAGATCGTGAATGCCGAGGCCTCCATTTTCCATTGGGGCGCATATGTTCTTCCAGGCAACCTTGCATTTGCCTCCACTGAGCTCCTCGTCTTGTTCCCACAAAAACTTCCGGCGAGCTTTGTCAATTTCTTTGACCAGAAGCTTGGGTAGTCGAAGAACGGAAAGGGCAAAGGTTGGAATTGCAGACATGACACTTTGGACAAGCACTCTTCTTCCTGCGATGGTCATCAGCCGTCCCTTCCACCCGGCAAGGCGGGCTCGGATACGATCCAAAATGAACTAAAAAAGAACCATCTATGCTCTCCCAATGTTTATTGGTAAGACCAGGTACTTGATCGGGAATTGAGCGATCCGCCTGCCAAAACTTTGCAGAACATCCTGGAGGTTGACTTGATCACATCTTATGGGTGTGACAGTGCGTTGGGCTGATGTTGAGGTGCATGCCAGAAGCATCGCCAAAGTGGGATATGATGTCGAAGAGTTTGTCCACCTCTGTCCGATCGGGGTATACTTTCTCAATTTGAAAACATATGTTTACAAGCCCATATGTGAATAAGATGTGCTAGCTCTCTACTGAAGCCCATGGACGGATGGGCTAGTCAGAAAAAACGACCCTTATATATCCTCACAAATCCATCTGTTCGATCTCATATGGAGGAAATCCTTATGAGTTAGTGAAAGTGCAACTAATCCCCGGGTGGTTTTGGTAATTAATAACAACATATATATCATTGAACTAATAGTTACATGAGAATCATTTCGAGAAAGTTCATTGATATGGGTATGGCAAGGATCAAGAAGTGGACCCCTCAAAATGCTAAGGCAAGCATTGGCAAAAGCTCAAGACTCCATTTTTGGTTTAGTGATCCAAGATCACATTGAGTCCATAGGAAAGCCAATACTATTAAAAGGGATGAGGTTATGATGATGATCCGGTTGCTCAAAGTGCTTAGTGATACATCTCCTAAACTATCAAGCAACTTTCACCGCCATATACACTCATAAGTAATCTCGGTCCCACCGATATTCCAAACTCACCACACCGAGATGAACCACCTCACCACAAAGCCAAACCCTAGAAATCTCGGATTTTCCGATTTCGAACTCGGTCTCACCGAAACTTGAGTTGCCAAGCTTCAGAATCTTCATCATCAAATCGGTGTCACCGAGATGATGAAGTCGATCCCACCGAGATTGGCAAGCTCTGTCTTTGCACGAATCGGACTAACCGAGTTTGTATTTTCGGTCCCACTGAAAATCCCAACGTTCACATGATTTGAACTTTCGGTCTCACCGAGTTGTCAACTTCGGTCCCACCGAGATTGGTCAAATGTGTGTAACGGTTGGATTTTGTGTGGAGGCTATAAATACCCCTCCACCCCCTCTTCATTCGTGGAGAGAGCCATCAGAAAGAACTACCACTCCTACCTTACATTTCTGAGAAGAGAACTACCTACCCTTGTGTTGACATCAAGTTGCTCCACTCCCACCATATGAAGCTTGATCTCTAGCCTTCCCAAGTTGCTTTCCACTCAATCCTTTCTTCCACCACAGCCAAATCAGTGAGGAGAGTTGAGTGTTGGGGAGATTATCATTTGAAGCACAAGAGCAAGGAGTTCATCATCATCAACACCATCTATTACCTTTTGGAGGGTGGTGCCTCCTAGATTGGTTAGGTGTCGCTTGGGAGCCTCCGTCAAGATGTGGAGTTGAACCAAGAAGTTTGTAAGGGCAAGGAGATCGCCTACTTCGTGAAGATCTACCCCGAGTAAGGCTAGCCCTCCATGGGCGTAGGCCATGATGGCATAGACAAGGTTGCTTCTTCGTGGACCCTTCGTGGGTGAAGCCCTCCGTGGACTCTCGCAGCTGTTACCCTCCGTGGGTTGAAGTCTCCATAAACGTGGAAGTACGATAGCACCACCTATCGGAACCACGAGAAAAATTACCGCGTCTCCAAAATTGCGTTTGCTCTGATACCACTTGTAGGATCGAAAGTATGTCTAGAGGGGGGGGGGTGATTAGACTACTTGACAATATAAAAATTATGCCTTTTGACAAAGACAAGTTTTTGGCAGATTCACAATTATGATCAAGTCAAGTATCACCCTACACATGCAATTCTAGAGTATAGGCAGCGGAAAGTAAATTGCACATGTAGTAAAGAGAGGTGGAGATGGATTTGCCCCGCAGATTCAGATGCTTATCAATGCCAAGTTTGGCATGGGCACATTCTTGTTGGATGGAGAACACTTACCACTGCAACCTGAGCATGAGGATAATGTTGTTGTGATGGATGAGGAGGATCCAACATCAGTTGAAGGTCAAGCAAAGATTGAAGCTGCCAAGAAAGCCAAAGCTGATAAGGAAGCAAAGCGGAAAGCAGCCTAAACCAAAGAGTGTCGGAGAGCAGCTCCTTGAAGCTACCCAAAGGATTGAACAACGCTCGCCAACATTATGCAGTCTTAGGAGAGCCTAGAGAGGATTGTTGAAGACAAGATCCACGCTCTGGATGTGAAGTCGATCAAGTGCAAGTAACCGTCAACAAGCTTGAGGCGACATTGAGGAAGCAAAGAGGAGAAGGAAGAGCTTATGCGTGAGATGCAGGATGACTTAGTCCAGATGCTTATCAACAGATCGCTCCGGTTCCCACAGACCCGATCATTGCTATTCCAATGGATCGACACTAGGACTACAGCTTCAAAGACCTCCCACAGCTCCATCGGTTACTACAGCTCCAGCTCCGGTGACCACTCCTCCAAAGCCTGAGACATCGGTTGAAGTCTTCGCCGATCTTTGTCATATCAACTCCAACATCAACCAGACGGGAGCCGCCAGCAGAGTCCCGGTGGACGCTTAGCTCTATGCCTTTTCGAACTTTTTGGTAACTTGTTGCCAAAGGGGGAGAAATTGTATAGATCATAGGACTTCGAGAGAGAGAGTGCTGTTGTCGCTTTTGCTCTTTCGTTCTTTTGGTTCTTTGAGATACTTTTGGTCTTCGAAACATTCAGTGTGTTTGATACTACGTTTGATCCTACTTTAATGAGTGCTTGGTCGTACTATGCTTTAATGTGTGCTTAATGCTTATCATATGCTATTCCTATCTTGTATGACCATTTACTCATGTCTTGGTGATTGGGTGCATGCTATTCATTCTTATCATTTTGTGCGCTCCACCAAGTTGTATGTGACATGGAAGAGTGACCCATGATCCTAATCGATTGTGCATTTGCATTCAAACGCAAATCTTAAATAATGCACAAATTTAGGGGGAGCTCTTACTTATCACATACTTCTCAAAGCGACGATATTATTCATTGATTATATCCTTTGTCGAAGCTTTGATCTATATGTTGTCATCAATTACCAAAAAGGGGGAGATTGAAAGTGCAACTAATCCCCGGGTGGTTTTGGTAATTAATAACAACATATATATCATTGAACTAATAGTTACTTGAGAATCATTTCGAAAGTTCAGTGATATGGGTATGGCAAGGATGAAGAAGTGGACCCTCAAAATGCTAAGGCAAGCATTGGCAAAAGCTCAAGACTCCATTTTTGGTTTAGTGATCCAAGATCACATTGAGTCCATAGGAAAGCCAATACTATTAAAGGGGATGAGGTTATGATGATGATCTGGTTGCTCAAAGTGCTTAGTGATACATCTCCTAAACTATCAACAACTTTCACTGCCATATACACTCATAAGTAATCTCGGTCCCACCGATATTCCAAACTCAGTCACACCAAGATGAACCACCTCAGCCACAAAGCCAAACCCTAGAAATCTCGGATTTTCCGATTCGAACTCGGTCTCACGAAACTTGAGTTGCCAAGCTTCAGAATCTTCGTCATCAAATCGGTGTCACCGAGATGATGAAGTCGGTCCCACCGAGATTGGCAAGCTCTGTCTTTGCACGAATCGGACTAACCGAGTTTGTATTTTCGGTCCCACGAAAATCCCAACGCTCACATGATTTGAACTTTCGGTCTCACCGAGTTGTCAACTTTGGTCCCACCGAGATTGGTCAAATGTGTGTAACGGTTGGATTTTGTGTGGAGGCTATAAATACCCTCCACCCCTCTTCATTCGTGGAGAGAGCCATCGAAAGAACTACCACTCCTACCTTACATTTCGAGAAGAGAACTACCTACCCTTGTGTTGAGATCAAGTTGCTCCACTCCCACCATATGAAGCTTGATCTCTAGCCTTCCCAAGTTGCTTTCCACTCAATCCTTTCTTCCACCGCAGCCAAATCGGTGAGGAGAGTTGAGTGTTGGGGAGATTATCATTTGAAGCACAAGAGCAAGGAGTTCATCATCATCAACACCATCTATTACCTTTTGGAGGGTGGTGCCTCCTAGATTGGTTAGGTGTCACTTGGGAGCCTCCGTCAAGATGTGGAGTTGAACCAAGAAGTTTGTAAGGGCAAGGAGATCGCCTACTGTGAAGATCTACCCGAGTAAGGCTAGCCCTCCGTGGGCGAGGCCATGATGGCATAGACAAGGTTGCTTCTTCGTGGACCCTTCGTGGGTGGAGCCCTCCGTGGACTCTCGCAGCCGTTACCCTCCGTGGGTTGAAGTCTCCATCAACGTGGAAGTACGATAGCACCACCTATCGGAACCACGAGAAAAATCACCGCGTCTCCAAAATTGTGTTTGCTCTTCTCCACCTCTCTTTACTACATGTGCAATTTACTTTCCGCTGCCTATACTCTAGAATTGCATGTGTAGGGTGATACTTGACTTGATCATAATTGTGAATCTGCCAAAAACTTGTCTTTGTCAAAAGGCATAATTTTTATATTGTCAAGTAGTCTAATCACCCCCCCTCTAGACATTCTTTCGATCCTACAGTTAGCGCTCCCGGATTGATTGGCTATCGGATGGCAATAGAAACACGAAGTTCTTCCAAAGCATGCGGGCATGCAAAGGCAGAGAAACAAAATAAAAGAGTTGACTCGTGGTGATGGAACCACCACATCGGACTGGGAGGAGATGGAAAATCTGGCAGCCTTCTTCTACAAAGATTTGTTCTTGGATGAAGGTACTTAGGGGATGGAAGCGGTCAATGATAAGGTTCCGGCTACCACAACTATGATGAACGATCAGCTACTTGCACCCTATTTTAATGATCAAGTGAAAAAGCCATCTTCTAGATGTTCCCAGCAAAAGCTCCGGGCCCAAACATGCATCCCACACATATTTTTTCAGCGCAACTGGAATCTCATGGGAGAAGTGGTCACTGATATTGTTTTGAGAATATTGCGTGGGGAAGAGGGTGTTGAAGCACTTAGTGAGACAATCTTGGTTCTTATACCAAATTGTTTAATGAGAGTGGTACCCCCGTTCTCCTATCTTAATTCCGTCCTATTAGCCTATGCACTGTCATGTACAAAATTGGTTCCAAGGTGGTATCTAATCGCCTGAAGGTCATTTTTCCTAAGATTATTTCCGACGAGCAATCCGCCTTTGTTCTAGCTCACCTGATTACTGATAACATTACCTCAACATATGAATTTTTGCACTTTATGAAGAGAAACAAAGCTAAAACAGTTTCTATGCTCTGCAAAACATTTATAATAATAGTGCACGTGCATTGGACTAAGCTGGAATCTGCAAAAAAATTATTCAAAGGAGAAGACAAGGTAATATGGGCTCTTTGTTAGATCAACAATAATACATATGAGAACCACTAATCATTTTCATGAGAAAAACTATTTACACGGGAAAGCTCCCAACAAGCAAAAGAAGAACGAGAAATCTTTTTGGGTTTTCCTTTTAACACTACTACTAAGCAAACATGAAAAGTAAACTAGCTAGAAACTACAACTATTTTTTTTGGTTTTTCTCAAAGTTTTCCAAACACACAAGAATAAAGCAAGAAAAGAAAATAAACTAGCATGGATAATATAATGAAAAAGTATGAACACCGACAACTAGAATGAGTGTGTGAACATGAATGTAATGTCGGTGCGAAATACATATTCCCCCAAGCCTAGGCTTTTGGCCTAAGTTGGTCTAAGCCCATTGATAAAAGTAGCCCTCTCCGGTGTACCAAGAAGGATCCTGGCGGTTCCACTGGTTAGCGAGCTCCTGCGGCTCCCACTGATAAATAGACTCCTGATAAGGATTAGATGATGGCTCTAACTCGGGATTTGGGGATCATCTCCCCTCCCAGTATGTGTTAATATCCGCAAGCAAAACAAAGTACCTACCTAAATAAATATCGAACAAAGTAGGTGCAGGCAAGGTAATAATCTGAAAAGTATACTTGCTAAATACCAGGTTATAAATGAGTCTCTTTCCCTTATCATAGCGAATAAACTTATGTGCTACCATGCTTTCATAATCTAAATATATAGTGGGTAGCAACTTCTCCTCTTTTTCATTGTGCCTAATGGGTACCTCGAAGCGTCTAGCAAGGAGGGAGGCGAAGATACCTCCAAAAATGGGACCCTTCGTACGGTTTAAACTCAACCGTTTAGCAACCATAGCGCCTAAACTGAAAGTTCTATCACGAAGTAAAGCATGGCACAAAATGGCAAGGTCAGGAGCACTAAGGCCTCCATTGTCCCCGCGACCAATTAAACATCTACCAGCAAATAATGAGTAGTAGCGCAGAACAGGAAAATGTAAATTAGACACTCTTGCTTCCGACACCTTTCTCCTTTCTCCTACGATAACTTCATTAATAAAATCTTCAACATCACTAGGAAGTGGTTCCTCGACGCTGCCCTCAAAAGGTAATTCGTAAACCTCACAAAAATCATAAAGCATCATCTCCTTATGCTCATCATACAAATAAAATTCTACCGCGGGTGGTGATTTCCTAGCATGAAAATGAAAAATTTGCACGAAAGTATTAGTGAGTAAGAGGTACTGATCACACTGGTCGTGGAGGAAGTCGGTGATGCCTGCATTCTCAGCCAAGTAATAGAAATCCTCATAAATTTCGGCTGCCTCCAAGAATGCATCACTTGGTCATTCACGCGGCCGAACCTCCATGGTGCGAGGAAGGTTGTACTTGGGCTTTTACCTCTCTTCATTTCCTTTTGCCTTTGAACCCCGTCTTGAGGAGCCTCTCAACAATCTCCTCATCATTTTCTACCTCTAAAAATTTCTGAAACTTTTACACTGATCCAGATGACTCTAAGTCTAAATCTGGATACATATTGAAAGTGGGAGCAATTAAGCTAGAGTAGCTCCATGCAGAGCATTAAAGACATAGAATATTTGCAAAATACATACGGCTCTGAATATGACAGACCCGTTGACTAAACTTCTCTCACAAGCAAAACATGATCATACCTTAGTACTCTTTGGGTGTTAATCACATAGTGATGTGAACTAGATTATTGACTCTAGTAAACCCTTTGGGTGTTGATCACATGATGATGTGAACTATGGGTATTAATCACATATAGATGTGAATATTGGTGTTAAATCACATGGCGATGTGAACTAGATTATTGACTCTAGTGCAAGTGGGAGACTGAAGGAAATATGCCCTAGAGGCAATAATAAAGTTATTATTTATTTCCTTATATCATGATAAATGTTTATTATTCATGCTAGAATGTATTAACCGGAAACATAATACATGTGTGAATACATAGACAAACATAGTGTCACTAGTATGCCTCTACTTGACTAGCTCGTTTATCAAAGATGGTTATGTTTCCTAGCCATGGACAAAAGAGTTGTCATTTGATTAACGGGATCACATCATTAGGAGAATGATGTGATTGACATGACCCATTCCGTTAGCCTAGCACTTGATCGTTTAGTATGTTGCTATTGCTTTCTTCATGACTTATACATGTTCTCGTAACTATGAGATTATGCAACTCCGTTTACGGAGGAACACTTTGGTGCTACCAAACGTCACAACGAATCGGGTGATTATAAAGGAGTACTACAGGTGTCTCCAAAGGTACATGTTGGGTTGGCGTATTTCGAGATTAGGTTTTGTCACTCCGATTGTCGGAGAGGTATCTCTGGGCCCTCTCGGTAATGCACATCACAATAAGCCTTGTAAGCAATGTGACTAATGAGTTAGTTGCGGAATGATGCATTACATAACGAGTAAAGAGACTTGCCGGTAACGAGATTGAACTAGGTATTGGATACCGACGATCGAATCTCGGGCAAGTAACATACCGATGACAAAGGGAACAATGTATGTTGTTATGCGGTTTGACTGATAAAGATCTTCGTAGAATATGTGGGAGCCAATATGAGCATCCAGGTTCCGTTATTGGTTATTGACCGAGAATAGTTCTAGGTCATGTCTACATTGTTCTCGAACCCGTAGGGTCCGCACGCTTAAGGTTTCGATGATAGTTATATTATGAGTTTATGAGTTTTGATGTACCGAAGGAGTTCGGAGTCCCGGATGAGATCGGGGACATGATGAGGAGTCTCGAAATGGTCGAGATGTAAAGATCGATATATTGGACGACTATATTTGGAGTTCGGAAAGGTTCCAAGTGATTCGGTATTTTTGAGTCTGGGAGAGTTACAGAATTAGCCGGGAGTATATGGGCCTTATTGGGCCATACGGGAATAGAGGAGAGAGGCCGAAAGGAAGGAGGCGCGCAGCCCCCTCTGGTCCGAATTGGACAAGGGTGCGGCCCCTTTCCTTCCTCCTCTCCCCTCTTTCCCCTTCTCCTACTCCAACAAGGAAGGAGGAGTCCTACTCCTGGGAGTAGGACTCCCTTGGCGCCCTCCTAGGCCGGCCTCCCTCCCCTTGCTCCTTTATATATGAGGCGGGGGGCACCTCTAGGCATAACAACAATTGATCCTTGGATCTCTTAGCCGTGTCGGTGCCCCCTCCACCATAATCCACCTCGATAATATCGTGGCGGTGCTTAGGCGAAGCCTGCGTTGGTAGTACATCAAGATCGTCACCACGCCGTCGTGCTGACAGAACTCTCCCTCGACACTCGGCTGGATCGGAGTTCGAGGGACGTCATCGAGCTGAACGTGTGCTAGAACTCGGAGGTGACGTAGTTTTGGTGCTTGATCGGTCGGGCCGTGAAGACGTACGACTACATCAACCGCGTTGTTCTAACGCTTCCGCTTTCGGTCTACAAGGGTACGTGGACACACTCTCCCCTCTTGTTGCTATGCATCACCATGATCTTGCGTGTGCATAGGAAATTTTTTGAAATTACTACGTTCCCCAACAGTGGTATCAGAGCCAGGTTTTATGCGTTGATGTTGTATACACGAGTAGAACACAAGTGAGTTGTGGGCGATACAAGTCATACTGCTTACCAGATGTCATACTTTGGTTGGCGGTATTGTTGGATGAAGCGGCCCGAACCGATATTACAGCGCAGACGCTTACGCGAGACTGGTTCTACCGGCGTGCTTTGCACACGTGTGGTCTGGCGGTGTCAGCTTCTCCAACTTTAGTTGAACCGAGTGTGGCTACGCCCGGTCCTTGCGAAGGTTAAAACAGCACCAACTTGACGAACTATCATTGTGGTTTTGATGCGTAGGTAAGAACGGTTTTTGCTCAGCCCATAGCAGCCACGTAAAACTTGCAACAACAAAGTAGAGGACGTCTAACTTGTTTTTGCAGGGCATGTTGTGATGTGATATGGTCAAGACGTGATGAGATATAAGTTGTTGTATGAGATGATCATGTTTTGTTCAAGTTATCAGCAACTGGCAGAAGTCCTATGGTTGTCTCTTTGTTGCATTAGATGCAAGTGCCAAATAATTGCTTTACTTTATCGCTATACGATAGCAATAGTTGCAGGAGCAATAGTTGGTGAGACGACCATGTGACGACACATTGATATAGATCAAGATGATGAAGATCATGGTGTCGTGCCAGTGACGATAGTGATCACGACGGTGCTTCGGAGATGGAGATCACAAGCACAAGATGATGATGGCCATATCATATCACTTATATTGATTGCATGTGATATTTATTCTTTAGGGTTAATTATCCTTTTGCCCTTAGTGGTGTCCATCTGCTCAGTTTTACCCTCAGATGCAAATTGTGCTCAGTTTTGCCCCTAGTCCGTGTGCAGCGACTCGTTCCGTGAACTCTGCCGTCTCCGTCAGGTCAACCTTTTGACTCGGCCCTTACAGGTGGGACCGGCGGCGAGAAGAGCCGTTGAGCCGTTGAGCCGTTGAGCCGCCAGACGCGCGTGGCTTGTGGGACCCAAAGAAAGAGCCGTTGAGCGAGAGCCGTTGGCGGGTGTGCTATATAAGCGGCGGCAGCGGTGGTGACCACGACGACAGACAAGACGGCGGTGACCACGGCGAGAGAGCTGCGAGAGAGAGCACGGCGGGAAGCTAGCTGTGGAGGGCGCGCGGTGGGAAGCTAGCGATGGAGGCGGCGGCGTTGAGATTCCTTTCGCCCGAGCTCCATGTCTTCCTCAAGCTCCGCGCCACTCGCGGATGCAGAGGCGGCGTGTGGACATGCTCGTCTTTGTCATCCGCGGTGCGGGCGGGCGTTGATCGAAGGATTTCTCATCGCCGAGGAACCAGAATCGTCCGTTCTACGTGTGCAGCGAGCATGGGGTAAGAATCGGGCGATGCACCATTTTCGTCGTCGGGATGTTTGAGCAATGGGTTGATCTGTTTGGTGTTCATGCGGTGACATGTTTCTTTCTTTGGGTCGATGCTCGCCAAGACTCGATGAATGAACCGCAAGAAGAGCATGAAGAATGGTTCGCATGCTGCCACGAACGGCAATGGCCACACCACGAGCTCCGGAAGAAGAGATGGATGGCGAAGCGACCGACAGAGAGCTAGCTATTGAGCTTAGGATGTTGCGAAGAAGGTTAGGAAGCTTGAAGATCAAGCACTACCAATACCCATTTGCAAATACTTTTGGGCATTTGTAGGTATGGTAATCGACTTTGGTTGTAATGTTGAAAATGTATGGAAAGGCATGAATTATGAAGGAATTTGTAATCTTGAAATTGTTTGAGAAATTCACCTAGTTTAAATGTTGGTTAAAGTTGTTTAAATGTTGAAACAAAAGAGAAGAAGTGACCAACATTTAAATATGTTGGAAAAAAAGAGAAGAAATTAAGAATTCATAAACTTTTGATCAATGAAATGCAGCTCTCTGCTCGCCTTCTGTCAAAAAAAAAGGTTGCTCTTGGGCCAAATTCAGGCGTAGAGCCAAGTGCGAGCTAGACTAATGGGCCAACTGCATCCAATTAGGCCCATTCGGGGGTTTTCTTCGTATTTTTCTGTTTTCTTTTCTGATTTAATTTAGGCAGTAAATCATAATCTTTGAAACTTTTGTGGAAGCTAATTGAATTATTCGAGCCAAACAATTAAGGTTCAAATTTTTGAGCTGTTAATTAATCCAATTCAAATACACCGTGATTTAAATCAAAGACCAAAATGTCATGGAAAATGTGCCTCAGCTCTGGTAGAGGTTTCGCCAGTGCCAAAATAAATGAACATTTTTAAGGGCATTACATTGAGAAAAATATAATATGTCTAAAAAATGAAGGGTGGAAAATGCACAAAAATTGGTGCGGTGGGGACTCGAACCCAGGACCGCATGGGTTTGTGATGTTTAGGGCTCTGTTGGTAACCGCTAGGATAGATGGCAAGACTTTGACATGGGTAGGGAAGGAAGTTATACATAGTGAGACTGTGAATTTTTTTAAAAAAATAGTGAGACCGTGAATGTTTGCACACGCGTGAGAGTGGTTTTCCTTTGTTTTGCACTTAAATTTGGGAGGGTTGGAAGGTTGAAAATGTATGTTGCACTACCACATGATTTTGGTCAGAGTGACACTTGGTTTAGGGTTAGAGTGGCACTTGGTTTAGGATTTAAAGGGAATGAATTTGCATGTTAGTTCATGACTTTTTGTTTGAATGAAACAGAGGGCTTCTCACCCCCTCCAAAAACCACAATTCTCGAACTTCATGACTTGTTTAGGGAAGAAATGATAAGTTTGGGCACGGACATTTTTTAACACACATAATAAGATGGAAATAACTTAGATAAGTTCACGGACAGTTCACGGACAGTTCACGGACACATGACACGACACGACACGACATAGAAAAGCAACAAAAAAAAAACCAAACATGACGAGCTTGACTCCGGGCTTGAACATCTTCATCTTGACCTCCTTCTTCCACCTTGGCAGCAGCTACAGCCGGTGTACTAAGGTAGGGGTACCTCAGTACCCCAACTTGTGCACGGCAGCCCCAGACTCCCAACAACAGATCCATCAAATGCTTGCGGAGACCATCTCCGCTCCACACCAAGCCGTTCAAGAACAAAGTATATAAGATAGAAACTCAAGACCCGGCAAGAGGAGCTTGCCGGAAGGCCATTCGTGCTCAAGGCTACGTTACTCCTACAGATCCCGGCGAGAGGAGCTCGTCGGGAGGACGAAGACCACATCACAGAAGTCACGCCTCGGCGCCGCCTTGGGCGAGACCCGGGGCGGCAAGTCCAGAGCAAACAAGCCCGGGCGGCAAGATCAAGGCCCGGCAAGGAGCTTGCCGGAAGAGCTGTGCTACGTGCCGCACTCCAGCTCATTTGCCCACGCCGCCTCCAACCTTCTCCAGAGACGCGTGGCGGGTGGCTGTCTTTGCATGAAGAATGCGGTGGCACTCGCGGTGGTGGCTTCGCCGCCGTGGCGAAAAAACGCAATGGCGGGAGCTTTTAGGGGCGGCGGCGACGGCATTTAATGCCCTTGTCCCCTCCTCAAAAGTAGGTAGAAAGCATCAGAGCTGCCTTTGTTCCCGCACTGTTCCAACTACCACCTCTTTTACGTTTTTACCCCTCTACCTCACGTTGACACCTGTCGGTGACCCCTTGCCCTATAAAAGGAGGCCCATGCACAACGTAGGGGGGGTTCCAACCATTGGCGATTCTCGCGAGAGGGTTCTGCGACTAGCTACTCTCACGAGGGTTCCACACAACACTCCACCGTTTTGCTCGCATTCTTGAGCAAGATCAAATACAACACAATGCAGCGAGAGGGTTTACGCGACCATCGCGCCCGGCTGGGTAAAAATCAGCGCATCGCCTCGATCTGCTCTCCGCGGCCTCCGCCCGTCATCAACACACGAAGGGCCCGGCCCCATAGGTGCCGCGCCACCCATCCGCCGCGACATCTCTGGCGCGCCCGGTAAAGCGTCGAGGTTATGCGAACTGATCCGGCGTCAAGGCCAAAGACTCTTCATCAACCTCTCCGGCCGTCGGCAGCTTCATCGACAACTGCGTCATGGCCCCGAAGACGAGAGCTTCGAGGGTCGCAGACCCATCTCCGTCTTCCCCGCCGCCGCCGGAGCCGGCGGCGGGCGGAGGAGACGCCGGTGGAAGGGTGGACACCGGCGAGGGTGCTCGCGGTGCCACCAGATCAGGGCGAGGCGGAGGACCACGCCGCCTTCGTAGACCCACGTCCATCGCGCACCACAACCCGGCGCGCGCGCGCCACGAAGATGGTGCCCGCATCTCGGGCTAGAACATGCCGGGCTCGCGGGATGCTCCGGACTCTCGTCCGAGCATGAGCAAAGCGAAGTGCGGGACAAGACCCTGCTCCTCCTGCCGCTATTAGGAGTCCGAGCACGCCCGTTCCTCGCGCCGCTCGCTCCCGCTCCCCTGCGCTCCGCAAGCGTGTCTCCTCGGGCGCTACGCGATCGCCGAGGACGCGCCATCGAGCTCTAAGCCCGGCAAGGGCGGCTCTGGTGCTTACTCCGACGAGCGCAGCTCCTCGGAACGCTCTAAGCCCGGCGAAGACAGCTCTAGCGTTCGTTCCGGCAAACGCACCTCTCCGGAGTGCTGCGCCGCCGCGAGAACGCACCATTGGGCACCTCCAGTAGTGCGAAGAAACAAGAAAAAGAAAAAGCTAAGTCGCTCGCGCGCGCGCAGCGAGCACTCCTTAATATCATGCTTTTATTCGTTATATCCCTCTCGCATTTGTCGTTTGTGCTCGAAACCTGCACGCCGAGGAGCACCTTGTGGATAGCCGCACCTTACTTCGCCGAACACACTCAGCGAGTAAAAGAGCGGCGGCGACCAGCCGCACCCTCGTTTGTTCGAGTCCGCTCGGCAAGTTAAGCGCGTCGCGAACTAGACACGGCAAGGTTGCTTGCGGAAGCGACGCCGACCGGCGGGCTGCTGATGTCCCGTACTCAGCAAAGCGTTAAGCGCCGCAAGTTCCTCGGCGTAAGGCTAAGGCGCACAAAGGATGCTGGGTAGAGGTGTAACGTTGCAAGCCTTGCCGTGAGATGCCCTTGGTATGGGAGGCTTGGGCGCAAGAGGAGCCAAGTCGTGGCCCGATTCACGTGCTTGTTTTGTTTCGAGTCCGCTCAACAAACACAAGTGTGCTGCAGCACCCTTATCTTGCTTCCGAGCCACGCTCGACAAGTTAAGCGTCGTGGCGGCCCGACAAGGTTGCTTGCCGGAGGCGACGCCACCAGCGGGCTGTCCCATGATGCGCTAAGCGTGTCCCCGGCAAGCTCCCCAAGAGCGTGAAGTACAAACATACGAAGGACAAAGCCCGACATCGCCTTGCTTAGCCAAGGTTTATATACGCATACATGTGCATTGAGAAATCGCATATCTACCTCAGCTATTTTCATGGCTAAAATTGCAGCAACAAGGAGAACCAAAAGACCACACCAGCGCCTAAGATCCGGCAAGCCCGGTCGCGGGGCTGCGATTATATAAGGCTCTCCTCGGCAAGCCAGCCCACTGGGCTGCGAACGCCAAGATTCGTCTCCGCAAGCTAGAGTTCTTTGGGGCTGCTATTCAGATAAGTTTTCATCCTCGTCATGCATCCTCTCACGGACAGGAGATGCGGATCTGCGTCTTTGAACGATCGTGTCTTGTAAAAACCGTGCGTGGAGGAACCGAGTCGTGGCCCGATTGCGTGCTTGGTTTGTTTCGAGTCCGCCAACAAACCCAAGTGTGCGCTGCACCTCTACCTTGCTTCCGAGCACCTTTCGGCAAGATAGGCGTCAGAATCGGCCGACAAGGTTGCTTGCCGGAGTGACACCACCAGCCGGGCTGTCCCATGATCGCTAAGCGTGTTCGCCCGGCAAGCTCCCGATAGCGTAAGAACAAGCAAGACAGCGGTCAAGTAAAAGATTCAGTCCGCAAGCTTTCCTTTCTTTTCATTAAAAGCATCCAATTTAGTACAAGTCCATGGAGGATGAAAAACATGATAGAGAGGATTACAAGTTCTTAAATGCAGCTAATGCCCGAGGGCTTACAATCTGAAAAGATAAGGTGCCGTGATCCTCTCTGTTTCTCTGTTCGGGAGTTCGGGAGGTAGGTCAGGAGCCCCGGCAAGATAGGCTTGCTTGGGAGAGAAGACCCGGCAAGAAGAGCTTGTCGGGAAGGGCGAAGGAGCGACAAGGGGGCGTGGCGGTGGCGCCACTGCGTGCCCAGAGCTGCGCAGAAGGTGACGGGCATGGGGAACGATGCCCGAGAGCCAGCTGCAAGCCCTCAAGCCAGCGAAGAGCCACAGGCGCGAAGACCCCAAGAGAACACCCGGGGCCCGCCAGAGCTTGGCGGAGTCGGAGGCGAGGAGGCGAGCTTGAAGACGGGGTAGTGGGACGCCAAGACGCTTATCGAAGGCTACTCGCCCTCGTCTGCGACAGAACGGCCTTGCCGCCACTCCCCTCTTCCTCTTCCGCAGCCTCCCTCGCCCGCCGCCGAGAAGACGGCCGGGGAGTTCAGGAGCCCGCAACCGAAGAAGGGGTTGCGGTGGCCGCGAGGCAGCGGTGTCCGACGTCTAGTCGGGCCCGCCATCCCCTCGCCGTCGCTGTCGCTCCCTCCTCGTCACTCTCGCTCGAGGAGGGCCTTCGCTATCCGAGGAGCTGTCCACACAGCAGCGCACCGGGTTCCATAGTCGCCAAGACCTTGACGGCGAGGAGATCACCATCCAATAACTTGAAATGGAGGGTGAACCCGCCGTCAAGCTATGGATCCGGCGAATGTCTTCCACCCTCGGTCGAAGAACATCACGCCGGGGCTGGGGACACGACACTCACCCGAGTGCCGCTGATCCCGCAGCCCCTCGCGCGTAGCTCCATCACGTCGGGTGGGTCCGGTCCCATCGCGTCCATAACGGGACCGGCAGCCGGAGGCGGCGGCGAGGCGCCCGAAGCTTGATGAAGAACTCCCAGGGGTCATCTCCGGTGTGGACCGCGCCGTGGTCAGGAGACGCCGGGGGAGACAGGGGAGGCACGTCGCCACGGCCGCCTCTCCCCCGACCGCCTCGGCCACGCCCTCGACCTCGTCCGCGGCCACGCCCCCTTCCTCTCCCTCTCGTGGACGGCTCCACCACCACGGGAGCGGGTTGGGGAGCGGTGCGCTGCCTGGAGGCAACCCGCGCCGCCACCGTCGAGGAACCGGGATTCCCTCCTTCCATGACGGCAAGAAGAACAGAAGATGAAGAGCGAAGGAGAAGTGGGTGAGTGTGGCGTTGCACCCCTTCCGCCCTATTTAAAGGGGCGGGTGGGGACTCAACCGCCCTGGCCGACCAATCAGAAGCGAGGAGGCGGAGGAGCGGGCCGACTCGCCTTCTCCGCCCGTGGCGGCTCGGTCTCCCACCTTCGCCGCCCACGACCCCGTGCATGAGGGCAGCGTGGCGAAAAGCGGAGCAGAGCGGCAGGTGAAGCGACCCGCCTGCGCCACGATCACGGGTGGATGCCTTAAAGGCTGCATCGCCGCCCCTCCTCCCACGACACCACCATCAGCGCGTGCGGCTGCGGGGAGGGGAGACGACAGATGCAAAGATGGATTCGACGCGCCGTGGCTTCAGCGGCGCCCGTGCCTTTGTCTTGGGCCTGGCCCAACAGCGCGGCACCGTGTATGGCCCAGCCCGGGCTCTGTCGGTGTACTAAGGTAGGGGTACCTCGGTACCCCAACGTGTGCACGGGCAGCCCCAGCTCCCGCAACCAGATCCATCAAATGCTTGCCGGAGACCATCTCCGCTCCACACCAAGCCGTTCAAGAACAAAGTATATAAGATAGAAACTCAAGACCCGGCAAGAGGAGCTTGCCGGAAGGCCATTCAGGCTCAAGGCTACGTTACTCCTACAGATCCCGGCGAGAGGAGCTGCGTCGGGAGGACCGAAGACCACATCACAGAAGTCACGCCTCGGCGCCCCGCGCGCGCCCCGGCGAGGACCCGGGGGGCGGCAAGTCACAGAGCCCGACAAGCCCCCGGGCCCGGCAAGATCAAGGCCCCGGCAAGGAGCTTGCCGGGAGAGCTGTGCTACGTGCCCGCACTCCAGCTCATTTGCCCACGCGTCGCCTCCAACCTTCTCCAGAGACGCGTGGCGGGTGGTCTGGTTGCATGAAGAATGCGGTGGCACTCCGCGGTGGTGGCTTCGCCGCCGTGGCGAAAGAAGACGCAATGGCGGGAGCTTTTGGGGCGACGGCGACGGGCATTTAATGCCCTTGTCCCCCTCTGTCAAAAGTAGGTAGAAAGCATCGAGCTGCACTTTGTTCCGCACTATTCCAACTACCACCTCTTTTACGCTTTTACCCCTCTACCTCACGTTGACACTGTCGGTGACCCTTGCCCTATAAAAGGAGGCCCATGCACAACGAGAGGGGTTCCAACCATTGGCGATTCTCGCGAGAGGTTCTGCGACTAGCTACTCTCACGAGGGTTCCACACAACACTCCACCGTTTTGCTCGCATTCTTGAGCAAGATCAAATACAACACAATGCAGCGGTAGGGTTTACGCGACCATCGCGCCCGGCTGGGTAAAATCAGCGGCGCATCGCCTCGATCTGCTCTCCGCGCGGCCTCCGCCCCGTACCGAACACACGAAGGGGCCCCGGCCCCATAGGTGCCGCGCCACCCATCCGGCCGCGACAGCGCCCCTTCAACACCGTCTTCATCTTCACGCTTCCTCCTCGTCATCGTAGGGAAGGGAGTGCATCTGGCCTGGAGCGGGGAAGATGCGCTCGTAGTTGGTGAAGATGTTGTAGATGGTGAAGAAGATGGCCTCGCAGCCGCACCAAAAGACTTGGCCGAGGAGCTCGCAAGGTCAAATGGGTTGGTGAAGGTGACCGTGAGCGAGAGGAGGATGCCGCCATGGTCACGAACCTCGGTGAGGGTGAACATCCTCGGCGAGCCCGTGGGAGGTGGGCATAGCTGGCTCGGAGGAAGGCGCGGGTGAGTTCGACGGGACCCTCCACCTTGACATAGCCCACACGGAGCTCCTCTCCACGAGCACGCCCGGTGGGTAGCGCAGCTCCGGCACCACAAAGCGGACGGTGAAGGTCGGCCCGTTGAAGCGCATCTTCTTCACTTGGTCTCGCTTGGGGAGGGCTCGGTGCCGCAGGTGTTTGAAGTTGGAGAGGATCGGATCGGCTTGTGGGTGGGAGAGGAAGGAGGCACCGCATTTATAGGCAGTGGGTGGGAGAGGAAGAGAGAAAGGGTGAGAACAGTGCGTGTGTGAATCGAGCAGCGTGTGTGTATCCATTACGCTTTGCACTCTTAAATTTTTGCACAAAACATTGCATGCATGGGGCGCGTCGTGCATTTGAATCATCTTGCATAGCTCTTTGACCGGACGGTGCATCGACTCGTTGAACCACCTAGCTGGCCTCGCGAGCCTAGCGCGCCTAGCACGCTTAGCACGCTCGCTTCGCCTCGCTCACATGCATGCACGCCGCAGCCTCCCGCAAGATGCAAACCCACGTCGCAGCCTATGCATCGCCACCGCCTCCCATGCATGCATGCAAGGCACAGAAAGGCCGAGACGGGCTATTTATCTGCGGTCTCGAGCCCAGACAACGAGACGGCCCAACGGTCCATCCAGTAGCGCCCGATATTTGTTTTAAAAAAGAATCTCGCAGCCAATCGGATTGCATCTCGCGGATCGCCTCCTCCCCACAGATTCCTTCTAGAAGGGTTAGATCGACGGCCCTTGTTCAGCGCTAGGGTTAGATGAACGGTCCTGGTTCAGCGCTAGGGTTAGCGGGGTTTGGGAGGGGTTTGGAGCAGTCAAAGCTATGTTTGACCAGATTTCAAATGAGCATAATAAATTAAATAAAAATCATAAAAATAAAAAAACCAGCGCACATAGTCTTCTTATGTCATATACTAACGATTTAAGTTGATAAACAAGGTTTACATACATTTAAATGATAAGTTCATGTGTATTGTATGATATCTCGAGTATCTCAAACTCTTTTGTATCAAGTGAAGAGAAGTGTTTTGGGGAAATAAACATGAAAATTTCAAAAAACTCACCACAGCTTCATTTTAGAGTGACTAAGAAGGATCCAGGCTTAGTTTTTCATTTTGATGTTTTACACTTATTTAAATCTTGGTCAAAGTTAAGTTTGACCAGAATTCAAATGAGCATAATAAATTAAATAAATATCAGAAAAATAAAAAACCAGCGCACATAGTCTTCTTATGTCATATACTAACGATTTAAGTTGATAAACAAGATTTACATACATTTAAACGATAAGTTCATGTGTATTGTATGATATCTCGAGTATCTCAAACTCTTTTGTATGAAGTGAAGATAAGTGTTTTGGGGAAATAAACATGAAAATTTCAAAAAACTCACCACAACTTCATTTTAGAGTGACTAAGAAGGATCCAGGCTTAGTTTTTCATTTTGATGTTTTACACTTATTTAAATCTTGGTCAAAGTTAAGTTTGACCAGAATTCAAATGAGCAAAACAAATTTAAAAAAAATAAAAAATTGGAATACCATCGCACATAGTCATGTTCATTTCCAAGCCTGTTGTCTTCTGCTTCAGTTCATTCATCACGGCAGGGATGATAATGTGGCCCATGAATTTTGCCTCGGCTATTCCTGCACGATAATGAAATTTTTGCATGTATTCTATCCTTATCCTGTCAAGCAAATCCACCACATAATGACCCTTTAGTTTCCGGATAGTTGAGTTAAAAGACTCTGCTAGATTATTATGCACATAGTCAACTTTGCTCACTTCTTTGAATTGGCTTCTTGCCCATAACTTGGAGTGGTGTGTTTCCAAGTATTCTTTCACTTTGGGATTCATGTATAACGCCTCAAGTGGTAGTTGTGCTTCTTCACCTTGCATGTCAAAGATCTTGGCCATAAATTGTCGGTATACACCTTTCCTTTGAATTTCTTCATGAAATTTGCAGCAAGGTGACGCATGCATTCCCTATGCTCTACTCAGGAACACATTGTCCACGGCCACTTCTAAACCTTTGCAGCATCTGTATGAATGACCAACCCATTGGGATGTGCAATAGCCAGCGGAGATTATGCAAAACCAAGTCCAGCTCTCCTCGGACTCATCTCTCCAAAGACACCATAGGCAATCGAAATACAAAACTATGTGCATCAAGTGCACAAGCTGCTACTAACTGTCCTTTAAACCTCCCTGTGAGAAAAGTGGCATCAATAGCTAAATAAGGCTGCAGCCTGCTAAAAACCCCAGCGACAAGCCTCAAAGAACAAAAACCCTTCTAAAGCATTCCTTGGTCTTTGTCACTCCCCGAATGTGTACTCCACGGTGTGGTGATCAATATCTACAATACTACCTCGGCTTGTCCTCTCCACTTCACCTTTGAATGAATACAACAATTGAAAACTTTCTGCCAGTTACCATAAATAGAATCCATAGCATGTTGTTTACCATTGAATAACCTCATGTATGGTAAATCTATCTTGAACTTATCTTTGATGTTCTTACGCAATTCCTTTGGACCCACTTGCTGGTTTTCTTTCACCCACTTTTTACTTCTTACGCCACCCATCTTGACTTGGCTCTACTGATTGTATCCTTCCTAAGGGTTGATTCTGGCATGTGTGCTTAAAAGGGTTCACTTTGACCGAACATTAGTGCTATTCCGCATTTTAGATGCAAGCAGCCTCCATGGACAACCCTCGGTCAGACGATGCACTCAGAACGTGCTTGATCGCTCTTGTCAACTTTGAAAGTACGTTCTACCTTGATGCAATATGTCACAAGTGCATTTCTACACTCATTCATGGATGCAAAACTGTACCTTCTTCCATTTGAGGGTTCAAAGGGTCCCATTCAACAGCTGCAAGGTCTTCGTCCTCACCCATCGCGTCATCATCCACACGGACTGCATTGTGAGCCTCATCTTGGTTTTTAGTCCGAGGTGCCCGTCGTAAATTCGAATAACATCGAATATAGCTTCTCTTCATCAACCCCTGAATTGTAGCCATCGGGCTCCACTTCAAGGGGACCCTACTGCTGTTGCCCACACTTGTCGAGCCACCACGTCGTTGTGCACCAACTGAACTGTTTCGCTAGAGATGCCATTACGACGACTTGGTTCTCCTCGAGATGTTGCACCCGCCATCCTAGGTCCTAATGCCTGCTCAAGCACATCAACTTGCAGCCTCACATGAAAATTATCTTTCCTTTATGCCTAACAAACATGGTAGCTAGCTCTTCATCATTACTAATCGTCACCCAATTCTTTTCCCCATCATAGTATTTGTATACCACTTCATCAAGCAAACCCCAAGGATATTGGCTACAAATTACCTCCCCAAATTGTGCGAAACTCCAATTACTAGCCATTGGCAACCGATAATCAAAACCTCCTTGGTATTTCTTCCGATCCTTTGCATCGAAGCGTGTATCGGTCCCTTCTAATGTGCATCAAGAAAGCAAACCGCAACTCCATCCTAACCAGCTTAAAAACAGAGACGCAATCAGCACACTAATTGGGCAAACCTACTCGAATCGAGTGTTCAAATGCACAACTAAGCTCAATCTAAACAGAGGCGAGACTTACCCTCGGGAACCCGTCGTGGACGCCGGCGGATCTCCGCCCGATGCTTGCCTCGCCAAATACTCCGGTCGCCGCTGCTCACCATTTCGCCCTAGGTTCTTCCTCCTAGTTCAAATAGCTCCAGCAGCCCCCACCTTTGAGCGCCCCCGGGCGCACGGAATTAGGCGCGTCGGATCGAGCAGTGGCGGCGCCCACCCGTGGCGTCGCAGAAGGTGGTGGGCGTCCACAGTAGCCGTGGAAGCGAAGGCGCAGGAGGTAGCGGCGAGCAGGCCGTCTGCTGGTGGTGGCGGGGCAGTCTTGCTGGCTTGGCGGCGGCGGCGGCGCGGCGCAGACAGCCGGCCGGCGGATGGGTGTGAGCTACAAATGATTTGGGGATTTAGTTGCACGGGCCTACATGTCACTCGGACCCACGTTCACGCGGTCCCACGTAAGCTCCGGACCCACAACTACTAACGCCGACGGACGGAATGGACTCAAATATGGCCGTTTGGCCTCGTCGTGAGTTGTTGTGCTCGGACTAGGGCAAACCGAGGACAATTCGCATGTAAGGGCAAAACTGAGCAGATGGACACCACTAAGGGCAAAAGGATAATTAACCCTATTCTTTATGCATCTTATCTTGCTTTGATTGACGGTAGCATTTTAAGATGATCTCTCAATAAAAATTATCAAGAAGTGTTCTTCCTGAGTATGCACCGTTGCGGAAGTTTTTCGTGCTGAGACACCACGTGATGATCGGGTGTGATAGACTCTACGTTCAAATACAACGGGTGCAAAACAGTTGCACACACGAAATACTCAGGTTAAACTTGACGAGCCTAGCATATAACAGATATGGCCTCGGAACACGGAGACCGAAAGGTCGAGCTTGAATCATATAGTAGATATGATCAACATATTGATGTTCACCGTTGAAACTACTCCATCTCACGTGATGATCGGACATGGTGTAGTTGATATGGATCACGTAATCACTTAGATGATTAGAGGGATGTCTATCTAAGTGGGAGTTCTTTAGTAATATGATTAATTGAACTTAAATTTATCATGAACTTAGTCCTGGTAGTATTTTGCAAATTATGTTGTAGATCAATAGCTTGCATTGTTGCTTTCATATGTTTATTTTGATATGTTCCTAGAGAAAATTGTGTTGAAAAATGTTAGTAGCAATGATGCGGATTGGATCCGTGATCCGAGGTTTATCCTCATTGCTGCCTGTAAGAATTATGTCCTTAATGCACCGCTAGGTGACAGACCTATTGCAGGAGCGGATCATGCACGTTATGAACGTTTGGCTAGCTCAATATGATGACTACTTCATAGTTTAGTGCACCATGCTTAACGGTTTAGAATCGGGACTTCAAAGACGTTTTGAACGTCATGGACCATATGAGATGTTCTAGGAGTTGAATTTAATATTTCAAGCAAATACCCGAGTTGAGAGATATGAAGTCTCCAACAAGTTCTATGGCTAAAAGATGGAGGAGAATCGCTCAACTAGTGAGCATGTCCTCAGATTGTCTAGGTACTTCAATCGCTTGAATCAAGTGGGAGTTAATCTTCCAGATAAGATAGTGATTGACAGAATTCTCTAGTCACCATCACTAAGTTACTAGAACTTCGTGATGAGCTATAGTATGCAAGGGATGACGAAAATGATTCCCGAGCTCTTCGTGATGTTGAAATCGACGAAGGTAGAAATCAAGAAAGAGCATCAAGTGTTGATGATTGACAAGAGCACTAGTTTCAAGAAAAGGGCAAAGGGAAAGAAATGGAAACTTCAAGTAGAATGGCAAACAAGTTGTCACTCCCACGAAGAAGCCCAAAGCTGAACCAAAGCCTGAAACTGAGTGCTTACACTGTAAAGGAAATGGTCACTGGAAACGGAAATACCCTGGATATTTGGTGGATAAGTAGGATGGCAAAGTGAACAAGGGTATATTTGATATACAGGTTATTGATGTGTACCTTACTAGTGTTTATAGTAGCCCCTGAGTATTTGATACTTGTTCGGTTTCTAAGATTAGTAACTCGAAATAGGAGTTACAGAATAAACAGAGACTAGTTGAAGGGGAAGTGACGATGAGTGTTGGAAGTAGTTCCAAGATTGATATGATCATCATCACACACTACCTATACTTTCGGGATTAGTGTTAAACCTAAATAAAAGTTATTTAGCTTTTGCGTTGAGCATGAATATGATTTGATCATGTTTATTGCAATACGGTTATTCATTTAAAGTCAGAGAATAATTGTTGTTTTGTTTACATGAATAAAACCTTCAATGGTCATACACCCAATGAAAATAGTTTATTGGATCTCGATCATAGTGATACACATATTCATAATATTGATGCCAAAAGATGCAAAGTTAATAATGATAGTGCAACTTATTTGTGGCTTGCCGCTTGGGTCATATCGATTGTAAAGCGCATGAAGAAACTCCATAAAGATGGATTTTCGGAATCACTTGGTTATGAATCATTTGATGCTTACGGACCGTGCCTTTTGGGCAAGATGACTAAAACTCCATTCTCCGGAACAATGGAACAAGCTACTGACTTATTGGAAATAATACATACCGATGTATGAGATTCAATGAGTGTTGATGCTCGTGGCAAGTATCGTTATTTTCTAACCTTCACAAGATGATTTAAGCAGATATGAGTATATCTACTTGATGAAACATAAGTATGAAATAGTTGAAAGGTTTAAAGAATTTCAGAGTGAAGTGGAAAAATCATCATAACAAGAAAATAAAGTTTCTGCGATCTGATCACGGAGACGAATATTTGAGTTACGAGTTTGGTCTTCAACTAAAACAATGTGGAATAGTTTCACAGCTCACGCCACCTGGAACACCACAATGTTATGGTGTGTCCGAACATTGTAACCGCACTTTATAGGATATGGTGCGATCTATGATGTCTCTTACTGATTTACCACTATTTTTTGGGGGTTATGCATTAGAGACAGCTGCATTCACGTTAAAAGGGCACCATCTAAATCCGTTGAGACGACACTATATGAACTGTGGTTTAGCAAGAAACCCAAGTTGTCGTTTCTTAAAGTTTGGGGCTGTGATGCTTATGTGAAAAAGTTTCATCCTGATAAGCTCAAACCCAAATCGAAGAAGTGCGTCTTCATAGAATGCCCAAAGGAAATTGTTGGGTACACCTTCTATCACAGATCCGAAGGCAAGATATTTGTTGCTAAAAATGGATTCTCTCTAGAGAAGGAGTTTCTCTCGAAAGAAGTGAGTGGGAGGAAAGTAGAACTTGATGAGGTAACTGTACCTACTCCCGAATTGGAAAATAGTTCATCACTGAAATAAGTTCCAGTGATTCCTACACCAATTAGTGAGGAAGCTAATGATCAGAACCTTGTAGGTCTTCCAGAGTACGGTCCGCACCAGTGTGGTACGGTAATCCTATTCTGAAAGTCATGTTACTAGACCATGATAAACCTACGAACTATGAGGAAGCGATGATGAGCCCAGATTCCGCAAAATGGCTGGAGGCCATGAAATCTGGGATAAGATCCATGTATGAGAACAAAGTATGAACTTTGGTGGACTTGCCCGATGATCGGCAAACCATAAGAAATAAATGGATCTTCAAGAGGAAGACGGACGTTGATAGTAGTGTTACTATCTACAAAGCTCGACTTGTCGCAAAAAGGTTTTTGACAAGTTCAAGGTGTTGACTACAATGAGATTTTCTCAACTGTAGCGATGCTTAAGTCTGTCCGAATCATGTTAGCAATTGCCACATTTTATGAAATCTGGCAAATGGATGTCAAAACTGCATTCCTTAATGGTTTTCTTAAAGAAGAGTTGTATATGATGCAACCAGAAGGTTTTGTCAATCCTAAAAGTGCTAATGAAATGTGCAAACTCCAGCGATCCATCTATGGACTGGTGCAAGCATCTTAGAGTTGGAATATACGCTTTGATAAGTTGTTCAAAGCATATAGTTTTGTACAGACTTACGGTGAAGCCTGTATTTACAATAAAGTGAGTGGGAGCACTACCGCCTTTCTGGTAAATATATGCGAGTAACATATTGTTGATCAGAAATGATGTAGAATTTTTCTGGAAAGCATAAAGGAGTATTTGAAAGGAGTTCTTTAAAAGAAAGACCTCAGTAAAGATACTTACATATTGAGCATCAAAATCTATTGAGATAGATCAAGACGCTTGATAAGTTTTTCAATAAGTACATACCTTGTCAAGATTTTGAAGTAGTTCAAAACGGAACAGTCAAAGAAAGAGTTCTTGCCTGTATTGCAAAGGTGTGAAGTTGAGTAAGACTCAAGACCCGACCATGGCAGAAAATAGAAAGAGAAAGAAAAGTCATTTCCTATGCCCCAGTCATAGGTTCTATAAAGTATGCAATGCTGTGAACCAGAGATATTGTATAGCTTGCTCTGAGTTTGGCAAAGGAATACAATTTTGATCTAATAGTAGATCACTGGACAGCGGTCAAGAATATCCTTAGTGAGGACTAAGGAGATGTTTCTCGATTATGGAGGTGATAAAAGAGTTCGTTGTAAAAGTTGCATCGGTGCAAACTTTTACACTGATCCAGATGACTCTAAGTCTCAATCTGGATACATATTGAAAGTGGGAGCAATTAAGCTAGAGTAGCTCCATGCAGAGTGAGGGAGTCCTGGACTAGGGGGTGTCCGGACAGCCGGATTATTATCGCTCGCCGGACTCCAAGACTACGAAGATACAAGATTGAAGACTCCGTCCCGTGTCCGGATGGGACTCTCCTTGGCGTGGAAGGCAAGCTTGGCGATACGGATATGTAGATCTCCTACCATTGTAACCGACTCTGTGTAACCCTAGCCCTCTCGGGTGTCTATATAAACCGGAGGGTTTTAGTCCGTAGGACAACAACCATTACAACAATCATACCATAGGCTAGCTTCTAGGGTTTAGCCTCCTTGATCTCGTGGTAGATCCACTCTTGTACTACCCATATCATCAATATCAATCAAGCATAAGTAGGGTTTTACCTCCATCGAGAGGGCCGAAACCGGGTAAAACATCGTGTCCCTTGTCTCCTGTTACCATCCGCCTAGACGCACAGTTCGGGACCCCCTACCCGAGATCCCCCGGTTTTGACACCGACATTGGTGCTTTCATTGAGAGTTCCTCTGTGCCGTCACCGATAGGAAGGATGCCTCCTCTCGTCTTCAAGGACGGTATTTTCGCCAAAGGAGCCTTGGCCGCCGGTCAAACTATTCGGCTAGGTGGTTTCCTCATGACCGCCTATTCGGCCACCACTTCGACAATGACCTCTAAAGTCGTCAAAAGCAATCTTCACGTCAGCTCGGAATTTGCCGAGCGACTGGATCCAATAGAGCTCTCGTCCGTAAACGAGCTCTTGGATCGCATCGCCGCCCTGGGAGTCGCTACAGACTACAATCAGATTGGGCTTAAAACCGATCTGAGAGAGATTAATTCTCCCTGGGTCATCCATCACGTTGCAGTGGTAGAGGAACAATGCGGCGATTCTTCTCCTATATTGAAAACTAGTCATGTTCGGGTTGCCGAACCCTCCATGCCGGATTCCCGCGGAGGGACGGACTTCGATCAAGCACTGAACCTAAAGTCAGGCATTGGACCGAACTCGTTGTACAACGTTCCACTTTCCAAGCTTCCGAATTCGGAAACTTCTCGGCCTTTGAGCCTTGAGATGGGTAGGGTTCTGGACTCAATTCCACCCACCCGCCCAGACATATGCGATCTATCTCTAATCCGGCAAGAGCCCGCTGAAACAGTACATCATTACTGGGCCAGATTCCCCCTGGTTATGGACAGGATAAAGGACTGCCGAGAGGAAAACGCAATCTCAATCTTCTGCAATAATTGCACGGATGAGGGAATCTTGAACGCCGTCAGCCGTCGCGAAATTACACGCTTTGCCGACCTGGTGTCCATAGTACGAAAGTACTGTGCGATGGAGAGTTTCCGGAAAACCGAAAATAAGTTTTGGGACAATCCGTCCCCAACCCTAGTCCGCAACAAAAGGGTGCATTACACTCAGGCACCAGATACAAAAACCAAAAAGCAAAAACCCCATAAAGGGCATGGAACCGTACTGGAGGGGTGGCTTAGCGGACCCTGTAAAATTCACAGTACAGAGGGCGCCACCCCAACACATAGCCTTCGAGCATGTTGGATATTACGGCGGTGGCCAAAAGTGGCGAGAAGTTTCTAGCCCCGAAAACCACTCCAACAATACGATGCACGGTATCAACGATCTTGAGACCTTCACATCAAATAATATGCGGAAACGAACAATCCGCAGCCTCGCCGAAGTCTACCAAGTAGCAACAATAAATCCATGGAGCGACACAGCCATCACCTTCAACACCAACAATGAACCTAAATTCCGAACAGCCCGAGCACCAGCCGCACTGGTACTTAGTCCAATAGTGGACGGCTTTCGACTTACAAAGGTCCTCATGGATGGCGGCAGCGGATTAAACCTCATCTACGAGGAAACTCTTCAAAAAATGGAAATAGACTGGAGCCGCATTGAGCGAAGCAACACAACCTTCAGAGGAATAATCCCTAGCCGGGAAGCGCGCTGCACCGGAAAATCACACTCGATGTGGTGTTCGGCTCGCTGGACAATTACGTATCTGAAGAAGCCACGTTCCAAGTGGCCCCGTTCAACAGCGGATATCACGCTATATTAGGACGAGAGGCATTCACAATTTTTCAAGCCGTACCCCATTACGGGTACATGAAGCTCAAAATGCCCGCCCGGCGGAATAATCACTCGTTAGTGATCCGGACATAGCACTCGCGCACGAGAACAAGACAACCGCATTAGCCCTGGAGGCACTATCCGAAGCCCTAGCGGCAGAAGAACTTACCCGCCACGCTCATCGTGAATAGAGACGATGTGATACTCGATAAGAGATCCAAGTCCACCTCCTTTAAACCAGCGGACGAAATAATAAAATTCCAGGTCCATCCAACGGACCCGACAAAGACGGCTTCCATTGGGGCACATTTGAACCCTGATGTAGACGCCAGATCATGAGAATTCCTTCGAAAATTGGGACATTTTCGCTGGCACCCTTCGGATATGCCCGAATCCCACGCAGATTGGCGTAACACAACCTAAATATCCTAAAGGATTCAAGCCACCAAACAGGCTCTTCGACGATTTTCGAACCCAAAAGACAGCAATGGGAGAAGAGCTAGCCAAACTATTGGAAGCCGGATTCATCGAGATATCAAACATCCGGATTGGCTAGCAAACCTGGTAATGGTACCAAAGAAGGACAAATCCTGGCGCCTATGTGTCGATTTTAAAGACCTCAACAAGGCCTGCCTAAAGGATCCCTTCCCTCCCAAGATCGACCAGATAATCGATGCCACCACAGGACACGATTCACTGTGCTTCCTCGACGCATACTCCGGCTACCATCAAATCAAGATGGCGGAAGTAGAACAAGCCGCAACGGCATTCATCACTCCATATGGACCATTCTGCTTCAACACGATGCCCTTCGGACTTAAAAACGCCGGCGCAACATATCAGCGCATGATTCAAACATGTCTGGCCACCCAGATCGGCAAAATAGTAGAGGCATACGTAGACGACGTGGTCGTCAAAACCAAACACGTCGAAACTCTAGTAGACGACTTGAGGCTCACATTCGACAATCTCAGAGCATACGACATCAAGCTGAATCCAGAAAAATGCGTGCTGCATACCACCGAAAGCTCTCGGCTTCATTGTATCCGGTAGAGGAATTGAAGCAAACCCAGCCAAGATCCGAGCTCTGTCTCAGCTAGATATTCCAAAAGACCTCAAACAAATACAAAAATTGACTGGTTGCTTGGCGGCCCTAAGCCGCTTTATCTCCCATCTAGGAGAAAAGGCATTGCCCCTCTATCGCCTCCTTAGGCGCACCGAACACTTCGAGTGGACGGATGCCGCCAACGCCGGACTCAAGAAATAAAAGCCATATTGGCAACAACCGGTCTGGCTGCGCCCAACCGGGCGAACCAATGTGGCTATACATCGCGCAACACATCAAGTTGTAAGCGCGGTACTCGTCGTCGAACGAGAGACGTAAGGGCATAAATTCCCTCTTCAAAACCAGTGTACTACGTCTCCACGTGTTAACCCTCGCAAGTCCGTTACCGCACTATCAAAAGATAGCGATGCGGTGTTCATGGCATCCCGAAGCTCGACACTACTTTCAAGAGTGTTTGATAACGATGGCCTCGAAGTACCCCTCAATGATATTATAAACAACGCGACGCGACGGGCAGGATTGCAAAATGGGCCATTGAGCTCTTACCATTCGATATAACTTACAAGCCTCGGCGAGCTATAAAGTCACAAGTTTTGGCTGACTTCGTCGCTGAATGGACCGAAGCCGAACTCCCTAAAGAGTACGGCGCATACTCCCATTGGATTATGCACTTCGACGGCTTTAAAATGTTGGCCGGATTGGGGGCTGGCGTCATGTTGACGTCCCCAACCGGGGACACAGTCCAATACGTACTTCAGATAATGTACATGGACTCCAACAACACAGCCGAATACGAGGCCCTTTTACATGGCCTCCGGATGGCAATCTCCATGGGCATTCAACGCCTAGAGGTGCGCGGGGATTCAAACCTTGCAATATCCCAAATAAATGGAGACTTTGATGCCAAGGATCCGAAAATGGCGGCATATCGCAACGCTGTCCTAAAAATGTCAGCTCGGTTCGAAGGACTTGAATTCCATCACGTAGCCCGGGATAATAACCAAGCAGCCGATATATTGGCACGCATCGGCGCAAAACGTGACGCTGTCCCTCCAAACATCTTCCTGGAACGACTCTTTAAGCCATCCGTACTATGGGAAGCAGAGTCCAGAAATAACAAACCGGAAGCAGCCGCACCAACCGACACAGAGCAATCTGACATAACCGGCGATTCAGCCGAAATAACACCTTCAGCCCACGACATAATGGCAGTAATAGCCCCGTGGACAGAACCATTCCTAGCCTACTTGCTTAGGCAGGAACTTCCCGAAGACCAAAATGAGGCTCGCTGCATAGTCCGGCGATCTAAAGCCTACAAGGTCCATGAGGGAGAACTTTATAAGAAAAGTACAACCGGAGTCCTTCAAAGGTGTATCTCCGAAGAGGAAGGGCGAAACCTTCTGGCTGAAATTCATGCCGACTAGGCGGACACCACGCAGCAGCTTGGGCCCTTGTAGGAAAGGCATTCTGTACAGGATTTTATTGGCCAACAGCCCGGGCAAATGCTCAGGACTTAGTCCGAAGATGCGTCGGTTGTCAGCTCTTTGCTAATCAGAGCCATATGCCACCCACCGCCCTCAAAACTATACCCATTACCTGGCCGTTCGCAGTCTGGGGGCTTGACATGGTCAGACCCCTTAAAGGGGGAACCCTCAAGCAAAGGTACCTATTGGTCATGGTGGATAAATTCACCAAATGGATAGAGGCCAAGCCAGTTAAAACGGCAGAGTCCGGACCAGTGATAGACTTCATATCCGGGGTAGTACACCGTTATGGTGTCCCCCACAGCATCATCACCGATAATGGAACGAACTTCACAGCCGACGAGGTTAAATCATGGTGCAAAAATATGGGCATTAAGCTCGATTACGCTTCAGTCTATCATCCTCAAACCAACGGTCAAGTGGAACGAGCGAACGGTCTAATAATGAGCGGCGTCAAACCCAGACTAGTGCGGTCACTTATGAAATCTGACACGCACTGGGTAGAGGAGCTAGACTCTGTACTCTGGGGGCTGCGGACAACGCCCAACCGTACTACCGGATTCACACCATTCTTTATGGTATACGGCGCAGAGGCAGTTCTGCCCTGCGAGATCATCCATGACTCACCTCGAGTGCGCATGTATGAAGAAAGAGAAGCCGAGCTAGATCGGCAGGACAGCTTGGACGCATTGGAGGAGGAACGTGATGTCGCCAAGGCTCGTTCCGCATTCTATCAGCAGCAGGCTCGAAGATATCAAAGCAGAGAAGTACGGGCCAAGACTTACAATTTTGGCGAACTAGTTCTACGCCTGCCGGACAAGAAAAAGGACAAGCTCAAGCCCAAATGGGAGGGCCCATTCATTATCGATCAAGTCCTGACCGGCGGAGCGTACCGTCTACGAAATGCGTCGGAAAACCGACTCGAGCCGAACCCATGGAACGTAGCCCGCCTCCGAAGATTCTATGCCTAGCGCCGGACTAAGAGTTCGTCCCCTTCCCCCGTCCAAATTTTTACATTTCATCTGTCTTCTGTTTCTCTTTCTTCCCTCATCTCTTTTCCTAAAAAGCCCTTACGGGCCTACTTGCGCATTCTTCGCACACACTTGATGTGCTATCCGCACTCATTATAACTGGGGGCTTCTTTACCAGAAGCTTAATTATAAGGGCTTCATGCCCAGCACATGTGTCCAGCTTCCACATGTACCTTTTATTCACCATTATATGCATCGATATGACTTAAGTTTTGGCCAAGCTGGGTTGCCTGGCTCCTGTGCTTACCCCTACGTTCCCGATTGTTCGGCTAGGAGGTAAAGGGAGCACCTCTGCAATTGTTACTGCCGGGTCAGCCGGATGTGTACCTCAAACTGGGTGAAGCCGAAAGCTAGCGTTCTTAAGGGAATATTCGGTCGGTGATTTGAAAGATGATCTTTTTTACCTACGTATTTATCTGCCCCCAGATGTTTTTCTGCTCTTTTCGCAGTCCGGACATGCACTTTAGGGCATGCCTCCCAGGGAAAGGAACCCTTAACGGAACTATTCTCCCAGGAAGATGTTTCTTACTAACCATGTAATATAACATAACTAGTTGGGCACTTGTCTGATAAAGCACTCATGACCCCTACGCCTGGTCTCCATGGATACCCCGGTTGTTTCTTAACCGAGAAGGTATTCGGACACACTCCGGACTCTAGGGTCCCGAGGTTGAAGCGAAAAGGTCGGCAAAGACAAACGATCTACAATCCGGCTAGAAGGCATTTTACATGTGATTTTCAAATACATTGTCAAATCTATTGATTGTATTCCTCCTCAATCCCGTCTAACAGGCTGTCTAATTTACAGTCCCGTTGGGAAAATTTAGCAGCCAACTCTACTTGGCCGTATACTAAACTCACAGGGATCTCCTTCCCATCGGGCCCCACAGGTCCGAGCTCGGCCATGTGGTTGGGATCCGCCTTCTTGTACCACGTCTTCACCATGGCCCAAGCCTCCCTGGCACCTTGGCGGCAGGCCGAAATTTTCCATAAATGGAAGCGCTGCCGCACCCCCTGAAGCTTCTCCGCAAGCTCCCCAAGGCCCTCGGGTAGGGAGAGGACTGGCCATAAAGCCTGGACGACGCCGCTCATGGCCTGCCGAACTCGTTCGAGCAGCTGCAATAGCTCGGGAAGTTGATCACCCGTTGATATGGGCATCTCCTCCGCAGGGCGACCTGTGAGTATACCTACAAGACATATTTTGTCAATTGACTTCCTCGCCGAACTCTTCTTTTCAAAGGAGTCCGCTCAAGCACTTACTATAGATGCCGCGACGAAGCCGCTCAGTCTCCTTAACGGAGCCGGACAGCTCGGCTCGAACACCTTTCAGCTCTTCTCCGAGCTGGGCGTGGGCATCCTGGAGCTTGTTCCTTTCCTACTGCACCCTATTCAGCACCCTCTCGCCGGCCTTCAGCTGGCGCAGTAGTTCTTGCATATCCGGATCTTGTCCGGCAGCACCTGCAACGTCATTATTAGACTTGCGCGCACGCCGCACACCACTTATCTTTCTAAAATAATGTGTTACCGGAGGGGTCTCAGTGTTTCCCCCTGGCAGCAAGTGCGGCCTCGAGTTGGGCCTTGCACTCTTGCAGCCCCTGAGACAGTTGGGCATTCTTCTCCGTAAGATCCTGCGTTTCAAATGATCCTTAAATCAGTTAATATAACTACTTTAAGTCTCGGGGGCTACTGGCATATACAACTATTAAATTCTCTTACCGTATGTCTTTTACATACTTGCTCCGTGGCTCGTAAAACCATCTTGAGCAGCACGGAGTGCGCGTCCCAGCTAAAGGCATTCAACGCCTCAGGGGAGAAGCACGCATCACGAAATACTGTCTGGCGGCGCCTGTGGTTCATGGCGCTCTCCACCTCTGACTTGGTGGCGGACAGTATGTCAGCATCCTCCGTTGGAGGAGTGTCCGGCTCGCGCTTTGCGATCGCCTCCCCCTCCGGACTAGGTGCTGGAGCCTGGCTTGTAGAGGTTGGATTGGCAACCTCTACACCCGCAGTCCGGCAGGCGCTTTTTCTCCTACAAAAGTCATGAGCACTCAAACGCTTCCTAGGAACGTTGCTCCAAATAATTAACTCGAGCTATACCTTTGTGGTGATGTTTTAGTCCATGCCACGCTCCTCTTCCGCCTACTGGTCCGGACTGGCCTCTGTTGGTCAGCCGCCGCGGGCTCGGCTCCCCGCCTTGAAGGCGCTTCCTGCAAAACACCATCATATGCGAAGGTCAGAAATGAGCAAGGAAGAGATAATGGTGTTGGGACCTCCGTCACAATCACCTGGGAAGCCGGATATAGTCCGGGGTAGTCAGCCGTAATGGCGACTAAAGCATTATCCATGCTAAGCTGGTGGAACACCCCGTCGATTAGCTCCACTTGTATGTCCGGATCCTCTTCCGAGGCCGGATCCTGGGATCTCTCTGGATCCTTGGGTTGCGGAGCTGGACTTATCATGTCCTCCACAATCCGGCGCAGTTCCTGCGTCGAAGACATAATATAAGAAGCTTAAACTTTGAAAGCATGGGTCGGACCCTTAAAGTGTTCGCTTACCCAACGCCGAGGGTTATTCATGGAGAACCCATTCAACGGGTTCGTCTGAAGGAAGTCCTCCTTCTCCCCCTTGTACAGGCCGGACAGGATCTTCGCTAGGTCCTCGACCGACCCGGCCCTTTGCGGCCGTGACGGGTGGCATCATCCTCCCCGTTGAAATCCCACATGGGGTGGCCCCTGTATTGTAGTGGCCGCACCCCCCGCATAATGCATGTTGCCATGACTCCAATCATGGTCAACCCGGAATGGGCCAGTAACCTTATCCGTCCCATCAAATAATGGACGCTCTTGTCTTCCTCCAGTTGGGGGCTCCGCGGGCGCCAACTAAGGCATTTCTTCAGAGGAGCATTACTGAACTCCGGGAGGCCGATCCGAACAGGGTCCGGCAGCGGGCGTCTTCTATGTAAACCATTCAAGGCCGGTCTTGGACGCTTCTTAGGGGTTCGGATGGATATCCGTCCCGCAATGCGCCATATTTGGCGCCGCCCACTTGATATATGGACCACTCGTGAGAGCGGGTACAAGGCGTAACAACCTCTTCCACAAGGCAAAATGGGGCTTGATGCCCGAAATAGCTCAGAAGAGCTACGTAACCCGCGATATGGAGGATAGAGCGGGCGAAGGTGATGGAGCTGGAGTCCGTAGAACTCCAGGAGCCCACGGAGGAACGGATGTATCGGAAATCCGAGTCCCCTTATCAGATAGGGGACGAAGCATACCCGCTCCCCTTTGTTGGGACTTGGGGTAGCCTCCGCTTGCTTCCCACCTTGGTAGGTGGCCAACCCGGCTCGAACCGGGACCATGAAGGCCGGAGGGAGATATCCCTTTGCTTGGAGCGTCACCAGCTTGTTGTGCGGGACAGAACATCTCCGCCAGTCTCCTGGCAGTGGGCTAGGAGCGCGAGAGGAGGAGCCGCGTCGACGGTCCATGATGGAATGGATTTTTTGGTCAGAGGCGCTCCGATGAGTACTCGCGGAAGGAAGATGGTGTGATTTGGATCTGGATTCTTGCCTCTCTTATAGGCAGATTATTTGCACAACCAGGGGGTAAAACATAAAAGATACCTTGGCTTTTCGAATTCATGCGACGCGTGGAAGATGGCCATTATTGGGCGTGGAAGCCAAGAAGGCAACATTGATAAGGAAGCCGGACACTGTTCGGCAAACACACGGAATTTGGAAGAGAACCCGCCTTGCAACGCCGAAGACTATATACACGCTGGACTTATCGTCATTGAAGCCTGGTTCGGGGGCTACTGAGGGAGTCCTGGACTAGGGGGTGTCCGGACAGCCGGACTATCATCACCCGCCGGACTCAAAGACTACGAAGATACAAGATTGAAGACTCCGTCCCGTGTCCGGATGGGACTTTCCTTGGCATGGAAGGCAAGCTTGGCGATACGGATATGTAGATCTCCTACCATTATAAGCGACTCTGTGTAACCCTAGCCCTCTCCGGTGTCTATATAAACTGGAGGGTTTTAGTCCGTAGGACAACAACCATTACAACAATCATACCATAGGCTAGCTTCTAGGGTTTAGCCTCCTTGATCTCGTGGTAGATCCACTCTTGTACTACCCAAATCATCAATATCAATCAAGCAGGAGTAGGGTTTTACCTCCATCGAGAGGGCCCGAACCTGGGTAAAAACATCGTGTCCCTTGTCTCCTGTTACCATCCGCCTAGACGCACAGTTTAGGACCCCCTACCCGAGATCCGCCGGTTTTGACACCGACACAGAGCATTAAAGACATAGAATATTTGCAAAATACATACGGCTCTGAATATGACAGACCCGTTGACTAAACTTCTCTCACAAGCAAAACTGTTGGGGAACGCAGTAATTTCAAAAATTTTCCTACGCACACGCAAGATCATGGTGATGCATAGCAACGAGAGGTAAGAGTGTTGTCTACGTACCCTCGTAGACCGAAGCGGAAGCGATCACAATGTAGAGGAAGTAGTCGACGTTCTCCTCGCGATCCAACCGATCCAGCCAAGCATTCGGCGCCTCCGAGTTCTTGACACACGACAGCTCGGTGGACGCTCCTCGGGCTCCGATCCAGCAAAGCTCCGGAGAGAGAGTTCCCACAAGACGACGGCGTGGTAACAATCTTGATGTTCTATCGACGCAGGCTTCGCCTAAGCACCGCCACGATATGACCGAGGTGGATTATGGTGGAGGGGGGCACCGCACACGGCTAAGGAACGATCTCAAGGATCAACTTGTGTGTTCTAGGGTGCCCCCCTGCCCCCGTATATAAAGGAGCAAGGGGGAGGGCCGGCCAGCCCTAGGAGGCGCGCCAAGGGAGGGGGAGTCCTCCTCCTAGTGGGAGTAGGACTCCCCTTTCCTAGTCCAACTAGGAAGGAGGAAGGGGGAAGGAAGGAGAGGGAGAGGGAGAGGGAAAGGGGGCGCGCGCCTCCTTGTCCTATTCGGACTCCCACAGGGGGGGCCACCTCCTGGTGCGGCCTCTCTCTCCCTCTTGGCCCACTAAGGCCCATTACTTCTCGGGGTTCGGTAACCCTCCGGCACTCCGGTTTCTCCGAAACTTCGGAACCTTTCCGGTGTCCGAATATAGCCGTCCAATATATCAATCTTTATGTCCCGACCATTTTGAGACTCCTCGTCATGTCCGTGATCACATCCGGACTCGAACTCCTTGGTACATCAAAATACACAAACTCATAATATAACCGTCATCGAAACCTTAAGCGTGCGGACCCTACGGTTCGAGAACAATGTAGACATGACCGAGACACGTCTCCGGTCAATAACCAATAAGCGGGACCTGGATGCCCATATTGGCTCCTACATATTCTACGAAGATCTTTATCGGTCAGACCGTATAACAACATCGTTGTTCCCTTTGTCATCGGTATGTTACTTGCCGAGATTCGATCGTCGGTATCCAATACCTAGTTCAATCTCGTTACCGCAAGTCTCTTTACTCGTTCCGTAATACATCATCTCACAGCTAACTCATTAGTTGTAATGCTTGCAAGGCTTAAGTGATGTGTATTACGAGATGGCCAGAGATACCTCTCCGACAATCGGAGTGACAAAACCTAATCTCAAATCGCCAACCCAACATCTACCTTTGGAGACACTGTAGTACTCCTTTATAATCACCCAGTTACATTGTGACGTTTGTTAGTACCCAAAGTGTTCCTCTGGTAAACGGGAGTTGCATAATCTCATAGTTATAGGAACATGTATAAGTCATGGATAAAAGCAATAGCAACATACTAAACGATCGGGTGCTAAGCTAATGGAATGGGTCATGTCAATCAGATCATTCAACTAATAATGTGACCTTGTTAATCAAATGACAACTCCTTTGTCTATGGTTAGGAAACTTAACCATCTTTGATTAACAAGCTAGTCTAGTAGAGGCATACTAGTGACACTCTGTTTGTCTATGTATTCACACATGTATTATGTTTCCGGTTAATACAATTCTAGCATGAATAATAAACATTTATCATGAAATAAGGAAATAAATAATAACTTTATTATTGCCTCTAGGGCATATTTCCTTCAAAAACATGATCATACCTTAGTACTCTTTGGGTGCTAATCACATAGCGATGTGAACTAGATTATTGACTCTAGTAAACCCTTTGGGTGTTGATCACATGATGATGTGAACTATGGGTATTAATCACATACATATGTGAATATTGGTGTTAAATCACATGGCGATGTGAACTAGATTATTGACTCTAGTGCAAGTGGGAGACTGAAGGAAATATGCCCTAGAGGCAATAATAAAGTTATTATTTATTTCCTTATATCATGATAAATGTTTATTATTCATGCTAGAATTGTATTAACCGGAAACATAATACATGTGTGAATACATAGACAAACATAGTGTCACTAGTATGCCTCTACTTGACTAGCTCATTTATCAAAGATGGTTATGTTTCCTAGCCATGGACAAAAGAGTTCTCATTTGATTAATGGGATCACATCATTAGGAGAATGATGTGATTGACATGACCCATTCCGTTAGCCTAGCACTTGATCGTTTAGTATGTTGCTATTGCTTTCTTCATGACTTATACATGTTCCTGTAACTATGAGATTATGCAACTCCTGCTACCGGAGGAACACTTTGGTGCTACCAAACGTCACAACGTAATCGGGTGATTATAAAGGAGTACTACAGGTGTCTCCAAAGATACATGTTGGGTTGGCGTATTTAGAGATTAGGTTTTGTCACTCCGATTGTCGGAGAGGTATCTCTGGGCCCTCTCGGTAATGCACATCACTATAAGCCTTGCAAGCAATGTGACTAATGAGTTAGTTGCGGAATGATGCATTACATAACGAGTAAAGAGACTTGCTGGTAATGAGATTGAACTAGGTATTGGATACCGACGATCGAATCTCGGGCAAGTAACATACCGATGACAAAGGGAACAACGTATGTTGTTATGCGGTTTGACCGATAAAGATCTTCGTAGAATATGTGGGAGCCAATATGAGCATCCAGGTTCCGCTATTGGTTATTGACCGAGAATAGTTCTAGGTCATGTCTACATTGTTCTCGAACCCGTAGGGTCCGCACGCTTAAGGTTTCGATGATAATTATATTATGAGTTCATGAGTTTTGATGTACCGAAGGAGTTCGGAGTCTCGGATGAGATCGGGGACATGACGAGGAGTCTCGAAATGGTCGAGACGTAAAGATCGATATATTGGATGACTATATTCGGAGTTAGGAAAGGTTCCGAGTGATTCGGGTATTTTTCGGAGTACCAGAGAGTTACGGGAATTCGCCAGGGAGTATATGGGCCTTATTGGGCCATACGGGAATAGAGGAGAGAGGCCGAAAGGAAGGAGGCGCGCAGCCCCCCTCTGGTCCGAATTGGACAAGGGGTGCGCCCCCCTTTTCCTTCCTCCTCTCCCCCTCTTTCCCCCTTCTCCTACTCCAACAAGGAAGGAGTGGGAGTAGGACTCCCCTTGGCGCGCCCCTCCTAGGCCGGCCGCCCCTCCCCCCTTGCTCCTTTATATACGGGGGCAGGGGGGCACCTCTAGGCATAACAACAATTGATCCCTTGGATCTCTTAGCCGTGTGCGGTGCCCCCCTCCACCATAATCCACCTTGATAATATCGTAGCGGTGCTTAGGTGAAGCCCTGCGTCGGTAGTACATCAAGATCGTCACCACGCCGTCGTGCCGATGGAACTCTCCCTCGACACTCGGCTGGATCGGAGTTCGAGGGACGTCATCGAGCTGAACATGTGCTAGAACTCGGAGGAGCCGTAGTTTCGGTGCTTGATCGATCGGGCCGTGAAGACGTACGACTACATCAACCGCGTTGTTCTAATGCTTCCGCTTTCGGTCTACGAGGGTACGTGGACACACTCTCCCCTCTCGTTGCAATGCATCACCATGATCTTGCGTGTGCATAAGAATTTTTTTGAAATTACTACGTTCCCCAACAAGAATGATCCCCCAAAATAGTTTTGTGAATGGAGCTTTGAGAAAGAAGATCAAAAATGGCAGCAAAATGAGCAAGAACACGAGTTTGAGCTTCGGGATGATTGTTTCTGGAGGAAGACGAAGTGGATGGGTGCTGGAATAAGTGGAGGGGACCCACGTGGGACCCACAAGATAGGGAGGCGCGCCCTCCACCCTTGTAACTCACTGGTGCATCCCCTTGGTCTGTTCTTAATGCCAGAAATTCTCAAATATTCTATAAAAAATCATACTAAATTTTCAGGGCATTTGGAGAATTTTTTATTTTCGGGGTATTTTCAATTGGACGGATAATTCAAAAAACGGACAGAAAATACTATTTTTGCTTTATTTATTCTAAATAATAGAAAGTAAAAGGTGGGTACAAAAAGTTGTGCATTCTAATTTTATGCATCTCATGCCCATCAAAAGGAATCCATTAACAAGGTTGATCAAGTCTTATTAACAAACTTCTTTCGAATGACATGAAACCGAAGAATTTTCGAATAACACTAGGTTACCTCAACGGGGATATGCATGTCCCCAACAATAAGAATATCATATTTCTTTTTGACAGTAGGAAGAGGGAACTGAAAACCTCCAATAGTAATAGTTCAAATTTTTCCAATAGAATTGATACTATGAACTTGAGGTTGTTCCTTCGGAAAGTGTACCATATGCTTATTACCATTAACATGAAAAGTGACATTGCCTTTGTTGCAATCAATAATAGCCCCTACAGTATTCAAAAAGCGTCTACCTAGGATGATTGACATATTGTCATCCTCGGGAATATCAAGAATAACAAAGTCCGTTAAGATAGTAACGTTTGCAAGCACAACAAGCACATCCTCACAAATATCGATGGGAATAGCAGTTGATTTATCAGCCATTTGCAAAGAAATTTCAGAAGGTGTCAACTTATTCAAATCAAGTCTACGATATAAAGAGAAAGGCATAACACTAACGCCGACTCCAAGATCACATAAACCAGTTTTAACATAGTTTCTTTTAATGGAGCATGGTATAGTTGGTACTCCTGGATCTCCAAGTTTCTTTAGTATTCCACCCTTAAAAGTATAATTAACAAGCATGTGGAAATTTCAGCTTCCGGTATCTTTCTTTTATTAGTGACAATATCTTTCATATACTTAGCACAAGGAGGCATTTTAAGCATATCAGTCAAACGCATACACAAAAACATAGGACTAATCATTTCAGCAAAGTGCTCAAAATCCTCATCATCCTTTTTCTTGGATGGCTTAGGAGGAAAAGGCATGGTTTTCTGAACCCATGGTTCTCTTTCCTTACCGTGCTTCCTAGCAATGAAGTCTCTCTTATCATAACGTTGATTCTTTGATTGTGGACTATCAAGATCAACAGCAGGTTCAATCTCTGCATCATTATCATCACTAGGTTGAGCATCAACATGAACATCATGATTAACATTATCACTAGGTTCATGTTCATCACCAGATTGTGTCTCAGCATCAAAAATAGAAATATCATTGGGATTCTCAGGTGTGTTAATAACAGGTTCACTAGAAGCATCCAAAGTCCTATCAATGTTCTTTTTCTTTTGTTAGAGGGACTAGGTGCATCAGTATTAATTCTCTGAGAATCTTGCTCAATTCTCTTAGGATGGCCCTCAGGATACAAAGGTTCTTGGGTCATTTTACCACCTCTAGTCATAACCCTAACAACATTATTATTGTTCTTATTATTTAACTCATTGAGCAAATCATTTTGTGCCTTAAGTACTTGTTCTACTTGAGTCGTAACCATGGAAGCATGTTTACTAATAAGCTTAAGATCATTTTTAACTCTAGACATATAATCACTCAAGTGGTCAAGCATGTGAGCATTATGCTTCAATTGTCTACTAACATAAGCATTGAAGTTCTCTTGTTTAACAATAAAATTATCAAACTCATCCAAGCATTGACTGGCAGACTTATTATGAGGAATATCACCTTCATAGAATCTATAGAGAGAATTTACCTCTACTACCTGTGTCGGGTTATCAAGACCATGTATTTCTTCAACAGGCGGTAAATTCTTAAGATCTTCAGCTTTAATACCTTTTTCTTTCATAGATTTCTTTGCCTCTTGCATATCTTAAGGACTGAGAAATAGAATACCTCTTTTCTTGGGAGTTGGCTGAGGAGTTGGTTCAGGAAGTGTCCAATCATTATCATTACTTAGCATATTATTCAATATCAATTCAGCTCTCTCAATAGTTCTTTCCCTGAAAACACAACTGAAAGATCGAGGATGTCGCCTAGAGGGGGGGGGCGAATAGGCGCTTTAAAATAATTACGGTTTAGGCTTGAACAAATGCGGAATAAACCTAACGGTTAATTTGTCAAGCACAAAACCTAAAACAACTAGGCTCACCTATGTGCACCAACAACTTATGCTAAGCAAGATAAGCAACTATGTGATAGCAAGATATATGCCAAAGAACAATATGGCTATCACAAAGTAAAGTGCATAAGTAAAGGGCTCGGGTAAGAGCTAACCGAGGCACGCGGAGACGACGATGTATCCCGAAGTTCACACCCTTGCGGATGCTAATCTCCGCTTGGAGCGGTGTGGAGGCACAATGCTCCCAAGAAGCCACTAGGGCCACAGAATCTCCTCACGCCCTCGCACAATGCAAGATGCCGTGATTCCACTAAGGGACCCTTGAGGGCGGTCACCGAACCCGTACAAATGGCAACCTTTGGGGGCGGTCACCGAACCCGTACACTTTGGCAACCCTTGGGGGCGGTCACTGGAACCCGTCAAAATGCTCAGGGCGATCTCCACAACCTAATTGGTGACCCCGACGCTTGCCCGGAGCCTTACACCACAATGATTGAGCTCCAAACACCACCAACCGTCTAGGGCGCCCAAGCACCCAAGAGGAACAAGCTCAAGGGCACCAAGCACCCAAAGTAATAAGCTTCTAAAACTTCACTTCCACGTATCACCGTGGAGAATTCAAACCGATGCACCAAATGCAATGGCAAGGGCACACGGAGTGCCCAAGTACTTCTCTCCCAAATCCCACCAAAGCAACTAATGCTAGGGAGGAAAATGAGAGGAAGAACGAAAGAAGAACACGAAGAACTCCAAGATCTAGATCCAAAGGGTTCCCCTCACAAAAAGGAGAAAGTGATTGGTGGAAATGTGGATCTAGATCTCCTCTCTCTTTTCCCTCAAAAACTAGCAAGAATCCATGGAGGGATTGAGAGTTAGCAAGCTCGAAGAAGGTCAACAATGGGGTAAGAACATGAGCTCAAAGGATAAGGTTCAATGGGGAAGAAGACCCCCTTTTATAGGTGGGGGAAAATCCAACCGTTATGCTCACAACCCGCACAGAGCGGTACTACCGCTCGTCCTCACGGTACTACCGCTAGGGATCGCGGTACTACTGCTTGCGGTACAAAAAAATACTTCCGTACCTACCTCCGCAGGACTTGGGATGAGTTTTTTGGTCCGGAGCGGTACTACCGCTGTAGGAGCCACGGTAGTACCGCTCTCGAGCGGTAGTAAAAAATCACATCCGCTCCAATTCGTGGTAGTACCACTGCAGCCTTACCAGAACACCAAAACTGTCACAACTTTTGCAAACGGACTCCGAATTCGATGAAACCAAGTTTGTTGGAAAGCTAGCGACAAGGGCTAACACAATCTTGAAAGAAATATCAATAAGAAGCAAAAGAGAAAAGGCCCAAAATAAAATGGTGAGAACCCTTCCTCGGATAAGACCGGTAAAACCTCCAACACCGAAAACATCATAGAAGACGCATGCGAACTCCATTTTTGATGTACTCAAGCTTTTCATCGAGATGACCATAAGCTCTAAGACTCACAAAGAGAACCAAACAAGAACCAAGAAACATGATGCAAGGATGCAATGGTTTGAGCTCTTTACTAACGATACGATCAAGCTACCAACTTGAGAGCCCCCTTTGATTGTACGGCAAACGATCCTATAACCCGGTCTCCCAACTACCACCACGAGACCGGTAAAATAGAAAACCTATCAAGGGCAAACCTTTGCCTTGCACATGGTCCACTTGAGCTAGATGGTGACGATCTTGACAACCTCAAGTTGGACCACCTTTCTTGATTGCGTTGGCTCGATGAAGACTAGATGATTGCTCCCCCATAGTCCACTATGGGTGAGCGACTCTTTGGCACATCTTCACAAGTCCATCGACACCACAATGTATGGCAAGATTCAAACTTGATTGCTTCCCCATACTCCATTATGGGTGAGCCACTCTTTGTGTTGCTCCACTTGAACTTGCACACTGCAAACTTGATGACGATCACCACTTGATGTCATCCTCCATGGGTTGTATGGGATCTTCCTCTTGACGCAAGACCATGGAAACATACCTAACCCCACAAAGAACTCTCACCTAGACCATGGGTTAGTACACAAAGCGTAATGGACAATGCTTACCATACCATGGGAACACTTGGTCCCACTCGGTACATCTTCTATGCTTTGTGAGTTGATCAACTTGATTCACTCTTGACTTAGTCTTGATCAACCTTGAATCTTTCCAACTCTCTTCATTTGGATGATGTCTTGAAGGTAAATATGAATGATCACACAATCTTCTTCTTCAAGACATGCTTGCAATAAGCTCAACACTCACATATGACCAATCTTTGGATAATTCCTTAATAGCACCTTGGTCAACTCATAAACTCCTTGAAACCAACACATGGACTTGAAGAAAAGCCCATGGACAAAACCTTCAAATATAACTCAAGGCAACCATTAGTCCATAGAGATTGTCATCAATTACCAAAACCAAACATGGGGGCATCGCATGTTATTTCAATCTCCCCCATTTTGGTAATTGATGACAATCACTTTCAAGAGAGTTTATATAAGGAATTATGCATCACCATGCAATGCAACAACCAATAGTGCATGTGAATGAGATGCAAATGCTAAGGAACAAAACCAAAGCAAGAGGAGACAACTCTCTAAACTTCTCCACAAAACTCTCTGAAACTTCTCCCCCATTGGCATCGATTGCCAAAATGGGCGAAAATCTAAGAAGGCCAATATAAATTGTGGTCCTCCATAAATTGTGTATTTCTAAACAAGAGAGTGGAATGCAATACACATAGCCAGAGGTAAATACTTGGAGGAACACAAACTATATTGAGGCACAAAGATTGCTAAAGAATGATATGCCACAAAGACATAACAAAGAGAGACACAAGCAATCAGAAGATACCAATTGAAGCAAGCAATCAACGAATATCAATTGAACCAACTAGACCAATGATCCTACGTGCCACAAGAATAAAGATATTATGATAAGAGCAAAGGAGTGTTCTAAAGAAACTAGAGAAGCTCCCCATGATTTGTGCACACATAAGAATTTTTATATTTGAATACAAAGTGCACAAAATAGGATCATAGCTCCCCCAAATCAATAGAAACTCACATCTAGTGCAAGTGAGCATATAGGAAACAAAGCCTAGCGCTTGCAACAAGCACATGGTTGAGCACCATGTAAAAGAGGCAACTTAAGAATAGGCTCAACCAAAATGATGTGTGTGAGTCATGGCGAAGCACTTGAGAAGACTAAAATTAGGATGAGCATTAAGCATCAACATAGTCTTGAAAGAATGAGGCACACAGTGCAAGGCCTATCATTCCCACACACAACTGGCAAACGGGTTCACAAGCTTACTAATAAGCAAACAGAGAACCTATGCTTGTGACAACCCATGGTGAAGATAGACGATAAGAGGCTCATCAAAACGAGGGATACCAATTAAGATGGCAAAGCCTCGTAAAGATAAGCAAGAGGAAAATAATCTTCACCACACAAGAGTGCATCAAGATGCAACGACAGAGGACACGCACTCAAGGCAAAAGCTTTCACGGATCCACCAAAGAAATAACATAAGAAAGACAAGGTGGACGTGAAAGAAAGGAAATCATCTAGAGATGTAATTTCTCTCAAGTGTATAAGGGTCTAGGTAGACGAAATCATGACGATATATATCTACAAAGAAGGATGTACACCCGAAATAGTTACAACACGAAGGAACAAGATATACAAAAGGAAGTCATACATATACCAATAAGATATGTGCTTGGAAGCATAGCCCAAGGCTAGATATGGTCTTATTGTATATAAATGAATTCCTACCACACAACCATCAAAGATATCACAACTAGCAACAAGAGATCATTGTTGGAATGCTTTAAGAAAGGAAACGAGTATCACAAGAAAGAAAGAATAACATGCCAAGATACAATCTACACACGATTGATGCAATAATGTGTGCATGTAGTAAATGATGATACTTGTTACCGAGATAGCATTGGAAGGATGTAGTAGATACCAATTGAAGGTAGAAAGTAGTTCATTGATCATCCTAGCTTGACTCCAATAAGCACATGGTGACAACACCTTCCTTTTGAATGAGTCGAGTATCCAATGCATCTCCAATTGTTCCTAGAACAACAGCACAAACAAAATGGTACCCAAACTCATTGGGACCAAAGAGTTAGAGAACCAACAATACATAGGACAAACTCCACATAGATGTGTGCATATAGATATGAAAATGAATCTCATGCACATCTCATCCAATTTGAGACTTGGTGGAGTTTCCCCTATATACTGGGTCAAAGAAAGAAAACATGCCAAAGGAACTACATGAAGTTAAAATGCATGCTCAAGACTTTCAAGAACCGAAGCCAAATGAAAACGAAATGCCAAGTGAAAAAGGATACCAAATAGATAAATCATCACTTGGAAGATATCATTAAAGATACATCAAGGAATGAGATATCCATTGATACACTCTAAATTAAAGATGCCACACTCCCAAAGAGAGGATGGTTCCAAACAAACCAAGCTCTCAAAAAAGTTTCATGATGGCACAAGGTACCAAAAAGAAAACGGCTTGCCATCCACCAATACACACTTGATAAGGGTCACAAGATGAGCGTTTCATAGAAAATAGGATAGCTCCCCCATGAGTTGTGCATTATAGAGAATTTGCATTTGAATACAAAATGCACAAGGTGGGATCACCACTTTCACTATATCTAGAAAACACTAGACAAGAACAAGAAATAAACAAGATCCACAAGTGGTATGGAAGACAACGGGAGGTGACACAATCCTTGGCAAGAGAAAAGGCAAGTAAAACAAAAGCCAATGTAAAGATGACCAATAAATTCTACCACACATAAGTGACCACCAATTGTCAAAAGAAAAGAAGTAGATGGAAAGAATTCCCGGTGGTAGATAGCAAGGATATCCAACATCATCTTCACACCACACACAAGCAAATTGCAACTTGTAGAGCTAACATGCCACCTAGGAACAAGATAATTTACAATATCAATTCTAGGTGACAATATCTCGGATGTACACATTTTCTAGGCTTGTAATATGCACAAAGCATATTACTCCCCCATAATGTGATACCAATATGAACTTAACAAGAGGCAATAAGAGGATCCAACACGAGATAATCAATGGAATTTTTAGAATTTGAATTTCTCATGAGAGATATACGACCTAGCGACTAGATAATCTTGTAATATCAATACTATATGGCATTCCTCATGTACAAACATTTATAGGATTGTGAGGTGCACAAAGCACATCACTCCACCAAAATGGGATGTTCCATTAATCTCTCACACGAGCCAACTAGGATACAAACAAGAAGCAAAAAGGCTCAACGCACAACGCACACGTACATGATGTGCAAACCAACACACGCATACTTGATTGCTCAAGATAAGCAAGTTGGAAGCACAACATATACAAACACATGCAAGGAACAAAACCAAGACATGCATGGGGGCAAGTAACTTTCAATGTAAACAACTAAAGTACAAGTTACCGCAAGGAGGCACATTGGATATAAGATAGAAACTTGATAATCCAATTGACTTGGCTTGAGACAAAAGGAATGATGAAGTCCCCTTAATTCTTCATAATTTAGCCAAGTCTCCAGTGCCCTCCAACAATACCTATTGATCATGTTTGAGCTAGTTGGTCCCCAACCAAGTTGGGTCCTAAGAGGTTAGTCACAATAGGCTTGGCTACCCAAATGGTTCTTTGCTTCAAACCACTTTGAGTACCAACAAACTTGGCAAACACATTGCCAACCTTATCCTTCCCAAGAGAATAGACATCATCAATAACAATTTGGTTGGATAAGTTACCACTAGTGCATGAAGAAGCGACGTGACCTTTCTCACGACATAAGTAGCAACGTCTACTCTTCACTTTCTTCTCACTTGATTTCTCAACTTGAGAAGCATTAGCTTGAGTCTTCTTGGGAAGAGGCCTTTCTTCAACTTGAGGTTGAGCATGAGAATGCACTTGTAGCCGCTTCCCTTGTTGCTTGTCACTAATAGCCTTCTTCTTCAATGGGCAACATCTAACATGATGCCCTTCAATTTTGCACTTGAAGCAAATAATCTTGGCCGAATTCTTGACTTGTTTTTGGCCCTTCTTCTTGTTGATCTTGGACTTATTCTTCTTGTTGGAGTTGAATCCAAGTCCACCTTTGTCATTGGGGGATTTTTGCACACTCAAGATATTGTTGAGTGTGAATTTTCCTTCATGACACTTTTCCAAGTCTTTCTTCAAAGAAGTGACTTGGGCCTTGAGCTCTTTGATTTCCTCTACATGGTTAGTCTCAACACAAGTACTAGAGGAAGTATAAGCTTCATCGTTAGAGCAACAAGGCAAGGAAAGCAATTCATCACAAGATGTACCAACATTGTGAGTAGATGAATTACAAGGACTAGCACATGGCAATATACTATTTTGACTAGAAGTAGTGCTAGTATCCACATGAGGCTCACTTGGTGTTACCTTAGCAATCATGGCCTCATGAGCTATCTTTAGCACACTATGGGATACTAGAAGATCATCATGAGAGCTTGAGAGCTTTTCATGACTTTCTTCCAATTTCTCATAATTGCTAGATAGCACCTCAAGTTGAGCCCATAGCTCAACATTCTCCTTCAAAATGGATGCTTCACAAGTAATAGAGTTAGTAGCACAAGCATCATCATTTAAAACAATAGGAGAGGACAACTTGGCAAGCTCTTTTAAATAAGAAGCTTCAATTGGGCATGAGACTTGGTGAGTTTGATGAGCTCACCCTTGATGACCCTTGAGCCATTTTGGAGGTGCTCAAAATCCTCAAGGAGTCTATCATGAGAAACTTCAAGCTTAGCATTTTTAGTTTTGAAATCATTGGCCACCTCAAGAGCTCTATCATGAGATTCCTTAACTCTAGATAATTCTAAAGCAAAAGTCTCCTCAAGAGATTCGGAGGTGGTTTGTTCATGTTCAAGAGCTTGAGATAGCTCCGCGATCTCATTTGCGTAATCACGCCCATGAGCTTCCATTTTCTCAATGGTGACCTCATGATCCTCTAGATGAGATTCCAACTCCTCGATATATTTCTTGCCATCAATGGCAATGGACATTATTTCCATGAAGTTGGAACAAGCAATTTTATTCTTAAGAAGAGCTTTAAAAATCATTTCCCCCTTAATTTTTAAGGAGGCAACATCATCATTCTCTTCATCATAATCGACATCATCATCACTCTTGCCATTATCAATATCATCACAAGATATATTGGGATTCAAAGTGGGAGATACCTTTGAAGCCTTGGCCATAAGGCAAAAAGCAATAGATGATGATGCAGGATCCCTTGAAGCACCATTCAAGACCACATCTTGTTCCATGGAGTGTTGGGTTTCCTCTACATTGTTAGCACAACAACTCGAGGAAATACATGCATTTTTATCATGGCAACAAGATATAGCAAGCATATCATCATGAGATTTAGTCAAGCAATTTCTACATGATATGCAAGGACTATCAACACAAGCATGTGAAACATTTGGAGTGCTCGAAGTGTTAAAGCCCAAAGATGGAGCATTGCAATAATATAGTGATGAAGAATCATCCACAATAAGCATACTATCATCATTGCAATGACCAACATTACTCACCATATCATTACCTTGTGGCAAACCACATGTAGGTGAAGTAGAAGAAGTTGAGAAGCCTATACGGCCGGAGGTGGAGGGAGAACAATCATCCCTACAATTCTTGGACACACCATATCTATCTTGAAGCTTCGTTCACAACTCATGAGCATCCCGGAACGACATGAGTTGAAATATAACTACATTGCTCAAAGCATCGAAAAGCACATTACAAGCTTGAGCATTGAGATAAGAGTTTTTCTCATCATCTAAAGATAATATTTGGGGATCCTTTGGAGGAGAAAACCCATATCTACAATTTGTTTCTAAATTTGGGTCCATGACCTCAAGAGATTAAGCATGCGAATTACCCAAATATCAAAATTTGTGCCATCGAAACTAAGAGTGTCGGAGAATCCTAATCCCCTAGTCGACATCTTTACTCTCTAGGCGGTTAAGCCCTAAAAAGAGAGACGAGGCTCTGATACCAATTGAAAGATCAAGGATGTCGCCTAGAGGGGGGGGGGGGGTTGAATAGGCGCTTTAAAATAATTACAGTTTAGGCTTGAACAAATGCGGAATAAACCTAACTGTTAATTTGTCAAGCACAAAACCTAAAACAACTAGGCTCACCTATGTGCACCAATAACTTATGCTAAGCAAGATAAGCAACTATGTGATAGCAAGATATATGACAAAGAACAATATGGCTATCACAAAGTAAAGTGCATAAGTAAAGGGCTCGGGTAAGAGATAATCGAGGCACGCGGAGACGATGATGTATCCCGAAGTTCACACCCTGGCGGATGCTAATCTCCGTTTGGAGCGGTGTGGAGGCACACTGCTCCCCAAGAAGCCACTAGGGCCACCGTAATCTCCTCACGCCCTCGCACAATGCAAGATGCCGTGATTCCACTAAGGGACCCTTGAGGGCGGTCACCGAACCCGTACAAATGGCAACCTTTGGGGGAGGTCACCGAACCCGTACACTTTGGCAACCCTTGGGGGCGGTCACCGGAACCCGTCAAAATGCTCGGGGCGATCTCCACAACTAATTGGAGACCCCGACGCTTGCCCGGAGCTTTACACCACAATGATTGAGCTCCGAACACCACCAACCGTCTAGGGCGCCCAAGCACCCAAGAGGAACAAGCTCAAGGGCACCAAGCATCCAAGAGTAATAAGCTTCTCAAAATTCACTTCCACGTATCACTGTGGAGAACTCAAACTGATGCACCAAATGCAATGGCAAGGGCACACGGAGTGCCCAAGTCCTTCTCTCCCAAATCCCACCAAAGCAACTAATGCTAGGGAGGAAAATGAGAGGAAGAACGAAAGAAGAACACGAAGAACTCCAAGATCTAGATCCAAAGGGTTCCCCTCACAAAAAGGAGAAAGTGATTGGTGGAAATGTGGATCTAGATCTCCTCTCTCTTTTCCCTCAAAAACTAGCAAGAATCCATGGAGGGATTGAGAGTTAGCAAGCTCGAAGAAGGTCAACAATGGGGGAAGAACACGAGCTTAAAGGATAAGGTTCAATGGGGAAGAAGACCCCCTTTTATAGGTGGGGGAAAATCCAACCGTAATGCTCACAACCCGCACAGAGCGGTACTACCGCTCGTCCTCATGGTACTACCGCTAGGGATCGCGGTACTACTGCTTGCGGTACAAAAAAATACTTCCGTACCTACCTCCGCAGGACTTGGGACGAGTTTTTTGGTCCGGAGCGGTACTACCGCTGTAGGAGCCGCGGTAGTACCACTCTGGAGTGGTAGTAAAAAATTACATCCGCTCCAATTCGCGGTAGTACCGCTGCAGCCTTTTCAGAACACCAAAACTGCCACAACTTTTGCGAACGGACTCCGAATTCGATGAAACCAAGTTTGTTGGAAAGCTAGCGACAAGGGCTAACACAATATTGAAAGAAATATCAATAAGAAGGAAAAGAGAAAAGGCCCAAAATAAAATGATGAGAACCCTTCCTCGGATAAGACCGGTAAAACCTCCAACACCGAAAACATCATAGAAGACGCATGCAAACTCCGTTTTCGATGAACTCAAGCTTGTCATCAAGATGACCATAAGCTCTAAGACTCACAAAGAGAACCAAACAATAACCAAGAAACATGATGCAAGGATGCAATGGTTTGAGCTCTCTACTAACGATACGATCAAGCTACCAACTTGAGAGCCCCCCTTGATAGTACGGCAAACGATCCTATAACCCGGTCTCTCAACTACAACCACGAGACCGGTAAAATAGAAAACCTATCAAGGGCAAACCTTTGCCTTGCACATGGTCCACTTGAGCTATATGATGACGATCTTGACTCCCTCAAGTTGGACCAGCTTTCTTGATTGCGTTGGCTCGATGAAGACTAGATGATTGCTCCCCCATAGTCCACTATGGGTTAGCGACTCTTCGGCACATCTTCACAAGTCCATTGACACCACAATGGATGGCAAGATTCAAACTTGATTGCTCCCCCATACTCCATTATGGGTGAGCCACTCTTTGTGTTGCTCCACTTGAACTTGCACACTGCAAACTTGATGACGATCACCACTTGATGTCATCCTCCATGGGTTGTATGGGATCTTCCTCTTGACGCAAGACCATGGAAACATACCTAACCCCACAAAGAACTCTCACCTAGACCATGGGTTAGTACACAAAGCGTAATGGACAATGCTTACCATACCATGGGAACACTTGGTCCCACTCGGTACATCTTCTATGCTTTGTGAGTTGATCAACTTGATTCACTCTTGACTTAGTCTTGATCAACATTGAATCTTTCCAACTCTCTTCATTTGGATGATGTCTTGAAGGTAAATATGAATGATCACACAATCTTCTTCTTCAAGACATGCTTGCAATAAGCTCAACACTCACATGACCAATCTTTGGATAATTCCTTAATAGCACCTTGGTCAACTCATAAACTCCTTGAAACCAACACATGGACTTCAAGAAAAGCCTATGGACAAAACCTTCAAATATAACTCAAGGCAACCATTAGTCCATAGAGATTGTCATCAATTACACAAACCAAACATGGGGGCATCGCCTGTTCTTTCAACAACCAGCACAACTAACTAGGTGGTCCCTAGAAGTATCAGTTAGTCCATTATAAAAGATATCAAGTATTCCATTTTTCTTAAGAGGATGATTAGGCAAAGCATTAAGTAATTGGAGAAGCCTCCCCCAAGCTTGTGGGAGACTCTCTTCTTCAATTTGCACAAAGTTAAATATTTCCTATAAGGCAGCTTGTTTCTTATGAGTAGGAAAATATTGCAGAAAAGTAGTAAATCATATCTTGGGGACTACGCACACAGCCAGGAGCAAGAGAATTAAACCATATCTCAGCATCACCCTTTAATGAGAAATGAAACAACTTAAAAATATAGTAATAGCGAATTTTTTTCCTCATGAGCAAATAGGGTGGCTATATCATTCAGTTTAGTAAGATGTGCCACAACAATTTTAGATTCATAACTATGGAAACGATCATATTCAACCAAAGTAATTAACTCAGGATCGACAGAGAAATCATAATCCTTATCAGTAACATAGATAGGTGAAGTAGAAAACTTGGGATCATAATGCATTCGAGCATTCAAAGACTTTTCTTTCAGCTTAGCTAATAGTTTCTTAAGATCATCTCTATCATTGCAAGCAAGAAAGTCTCTGATCATCATAAGAATCATGCATAGCATAAGTGGCATCATTAGTAACATGTCACATATCAGAATCAATAGTAGGTGTAGGTGTTGCAAGTTTACTCAAAACAGAAGGTGAATCAAGTGCAGAGCTAGATGGCAGTTCCTTACCTCCCCTCGTAGTTGAGGGAAAAATCTTGGTTCTTTGATCTTTCAAATTCCTTATAGTGATCAACAAATATGAATCCCAAGTGACTCAGAGAATAGAGCTTTGCAACCCGGCAATGGCGCCATAAAAAGGTCTTGATAACCCACAAGTATAGGGGATCACAACAGCTTTTGAGGGTAGAGTATTCAACCCAAATTTATTGATTCAAAACAAGGGGAGCCAAAGAATATTCTCAAGTATTAGCAGCTGCGTTGTCAATTGAACCACACCTGAAAGACTTAATACCTGTAGCAAAGTAGTATGGAAGTAATGGTAATAGTAGCAAAAGTAGCAGTAGCAGTTTTGTAGCAGTAGCAGTAGCAGTTTTGTAACATAATAGGTTGAGATCTGAAATCATGGCACTCGGGCCCTAGTGACAAGCATTAACCATAGCAAGGTCATAGCAACATTAATCTTAGAACATAGTGGATACTAGGGATCAAACCATAACAAAACTAACTCGATTACATGGTAAATCTGATCCAACCCATCACCGTCCAACAAGCCTATGATGGGATTACTCACGCACGGTGGTGAGCATCATGAAATTGGTGATGGAGGATGGTTGATGATGACGAGATGACAATTTCCCCTCTCCGGAGCCCAAAACGTACTCGAGATCTGCCCTCCCGAGGAAGAATAGGAGGTGGTCGCGGCTCCATATCGTAAAACGCGATGAATCCTTCTCTCTGATTTTTTTCTCGATGAACGTGAATATATGGAGTTGGAGTTGATGTCGGTGGAGGTCCAGGGGGCCCACAAGACCAGAATATTGTAGCTCCGTGCAGAGCATTGTAGACATAGAATATTTGCAAAATACATACAGCTCTGAATGTGACAGACCCGTTGACTAAACTTCTCTCACAAGCAAAACATAATCACACCTTAGTACTCTTTGGGTGTTAATCACATAGCGATGTGAACTAGATTATTCACTATAGTAAGCCCTTTGGGTGTTGATCACATGACGATGTGAACTATGGGTGTTAATCACATACAGATGTGAATATTGGTGTTAAATCACATGGTGATGTGAACTAGATTATTGACTCTAGTACAAGTGGGAGACTGAAGGAAATATGCCCTAGAGGCAATAATAAAGTTATTATTTATTTCCTTAATTCATGATAAATGTTTATTATTCATGCTAGAATTGTATTAACCGGAAACTTAGTACATGTGTGAATACATAGACAAAACTTCTAGTCCCTAGTATGCCTCTACTTGAATAGCTCGTTAATCAAAGATGGTTATGTTTCCTAACCATAGAGACATGTGTTGTCATTTGATGAACGGGATCACATCATTAGGAGAATGATGTGACGGACATGACCCATCCATTAGCCTAGCATTATCATCGTGTCAGTTTCATTGCTACAGCTTTCTTCATGACTTAACAAGTTCCTCAGACTATGAGATTATGCAACTACCGAATACCGGAGGAACACTTTGTGTGCTACCAACCGTCACAATGTAAAAGGGTGATTATAAAGGTGCTCTATAGGTGTCTCCAAAGGTGTTTTTTGGGTTGGCATATATCGAGATTAGGATTTGTCACTCCGTGTTCCGTGGAGGTATCTCTGGGCCCTCTCGGTAATACTCATCACTATAAGCCTTGCAAACATTGTGACTAATGAGTTCGTTGCGGCATGAAGTATTACGGAACGAGTAAAGAGACTTGCCCGTAACGATATTGAACTAGGTATTGAGATACCGACGATTGAATCTCGGGCAAGTAACATACCGATGACAAAGGGAACAACGCATGTTGTTATGTGGTTTGACCGATAAAGATCTTCGTAGAATATGTAGGAGTCAGTGTGAGCATCCAGGTTCCGCTATTGGTTATTTACTAGAGAAGTGTCTCGGTCATGTCTACAGAGTTCTCGAACCCGTAGGGTCTGCACGCTTAACGTTCGGTGACGATTTGTATTATGAGTTTATGTGTTTTGGTGACCGAAGGTTGTTCAGAGTCCCGGATGAGATCACAGATATGATGAGGAGTCTCGAAATGGTCTAGATATAAAGATTGATATATTGGAAGGTTATATTCGGACACCGGAAGGGCTCCGAAGTGTATCGGGTATTTTTTGGTGTACCAGGAGGTTACCGGAACCGCCCGGGGAGTATATGGGCCTTATTGGGCCCTAGTGGAGAAAGAGGGAAGCAAGCAAGATGTGGGGCGTGCCCCCTAGGCCCAAACCGAATTGGTTTAGGGCTTGGGGGTACGGCCCCCTCCTTCCTTCTCTCTTCCTCTTCTTTCCTCCCTTTTCCTAGTAGGACTAGGAAAGGATCGGATGAAACCTACTCCTACTAGGAGTAGGGATCCTCCTCCCTTGGGCGCTCCTCCTCCTAGGCCGGCCCTCTCCTCCTCCCCTCCTTTATATACGGGGGAGGGGGGCACCCCATAGACACAAGTTGACATTGTTTAGCCGTGTGTGGTGCCCCCCTCCACAGTTACGCACCTCGGTCATAGCTTCATAGTGCTTAGGCCAAGCCCTGCGATGGTAACTTCATCATCACCGTCACCACGCCGTCGTGCTGACGAAACTCTCCCTCGGCATCAACTGGATCAAGAGTACGAGGGACGTCCCCGAGCTGAATGTGTGCTGATCGCGGAGGTGCCGTACGTTTGGTGCTAAGATCGGTCGGATCATGAAGACGTACGACTACATCAACCGCGTTGTCGTAACACTTCCGCTTTCGATCTACGAGGGTACGTGGACACACCCTCCCCTCTCGTTGTTATGCATCACATAGATTGATCTTGCGTGATCGTAGGAATTCTTTTGAAATTACCGCATTCCCCAACAGGCAAATTATGGTGTTAATACTTTTGTGGGATGGAGGATGTCAATAGCTACAAAACAAGCTAAATAACGCGAAAATCAGACTCCGAATGAATTAGTAATGGCTGAAACGGTGTTGTTGGTGGGCTGATTCTGGGGGTGCGGGCACCTGAGGGTACAGGGTCCGGGTGACCGGGGTGGTCAGCGAGGTTGGGCAAAATTTGCCCGGGGGTGCGGGCACCCGATGGTGGCCGAAATTGGGCGAAAATTGCAGAAAATGGATGAAATTGGTGGATTTTGTGGTGGGAAAGGTGGGGATGGATGGGGGAAGGCTAGATCCACTTGCCAAACAACAAATCCATGGGCCAAAACAACAAAATCTCACAAGAACCAACAAATTGCAAGAAAATTTTTTGGGGCTATTTTGTGGGGATTTTTAAATTGGGACCAAAAAGTAACAAAATTAGGCTAGCAAATGGGGGGTAGGGACTCCAAGATGTGAATGAACCTTGCTCATGATACCAAGATGTTGTAGGGTGAAACCCTAGAGGGGATCTTTTCACACTTGGAGGGGGGAAAAGATCAAGAACACAAGAGGGAAAACACTCAAACAAGCCACAATCACACATCCACTAGAGTAGCATAGAAGAGATCCACAAGCATACAAGATCAATTCGAGAAAAATAGCACTAGGGTAAAGTTCTTCCCACTAGGTGAGGTCTTGATGATCCTATGATGGGGATCCTTCTCCAAGAGGAGGGTTTGATCTCCAAGAGGAGCTTCTCCAAGACGAGGTCTAGATCTCTAAGAGGAGGAAGATGAGCAAATCTCTCTCTTTGTCTATCAAATACTTTGCTATCCTCTCAATGAGCTAGGAGGAGTACTTATAGCCCAGGGACGAAATAAGAGGGATAGAGGGGTACAAGGGTCATATTGCCCGAGTTGCACGCAGGCAAAATCGGCGGAGTCCGGGCACCCGGTGTAAAGGGATCTGGGCACCCGAACCGGTCAGAGGGAGGCGCCAAAGAGGGGGGCCGGGCACCCGGGGGTTGAAGGACTAGGCACCCAGACGGGTCAGAGGGCCGGTGGCCTAGCCGCGGTAGACGCTGGGCACCCGGGGGTCGTGGCCCGGGCTCCCGGAGGCAAGGGCCAGTGCCCAGTGGGGTGGCCGGGCACCCGGGGCGGCGGGTATTGATAACCCACAAGTATAGGGGATTGCAACAGTTTTCGAGGGTAGAGTATTCAACCCAAATTTATTGATTCGACACAAGGGGAGCCAAAGAATATTCTCAAGTATTAGCAGCTGAGTTTTCAATTTAACCGTACCTAAAAGACATAATACCTGCAACAAAGTAAGTAGCAAAGTAGTATGGAAGTAACGGTAACAGTAGCGAAAGTAGCAGTAGCAGCTTTGTAGCAATCGTAATAGTGGCAACGGAAAAGTAACTTAGCAAAGATCAATATGAAACGAGCTCGTATGCAATGGATCGGATAGTTATCTCGGATGGCATTCATCATGCAATAGTTATAACGTAGGGTGACACAGAACTAGCTCCAATTCATCAATATAATGTAGGCATGTATTCCGAATATAGTCATACGATGGAAAAGAACTTGCATGACATATTTTGTCCTACCCTCCCGTGGCAGCGGGGTCCTATTGGAAACTAAGGGATATTAAGGCCTCCTTTTAATAGAGTACCAGACCAAAGCATTAGCACTTAGTGAATACATGAACTCCTCAAACTATGGTCATCACCAGGAAGTGTCCCGACTATTGTCACTCCGGGGTTGCCGGATCATAACACGTAGTAGGTGAATATAACTTGCAAGATAGGATCAAGAACACACATATATTCATGAAAACATAATAGGTTCAGATCTGAGATCATGGCACTCGGGCCCTAGTGACAAGCATTCAGCATAGCAAAGTCATAACAACATCAATCTTGGAACATAGTGGATACTAGGGATCAAACCCTATACTAACTTGATTACATGGTAAATCTGATCCAACCCATCACCATCCAGCAAGCCTACGATGGGATTACTCACGCACGACGTTGAGCATCATGAAATTGGTGATGGAGGATGGTTGGTGATGATGACGGCGACGATTTCCCCTCTCCGTAGCCCAAAACGGACTCCAGATCTGCCCTCCCGAGGAAGAACAAGAGGCGGCGGCGGCTCTGTATCGTAAAACGCGATGAATCATTCTCTCTGATTTTTTTCTCCCCGAACGTGAATATATGGAGTTGGAGTTGAGGTCGGTGGAGGTCCAGGGGGCCCACAAGACTAGAGGGCGCTCCCCAGGGGGGTGGGCGCGCCCTCCACCCTTGTGGACAGGGTGTGGGTCCCCTTCAGTAGATTCTTTCGCCAATATTTTTTATTTATTCCAAAAATGATCTCCGTGAAGTTTCAGGTCATTCCGAGAACTTTCATTTCTGCACAAAATAACACCATGGCAATTCTGCTGAAAACAACGTCAGTCCGGGTTAGTTTCATTCAGATCATGCAAATTAGAGTCCAAAACAAGGGCAAAAGAGTTTGGAAAAGTAGATATAATGGAGACGTATCAGGCAGCGCCCAGTGGGCGGCGGGCACCTGTGGTGGCTGGGCTAGCAACAGCCATGGTCGGGCACCCGGGGCACAGGGCCAGCACCGGGTGTCCAAAGGCTCCACTCCTTCGTGCCCTTCTTCCTTCTCCTTCCTCCACGTGTGCTCGAGTCTCCCTCCTAGCTTCTTCGTGGTCAAGTCCTTGGTACCTAAGAAGGCACAATGAATCCATTTGAGGTAGAACCCAACTCTCATGTGAATCCGAATGAAGTTCGAATAGGAAAGAGTTAACCTCGGTTTCGATTGCGCATGCTCTTGTCATTGGTCCACCTCGTGCTTGATGAGTTGTAGTAGAGTCCATGGGGATGATGTAGGGATGCTCCACATCAATTTGGTTGTATCCAGATCATCGAATGTGGGGCCGACCAATGCTTACGTAGAGATATCAACAGAGTTTACCTGGGTGCTTTGGCACTGGTGTTTGTAGGTGCGACCGACCCTGCCTCCTTTGAGGTTTTCGTCTATCATGAAGCCATGGATGTTGCAACAAATCTTATATAAACTCGAATAGTCATCGCCTCGCACTGCAAATAAGTCATCAAGAACATTGAATATGGCTTTTTTGGGAAGCATTGTCATATCACTCGTGAGATCAAAATGATGGCACCTAATTCCAAGCTTTCTCTTTTGTCTTTGAAGGAAGAGTTTCAAACATTGAGGCCATAGCCTCGCTAAACACGTGGTAGGTTTATCTGTAGGGCGCCATCTATGGCTCCTACATTCCCCGATCTGAATTGTATCCCCCTAAACATTACTAATCAATAAAGTGGAGCGTGTTTTAGCTTCAGAAAATATCATCCAAAATTGATATGTATCGCTCATTTCTCAAGAAAAGAAGAAGATGTGTATCCCTCATTGCGAGTGCTAGGATATGTTTTCTTGGGCCAGCCCATTAGACAACGGAAGTACATGGAGCAATTGGCGGTTTTTGGAAGCCTCTTTGCCCTGGTTTTAAACCTTCCCAGGAATGATCTATCAGTTTTTTCTTTTTCTCCTCCTATATTTTATTCACCATTTAGGTTTTTCTTTTGGTTTCTTCTCCTTTCTGTTTTTTGTTTATTTATATTTCATTTTAATTTTCTAAATTCATAAATATATTTTAAATTTGATAAAATTATAATTTGAAATCATTTTAAAATTCTTGATTTTTTTGAATTCATAAATATTTTTAAATTCATAACATTTTCCTCAAATTAATGAGTGGTTATTAAATTTGCGATTTCTTTTCAAATGATGAACATTTTTGAACCAATGAACACTTTTATATTTCTTGAATTCGTTTTTCTTCAAATTTGCAAATATTTTTTGAATTCATGAACATTTTTTAAATTCAAGAATATTTTCAAATTCGTGAAGACATATTTAAATTTAACAATGTTTTTAGATACATGAATATTAAATAAATAAATTTTTGGAATTTTGTTTACTAGAAAACCTAGAAAATCAGTTGAACAAGAAAATAAAACAATCGGTGCTTTATACTGCACCGTGCTGCAGTGGATGGATAAAAAAATGCCGTTAGTTGGACCGAGTTGAGCGGACTAGTCTTGAAGCAAAGAAAATGACTGCTAGGGTAGTGGTGGGCTAATGAACTGCTCGGCTTGTTAAGCTCGTGCTCGTTAAGGCTCGGCTCATTAAGCTCGTTAATATTAACGAGCAAACATCCCTGCTCAGCTCGGTTCGTTTGAAGCTCGTTAAGCTCGTGAGCGGTCGCAAGCGCTCGTTAACAGATTCTGATGTGCTACGATTTATAGGATGTGTGTATAGATGTGGTTTTTAAGAAGTAAGGTGGTGACTACAAAAGAAAATGCACTACTTTGTTACGTCCAATGTAGATTAGATTGAATAGATGGGTTGAGGCGCTACGAAAACTTTGTCATGTAAGATGAGAATATGCGGTGTTGTCACTAACGAGCTTAACAAGCTACTCGTGAAACTCGTTAGCTCGTTTGTTAAGCTTGTTAAGCTTAACGAGCTGAAATCAGTGATTGGCTCTGTTCATTAAGAAGTGAGCCACGAGCTTAACGAGCCGAACTATCGAGCGGTCATTAAGCTCGCGAGCTACGAGCTTTTGGTCCAGCCCAGTGCTAGTTGGACAGCTTTAGTGTAGTGTGTGTAGGTTAACCAGCGAAAAAAACACAGGTAACTGGCCTGGCCCATGTAGCGAGTGCATGGGCGACTCACTTGTACAGCTCGCATAGAGCGAGTTTCTCAAAAAAAAAAAAAAACTCGCAAAGAGTGATACATATTACCTCCCGATCTCATCGCCTAAAAAGTTCATCTCTTAAAAAGTTGTGAACACCGATCAAACTTACCCTGCGGGGTTACCTCACGTCTTAGGTAACAACACGAGGTTTTTCTTTGCGGGGTAAACACGAGGTTATTTTGGTGGGATTTTCTCTTCTGATAAGATGGGTGGTCTAGGTTTACCAAAAAAGGCTTTCGTCCCGCTTCATATATAAAGCACCGACCATACAAACACACCGACACAAACACACGCCACCACCGCACACGACATACACCCAAGGCAAAATACAAAGGTGCCAAGCACCGCCACGCCACCCCAACGACTACCAAACAACATGAATCGCTTGGAGCCAACGGAGACCTCCATTGCAATCTTCCGAGGAGAGGAGAGGCGAGGCGGATAACGACGGAGCAGGGACTCCAGGACGGTGCCTCCAGAAGGGCACGTCTATGGGGTAGCCGCCACCGTCCGATCTCGAAGATCAAGTTTTCACCTGGAGCATCACGAAGGAGTGGGAACACCGCGACGAAGCCTTCATGAAGGATACGGCGTCCACGGACGTCGCCACCGTCGGTCCTTGAGCAAGTGGTGTACCCCGGCGCTCACACCCCTCCAACGCACCCTACCTCCGCCAACCACCCGCGTGGCCATGGCTGCACACCCGCACCTGAGGCACATGCTCCGCCCATGAACGTCGCGTCTCCCACCGCCAAGGCCGCCGCCCTGCATCCAGACACCCCCAAGACCAGCCAAAGTCACCGGCTTTGGCCCAAAGGACGCACCCGACCGCCAAACAACGCCGTAGCTACATCAGCCCGCACCCGGCCGGGGAAAGGGGGAGGAGGGGGAGCGGACGATCCAGACCGCACACCCCTCGCGGTGACGGTGGCTCAACTCGTCGGCGCCCCCATCCCTCCAGCCTACCTCCCCACCGGACACCCACTGTGTCGCCCCACCTCGGCAGCCGGCGCAGCTCCACGCAGGCCACCAACACACACCCGTCCGCCGGCAAGGAAAACCCCAAGGTCCGCTGCCGACCACCAAGAAAGCTCACCGGGGAGCCCATCCGCGCTGCCCGCCGCCGCCCAACCACCGGAGCACCTGGAGCCGGCGAGCCTGCCCACCGACTGTCGCCTGCCGCGACGCTGCAGCCGTGCCGCCCTCGGCCGCGCCGCCGCCCCAGATCCAGCCGCGCCCATCAGCCACAGATCTCGCCGCGCGTTGCCGATCTCGGGAGCCGAGCATGCACCATCACCGCCGCCACCACGGGGAGCAGAGGCACCGAGCTCGCCGCCGCCAGCCCACCGCCGTGTCGCCAAAGACAGCTCCACGCCCGACCGAGGCGCTGCCCGCCAAAGACCCGCCCAACAGAGGACGACGAGGCCGCCGCGCGGGCGACGGCTAGGCTTTGCCCGGCCGCGCCCATGGGTGGCGGCGAGGGAGGAGGAGGGGAGAGGGGGCGGAGACCGGCGGGATTTAGGGTTACCCCCGGTCGCCTCGCGGGAGCGACGCGGGGGAGGAGGAGGGACTCTGGTTTGTCTTTTCTGGTCTACGTTTAAAAACCTATGAAACCGAAATATCTTTTGAACCGAGCATCCAGTTTACGAGTAGCTTTTACCGAGTTCGCCGTTGATGCTTTATAACTAGATTCTATATTGATAGGGTTCGAGAAACATGATATACTTTCCATCTAACATATGTGTACTTCCCCATGTTGATTTTTTTGTATGTGTGTACTTGCTATCTTTGTGTACGTACTTTTCACTTGTTGTTGTGTGCAACTCTCACGTTAGTGTGCTTATTTACTCACAAATTAGCGTGTGTGCATTTTATGGAGTGTTCGCAGATGTGTACTGCTCCCTTTGTACAAAATCATCGAGACTTATTTTGGGACGGAGGGTGTATTTGTACACATTGATGAGTATTCCACATATACACTGATGTGTGGTTACGTACTAAAGTTAGTCATCTAATCAGTCAAACTATATCACGTAGAATCATGCTGCATGCATGCTCCCATCAATCAAACTAACAGCATCGCCTGCTGGAAGTACATTGATTAGCATATCACTAGGCGTAGGCGGGTCCAGGAATATTAAACCCGATGGATTCCAAGCTCCAAGGACAGATATATTCGTCCTGCGAGCAAAGCCAACAGTTCCACGTACTCACTCACTACTAGCTAAGACTAGCTAATAATCGAGCTGACACATGCATAGACGCCTTTCCCCGGCCGTTGCAAGCAAGAGCCAAAGCCAAGAGGTACGTAGCTAGGCGCCAGCCGCTGGCGGCCAACAGCAACGACAAGCCCCATGTGGCCGGTCATGCCCGACGCCGGCCGGTGTCGACGACGCGCATCCCCGGCCGCGCGCCTCCCTGCTCGGCTGCTCCACCACCCGCCGGTAGGGGTACGGCGGCCACTGTGAGCGCGCGCGGCGGGGACGCCATGGCATAAGGGAAATGCAGAGTCGATCTGTAGACTCAGTTGCACAGTTGCGTGGGCTGCAACGGATGAGATCTGGTAGAGATCCGATTCGGACGACTGGCGAGCAATGATTCCCCGGGAAAAGGTTTGTTCCTTTTGTCCCCGTGCTTTTAACGAAGAATCGGATCGCTCTACAACTGCATCCATCCATCGCTTTCTCTTCGCCTTTTGCATGCAAAGATGCATGGCGTCGCTCGCAGATCTCTTTTACTTTTGCATGCATGCATGCAAGGCTGCACCCACAAGCGAAGACAGTATGCATGCATGCACGCATGATGTACGTACGTGTATATCGTCGTCTCCATAGGTATTATTACTGTTATACTGTAGTAGCAGCAGCAAAACCAGGACTCGAGTTGACTGTTGGCACTGCGTACGCAGTACGTGCTTCCACCGGACACAAAATGCACCGGCTCAAATTAAGGAGCGTCGTCAATCATTTCATTAAACGGCACAAATACGCGGGCACTGTTCTGTATGCAGAGCGCGCAGGACATTTGCTGCTAGTTGTATGGCATGACTAGCTACTCTTTCTGCAAGATTCCATGGCCGGACGCGGACAGAAACAGCACGTCATAGGATTCAGGAAGGAGAGGTGAGGAGAGGAGAACACGAGGGGAAGCCGACGACAGGGTGCGTTCAAAACCTAGCAACAGGTCGACGGACGGCGACGACTCCTGCCGTACCGTGCACCACGCCTCTGTACGTTGCGTGGTTCATCGCCCGTTGCCTTGTCGTCTGGTTTGCCATGGAGAGGTGAAAGAGATTTATTCCGCTAGCTGGTTCTGTTTTTCCTTTTCTTTTCACACTTTTCCCATTTTATGAGAAAATAAATTGTGATGAAATAGATTATTATGTTTTTCTATGGGCAATTCAGAGAGCTTTATTCGGACAAAGCATTCATAAGACAACCAGCCAATAAGTTAGTCACTAGGAAGCTGAGAGTTTCATCAACCCAACTTCCAGTCACGTTCAATGTGCAAGCGTGCTTGGCACAAAGATGCGCCGGAAGGTTTTGCTGACCAGTTTACCTGATGAATTTCAATTAAAGAAAAACCACTAACTTGCTCTCCAATTTGAACTAAGATATGAGCCACAATTGAACAAGAATTGTGGCGAGTGTTTGAGTGTCACCAACTTCAGACAATCCACCTCCATTATCACATGCGAGAATCTTCGAAGTTTGTGGCTTGTCTTTCTATGTTTCTTACACAAGGAAAAGTCTAGATTATGATCAGAGATGCATCCTTTAGAAACCTTCTCTTTTCAAGCGAGAGTAACTTACACGTGTCATGCATATGCACTAATTTATCTTACTATCTTCATAGTACAAAGTAACATAGAGGTAAGATCATAGATGATTGCATTTATTAGCTTGTAGGCTCATCTTTTGGTGGGAAACGCTATGTGATGGTAACATATTAGGGTGCGTTATGCCCCTCATTAACTACTTGGCACATCAGCAACTTTGTATTGGGGTGCGTTATATTACTAGCGAAGTTACCTCCACTATGACCAGCCTCAGGCTGGTTGTAATGGGGAGTATCATATACTAGTATCATGCATATGATACTAGTGCATGATACTACCTCCCTAATGCATATTATCATATATTAGTATCATGTAGTACTTTATTTATTACCATGCACAACACATAGTAGTATATCATTTATTATTACATGGTATCATGATATGATATTCAACCATCTCTTTCTTTATTTAATTCTATGACACCTCACCAAAATTGACTAGTTGCATACATGATACTAGGTATGATACTACTATTACGACCAGCCTGGGGGGGGGGGCAATCATCTACCATTCCAGAAGAGACCACCCATTTAAACAAAGGGTTTTTACTTTTTACACATAGCTTTAGGTTTTACACAAAAAGCTGAATTTAAATCTGTACAAAATCTAGGTTTTCCAGGCGAAGCCCCCCCCCCACACACACACACACCCCCACACACACACAATACAACCTTCTAGTTCTGCATCTTCACTATTATCATCGGAGCTATCACAATCAGATGTAAGCTCCCGGACAACCTTAATGTCGAAACTATCCAACTTTGACCCCCTGTGTACATATGATATTTTGGATCGGGGTTGTTTAATGGTAAAAAATATCTCATGGCATATATACAGTAAGAAACCATTATACATTATAAATATTTGTATATACATATGTCTTTTTTATTGGAAAAGGAGGAAAATCCCCGGCCTCTGTATCAGAGTGATGCATGCAGCCATATTATTAAAACAACTTTGATAACAAATCTGTAGTGCAAGTCTGGCTCCGAATCGGAGCAAAACAAATGAAATAAAAAGGTGCCACATCCGGCGAAAATTGTAACAGGCCAGGCCACAATGCCTACACACCTATCCTATTAGTAGCTCGTCATCCAAATCAGTTGAAGATACCCCGTGCTACCGTCTCCCATCGGTTGCACCCAGTATCCAAACGCTCCCTAGAATCCGCATGGGTGAGTAACGGCCACATACGGATCCAAGTAGTACCTCTGTAGATAACCTGCAAAACGTTGATAAAGTTTTTCCGGCTAAATATTATGTCATTCCTAGTGTTCCATATAGCCCATAATAATGAGCATACTCCTATCAGAATATGTCTCGCTATGTTCGAATCCACTCCATTTAGCCACGTTCCAAATAACGTGTTCATGCAAATTGGAGGTTTAACATTGAAGGCTATATGTATCGTACGCCACAATGATTTTGCCAAAGGGCAATCGAGAAAAAGGTGTTGAATAGATTCATCCTGATCGCAATAACTACAACGAGAGCTACCAACCTAGTTTCGCTTAATCAAATTGTCTTTCATCAAGATCACTCCCTTGTGGACAAACCACATGAAGATTTTAATTCTTAGCGGAACTTTAATCTTCCATATGTGAAGTGATCTTGGAATTGGCCCAGTATCAATTACATCGATGCACAGATATAGACTTCACAGAGAAACTACCATTCACCGGTAATTTCCAAAAAATGGTATCCGCCTGGTCAGTGAGTTGAGCTGCCATCAACCTACGGACCAAGTGTAACCAAGGAGTCCACCGTTCCCCCACCAAAGACCTCCTGAATTGGATATTAAGGGGGACCAAATTCAGTACTGTAGCAACATAATCTTCCTTACGTTACGTTGTACAATAACGCTAGAATATTGCATAACGCTAGTGCCATCTAAGCTCGGCACACTCTTCTACCTGTTTACACATCCTTCTACATGGCTTGGCCTATTCCCCCCCCCCCATGTCATTACTTCCTAGATTGATGAACAAATATGCATGATCGCTGCTGGGGATGCATGTGTTGACGCCTCCTACTGTGGAGGTGTGGACCAGATCCAGAGACTGATGCCGGGCTACGAGTGGAAGCATGCCTTCTACTCTCCTTGTTGTGGTTGGTGTGCCGTGAGGTGGTCGGGGGGTGATGTCTTGGGGCAGGGATGCCGGGGTGGCGGCCCCGGATGGTGGTCCCCATGGTTGGCTCTCCGATGGGCCTCATGGCGGCGGCGGTGGCTTTTCCTTTTGGTCGTGTGGGCGGCAAGGGGTAGCGGTTGGTGGCTCGGGCACATTTCATGTCATTGGCATAAGCGTCGCCCAGATCCAGTTCTGGGAGTTGGAACTCGCACACATGGTCTGGCTTCATCGTGGTGGCACGGGTGAACTACCAAGCGGAAGCTGCGCGCTTTGGCGCCGCCGCCGCCGACACCCAACGGGCGCCGCTATCTTCTTGAAGACGTCGTTCTGGTTCTCTTCTTCGTGTCGAGGATCCAAGTGAAGACCCATGTCCGCTTCGGACTCGGCAACGGCGACGCTCAACGCCGTTCTCCATCTTGAGGGCGTTGTCGTGGAGATTAGGTGTGCTAGGGCGTGGTGTGGCGTTGTACTCTGACTTCCCCATGTTCTCTTTCGGTAGTGTAGTCGCACTCCCGTTATCCCAGGATCTGTTGTGTTAGAGGGCTACCTCTCCACTTTGTATCGTTCGGCCATGTACTTTGTTTGATGCTTTATCTATAATAAAGCAGGGCGCGAGCCTGTTTCGAAATTATTTCCCTGTGGTAATAGGAGAATTTTGGGTGTGGGGCCGAGGAGATATTTGCACATGTTGGGGAACGTAGTAATTTCAAAAAATTTCCTACGCACACGCAAGATCATGGTGATGACATAGCAACGAGGGGAGAGTGTTGTCCACGCACTCGAGACCAAGCGGAAGCGCTGACACAGCGTCGTGGAAGTAGTCGACGCCTTCCGGTTCAACCGATCCAGCACCGTTACTCGGCACCTCCGAGTTCTTGACACCAGACAGCTCGATGACGCACCTCGATCTCCGATCCAGCAGAGGCGCCGAGGGGAGTTCCACAAGACGACGGCGCAGGACGATCTTGATGTTCTCTTGTCGCAGGGCTTCGCCTAAGCACCGCTACAATATGATCGAGGTGTAATATCGTGGAGGGGGCACCGCACACGGCTAAGGAACGATCACGAAGATCAACTTGTGTGTCTATGGGGTGCCCCCTACCCTCGTATATAAAGGAGAGGAGGAGGGGAGGGCCGGCCCTCTACTATGGCGGCATACTGGGAGTCCTACTCCCACCGGGAGTAGGATTCCCCCTTTCCTAGTCCAACTAGGAGACCTTCCATGTATTAGGAGTAGGAGACTAGGAAGGGGAAGAGAGAAGGAAAGGAAGGAGGGGGTGCGGCCCCTCCCCTTAGTCCAATTCGGACTAGGGCAGGGGGGGCGCGCGGCCTACCCTAGGCAGCCCCTCTCTCTTTCCCGTATGGCCCATAAGGCCCAATACTTCTCCCCGGCGAATTCCCGTAACTCTCCGGTACTCCAATAAATACCCGAATGACTCGGAACCTTTCCGAACTCCGAATATAGTCGTCCAATATATCGATCTTTATGTCTCGACCATTTCGAGACTCCTCGTCATGTCCCCGATCTCATCCGGGACTCCGAACTCCTTCGGTACATCAAAACTCATAAACTCATAATATAACTGTCATCGAAACCTTAAGCGTGCGGACCCTACGGTTCGAGAACAATGTAGACATGACCGAGACATGTCTCCGGTCAATAACCAATAGCGGGACCTGGATGCCTATATTGGTTCCTACATATTCTACGAAGATCTTTATCGGTCAAACCGCATAACAACATACGTTGTTCCCTTTGTCATCGGTATGTTACTTGCCCGAGATTCGATCGTCGGTATCCAATACGTAGTTCAATCTCGTTACCGGCAAGTCTCTTTACTCGTTCCGTAATACATCATCTCGCAACTATCTCATTAGTTGCAATGCTTGCAAGGCTTAAGTGATGTGCATTACCGAGAGGGCCCAGAGATACCTCTCCGACATTCGGAGTGACAAATCCTAATCTCGAAATACGCCAACCCAACAAGTACCTTTGGAGACACCTGTAGAGCACCTTTATAATCACCCAGTTACGTTGTGATGTTTGGTAGCACACAAAGTGTTCCTCCGGTAAACGGGAGTTGCATAATCTCATAGTTATAGGAACATGTATAAGTCATGAAGGAAGCAATAGCAACATACTGAACGATCAGGTGCTAAGCTAACGGAATGGGTCATGTCAATCAGATCATTCAACTAATGATGTGATCTCATTAATCAAATAACAACTCCTTGTTCATGGTTAGGAAACACAACCATCTTTGATTAACAAGCTAGTCAAGTAGAGGCATACTAGTGACACTCTGTTTGTCTATATATTCACACATGTATTATGTTTCCGGTTAATACAATTCTAGCATGAATAATAAACATTTATCATGATATAAGGAAATAAATAATAACTTTATTATTGCCTCTAGGGCATATTTCCTTCAGTCTCCCACTTGCACTAGAGTCAATAATCTAGATCACATCACCATGTGATTAACATCGATAATTCACATCATCATGTGATTAACACCCATAGTTCACATCGCCATGTGACCAACACCTAAAGGGTTTACTAGATTCAGCAATCTAGTTCACATCGCTATGTGATTAACACCCAAAGAGTACTAAGGTGTGATCATGTTTTGCTTGTGAGAAAATCTTAGTCAACGGGTCTGTCACATTCAGAGTCGTATGTATTTTGCAATTTTCTATGTCTACAATGCTCTGCACGAAGCTACTCTAGCTAATTGCTCCCACTTTCAATATGTATCTAGATCGAGACTTAGAGTCATCTAGATCGGTGTCAAAACTTACATCGACGTAACCCTTTACTATTTAACCTTTTGTCACTTCCATAATCGAGAAACATATCCTTATTCCACTAAGGATAATTTTGACCGTTGTCCGATGATCTACTCCTAGATCACTATTGTACCCTTGCCAAACTCAGTGTAGGGTATACAATAGATCTGGTACACAGCATGGCATACTTTATAGAACCTATGGCCAAGGCATAGGGAATGACTTTCATTCTCTTTCTATCTTCTGCCGTGGTCGGGTTTTGAGTCTTACTCAATTTCACACCTTGTAACACGTGCAAGAACTCTTTCTTTGATCTGTTCCATTTTGAACTACTTCAAAATATTATCAAGGTATGTACTCATTGAAAAACTTATCAAGCGCCTTGATCTATCTCTATAGATCTTGATGCTCAATATGTAAGCAGCTTCACCGAGGTCTTTCTTTGAAAAACTCCTTTCAAACACTCCTTTATGCTTTGCAGAATAATTCTACATTATTTCCGATCTACAATATGTCATTCACATATACTTATCAGAAATGATGTAGTGCTCCCACTCACTTTCTAGTAAATACAGGCTTCTTTGCAAGTCTCAGATAAACTATATGCTTTGATCAACTTATCAAAGCGTATATTCCAACTCCGAGATGCTTGCACCAGTCCATAGATGGATCGCTGGAGCTTGCACATTTTGTTAGCACCTTTAGGATTGACAAAACCTTCTGGCTGCATCATATACAACTCTTCTTTAATAAACCCATTAAGAAATGCAGTTCTGACATCCTTTTGCCAGATTTCAAAAAATGTGGCAATTGCTAACATGATTCGGACAGACTTAAGCATCGATACAAGTGAGAAAATCTCATTGTATTCAACATCTTGAACTTGTCGAAAAATCTTTTTGCGACAAGTCGAGCTTTGTAGATAGTAACACTACTATCAACGTCCGTCTTCCTCTTGAAGATCCATTTATTTTCTATGGTTTTGCCGATCATCGGGCAAATCCATCAAAATCCATACTTTGTTCTCATACATGGATCATATCTCAGATTTCATGGCCTCAAACCATTTTGCGGAATCTGGGCTCATCATCGCTTCCTCATAGTTCGTAGGTTCATCATGGTCTAGTAACATGACTTCCAGAACATGATTACTACACCACTCTGGTGCGGATCTTACTCTGGAAGACCTATGAGGTTCTGTAGTAACTTGATCTGAAGTTTCATGATCAATATCATTAGCTTCCTCACTAATTGGTGTATTAGTCACAGGAACAGATTTCTGTGATGAACTACTTTCCAATAAGGGAACAGGTACAGTTACCTCATCAAGTTCTACTTTCCTCCCACTCACTTCTTTCGAGAGAAACTCCTTCTCTAGAAAGGATCAATTTATTAGCAACGAATGTTTTGCCTTCGGATCTGTGAAAGAAGGTGTACCCAACAATTTCCTTTGGGTATTCTATGACGACGCACTTTCTCCGATTTGGGTTTGAGCTTATCAGGATGAAACTTTTTCACATAAGCATCGCAGCCCCAAACTTTAAGAAACAACAACTTTGGTTTCTTGCTAAACCACAGTTCATATAGTGTCGTCTCAACGGATTTAGATGGTACCCTATTTAACGTGAATGCAGTTGTCTCTAATGCATGATCCCAAAACGATATTGGTATTTCGGTAAGAAACATCATAGATTGTACTATATCCAATAAAGTACGGTTATGACGCTCGGACACAACATTATGATGTGGTGTTCCAGGTGGCATGAATTTGTGAAACTATTCCACATTGTTTTAATTGAAGACCAAACTCGTAACTCAAATTTTTGTCTCTGCGATCAGATCGTAGAAACCTTATTTTCTTGTCACGATGATTTTTCCACTTCACTCTCAAATTCTTTGAACCTTTCAACTATTTCAGACTTATGTTTCATCAAGTAGATATACCCATATCTGCTCAAATCATCTGTCAAGGTCAGAAAATAACGATACCTGCCGCGAGCCTTAACACTCATTGGATCGCATACATCAGTATGTATTATTTCCAATAAGTCAGTTGCTCGCTCCATCGTTCGGAGAACGGAGTCTTAGTCATCTTGCCCATGAGGCATGGTTCGCAAGCATCAAGTGATTCATAATCAAGTGATTCCAAAATCCCATCAACATGGAGTTTCTTCATGCGCTTTACACCAATATGACCTAAACGGCAGTGCCACAAATAAGTTGCACTATCGTTATTAACTTTGCATCTTTTGGTTTCAACATTATGAATATGTGTATCACTACGATCGAGATCCAATGAACCATTTTCATTGGGTGTGTAACCATATAAGGTTTTATTCATGTAAACAGAACAACAGTTTATTCTCTTACTTAAATGAATAAACGTATTGCAATAAACATGATCAAATCATATTCATGCTCAATGCAAACACCAAATAACATTTATTTAGGTTCAACACTAATCCCGAAAGTATAGGGAGTGTGCGATGATGATCATATCAATCTTGGAACTACTTCCAACACTCATCGTCACTTCCCCTTCAACTAGTCTTTGTTTATTCTGTAACTCCTGTTTCGAGTTACTAATCTTAGCAACCGAACAAGTATCAAATACTCAGGGGCTACTATAAACACTAGTAAAGCCCACATTAATAACCTGTATATCAAATATACCCTTGTTCACTTTGCCATCCTTCTTATCCACCAAATATTTAGGGCATTTCCGCTTCCAGTGACCATTCCCTTTGCAGTAGAAGCACTTAGTCTCAGGATTAGGTCCAGATTTGGGCTTCTTCACTTGAGCAGCAACTTGCTTGCCGTTCTTTTGAAGTTCCCTTCTACCCCTTTGCCCTTTTCTTGAAACTAGTGGTCTCGCTAACCATCAACACTTGATGTTCTTTCTTGATTTCTACCTTCATCGATTTCATCATCATGAAAAAACTCGGGAATTATTTTCATCATCCCTTGCATACTATAGTTCATCATGAAGTTCTACTAACTTGGTGATGGTGACTAGAGAATTCTGTCAATCACTATCTTATCTGGAAGATTAACTCCCACTTGATTCAAGCGATTGTAGTACCTGCATAATCTGAGCACATGCTCACTAGTTGAGCGATTCTCCTCCATCTTTTAGCTATAGAACTTGTTGGAGACTTCATATCTCTCAACTCGGGTATTTGCTTGAAATATTAACTTCAATTCCTGGAACGTCTCATATGGTCCATGAAGTTCAAAACATCTTTGAAGTCCCGATTCTAAGCCATAAAGCATGGTGCACAAAACTATCAAGTAGTCATCATATTGAGCTAGCCAAACGTTCATAACGCCTCGCATCCGCTCCTGCAATAGGTCTGTCACCTAGCGGTGCATTAAGGACATAATTCTTACAGGCAACAATGAGGATAAACCTCGATCACGGATCCAATCCGCATCATTGCTACTAACATCTTTCAACATAATTTTCTAGGAACATATCAAAATAAACATATGAAAGCAACAACGCAAGCTATTGATCTACAACATAATTTGCAAAATACTACCAGGACAAAGTTCATGATAAATTTAAGTTCAATTAATCATATTACTTAAGAACTCCCACTTAGACAGACATCTCTCTAGTCATCTAGGTGATCACGTGATCCAAATCAACTAAACCATGTCCGATCATCACGTGAGATGGAGTAGTTTCAATGGTGAACATCATTATGTTGATCATATCTACTATATGATTCACGCTCGACCTTTCGGTCTCCGTGTTCCGAGGCCATATCTCAGATATGCTAGGCTCGTCAAGTATAACCTGAGTATTCGCGTGTGCAACTGTTTTGCACCCGTTGTATTTGAACGTAGAGCCTATCACACCCGATCATCACGTGGTGTCTCAGCACGAAGAACTTTCGCAACGGTGCATACTCAGGGAGAACACTTCTTGGTAATTAGTGAGAGATCATCTTAAAATGCTACCGTCAATCAAAACATAATAAGATGTATAACAGATAAACATCATATGCAATCAAAATATGTGACATGATATGGCCATGATCATCTTGCACCTTTGATCTCCATCTCCAAAGTACTGTCATGATCTTTATCGTCATCGGCACGACACCATGATTTTCATCATCTTGATCTATATCAATGTGTCATCACATGGTTGTCTCACCAACTATTTGCTCTTACAACTATTTCTATCGTATAGCGATAAAGTAAAGCAATTATTTGGCACTTGCATCTTATGCAACAAAGAGACATCCATAGGGCTTCTGCCAGTTACCGATAACTTCAACAAAGCATGATCATCTCATACAACAACTTATATCTTATCACGTCTTGACCATATCACATCACAACATGCCCTGCAAAAACAAGTTAGACGTCCTCTACTTTGTTGTTGCAAGTTTTACGTGGCTGCTACGGGCTTAAGCAAGAACCAATCTCACCTAGGCATCAAAACCACAACGATAGTTTGTCAAGTTGATGTTGTTTTAACCTTCGCAAGGACCGGGCGAGCTACACTCGGTTCAACTAAAGTTGGAGAAACCGACACCCGCTAGTCACCGTGTGCAAAGCACGGCGGTAAAACCAGTCTCGCGAAGCGACGCGTAATGTCGGTCCGGCCGCTTCATCCAACAATACCGCCAACCAAAGTATGACATCTTTGGTAAGCAAGATGACTTATATCGCCCACAACTCACTTGTGTTCTACTCGTGCATATAACATCAAACCATAAAACCTAGGCTCGGATGCCATGTTGGGGAACGAGTAATTTCAAAAATTTCCTACGCACACGCAAGATCATGGTGATGACATAGCAACGAGGGGAGAGTGTTGTCTACGCACTCGTGAGACCGAAGCGAAGCGTTGACATAGCGAGTGGAAGTAGTCGACGCCTTCCGGTTCAACCGATCCAGCACCGTTACTCGGCACCTCCGAGTTCTTGACACGCAGACAGCTCGATGACGCACCTCGATCTCCGATCCAGAGAGGCGCCGAGGGGAGTTCCACAAGATGACGGCGTGGTGACGATCTTGATGTTCTCTGTCGCAGGCTTCGCCTAAGCACCGCTACAATATGATCGAGGTGTAATATCATGGAGGGGGCACCCGACACGGCTAAGGAACGATCACGAAGATCAACTTGTGTGTCTATGGGGTGCCCCTACCCCAGATATAAAGGAGAGGAGGAGGAGGGCGGCCCTCTACTATGGCGGCATACTGGGAGTCCTACTCCCACCGGAGTAGGATTTCCCTTCCTAGTCCAACTAGGAGACCTTCCATGTATTAGGAGTAGGAGACTAGGAAGGGAAGAGAGAAGGAAAGGAAGGAGGGGTGCGGCCCTCCCTTAGTCCACCCGGACTAGGGCAGAAGCTGCCTACCCTAGGCAGCCCTCTCTCTTTCCCGTATGGCCCATAAGGCCCAATACTTCTCCCGGCGAATTCCGTAACTCTCCAGACTCGATAAATACCGAATGACTGGAACCTTTCCGAACTCCGAATATAGTCGTCCAATATATCGATCTTTACGTCTCGACCATTTCGAGACTCCTCGTCATGTCCCCGATCTCATCCGGGACTCCGAACTCCTTCGGTACATCAAAACTCATAAACTCATAATATAACTGTCATCGAAACCTTAAGCGTGCGGACCCTATGGTTCGAGAACAATGTAGACATGACCGAGACATGTCTCCGGTCAATAACCAATAGTGGGACCTGGATGCCCATATTGGTTCCTACATATTCTACGAAGATCTTTATCGGTCAAACCGCATAACAACATACGTTGTTCCCTTTGTCATCGGTATGTTACTTGCCCGAGATTCGATCATCGTTATCCAATACCTAGTTCAATCTCGTTACCGGCAAGTCTCTTTACTCGTTCCGTAATACATCATCTCGCAACTAACTCATTAGTTGCAATGCTTGCAAGGCTTAAGTGATGTGCATTACCGAGAGGGCCCAGAGATACCTCTCCGACATTCAGAGTGACAAATCCTAATCTCAAAATACGCTAACCCAACAAGTACCTTTGGAGACACCTGTAGAGCACCTTTATAATCACCCGATTACGTTAGACGTTTGGTAGCACACAAAGTGTTCCTCCGTAAACGGAGTTGCATAATCTCATAGTCATAGGAACATGTATAAGTCATGAAGGAAGCAATAGCAATATACTAAACGATCGGGTGCTAAGCTAACGGAATGGGTCATGTCAATCAGATCATTCAACTAATGATGTGATATCATTAATCAAATAACAACTCCTTGTTCATAGTTAGGAAACACAACCATCTTTGATTAACAAGCTAGTCAAGTAGAGGCATACTAGTGACACTCTGTTTGTCTATATATTCACACATGTATTATGTTTCCGGTTAATACAATTCTAGCATGAATAATAAACATTTATCATGATATAAGGAAATAAATAATAACTTTATTATTGCCTCTAGGGCATATTTCCTTCAGCACATACCCAGAAATATCTCCTCGGCCCCACACCCAAAATTCTCCTATTACCACAGGGAAATAATTTCGAAACAGGCTCGCGCCCCGCTTTATTATAGATAAAGCATCAAACAAAGTACATGGCCGAACGAAAGGTGAATGGAAATAATTTCTCTTTCTGGGATGTCTAGATATTTTTAAGAGGCACATACTATTTCATAATTCAGGAAAATCGAAAGGTGAATGGAAATTTTTGGTGGGTCCATAAAAGCAATGAACCAACCATGGTCGTGTAAGCTTAAGGTAGAACCCACCAGAGTAATGTCCGTTGTGTGTGCAGAAAACAGTATTTTCGCCACCTGAATTTTAAATATGCAAATGTTTCAATAAAGAGTGAATTTTATTGACTCAAAATGAAGGATCAATACTCAAGATGATACAAACACGACAAGCACACACCCGACCTTCGTATAGGTAGGATGCACACAGCCAACATCAACGCCCACGCATATACACGGGCAAATAGCAAAGTCATATAATACCAAAAATGTAAATGGTCAATAGAAAAAAAAACAGTTTTTCTTCCCAACGTGAATGAAATCGGCCCAAATATTCCTGGATATTCTGGGTGTATAAACTATTTCTGTGCAACTGCTAAGACAGGCAACTAGTCTGAATCATGCATGCTCTGTGCACACCGTTGGACACTTTCTTGGAACTGTTCACGTGGGTTCTGCTTTGCTAAATGGACTTGTACCATTGGTAGATATAGACCAAAGATAAACGACAAGAGATACAAGGAAAGCACATTGCGCTTCAATCGAGAAGAACAATGTCAAACCGGCAAGTTGCAGTAATGAAAAACACAGTAAAACTACTCAGGGGAGAGAGAGAAGGAAGCTCCACCTCACTCCCCTTAGTGGTCACTTGTCGAGGACGTGTCAACTGCCAAGGTTTCTTTTGTGCACGCCTTATTGTTTTTTCGCTTTTTTTTAGAATTGTTTTCTCGCTTCTTTTGTGTGCACTAGCACATATGCCCGTGCTTGCAAAGAGAAAGAAAAAATATCCCCTTATTGACATGTGTAGCTATATGTTTGTCAGCATAAAGGAAATAATTTATGTGTAATATAATACTAATTTTATTTTGGATTACTAAAGATAATTGTGATAAATGTGCTCGGACTTTTGGAGTCAGACGAAAATATGATATGTACGGTGAAAATATCATATGCATGATGTTTATTGTAGATCATAACATGTTTGAATATAAAAGATTTATGTGTACTATAAATCTATAATGCTATTCCATTCTGGATTACTAAATACAATTATGATACTATTTGGATGGAATTGTCTTTTGCATACATTCAGTCCAAATGCAGAAAATGATGTAGAGAAGCAGGAGCTCAGATATACATCACGCACATCTTTATATTCATACAACAAACCTGGCTAGCCTTCAACAACTTATGTAAAAGAAGGATATAATTATTTCTCGTGCTTTAATTATGTATTTCCATGATGGGCCGCAGAATGGACATGACAAATCTGGTCCTAAATTTTACACGAACTTTGTGAGCAAGTCCTGCTGGTTGTTCGGGCAAGTTATAACATGCAGGCCAAGCCAGGCGTCAAGCCGAGGAGGCTGTATTGTTGGCAATGTTGCCAAAGTTTTTCACCCGCGGGTTTTTCATCATCCTGAGGCCTCGTTTGGTTACCCGAGATCCCGGGGGGATCCCCGTCGAAATCCAGGGCGCATGGCCCGCGTGGCAACTCAACCCGTGGAAAACTATCGCGCTATTTGGTCGCTCACCGCTGAGGGCTTTTCTGGCCCGACCCACGCCGTTTCCCTGGGAGAGCAATCCACGGCTCGAGGGGTCTGGGAGAAAATCCACGCGTTGGCTTCTCTCACGCGATCGAGCTCCACCTAGCGAGCTGGAGCGTTGGCACTGCGTCTGCCAGCCACCAAATGGTATAATATGAATTAGGGAAATCCTCCCTGCGCGGGAAGGGAATCTCATCTGCCCCAGAAAATCCCCTGGCTGGGGTTTGCTACCCTGGTTTTGTTTACCTTGCTGCCAAATTAGCCCTGATTGTTCTTCGATCAGAGTGAGAGTGAGCCGTTGTTGTACTGGCCGCCAGCCTGCCACCCATATCCTAAGGGTTCGCCGCCGTCAAATTAATTCAGTAGGGCGCTGGGCGCCCATGTGCAAAGGTCTACTCCTCTTGGGTGTATTCCATGTTGCACATCTGCGCTCATTGCGACCCCAGTGTCGGTGCCAGAAATGTAGCCTTGTATAGTTAGTTTTAAATTGTGTAGTCAAATATATGAATTTATACAAATATGTTCCAATATTTCTAGTATTATGCTAATTTCACCAAAAAGCCGGGTAGCCAATTGACTACCCAGCTTGTACGTGGCTTCCCCTTGTCCATTCTCACCATCTTACTGATATTGTAGGTAATTAACTTGCGATAAATAGATGTGAATAGGCCTAAATAAACGAGGTAGGACAATTTACCATGAGTTCAATTCGATCAACCAACACTAGCTTATTTCTCGTGTGACTCAACGGCCCATAAGGAAAGGCCTAGCGCTGGGGGATCTGATCCCATGGTAGAGACAATCAAAGACATTTTTGCGCATCCAAAACCGCCGGTGAAAATTGTCAGTGAAGAGGGCATCGGAGGAAATGTAGTCGGACATCAGCGTCAAATGGCCGTGCGCACTGTTGCAGCTGAGCACTCGATGGATCAATCCCTTGAAATTGAGAACATGCTCTTCCGCACACCTCGGGTCTGGAATAACCGCCAGTATCATCGTCGTCTCATCCGTGTAGTCCTCCTTGTCAGACGAGCCGTCTCACGACTCAACATAGTGCTCGTATATTACTCCATACCCGAATCCATTCCTTCAAAGAAGAAGGGCCAAACAAATTTAGCACAGGCATTTCATCGGACAGCTGCCGGGCATGGTGAGTAGCATAGGAGCTGATGGTATCTGCGGCGGACAGAGGAGAGGTGTCAAACAGCGGCGGAGAAGAAGCGGCTTGGATCCCTGGTGTACCGCTGGAGGTGACGGACTCATCTGGGCGGCGGGGGTGATGGAGCGGCGGCCAAGACAAGAGAGAAAAAAAAGATAAAATGAGAGGATGGAGGCGTGGGAGGGGGGGGTTGGTGGGGCTGGGAATGTCGGAGTCCTACGTGTCTGCAGTCCGGACTCTTGTAAAGGCCCCTAGTTTATCTCATGTTTGCCCAAAAAATACGTCTGAATCGATCAGTGCACTGATATAGGCCCGCGGCGTTAGATGACACAACACGTCGTACAGTCCGGTCTCGTGTTTGAGCCGCTTTGGACATGCCCTTGATTAGCCAAAATGTGCCTACCTAGTGAGTAGTGATCACATAAACAGTGTGACATTTGACAGGCCTCCCTGCGTAGCTATAGCTAGTTCTGGATCGACCTGCGTGATGCACAGACTAGCATGCACCTGTCGTCTCTCTCTCTCTCTTCACGTGGACTTTGAGAGGGCCAGCTTTGTTCTGTAGCGTTCAGCTACATCCAAACATTGCATAGCGACCCGGCACGTACCTTTTCCTGTGGCTACATTTGTATACGTCAATCCACCCCTATATGTGTAGTGCCTCAGCCAGACCGGATCGCAACACACACAGTGGCAGCAGTGCAACCGATTTTTGCTTGCAGACGATCGACGAGGGGCATGCAAAGTCAAGAGGCCAACCAAGATCCAGGGAATAATTAGTGGTGCAATCTACGAGTACGTAGTGCTCTCACAAGTCACAACCATAGCCAGAGCTAGCAGCAGCGGCTGCTCATCGATGAGCCATGCACTGGGGATGCGTGCCTTGGATCATCTGCTTGTATCTTCCTCCCCTGTCGTGTGCTTCCTGTCTGGTCTCGCCTGAGACCTACATAAACGTACACACTGATGCATCCATCCAGCCTCACTGACTGGTCATAAGCTGAGGAGGTACCAGCTAATTAATGCCCACTGTGCTTGCTTGCTCATCAGCCCCAGTCGTCCTTTCAGCTTTGAAAGCAGCGCCACCCAGAGAAGAAACCAACATGAAATATAAAGCCGGCGCTGACATAGATATTAAGTTGTATGCTCTGATGACCATCATCATCCAGACATTAGCGCAGGCATGCATGCATGCATGTATCACGCATGCAGTAAAACTCCAAATGGTAACAGATTAAGTTCCGGTCTGGTCCGGTCTTCACATCTCACATCCAAGTTCCAAGGAGACCGGCCGACCAAATGTACACCACATACATGCAAAATTAAACTGAAATTCTGGTCTAGCTAGTTTGCCAAAGAGGACACGTCCACTAATTAATTAACATGACGAAAGATTACCCAAGAAACTAATTTATTAACCTTTGTTCTTCTAAATGCAGAAATATGCACGCTCTCTTCATTCTTCCATCGCCATGCACGCACCTTACCTTGAGAGCTTTCCATGCATTATCTTGTTGTTTTTCTTGACGATAGACCGATCCTGCTGTATGTTGCTACTTCAGCTCGGCAGGGTCCAGCGAGCCCATGTGGAGCCCGGCGCCGCCGCTGTGCCGCCGGGGCGGCCCCATGCCGGCTTGCACCACGCCGCCAGGACCGACGCCGAGGAAGTCCCGAGTGCTCAGCTTGCCGTCGTCCACGGGGAAGCCCCCGCCGCTGCCGAACGCCCCGGCGCGACCGCCGGTTGTGGCACTGGCGCCGCTCCCGCTACCCAGAGAGTTCATGATGAGGTCATGGAATGACTGCCTCTCGCTCGCCGCCGCTGCCGCGGCCGACGACCCGCCTTCCCCGCTGCCGCCCCTCATACCCGGGCCACGGAGCAGCCCGGCGCTGCCAGCGCCAGCGTTGTGGTTGCTCGTCGTCGCGCCCATCTGCGCCGCCTTCTGCAGCAGCGCCGTCGCGGACATCTGCGGGAGCCCGCCGCCCGACTCAGACGAGCTGTAGAGCGAAGGGAAGCCCCCGCCACCACCTCCCAGGACGCTTCCGGACGCGACCATGCCGCCATTCTCTCCATTTCCATTGCTGCTGTTGCCATTTCCGGCGCTGCCGTTGTACTGGTTTTGGAAGACCAGGCGCGAGTCCTGGCCGCCCCCGTTGCCATTGCCTGAGAAGAAGCCAAGGTTCAGGAGGTTGTTATTACCGTTGCCGCTGCCGCTTCCCTGGTGCTGGTCCGGAAGTTGCATCAGGCCATGAAAGGCCGCAGGAGACTTTCCCTGGAGGAGGGAGCCTTGGTTGCCATGGGAACGGTGGACGTCATCCTCAGCAAAGTCCTGGGCGGCGCCGCCGCCCATATAGAATGGGGAGGAGTTGGCGGCTTGGGAGCGGAACATGGAGGACCCCGAGGATGATGGCATGAGGTGCTCGAACTGACCGGCGTTGCCGCCACCGCCACCAAGGTTGAGGACGTCGATGGCCGAAGCTGATGAGTGGTGTCCGGATTGGTCTGGGAAGCCGCCGGGCATCTGGGGCGCCATGCCGGAGAGATTGCTGAGGGCCATGTTGCCGGGGCCGCCGTACATGCCGGCGCCGATCGGCGGCAGCCGCGCGCTCTCCTGGGCCAGCGCGTCGCAGAAGGCGCGGTGGGTGATGAAGCTGTCCCTCCTGCATGCGTACGTGGAAAAAATGTCAAAAACTTTTCATGCCTAATGCGCATGAGTGCAAGTCACAATATAATTGTCACCAACTCACCATATATATATAGTAGTATAAGATCACATTTATAATTGTCTGATCAAATAATTTAGATCAAACATGCATCCTAGTCAAATTAAATCGGGGCGAAAGCTCGAGATCTACAAATAAATTTCAGCAACAAAAATAAAGCAGTATCAAACATGATACATGCATAAACAGTGAAGTTCACATATGTCCGCAGGGGAGTATATGGAATAATTGGCTAATCAGGTGATGAACTGAATTTATCATATAATGGTTAATCATTGGCTAACTACACAAATATTAGCAACAATGACACACGCAATATAATTCGCCTTCTCTCTTTCTTTTTAAACATAATTCATCTTCTCTAAGAGAACGCCCAATCTCCCGATCGTAGTCGATTTCGATGCGGGGCGGCTATGGAAGGGCTCGCTCGCCGGCTGATAATTTAGGTACTCTTCTAGGAATTAATCAGGAATCTATTGATCATTAACAATACTGTCAATGACACCACTGTGAAAGAAATCATGCCATCAAAAGATCAATTGCACATCCTATGAACATTATCGCATCACAAACTACTGAACCACCAGATATACAACATACCATTAAGAATTATAAAAAACCCAAAAATTGTCTTGTAGTAACGCACCAGATGCCCCCCCCATCTCTCTGTCTCTCTCTCTCTCTCTCTCTCTCTCTCTCTCTCTCTCTCTCTCTCTCTAAACATAATACATACCGAAACATTGAAATTGACCAACGTTTAAATTCTAATTTTGAAATTTTGTGTATTTTAGTGGGTAGAAAATTATGTTTGCACCTCAAAATTTCGGATTATATTCAAACTTAAACAAAATGATATTTAAATGTGGTCAAATTTCAGAGAATATTGTCAGAAATAATTCAAAAAGTTAGCACGTTCTACCAAATTTCTTTTTTCCCCCAACACAATATTTCACAAAACTGTATAGATTTTCCTTCTATTTAACCAGTCATAAAATTGATCACTAAGGGGGGGGGGGGGTAGTCAATTTTGTGCTTTCCTACTTGTTTGCGTATAATGAAAAAGTTACTCTAAATGTGGTGATTTATTACGCCAGTTGGGTAGCTTCCAGTCCTTTAGTGTGTTCCTCTATATAAGGTTGTCGTTCCTTTTGCTATCTGAGGCAATGATGGCTGACAATTAATTTTGACCGATGTTTTTTTAGAAATATCCTGATATGATTCGACAAAGCAGATTAAGCTATAGATTGCACAATGCTTTATTTTGTAAGGGAAACAAATAGCTGAAAGCATAATGATATCATCAAAATGAGGCAAAACTAGCCAAAGGTGCATGACAAATATGCATCACCCTACCTATAGTAATTCAAAAAAAACCGTGCTACCAAATCTCTTTTGCTCTCTCGACGCAGTATTTCACAAAACTTATAGATTTGCCTTCTATTTAACTGTTCTTGAAATCTGCTTACTAGGGGCGTCAATTTTCGGTTTTCCTAATTGCTTGCATATTAACTTTGAATTTGCTCTAAATGTGTCAATTTATTATGCCGGTTGGGTAGCTTGGAATCCTTTAGTGTGTTAATCAATATAAGATTGTCGTTTCTTTTGCTATTTGAGGCAATTAGTTTTGACCGATGATTTTTAAGATGTATTTCGATCTGATTCAACAATGCATCATATTGTAAGGAAACAAATGCTAAGCTGAATCCATAATGATATCATCAAAATGAGGCAAAACTAGCCAACGGTGCATGACAAATACGCATCTCCCTACCTATAGTGATTCAAAAAATTTAACCAGTGCTAGCAAATCTCTTCTCTCTATCCAACAAAATATTTCACAAAAAATTATAGATTTGCCTTCTTTAACTACTAGTCATAAAATCTGCTTACTAGAGGGTGCGGCGGAAATCGTCATTTTTTTGTTTTCCTAGTACTTGTTTGCATATAATGATGAAGTTGCTCTAAATGTGCCGATTTAGTAGGCCAGTTGTGTAGCTTGCAATCCTTTACTGTCTTCATCCATATAAGACTATCGCTTCTTTTGCTATCTAAGGCAATGCTAGCTGACAATTAATTTTGGCTGATGATTTTGAAGAAATATTTTGATCCAATTCAAAAAAGCAGATTAAGCTATAGATTGCACAATGCTTTTTTATCTACGAATAAAAATATACCAACCTGAAAGCATAATTATATCATCAAAATAAGGCAAAACTTGCCAAAAGTGCATGACAAATATCCATCGCCCTAACTATAGTAATTCAAAAAAAATCCATGCTACCGAATCTCTTGCTCTAAATGTGCCGATTTATTGTGCTAGTTGGGTAGCTGGCAATCCTTTACTGGTGCGTCTATGATAGATTGTCGTTTCTTTCGTTATTTGAGGGAATGCTAGCTGGCAACCAATTTCAACCAATGTTATTTGAGAAATATTCGATCCGATTCCACGGAGCAGATTCAGCTATAGATGGCACAATGTTTTGTTATCTACGAAAATAATAATACTGAAGCTGAAAGCATAATGATATCATCAAAATGTGGCAAGCCGAAAGTGCATGACAAATATGCATCGCCCCAACTATAATAATTCAAAAATAAAATACCCGTGCCACCAAATCTCTTGCTCTAAATGTGCCGATTTATTATGCCAGTCGGGTAGTTTGCAATCCTTTATTGGGTGCATCGATGATAGATTGTCGTTTCTTCCGTTATTCGAGGGAATGCTAGCTGGCAATTAATTTTGACCGATGATTTTCGAGGAATATTCGGATCCGATTCCACGGAGCAGATTAAGCTGTAGATGGCACAATGCTTTATTTTGAAAAAAAAAGGGGACTAATCTGAAGGCATGATAAGATCATCAAAATGAGGTAAAACTAGCCAAAGGTGCATGACAAATATGCATCACCCTAACAATAGTAACCAGTTACATGTAAGACAATGCCGGCATGTACATGGCATGACATGCATCAGGTAAAAGCCGCAGCAGCAGGCTTTGTGGCTAATCCATCCATTGGATGGTGCTGATTGCAAGCGAGCTAAAAGCAGGTTAGGCATGGCCAGCCAGCAGCAGTACAGTACTTGGCATGACTTTGCCAGTTGCCATGCATCACATGAGAAGGCAAGGAAGGCTGCGTGCTGCCATGGCTGAGGCTGGACCCCCTTTGGTTAGCTAGCTGCAAGGAGGAGGAGTGCGTGCCGGCAGCATGTATGTCATCACGTGAACATACATGTGGGGATCCATGCCAGGTCGATGCAGATGAGAGAGAGAGACAGTGGGAAGAGTGCGGATTCCGAGGTGTAAAAAGGCGGGACTGCCGCCAGATGACCGTGTCAGGGCGCGTCCTGGCTGCATATCTCCAGTCCCCTCCCGACAAGGGCGATTCACGTGGGAGCAGAGCAGAGCCCGCTAGCTGCAGCAGGTCGACTGCTACCTCTAGCTGCATCCTCCATCCATCCCCTTCCATTCTCTCTCTCTCTCCTCTCTCTCTCCCTCTCTCTCTCTGCAGGGAATCCAATTCCAATCCAACCCAGCCAAAAGTTGCGCGCACACACATACGCTACACACATACTCGTAGTACACGAGAGCCCATGTACCTAGCTAGGTGGGCACGTAGTACCAGCAGTAACAGCCCTAACCCTAGGCAGCTACCTAGGGCCAGCATCCCATCCATCCGTCACCACCCGTCAAATCGAATCGCCCCTAGCAGCCTAGCTAGCTCCCCATCAAAGTTTCATCATGACCCAATCATTCGCTCATGCATATCCAAAATCGAACAGCAAACAGTACTATAAGCATACGCCTATATGAACGGAAAATGAACTGAAACATCGATCTTGGACGGATGGATCAATGGCGTGCATGGTATGTATACCTGGAGAAGAGGGTGCCGCAGTCGCAGCGGTACTCGCGGGTGCCGCAGGTCTTGGAGTGGGCCTTCCAGTCCGACTGCACGGCGTAGCGCTTGGCGCACTTGTCGCACTTCCACTTCTTCTCGCCGTGCTTGCGGCAGTAGTGCTTCTTGATGCCGGTGAGGTCGCCCAGCGCGCGCGCCGGGTCGTGGTGCACGCACGTCGGCTCCGGGCACAGGTACACCCGCCGCCGCGTCTCCTTGGGGTTCTTCTGCTTCAGCTTCCAGGGCAGGTTGTGACCGCGACGGTGCAGCTGCAGGTTCTGCTCCCGCTGGAACCCCTTGCCGCACACCTCGCACACGAACCGGTTCGTCGCCATCAGGGACCGCGGCGACAGCGCGATCACCTCCGCATCAGGATCTGCATCAGTACAGAGAGACCGACGATACTCAATTAATAATCACTTGCTAGTAGAATTAAGACTGGTAAAGGAATAGCTGGACGGATTAATTACTCACTTGGGTTGCCCGGCTGGTTGCGCTTCTTCTTGGGCGCCGGCGCGGCGGCGACGGGGGCGGGGGGCTGCTGCGCGGGCATCAGCGGCTGCATCTGCGCGTCGGACAGGCCGAAGAAGGTAGCGGAGGACGCGGCGGCCATGGATGGATCGGAACAAAACAAGATTAGCTAACAGCTTCCTCCAATTGCTTGTTTGTCGTCGTTGGGTTCAGGTGAGCCGAGCGCCGTCACCGACCAGTCCAAGCCTGTCGAACCCAGTCTAGAGAGCACAAGGCGACGACGACGCGGCGTGTACGTACGTTCCTTGCTTGCTTCCGGAGTCTTGCGGACGGATCTAAAAGACAAACGAAAGAGAGGATAGACGGATCAGAATTCAGAATAGATAGCGGCGCCGCCGCGCTTGTACGTGAGAAAGACATAAATATGACCAAGATCCAGCGAGCAGGCAGCAGCGACCATGTATGTAGAGGACAAACCAAGGCACACACACCATGCCATACCCCTTGCGAGCAAGAGAACAAAGCAAGGGAGATGACAAATCCACAGGTAGCTGCCTATAAGTCACCCACACAACACACACGCACACGCAAGGAAGGAAGAAATCGACAGACGGAAGACGAGGAGGGGCACGCACCGCGCCAAGCTAGGAGAAGAGTCCGGCGAGAAGATTGCTCAAAACCAGCACACCCACACACACACGCACACGAGAGAGAAGGAGGGATGGGTTGGGGAAAGGCGAGGCGAGGAGAGGGCTGGGGGAGTGGAGGAAAAGGAACCAAACCCAGCCCCTCAAAACAACAGGAGCAAGGCACCAAACGGCGGACAGCAAGCGGCCGGGGACGACGACGACGATAATAAAGATATATAAAAACGGTGCGTGATTCCGATGGAGAATTTGGGGGAGCGGTCGGCGAACCCTACCCGCTTGTTGCTTTCCCCTCCGGCCGCTTCCCCTCGCCTTGGAGTCTAGGGGGGGATAGGATATCTGCTCTCTCTCTCTCTCTCTCTCTCTCTTCCGCTCCGGGAGTGGTTGCAATGGCTTGTAGCTGAGGGCCAAATATATCGCCGCGCGGGGGGAGGGAGGGGCAGGGGCAGGGGTCGCGAGGTCCACGCGCGGGCGGGGCCCACGGGTCGCGTGCACGGTCGCCCTCGTGCCCGCGGCTTGATTCTGCGACCTGTACACGTCGACGGCAACGTGCGGGCTTATCGGAGCCGTCGGTCGGGCCGATCCGACGGTCTGAGCGCGAGTGAGCTGGCGTGTGGGGGGTCGATCTGGTGGTGCATGGCCGGGTCACACCGGCCGGCCGTCCGTGCGCGCGCGCGCGCCTGCACGGCGTTGTCCCGGCCGCCCGGCCGTGCGCGTACATGCATGCGGGTGCAACTGACGGGCGGTGGGTGGCGCACTGCCGGGCAAGCAGCTAGCTGGCTGCCGCTACACTCCTACTGCTGGGCGTGCAGGCACGCACGCCACGTACGGACAAGCGTGTAGGTGTGGTCGATGGTGTGCGGAACAAGCCTGACTGACCCACTGCACCGGCACTGCTGGCATGGGTGTACTGCTGCTTAGATGCAGTCCGATCGTGGCGCCGGCCGACGGGCAGCTCTCGCCTTGACGAACGTCGGCGCCGAAGGAGTGTTGTGTTGAAAATGTTTCTAGTCCAGCGCTGAAAATGTCAAGTGTTTATTTTTATCCTATGTATACGATTTTTATTATTATTTATTCCTTTGACTACGTCAGACATGATATTTTGGATGCAAATTAACCCTCGAGTATAACCGTGCCAGCCCTCCGACCACGTGTGGAAGCGTGATAGGTCGCGACACGCGGCCGGGACGTGCTTTTTTTTTGGGGGGGGGGGGGGGCTCTTCTCTCTCACACACAGACTTACCGTGGAGCCCGCCCTCCAGCCACGTGTGGGAGCACGCTAGGTCACTTGACGTTGCTGAGAGGTGCTAAGGGGGCCCACCCACGTGCACCAAACGCACTCTTCCTCTCTCTCACACACACACACGGACCCACCATGCATGGCCCCCGCCCTACAGCCATGTGTGGGAGCACGCTAGGTCACGTGACGTTGCTGAGACGTGCTAAGGGGGCCCACCCACGTGCACCATGCGAGCTCTTCCTCTCTCACACATATACAGACCTAATGTGGAGCCAACCCATCTGACCTTTTTCTTAGGCTTTTTGAAAGTTGAAAGCTGAAACTCCCAAAAGTTCAAATACAATTTTCTAGAGTTTGAAATCAGAAAGGCGTGTCCCTGTTTTTCTATAAGTGCACTGCATTTTCGGAAGTTGGTAAAAGCAGGAATTGCCAGAAAGGAAGTATGACCATTATCGGAAGTTTCCAAAACAAAAGAAACCCTGTCCGAAGTCGACCTATGATGCATGTACATCTATTTAGAAAGAGGCCTGATCGGGGGCAGCCGACCTGGACATCGCCTTTACATCCAGGCAAAGAAGAGGGGTAGGTGATGGTGTCCTGGACTAGGGTTACTCACCACGTCGTCTTTCGGCTAGATGGGCCGGGCCGTGGACCCGCCAAGGAGGTTCACTGGTCGGCCAGATATAGAAGACCAACGAGGCATGCAAGGAAGGTTCCCGAAGACTTGGTGCATACTTCAAGACTTAAAGGTCAATTACATCACGACTTACCACACACGTAGCTGACGTACTTGTAACCCTAGACACCTCGGCACCTATGTAAACCAGGGTGTAGGGCACATAGAGGGATATAGACAATCTCGTGGTAGAAACACATGTACTATGTACTCCATCCACAATCAATATGAACAAAAGCAGGAGGTAGGGTAGTATCTCTTCGAGAGAGCCCGAACCTAGGTAAAACCTCGTGTCTACTATTACCATAGTATCAAGGCTATCAGCTCGGGACCCCCTACCCGTGATTCGCTAGAATTGACTCGACATTGATGGCCCATGCAGGTCCCCGCTGACATCCGCCAGCATCTGATGGGAATCAACATATGTGAGCAGATCGAATCTGACACAACCTTTGTGCCGGGCCAGATCTTAGTTTCGGCGGCATCACGCTTTCCACTGACTTAACCAGCCACTTGGGCCAAGTCGGGAACCTCGCTCTAGCCGGATCATGTGATTTGGCAACTTGGAGTATGCCGCGAATTCCCATGGGGAACTGTACTACTTGAATGGGTGCCAGACTAGATCAAGGAACAACAAGTCGATCATGTCCCGACACTGGTGCCAGATGATACGTCTCCAACGAATCTATAATTTTTTGTTGTTCCAAGCTATTATAATATCAATCTTGGATGTTTTATATGCAATTATATATCATTTTTGGGGACTAACCTACTAACCCAGTGCCAAGTGCCAGTTGCTGTTTTTTTGCCTATTTTGGTTTTCCAGGAAATCAGTACCAAACGAAGTCCAAATGCCCCAAAACTTTTTACGATTTCTTCTGGACAAGAAAGGCCCTAGAAGCTTCGGGAGGAGACCAGAAGTCAAACGAGTAGACGACAAGGCACTAGGGCGCGCCCTAGTACCTTGTGGGTCCCTCGAGGCTCCGTCTGACCTAATTTCAGCTCTATAAATTCTCTAAAATCGGGAAACCAATAGAGAGCCACCCAAAATACTTTTTTCGCCGCCGTAAGTTTCTGTTCTTCTGCGACCCCATCTGGAGGCCTTTTTTGGTACTCTGCCAGAGGGGGAATCAATCACGGAGGGCTTCTACATCAACCTTGATGTCCTTCCGATGATGTGTGAGTAGTTTACCACAGACCTACGGGTCCATAGCTAATAGCTAGATGGCTTCTTCTCTCTTTTTGATCTTCAATACAATGTTCTCCTCAATGTTCTTGGAGATCTATTCGGTGTAATCTTCTTTTGCGGTGTGTTTGTTGGGATCCGATGAATTATGGGTTTATGGTCAGATTATTCCTGAGAAATATTTGTGTCTTTTCTGAATTCTTATATGCATGGTTGTTATAGCTTTGTATTTCTCTCTGATCTATCCATTTGGTTTGGACAACCAGATTGATTTATCTTGCAATGGGAGAGGTGCTTTGTAATGAGTTCAATCTTGCGGTGCTCTATATCCCAGTGACAAAGTAGGGGACAAGACACATATTTGTATTGTTGCCATTAAGAGGAAAATGATGGGGTTTATTCATATTAGTTGGATTTACATTGTCTACATCAGGTCATCTTGCTTAAGGCGTTACTCCGTTCTTTATGAACTTAATACTCTAGATGCATGCTGGATAGCGGTCGATGTGTGGAGTAATAGTAGCAGACACAGACAGGGGTCGGTCTACTTGTCTCGGACGTGATGCCTATATACATGATCATTGCCTTGAATATCGTCATAACTATGCGCTTTTCTATCAATTGCCCAACAGTAATCTGTTTACCCACCATATATGCCTTTTGTTCGAGAGAGAAGCCTCTAGTGAAAACTATGCCCCATGGGACTTCCTTTACCATATATTAAAATAAAAATGCATTGTTGTAATTTCTTTACCATTCTTTTATTTTGTGTTTTTGTTTATCTATCTACCATTATCAGATTTGATCCTTGCAATTAACTGCCGAGAGGATTGAAAACGCCCTTGATCGCGATGTGTGCAAGTATTTGTTATTTTGTGTGTAGGTGTTGTTCACGAGGTTTCGCGTGGTTCTCCTACTGATTGATAACATTGGTTCTTAACTGAGGGAAATACTTATCTCTAATGTATTACATCATCCTCTCCTCTCCGAGGAAATCCCAACGCAGCTTACAAGTAGGAGGAAGAATTTCTGGCGCCGTTGCCGGGGAGACATCACCGAAACCTATCAGGTACCTTTGCATAAACTCACTTGCATTTACTTTCATTTGCCATCTGCCTCTCGTTTTCATCTCCCCCGCTTCTAAAACATTTTTACAAAAAACACAAAAATATTTTCATTTGCTTTCTTGCTTGCTTGCTTGAAGTTGCTATCACGTGTTATTTTGAGAAAGTTATCATTGAAAGCTCTAGTGAGGATAGCACTAGTGAATCCCTTGTGAATAAGTTTAAATAGGTTGGTCTCAATTATGATCCTCCAAAAATTAGCCATCCCACAAATTTCAAAACTAAAGTATATCATGTGGGAAGCTGGAATGTTATTGGGAAGAATTATATTCAAGATTTCTTTAATACACTCGGAGTTGTACCAATAATAAGAGGGTCTATCCTTGATAAAACGAATTTCTATGTGGATGCTATTGCCATGCTTGTTGTTTAGTTATAAAGACAATTCTTGCATATGCATCCATCTTTACAAAAGATATTTAATGAACTTCCCAACATTCATGATCCCAAAATTAAGAAGATTGCTACTGTTATCCTTATGCGTGAATTCGGTTATATAATCCGAGAAGCTAGAGAAATCTTTGCTTATTATAGGATAAATTTTGAGCATCCTCCAATAGAAGAAATTCTACATGATAAGGATACTATACGTAGTTTGGAATCCAAATATTATTTTTCTTAGAGTGAGAATCTTAGGAGGAGAGTTCCTTATGCCGAAATTATTAAAATTTTGTGCCATCATACTTGTAATAAACTGGAGTGGATTACTAAGGGAATTGATGAAGGATTTAGTAACGAATGGTTTGAGGAAACGGCTAGGGAACCTATTGATGATGAAATACATGTTTTATATGAAGATGTTTTTTGTGATGATTCGGGATTTGGAGTAATGAATGTTAAAATTACCGAAAAAGTCCTTTCAATAGTTTAAGTTCTCCTACTAGGAAACAAGAACATGAGAATAGAGAATTATTAAGAAAAGTTTTGGAAGATTTGATTAAATGGGACTTGAGTACGAAGGATGACAACACTTGAACCTATGCATTACACCTAGCTAGGGGCGTGAAACAATAGCGCTAGTTGGGAGGAAACCCAATAATTATCTTTATTTTCTTGTTTCTTTTATGTTTTTATGTGGGTACACAATTATGCTACCGTTATGGTTGTGTTTTTATGTTTAAATTAGTGTTCGTGCCAAGTAGATCCTTTGGGATGATTAGGTTTATAGTTGCTTTGATTCTGTGAAAAAACAGAAACTTTTGCCCCTAGTAGCAGAATTGTTTAAATTCACTGGAACGTGATAAAATTTTGAATTTACACATGATTTATATACAAATATTCCCATGCTGTCCTAATGTTTCAGAATTTTTGTTGTTACAGAAGTATTGTGTTTGTTCAGATCATTACAGATTGTTCTGGTTTTGACAGATTCTGTTTATGTTGCATTGTTTGCTTGTTTTAATGAATCTATGAATTGTATCAGCGGGGTAAAAGTCATGGAGAAGCTAGAATACGGTAGGTAATATGCAATAATAAAATATAAATGGGTTCACAACGGTACCTAAAGTTTATGATTGGCTTGTTATACTAATGGATCTCACGAGTTTTATGTGTTGAAGTTTACAAGTCTTGAGTGAAATCGTGATGGATGAAGGAATAAGGAGTGACAGGACCCTAAGAGTGGGATGCCCAAGGCACCCCAAGGTAATATTCAAGGACACCCAAGACTCAAAGCTTGGGAATGCCCCGGATGGCATCCCCTCTTTCTTCTACCAACCATCAGTACATTACTTGGAGCTATATTTTCATTCATCACATGATATGAGTTTTGCTTGGAGCGTCTTGTATTATACGAGTCTTTGCTTCGTTTTCCTTTTAGTTTTCCACACTCATATTTGCTGGAAACATTGATATCCCACAAGTATAGGGGATCACAACAGTTTTTGAGGGTAGAGTATTCAACCCAAATTTATTGATTCGACACAAGGGGAGCCAAAGAATATTTTCAAGTATTAGCAGTTGAGTTGTCAATTCAACCACACCTGGAAACTAAATATCTGTAGCAAAGTGATCAGTAGCACAATAGTATGATAGTTTGATAGCGATAGCAATAGTAGTAGCAGCAATAGTAGCAGTAACAACAGTAGCAGTAATTTTGTAGTAGTTGTAACAACAGCAGCAATAGTCGTTGGGGAACGCGGTAATTTCAAAAAAAATCCTACGATCACACAAGATCTATATATGTGATTCATAGCAACGAGAGGGGAGAGTGTGTCCACGTACCCTCGTAGACCGAAAGCGGAAGCGTTATGACAACGCAGTTGATGTAGTCGTACGTCTTCACGATCCGACCAATCTTAGCACCGAACGTATGGCACCTCCGCGATCAGCACACGTTCAGCTCGGGGACGTCCCTCGTACTCTTGATCCAGTTGACGCCGAGGGAGAGTTTCGACAGCACGACGGCATGGTGACAGTGATGATGAAGTTACCGGCACAAGGCTTCGCCTAAGCACTACGACGATATGACCGAGGTGTGTAACTGTGGAGGGGGGCACCGCACACGGCTAAACAATGTCAACTTGTGTGTCTATGGGGTGCCCCCCTCACCCGTATATAAAGGAGTGGAGGAGGAGGGAGGGCCGGCCCTCTATGGCACGCCCTGGAGGAGTCCTATTCCCACAGGGAGTAGGATTCCCCCCCTTCCCTAGTTAGACTAGGAGAGAAGGAAGGGGAGAGAGGGAGGAAGGAAAGGGGGGACCGGCCCCCCACCCAATTCGGATTGGGTTTGGGAGGCGCCCTCCACCTGGCCGCCTCCTCCTCTCTCCCACTATGGCCCAATAAGGCCCATATACTTCTCGGGGGGTTCCGGTAACCTCCCGGTACCCCGGTATATGCCCGAACTCACCCGAAACCATTCCGATGTCCAAACATAGGCTTCCAATATATCAATCTTCATGTCTCGACTATTTCGAGACTCCTCGTCATGTCTGTGATCACATCCGGGACTCGGAACTACCTTCGGTACATCAAAACACATAAACTCATAATACCAATCGTCATAGAACGTTAAGCGTGCGGACCCTAAGGGTTCGAGAACTATGTAGACATGACCGAGACACATTTCCGGTCACTAACCAATAGCGGAACCTGGATGCTCATATTGGTTCCTACATATTCTACGAAGATCTTAATCGGTCAAACTGCATAACAATATACGTTGTTCCCTTTGTCATCGCTATGTTACTTGCCCGAGATTCGTTACCGGCAAGTCTCTTTACTCATTCTGTAATACTTCATCCCACAACTACCTCATTAGTTACAATGCTTGCAAGGCTTATAGTGATGAGTACTACCGAGAGGGCCCAGAGATACCTCTCCAAAACACGGAGTGACAAATCCTAATCTCGATCTATGCCAACCCAACAAACACCTTCGAAGACACCTGTAGACCACCTTTGTAATCACCCTTTTATGTTGTGACATTTTGTAGCACACAAAGTGTTCCTCCGGTATTCGGGAGTTGCATAATCTCACACTACTAGGGAAAACCTTATACACAGAACTTTAGCAGTAGCGTGTGTTAAAGAAGCAGCCGAAACCGCGCTGCAGATAGTTTCGTAGCAGTAGCGCGTCTCGCACGAAACACGTTACTACCAAAATTCTCACGGCTTAGCCGATATGGTACACATAGTACTAGCGATCTACATGGAACCGCGCTACTGCTACTTTCTATGTAGCAGCGCGTTTTGCTCTAAACTCACTACTACTAAATGATATAAAATTAAATGAAAAGCAAATAGAAAGGTAATTGAGAATGAAAGAAATAGAAGAAGGTGAAAGGAAAAAAATAAAATGTGAAGAAAAATAAGTGAAAAAGGGAAAAAGGATAAAGTTGTAGCAGTAGCGCGTATCGCGGAACGCGCTGTAGCTAATGTAGCAGCAGCATGTTTGTGGGAATGCGCTACTGCTACTTCTGACTTAACCACCACGTTCGTCCTTCCCCACGGCCACTTCCCCCAAATCTCACTACTCCGCTCTCGCTGCCGCCGTCGCCCGTCGGTCGCCGCGCGCTCTCTGCACACCCTCTATGCCGCCCCCGCCCCCGGATTCAATGCCGCTCCCGCCCCCGACCTCAAACGCCGCCCCGAACGCTGCCCCGGACGCCGCCCCGACCTCAACGCCGCCCCGGACGCCGCCCCAAGCCCGACCTCGACACCGCCTGCCCCTCTCTCGCCGCAGGCACCAGATCGAGGTGAGCACGCCTGCTCCTCCCCCTCCCCTACCTCTGCCTAGATAGAGTTCTTCAAATTTTAGTTGCATCAAATAGTTAGGGTTCATCTATGGGTGGAAATGAATTGGATACAGATGCGGATGGGATTTTTTCTTAGGTGACGTTTTCTTAGATGATGAATAAACACTAGTGTAATGCATAATAAAACGATTAAACTTTGACCTTCTTCTATTTAGTTAGTAAGAACTAGTTAGTAAGAACTAGGTACTAATTAGGTGAATTTTTAGTTAAAGCAATTTTTCCGCGCCGACGTGGGCGATGCCTATCCGCATCCTCGTCGCCGAGTCGGCGGAGGACGACACCTGCTTGACCAGATCGGCCATGTCCGGACCTGGCTCCACTGGGTGGTACTGGAGGCGCTACTCACCGGGGCGCGAGGTTGGTGAGGAGCCACTGTCGTTGACCGAACCTTCTTTGGTGAAGGTCGCGTGGGCGATGGCGATCCGAGGCTCGATGACTCCGCGGAGGTGGTGCGCCACCGTGTCAAGTGAGGAGGACGCGACGTCCGTCACTACTTGTTTGCGTTGGAGCACAGCCGTTCTCCAATACCGGCAGGTCATTCGGGATCTCACCGAGCTATGATCCCGTGATGGTGCCTTCTCTGCGGGTGTCCACCGCCCGCGCCGATACCCGTCGTGTGCTAGAGTTTTAGTTGTATTAGTGATGTTATATGTATGACACTATGTATTAGTGATAATATTCGACGATGTACTGACGCATGAGATGATCTACTTTTGCTTATTGAATGCATGCTAATTTGAGTCCTATAAGATATTTTGAAATGTATATCTTGTGTTGCTCAATATCCAAGTGGCCGGTCATGTTTACAGGTTACACCTTCAAGTGGCCTATGTTTTGCCGGAGTGTTGATTCATTTCCGTTCCGGCAACTTTCAGGCGTTTGATATGTCCTATTTTAGCAAAGGTCATGCCGGATTTTTCCATGAATTTTGGCATGACTTGTCCTAGAATATGTAGGAAATATCGAGTGCCCCGGATTTGTGTGTTGAGTATCTTGGTAGTTGTCTTCGATCGATTTTCAATTAATGTTTTAACTATGAACATAGGAAATGTCTGACGACAAGAAGGATTTCGGTATTTGCAAATACTGCGAAGACGAGCGCGACCTTTGCGACGGAATCTTCCTAGATGATGATAGGCACTTCAGATCAAGCTGGGACGAGAACTTCAAGTGGATCTGAAGAAGTCACAACGACAAGTCTTTTTTCGTAATTAAGCATGACATCCGCTTCATTTGCTTCAACTTAAATTTTTTACTATTCTACTAGCGTATCCCCGCCATGCAAGACTTTTTGTATTGGATAAGATAGGTTTCATCATAGTATGAAGGAAAAGAAAGTTTACTTGAAGACCGAGCATGGTTATATTTTCCATGCGGTTATACAATTCAGACGACTACACCTATTTTGGATGCAAAACATGGCGAGCACTATGCAAGACTTATGCATTTGAGCCTGATATGATTATCACCTTTGATATTCGTCCGGAAGATGATATTGAAGGTAATACCGACATCCGGTCGATGTGCAAATGCCTCCAGTTATACCATTATGTAAGTTTCTCAACCATATTTATGTCTTTGATATTGTTTATTCAAAATAGTTGACAACTAATTTGTATTGTCACTTATTTACGTGCAAGAAAACATGTCCAGTAGCGTGGTAGACAGGACCATTATATCGTCTGAGGCTGAACTCAAGCTGCGAGGAGCTCACCATTATGTTTCATGGCTTGAGGATCTTGATCTTGTCAAGACAAATTTTCTTCCTGCATTTAGAAATGTTAGTACTCGAAAATGTGCGACCAATAGTGTTTGTAATGAACTACGGTCACATCTATTTAGGAAGGATGGTAAGATTTTTACTATTTGTCATCGGTGCATCTTTTCCATACATTATTTTTGAAGCTAAACTTCATTGCTAAGTATGTTACCGTACGATGTTCTTCAACAGGGACTCCCAATGAATGTTGTGCCTTATGGGATCGAGACTAAAGGTACCATGAGTATTATCACCACGGCCAAGATATCCTCTGAGAATACTTTAGTGCATTCAAGATTAGCGACGGATGCTTAATAGTGCAAGACTGGACCAGATATGTGATGGGGGAGCGCAGAGAAGTACTAGGGGGCAGCAAACAGATGCGCTACCCACGATTAGGAGACAGGTTCATCTGCATGCACTAGTTTGATCGAGGAGGAGAGCTATATACGTTTTATGTTATTTTACCTAAGAGAGAGTAGCAGGAGTGATTAGCTAGCTAGAAATGAGTTTGAGGATGATGATCTGCTACACTATTACTATGATGATAAAATAGCTAGTGTTGGTGGTAATGACTATGATGATTATTATTAGCTAGTGTTAGTGCTGATTAAATAAATACTGTTGGTGGTAATGACTATGATGATGATTAAATAGTTTGTCTTTGGCGGATTAGATTCAAGTGGAGGCAACATGTTGTGCACATCGAAAGTACTACTAGTCCAAACTAGATCAAGTTTGGATTAGTAGTATACTTTTGACATGCACCACATATTGCCTCCACTTGAACCTAATCCACCTTCATTTAATACACTGTTATGGACATAATGATGTAAACCTCATAACAGCTGGTATTGTACCAATATTTGTATGATGGCGCATAAATACACTAAAAATAAAAAAAATAAAAAAATACTAGTAGCGATGGAAAGAAAACACGCTGCAAGTAGATACCTTAGCAGTAGCACGGTAGTGAACAAGCGCTACAGCTATTTGTCCTAGCAGTAGCGCGTGGTGGCACGCGTTACTACTAAGCAATAGCTGTAGCGCCTTATTAGTAGCGTGGCCACCCGCGCTACTAGTGGGCACAAAACACGCGCTACTGCTAGGGTTTTCCCTAGTAGTGTCATAGTCTGAGGAACTTGTATAAGTCATGAAGAAAGCAATAGCAATAAAACTAACACGATCATAATGCTAAGCTAACGGATGGGTCATGTCCATCACATCATTCTCCTAATAATGTGATCCCATTCATCAAATGACAACACATGTCTATGGTTAGGAAACTTAACCATCTTTGATTAACGAGCTAGTCAAGTAGAGGCATACTAGGGACTATATGTTTTGTCTATGTATTCACACATGTACTAAGTTTCCGGTTAATACAATTCTAGTATGAATAATAAACATTTATCATGAATTAAGGAAATAAATAATAACTTTATTATTGCCTCTAGGGCATATTTCCTTCAGTATCCCACTTGCACTAGAGTCAATAATCTAGATTACATAGTAATGATTCTAACACCCATGGAGCTTTGGTGCTGATCATGTTTTGCTCGTGAGAGCGGCTTAGTCAACGGGTGTGCAACATTCAGATGGGTCTGTATCTTGCAAATCTCTATGTCCCCTTCCGACACTTGATGACAGATGGAATTGAAGCATCTCTTGGTAGCACACTAAGTTACGTTGTGACGTTTGATAGCACACTAAGTGTTCCTCCGGTATTCGGGAGTTGCATAATCTGATAGTCATAGGAACATGTATAAGTCATGAAGAAAGCAATAGCAACAAACTAAATGATCATCGTGCTAAGCTAACGGATGGGTCTTGTCAATCACATTATTCTCTAATGATGTGATCCCGTTAATCAAATGAAGACTCATGTCTATGGCTAGGAAACTTAACCATCTTCAATTAACGAGCTAGTCAAGTAGAGGCATACTAGTGACAGTCTGTTGGTCTATGTATTCACACATGTACTAAGTTTCCGGTTAATACAATTCTAGCATGAATAATAAACATTTATCATGATATAAGGAAATATAAATAACAACTTTATTATTGCCTCTAGGGCATATTTTCTTCAGTCTCCCACTTGCACTAGAGTGAATAATCTAGATTACATAGTAATGATTCTAACACCCATGGAGTCTTGGTGCTGATCATGTTTTGCTCGTGAGAGAGGCTTAGTCAATGGGTCTGCAACATTAAGATCCGTGTGTATCTTGCAAATCTCTATGTCTCCCTCCTTGACTTGATCGCGGATGGAATTGAAGCGTCTCTTGATGTGCTTGGTTCTTGTCGGTCTCAAAACCGGCGGATCTCAGGTAGGGGGTCCCGAACTGTGCGTCTAGGCGGATGGTAACAGGAGACAAGGGACACGATGTTTTTACCCAGCTTCGGGCCCTCTCGATGGAGGTAAAACCCTACTCCTGCTTGATTGATATTGATGATATGGGTAGTACAAGAGTGGATCTACCACGAGATCAAGGAGGCTAAACCTAGAAGCTAGCCTATGGTATGATTGTTGTAATGGTTGTGTTGTCCCACGGATTAAAACCCTCCGGTTTATATAGACACCGGAGAGGGCTAGTGTCGGTGTCAAACCGCGGATCTCGGGTAGGGGTCCCAAGGCGTGCGCCTAGGCGGATGGTAACAAGAGACAAGGGACATGATGTTTTACCTGTGTTCGGGCCCTCTTGATGGAGGTAAAACCCTATGTCCCGCTTGATTAATATTGATGATGTGTATTACAAGAGTGGATCTACCACGAGATCAAGGAGGCTAAACCCTAGAAGCTAGCCTATGGTATGATTGTTGTAATGGAGGTTATGTCTCACGGACTAAAGCCCTCCGGTTTATATAGACACCGGAGAGGGCTAGGGTTACATGAGTCGGTTACAATGGTAGGAGATCTACATATCCAGACGCCAAGCTTGCCTTCCACGCCAAGGAAAGTCCCATCCGCACACGGATGAGTCTTCAATCTTGCATCTTCGTAGTCTTGGAGTCCGCGGACGATGATAGTCCGCTGTCCGGACACCCCTAGTCCAGACTCCTTAGTAGCCCCCGAACCTGGCTTCAATGATGATGAGTCCGCGCAAGCATAATGTTCGGCATTGCAAGGCGGGTTCCTCCTTTGAATAATCCAGAGAAGATTGTGAACACCAGGATAGTGTCCGGCTCTGCAAAATAAATTCCACGTTCCACCGTAGAGAGAATAATATATACACAAGTTCAATCTGCTGACGTATTTTGCGGCATGACGTCACACCACTACCAAGCCTTTACTTGAATCGTTTTTTATTATACCATCTTAGCGCGTTTAGCAAAGCGGTGTCCTTGGCACGTCTTGTCGAAGCAGAGATCGTGTACCCCTTATTCCGGGATTCTCATCAATATGGACGTGGGTAACCCAACCGCGCCCGTCGCCACGCCTCCTCTATCGAAGGCGAATCCCAAACGGTCACGGAGACGGCTCTTGGTATTCCCCTTCTTTATAACAGGACCAAGGCTCATCCTCTTCTTCAATCTTCCATCGAATCTTCTCCTTGCTCCAAGTTCCAACACCCAGAGCCCCAGATTCGAGCGCTTCCGACCTTCAACAATGTCCGGCTCCGACCTTCAGGGCCGGTGGATGCCCTCCTCCATTACGGAGGAGGACGTGCTAAAGCTGCGTGAGGCCAAGTACCTGTCTTACGTGGTTTCGCACAGGTTGCCCGCCAAATGGCAGGCCATCCCCACCCCCGAGTCCGGCGAGTATGTCATCTTCATATCCCACCTCCGTCGGGGTTTAGGCTTCCTGACGAATCCTTTTGTGAGAGGGCTCATGTTTTACTATGGGCTGGAATTCCACGACTTGGCTCCGGAGTCCATCCTCCATATCTCCGCATTCATCGTTGTCTGCGAAGCCTTCCTCCGCCACCCCCACTTCGCCTGTGGTCAAGACCTTCAAGGTGGAGCCAAGATGATCGGGGCGCCCAGAGAGTCTTGGCGGGGTGGCCGTAAGCAGGAGGGCCGACGCCCCGTGGCCCGAGGGCTCCTTCCAAGAGGAGCCCGGCTTGTGGCAGCGGGAGTGGTTCTATATCACCGCTCCGAGGGGCAGCAGGCAAAAGCCGCCGCCTCCGTTCCGCTCGGGACCTCCACGACGGTTGATGTCGTGGGTCAACCAAGGTCTTGATTGGGGGGTCGTCCAAAGACATGCCCCAATTGCAGGGCCGGATTCAAGACCTCCAAGCGAGGGAGATCGATCTAGTCGTGGTGATGCAGGTTATGCTAATTAGGCGTCTCCTGCCCTGCAAACGCCGTCCTCTCCGGCTGTGGGAGTTCAATCCGGAGGGACCACGGATTCTCCAACACTTCATGGGTACGACACCCGTGGAGATGTACAAGTTGTTCTTCGGACCACAAGTGGCGTGTCCGGAATTGACCGAGGACGCCGGCCTAAGCTGTAATCGCCCGGATACTCAAGTAAGTAGCTCAGTGTTCGGACGTACCATTTGTTTGCCTTTCTTCGATTCGCCTTTTTAACCCGTTATCCTTCAGCAGGAGTGGATAGCGCAAGAAAAATTGATACAGTGTCCGGCCCCCCTTCCAGAGACCGCGCCGGAGCCCATGCTGGTCAGAATGTTAGAGATTGCGCCTTCAGAAGGAGGCGAGGGGAAAAAGAAGAGTTCTCGCCCGCCTAAGGGGCGCTTGAAGAAGGGGATCGAGAATCCTCCCTCCGTGGGGAGAAGAGGACCGCCTCAAGACCCGGAGGCCAAAGCCCCTAAGCGAGGAAGAAATCTTCACGGAGGGTCCTGCGTCTGGGGAGGCCCCCCGCCGCACGCTTCTCTAAAGAATCAGCCTCTAGCGAGCCGTGAGTAAAAAGAGGGAGTTCATAAATAAGAAACATCCTGTTTGTGCTTCCGAGGATAACCGAATTTTACCTTGTAGTTCGGATCTGCAACCTTCTCGGATGAGCTCGCTTCGGGGATCTTCGTCCGAGATGATGGAGAGCGAGACGCCTCCGTCTGCTGCGCCGTCGGATAAGGCGGACGAGCCTGAAGTGTCATCACGGAGGGTATCCCCGAGCCCGGCAGAGCCGAAGAGTTCGGCGCCGACTAATGTTCGGCCAGGGAGCTGAAGGATCTGCTTGAGAGGGCGTCCGTCTTAGAAGATCATCGTGCGTTGATGAGCATGGTGATCGGAAGGATTTCTTCCGCCGAAAGCGGATTGCACAATGCCGTCAGGAGTTTGCTGGCGGGGTTTGAGGTACGAAAAACGACGCGCCTCTTTGACAGTTTTTGCACATGAAAGTGCGCCCTGTATAGATAGTAGCCCCTGAGACTCGGTAGGTTGTCAAAAGTGACAGCGTGCCGAGGATCAAAATCGCAGGTATTGAGTGTCGCCTTTTCTATGCAGGTGGCGGATAGTCCGGGGGCTAGCCGGACTGGTGGAGTTGCCGAATTAATGCGGCATCTCGATGTAGCGGATGCAGATATCGCGCTAGTCAACAAGCGACTTGAAGAGTCACAAGGTAAGTTGATTCTCCGCAGTCACCTATTTTAAGTGAGTCAAAGCCCACCTCTTACAATATTTATGCTTGACGCAGATGGTGCTGCTGCTGTGGAGAGCCTTCGGGCAGAACTTGCTCTATCCAAGGAGCAAGCCAGAAGGAGTGATGCAGCTGCCTCGAGGGCGGCCGCGGAGTTAGAAGCCGAAAAGGCTGCACACTGCCGAAGCAGGGAAGAGATGGCCGAATTGGCCGTTAAATTGAAGGATGCTACCGACCGTAATGAGGCTCTTGAAAAGGAGCGCCTATCGGAGTGAGAAGACCTGGTGAAGGCCACCGCCGAAGCCAAGGATGCCCGTTCTGCAATGCGGGCTATGAAGGAGGAGCTGCGTCAGGCCAGAGACATTGTGGCTGGCAAGCCTTTTCTGCTGCGTCGCAGGTTTACGGATTCAAAGTATGCTCAGCTTGACCAGTTGTGGGGTCGGGAGGATCCATATATGGACTTAGCGGCAAGTGCGGCGGATGCCGTTGTACACTTCCGGAGTCAGAAGGATCACAAGACGGAGGAGCTGTTTTGGTCTCAATTCCATAGTCCGGATCGTTCACTTCCACTGACCGATCGGTTGGCCGAATGGGCTGAGCTGAACAGGTTGTCCGGACTTGCCATGACGGATATCGTGGCTCATGTCTGGCCAGAGAGGCCCAAGGTGACGAGCTATTTTGGCTTATTGCAGCAATTTCTTGGGGTGGTGCCGCATATCAAGGAGATGAAGCGGTCGGCCTGCATAGAGGGTGTGCGGATGGCCCTTGCCCGTGTGAAGACACATTGGACAGAGATGGATGCCGCCGCTGTAGCAACCCAGGGTTCGGACGAAGGCCGGTTACCCGCCGAGCACTATTTTGGGGAAGTTATGCGTGGTGATCGTGTAATAGAGTCGCAGTGGTCGAAAAATGTCACGTTCAAATGAACGTTTGTAAAACAATGGTTATGATGTAATCGCTTTTTATACTTGTGCGCTCCAAGTATTGAAATATCTCCTATGCGGCCGTTTATGTATACATTTGTATAACCTGAAAGATGGCAGTCTTCGGCTTCAGCCCCCATGCACAAGGTGCGGGGGTGTTCGCAAAAATAGTGCATTTTCACACTTAATCCGACGTCTCGGTCCTGTTGAGGAGGTGGTAGTGTAGCAAACGAGGCAATCCGGACTATGATGCTTTATCACTTTCACTTAGCCATTGGAGTTCGAGGGTGGGGCTACGATATAGCCCCTGGGGGCACCGCGCTCTTCCGAATTCGGGGCGCGTGTGTGCTCGACCGAAAACGGTCCTTCACAAAGCGGAGGAATTCTAAACATTCGGTGGTCGATCAAGTGGTTGACCGGTCTCTCAGATCATGACAATAAGTTTTGGCTTTCATCGAGGTGCTCGCCAAATTAACCGGGGCACAATCACAGTAGTTCTCCTGGTGCCACGTTAGCGGATGATACGGAACATAAGGCAGCAAAACACAGGAGCCGGGCAAACCCAACATTTGACCAAAGACATGATTCGGAGCTGATGCATATAAGGCCTAACTCGAGACGCCGAACACTCCCTAAGGTGTTCGGTCTTTATGATAATGGGCAGAACAATGCCCTAAGCCCCTAGTGTCCAGGTACGGGCAAGGTCATCTGACGCGGCCGATGCCAAAATGTCAGGATCCACACTGGTTATAATGAGAAGCCAGGGGATTATAGCAACAAGAGACAGTAAAAAAGGTTTAGGCAGGGTCTTAATCTGAAAAGAATCCTTGCAACGGGTCCCTCGCACGCTCTGCTCTATGTCTCCGCAGCCGTTATCACGACGGGTGCACGCTGCTCATCTGAAAAAGAGAGGAACTTAGTTTGAAAGGAAATCATGCGAAAAAAGGTGTATGAAAAATATTAATGAGTAAAGCGGAGTCTATATTAGCTTGTTGTTGCTTATACGCGCAACCCCTTGTGAAGGGGTGTGCGGCTAGGGAGCCCCTAGCTTATTTATGCCGGACTCGTCCATCCGTGTCCGGGATCTTTAAGTGACCCTCGCAATGAAATGATGCCACATGGACCGGGCATTTTAAGTGTGAGAGACGCGTAGTGTGGTATAGCGTTGAAGCGGACAAAAGCTTCACGCCCCAATAGTGCTTGATAGCCACTTTTAAACGGGGCGACATGAAAGATTAGTTTTTCGCGTCGGAAGTTGTTCGGTGACTCGAACACAACTTCTAGTAATAAGGAGCCTGTGCACTTGGCGTGAGGGCCTGGCGTCACTCCTCTGAAGGAGGTGCGGCCATGTCGAATTTTAGTAAGGTCTATCCCCAACTTGCGGATTGTGTTTGGATATAGCAGGTTTAAGTCACTGCCTTCGTCCATCAGGACTTGTGTAAATTGTAGTCCGTCGATTATAGGATCCAATATCAGAGCAGTCCATCCTGCATTTCGAACACTTTTGGAGTAATCCAGGTGGTCGAAAGTGATTGGTTTTGACATCCAATCTCGAGGTTCCGCTGGGGTGGACCATGCGCGACCCATCTTAGCGGGTGCCGCATTGTTTTTCCGTATCATCACATGAAGTGAGTTTACAACTTTGACTTCTTGTGGGAAAGTATTTTGTTTTCCGGTGCTCTGCTGGTGGGGTTTGTCATCATCTTAGCTTGATGCGTCGAGCCCCTTGTGTTCGGCGTTGAGTCGGCCGGACTGTTTGAAAACCTAGCAATCTCGATGGGTGTGATTTGCAGGCCTTCCGGGGGTACTGTGGATTTGACATATCCGATCCAAAATTTTGTTTGTTGATAGCTCATCACCGTTATCCTTAAGAGGCGGTGTTTTGTTGTTTGGTCATGCTTTTGAATCCGGCGCCATCGCCGTATTCTTTGGGCTTTTTTCTTTATTCCGGCGCTGATCCTTTCTACGCCGTGATTTTCCGTTTCCATCTCTAGTCTCTGATGTACTCGGGTCGCTGGTGCTGCATCTTGCTAGCCAGCTATCTTCTCCCGCGCAAAAGCGGGTCATGAGGCTTGTTAGCGCGGACATTGTCCTCGGCTTCTCTTGGCCGAGGTGTCTGGCGAGCCATTCGTCTCGGACGTTGTGTTTAAAAGTTGCTAAGGCTTTGGCGTCTGGACAGTCGACTATTTGGTCCTTTTTAGTGAGGAACCTGTTCCAGAATTTGCGCGCTGACTCTCCGGGCTGTTGAGTTATGTGACTTAGATCGTCTGCATCCGGAGGGCGGACATAGGTCCCTTGAAAATTTGCTCTAAACGCGTCCTCGAGCTCTTCCCAACTTCCAACAGTATTTTCTGGGAGGCTTTTGAGCCAATGCCGAGCTGGTCCTTTGAGCTTGAGGGGTAGGTATTTTATGGCGTGGAGGTCATCTCCTCTAGCCATGTGTATATGTAGTATATAATCCTCTATCCGCACTGTGGTGCATTGTTCCGTCGTAAGCCTCTATGTTTATGGGTTTAAACCCTACTGGGAATTCGTGATCCAGCACCTCATTGGTGAAACATAGTGGGTGTGCGGCGCCCCTGTATTTAGGTGTACCGCTGTCCTCGAACACTTGACGTGTTGTGTTGCTTCCTGGGGCCCTCTTTTTTGGCCCGTAAATGGACCTGGCTGGGCCATCTATTTTGCCAGGGTCATGAGTCGGCTTATGTGCGGCGCCGCTTGTAGATTTTGGCCTGGCATCTAGTCGTCTATCCGGCTAGGCGGCCTCTTTGTTTTTTGACTGTGGGGGCTCTATGGCTTCCTCGTCAAATTCTGGCAGTAGCTTGCGCTTCGGGTAGCTCTTTGATTGGTGGTCATTGCCATATTTGTCTGCGGTCTTGAGTACTTTGCTCCACCTCATTCTGAGTATGTCTTCCGCTTTTTTGAGCTTCCGTTTTTCCTTCTTCAAGCTTCTTGCGGTGGCGATGAGTCTTCCGTGAAGGTTTTTATGCTCCGGTGGTATGTCCGGCGTGAGGTCGTCCGGACTGTTGGTTTCGCTGGGATTGGATTGATTATCCGATTCGTCCTGTTCGGGTGGTTGCCTGGTTGCATGTTCGTCGTCCACCTATTTGCCCTGCTCTAACGCTGGGTCATTGGGAATGCTGTCTTTGCCGAGGCGGGGCTTGGGGCGGCGCTTGCGTCGCCGTTTCCTTTTGGGGTATCCACCATATATACTTCATATTCTGGGGTGGTCTTCCAGTGCCCTGTAGGCGCTGGTTCTTGATCGTCTCCGGCATCGTCGTCCATACTGTCGATGTCTTCGGAATCATAGTCTAGCATGTCTGTTAGATCGTCGACAGTGGCTACAAAGTGGGTGGTGGGTGGGCTTTGAATTTCTTCGTCGTCCGCATCCCAACCAACCTGGCCGTAGTCCGGCCAGGGCTCTCCGGATAATGAGAGATGTTTTAGCGAATTTCGGATGTCGCCAAAGGGCGAGTGCTGAAAGATGTCCGTAGCGGTGAACTCCGTGATCGGCGCCCAATCGGATTCAATTGGCCGGGGCGCCGGAGGTTCGGAGTCCGGCAGGGAGTCCGGCACCTCGGAGTCACGAGCTTCATGGGGGACAAGGTCAGAGTTCGGCTCCATCGCCGCGGAAGTTGCAGCCCCCGAGGCGGTGTCCAGCCACCGGTCCTCGATCTAGGCGATCGGCTCCGGACTGGGGGCCGGAGCGGATTCGTGTGCGGCCAACAAGGCACTGTCCAGCGGCAGAGCTAAATCATGCCCATCATGACAGCGCGGCACGCCCGGCTGTGGCTCGGGTCCGCCGAAGATCAAGTCCCCGCGGATGTCGGCCGTGAAGTTTAGGCTTCGAACGACACGATGGCTGGGGCGTAGCTTCGATCTGCTCGGATGGCCAAGTGAATTGCCCCAGCGCGGCCGTCGAATCTGAAGATTTGTCCGGGAGAAAAGTCTCACCCGGACGGCGTTGTTGGTTGAAGAAGCCATCGAGCCAATCAACGGCGACAGAGGAACTCTCAATGAAAGCACCAATGTCGGTGTCAAACCGCGGATCTCGGTAGGGGTCCCGAATCGTGCGCCTAGGCGGATGGTAACAGGAGACAAGGGACACGAGGTTTTACCTGAGTTCGGGCTCTCTTGATGGAGGTAAAACCCTACGCCCCGCTTGATTAATATTGATGATGTGTATTACAAGAGTGGATCTACCACGAGATCAAGGAGGCTAAACCCTAGAAGCTAGCCTATGGTATGATTGTTGTAATGGAGGTTATGTCCCACGGACTAAAGCCCTCCGGTTTATATAGACACCGGAGAGGGCTAGGGTTACACAGAGTCGGTTACAATGGTAGGAGATCTACATATCCGTATCGCCAAGCTTGCCTTCCACGCCAAGGAAAGTCCCATCCGGACACGGGACGGAGTCTTCAATCTTGCATCTTCGTAGTCTTGGAGTCCGGCGGACGATGATAGTCCGCTGTCCGGACACCCCTAGTCCAGACTCCTCAGCTAGGGTTACCAGTCGATTACAATGGTAGGAGATCTACATATCCAGATCGCCAAGCTTGCCTTCCACGCCAAGGAAAGTCCCATCCGGACACGGGACGAAGTCTTCAATCTTGTATCTTCATAGTCTTGGAGTCCGGCCGACGATGATAGTCCGGCTGTCCGGACACCCCTAGTCCAGACTCCTCAAGAGCCCTAAACCAGGCTTCAATGACGATGAGTCCGGCGCGCATATTGTTCGGCATTGCAAGGCGGGTTCCTCCTCCGAATAATTCATAGAAGATTGTGAACACCAGGATAGTGTCCGCCTCTGCAAAATAAATTCCACATTCCACCATAGAGAGAATAATATGTACACAAGTTCAATCTGCTGACGTATTTTGTGGCATGACGTCACACCACTACCAAGCCTTTACTTGAATCTTTTTTCATTATCCCACCTCAGCGCGTTTAGCGAAGCGGTTTCCTTGGCACGTCTTGTCGAAGCAGAGATCGTGTTCCCCTTATTCCGGGATTCTCATCAATACAGACGTGGGTAACCCAACCGCGCCATTGATGGTGGCGCTTGGGAGACAAGCGAATTTTACCAGCTGGTGGGGACGATAGTCTTCGTCCGCCCATATATAAGGGATAAGGATCCACCTTTTTACCTACGCCTTCTTCCTCCTTTGCTTATCCATCTCCGCGCACTCGAGCTCCAGCGCCCAAGTTCGCACATCTCGCGTCAACCTTCTCCAGCCATGTCCGGAGCGGGAGGCAAGTGGATGGCCTCCTCCGTTACGGAGGGGCACATCAAAAGACTGCGTAGCGCCGGATATCTATCCAGCAACATCGCGCACCGGCTGCCCGACAAGGGGCAGCTCATCCCCACCCCCAGGCCCCATGAGAGGGTCGTATTCCTTCCCCACTTCCTCCGCGGACTGGGCTTCCCACTTCATCCCTTCGTCCGGGGGCTCATGTACTATTACGGCCTAGATTTCCATGATCTGGCGCCGAATTTCATCCTCAACATCTCGGCGTTTATCATCGTGTGCGAGGCCTTCCTCTGCATCCAGCCCCACTTCGGCTTGTGGCTCAAGACCTTCAATGTCAAGCCAAAGGTAGTGAAGGGGAATCAGGCAGAGTGCGGAGGCGCCATGGTGGGCAAAATGCCCAACATCCTCTGGCTCGAGGGCGCCTTTGTGGAAACCATCAAGGGGTGGCAATCGGGGTGGTTCTATATCACCGAGCCGCGTGACCCTAAATGGGCAGCGGCCCCCGAGTTTAGATCTGGTATCCCCATGCAGCTCACCTCCTGGAAAGAGAAGGGCTTGCTATGGGGTAGTTCGGAGGAGCCGGACTCGATCCTGCCCCTGCACTCGTGAACAAGAAGCTCAAGCTTGTCAATGTGATCCAGGTCATGCTCGTCCGCCGGATTCTCCCCTGCCAACAACGGGCCTTCAATCTGTGGGAGTTTGATCCCGCACAGCACCGGACCCTGAGCGGGCTCTTTGACACGACATACAAAGCTGCCTGGAGGGTGCTGTTCAAGGGCGGGGAAGCCCCCGCGTCCGCGACTGAAGATCACGGATTCAGCACCAAGCGCCCGGCCGGCGAGGTGAGCTTTGTCTTCCTTTACGGGACACTTGTTTCTTTCATAGTTTGACTCTATGCGGGATCTAAAACTCCCAATGCCTTTAACAGGACTGGCAGAGGACGTCCGGACGGGTCAATTGTCCGGCTCCCCTCCCCGAAGAACCAGCGGATGCCCGTTTAACGAGGCTGCTAGTCCCGGAACTTTATGTGGTGCCGGAGAAGAAGGCCAAAAAGGAGGCCACGGGAACCCGAAGAAGTTCCCGGTGCCAGGTGATATCGGACTCATCGTCCGATGGATCCAAGGTGGACTCCTCCCCCGAAGACGAGGAGGAGAAAGAGGACTCTCTCCCAGAGGAGGGAGAGAGGAAAAGGAAGGCTTGCCCAACGGGGGAGGCCGAAGGGTCCAAGAGGGGAAGGACCCTTACCCTGGACGGCTCCACCAACGCCAATGATGGCGACAAGGAGTGGCCCTCGAGGGCCAAGCCCCTGGCAAGATCGTAAGTATCCGGACTCCTGAGTGATTTGTGATTTCTTTTTCGTGCCATGTAGTGTCCTTCTAATGCCGCAATACTATCTGTAGCTTGGCCGAGGAGGATCTTCCCGCTTCATCCAGCGGGTCCTTGGCGCCGTCGGATGTGGATTTCATTCCGACCGCCTCCACCCCTCGCGATGCTAAGGACGCCGAGGTGGGATCCCAGGAGGGGACCCGCCAGGAGGGGGAGGCTCCGGAGGTGCCACAGGGCAACCCCCCGGACTTCGTGCCGGACTCCGCACCGGAACCCGCAGTGGTTCCGGAGTCCGGCAGGCGGCCCCTTCGCAAGAAGGGCAAGACCGTGACACCGGCGGCCTCCGTCCAACCGGAGGCGCCGGACAACTTGTTGGAGGCGCTCAACGGCGCTTCCATCGAGGAAGAACACCGCACTATTATGAGTGCGGTGATTCAGAAGGTTCAGCTCACCAAGAGCGGGCTGACCGAAGCTTGCAGCAGCCTTCTAACAGGCTTTGAGGTAAGAAGTTAAAAATATGTAATGTAATACCGCATAGACAGTAGCCCCTGATGCTCGGTTTGGCGTTCGGAAAGAAAAGCCGGACTGAGGATCTAAAAAAGGTATACGCAGGATTGCTAAAAATTATGTCAATATGGGTTTGCAGGCTACGCTGCTGACCTCTGCCGCACTGACTGCGGAGGTCGGTGCTTTGAAGCAGGACCTCGAGCGGTCCGAGCAAGAGCTCCGCCGTGCCAAGAAGCAGCTCGAGGACAAAGAAGGTGAGTAACACCACTTTGAAATTTGTACCTTACAAAAAAGGATTTAGGTTGCAATAAAAAAAACAAGGATAACGTGGGTACTGCAGGGGCCATGAACGAGGTGGCGACCCTGAAGGAGGCCGTGTCCGCGGCCGAACGCAATGGGGCCGCGGAGCTAGAGAGGCAGGAGGCGCGGGTGGCGGAGGTGCGGCAAGAGCTCCAGGCTCTCATGGAAAAGCATGAGAGTTTGGAGCGCGACTCAAAGACTCGGGAGTCCGAGCTTGCCTCGGCTCTTGAAAGTGCCAAAGCCGCTAAGGCCGAGGCCCATAAGGCCCTCCAGGAGATTGAGGCGACGAAGAAGATAGCGGCGGGTAAGGCATTTTTCATGCAAAGCAAGCATGTGAATGTAAATTGCCTGTTACTTACCCGAATTCAGAGCTCTCCAGGGGCGTTTGCAGATCTACCTCGCAGCATGTCCGATGCCGCCGCATTCTACCGGGCTGAGGAAGGGAGCTCGACGGAGAAGGTCTTCTGGTCTCAATACGCTGAGGCCGGACATCCGGTGCCCCCTAGCGACCAGCTGAAGCAGCTGGTCGAGCTCCACAAGGTAGCCGAGCGGGCCATGAAGGGCCTCATAGTCCGGTTTGTGGCTCGAGAGGCCATGCACAGGAGCTACGCCGGCCTCGTCTGGCGGATGGTGGATGCGTGCCCCTGGGTGGAGGTCATCAAACGCTCCGCCTGCATTGAAGGTGCCCGTCGGGCCCTTGCCCGTGCAAAGGTGCATTGGGGCAGGCTGGATACGGAGAGGCTCCTGACGGACGCGCCGCCGCCGGGCAAAGAGTATCGTACGCCCGAGATGTACTATAAGACTGTCCTGAAGGGTGCCCGCAAGATTGCGGATGAGTGCCCCAGAGATGTAATTATTGAGTAGACTCGCCATGTGTTATCCTGTGCGCTGAAAACATTGTTCATATGCGCTAAGCAACGCTTATTTGATTTAAAATATTACCTTCATGCGGCCGTTTATTAAATCGAGAGATGGCAAGTCGTCGGATTCAGCCCCCATGCCACGAAAGTCTTTGGGGTGTTGGGATAAACTTGAGTGCTCTTGTTCCCATTTTTGGGTCCATCTAGGGAGGCGCTCAACACAACGAACAAGGCAACCGGACTTATAATGCTTGAACACTCTCACTTAGCCATAGAATTCTATAATTTTAAATTTCGGTAAAGCCCCTAGTGTCGGAAGACCGAGTTCGGGGCGCTATCCACGCCTGGGCCGGACACTATCCGGTTACTCGCTCTAAGCGGCGTAAGTCTTTAGGGACTCGAAAAGACCTCTCGAACAGCGACCAGTCTCTCGCCTTATCATGTGATCGGTTTTAGCTTTCTCCATCGAGGCGCCGCCCAGCTCAACCAAGGCGCAATCGCAGTGGTTCTCCCAGTGCTACCTTAGCCGACAGAACGGAACGTAAGGTACCAAAACATGGGAGCCGGGCAAACCCAACTATTGACCCAAGACATGATTCGGAGCCGATGCATATAATGCTATAAGTTCGGGGTGCCACACTTGTGAAAGTGTTCGGACTTATCACACCATAATGCGGGGAACGTAAGACCCTGGTGTATTCGGCCATACCAAATTGTATGGATGCAAGATGTCATAAATGAACATATATATAAACAAAGGAATGCAATTATAAGCGAAAAAATGATGCATTGTTTATTCAGGGAATTCTGCCATGAGTGTAGAACGATACAAATAGTGCGGTAAGCAAGGGAGTGGACTATTTTAAACATGTCCCCCTCCAGGGGTGGGCTTGCGGAATGGTCTAATAAACAGATTTAATGCTCGTAATGGAGACCACCTGAGTGTTCGTCATAGCCCTTGTTCCTCCCTGGCTGTTGCATCGTGAGTTCGGCCAATCTACTGTCGGACAGGACCTCTTGTAAACGGAGTCCTGTAGATAAGATAACATAAAAAAGGAAAAGAAAAAGAGCGACACACTTAGGAGCCCCTGGTGTGGTTGAGCCGCACTCTGGGCTTGTCGTGGTCGTGCCCCTCCCCCTATGCCCAAGGTATCTCCAGAGCGTAATGATGTACGCGGGGAGCTTGTCTTGCAATCATGCAAGGGATGGGGGTGGGGCCGCATTGCTACGCGTGCTCGGAACGTGCCAGGCGGTCTTGATGTATGTTGCTCTGGGCGCGTTTAATCATGTCCGGTCTTTTAAAGGCCGGACTCAAAAATTGCCTTAAGAGGCTGTTCTGTACTTCTACCGCGAGAGCCGCTGTGTGTTCCTCCGTTCGGAGGGAGCGTTCAGTATTTCCGTTGACCGTGATGACTCCACGAGGGCCTGGCATCTTGAGCTTAAGGTATGCATAATGCGACACGCGTTGAACTTTGTAAACGCAGTTCGTCCAAGCAGGCGTGATAGCCATCGCGAACGGACTATGTCAAGATTAACTCCTCGCTTCGAAATTATCCGGGATCCAAGACCACTTCAAAGATAACCGAGCCTGCATAATTGGCCTCGACACGGTATGACGCCTTTGAAGGTCGTCTTTGTAGGTTTAATCCTTGAGGGTCTATGCCCATTTTGCGACCGTATCGATAAAGCAGTTCAGTTGCCGCCGCCATCCATCGGGACTCTAGTGAGGTGAAATCCATCGACGATTGGGTCTATAACCATGCGGCAAATCCGCCATGGCGGATCTTGGTAGGGTGGTCCTTCGATCGAAAGTGATCGGACAAGAGGACCGTGGATTGAACTTCAGGCGATCGCTCCATCGCATATACGCCCCGAAGTGCACGCTTCCGCTCCCTCTTGGGTATGTGGGTTTCGTATATCATATTTACCGTCCGCACTTGTGGGGGGAAACCCTTCTGTCCTCTACTGTTCGGCGGCCGGGTCTGTTCCTCGTCATCACTGTGCAGCCCCTTGTCGTTGTTTTCGGCAATTAGCTTGCCTGCCTGCTTAAATACCCAAGAATCTCTGTTGGTGTGATTAGCTGGCTTTTCGGGGGTGCCATGTATCTGGCAAGAGCGGTCGAGTATTCGGTCCAAATTGGACGGACCCGGGGTAGTTCTTTTGAATGGCTTCTTCCGTTGACCGGGTTTAGAGCCTCTGAATCCGGCGTTCACTGCCGTATCCTCATTGTTATCACCGTTAATGCGGCGTTTGTTTTTGTTTCGACATGACTTGCCATTGTGGTCCTTAGTATCCGGACTGCCAGCATTTTTGCCAAGGTTGTTGCTACGAGCTAGCCAGCTATCCTCTCCCGCACAGAAGCGGGTCATGAGTGATGTGAGGGCTGCCATGGATTTCGGCTTTTCCTGTCCTAGGTGCCGGGCCAGCCACTCATCGTGGATGTTATGTTTGAAGGCTGCGAGGGCCTCTGCATCCGGATAGTCGACGATTTGATTTTTCTTCGTTAAGAACTGTGTCCAGAACTGTCTGGCCGATTCGTCTGGCTGCTGAATTATGTGGTTTAGGTCATCAGCATCTGGTGGTCGCACGTATGTGCCCTGGAAGTTGTCGAGGAATGCGGCTTCCAGGTCCTCCCAACACCCAACTGACTCTGCGGGCAAGCTGTTAAGCCAATGCCGAGCTGGTCCTTTAAGCTTGAGTGGGAGATACTTGATGGCGTGGAGATCGTCGCCGCGGGCCATATGGATGTGAAGAAGATAATCTTCGATCCAAACTGCGGGGTCTGTTGTGCCATCGTAGGATTTGATGTTCACGGGTTTAAACCCTTCAGGGATTTGATGATCCATTACTTCGTCTATGAAGCATAGCGGGTGTGCGGCGCCTCTATATTGAGCAATATCACGACGTAGCTCAAGAGAGCGTTGTCTGCTATGTTCGGCCCGGCCGGAGTTGCTGTATCTGGTGCGACGGTAGTCGTCGTGGGTCGTGGGACGCCCTCGTGATCCGTATATAGATCTGGATTGTCTTGCCTTGTCTTCCAATATATCTTGCAAGTCCGGCGCATTCCCCCGTGGCTTCGTACTTTTCGAGCGATGCCGGGGTACGGTCCTGATGGGGGGCCTAGATGCCTCTCTGTCGCGACCACGGGGTGGTCGGTCCGCCAGACAGCGCAGTGATGAAGGTTTGTATGCTTCCTCCTCTAGTCGGGGAGCAACTTGCGTTTTGGGTAGCTTTTGGGGGCGCTCGAGTTCATACTCTTCGCCGCGAGGACCTCGGTCCATCTGTCGGCCAGCAGGTCTTGATCAGCTTGAAGCTGTTGCTGCTTTTTCTTTAGGCTGTTCGCCGTGGCCATTAGCCTGCGTTTAAAACGCTCTTGTTCGACGAGATCCTCGGGCACAACAAATTCGTCGTCGTTGAGGCTTGCCTCGTCTCCGGAGGGAGGCATGTAATTGTCATCCTCTAACTCCTCGTCTACCGCTCTCTCTCGAGGACTGGCTTCCCCGCCCTCCTGTGCTGAATTGTGCTGGAGGGGTTTTCTTCGGCACTCTTTGGGGTGTTATTATCTTCGGTGCCGGAATCTCCATTCTTGCTGTGGCGGGATTTAGAGCGGCGCCGCTGACGTCGGCGCTTGGGCTGTTTCTTAGAGGAATCTGCCTCTGCTGCTTCTTCGCCGTCCCCATCCTTTGGGGTGTCCACCATGTATATGTCATACGACGAGGTAGTCTTCCAGTGCCCTGTAGGCGCTGGTTCTTGATCGTCTCCGACATCGTCGTCCATACCGTCGATGTCTTCGGAGTCATAGTCTAGCATGTCGGTTAAATCATCGACAGAGGCTACGAAGTGGGTGGTGGGTGGGCTTTGAATTTCTTCGTCGTCCGCATCCCAACCGTCCTAACCGTAGTCTGGCTAGGGTTCCCCTGATAACGAGAGATGCTTTAGCGAATTCAGGATGTCGCCAAAGGGTGAGTGCTGAAAGATGTCCGCGGCGGTGAACTCCATAATCGGCGCCCAATCGGATTCGATTGGCGAGGGCAGGAGGTTTGAGTCCGCAAGGAGTCCGCGCCGGAGTCACGAGCTTTATAAGGGACAAGATCAGTATTTGGCTCTATCACCGTAGAAGTTGCAGCCCCCGAGGCGGTGTCCAGCCACCCGTCCTCGATCTGCGCGATCGGCTCCGAACTATGGGTCGGAGCGGATTAAAGCGACCTCAGTGGTGTCCGTGGCGAGCTAGATCATGCCCATCGTGACAGTGCGGCATGCTCGGCTGTGGCTCGACTCCATCGAAGATCAAGTCCCCGCAGATGTCAACCGTGAAGTTTAGGCTTCCAAACCTGACCTGATGGCCAGGGGCGTAGCTTTCGATCTGCTCCAGATGGCCATGTGAATTGGCCCGCAGTGCGAAGCCGCCGAACACGAAGATCTGTCCAGGGAGAAAAGTCTCACCCTGGACGGCATTGTTGTTGATTGAAGAAGCCATCAAGCCTATCAGTGACGACACAGAGGAACTCTCAATGAAAGCACCAATGTCGGTGTCAAAACTGGCGGATCTTGGGTAGGGGGTCCCGAACTGTGCGTCTAGGCGGATGGTAACAGGAGACAAGGGACACGATGTTTTTACCCAGGTTCGGGCCCTCTAGATGGAGGTAAAACCCTACTCCTGCTTGATTGATATTGATGATATGGGTAGTACAAGAGTGGATCTACCACGAGATCAAGGAGGCTAAACCCTAGAAGCTAGCCTATGGTATGATTGTTGTAATGGTTGTGTTGTCCTACGGACTAAAACCATCCGGTTTATATAGACACCAGAGAGGGCTAGGGTTACACAGAGTCGGTTACAATGGTAGGAGATCTACATATCCGTATCGCCAAGCTCGCCTTCCACGCCAAGGAAAGTCCCATCCGGACACGGGACGAAGTCTTCAATCTTGTATCTTCATAGTCTTGGATTCCGGCTGACGATGATAGTCCGGCTGTCCGGACACCCCCTAGTCCAGGACTCCCTCAGTTCTCTTGTGAAATCTGGATTCCTTTGCCAAGGCAATTGCACCAGTATTGTCACAAAAGATTTCCATTGGACCCGATGCACTAGGTATGACACCTAGATCAGATATGAACTCCTTCATCCAAACTCCTTCATTCGCTGCTTCCGAAGCAGCAATGTACTCCGCTTCACACGTAGATCCCGCCACGACGCTCTGCTTGGAACTGCACCAACTGACAGCTCCTCCATTCAATAAAAATACGTATCCGGTTGGTCGACTTAGAGTCATCCGGATCAGTGTCAAAGATTGCATCAACGTAACCATTTACGACGAGCTCTTTTTCACCTCCATAAACGAGAAACATATCCTTAGTCCTTTTCAGGTATTTCAGGATGTTCTCGACCGCTGTCCAGTGCTCCACTCTGGGATTACTTTGGTACCTCCTTGCTATGCTTATAGCAAGACATACATCAGGTCTGGTACACAACAGTGCATACATGATAGAACCTATGGCTGAAGCATAGGGAATGACTTTCATTTTCTCTCTATCTTCTGTGGTGGTTGGTCTTTGAGTTTGACTCAACTTCACACCTTGTAACACAGGCAAGACCCCTTTCTTTGAATGATCAATTTTGAACTTCTTCAAAACTTTATCAAGGTATGTGCTTTGTAACACAGGCAAGTGCAAAGCGTCTTGATCTATCTCTATAGATCTTGATGCCCAATATCTAAGCAACTTCTCCAAGGTCTTTCATAGAAGAACTGTTATTCAGGTATCCCTTTATGCTATCCAGAAATTCTATATCATTTTCAATCAACAATATGTCATCTACATATATAATCAGAAATGCTACAAAGGTCCCACACACTTTCTTGTAAATACAGGCTTCTCAAAAAGTCTGTATAAAACCATATGCTTTGATCACACTATCAAAGCGTTTATTCCAACTCCGAGAGGCTTGCACCAGTCCATAAATGGATCACTGGAGCTTGCACACTTTGTTAGCACCTTTTGGATCAACAAAACCTTTTGGTTGCATCATATACAACTCTTCTTCCAGAAATCCATTCAAGAATGCAGTTTTGACATCCATTTGCCAAATTTCATAATCATAAAATGCAGCAATTGCTAACATGATTCGGACAGACTTAAGCATCGCTACGGGTGAGAAAGTCTCATCGTAGTCAACTCCTTGAACTTGTCAAGAACCTTTCGCAACAAGTCGAGCTTTGTAAACAGTAGCATTACCGTCTGCATCGATCTTCTTCTTAAAGATCCATTTATTTTCTATGGCTTGCCGATCATCGGGCAAGTCCACCAAATTCCACACTTTGTTCTCATACATGGATCCCATCTCAGATTTCATGGCCTTAGGCCATTTCGTGGAATCTGGGCTCATCATCACTTCCTCATAGTTCGTAGGTTCGTCATGGTCTAGTAACATGACTTCCAGAACATGAATACTGATACGTCTCCAACGTATCTATAATTTATGAAGTATTCATGCTATTATATTATCCATCTTGGATGTTTTATATGCTATTTTATATGAATTTTGGGACTAACCTATTAACCTAGAGCCCAGTGCCAGTTTCTGTTTTTTTCCTTGTTTTTGAGTATCGTAGAAAAGGAATACCAAACGGAGCCCAATTGACCTGAAACTTCATGAAGACTGTTTTTGGACCAGAAGAAGCCCACGGAGCATCGGAGATGGACCAGAAGAGTCCCGAGGCCACCACAAGGGTGGGGGCGCGCCCTACGCCCCTGGTCGCGCCCCCCTACCTCGTGGCCGCCTCGGAGACCTCCCTGACTTGTTCCTGATACGTCCATTTTGCATCATGCTTTTATATCTATATTTATTGCATTATGGGATGTTATTACACATTATGTCACAATACTTATGCCTATTCTCTCTTATTTTAGAAGGTCTACATGAAGAGGGAGAATGCCGGCAGCTGGAAAAGGAGCAAATATTAGAGACCTATTCTGCACAACTCCAAAAGTCCTGAAACTGCATGAAAGTTATTTTTGGAATTAATAAAAAATACTAAGCGGAAGAAATACCAGAGGGGGGCCACCCCCCGTCCACGAGGGTGGGGGCGCGCCCTACCCCCCTGGGCGCGCCCCCTGCCTCGTGGGCCCCCAGGCAGTCCTCCGGTGGCCATCTTATGCTATATGAAGTCTTTTACCCTTGAAAGATCATAAGCAAGCTTTCGGGAAGAAACACCGCCACCACGAGGCGGAACCTTGGCGGAACCAATCTAGGGCTCCGGCGGAGCTGTTCTGCCGGGGAGACATCCCTCCGGGAGGGGGAAATCATCACCATCGATCCTCTCAGTGGGAGGGGGTCAATCTTCATCAACATCTTCACCAGTACCATCTCCTCTCAAATCCTAGTTCATCTCTTGTATCCTATCTTTGTTCCAAAACCTCAGATTGGTACCTCTGGGTTGCTAGTAGTGTTGATTACTCCTTGTAGTTGATGCTAGTTGGTTTATTCAGTGGAAGATCATATGTTCAGATCCTATATGCATATTAATACCCCTCTGATTATGAACATGAATATGATTTGTGAGTAGTTACGTTTGTTCCTGAAGACATGGGAGAAGTCTTGTTATAAGTAGTCATGTGAATTTGGTATTCGTTCGATATTTTGATGAGATGTATGTTGTCTCTCCTCTAGTGGTGTTATGTGAACTTCGACTACATGAAACTTCACCATTGTTTGGGCCTAGAGGAAGGCATTGGGAAGTAATAAGTAGATGATGGGTTGCTAGAGTGACAGAAGCTTAAACCCTAGTTTATAAGTTGCTTCGTAAGGGGCTGATTTGAATTCGCATGTTTCATGCTATGGTTAGGTTTACCTTAATACTTATTTTGTAGTTGAAGATGCTTGCAATAGGGGTTAATAATAAGTGGGATGATTGGCCAAGAAAGGGTAGTACCCAAGCACCGGTCCACCCAAGTATCAAATTATGAAAGTAACGAATGCGAATCATATGAGCATGATGAAAACTAGCTTGACAATAATTCCCATGTGTCCTCGGGAGCATTTTCCTTCATATAAGAATTTGTCCAGGCTTGTCCTTTGCTACAAAAAGGATTGGGCCACCTTGCTGCACCTTATTTACTCTTGTTACTTGTTACCCGTTATGAATTACCTTATCACAAAACTATCTGTTACCGATAATTTTAGTGCTTGCAGTGAATACCTTACTGAAAAACCGCTTGTCATTTCCTTCTGCTCCTCATTGGGTTCGACACTCTTATTTATCGAAAGGACTACGATAGATCCTCTACACTTGTGGGTCATCAAGACTCTTTTCTGGCGCTGTTGCCGGGGAGTGAAGCGCCTTTGGTAAGTGGAACTTGGTAAGGAAAAATTTATATAGTGTGCTGAAATTTACTGTCACTTGTTACTATGGAACATAATCCTTTGAGGGGCTTGTTCGGGGTATCTTCACCCCGACTAGTAGAGCAAAGTGTTGCTCCTCAACCTACTGAACCTACTGAAAATGTTTACTTTGAAATTCCTTCGGGTATGATAGAGAAACTGCTAGCTAATCCTTTTACAGGAGATGGAACATTGCATCCCGACTTGCACCTAATCTATGTGGATGAAGTTTGTGGGTTATTTAAGCTTGCAGGTATGCCTGATGATGTTATCGAGAAGAAGGTTTTCCCTTTATCTTTGAAGGGAGAGGCATTGACATGGTTTAGGCTATGTGATGATATGGGATCATGGAACTACAACCGATTGAAATTGGAATTTCATCAGAAGTTTTATCATATGCATCTTGTTCATCGTGGTCATAATTATATATATAATTTTTGGCCTCGCGAAGGAGAAAGCATCGCTCATGCTTGGGGAGGCTTAAGTCAATGTTATATTCATGCCCCAATCATGAGCTCTCAAGAGAAATGGTTATTTAAAAATTTTATGCTCGGCTTTCTCTCAACAATCGCTCCATGCTCGGTACTTCTTGTACTGGTTCTTTTATGATGAAGACTATTGAATTCAGATGGGATTTATTGGAAAGAGTTAAACGCAACTCTGAAGATTGGGATCTTGATGAAGGTAAGGAGTCGTGTATAACACCTAAGTTTGATTGTGTTAAATCTTTTATGGATACCGATGCTTTTCGTGGATTTAGCACTAAATATGGACTTGACTCTGAGATAGTAGGTTCTTTCCGTGAATCATTTGCTACTCATGTTGACCTCCCTAAGGAGAAGTGGTTTAAATATAATCCTCCCATTGAAATAAAAGTAGTTGCATCTATTAAAGTTGAATAAAAGACTATCTCTTATAATGATCCTATTGTTCCAACTACCTATATTGAGAAACCACCTTTCCTGTTAGGATAAAGGATCATGCTAAAGCTTCAACTGTGGTTCGTAAGAGTAATACTAGAACACCTACACCACCTGGGCTAACTAAAGTTGAACCTAGTATTGCTATGGTTAAAGATCTCTTGGCTGATAATATTGATGGGCATGTTATTTACTTCCGTGATGACGCTGCTAGAATTGCTAGACCTGATACTAAAAATAAACATAGACCTGTTGTAGGCATGCCTGTTATTTCTGTTAAAATAGGAGATCATTGTTATCATGTCTTATGTGATATGGGTGCTAGTGATAGTGCAATACCTCATTCCTTATACAAAGTAATTATGCATGATATTGCACCTGCTGAGATAGAAGAAATCGACGTTACAATTAAGCTCGCCAATAGAGATACTATTTCACCAGTTGGGATTGTTAGAGATGTTGAAGTCTTGTGTGGGAAAGTTAAATATCCTGCTGATTTTCTTGTTCTTGGTTCCCCACAAGATAGCTTTTGTCCCATCATATTTGGTAGACCCTTCTTGAACCCTGTTAATGCTAAGATAGATTGCGAAAAGGATATTGTTACTATTGGTTTGGGGGATATCTCTCATGAGTTTAATTTTGCAAAATTTCGTAGACAACTCCATGATAAAGAATTGCCTAGTAAGGATGAAATTATTGGTCTTGCTTCTATTGACATGCCTCCTAATGATCCTTTAGAAAAATATTTTCTAGACGATGAAAATGATATGTTTATGAATGAAAGAAGGGAGATAGATGAAGTATTCTTTAAACAGGGACCTATATTGAAACACAACTTGCCCGTTGAAATTCTAGGGGATCGTCCACCACCCAAGGGTGATCCCATGTTTGAGCTTAAACCATTACCTGATACTCTTAAATATGCTTATCTTGATGAAAAGAAGATATATCCTGTTATTATTAGTGCTAACCTTTCAGAGCAGGAAAAGGAGAAATTATTGAAAAGTCTGAAGAAGCACCGTGCTGCTATTGGATATACTCTTGATGATCTTAAGGGCATTAGTCCCACTCTATGCCAACACAAAATAAAACTGGAAAAAGACGCTAAACCAGTTGTTGATCACCAATGATGGTTAAATCCTAAGATGAAAGAAGTGGTAAGAAAAGAAATACTAAAGCTCCTGGAGGCAGGTATAATCTATCCGTTGCTGATAGTCAGTGGGTAAGTCATGTCCACTGTGCCCATAAGAAGGGAGGTATTACTATAGTTCCTAATGATAAAGATGAATTGATCCCACGAAGAATTGTTACAGGTTATAGAATGGTAATAGATTTTTCCGTAACTTAAATAAAGCTACTAAAAAGGATCATTACCCTTTGCCTTTTATTGATCAAATGCTAGAAAGATTATACAAACATACACATTTTTCTTTCTAGATGGTTACTCTGGTTTCTCTCAAATACCTGTGTCAACAGAGGATCAAGAAAAGACCACTTTTACTTTCCCTTTCGGTACTTTTGCTTATAGACATATGCCTTTTGGTTTATGTAATGCACCTGCTACCTTTCAAAGATGCATGATGGCTATATTCTCTGACTTCTGTGACAAGATTGTTGAGGTTTTCATGGATGATTTCTCCGTTTATGGATCTTCTTTTGATGATTGCTTGAGCAACCTTGATTGAGTTTTGAGGAGATGTGAAGAAACTAATCTTGACTTGAATTGGGAGAAGTGCGACTTTATGGTTAATGAAGGCATTGTCTTGGGGCATAAAATTTCTGAAAGAGGTATTGAAGTTGATAAAGCCAAAGTTGATGCTATTGAAAAGATGTCGTGTCCTAAAGACATTAAAGGTATAAGAAGTTTCCTTGGTCATGCCGGTTTTTATAGGAGGTTTATTAAGGGCTTATCTAAAATTTCTAGGCCTCTCACTAATCTCTTACAAAAAGATATTCCTTTTGTCTTCGATGATGATTGTGTAGAAGCATTTGAAATACTTAAGAAAGCTTTGATTTCTGCACCTATTGTTCAGTCACCTGATTGGAATTTACCCTTTGAAATTATGTGTGATGCTAGTGATTATGCCGTAGGTGCTATTCTAGGAGAAAGAGTTGATAAGAAACTAAATGTCATTCAATATGCTAGTAAAACTCTAGACAGTGCCCAGAGAAATTATGCTACTACTGAAAAAGAATTCTTAGCAGTTGTATTTTATTAAAATAAGTTCAGACCTTATATCGTTGATTCTAAAGTAACTGTTCACACTGATCATGCTGCTATTAAATATCTTATGGAAAAGAAAGATGCTAAACCTAGACTTATTAGATGGGTTCTGCTACTACAAGAATTTATTTGCATATTATTGATAGAAAGGGAGCTGAGAACCCCGTTGCAGACAACTTGTCTAGGTTAGAGAATGTTCTCGATGACCCACTACCTATTATGATAGCTTTCCTAATGAACAATTAGCTGTCATAAATGCTTCTCGTACTGCTCCAAGGTATGCTGATTATGGTAATTACATTGTTGCTAAATTTATACCACCTAGTTTCACATACCAGCAAAAGAAAAAGTTTTTCTATGATTTAAGACATTACTTCTGGGATGACCCACACCTTTATAAAGAAGGATTAGATGGTGTTATTAGAGGTTGTGTACCTGAGCATGAACAGGAAAGATCCTACGCAAGTGTCACTCCAAGGCTTATGGTGGACACCACGCTGGAGATAGAATTGCGCATAAGGTATTGCAATCCGGTTTTTATTGGCCTACTCTCTTCAAGGATGCCCATAAGTTTGTCTTGTCTTGCGATGAGTGTCAAAGAATTTGTAATATTAGTAGACGTCCAGAAATGCCTATGAATTATTCTCTTGTTATTGAACCATTTGATGTTTGGGGCTTTGATTATATGGGACTGTTTTCTTCCTCTAATGGGTATACACATATTTTAGTTGCTGTTGATTACGTTACTAAGTGGGTAGAAGCAATTCCAACTAGTAGTGCTGATCATAACACCTCTATTAAGATGCTTAAAGAAGTTATTTTTCCGAGGTTTGGAGTCCCTAGATACCTAATGACTGATGGTGGTTCACATTTTATTCATGGTGCTTTTCATAAAATGCTTGCTAAGTATGATGTTAATCATAGAATTGCATCTCCATATCACCCACAGTCTAGTGGCCAAGTAGAACTGAGTAACAGAGAGCTTAAATTGATTTTGCAAAAGACTGTCAATAGATCTAGAAAGAATTGGTCCAAGAAACTTGATGATGCATTATGGGCTTATAGAACTGCATATAAAAATCCTATGGGCATGTCTCCATATAAAATGGTCTATGGAAAAGCATGTCACTTACCTCTCGAACTAGAACATAAGGCATATTGGGCCATCAAAGAGCTCAATTATGATTTCAAACTTGCCGGTGAGAAGAGGTCATTTGACATTAGCTCACTTTATGAATGGAGAACTCAAGCCTATGAGAATGCCAAACTGTTTAAAGAAAAAGTTAAGAGATGGCATGACAAAAGGATACAAAAGTATGAGTTTAATGTAGGTGATTATGTTTTGCTATACAACTCTCGTTTAAGATTTTTTGCAGGAAAACTTCTCTCTAAATGGGAAGGGCCTTACGTTATCGAGGAGGTCTATCGTTCCTATGCCATAAAAATCAACAACTTCGAGGGCACAAGTCCGAAGTTGGTGAACAGTCAAAGGATCAAACATTATATCTCAGGTAATCCCATAAATGTTGAAACCAATGTTATTGAAACCATAACCCCGGAGGAATACATAAGGGACACTTTCCAGAACGTTTCAGACTCTGAAAAGGAATAGGTATGTGGTATGGTAAGTAACCCGACTCCAAAACAGTTCTACTAGCAATTTTTCTCCGTTTTGGAATATTTAAGAAAATAGGAAAATAAGAAGTAGTCCGGGAAGGACACGAGGCATCCACGAGGGTGGAGGGTGTGCCCTACCCCCTGGGCGCGCCCCCCTGCCTCGTGGGCACCTCGTGTGCTCTCCAGACTCTGTTTTCTTGCACGATACTTCTTTTGGTCGGTAAAAAATTTATTATATAATCTCCCGAAGGTTTTAACCACCGTACCATGACGAAATGCTCTGTTTTTGTTTTGAGCTATTTTTGCAGCAGATTTAGAGCAAGATGTCCTCTCAAGAGTCAGTCGGGGAGAGTCAGGTGTCTCATCCGACACCGGGTCCAGGAGCAAACAGCGATGCCTATCACTTTGGGACATCAACGGGGGAAGAGATGGAGGCCGATTTAAAAGGATAGATGCCATGGAGGAAGATCAAGAAGTTACTTCTCGCTTCCAAGCTGGATTCACGGGGAACTATAGAGCTCAGCTATTCCAAACTCGGTCATCCCTTACAATGTTAGATTTCTTTCTTATGAAAATATGAAAAAGAGTGTCACTTGTTCTCCAGCAGCTATGCAACATCCATGGGTGAAAGGAGCTTTAGCCGTCACGGGTAAGCTCCGTAAGGAAATAATGGACCTCAAGCAGCAAGTCAATAAGCTCGAGGAGGAGAATCATATCCTGAGGGGCATCATCGCCAAGAATATCACACCACCACCTCCATAGAAGGAGACATAATCACATGGGTATGGGCACTCCCCTTGGCAACTACCAAGCTTGGGGGAGGTGCCCCGGTATCGTATCACCATCACACTGCTACCTTTACCGTTTTTCTTAGTTCGTACCTTTTAGTAATATCTTGATCTAGTAGAATAAAGTTGGTAATCAAGTCTGTGAGCCATATATAATAAAGATTAGTTTTGAGTCAAGGGCTTTGCTATCTTTCTATGATCTTGAGGGAATAAAAGAAAAATAAAGAATAAAAAAAGAAATAAAGAGATCATATGGATCTTATGGAGAGTAATGACTTCACATATTAAGAGTATGATGAATAAAAGTTGTTGAGAGTGGGAAAACATAGTTTTGGTCATCCTTGCAATTAATAGGAAGTAATAAAGAAAGAGAGGTTTTCACATATAAATATACTATCTTGGACATCTTTTATGATTGTGAGCACTCATTATAATATGACGTGCTAAAGAGTTGATGTTGGACAAGAAAGACAACGTAGTGGGTTATGTTTTCTTATATCCGAAATAAAGTATATTGTCATGGATCATCCAACATGTTGAGCTTGCCTTTCCCCCTCATGCTAGCCAAATTCTTTGCACCAAGTAGATATACTACTTGTGCTTCCCAAATATCCTCAAAACCAGTTTTGCCATGAGAGTCCACCATACCTACCTATGGATTGAGTAAGATCCTTCAAGTAAGTTGTCACGTTGCATGCAATAAACATTGCTCTCTAAATATGTATGACTTATTAGTGTGGAGAAAATAAGCCTTATACGATCTTGTGATGTGGAAGCAATAAAAGCGACGGACTGCATAATAAAGGTCCATATCACAAGTGGCAATATAAAGTGACGTTCTTTTGCATTAAGATTTTGTGCATCCAACCATAAAAGCACATGACAACACCTCTGCTTCCCTCTGCGAAGGGCCTATCTTTTATTCTTGTCTTATACATTATGCAAGAGTCATGGTGATCTTCACCTTTCCTTTTTACAATTTATCCTTTGGCAAGCACTTTGTGTTGGAAAGATCCTGATACATATATCCAATTGGATGTAAGTTAGCATGAACTATTATTGTTGACATTACCCTTGAGCTAAAAAGTTGGGAGGCAACACTATAAGCCCCTATATTTCTATGTGCCCGATTAAAACTTCATACCCGTAAGTATTGCGTGAGTGTTAGCAATTGTGAAAGACTAGATGATAGTTGAGTATGTGGACTTGCTGAAAAGCTCTTATATTGACTCTTTCCGATGTTATGATAAATTGCAATTGCTTCAATGACCGAGATTATAGTTTGTTAGTTTCCAGTGAAGTTTCTGATTCATACTTCACATTGTGAATAGATTGTTACTTTAGCATAAGAAATCATATGACAAAATATATATATATATATATATATATATATGTTGCTGTTATAAGAATGATCCTGATGCCCTCATGTCCGTATTTTATTCTATCGACACCTCTATCTCTAAACATGTGGACATATTATTTGATTTTGGCTTCTGCTTGAGGACAAGCGAGGTCTAAGCTTGGGGGAGTTGATACGTCCATTTTGCATCATGCTTTTATATCGATATTTATTGCATTATGGGCTGTTATTACACGTTGTGTCACAATATGTATGCCTATTCTCTCTTATTTTACAAGGTTTACATGAAGAGGGAGAATGCCAGCAGCTGGAAGTCTGGGCCGGAAAAGGAGCAAATATTAGCGACCTACTCTGCACAACTCCACGAAAGTTACTTTTGGAATTATTAAAAAATACTGAGCGGAAGAAATACCAGAGGGGGGCCACCCACCGTCCATGAGGGTGGGGGCGTGCCCTACCCCGTGGGCGCGCCCCCTGCCTCGTGGCCCCTCTGGCAGTCCTCCGGTGGCCATCTTCTGCTATATGAAGCCTTTTACCCTGGAAAAAAAATCATAAGCAAGCTTTCGGGAAGAAACACCGCTACCACTTGGCGGAACCAATCTAGGGCTCCGGCGGAACTGTTCTGCCGGGGAAACATCCCTCCGGGAGGGGGAAATCATCACCATCGATCCTCTCAGCGGGAGGGGTTCAATCTCCATCAATATCTTCACTAGCACCATCTCCTCTCAAACCCTAGTTCATCTCTTGTATCCAATCTTTGTTCCAAAACCTTAGATTGGTACCTGTGGGTTGCTAGTAGTGTTGATTACTCCTTGTACTTGATGCTAGTTGGTTTATTCGGTGGAAGATCATATGTTCAGATCCTATATGCATATTAATACCCCTCTAGTTATGAACATGAATATGATTTGTTAGTAGTTATGTTTGTTCCTGAGGACATGGGAGTCATGTGAATTTGGTATTCGTTCGATATTTTTGATGAGATGTATGCTGTCTCTCCTCTAGTGGTGTTATGTGAACGTCGACTACATGACACTTCACCATTGTTTGGGCCTAGAGGAAGGCATTGGGAAGTAATGAGTAGATGATGGGTTTCTAGAGTGACAGAAGCTTAAACCCTAGTTTATGAGTTGCTTCGTAAGAGGCTGATTTGGATCCACATGTTTCATGCTATGGTTAGGTTTACCTTAATACTTCTTTTGTAGTTGCGGATGCTTGCAATAGGGGTTAATCATAAGTGGGATGCTTGTCCAAGAAAGGCAGTACCCAAGCACCGGTCCACCCACATATCAAATTATCAAAGTAACGAACACGGATCATATGAGCGTGATGAAAACTAGCTTGACGATAATTCCCATGTGTCCTCGGGAGTGTTTTCCTTCATATAAGAATTTGTCCAGGCTTGTCCTTTGCTACAAAAAGGATTGGGCCACCTTGCTGCACCTTATTTACTCTTGTTACTTGTTACCCGTTACGAATTACCTTATCACAAAACTATCTGTTACCAATAATTTCAGTGCTTGCGGAGAATACCTTACTGAAAACCGCTTGTCATTTCCTTCTGCTCCTCATTGGGTTACACTCTTACTTATCGAAAGGACTATGATAGATCCCCTACACTTGTGGGTCATCAGTTCCCGATGCCAAAACCTCTTATATATACAGAAACCCCCAGAACATAACCTAGATCGGGAGTTCCGCCGCCAAAAGCCTCTGTATCCACCAAAAACCAATCGGGACCATGTTCCGGCACCCTGCCGGAGGGGGGATCCATCACCGGTGGCCATCATCGTCATCCTAGCGCTCTCCATGACGAGGAGGGAGTAGTTCACCCTCGGGGCTGAGGGTATGTACCAGTAGCTATGTGTTTGATCTCTCTCTCTCTCTCTCTCTCTCTCTCTCGTGTTCTTGATATGGCACGATCTTGATGTATCGTGAGCTTTGCTATTATAGTTGGATCTTATGATGTTTCTCCCCCTCTACTCTCTTGTAATGGATTGAGTTTTCCCTTTGAAGTTATCTTATCGGATTGAGTCCTTAAGGATTTGAGAACACTTGATGTATGTCTTGCGTGGGATACCCATGGTGACAATTGGGTATTCTATTGATTCACTTGATGTATGTTTTGGTGATCAACTTGCGGGTTCCATGACCTTGGGAATATCTGCATAGGAGTTGGCACATGTTTTCGTCTTGACTCTCCGATAGAAACTTTGGGGCACTCTTTGAAGTACTTTGTGTTGGTTGAATAGATGAATCTGAGATTGTGTGATGCATATCGTATAATCATACCCACGGATACTTGAGGTGACATTGGAGTATCTAGGTGACATTAGGGTTTTGGTTGATTTATGTCTTAAGGTGTTATTCTAGTACGAACTCTAGGATAGATTGAATGGAAAGAATAGCTTCGTGTTATTTTACTACGGACTCTTGAATAGATCGACCAGAAAGGATAACTTTGAGGTGGTTTCGTACCCTACAATAATATCTTCGTATGTTCTCCGCTATTAGTGACTTTGGAGTGACTCTTTGTTGCATGTTGAGGGATTGTTATATGATCTAATTATGTTATTATTGTTGAGAGAACTTGCAATAGTGAAAGTATGAACACTAGGCCTTGTTTCGAAGCATGGCAATACCTTTTGTGCTCACTTTTATCATTAGTTACCTTGCTATTTTTATATTTTCAGATTAACAAAACCTATATCTACCATTGAGGGAGTCCTGGATTAGGGGGTCCTCGGACAGCCGGGCTATATACTTTGGCTGAACTGTTGGACTATGAAGATACAAGATTGAAGACTTCGTCCCATGTCCAGGTGGAACTCTCCTTTGCGTGGAAGGCAAGCTTGGTGCTACGTCTTGAGCTTGCGTTGGTTTACCTTGAAGAGGAAAGGGTGATGTAGCAATAGTAGTGTAAGTATTTCCCTCAGTCTTTGAGAACCAAGGTATCAATCCAGTAGGAGGCTCCTCAAAAGTCCCATGCACCTACACAAACAAACAAAGAACTCGCAACCAACGCAATAAAGGGGTTGTCAATCCCTTCACGGCCACTTGCGAAAGTGAGATCTGATAGAGATAGTATGATAAGATAAATATATTTTTGGTATTTCATAAGATAGATGCAAAAAGTAAAGATGCAAATAAAAGTAGATTGGAAGTTTGAATGATAAAAGATAGACCCGGGGGCCATAGGTTTCACTAGTGGCTTCTCTCAAGATAGCATAAGTATTACGGTGGGTGAAAAAATTACTGTCGAGCAATTGATAGAAAAGCGAATAATTATGAGATTATCTAGGCATGATCATGTATATAGGCATCACGTCCGTGACAAGTAGACCGACTCCTGCCTGCATCTACTACTATTACTCCACACATCGACCGACTCCTGCCTGCATCTAGAGTATTAAGTTCATAAAGAACAGAGTAATGCATTAAGAAAGATGACATGATGTAGAGGGATAAACTCAAGCAATATGATATAAACCCCATCTTTTTATCCTCGATGGCAACAATACAATACGTGCCTTGCTGCCCCTGCTATCACTGGGAAAGGACACCACAAGATTGAACCCAAAGCTAAGCACTTCTCCCATGGCAAGAAAGATCAATCTAGTAGGCCAAACCAAACTAATAATTCGAAGAGACTTGCAAAGATAAGTCAATCATACATAAAAGAATTCAGAGGAGATTGAAATATTTCTCATAGATAAACTTGATCATAAACCCACAATTCATCGGATCTCGACAAACGCACCGCAAAAAGAGTTTACATCGAATAGATCTCAACAAGAGATGGGGAGAACATTGTATTGAGATCCAAAAAGAGAGAAGAAGTCATCTAGCTAATAACTATGGACCCGAAGGTCTGTGGTAAACTACTCACAACTACTCGGAGGGGCTATGGTGGTGATGTAGAAGCCCTCCGTGGTCGATTCCCCCTCCGGCGGAGCGCCGGTGAAGGCTCCAAGATGGGGTCCCGCAGACACAGAAGGTTACGGTGGTGGAAATTGTGTTTCGTTGGCTCCCTGGATGTTTTCGGGGTACGTAGGTATATATAGGAGGAACAAGTACGCCGGTGGCTGCCCAAGGGGCCCACAAGACAGGGGGCGCACCCTGTAGGGGTGGGCGCGCCCTCCTATCTCTTGGCCGCCTCGGCTGCTGCTTGGCTTACACTCCAAGTCCTCTGGATCACGTTCGTTCCAAAAATCACGCTCCCAAAGGTTTCATTCCGTTTTGACTCCATTTGATATTTCTTTTCTTTGAAATACTGAAATAGGCAAAAAAAACAGCAATACGGGTTGGGCCTCCGGTTAGTAGGTTAGTCCCAAAAATGATATAAATGTGTAAAATAAAGCCCATAAACATCCAAAAGGGGTAATATAATAGCATGGAACAATCAAAAATTATAGATACGTTGGAGACGTATCAAGCATCCCCAAGCTTAATTCCTGCTCGTTCTCGAGTAGGTAAATGATAAAAACAGAATATTTGATGTGGAATGCTACCTAGCATAATTCTCAATGTAAGTTTCTTTATTGTGGCATGAATGTTCAGATCCAAATGGTTCAAAATAAAAGTTCATATTGATAAAAGAAGTAGTAACACTTCAAGCATACTAATCAAAGCAATTATGTCTTCTCAAAATAACATGGCAAAAGAAAGTTCATCCCTACAAAATCATATAGTTAGGCTATGCTTCATTTTTGTCACACAAAGATGTTCCCAACTTCTATACCCCCGATGACAAGCCAAGCAATTGTTTCGTACTTAAATAATCTCAAACTTTTTCAACCTTCACGCAATACATGAGCATGAGCCATGGATATAGCACTATGGGTGGAATAGAATATGATGATGGGGATTGTGTGGAGAAGACAGAAAAGGAGAAAGACTCACATTGATGAGGATAATCAACGGGCTATGGAGATGCCCATCAATTGATGTCAACATGAGGAGTAGGGATTGCCATGCAACGGATGCACTAGATCTATAAATGAATGAAAGCTCAACAAAAGAAACTAGTGGGTGTGCATCCAACTTGCTTGCTCATGAAGACCTATAGCATTTGAGGAAGCCCATCGTAGGAATATACAAGCCAAGTTCTATAATGAAAAATTCCCACTAGTATATGAAAGTGACAACTATGAGACTCACTATATGAAAACATGGTGCTACTTTGAAGCACAATATATGAGACTTACTACATGAAGAACAAGGTGCTACTTTGAAGCACAAGTGTGGAAAAAGATATAGTAACATTGCCCTTTTTTTTCTTTTTATTTTTCTTTTCTTTTTTTCTTTGGCCTTTCTTTTTTTTGGCCTTTCTTTTTTTCTTCCTTTTTTTCCTTTTGGGCAATGCTCTAATAATGATGATCATCACACTTTCATTGATTACATCACAAGAATTACAACTCGAAACTAGAACAAGATATGACTCTATATGAATGCCTCCGGCGGTGTACCGGGATGGTGCAATGAATCAAGAGTGACATGTATGAAAAATTATGCATGGTGGCTTTGCCACAAATACGATGTCAACTACATGATCATGCAATGGCAATATGACAAAAGTAAAGTATGTCATGATGATGAACGAAACGGTGGAAAGTTGCATGGCAATATATCTCGGAATGGCTATGGAAATACCATAATAGGTAGGTATGGTGGCTGTTTTGAGGAAGATATAAGGAGGTTTATTTGTGATAGAGCGTATCGTATCACGGAGCTTGGATGCACCGGCGAAGTTTGCACCAACTCTCAAGGTGAGAAAGGGCAATGCACGGTACCGAAGAGGCTAGCAATGGTGGAAAGGTAAAAGTGTGTATGATCCATGGACTCAACATTAGTCAAAAGAACTCATATACTTATTGCAAAAATTTAGAAGTCATCAAAAATCAAGCACTACGCGCATGCTCCTAGGGGGATAGATTGGTAGGAAAGACCATCGCTCGTCCCCGACCGCCACTCATAAGGATGCACAAGCCAGGTACACTTCATGTTTCAAATTTGTTACACAACTTTAACAATACGTGCATGCTACGGGACTTGCTAACTTCAACACAAGCATTCTTTAAATTCATAATCACCCAACTAGCATGACTTTAATATCACTACCTCCATATCTCAAAACAATTATCAAGTATCAAATTGATCATAGCATCCAATTCACTTTCTATGATAGTTTTTATTATACCCAACTTGGATGCCTACAATTCTAGGACCAATTTTATAACCATAGAAAATACCATGCTGTTCTAAAAGACTCTCAAAATAATATAAGTGAAGCATGAGATGCTAGCAATTTCTACAAAAATAAGCCACCGCCGTGCTCTAAAAGATTAAGTAAAGCACTAGAGCAAAAACTATCAAGCTCAAAAGATATAAGTGAAGCACATAGAGTATTCTAGCAAATTCAATAAAGTAGGCTTCTCCCAAAAGGTGTGTACATCAAGGATGATTGTGGTAAACTAAAAAGCAAATACTAATATAATACACGACGCTCCAAGCAAAACACATATCATGTGGCGAATAAAAATATAGCTCCAAGTAAAGTTACCAATGAACGAAGACGAGAGAGGGGATGCCTTCCCGGGGCATCCCCAAGCTTAGGCTTTTGGCTATTCTTGAATATCTTGGGGTGCCTTGGGCATCCCCAAGCTTAGGCTTTTGCCACTCCTTATTCCATAGTCCATCAAAGCTTTACCCAAAACTTGAAAACTTCACAACACAAAACTCAACAGGAAATCTTATAAGCTCCGTTAGTGAAAGAAAACAAAACCACCACATAAGGTACTGTAATGAACTCATTCTTTATTTATTTTGGTGTTAAGCCTACTGTATTCCAACTTCTCTATGGTTTATAAACTATTTTACTAGCCATAGATGCATCAAAATAAGCAAAAAACACACGAAAAACAGAATCTGTCAAAAACAGAACAGTCTGTAGCAATCTGTAACTAACGCAAACTTCTGGAACTCTAAACATCCTACCAAAATAGGAAGTCCTGGAAAATTTGTCTATTGATCAGTAGCAAAAAGAATCAATGCAAAATCACGTTTCTGTGATTTAACAAAACTAAATTCGTGCGTGCAAAGTTTCTGTTTTTCAGCAGAATCGAATCAACTATCATCATAGGTTATCCTATAGGTTCTACTTGGCACAAACACTAATTAAAAGATAAAAACACATCTAAATAGAAGATAGATGCAAAATTTATTACTAAACATGAACAAAAACAAAAAACACAAATAAAATTGGGTTGCCTCCCAACTAGCGCTTTTGTTTAACGCCCCTAGCTAGGCATAAAAGCGAAGATATAGTGCCATAATAATAGGATAGACCTTGAAAGCTCATCTCATATTCTCTATGTTCGGCAGCAAGTTTTCTTTGAGGCAAGCAAAAGTAATCAAAAGGGCTAAATTTAGCGGGACAAAAGTCCCCAAGATCAATCTCAGGAGGAACGGGTTCCTCCTTTGGCCCTTCATAATGCACAACTAATTCATCACTAAAAGCATTCTTTTGGCAAAATCTCGTGAGCTTATACTCGAGAGATTATCCTAGCTCATTATTTCGAAGGGCAAAATCATTATTAAGTTCGGTAATTCTATCAACCAAGACATTGGTAGGAACCTTTTTTCTAAGGTTTTCATTGGAAGCAACATAGTCCGAAGATTGAAAACGCCTAATTTCCTCTTGATCAAAGAGGACCACCTCTATGGGAGGACGACCGGCGTCCACCCTATAGTGCGCAAAGATTTCTTTGGCCTCTCTTATTATAAATCTAAACTCGTGAGCCAAAAAGATAGTAACAGCGCGTTTAACAGAAGAATGCTCAATATTGGAAAATTCTAGAAAAATCCTTTGTATGCAAGGATGCATATGCATAAATTGTCTTTCAGGTTCAACTACAAGCATAGCACTGGCATCCGCAAGACTACTAGTTCTATGAAGAATAGAACTACCCATGGAAGGTAAAGCACTAGCACAAGTAAAGAAATCTTGAATAACACTTTTTCCAATAATGTTACCACTACCGATTCGAAACTTTTTAGTATGCAAGGTAGGGGGTTCTTCAGCCGGAGCCTCAGAATTTTCCATGTTATCATTATTGTCCATATCGATGATAATCTCCCCAATTTCAGACATAACGGCAAACAAAAGCAAGGAAGAAGAAAGCAAGCGAGAGAGAGAGAGGAGAAGATTGGGAAAGAGAGGGCAAATAAACGGCAAGGGTGAAGTGGGGGAGAGGAAAACGAGAGGCAAATGGCAAATAATGTAAATGCGAGGGAGATGAGTTTGTGATGGGTACTTGGTATGTCTTGACTAGAGCGAAGACCTCCCCGGCAACGGCGCCAGAAATCCTTCTTGCTACGTCTTGAGCTTGCATTGGTTTTCCTTGAAGAGGAAAGGGTGATGCAGCAATAGTAGCATAAGTATTTCCCTCAGTTTTTAAGAACCAAGGTATCAATCCAGTAGGAGGCTCCTCAAAAGTCCCACGCACCTACACAAACAAACAAAGAACTCGCAATCAACGCAATAAAGGGGTTGTCAATCCCTTCACGGCCACTTGCGAAAGTGAGATCTGATAGAGATAGTATGATAAGATAAATATATTTTTGGTATTTTATAAGATAGATGCAAAAAGTAAAGATGCAAATAGAAGTAGATTGGAAGTTTGTATGATAAAAGATAGACCCGGGGGGCATAGGTTTCACTAGTGGCTTCTCTCAAGATAGCATAAGTATTACGGTGGGTGAACAAATTATTGTCGAGCAATTGATAGAAAAGCGAATAATTATGAGATTATCTAGGCATGATCATGTATATAGGCATCACGTCCGTGATAAGTAGACCGACTCCTGCCTGCATCTACTACTATTACTCCACACATCGACCGACTCCTGCCTGCATCTAGAGTATTAAGTTCATAAAGAACAGAGTAACGCATTAAGAAAGATGACATGATGTAGAGGGATAAATTCAAGCAATATGATATAAACCCCATCTTTTTATTCTTGATGGCAACAATACAATACGTGCCTTGCTGCCCCTGCTGTCACTGGGAAAGGACACTGCAAGATTGAACCCAAAGCTAAGCACTTCTCCCATGGCAAGAAAGATCTATCTAGTAGGCCAAACCAAACTGGTAATTCGAAGAGACTTGCAAAGATAAGTCAATCATACATAAAAGAATTCAGAGGAGATTGAAATATTTCTCATAGATAAACTTGATCATAAACCCACAATTCATCGGATCTCGACAAACATACCGCAAAAAGAGTTTACATCGAATAGATCTCCACAAGAGAGGCGGAGAACATTGTATTGAGATCCAAAAAGAGAGAAGAAGCCATCTAGCTAAAAACTATGGACCCGAAGGTCTGTGATAAACTACTCAAAACTCATCGGAGGGGCTATGGTGTTGATGTAGAGCCCACCGTCGTCGATTCCCCCTCCGGCGGAGCTCCGGCGAAGGCTCCAAGATGGGATCTCGCGGATACAGAAGGTTACGGTGGTGGAAATTGTGTTTCGTTGGCTCCCTGGATGTTTTCGGGGTACGTAGGTATATATAGGAGGAAGAAGTACGTCGGTGGCCGACCGAGGGACCCACAAGATAGGGGGCGCGCCCTCCTATCTTGTGGCCGCCTCGGCTGCTGCTTGGCTTGCACTCCAAGTCCTCTGGATCACGTTCGTTCCAAAAATCACGCTCCCGAACAATACAAGAAATATGTCAACTTATGACCACCACTATTGGTCACTGAAAGGTCACAAAATTCCATTTATGACCTTTTTGTGACCAAAAACAGAAGGTCAGTGGCCGTCAGAACTCGACTATAGCGACCTTTCTTCTGGAATGGTCAAAGACGTTTACGACCAAAATATTCCTACTGTGGCGTTTTGGTCACTAGCAACCTCCCCCAGGCCACGTAGGCATCCAGCGTGGCAAGCTGATGTGGCACAAGATTCAGCCCGGTCCAATTCGATTTTCTACATGGGCCGAGCCCAACAATTCAGCCTTTTATATTATTTTTTTCTGTCAATTCTTGTGGGCTACTTGGGCCAAGCCTAGTATTTCAGCTTATTTGTTTTTGGGCCTTGGCCTTCTTACAATCAATTGATTTTCTATTTTCAATAATTATATTTTGGAGCTGGTCCCACTAGTCAGAAGGGTCCCACAAGTCATAATGCCATACATGAGTCCCACATGTCAGAAATTTCAAAATTGCTCAGATTATATTCATAAGTGGGTCCCACTGGTGAAGTTTCCATATCTTCTCAACATACATAACTGCTATTTCAAACAGGACAGAACAAACATAGTTCATCAAATAACACTACATAGCCTTTTACAATCCGTTACAATATTACACTTTACAGTCTACTACAGAGCCAAAAGAACGGCTTCACTGCTTCGCACTTGGCTTCACGGCTTCACACTCAGAAAAATTAGGACTGGAGTTCCTATAAAAGAGTGAACATAAAGGAAAAAAATTAGGCTTGGAGCTCCTGAAAAAGAGTGAACGCATAAAGGAAAACAAGTAAGAAAACTATACAGGAAAACAAGTAGAGTATATTGAGCACAATATGAACACTAGCATCTAGCATACTAGTTTCCGCAAAGAAAGAACACTCGACATCCAACATTTGAAGACATTGCAATGATTTCTAATTCTAAGCACATCTAGCATACTAGTTTCCGCAAAGAGCATAAGCAAGCATGATACCATATCAATTGCATCACATCAACCAAATTATTCAGGGAGCACAATATGCACATGAACAAAGACAGATTCTGGGTCCTGCTTGATTCACCTAGTTGATGAGGGCGGCTGAGCGGGAGACGAGCTTGATGTCGTTGCCATCAAGGACGATCTCATCCTTGAACTTCTCGGACTACAACTCCGCCAGATGCAGCAGCAACACCTCCGACAACCACAGCAACAGCACCAATAATGACCTGCGTGACATTTCATATCATCATTACAGAATAAAAAAATTAAGACACACACAGCAAATATAGCTTCAGCATTACGAAATTATCATGTAACTGTTGAGCAGACAGGAATATAGCTTCAACATTATAGAATTATCATGTAACTGTTGAGCAAATAGGAATATAGCTTCAGCATTATAGAATTATCATGTAACTATTGACTGTGAAGCTGTCAAACAGAAACCTGATTATAAACTATGGACTATGATATGTCATAGCCGATCCAGTGGACTGTGAGATGTCAAGCAGAGCAACATCTGCTAGAGCAACAGCTCCATGGACTAAAATAAATGCCCACAAGGATCATGAGAAAGGGCTAAAAAGGTTTGTTGTAAAAGAGTGAACATAAAGCTACCATTAGATCAAATAGAGATCATGCAATCAAATGGAGTAGTTACAGTCTTAACTAAGAAGATCATGAGCATGTGCATGAGTAAAATGAGCATCAGCATGTGTTAACAGGATCATAAGCATGCAATTAAATTTGTGCTACTCACGACATAAAACTATCAAACTATTGAACCAAGCTGCCGCCATGTAAACAAGCATCCATTCATCTATTCCAATGTAAGCGTAACCCATGTGATGATAACAACATGAATTTGTAACTAGCATTCCTTAAGCACCATCAAGAGTATTTAGGGCTCATCAATGTAACCAATGATGCAACAGAATCCATAGTACTATTCAGCTAGAGTACGCATTTAGGGTGTTTAAAACCAGCATCGCGAGGAACTTAAAAGGTACTCATCGGTAACAATAAGATACTATGGTATCAATCAAGAAGCTAATATACGGAGACGGCAGGGTAAATTCAGCTGGTGCGTTTCACTTGGGTATCCCTTTCTCTTGCTGGCCAGTGTAGTGCTTCATGGGTCCCTAGGTTTCAGCTTCTTCTTGGTCCTCGTATGAAAATATAAAGTGTTGAAACAGAGTTAAGTTCGCAGCCACAAGTGATTCAAATCTCTAGGAGTGGGTTATCAATCCATTGCACACACTGCTGCGGAATCGGGAGATCGACGATCGATTCAAGACACCAGAATATGGAGAGAAGTACACAACACAAATATAACTGAAGGAGACATAATAACATATATACAGAGCTGTAGTAGTTATCTCTGTCAGCATCAGATTGATGCAAAACACTAGTGAGTTGACTTGGCACATTGACTTTGAAACCAAACATCATGAATTTGTTATGCTAATGATAAAGTTTTAGAGAAGGTGTTTGATGCTACAATAACTGAAGCCAAATAGCATGGACAGGACAATATTAAGGTGACCAAGGCCAAGAGACATAATTTGTAGTACTACAATACTGAACCAAGTAAAAGCCTAAGAATTACACATTCATCAACAAAATTTGTACCGCTCCGATGAGAAAAACACATGAATAGACTAATTAACTGGGCTAATCTATGCTTAGCAAGCAATGAAATGTATCTACTGGAACTGCAATCCACTCAACCGCGAGCGTGTACTGGTAGTCACCAATTCCTAACAAAGCACAGCAAGCACATCTGCGCCAACAAAAACCATATGGGGAACCAAAACTAACAACACGGAGAAGCGGAAACTGGCCAGATTCACGCATCCCGATCGCGAAATGCCTGCGTAGATGGCGGAGATTGAAATCCGCATCTGCATCGAACCTAACGGCCAGATCTAGGCCGAATCCTTGGAGAACTGAACCTGAGACGGTGCAGGGTGGGTCGGGTGAGGAGCACCAAATCTCGGTGGAGACGGTGCAGCGGCCAGAGGAGAGCCCGGTGGAACTGCTCGATCCGGATGGGGAGAGGAGCTACTCGGTCCAGATGGGCGTTTGTGTCCCGGATCTCACGGGAGGAGGGGCTATGTGCCTCCCTGATCCCGGATCCGGCAGCCTCTAGCCTCGCTGTCACCATTGCTGGTGGCTGCTCTAGCTGGAGTACCCGCGGCCAGAGACGACAGAGCCGGCGTCGCGGTTGGTGACGACGAAGGAGAAGACAATGAAGACGAGCCGGCGTCGCGTCCGGTGGCTCACCCAGATGCCGCTGCCGAGGACGACGAGGGAGAGGACCAGGACCCCCACTCGCGGTCGGTGGTGGCGACCATGTCCACGACGGCCTCCGTCTCGGGCCACTTGGATCTGAGAGTGGGGAGGGGAGGGATCTGGATCGGGAGCGCGATGGGGAGGGCCGAGCGCGGTGGGGGGGGGAACGCCGGAGGAGTGGGGTGGGGGCGGCGGTGCGTCGAGATCCAGAGGGAGGGAGTGAGGTTGGGGGCGGCGGCGGTGGATCCAGAAGGAGAGGGAGAGGGTGAGGGCGCTAGGGTTCGCTGCGCGGGGAGAGAGTGGAATGGTGTGCGGTGGTTTTTTTTCGAGGGGTAGCTCGCGGTGGGTGAGGTGAGGGTCGTTGGATCTAGGAGGATCCGACGGTGGTTTGTCCATGATCCGCGTGAGAGGCCTTTGGACCAATCAGAACGTAGTATGATATTTTGACCATTTAAATTGGTCATAATTGACTAAAAGTAAGGTGCTAAATCATGTTAGCTATTTTATTATAACCTGAAAATATGAAAAAAAAATAACTTCTCATTGTGTCAGCAAATTTGACTATAGTTTTCAGGAATAATCACAAAATGAAATAAGACAAATATTTATTAAAAGAGTTATGAGAAATGAGTTCTCTTAAATCATTTTTCATTTTTGAGTGTCCAAAATGAGATTTTTTGTGAAGGACCTATAATATATTTATTGCAAAATTGGACCAAATCAATTTTCTAAAATACTAGAACATATTTAATGCACAGTTGACCAAATGGTTGGGTGTCAAAAGATTCGATCCACCTCTGGTGAAAAAGACAAATTTCTACCGATTCAGCTGGAAGCGGTCAAATTTGAACTGCGACTGCCTCATAGTTTGCTATTTATTTTTTCCAAAAATCATTTCTAGGTACATAAATATCTATTTAATCAGAGAAACACCAAAAAAATTCCAAGATTCAACCACTAGCTAGGAACGGTCAAGCCCGCCGTTTTGACCGCATTTTGAAACAGGCATAAAAAATTCAAAAAAAATAAAAAAATTAGAAAACCTTCGCATTGTGTCATTATATGTGACCAAGTTCCCAGGAAAAATAACAAACTTGTAATACGGCAATTATTTTAAAAAAGGGTTCTCAGAAATGAGCTATCATCTCTGAAGATTCATGGCTTTCAAGCCAAATGATCAATCTTATGGCCACATTCGTGGCATAGTTTGTTCAAATGATCTCATATTGTGCACAAGGGTGCATATTGGAATGGCAAACAATGTTGCCTAAGGAAGTTTTCATTTTCTTTGGACGAAAAAACATTTTTCATTTTTCGAGTGCCCAAAAGAAGGATTTTTTGTGAAGGAACTACCAAATAATTGTTACAAAATTGGACCAAATCAATTTTCTAAAATACTAGGACATATTTAATGCACAATTGACAAAATGGTTGGGTGCAAAAAGTTTTTATCCACCTCTCGTCAAAAAAGACAAATTTCCGCCGATTCAGCTGAAAGCGGGTCAAATTTGAACTGCAGCTGCCTCATAGTTTGCTATTTATTTTTTCCAAAAATCATTTCTAGTTACATAAGTATCTATTTAATCAGAGAAACACCAAAAGTTTTTCAAGATTCAACCACTAGCTAGGAACGGTGAAGCCCGCCGTTTTGACCGCATTTTGAAACGGGCATAAAAAATTCAAAAAAAATCAAAAAATTGGAAAACCTTCGCATTGTGTCATTATATGTGGCCAAGTTCCCAGGAAAAATAACAAACTTGTAATACGGCAATTATTTTAAAAAAGTGTTCTCAAAAACGAGCTATCATCTTTGAAAATCAATGGCTTTCAAGCCAAATGATCAATCTTATGGCCACATTCATGGCATAGTTTGTTCAAATGATCTCATATTGTGCACAAGGGTGCATATTGGAATGGAAAACAATGTTGACTAAGGAAGTTTTCATTTTCTTTGGACGAAAAAACCATTTTTCATTTTCCGAGTGCCCGAAAGGAGGTTTTTTTGTGAAGGAACTACCAAATAATTGTTGCAAAATTGGACCAAATCATTTTACTAAAATACTAGGCCATATTTAATGCACAAATGACCAAATGGTTGGGTGTCAAAAGTTTTGATCCACCACTCGTGAAAAAGACAAATTGCTACCGATTCAGGTGGAAGCGGGTCAAATTTGAACTGCAGCTGCCTCATAGTTTGCTATTTATTTTTTCCAAAAATCATTTCTAGTTACATAAGTATCTATTTAATCATAGAAACACCAAAAAAATTCCAAGATTCAACCACTAGCTAGGAACGGTCATTCCCGCCGTTTTGACCGCATTTTGAAACGGGCATAAAAAATTCAAAAAAAAATCAAAAAATTGGAAAACCTTTGCATTGTGTCATTATATGTGGACAAGTTTCCAGGAAAAATAACAAACTTGTAATACGGCAATTATTTTAAAAAAGTGTTCTCAAAAACGAGCTATCAAGTGTGGAGATCAATGGCTTTCAAGCCAAATGATCAATCTTATGGCCACATTCATGGCATAGTTTGTTCAAATGATCTCATATTGTGCACAAGGGTGCATATTGGAATAGCAAACAATGTTGCCTAAGGAAGTTTTCATTTTCGTTGGACGAAAAAACCATTTTCCATTTTTCGAGTGCCCGAAAGGAGGTTTTTTTGTGAAGGAACTACCAAATAATTGTTGCAAAATTGGACCAAATCATTTTTATAAAAGACTAGGCCATATTTAATGCACAATTGACAAAATGGTCTGGTGTAAATTTTTTTGATCCACCTCTCGTGAAAAAGACAAATTTCTGCCGATTCAGTTGGAAGCGGGTCAAATTTGAACTGCAGCTGCCTCATAGTTTGCTATTTATTTTTTCCAAAAATCATTTCTAGTTACATAAGGACCTATTTAATCATAAATACATGGTTTGGTGGCGATATTTCGGGGTTTGGGCGGTGGGCGAGGGCCCCAACTCTAGAGCAGAACTCAAGATGTTCGCTTGGCGTGGTCACCGCGTGACCGTGGCGTTGCCATGTGTTCTGGGTGGCCTAGGCATGTCTAGTGGGTTGGGAACTCCCCAGGTTGGTGCTAGGAAGAAAATTCTCACGAGGAGACCAATCGATGCTCAAACATGAATTAGCAGCCAAGTGTTTGATTAGCGGTACGTAAAATGTACATGGCTAATGGGCGTGAGTTTTGGGTGAGGATGATCAGTTACTAAGAAGACCGTTTTCACAATTTTTCAGCTCAAAAGGAGGAGCCTAGGTGGTACTTGCTTTATCAAACCACCACACTGGACATAAATACGAATGTTGAAGCTCGGCTCAAAATAATGAATGGATTGAGCTGGCATTTGGTGGAGGATGGTTATTTGGGCATAGGAAAGCATCAGAGAAAATGGATACTATTTGGACATGCCAAAGTGGTACTTCCTTCACAAACTGTTACTCTGAATGAATAGGAAAATGAATATTTTGAATTATTTTTGAACTAGGCAAGGAAGGTTTTACATATTTGACGAAGATATGACCCAAAGAATTTATGAGATTTTTTGGGAATTTTGGGAATGGTAGAAATATAGGTTGCTTCACAACCTAGGGCAAAACTGCCACATGGACATGACACATAGGCAAACTGATGAGGTGGCGCCTAGTCATAGCAACCCACCACAATTTACAAGGCTATGACCATCTATATTGGTCGTTAACAACTAGAAATAAGGTAGCGGACTAGCGGTGTTAGCTTTATGACCATTTCATGTAAGGAAATTATGACCTTTCTGACCAAAATGGTCGCAATGGTTTAGGGTTTGGAGCCCCTCGAACAGCTTTTGACCAATTGGTCTCAAATGGTCATAAATCTATGACCAATTCTTCCAGGGTCACTGACATAAGGTCATAAGTTGACATATTTCTTGTAGTGGAAGGTTTCATTCCGTTTGGACTCCGTTTGATATTCCTTTTTTTCGAAATACTGAAATAGACAAAAAAACATCAATACGGGCTGGGCCTTCGGTTAGTAGGTTAGTCCCAAAAATGATATAAATGTGTAAAATAAAGCCCATAAACATCCAAAAGGGGTAATATAATAGCATGGAACAATCAAAAATTATAGACACATTGGAGACGCATCACTTGGCAATTCGGATATGTAGATTTCCTTCTCTGTAACCGACTCTGTGTAACCCTAGCCCCCTCCAGTGTCTATATAAACCGGAGGGTTTAGTCCATAGGACAAGAACAATCATAATCATAGGCTAGCTTCTAGGGTTTAGCCTCTACGATCTCGTGGTAGATCAACTCTTGTAATACTCATATCATCAAGATCAATCAAGCAGGAAGTAGGGTATTACCTCCATCGAGAGGGCCCGAACATGGGTAAACATTGTGTCCCCCGCCTCCTGTTACCATTAGCCTTAGACGCACAGTTCGGGACCCCCTACCCGAGATCCGCCGGTTTTGACACCGACATTGGTGCTTTCATTGAGAGTTCCAGTATGTCGTCACGATAAGGCTTGATGTCTCCTTGAATCATCTGCAACAATGCGATCCAGGGTGAGGTTTTCCTCCCCAGACAGATCTTCGTATTTGGCGGCTTCGCACTGCATGCCAACTCGCTTGGCCATCTGGAGCAGATCGATAGCTACGCCCCTGGTCATCAGGTCAGGTTTGGAAGCCTGAACTACACTGCCGAGATCCGCAGAGACTTGATTTTCGATGGATTCGAGCCCATGACAGGTGTGTCGAACAGTCACGAGGATCATGACCTAGATCTGCCATCGGACGATGTTCGGAGGATCACACCTACGGCTGCCCCGGCTCTTAATCCGGAGCAGATCGTTCCATCCGAGGACGGGTGGATGGACCCCGCCACGGAGGCCGCACACTCAGCGGTGTTAGAGCCGAACATAGACTTCCTCTCCAATGAGGTCTATGTCATCGGACCCTCGGACTCGTCTCCGGCCATAGGCTCTGAACCACGTGCATCCGTGCCTACCGAATCTGATTGGGCACCGATCATGGAGTTTACCTTCACGGATATCTTTCAGCACTCGCCCTTGGGCGACGTGCTAAATTCATTAAAGTTTCTCTCCCTGTCAGGAGGCTCTTGGCCGAACTATGTCCGGCTTGAGTGGGAAGCGGACGGCGAAGAAATTCGTTCCCCACCCACTACCCACTTAATAGCCACTGTCGACGACTTAACCGACATGCTTGATTTTGACTCCGAAGACGTCGACGGTATGGACGACGATGCAGGAGAAGAACAGGAACCACCGCCCACAGGGCGCTGGACAACCACCTCAAATATGATATATATATATGGTGGACACACCCCAAGAAAACAACGGCGAGGAACGGAAGGATGCAACTGAGGATAATCCTCTTGAGAAGCAACCAAAACGACGACATCGGCGCCGCTCTAAATCCCACCACAGTAAAAACAGCGATAACAGCGCAAGAAAGAATAACACCCTGGTTGACTCCAAAGGCAACGACGATCCCATGGACCCAGCGATGGAGCAGGATGAGCCAAGGGATGGCGAACATAGTCCGGAGCCGCTGTTCGATCATAGCAATGGCAGAGATAAAACTCATAAACCTGTCTCCGGAGAGGAGAACAGTCCGGACGACGATGCATTCATCGTCCCGAAAAGGCAATTGGATGAGAGAACCTCCAAAGAAGGCTTATCGCCACCGTGAGAAGCTTGAAGAAGCAGAAGCAAAGGCTTAAGGCCATGTAGGATATGCTCAACCGGAGATGGAACAAAGTGCTCAACAATGAAGAAAAATACGGTGGCGATCGCCACACAAAGAGCTACCCAAAGAGCAAGCTGCTGCCCAAATTCGACAACGAGGCTATAGAGCCCATTCCGCCAAAAAATAATACGGCCGATCTGCCGGACCGACCACCCCGTGGCCGCGACAGGGCGGCTAATGACGTCGCACACAAGTAAGCACACGATTTACATGAGCACCTGGACAAAAAAGCCGGTATGGCCAGGTCCATCTATGGATCTAGGAAGCATGCTCCGGCGCAGGATCACAGCCACCAAAACGATCATACTGATCGAACACCAGCATGGAATCAACACCGAACACAACAACCGTTGATAGCATGCCATGACACATCCAAATACATGGGTGCTGCGCACCCCCTGTGCTTCACCAATGAGGTGCTGGATCATGAATTTCCATAGGGATTTAAACTCGTAAACATAGAGGCATACGACGGAATGACAGACCCTGCAGTCTGGATTGAGGACTTTATTCTTCACATCCACATGGCTCGTGGAGATGATCTCCACGCCATCAAATACCTGTCCCTCAAGTTGAAAGGACTAGCTCAGCACTGGTTGAAAAGCCTCCCCGAAAACTCAATTGGAAGTTGGGAGGAACTTGAGGACGCTTTCAGGGCTAATTTTCAAGGGATCTATGTCCGACCTCCGGATGTAGACGATTTAAGTCACATAATCCAACAACCCGAAGAGTCAGCCCGTAAGCTTTGGAACAGATTTCTCACCAAGATGAATCAAATCATCGACTGCCCGGATGCCGAAGCCTTAGTGGCTTTCAAGCATAGTATCCGAGACGAATGTCTTGCCAGACACCTCAGCCAGGAAAATCCGAGGACAATGGCAGCCCTAACAAGCCTTATGACCCGCTTCTGCGCGGGCGAGGACAGCTGGTTGGCCCGCAGCGGCACCAGCGACCCAGGCACATCCGAAGTCAGGGATGGCAATGAGAAGCCGCGGCACAATAAAAACAAGCGTCGAAATAATGAAGACAGCCCAGACAACACGGCGGTAAACGCCGGATTCAGGGGCTCTCGACCCGGTCAACGGAAAAAGCCATTCAAAGGCAACATAGATGGATCGTCTAGCCTAAACAAAATTCTAGACAGATTATGTCAGATTCATGGCACCCCCGAGAAACCTGCAAATCACACCAACAAAGAATGTTGGGTCTTCAAGTAGGCCGGCAAGCTAAATGTCGAACACAAAGGGAGGGAGACACCAAGTGAAGACGAGGACGAACCGCACAAGCCAAACACTGAACAGAAAAAATTTCCACCAGAGGTCAAAACAATGAACATGATTTACGCAACTCACATACCAAAAAGGTGGCGCAAACGCGCACTCCGAGACGTATACGTTGTAGAGCCCGTCGCCCCCAAATTGAACCCATGGTCGGCTTGCCCGATCACTTTCGATCGCAGGGATCATCCGACTAGTATCCGGCATGGAGGTTCGGCCGCCTTGGTGCTCGACCCAATAATTGACGGATACCATCTCACCCGAGTCCTCATGGACGGCGGCAGTAGTCTGAATTTGATATATCAGGACACTGTCCGCAAGATGGGGATAGACCCGTCAAGAATCAGCCAAAGTAACACTACCTTTAAAGGAGTAATACCAGGCGTACAAGCCCACTACGCGGGCTCTCTAATACCAAAGGTTGCATTCGGTTCGCCCGACAACTTCCAAATCGAAGAACTAATCTTCGACATCGCTCCATTCCGAAGCGGCTACCATCCACTACTCGGAAGAACGGCCTTCGCTCGTTTCAATGCAGTTCTGCATTATGCTTATCTTAAACTTAAGATGCCTGGTCCACGGGGCGTCATCACAATTAGCAGAAATACAGAGCGTTCCTTATGCACGGAAAAATATGTGGCAGCTCTAGCAGCCGAACCACTGAGCGGCCCCTCCAACCAGAATAAATGAGCGGTCGTCAAGACCACGGACACGGTTAGACGTGTCCGCCGCACCACTATTTGTAGCAGCACACATAAACCTGAGCTTGGGTCGACGGATATACCCCCCTATGTGGTGCTAGGGGCTGCCTGCATGTAAAAAGGCCCATAGTTCGGCTCGACCCTATTAATACAATAATAGATTGAATTCTCGTGGTTCATTAAGAATAACCAATTTTTCGCACAATCACATCAGATTCTTTCACCTGGGTTTTTCCTTTTTGCAGATGATCATCGTGCCACACCCTTCCAGGATACGGCACAACGGAGACAAAGACGCAGACATGCAACAGGGACCTGTTCAAAGGTTCTTTTTAGATTAAGACCCTGTGTAAACCTTTTTTATTGTCTCTTGTTGTTTCACACCCTCCGCATACTCAAATCAACCGAGAGGGATACTGGCATTATTGGCAAGGCTTTTTTCGCCATGCCAAATTAATGCATGTACCTGGAAAATCAGGGCTCATTATCGAGGGCAGTACTCAGCCAAGTATATGTTATAAAGTCCGATTACCTTAGGGAGTGTTCGGAGTCGTGAGTTTGGCCTTATATGCATTAGCTCCGAATCATGTCTTTGGTCAATAGTTGGGTTTGCCCGACTCTCGTGTTTTGCTACCTTACGTTCCGCTCTATCGGCTAAGGTGGCACCGGGAGAACTACTGCGATTGTGCCCTGATTCACCTGGATGAGCACCTCAGTGGAGAAAGCCGAAAACTGACTGTCATGATAAAGTGAGAGACTGATCAACCACTTGATGACTCAGCGAAATCTTCGCGATTCCTTCGCATTAACGAAGGACCAGTCAAGTATGTACGTGCACCTTATTCGGATGATCGCGGAAGTACCAGGGGCTATGTAGTAGCCCCACTATCAAACCCCTATGGCTAAGTGAAAGTGTTAAAGCTATATAGTTAGATTGCCTTGTTCGCCGCGCTATCACCTCCTCAAACGGACCAAGACGTTGGATCAAGTGTGACTACGTGCTTTACCGAACACCCCCACATCATATGCGTGGGGACTGAAGCCGACAACTACAAACTTTCAGGTTATATACATACATACATACATAAACGGTCGCATAGGAGGCACTATAATACTTTATGGGCAAAAGTATAAATACATCCTTTATAATTAAAATAGCATTGTTTTTACAATCAAGATACATATCACTAGAACATGGTACTCTTTGAGCACTGAGCCTCTATTAAATGGGCACCTTCCAGGACTTCTTCAAAATAGTGCTCGGGCGAGTTCTGACCCCCGGGCAGACCCCTGGTTGCAACAGCGGTGGCCTCCATCTCCGCGCAGTATGTTTTAACACGGGCAAGAGCCATCCGCGCACCCTCTATGCACGCCGACCTCTTGACAGCGTCGATATGCAGCACAGCACAAAGAAATTGTTGTACTAAACCAAAATAACTATCCGGACTCGGTTCCTTCGGCCAAAGATGATCCACGACGGACTTCATGGCAAGCCCGAACAACCTATGGAGCTCGGCACACTCGGCCATTTTCTCATTCAACAGTAGCGGACGCCTTGGATTACTAAACTGCAACCAGAACAATCTTTCCACCTCATGATCTTTCCGATCTTTGAAATACTCAGTCGCATCAGTAGCACTTTTTGCTAAACCCAGGTATGCTCCTGCCAAACTCCACAATTGATCAAGAGGGGCATACTTCGGATCGCCGAACTTCGTCCACAATAAGAAGGGCTTCCCAGTCGCGATATCTCCAGCTTGACGAAGCTCCTCCCGTGCCGCTCTGATTTCAGAGCACGTTTCCTTGGCTGCTTCCAAGGCCTTCTTCAGGTCAGCCGTCTTCGCTTGGCTTTCCCTTTCAAGGAGCTCATAGCGGCTGGCGGCATTCTGCAGCTCAAGAGCCATGTTGGCTATTTTATCTTCGCTCTAGCAATGAGCAGCATGTTCGGCTTTTAACTCTTTGGCCGCCTTCAGGGCGGCCGCATCACATCTCCTGGCTTGTTCCTTGGCTCGGGCAAGTTCTGCCTGAAGGGTCTCCATGGCGGCAGCCCCATCTGCAGTCAAAGCATATTATAGATACTAGCATCATGCTCCTCTTAATAATTGCTGACCACCCGAATATACATACCATGTGCCTCGTCAAGCTGCTTGTTCACAAGCGTGATGTCCGCATCCGCCATGTCAAGATGTCGCCTCAATTCGGCAAAATCAGCAGTCCGGTCAGCCGCCGGACCCTCAGCCGCTTGCGCATGAAAGTAGCGCTATCATTACCCAAGACTATGATCCTCTGTTTGCCGCCTCTGGATGGCAACCAGAGTCTCAGGGGCTACTACCTATACAGAGCACACCTAGCATGTACGATATAAATCATATATATATATATATATATATATATATATATATATATATATATATATATATATATATATATATATATATATATATTACTTTATGTACCTCAAAGCCTCTCAGCAGGCTCGCAAAAGCTTCATTCAACCCGCTTTTGGCGGATGAGATCCTCTCAACCACCGTACCCATTAAGGTACGATGTGCTTCTGGGATAGCCGCTTGCTCCAAAATATCCATCAGCGTGTCAGGTTGTACATTGGATAGTCCCGGGCTCTTTTTGTTGTTCTCCTTAGGAGCCGAATACTCCGGACTTCGGGCAGCCGAAGGGTTACCTTCTGGCCTTTGCGGATCAGGAGAAATCCTCCACGGCGACACCTCGGGGTCGTCCGCCCCACGAGGCGGGGAGGCAGGAGGACGCGTTTCGCTCTCCATCATCTCCGGAAGAAGATCCCCCGAAGATGAACTTTCTTGAGGAGGGCTACGAGCCGGACTGCAAAATATATGTCTCGGTTATTATTCTCAGAGATAAAGCAGGATATATTTACCAAAGTGCTTTTGTTCACTTACAGCTCGGTTGATGGCTGGCCCCCTTGCGGGCGCTGTGCGGTAAGGACACCCTCTGGGGCAGGGCCCCTGGCGAAGGTTTCTTCCCTTGTTTGGAAGCCTCCGCTTCCAAATCATCAGGAGCGCCCCTTTTCCTCCCGTGGGGAGAAGGGATTCTAGATTCACCTCCCCGAACATCCTCCTTCGCGGAGGCACTAATTCCCCCGGTTTGGATATGTAACATATGAAGCCCGCCTTCGGCTCCTTTATTCCTCCCCTCATCTTCTCCTGATGGCACTTGATACGGTGCGTAAGCCAGCATCCTGGCTAGTACAGGATCTGGCGAGCTTTCAGGAAGGGGGGCCGAACACCTGATCCTCTCCGCCTTCCTTATCCAGTCCTGGCAGAGGGCAATTTTTCAAAATGATGTTGTGACAAATAACAACATGTTCAGTCGTGGAGTTACTTACTTGGGTATCTGGACGATTGCAGTTCAGGCCCGCATCCTCGATGGTGTCCGGACACTTTATTCGTGATCCAAAGAACAATCGATACATCCCTTCGAGCCTCACACCGAAGAAGTGTTGAATAGTTCGCGGTCCTTCCAGGTTGAACTCCCACATACGGAGAGATCGACGTTGGCATGGCAGGACCCGACGAACTAGCATTACCTGAATCACTTTGATGAGACTGACATCCCTGTTGAGGAGATCTCAGATGCGGCTTTGCAATGTCAGTACGTCATTTACTGGCCCCCAGTCCAGCCCTTTGTTGACCCATGACACCAGTTGGGGCGGAGGGCCTGGGTGGAAGGCTGGGGCGGCCACCCGCTTTGTACCTCGGGGTGCTGTGATGTAGAACCACTCCCGTTGCCGTAAGTCGGACACCTCCGGGAAGGAGCCCTTTGGCCATAGGGCGTCGGCACCTTTGCTTATTATAGCACCTCCGCACTCCGCGTGTCGCTTGTCGATCATCTTCGGCTTCACATTGAAGGTCTTGAGCCACAAGCTGAAGTGTGGGGTAATGCGGAGGAAGGCCTCACACACGACGATAAACGACGAGATGTGAAGGATGGAATCTGGGGCTAGATCATGGAAATCTAGCCCGTAATAGAACATGAGCCCTATTACAGAGGCATCGAGACTAAAGCCAAGCCCTCGAAGGAAGTGGGAAACAAATACGACACTCTCATTGGGTTCGGGAGTGGGGATAACCTACCCTTGAGCAGGTAGCCTATGGGGGATTTCGGCGGTCAGATACCTAGCCTCCCTAAGCTTCTTGATGTCCTCCTCTGTGACAGAAGAGGCCATCCACCGGCCTTGAAGGTTGGATCCGGACATGATTGAAGGTCCGAAGCGCTTAGCCTGAACCTTGGGTGTTGGAACTCGAGGTAGGGGAAGGGAAGGATTGGGCGTGGAAAGAAAAGGATGGGTCTGGACCTCTTTATAAAGAGGGTGAATATCAAGCATCCTCCGCGTGGCCGTTTGGAACTTGCCTAAAACCGAGGAGTCATACTAATAGCACGATTGGGTTACCCATGCCCGTATTGAAGAGAATCCCATGATAAGGGGGACACGATCTCTGCTTCGACAAGACGTGCCAATAAAACTGCCCCGCAATACGTGCAGTAGCAGGCTGGAAAAAATGGTTCATATAAAGACCGGGCCGCGGCGTGATGTCACGCTATGAAAAGTTGTCAGCAGATTAGATTTGTGGAATATTATCCTCTCTACGGTGGTGTGTGAAATTTGTTTTGCAAAGCCGGACATGATCCTTGTGTTCAAAATCTTCTATGGAGTATTCGGAGAAGGAACCCGCCTTGCAATGCCGAAGACAATCTGCGCGTCGGACTCATCGTCATTGAAGCCTGGTTCGAGGGCTCTTGAGGAGTCTTGGATTAGGGGTCCTCGGACAGCCGGACTATATACTTTGGCCGGACTGTTGGACTATGAAGATACAAGATTGAAGACTTCGTCCCGTGTCCGGGTGGGACTCTCCTTTGCGTTGAAGGCAAGCTTGGCAATTCGGATTTGTAGATTTCCTTCTTTGTAACCGACTCTGTGTAACCCTAGCCCCCTCCGTGCGCATATAAACCGGAGGGTTTAGTCCATAGGACAAGAACAATCATAATCATAGGCTACCTTCTAGGGTTCAGCCTCTACGATCTCGTGGTAGATCAACTCTGGTAATACTCATATCATCAAGATCAATCAAGCAGGAAGTAGGGTATTACCTCCATCGAGAGGGCCCGAACCTGGGTAAACATTGTGTCCCCCGCCTCCTGTTACCATTAGCCTTAGACGCACAGTTCGGGACCCCCTACCCAAGATCCACTGGTTTTGACACTGACAACCATCCATATTGCACTTGTATCACCATCTCTTCGTCGAAGTAGTGCACCTATACAATTTTCCATTGTATAGGGTGTGTTGGGGACACAAGAGACTCTTTGTTATTTGGTTGCAGGGTTGTTTGAGAGAGACCATCTTCATCCTACGCCTCCCACGGATTGATAAACCTTAGGTGAAAGATCGTGGATGTCGCCTAGAGGGGGGGGGGTGAATAGGCGTTTTAAAATAATTACGGTTTAGGCTTGAACAAATGCGGAATAAACCTAACGGTTAATTTGTCAAGCACAAAACCTAAAGCAACTAGGCTCACCTATGTGCACCAACAACTTATGCTAAGCAAGATAAACAACTATGAGATAGCAAGATATATGACAAAGATCAATATGGCTATCACAAAGTAAAGTGCATAAGTAAAGGGCTCGGGTAAGAGATAACCGAGGCACGAGGAGACGATGATGTATCCCGAAGTTCACACCCTTGCGGATGCTAATCTCCGTTTGGAGCGGTGTGGAGGCACAATGCTCCCCAAGAAGCCACTAGGGCCACCGTAATCTCCTCACGCCCTCGCACAATGCAAGATGCCGTGATTCCACTAAGGGACCCTTGAGGGCGGTCACCGAACCCGTACAAATGGCGACCCTTGGGGGCGGTCACCGAACCCGTACACTTTGGCAACCCTTGGGGCGGTCACGGTGCAGTCAAAATGCTCAGGCGATCTCCACAACCTAATTGGAGACCCGACGCTTGCCGGAGCTTTACACCACAATGATTGAGCTCGAACACCACCAACCGACTAGGGCGCCCAAGCACCCAAGATGAACAAGCTCAAGGGCACCAAGCACCCAAGAGTAATAAGCTTCTCAACTTGTAACTTCCACGTATCACGTGGAGAACTCAAACCGATGCACCAAATGCAATGGCAAGGGCACACGGAGTGCCCAAGTCCTTCTCTCTCAAATCCCAATCAAGCAACTAATGCTAGGGAGGAAAATGAGAGGAAGAACAACAAGGAGAACACCAAGAACTCCAAGAACTAGATCCAAGAGGTTCCCCTCACATAGAGGAGAAAGTGATTGGTGGAAATGTGGATCTAGATATCCTCTCTCTTTTCCCTCAAAAACTAGCAAGAATCCATGGAGGGATTGAGAGTTAGCAAGCTCGAAGAAGGTCAACAATGGGGGAAGAACACGAGCTCAAAGGATTAAGTCCCAATGGGGAAGAAGACCCCCTTTTATAGGTGGGGAGAAAATCCAACCGTTATCCCCTCACTCAGCCCGCACGGCGCGGTACTACCGCAAGGAGCTGCGGTACTACCGCGGTTGGCCGCGGTACTACCGCTGCAGGTTGCGGTACTACCGCATGTGCAGCTCTGGCCAGTGAAGGCCTGTCAGACAGGCAACGAGCGATAGAACCGCCGGAGCGGTACCGCGCGCCCTCACAGTACTACCGTAAGGCGAGCAACACTAGGTGCAGAGAAGGCACGGACGAAAAATTACTCCGTACCTACTTCACCGAGGAGGACTGCGCAAAAATCCGACGCGGTACTAGACACGAAGAGCGGTACTACGCACAGAGGGCGCGGATGTAAAAAATTACATCCGCCCTACTTCCGCTCATGTTGCTCGGCTGGCGAGCCCACGGTACTACGGCGCTCGTGGCGGCTGGTACTACAGCAGAGGGCGCGGATGTAAAATTACATCCGCCCTACTACCGCTTCGAGCAGCTGCGCTGGCGGAGGCCACAGTACTACCGCTCCCACAGAGCGGTACTATCAAGATGGGTTCTGGTACTACCGCCCGAGAGCAAGACTACCGCATGCCCCAAATCAGCAACACTAGGAGTCCTTCATTTTGCAAAGAAGACAACAGAGGGAAACACTAAAACCAGAACTGCCATAACTTCTGCAAATGAGCTCCGAATTGAGCAAACTCAAGCTTGTTGGATAGAGGAAGACGAGTAGCATCAAAACAGCGAAGAGGCAGGGGAGGTATGCCTAACAAAAGAGGAGAGAAACCTCCAACAGAGAAGAACCGGCAGAGCCTCCAACATCGAAAACATCATAGAAGATGCATGTAAACTCCGTTTTCGATGAACTCGAGTTTGTCATGAAAATGACCAAAAGCTCCAGATCTCACAAGGAGAAGAACCAAACAAGAACCAATAAAGATGATGCAAGGATGCAATGGTTTGAGCTCTCTACGAACGATACGATCAAGCAACTCATCGAGAGCCCCCCTTGATAGTACGGCAATCGATCCTATAACCCGGTCTCCCACAACTACCATGAGACCGGTAAAATGGAGAACCTATCAAGGGCAAACCTTTGCCTTGCATAAAGTCCACTTGACCTAGATGATGACGATCTACTCCTCCTCAAGATGGACCACCTTTCTTGATTGCGTTGGCTCGATGAAGACTAGTTGATTGCTCCCCCATACTCCACTATGGGTGAGACACTCTTCCGCTCATCTTCACAAGTCCATTGTCACCACAATGGACGGCAAGCTTCAAGGACTTGATCTCTTCGTGATGCATCACTTGAACTTGCACACCGCAACCTAACCCCACAAGGAACTCTCACGAAGACCATGGGTTAGCACACAAAGCATAATGGACAATGCTTACCATGCCATGGGATCACTTGATCCCTCGGTACATCTTGTGCGCTTTGTGTGTTGAATCTTTCCAACTCTCTTCATTCGAATGATGTCTTGAAGGTAGACATGAATGATCACACAATCTTTTTCTTCAAGACATGCTTGCAATAAGCTCAACACTGACATGACCAATCTTTGGATAATTCCTTAATAGCACCGTGGTCATCACAAACTCTCCTTGAAACCAACAAATGGACTCCAAGAAAAGCCTATGGACAAACCCTTCAAATATAACTCAAGGCAACCATTAGTCCATAGAGATTGTCATCAATTACCAAAACCAAACATGGGGGCACCGCATGTTCTTTCATTAGGTCATCCACTTGAGGGAAATTTCCTACTGTCCTACAAACCTCTGCACTTAGAGGCCCAACAACGTCTACAAGAAGAAGGTTGTGTATTAGACATCAAGCTAATTTATGGCGCCACTAGGGAGGTGAGTGCTTGAAGGTATATCTTTAGATCTTGCAATCGAATCTTTTAGTTTCTTGTTTTATCACTAATTTAGTTTATAAAAGAAAACTACAAAAATTGGAATTGAGGGTACCTCATATGCTTCATCTTTTTAATGTCTTTCGTGAAAATGATGGGAAGGAAAACTGTGCTCAAGTACTAGAAGAAGAATTACATAGAATGCTTGGCATAAAATATGTGAATGATGAGCATGATTGTAATGTTGTTAGTATGAATCCTTTTAATACCCATGATGCTAATGATATGCAAAGCCACAAGCTTGGGGATGCTATGTTTGATGAAGAAGATATTTTTAGTCCCCCAATTTTTGATGAGAAAATTTATATTGATGAAAGCATGCCTCCTATTTATGATGATTATATTGATGAAAGTGGATTTGGAGAGGTCATGACTTTATTTAGTGATGAATCCACTATTTCGGAAGAGGTTCCAATTGATTATGAGAACAAACACTACTAGGGAAAACCCTAGCAGTAGCGCGTGTTTTGTGCCCACTAGTAGCACGGGTGGCCGCGCTACTAATAAGGTGCTACAGCTATTGCTTAGCAGTAACGCGTGCCATCACGCGCTACAGCTAGGACAAATAGCTACAACACTTGTTCACTACCGCGCTACTGCTAAGGTATCTACTTGCAGCGTGTTTTCTTTCCATCGCTACTAGTATTTTTTATTTTTTTATTATTAGTGTATTTATGCGCCATCATACAAATATTGGTACAATACCAGCTGTTATGAGGTTTACATCATTATGTCCATAACAGTATATTAAATGAAGGTGGATTAGGTTCAAGTGGAGGCAATATGTGGTGCATGTCAAAAGTATACTACTAATCCAAACTTGATCTAGTTTGGATTAGTTGTACTTTCGATGTGCACCACATGTTGCCTCCACTTGAATCTAATCCGCCAGCACAAGATATTTAATCATCATCATGGTCATTACCACCACCAGTATTTATTTAATCACCACTAACACTAGCTAATAATAATCATCATAGTCATTACCACAAACACTAGCTATTTTATCATCATAGTAACAGTGTAGCACATCATCATCCTGAAACTCATTTCTAGCCAGCTACTCACTCCTGCTGCTCTCTCTTAGGTAAAAGAACTTAAAACATGTGTAGCTCTCCTCCTTGATCAAGTTGGAGCATGCAGATGAACCTGTCTCCTAATCGTGGAAGGCGCCTCTGGTTGCTGCTCCCTAGTACTTCTCTGCGCTCCCCAAACACATATTTGGTCCAGTCTTGCACTATTAAGCATCCATTGCTAATCTTGAATGCACTAAAGTAAGTTGTAGGATATCTTGGCCGTAAGTTGATAATACTCATGATACCTTTAGTCTCAATCCCATAAGGCACAACATTCATCGGGAGTCCCTGTTGAAGAACATCGTATGGTAACATACTTAGCAATGAAGTTTAGCTTCAAAAATAATGTATGGAAAAGATGCAATGAGGAGAAAAAGTAAAAATCTTACCATCCTTCCTAAATGGATGTGACCGTAGTTCATTACGAACACTATTAGTCGCACATTTTTAGTACTAGCATTTCTAAATGCAGGAAGAAAATTTGTCTTGACAGTATCAAGATCCTCAAGCCATGAAACATAATGACTGAGCTCCTCGCAGTTGAGTTCAGCCCCAGGACAGTATACGGTCCTGTCTACCAAGCGCTTTGCTTGCACGGAAATAAGCTGACAATACAAATTAGTTGTCAACTATTTTTGAATAAACAATATCAAAGACATAAATATGGTTGAGAAACTTACATAATGGTATAACTGGAGGCATTTGCACATTGACCCAGATGTCGGTATTACCTTCAATATCATCTTCCGGACGAATATCAAAGGTGATAACCATATCAGGCTCAAATGCATAAGTCTTGCATAGTGCTCGCCATGTTTTGCATCCAAAATAGGTGTAGTCGTCTGAATTGTATAACTTCGCATGGAAAATATAACCATGCTCGGTCTTCAAGTAAACTTTCTTTTCCTCTATACTATGACTGAAACCTATCTTATCCAATACAAAAACTCTTGCATGGCAGGGGATATGCTAGTAGAATAGTAAAGAAATATAAGTTGAAGCAAATGAAGCAGATGTCATGCTTAATTACGAAAAAAGACTTGTCGTTGTGACTTCATCAGATCCACTTGAAGTTCTCGTCCACTTGATCTTTGAAGCGCCTATCATCATCTAGGAAGATTCCGTCGACAAAGCGCTTCGTCTTTGCAGTATTTGCAAATACCGAAATCCTTCTCGTCGTCAGACATTTCCTATGTTCATAGTTAAAACATTAATTGAAAATCCATCGAAGACAACTACCAACATACTCAACACACAAATCCGGGGCACTCGATATTTCCTACATATTCTAGCACAAGTCATGCCAAAATTCATGGAAAAATCCGGCATGACCTTTGCTAAAATTGGACATATCGAGCGCCTGAAATTTGCCGGAACAGAAATGAATCAACACTCCGGCAAAACATAGGCCACTCGAAGGTGTAACCTGCAAACATGACCGGCCACTTGGATATTGAGCAACACAAGATATACATTTCAAAATATCTTATAGGACTCAAATTAGCATGCATTCAATAAGCAAAAGTAGATCATCTCATGCGTTAGTTCACGAATAGTGTCATACATATAACATCACTAATACAACTAAAACTCTAGCACACGACGAGTATCGGCGCGGGCGGTGGACAACCACAGAGAAGGCACTATCACAGGATCATAGCTCCAGTGAGATCCCCGAAGAACCTGCCAGGTATTGGAGAACGGCATGTGCTCCAACGCAAACAAGTAGCGACGGACGTGCGCGTCCTCCTCACTGACATGGTGATGCACCACCTCCGCAGAGTCCTCGAGCCTCTGGATCGTCACTGGCCCACGCGACCGCCACTAAAGAAGGTTCGGGTCAATGACAGGCTGGCTCCTCACCAACCTGCGCCCCCCGGTAGGTAGCGCCTCCCAGTACCACCCCGGCGGAGCCAGGTCCGGACATGGCCGATCTGGTCAGCAGGTGTCGTCCTCCGCCGACTCGGCAGCGAGGATGCGGGATAGGCATCGCCCACGTCGAGGGGAAAAATTGCTTTAACTAAAAAATCACCTAATTAGTACCTAGTTCTTACTAACTAGTTCTTACTAACTAAATAGAAGAAGGTCAAATTTTACTCGTTTTACTATGCATTACACTAGTGTTTATTCATCATCTAAGAAAACGTCACCTAAGAAAAAATCCCAGCCGCATCTGTATCCAATTCATTTCCACCCATATATGAACCCTAACTATTTGATGCAACTAAAATTTGAAGAACTCTATCTAGGCAGAGGTAGGGGAGGGGGAGGAGCAGGCGTGCTCACCTCCATCGGGTGCCTGCGGCGAGAGAGGGGCAGGCGGCGTCGAGGTCGGGCTTGGGGCGGCGTCCGGGGCGGCGTTGAGGTCGGGGGCGGGGCGGCGTTGAATCGAGGCGGGGCGGCGTAGAGGATGTGCGGAGAGCGCACGGCGACCGACGGGCGACGGCGGCGGCGAGAGCGGAGTAGTGAGATTTGGGGGAAGTGGCCATGGGGAAGGACGAAGCGGTGGTTAAGTCGAGTAGTAGCGAGCGCGTTCCCAGAAACACGCTGCTGCTACATTAGCTACAGCGCGTTCTGCGATACGCGCTACTGCTACAACTTTCTCCTTTTCCCTCTTCCACTTATTTTTCTTCACATTTTATTTTTTTCCTTTCACCTTCTTCGATTTCTTTCATTCTCAATTACCTTTCTATTTGCTTTTCATTTAATTTTATATCATTTAGTAGTAGCGAGTTTAGAGCAAAAGCGCTGCTACAAAGAAAGTAGAGAGCAGCGGTTCCATGTAGATCGCTAGTACTATGTGTACCATATCGGCTAAGCCGTGAGAATTTTAGTAGTAACGTGTTTTCTGCGAGACGCGCTACTGCTACGAAACTATCTGCAGTGCCGTTTCGGCAGGCTCGCTGCTGCTATTTAGCACCAGCGTGCTTCTTTGACACACGCTACTGCTAAAGTTCTGTGTATATGGTTTTCCCTAGTAGTGAAAGTTGCTATCTATGATGATTATTGTGATGACATGTATGCTATAAAGAACAATGATAACCATGAAACTTGTCATCATGATTTTAATTTTCAATTGGATTATGCCTCACATGATAGTTATTTTGTTGAGTTTGCTCCCACTACTATTCATGAGAAGAAATTTGCTTATGTGGAGAGTAATAAAAATTCTATGCTTGTGCATCATGAAAATAGTGCTTTATGTGATAGTTATATTGTTGAATTCATTGATGATGCTACTGAAAATTATTATGAGGGAGGAATATATGCTTGTAGGAATTGCAATAATATCAAGTTTCCTCTCTATGTGTTGAAAATCTTGAAGTTATGCTTGTTTTGCATTCCTATGCTAGTTGATTATTGTTCCCATAAGTTGTTTTCTCACAAAATCCCTATTCATAGGAAGTGGGTTAAACTTAAATGTGCTAGTCATATTCTTCATGATGCTCCCGATATGTTTCAATTCTTATCTTTTATACGAGCATCATTGAAATCATCATGCCTAGCTAAAAAGGCATTAAAGAAAAGAGCTTGTTGGAGACAACCCAATATATACCCCTACTGTTTTGTGTGTTCATGTGATTATGCTACTGTAGTAATCATGTTTTATAGCTTTTATTTCATTAAAGTGCCAAGTAAGACATTTAGGATAGCTTACGGTGATAGGTGTGTTGATCCTGCTGAAAATCGGAAACTTTTGCACTCAGTAAATTAGTTTTGATAATTCACAGAAACGTGCTTTTGATCTGATTATTTTTGCTATGGATTGGTACACAAATTTCTCAGGTGTTCCTAATTTGGTAGGATTTTTGGAGTTACATAATTATTCCAAAGTTACAGATTGCTACAGACTGTTCAGTTTTTGACAGATTCTATTTTCTTTGTGTTGTTTGCTTATTTTGATGAATCTATGAGTAGTATCGGAGGGTATGAACCATAGAGAAGTTGGAATACCGTAGATATTATACCAATATGAATTTAGAATGAGTTCACAACAGTACCAAAAGTGGTGGTTTGTTTTCTTATACTAACGAAGCTTACGAGTTTTCTGTTGAGTTTTGTGTTGTGAAGTTTTCAAGTTTTGGATAAAGATTCGATGGACTATGGAATAAGGAGTGGCAAGAGCCTAAGCTTGGGGATGCCCAAGGCACCCCAAGGTAATACTCAAGGACAACCAAGAGCCTAAGCAGGGCCGGGCCGGCAAAATTCGGGGCCCTGTGCAAAACTAAAAAGGGGGCCCTATCTCACAAAAAAAATGAACTAACGAGCAATTATATTATATATCTCGCAGGAAAAAATTGTAATGTATATATAATATGAAGTCTAACTCACCTAATTTTGGATCCTGTGATTTTTGACCGAGGATGTAAGAAGTAAGAATGAATCCCTAACAAGTAACGATCCCTGCCAATACTTAATTACAAAATTAGGAATTAGAAGTAGGAATCGAAGTTAATCCAAAAGGACTCGGTAAGCTATCTATAATCACCTGTAGCCACGAGCTCCCAGCCGTCGCCTCACGATTAGAGTTTTCAGTTTTCACGATCTTGAATTCCCGATCCCTTTAGGCTGTAGCAATTGAGACATTGATTACGGGCTTGCTCAAGTACGAGCAGTCGAGGAGGAGTCGACGAGATCAGAAGAAGTTCCCGTTTCAGCGTGGTCGCTGTCGCGGTTTCAGCGCTCGTCACTACCGCCGTTTCAGCGCTGGAGTCGACGAGATCAGATCAGGCCAAGCCGATCCCGTTTCAGCGGAGCGCTGGCGCTGTCACTCGTTTTTGTTTTTTCTTTGGGAGAAAAATGATGTCGCTCGATGCCTCGATGGATGCCCTCCACTCGTCGCTTCGCTTCGACTCCAGCCCAGAGCGGCAGACCCCACTCCAGCGCACAGCCCAGTAGTTCATAAAACTATGCTTATGTAAAAAATTTGGGGCCCCCCAAAATTTTGGGCCCTGTGCGGGCTGCACCTTTTGAACCACTGTAGGCCCGGCCCTGAGCCTAAGCTTTGCTCCCCCCCTACTCTCTTGTAATGGATTGAGTTTTCCCCTTGAAGTTATCTTATCAGATTGAGTCTGTAAGGATTTGAAAACACTTGATGTATGTCTTGCGTGGGATACCCGTGGTGACAATGGGGTATTCTATTGATTCACTTGATGTATGTTTTGGTGATCAACTTGCGGGTTCCGTGACCTTGGGAATCTATGCATAGGGGTTGGCACACGTTTTCGTCTTGACTCTCCGGTAGAAACTTTGGGGCACTCTTTGAAGTACTTTGTGTTGGTTGAATAGATGAATCTAAGATTGTGTGATCCATATCGTATAATCATACCCACAGATACTTGAGGTGACATTGGAGTATCTAGGTGACATTAGGGCTTTGGTTGATTTGTGTCTTAAGGTGTTATTCTAGTACAAACTCTAGGATAGATTGAACGGAAAGAATAGCTTCATGTTAATTTACTATGGACTCTTGAGTAGATCGGTCAGAAAGGATAACTTTGAGGTGGTTTCGTACCCTACAATAATCTCTTTGTTTGTTCTCCGCTATTAGTGACTTTGGAGTGACTCTTTGTTGCATGTTGAGGGATTGTTATATGATCTAATTATGTTATTATTGTTAAAAGAACTTGCACTAGTGAAAGTATGAACCCTAGGTCTTGTTTCGAAGCATTGCAATACCGTTTGTGCTCACTTTTATCATTAGTTACCTTGCTGCTTTTATATATTCAGATTACAAAAACCTATATCTACAATCCATATTGCACTTGTATCACCATCTCTTCGCGAACAAGTGCACCTATACAATTTTCCATTGTATTGGATGTGTTGGGGACACAAGAGACTCTTTGTTATTTGGTTGCAGGGTTGTTTGAGAGAGACCATCTTCATCCTATGCCTCCCACGGATTGATAAATCTTAGGTCATCCACTTGAGGGAAATTTGCTACTGTCCTACAAACCTCTGCACTTGGAGGCCCAACAATGTCTACAAGAAGAAGGTTGTGTAGTAGACATCAATTACCATACCACTCTGGTGCGGATCTTACTCTGGAAGACCTACGAGGTTCGGTAGTAACTTGATCTGAAGCTTCATGATCATCATCATTAGTTTCCTCACTAATTGGTGTAGGAAGCACTGCAACTGATTTTTGTGATGAAGTACTTTCCAATAAGGGAGAAGGTACAATTACCTGATCAAGTTCTACTTTCCTCCCACTCACTTCTTTCGAGAGAAACTCCTTCTCTAGAAAAGATCCATTCTTAGCAACAAAGATTTTGCCTTTGGATCTGTGCTAGAAGGTGTACCCAACAATTTCCTTTGGGTATCCTATGAAGACGCACTTCTCCGATTTGGGTTCGAGCTTATCAGGTTGAAGCTTATTCATATAAGCATCACAGCTCCGAACTTTAAGAAACGACAACTTTGGTTTCTTGCCAAACCACGGTTCATAAGGTGTCATCTCAAAGGATTTTGATGGTGCCCTATTTAAAGTGAATGCAGCTGTCTCTAAAGCATAACCCCAAAACGATAACGGTAAATCAGTAAGAGACATCATAGATCGCACCATTTCTAATAAAGTACGATTACGACATTCGGACACACCATTTCGTTGTGGTGTTCCAGGTGGCGTTAATTGTGAAACTATCCCATGTTGTTTCAAATGAAGACCAAACTCGTAACTCAAATATTCTCCTCCACGATCAGATCGTAGAAACATTATTTTCTTGTTACGATGATTTTCCACTTCACTCTAAAATTCTTGAACTTTTCAAATGTTTCAGACTTATGCTTCATCAAGTAGATATAACCATATCTGCTCAAATCATCCGTAAAGGTAAGAAAATAACGATACCCACCTCGAGCATCAATACTCATTGGACTGCATACATCGGTATGTATTATTTTCAACAAGTCTGTAGCTCGTTCCATTATTCCGGTGAACGGAGTTTTAGTCATCTTGCCCATAAGGCACGGTTCGCAAGCACCAACTAATTCATAATCAAGTGATTCCAAAAGTCCATCAACATGGAGTTTCTTCATGCACTTTACATCAATATGACCCAAACGGCAGTGCCACAAATAAGTTGCACTATCATTATTAAACTTCAATCTTTTGGCTTCAACACTATGAATATGTGTATCACTACTATCGAGATTTAACAGAAATAGACCACTCGGCAGGGGTGCATGACCATAAAAGATGTTACTCATATAAATAGAACAACCATTATTCTATGGTTTAAATGAATAACTGTCTCGCATTAAACAAGATCCAGATATAATGTTCATGCTTAACGTTGGCACCAAATAACAATTATTCAGGTCTAAAACTAATCTCGATGGTAGATGTAGAGGTAGCGTGCCGACTGCGATCACATCGACTTTGGAACCATTTCCCACGCGCATCGTCACCTCATCCTTAGCCAATCTTTGCTTAATCTGTAGCCCCTGTTTCGAGTTGCAAATATGAGCAACAGAACCAGTATCAAATACCAGGCGCTACTGCGAGCATTAGTTGAGTACACATCAATAACATGTATATCAAATATACCTTTCACTTTGCCATCCTTCTTATCCGCCAAATACTTGGGGAAGTTCCGCTTCCAGTGACCAGTCCTTTTGCAGTAGAAGCACTCAGTTTCAGGCTTAGGTCTAGACTTGGGTTTCTTCTCTTGAGCAGCAACCTTTTTGTTGTTCTTCTTGAAGTTCCCTTTCTTCCCTTTGCCCTTTTTCTTGAAACTAGTGGTCTTATTGACCATCAAAACTTGATGCTCCTTTTTGATATCTACCTCCGCGACCTTTAGCATCGCGAAGAGCTCGGGAATAGTTTTTCCATCCCTTGCATATTATAGTTCATCACAAAGCTCTTGTAGCTTGGTGGCAGTGATTGGAGAATTCTGTCAATGACGCTATCATCCGGAAGATTAACTCCCAGTTGAATCAAGTGATTATTATACCCAGACATTTTGAGTATGTGTTCACTGACATAACTATTCTCCTCCATTTTGCAGTTGTAGAACTTGTTGGAGACTTCATATCTCTCAACTCGGGCATTTGCTTGAAATATTAACTTCAACTCTTGGAACATCTCATATGCTCCATGACGTTCAAAACGTCTTTGAAGTCCCGATTCTAAGCCGTAAAGCATGGCACACTGAACTATCGAGTAGTCATCGGCTTTGCTCTGCCAGACGTTCTTAACGTCATCACTAGCATCTGCAGCAGGCCTGGCACCCAACAGTGCTTCCAGGACGTAATTCTTCTATGCAGCAATGAGGATAATCCTCAAGTTACAGACCTAGTCCGTGTAGTTGCTGCCATCATCTTTCAACTTAGCTTTCTCTAGGAACGCATTAAAATTCAAAGGAACATTAGCACGGGCCATTGATCTACAACAACATAGACATGCAAAATACTACCAGGTACTAAGTTCATGATAAATTAAAGTTCAATTAATCATATTACTTAAGAACTCCCACTTAGATAGGCATCCCTCTAATCATCTAAGTGATCCTGTGATCCAAGTCAACTAAACCATGTCTGATCATCACGTGGATGGAGTAGTTTTCAATGGTGAACATCACTATGTTGATCATATCTACTATATGATTCACGCTCGACCTTTCGGTCTCAGTGTTCCGAGGCCATACCTGCAGATGCTAGGCTCGTCAAGTTCAACTTGAGTATTCTACGTGTGCAAAACTGGCTTGCGCCTGTTGTATGTGAACGTAGAGCTTATCACACCCGATCATCACATGGTGTCTCGGCACGATGAACTGTAGCAACGGTGCATACTCAGGGAGAACACTTGTACCTTGAAATTTAGTAAGGGATCATCTTATAATGCTATCGACGTTCTAAGCAAAATAAGATGCATAAAGGATAAACATCACATGCAATAAAAATATGTGACATGATATGGCCATCATCATCTTGTGCTCATGATCTCCATCACCGAAGCACCGTCATGATCTCCAACATCACCGGCGCGACACCTTGATCTCCATTGTAGCATCGTTGTCGTCTCGCCACCTATTGTTACTACGACTATCGCTACCGCTTAGTGATAAAGTAAAACAATTACATGGCGATTGCATTGCATACAATAAAGCGAAAACCATATGGCTCCTGCCAGTTGCCGATAACTTTGTTACAAAACATGATCATCTCATACAACAATTTATATCACATCATACTTGACCATATCACATCACAGCAAGCCCTGCAAAAACAAGTTAGACGTCCTCTACTTTGTTGTTGCAAGTTTTACATGGCTGCTACGGGCTTCTAACAAGAACCGTTCTTACTACGCATCAAAACCACAACGATTTTTTGTCAAGTGTGTTGTTTTAACCTTCAACAAGGACCGGGCATAGCCACACTCGATTCAACTAAAGTTGGAGAAACATACATTCACCAGCCACCTATGTGCAAAGCACGTCGGTAGAACCAGTCTCGCGTAAGCGTACGCGTAATGTCAGTCTGGGCCGCTTCATCCAACAATACCGCCGAATCAAAGTATGACATGCTGGTAAGCAGTATGACTATTATCGCCCACAACTCTTTGTGTTCTACTCATGCATATAACATCTATGCATAGACGTGGCTCAGATGCCACTGTTGGGGAACGTGGTAATTTCAAAAAAAAATCCTACGACCACACAAGATCTATCTATGTGATGCATAGCAACAAGAGGGGAGAGTGTATCCACGTACCCTCATAGACCGAAAGCGGAAGCATTATGACAACGCGGTTGATGTAGTCGTACATCTTCACGATCCGACCGATCTTAGCACCGAACGTACGGCACCTCCGCGATAAGCACACGTTCAGCTCGGGGACGTCCCTCATACTCTTGATCCAGTTGAAGCCAAGGGAGAGTTTCGTCAGCACGACGGCGTGGTGACGGTGATGATGAATTTACCGGTGCAGGGCTTCGCCTAAGCACTACGACGATATGATTGAGGTGTGTAACTATGGAGGAGGGCACCGCACACGGCTAAACAATGTCAACTTGTGTGTCTATGGTGTGCCCCCCTCCCCCGTATATAAAGGAGTGGAGGAAGGGGGAGGGCCGACCCTCTATGGCGCGCGCTGGAGGAGTCCTATTCCCACCGGGAGTAGGATTCCCCCCCCTTCCCTAGTTGGACTAGGAGAGAAGGAAGGGGGAGAGAGGGAGGAAGGAAAGGGCCCCCCCCACCCAATTCGGATTGGGCTTGGGGGGCGCGCCCTCCACCTGGCCGCCTCCTCCTCTCTCCCACTATGGCCCAATAAGGCCCATATACTTCCCGGGGGTTCTGGTAACCTCCCGGTACTCCGGTATATGCCCGAACTCACCCGGAACCATTTCGATGTCCAAACATAGGCTTCCAATATATCAATCTTCATGTCTCAACTATTTAGAAACTCCTCGTCATGTCCGCGATCACATCCGGGACTCCGAACTACCTTCGGTATATCAAAACACATAAACTCATAATACCAATCGTCATCGAACGTTAAGCTTGCAGACCCTATGGGTTCGAGAACTATGTATACATGACCGAGACACGTCTCCGGTCAATAACCAATAATGGAACCTGGATGCTCATATTGGTTCCTACATATTTTACGAAGATCTTTATCGGTCAAACCGCATAACAACATACGTTGTTCCCTTTGTCATCGGTATGTTACTTGCCCGAGATTCGATCGTTGGTATCTCAATATCTAGTTCAATCTCATTATTGGCAAGTCTCTTTACTCATTCCGTAATAATTAATCACGCAACTAACTCATTAGTTAAAATGCTTGCAAGGCTTATAGTGATGAGTATTACCGAGAGGGCCCAGAGATACCTCTCCGAAACACGGAGTGACAAATCCTAATCTCGATCTATGCCAACCCAACAAACACCTTCGGAGACACCTGTAGAGCACCTTTATAATCACCCTTTTACGTTGTGACGTTTGGTAGCACACAAAGTGTTCCTCCGGTATTCGGGAGTTGCATAATCTCATAGTCTGAGGAACTTGTATAAGTCATGAAGAAAGCAGTAGCAATGAAACTAACATGATCATAATGCTAAGCTAATGGATGGGTCATGTCCATCACATCATTCTCCTAATGATGTGATCCCGTTCATCAAATGACAACACATGTCTATGGTTAGGAAACTTAACCATCTTTGATTAACGAGCTAGTTAAGTAGAGGCATACTAGGGACTATATGTTTTGTATACGTATTCACACATGTACTAAGTTTCCGGTTAATACAATTCTAGTATGAATAATAAACATTTATCATGAATTACGGAAATAAATAATAACTTTATTATTGCCTCTAGGGCATATTTCCTTCAATAGTAGTAACTTAGTAAGAACAATATGTGAAAACCTCGTAGGCATTGGATCCGTTATTTTGGATGATATTCATCATATAACAGTTATAACCTAGGGCGACATAGAAATAGCTCCAGTTCATAAATCTAATGTAGTCATGTATTCCGTAAATAGTCATATGTGCTTATGAAAAATAACTTGCATGATATCTTTTGTCCTACCCTCCCATGGAAGCGGGGTCCATAAGGAAACTAAGGGATATGATGGCCTTTTTAATATAGAAGAGGAACAAAGCATTAACACATAGTGAATACATGAACTCCTCAAAGTACGGTCATCACCGGAAAGTATCCCAATTATTGTCACCTTAGGGTTTGCGGATTATAACACGCAATAGGTGTGTATAACTTGCAAGATCGAATCACGAACATAGATATAATGGTGAAAACACAAACGCTTCAGATCTGAAATCATGGCACTCGGGCCCTAGTGACAAGCATTAAGCATAGCAAAGTCATAACAACATCAATCTCAGAACATAGTGGATACTAGGAATCAAGCCCTAACAAAACTAACTCAGTTGCATGATGAATCTCATCCAACCCATCATCGTTCAGCAAGACTACGAAGAAATTGCTCGCTCCCGGCGGTGAGCACATGAAATTAGTGATGGAGGATGGTTGATGATGACGGACACGGAAGGTTCCCCTCTCCAGAGCCCCAAATGGGCTCCAGATCTGGACTCCCGATGAAGAACAGGAGGTGGCGGTGGCTTCGTATCGTAAAACATGATGAAACTTCCTCTCCTATTTTTTCTCCAAAAATAGGAATTTATAGAGTTGGAATTAGGGTCAGCGGAGCCTCGTGGGCCTCACTACTCTTTTCCTACCAATCTATCTCCCTAGGGGCCTGGGTAGTAGTACTTTGCTTCGAGGGCTAATAAACTTTCACAATAAGTATGTGAGTTTTTTATGACTAATGTGAATCCATGGATTATACGCACTCTCAGCTTTCCGCAATTTGCTAGCCTCTTCGGTACCGTTGATAAGTCTCCATCGTATCTATAATATTGATCTGCTGCCAGTTCTTGTTTGCTGCATGTTTTTGTTTCGCAGAATATCCATATCAAACGAAGTCCAAACGCGATAAAACTTTACGGAGATTTATTTTAGGATATATGTGAATTTTTGGAAGAAGAATCAACGCAAGACGATGCTTGAGGGGGGCACTAGGCATCAGGGCGCGCCTGGGGGGGGGGAGCAGGCGCACGCCGGTGGGTAGTGGGCACCTCGTAAGGCGGTTGTTGCCCTTCTTTCTCTGCAAGAAAGATAATTTATGAATAAAAATCCTCTCAAAAATTTTTAGTCCAATCGGAGTTACGGATCTTCGGGAATTTAATAAACGGTTTTCGACCAGAAAATAGGTACGCCAAACAGAAGAGAACACACGCGCGCGCGCGCGCGCGCACACACACACACACAGAGAGAGAGAGAGAGAGAGAGAGAGAGAGAGAGAGAGAGAGAGAGAGAGAGAGAGATCCAATGTAGGAGGGACTCCCGACCCTCCGCCGCCATGGCAGCCATGGACCAGAGGCGGAACTCTCCTCCCATCTAGGGGGAGGCCACGAAAGAAGAAGAAGGAGGGGGGCTTTCTCCCCCTCTCTCCTGGTGGCGCCGGAATGCCGCCGGGGCAATTATCATGATGGTGATCTACACCAACAACTTCACCGCCGTCATCACCAACTCTCTCCCCCTCTATGCAACGGTGTAACACCTCTTCTCCCTGCTGTAATCTCTACTTAAAGATGGTGCTCAACGCTATATATTATTTCCCAATGATGCATGGCTATCTTATGATGTTTGAGTAGATTAGTTTTGTCTTATGGGTTGATTGATGATCGTGATTGGTTTGAGTTGTATGTTTTATTTTGGTGTTGTCCTATGGTGCCCTCCGTGGAAAGAGGGTAAAAACGTTTATATAGAAGTTAACTGTACCAGTGGCACTTTCCCTTTTTTTTCATTCTTTTGGAGATAGCTTACCAAATATGACATGTGGTAAATATTAAACTTCTAGCTCAGTTATCTAAACATTGTGGGTTCAGCTGTGAGGATAAACCTGCAATTGCAAAGTGGTTCTTGTACTGTCTAAGTATTAATTGTTGAAATCTAGGGTTTGTCCTTAGATTTGGTTAAAAGTTATCCAACTATCTTCTTTTGAGACATGTGTCCAACCAGTTACTACATATACTAATACTATTATTGTCTGTATATACTATCATACTGTGTGTGGTATATATGTACACAAAGACATTCTCTGTCTTGTCAACCAGGTTGGCATGCATCTGTTACTGGGATGAATACAAAAAACAAACACACACATCTTAAAATTCCTTTTCTCCACCCCCAGCTAGGCACACTGTATTTAATTATAAGTACGGGACATTCTTTGTCTTATAGGTTGTTTGTCCATGCGTGTCACTGAACCTTAACAAATAGTAACATATTAGTACATCTCGATCCATATGCAAAAGCTCATAGCTAAGGACAAACCATGTACTGCAATAAAATGAGCACCGTGTAATTTACACCAAATCCCTGTCACGATCGAGCTAGCTAGGCTGTAGTGAACAGTGATCTCACTGCTGCATGCCTCCAAACATTACAGTCTCCTATCTGGCATCTAGCTTTTCTCCTCACCAATGTTTTTTTTTTTTTGCAATATATCGGTAATAATAAGTCTGGGTGTGTCCATTGGCATGGACTATGCTTTCTTATTAAATTACTGCAGTGCTACTCACAATATGCACACTTGAACAGGATGATCATCTCTCTGTCAAATCTGAACGTGACACACAGCTGAATGCATGTGATCGAGACAATACATTTCTCATAAGACGATCTGTAGATAGCACAAAATAATCAATTCAAAAAATGCTTACCAAGCTAGGTGGTAGTGACATTCCCTTTTCGATTTTGGTAGCATAAGAAACTATGTAACTAATCCAATATACGGAGAATGCGTGCATCATGATGCAACCACATACCAGATAAATAATAACTCTCAAGCTGCCGGCCCTGCTTTAGTTGTTGGTGATGTCCACTAGATGCCAACATAATTTATATATGAAATGAACATTTTATTATTATCCTGGTCGTCCTTTGACGTTAGGTGGTAATATATATACTCCCATATAAAAATCAGGACTCATTCTCGGTGACTCGGCTCAATCAAAGTTTGATGCATCACCCAGAGAAATGGATATGATCAGAGTATCTAACATGTTTCTGTTCCTAGAGATTCGTGCACATCTCTCTGATGTCTTCACCAAGCACGACGCGATAACAGCATGTTCAAAAAATCCATGTGTATCATCACAAATATGTGACTAAGGCCAGGAATCTGAGCAGTGGGATTTGACCCAACACATGAAAATTATGACCGGGTGAATAAATCTGGTTAAAAAGAATTCAAGTAGAAATGTTGAGGATATGATAATCGATTTGAATTAATTGTACCTATATTAACGGAATTGGCGTATGTTCAACTCCAAACCTTCCATCCCACTCGAGGATTTGTGTGATCGCCCCACTTTGCTAATGATGTAGGGTTTCAACAAGTATCATGCACGTAGCTAGAACTTGGAGAGGTTGTTTCCCTCGTATGAAAGTTGGTAGCTTCCTATGATGATGAAGGACAACACAAATGCCTCCTAGTTCCACAATATATCCAAGTTGCTCTCTTTTTTTATCATATCACTGGATCGTCGGAGGTGCCTATCTTGGGCAATGACATATAACATTGTGAGGAGGGATGTACACATTAGGAGGCGAGTCTGTATGGGGGGGGGGGGGGCGCTATTGGTGGTTCTTGCAGTGATATATAGCATGAGAGTCATTGGCCTCACTCCAACATTTTTTATAGCAGCATGGATAGGCCTTGGACTCTTGGTGTAGGGATCCATCTAGTCCATCTAGCACAATGACATCTGTCGGTGGAGAGGCTGCTGACAACAATAAATTCAATAGAAGTACCGAAATGTTAAAATATGACGTCAGATTTTTAAACATGGTAAATCTGACACTCGGGGTGGCAAATCATGTTGTCGCGAGCATGGCAATTTCCTTCAGCGAGCATGGCAAATTCGGGAAAAAACTGAGTATGGCAAGGATTTTCCATGTTTGCTGAGCGAAATTGCCATGCTCACGACAACATAATTTACCACACAGACATCAGATTTGCCATGCTTAAAAATCTGACGTCAAATTTGTAGTGGAATCCTAAAAAGTATGTTTGTAGTATGGGTGCAAACTCATGATCTTGCCTATCATGATATAGCAGGCAATATCGACGTGTGTTGGTTGTACCCTCCTTTTTGCGGTGAGGTTGTGCCCTTGTTAAATGTGTTGGCTCTAAGTTTTGCTTCGAGGATGAAATTCTGAACTTCGACCTTTTGTTCGAGATAACGTCGCAGGTAGATCTATTTGGATGGCTACATATTTATTTGTAAGACATCGTCAAAGCTTAATTTTGCTTAGTATTGTTGAATAATTACTAATATATGGTTGTGTGCAGCAGTCAATGTGGAGGACATGAGTTATTCTCCTTGTCAAAAAAAAAAACTTTCTATAAAAGTTGGGTGACACCTTTGCGGGGAAAAGTGTCTGATTTCAAATAAAACATGTGAAATAAATTCGATAAAATTGGGTTGATTCATTAGTGTATGTACGATGCAAGTGCTTAGAGGTGCTTAGCAAATCAAAACCTGTCTTTATTTTTATCCAAATAGGATAGGATTGCAACTTATTTGAAGCATACGAGTGACTGATTAGACACCAACTCTATGCATTTAACTTGTACTAATAATATACAATATGTCATGTAAGCAACTACAAAGAAAGCTTGCACAGGGAGATATGAAATTTATATAGATGCTTAATGATGTGGCAACATTCTTTTTATTTGAACACTCACATATAGACACATTGCATATACCCGGAATTAATATACCCTAGCTATCAATAGTACTATTCCCTCTTATCCAAAACGAGTGTCTAGCGGTCAATCTTAGTTCAAAACGGCAAGACTTATTGATCAGTGGATCGGAGGGACTACTACTTTACAACGATGAGAGGAATAGACTGAACAAATTTAGCCTACTTAATGCGTTGTATATATTATATCGGTACTCCTAGTCACATACGTATAGTGTCAACGCGAGAGGGAAAACTGTCATAGAGAATCTACTAGCTAGTGTAGATGACATTTTGCTACATGACAAATAGTCAGTATAATTTAAGAAGTGTACATTTTTAATCATGCACTGCTATATTATATACTGATATGTTATATTCTCGGTAGGCACTTTTGAGACGTGTAGACTCTGCTGTCGACTGTCCATGTGCTAGTATATAAAAACAGCAAAGTGTGCAAAGTCTTCGTGTCTGACTGACTAGATAGCTAGCTACCCACACCTGGTTGATGTAACTTTGGCGAAGGATCAAACATGGCAGGTTTCAGACCTTCGCCAGCAGCTATTGCTGTGACGTGCTACCAATAATATTTTCCTGGCTCTATTCAAATACATGAAATGTATGTTAAAGATTCAAATTGAAGCTATGACTGTAAGCTATGCCATACTACGTTAATCCATACCAACATAATTTCATGGTTTGAGATGGGTAGTTTTCGTAGAAGCCATCAGAAATCATGGATCCAATTGCCATATGCATGTTGTACATAATGTGTCGTGCGCAAAGCTATTCCGATGTTTTATTTCTCATTCAGTTGTTCTGGAGAAAGATTGGACTCTTCATCACGCATAGCCTCATAATAGTATGAATGCATTGTAACTACCCCCTAAGTTAGACGATACTATAGGATATAGGCGCGGCTTGTCGTGTGTCATCTACTGCTAGAGAATGTATGTTTTCCGGGTGGTTCAACTGCCTGTCAATAAATAGGCCACAAACCGCGCCTGGTTAAGCACAATCATTTTAGTATTGAAGTGCAAGGTTGACGGGTCAAACATTTATGCTGCCATACGCATGGGAAACGATTCATGCTTCAGGGGACAACATAATTTCCATGGGGCGCTAAGCAACCCTGTTCTTGTTCATATGTTTCTTAATTCATGTTTTTAACATGACGTTAATTAGCCAAAACGCGAGTAGTGGGTAGCAAAACAGAAGTCCGCATCATAAAGCATTTTAGATGTGGAGTCGAGATGTGTGAAGTAGCATTCTTGGAATCGATCCAGTGAACATGTAAATATCCATGTTAGGGCGATCAAGCCTCGCTCTGATTCAGTCACGATAGCTAGTAGGTAACAGTGGCTGTTTAAGGAAACAAGTAAAGATTTCTGGGTAATGAAATGGAAAGGATGACAACACTCACAGTTTGTCATATTGGGTTTTCATGATTCACGGGAACAAGATTACAAGACTAACATTGTACTCTAATTGTTGACTTGCTTAGTCACAAAATAAGCGATTTGGAAAATGGCTATTGACCCCTGAAATCATTAGAGAATGGATTAGCAATACTAAGGATCTTCTAACTTTTGTAATCAAAGATAAATTCGAGTTGTAGGTATTCTAATACTATCAAAAAGGAATCTTAGACCTACTAAGGAGAAGAAGATTTTTGCTAAGTGCTCATACTCAAACCTCCAAAACTCTCGCTCTTTCACTAAAATCTCTCTTAGCATTCCGTGTGCGGATCCTCCGATTGGTTAGAGAGAGAGAGAGAGAGAGAGAGAGAGAGAGAGAGAGAGAGAGAGAGAGAGAGAGAGAGAGAGAGAGAGGTCCAGATATTATGGGATGCAACAGAGACATTTTGCTCACATTTGGTTCCTCTGAGTAACATATGTTTGAAACCTCTGAATTAGTCTATACTCCCTCCGTATCAGAATATAAGACGATTTTTGACACCATGATAGTGTCAAAAAGCATCTTATATTTTGATACGGAGGGAGTATTAGATAATACGGGTAGCTTGGACACTCTGGTTGTATATATCCGTTTGAGTTAGTGTATATTTGATCCCAGTATAGTTCGGACCCATAAATGGTGAGAGGATGGAACCTCCGAGTTGGGACTAGTGACAGGTTCACAGTAAAAGAGACGATGAAACTTCAGTCCAGACCTACACTAGTTCATACTTGACAGACAATAGATAACCTAGAGGGCATGCGAGATGTCGCCGCGGCCGTGGTCCTCGTCACGCGCCGGCTGGAAGATGAGTGTGGTGTCCTCGAGCTCCCCTCCCCTTGCACCGGACGCAGAGGAGAAAACCCTCTAATGGGGGTAAAAGTACCCCATAAGCCGGGCTGGGAAAGGACGGAAGCGGCAGGGATTGATCCCCGCTGGCGTGGAGCCAAAGATGACGAGGTCTGGCACCGGTGGCAGAGCCGAAGAGACCGGCAGTTGTGCTGCATTGGCCCGGGGCTGCGGCATGGTGCAGAATGGGTACGCCGCCCAGAGATCCTGTCCGGAGGAGGAGAGGCTGGCAATCCACCTCTCCTGGATGGGGTTGCTGCCGGCGATGACGGGGGTGGATGGGACGCGACGAGACGACGGCTTTGCCATCGGAGACACCGAACGGGCGGTGAGGGGAGAGAGAAGGAGTGCGTGTGAACTGCCGAAGGAGGTGACGGGAGGAGCGTGGGGAGTTATCAGACGCCACGTCCTCTTCTGTGATTCCCCAAGCGTGCAGGCACTCGCCACACATGGCTCGAGCGAGCCTGCCTTGCAAGAAACTGCCGATTCGGGCGTTTCTCCAGAGCCATGCTCATAGCTGCTTTGAGATTCGTGGCAAAAAGGTAACGAAACACAGGTGCGTCTGCATGCATGCGGGATCACAGGTTCCTCAGCATGCACGGACACGTTGCTCTCCCAAGTGGTACATGGACCGGTACCGGGCCTGGTTCGTAGGATGTGCTACGTAGGCCGCCGGAGAGGAGGATCCGCCCCATTAAGCACGACGGATTGAGGGATCGGTCGGCGGCGTTCGTCCGTTCGTGTGCCACCGCCACACGCGGCCGGCGGCGAGCGTCCAACGGCCAGTGTCAGCTCGACCTCGACCACGACCTGCATGCATGCGTGTTCCCAATGGATCCCAGAAACGGCGAAAACTCAAAAGGCGAATCAACTGTGGACGCATGATGCATGCAGCAGCTCGGTAGCTAACTTTCAGAGGAAGATGCCATGCCCGATTTTTTGTCCAAAAGGACCCCCTGGCGAACAGAATTGTCAAAAAAGACCACATGCGAAAAACATTGACAAAAAGGACCCCCTCAGCGGTGGCGGCAGGCGCGGCAGGCGACACGTGGCACCTGCCGCCACGCGATGAGGCGGCTGGGCCCTGCCGCCACTGCCGGAGGCGGCCTCGCTGGGAATAACCGTGCCAGTACAGTCCGCCGAGCCGGGACGGAACGGGCAGGGCTGGCGGGCCCGGCCGCCACCGGGTGAGGCGGCCGCCGCTGCCGCTGTCGGGCGCGGGCCGACAAGCCTGCTGCGCGTGGGCCCCGCTGCTGGGCCAGGCCGCCACTAGCTAAGGCGGCAGCTCTCGGTTGTCTGAGCGCCACGATCTTGTTGACAATATTGATTTCGAGGCGCGATGTGACTCGGACGCTGAAATTTTGGTTGTTTCGCCGGGAATCCTGCCTTTGCTTCTTTTGCCTCGGCAAGACTGGGAATCCGAGGCTACGCTGAAACTGTTCTGCCGACACTACAGGATCGTAAATATCGCCGCTTAATTTTCTCGCCATCATTTATCGTCGAGCTTATAAAAGGAGGCACCGAGGCTCTCGTCCAGCCATCCTAGAAATCGCCAAGGCGCAAAGTGTGTAACACATTTTTCAGTCGGTATGAGTTTGCCTTGCTCGGATCAAAGCATTAGGCCGAGGAAAATGAAGAATGCAAGTTTGCCTCTGGGGTGGCAGATCTGCGGTGTTGGTGTGGCGATCTTTGCAAGGTGAAGGAGGTGACGGAATTTTCAGATTGGTTGGGCATGAAGTTTTTCATGTGCGCCAATTATGAGGAAGATCCTGCCGTAGCTATTTGAGTCGACAAGCCTCCGGTATGCTTTAACCATCACTAATAGATATTGTTGGTATTTTCATTGATTATTTAGTAACATTCTTGTTTCTTGTTGTAGTCTCCTCCGCCTCTGTGCATGTACTATCATTGGATTGACACGGAGAAGCCGGCTTGGGCAGTGAGAGATTCGTGAAAGAAGTCGCCGTCGTGGAATAGTTTATTTGCGGAAGAGCGGCGAGAAGGCGGAAGCCGAGGAGAAAGCGAGCAAGAGAGAGAGTTAAAAGAATACTATGCTGAGCAACACCGTTTTTGAGGAAATGGGAAAGAAAAACAGGAGGAGGCTCGTCGCATGGAGGAGCAGGAACGACAATGAAAGGAGGCTCGTGGAGGCGAGAGGCAGAGAAAGAAAGAAAGGGCTCGTCGGGCCAAGGCAGCGAAGAAGCGGCGATGGAAAAGGAAAATATCCACGCTGGACTCGGTAGATTCCTGTGCTAGTATTTAAAATTTCGCAATCATTTGTATCTTTATTTCTGCACTTTAATTTAGCTTTATTTCAGGAGTTAAATGTAGGTATATTCCTACAATGTATCTTATTTTCAGTTGTGCCGTGTCGTAATGGAAAAAAATATAGTTTAAGAATAAAGAAGTGGCATTTTCTTTCCCTCCACTAACATCGAACATCATGCAACAACTACAAAATAAAATTAAGATAGAACATAATGCCCTACAATAACAGAGTACAAACTAATAATGCAAGTACATCCGAATTAAACGGTAGAACTGGAATAAAACTACATGAAGGCATCATCGTCATCCTCCATCGATGCAGAACTCTTGCCCTTCGAGGATGTAGAACTCTTACCCTTGGACGATCAGAACTCTTGCTCTTCGAGGATGCAGTACTCTTGCCCTTAGACGATGCGTAACTCTTGCCCTTTGACGATGCAGCACGGAAGCGGCGGCTTGAAGATATCATCTTCATCCTCGCTCTCCTCATCCATAAAATGGATGCTTTTCTGCAGTCCTTCCGAAAGTTTCACTCTTGGCTCCACTACATTCTTCCACCTTGCACGCAACCTAAGAAGTTCTTTACGTACCTCCTCATAGGTCCTTTCAGCCACCCAGACCACGTAATTGGTGAGCCAACTCATTCATTATGGTGTCACTACCGGTGAGTTCGCCCATGGAACTATCCTATTGTCCATCCTGAAATCGGTAGCTAGCCTCAGAAGAGTCCTGCTCATCCCAGGGTGAAAACTACGATCGAAAGGATAATGGGACATCTCGACTACACTACACTCGAATGATTATCCACCTCCGTCTGAAGGGGTTTTATAGGTAGAGAGGAGAAAAAGGAGGAAAGAACGAGTGCGATATGGCGGGAAGATATGGCGGAAGGGGTTGGCGGGAAACAGGTGGCGGAACATATGGCGGGAAACGAGTGGCGGGAAGATATGGCGGGAAGGGGTTGGCGGAAAACGGGTGGCGGAACATATGGAGGGAAAGCGTAGGCGGGAAAATATTCAATGTCTAAGACGGGCAATGGTTGCACAATATTCATTTCGGCCTAACATAAGCAAAAGAGTGGAGCAGGATAGTATGGCGGGAGATATAGGCGGGAAAAATTATTCCTGACTGGTGCATTTTTATTTCAGCAAACATAGATGTTCAAATCGAAAAGTCTGATACACACATATATAGATACAATGGGTCGCGCACGTGCATAGATGAATCACCCTACTTAACGACGACCACCTGGCCTTTCCTTACGACCGGAAAGCGACAAGCGATTAGGTGGCCTAGTCACACGAAGACCTCGGCCATACCGCAATTCGGCTTCATGTGTCTCGCGAGTCCTGCGTGAGGTGGTGGAGTCGCGAATCCTTGTTGCGAACTGAAGCGTAATTGTAGGCGTATGGTTGTGACTCGGGGGATAAAAGATGGGCCAATAACATCCCTCGAAGAACTCTGTAACTAATGATGTAACCGTGTCGCCAAGATCATGTGATGCTCCCGGAGGCTGTGTTGGCCTTGGCGTTGGGTGTTCTCATCGCCCCAATTAACATCGATTGTGTCTGCACATAGAAACATTTTAAATAAACTGTTAGAGGATAATAAATGATATCATTGTAAATGCATTGAAATGTAAACATGACTACTGAGCATATCCCTCTCCTATATCTTGTCGGCCATTGTACTTGGTGCTGGTTTAAATCTGGTACACGAGTCTCCTCGGGCATGGGGATCCTCTCGGAGAGAAACGGCTGAGATCCCTCACCTTGGGTGTATGCATCATATCTGTGTACGCATATGGGTTAGGGAAAGAAACCGCTCGGGCATCGAATCCAAGCCCGTGCCATGGTCCTGAGATGTCTGCCCCTGACGAAGCTGCATCGAAGAAGAGCGATGCAGTGGCAGAGATGAGTCATGTCGTGGCAATGTCGTTCTAGTACTCGGACCCTCCCCCCATTGCTCATGGCTCATACGCGCCTCGCTCGGTCTGGACGACGGTGCCGCACTCGGTCTGGCTGACCTCGCTACCGGCATGTATGCTCCAGTGACAACGTCGTCGCCTCTACCAAGATCTCGAACTTCTTTGCCACGAATTGTTGCAAAAGTTTCGAATGTCTTGCGATATGGGCCTGGGCGGCATGCTATCCGTAGCCATCCGCCCTACGCCGTTGACATTTTCAAGCTGAACAATATTTGGATGTTATTTAGTTCAAATGATTATGAAATAATGGACCTAAAAAGATACAAGTGATTACCATCTGGTCACGATAGTAAGCTGCAGGCAACTCAACATGTCTTCGCGCCTGCTCCTCTTGTGTGAGATGTGTTGGTATAGTAGCTGGCTGACTGGCCAGGCTAGCACGTGTGTTCATGCAGTACCACTGCTTGTACGCTTGATCTGTACTTCCATCGTACGGTCTGCAAAATTAAATAATTACATAAACCGTTGTCATGAAAGCATTTATAAAAACATTTAAATATCATATGAGTAAAATATCTAATTTCTTCCGGCATGATAAAATGTTTTTCATATAATACGATAAAATTCATTTATTTACAAATAATAATATTTGCAGCGGCATGACAGTACATCAATATAAAAAATATTAACAAATATACGGCGTCATTTTATACCCATGTTATGACAAAACCCATGGTAATTACTCGCTATCCAAACAACCAGTAAACATAATAGTACGATAATAACATTTTAATATCATATGAGTAAAATATCTAATTTCTTCCGGCATGATAAAATGTTTTTCATATAATACGATAAAATTCATTTATTTACACATAATAATATTTGCAGCAGCATGCACATTATTCACAATAGTACATCAATACAAAAAATATTAACATAATTACAGTGTCATTTTTCACCTTACCTCCAATATGATGCAATTAAGCGTCAAAATAGTTCCAATAAATATCCGTCGCCAGTACTATATGAACCTCGTCAACCTATTATCACATTAACAAAAATATTACACACGGATTTTTCTTCCTGCTAACAAAAGTATGAAAAAAGCACTTCCATGTATGTGTTCATCACCTCAAAATGGGACAGCGAAAATGGAATCACAATTTCTCAATCACGTCTTCTCCTCCTTGTTTGCTACTAAGATGAATTATTTTACCTAATTACATACATCATTAAGTACATTAGCACCTAATCTTAACATATAAAATTTAGATTATTGCGACATAACTATAGACTTATTAATAAACATACCGCATAAAATAACATACCACATGAAATAACATACCGCATGCAATAAAAAATATTGTAAATGTTGTATCTGTCGTCTGAAATTATTTCTAACCTCTACGCACTAACATCGCTTAGCTAATGACGAGCTAAAAGACTAACTAATTACCACCCTGCATGCACAAATAAATAAATGTATTGCAGAGCTCATACCTTGATCTTCAACTTCGTACTTCACTTTCGCAACGCAAATCCTACTCCTCAAACTCTTAATGACTCCAAATAACTCCTTCAAGTGCTATAATTATGCCTAAAACAACAGAGAATACACACTTAGGAACTAATCAAACAGAACAAAAACATCATGCATGTGAACGAAACCAACAAAAATGGATAGATCTTACCTTAATCTAACTTTTCTTCAACTTCATCATCTTCGAAATCAAACTCCAAATCGACCAAAATCACGAGTAAAACTGGCTACCTAGTTTTCCTTCGTATGCGCTCAGAGAGAGCTAAGAGGTAGAGGAGGCAACCAGAGATATGCGAGAGAGTGTGTGCGCACGGAGTCGCGGATGTGCGTTTATAAAGAAGAGGACCACTGTATTGTCGGCAGAACAAGCCAGAACTCACCTACCACGACATCGGATTCTAGCATCGCGGTGTCTCATCATACGCAGCAACAACAACGCCTGAGTGCTGTCGCTTCGGCTGGAGAAATAGACGGAAGCGAGAATCACGCACAGCTTTAATCAGTGTCGTTTACGTAGCAATCAGTACTACTCCCTCCATCCCATAATTCTCGTCTTAGATTTGTCTAGATATGGATGTATCTAAAACTAAAACGTGACTAGATACATCTGTATGTAGACAAATTTAAGACAAGAATTTTTGGACGGAGGGAGTACAAAGTTTAGGCGGGAATCCATCGGAACTTGTGGCACGATGGGCAATACAAGGTGCTGGGAAAAGGATGCGTGCGCCGTGAAAATCTGTGCCACCGAATCGGCGCCACACGGAATCGGCGCCACACGGAATCGGCGCCGTTGTCGCGCAGAGCAGACAGATACCGCCGCCTCCTGCAGTGGCGGCGTGGCACAAAGGGCCCGCGAGCATCACAACCGGTCGGCCGCGCCCGACGGCGGCAATGGCCGCGCCACCCGGTGGCGGCGGGCCCGCCACCACCGCCGTTCCGTCCGGCTCGGGATCAGTAGTGCCACGGTTATTCAGTAGCGGCCGCCTCCGGCGATGGCGGCGGGCCCAGCCGCCTCATCGCGTGGCGGCAGGTGCCACGTGTCGCTGCCGCGCCTGCCGCCACCGCTGAGGGGGTCCTTTTTGTCAATGTTTTTCGCATGTGGTCCTTTTTGACAATTCTGTTCGCCAGGGGGTCCTTTTGGACAAAAAATCGCCATGCCCGGCCCATGCGTACGATCGACGGACGGATGGGTCGACGCCGGCCACAAAGCGAAACGTCAGATCCGGCGCTCCATCAATCGCCTCCGTTCTGCCGCCCGTACGGTCGTCCGTGCTAGCTAGCCAATCAAGCTGGAGGGGCTAGCGAGGGCGAGATTCGACCGTGACCTCGTCGTTTTCTCCGGGAACGGGGGCGGGCCGGCCGGCGGGGGCGCATGGACGACGACGGAGAGCAGGTTCGCTGTTCAGGCAGGTGCGGCGTGCCCGTTTAAAGGCCGGGCCGACGTACTGTCGCAGGTGACGGACGCCGTACATGGCTACATGCGCATGCGTGCTTTGTAGGGTCTGCGATAGCTTGTTGGCTTCCCAGCAAACTGAGATCGACTCGTGACCCGGCCCCCATAGGCGACAGGTCGCCCCGGATCCGGCGGGCATGCATATCATTGTTGGAGCTTTGGAGGAAGAGTCTCCTTCTGATGGATTACTGGTTACTGCACATTTGTAGAGAAAAATATATACATACAATACCAAATATATACAATACAAATATATATGTCATGATGTATTTAATGATATGCATTTGATGTTCTAAAATATAGTGCATCTTTTTCTCTACAAACTTGATCAAACATTGAAAATTTTGACTTTTGAAAATATCTATAGGCGCTATGAAAACAAGTAGTATATATGCAAAACACGTAATCACTTTTATAAGATATAGAAATGGAATTTCGGTAAGAAAATTGAGATTGTGACAGTGAGCTATACAAAGTATGTACTGTCTAGCGTGGGAACGATGTTTCGTAGTTGATGAAATTGTTGTAGTAAAATATCCTTTCAAGAAATCATACGCCTTTTCATTAGAAAAAACTCATCTGTATTAGCAAGAAAATACTGACACACCCATGTTGGGAAATGTTTCGCGTCAAGAGGGTTTCTTCACATTGTTATTTTAAAATGTAAGAGCATCTCCAATAGGCGGTCCGGTCTATATGTACAAATAACCAACTTCTGGATCTTCTGTGGCAAAAAACAGCTCTCCAATAGATCGAAAGTGCTCTTTTGATCCCGAGCTCATATGCTCTCGCATGAACAGTAAAATAGAAAAAATAGTTAAAAAATCAAAAAATCTGATTTTTTTTATTATGAACATTGATGAATGTTCTAACTGCGTGCAAAATTTCAGATCGAAATGACATTTGTGGAGGTCTGGGCAAAAATAACAAAATCGATGCTCCAAAATGCTTCCAACAATAGTCTTTTTGGAGCATCGATTTTATTCTTTATGCCCAGATCTTCACAGATGCCATTTCAGCCTGAAATTTTGCACGTAGTTCGAAATTTTGTCAATGTTCATCACAAAAAAATCAGATTTTTTGAATTTTTAAAATATCTTTTCGATTTTACTGTTCATGCGGGAGCATATGAGCTCAGGATCAAATACTCCATGTCCATCCATATGCAAATTTTCTTACATCTCCGCCTCCCTGAGATGTAAAATACAACACCTCGCGGTGCAATTTACATCTACGGAGGCAGGAGATGTAAAAACCGCGGTCGCGCACCAACGCCCAACCGCCCTTCAGTTCATTTCCCCCTTCTTCCTCCCGTCCGCCGCCGGCCCGCCGCAGCTCCCCAATGCTGCCCCACCGCAGATCCAGCCCCGTCCCTACCCCTGGCCGCCACCATTGCCGCCGTCGCCAAGACCTCGTCCCGACCCATCCGCTTCCGCCTCGCCCGGCCCGTCCGCCTCGGCCCGCCCACCTCCGCCCACCCGACCCGTCGCCCGCTCCGGCCTCGACCGCCCCCGCCGCGCAACCACCGCCGCCCGCTCCGTCCACCTCCGCCTGCGCCGCGCCGCCGCCGCTCCGCCTCATTGCCGCCCGACCTCTCTCCACCCGCCGCCGCCCGCTCCCCGCTCGTCTGTCGCCCCGACCTCTCTCCACCCGCCGCCGCCACCCGATGGCGCCGAAGAATACGCCAAAGGGCAAGTCGGATTTCTTCGACCTCCGGGAACTTCAGAGTGGAGTTCTCCGACGCCGGGCGGCGTTGGTGGCTCGACACGTATCCCACCGCCGATGAGGCCGCGTGTGCCTACGACGGCGGTGTGGCATGCCAAACGGCCGAAGACGGACCTCAACTTCCCGGAGATCGAGACATGAGCAGTGGCGGAGTGGCTCGTGCCGTAGGGCATCCGGATGGAGGTGATGCCGACGAAGAAGAAGAAGAAGAAGAAGAAGAAGAAGAAGAAGAAGAAGAAGAAGAAGAAGAAGAGACCGGGGGTTGTTGTCAGTCCCGGCGAGAGCGACGATGCGGCGATGGCTCGGTTTGCGCTGGAGCATCCCGAGTACGTCCAGGCCGTGCAGGAGTTCTACTGGAAAGCATGATGCCAAGGAGAAGAAGAAGAAAAAGAAGAAGCAGAAGAAGGAGGAGGTGAAGAAGGAGGAAGAGGCCAGCCCCTCGATGGTGATCCCCATCGAGTCATCGTCAAGGAGGATGAGGAGTTCTGGGGGCTCTCGGATGACTCTGAAGAGTCGTACTGGATGCCCTCGGACGACGAGTAGTTCTGTTAGTTTAAATTTATGTCATCTATGTTTGAACTACGTTTGAATTTTATGTTTGAACTATGTTGAGATGAAATAGTAGTTGGTAGTTTTTAGAATTTTACATCTTCGTTTGGATCATCTGTTGGAGTTGTTCTTTTACATCTCTGTTTTGGACCATCTGTTGGAGTTGAGCCTTTTTCAGAGATGTAAAAAAGCACTTTTTGGTGATGTAAATTTTTAAATTACCGGTTGGGAGCACCAAAATGTACATCATCTATTGGAGATGCTCTAACAAAGATCAACGAAAATTTGTACTCCTACATGGGTAGAAAACATTTCACAAGTCTGAAAAATATTATTCTGGTCTAGACACTTTTATTTACGTGATTTTTTTAAATAGTACAGCACAGATGCCCACATGGCCACATACACGCGCGCCTACTCGCCCCTGTGAACGCACACATGCACACCCTATCCCTATGAGCACCGTCAAGATACTGAGCAGGCACAACATCTTGAGATTGACAGTCACCATAGGTGCTTTCGTGAATGACGGGGACGTCTCCTTCCACTAAACGAGCATCGTCAGAAAGTCTAAAATAAATCCAGAAAAATGTGAGCACAACTGTTAAGTCTAGGATTTGAACCTTGGCGGTCTGGTTCTATCACAAGGAACCTAATAATCTGAGCTACACTCAGTTCGCACAATCGAACCCCCTGACCTAGCTAGCTAGCCTTTTCTTTTTGTGATAAAACACGCTAGACAACCTAGTAGCAGCTGACAGGCTCTCACGAAAGTGAACCCACAAGGGTCCACGTGTTGCCAGACCATCTCAACACGGTACCTCGCGCCATGAGTCGACATGAACCTTATTGGGTAGTAGGGATTTGTTTGGTTACCTGCACCATTTTTTGCCACTTTGCATACTTAACCTATCTGGGCCTGGTTGAGGTAATGCGGGCAAAAAAACAACATATGCATGTTGATCGGTTGTCTGCATTGCATCAAGGAATAGATGGTGGCATGTTGTTTAGTTGCATGTGTTTGTGCTTTAGGAGTGAGCAGATGCAAAGCACAGCTGTTTGGCTGCATGCAAGTAGTTGTTCTACTCACCCCTTGGCCTTACCACCCCTTTTGCAGCACTTCAGGGGAGGCAACCAACAAACACAGGACACGGCCAGATCACAAAAGTTCAATAAGAAAAGAACAATACAACAAAAACAACTAGAACAGGCACATCGTAATTAGTACCACGCTTAAGTTTAAAATAGTAGGGCATCACATGTCCCTGCTGGACCCCAGGTTGCTGATCCCATGGCAGAATATAGACAAGTTTAGCAGCAAACTGGACGAACAAACTTCAGTTCAAACCTAACTTAGTTCATACTTTAGATGATCTACAGAAAGACAACCTAGAGGGAATGCGAGATGTCGCCGACGGGGTATGCTTCGAGCACCAGACCCTACAGATGTTGGAGGTGTTGGTGTTGAAGATCTACACCTTTAGCCCTAGGCCGAATAGCCTCGGGACTAGGAGGTCACCGGGGACGATCTTCTGTCGCCGACAGAAGTACTCCCAGTAGCGGCCGAGCACCACCCTTGAACATCTGCACCTGGACCCAGAACTCGGACCATTTGTTGGCAGAGAGGATGACGGCGCGAGGAGGGCTAAGTACCCGCCATTGCATCATCACCGACCTGAAGGCAGTCGGGATGACCAGCATGGTGATGTCCTCCTGGTCCTGGATCAGCACATAGAACCTGATAGGTTCCCATGCAGCCTCCTCGTGGCCGGTCCTTGGCCTCCTGCCAGCGTCAAGCGGCAAGCTCATGTACACCACCCTACTAGGAACTACCTGTTGGGGAACGTAGTAATTTCAAAAAAATTCATACGCACACGCAAGATCATGGTGACGTATAGCAATGAGAGGGGAGAGTATTGTCTACATACCCTTGTAGACCGTAAGCGGAAGCGTTAGCACAACGCGGTTGATGTAGTCGTACGTCTTCACGGCCCGACCGATCAAGCACCGAAACTACGGCACCTCCGAGTTCTAGCACACGTTCATCTCGATGACGTCCTCGCCTTCTCGATCCAGCAAGATGGGCGAAGTAGTAGATGAGTTCCGGCAGCACAACGGCGTGGTGACGGAGTTGGTGAAGAAAAATCTTCGCAGGGCTTCGCCTAAGCACTACGAAAACTATGACGGAGGATAAACTAGAGGGGACGGGGTTGCCGGCACACGGCTTGGTGTTTCTTGATGTGTCTTTGGTGCTAGCCCTGCCCCTCTATTTATATATTGAGCCTTGGGTTGAAACTTGGAGTAAAGTCTCCACAAAGTTGGTTTCACCCGAAGGCAAGAGTCCTTCTCGGACTCGGGGCGACGCCAGGTTCGGCGTCTGGACCCAGACGCCGAGGACCTGGCGTCGCCCCTGAACCATAAAACTTCCTTTTGCGCTTTCCAAAACCTTGTGGGCTTTCCCCTTTGGCCCAACTAACGTGTTCTCGTACCCAAACATTTCGGGAAACATCCGGAACCCCTTCCGGTGAATTCCGGAACCCTTCCGGAGATCAAACACTATTATCCCATATATCAAACTTTATTTACGGACCATTCCGGAGTTCCTCGTCATGTCCATGATCTCATCCGGGACTCCGAATAACATTCAGTTACCAACATGCATAACTCATATAATACTATATCGTCAACGAAACGTTAAGCGTGCGGACCCTACGGGTTCGAGAACTATGTAGACATGACCGAGACACATTTCCGGTCAATAACCAATAGCGAGACCTGGATGCCCATAATGGCTCCCACATATTCTACGAAGATCTTTATCGGTCAAACCGCATAACAACATACGTTGTTCCCCTTGTCATCGGTATGTTACTTGCCCGAGATTCGATCGTCGGTATCCAATACCTAGTTCAATCTCGTTACCGGCAAGTCTCTTTACTCGTTACGTAATGCATCATTCCGCAACTAACTCATTAGTCACATTGCTTGCAAGGCTTATAGTGATGTGCATTACCGAGAGGGCCCAGAGATACCTCTCCGACAATCGGAGTGACAAAACCTAATCTCGAAATACGCCAACCCAACATGTACCTTTGGAGACACCTGTAGTGCTCCTTTATAATCACCCGAGCCACGTTGTGACATTTGGTAGCACCAAAGTGTTCCTCCGTAAACGGAGTTGCATAATCTCATAGTTACAGGAACATGTATAAGTCATGAAGAAAGCAATAGCAACATACTAAACGATCAAGTGCTAGGCTAACGGAATGGGTCATGTCAATCACATCATTCTCCTAATGATGTGATCCCATTAATCAAATGACAACTCTTTTGTCCATGGTTAGGAAACATAACCATCTTTGATTCAACGAGCTAGACAAGTAGAGGCATACTAGTGACACTATGTTTGTCTATGTATTCACACATGTATTATGTTTCCGGTTAATACAATTCTAGCATGAATAATAAACATTTATCATGAAATAAGGAAATAAATAATAACTTTATTATTGCCTCTAGGGCATATTTCCTTCAGTCTCCCACTTGCACTAGAGTCAATAATCTAGTTCACATCACCATGTGATTTAACACCAATATTCATATCTGTATATGATTAACACCCATAGTTCACATCGTCATGTGACCAACACCCAAAGGGTTTACTAGAGTCAATAATCTTGTTCACATCGCTTATGTGATTAACACCCAACGAGTACTAAGGTGTGATCATGTTTTGCTCGTGAGAGAAGCTTAGTCAACAGGTGCATCACATTGAGCCGTATGTATTTTGCAAATATTCTATGTCTACAATGTTCTGTACGGAGATACTCTAGCTAATTGCTCCCACTTTCAATATGTATCCAGATTGAGACTTTAGAGTCATTTGAATCGGTGTAAAAGCTTGCACCGATGTAACTCTTTACAACGGGCTCTTTTATCACCTCCATAATCAAGAAATATTTCTGTAGTCCTCACTAAGGATATTCTTGACCAATGTCCAGTGATCTACTCCTAGATCACTATTGTACTCCCTTGCCAAATACAGAGCAAGGTATACAATAGGTCTGGTACATATCATAGCATACTTTATAGAACCTATGAGTGAGGCATAGGGAATGACTTTCATTCTCTTTTCTATTTTCTGCCGTGGTCGGGCTTTGAGTCTTACTCAATTTCACACCTTGTAACACAGGCAAGAACTCTTTAATTGACTGTTCCATTTTGAACTACTTCAAAATCTTTGTCAAGGTATGTACTTATTGAAAAAACTTATCAAGCGTCTCGATCTATCTCTATAGATCTTGATGCTCAATATGTAAGCAGCTTTACCGAGGTCTTTCTTTGAAAAACTCCCATCAAACACTCCTTTATGCTTTGCAGAATAATTCTCCATTATTTCCGATCAACCATATGTCATTCACATATACTTATCACAAATGTTGTAGTGCTCCCACTCACTTTCTTGTAAATACAGGTGTCGGGGATATACCCCGCAGTGTAAACCGGCCGGAAGTTAACCCGGCCGGACTTGACGGTTCACGAGGATACCCGCCCGGTCTTGGCGGTTCATTCAGTAACCGGTGGCGGGTCGATGGATGGCGAGGCCCATGGCCCGAAGGCAGTTCACGTTTAATGGTGGGCGGTTTATGAGGAAAGCATAAGGACTATTCTCCTACAAAGGAAGCAAGACTAGGACTCCACTTGTAATAGAGTAATCCTAATCCAACTAGGACTAGTCATGTAAACCGCCTTTGACATATATAAGGAGGGGCGGGGCTCCCCGAGAGGGACAAGTTAGAAGTTAGAAGTTAGAAGCTACAAGCAATAATCTTTAGGGTTAGACACAAAGAGGAGCGCGGTTCTGGCGACTCCTCGTGATGATAATGAGATCTAGCCTCAAACAAAGCATGTAGGGTTTTTACCGGATGATGTTTCCGGGGCCCAAGCTGTCTAAATCCTCGTCTTGTGTTGCGTCTCTCGATTCCGCTCAACCCTCTCAAGCTACCACATAGATCGTTGGCCTCGCGACTAAGTCCTGGCACTATGACATCTGCCGTGACAAATCCACGACAGTTGGCGCCCACCGTGGGGCATGCGCACGGTGGTGTTGAGTTCTTGAAGGGATCTCTTTCAGGAATCAAGAAGCTCGTGATTCGCTAGATGAAGAAAAGCTAGAGAGCAGATTGCATAGGATAACCCGGCATGAAACAGCCTTACGGCAGGGTCAAAAAGTTCGTCGTTTAAGATCAGAATCATGGTTTCGGAGCTGGTATATACAAAATTGGAGATGAGAATTAGGGATGTGCGCCGTACGCCGCTACGAAGTCGCCAACGTTGATTTGACGCCTCCGCTGTCCGAGTACAGGTTTTGGAAAAATTGCTAAGCCGTGTCAAAGAGGAAACAGTACAAGGATCGTAATCAAGGTAAAGCAGCACGCGTGGGGAGTCATCACAGCAGTTGTTTTACATGGACTAAAATCGAGTATTTAAGGGAGGAATCCAGTGCTAAAGCATCCAGCGCCCTAGTGCTACTACATGGCCAGCACGGAGATTGAGAATTGATTGCTACTCCATGTAATATCCAGATGGGCACGTACGTGGGACAAAACGACAAGAGGAGGACTCGGTCAACCTCATCGTTGCTGTTCCCAACTTGGACTCGAACAGGTGCGGTGCGTTTAAAAAAAAAAAGAAGAAAAAGGGGGCCACGACTGGAACGGGGAGGTGGATGTGGGTCAACCAGATTGACCATGACCCGGATTATACTGCCGTATCCACTCGAGCGCGCCAGGACCCGCCCCGCGAGCCGCCGGCTCGCAAGCTCGGGCCGCCCGCGTGCTCCTTCCATGACCCGCGCGTCGCTTCACACCGCGCCCGGCCGCCGTCAAAACCGCCTCCCGCTCGGACTCGCCTCCTCCGTCTTGGCCTCAAGTCACTAAATCACTGTCTCTTCGAGTCGCCGTCGGGCCTCGGCCTCTGTCCGCGTTGTGACCCTCGCTTCCGCGTTAAACCGCCGCCTCGTGCTCAAGCCACGGGCTTCATCTCCACTACTCGGGCCACTTGGCGGCTATCTGCCGCCTCCATGCTAAAGACGCCGCCCGGCCGCCGCCGTGCCGATCGCTTTCTTGAACCACTACGGTCCTTCGTCGAGTCGCGGCATGCCGTTTCAACTATGGCCAAGTCAAACCGCTCTCGCCTTCGTCCCAGCCCGCGAGCAGCCGTCGTCCGTGGGCCGCAGTCTGCCAATGTCGCCGCAACAGGCTCATCCTCCACTCCCGCCACTGGACCATCTGCTGATTCTATTACTCCATCATTCAAAGAAAGATCTGAGAGAACTGTGCATCAACCGGCGTTTAAACAATCAGAGTTATTGCAAAGCGTACAGTCGCTGATGCCGACACGGATGTAGAGCAGTTTACTAGTACTCCAAAATAGTACTAGCTGAAGGCTAGTCCACGTGAAACCCCAAGGACCACTAGCGGTTGCACAGAAATCGAGGTTGATTAATCTGGAGCACATGCATCTAAAAAGGGAAAAGGAAAAAGTGATGATGCGGTGAAGGAACACTAGTCCTTTGCGTAAAATCAGCCAGAAATTCAACTGCTGCATTGGCTGTTGAATGGAATTTATCCTCAGGTGATATTTTTCCTGATAAAATTGTTCTTGCGGATTAAATCTGTCAAGATTTTTTGTACTTTTAATTTGTACATGTTTATGTGCAGGTTAATTTATAAGCGGGAGGCTGTTTTGCTCGTCCGCACTTTGCCGTTGTACCCGGTGGACGCACGTGCCGATCTATGACGGTACACCGTGGCCGTGTCCGCTCGAGCGTGCACAACCTGTGGTCCAATCTACATCAAATCACTCGGACCGCGCCCACGATTAACTCGCTGTTCGCACGGTTTACAAGGCCGCGACCGACTCATCACTCTGAAGCCGCTTCTGATGCTGCGGTGTTTTACTGTCCGCCCAAACATCAGGTGGTATTCCTCTAAATTTATGTATTAAACACTTTGTTTTTTATCAAAGAACAATTACTCTGTCTTGTAATATTTTTACACAGGACAATTTTTATGCCATTCACGGACACGCGCATTGCGGTCCGGGTTATATCAACGCGCCGGCCGACTCGCCCGTTCGTACCACCTTACAACATCACGGACGATTCGCCCGTCCGCCCTAGCCACCGGTTCATGCGTCCGCACCGGTTTACGCGCCGGCCGACTCACCCGTCCGCACCGGTTTACCACGCCGCGGCCGGTTTACATCACTTATCGATCATCAATTTAATGGCGGATTATTTCTGGCCTGGCACATCAGGTGACATCCATTTTAAATATATTTTATGGGCACATATTATTTTTTGTCAAAGAGCAGTTTATCTTTGCCTTGGTCTGCAATATTATTGATGCAGGACAATTGGTCACTACATCAAAACGACGCGGTTGATTCGCCTGCGCCGGTTTACAACACCGCGGCCGGTTCATCTGTTTGAGCCGCCTATGATGCTGAGGTCATCTTTTCCGTCCACTTCTCACGGCCTGGTCTACATCAACATACCGGGCCGCACCTATCTGCATGGGCTGTTTATTGAAGTATGAGCAAGTCACAGCTTGGGTAGCCCGGCTTTCTTTCAAATTGGAGGAAAATTATTATCAACCGCCGTTTGCACTGGATGGTTCAATGGGCAGGCGCACAAATCGCCGCCACTACAGTTTGGTTAACTTCAAATCGCCAGTTAGAACGAACCATTGGCCGAGTTGCTGACACGGCTCATACGAGATCATTTATAACCCGCCATGATCACCTCAACCTTCGTGGATTCACATCACGCTCTCAACACCAATGATATACAAGTTATGCCGGTTTATATGACGATCAAATATGGAGAATCTCAAGCCAACTCTTCGAGTCACCTTGAGACTCGGGGGCTATGATGATATGACGCAACAAGTCTTGCCAGTTTCAGCAAATTTAAAAACCCCAGGACAATGGAGGGAAAGATAACTCGGTCCCGGAGGCTATTGTTATTTGAAGGCCGTCAGAAAATTTCCGGCTTAGAAAGTATATGACAATTACAAAATTCCGGCTCAATGAAGAAGATCCGGGTCATCAGAGAAGATTCCGGTTTAAAATCCGGCTCAAGGGAAGTCAGTCTCATTGAAGCTCTCAAATATCTGGTTTACAATCCGGTTCAAGGGAAATCTGTTCTCCCACAAAGCTCTGAAGCGCTCAAATCCGGTTTAACAATGTCCGGTTCAAAAAGGAATTAACTTCTCGCAAGTTCGAGTTCAAAGACCGTCAGAAAATTTCCGGCTGAAAATGAAGATTCCGATTTAAAATCCGGTTCAAGTGAAAGATGTCTCCCACAAAGCTTTGAAGCTCTCCATATCCGGTTCAAGATCCCGGTTCAAGAAGAATTTATCTCTTGCAAAAAGTTAAAAATTGCCGAAGAGGACCTGCTACCATGATGTGCGGTTCAAACATGAGTATCATGCCTTATTGGCCTAGTATATTATTGATCACATGGGGGCTTCTGCTTCATAAAGCGGGGTCTCTGTTCTTTTTTACATCATGCGTGGTTACATGGAGTGGCCCTGTTTTTAAAACGGCCTCCGGTTTACCCCTTGACATTTGTTTATATCACTTGGGGGCTTTTTGGTCGTGTCCGAACCATAGCAACACCTCTTGATAGGCGTAAAGCCACCGGATCATTTGGGGACACGGTCACGTCTGAACAGTCACGCCTCTTGGTCGGCCAATAGGGCCGAGTCATTTGGGGCTTGGTCGAACCCGAACCAATGTCATGCCACTTGGCGGCGTACTCGCCAAGAGTCTTTTGGGGACCTGGCCGACTTGCACCATCGCTACGCCTTCGGGGAGCTTGGTTGCGTCTGACCATGGTAATGCCATCTGACCAGCTCAGTAAAGCTTTTCTTTTGCAAAAAGTTGTTGCCTTTGTTGCCATTTTTTCATAATTGGTATTCGATTTTTGTTGCATTTTTAAACCGACAACGTTTTAATCCGGTTATTTGTCAATTGACGGAACACGGTCAATTCTTAATCCGGAGACTATCGCGGTTTGATTTTCTCGTTACCATCCTATTATGGAGTAAACCGGAGTTTATCAACCCGGTTCAGCTTTCAACTACAAGTTGTCAAGATTACGATCAAGTTATAATCCGGAGACTATCGGCCGGTGCGGTTTCGACTATAAGTCTTGAAAGATATATTTGGATTGCGCCATTGGAATCATGCGCTTATAAATGATTGGGTTATATTATTCAAATAGCCAAACTTGGCTGAAATTTTCATTATGATATTGGATGAATAAGGTTTTCATACCGGATTATATTATCTTGAATAGCCAACATGGCTGGATTTCTATTATGGTTATCAGTAACCAGTATTATGATTAAGGTTTTCAAAGTCGCTTTAGCGCAATGGATATTATGTTATCAATGGATATGGCTTTTATTCTACAATTAGAGGAATAGTCCCGAGTTGCTGCAGGCTTACAACCCGGCACTTAGGGGCTACATTATTGAAGTTGAGATTATATCAAATATGCAAGTCTCATGTCGCTGCAAGCATGCACCATGACACTTGGGGGCTAATGCAAAGTCATTTTTTTGCTCATATTATTGAAGACCCGGCTCATCACATTATAATGAGCTGGCCCTTGGGGGCTACCAATTGCTCATGTCAACAATTCAAGTTTTTATGAGCATCAGGAAATTACAAGTCCCAGGTTGCTGCAAGCATAACTACCCGGCACTTGGGGCTACGTAATATGGAGTATTCAGTTTTACTAAGTGACTTGGATGAACAACATGGATTTCTTCTTAAGTGGCAGTATTTATATTGAAGCAAGTCTTAAGCCATCACTTTGTTCTGCTCAAGACTTGGGGGCTACAGGTATTATATTATTATCGAAGAAATATTTTCAAATTCTCTTATTGAGCAAACTAGGTTGACCCGGCGTCACCAATCATTATGACCCTGTGGCTGCAACCCGGCGTCATTAATAATCATGAACCGGCGTTGGCAACAATCATGAACCGGTGTCTGCAACAATCATGACTCGGAAGTATCAGTTTTTATAACCCGACAAAGGTGGTAATTATAAACCGGCAAGTTTTTTACATCTTCAAACCGGCTGAATATCAGATGAATATTTCAAGACCAATATTTCTTAAACCGGCGCTTTGGAAGCCGACTCAAGTGGATTATTCTTCACAATATTGTTCTGTGAGAAACCAATGCCAGAAAATTGAGTATGACGTTGGCTTATTGACCTGGATTTTCTAGAAGGAGGAAATGACTAGGACTTAAGGACGATCAGGTGCCGGTTTACAAGAATTTCTTAACCAGGAGCACAACCTGCCAAATTTGTTCTGGTGTTTATTTTGCAGCATAAGTTTACCATGGATAAATCCAAGCTAAACTTGGGGGCTAATGTCGGGGATATACCCCACAGTGTAAACCGGCCGGAAGTTAACCCGGCCGGACTTGACGGTTCACGAGGATACCCGCCCGGTCTTGGCGGTTCATTCGTAACCCGGCGGGCGGGTCAGATGGATGACGAGGCCCATGGCCCAGAAGGCCGGTTCACGTTTAATGGTGGGCCGGTTTATGAGGAAAGCATAAGGACTATTCTCCTACAAAGGAAGCAAGACTAGGACTCCACTTGTAATAGAGTAATCCTAATCCAACTAGGACTAGTCATGTAAACCGCCCCTTCAACATATATAAGGAGGGGCAGGGCTCCCCAGAGAGGGACAAGTTAGAAGTTAGAAGTTAGAAGCTACAAGCAATAATCTTTAGGGTTAGACACAAAGAGGAGCGCCGGTTTACGGCGACTCCCTCGTGATGATAATGAGATCTAGCCTCAAACAGCATGTAGGGTTTTTACCGGATGATGTTTCCCGGGGCCCGAAGCTGTCTAAATCCCTGTCTTGTGTTGCGTCTCTCGATTCCGCTCAACCCCTCTCAAGCTACCACATAGATGCGTTGGCCTCGCGACTAAGTCCTGGCACTAAGGACATCTGCCGTGACAAATCCACGACAACAGGCCTTTCCAAAAGTCTGTATAAAACCATATGCTTTGATCAACTCATCAAAGCGTATATTCCAACTCCGAGATGCTTGCACCAGTCCATTGATGGATTGCTGGAGCTTGCACACTTTGTTAGCATCTTTAGGATTGACAAAACCTTCTGGTTGCATCATATACAACTCTTCTTTAATAAATCCATTAAGGAATGCAGTTTTGACATCCATTTGCCAGATTTCATAAAATGTGGCAATTGCTAACATGATTCGGACAGACTTAAGCATCACTACAGTTGAGAAAATCTCATTGTAGTTAACACCTTGAACTTGTCAAAAACCTTTTTGCGACAAGTCAAGCATTGTAGATAGTAACACTACTATCAACGTCCATCTTCCTCTTGAAGATCCATTTATTTCTTATGGTTTGCCGATCATCGGGCAAGTCCACCAAAGTCCACACTTTGTTCTCATACATGGATCCTATCTCGGATTTCATGGCCTCCAGCCATTTTGCGGAATCTGGGCTCATCATCGCTTCCTCATAGTTCGTAGGTTTATCATGGTCTAGTAACATGACTTTCAGAATAGGATTACCGTACCACTCTGGTGCGGCCGTACTTTGGAAGACCTACGAGGTTCTGTAGTAACTTGATCTGAAGTTTCATGATCATCATCATTAGCTTCCTCGCTAATTGGTGTAGGAATCACTGGAACTGGTTTCAGTGATGGACTATTTTCCAATTCGGGAGCAGGTACAATTACCTCATCAAGTTCTACTTTCCTCATACTCACTTCTTTCGAGAGAAACTCCTTCTCTAGAAAGGATCCATTTTTAGCAACGAACATCTTGCCTTCGGATCTGTGATAGAAGGTGTACCCAACAGTTTCCGTTGGGTATTCTATGAAGATGCACTTCTCCAATTTGGGTTTGAGTTTATCAGGATGAAACCTTTTCACACAAGCATCGCAGCCCCAAACTTTAGGAAACGACAACTTGGGTTTCTTGCTAAACCACAGTTCATATGCTGTCGTCTCAACGGATTTAGATGGTGCCCTTTTAACGTGTATGCAGCTGTCTCTAATGCATAACCCCAAAACAATATTGGTAAATCAGTAAGAGACATCATAGATCGCACCATATCCAATAAAGTGCGGTTACAACGTTCAGACACACCATAACGTTGTGGTGTTCCAGGTGGCATGAGCTGTGAAACTATTCCACATTGTTTTAATTGAAGACCAAAGTCGTAACTCAAATATTCGTCTCCGCGATCAGATCGCAGAAACTTTATTTTCTTGTTACGATGATTTTTCCACTTCACTCTGAAATTCTTTGAACCTTTCAGCTATTTCAGACTTATGTTTCATCAAGTAGATATACCCATATCTGCTCAAATCATCTTGTGAAGGTCGGAAAATAATGATACTTGCCACGAGCCTTCATACTCATTGGTCTGCATACATCAGTATGTATTATTTCCAACAAGTCAGTAACTCGTTCCATTGTTTCGAAGAACGGAGTTTTAGTCATCTTGCCCAAAAGGCACGGTTCGCAAGCATCAAATGATTCATAACCAAGTGAGTCCGAAAATCCATCTTTATGGAGTTTCTTCATGCGCTTTACACCGATATGACCCAAACGGCAGTGCCACAAATAAGTTGCACTATCATTATTAACTTTGCATCTTTTGGCATCAATATAATGAACATGTGTATCACTATGATCGAGATCCAACAAACTATTTTCATTGGGTGTATGACCATTGAAGGTTTTATTCATGTAAACAGAACAACAATTATTCTCTGATTTTAAATGAATAACCGTTTTGCAATAAACATGATCAAATCATATTCATGCTCAACGCAAACGCCAAATAACATTTATTTAGGTTTAACACTAATCCCAAAAGTATAGGGAGTGTGCGATGATGATCATATCAATCTTGGAACTACTTCCAACACTCATCGTCACTTCCCTTCAACTAGTCTCTGTTTATTCAGAACTCCTGTTTGAGTTACTAATTTTAGCAACCGAACAAGTATCAAATACTCAGGGGCTACTATAAACACTAGTAAGGCACACATCAATAATCTGTATATCAAATATACCCTTGTTCTCTTTGCCATCCTTCTTATCCACCAAATATTAAGGGCATTTCCGCTTCCAGTGACCATTTCCTTTGCAGTGTAAACACTCAGTTTCAGGCTTTGGTCCAGCTTTGGTCTTCTTCATGGGAGCAACAACTTGTTTGCCATTCTACTTGAAGTTTCCCTTTCTTTCCCTTTGCCCTTTTCTTAAAACTAGTGGTCTTGTCAATCATCGACACTTGATGCTGTTTCTTGATTTCTACCTTCGTTGATTTCAACATCACGAAGAGCTCGGGAATCGTTTTCGTCATCCCTTGCATATATAGTTCATCACGAAGTTCTAGTAACTTAGTGATGGTGACTAGAGAATTCTGTCAATCACTATCTTATCTGGAAGATTAACTCCCACTTGATTCAAGCGATTGAAGTATTACGACAATCGAGCACATGCTCACTAGTTGAGAGATTCTCCTCCATCTTTTAGCTATAGAACTTGTTGGAGACTTCATATCTCTCAACTCGGGTATTTGCTTGAAATATAAACTTCAATTTCTGGAACATCTCATATGGTCCATGACGTTCAAAACATCGTTGAAGACCCGGTTCCAAGCCGTAAAGCATGGTGCACTAAACTATCAAGTAGTCATCATATTGAGCTAGCCAAACGTTCATAACGTCTGCATCTGCTCCTGCAATAGGTCTATCACCTAGCGGTGCATTAAGGACATAATTCTTCTGTGCAGCAATGAGGATAAACCTCGGATCACGGATCCAATCCGCATCATTGCTACTAACATCTTTCAATACAATTTTCTCTAGGAACATATCAAAATAAACATATGAAAGCAACAACGCGAGCTATCGGTTTACAACATAATTTGCAAAATACTACCAGGACTAAGTTCATGATAAACTTAAGTTCAATTAATCATATTACTTAAGAACTCCCACTTAGACAGACATCTCTCTAGTCATCTAAGTGATCACGTGATCCAAATCAACTAAACCATGTCCAATCATCACGTGAGATGGAGTAGTTTTCAATGGTGAACATCACTATGTTGATCATATCTTCTATATGATTCACGTTCCACCTTTTGGTCTCCGTGTTCGGAGGCCATATCTGTATATGCTAGGCTCGTCAAGTTTAACCTGAGTATTCTGCGTGTGCAAAACTGGCTTGCACCCGTTGTAGATGGACGTAGAGCTTATCACACCCGATCATCATGTGGTGTCTGGGCACGACGAACTTTGGCAACGGTGCATACTCAGGGAGAACACTTCTTGATAATTTTTAGTGAGAGATCATCTTAAAATGCTACCGTCAATAAAAGCAAGATAAGATGCATAAAGGATAAACATCACATGCAATCAATATAAGTGATACGATATGGCCATCATCATCTTGTGCTTGTGATCTCCATCTCCAAGCACCATCGTGATCACCATCATCACCGGTAGCGACACCTTGATCTCCATCGTAGCAACGTTGTCGTTTCGCCATCTATTCCTTCTCGACTATCGCTACCGCTTGGTGATAAAGTAAAGCAATTACAGGGCGTTTGCATTTCATACAATAAAGCGACAACCATATGGCTCCTCGCCATTGCCGATAACCGGTTACAAAACATGATCATCTCATACAATAAAATATAGCATCACGTCTTGACCATATCACATCACAACATGCCCTGCGAAAACAAGTTAGTCGTCTTCTACTTTGTTGTTGAAAGTTTTACGTGGCTGCTACGGGCTTAGCAAGAACCGTTCTTACCTACGCATCAAAACCACGACGATAGTTCGTCAAGTTAGTGTTGTTTTAACCTTCGTAAGGACCAGGCGTAGCCACACTCGATTCAGCTAAAGTGAGAGAGCGGACACCCGCCAGCCACCTTTAAGCACGAGTGCTCGTAGCGGTGAAACCAGTCTCGCGTAAGCGTCTGGCGTAATGTCGGTCCGACCGCTTCATCTCACAATACCGCCGAACCAAAGTATGACATGTTGGTAAGCAGTATGACTTGTATCGCCCACAACTCACTTGTGTTCTACTCGTGCATATGACATCTACGCATAAAACCTGGCTCGGATGCCACTGTTTGGGAACGTAGTAATTTCAAAAAATTTCCTACGATTACGCAAGATCATGGTGACGTATAGCAACGAGAGGGGAGAGTATTGTCTACATACCCTTGTAGACCGTAAGCGGAAGCGTTAGCACAACGCGGTTGATGTAGTCGTACGTCTTCACGGCCCGACCAATCAAGCACCGAAACTACGACACCTCTGAGTTCTAGCACACGTTCAGCTCGATGACGTCCTCGCCTTCTCGATCCAGCAAGACGGGCAAATTAGTAGATGAGTTCTAGCAGCACGACGGCGTGGTGACGGTGTTGGTGAAGAACAATTTCCGCAGGGCTTCGCCTAAGCACTACGAAAACTATGACGGAGGATAAACTAGAGGGGACGGGGTTGCCGGCACACGGCTTGGTGTTTCTTGATGTGTCTTTGGTGCTAGCCCTGCCCCTCTATTTATATGTTGAGCCTTGGGTTTGAAACTTGGAGTAAAAGTCTCCACAAAGTCGGTTTCACCCGAAAGGCAAGAGTCCTTCTCGGACTCGGGGCGACGCCTTGAGGTTCGGCGTCGGACCCGACGCCGAGGACCTGGCGTCGCCCTCGACTCATAAAACTTCCTTTGCGCTTTCCAAAACCTTGTGGGCTTTCCCTTTGGCCCAAATAACGTGTTCTCGTACCCAAACATTTCGAAACATCCGGAACCCCTTAGGAGATCAAACACTATTATCCCATATATCAAACTTTATTTACGGACCATTCGGAGTTCCTCGTCATGTCCATGATCTCATCGGGACTCGAATAACATTCGTTACCAACATGCGTAACTCATATAATACTATATCGTCAACGAAACGTTAAGCGTGCGGACCCTACGGGTTCGAGAACTATGTAGACATGACCGAGACACGTTTCCGGTCAATAACCAATAGCGGGACCTGGATGCCCATATTGGCTCCCACATATTATACGAAGATCTTTATCGGTCAAACCGCATAACAACATACGTTGTTCCCTTTCTCATCGGTATGTTACTTGCCCGAGATTCGATCGTCGGTATCCAATACCTAGTTCAATCTCGTTACCGGCAAGTCTCTTTACTCATTACGTAATGCATCATTCCGCAACTAACTCATTAGTCACATTGCTTGCAAGGCTTATAGTGATGTGCATTACCGAGAGGGCCCAGAGATACCTCTCCGACAATCGGAGTGACAAAACCTAATCCAGAAATACGCCAACCCAACATGTACCTTTGGAGACACCTGTAGTGCTCCTTTATAATCACCCAGTTACGTTGTGACGTTTGGTAGCACCCAAAGTGTTCCTCCGTGACGGAGTTGCATAATCTCATAGTTACAGGAACATGTATAAGTCATGAAGAAAGCAATAGCAACATACTAAACGATCAAGTGCTAGGCTAACGGAATGGGTCATGTCAATCACATCATTCTCCTAATGGTGTGATCCCATTAATCAAATGACAACTCTTTTGTCCATGGTTAGAAAACATAACCATCTTTGATTCAACGAGCTAGTCAAGTAGAGGCATACTAGTGACACTATGTTTGTCTATGTATTCACACATGTATTATGTTTCCAGTTAATACAATTATAGCATGAATAATAAACATTTATCATGAAATAAGGAAATAAATAATAACTTTATTATTGCCTCTAGGGCATATTTCCTTCACCACCGCCCTCTTCATCCATCGGTTTGTGTAGATGAGGTCCTCGGCACCCTTTGCGCCGACGATGACCTGCGCTCCTCTGCAGCTCTATCCCACTCCACCTTCATTACCTTGTCAGTAAAGTGGACGAAAGTTAGCAAATGAGAGATGATCATTGGCAGTGATCAATGGCAACGTCCGTTGATCAGTGGCATTTGCACGTCAGACATGCTATGATCAGATCATAGCATTGCACAAGTGGAAATGTCAATGATCAAAGCTAGCAATGACCAGTGCTAAACGTGATCAATGCTAACACTGATCAGATCTAGCAATGATGAATGATAACATTTATCAGTGCTATCAATGATCAGAGGTAGCAATGATCAATGCTACCAATGATCAGTGCTACCGATGATCATAGCTAGCAATTAGTGCTATCAAATCATGCCAAATGCACATGTTGATCATGCAATCAAGTTGGTCGTACTTCTATTTTTGGCATTCGGGTTTGTCCTACTAGCATGCACATGCATTGTCCTATGTTGATCATGCAATCACGCAACCAAGGCACTATGAATGTGGCAGCACATACACTTACATAGCTACAACAGCACTAACTGCAGCAACAACAACAGCACTAACAGCACCAAGAATAGCAGCCAAACAGCAAGAACAATACCTAAGTAGCATCATAGGCCCTATAAATGTGGAATGAACAATCGAATCTACCCTAGGCAGTAACATTATGGCAACATTGACATCATATAGCATCCAATCCAATCCGATGTCAACAAATAGCAAGAATAGCAACCAAAAGTAGTGGATTCGGTCGAATCGAATCGAATCAGATTGAGTCCAATCCAATACATTGTCAAAAAACTAATCTAACATTGCTCAAACTACCCTAAAAACCCTAACTAGGAATGCATCAGCAAGGGGGGATTAGAAGCTTACCGGGGGATTGCCAGTGGAGCGTATGTCGGCCATGGAGAAACATAGGCGAGAACAGGGGTGCCGCCGTCGAAGAAGAAGAATCATCCATTCCGAGGGCCGCACTTGTGGTCCTCATCACGCGCCCGCTGGAAGATGAGCGCGATGTCCTTGAGCTCCCCTCCCCTTGTAGCGGATGCAGGGGAGAAAACCCTCGATTTGGGGTAAAAATATCACCCATAAGACGGGCCGGCAAAGGACGTGGAGCCCAAGATGACAACGTACGGCACCGATGGCGGACTCGGAGCGAGCGAGACGACGTCCGGAGAGCCGCAGCGAGATCCCGTCCGAAGGAGGAGATGCTGGCAATCCACCTTTCCTCGATGGGATTGCTGTCGGCGATGACGGGAGTGGGTGTGGTGCGCGGCGAGATGGCGGCTCTGCCATCAGAGAAATCGAACGGGCGATGAGGGGAGTGAGAAGGAGCGTGTGTGAACTGGCAAGGGAGGTGACGGGAAGGGGTGTGGGTGTTGGGGAACGTAGTAATTTCAAAATTTTCCTACGATCACGCAAGATCTATCTAGGTGATGCATAACAATGAGAGGAGAGAGTGTGTCCACGTACACTCGTAGACCGAAAGCGGAAGCATTTAGTTAATGTGGGTTAATGTAGTCGAACATCTTCGCGATCCAACCAATCAAGTACCGAACGCACGGCACCTCCGCGATCTGCACACGTTCTGCTCGGTGACATCCCTCGAACTCTAGATCCAGCTGAGGCCAAGGGAGATTTCCATCAGCACAACGGCATGGTGATGGTGATGAAGAAGTTATCGGCGCAGGGCTTCGCCTAAGCACTACGACAATATGACCGAGGTGGAAAACTGTGGAGGGGGCACCGCACACGGCTAAAGATCAACTTGTGTCTATGGGGTGCCCCCTAGCCACATATATAAAGGAGGGGAGGGAAGAGGTGGCCGGCCCAAGGGGGGCGCGCCAGGTGTGGGGAATCCTACTAGGACTCCCCAGTCCAAGTAGGATTCCCCTCCTCTTTCCTATTTCTAGTAGGAGAAGGAGGGAAGGAGGAAGAGGGGAGAAGGAAGGAGGGGGCCGCCGCCCCCTCCTAGTCCAATTCGGACCAGCCCATGTGGGGGCGCGCGGCCACCCCTTGAGGCCCTTCTCTCCTTTCACGTATGGCCCATTAAGGCCCATTACTTCCCCCGGCGAATTGCCGTAACTCTTCGGTACTCCGAAAAATACCCGAATTATTCAGAACCTTTCCGATGTCCAAATATAGCCTTTCAATATATCGATCTTTACGCCTCGACCATTTCGAGACTCCTGGTCATGTCCGTGATCTCATCCGGGACTCCAAACAAACTTCGGTCATGAAATCACATAACTCATAATACAAATCGTCATCGAACGTTAAGCGTGCGGACCCTACGGGTTCGAGAACTATGTAGACATGACCGAGACGCATCTCCGGTCAATAACCAATAGCGGAACCTGGATGCCCATATTGTCTCCTACATATTCTACGAAGATCTTTATCGGTCAAACCGCATGACAACATACGTTGTTCCCTTTGTCATCGGTATGTTACTTGCCCGAGATTCGATCGTCGGTATCATACCTAGTTCAATCTCGTTACCAGCAAGTCTCTTTACTCGTTTCGTAATACTTCATCCCACAACTAACTCATTAGTCACAATGCTTGCAAGGCTTATAGTGAGGAGTATTATCGAGAGGGCCCAGAGATACCTCCCCGAAACACGGAGTAACAAATCCTAATCTCGATCTATGCCAACCCAACAAACACCTTCGGAGACACCTGTAGAGCACCTTCATAATCACCCATTTACATTGTGACATTTGGTAGCACACAAAGTGTTTCTCCGGTATCCGAGAGTTGCATAATCTCATAGTCTGAGGAACATGTATAAGTCATGAAGAGAGCAGTAGCAATGAAACTATAACGATCATAATGCTAAGCTAACGGATGGGTCATGTCCATCACATCATTCTCCTAATGATGTGATCCCGTTCATCAAATGACAACATATGTCTATGGTTAGGAAACATAACCATCTTTGATTAACGAGCTAGTCAAGTACAGGCATACTAGGGACACTATGTTTTGTCTATGTATTCACACATGTACTAAGTTTCCAGTTAATACAATTCTAGCATGAATAATAAACAATTATCATGAAATAAGAAAATAAATAATAACTTTATTATTGCCTCTAGGGCTGATGACCCACAAGTATAGGGGATCTATCATAGTCCTTTCGATAAGTAAGAGTGTCGAACCCAACGAGGAGCAGAAGGAAATGACAAGCGGTTTTCAGTAAGGTATTCTCTGTGAGCACATTGTAGGTAACAGATAGTCTTGTGACAAGATAATTTGTAATGCGTAACAAGCAATGAAAGTAAATAAGGTGCAGCAAGGTGGCCCAATCCTTTTTGTAGCAAAGGACAAGCCTGGACAATTTCTTATAATGAGAAAAGCGCTCCCGAGAACACATGGGAATTATCGTCAAGCTAGTTTTCATCACGCTCATATGATTCGCGTTCGGTACTTTAATAATTTGATATGTGTGTGGACCGGTGCTTGGGTACTGCCCTTTCTTGGACAAGCATCCCACTTATGATTAACCCCTATTGCAAGCATCCGCAACTACAAAAGAAGTATTAAGGTAAACCTAACCATAGCATGAAACTAGTGATCCAAATCAGCCCCTTACGAAGCAACGCATAAACTAGGGTTTAAGCTTCTGTCACTCTAGCAACCCATCATCTACTTATTACTTCCCAATGCCTTCCTCTAGGCCCAAATAATGGTGAAGTGTCATGTAGTCGATGTTCACATAACACCACTAGAGGATAGACAACATACATCTCATCAAAGTATCGAACGAATACCAAATTAACATGACTACTAATAGCAAGACTTCACCCATGTCCTCAGGAACAAACGTAACTACTCACAAAGCATATTCATGTTCATGATCAGAGAAGTATTAATATGCATTAAGGATCTGAACATATGATCTTCCACCAAGTAAACCAATTAGCATCAACTACAAGGAGTAATCAACACTACTAGCAACCCACAGGTACCAATTTGTGGTTTTGATACAAGATTGGATACAAGAGATGAACTAGGGTTTTGAGAGGAGATGGTGCTGGTGAAGATGTTGATGGAGCTTGACCCCCTTCCGATGAGACGATCGTTGGTGATGACGATGGTGATGATTTCCCCCTCCCAATGGGAAGTTTCCCCGGCAGAACAGCTCCGCCAGAGCCCTAGATTGGTTCCGCCAAGGTTCCGCCTCGTGGCGGCGGAGTTTCGTCCCGTAAGCTTGCTTATGATTTTTTCCAAGGTAAGAGGCTTCATATAGCAGAAGATAGGCACCGGAGGGCCACCAGGGGGGCCAGGAGACAGGGGGCGCGCCCAGTAGGGGGGCGCGCCCCCCACCATCCTGGCCAGGGTGTGGGCCCCCTCTGGTATTTTCTTTGCTCAATAATTCTTATTAATTCCAAAAATGACTTCCGTGGAGTTTCAGGATTTTTGGAGCTGTGCAGAATGGGTTTCCAATATTTGCTGCTTTTCCAGCCAGAATTCCAGCTGCCGGCATTCTCCCTCTTCATGATAAATCTTGTAAAATAAGAGAGAATAGCCATAAGTATTGTAACATAATGTGTAATAACAGCCCATAATGCAATAAATATCGATATAAAAGCATGATGCAAAATGGACGTATCAACTCCCCCAAGCTTAGATCTTGCTTGTCCTCAAGCGGAAGCCGAAATCGAAAAATATGTCCACATGTTTAGAGATAGAGGTGTCGATAAAAATAAAATACGGACATGAGGGCATCATGATCATTCTTATAACAGCAACATATAAGGATTCTGTCATATGATTTCTTATGCTCAAGTAACAATCTATTCACAATGTCAAGTATGGTTCATAAACTTCATTGGGAACTAACAAACTATAACTCAGTCATTGAAGCAATTGCAATTTATCATAACATCAGAAAGAGTCAAGAATAGGGCTTTTCAGCAAGTCCACATACGCAACTATCATATAGTCTTCTACAATTGCTAACACTCACGCAATACTTATGGTTATGGAGTCTTAATCAGACATTGAGAAATATATGGGCTTATAGTTTCGCCTCCCAACGTATTCACCTTTGGGTGATGTCAACAATAATAGTTCATGCTAACTTACATCCAATTGAATATATATATCAAGATCTTTCCAACACGAGGTGCTTGCCAAAGGATAAAATGAAAAAGGGAAAGGTGAAGATCACCTTGACTCTTGCATAAAGTAAAAGATAGGCCCTTCGCAGAGGGAAGCAGAGGTTGTCATGTGATTTTAGGGTTGGATGCACAAAATCTTAATGCAAAAGAACGTCACTTTATATTGGCACTTGTGATATGAACCTTTATTATGCAGTCTATCACTTTTATTACTTCCATATCACACGATCGTATAAAGCTTATTTTCTCCGCACTAATAAGACATACATATTTAGAGAGAAATTTTTACTCCTTGCAACATGACAACTTACTTGAAGGATCTTACTCAATCCATAGGTAGGTATGGTGGACTCTCATGGCAAAACTGGGTTTAAGGATATTTGGAAGCACAAGTAGTATCTCTACTTGGTGAAAGGAATTTTTGGCTAGCATGAGGGGGAAAGGCAAGCTCAACATGTTGGAATGATCCATGACAATATACTTTAACTGAGATGTGAGAAAACATAAACCATCACGTTGTCTTCCTTGTCCAAAATCAACTCTTTAGCATGTCATACTTAATGAGTGCTCACAATCATAAAAGATGTCCAACATAGTATATTTATATGTGAAAACCTCTCCTTCCTTAGTACTTCCTATTAATTGCAACGATGACCAAAACTACGTTTGTCAACTCTCAACAACTTTTATGCCTCATACTCTTTATATGTGAAGTCATTACTATCCATAAGATCAATATGAACTCTTTTATTTCTTTTTATTCTTTCTACTTTCTCAAGATCAAAGCAAGATAGCAAAGCCCTTGACTCAACACTAATCTTTATTATATAGCTCACGGACTCGATTACATAGAGAGATCACAAAGCAAAACTCAATACTAATTCATACCAAAACTTCAATCTACTAGATCAAGATATTACTAAAAGGATCGAACTAAATAAAACGGTAAAGATAGGAGTGTGATGGTGATACGATATCGGGGCACCTCCCCCAAGCTTGGCAGTTGCCAAGGGGAGTGCCCATACCCATGTGATTATGTCCTTGGAGGCGATGAAAGTGGTGATGATGATGGTGGATAATCGCACATTGAGCGTAAAAGCTCTTCCAACTTGCGGATGATGCCCTTGAGTCCGACGATATGATCCTTCAACAAAATATTTTCCTGTGTGAGATACTTGTTTTGTATGCGAGCTAGCTCAATCATCTTGAAAGCTTCAATCTCAGTTGGAGTAAAGAGGTTAGGTAGAGGTTGAGGGATGTTTTCTTCTTCCACCGCCGGCACTTGATCCTCTATGGCCTTCTTGATCCCTTCATCCTTGTTAATTTCCTCAGGTTCTTCTCTTTTCAGCTCTATCTTCAATAGCCAAGCATCCTTGTCTTCATTGTTGAAGGAGGGTGACGTCATGATGCTCTAGATCTGTTAGAAAAACAGCTCGAAACAAAAACAGAGGGTTTTTGCGTGATACGATGGTCAAAACCTTCGGGAGATTATATAGTGAATTTTTACCGACCAAAAGAAGTAGCGTGCAAGAAAACGGAGTCCGGGAGGCACACGAGGTGCCCACGAGACAGGGGGGCACGCCCTCAACCCTCATGGAGGCCTCGTGTCCTTCCCGGATTACTTCTTGCTTCCTAAAATTCTTAAATATTTCAAAATGGAGAAAAATTGCCATTAGAACTGTTTTGGAGTCGGTTTAGTTACCGTACCACATACCTATTCCTTTTCGGAGTCTAAAACGTTCTGGAAAGTGTCCCTTATGTATTCCTCTAGGGTTACAGTTTCAATAATATTAGTTTCAACATTGATAGGATTACCTGAGATATAATGTTTGATTCTTTGACCGTTCACCACCCTCGGACTTGTGCCTTCGAAGTTGTTGATTTTTATGGCACCGGAATGATAGACCTCCTCGATAACGTAAGGACCTTCCCACTTAGAGAGAAGTTTTCCTGCAAAAAATCTTAACTGAGAGTTGAATAGCAACACATAATCACCTACGTTAAACTCACGCTTTTGTATTCTTTTGTCATGCCATCTTTTGACTTTTTCTTTGAACAGTTTGGCATTCTCATAGGCTTGGGTTCTCCATTCATCAAGTGAGCTAATATCAAATAACCTCTTCTCATCGGCAAGTTTGAAGTCATAGTTGAGCTCTTTAATAGCCCAGTATGCTTTATGTTCAAGTTCGAGAGGTAAGTGACATGCTTTTCCATAAACCATCTTATATGGAGACATACCCATAGGATTTTTTATATGCAGTTCTATAGGCCCATAATGCATCATCAAGTTTCTTGGACCAATTCTTTCTAGATCTATTCATAGTCTTTTGCAAAATTAATTTGAGCTCTCTGTTGCTCAACTCTACTTGACCGCTAGACTGTGGGTGATAAGGAGATGCAATTCTCTGATTAACATCATACTTAGCAAGCATTTCACGAAAAGCACCATGAATAAAATGTGAACCACCATCAGTCATAAGATATCTAGGGACTCCAAACCTCAGAAAAATAATTTCTTTAAGCATCTTAATAGAGGTTTTATGATCAGCACTACTAGATGGAATAGCTTCTACCCACTTAGTAACTTAATCAACATCAACTAAAATATGTGTGTATCCATTAGAGGCAGGAAAATGTCCCATATAATCAAAGCCCCAAACATCAAATGGTTCAATAACAAGAGAATAGTTCATAGGCATTTCTTGACGTCTACTAATATTACCAATTCTTTGACATTCATCACAAGACAAGATAAACTTACGAGCATCTTTGAAGAGAGTAGGCCAATCAAAATCGGATTGCAATACCTTATGTGCAATTCTATCTCCAGTGTGGTGTCCTCCATATGGTTCGGAGTGACACTTGCGTAGGATCTGTTCCTGTTCATGCTCAGGTACACAAGGTCTAATAACACCATCTACTCCTTCTTTATAAAGGTGTGGGTCATCCCAGAAGTAATGTCTTAAATCATAAAAGAACTTTTTCTTTTGCTGGTATGTGAAACTAGGTGGTATAAATTTAGCAACAATGTAATTAGCATAATCAGCATACCATGGAGCAGTACGAGAAGCATTAACGACTGCTAATTGTTCATCAAGAAAGCTATCATCAATAGGTAGTGGGTCATCAAGAACATTCTCTAACCTAGACAGGTTATGCAGCGGGTTCTCAGCTCCTTTCTATCAATAATATGCAAATCAAATTCTTGGAGCAAGAGAACCCATCTAATAAGTCTAGGCTTGGCATCTTTCTTTTCCATAAGATATTTAATAGCAGCATGATCAGTGTGAATAGTAACTTTAGAATCAACAATGTAAGGTCTGAACTTATCACAAGCAAATACAACTGCTAAGAATTCTTTTTCAGTAGTAGCATAATTTCTCTGGGTAGTATCAAGAGTTTTACTAGCATACTGGATAACATTAAATTTCTTATAAACTCTTTGCCCTAGAACAGCACCTACAACATAATCACTAGCATCACACATAATTTCAAAGGGTAAACTCCAATCAGGTGGCTGAACAATAGGTGCATTAATCAAAGCTTTCTTAAGTATTTCAAATGCTTCTACACAATCATCATCAAAGACAAAAGGAATATATTTTTGCAATAAATTAGTCAGAGGCCTAGAGATTTTAGAAAAGTCCTTAATGAACCTCATATAAAAACCGGCATGACCAAGGAAACTTCTTATACCTTTAATGTCCTTGGGACATGGCATCTTTTCAATAGCATCAACTTTAGCTCTATCAACTTCAATACCTCTCTCAGAAATCTTATGCCCCAAGACAATGCCTTCATTAACCATAAAGTTGCACTTTTCCCAATTCAAGACGAGACCGGTGTCTTCACATCTCTGCAAAACTCGATCAAGGTTGCTCAAGCAATCATCAAAAGAGGATCCATAAACGGAGAAATCATCCATGAATACCTCACAAATCTTTTCACAAAAGTCAGAGAATATAGCCATCATGCATCTTTGAAAGGTAGCAGGTGCATTACATAAACCAAAAGGCATACGTCTATAAGCAAAAGTATCGACAGGGCAAGTAAAATTAGTTTTTGATTGATCCTCCGCTGACACAGGTATTTGAGAGAAACCAGAATAACCATCTAGAAAGCAGAAATGTGTATGTTTGGATAGTCTTTCTAGCATTTGATCTATAAAAGGTAAAGGGTAATGATCTTTGTTAGTAGCTTTATTTAATTTACGGAAATCAATTACCATCCTATAACCTGTAATAATTCTTTGTGGGATCAATTCATCTTTATCATTAGGAACAACAGTAATACCTCCTTTCTTGGGGACGCAATGGACAGGACTTACCCAATCACTATCAGCAACGGGATAAATTATACCTGCCTCAAGGAGCTTTAGTATCTCCTTTCTTACCACTTCTTTCATCTTAGGATTTAACCGTCGTTGAGGATCTCTAACTGGTTTGGCATCTTTCTCCACTTTTATTTTGTGTTGGCATAGAGTGGGACTAATGCCCTTAAGATCATCCAGAGTATATCCAATAGCAGCACGGTGCTTCTTCAAAGTTTTCAATAATATTTCTTCTTCTTGCTCTGAAAGGTTAGCACCAATAATAACAGGATATATTTTCTTTTCATCAAGATAAGCATATTTAAGATTATCAGGTAATGGTTTGAGCTCAAACACGGGATCACCCTTGGGTGGAGGGGGATCCCCTAAGACTTTAACAGGTAAGTTGTGTTTCAGAATAGGACCCTGTTGAAGGAATACTTCATCTATTTCCCTTTTTTCATTCATAAACATATCATTTTCATGGTCTAGCAAATATTGTTCTAACGGATAAGTAGGAGGCACGGCAATAGAAGCAAGACCAATAATCTCATCCTTACTAGGTGATTCTTTATCACGGGGTTGTTGCTACGTCTCGAGCTTGCGTTGGTTTTCCCCGAAGAGGAGAGGATGATGCACCACAGTAGCGTAAGTATTTCCCTCAGTTTTTGAGAACCAAGGTATCAATCCAGTAGGAGGTCACGCGCAAGTCCCTCGTACCTGCACAAAATGATAGCTACTCGCAACCAACGTGATTAGGGGTTGTCAATCCCTTCACGGTCACTTACGAGAGTGAGATCTGATAAAGATAATATTTTTGGTATTTTTGGTATAAATATGCAAAGTAAAAAGTAAAAGCAAAGCAAATAAATAAAGTGATGGAGATTAATATGATGAGAATAGACCCGGGGACCATAGGTTTCACTAGTGGCTTCTCTCAAGAGCATAAGTATTCTACGGTGGGTGAACAAATTACTGTTGAGCAATTGACAGAATTGAGCATAATTATGAGGTTATCTAGGTATGATCATGTATATAGGCATCACGTCCGAGACAAGTAGACCGAAATGATTCTGCATCTACTACTATTACTCCACTCATCGACCGCTATCCAGCATGCATCTAGAGTATTAAGTAAAAAAACAGAGTAACGCCTTAAGCAAGATGACATGATGTAGAGGAATAAATTCATGCAATATGATAAATACCCCATCTTGTTATCCTCGATGGCAACCATACAATACGTGCCTTGCAACCCTTTACATCCTTTGGGTAAGGACACCGCAAGATTGAACCCAAAGCTAAGCACTTCTCCCATTGCAAGAACTACCAATCTAGTTGGCCAAACCAAACGGATAATTCGAAGAGACTTGCAAAGATAACTCAATCATACATAAAAGAATTCAGAGAAGATTCAAATATTATTCATAGATAAGCTGGATCATAAACCCACAATTCATCGGTCTCAACAAACACACCGCAAAAAGAAGATTACATCGAATAGATCTCCACGAGAGAGGGAGAGAACATTGTATTGAGATCCAAAAAGAGAGAAGAAGCCATCTAGCTACTAGCTATGGACCCGAAGGTCTGAAGTAAACTACTCACACTCCATCGGAGGGGCTATGGTGTTGATGTAGAAGCCCTCCGTGGTAGATGCCCTCTCCGGCGGAGCTCCGGAACATGCCCCAAGATGGGATCTCGTGGATACAGGAAGGTACGACGGTGGAATTAGGTTTTTGGCTCCTTCCCTGGTCTATTGGGGGTACGTAGGTATATATAGGAGGAAGGAGTACGTCGGTGGAGCGTCAGGGGGCCCACGAGGTAGGGGCGCGCCCAGAGGGGCGCGCCCTCCACCCTCGCGACCGCCTCTAGCGCTTCTTGGAGTAGGGTCCAAGTCTCCTGGATCACGTTCGGTGAGAAGATCACGTTCCCGAAGGTTTCATTCCGTTTGATATTCGGTTTCTTCTAAATACTGAAAAAGGCAAAAAACAGCAATTCTGGGTTGGGCCTCCGGTTAATAGGTTAGTCCCAAAAATAATATAAAAGTGGAAAATAAAGCCCATTATAGTCCAAAACAATAGATAAAGTAGCATGGAGCAATCAAAAATTATAGATACGTTGGAGACGTATCAGTTGTCTACGAAACTTAACAAAATTAAACTCATGAGACATATCCCCTAAGCCAATTGTAACAATATCCTTTTCACAATCAATCCTAGCATTAACAGTATTCAAGAAGGGTCTACCAAATATAATGCGACAAAAGTCATCTTGTGGGGAGCCAAGAATAAGAAAATCAGCAGGATATTTAACTTTCCCACACAAGACTTCAACATCTCTAACAATCCCAACTAGCTTAATGGTATCCCTATTGGCAAGCGTAATAGTAACATCAATGCCTTCTAACTCAACGGGTACAATATCATGCATAATTTCTTTATATAAGGAAAAGGTTATTGCACTAGCACTAGCACCCATATCACATAAGCCATGATAACAATGATCTCCTATTTTAACAGAAATAATAGGCATGCCTACAACAGGTCTAAGTATCTTAGCATCTGGTCTAGCAATATTGGCAGTTTCACCACAAAAATAAATAACATGCCCATCTAAATTATCATCCAAGAGATCTTTAACCATAGCAATACTAGGTTCAACTTTAATTTTCTCAGGGGGTGTATAAGTTCTAGTTTTACTCTTACGAATAACAGTTGAAGCTTTAGCATGATCCTTTATCCTAACAGGAAAAGGTGGTCTCTCAACATAAGCAGTAGGAACAATAGGATCATTATAAGTGATAGTCTTTTCTTCGACTGTAATAGGTGCAACTACCTTTACTTCAGTGGGAGGATTATATTTAAACCACTTTTACTTAGGGAGATCAACATGAGTAGCAAAATATTCACAAAAAACAGCTACTATCTCAGAGTCAAGTCCATATTTAGCGCTAAATCCACGAAAAGCATCGGTATCCATAAAAGATTTAACATAATCAAGCTTAGGTGTTATACCTGACTCCTCACCATCGTCGGAACCCCAATCTTCAGAGTTGCGTTTAATTCTTTCCAATAAGTCCCACTTGAATTCAATAGTCTTCAGCATATAAGAACCAGCACAGGAAGTATCAAGCATGGTGCGGTCATTGAGAGAAAGCCGAGCATAAGTTCTTTGAATAATCATATCTCTTGAGAGCTCATGATTGGGGCATGAATATAACATTGACTTAAGCCTCCCCCAAGCTTGAGCGATGCTTTCTCCTTCGCGGGGCCAAAAGTTATATATGTAATTACGATCATGATGAACAAGATGCATAGGGTAGAACTTCTGGTGAAATTCCAACTTCAATCGCTTATAGTTCCAAGACCCCGTATCATCACATAGCCTATATGTAACGCCCCGGATTCGTTGCGCCAGGTGTCTTCTAGCTATTCGCCGTTGTTGCCATGTCATTTGCTTGCGTGTTGCACTTTTCCATGTCATCATATGCATTTCATATCATGTCATCATGTGCATCTCATTTTGCATACGAGTTCGTTTCATGCATCCGAGCATTTTCCCCGTTGTCCGTTTTGCAATCCGGCACTCCTATGTCCTCCGGCGTTCCCCGTTTGTCTCTTGTTGTGAGTGGGTGTCAAACATTCTCGAAATGGACTGAGATTTTCCAAGCGGCCTTGGTATAGCACCGGTAGACCGCCTGTCAAGTTTCGTGCCATTTGGAGGTCGTTTGATACTCTAACAGTTAACCGGGTAACCGCAAAGGCCTCTTTTGTGTGCAGCCCAACACCCCTTCCAAAGTGGCCCAAAACCCAGCAAACTCCCCTCCATGCTCTCGGTCGTTCGATCACGATCGTGTGGGCGAAAACCGCACATCATTTGGACTCTCCAAGCTCCCTCTACCTGTATAAACACCTCCCCCTCCGAAATTCGCGGATGATTTCTTCCCCAAACCCTAGCCCCGCTCCCCTCGTGCGTCGGACATGTCCAACCCCACCGGACATGTCCAGCTTCCACGTCGCACCGGCCAATGGCAAGCCGACACGTCAGCAACGCAGCCGCCCGCACCCAATCCTGCGCCGCCACCTCCGCGCCCGGCCCTCAGCTCCGCCTCCCCTCGCCGGAGCTTTGTGCTCCGTCGCCCTGCCGCCAGCAGCCGCCGCGCCTCACCTCCCGCTGGTGCCGCCGAGGCCGCCGCCGCAAGCGCCTCCAGCCTGCCGCGAGGCTCATCACCCCTTCCCATGATCGCCGCCTCCGACCGCGCCCGGCCCGCGCCCAGCTCCGCCGCCCGCGCTTCGCCGGCCGCCGCCCGGCCTCCTCGCCCGGCCGAGTCTGCTGCCCCGTCGCCAGCCCCTCCTCCTGCCAGATCCGGTGCCCCTGCGTCGACCCCGGCCGGATCCGCCCATCTCCGGCGTCCCCCTCCTCTCCGGCATCTACTCCGGCGACCTCCCCAGCGATCCTCGAAAACTGTGCGGACCGAAGGTTGACCCCAAAAATCCACCAAGTCCCAAAGTTATTTTGCATTATCATGCCATGTTCATCGCATCGTATCTCTGCATCCGCTGCTCCGTTTTGTGCGTGTAATATGTCAAATTGTTCATCTCGATGAGTACTTCATTTCATTTCATTGCATCATTTTCATTCGAGCTCGTGTTGATGCCCGAAATGCTGTTGGAAGAGTGCGTGTTGATGTTAATCTGCTGAAACTGTTATAACATGCTCATTTGTCATTTCTACCATGTTTGATGTGTGCATCCTATGAGGTTGATGTCTACATGTGTTTTGATCTATGATATGCCATCTTTCCAGAGGTGCAATCCATGTATTTTTGTGAGTTGTGTGCTGAGTGCATCGAGCTTGTTAAGTAGGGTACTTGTTGTTGCTGTTTTCCTGACAGATTCTGTTATATTATGATGCCATGTAAACCTGGTGCTACAAGTCATTTCGTGCATAATATGGAGATGTTCACTAAGGATGAATTGTTATACATGTCTTTCTATATCCATTCATGCCCCTGGTTGCATTTATAGCCTGTTGTTACATGTTGTAATCTTGCTCTCAACTTGCTAAATAATGTTGTTGTCCGCATGTTAACATTAAGTTCAGTTTTGGCCATGTGTTTTTCTAGTGATCCATGCACCCTATGAACTTGATCTTGCCATGCTTAGCTTCATAAACATGTCTTCTTACTGTTGGTTGCCTTGCCATGCCATGTATTTCTCTGTAGTGAGTGGTTCAAGCTCACCAACATGCTTACTTATTGTTGTTCCTGTCGTGTATGAATCTGTAATATAACTTGCCATGTTTACATGGATGCCATCATATCTTCTCATCCTTTTTGGCTCATGGTCAGTAAGGGACTTTTGTTTTATGCAATTAGTAGATTCATGTCATGCCTTTGTTTGTCATGATATGTTCCTGTAGCATGTTGTTTGATAGCTCTAAACATTGCAACCTGATGTTATTTCTGCAAAGTCTGAAACTGTTATTATTTGCAATCTTTCCATGTGTGTTTGAGCATGTTCTAGTGATTTCTGGAGATAGCTCAGTGTTCATGTTTTGTTATGCTTTACCTGTACGTCATGCCCATGCCTTTTGTTCTTATGTTGGGGTGTTGTAGCATATTGTTTTGATGCTTGCAAGATGCCTAGTTGCTGTTTTGGACAGATTGTTATTATGACTTGTATAGAGTGCATGTGTTGAACCGTTGCTCCGTTTTGAGTGTGCTCTATATGATACTTGCTTGATTTTGCATGTAGCTTCATATTATCATGTTGCATCCTTGTTTTGAGGTGTTTGCTTGATGTTTGTATACATTTTGCATCAATGCCATGCTTAACTTGTTTTGCTCATATCTTTTAGGCCGTAGCTCCGAACTAAATGAACTTTACATGTAACTTGACTAGAATCTCGTGTAGATCATCTTGGTGCATCTTAACTTGCTGTTTAAAAACTCGAACATAAGGTTTATTCAGATCTGGACCAACTTTGAAATATGCATATGAGGACTTACCGGAATTGTTAGATGTTGTTTCCGGCCTCATTTAAACTTGCCTTGATGTGTTGTTCTTGTTTGCATCATCTCTTGCCATGAGTAGCTTCATGTAGCTTTGTCATGCATCATGTGTGTTGTGCATCATGCCTTGTTCATGTGTGGTGTGTTTACCATGTTGTGTGCTTCTTCTCGATAGTTCCCGTTTCGTTGCGATCGTGAGGATGCGTTCGTCTACGCTTGGTTCGTCTCCGTGGCTTCATCTTCTTTATGGACTCATTTGTTCTTCCTAGTGGGATTTCAGGCAAGATAACCGCTACCCTGGATCTCACTACTATCATTGCTATGCTAGTTGCTTCATTCTATCGCTTTGCTGCGCTACCTATCATTTGCTCTTCAAGCCTCCCAAATTGCCATGAACCTCTAACCTTTGACACCCTTCCTAGCAAACCGTTGCTTGGCTATGTTACCGCTTTGCTCAGCCCCTCTTATAGCGTTGTTAGTTGCAGGTGAAGTTGAAGATTGCTCCATGGTGGACAGGGTTATGTTGGGATATCACAATATCTCTTATATTATTAATGCATCTATATATTTGGTAAAGGGTGGAAGACTCGGCTTATGCCTGGTGTTTTGTTCCACTCTTGCCGCCCTAGTTTCCGTCATACCGGTGTTATGTTCCCGGATTTTTGCGTCCCTAACGCGGTCGGGTGATTTATGGGACCCCCTTGACAGTTCGCTTTTAATAAAACTCCTTCAGCAAGGCCCAACCTTGGTTTTACCATTTGCCTCACCACCACCTACTTTTCCCTTGGAAGTAATTAACCCAAGGGTCATCTTTATTTTAGCCCCCGGGCCAATGCTTGTCTAAGTGTTGGTCCAAACCGAGCAATGTCCGGCGCCCCCTGGGCAACCAGGGTCTATGCCAACCCGACGTCTTGCTCATCTGGTGTGCCCTGAGAACGAGATATGTGCAGCTCCTATCGGGATTGTCGGCACAGTGGCGGTCTTGCTGGTCTTGTTTTACCATTGTCGAAATGTCTTGTAAACGGGATTCCGAGATCGATCGGGTCTTCTGGGAGAAGGAATATCCTTCGTTGATCGCGAGAGCTTATCATGGGCTAAGTTGGGACACCCCTGCAGGGTATTATCTTTCGAAAGCCATGCCCGCGGTTATGTGGCAGACGGGAATTTGTTAATGTCCGGTGGTAGATAACTTGACACCAGATCCGAATTAAAACACATCAACCGCGTGTGTAGCTGTGATGGTCTCTTCTCGGCGGAGTCCGGGAAGTGAACACAGTCTTTGGGTTATGTTTGACGTAAGTAGGAGTTTCAGGATCACCTCTTGATCATTGCTAGCTTCACGACCATTCCTTTGTTTCTCTTCTCGCTCTCATTTGCGTATGTTAGCCACCATATCATGCTTAGTCACTGCTGCAACCTCACCACTTTACCCCTTCCTTTCCCATTAAGCTTTGGTAGTCTTGATACCCATGGTAATGGGATTGCTGAGTCCTTGTGGCTCACATATTACTACAACAACACTTGCAGGTACAGGTTATGCGATGATCCTGACGCGAGAGCGATGCTTGCTTGTTTTGGAGTCCTTCTGCTTCTTCTTCGATCAGGGGATAGGTTCCAGGTCGGCAGCCTGGGCTAGCAGGGTGGATGTCATTTGAGTTTCTGTTTGTGTTTCATCCATAGTCGGATGGTGCTCTCTTGTATGATGTTGTTCTATTCGTGTGGCATTGTATGCCTCTTGTATGTATCCCCATCTATTATGTAATGTTGATGTAATGATATCCACCTTGCAAAAGCGTTTCCATATGCGGGTCTATCCTTGGTGGGACCTTCGAGTTCCTTTTGGATAGGGTCGCATATTGGGTGTGAAAAGTTGGTATTAGAGCCTCGACCGACCCTAGGAGCCCCCTTGATTGATCGTGTAGTTTGGCCGTTGTTGAGTCTAGAAGAAAACTATTTTCGGAGTCTAGTTATATCGAAGAGTAGGAATTCTTTTTACTCCTCTGCCCCTTCGTTGCTCTGGTGAGGAATCTTGACATAGGTGTTTTGAATTACTCCTCTTCCCGTTCAAATTTTTCTTTAGGATCACGTGGTTAGTTTCGTGAGTTGTTCATCCTCTTTTGTCCGGTGCATTTCTCGTCAAGTTGACTCGAGCCTCTTCATCGTTGTCAAGTTCAATCCTCAGTTGTTTTATTTTCCCACCCGCCCTCCCCTTTTTTTTCTCCTCGGAACCGGAATCCGTAATCGAGTATCCATCCTACTCGTGCGAAGTCTCTGCTTTCTTTCCTCAATGATTTAAACCAGTGTTTTCTCTTCAAGATATTCGTAGCTTCCCCCTTCCAAGTTGCCTTTGTTTTCCCACCCTCCCACCCTCTTACTTCCCGGAGTTTGAGTCTGTTTCGACCAGCAATTTCATTCATGCAGAGCCTCTTCAGTCTTTCGTAAATTATCTCAACCGGTGAATTCTCTTTTGTTTGACATTCTTCATCTCTTCTCCGGTGGATTCAATTCAAGTTTTTTCGGGTTGATCACATTCTTTCCCTCGGCTTAAGTGTTTTTCCTGCTCGTTCGCCCTCGCCAGTTTATCCTTCCGGAGTGTTCAAGACATCTCAGGAGATTAAATGCAATGTGTGAATTAATTCGAGGGTATCACCTCATTTCAAATATTTTAATTGTTCTGGTCTATCATCTATCTCTTCAACAATCCTTTTCCAAAGTGTGTTTCTCTTTAGTGGGCCCTAACCCACAGGTCTTTTCCCAGGATCTTACCTGACTCTTCTAATTCCCAGGAGTTATTCTCAAATTCTTTTCAAGTGTGACGTAAGAATGAATTTCATCAGTCACATGCTTTTCCAAGATCTCTTTCAAATCATTTTATTGTTGGCTCAACCTCTTCGCCTTTCGTTCCCCGGGAGTGCCTCAGTAATTTTGGTGGTGTTTCTCGTCATCATTTGAAGACCAAAGAAGAAGATTTCTCTTTAATCTTGTCCGTTCCCCGGAGATTCGCGGTGCTAGCTCGATGTTATCCTATCAAATTGTTTCAAGTCATGCAAATTCTTTTCATCCATCCAGAGCATTTCAGGAGTTGCTTTCTCTCTCGATCATCCGGAGGCCATCTTTTCGGAAGATTTCTTCGTTCTAAGTTTTTCAGATTAGATCTCCAATTATTCTATAAGTGTGCCCTTTCGTTCGTCTCAATATTCTTCCGGTGCTTCATTCAAGTATTCTTCAATCAGTTCGTGGTCTCTTCGTTCTTTTGCATCTAAATCCCCTCAAGCATATTTGTCTTCTAATTCTTCCCGGTGATTCATTCTCTTTCATCAGTCATTTTGAATTCTTACGGTGGTTCGTTCAAGATTCTTTTCCTTGATTATCATTTAATTCATTCGTTCTTTCCAATCCTACCGGTGATGCATGAAGACTTTCTCAAGTTTTGTGCTATACCCCTTTAGTCCTTTTCAAGAAGAATAAGTAGTATGCAAAAATCCATTGCTTGTCATCAATTTAATTTGATGAAGGATAAGCATACAATAAATCTTATTCTTATTTCCTCCAAGTGTTTAATCCCTTCCATCAGAGTTTGTTCTTGATGAATAAATTCTAGTTCCAAGTGTTTTCATCTTTTCTTTTCCGGAGTTCAAATTTTCCTCGGCCATTTCGTCGGAACCTCCATCTAAATCATCGCAAGGCTCATCTTATTCTTTCATCCTTCATTCTATCTCATTATCCTTTTGTTACCGGAGTTCTTCACAGTGGTTCTTCATTATTTAATTCATTCTTCAAGTGTTCATCAAGGTTCTTTTGGAGGAGCTCAAGAATCTTTCTTTCTTGCATCTCGAAGTGCAATTAATTCTCCGTGTTCTTTTGAAGTGGAGTTTTGCATTTCTTCATTCTTCTTAGCTATCCAATCATTTTCCGCTTGTGGTCGGCGATCACCTCATAATTTTGAGATGTTATCCATAAGTCCACAACAAGCTTATTCTTTTCATTGTTGATTTTCTCAACGACTCCGTTCAATCCTTTCTTCTAAGGTTGCTTCCAATTTAATTCATGGCACAAGTTGTCATTTTATTCTCCGTTCTTTTCATTCAACTCTTTCAATTCTTTCCGGAGGTTTTGTGTCATGTCTTCATCAAGTATCATTCCATCCTATCAAGCTCGTGTTCTATTCATCCATGTTTCAGCCAGAGTGCTGCATAAATCCTTTCAGCCTTATTCGTTTCTTATCTCGTTCTAACCGGAGTGGTTTCTTAGTATATCTGATTCCGTGAGCTTTCGATTCTCGTCATTCTCCTCGTTCATCTCTTCTTCTCGAGTGCTCTCGATTCTTTGCTTCTTCTCTTGAGTACTTGTTTCACCTCTTTTTTTTCCCTTCTGTCTCGGTCCTAAGATCTCGGGACGAGATCTCTTGTTAGTGGAGGAGTGTTGTAACGCCCCGGATTCGTTGCGCCAGGTGTCTTCCAGCTATTCGCCGTCGTTGCCATGTCATTTGCTTGCGTGTTGCACTTTGCCATGTCATCATATGCATTCCATATCATGTCATCATGTGCATCTCATTTTGCATACGCGTTCGTTTCATGCATCCAAGCATTTTCCCCCGTTTTGCAATCCGGCACTCCTATGTCCTCCGGCTTTCTCCGTTTGTCTCTTGTTGTGAGTGGGTATCAAACATTCTCGAAATGGACCGAGATTTGCCAAGCGGCCTTTGTATAGCACCGGTAGACCGCCTGTCAAGTTTCGTGCCATTTGGAGGTCGTTTGATACTCCAACAGTTAACCGGGTAACCGCAAAGGCCTCTTTTGTGTGCAGCCCAACACCCCTTCCAAAGTGGCCCAAAACCAAGCAAACTCCCCTCCATGCTCTCGGTCGTTCGATCACGATCGTGTGGGCGAAAACCGCACCTCATTTGGACTCTCCTAGCTCCCTCTACCTATATAAACACCTCCCCCTCCGAAATTCGCGGATGATTTCTTCCCCAAACCCTAGCCCCGCTCCCCTCGCGCGCCGGACATGTCCAACCCCGCCGGACATGTCCAGCTTCCACGTCGCGCCGGCCAATGGCAGGCCGACACGTCAGCAGCGCCGCCGCCGCACCCAATCCTGCGCCGCCACCTCACTGCTTGGCCTTGGGACCTGAATCGGGCCCAGCGAGCCGCGCCGCCGCCGCCGTTGGCCCGCACCTCGCGCCCGGCCCCAGCTCCGCCTCCCTCGCCGGAGCCGTGCTCCGCCGCCACTGCCGCGGCCTTGCCGCCGCGCCTCACCTCTGCTGGCGCCGCCGAGGCCGCCGCCGCAGCGCCTCCAGCCTGCCGCGGGCTCATCACCTTCCCTGATGCGCCGCCTCCGACGCGTTTGGCCTTGGCCGAGCTCCGCCGCCCGTGCTTTCGCCGGCCGCCGCCCGGCCTCCTCACCGGCGAGTCGCGGCCCGTCGCCAGCCCCTCCTCCTGCCGGATCCGGTGCCCCTGCGTCGACCCCGGCCGGATCCGCCCGTCTCCGGCGTCCCCCTCCTCTCCGGCGTCCCCCTCCTCTCCGGCATCTACTCTAGCGACCTCCCCGGCGATCCTCGAAAACCGTGCGGACCGAAGGTTGACCCCGAAAATCCACCGTCCCGAAGTTATTTTGCATTATCATGCCATGTTCATCGCATCGTATCTCTGCATCCGCTGCTCCGTTTCATTCGTGTAATATGTAAAATTGTTCGCCTCGACGAGTACTTCATTTCATTTCATTGCATCATTTTCATTCGAGCTCGTCTTGATGCCCGAAATGCTGTTGGAAAAGTGCATGTTGATGTTAATCATTTGGCTGTTATAATGAGCTCATTTGTCATTTTGCCATGTTTGATGTGTGCATCCTATGAGGTTGATGTCTACATGTGTTTTGATCTATGATATGCCATCTTTCCAGAGGTGCAATCCATGTATTTTTGTGAGTTGTGTGCTGAGTGCATCGAGCTTGTTAAGTAGGGTACTTGCTGTTGCTGTTTTCCTGACAGATTCTGTTATATTATGATGCCATGTAAACCTGCTGCTACAAGTCATTTCGTGCATAATATGGAGATGTTCACTAAGGATGAATTGTTATACATGTCTTTCTATATCCATTCATGCCCCTGGTTGCATTTATAGCCTGCTGTTACATGTTGTAATCTAGCTCTCAACTTGCTAAATAATGTTGATGTTCGCCTGTTAACATTAAGTTCAGTTTTGGCCATGTGTTTTTCTAGTGATCCATGCACCCTATGAACTTGATCTTGCCATGCTTAGCTTCATAAACATGTCTTCTTATTGTTGGTTGCCTTGCCATGCCATGTATTTCTCTGTAGTGAGTGGTTCAAGCTCACCAACATGCTTACTTATTGTTGTTCCTGCCGTGTATGAATCTGTAATATAACTTGCCATGTTTACATGGATGCCATCATATCTTCTGATCCTTTTTGGCTCATGGTCAGTAAGGGACTTTTGTTTTATGCAATTAGTAGATTCATGTCATGCCTTTGTTTGTCATGATATGTTCCTGTAGCATGTTGTTTGATAGCTCTAAACATTGCAACCTGATGTTATTTCTGCAAAGTCTGAAACTGTTATTATTTGCAATCTTTCCATGTGTGTTTGAGCATGTTCTAGTGATTTCTGGAGATAGCTCAGTGTTCATGTTTTGTTATGCTTTACCTGTACTTCATGCCCATGCCTTTTGTTCTTATGTTGGGGTGCTGTAGCATATTGTTTTGATGCTTGCAAGATGCCTAGTTGTTGTTTTGGACAGATTGTTGTTATGACTTGTATAGAGTGCATGTGTTGAACCGTTGCTCCGTTTTGAGTGTGCTCTATATGATACTTGCTTGATTTTGCATGTAGCTTCATATTATCATGTTGCATCCTTGTTTTGAGGTGTTTGCTTGATGTTTGTATGCATTTTGCATCAATGCCATGCTTAACTTGTTTTGCTCATATCTTTTAGGCCGTAGCTCTGAACTAAATGAACTTTACATGTAACTTGACTAGAATCTCGTGTTGATCATCTTGGTGCATCTTAACTTGTTGTTTAACAACTCGAACATAAGGTTTATTCAGATCTGGACCAACTTTGAAATATGCATATGAGGACTTACCGGAATTGTTAGATGTTGTTTCCGGCCTCATTTAAACTTGCCTTGATGTGTTGTTCTTGTTTGCATCATCTCTTGCCATGAGTAGCTTCATGTAGCTTTGTCATGCATCATGTGTGTTGTGCATCATGCCTTGTTCATGTGTGGTGTGTTTACCATGTTGTGTGCTTCTTCTCGATAGTTCCCGTTTCGTTGCGATCGTGAGGATGCGTTCGTCTACGCTTGGTTCGTCTCCGTGGGTTCATCTTCTTTATGGACTCATTTGTTCTTCCTAGCGGGATTTTAGGCAAGATGACCGCTACCCTGGATCTCACTACTATCATTGCTATGCTAGTTGCTTCGTTCTATCGCTTTGCTGCGCTACCTATCATTTGCTCTTCAAGCCTCCCAAATTGCCATGAACCTCTAACCTTTGACAACCTTCCTAGCAAACCGTTGCTTGGCTATGTTACCGCTTTGCTTAGCCCCTCTTATAGCATTGTTAGTTGCAGGTGAAGTTGAAGATTGCTCCATGGTGGACAGGGTTATGTTGGGATATCACAATATCTCTTATATTATTAATGCATCTATATATTTGGTAAAGGGTGGAAGACTCGGCCTTATGCCTGGTGTTTTGTTCCACTCTTGCCGCCCTAGTTTCCGTCATACCGGTGTTATGTTCCCGGATTTTTGCGTTCCTAACGCGGTCGGGTGATTTATGGGACCCCCTTGACAGTTCGCTTTGAATAAAACTCCTCCAGCAATGCCCAACCTTGGTTTTACCATTTGCCTCACCACCACCTACTTTTCCCTTGGAAGTAATTAACCCAAGGGTCATCTTTATTTTAGCCCCCCCCCCCCGGGCCAATGCTTGTCTAAGTGTTGGTCCAAACCGAGCAATGTCTGGCGCCCCCTGGGCAACCAGGGTCTATGCCAACCCGACGTCTTGCTCATCCGGTGTGCCCTGAGAACGAGATATGTGCAGCTCCTATCGGGATTGTCGGCACAGCGGGCGGTCTTGCTGGTCTTGTTTTGCCATTGTCGAAATGTCTTGTAAACCGGGATTCCGAGACTGATCGGGTCTTCCTGGGAGAAGGAATATCCTTCGTTGATCGCGAAAGCTTATCATGAGCTAAGTTGGGACACCCCTGCAGGGTATTATCTTTCGAAAGCCGTGCCCGCGGTTATGTGGCAGATGGGAATTTGTTAATGTCCGGTTGTAGATAACTTGACACCAGATCCGAATTAAAACACATCAACCGCGTGTGTAGCTGTGATGGTCTCTTCTCGGCGGAGTCCGGGAAGTGAACACGGTCTTTGGGTTATGTTTGACGTAAGTAGGAGTTTCAGGATCACCTCTTTATCATTGCTAGCTTCACGACCGTTCCTTTGTTTCTCTTCTCGCTCTCATTTGCGTATGTTAGCCACCATATCATGCTTAGTCGCTGTTGTAACCTCACCACTTTACCCCTTCCTTTCCCATTAAGCTTTGCTAGTTTTGATACCCATGGTAATGGGATTCTTTGAGTCCTCGTGGCTCCTGATTACTACAACAACGATTGCAGTACAGGTTATCACGATGATCTGACGCGAGAGCAATGCTTGCTTGTTTTGGAGTCCTTCTTACGCTTCTTCTTGATCGGGGATAGGTTCGGTCGGCAGACTGGGCTAGCGTGGTGGATGTCATTTGAGTTTCTCTTTGTGTTTCATCCGTAGTCGGATGGTGCTCTCTTGTATGATGTTGTTGTATTCGTGTGGCATTGTATGCCTCTTGTATGTATCCCCATCTATTATGTAATGTTGATGTAATGATATCCACCTTGCAAAAGCGTTTCAATATGCGGGTCTATCCTTGGTGGGACCTTCGAGTTCCTTTTGGATAGGGTCGCATATTGGGTGTGACAAGTTGGTATCAGAGCCTCGACCGACCCTAGGAGCCCCCTTTATTGATCGTGTAGTTTGGCCGTTGTTGAGTCTAGAAGAAAACTATTTTTGGAGTCTAGTTATATCGAAGAGTAGGAATTCTTTTTACTCCTCTGCCCCTTTGTTGCTCTGGTGAGGAATCTTGACGTAGGTGTTTTGAATTACTCCTCTTCCCGTTTAAATTTTTCTTTAGGATCACATGGTTAGTTTCGTGAATTGTCCATCCTCTTTTGTCCGGTGCATTTCTCGTCAAGTTGACTCGAGCCTCTTCATCATTGTCAAGTTCAATCCTCAGTTGTTTTATTTTCCCACCCGCCCTCCCCTTTTTTTTCCTCGGAACCGGAGTCCGTAATCGAGTATCCATCCTACTCGTGCGAAGTCTCTGCTTTCTTTCCTCAATGATTTAAACCAGTGTTTTCTCTTCAAGATATTTGTAGCTTCCCCCTTCCAAGTTGCCTTTGTTTTCCCACCCTCCCACCCTCTTTCTTCCCGGAGTTTGAGTCTGTTTCGACCATCAATTTCATTCATGCAGAGCCTCTTCAGTCTTTCGTAAATTATCTCAACCGGTGAATTCTCTTTTGTTTGACATTCTTCATCTCTTCTCCGGTGGATTCAATTCAAGTTTTTTCGGGTTGATCACATTCTTTCCCTCGGCTTAAGTGTTTTTCCTGCTCGTTCGCCCTCGCCAGTTTATCCTTCCGGAGTGTTCAAGACATCTCAGGAGATTCGTCTGTGTGTGAATTAATTCGAGGGTATCACCTCATTTCAAATATTTTAATTGTTCCGGTCTATCGTCTATCTCTTCAACAATCCTTTTCCAAAGTGTGTTTCTCTTTAGTGGGCCCTAACCCATAGGTCTTTTCCCAGGATCTTACCTGACTCTTCTAATTCCCCGGAGTTATTCTCAAATTCTTTTCAAGTGTGACGTAAGAATGAATTTCATCAGTCACATGCTTTTCCAAGATCTCTTTCAAATCATTTCATTGTTGGCTCAACCTCTTCGCTTTTCGTTCCCCGGGAGTGCCTCAGTAATTTTGGTGGTGTTTCTCGTCATCATTTGAAGACCAAAGAAGAAGATTTCTCTTTAATCTTGTCCGTTCCCCGGAGATTCGCGGTGCTAGCTCGATGTTATCCTATCAAATTGTTTCAAGTCATGCAAATTCTTTTCATCCATCCAGAGCATTTCAGGAGTTGCTTTCTCTCTCGATCATCCGGAGGCCATCTTTTCGGAAGATTTCTTCGTTCTAAGTTTTTCAGATTCGATCTCCAATTATTCTATAAGTGTGCCCTTTCGTTCGTCTCAATATTCTTCCGGTGCTTCATTCAAGTATTCTTCAATCAGTTCGTGATCTCTTCGTTCTTTTGCATCTAAATCCCCTCAAGCATATTTGTCTTCTAATTCTTCCCGGTGATTCATTCTCTTTCATCAGTCATTTTGAATTCTTATGGTGGTTCGTTCAAGATTCTTTTCCTTGATTATCATTTAATTCATTCGTTCTTTCCAATCCTACCGGTGATGCATGAAGACTTTCTCAAGTTTTGTGCTATACCCCTTTAGTCCTTTTCAAGAAGAATAAGTAGTATGCAAAAATCCATTGCTTGTCATCAATTTAATTTGATGAAGGATAAGCATACAATAAATCTTATTCTTATTTCCTCCAAGTGTTTAATCCCTTCCATCAGAGTTTGTTCTTGATGAATAAATTCTAGTTCCAAGTGTTTTCATCTTTTCTTTTCCGGAGTTCAAATTTTCCTCGGCCATTTCGTCGGAACCTCCATCTAAATCATCGCAAGGCTCATCTTATTCTTTCATCTTTCATTCTATCTCATTATTCTTTTGTTACCGGAGTTCTTCACGGTGGTTCTTCATGATTTAATTCATTCTTCAAGTGTTCATCAAGGTTCTTTTGGAGGAGCTCAAGAATCTTTCTTTCTTGCATCTCGAAGTGCAATTAATTCTCCGTATTCTTTTGAAGTGGAATTTTGCATTTCTTCGTTCTTCTCAGCTATCCAATCATTTTCCGCTTGTGGTCGGCGATCACCTCATAATTTTGAGATGTTATCCATAAGTCCACAACAAGCTTATTCTTTTCGTTGTTGATTTTCTCAACGACTCCGTTCAATCCTTTCTTCTAAGGTTGCTTCCAATTTAATTCGTGGCACAAGTTGTCATTTTATTCTCCGTTCTTTTCATTCAACTCTTTCAATTAATTCCGGAGGTTTTGTGTCATGTCTTCTTCAAGTATCATTCCATCCTATCAAGCTCGTGTTCTATTCATCCATGTTTCAGCCGGAGTGCTGCATAAATCCTTTCAGCCTTATTCGTTTCTTATCTCATTCTAACCGGAGTGGTTTCTTAGTATATCTGATTTCGTGAGCTTTCGATTCTCGTCATTCTCCTCGTTCATCTCTTCTTCTCGAGTGCTCTCGATTCTTTGCTTCTTCTCTTGAGTACTTGTTTCACCTCTTTTTTTCCCTTCCGTCTCGGTCCTAAGATCTCGGGACGAGATCTCTTGTTAGTGGAGGAGTGTTGTAACGCCCCGGATTCGTTGCGCCAGGTGTCTTCCAGCTATTCGCCATCGTTTCCATGTCATTTGCTTGCGTGTTGCACTTTGCCATGTCATCATATGCATTCCATATCATGTCATCATGTGCATCTCATTTTGCATACGCATTCGTTTCATGCATCCAAGCATTTTTCCCCCGTTTTGCAATCCAGCACTCCTATGTCCTCCGGCGTTCTCCGTTTGTCTCTTGTTGTGAGTGGGTGTCAAACATTCTCGAAATGGACCGAGATTTGCCAAGCGGCCTTGGTATAGCACCGGTAGACCGTCTGTCAAGTTTCGTGCCATTTGGAGGTCGTTTGATACTCCAACAGTTAACCGGGTAACCGCAAAGGCCTCTTTTGTGTGCAGCCCAACACCCCTTCCAAAGTGGCCCAAAACCCAGCAAACTCCCCTCCATGCTCTCGGTCGTTCGATCACGATCGTGTGGGCGAAAACCGCACCTCATTTGGACTCTCCTAGCTCCCTCTACCTATATAAACACCTCCCCCTCCGAAATTCGCGGATGATTTCTTCCCCAAACCCTAGCCCCGCTCCCCTCGCGCGCCGGACATGTCCAACCCCGCCGGACATGTCCAGCTTCCACGTCGCCCGGCCAATGGCGAGCCGACACGTCCAGCAGCGTCGCCGCCGACCCAATCCTGCGCCGCCACCTCACCTCGCGCCCATGGGACCCGAATCGAACACGCGTGAGCCAGCGCCGCCGCCGCCGTTCGGCCCGCGCCTCCACGCCCCCCGCAGCTCCGCCTCCCTCGCCGGAGCTTCGTGCTCCGCCGCCACTGTGGCGCGCCGCCGCGCCTCACCTCCCCGGCGCCGCCCGAGCCGCCGCCGCCGGCGCCTCCGGCCTGCCATGGGCTCGCTCACCCTTCCCATGATGCGCCGCCTCGACCGCGCCCGCCCCACGCTGAAGCTCGCCACCGCGCTTCGCCGCCGCCGCCCGGCCTCCTCGCCCGGCGAGTGCACGGCCCCGTCGCCAGCCCTCCTCCTGCCGGATCCGGTGCCCCTGCGTCGACCCCGGCCGGATCCGCCCGTCTCCGGCGTCCCCCTCCTCTCCGGCGTCCCCCTCCTCTCCGGCATCTACTCCGGCGACCTCCCCGGCGATCCTCGAAAACCGTGCGGACTGAAGGTTGACCCCAAAAATCCACCAAGTCCCGAAGTTATTTTGCATTATCATGCCATGTTCATCGCATCGTATCTCTGCATCCGCTGCTCCGTTTTGTTCGTGTAATATGTCAAATTGTTCGCCTCGACGAGTACTTCATTTCATTTCATTGCATCATTTTCATTCGAGCTCGTCTTGATGCCCGAAATGCTGTTGGAAAAGTGCATGTTGATGTTAATCTGCTGAAACTGTTATAACATGCTCATTTGTCATTTTTGCCATGTTTGATGTGTGCATCCTATGAGGTTGATGTCTACATGTGTTTTGATCTATGATATGCCATATTTCCAGAGGTGCAATCCATGTATTTTTGTGAGTTGTGTGTTGAGTGCATCGAGCTTGTTAAGTAGGGTACTTGCTGTTGCTGTTTTCCTGACAGATTCTGTTATATTATGATGCCATGTAAACCTGCTGCTACAAGTCATTTCGTGCATAATATGGAGATGTTCACTAAGGATGAATTGTTATACATGTCTTTCTATATCCATTCATGCCCCTGGTTGCATTTATAGCCTGCTGTTACATGTTGTAATCTAGCTCTCAACTTGCTAAATAATGTTGATGTTACTGTTAACATTAAGTTCAGTTTTGGCCATGTGTTTTCTAGTGATCCATGCACCCTATGAACTTGATCTTGCCATGCTTAGCTTCATAAACATGTCTTCTTATTGTTGGTTGCCTTGCCATGCCATGTATTTCTCTGTAGTGAGTGGTTCAAGCTCACCAACATGCTTACTTATTGTTGTTCCTGCCGTGTATGAATCTGTAATATAACTTGTCATGTTTACATGGATGCCATCATATCTTCTGATCCTTTTTGGCTCATGGTCAGTAAGGGACTTTTGTTTTATGCAATTAGTAGATTCATGTCATGCCTTTGTTTGTCATGATATGTTCATGTAGCATGTTGTTTGATAGCTCTAAACATTGCAACCTGATGTTATTTCTGTAAAGTCTGAAACTGTTATTATTTGCAATCTTTCCATGTGTGTTTGAGCATGTTCTAGTGATTTCTGGAGATAGCTCAGTGTTCATGTTTTGTTATGCTTTACCTGTACTTCATGCCCATGCCTTTTGTTCTTATGTTGGGGTGCTGTAGCATATTGTTTTGATGCTTGCAAGATGCCTAGTTGTTGTTTTGGACAGATTGTTGTTATGACTTGTATAGAGTGCATGTGTTGAACCGTTGCTCCGTTTTGAGTGTGCTCTATATGATACTTGCTTGATTTTGCATGTAGCTTCATATTATCATGTTGCATCCTTGTTTTGAGGTGTTTGCTTGATGTTTGTATGCATTTTGCATCAATGCCATGCTTAACTTGTTTTGCTCATATCTTTTAGGCCATAGCTCCGAACTAAATGAACTTTACATGTAACTTGACTAGAATCTCGTGTAGATCATCTTGGTGCATCTTAACTTGCTGTTTAACAACTCGAACATAAGGTTTATTCAGATCTGGACCAATTCTGAAATATGCGTATGAGGACTTACCGGAATTGTTATATGTTGTTTCCGGCCTCATTTAAACTTGCCTTGATGTGTTGTTATTGTTTGCATCATCTCTTGCCATGAGTAGCTTCATGTAGCTTTGTCATGCATCATGTGTGTTGTGCATCATGCCTTGTTCATGTGTGGTGTGTTTACCATGTTGTGTGCTTCTTCTCGATAGTTCCCGTTTCGTTGCGATCGTGAGGATGCGTTTGTCTACGCTTGGTTCGTCTCCGTGGCTTCATCTTCTTCATGGACTCGTTCTTCTTCCTAGCGGGATTTCAGTCAAGATGACCGCTACCCTGGATCTCACTACTATCATTGCTATGCTAGTTGCTTCTTTCTATCGCTTTGCTGTGCTACCTATCATTTGCTCTTCAAGCCTCCCAAATTGTCATGAACCTCTAACCTTTGACACCCTTCCTAGCAAACCGTTGCTTGGCTATGTTACCGCTTTGCTCAGCCCTTCTTATAGCATTGTTAGTTGCAGGTGAAGTTGAAGATTGCTCCATGGTGGACAGGGTTATGTTGCGATTGTTGGGGAACGTAGCAGAAATTCAAAATTTTCCTACGTGTCACCAAGATCTATCTATGGAGAAACCAGCAACGAGGGGAAGGAGAGTGCATCTACATACCCTTGTAGATCGCTAAGCGGAAGCGTTCAAGAGAACGGGGTTGAAGGAGTCGTACTCGTCGTGATCCAAATCACCGGAGATCCTAGTGCCGAACGGACGGTACCTCCGCGTTCAACACACGTACAGCCCGGTGACGTCTCCCACGCCTTGATCCAGCAAGGAGAGAGGGAGAGGTTGAGGAAGACTCCATCCAGCAGCAGCACAACGGCGTGGTGGTGATGGAGGAGCGTGGCAATCCCGCAGGGCTTCGCCAAGCACCAAGGGAGAGGGGGAGGAGGGAGAGAGGCAAGGCTGCATCAAGAGAAGTTCTCATGTGTTGATAGCAGCCCCAAACCTCAAGTATATATAGGGGAGGGGAGGGCTGCGCCCCCATCTAGGGTTCCCCCCCCCAAGGGGTGCGGCCAGCCCTAGATGGGACTTGGGGAGGCGGCCAAAGGGGGGAAGAGAGGGGGTGCCTCACTAGATGGGCCTTAGACCCATCTGAGGCTAGGGTTTCCCCTCTCCCCTCCTAGCTGCGCCTTGGGCAAGGGTGGGAGGCGCACCAGCCCACTCTGGGGCTGGTCCCTTTCCACTCTAGGCCCATACAAGCCTCCGGGGTTGGTGGCCCCACTTGGTGGACCCCCGGGACCCTCCCGGTGGTCCCGGTACGTTACCGATATCACCCGAAACTTTTCCGGTGACCAAAACAGGACTTCCCATATATAAATCTTTACCTCCGGACCATTCCGGAACTCCTCGTGACGTCCGGGATCTCATCCGGGACTCCGAACAACATTCGGTAACCACATACAAGCTTCCTTTATAACCCTAGCGTCATCGAACCTTAAGTGTGTAGACCCTACGGGTTCGGGAGACATGTAGACATGACCGAGACGTTCTCCGGTCAATAACCAACAGCGGGATCTGGATACCCATGTTGGATCCCACATGTTCCACGATGATCTCATCGGATGAACCACGATGTCAAGGACTCAGTCGATCCCGTATACAATTCCCTTTGTCTAGCGGTATTATACTTGCCCGAGATTCGATCGTCGGTATACCGATACCTTGTTCAATCTCGTTACGGCAAGTCTCTTTACTCGTTCCGCAACACATCATCCGTGATCAACCCCTTGGTCACATTGTGCACATTATGATGATGTCCTACCGAGTGGGCCCAGAGATACCTCTCCGTTTACGAGTGACAAATCCGATCTCGATCCGTGTCAACCCAAAAGACACTTTCGGAGATACCTGTAATGCACCTTTATAGTCACCCGATTCGTTGTGACGTTTGATACACCAAAGCACTCCTACGGTATCCGGGAGTTACGATCTCATGGTCTAAGGAAGAGATACTTGACATTGGAAAAGCTCTAGCAAGCGAACTACGATCTTTGTGCTATGCTTAGGATTGGGTCTTGTCCATCACATCATTCTCCTAATGATGTGATCCGTTATCAACGACATCCAATGTCCATAGCAGAAACCATGACTATCTGTTGATCAACGAGCTAGTCAACTAGAGGCTCACTAGGGACATATTGTGGTCTATGTATTCACACGTGTATTACGATTTCCGGATAATACTGATTATAGCATGAATAAAGACAATTATCATGAACAAGGAAATATAATAATACTTTTATTATTGCCTCTAGGGCATATTTCCAACAGTCTCCCACTTGCACTAGAGTCAATAATCTAGTGCACATCGCCATGTGATTAACACTCACGGTCACATCGCCATGTGACCAACATCATCAAATGAGTTACGGGGTTTGATCATGTTTTGCTTGTGAGAGAGGTTTTAGTCGGTAGTGCGAACCTTTCAGATCCGTGTGCTTGCTGCAAATTTCTAGGTCATATTGCAAATGCTGCTTCCACGCTCCACTTGGAGCTATTCCAAATGGTTGCTCCACTATCGTGATCCGGTTTGCTACTCGAGTCACTCGGATAGGTGTTAAAGCTTGCATCGGCGTAACCCTTTACGCGAACTCTTTTCACCTCCATAATCGAGAAACATGTCCTTATTTATTCCAAGGACAATTTTGACCGCTGTCCAATGATCCATTCTGGATCATTCTTGTACCCTAGTGACTCATGGCAAGGCACACTTCCGGTGCGGTACACGGCATAGCATACTATAGAGCCTACGTCTGAAACATAGGGGACAACCTTCGTCCTTTCTCTCTTTTCTACTGTGGTCGAGCTTTAAGTCTTAACTTCATACCCTTCAACTCAGGCAAGAACTCCTTCTTGACTGATCCATCTTGAACACCTTCAAGATCATGTCAAGGTACGTGCTCATTTGAAAGTACCATTAAGCATTTTTGATCTATCATTATAGATCTTAATGCTCAATGTTCAAGTAGCTTCATCCAGGTTTTCCATTGAAAAACACTTTTCAAATAACCCTATATGCTTTCTAGAAATTCTACATCATTTCTGATCAACAATATGTCAACAACATATACTCATCAGAAATTCTATAGTGCTCCCACTCACTTCTTTGGAAATACAAGTTTCTCATAAATTTGTATAAACCCAAAATCTTATCAAAGTACATATTCCAACTCTGAGATGCTTACTCCAGTCCTTAGAAGGATCGCTGGAGCTAGCATACCTTTTAGCATCCTTAGGATCGACAAAACCTTTCTGATTGTATCACATACAACTTTTCCTTACGAAGACTGGTAAGGAAACTCGTTTTGACGTCCATCTGCCAGATTTCATAAATGCAGCTTGTGCTAACATGATTCCGACGGACTTAAGCATCGTTACGGATGAGAAAATCTCATCGTAGTCAACTCCTTGAACTTGTGAAAAACTCTTCGCCACAAGTCGAGCTTCATAGACGGTGACATTACCGTCAACATCCGTCTTCTTCTTAAAGATCCATTTATCTCAATGGCTTGCCGATCATCGGGCAAGTCCACCAAAGTCCTTGCTTTGTTCTGATACATGGATCCTATCTCGGATTTCATGGCTTCTAACCATTTGTCGGAATTTGGGCCCACCATTGCTTCTCCATAGCTCGTAGTTTCAATGTTGTCTAGCAACATGACCCTCAAGACAAGATTACCGTACCACTCTGAAGCAGTACGCATCTTTGTCACCCTACGAGGTACGGTAGTGACTTGATCCGAAGTTTCATGATCACTATCATAAGCTTCTACTTCAATTGGTGTAGGTGCCACAGGAACAACTTCCTGTGCCCTGCTACACACTAGTTGTAGTGATGGTTCAATAACCATATCAAGTCTCCACCATCTTCCCACTCAACTTTTCGAGACAAACTTTTCCTCGAGAAAGGACCCGATTCAAGAAACAATCCCTATTGCTTTCAGATCTGAATTAGGAGGTATACCCAACTGATTTGGGTGTCCTATGAAGATGCATTTTATCCGCTTTGGGTTCAAGCTTATCAACCTGAAACTTTTCCACATAAGCATCGTAGCCCCAAACTTTTAAGAAACGACAACTTAGGTTTCTCCAAACCACAGTTCAAACGGTGTCGTCTCAACGGAATTACGTGGTGCCCTATTTAAAGTGAATGTGGTTGTCTCTAATGCCTAACCCATGGACGATAGTGGTATTTCGACAAGAGACATCATGGTACGCACCATATCCAATAGGGTGCAACTATGATGTTCGGACACACCATCAAACTATGGTGTTCCAGGCGGTATTAATTGTGAAACAATTTCCACAATGTCTTAATTGCGTGCCAAAGCTCGTAACTCAGATACTCATCTCTATGATCATATCATAGACATTTTATCCTCTTGTCACGATGATCTTCAACTTCACTCTGAAATTACTTGAACCATTCAATAATTCAGACTTGTGTTTCATTAAGCAAATATACTCTACCTCTACTCGAGTCATCTGTGAAGTAAGAATATAACGATATTCACTGCATGCCTCAGCACTCATTGGACTGCACACATCAAAATGTGTTACTTCCAACAAGTTGCTATCTTGTTCCATTTTACTGAAAAACGAGGCCTTTTAGTCATCTTGCCCATGTGGTATGATTTGCATATCTCAAGTGATTCAAAATCAAGTGAGTCCAAACGATCCATCTGCATGGAGTTTCTTCATGCGTATACACCAATAGACATGGTTCGCATGTCTAAAACTTTTCAAAACGAGTGAGTCCAAAGATCCATCAACATGGAGCTTCTTCATGCGTTTTACACCAATATGACTTACATGGCGATTGCCACAAGTAAGTGGTACTATCATTACTATCTTATATCTTTTGGCATGAAAATGTGTATCACTACGATCGAGATTCAATAAACCATTCATTTCGGTGCAAGACCATTGAAGGTATTATTCAAATAAGCAGAGTAACCATTATTCTCCTTAAATGAATAACCGTATTGCGATAGACATAATCCAATCATGTCTATGCTCAGCGCAAACACCAAATCTCGATGGTAGAGGGGCGTGCGATGCTTGATCACATCAACCTTGGAAACACTTCCAACACATATCGTCGACTCACCTTTAGCTAGTCTCCGTTTATTCCGTAGCTTTTATTTGAGTTACTAACACTTAGCAACCGAACCGGTATCTAATACCTTGGTGCTACTAGGAGTATAGTAAAGTACACATTAACATAATGTATATCAATATACTTCTATCGACCTTGCCGACCTTCTCATCTACCAAGTATCTAGGGTGATTCTGCTCGATGGTGGTTCCTTTATTACGAAGCACTTAGTCTCGGGTTTGGGTTCAACCTTGGGTTTCTTCCTTTGGAGCAGCGACTGATTTGCCGTTTCATGAAGTATCCCTTCTTGCCCTTGCCCTTCTTAAAACTAGTGGTTTCACCAACCATCAACAATTGATGCTCCTTCTTGATTTCTACTTTCGCGGTGTCAAACATCGTGAATACCTCAAGGATCATCATATCTATCCCTGATATGTTATAGTTCATCACGAAGCTCTAGCAGCTTGGTGGCAATGACTTTGGAGAAACATCACTATCTCATCTGGAAGATCAACTCCCACTCGATTCAAGTGATTGTGGTACTCAGACAATCTGAGTACAAGCTCAACGATTGAGCTTTCCTCCCTTAGTTTGCTGGCTAAGAAAATCGTCGGAGGTATCACACCTCTTGACGTGGGCACGAGCCTGAAATCCCAATTTCAGCCCTCGAAAACATCTCATATGTTCATGACGTTTGACGTCTTTGGTGCCTCAACTCTAAACCGTTTAAGCGAACTATCACGTAGTTATCAAAGCGTGTATGTCCGATGTTCACAACATCCACAGAGCGGCGTTTGGGGTTCAAACACTGGCGGTGCATTAAGGACATAAGCTTTCTCTTGTCCGCATAATCGCTCATGTCAACTTTCAACTATATTTTCTCTAGGAACATATCTAAGCAGTGGAACTAAAGCGCGAGCTTACGACATAATTTGCAAAGATCTTTTGACTATGTTCAGGATAATTAAGTTCATCTTATGAACTCCCACTCGAGATAGACATCCCTCTGGTCATCTAAGTGATTACATGATCCAAGTCAACTAGGCGTGTCCGATCATCACGTGAGACGGACTAGTCATCATCGGTGAACATCTTCATGTTGATCGTATCTACTATCGACTCATGCTCGACCTTTCGGTCTCCGTGTTCGAGGCCATGTGCGTACATGCTAGGCTCGTCAAGTTAACCCTAAGTGTTTTATTTGTGTAAAACTGTCTTACACCGTTGTATGTGAGCGTAAGAATCCATCACACCCGATCATCACGTGGTGCTTAGAAGCGACAAACTGTAGCAGCGGTGCCGATTAGGGAGAACACTTCTTGAAATTTTGTAAGGATCATCTTATTTACTACCGTCGTCCTAAGTAAACAAGATGCATAAACATGATAAACATCACATGCAATCAAATAGTGACATGATATGGCCAATATCATTTTGCTCCTTTTGATCTCCATCTTCGGGGCTCCATGATCATCATCGTCACCGGCATGACACCATGATCTCCATCATCGTGTCTTCATGAAGTTGTCTTGCCAACTATTACTTCTACTACTATGGCTACCGGTTAGCAATAAAGTAAAGTAATTACATGGCGTTGTTCAATGACACGCAGGTCATACAATAAGTTAAGACAACTCCTATGGCTCCTGCCGGTTGTCATGCTCATCGACATGCAACTCGTGAATCCTATTACAAGAACATGACCAATCTCATACATCACATATCATTCATCACATTCTTCTTGGCCATATCACATCACATAGCATACCCTGCAAAAACAAGTTAGACGTCCTCTAATTGTTGTTTGCATGTTTTACGTGGCTGCTATGGGTTTCTAGCAAACGTTTCTTACCTCGCAAAACCACAGCGTGATATGCCAATTGCTATTACCCTTCATAAGGACCCTTTTCATCGAATCCGTTCCGACTAAAGTGGGAGGCGGCACCGCTAGCCACCTTATGCACGAAGTGCATGTCAATCAGTGGAACACATCTCACGAAAAATGCGTGTAAGGTCGGTCCGGGCGCTTCATCCCACAATACCGTCGAAACAAGATTGGACTAGTAACGGTAAGCATATTGAACAAAATCAACGCCCACAACTACTTTGTGTTCTACTCGTGCAAAGAATCTCGCAATAGACCTAGCTCATGATGCCTTTGTTGGGGAGCGTGGCAGAAATTCAAAATTTCCTCGTGTCACCAAGATCTATCTATGGAGAAACCAGCAGCGAGGGAAGGAGGTGCATCTACATACCCTTGTAGATCGCTAAGCGGAAGCGTTCAAGAGAACGGGGTTGAAGGAGTCGTACTCGTCGTGATCCAAATCACCGGAGATCCTAGTGACGACCGGACGGCACTTCCGCGTTCAACACACGTACAGCCCGGTGACATCTCCCACGCCTTGATCCAGCAAGGAGAGAGGGAGAGGTTGAGGAAGACTCCATCCAGCAGCAGCACGGCGTGGTGATGATGGAGGCGTGGCAATCCCGAGGCCGCCAAGCACCAAGGGAGGGGGAGGAGGGAGAGGCAAGGCTGCATCAAGAGGAGAAGTTCTCATGTGTTGATAGCAGCCCCAAACCTCAAGTATATATAGGGAGGGAGGGCTGCGCCCCATCTAGGGTTCCCCCAAGGGTGCGGCCAGCCCTAGATGGGACTTGGGAGGCGGCCAAGGGGAAGAGAGGCGCCTCACTAGATGGGCCTTAGGCCCATCCCGAGGCTAGGGTTTCCCTCTCCCTCCTAGCTGCGCCTTGGGCAGGGTGGGGCGCACCAGCCCACTCTGGGGCTGGTCCTTTTCACTCTAGGCCCATACAAGCCTCCGGGGTTGGTGGCCCCACTTGGTGGACCCGGGACCCTCCGGTGGTCCCGTGCGTTACCGATATCACCGAAACTTTTCCGGTGACCAAAACAGGACTTCCATATATAAATCTTTACCTCCGGACCATTCGGAACTCCTCGTGACGTCCGGGATCTCATCTGGGACTCGAACAACATTCGGTAACCACATACAAGCTTCCTTTATAACCCTAAGCGTCATCGAACCTTAAGTGTGTAGACCCTACGGGTTCGGGAGACATGTAGACATGACCGAGGCGTTCTCCGGTCAATAACCAACAGCGGGATCTAGATACCCATGTTGGCTCCCACATGTTCCACGATGATCTCATCGGATGAACCACGATGTCAAGGACTCGATCGATCCGTATACAATTCCCTTTGTCTAGCGGTATTATACTTGCGAGATTCGATCGTCGGTATACCGATACCTTGTTCAATCTCGTTACCGGCAAGTCTCTTTACTCGTTCCGCAACACATCATCCGTGATCAACCCCTTGGTCACATTGTGCACATTATGATGATGTCCTACCGAGTGGGCCAGAGATACCTCTCCGTTTACGGAGTGACAAATCGATCTCGATCCGTGTCAACCCAAAAGACACTTTCGAGATACCTGTAATGCACCTTTATAGTCACCCGATTCGTTGTGACGTTTGATACACCAAAGCACTCCTACGGTATCCGGGAGTTACACGATCTCATGGTCTAAGGAAGAGATACTTGACATTGGAAAAGCTCTAGCAAGCGAACTACGATCTTTGTGCTATGCTTAGGATTGGGTCTTGTCCATCACATCATTCTCCTAATGATGTGACCCGTTATCAACGACATCCAATGTCCATAGCCAGAAACCATGACTATCTATTGATCTGTGAGCTAGTCAACTAGAGGCTCACTAGGGACATATTGTGGTCTATGTATTCACACGTGTATTACGATTTCCGGATAATACAGTTATAGCATGAATAAAAGACAATTATCATGAACAAGGAAATATAATAATACTTTTATTATTGCCTCTAGGGCATATTTCCAACAGCGATATCACAATATCTCTTATATTATTAATGCATCTATATATTTGGTAAAGGGTGGAAGGCTCGGCCTTATGCCTGGTGTTTTGTTCCACTCTTGCCGCCCTAGTTTCCGTCATACCGGTGTTATGTTCCCGGATTTCTGCATTCCTAACGCGGTCGGGTGATTTATGGGACCCCCTTGACAGTTCGCTTTGAATAAAACTCCTCCAGCAAGGCCCAACCTTGGTTTTACCATTTGCCTCACCACCACCTACTTTTCCCTTGGGAGTAATTAACCCAAGGGTCATCTTTATTTTAGCCCCCCCAGGCCAATGCTTGTCTAAGTGTTAGTCCAAACCGGCGATGTCCGGCGCCCCACAGGCAACCAGGTCTATGCCAACCGACGTCTTGCTCATCCGGTGTGCCACGAGAGCGAGATATGTGCAGCTCCTATCGGGATTGTCGGCACAATGGGCGGTCTTGCTGGTCTTGTTTTACCATTGTCGAAATGTCTTGTATGGCGGGATTAGAGGCGATCGGGTCTTCTGGGAGAAGGAATATCCTTCGTTGATCGCGAGAGCTTATCATGGGCTAAGTTGGGACACCCTGCAGGTATTATCTTTGAAAAGCCGTGCCCGCGGTTATGTGGCAGATGGGAATTTGTTAATGTCCGGTTGTAGATAACTTGACACCAGATCCGAATTAAAACACATCAACCGCGTGTGTAGCCGTGATGGTCTCTTCTCGGCGGAGTCCGGGAAGTGAACACGGTCTTTGGGTTATGTTTGACATAAGTAGGAGTTTCAGGATCACCTCTTGATCATTGCTAGCTTCACGACCGTTCCTTTGTTTCTCTTCTCGCTCTCATTTGCGTATGTTAGCCACCATATCATGCTTAGTCGCTGCTGCAACCTCACCACTTTACCCCTTCCTTTCCCATTAAGCTTTGCTAGTCTTGATACCCATGGTAATGGAATTGCTGAGTCCTCGTGGCTCCTGATTACTACAACAACGATTGCGAGTACAGGTTATCACGATGATCTGACGAGAGCGATGCTTGCTTGTTTTGGAGTCCTTCTTCGCTTCTTCTTGATCGGGGATAGGTTCGGTCGGCAGCCTGGGCTAGCGAGGTGGATGCCGTTTGAGTTTTGTTTGTGTTTCATCCGTAGTCGGATGGTGCTCTCTTTGTATGATGTTGTTGTATTAGTGTGGCATTGTATGCCTCTTGTTTGTATCCCCATCTATTATGTAATGTTGATGTAATGATATCCACCTTGCAAAAGCGTTTCAATATCTGGTCTATCCTTGGTGGGACCTTGAGTTCCTTTTGGATAGGGTCGCATATTGGGCGTGTTTCTATACCATGTCAATGCATCTCCTTCAAAGATAAAGGAAGACCTTCCTCTTAACAACATCATCGGGAATACCGCAAGCTTAAATAATCCACAAACTTCATCCACAAAGATCGGTGTAAATCGGGATGCAATGTTCCATCTCCTGCAAAGGGATTAGCTAGCAGTTTCTCTATCATGCGAAGGAATCTCAAAGTAAACATTTTCAGTAGGTTCGATGGGTTGAGGAGCAACTCTTTGCTCTCTTGGTCGGGCGAAGATACCCGAACAAGCCCCTCAAAGGATTAGTTTCCATAGTAACAAGTGACAGAAAATTTCAGCACACTATATAAATGTTTCCTTACCAAGTTCCACTCACCAAAGGCGCTTCACTCCCCGGCAACGGCGCCAAAAAATAGTTTTGATGACCCACAAGTATAGGGGATCTATCGTAGTCCTTTCAATAAGTAAGAGTGTCGAACCCAACGAGGAGCAGAAGGAAATGACAAGCGGTTTTCAGTAAGGTATTCTCTGCAAGCACTGAAATTGTAGGTAACAGATAGTTTTGTGATAAGATAATTTGTAACGGGTAACAAGAAATGAAAGTAAATAAGGTGCAGCAAGGCTGACCAATCCTTTTTGTAGAAAAGGACAAGCCCGGACAATTTCTTATAATGAGAAAAGCGCTCCCGAGGACACATGGGAATTATCGTCAAGCTAGTTTTCATCACGCTCATATGATTCGCGTTCGGTACTTTGATAATTTGATATGTGGGTTGACCGGTGCTTGGGTACTGCCCTTTCTTGGACAAGCATCCCACTTATGATTAACCCCTATTACAAGCATCCACAACTACAAAAGAATTATTAAGGTAAACCTAACCATAGCATGAAACTAGTGGATCCAAATCAGCCCCTTCGAAGCAACACATAAACTAGGGTTTAAGCTTCTGTCACTCTAGCAACCCATCATCTACTTATTACTTCCCAATGCCCTCCTCTAGGCCCAAATAATGGTGAGGTGTCATGTAGTCGACGTTCACATAACACCACTAGAGGAGAGACAACATACATCTCATCAAAATATCGAACGAATACCAAATTCACATGACTACTAATAGCAAGACTTCACCCATGTCCTCAGGAACAAACGTAACTAATCACAAAGCATATTCATGTTCATGATCAGAGGAGTATTAATATGCATTAAGGATCTGAACATATGATCTTCCACCAAGTAAACCAATTAGCATCAACTACAAGGAGTAATCACTACTAGCAACCCACAGGTACCAATTTGTGGTTTTGATACAAGATTGGATACAAGAGATGAACTAGGGTTTTGAGAGGAGATGGTGCTGGTGAAGATGTTGATGGAGATTGACCCCCTCCCGATGAGAGGATCGTTGGTGATGACGATGGTGATCAATTCCCCCTCCCAGTGGGAAGTTTCCCAGTGAGAACAGCTCATGAGCCCTAGATTGGTTCCGCCAAGGTTCCGCCTCGTGGCGGCGGAGTTTTGTCCCGTAAGCTTGCTTATGATTTTTTTTTCAGGGTAAGAGGCTTCATATAGCAGAAGATAGGCACTGGAGGGCCACCAGGGGCCCAGGAGATAGGGGCGCGTCCCCCACCCTCCTGGCCAGGGTGTGGGCCCCCTCTGGTATTTTCTTTGCTCAATAATTCTTATTAATTCCAAAAGTGACTTCCTTGGAGTTTTAGGATTTTTGGAGTGTCATGAGAATAGGTTTCAATATTTGCTCCTTTTCGGCCGAATTCCATTCTTGGCATTCTCCCTCTTCATGATAAACCTTGTAAAATAAGAGAGAATATCCATAAGTATTGTAACATAATGTGTAATAACAACCCATAATGCAATAAATATCGATATAAAAGCATGATGCAAAATGGACATATCAAGGGCATATTTCCTTCAGTCTCCCACTTGCACTAGAGTTAATAATCTAGTTCACATCGCCATGTGATTTAACATCAATAGTTCACATCTGTATGTGATTGACACCTATAGTTCACATTGCCATGTGACCAACAACCAAAGGGTTTACTAGAGTCAATAATCTAGTTCACATTGCTATGTGATTAACACCCAAAGATGACTAAGGTGTGATCATGTTTTGCTTATGAGAGAAGTTTAGTCAACGGGTCTGTCACATTCAGAGCCGTATGTATTTTGCAAATATTCTATGTCTACAATGCTTTGTATGGAGCTACTCTAGCTAATCTCTCCCACTTTTAATATGTATCCAGATTGAGACTTAGAGTCATCTGGATCGGTGTAAAAGCTTGCATCGACGTAACTCTTTACGACAAACTCTTTATCACCCCCATCACCAAGAAACATTTACTTAGTCCTCACTAAGGATAATTTTGACCGATGTCGAGTGATCTACGCTTAGATCACTATTGTACCCCCCCTTGCCAAACTCATTGCAAGGTACACAATAGGTCTGGTACACAGCATAGCATACTTTATAGAACCTATGATTGTGGCATAGGGAATGACTTTCATTCTCTTTCTATTTTCTGTCGTGGTCGGGCTTTGAGTCTTACTCAACTTTACACCTTATGTCTGAGACAAGAACTCCTTCTTTGACTGATCCATTTTGAACTCTTTCAAAAACTTGGCAAGGTATTTACTCATTGAAAAATCTTATTAAGCGTCTTGATCTATCTCTATAGATCTTGATGCCCAATATGTAAGCAGCTTCACCGAGATCTTTCATTGAAAAATCTTATTCAAGTATCCCTCTATGCTATCCAGAAATTCTATATCATTTCCAATCAACAATATGTCATCCACATATAATATTAGAAATGCTATAGAGCTTCCACTTTCTTGTAAATACAGGCTTCTCCAAAAGTCATATAAAACCATATGCTTTGATCACACTATCAAAGCATTTTTCTAACTCCAGAGGCTTGCACCGATCCATAAATGGATCATTTGGAGCTTGCACACTTTGTTAGCACCCTTTGGATCGACAAAACCTTACGGTTCCATCATATCAGACTCTTCTTCTATAAATCTATTCAGGAATGCAGTTTTGACATCCATCTGCCAAATTTCATAATCATAAAATGCAGCAATTGCTAACATGATTAAGCATCACTATAGGTGATAAAGTCTCATCATAGTCAACTCCTTGAACTTGTTGAAAACCTTTTTGCGACAAGTTGAGATTTATAGATAGTAACACTACTATCAGCGTCTGTCTTCCTCTTGAAGATCCATTTATTTTTAATGGCTTGCCGATCATCGGGCAAGTTCACCAAAGTCCACACTTTGTCCTCATACATGGATCCCATCTCAGATTTCATGACCTCAAGCCATTTCGCGGAATTTGGGCTCATCATCGCTTCATCATAGTTCGTAGGTTTATCATGGTCTAGTAACATGACTTCCATAATAGGATTATCGTGCCACTCTGGTGCGGATTGTACTCTGGAAGACCTACGAGGTTTTGTAATAACTTGATCTGAAGTTTCATGATCATCATCATTAACTTCCCCACTAATTGGTGTAGGAATCACTGGAACTGATTTCTGTGATAAACTACTTTCCAATTCGGGAGAAGGTACAATTACCTCATCAAGTTCTACTTTTCTCCCACTCACTTCTTTCGAGAGAAACTTCTTCTCTAGAAAGGATCCATTCTTAGCAATGATCTTGCCTTCGGATCTGTGATAGAAGGTGTACCCAACAGTTTTCTTTGGGTATCCTATGAAGATGCATTTCTCCGATTTGGGTTCGAGCTTATCAGGTTGATGCTTTTTCACATAAGCATCGCAGCCCCAAACTTTAAGAAACAACAACTTTGGTTTCTTGCCAAACCACAGTCATAAGGCGTCGTCTCAACGGATTTTGATGGTGCCCTATTTAAAGTGAATGCAGTTGTCTCTAATGCATAATCCCAAAATGATAGTGGTAAATTGGTAAGAGACATCATAGATTGCACTATATCTAATAAAGTGCGGTTACAACGTTCGGACACACCATTACGCCGTGGTGTTCCAAGTGGCGTGAGTTGCAAAACTATTCCACATTGTTTCAAATGAAGACCAAACTCGTAACTCGAATATTCTCCTCCACGATCAGATCGCAGAAACTTTATTTTCTTGTTACAATGATTTTCCACTTCACTCTGAAATTCTTTTAACTTTTCAAACGTTTCAGATTTATACTTCATTAAGTAGATATACCTATATTTGCTCAAATCATCTGTGAAGATAAGAAAATAACAATACTCGCCACGAGCCTCAACACTTATTGGACCGCATACATCGGTATGTATTAGTTCCAATAAGTCAGTAGCTCGTTCCATTGTTCCGGAGAATGGAGTTTTAGTCATCTTGCCCATAAGGCACGGTTCGCAATTATCAAATGATTCATAATCAAGTGATTCCAAAAGTCCATCTTTATGGAGTTTCTTCATGCGCTTTACACCGATATGACCCAAACGGCAGTGCCACAAATAAGTTGCACTATCATTATTAACTTTGCATCTTTTGGCATCAATATTATGAATATGTGTATTACCACGATCGAGATTCAATAAACCATCAACATTGGGTGTATGACCATAGAAGGTTTTATTCATGTAAACAGAATAACAATTATTCTCTATCTTAAATGAATAACTGTATTGCAATAAACATGATCTAATCATATTCATGCTCAACGCAAACACCAAATAACATTTATTTAGTTTCAACTCTAATCCCAAAAGTATAGGGGTTGTGCGATGATGATCATATCAATCTTGGAACCACTTCCAACACATATCGTCACTTCATCCTCAACTAGTCTCTGTTTATTCTGCAACTCCTATTTCGAGTTACTAATCTTAGCAACCGAACAAGTATCAAATACCCAGGGATTACTACGAGCACTAGTAAGGTACACATCAATAATATGTATATCAAATATACCTTTGTTCACTTTGCCATCCTTCTTATCCGCCAAATATTTGGGGAGTTCCACTTCCAGTGACATTTTCCTTTGTAGTAGAAGCACTCAGTTTCAGGCTTAGGTCCAGCTTTGGGCTTCTTCACGGGAGTGACAACTTGCTTGCCATTCTTCTTGAAGTTCCCTTTCTTTTCCTTTGCCCTTTTCTTGAAACTAGTGGTCTTGTTTAATTATCAACACTTGATGCTCTTTCTTGATTTCTACCTTCGTCGATTTCAGCATCACGAAGAGATAGGGAATCGTTTTCGTCATCCCTTGCATACTATAGTTCATCAAGAAGTTCCAGTAACTTGGTGATGGTGACTAGAGAACTTTGTCAATCACTTTCTTATCTGTAAGATTAACTCCCACTTGATTCAAGTGATTGTAGTACCCAGACATTCTGAGCACATGCTCACTAGTTGAGCAATTCTCCTCCATCTTTTAGGCAAAGTACTTGTCAGAGGTCTCATACCTCTTGACACGGGCATGAGTCTGAAATACCAATTTCAGCTCTTGGAACATCTCATATGCTCCGTCATGTTTCAAAACGTTTTTGAAGTCTTGGTTCTTAGCCGTAAAGCATGGTGCACTAAACTATCAAGCAGTCATCATATTGAGCTAGCCAAATGTTCATAACGTCTGCATCTGCTCCTGCAATAGGTCTGTCACCTAGCGGTGCATCAAGGACATAATTCTTCTATGCAGCAATGGGGATAAACCTCATATCATGGACCCAGTCCGCATCATTGCTACTATCATATTTCAACTTATTTTTCTCTAGGAACATATAAAAAATAGAGGGAAGCTATAACGCGAGCTATTGATCTACAACATAATTTTCAAAATACTATCAAGATTAAGTTCATGATAAATTAAAGTTCAATTAATCATATTACCTAAGAACTCCCACTTAGATAGACATCCCTCTAGTCATCTAAATGATCACAAGATCCAAATCAACTAAACCATGTCCGATCATCACATGAGACGGAGTAGCTTTCAATGGTGAACATCACTATGTTGATCATATCTACTATATGATTCACGTTCGACCTTTTGGTCTCAGTGTTCTGAGGCCATATCTGCATATGCTAGGCTCGTCAAGTTTAACCCAAGTATTATGCATGTGCAAAACTAGCTTGCACCGTTGTATGTGAACGTAGAGCTTATCACACCCGATCATCACGTGGTGTCTCGGCACGACGAACTGTAGCAACAGTGCATACTCAGGGAGAACACTTATGCATTGGAATTTAGTAAGGGATCATCTTATAATGCTACCGCCGTACTAAGCAAAGTAAGATGCATAAAAGATAAACATCACATGCAATAAAAATATATGGCATGATGTGGCCATCATCATCTTGTGCTCATGATCTCCATCACTGAAGCATTGTTATGATCTCCATCATCACCGGCGCGACACCTTGATCTCCATCGTAGCATCATTATCGTCTCGCCAACTATTGTTACTACGACTATCACTACCGCTTAGTGATGAAGTAAAACAATTACATGGCGATTGCATTGCATACAATAAAGCGACAACCATATGGCTCCTGCTAGTTGCCGATAACTTTCAAAACATGATCATCTCATACAACAATATATATCACATCATGCCTTGACCATATCACATCACAACAAGCCCTGCAAAAACAAGTTAGATGTCCTCTACTTTGTTGTTGCAAGTTTTACGTGGCTGCTACGGGCTTCTAGCAAGAACCGTTCTTACCTACGCATCAAAACCACAACGATTTTTTGTCAAGTGTGTTATTTTAACCTTCAACAAAGACCGGCCGTAGTCAAACTTGATGGTGAACATTTTTATAAACACTGTGAACATTTTTTTATTAAACAGTTAACATCTTTTGGAAGATGGTGAACATATTTTAGTTAGGCCATGAATTTTGTAAATACCCGATGTACACTTGTGAAATGTGTCGAACATCGTAAAAAAAGTGACAACAATTTTTTTAAATACATGAATTAATTTTTATAAAATACTTCGAATATGTTTGAAAATACAATACAAACATTTTTAAGTATGCGACAAGAAAAAGGACCAAAAGAAACAAAATAATAAGGCAATAGATAATATGAAAACAAAACAATAAGAAAATTAAAAACAGCTTTTAAATATATGATGAACACTTTTTGAAAACACCATGCGCATATTTCCAAAACATTAGGAACCAAAAAAAAAAGACAAAAGAAACAAAAAAATAAGGGACAACAAAAAAAAAGAACTAAACAGAAAATAATAACAAGACAAAAAAAAGACTGATACTAGCAATCTAACACACTAGTTTTATGAAGAAGAAGAAAAATGATACTAGCACTCTAATAGACTAGTATCCCTTCTCGGTTTATGTCTGGGCATGCTAGGATGGCGCAGAGGGCACTTGCCCCTCTTGTGCCTTTGCCATGCGGGCCCGTGTGTTTGAAAAATTGTTCATAAAATAAATAAATGTTCAGTAATTTCATTAAATATTCACCAATCAAAGAATGTACATAGACTTGGAAAAATGATCGCAAATTTGGAGAAAAAGTTTATGAATTCAAATAATATACCGCAAATTGTTAAAATATTCGTGAATTACTAAATTGTTCACAATTTTTTAAATATCTGCCATTTTCGTGACTTATAAATTTTCGTGAGTTAAAAAGTATTCACAAACATTAAAAAAATGTTTATGAATTCAAAATGTATTCATGAATTTGAAAAAAATGTTTGTTAATTCACAAATGTTCACGAAGTCTTAAAATTGTTTGCAAATTTGAAAAAAATAATCACATGTTGCAAAAATGTCCACGACTTTGACAAAATATTCATTCAAATAAAATCATAAACTCCTCTTGAGTTTAAAAAAGTTCACTAAAGTACACAATTAAAATTATAAAAAGAAAGAAGGCAGAAAATAAATTCCCGAAAAAATGACTAAACTGTTCTTGCGTTTAAAAAACGTTCACTAAATACAAAAATAAAAATATAAAAATAAAGAAGGCAGAAAATAAATTCCAGAAGTTGACAAAAAGGTCCAGGGAAAGCTCTAGAACCTTCCCTGCACCTTTTTGTCCACTTCTGGAATTTATGTGAATAGTTTTAATTTGTGAGTATTTTTCAAAATTGAAAAATACTAACAAACTAAAACTATGCCCTTTACTGGTGGAAAACACACATAAAAGTGCCGAACTGGGCTTGCCCAATACACCAGTGCTTGCCGCTGGATCTGGCGCCCAAGCGATCCCTCGCCCAGCGCGCACCTGGCTCTTCTTGTTCAACCGTTGGCCTTTCATTTTTTGAGTAAAACGAAAAAAACAAAAATGCTAAAATAAAAAAATGTAAAAAACGAAAAACAAAACTCATGGTTTGAGAAAAAAATCACGAGTTTTGGAAATTTTCAACAATTTTAAAAATGTTCATGAATTTGAAAAAGTTCATCAATTTTCAAAACACAGGAATTCGGAAAAAGGATCATCGATTATTACAAAATTCACAAACTTGGAAATATTTAATCAATTTTGAAAAAAGGTTCATGCATTTAAAAATATAAAAAAAATAGAAAACCTAGGTGAAAAACGCAGGAAAAAATTAAACAAGAAGAATATAGGCCGATTACTTGACCTAGCATACAGGGTGGTGTGCGCCTTGTATGAAATTGCCTTTAAGCGGCACTTAAGGCACCGGGGCTATGGAGTGCTAGGAATTGCTCCAAGCATAGTAGGCGGGGAAAGAGCGAAAAAGAAGCGCTTGAGCTACGTCCCAGTAGCAATTCGGCGAACACAAACACCGTAGTAGGCGATTTATAGCCTTTGCGTCCTTCATCGTCCGAGTCCAGCACCACACAACACATAATAGTCTAGATTTTTCGTATATGGATCTTTTTCCATTTATTATCATTGTTTTCCAACATTTCCGGTAAAGGACATATATCTATTCAGATACTAAACTCCTTAGTTTTTTTTAGTAACACTAAACTCCTCAGTTTGGAGCCTCCTGGTGCGTTGTGGGTTGTTGGGTGCTATGCACCCGCTTGCAAGGGTATTTGTGTTATTGAGAGAGAGTAACGCATACCTACATAGTCGTAATGCACCGATCGATTTTCCGGTTTTCAAAAGGTTATAGAAGGTATTGTTTGGTTTTTTTGTTGTGCATTCTTTTCGTATTTGTTTATCAGGTTTTTGTTTTTAATTGTTTCTGTGTTTTCTTTACTGACTTTAATAGTTTCATTTACCCTTTTCCTATTTGATTATTTAATTTTGTTGTTTGTTCTTCTCTTTATATATTTTATATTTCCCCATATTTTAGTTCATGAATATTTTATAATTTTTTGAATATTTTAAAAAGTTGTGAACATTATTAAATTTGTGAAAAGTTATAGAGTAAGTGAATAGTTTTAATTTGTGAGTATTTTTCAAATTTGTGAACACTGTTTGCAATCCATGAATATTTTAAATTTTGTCAGCATTTTAAAAAATCATATTCTTTAAAGTAAAACATTTTTTAATCCAAGATTTTAAAAAAATTTGTGAACATCAGTTGATTTAGCGAAGCTTTTCAAATAAAAAATAGTTGGTTTTTTGTGAGCTATTAGTGGGGTGAGCGAGCAAAGCAGGGAGCCAAGTTGAGTGAGCGAGAGCTTTATGGGGCAGGCCATAAGAGCGTTGTAACAACAATTCCATGGTTTTTTTGTGGAACAAGAGCTTCCAAGGGGCTCACAATCATCATCGGCTGACACCAAGCTCGAAACGTGTAAGGACATCACAACCACGCATCAAACAACTCCACTCCCCTACGAAAACAAATGTTGTCTCCGACAGTAACAACCCAACACAATAAACGAATGAAAAAACTGTGAGAATCTAATTAAACACAAGCCAACGTAGATAAAATCAAAATGAAACAACTGGCTACAATAAGTAGTTCTTGCTCTGTCGTAAAAGTGATTGGGTATCCCCAAGTGTAAGGGTTAAGTAACCTAGCAATAAGTATTTCCCTTGAACCGAGGTTTAAGGAGTTTTTACAGCAAACAAAATCCTCGATACCTGCACACAAAATACGAGACACTCTTGCCCCCAATGTTTTAAGAAGGTTGTCAAGATTCTTGTCCCGCTATTTACAACAATAGATTGCACGATATCTTAGGAATTGATAGATAGATGATACGTCCATTTTGCATCATGTTTACCTACTGTTATTTATGTCGTTTTATTGCATAATAATGTTTTTTTTCAGTAATTCTAATGCATTTTCTCTCATAATATGTAAGGTACACACAAAGGGGGAGAATTCCGGCAGCTGTAAATCTAGACCTGAAAAAGCTACGTCAGGCAACCTATTCTGCACAACTCCAAATGAGCTGAAACTTCACGAGGATTTTTTATGGAATAAATGAGAATTATTTGAGCCAATAAGTATCATAGGGGGCCCATGAAGGAAATATGCCCTAGAGGCAATAATAAAGTTATTCTTTATTTCCTTATATCATGATAAATGTTTATTATCCATGCTAGAATTGTATTAACCGGAAACATAATACTTGTGTGAATACATAGACAAACATAGTGTCACTAGTATGCCTCTACTTGACTAGCTCGTTTATCAAAGATGGTTATGTTTCCTAGCCATGGACAAAAGAGTTGTCATTTGATTAACGGGATCACATCATTAGGAGAATGATGTGATTGACATGACCCATTCCGTTAGCCTAGCACTTGATCGTTTAGTATATTGCTATTGCTTTCTTCATGACTTATACATGTTCTTTTAACTATGAGATTATGCAACTCCCGTTTACGGAGGAACACTTTGGTGCTACCAAGCGTCACTGGCGTAATCGGGTGATTATAAAGGAGTACTATAGGTGTCTCCAAAGGTACATGTTGGGTTGGCGTATTTCGAGATTAGGTTTTGTCACTCCGATTGTTGGAGAGGTATCTCTGGGCCCTCTCGGTAATGCACATCACTATAAGCCTTGCAAGCAATGTAGCTACTGAGTTAGTTACGGAATGATGCATTACATAACGAGTAAATAGACTTGCCGGTAACGAGATTGAACTAGGTATTGGATACCGACGATCGAATCTCGGGCAAGTAATATACCGATGACAAAGGGAACAACATATGTTGTTATGCGGTTTGACCGATAAAGATCTTCATAGAATATGTAGGAGCCAATATGAGCATCCAGGTTCCGCTATTGGTTATTGACCGAGAATAGTTCTAGGTCATGTCTACATAGTTCTCGAACCCGTAGGGTCCATGCACGCAACGTTACGATGACAATTATATTATGAGTTTATGAGTTTTGATGTACCGAAGGAGTTCGAGTCCCGGATGAGATCGGGGACATGACGAGGAGTCTCGAAATGGTCGAGGCGTAAAGATTGATATATTGGACGACTATATTCGGAGTTCGGAAAGGTTCCAGTGATTCGGTATTTTTCGAGTACGGAGAGTTACGGAATTCGCCGGGAGTATATGGGCCTTATTGGGCTTTAGGAAAAAGAGAGAAGAGGTTGGGCGCCCCCAAGGCCTAGTCCGGGTGGACTAGGGGAGGGCTGCGCCTCCTTCCTTCTCTTCTCTTCCCCTTTCCTTGACTCCTACTCCTACTACTTGGAAGGGGAATCCTACTCGGTGGGACTAGGACTCCTCCTTGGTGCGCCTCCTCCTAGGCCGCCACCCTCCCTTGCTCCTTTATATCTGAGAGGGGGAGCACCCCATGACACACAAGTTGATCTACGGATCGTTCCTTAGCCGTGTCGGTGCCCCTCCACCATATTCCACCTCGGTCATATCGTCGCGGAGTTTAGGCGAAGCCCTGCGCCGGTAGAGCATCATTATCATCACCACGCCGTCGTCTTGTGGAACTCATCCCGACACATTGCTGGATCGAGTCCGGGATCGTCATCGAGTGAACGTGTCTTGAACTTCGGAGGTGCCGTCGTTCGGTACTTGGATCGGTCGGATCATGAAGACGTACGACTACATCAACCGTGTTGTCATAATGCTTCCGCTTACGGTCTACGAGGGTACGTGGACAACACTCTCCCCTCTCGTTGCTATGTCATCACTATGATCTTGCGTGTGCGTAGGAATTTTTTTGAAATTACTACGTTCCCCAACAGTGGCATCCGAGCCTAGGTTTTATGCGTAGATGTCATATGCACGAGTAGAACACAAGTGAGTTGTGGGCGATACAAGTCATCTTGCTTACCAAACATGTCATACTTTGGTTTAGCGGTATTGTGAGATGAAGCGGCCCGGACCGACATTACGCGTACGCTTACGCGAGACTAGTTTCACCGTTACGAGCACTCGTGCTTAAAGGTGACTGGCGGGTGTCTGTCTCTCTCACTTTAGCTGAATCGAGTGTGGCTACGCCCGGTCCTTGTGAAGGTTAAAACAGCACTAACTTGACGAACTATCGTTGTGGTTTTGATGCGTAGGTAAGAACGGTTCTTGCTAAGCCCGTAGCAGCCACGTAAAATTTGCAACAACAAAGTAGAGGATGTCTAACTTGTTTTTGCAGGGCATGTTGTGATGTGATATGGTCAAGACGTGATGCTATATTTTATTGTATGAGATGATCATGTTTTGTAACCGAAGTTATCGGCAACTGGCAGGAGCCATATGGTTGTTGCTTTATTGTATGAAATGCAAACACCTTGTAATTGCTTACTTTATCACTAAGCGGTAGCGATAGTCGTAGAAGCAATAGATGGCGTAACGACAACGATGCCACGATGGAGATCAAGGTGTCGCGCCGGTGACGATGGTGATCACGACGGTGCTTCGAAGATGGAGATCACAAGCACAAGATGATGATGGCCATATCATATCACTTATATTGATTGCATGTGATGTTTATCCTTTATGCATCTTATCTTGCTTTGATTGACGGTAACGTTTTAAGATGATCTCTCACTAAAATTATCAAGAAGTGTTCTCCCTGAGTATGCATCGTTGCAAAAGTTCTTCGTGCTGAGACACCACGTGATGATCGGGTGTGATAGGCTCTACGTTCAAATACAACAGTGCAAAACAGTTGCACACGCGAATACTCAAAGTTAAACTTGACGAGCCTAGCATATAGCAGATATGGCCTCGAAACACGGAGACCGAAGGTCGGCGTGAATCATATAGTAGATATGATCAACATATTGATGTTCACCATTGAAACTACTCCATCTCACGTGACGATCGGACATGGTGTAGTTGATATGGATCACGTAATCACTTAGAGGATTAGAGGGATGTCTATCTAAGTGAGAGTTCTTAAGTAATATGATTAATTGAACTTAAATTTATCATGAACTTAGTCCTGGTAGTATTTTGCAAATTATGTTATAGATCAATAGCTCGCGTTGTTGCTTTCATATGTTTATTTTGATATGTTCCTAGAAAAGCGTGTTGAAAGATGTTAGTAGCAATGATGCGGATTGGATCCGTGATATGAGGTTTATCCTCATTCTTTGCCTGTAAGAATTATGTCCTTGATGCACCGCTAGGTAACAAACCTATTGCAGAAGCAGATGCAGACGTTATGAATGTTTGGCTAGCTCAATATGATGACTACTTGATAGTTTAGTGCAACATGCTTAACGGCTTTAGAATCGGGACTTAAAAGATGTTTTGAACATCATGGACCATATAAGATGTTCCAGGAATTGAAGATAATATTTCAAGCAAATACCCGAGTTGAGAGATATGAAGTCTCCAACAAGTTCTATAGCTAAAAGATGGAGGAGAATCGCTCAACTAGTGAGCATGTGCTCAGATTGTATGGGTACTTCAATCACTTGAATCAATTGGGAGCTAATCTTCCGGATAAGATAGTGATTGATGAAATTCTCTAGTCACCATCACGAGTTACTAGAACTTCGTGATGAACTATAGTATGCAAGGGATGACGAAAACGATTCCCGAGCTCTTCGTGACGTTGAAATCGACGAAGGTAGAAATCAAGAAAGAGCATCAAGTGTTGATGATTGGCAAGACCACTAGTTTCAAGAAAATGGCAAAGGAAAGAAAGGAAACTTCAAGTAGAATGGCAAACAAGTTGTCACTCCCGTGAAGAAGACCAAAGCTGGACCAAAGCACAAACCGAAAGTGCTTATCTCGCAAAGGAAATAGTCACCGAAGCGGAAATGCCCTAAATATTTGGTGGATAAGAAGGATGGCAAAGTGAACAAGGGTGTATTTGATATACTGGTGTTTGATGTGTGCCTTACTAGTGTTTATAGTAGCCCCAGTATTTGATACTTGTTCGGTTGCTAAGATTAGTAAATCAAACAGAGTTACATAATAAGCAGAGACTAGTTGAGGGGAAGTGGCAATGAGTGTTGGAAATAGTTCCAAGATTGATATGATCATCATCACACACTCCCTATATTTTCGAGATTAGTGTTAAACCTAAATAAATGTTATTTAGTGTTTGCGTTGAGCATGAATATGATTTGATCATGTTTGTTGCGATACGGTTATTCATTTGAAGTTAAAGAATAATTGTTATTCTGTTTACATGAATAAGACCTTCGATGGTTATACACCCAATGAAAATAGTTTGTTGGATCTCGATCGTAGTGATACACATATTCATAATATTGATGCCAAAAGATGCAAAGTTAATAATGATAGTGCAACTTATTTGTGGCACTTGCCGTTTGGGTCATATCGATTGTAAAGCGCATGAAGAAACTCCATAAAGATGGATTTTTGGAATCACTTGGTTATGAATCATTTGATGCTTGCGAACCGTGCCTTTTTGGGCAAGATGACTAAAACTCCGTTCTCCGAAACAATGGAACAAGCTACTGACTTATTGGAAATAATACATACCGATGTATGCGATCCAATGAGTGTTGATGCTCGTGGCAAGTATCGTTATTTTCGACCTTCACAAGATGATTTGAGCAGATATGGGTATATCTACTTGATGAAACATAAGTCGAAATAGTTGAAAGGTTCAAAGAATTTTAGAGTGAAGTGGAAAATCATCGTAACAAGAAAATAAAGTTTCTCCAATCTGATCGCGAGACGAATATTTGAGTTCTGAGTTTGGTCTTCAATTAAAACAATGTGGAATGGTTTCACAGCTCACGCCACCTGGAACACCACAACGTTATGGTGTGTCCGAACGGCGTAACCGCACTTTATTGATATGGTGCGATCTATGATGTCTCTTACTGATTTACCACTATTGTTTTGGGGTTATGCATTAGAGACAGTTGCATTCACGTTAAAAGGGCACCATCTAAATCCATTGAGACGACACCATATGAACTGTGGTTTAGCAAGAAACCCAAGTTGTCATTTCTTAAAGTTTGGGGCTGTGATGCTTATGTGAAAAAGTTTCATCCTGATAAGCTCAAACCCAAATCGGAGAAGTGCGTCTTCATAGAATACCCAAAGGAAACTGTTGGGTACACCTTCTATCACAGATCCGAAGACAAGTATTTCGTTGCTAAAAATGGATCCTTTCTAGAGAAGGAGTTTCTCTCGAAAGAAGTGAGTGTGAGGAAAGTAGAGCTTGATAAGGTAATTTGTACATTCTCCCGAATTGGAAAGTAGTTCATCACAGAAATCAGTTCGAGTGATTCCTACACCAATTAGTGAGAAAGCTAATGATGATGATCATAAAGCTACAGATCAAGTTACTACCGAACTTTGTAGATCTTCCAGATTAAGATCCGCACCAGAGTGGTACGGTAATCCTATTCTGGAAGTCATGTTACTAGACCATGATGAACCTACGAACTATGAGGAAGCGATGATGAGCCCAGATTCCGCAAAATGGCTTGAGGCCATGAAATCTGAGATGGGATCCATGTATGAGAACAAAGTGTGGACTTTGGTGGAGTTGCCCGATGATCGGCAAGCCATATTGTATAAATGGATCTTCAAGAGGAAGACATATGCTGATAGTAGTGTTACTATCTACAAAGCTCGACTTATCGCAAAAGGGTTTTCGACAAGTTCAAGGTGTTGACTACAATGAGATTTTCTCAACTGTAGCGATGCTTAAGTCTGTCCGATTCATGTTAGCAATTGCCATATTTTATGAAATCTGGCAAATGGATGTCAAAACTGCATTCCTTAATGGTTTTCTTAACGAAGAGTTGTATATGATGCAACCAGAAGGTTTTGTCAATCCTAAAGGTACTAACAAAATGTGCAAGCTCCAGCGATCCATCTTTGGACTGGTGCAAGCATCTCAGAGTTGGAATATACGCTTTGATAAGTTGATCAAAGCATATAGTATTATACAGACTTGTGGTGAAGGCTGTATTTACAAGAAAGTGAGTGGGAGCTCTGTAGCATTTCTGATACTATATGTAGATAACATATTGTTGATCAGAAATGATATAGAATTTCTGGATAACATAAAGGGATACTTGAATAAAAGTTTTTCAATGAAAGACCTCGGTGAAGCTGCTTACACATTGAGCATCAAGATCTATATAGATAGATCAAGACGCTTGATAAGATTTTTTCAATGAGTACATACCTTGATAAATTTTTGAAATAGTTCAAAATAGAACAGATCAAAGAAGGAGTTCTTGCTGTGATGCAAAGGTGTGAAGTTGAGTAAGACTCAAGACCCGACCATGGCGAGAAAATAGAAAGAGAATGAAAAGTCATTCCCTATGCCTCATCATAGGTTCTATAAAGTATGCTATCTTTGTGAACTGACCTATTGTATACCTTGCTCTGAGTTTGACAAAGGAATACAATTTTGATCTAAGAGTAGATCACTGGACAGCGGTCAAGAATATCCTTAGTGAGGACTAAGGAGATGTTTCTCGATTATGGAGGTGATAAAAGAGCCCTTCGTAAAAAGTTACAACGATGCAAGCTTTTACACCAATCTAGATGACTCTAAGTCTCAATCTGGATACATATTGAAAGTGGGAGCAATTAGCTAGAGTAGCTCCGTGCAGAGCATTGTGGACATAGAATATTTGCAAAATACATACGGCTCTGATATGACAGACCCGTTGACTAAACTTCTCTCACAAGCAAAACATGATCATACCTTAGTACTCTTTGGGTGTTAATCACATAGCTATGTGAACAAACCCTTTGGGTGTTGATCACATGATGATGTAAACTATGGGTATTAATCACATACAGATGTGAATATTGGTGTTAAATCACATGGCGATGTGAACTAGATTATTGACTCTAGTGCAAGTGGGAGACTGAAGGAAATATGCCCTATAGGCAATAATAAAGTTATTATTTATTTCCTTATATCATGATAAATGTTTATTATTCATGCTAGAATTGTATTAACCGGAAACATAATACATGTGTGAATACATAGACAAACATAGTGTCACTAGTATGCCTCTACTTGACTAGCTCGTTTATCAAAGATGGTTATGTTTCCTAGCCATGGACAAAAGGGTTGTCATTTGATTAACGGGGTCACATCATTAGGAGAATGATGTGATTGACATGACCCATTCCGTTAGCCTAGCACTTGATCGTTTAGTATATTGCTATTGCTTTCTTCATGACTTATACATGTTCCTGTAACTATGAGATTATGCAACTCCCGTTCCGGAGGAACACTTTGGGTGCTACCAAACGTCACAACGTAACTGGGTGATTATAAAGGAGTACTACAGGTGTCTCCAAAGGTACATGTTGGGTTGGTGTATTTCGAGATTAGGTTTTGTCACTCCGATTATCGGAGAGGTATCTCTAGGCCCTCTCGGTAATGCACATCACTATAAGCCTTGCAAGCAATGTAGCTAATGAGTTACTTACGGAATGATGCATTACATAACGAGTAAATAGACTTGCTGGTAACGAGATTGAACTAGGTATTGGATACCGACGATCGAATCTCGGGCAAGTAATATACCGATGACAAAGGGAACAACCACTAGTAGAAAACCACCCATTAGTCCCGGTTCATAAGGGCCTTTAGTCCCGGTTCAAGAACCGGGACTAATGGGTCGTTACTAATGCCACCAGCCATTAGTCCCAGTTCAAACACGAACCGGGACCAATGTGGCTCCACGTGGGCCTGCACGGAGCCCAGTCGAGAGAGCCTTTGGTCCGGTTGGTGGCTCCAACCGGGACCAAAAGTCATTTTTTTAAGAAAGTTGCTGCTTTAGGGGTTTTGGGGTTTATTTTTAGGTTGTTATTATAGCTAGCTAATAGAGAGAAGTGTCCTCTCTTATCTTCGTCCTTGGTTTATCAACGCTGCTGCTATGTTCATTGCACCCGTAGATATGACATGGCTCATGCATGCTTTGCATCATACATCATCGTATATATGTATATAATAAAGTCCTACTAATCATGCATCATCATACTACTTCTACTCGTTATTAATAATAAGTCATACGAACCCAACCCTACATAATTGTTCTTAGCACATGATCATCAGTACCAGGTATAGGACCTAAACACCCTTAAGGTAAAATAGCATAAAACAATATAGACCCTGACTCTCCATTATGAAGAATGGCGATCATCCTGTCTCCAATTCTTGCCTTTCGGCGCTTATTGCTTCCAAGAAGCTCCTTACGACCGTCCATACATTTTTCCATTCTTTGATTGTTATGTCTCCACTTCTTTTAGAAACCCGGTATGGACGGTTGAGATTAGAGGACGACCGGTAGTATGTTCAAAACATGAAGGCTACCACGCGTATACATCGATGAGGCACACACTCATTCGGGATTATCTGTTGAAAAACATAGTAATAACCGTAGTTAGCAATGATGTACTAGTTTTAGAAGTGTGCAAAAGATGCACGGATGTTGTAATAGTAAAAATAATCTTACCAAGGTATCTCCATGGTAGTTACCAGTAGTTCAACACGTGCACTAGTGGCACGTATTGACCATAATGTTGAGGAGTTTGATTGTAGATATTGTAATTCTCAAGATCTCTACAAAATCCGACCAGATGTCGTTCTCCGATAAGTTAATTCCCAGCCTTCGTGTAGTACGTTACATCTACCATCTTCCGCACATTCTTTGAAGAATGAAAATAAGCTGTCAATGGAGATAAGTTGTCAACTATATATTTTGAAATAAACAATATAAATTACTTAATAACTATGTTTAGCTCACATGTGGGAAGAACTGGAGGTGTATGCACAAAGACCCAAATCGTAGGTGTCTCTTGCTCGATTGTAGGATCACCAAGATCCATGGTGACAATCATACCCTCATCAAGACCATACATCTTGCAAAATGCATCCCAATTTTTGCAACCAAAATGGGTTACACTCTGAGCATTGTACAGCTTTACTTGAAAATCCACATCATGTTCGGTACTTAGGACAATTTTTTTGGTTTCGAAATTTTCATGGTCTTCAAAATCCATCCTCTCCAAGACATAGCGTCTTGCAAAGCATGGGATAAGCTAGTCGAATTGGAAAAGATGAAAATACACGTTAAAATAGTTAAAGTCGTGCTTAATTACGAAAAAAACTATTGTAAATGCGTTGCATCCGTATGAACATCGCAAGTCTCCTCGAGCTTAATGTGAAGCACCGATCTTCCTCCAGCTCAATGAATCATCGCACATACCTCGATCATCGTGGCACCAATCGCACTCCCAGGCGATTTTAAATGCGTCGATGAGTACGACATTTTCGCCTACGTTCATAATTCAAATATTAAACTAGATCATTATTATAAATCACGGGTTGACTATCGATGATCGATGTACGACGGGTTGAATATTATACCAAATTGTCTAGCACACGGAATGAAGGAGAACTTATCCAATATGAGCATTCAATAAGCAAAACCAAATCACAAAATAAAGTATAGTATTCAAATTAGCATGCATTCAATAATTATAAGCAAAAGTACATCATCTCTTGGTGTCCGTACATCATCGAATATTATCACTAATAAAACTAGAACCGTGGCGCCCGACGGTATCGACGCGGCGGTGGACACCAAAGATAAGGAACCATCACGGGATCATAGCTCGGTGAGATCCTCGAAGAACCTGCCGGTATTGTCGAACCTCCCCCAATGCAACCATGTAGCGACGGACGTGCTCGTCCTCCTCGCCGACACGATGACGCATACCACCTCCGTGGTGTCCGGATGCCTCACCACCGCCATCGCCCACGCGACCGCCACCAAACAAGGATCGGGTCAACAACGGGCTGCCTCCTCACCAACCTACGTCCCCAAAGGTAGCACCTCCCAATACCAACCCGGCGGAGCCTGGTCCCGAACATGACCACGATCAAGCAGGCCTCCACCACCGAGTCGACGACGACGAGGATGCGGGATAGGCATCGCCGACGTCGACACGGGAACTACTTCTATATATAGTTAAATAAAAATAGTCTTATTAATTAAATCTATCTAGTTAACCTACTAAACACTTACTATAAATAAATAAGTAGTACTTACTAAAACAAACTACTTCATATATAAACTACTTCTTCTTTTTTCCTTTTTCTAAATTACTACACATCTAATCCTACATAAAGATCTAAATTACTTCTTCTAAATTACAGAAAAAAATCTAACATAATATAATACATATCTAAATTACTACACATCTAATCCTACATAAAGATCTAAATTACACAATAAGAACAAATTTTACAGAAAAAATCTAACATAAAAAACTAACATAAAAAATCTTTTTACAGAAAAAAAATCTAACATAATATAATACATATCTAAATTACTACACATCTAATCCTACATAAAGATCTAAATTACACAATATGAACAAATTTTATAAAAAAATCTAACATAAAAAACTAACATAAAAATCTTTTTACAAAAAAAATCTAACATAATATAATACATATCTAAATTACTACACATCTAATCCTACATAAAGATCTAAATTACACAATATGAACAAATTTTACAGAAAAAAATCTAACATAAAAAATCTTTTACAGAAAAAAATCTAACATAATTTGAACAAATTAATTACACAATCTACATTAACTACATATCTAAATTACTACACATCTAATCTAACAAAAATCTATGAACTACGAAAAATCTAAAACAAATCTAACAAAATTAAAAAGAGGCTCACTACGTCATCGCCGTGCGATGGCGACGGCATGAGGTCCGGCATGGGCGGCGACGGCGGCCGAGGCGGCGTGTGTCTCAGGCGGGCTGAGGGCTGTATGGGCGGATGGCTGAGGGGCTGAGGCAGTGCGACGGCGGCGACGACGGCGGCATGGCGGGGCGAGGCGAGATGAAGGAGGAGGCGGGCGGCGGGCGAGGCGGCGGGCGGCGTCGGGGCGGGTGACGGCGGCGGCAAGGCCAAGGCGTCGGGGAGGAGTAGAGGCCGGAGAGATCGAAAAAGATGCCAAGTGCTGTATATATAGCAACCACATTGGTCCCGGTTCGCGGCACAAACCGGGACCAATGCATCCTTTAGTCCCGGTTGAGGGCTCCAACCGGGACCAAAGGCCTCTTTTCAGCAGCCCAAATGGCGGGAAACGATGACCTTTGGTCCCGATTGGTGCCACGAACCGGGACGAAAGAGGTGCATTGGTCCCGATTGGAGTCACGAACCGGGACCAAAGAGGTGCATTGGTCCCGGTTGGAGCCACCAACCGGGACCAATGGACCCGTGTAACTACTTTTTTATCTCTGTAGCTGTTTTTTGTTGATTCTTCCAAGACTTCGTTTTAGTCCCACTCGCCAAGCGAGAGGCACTAGCATTGTTTATAAGCCCCGAGTGCGTGATACAATGACGAAGAGGCTCAATGCCCTCAAGACGTTGGTGGCTTCAACCCTTGCGGGATACGGTAGACGCAGAGCTATGTGCAAACGATTGACACTATCCCGAAAGGGTTGAAGCGAGTTAACGAGCATTGCGTCTCTTTTTATTTTTAATGACTTATTATAACTCGGAAAAAATAATATAGCGAAAAAAGAAAAAACTATATAAAAACTACTCGAAATGAATAGAAGCAAAAAATAGTTGTGATTAACTATACTAAAAAGGAGCATATATGCTTATTTTTAATGGCTTATTACAACACGTAATTAAAAAGAAAAAATAATATAGCAGAAAAAGAAAAAACTATATAAAAACTACTCGAAATGAATAGAAGCAAAAAATAGTTGTGATTAACTATACTAAAAAAGGAGCATATATGCTTGTTTTAATGGCTTATTACAACACGAAATAAAAAGAAAAAATAATATAGCAGAAAAGAAAAAACTATATAAAAACTACTCGAAATGAATAGAAGCAAAAATAGTTGTGATTAACTATACTAAAAAGGAGCATATATGCTTATTTTAATGGCTTATTACGACTCAGAAATAAAAAAGAAAAATAAATATAGCAGAAAAAGAAAAAACTATATAAAAACTACTCGAAATGAATAGAAGCAAAAAATAGTTGTGATTAACTATACTAAAAAGGAGCATATATGCTTATTTTTAATGGCTTATTACAACTCGAAATAAAAAGAAAAAATAAATATAGCAGAAAAAGAAAAAACTACTCGAAATGAGATGCAGATCGCTTATAGAGGAATTCAACTTAAATTCATAGCAATTTCAAGAGAAATCCGTATGAATTTATGCTAAATTACCTGTATAAGCGCATCTATTTTCATTATCGGAGGAGCTCAATAAAGTAGAGAGGAGGGCTTATAAACCAGTCCGTTCCCTTGATTGGCGAGGTGGGACTAAACTCGGTCGCAACGGGCACCAACCATTTAGTCCCGGTTGATGGCTCGAACGGGACTAATGAAGCCTTTGGTCCCGGTTCGAGCCACCAACGGGACCAATGGTTTTGGGCAGAGGCGAGACCATTGGTCCGGTTCGTCCACAAACCGGGACCAATAGGTCCAGATGAACGGGACCAATGGCCCACGTGGCGGCCGCCCCGGGGCTCACGAACGGGTCGATGCCCCATTGGTCCCGGTTCGGATTGAACCGGGACTAATGGGCTGGACCGGCCTGGACCATTGGCCCCTTTTCTACTAGTGAACGTATGTTGTTATGCGGTTTGACCGATAAAGATCTTCGTAGAATATGTAGGAGCCAATATGAGCATCTAGGTTCCGCTATTGGTTATTGACCGAGAATAGTTCTAGGTCATGTCTACATAGTTCTTGAACCCGTAGGGTCCGCACGCTTAACGTTACGATGACAATTATATTATGAGTTTATGAGTTTTGATGTACCGAAGGAGTTCGGAGTCCCGGATGAGACCGGGGACATGACGAGGAGTCTCGAAATGGTCGAGACGTAAAGATCGATATATTGGACGACTATATTCGGAGTTCGGAAAGGTTCCGAGTGATTCGGGTATTTTTCGAGTCTGGGAGAGTTACGGAATTCGCCGGGAGTATATGTGCCTTATTGGGCTTTAGGGAAAGAGAGAGAAGAGGTTGGGCACCCCAAGGCCTAGTCCGGTGGACTAGGGGAGGATCGCCTCCTTCCTTCTCTTCTCTTCCCCTTTCCTTGACTCCTACTCCTACTACTTGGGAGGGAATCCTACTCTGGTGGGAGTAGGACTCCTCCTGGTGCGCCTCCTCCTAGGCCGCCACCCCTCCCTTGCTCCTTTATATCTGAGGCGGGGGCACCCCATGACACACAAGTTGATCTACGGATCGTTCCTTAGCCGTGTCGGTGCCCCTTCCACCATATTCCACCTCGGTCATATCGTCGCGGAGTTTAGGCGAAGCCTGCGCCGATAGAGCATCATCATCGTCACCACGCCGTCGTCGACAGAACTCATCCCGACACTTTCTGGATCGAGTCCGGGATCGTCATCGAGTGAACGTGTCTTGAACTCGGAGGTGCCGACGTTCGGTACTTGGATCGGTCGGATCGTGAAGACGCACGACTACATCAACCGCGTTGTCATAACGCTTCCGCTTACGGTCTACGAGGGTACGTGGACAACACTCTCCCCTCTTGTTGCTATGTCATCACTATGATCTTGCGTGTGCGTATGAATTTTTTTGAAATTACTATGTTCCCCAACAGCCCACCAGGTGGGCACAACCCACCTGGGGGCACCAAGGAGCCCAGGCGCGTCCTGGTGGGTTGTGCTCCCCTCGGCCCACCTCTGGTGCCCATCTTCTGGTATATAAGTCATTTTGACGAAAAAAATAAGAAGATGACTTTCGGGACAAAGCGCCGCCGTCTCGAGGCGGAACTTGGGTAGGAGCACTTTTGCTGTCCGACGGAGCGATTCCGCTGGGGGACTCCCCCTCCCCCCCCCCCCGGACGGGAAATCATCATCATCGTCATCACCAACAACTCTCCCATCTTGGGGAGGGCAATCTCCATCAACATCTTCAACATCACCAACTTCTCTCAAACCCTAGTTCATCTCTTGTGTTCAATCTTTGTACCGAAACTATAGATTGGTGCTTGTGGTGACTAGTAGTGTTGATTACATCTTGTAGTTGATTACTATATGGTTTATTTGGTAAAAGATTATATGTTTAGATCCATTATGCTATTTAATACCCCTCTGATCTTGAGCATGACTATCATTTGTGAGTAGTTACTTTTATTCTTGAGGTCACGGGAGAAATCATGTTGCAAGTAATCATATGAACTTGATATGTGTTTGATATTTTGATGATATGTACGCTGTGATTCCCTTAGTGGTGTCATGTGAGCGTCGACTACATGAGACTTCACCATAATTGGGCCTAAGGGGCGCATTATGGAGTAGTTATTAGATGATGGGTTGCGAGAGTGACAGAAGCTTAGACCCTAATTTATGCGTTATTTCGTAAGGGACATATTGGATCCAAAAGTTTAATGCTATGGTTAAAATTTATTCTTAATACTTTTCTCGTAGTTGTAGATGCTTGCGAGGGGGTTAATCATAAGTAGGAGGTTTGTTCAAGTAAGAACAACACCTAACCACCGATCCACCCACATACCAAATTATCAAAGTAGCGAACATGAATCGAACCAACATGATGAAAGTGACTAGATGAAATTCCCGTGTACCCTCAAGAACACTTTACTTATCATAAGATATTGTTTTGGCCTGTACTTTGCCTCAAAAGGATTGAGCTACCTTGCTGCACTTTTGCTGCTACTACTGTTACTTGCTTGTTACAAATTACCTTGCTATCAAACTACTCTGTTACTTACAATTTCAGCACTTGCAGACATTACCTTGCTAAAAACCACTTGTCATTTCCTTCTGCTCCTCGTTGGGTTCGACACTTTTACTTATCGAAAAGGCTACAATTGATCAAATATACTTGTGGGTCATCAATAGAGAAGATAAATAAAGCGGTACAACAAGAAAAAAAATTTAATGATGTTTTCAGTAGAGAAAAATAGGCCCCGGGGCCATAGGTTCACTAGAGGCATCTCTCCAAACAACACAAATGTGGTGTGATGAACAATTTATAGTTGGGTAACGAAAAATTACAATATTTATATTTATGATTATGATCATTCATGGTATAACCTTACATAGCCATTATGTCCGTGATATGTATACCATTATCCAATTGAATATTTCAAATTTTGTCAGCATTTTTAAAAATTCGTATTCTTTAAAGTAAAAACATTTTTTAATCCAAGATTTAAAAAAAAATTGTGAACATCAGTTGATTTAGCAAAGCTTTTCAAATAAAAAATAGTTGGTTTTCTGTGAGCTATTAGTGGGGTGAGCGAGCAAAGCAGGGAGCCGAGTTGAGTGAGCGAGAGCTTTATGTGGTAGGCCATAAGAGCGTTATAACAACAATTCCATGGTTTTTTTGTGGAACAAGAGCTTCCAAGGGGCTCAGAATCATCATCGACTGACACCAAGCTCGAAACGTGTAAGGACATCACAACCACGCATCGAACGACTCCACTCCCCTACGAAAACAAATGTTGTCTCCGACCGTAACAACCCAACACAATAAACGAATGAAAAAACTGTGAGAATCTAATTAAACACAAGCCAACGTAGATAAAATCAAAACGAAACAACTGGCTACAATAAGTAGTTCTTGCTCTGTCGTAAAAGTGATTGGGTATCCCCAAGTGTAAGGGTTAAGTAACCTAGCAATAAGTATTTCCCTCGAACCGAGGTTTAAGGAGTTTCTGCAGCAAACAAAATCCTCGATACCTGCACACAAAATACGAGACACTCTTGCCCCCAATGTTTTAAGAAGGTTGTCAAGATTCTTGTCCCGCTATTTACAACGATAAATTGCACTATATGTTAGGAATTGATAGATAGATGATACATCCATTTTGCATCATGTTTACCTACTGTTATTTATGTCATTTTATTGCATAATAATGTTTTTTGAGTAATCCAAATGCATTTTCTCTCATAATATGCAAGGTACACAAAAAGGGGGAGAATTCCGGTAGCTAGAAATCTAGACCCGAAAAAGCTACGTCAGGCTACCTATTCTGCACAACTCCAAATGAGCTGAAACTTCACGAGGATTTTTTATGGAATAAATGAGAATTATTTGAGCCAATAAGTATCAGAGGGGGCCCACCAGGTGGGCACAACCCACCTGGGCACACCAGGGAGCCCAGTCGCGCCCTGGTGGGTTGTGCTCCCCTCGGCCCACCTCTGGTGCCCATCTTCTGGTATATAAGTCATTTTGACCTAGAAAATAAATAAGGAGAGGACTTTCGGGACGAAGCGCCGCCGTCTCGAGGCGGAACTTGGGCAGGAGCACTTTTGTCGTCCAGCGGAGTGATTCCGCCGGGGGACTCCCCCCCTTCGAAGGGGAAATCATCGTCATCATCATCACCAACAACTCTCCCATCTTGGGGAGGGCAATCTCCATCAACATCTTCAACAGCACCAACTTCTCTCGAATCCTAGTTCATCTCTTGTGTTCAATCTTTGTATCGGAACTATAGATTGGTGCTTGTGGGTGACTAGTAGTGTTGATTACATCTTGTAGTTGATTACTATATGGTTTATTTGGTAAAAGATTATATGTTTAGATCCATTATGCTATTTAATACCCCTCTGATCTTGAGCATGACTATCATTTGTGAGTAGTTACTTTTATTCTTGAGGTCACGGGAGAAATCATGTTGCAAGTAATCATATGAACTTGATATGTGTTTGATATTTTGATGATATGTACGCTGTGATTCCCTTAGTGGTGTCATGTGAACGTCGACTACATGAGACTTCACCATAATTGGGCCTAAGGGGACGCATTATGGAGTAGTTATTAGATGATGGGTTGCGAGAGTGACAGAAGCTTAGACCCTAATTTATGCGTTATTTCGTAAGGGACATATTGGATCCAAAAGTTTAATGCTATGGTTAAAATTTATTCTTAATACTTTTCTCGTAGTTGTAGATGCTTGCGAGGGGGTTAATCATAAGTAGGAGGTTTGTTCAAGTAAGAACAACACCTAACCACCGATCCACCCACATACCAAATTATCAAAGTAGCGAACACGAATCGAACCAACATGATGAAAGTGACTAGATGAAATTCCTGTGTACCCTCAAAAACACTTTACTTATCATAAGATATCGTTTTGGCCTGTACTTTGCCTCAAAAGGATTGGGCTACCTTGCTGCACTTTTGCTGCTACTACCGTTACTTGCTTGTTACAAATTACCTTGCTATCAAACTACTCTGTTACTTCCAATTTAAGCACTTGCAGACATTACCTTGCTGAAAACCACTTGTCATTTCCTTCTGCTCCTCGTTGGGTTCGACACTTTTACTTATCGAAAAGGCTACAATTGATCACATATACTTGTGGGTCATCAATAGAGAAGATAAATAAAGCGGTACAACAAGAAAAATATATTTTTAATGATGTTTTCAGTAGAGAAAAATAGGCCCCAGGGCCATAGGTTCACTAGTGGCATCTCTCCAAACAACACAAATGTGGTGCGATGAACAATTTATAGTTGGGTAACGAAAAATTACAATATTTATATTTATGATTATGATCATTCATGGTATAACCTTACATAGCCATTATGTTCATGATATGTATACCATTATCCAACTGCGTCTACAATTACTACTCCACCCCAAGACCCCTATCTAGTATGCATATCAAAGCATTAAGTTTACAATAAACAGATATTGCAATAAGCATGATGACATAATATAGACAGTAAAAACTATCACCTAAGTGTGATGATATTTTTTGCAGGAAAATCTAAGTGGTGTGATAAATAAACCATCATTTTGTCCTTAGTGACAACAATACAATACATGTTCGTTCCCTTATAGTCACTGGGATAGATCACCGCAAAATTGAACCCACTATCATGCACAAATCCCTCTCAAGAACTATCAATCAATCTTGGCAAGAGATGAAAAAAATTCGAAAAGCACACAATACTACTCGATCATGCAATAAAGAAACTTCAAGAGATTCAGTATAATTCAATGAGCAATCTAAAGTGACAACTCACCATATCTCAACAAACACAACCACCGGTCCCTCATATTGATCCTGGTCATGTGAGGCAGCTCACGAGAACTTTGTATTGAATCACAAGGGAGAGATGATGCCTGGTGACAAAAAGGCTAATGAAGATGGCTCCGGTGATGGATCTCCCTTCAGTAGGGTGCTGGAACAGGCCTCCAGATTGAGTCTCCTCGAAAAAACTTGCCGCGGCGAAAAAAATCTCAAAAAGAATGGTACGGAGACTTTCTCAAATTATGAGATTTACAGGTGAAATAATCAGTGTGAGAAGATGCCAGGGAGTCCCACATGGCCTCCCCATGCGTGTGGGCCATTAGCCGCGTGGAGGCCAGGGATGACCTCTGGTCCCTCCTGTCACTTTCTGGAATCTTCATGTCTTGGAAGAAATCATTGTAAATCCTCTTGTTATTTTGAGGTCAGTAGATATTGATTTTCTGAAAAGTCAAAAATATGCCCAAAAAGAACAACTGGCCCTGGGCACTGAGTTAATAGGTTAGTCTAAAGAAATAATAAAATTTGCTATAAAAATATACAAAAGTGATATATAATGGCATGAAACAATGAAAATTATAAATACATTTGAGATGTATCAGGATGTTGCAAGTGGCAATGCCGAGTGTTGGGAACATCAACAAGTCATCTTTGTGAGGGTGCTAGTACTCAGGGCCGGATCAACAGTTGGTCATGAGTGTACATTTATTTTTCCTGAAAATTTTTTTGGCTAGAAATTATGTATGGTGTATACTTTAAGACTTTAAGTTCCCAAAAGACATTTTTCTGCCATAGCATCACTGCTGTTACCTATAGCACGAGTTACACATCAGCCTACACATGTGCATGTCACCAGCACCAAGTAATTAGTATTCTTCTTACTCGTCATTTTGAGATGCATTGTATACTAATGGCTATTTGATCCCCAAATGTATGATTATGCAGTAAATAATTTTTATTTATTTTTTGTCATTTTTGTAAGGTATTCTCATTTTGATGGAAAAAGATTCTTGCCACATGAACATTTTAGATATCATTAGATCATTTTTTGTTTTGATACCCGCAATTTTTTGAACACCCATGTGTATAAAATTCTTCATCACGAAAAAGAAATGTATAAAATTCCGGATCAGCCACTGCTAGTATTTCAACTGACGATGAGCGATCCATGGACGTGCTGCAACTTGCAGCAAGCAATGCTACTACCAATGGCTGTCACCGGCGGGTGTTGCGAGGGGATGACCGGGGAACGAGCTGCTGTAGGGACGTGACCTGCTGCGACGGGTGCTTGATCCTGCTATGAGCAGCGGCCACAGTTCATGATGGCGCCCTCCGGCAGGCTTTCCCGGCAGAGGCGAGGTGCGGGGAAAGTTAGGGCTAGGGATGGCTCCCATGTTTTGCCATGGCGAAGAGGGGTTGGGATGGTGTGAGGAGTGAGGTGTGTGACTACGCCAGGAAGAACCGGAGAAGAGACTACCGAGAGGCAATCAGACGGCTGCGCGCGTGCGGCTTCTAATCGGTCGACCGAGGCCCAGCATCGGCAAAAAATAGAAAAAAAAAATCCATTATCCAGAGCCAAACTCGCTCGTTGTTTTTTTTCTCCACTCTCCCCCACTTCCGAGCCCTCGCTCCGTGCCGTACAAGCGTCGCCGCCGACGCGTTAGGTCCGCAGACCCGCCACGCCATCTACATCCGGCCCTCGCCGGCGCCCGCCCCGCGCCGAGCCGCTCCCGCCCCCGCCCCTGCTCGCCGAGGCCCCCCTCTCCGCATCTCCAGCCATGTACGGCGGCGGTAAGATCTCTCGCCCCTGCCCCTGCTAAACCCTAACTAAACCCTAGAGATCTCCCGCCGCGGCCGCTAACTTCTTCCCCCCGCAGACGAGGTCTCGGCCATCGTCATCGACGTGGGCTCCTACAGCTGCAAGGCCGGCTACGCGGGCGACGACACCCCCAAATCCGTCTTCCCCTCGGTGAGCTTCCCCTGCCGCCCTCAAAACTGTTCGAATTACGCCGGGTCGGAGAGTTTCCCTGTCACCAGGTTGCTGTCATAGGCTGTTTTATTAGTTTGTTGAACTGGTAGCGGAACCGATTCTTAGTGCTGAATTTGTGTGCATTACAACTGCTCAAGTTTGTGCTGGTGATGGACAAATTTCGTGATGGACAAATTAGTGCTTCATTCCTAAGTTTTCGAATCGACAGCCTTGGGTTCATCAAGACATCGTGTGCTTGCCATTGTGTCAGTTCATTGCCATATTGGGCCAAATCGCAAATTTTGTAGCAGGCACGCCCTACTCTGCAAATATAAGTAGCCACTTTAATCCTAAGTTGACTTCAGGCATCGAATCAATAAACTGCGATGGGACCTCCACCTACCTGTTGGTTTGAGCGTAGGGCGTGCAATCTTTATAATCTACATAGTCGGTTCATGATTCAGGCTCTAATGGCTCAGATTTGCCGCTAACTATTAGTGTTAACTACTGCGAGCCTTTCTTACATGCTGCACTGTGAGTCAAACAAAAAAAAGCTGAATTTCAAGTGTTAGTGGGATTATTGTCTAATTTTTGCAGTCTGGCAGTAAATTGCTAGTTTCACTCTGTTTCTGATGCAATAAACGGTGTAAAAAATTCAAAGAAAAACGAGAAATACTGTGTGATTCGCACTAAGAAAATGGTTTGAATTTGGCCACTTAATGCCATGTTTGGGTTTAGCACGTTTTCTTCTGCTTGCCCTGACCAGTGCTTGGAAATTATGTTGTTCTTTTGTTGGTTCAAGGTTATGTGAGCTACGTAATTGGTACGTTTTGGGCAGCACAACTTATCACACTCAGTATCTTGTTTTGATATGTTAAGGTTGTTGGTTCAATTGAACAAGCGGAAGATACTGATGAAGCTAAGCCAGAGAAGGAGGCTGACTCTGCATCTGATCCTAAGAATGGATCCAAGCCTATGGATGTGGACAAAGCCAAGACAAAACGCAAATTTTATGTAGGCCAAGAATTAGAATTCAGGAGGGATCATATGGAGGTTAGTAACCGCACATTCTAAGGGTGATTTGTTACTCATGATTTCTATTAACTATCGCTTATTATTGGTCCCCCCCTCCACGAAACAGGTGATCTCACCGATGAAAGATGGAACAGTTACGGATTGGGATGTTGTTGACAACATATGGAATCATGCTTTTAGGTAAATTTATTTATCTACTTGATGCAGCTCTGAGCAATTTCTCCTCTTTAACACGGTCCGTCGATAATCAGCAATGACACCAGCTGAACTACAATTAAGTTACTAGTTCAAGCTTAACATTTAACATTCCGTGTACATTTCGCTGAGTATACTGATTGTGAAATTGTTTAGTTGTGAGTATGCGAGAAATGATTCGTTGTTTTCCCTCCTGTTTTATTTCATATGTTGGGATGCTTTGTCTTCTGTAACAGCTAGCTAAGGTTGATTAAGTACAAGGATTTCCTCGTTACGATGCTATGTAATTTGTTGAAGTTACTATTTCTGTGGATCTACTATATTGTCACACGGACTTGTTCTATATTTCAGACGGCGGCTATTGATCAATCCTGAAGAGCATCCTATGCTCATAGCGGAACCATCTATAAACAGTGCACAGCAAAGAGAGAAGTATGTGTGCATGTTTTGTTTTTAAAATATTTATATTGCTAACCCATATCAATGCTTTCAAGCCTGACTCTTATTTTTCATGTCCTATAGAGCAGCAGAACTTATGTTTGAGAAGTACAAAGTGCCAGCGCTGTTCCTAGCAAAAAATGCGGTATGTCTCTCTCAGAAGTAATCTTTGATGCAACCAGTTAATTATTTTTAATTGTTGACTGGGTTACCAGGTTCTCACATCTTTTGCATCTGGACGTGCTACATCTCTAGTGGTTGACAGGTCAGCATTTTCTTGATGACATTTTATCTCTGCAACCTGCTGTTTTCCTTAGAAATAGATGAGGTCCCTTTTTTGCTATGTTAGCCCGATTAGTTTATGAACAAGTCCACTGTGTTGTGGTGTCTGCTTGGGTCTTAATTTGCTACTGCATGTCTGAAGTAAATTGTTCTTCACCAATATGTTGCACATAACACAGATAGTGTGTAACAGTTCATCCGCACCAAGGAAATACTCATGAAGAAGTTGGTTCTAACTGTTAATGCCCGAGTTTCCCTTTTTCACTTTCCTTGATTTAAACACCTTAATCTGGTTTCATGCTTAGGTGACCTTCTCGATTCCTTGAGCGTTTCATAAGAAGTGCTGTGAAACTTATCATACGAAGACTAGGAAGAAGCTCATGCCAAACATATATCAAATTTATTTCATCTTAATTTTACTGCTTTGGGTCTTTATCATGATAGAAATTTCTGGAATATGACAGAGCGATCATGTTTGGTGCAGTGGTGGTGGGTCTACTGTGGTTTCTGCTGTGCATGATGGTTATGTTTTGCAAAAGGTATGTTATGCTATCAATATCCTGATTTTCATGGGGAGATGTAGTGATTTGCCTGTTTTTACTTTCTACATTTCATTTGAAAATTTGATTAATCCAAGCTGCTTTAACATTTGGTAAAATAAAATGCTAAGTTGTATCATATGGACTCTGGCATATGCAACATTATTATCGCTTTTGCCTTGCCTCTTCTGAAGCTTTTCTTCTACCATTTTTATAACTTGTTTTCATGTGGCAGTCTGTGGCAACATCTCCGATTGGCGGTGAATTTTTGACTGACTGTATGATGAAAAGCTTGGAGAGCAAGGGCGTTGTTGTAAGCACCTCTCTTGGTTAAGATAGCATACTAGTTCGTGCTGTATTTTCATATCCTGTTTGTTCACTTCTCAGATCAGGCCCCGGTATTCCTTCAAGAAGAAGGAAGTGAGCCCTGGAGATTATAAGGTGTAGTTTCTATAACATTACATCTGAAATTGACATCCTTTTCTTGTCTGCTTGTGATTCCTTTGGACCAAGAGATAACTCTTCACACCATTCGATGTGCCCCTTTGTTGAAACTCCTTTGTACCATTGAATGTGAGCTGAACTGTTGGTATAGTTGAAATCAACACACCAGTAAAGAGGAGGGGCAAAATATACAATATACCTATCATCCTTGTCTTCTAACAAAAAAAGTTTAGAGAGCCTGCAAGGTGGTCTGTACCCCTCCCCCTTGCCAAGTTTGTTTCTGGCACCCATTAAGTTTTACCACGTGGAGTAAATCTCTCGGTAGACATCGAATACTATTTTGGCTTTTCCAATATCATGAAGTAACGCCTCCTCCCTGTACATATCGATATTCACAGATATATAGCTGGCCCTTTAAAATATCTTTAGTGTTTTTCTTCGTATTTATCTGGTACTAAGGTTCTGAACTTGCTGTGTTAATTAATTAATTAATCATGGTTACATTCTAATTTAATTAGCATTACACTAGATGGATATAAGGGGAACTATTCGGTGTTTATTCTGTGAACCCATGTTTATCTTTTCAGGTTGTAGACCTTGATTTTCCGAACACCACGGATAGTTACAGGTTGTACCACATGGTATGTTCATTGGCAAATCTGTGATTCTTGTTTTTCTTTTTTAATTTTTGTCTGGATGCATTTAATGGTGATGCTTACTCTGTATCACAGAGAGCTATTGCTAGCGACATCAAGGAGACGGTTTGTAGAGTTCCAGATACTCCCTTCGATGGTATAGCATTTCGAAAACACATTATCTCTGTGATTGTTTAGCTCTGCTATATTGATGCGCAAGCTTGGACCATACTGGCATGTACGCAAAATCTGATGATCAAGCCAGTTTCAGTTGATCCATTGATGAATTATATATATGCATACAACCATAATATAGTTGGCTGCTTTTTATGCATATCGTCTGTCAATCACCATGATTTTTATTCGTTTGACTGATTTGACATTTCTCTTTGTATGCTTTAAGCATTATCTTGCTTTGGAGTTCCTCTTTTTGGTTCTGCTGTTCACTTTCCCTGCTTTATTTTCATGCAGAAGTGGCATATGCAAATGTTCCTACAACTTCATACGAGCTTCCAGATGGGCAGTAAGTTATCAATTATGTAGACACATCTCTCCAGTCAGAATAATTTTATTTTATTAACAGTTAGATATTGGATTTGGGGTAGCAGCTACTTTTCTGGAGTGTATCTGATGCGTCTTGACCTCTTTACTCCATTGTGAATGCCCTCTTCAGTACGGCCACCAAATAGTCATGACGAACTTCGGTGTTTACAAATCGACATAAAACCAATATATCATAACACTCAGAAATTGTGGTTTAGAAACCACAAAGTTTTGACTCAAAATCCATTGAAAAGGAAGTATGAAAAATTGAAAATAGAATGGCGAAATCTATGTCACTGTTTACTAAGATCTGCGCATGTGCCACATTTTAGTATAGCCCCGAGTTGTTGCAGCCTGGTAGACCATATCATGGTGCAGCTACTATGACGATTGTAGTTTTTTCATGCCCATTACAAGTATGCATGGTATTCTGATTTCGGCTGCACAATGCACCTATAAGGTGTTAGGATTCTGACGTCTCCACTTCCTCTATTTCTGTTACTGCAATTTTGTGGTAAATATGTTGTTTATGTTTGTGGAGGTTATAACTTATCTATGTTACATCTGAGCAGAACTATTGAAGTTGGTGCAGAGAGATTCAAGATTCCTGACATTTTGTTCAACCCATTCCTTTCTCAGGTGAGTGAGAAAAGTATAATTTGCTGTAACAATGTATGTTAGTTGGTTAGGATCTGTACTAGTGGTTGATTACACTATCCAGGAACAGAACAAGTTCATTGCTTCTTCAGTAGATGCTATCAACAACAACAACAACAACAGCAAAGCCTTTTGTCCCAAACAAGTTGGGGTAGGCTAGAGCTGAGACCCATAAAATCTTGCAACCAACTCCTGGTAGAGCACATGGATAGCTAGCTTCCACGCACGGCTTGTTCTTGGTGATACTCCAGTCCTTCAGATCTCTCTTCATGGACTCCTCCCATGTCAAGTTTGGTCTACCACGACCTCTCCTCACATTATCAACACGCTTTAGCCGTCTGCTATGCACTGGAGCTTCTAGAGGCCTGCGCTGAACATGCCCAAACCATCTTAGACGATTTTGGACAAGCTTCTCTTCAATCGGTGCCACCCCAACTTTGTCCCGTATATCATCATTCCGACCCGATTCTTCCTTGTGTGGCCACACATCCATCTCAACGTGCGCATCTACGCTAAACCTAACTGTTGAACATGTCGCCTTTTAGTCGGCCAACATTCCATGCTATACAACATTGCGGATCGAATCGCCGTCCTATAGAACCTTCCTTTTAGCTTTTGTGGCACTCTCTTGTCACAGAGAACGCCAGAAGTTTGACGCCACTTCATCCATCCGGCTTTGAATCGATGGTTCACATCTTCATCGATATCCCCATCCTTCTTGAGGATTGATCCCAAATATCGAAAGGTGTCCTTCAGTAGATGCTATCAATATTCAATAATTTCTTTTGGACCTAGCTGACTTGTCTTCAACCTCTCTACTGCACACTAATTTTGTTATCAACAGACTATTCCTGGGATCGATGGATTTGGAGATTCCACTTCGATCCGTGGACTTCCACGAATGGTGAGTTAATTATGGGCACTTATATTGTTGTGCAGCTTGGACAGTTCTTCATGTTAATGAAGTTGTTGCCACCCTTGTTTTTCATCAGGTCCTTGAAAGTGTAAATAGGTGTGATGTTGACATTCGCAAGGAGCTACTCAGCAGCATCTTGGTAAAGACATTAATTCCAGTGCTGCATTGCTATTTCTCTCTACATGCCCCCATGCACGGGCTCAGTGAAAGAACTCATATATCATAATCTTCAATTCTCCTGTTATAATTTGTTAATACAACTCTTAACATCTGCAAACTTGTATTCTGGATAGCTTTCTGGTGGCTCATCATCAATTCTGCAGTTAAAGGACCGTCTAGAAAAAGAAGTACTGGAGGTAAATAAAAAGGCAGCTGAATAAGCTAGGATAAATGTTGCTGTATTTTTATATGTTTGCACCGTTTCCAAACATGTCTTAGTTTATGTATGTTTTCTTCGAAGCTTTGCTATTAGTTTAATGCAATAACTTATTTGCTTTGTATGAAGTCAAATCATGCTTTAGACAAAGCTTCCCACCTTATTTCTGTGACCATCCTAAAAAAATAGAAGAATAAAATGCATCTCATTGATTCTTTTGGTTAGTGACTAGTCACTACATGGTTGTTCATAAAAAGGAGAATATATGGTAAAGGCTGTTAAGAATGGTTCTTTTGTCTTGGTTTTGCTAGTTAATTGATGGTGTTTTCTGAATCTCCGAGCTTATTCTTATTTTTAACTCAATGATCGCCAGGAGTCCCCTCAAAATGCTCGGGTAAAGGTTTTGGCAAGTGGAAATTCAACGGAGAGGCGATTCAGGTAAGATCCAGTATATTTGCTCGTCTTTGTATGAACTGACTATGATCAGTGGATCCCGTTAGCAGCAGAGGAATTTGAAGGATTGCTTGTGTTGCCATTGGAAAGTAAAACTGTACTTTTTGCTGTTTTAATTACATGAGTAGCTTAATGCAAGAACTTGTCGTGGCCCTGAAGCCGGTTTAAAATTTGATGAAAGCATGCTGATCGCAATGCCAGTAGAACTTATCCTTGACCATAGGGAAGGGCCACCACAGGAAAAATGCATGCCGTGTGACTGGTTTTGTCTGTGTGGCCGCTAGTGCTGAGATTCACCATCTGTTAGATGTTGATAGACATGACTGACACATTATAATTTGATGAGTGCAGTGTCTGGATTGGAGGGAGCATCCTTGCATCCCTTGGGTCGTTCCAGCAAATGTGGTTCTCCAAGGCAGAGTAAGTTTGATTTTCTAGGTTCTGTCTGGTTGCCCTGCTCTGTTGTATCATACGCCTAAGAATATCTATCTTCTCGCAAACAGGTACGAAGAGCACGGTGTTTCCTATATCCAGAGGAAATGCCCATGAAATGGTGGAGCATGCATTCCGCCCAAGCTTTGTGTTGCCGAAAGATGTGTGTGGGCAACAGTTAGATGCAGGTGGCCGACTATCTTTAGGTCCACGAGTGCAACTCTAGAACAAACTCAGCTGATACTTGTATCTGCGTGCCGAAAGATGTGCGTGGGTCGCCACCTTTGTTATCTGGGGATATTTATGTTGTTGTCGTTACCGAATTATCTTTAGCTCTGCCAGTGCAACTTGAGAACAAACTCATCTGATACTTGTCATTGATGGTAGATACTAGCGTCTCTTGTGATGGTTTTTCTCGTCTGTGATGTAGAATGTGTAACAGTCTACTATGCAGACTCCAGTCACTGTATCCGGGAATCAAGTCTTTAGCCAGCCATTTAGGTACGCAACTGGTTCTTGATGCTGTAACTGATGGACTACATCTTAGATCAGCCATGTCATACGGTCATTGAACTTGCAATGCCAAGCCAAGAACGAACTCCATTCACATCAACGCTGTAGCTGGCCGTTGCTGGTTGTTAATGGCGCTACGAGCATACAGGTAACAGTGGCTCTGGCATGAAGCGGACAACATAATATTAGTTGAAGAAACTACCCAGAGTCTCTGATGCATTTCACAGGAATTGCGGAGGTAGATATGCACCTATGAAATGCTGCAGCAGCAGTTTATTATAGCCGGCTGTTTATGAACAGAGTCGAGATGAGCACAACTCTTTTCGAGAGTACACACATCCACAACTAATATTAGTGGAGATGATCACAACTCCACAACTAATAATACACGAGCACTGGCCAACAAAGCCATTCCGATGCACACCAGCCAGTTCCTCCTTTGGGGAATAAAAATAATGTCGACACATCCATTCACAATATACACCGCCGCTCAGGGGAATCGATCGAGCATCGGCGGCCCCAAAATCCAAATTAGCGCTTCCTGGAGTCGATGAAGTCCTGGAGCGCCGCCACCTGCTCCCTGGTCGGGGGCTGGTCGTTGTTCTTGATCGAGCGGTGCACGTCGTACGTCGTCGCCCCAAAGAACACCAGCCTGCATACAGCAACACCCAGATTCATTAATCAATTCACGGAGGAGGAGCGACGAGCGGCGGCGCCGGCACCTCTTGCCTACCCTGCGGCGAGCAGCGCGATCTGCCTCGGGGAGACGTTCCTGCCCAGCACCCTCATCCTCGTGCGGTGCTCACAGGCGACACGGAGGAGGGAGGAAGGGAGGGAGGGAGAGAGGACACGGGGATCGGTTAGTTAGCTGGGAGACTGGTTCCCAGGCAAAATGCCAGACACTGAGCCCCGGCTCACAGACTTTAGAGCAACTCCAACGCGCCGATCCAAACGAACGATGATTTTGTTTGCCTTTTGTCTGTTTAGGTCGGTTCGGCGGACACCTATGTTCGCCATTGCTCGAGGTAGGTGCGTTCCTGTGCCTCCATTGCCCCATCCAGATCGGTGGCGCGTTGACCCATTCGCGCACCACTCCGGTCCACGAGTAGCGCTCGACGGGGGTCCGGCTCGGCCTTGGCTGGGGACGGCAGGGCCAGCGGCGGCACGACACAGTTGCCGGCCGCGGGCAACACCATGACCTTCGCCATGCACGCCTCGTAAGCCGTCGCCTCCTCCTCCTATCTGCGCCGCTCCTCCTCGCTCTCCTGGAGGACACCCGCCATCGCCGCCTGGTAGGCGGCTTCCGCCACCTGGTCTTCGTCGCGCACGAGGAGGGGCAGCGGCGGGGAGCCATACGAGATGTCGCGGACGCGGCGCTTCCTGGCCTCCTCGTGCTCGAAGGCGAACCACCGCTGCCACGCCGACGAGTCGAACACGTACGCTGGCTCTTGGCACTACTCCGGCGTCAGCAGCTGCCTCCTGCGCTACACCTCCTCCGCATGCGCCCGCGCTGATTGCGGCGCCGCAGGCACTGGGATCCTCTCCACATCCAAGTGCCTGTCGTGTGGCAGCGTGACGTCGGGGTAGGGGAGAGGGACGTGGTGCTCCCAGTGCCACTTCGCCTGGTGCACTGGGATGGCGTTCCGCTGCCTTGACCGGCGGGAAGACGATGGGGGGAGGGAGGGTGCGGGGAGAGATGGCGGGGCCCTTGCCCTTTCCCTTGCCTGAGAAGAGGTTGGGTTTGCTAGGCTTTTGTCGACGACGAGGGAGCATAGGGGTGGCGAGATGGGGACATGGCGTTTGGAAGCGGATGAGGACGACCACCCACTGCACGCTCGGATTAAAAAAGGTCGACAGTTGTCATTGATGCGTGGGCCCGCGATGGGCGGTCATCATTAATAAAGTTGGCTGCGGTAGTTGGGCCGCCAGGTGGGGACGCGATGAACACCGAGAGGACGCGCGAGGCGTTCGCTTCACATCTGCGCCGACGTATTTCTGCCGCAAATTTGGGCCGCAAACGGGTCCACACGGATGCAAAGCGGACGTGTTTTATATATGTGTTGACGCGTTGGGCCTCCACTTTTATCCGCGTCAATTCAAACGGACGGCGATGGATGAAATGGATACCTGCGTTGGAGTTGCTCTTACGAACCGGTTGAGCTGTCCTGTTTCAATCAATTTGCCTAAATAATCTTCCCCTCCTAATTAATCGCCCCTCTGAATGTAACTGGTGGTCTGTAATTGTTTTTTTGCATGATAATACGTGTCTCATTTATAAGATGAAATCAAGTTACAAGACACGTACACACCGACCTTACAGACCTGAAAAGATAGTATACACCTATGCAAAAAACCAGCGCCTATCTCCCTCATTCGACACCACCGAAGCGACCACCAAAGGGACGGAAGACAGATCACCTCTACACCCGAGCTCGACGCGGCTCCATCACTGATCAACAGCTTTACGGACCTCCAAAGTCGTTTGCCAGAAGCAAAACCATTACCGTTGAACGAATCAGACCGGGCAACATGCCCCGGACACGCCATCAAGCTCGAGGCGACATCCCCGCACGACTACAACGTCGGAGGAAAAACCGAACTATCGACCTCCAACCGCAAAACCAGACAGGTACACCATCTTCCGGTGTGACATGCGCAAACAGCAGTCTGCGCGTACTCTGGACGACCTCCGGGCTCCACTCCGGCGTTGAGAAAAGCGTCGTCGCAACGACGAAGCCCCGAACACAAGTCCACCACGGGAAGATGCCGCCGCCACACCATCCCCGCTTGGACACACTTCCGTCAGATCCTCACCGACCACAGTGTAGAACACCGCATCGGAGAAGAAACTGAAATACTTTTATTCATCGCCAGATCTGAAGAACGACGAGAAGACCAAGCTACCGATCTACAGGACCGAACAACATACGTTGCCATCAACTCCGAGACGCTGCCGTGAAGGTCGCCGCTGGTGTGGGAGTGGAGTTGAGGCAGATTTATTTGCCCGGGCGTCGCTTCCACCACCACAACGGCGCCCTAAGAAGACACTAGACAAACCCTAACTACATGCCGGCGTCGAAGCCCCGTGGTCTCCACCTCCTCACGTGGCCGGAGTGGCCAAACGAAAGAGGCAGGGATCGGTGGCGGCCGGTGGAGTTGGCCTCAGATGCGATCGCCTCCACGATCGCTTTTTTCGTGGAGTCCGTAATTGTTTGTCGATGTAGCAAAGCTCGATTCTAGCATACGTGCCGTGCGTAGCGTGGATCCATCTGTTAGTTATCTGGCACGAGGAAATATGCGAGGGCACTTCAGTACCTATTTCAATGATTCTCAAATAAGAAAAGTACCTATTTCAGTTATGTCATTAACTTTCATTTTTCCAGTCATTTCAAATATTTGATGAGTTATTTCAAACATTTCAAACAGCTATTTCACGCAAATAAATGATTTCAGTTATTTTAAAATAGTGGTGTCAATCATTTCAGGAGATCCCAAATCAGTTTCACACCCTGATTTCCATAAATGAAATAACTTCAGATATTCCACAGGTGTGTTTTAATTATTTGAAAGTAGAGATAATGGTTATTTTGAAAAAGTGATAATGATTGTTTCAGAAACACATTTTGATTATTTACAATAAGTGCAATATTTGATCTCAATTGTCTCTGTTTCACCAATTTGGAATGTTTATGAACTACATATATGTCAGTACATTTCTCAGTTTCACTTTCTTGAAATATTTCACAACTCGCATATTTCACTTATTTAAAATATTTTTGAAAGATATGCCTCATTAATTTCAGTACACATTTCAATTTCACTTACTAGAAATTTTTCACATATCACATATTTCATTTATTTCAACTTTTCTAAAACATATATCTATGTAATTCAAGTACATATTTCAGTAATTTCATTAACTTCAAAAATTTACAAAAAGTGATTTCAAATATTTCAACATAGTGGTTTCATTTTTTCCAAACCAAAAATTCCAGTTATTTTAAAAAATGATTTCAATCATTTCAAGATATCCCACACTAGTTTCATTTCAATATTTCATAAATGCAATAACTTCATATATTCCACACGCGTTTTCAGTTAATGAAAAATAGAGATGATTATTTCTATAAAGTGATAATGATTTTCGATCGGGCAATGATAATGCTTGTGCATTGTTTCCTTCTTGGAGGCGTTGCTTTTGAAGAACCACTTTTATAGTTCGGGTGTTGTCTTCGGTGGTGGTTAGAGTGCCGCTGTTGCTAGTGATTGATCACCGTTGCAGGGCCTTTGTTCTTCTTCTTTTTATTTTCTTTTTTTGGCTGTGTGTATCCCTGATGCCCTTGAACATCTTGTTGGTACAGAGGCCGAGTGTAATTGGTATCTTTGTGATATTAATATATTCCCTTTCTCAAAAATATTCGCAGAGATAAAAAAAACTACTGCCTCGATCCTAAATATACTATGTCGTTGGGGCAGTTCGAAGAACGGACGTGTAGTAGTAAAAGCACTCGTATGCATGCATGCATGCATGCATGTGAACGTGTCAACGAAACCTGCTCGAGTTAATGCGTCCGGTTAGTAGCTAGCAGCTGCTGCAGCTGTTAATGCAATCTGCCTGCATGGAGTGGTTATTGATGTTGTGGACATTTTCCACTCAATGAACAAATTCGGCGAGGACAGCAAGGCGGAGCCATTGATCGACCCCATGTCCTGACTTCTGACTTAGAGTGAAGCATGTGGGAGGGAAGTCATTTCCGGTTTTCTTGGTCTTTTTGCCTTTGCGACGACTTTTCATGTCCTGCTTCGTCTCATCATTATCATCATTAGTGTGAAGCTCCTCCCTGATGCCCATTGATTTCAAGTCTGCCCTTGCTTTCGGCCCATCTTTGGTCCTCTCTGGCATGTTGAGCAGAGTACCAAGCAGACTCTCGCACACGTTCTTCGTGATATGCATGACATCAAGGTTGTGAGGCACACGGTGGATCTTCCAGTACGACAAGTCCCAGAAAACAGACCTTGTTTCCATACCTTCAGCAGCGGCTCTGGCGCCTTTCGCTTCTTTCCCGGCTCTGGCGCCTTTTGCTTCTTCTCGGCAGTGGGCAATCTTTTCAATTTTTCAACAGCTCATCTATTTCCTCTCCGCTCCTCGTACGCGGGCGTCTTCGGGGTTCGGTTTCACCATCGAACAGATCCTTGCATTTTCTCCACGGGTCATCGTCGCGAAGCCACCTTCGATGTCCCATGAACACAGTTTTCGAAGAGCCGGGATCTCTATCTAGCTAGCGATACATTGTGTCATCCATGCACCTGACGCATCCAGAAAATCCGTGGACCACCTGCCCCGCGAGATATCCGTAACCGAGATAGTCGTGCACCGTCGTGAGCAGTGCGGCTCTCATAGGGAAATATTCTTTCTCTGCGGCGTCCCATGTATTGGTGGCGTTTTTCACAGCGTGTCTAGCTCCTCTTCAGCAGCCCCGGATCTGATTGATGTCGTTCCCTGGTTGTTTTGGCTCTTCAGTTAGCATACTCATGTGAATGTACTTCCTCTTCATGCACAACTAGGGGGAAAGGTTGTACATCCACACAAACACAGGCCAGGTGCTATGTGTGCTTCTCTGGCTGCCAAACGGATTGACTCCATCGGTGCTCGCGCCCAGGATGATGTTCCTTGGATCCTTCCCGATCTCTGGGTGTTCGAAGTTCAACGCTTGCCACTAGCTCCCATCCTTAGGGTGACTCAGCATCTTGTCTTTTTTATTTATCTCCAGATCATTTGCGTCATCTTCTCGCTTCTTCTCCTCCCTATCCGCGTGCCAACGCAGGAGCTTAGCTACCTTAAGGTCCGCGAAACACCGCTGCAGACGAGGAGTGATCGGAAAGTACCACACCACTTTTCGAGGAGCTTTCTTCCTCTTCTTGTATCGAGTGAAGCCACACACCGGACATATGGTAGACTCCGCGTGCTCGTCCCGATAAATAATGCAATTGTTCATGCACACATGGTATTTCACGTGCGGTAAATCCAGAGGACACACAATTTTCTTCGCCTCCCGAAACTGGCGGGGCACTTGTTCCCCTTGGGAAGACGTTCGTGCCAGAATGACATGTTCTCGTTGAAGCATCCGTCGGTCATTTTGTGTTTTACCTTCATCTCCAGAGCCATGAGCGTTACTTTCAGGCGGGTATCCTCGGGCCTGCATCCTTCATACAATGGAGTAACCGCGTCTATCTCCAGTTGATCCAGCTTGGCTTTCTCTCGGCGGCGGCTTTTGCGTTATCCGTCGCTTGAGAAGCGCTCTTGAATATGAGGTCCTGCAACCAGCCCATCGATGGTGCATCGTCGTCTGCTCCGGCATCTTCATCTTCATGATCATGCCCTTCGTCTGCTCCGGCATCTTCCTCATCATCATGTCCTGCATCTTCTACATGATGACTGTGTACAGCATCACCGTCGTGATCATGTCCTGGAGATTCTTCGTCTTCTCGCCCGCCCGAGCCGCGGTGGTTGTCTTGCTGCCCTTCCTCATTTCTTGCCCGCCCCCCATGGACGACTTCATAGTCATCTTCATCACCTTGCCACCGATAGCCATCCATGAAACCACACAAGCGCAAGTGGTCCCGCACCTGCCCGGAGTCCGGGTCCGCAATAAGGCTCTTCAGCTTGCATCTTTGACACGGACATCTTATCTCCGTCTCGTTCTTTTGAAGCATCTCGGCCTTCGCGGAGCTCAAGAACCTATTCACAATGCCTTCGGTCATCGTGCGGACCATGGTCGCCTGCGGGGTAGAGCAAAATGATATTTTAGAACCAAGAAAAAATTTGGCATGACTTTCCCTAAAAATAGGACAAAAAAAAATGCATAGTGCCAAAATTCTCGCCGAAACGGAAATGAATCAACATTCCAGCAAAATATTGGCAACTATCGCATTTCAAATACCGGTACTTGCAAACACAAACATATATGCAAACCACAAACATATGCAACACCACAAACATACATAGATCTAGCTAGGCCATAAAAAGTGCATGTGCACGTTGTTGGAGGGAGAAAAAAAATAGATCTATAACATAAAGATAGCTTCCCCCTTACTTACCTATCAAAAAAGGTAATTTAACCTCTTAATTTGGATGAATCTATGGAGCAAATGAGGTGAGGAGGAGGAGGCAGCCGAGACAAGCTTGGAGGAGGAGGTGAAGAGAATGAAGTGGGGAAAGTGAGTGGGTAGCTAGGTGTGGCTGTCCAAAATATCTAGCTGGTCCCAGGTGTTGGGGAACGTAGTAATTTCAAAAATTTCCTACGCACATGCAAGATCATGGTGATGATATAGCAACGAGAGGGGAGAGTGTATGTCCACGTACCCTCGTAGACCGTAAGCGGAAGCGTTATGACAACGCGGTTGATGTAGTCGTACGTCTTCACGATCCGACCGATCCAAGTACCGAACGTACGGCACCTCCGAGTTCTGCACACGTTCAGCTCGATGACGTCCCTCGAACTCTGATCCAGCCGAGTGTCAAGGGAGAGTTCTGTCAGCACGACGGCGTGGTGACGATCTTGATGTACTACCGGCGCAGGGCTTCGGCTAAGCTTCGCGACGATATGACCGAGGTGGAATATGGTGGAAGGGGGCACCGCACACGGCTAAGGAACGATCCGTAGATCAACTTGTGTGTCTATGGGGTGCCCCCTGCCCCTGTATATAAAGGAGTGGAGGAGGGGGAGGGCCGGCCTCTCTATGGCGCGCCCTAGGGGAGTCCTACTCCCACCGGGAGTAGGATTCCCCCTTTCCTAGTCCAACTAGTAACCCTTCCATGTAGTAGGAGTTGGAGAGAAGGAAAGGGAATGGAAAAGGAGAAGGAAGGAAGGGGGCGCCCCCCCTCCCTAGTCCAATTCGGACTAGTCCATGGGGAGGGGTGCGGCCACCCTTATGGCCCTTTTTCTCCTTTTCCGTATGGCCCATTAAGGCCCAATACGAATTCCCGTAACTCTCCGGTACTCGAAAAATACCGAATCACTCGGAACCTTTCCGAACTCCGAATATAGTCGTCCAATATATCGATCTTTACGTCTCGACCATTTGAGACTCCTCGTCATGTCCCCGATCTCATCCGGGACTCGAACTCCTTCGGTACATCAAAACTCATAAACTCATAATAAAGCATCGCATCGAAACCTTAAGCGTGCGGACCCTACGGGTTCGAGAACTATGTAGACATGACCTAGAACTATTCTTGGTCAATAACCAATAGCGGGACCTGGATGCCCATATTGGTTCCTACATATTCTACGAAGATCTTTATCGGTCAAACCGCATAACAACATCGTTGTTCCTTTGTCATCGGTATGTTACTTGCCCGAGATTTGATCGTCGGTATCCAATATCTAGTTCAATCTCGTTACGGCAAGTCTCTTTACTCGCTTCGTAATGCATCATCCGTAACCAACTCATTGGTCACATTGCTTGCAAGGCTTATAATGATGTGCATTACCGAGAGGGCCAGAGATACCTCTCCGACAATCGGAGTGACAAAACCTAATCTCGAAATCGCCAACTCAACATGTACCTTCGGAGACACTGCAGTACTCCTTTATAATCACCCGATTACGTTGTGACGTTTGGTAGTACCCAAAGTGTTCCTCCGTAAGCGGAGTTGCATAATCTCATAGTTACAGGAACAAGTATAAGTCATGAAGAAAGCAATAGCAACATACTAAGCGATCAAGTGCTGAGCTAACGGAATGGGTCAAGTCAATCACATCATTCTCCTAATGATGTGATCCGTTAATCAAATGACAACTCTTTTGTCCATGGCTAGGAAACATAACCATCTCGATAAGCGAGCTAGTCAAGTAGAGGCATACTAGTGACACTATGTTTGTCTATGTATTCACACATGTATTATGTTTCCGGTTAATACAATTCTAGCATGAATAATAAACATTTATCATGAAATAAGGAAATAAATAATAACTTTATTATTGCCTCTAGGGCATATTTCCTTTAGTCTCCCACTTGCACTAGAGTCAATAATCTAGTTCACATCGCCATGTGATTTAACACCAATATTCATATCTGTATATGATTAACACCCATAGTTCACATCATCATGTGACCAACATCCAAAGGGTTTACTAGAGTCAATAATCTAGTTCACATCGCTATGTGATTAACACCCAAAGAGTACTAAGGTGTGATCATGTTTTGCTCGTGAGAGAAGCTCGGTCAACAGGTCTGTCACATTTGAGCCGTATGTATTTTGCAAATATTTTATGTCCACAATGCTCTTGCGGAGCTACTCTAGCTAATTGCTCCCACTTTCAATATGTATCCAGGTTGAGACTTAGAGTCATCGGATCGGTGTAAAAGTTTGCACCGATGTAACTTTTACAACAAACTCTTTTATCACCTCCATAATCGAGAAACATCTCCTTAGTCCTTACTAAGGATATTCTTGACCAATGTCGATGATCTACTCCTAGATCACTATTGTACTCCATTGCCAAATCTGAGCAAGGCATACAATAGGTGCGGTACATAGCATATCATACTTTATAGAACCTATGACTGAGGCATAGGGAATGACTTTTCATTCTCTTTCTATTTTCTGCTGTGGTCGGGTTTTGAGTCTTACTCAATTTCATACCTTTACAACACAGGCAAGAACTCTTTCTTTGACTGTTCCATTTTGAACTACTTCAAAATCTTGTCAAGGTATGTACTCATTGAAAATCTTATCAAGCGTCTTGATCTATCTCAATAGATCTTGATGCTCAATATGTATGTAGCTTTACTGAGGTCTTTCTTCGAAAAACTCTTATTCAAGTATCCTTTCATGCTTTGCAGAATAATTCTACATTATTTCCGATCAGCAATATGTCATTCACATATACTTATCGGAAATTTGTAGTGCTCCCACTCACTTTCTTGTAAATACAGGCTTCACCGCAAGTCTATATAATACTATATGCTTTGATCAACTTATCAAAGCGTATATTCCAACTCTGAGATGCTTGCACCAGTCCATAGATGGATCGCTGGAGCTTGCACATTTTGTTAGCACCTTTAGGATTGACAAAACCTTCTGGTTGCATCATATACAACTCTTCCTTAATAAATCCATTAAGGAATGCAGTTTTGACATCCATTTGCCAGATTTCATAAAATGTGGCAATTGTTAACATGATTCAGACAGACTTAAGCATCGATACGAGTGAGAAAATCTCATCGTATTCAACACCTTTGAATTTTGTTGAAAACCTTTTGCAACAAGTCGAGCTTAGTGGATAGTAACACTACTATCAGTGTCCGTCTTCCTCTTGAAGATCCATTCATTTAACATGGCTTGCTGATCATCGAGCAAGTCAATCAAAGTCCATACTTTGTTGTCATACATGGATCATATCTCAGATTTTATGGCCTCAAGCCATCTCGCGGAATCTGGGCTCATCATCGCTTCCTCATAGTTCGTAGGTTCATCATGGTCTAGTAACATGACTTCCAGAACATGATTACTACACTACTCTGGCGGGGATCTTACTCTGGAAGACCTACTAGGTTCTGTAGTAACTTGATCTGAAGTTTCATGATCAATATCATTAGCTTCCTCACTAATTGGTGTATTTGTCACAGAACTGATTTACGTGATGAACTACTTTCAATAAGAGAGCGGTCTGATTACCTCATCAAGTTCTACTTTCCTCCCACTCACTTCTTTCGAGAGAAACTCCTTCTCTAGAAAGGATCCATTTTTAGCAACGAATATCTTGCCTTCGGATCTGTGATAGAAGGTGTACCCAACAATTTCCTTTGGGTATTCTATGAAGACGCACTTCTCCGATTTGGGTTCGAGCTTATCAGGATGAAACTTTTTCACATAAGCATCGCAGCCCCAAACTTTAAGAAACAACAACTTAGGTTTACTGCTAAACCATAGTTCATACGGTGTCGTCTCAGCGGTTTAGATGGTGCCCTATTTTAAGCGTGAATGCAGCTGTCTCTAATGCATAACCCCAAAAGCGATAGTGGTAAACCGATAAGAGACATCATAGATCGCACCATATCAAATAAAGTGCGATTCTGACGTTCGGACACACCATAACGATGTGGTGTTCGGTGGCGTGAGCTGTGAAACTATTCCACATTGTTTTAATTGAAGACCAAACTCGTAACTCAAATATTCCTCTCCGCGATCGATCGCGAAACTTTATTTTCTTGTTATGATGATTTTTCCACTTCACTCTGAAATTCTTTGAACCTTTCAACTATTTCGGACTTATGTTTCATCAAGTAGATATACCCATATCTGCTCAAATCATCTTGTGAAGGTCAAAAATAACGATACTTGCCACGAGCATCAATACTCATTGGATCGCATACATCGTATGTATTATTTCCAACAAGTTAGTAGCTCGTTCCATTGTTCGGAGAAGCGGAGTTTTAGTCATCTTGCCCAAAAGGCACGGTTCGCAAGCATCAAATGATTCATAACCAAGTGATTCCGAAAATCCATCTTTATGGAGTTTCTTCATGCGCTTTACACCGATATGACCTAAGCGGCGATTGCCACAAATAAGTTGCACTATCATTATTAACTTTGCATCTTTTGGCTTCAATATTACGAATATGTGTATCACACGATCGAGATCCAACAAACCATTTTCATTGGGTGTATGACCATAGAAGGTTTTATTCATGTAAACAGAACAACAATTATTCTCTAACTTACATGAATAACCGTATTGCAATAAACATGATCAAATCATATTCATGCTCAATGCAAACACCAAATAACACTTATTTAGGTTTAACACAAATCCCGAAAGTATAGGGAGTGTGCGATGATGATCATATCAATCTTGGAACTATTTCCAACACACATCGTCACTTCACCCTTTAACTAGTCTCTGTTTATTCTGCAACTCCCATTTCGAGTTACTAATCTTAGCAACTGAACTAGTATCAAATACTGAGGGGTTGCTATAAACACTAGTAAAGTACACATCAATAACATGTATATCAAATATACTTATGTTCACTTTGCCATCCTTCTTATCCGCCAATCACTTGGGGTAGTACCTCTTCCAGTGACCAGTCTCTTTGCAGTAGAAGCACTTAGTCTCAGGCTTAGGACCAGACTTGGGTTTCTTCACTTGAGCAGCAACTTGCTTGCCGTTCTTCTTGAAGTTCCCCTTCTTTTCCCTTTGCCTCTTTTCTTGAAACTAGTGGTCTTGTCAATTATCAACACTTGATGTTCTTTCTTGATTTCTACCTTCGTCGATTTCAACATCACGAAGAGCTCGGGAATCATTTTCGTCATCCCTTGCATACTATAGTTCATCACGAAGTTCTATTAACTCGGTGATGGTGACTAGAGAATTCTGTCAATCACTATCTTATCTGGAAGAATAACTCCCACTTGATTCAAGCGATTGTAGTACCCAGACAATCTGAGCACATGCTCACTAGTTGAGCGATTCTCCTCCATCTTTTAGCTATAGAACTTGTTGTAGACTTCATATCTCTCAACTCGGGTATTTTCTTGAAATATTAACTTCAATTCCCGGAACATCTCATATGGTCCATGACGTTCAAAACATCTTTGAAGTACCGATTCTAAGCCATAAAGCATGGTGCACAAAACTATCAAGTAGTCATCATATTGAGCTAGCCAAACGTTCATAACGTCTGCATCTGCTCCTGCAATAGGTCTGTCACCTAGTGGTGCATTAAGGACATAATTCTTCTGTGCAGCAATGAGGATAAACCTCAGATCACGGATCCAATCCGCATCATTGCTACTAACATCTTTCAACATAATTTTCTCTAGGAACATATCAAAATAAACATATGAAAGCAACAACGCAAGCTATTGATCTACAACATAATTTGCAAAATACTACGGGACTAAGTTCATGATAAATTTAAGTTCAATTAATCATATTACTTAAGAACTCCCACTTAGACAGACATCTCTCTAGTCATCTAGGTGATCACGTGATCCAAATCAACTAAACCATGTCCGATCATCACGTGAGATGGAGTAGTTTCAATGGTGAACATCACTATGTTGATCATATCTACTATATGATTCATGCTCGACCTTTCGGTCTCCGTGTTCGAGGCCATATCTGTATATGCTAGGCTCGTCAAGTATAACTGAGTATTCGCGTGTGCAACTGTTTTGCACCGTTGTATTTGAGCGTAGAGCCTATCACACCCGATCATCACGTGGTGTCTCGGACGAAGAACTTTCATAGCGGTGCATACTCAGGGAGAACACTTCTTGATAATTAGTGAGAGGTCATCTTAAAATGCTACCGTCAATCAAAACATAATAAGATGTATAACAGATAAACATCATATGCAATCAAAATATGTGACATGATATGGCCATGATCATCTTGCGCCTTTGATCTCCATCTCCAAAGTACTGTCATGATCTTTATCGTCACCGGCACGACACCATGATCTTCATCATCATCTTGATCTATATCAATGTGTCGTCACATGGTCGTCTCGCCAACTATTGCTCTTGCAACTATTGCTATCGCATAGCGATAAAGTAAAGCAAATATTTGGCACTTGCATCTTTATGCAAAAGAGACAACCATAGGGCTTTTGCCAGTTTCTGATAACTTCAACAAAACATGATCATCTCATACAATAAAATATAGCATCACGTCTTGACCATATCACATCACAACATGCCCTGCAAAAACAAGTTAGACGTCCTCTACTTTGTTGTTGCAAATTTTACGTGGCTCCTACGGGATTTAGCAAGAACCGTTCTTACCTACGCATCAAAACCACAATGATAGTTTGTCAAATAGACTCCGTTTTAACCTTCGCAAGGACCGGGCGTAGCCACACTCGGTTCAACTAAAGTTGGAGAAACTGACACCCGCCAGCCACCTGTGTGCAAAGCACGTCGGTAGAACCAGTCTCGCGTAAGCGTCTGGCGTAATGTCGGTCCGGGCGCTTCATCCAACAATACCATGAACCAAAGTATGACATCTTTGGTAGGCGGTATGACTTATATCGTCCACAACTCACTTGTGTTCTACTCGTGCATATAACATCAACGCATAAAACCTAGGCTCGGATGCCACTGTTGGGGAACGTAGTAATTTCAAAAATTTCCTACGCACATGCAAGATCATGGTGATGATATAGCAACGAGAGGGGAGAGTGTATGTCCACGTACCCTCGTAGACCGTAAGCGGAAGCGTTATGACAACGCGGTTGATGTAGTCGTACGTCTTCACGATCCGACCGATCCAAGTACCGAACGTACGGCACCTCCGAGTTCTGCACACGTTCAGCTCGATGACGTCCCTCGAACTCCGATCCAGCCGAGTGTCAAGGGAGAGTTCTGTCAGCACGACGGCGTGGTGACGATCTTGATGTACTACCGGCGCAGGGCTTCGGCTAAGCTTCGCGACGATATGACCGAGGTGGAATATGGTGGAAGGGGGCACCGCACACGGCTAAGGAACGATCCGTAGATCAACTTGTGTGTCTATGGGGTGCCCCCTGCCCCTGTATATAAAGGAGTGGAGGAGGGGGAGGGCCGGCCTCTCTATGGCGCGCCCTAGGGGAGTCCTACTCCCACCGGGAGTAGGATTCCCCCTTTCCTAGTCCAACTAGTAACCCTTCCATGTAGTAGGAGTTGGAGAGAAGGAAAGGGAATGGAAAAGGAGAAGGAAGGAAGAGGCGCCCCTCCCTAGTCCAATTCGGACTAGTCCATGGGGGAGGTGCGGCCACCCTTATGGCCCTTTTCTCCTTTCCCGTATGGCCCATTAAGGCCCAATACGAATTCCCGTAACTTTCCGGTACTCGAAAAATACCGAATCACTCGGAACCTTTCCGAACTCGAATATAGTCGTCCAATATATCGATCTTTACGTCTCGACCATTTCGAGACTCCTCGTCATGTCCCCGATCTCATCCGGGACTCGAACTCCTTCGGTACATCAAAACTCATAAACTCATAATAAAGCATCATCGAAACCTTAAGCGTGCGGACCCTACGGGTTCGAGAACTATGTAGACATGACCTAGAACTATTCTTGGTCAATAACCAATAGCGGGACCTGGATGCCCATATTGGTTCCTACATATTCTCGAAGATCTTTATCGGTCAAACCGCATAACAACATCGTTGTTCCTTTGTCATCGGTATGTTAATTGCCCGAGATTTGATCGTCGGTATCAATATCTAGTTCAATCTCGTTACCGCAAGTCTCTTTACTCGTTACGTAATGCATCATCCGTAACCAACTCATTGGTCACATAGCTTGCAAGGCTTATAATGATGTGCATTACCGAGAGGGCCAGAGATACCTCTCCGACAATCGGAGTGACAAAACCTAATCTCGAAATCGCCAACTCAACATGTACCTTCGGAGACACCTGCAGTACTCCTTTATAATCACCCGATTCGTTGTGACGTTTGGTAGTACCAAAGTGTTCCTCCGTAAGCGGAGTTGCATAATCTCATAGTTACGAGGAACAAGTATAAGTCATGAAGAAAGCAATAGCAACATACTAAGCGATCAAGTGCTGAGCTAACGGAATGGGTCAAGTCAATCACATCATTCTCCTAATGATGTGATCCGTTAATCAAATGACAACTCTTTTGTCCATGGCTAGGAAACATAACCATCTCGATAAGCGAGCTAGTCAAGTAGAGGCATACTAGTGACACTATGTTTGTCTATGTATTCACACATGTATTATGTTTCCGGTTAATACAATTCTAGCATGAATAATAAACATTTATCATGAAATAAGGAAATAAATAATAACTTTATTATTGCCTCTAGGGCATATTTCCTTTAGTCTCCCACTTGCACTAGAGTCAATAATCTAGTTCACATCGCCATGTGATTTAACACCAATATTCATATCTCATATGATTAACACCCATAGTTCACATCATCATGTGACCAACATCCAAAGGGTTTACTAGAGTCAATAATCTAGTTCACATCGCTATGTGATTAACACCCAAAGAGTACTAAGGTGTGATCATGTTTTGCTCGTGAGAGAAGCTCGGTCAACAGGTGCATCACATTGAGCCGTATGTATTTTACAAATATTTTATGTCCACAATGCTCGCTTGCGGAGCTACTCTAGCTAATTGCTCCCACTTTCAATATGTATCCAGGTTGAGACTTAGAGTCATCTGGATCGGTGTAAAAGTTTGCTTGATGTAACTTTTACAACAAACTCTTTTATCACCTCCATAATCGAGAAACATCTCCTTAGTCCTTACTAAGGATATTCTTGACCAATGTCCAGTGATCTACTCCTAGATCACTATTGTACTCCATTGCCAAATACAGAGCAAGGCATACAATAGGTCTGGTACATAGCATATCATACTTTATAGAACCTATGACTGAGGCATAGGGAATGACTTTTCATTCTCTTTCTATTTTCTGCTGTGGTCGGGTTTTGAGTCTTACTCAATTTCATACCTTTACAACACAGGCAAGAACTCTTTCTTTGACTGTTCCATTTTGAACTACTTCAAAATCTTGTCAAGGTATGTACTCATTGAAAATCTTATCAAGCGTCTTGATCTATCTCAATAGATCTTGATGCTCAATATGTATGTAGCTTTACTGAGGTCTTTCTTCGAAAAACTCTTATTCAAGTATCCTTTCATGCTTTGCAGAATAATTCTACATTATTTCCGATCAGCAATATGTCATTCACATATACTTATCGGAAATGTTGTAGTGCTCCCACTCACTTTCTTGTAAATACAGGCTTCACCGCAAGTCTGTATAATACTATATGCTTTGATCAACTTATCAAAGCGTATATTCCAACTCTGAGATGCTTGCACCAGTCCATAGATGTATCGCTGGAGCTTGCACATTTTGTTAGCACCTTTAGGATTGACAAAACCTTCTGGTTGCATCATATACAACTCTTCCTTAATAAATCCATTAAGGAATGCAGTTTTGACATCCATTTGCGATTTCATAAAATGTGGCAATTGTTAACATGATTGAGACAGACTTAAGCATCGATACGAGTGAGAAAATCTCATCGTATTCAACACCTTTGAATTTTGTTGAAAACCTTTTGCAACAAGTCGAGCTTAGTGGATAGTAACACTACTATCAGTGTCCGTCTTCCTCTTGAAGATCCATTCATTTAACATGGCTTGCTGATCATCGAGCAAGTCAATCAAAGTCCATACTTTGTTGTCATACATGGATCATATCTCAGATTTTATGGCCTCAAGCCATCTCGCGGAATCTGGGCTCATCATCGCTTCCTCATAGTTCGTAGGTTCATCATGGTCTAGTAACATGACTTCCAGAACATGATTACTACACTACTCTGGCGGGGATCTTACTCTGGAAGACCTACTAGGTTCTGTAGTAACTTGATCTGAAGTTTCATGATCAATATCATTAGCTTCCTCACTAATTGGTGTATTTGTCACAGGAACTGATTTCTGTGATGAACTACTTTCCAATAAGAGAGCAGGTACAGTTACCTCATCAAGTTCTACTTTCCTCCCACTCACTTCTTTCGAGAGAAACTCCTTCTCTAGAAAGATCCATTTTTAGCAACGAATATCTTGCCTTCGGATCTGTGATAGAAGGTGTACCCAACAATTTCCTTTGGGTATTCTATGAAGGCGCACTTCTCCGATTTGGGTTCGAGCTTATCAGGATGAAACTTTTTCACATAAGCATCGCAGCCCCAAACTTTAAGAAACAACAACTTAGGTTTCTTGCTAAACCATAGTTCATACGGTGTCGTCTCAGCGGTTTAGATGGTGCCCTATTTTAAGCGTGAATGCAGCTGTCTCTAATGCATAACCCCAAAGCGATAGTGGTAAAGCGATAAGAGACATCATAGATCGCACCATATCAAATAAAGTGCGATTCTGACGTTCGGACACACCATAACGATGTGGTGTTCGGTGGCGTGAGCTGTGAAACTATTCCACATTGTTTTAATTGAAGACCAAACTCGTAACTCAAATATTCCTCTCGCGATCGGATCGCGAAACTTTATTTTCTTGTTATGATGATTTTTCCACTTCACTCTGAAATTCTTTGAACCTTTCAACTATTTCGGACTTATGTTTCATCAAGTAGATATACCCATATCTGCTCAAATCATCTTGTGAAGGTCAAAAATAACGATACTTGCCACGAGCATCAATACTCATTGGATCGCATACATCGTATGTATTATTTCCAACAAGTTAGTAGCTCGTTCCATTGTTCGGAGAACGGAGTTTTAGTCATCTTGCCCAAAAGGCACGGTTCGCAAGCATCAAATGATTCATAACCAAGTGATTCGAAAATCCATCTTTATGGAGTTTCTTCATGCGCTTTACACCGATATGACCTAAGCGGCGATTGCCACAAATAAGTTGCACTATCATTATTAACTTTGCATCTTTTGGCTTCAATATTACGAATATGTGTATCACACGATCGAGATCCAACAAACCATTTTCATTGGGTGTATGACCATAGAAGGTTTTATTCATGTAAGCGAACAACAATTATTCTCTAACTTACATGAATAACCGTATTGCAATAAACATGATCAAATCATATTCATGCTCAATGCAAACACCAAATAACACTTATTTAGGTTTAACACAAATCCGAAAGTATAGGGAGTGTGCGATGATGATCATATCAATCTTGGAACTATTTCCAACACACATCGTCACTTCACCCTTTAACTAGTCTCTGTTTATTCGCAACTCCCATTTGAGTTACTAATCTTAGCAACCGAACTAGTATCAAATCTTGAGGGGTTGCTATAAACACTAGTAAAGTACACATCAATAACATGTATATCAAATATACTTATGTTCACTTTGCCATCCTTCTTATCCGCCAATCACTTGGGGTAGTACCTCTTCCAAATGACCAGTCTCTTTGCGGTAGAAGCACTTAGTCTCGGGCTTAGGACCAGACTTGGGTTTCTTCACTTGAGCAACAACTTGCTTGCCGTTCTTCTTGAAGTTCCCCTTCTTTTCCCTTTGCCTCTTTTCTTGAAACTAGTGGTCTTGTCAATTATCAACACTTGATGTTCTTTCTTGATTTCTACCTTCGTCGATTTCAACATCACGAAGAGCTCGGGAATCATTTTCGTCATCCCTTGCATACTATAGTTCATCACGAAGTTCTATTAACTCGGTGATGGTGACTAGAAAATTCATCAATCACTATCTTATCGGAAGAATAACTCCCACTTGATTCAAGCGATTGTAGTACCCGGACAATCGAGCACATGCTCACTAGTTGAGCGATTCTCCTCCATCTTTTAGCTATAGAACTTGTTGTAGACTTCATATCTCTCAACTCGGGTATTTTCTTGAAATATTAACTTCAATTCCCGGAACATCTCATATGGTCCATGACGTTCAAAACATCTTTGAAGTACCGATTCTAAGCCATAAAGCATGGTGCACAAAACTATCAAGTAGTCATCATATTGAGCTAGCCAAACGCTCGCATACGCTCCTGCAATAGGTCATCACCTAGTGGTGCATTAAGGACATAATTCTTACGTGCAGCAATGAGGATAAACCTCGGATCACGGATCCAATCCGCATCATTGCTACTAACATCTTTCAACATAATTTTCTCTAGGAACATATCAAAATAAACATATGAAAGCAACAACGCAAGCTATTGATCTACAACATAATTTGCAAAATACTACCGGGACTAAGTTCATGATAAATTTAAGTTCAATTAATCATATTACTTAAGAACTCCCACTTAGACAGACATCTCTCTAGTCATCTAGGTGATCACGTGATCCAAATCAACTAAACCATGTCCGATCATCACGTGAGATGGAGTAGTTTCAATGGTGAACATCACTATGTTGATCATATCTACTATATGATTCATGCTCGACCTTCGGTCTCCGTGTTCGAGGCCATATCTGTATATGCTAGGCTCGTCAAGTATAACTTTGAGTATTCGCGTGTGCAACTGTTTTGCACCGTTGTATTTGAGCGTAGAGCCTATCACACCCGATCATCACGTGGTGTCTCAAAGACGAAGAACTTTCATAGCGGTGCATACTCGGGAGAACACTTCTTGATAATTAGTGAGAGGTCATCTTAAAATGCTACCGTCAATCAAAACATAATAAGATGTATAACGAGATAAACATCATATGCAATCAAAATATGTGACATGATATGGCCATGATCATCTTGCGCCTTTGATCTCCATCTCCAAAATCTTGTCATGATCTTTATCGTCACCGCACGACACCATGATCTTCATCATCATCTTGATCTATATCAATGTGTCGTCACATGGTCGTCTCGCCAACTATTGCTCTTGCAACTATTGCTATCGCATAGCGATAAAGTAAAGCAAATATTTGGCACTTGCATCTTTATGCAAAAGAGACAACCATAGGGCTTTTGCCAGTTTCTGATAACTTCAACAAAACATGATCATCTCATACAATAAAATATAGCATCACGTCTTGACCATATCACATCACAACATGCCTGCAAAAACAAGTTAGGCGTCCTCTACTTTGTTGTTGCAAATTTTACGTGGCTCCTACGGATTTAGCAAGAACCGTTCTTACCTACGCATCAAAACCACAATGATAGTTTGTCAAATAGACTCCGTTTTAACCTTCGCAAGGACGGGCGTAGCACACTCGGTTCAACTAAAGTTGAGAAACCGACACCGCCAGACCACCTGTGTGCAAAGCACGTCGGTAGAACCAGTCTCGCGTAAGCGTCTGGCGTAATGTCGGTCCGGCCGCTTCATCCAACAATACCACTGAACCAAAGTATGACATGCTGGTAGGCGGTATGACTTATATCGTCCACAACTCACTTGTGTTCTACTCGTGCATATAACATCAACGCATAAAACCTAGGCTCGGATGCCTTTGTTGGGGAGCGTAGTAATTTCAAAAATTTCTACGCACATGCAAGATCATGGTGATGATATAGCAACGAGAGGGAGAGTGTATGTCCACGTACCCTCGTGAGACCGTGAAGCGAGAGCGTTATGACAACGCGGTTGATGTAGTCGTGCGTCTTCACGATCCGACCGATCCAAGTACCGAGCGTCACGGCACCTCCGAGTTCGCACCGTTCAGCTCGATGGCGTCCCTCGAACTCCGATCCAGCCGAGTGTCAAGGGAGAGTTCTGTCGACCTGACGGCGTGGTGGCGATCTTGATGTACTACGGCAGCGGGGCTTCGCTAAGCTTCGCGATATGACCGAGGTGGAATATGGTGGAAGGGGCACCGCACACGGCTAAGGAACGATCCGTAGATCAACTTGTGTGTCTATGGGGTGCCCCTGCCCCTGTATATAAAGGAGTGGAGGAGGGGGAAGGCCGGCCTCTCTATGGCGCGCCCTAGGGGAGTCCTACTCCCAGGGAGTAGGATTCCCCTTCCTAGTCAACTAGTAACCCTTCCATGTAGTAGGAGTTGGAGAGAAGGAAAGGGAATGGAAAAGGAGAAGGAAGGAAGGCGCCTCCCTAGTCAATTCGGACTAGTCCATGGGGAGGGTGCGGCCACCCTTATGGCCCTTTTCTCCTTTCCCGTATGGCCCATTAAGGCCCAATACGAATTCCGTAACTTTCGGTACTCGAAAAATACCGAATCACTCGGAACCTTTCCGAACTCCGAATATAGTCGTCCAATATATCGATCTTTACGTCTCGACCATTTCGAGACTCCTCGTCATGTCCCCGATCTCATCCGGGACTCGAACTCCTTCGGTACATCAAAACTCATAAACTCATAATAAAGCATCATCGAAACCTTAAGCGTGCGGACCCTACGGGTTCGAGAACTATGTAGACATGACCTAGAACTATTCTTGGTCAATAACCAATAGCGGGACCTGGATGCCCATATTGGTTCCTACATATTCTACGAAGATCTTTATCGGTCAAACCGCATAACAACATACGTTGTTCCCTTTGTCATCGGTATGTTAATTGCCCGAGATTTGATCGTCGGTATCCAATATCTAGTTCAATCTCGTTACCGGCAAGTCTCTTTACTCGTTCTGTAATGCATCATCCCGTAACCAACTCATTGGTCACATTGCTTGCAAGGATTATAATGATGTGCATTACCGAGAGGGCCCAAAGATACCTCTCCGACAATCGGAGTGACAAAACCTAATCTCGAAATACGCCAGCTCAACATGTACCTTCGGAGACACCTGTAGTACTCCTTTATAATCACCCAGTTACGTTGTGACGTTTGGTAGTACCAAAGTGTTCCTCCGTAAGCGGAGTTGCATAATCTCATAGTTACGAGGAACAAGTATAAGTCATGAAGAAAGCAATAGCAACATACTAAACGATCAAGTGCTGAGCTAACGGAATGGGTCAAGTCAATCACATCATTCTCCTAATGATGTGATCCCGTTAATCAAATGACAACTCTTTTGTCCATGGCTAGGAAACATAACCATCTCTGATAAACAAGCTAGTCAAGTAGAGGCATACTAGTGACACTATGTTTGTCTATGTATTCACACATGTATTATGTTTCCGGTTAATACAACTCTAGCATGAATAATAAACATTTATCATGAAATAAGGAAATAAATAATAACTTTATTATTGCCTCTAGGGCATATTTCCTTCACCAGGTTACTAATAGCGCATCACATACAAATGCGCCATTAGTAACCCTGGTTACTAATGGCGCACCTGCTGGTGGTGCGCCATTAGTAGTTTTGCAAAAAAAATACTAATGGCGCACCAGGGCACAGTGCGTCATTATTAGTTTAAACTAGTAATGGCGCACTATGCACTGGTGCGCCATTAGTAGTTTTACAAAAATAAAAAAATAAAAAAAATATACTAATGGCGCATCAGGGCATAGTGCGCCATTACTAGTTAGAACTAGTAATGGCGCACTGTCCCCTGGTGCGCCATTAGTATTTTTGAAAAAAAAAATTGTTACTAGTGGCGCACCACATGTCTGGTGCGTCATTAGTGGCCATATCATTTATAGCCATTTTCCTAGTAGTGCGTAGTTCCTGGCCCTAAATCCAGAGATCCCACGCGGACTACTGCGGTCGTGAGCACATCGCCCATGCGGCAGGCATGCATGAATGGATCTCCTGGCATGCTGGATCTGGTGGACTGGTTGCACCGGTCCGGCATGAATGGATCTCCAGACGTCGACCTCTTTGATCTGGTAGTTGACGAGTTTCGATCTTTCCTGTCAGAGATCTATACGGATTGGCGTATGTCGCCCCTGGATTTCTAGATTGGAAAGGCTCCGGTCGCGTGCGCTCATATTATCAGCCAACACGACTTCAAGAGGGCGCGAGGCGAAGCTTCGCTTCTTATCAAAGTCATGGGACATGTCTAAGTCAAGATTTCGAAGGCATTGATAGAGGTGGCGAGAGTCATGACGGCTGCGATTAGAGGTCTTGAAGCGTTGACGAAAGGTGCATTGAATGCGATGAAGACTGTGTGCCAGGTGTTTGGTGACTTGAAACAGTGGCGTCGGTAAGTGGGGACTGCAATTTTGGTGGTGCTCCATGAGTACCGAGTCTTGATTTCCAGGATGAAAACCCAAGGTCTGGCCTTTCTTGGTTGTACCTGGCAATGACCTTGTTTTCTTTTTTTGCGATGGGGCAATGACCTTGTTGAAGGCATTGTTTTTGGTGAACTTTCTCCAGGATGAAAACTCAAGATCTTCGATCGGGCAATGACAACGCTTGTGCATTGCTTCCTTTTTGGAGACGTTGCTTTTGGAGAACCTCTTTTGTAGTTCGGGTGTTGTCTTCGGTGGTGGTTAGAGTGCTGCCGCTGCTAGTGATTGATCACCGTGGCAAGGCCTTTGTTCTTCTTCTTTTTATTCTCTTTTTTGGATGTGTGTATCCCTGATACCTTTGAGCGTCTTGTAGGTACAAAAGGCGAGTGTAATTAGTATCTTCGTGATATTAATGTATTTTTTTTCTAAAAAATATTCGCAGAGATAAAAAAAAACTACTGCCTCCAATCCTAAATATATGTCGTTGGGGCAGTTCGAAGAACGAACGTGTAGTAGTAAAAGCACTCGTATGCATGCATGCATGTGAACGTGTCAACGAAACCTGCTCGAGTTAATGCATCCGGTTAGTAGCTAGCAGCTGCTGCAGCTGTTAATGCAATTTGCCTGCATGGACTGGTTGTTGACGTTGTGGACATTTTCCACTCAATGAACAAATCCGGCGAGGACAGCAAGGCGAAGCCACTGATCGACCCCATGCATGCAGCTTTCAACGTTCAACCTAGCGTGTCCCCACGCACAGTGGCACCGCGCGCTCGAGGCCGACGCGCAATCACTGAGACACAGCGCAACTTGATGCATCCAACGCCCCCGGTCAGCACCTTGAGCTGTCCGGTGGAAACTCGGGTCCATCGCAACGTGCACCGCCCACGAGACGCGGCTACTGCCTTCGTCCCGACGACCTATAAATATGCCACCCGTAACCCAGGCGGAGCAAACAACACACGACGTTGCACGACCATCCATCTACTGACCGGTGCCAAGAGAAGATGGCGACCAAGCTCGCCGCGATCATCGTCTTGGCCGCGTTCCTCGCCGGGCCGGCGGCGTGCGAGGGCGCCAGCATTTGCTTCAACGGTTGGATGAGGTTACCCACCTTCAACCCGCGGCTCTGCGGTCGCGGCCCCAGGGTGAACCGCCGGAGCCGGGGGGCTTCTCCCGCGGGGCTAGGACTCAGCTACGGCTACTACGACAACAGGAGGTCGACGTCCTACTGCCCCAGGGCGGAAGGGATCGTGAGGGGTGCCGTGAGGGAGGCCGTGGCCGCCAACCCTGGCATTGGTGCGGGCCTGATCCGTCTCTTCTTCCACGACTGCTTTGTCCGGGTACGCACACACAGCTGACAGCTCCTCCATATCTCTTCTTATATAGGAGTACTACAACTGCATTGTCATTTAAGAAGATCAACATGTTCATTACATTCAGGGGTGCGATGCTTCCGTCCTCCTCACCACGACCAACTCCAAGAACAGCGACACGGAGAGGGAAGGCCCTCCCAACAAGAACAGCCTTCGAGGGTTCGAGGTGATCGACGCGGCCAAGGCGGCGATCGAGGCCGCTTGCCCCAGCAGGGTCTCATGCGCCGACATCGTCGCCTTCGCCGCCCGCGACGCGTCCTTCTTCCTCAGCAACCGTCGGATCAACATCCCGATGCCGGGCGGCCGCTATGACGGGCGCGAGTCCTTCGCCAACGAGACCGACCAGCTGCCTGGGCCCTTCTCCAACGTCACGGAGCTTCAGGCGAGTTTCGCGGCCAAGGGGCTCACCTCCGACGAGATGGTCACGCTCTCCGGCGCGCACACCATCGGCCGCGCCCGCTGCATGTTCTTCTCCAGCCGCTTCTCTGAGATGGACCCAGCATTTGCCGCCAAGCTCAGGGCCCAGTGCAACGGCAACGACAACACCAACGTGAACCAAGACCATGTGACCCCCGATGTCCTGGACAAGCAGTACTACCGGAACGTGATCAACAGGAAAGTGCTCTTCACCTCGGACGCCGTGCTCAACTCGACGGAAACAATGACGCAGGTGACTGAAAACGCGAACAGGGCAGGGGCGTGGGAGAGGAAGTTCGAGAGAGCCATGGAGAATATGGGGAAAATCGGGATCAAGACCAGAGGCGACCAAGGCGCAGAGATCAGGAAGGTATGCTCGAGAGTCAACAACTAGCGTTGGCTAGTAGTAATGCGTGGTGGTTGGCTGGCTCCATGGCGGGATCTCTCGATGTAACTTCGTCTAGCGTGTGTCATTGTTGGTTTTCTCATACTAAAACTCGGTGTGTGTGGGTGGGTGTATTAATAAAGATATCATTGTCTGTTTGGTCTTAACAGATGATTGAACCACTAAAATGTTGCAGTCATTTTTATACAATGCCACAAAAATTGATTCATTATTCGTCAAAGGAAAAAAGTTCCTCTCCGAGAAACAGGGCTGATCTATTCATTCCACAATGGTTTGTGGGATACAAGTAAATCCAGGTGCAAAATTTAGACACAAATGACACCCTGCAGCCAGGGTAGAGAAGCCTTAGCTAACTGATGAGCCTCAGAATTATGTCGGCTTGAAATCGATCCCTGAAAAAGTGGCCCGGCGATGTATAATCTCGGGAAGTATGGCTGCATACCTGCATGGAGCGACAGTATTTCACCACCACAGAACAGTCAGAAGCCACCTGGATTGTCGGCACATTCAAGTCGAGAGCTAACTAGATAGCCTTATTACAAGCACTTGTGACTGGGGCGTGCCATTGTCACGTCTCCGGAGCATTCATGTGGGCATCTATCTTGCTTGATGACTATCCGTACTTGCAGTCGCCTATCAAATACTCTCTTCACTCGGAAATACTTATCAAAAAAATGGATGTATCTAAACATATTTTAGTGCTAGATACATTTATTTTAATCCATTCCGACAAGTATTTTCGGATGGAGGGAGTACAATCCTCTCTTCTTCAACAATCGACAAAAACGCACGCCAAACTTCTATCATAAAAGGTGCTCGGTACCCAACCACCAGCATACTTCAATATGATGATGGGGTACCATGTTCAAAGTCAGTATCATCAACGTATTGGCAAGATGCTGCTAATAGTATTATGGTCATGTGCACTGTTAGGTACTCAAGTCTGACACTCGAGCATCTATCACTTCTACTAAATGATTCAAACAAGCACACAAATTTCCAAGGTCCAACAGCTTAAGTAGAAACTGATGTTTTTTGAAAGCACGTCAAGTTAAACGGCTAATGACAGATCTAGATAAACCAAATTTATAACTTATTAGGGTATTAATTGATGAAGAAACGATAGCGATGATATTTTTCTCTTGCACCATAGTTCATCACACTGTGCATATATAATATTTTTCAAAACCTAACTATTCATTTTTTTATTTGGATCATTAGGTTGCTGCAGTGAAGCAAGATCCCACAATGTTATATTAGAGAAAAGCAACCCACAATCTAATCAGAAGGGATGAAAACATGGCAATAAGTTTGCATATAGAGATCATATAATACAAAAATGGTGACTTGCTATAAAAAGGCAATAATACAGCATAAAACCAAATTGCAGCTGGATCAATGTGTACCCGATCAAAATCCCGTCCATGACAGCTCTGATCAATAGTCAATTCTTGGTGAGAGGAATACTGCAAGTATACGTTTCTTCCCCTGGTATGGCAGGAGCATGGTGAATGCCAAATAATGGCATGATCACTAACAGTGATACTATATTTTGTAAATTGATGGAAACATAACAAGTAAAATAATGCAACTTTAACCTCTCGCAATCCAAATCACAAATGACATAACTCTCTTCTATTATCGACAATCACACCACATTTTTTTTTTGCAAAAACAACTCTACATGCAGAAGATTGGTTGGCGTTGAAGCAACAAAAGGAAAATCTTACTCGGATGTACCTACATCAGGTGATAACAAGATTTCCTCACAATATGTTAGATCGTAGTGTAGTATTGGATCGTGCTCAAGCCAAGTCCTCCATCTGGACAAGAGCCTGCAGTAATAGAAGCACAAAACCAAAATCAATATCACAAAAACTGCAAACATACATCCACCTGAAATGTGTGTGCACAGATGAAATCAAGAGGGCACTTGATTCTTGGCACGCAGCTCCGACATCAACTGAATTTTTTTCGCGAAAACGCGGGATGCGTATCATTCCATTGATAGAGCACTAAAAATACATGGTACCAACTGAGGGAGTCCTGGACTAGGGGGTGTCCGGATAGCCGGACTACCATCTTTGGCCGGACTTCAAGACTATGAAGATACAAGATTGAAGACTCCGTCCCGTGTCCGAATGAGACTTTCCTTGGCGTGGAAGGCAAGCTTGGCAATACGGATATATAGATCTCCTACCATTGTAACCGACTCTGTGTAACCCTAGCCCTCTCCGGTGTCTATATAAACCGGAGGATTTTAGTCCGTAGGACGAAAAACAATCATACCATAGGCTAGCTTCTAGGGTTTAGCCTCATTGATCTCATGGTAGATCTACTCTTGTACTACCCATATCATCAATATTAATCAAGCAGGAGTAGGGTTTTACCTCCACCGAGAGGGCCCGAACCTGGGTAAAAACATCGTGTCCCTTGTCTCCTGTTATCACCCGCCTAGGCGCTGCATTCGGGACCCCCTACCCGAGATCCGCCGGTTTTGACACCGACATTGGTGCTTTCATTGAGAGTTCCTCTGTGTCGTGCCTTTAGGCCCGATGGCTCCTTCGATCATCAACAACAACGTGGTCCAGGGTGAGACTTTTCTCCCCGGACAGATCTTCGTATTCGGCGGCTTTGCGCTGCGGGCAACTCGCTTGGCCATCTGGGAGCAGATTAAGCTTCGCCCTGGCCATCAGTCGATTTGGAAGTTTGAACTATCGTCGGCGCCCGCGGAGACTTGATCTTCGACGGGTTCGAGCCCTTTAAGCGCGCCGCCTTGTCACGGCGGGCATGATCTAGCTCTGCTGCCGGACGGTGCCACGAAGGCGCTGGCGTCGCTCCGACCCTTAGCTCGGAGCCGATGCGCCGATCGAGGGCGGGTGGTGGACACCGCCTCGGGGCTGCCACCTCTACGGCGATAGAGCGAATACCAACCTGTCCTTTGTGAAGCTTCGTGACTCCAAGGTGCGGACTCCTCTCGGACTCCGAACCTTCCGCGCCCCTGCCAATCGAATCCGATTGGGCGCCGATCATGGAGTTCACCACTGCGGACATCTTTCAGCACTCGCCCTTTGGCGACATCCTGAATTCACTAAAGTCTCTCTCTTTATCAGGAGAGCCCTGGTCGGATTATGGTTAGGAAGGATGGGATGCGGACGACGAAGAAATTCAACGCCCACCCACCACCCACTTTGTAGCCACTGTCGATGATTTAACCGACATGCTCGACTTTGACTCTGAAGACATCACCGATATGGACGACGATGCCGGAGACAACCAAGAACCAGTGCCTACAGGGCACTGGAAGGCCACCTCAACTCACGATGTGTATATGGTGGATACACCTAAAGGAAGCGATAAGGAGGAACAACGGGACGCTGCGAAGGACAATTTCCTTGAAAAGCAGTCAAAACGGCGACGTAAGCGCCGCTCAAAGTCCCGCCTTGACAAAGACAGCACCCATACAGACCCAGCCATGGAGCAGGGCGGACCGGTGGACGACGAACATGCCCTCGAGCAACCATCCGAACAGGATAACTTGGATAAACAATCCGTCCCCGACGAAGATAACAGTCCGGACGATCTCACGCCGGACACATCGTTGGAGCAGAAGAACCTCCACAAAAGGCTCGTTGCCACGGCACGCAGCCTGAAGAAGCAGAAGTGGAAGCTCAAAACAGTGGAAGACGCACTCAGAATGAGATGGAGCAAAGTGCTCAACACCGCAGACAAATACGGCGATAGCCGCCAAACAAAGAGCTACCCGGAGCGCAAACTACTGCCCGAATTTGACGAGGAGGCCGTACAGCCCCCACGATCAAAGAACAAAGAGGCCGCCCGGTTGGATAGACGACAACATGGAAAACATAGAGCTGCAAGCGGCGCCGCACACAAGCCGGCACACGATCCGCATAAGGATCCGCAACAAAAGGATGGCCCAGTCAGGTCCATCTATGGGCCAAGAAAGCAAGCTCTGGAAAGCAATGAAACACGCCGAGTATTCGAACATCACGGCACACCCAAATACATGGGCGCCACACACCCCTATGTTTCACCGATGAGGTCTTGGATCATAATTTCGGTAGGATTTAAGCCCGTAAACATAGAGGCATCTGACGGAACAACAGACCACAGAGTGCGGATTGAGGATTACATTCGCACATACACATGGCTAGAGGAGATGACCTCCGCCATAAAATACTTACCCTCAAGCTCAAAGGGCCAGCCCGGCATTGGCTTAAAGGCCTCCCCGAAAACACCATTGGAAGTTGGGGAGAGGTCGAGGATGCGTTTGCAAATTTTGGGGCTGATGTCCGCCCTCCGGATCTGAGCGATTTAAGTCACATAACTCAACAACCCGAGACTCAGCCCAAAATGCGGAACAGGTTCCTCACCAAAAGAACCAAATAGTCGATTGTCCAGGACGCCGAAGCCTTAGCAGCTTTCAAACACAACGTCCGAGACGAATGGCTCGCCAGACACCTTGGCCAAGAAAAACCGAGAACAATGGCCGCACTAACAAGCCTCATGACCCGCTTTTGCGCGGGAGAGGATAGCTAGCTGGCAAGATGCAGCACTAGCGACCCAAGTACATCCGAGGTCAGGGATGGAAATGGGAAACCACGGCGCAACAAGGACCAGCGCCGGAGCAAGGGAAACAGTCCAAAGAGCACAGCAGTCAACGCCGGATTTAAAAGCTCTCGGCAAAACAACAAAAAACTGCCTCTTAAGGACAACAGCGACGAGCTATCCAACCTAAACAAAATCTTGGACAAGATATGCCAAATCCACAGTACCCCCGGGAAGCCTGCAAACCATAGCCACAGAGATTGTTGGGTCTTCAAACAGTCCGGCCTACTTAACGCCGAACATAAGGGGCTCGACACACCAACTGAGCACGATGACGAACCCCACAAGCAGAGCACCGGAAAACAAAGAAATTTCCCACAAGAGGTCAAAATAGTAAACTCACTCCAAGTGACAACAGGGAACAATAGAGCGGAGCCCATTGAAATACGCACCGCACGATCCACCCCAGCGGAATCCCGACACTGGATGTCAAAACCAATCACCTTCAACCATCAGGATTACTCCGGAAGTATCGGGAACGCAGGACGGACTGCTTTGATATTAGATCCTATAATCGACGGACTACAATTTACACAAGTCCTAATGGACGGCTGCAGTGATCTAAACCTACTATATCAGGACACAATCCGGAGGATGGGTGTCGGTGTCAAAACAGGCGGATCTCGGGTAGGGGGTCCCGAACTATGCGTCTAGGCGGATGGTAACAGGAGACAAGGGACACGATGTTTTTACCCAGGTTCGGGCCCTCTCGATGGAGGTAAAACCCTACTCCTGCTTGATTAATATTGATGATATGGGTAGTACAAGAGTGGATCTACCACGAGATCAGGGAGGCTAAACCCTAGAAGCTAGCCTATGGTATGATTGTTGTAATCGTTGTGTGTGCTATGGACTAAAACCCTCCGGTTTATATAGACACCGGAGAGGGCTAGGGTTACACAGAGTCGGTTACAATGGTAGGAGATCTACATATCCCTATCGCCAAGCTTTCCTTCAACACCAAGGAAAGTCCCATCCGGACATGGGACGAAGTCTTCAATCTTGTATCTTCATAGTCTTGGAGTCCGGCCGATGATGATAGTCCGGCTATCCGGACACCCCCTAGTCCAGGACTCCCTCAATGGGGATGGACCCAACCAAAATTCGCCATAGCAACACTTCCTTTAAAGGAGTGATGCCAGGCCCATATGCCCATTGTATGGGCTCTCTACCACTATAAGTTGTGTTCGGCTCATCCAACAACTTCCGTCGCGAAAAGTTTGTCTTCCACCTCGCCCCATTTAAAAGTAGCTATCGAGCACTATTGGGACGCGAAGCTTTCGCCTGCTTTAACGCAATACCGCATTACCTATCTCTTACACTTAAAATGCCCGGTCCACGCGGCATCATCTCATTAAAGGGAAACTTCGAGTGTTCCCCGAATACGAAAGAACGTGAGACTGCCTTGACAGCCACACACTAATCCGGCTTTGCTGATCAAAGCACCTAAACATGTCATTCAGACCCCGGACACGGTTAGGCGAGTCCGGCATAAATAAACAAGGGGCTTACTAGACACGTACCCCCTTACAAGGGGCTCCACGCATATGAACACCGTGCTACACCCATCCAGGACACGGCACAACGGAGACACAGGCGCAAACGTGAAGTAGGGACCCGTTGCAAGGATTCTTTTCAGATTAAGACCCTGCGTAAACCTTTTTTTACTATCTCTTGTTGCTACACATCCCCCGGTTTCTTGCTATAACCGAGGAGGTGGCTGGCGTTTTGGCATCGGGCGTCGAAATTTTTGCGTGCACGGACACTAGGGGCTTAGGGCATTGTTACGCCCGTTTTCATAAGGACCGAATACCTTAGGGAGTGTTCAGCGTCTCGAGTTAGGCCTTATATGCATCAGCTCCGAATCATGTCTTTGGTAAAATGTTGGGTTTGCCCGGCTCCTATGTTTTGCTGCCTTATGTTCCATTCTATCGGCTAACGCGGCACCAGGAGAACTACTGCGATTGTGCCCGGTTCGACTGGCGAGCACCTCGATGAAAGCGGCGATTGTCATGATACAACGAGAGACTGGTCAACCACTCGATGGACCACCGGAAGGTTTAGAATTCCTCCGCATTAACGAAGTACCGTTTTTCGGTCGAGCACATACGCCCGAGTTCGGAGGCGCGGTGCCCAGTGGGCTATATAGTAGCCCCACCATCGAACTCCTATGGCTAAGTGAAAGTGATAAAGCATCATAGTCCGGTTGCCTAGTTTGCTATGCTATCACCTCCTTTACAGGACCAAGACGTTGGATTAAGTGTGAAAATGCACCTTTTTGCAATCACCCCCGCACTATGTGCGAGGGGGCTGAAGCCGAAGACTGCCACCTTTCAGGTTATATACATCAACGACCGCACAAGAGGTATTTTACTACTTGACTTCACAAGTATAAAAAAGCTCTTATATTATATTGGAACATCGTTCCACAAATCATACATGTCATTTGAACATAATATCCTTCGGGCACTGCGTCTCTATCAAACGAGCGCCCGGCAGGACTTCCTCAAAATAGTGCTTGGCAGGTACTCGGCTCCTGTCCGAATCCTGGGATGCAACGTCGGTGGCCTTCATCTCCGCCCAGCATGTCTTGACACGGGCAAGAGCCATCCGTGCACCCTCTATGCACGCCGACCGCTTCATTGCGTCGATATGCCGCACCGCATCAAGGAACTGCTGCACCAAGCCAAAACAACTCTTCGGCTCGGGCCTTTTCAGCAACAAATGAGTCACGACATCCTTCATGGCAAGCCTGGACAACCTATTCAGCTCAGCCCATTCAGCCAAACGATCGATCAATGGAAGTGGACGCTCTGGACTATGGAACTGCGACCAAAAAAGCTCTTCCATTCTGTGATCCTTTTGGCCTCAGAAGTGTGCGACCGTGTTTGCGGCACTCGCCGCCAAATCCAGAGAAGCATCCTCCACACCCCACAGCTGGCCCAACTGAGCATACTTCAGATCCGTGAACTTCCTCCACAGCAGAAAGGGCTTTCTAGCCGCGATATCCCCGGCTTGACGTAGCTCCTCCTTTATAGCTCTCATCGCGAGCGGCATCCTTAACCCGGTGGTGGCCTTCTTGAGCCCTCTTGCTCGCTTCGGCGTTCTTTTCAAGAAACTCGCAGCGGTCGGTAGCATTCTTCAACTTTTCGGCCATCTCGACCATTTCTTCCCTGCTTCGGCAGTGGGCAGCCTATTCGGCTTTAGCTCTTCGGCTGCCCTCAAGGCAGCCGCATCACTTTTCCTGGCTTGCTCCTTGACTCGGGCTAGCTCCGCCCAAAGGTTCTCCATAGCAGCGGCACCATCTGCATAAATCATGCATGTTGTAAGGCATGGGCGTCAAGCTCCCTTACCAGGTGTCCGCGGAGAAGTTGTATACCTTGTGACTTGTCAAGCCGCTTATTGACAAGCGCGATGTCCGCATCCACCACGTCAAGTTGCCACTTTAGTTTGGCAAATTGATCAGTCCTGCTGGCCACCTGACGCTCCGCCACCTATATAGGACAGGGGACATCTTACAAACTGAGATTATGATCCTTGGCGTGCTGTCACTTTCGACAACGTGCGAGTCTCGAGGCTCCCTATCTATCTGAGCGCATTCTATATGCAAAACTGTCGGAAGGTATATCATTTTCGCGTACCTCAAACCCGTCGGTAAACTTCGGCGGCTTCATAATCCGCTCTCGCGGATGAAATCCTTTCAATCACCGTACCCGTTAGCGCGGTGATCTTCGAGATAGATGCTCGCTGGCGGATACTTGACTCCTCCGACCGTACACCAATTGGGCGGACCTCCGGCCCCGCGGACTCGAGAAACCCTCGCGGCGACACCTCGGTCGCCCGCCCGCTGACGGTGCGGCAGATGGAGGCGTTTCGCTCTCCATCATCTCCGGACGAAGATCCCCCGAAGATGAGCTCTGCTGAGAAGGGCTGAGATCCGAACTACAAGGTAAAACTTTGGTTATCGTCAGAAATAAAAACAGGGATGTCCCTTATTACAAAACTCCTGTTTCTACTTACGACTCCCTGGAGGGCTGATTCCCTTGGGGAAATAGTGCGGCCGGGGCTTCTCCTGGCGCAGGACCCTCTGGTGAAGATTTCTTCCCCCGCTTTGAGGCCTTGGCCTCCGGATCGTCAGAAGCGGTCCTCTTCTCCCCCTGGAGGGAGGTATTCTCGATCCCCCCTTTCTTGAAAGCCTCATTCACGGAGGCAGTAGCTCCCGTGTTCCCCCCTTCGCCCTCTTTCAAAGGCGCAGCCGCCAGCATCTTGGTTAGCACAGGATCCGGCGTGGTCTCAGGGAGGGGGGTCGGACACCTTATCAGCTTTGCTTTCGCTATCCACTCCTGTTCAAGGGGCAGCTCCTTAAAGGGCAAGTTTATGATAAATGTACGGATAGCATGTCCGGGTACAGGACTACTTACTTGAGTATCCGGGCGATTGCAGCTCAGACCTGCGTCCTCGGTCAAGTCCGGACACTTCTCTTGTGATCCGAAGAACAGTTTGTACATCTCCACGGGTGTCGCACCCATAAAATGTTGAAGAGCTCGTGGTCCCTCGGATTAAATTCCCACAGGCGGAGGCGGCGTTGCGAGGCGTATAGCGCCGAATCAGCATGTCTGCACCACTACGACCAGATTGATCTCTCTCTTGGAGGTCTCAACACGACCTGCAATGAGGTACGTCCTTGGGCGGCCCCAGTCAAGCCCTTGTTAACCCATAGCGCGGCCGTTGTGGAGGACCCGAGCGGAAGGCAGGTGGCACCACCCATTTGGTGCCCCTGGGAGTAGTGATGTAAAACCACTCCTGTTGCCACAAACCAAGCTCCTCTTGAAAAGAGCCCTCGGGCCATGGAGCGTCAGCACTCTTGCTTATAACAACCCCTTCAGACTGCTGCTGCCCTTGATCATCTTCGGCTCCACTTTGAAGGTCTTGAACCACAATCCGAAGTGAGGGGTAATGCGGAGGAAGGCTTCGCATACGACAATGAACGATGAGATGTGGAGGATGAACTCCGGATCCAAGTCGTGGAATTCCAGCCCATAATAAAACATGATCCCCCTCACAAAGGGGTCCGTCGGGAAGCCTAAACCCCGATGGAAGTGATATACGAACACCACGCTCTCACCAGGCTTAGGAGTGGGAATAACCTGCCCATGGGTAAGCAGCCTATGCAAAATCTCGCCGGTTAGATACCTGGCGTCTCTCAGCTTTAGCACGTCTTTTTCCGTGACGGAAGAAGGCATCCACCGGCCTTGTAGGTCGGAGCCAGACATTGTCGAAGGTCCGAAGCGCCTAGATCTGGAGCTTTGGGTGTTGGAACCCGAGGTGAGGGGCGGATTTGATTGAGATTGAAAGAAAGGAGCAGGCCTTGGTCTCGTTATAAAGAGGTTGAATACCAAGAGCCCTCCCCGTGGCCGTTTGGGACTCACCTTCGATAGAGGCGTGCCAGCAACGCAGTTGGGTTACCATGCCCGTATTGATGAGAATCCGGAATAAGGGGACACGATATCTGCTTTGACAAGGCGTGCCAAGGAAACCAGTTAAGCTAAACGCTACCGAGGTGGAACAGTAAAAACGATTCGAATAAAGGCTTGGCCATGGTGTGATGTCATGCCACGGAATACGTCAGCAGATTGAACTTGTGTAAATATTATTCTCTCTACGGTGGTATGTGGAACTTATTTTGCAGAGCCGGACACTATCCTTGTGTTCAAAATCTTCTATGAAGTATTCACAGGAGGAACCCGCCTTGCAATGTCGAAGACAATATGCGCGCTGGACTCGTCGTCATTGAAGCCTGGTTCAGGGGCTACTGAGCGAGTCCTGGACTAGGGGGTGTCCGGATAGTCGAACTATCATCTTTGGCCGGACTCCAAGACTATGAAGATACAAGATTGAAGACTCCGTCCCGTGTCCGGATGGGACTTTCCTTGGCGTGGAAGGCAAGCTTGGCAATACGGATATGTAGATCTCCTACCATTGTAACCGACTCTATGTAACCCTAGCCCTCTCCAGTGTCTATATAAACCGAAGGGTTTTAGTCCGTAGGACGAAAAACAATCATACCATAGGCTAGCTTCTAGGGTTTAGCCTCATTGATCTCGTGGTAGATCTACTCTTGTACTACCCATATCATCAATATTAATCAAGCAGGAGTAGGGTTTTACCTCCATCGAGAGGGCCCGAACCTAGGTAAAAACATCGTGTCCCTTGTCTCCTGTTACCATCCGCCTAGACGCACAGTTCGGGACCCCCTACCCGAGATCCGCCGGTTTTGACACCGACACCAACCATCACAGAGCGTACACTAGGAGGCACTGAGCTCGCTTGGTTTGAAAGAGAAGGCTTCTTTGATCTCGTAGCCAGAGAGTGGGCTAAGGATGTAGGAGGTAGGACTGCGCTTGAGCGCTGGCAGAATAAGGTTAGGCACCTGAGAAGTTTCCTACGTGGGTGGCCTAAGCATCTTAGCGGGATTTATAAGGTCGAAAAGGAACGGCTCCTTACCCTTATTCAGTTCCTAGATGTAAAAGCAGAAACCTCGGTGCTGCCAGCCTCAGAGCTTCGTGCCAAGCTTGACGCAGAGATGAGGCTGAAAGAGCTTCTTTGTGAAGAAGAATTAAAGTGGGCACTGCGGGCCAAGGTCTGAAGAGTAGTCTAGGGGACGTGAGCACTCAATTCTTCCACATGATCGCCAATGGCAAACACAGGCAGAAGAGGATCTTTCAGCTTGAACAAGATGTTCCATGATTTGTTCTCGGGACAGCTTCAGCTTTTTCAACTAAATTTTGGAATGATAACCCTACTTCCTAAGAAAACAGAGGCTGTGAGAATCGATCAATTCAGGTCCATCTGTCTTCTTAATGTTAGTTTCAAATTTTTTACCAAGGTCGGGATGATTAGGCTCACACAGATTGCGCATGCTATGGTGCATCCTACTCAAACTGCTATCATGCCGGACAGGAACATCCTCGAAGGGATTGTGGTCCTTCATGAAACACTCCATGAGATTCACACGAAAAAACTAGATGGAGTTGTTTTCAAGGTGGATTTCGAGAAAGCGTACAATAAAGTCAAATGGCCGTTCCTTCAACAGGCCTTACGCATGAAGGGTTTTGATGAAACTTGACGACGCCAGGTAGAATCTTTCACGCAAAAAGGGAGTGTTGGAATTAAAGTGAATGACGATATATGTCATTATTTCCAGACACACAAGGGCCTGAGACAGGGTGATCCAATGTCTCCTATTTTGTTCAACATTGTGGTTGACATGTTGGCAATACTGATAGGTCGGGCAAAGGAGGCCGGTCAGGTGGGTGGCTTGGTGCCTGATCTAGTTGATGATGGTGTGTCCATCCTGCAGTACGCTGATGATACAATCATCTTTATGGAGCACGACTTGGCAAAAGCGAGAAATATGAAGCTGGTGCTATGCTTATTTGAACAATTGACCGGATTGAAGATTAACTTTCATAAAAGCGAGTTGTTCTGTTTTGGTAGAGCCAATGAGGAACAAGAGGCTTATAGGCAATTGTTTGGATGTGAATTGGGGGCTTTACCTTTCACGAACCTAGGTATACCCATTCACGTACCTAGGTATTACCCAATTGTTTGATGAATACTTCTACATATTTCTAGGTTGTACATTTCTATGTTTGATTAGTGTATTTTCTCTCAAGCCCTGTTTGTGTTTTAAGTCATGCAACTGAAACTAGCATTTTGGATATCCATTGGACAATTTTGTATATACTCTGACTTCAATTTCATGAGAGTACTGAACTTGGCATTGAGACTCATCCCACGGAACTGAAGTTGACATTGGTCTCTGAAACCAGAACATATAGTTCACTACTAAAGTTGCTACCAGAATTTCGCAAGGCGTTGGACCTTTTCACATATGTTGTTAATCGTTTCTTGTTTGATTTTTATCTCTACTATTTCTCAGTTTTCTTCAGAAGTCGGTATACTTTATTAGAATGGGATGGCGTAGTTGTATCCTATTATTGGATCGCGAGATATTCTCATGCAGTCATCTGGGCGCGCCCCCTATCTCCTGGGCCCCTCGAGCGGCCACCGACGTACTTCTTCCTCCTATATATACCCACGTACCCCGAAAACATCCAGGGATCCAATGAAACACAATTTCCACCGCCGTAACCTTATGTATCCGCGAGATCCCATCTTGGAGCCTTCGCCGGCGCTCCGCCAGAGGGGGACTCGACCACGGAGGGCTTCTACATCAACAACATAGCCCCTCCGATGAGTTGTGAGTAGTTTACCACAGACCTTCGGTTCCATAGTTATTAGCTAGATGGCTTCTTATCTCTTTTTGGATCTCAATACAATGTTCTCCCCCTCTCTTGTGGAGATCTATTTGATGTAAACTCTTTTTGCGGTGTGTTTGTCGAGATCCGATTATCTATGAGAAATACTTGAATCTCCTCTGAATTCTTTTATGTATGATTGAGTTATCTTTGCAAGTCTCTTCAAATTATCAGTTTGATTTGGCCTACTAGATTGATCTCTCTTGCCATGGGAGAAGTGCTCAGCTTTGCGTTCAATCTTGCGGTGTCCTTACCCAGTGACAGCAGGGGCAGCAAGGCATTGTTGCCATTGAGGATAAAAAGATGGGGTTTATATCATATTGCTTGAGTTTATCCCTCTACATCATGTCATCTTTCTTAATGTGTTACTCTGTTCTTATGAACTTAATACTCTAGATGCATGCTGGACAGCGGTTGATGTGTGGAGTTATAGTAGTAGATGCAGGCAGGAGTCGGTCTACTTGTCACGGACATGATGCCTATATACATGATCATGCCTAGATAATCTCATAATTATTCGCTTTCTATCAATTGCTCGATAGTAATTTGTTCACCCACCGTAATACTTATGCTATCTTGAGAGAAGCCACTAGTGAAACCTATGGCCCCCGGGTCTATCTTTTATCATATAAGCTTTCAATCTACTTTTATTTGCATCTTTACTTTTTGCATCTATATTATAAAATACCAAAAATATATTTATCTTATCATACTATCTCTATCAGATCTCACTTTCGCAAGTGGCCGTGAAGGGATTGACAACCCCTTTATTGCATAGGTTGCAAGTTCTTTGTTTGTTTGTGTTGGTGCATGGGACTTTTGAGGAGCCTCCTACTGGATTGATACCTTGGTTCTCAAAAAACTAAGGGAAATTCTTACGCTACTATTGCTGCATCACCCTTTCCTCTTCAAGGAAAACCAACGCAAGCTTAAGACGTAGCAAAGCAACATCGTGAACTACCACCCATCTTCGCTTTACCAAGTTATCCTTGGTTAAAATCACTTCCTTGTGGACAAACCACATGAAGATTTTGATTCTTAGCGGAACTTTAATCTTCCATATGTGAAGTAATTTCAGTATTGGCCTAGAGTTACACTACAAAAAAAGACACATCCGTGACATTTTGGGCCGAACAATTTTTTTCTATCATACATATGACACTTCTATGACGATAATTGTGACAAAACCCGGTATCATCATAGATGTGGTGGGCTCCTACTTCTATGACAAAAAATCATGGCAGAAAATGGGCTTTTCGTCCTGGGCGGGCTGGAGACGCAGCTGCATGACATTCTTTGGACCGTCCATGACGGAAAAAACCGTGGTAGAAGCGAGGGGGAGGAAAATTTCGGGGAGTTGCCGGTTACGGTGGGAGGTCCGGGGCCGAGCGATGCGCGTTTCTCTCGTACATGTACGCGCGTGTGTGCAAGGCGTTGGCTCTAACTGAACCCGAGTGAGGCGTTGGGCTCTAACTAAACCCGGCGGACTTTGCGAACTACGCGTTCTCGAACCCGGCGATTGATCAATGGTGTTAATCGAACCCGATCGGCGATTCGCCGCTCTGCTGCTAATGAAGCCGATCGATTGGATGAATAGTGAGCGTTGCGGGGGGGAGGGGGGGGAGGGGTTGGATGAACAGTGAGCGGTGGCGCTACCTCTGGATGAACAGGACCCCGTGGTGTGGAGGGCTGGATGAATAGTAGACGGTGGAGGGGTGCCCGTGGAGGGGTGGTTGAACAGGACCCTGTGGTGTGGAGGGCTGGATGAACAGTAGATGGTGGAGGGTTGGTTGAACAGTAGCCGGTGGTGTAGCGCGCGGTGGAGGCTGGATGAACAGGAGCCCGTGGAGGCTGGAGGAGGTCGACGGTGGAGATGAATAGTATCCCGTGGAGTCCCGTTTTGCGGTACGCCACACCCCTCCCGATGAACATGACCCCCGTTTCGACCGTAGCGCTCCAACACAAGTCCGTTTTGTCCGTTTTGCGGTACGCCACACCTCTCCCGATCAACAGGACCCCCGTTTCGACCGTAGGAGGTTGGTTTCCTCCGTTTTGCGGTACGCCACACCCCTCCCGATCAACATGACCCCGTTCCGAATGTAGGAGGTCCGTTTCCCCCGTTCTATGGTACGCCAGGCCTCGTTTCCATCGCCTGTTCCGTCCACGCCCTCCCGATGAACACGACCACGCATTCCGTTCCGACCGAGCCAGTTGGCTCCCCATGAACACGACGACGACGCTGTTTCTCCGTTCCGACCCAGCCATGTACACAAGCCCTGGCCGTACGTATGCGCGAGTAGGCGTTCGAGACCCTACCCGTATGTACACATACGCGGCCGTATTTTCTTTCTTGCACCCTGGCCGCTGTACGTACGTGTACATGCTACGTGCGCGGCTCTACTACGACACGTGCGCGCCTCTACATCGACCAGTATGTACGCACACGTTCGTGACCAGGATGACAACGCTATGTACGCTTCGACCAGGTGGGTCCCGTACCGAGCACTTCCTTACTGCGAAGATGTAGCTGGTGGGTCCCAGCAGTCAGGGGGGCGAATCGTTTTTTTGCCTGGACGCACTTCCTTGCGTGCGAAGGTGTAGCTGGTGGGTCCCATCAATCAGGAGGCGAATCGTTTTTTTTGCCCGGACGCACTTCCTTGCGTGCGAAGATGAAGCTGGTGGGTCCCAGCAGTCAGGGGGAAACGTTTTTTTTGTGAAATACAGTGGCCCGTCCGGTGGGTCCCAGCTATCAGGTGGAGGAATCATTATTTCCTGCGTAATAAGGAGTCACTTCCTTCTGCGCCCCGACCCGGTATCGACCTCTCCACGTCTGATCCACGTCCGATGGAAGTCGTTCCTTGACCATGTTGACCAGGCCACGCCGAGAGCACCACGGCGGTGGATGATGGTGAGGCCTAGGAAGGGGATTACGTGGAGCCGGGAAAGACGCGGCAGTGGAAGCCAGCAGAGAGGATCTGAGGTTCTTGGTTTGGCTGCGATGTGAGGCTGCCGTCCCTGCAGGGCCCGCCAGTGGTGGGAAATAGTAGAGGCGGTGAGGCCTCCGCGGCAACCTGACCCGGCCACGGAGGCAGGAGCATGCGGCACGACCGCGCCGCTTTGGGAGGCTGGAGCAAGAAGACCACAGTTGAAGAAGCACTACGGCCGTTGGATGGACATCATACGGTCCTTTGGAACTAGAATCGTTCATATTGACTAAGTTGACAAAACCCTCCGTCCCGTCAACTTAGTTGGCCCTAAGTCATCCTCCCACTATGGTGGGTCCCGGCTAGCGGGGGTATTCATTTTTTGTGCGTAATAAGGAGGCACTTCCTTGCGTGCGAAGATATAGCTGGTGGAGTCGACATGTCGGGGAACGTTTTTCACAAAATCTACGAGGCCCTTCCGGTGGGTCCCAGCTGTCAGGTGGAGGAATAATTATTTTGCGCGTACAGTCCACGGCCGATGGATGTCGTTTGTTGACCATGTTGACCAGGCCGCACCGAGAGCACCATGGCGGTGGACGACGGCGAGGCCTAGGAACGGAACAACACGGAGCTGGGAAGACTCGGCAATGGTTGCCCACGCGGTAGGGAGTACGAGGGTTTACTGGTCCGGTTGCCGTCGCCGGAAAATAACAGGAGGTGTGGGTGAGTAGAGGAATGGCCTGGCCAACAATAAAGTAGGGTGGGGCGGTGCGGCCTATGCGGCAGCACAACCGACCACGGGAGGCGGGAGCAGGCAGTCCCACCGGCGCTGGTTTGGGCGGCTGGAGCAAGAAGATCAGATATTGAAGAAGCAGCACGGCCGTTGGATTAACATCCAACGGTCACTGCTGCTAGAATCGTTTGTGGACTAAGTTGACAAAGCCAAAGTACACGTCAACCTACTAGACCCACAAGTCAGCCTCCAAATCTGTCCCAAACAGCATACAGCCTGAAATTTCTAGCCAAATTCAAATTAATTTTAAATCTAAATATACCTTAATTTAAATTCAATGAAATTTTACCCGCACAAAAACAATGAAATTTAAAATATCAAAACCTGAAAGAAAAACAGTATTTTGGAACTAATTGCCTGTTTGCTGTATTTTTTCATTTTACAACCCATTTATTATTACTTATAGCCCATTTCTTGTTACTTATAGCCCATTTCTTATTACTTATAGCCCATTTTCTGGGCAAAATGCATCCCTCCTCGTCTTGAAAGATTTCGGCCAAAGAGGCGAGAAAAGAAAGTAGGCCTATGTTGGTTATTCTGCAAAAAAACAAAATAGCTGGCTAGCCATTTTTCAGAAAGGAAAAAAACAAACGGGGCTGGTCATGTGCTAAACATATGAAATAAAAGCCTGGGCTAGACGGGCCACGGGTCCCGCACAACCCAGATTGATACCCTTCTCCGTCCGAAAAAAACAAAATTATCTGCAGCAGCTGCTGGTCCCTACTATCATCCTCACCATGTACAAATCATCTCCTTATTCCTCTCGGTTGTTGACCATGTTGACAACACCGAGGGCGGCGCCTTGATGGCGAACCAAGGCGGAGGGCGATGGTGAGGCCTCGGATGGGAACGAGCAGAGCGGGAAGATCACTGACCCACCGTGGGAGGCTGGAGCAGGCGGTCTCGCCGACGCTGGTTTGGCTTTGGCGGCTCGAGGAAGAAGAGACTGAAGAAACGCGACAGACGTTGAATGTCAATCCAACGGTCAAGGCTGGCACAATCGTTCGTTGACTAAGCGGACACCAAGTAGCATACTTTTTTATATATAGGAGGAAAACTGCAAGGAAAATGCGTTCGTCTGCCATCCTCCTCACAGGGAATGTTCGCCACATAAGTGACTAGCACCCTTGGTTTTCAACTGAGAGGTCTTGGGTTCGAGTCCCAGGAACTCTCAATTTTGTCCTCCTTCCTTCCTTGCAAAAAAAGGAAAGAAAATCAAAGACTTGGGAAGGCATCGAACAAGCTAGTGTACCCGATAAAGAGAGCGTTGCGAGTTTTAGAAAAAAGAAAGGCGTGCTCTCGTAGCTGGTTCGAATCCAAACCTAGACTATGAATATATATGGTGCTATGCTACTCGCAAGTAATGAAACCGACATATCCAACATTCGCTTCTCCTCTTCTCTACTTACTCGCCTAGCATCGAAGCTCGCGCGGCAACCATGTCCATTGGCTGCTCGCCCACCGCTCTTCAGCAGTAACTACCGAATATCGCCAAGTCGCCACCCGTACCATCGCTGTGGGTCTCATCACACCCCCGCCGGCACGCGCACCGCAACCGATTGCTCATCACAACCCGCTGCCGTTGGTGTGGTGCCACTGCTGCAAATCACGCAGAGTCATCCGTCACGTCTCAACCACAATCCGCAACCTTGGCCGAGTCTTCTACAAATGCTCGAATCATGGGGTAATAATATGTTTTAAGTGTTGTTCTGCTGCTTTCAGTTGCTGATTTTTTAATAGTTTGGTTGATGATCTTCCAATTTGATTCGTGCAGAAAAGGGAAGATTCGTGTGATTTGTATTTCTGGGAAGTTGCTGATATGGGGGAATGCAACTACACTGATTATTTGGTTAGTCGAGGAATCCCAATACCAGCAGGTTGGGGTGTTTGACAAGTAACTGAAGGAACGACAGAAGAGGAAGATACAGAGTAGAAGGTTAAAGATGCAGTTCCTCTGATCATGGCCAAGCAACAGCTGCTGAACATCCTTGACAGCAATGAGGAGATGAAAGAGCTTGTGAAGATAATGGGCAAAATCGATGTGCTCTGTAGGATGATTGTCTCTTTATTTGCAGTGTATGTAGCACTCGTGATGTATTAAATTGGCTACGACATGAGCACTTTGCTGAAACTAGTAATGAATGAAACCTTTGTAGCAGGCTGGGCGTAGTGTTGTGAACATCTAATGATTTCTATTAACGGAAATCAGGGGGTATCCCCTTTTGCTCATATAAATAAATAAATAGCAGAGGCCCTGTCGGGTCAGCTTTGTTCTCATTCGAAGACGTCGAGCAAATTGCAGTCCAACAACAAACTATGTCATCAAATTCAAGTTTCACAGCCAAATATGAGTACAACTAAACAACAATGTCATCATGTTTTAGTTGTCCTACAATCGCCAAACACAAATCAGCATACATAACAAGTGATGTTCTCACAGCAAAATACTAAACAACATGTTCATTAGGTTTCAGTTGTCATAGCAAACACAATTTCATATAGTAGATAAAAAATGTCTTCTAACAGGCAAATACGACAAAAGCAATGTAATCATCATCTGCAGCAGCAGCATCAACATCTTCGCCGTGTGTATCAGTCTGAATCGTAATTCCCCACGGTGTCATCTTCTTCTTCGTCCTCAATGTCCTCGAACGTTGGCTTCTTCTTGATCAACTCTCGTATGTCCATAGCACGACAGGCAATCTTTTCGCCGGCGTCATTGACGTGATGGTTCTCAAAGATAATAGGAACATCTGTGTTATCTTGTACATCAGAAGCAGTGTAAGCATCATCTTGTTGTGCAACTTCATTAAACGAATTCCTCTGCTCAAACCTTCGCAATACTCTCCAGTCATCGCTACGTGCAAATGTGTCTTCCAAGAAAAATATCTGTGTTGCTTGATTTGCCAAAATAAAAGGCTCGTTGGTCTGGTACGCCGCCTTGACATTGATGGATTTGAAATAATCATCAGCTATGGGTTTTGCGATCCTGGAAAACAGGTTATACCAACGATAGCACAACAGAACCACACACCGATGATCCTCGGCGGAGATATATCGCAATCGAACAATGTCATTATGTTAGCATACATTTTAGTTGTCTCTTTGTCATATGTATCCGTGCTCATGATGGCACTGTTTTGTGTCTTCCTGCCTTCGTCTCGTGCAAGGGTGTTGTAGCGCACATCTCCAACAACGCAAGATTCATAATGTCTTACCCGAGTATCAGGACCCATTGCTAGTGAGTAAAGGGCATCATCAACTGCCTGCCCATCCTCCCGCATCTTCTTAACCTATGGTTAGAAAATAAACAAGCTGATCATCTTATGTACAAAATATATTAAAAAAACTGACAGTGCACTTCAAAAGCTTCCATGGTTCTTGAACCATTTCGCAAATCCTGCCATAACCAGTTTGTCAATGTTTCTTGGATTTTGCGGGAGTAACTCCTCTTTGTAGATGCTGCACAACATAGTGATCGTGTCAAACATCTAAATATATAAGAATGTGCTGCAAGTTTAGTAGATTATGATGTATAAGCTGCAGTACTGCACTTACTTGATACAAGGTAGTATCTCAGGACAGTTATTCAACACATACCAAACCATTTTGTCCAAGTCTTTAGGTTTGTCCTCTTGTCGACTCTTCCCTGTGACTCGAATAGAATAATTGAAAACATTGAGCCCGGGATTGTCTTCACCCACCTCTTTGCTAAGCTGATCAGCTGTTTCAATGTATTTTGAGCAGAATGTCAACGCTTCTGTAGCAATGTAGGCCTCTGCAATAGAACCCTCGGGTCTAGCTCTATTCCTAACATAACCCTTGAAAGTGCCTAGCTGCCTTTCAATAGGGTACATCCAGCCATACTGTACTGGACCTCTAAGTAGTGCCTCATCAGGTAGATGAACAGCCAAATGCACCATCACATCAAAGAAGGCTGGAGGACATATCTTCTCAAGGTCGCATAGGATAGTTGGTATCTTGTCTCTAAGACGCTCCAAAGCATCTATCCTGACATTTCTACTGTAGAGTTCCCTGAAGAATTGTCCCAACTCTGCAACTGCTCTGTAAGTCGTATGCCCAATCCTCTAAGGATAATGGTAAAACCCTTTGAAGTAGGGCGTGGCGGTCATGAGTTTTCAACCCTTATACCTTGTTTCCATCTGCATTGACTCTCCTTTCAGGGTTGGAAGCAAATCCATGTGGGAATCTCACACATGACAGGACCTCGCAGAATTCTTTTCTTTTTACCTTGTCCAAGACGTACACAGCTGGTGCCATATCCCGTGGTTTACGTTCATCTTGCACCTGCAAATCCTTTCTGATACCCAGGTATGTCGAATCAATCCTAGATTTTAAGGTATCTTTCATCTTGCCTTCAATGTTAAGAAGTGTGCCGATAATGCTGTCACATATATTTTTCTCGATGTGCATCACATCAAGATTATGCCACAGATCCAAATCTTTCCAATACTCCAAGTCACACAAAGTGGACCTGCGGGTAAACAATAATCTCTCTTCTACCGTGACATGCTTCCTTTTCCCGCTACCATTACCAGGATGGTTTCCTGGTGTAATATGCCTGACCTTCTCTAATTCCACTTGCAACTCATCGGCGGTGAGCCTCTTTGGCGCATCACCATTTTCATGCTTTGCATTGAACACATGTCTTCGGTATTTTCTAGGATGCGGCTTGTCCTTGGCAAGGAAACGGCGGTGTCCAATGTAACAGATCTTGCTAAGTATTGCGTATGACAGCGAGTTCCTATCACAGCGAACACATGCATTGTAACCATGTGTCGTTCGCCCTGACATAGTGCCCAAAGCCGGATAATCATGGATGCACAAAATTACAATAGGACGCAGAAAGAAATCAGTTGGTGGGCTTCTATATAGGTCTCGAGTGAGAACACCCTTCCATAGCTGTTGAAGTTCCTCCACAAGAGGCTCCATGAACAAATCAAAATCCTTTCCAGGACTTTTTGGACCTGGGATGAGCAAGGCCATCATGTAGTTTGATTCTTTGGTGCAGACATCTGGAGGCATGTTGTAAGGGATAACAAGCAGTAGCCACATTCTATATGTGGCGCTCTGGTGGCCAAATGGGTTAAATCCATCTGAAGCTAAGCCAAGTCTAATGTTTCTCGGGTCAGCAGCAAACTCTTTGTTTTTATCATTGAAGCTTTTGCACTCACTACCATGAGATGGATGGCTCATTACATTCTGATCTCTGTACTCCTGGTTCCTAGAATGCCACAATACATCCTCTCTTGTTTTAGCATCATGAAACAACCTCTGCAATCTTGGTGTAATTGGAAAATGTCTCAGAACATTATGAGGAATCCTCTTCACAGCTTCGCCATCTTTCCATCTTGATGATTTGCATTTCGGGCATTCACTTAAGTTGGCAAAATCCTTCTGGAACAAAACACAATTATTCTTACAAACATGGATCATATCATATCCAATTCCAACTGCACGAAGGAAATTCTTCATTTTACTGTAGGTGTGTGGCAGCTCAGACGCATCTGGGAAAGATTTGCGGAAAGCAACCAACATCGCATCGAATGATTTGTTGGTCATCCGCTCAGATGTCTTCACCTGAAGAAAGATGACCATAGCTGAGAATACTGACAGCTTACTTCCTGGGGTGACAACAATGTTGCATTGTTCCAACATGCGGGCCTACCGTTTTACTTCTGCAGGTGAAAGTTCACGGAATGCACGAGCATTTCGTTGCATTGTTTCAATGTTGGTCAAACTCACTAGCTCTGCCACCACCACCACCTCCTCCTCTTCCACCTGAGCATCAGGCAGATCAAGATGGTGATCTGCTGCTTCCACGTAGTCAATAACATTGACGTTCACAACTTCACCATGATGAACCCACCTAGTATATGTGACCAACATCCCATACAAGTGTAGATGATTTTGCACAGTTGACTAGGGTCTTGTAACTGAATTCATACAACTGCTACACGGGCAGAGCACATCTGATTTTGGACCACCGTACTCAGCTCTGATAAAGTTCATGAAGTTTTCAACCCCATCGACATATGAAGCGGAGAATCTTGACGAAGTTATCAAGTCATGTCCATCTGTTAGACATACAAATTACTTCTTCTACTAGATATTACAGGAAAAACATATATGCTTTTTTATGAAGTCCAGAAAAAAATACCTAGGTCAATGTCTAAAGCTATGGCAAGATATGATGAGCAGATCTAAGTAACGAGATATATGTAAAGCTAATTCAGCAAACAGATTTGAGTGCTAAATTATGGCAGGCAGTTTCAACAGTCAATGAGGCCGAGCACACAGCCATCGAACTATCGAAGGCCATCGCAACAACAAAGATCGAGTATAAAACGGTGTAGAGCTATTTCACCTAACAGATTGGCTACTAGACCATGGCAATCTACGTCACAATAAATATATGACAGGATATTTTAGCAACTAATCGGCCTTGGCATGCCATCTCAGCTAAGCAGATTGAGTGCAGAACAGGGAAAGGAAGCTTCTTAAGCAGAGCATATTGACAGTAAAATACTTCAGCAAACAGTGAGATTAACAGCGTCTATCAACTAACATTCAGCGCTACACCGACATGAACGAGGCCTCAGTTTAAAATGCGACTATCGTGGGAGAAGCTGACCGCCATGCGTCTCCACACGAAGGTCGCCAGCGGTGGCGGCGCTGACCACCGTGCGCCTCCATAAGAACGTAGCCAGAGGTGGCGGCGCGGCTAGAGGATGGTAGTCTACAAGAGCGTACTGTGGGAGCGAGAGGATCGTTGTGCGTCCCTCGATGAACCGCGGCGCCGACGTATCGACGCGGCGGGGAGGGCGGCTTTGGCGGAGCGAATGGAGTGGAGGGGGACGAGGGTAGGGGGGGTTTGGGGAATATTATTGGCTAGTTGGCCGAAGGGCGGTTGAATCGAATTTGGGGGGAAATTTTGTGTGTGGTGGGTAGGGGGGGGGGGAAGGATTTTCGTGCGGTGGGCGTGGGGAGTTTGGCGCATGGTCAGTTTCTCCAAGTGCAGTCCCACGTGTTAGTGAAGAGGCAAGCCGAAGCGTGTTCCGTTTGCGTGAGCCGTGTGCAGGACCGAACGTGTGTGGGGTGCAATGCGACCGCAACAGGAGTGCTGTGAGTGTACCGCCTTTTTCCTTTTAAACTAGGTGCTTCGCCCCCTCAAAAAAATTGTTGCGTCGCGCGATCCATTGATACTACTACTAGTAATCCGGTAATCCTGACTAAAACCGCACGGCCGGGTCTTTTCCTGCGCGATATGCTGGGAGGTTGGCTTAGTTGGGTTTTTTAGGATGAGTAATGCTACACCTACGTAATCCTAGTTACATAATTAACGTAATGTGAAATGTGTGAGCTGTTGATTGTAGATTGGGGGGAGGGAGGGGCCCACCACCATGAAAATCAGGGGAGGAGAGAGAGAGGCAATTTACGTTAACCCTTTCGTAGGTTCCCGTAGATGCAAAAAGATGTGAAATGCGTGAATGTGTAGTGGATGCACTATTGGGAGCCTAATCCTAGACTTACAAAGGGCTACGTAGCAGCTACATATACTTTCCATCAGTTCGTAATGCCCTCCTGATTTTCAGGTGGGGTGGCCCTAATCCTCTCCTTTAATCCAATCAAATAGTCCCACATCACATCAGTTCATAACTTTAATAAACCATTACATGGATGTAGCATTGTGATAACCCACAAGTGCAGGGGATCGCAACAGCTTTCGAGGGTATAGTATTCAACCCAAAATTTATTGATTCGACACAAGGGTAGCCAAAGAATATTCTTGAGTATTAGCAATTGAGTTGTCAATTCAACCACACCCGGATAACTTAGTATCTGCAGCAAAGTATTTAGTAGCAAAAGTGTTATGATAATAAAGGTAACGGTGGCAAAAGTAAAGATAATAGTTTTTGGGTTTTTGTAGTAGTTGTAACAGTAGCAACGGAAATGTAAATAAGCTAAGAACAATATGTGAAAAGCTCGTAGGCAATGGATCAGTGATGGATAATTATGCCAGATGAGATTCCTCATGTAATAGTTATAACATAGGGTGACACAGAACTAGCTCCAATTCATCAACGTAATGTAGGCATGTATTCCGTAAATAGTCATACATGCTTATGGAAAAGAACTTGCATGACATCTTTTGTCCTACCCTCCCGTGGCAGCGGGGTCCTAGCGAAAACTAAGGGATATTACGGCCTCCTTTTAATAGAGAACCGGAACAAAGCATTAGCACATTGTGAATACACGAACTCCTCAAACTACGGTCATCACCGAGAAGTATCCCGATTATTGTCACTTCGGGGTTGTCGGATCATAACACATAATAGGTGACTATAGACTTGCAAGATAGGATCAAGAACACACATATATTCATGAAAACATAATAGGTTCAGATCTGAAATCATGGCACTCGGGCCCTAGTGACAAGCATTAAGCATAGCAAAGTCATAGCAACATCAATCTCAGAACATAGTGGATACTAGGGATCAAACCCTAACAAAACTAACTTGATTACATGGTAAATCTCATCCAACCCATCACCGTCCAGCAAGCCTACGATGGAATTACTCACGCACGGCGGTGAGCATCATGAAATTGGTGATGGAGGATGGTTGATGATGACGACAGCGACAAATCCCCCTCTCCGGAGCCCCAAACGGACTCCAGATCAGCCCTCCCAAGAGAGATTAGGGATTGGCGGCGGCTTCGTGTCGTAAAACACGATGAAACTTTCTCTCTAATTTTTTCTCCCCAAACGTGAATATATGGAGTTGGAGTTGAGGTCCGTGGAGGTCCAAGGGGCCCACGAGATAGGGGGGCACGCCCTATAGGGGGGGCGGTCTCATACATGGTGTGGGCCCCCTGGTGTATTTTTTTCGCCCTGAAATTCTTATTAATTCCAAAAAGTGCCTCCGTGGATTTTCAGGACATTCCGAGAACTTTTCTTTTTTACACATAAAAGAACCTCATGGCAGTTCTGCTGAAAACAGCGTCAGTCCGGGTTCGTTTCATTCAAATCATGCAAGCTAGAGTCCAAAACAAGGGCAAAAGTGTTTGGAAAAGTAGATACGTTGGAGGCGTATCAACTCCCCCAAGCTTAAACCTTTGCTTGTCCTCAAGCAATTCAGTTGATAAACTGAAAGTGATAAAGAAAAACTTTTACAAACTCTGTCTGCTCTTGTTGTTGTAAACATGAAAAGCCAGCATTCAAGTTTCAGCAAATATTATGAACTAACCATACTCACAATAACACTTAGGTCTCAAAATTACTCATATCAATAGCATAATCAGCTAGCGAGCCATAATAATAAAACTCGGATGACAACACTTTCTCAAAACAATCATAACATGATATAACAAAATGGTATCGTGCTATCCCTTTCTGAGACCGCAAAACATAAATGCAAAGCACCTTTAAAGATCAAGGACTAACTAAACATTGTTATTCATGGTAAAAGAGATCCAGTCAAGTCATACCCAATATAAACCAATAGTAATGAATGCAAATGACAGCGTGCTCTCCAGCGGGTGCTTTTAATAAGAAGGGTGATGACTCAACATAAAATCAAATAGATAGGTCCTTCACAGAGGGAAGCAGGGATTTGTAGAGGTTCCAGAGCTCGATTTTAAAATAGAGATTGAATAACATTTTGAGCGGCATACTTTCGCTGTCAACGCAACAACTATGAGATGGCTGTATCTTCCATACTACATGCATTATAGGCAGTTCCCAAATAGAATGGTAAAGGTTTATACTCCCCAACCACCAACAAGCATCAATCCATGGCTTGCTCGAAACAACGAGTGCCTCCAACTAACAACAGCCCTGGGGGAGTTTTGTTTAATTAATTTGATTTGCTTTGATCTTTTTGGATCATGGGACTGGGCATCCCGGTTACCGGCCCTTTCTCGTGAATGAGGAGCGGAGTCCACTCCTCTTTAGAATAACCCACCTAGCATGGAAGATATAGGCAGCCCTAGTTGTAACATGAGCTGCTCGAGCATACAAAACAGAATTTCATTTAAAGGTTTGGAGTTTGGCACATACAAATTTACTTGGAACGGCAGGTAAATACCGCATATAGGAAGGTATGGTTGACTCATATGGAACAACTTTGGGGTTTAAGGAGTTTGGATGCACAAGCAGTATTCCCGCTTAGTACAGGTGAAGGCTAGCAAAAGACTGGGAAGCGACCAACTCAGAGAGCGACAACAGTTGTAAACATGCATTAAAATTAATTCACACCGAGTACAAGCATGAGTAGGATATAATCCACCATGAACATAAATATTGTGAAGGCTGTGTTGATTTGGTTCAACTACATGTGTGAACATGTGCCAAGTCGAGTCACTCAATTCATTCAAAGGAGGATACCATCCCATCATACCACATCATAATCATTCTAATAGCATGTTGGCACGCAAGGTAAACCATTATAACTCATAGCTAATCAAGCATGGCACAAGCAACTATAATCTCTAAATGTCACTGCAAATATGTTTACTTCATAATAAGCTGACTCAGAAACGATGAACTCATCATATTTACAAAAACAAGAGAGGTCGAGTTCATACCAGCTTTTCTCATCTCAATAAGTCCATCATATATCGTCATTATTGCCTTTCACTTGCACGACCGAACGATGTGTATAATAATAAGAGTGCACGTGCATTGGACTAAGCTGGAATCTGCAAGCATTCAACTCAAGAGAGAAGACAAGTGATGTGGGCTCTAAGTTAAATAAACAATCATGCCTATGAGAACCGCTAAACATTTTCAATATGGTCTTCTCGACCCCCAAAGGAAAGAAAATAAAATAAAACTATTTACACGGGAAAGCTCCCAACAAGTAAGAAGAAGTTCTAGAAATCTTTTTGGGTTTTCATTTTAATTTTACTACAAGCATGGAAATTAAACTAACTAATTTTTTTGTTGTTTCTCAAGGTTTATCGAACACACAAGAAGAAAACTTAGAAAAAGATATTTAAACTAGCATGGATAATACAATGAAAGAGTATGAGCACAGACGACTAGTGTGTGAACATGAATATAAAGTCGGTGAGAAATACATACTCCCCCAAGCTTAGGCTTTTGGCCTAAGTTGGTCTAGTACCAAGGACCACCTGGCTGATATCCATAAGTGAAACCGGGGTCGTACTGAGATGCAGCGGCAACCACCTCCTGAGTTGCAGCGTGTTGGCGAGCTGCCTCCGCTCTCCTCTCGTGTTCAGCTGCTTCCTCCCTAGTGACAACATATCTTCCTTTTGCCTGATAATCAAAAAGGTACGGAGCAGGAAGAGTAACATGGACGACGTTGCGTCTGTCATAGATTAGTCGATATTGGAGGAATTGTTCATTCCTCCCAAGAAATTGATGATGGACCATAGCTTCAGAATCCAAATAAACAGGAGGTATTATCATATCTCCCCCTCGTGGGGCTATACCAAGATAATTAGCCACACGGGTTGCATAAATTCCTCCAAATAAATTTCCCTTTCTACTATTATTCTGCAACCTACGTGCAACTATTGCTCCCAAGTTATAACCTTTATAACCTAACATAGCACACTTGAGGACACACAGATCAGGGACACACATGTGACATGCTTCGTCTTTACCGTTAATGCATCTACCAATAAAGAGAGCAAAATAATGTATAGCAGGAAAATGAATGCTCCCTATGGTAGCTTGTGCTATGTCCCTAGATTCCACCACAATAATACTAGCAAGAAAATCTCTAAATTTCAGATTTGTGAGGATCATTAATATTACCCCACTGTGGGAGTTTGCAAGCAGTTGTGAAATCCTCTAAATCCATGGTATAAGATGTATCATAAATATCAAATATGACACTAGGGGAATTACGCGCACAATTATATATGAACCTCCGCACAAAAGAATCAGTCAATTGATAGTACTACATACACTTATCTTGTAGGAAGTCCTCCAGCTCGGCATTACACACGCGTCAAATTCCTCCTTGAAGCCTGCTTCGACCATAAAATCATCGGATGGCCACTCACAAGCTCGTACATCCGCGTCCCTCAGCAATTTAACATCTTGCTCACGTATAGCAATCCTGGGCCCTTTCTTCGCCGAGGAACCACCTTGGTACATTCTTCTAAGCATAATTCTTTTTCTGAAATAATTCTGAAATTTTAGTAGCTTCAAAATAAAAGTGAATAAAACTAAACAAGATTGATAGCAACTACTCCTACAAGTGCCTAGAGCCTATATCATGCATTAAAATTGCTTGGGACCTCATAAATCTAACATGCAAGCTCAAGAATATGGTCACCTATGCAGCAAAAATTTGCAATGAATAAAGCACTAGAACAAAAACTAATTGGACCAATGGAGGAGTCACATACCAAGCAACAATCTCCCAAAGCAGTTTTGTGAATGGAGCTTTGAGCAAGGAGATCGAAAATCGCAGCAAAATGACCTAGAACTCGTGCTTGAGCTGGATGGGGATTTTTTTTGGGTAGAAGATGAAGTGTGTGGGTGCTGGCATAAGTGGAGGAGGGCCACCAGGGGCCCACGAGACAGGGGGCGCTCCCAGGTGGGGTGGGCGTGCCCTCCACTCTCGTGGCCTGGTGCTTGCCCCTCCTGCAGTGTTTTCAGTGCCTAAAATCCTCAAATATTCCATAAAAATCATACTAAATTTGCAGGGCATTTGGAGCACTTTTATTTTCGGGATATTTTTTAATGCACGGATAATTCAGAAAACAGACAGATAATACTATTTTTGCTTTATTTATTCTACATAACAGAAAGTAAAAAGTGGGTACAGAAGGTTGTGCCTTCTAGTTTCATCCATCTCATGATCATCAAAATGAATCCACTAACAAGGTTGATCAAGTCTTGTTAACAAACTCATTCCGAATAACACGGAACCGGAGAAATTTCTTATAACACTAAGTTACCTCAACAAGGATATGAAAATCCCCAACAATAAGAATAACATACTTTTTCTTGACAGTAGGGAGAGGAATTTCAAAACCTCCAATAATAATAGTTGGAACTTTTCCAATAGAATTGATGCTATGAACTAGAGATTGTTTCCTCGGAAAGTGTACCATATGCTCATTACCATTAACATGAAAAGTGACATTGCCTTTGTTGCAATCAATAACAGCCCCTGCAGTGTTAAAAAGGGTCTACCAAGGATAATCGACATACTATCATCCTCAGGAATATCAAGAATAACAAAGTCCGTTAAGATAGTGACATTTGCAACCACAACAGGCACATCCTCACAAATACCGACAGGTATAGCAGTTGATTTATCAGCCATTTGCAGAGATATTTCAGTAGGTGTCAACTTATTCAATTCAAGTCAACGATATAAAGAGAGAGGCATAACACTAACACCGGCTCCAAGATCACATAAAGCAGTTCTAACACAATTTCTTTTAATGGAGCATGGTATAGTTGGGACACCCGGATCTCCAAGTTTCTTTGTTATTCCACCCTTAAAAGTGTAATTAGAAAGCATGGTGGAAATTTCAGCTTCCTGTATCTTTCTTTTATTTGTAATGATATCCTTCATATATTTAGCATAAGGATTTACTTTGAGCATATCAGTTAAGCGCATACGTAAGAAAATAGGTCTAATCATTTCAGCAAATCGCTCAAAATCCTCATCATCCTTTGTTTTGGATGGTTTAGGAGGAAAGGGCATGGGTTTCTGGACCTATGGTCTCTTTCTCTACCATGCTTCCTAGCAACAAAATCTCTCTTATCATAATGTTGATTCTTTGATTGTGGGTTATCAAGATCAACAACAGGTTCAATCTCTACATCATTGTTTTTGCTAGGTTGAGCGTCAACATGAACATTATCATTAACATTATCACTAGGTTCATGTTCATTACCTGATTGAGTTTCAGCATCAGAAATAGAAATATCATTGGGATTCTCAGGTGTGTTTACAGTAGGTTCACTAGAAGCATGCAAAGTCCTATCGTTTTTCTTTTTCTTCTTTTTAGAAGAACTAGGTGCCTCTAAATTATTTCTCTGAGAATCTTGCTCAATTCTCTTAGGGTGGCCTTCAGGATACAAAGGTTCCTGACTCATTCTACCAGTTCTAGTAGCCACTCTAACAACAAAGTCATTTTTATTATTTAATTCATCAAGCAAATCATTTTGAGCTTTAAGTACTTGCGCAGCTTGAGTAGCAACCATAGAAGCATATTTAACGAGTTTGAGTTCACCTTTAACTCTAGCCATATTATCGCTTACGCGTCCTATGTCGATAGCATTATTCTTTAACTCTCTACCAACATAAGCATTAAAACTTTCTTGTCTAGCCATAAAGTCATCAAATTCATCTAAGCATGGGCTATGAAATTTAGTAGAGGGGATTTCAACTTTATCATATCTATAGAGAGATTTACCTTTACTACCTGTGTCGGGTTATCAAGACAATGTGGTTCTTCAACAGGCAGTATATTAAGACCATGTATTTCTTCAATAGGAGGTAAATTCTAAACATCTTAAGCTTTAATACCTTTTTCTTAGATAGATTTCTTGCCTCTTGCATATCTTCAGGACTGAGAAATAAAACACCTCTCTTCTTCGGAGTGGGTTTAGGAATAGGCTCAGGAGTTGATGCAATTGGTTCAGGAATTGCCTCAGGAATTGGCTAAGAAGAGTCCAATTATTTTCATTAGTCAGCATATTATTCAATAGTATTTTAGCTTCGTCGACTATTCTTTCCCTGAAAACACAACCAGCACAACTATCCAAGTAGTCCTTGGAAGCATCGGTTAGTCCATTATAAAAGATATCAAGTATTTCATTTTTCTTAAGAGGATGATCGGGCAAAGCATTAAGTAACCGGAGAAGCCTCCCCCAAGCTTGTGGGAGACTCTCTTCTTTGATTTGCACAAAATTTTATATTCCCGCAAGGCAGCTTGTTTCTTATGAGCAGGGAAATATTTAGCAGAGAAGTAATAAATCATATCCTGGGGACTACGCACACAACCAGGAGCAAGAGAATTATACCAAGTCTTAGCATCACCCTTTAATGAGAACGGAAATATCTTAAGGATATAAAAATAGCGAGACTTCTCATCATTAGTAAACAGGGTAGCTATATCATTCAACTTGGTAAGATGTGCCACAACAGTTTCAGATTCAAGGCCATAAAAAGGATCACATTCAACTAAAGTAATAATCTCAGGATCAACAGAGAATTCATAATCCTTATCAGTAACATAGATAGGTGAAGTAGCAAAAGCAGGGTCAGGTTTCATTCTAGCATTAAGAGACTGTTGCTTCCATTTAGCTAATAATTTTTTAAGATCATATCTATCATTGCAAGCAAAGACAGCTCTAGCAGTTTCTTCATTCATAACATAACCCTTAGGAACAACAGGCAATTCATAATCATTGGGAGAATTTTCATCATCACTATCATCAATATTAGCATCTTCAATAATTTCATTCCCCCTAACTCTAGCAAGTTGTTCATCAAGAAATTCACCTAATGGCAAAGTAGTATCACGCACAGAAGTAGTTTCATCATGCATAGCAGAAGTGGCATCATCAATAACATGCGACATATCAGAGTTCATATTAGTAGCAGGTTTAGATGTCGCAAGTTTACTTATAACGGAAGGAGAATCTAGTGCACAGCTAGATGGCAGTTCCTTACCTCCCCTCGTAGTTGAGGGCAAAATCATAGTTCTGTCGTCTTTCAAGTTCTTCATAGTGATCAACAGATATAAATCCCAAGTGACTTGAGAATAGAGCTATGCTCCCCGGCAACGGTGCCAGAAATTAGTCTTGATAACCCACAAGTGTAGGGGATCGCAACAGCTTTCGAGGGTATAATATTCAACCCAAATTTATTGATTCGACACAAGGGGAGCCAAAGAATATTCTTGAGTATTAGCAGTTGAGATGTCAATTCAACCACACCTGGATAACTTTGTATCTGCAGCAAAGTGTTTAGTAGCAAAAGTGGTATGATAATAAAGGTAACGGTGGCAAAAGTAAAGATGATAGTTTTGGGTTTTTGTAGTAGTTGTAACAGTAGCAATGGAAAAGTAAATAAGCGAAGAACAATATGTCAAAAGCTCATAGGCAATGGATCAGTGATGGATAATTATGCCGGATGCGATTCCTCATGTAATAGTTATAACATAGGGTGACACAAAACTAGCTCCAATTCATCAATGTTATGTAGGCATGTATTCCGTAAATAGTCATACGTGCTTATGGAAAAGAACTTGCATGACATCTTTTTCCCTACCCTCCTGTGGCAGCGGGGTCCTAGCGGAAACTAAGGGATATTAAGGCCTCCTTTTAATAGAGAACCGGAACAAAGAATTAGCACATAGTGAATACACGAACTCCTCAAACTACGGTCATCACCGAGAAGTATCCCGATTATTGTCACTTCGGGGTTGTCGGATCATAACACATAATAGGTGACTATAGACTTGCAAGATAGGATTAAGAACACACATATATTCATGAAAACATAATAGGTTCAGATCTGAAATTATGGCACTCGGGCCCTAGTGACAAGCATTAAGCATAGCAAAGTCATAGCAACATCAATCTCAGAACATAGTGGATACTAGGGATCAAACCCTAACAAAACTAACTTGATTACATGGTAAATCTCATCCAACCCATCACCGTCCAGCAAGCCTATGATGGAATTACTCACGCACGGCGGTGAGCATCATGAAATTGGTGATGGAGGATGGTTGATGATGACGACGGCGACGAATCCCCCTCTCTGGAGCCCCGAACGGACTCCAGATCAGCCCTCCCGAGAGAGATTAGGTCTTGGCGGCGGCTCCGTGTCGTAAAACGTGATGAAACTGTCTCTCTGATTTTTTTTCTCCCCGAACGTGAATATATGGAGTTGGAGTTGAGGTTGGTGGAGGTCCAGGTGGCCTACGAGATATGGGGGCGCACCCCCCTGTCTTGTTGACATGGTGTGGGCCCCCTGATGTATTTCTTTCGCCCAGAAATTCTTACTAATTCCAAAAAGTGCCTCCGTGGATTTTCAGGACATTCCGAGAACTTTTCTTTTCTACACATAAAACAACATCATGGCAGTTTTGCTGAAAACAGCGTTAGTCCGGGTTAGTTTCATTCAAATCATGCAAGTTAGAGTCCAAAACAAGGACAAAAGTGTTTGGAAAAGTAGATACGTTGGAGACGTTTCACATTGCTCCTACTATTGGAGTGCCTAAGATAATTTGTGTATGTATAGACCCTATGTGTTTATTTTACTTCGCATGTTAGATTTGTCTCGGTTCAATAAAAAGCAGAGTTGGTGATGATGGTGTGCCTGTCATCCTGCAATATAGGCCGTCCGATCTATATCTAACGGATAGGAAGGAAACTATGACAATTTACCCGCACTCCTCTCCACATTTGCAGATAAGGCTTTCCCTCGTTCATCCTTTTCTCCCACAAGATCTTCATCTTCCGTGCAATGCACGGGCATCTTGCTAGTACTCCTACAATATGTATATTATTGTGAAAGTTCATATACACCGGCCGAGATTAATGCAAACACGGCAGATTTTCATTACATTTCGAACTTTTATAGGACAGAAAAATAAAAGAAACCCGACCCTAAACCTATTCTACGGCGGTGACCGACGTCCTCCATCTGCGATCTCTATGTACGGGGGTGGGGTTCAAGACCCGTGAAGTGAAGGTGCGGTCTCCGGCAAGGAAGAGTAGAACACGGGATACGGACCGGCCAGTTGGCACAACATGCCCAGCCGCCTCTCATGCCCTACTCATCCTCGGAGGAGTCCCCGACCTCGGCGGTGCCGGACGTTGGACGGCGGCAAGTAGGACGCGTGGCTGATGGTGCTCCCGTCGTCGGCCGCCAACATGGCCACCGCTTGTGCGGTCGCGTCCGTGTTCGGCTACGCCGCTATTGCGTCGAGAGAGGGGACTTGAGCGAGGGCGGCGACGTCGAGCTTCATCCCCGAAGACAAGCTCTCCCGCAGAGCGTTCGCACTTGCGGTCATGGCAGATGTGGTGCCAGGTAGGAGGACGATGCGCTATGGTGTGGAGGTTAGCTGGGCGTTGCCGCTTTAAGTAGCGCACTCCGGTGAGGCCAAGCGTCCGGGTGCATCATTAAGTCGCCGGAGTTGGTTCCTCGGGCACCGAGCCTCCTAACGACGACATACGAACGGACGCATGAATGCGGACAGTTGGTGCCGGCTGGGAACGCACCGCGCGAAGGCACGAGGGATGAGGGTTTTGGTGTGCCAGGGTAGTCAGCTGCGATCGTGGCAACGTTGGAGATGCCCTTTGCTCACATGCGATCCCCGCATGTCATTGAAAAAGCAAGACGACCCGGTATGGTCTCAGGTCCAGAGGATGCAGTTGGCCGCGCTACACCACTCCGCGGATGCATCGCGGCGCCCCGTGCATCCTCGACGAGCCGGGTGTTGGGGTGTGTTTGGATTGTGGCCAAAGTGCACCTTACCAAAATTTTTGTCATGACCCAAAGATTGGTCTTTGTTTGGATGGTTGCCATTTTTCTGGCATGCCAGTGAACTATAGCCAACTCTAGTTCATTTTTCTTGCCAATGTCAGCCAAATCATGGGCAACCAATACCTCAACCAAAATTTTGGTCATGACACAAAGATTGGTCTTTGTTTGGATGGTTTCCATTTCTTTGGCATGCCAATGAACTCTAGCCAACTCTAGTTCATTTTTCTTGCCAATGTCGGCCAAATCATGGGCAACCAATACCTCAACCAAAATTTTGGCTACCCAATGCTTTGATGGGGCAACCTTGGGCACAAACCAAACATACCGTTGGTCGTGCCACAGCACTAACGCCACCCTCGGCACACTGAAACTGACCGTGTCTAGCAATGATATGAGTGTGTCGCTCACCGCGGTCGCCGTGTCCAGAGGCGGTGCTGGAGCTGCGCCCCGTTGTTGGCCCCAACGACCCACATGAACGGTTGTCGGTGGCGAGGAGGTCGTGGGCCAGCTCCTCCATTGGACTATTCTGCTTTATGTCGTCCCGACGGGTGTGCCCCACATGTTAGTTTCCCTGTTTTCCCGGCCATATTCGAGCGTCAGTGCTCCGTGTTGCGCATTAGGCCTTTCACTATGTAGGACAAGCGAGACAACTTATTGTTTATTTGAGCCGTTCAAGTGTAATCATGTGGCGTTTGCTTATTTCTCATTCCTCTCCAACCCTCTTCTCCGTCGATCATGTCGCCCTCCAGTCGAGTCCATCCTCCCGCATGACTCATTTGAACATTCCTCCGAGTATCATTTGCATGTACCCACCCTAGTCCTCTTTCAATAGATCTCCGGACCCCGAGATGAAATCGAGAGGGAATGAGTGGGGGCACGTGATACCTAAGGCGGATTCAAAATTTTGAACCGGTGATCATAGCATCCGCAAATCATATATAAAGGGTATTCAATGTTCGTTTCATTTTTGAACATACAATATACCCCCTCCTATCCTTTCTAGTTTACATATAAGTTTTATGTGTAGTGAAAGTATCTCTACTATGATAAAAAAGGTATCAACATTCAACAACGCCCAATCAATATTGTTAGATTCGTACGTACTCCTAGATTTGTACTCGAGATGGTTTCCAATTTGACTATTGACAAGATTAATAGTACATGAGATGTATAATGTGAAAATTATATTATTGGAAACTCCTTTCACATACGAAATTGACCGTATGCTTTGGGTAAGTTGCATGTCATATATTATTACTCTAACATTTGGTCAAAGTTAGCCTCGAAAAACGCATTAGACCCTGTATGCTTTGTGTAAGTTGAATGTCATATATTATTACTCTAATATTTGTGTAAGTTGCATGTCATATATTATTACTCTAACATTTGGTTTAAGTAGTACTACCTCCGTCCTGGTTTATAGGTCCCCTTCGTTTTTTGTGTTAAATTTTGACCATAAATATAACTAATAAAATGTTATTGCATGTCATAAAAAATTATATCCTTGGATTTGTATTGGAACATAGTTTTCAATCGTATAATTCTTGGTGACATGCATTGACATTTTATTAGTTAAATCTACGGTCAAAATTTGACACTAAATACGAAGGGGACCAATAAACCAGGACAGAGGTAGTATAGTGGAAGTGGATCCTCTGACGTAGGTATCCCTGCCTTACCCTCCCTTTCGGTCACTTACTGGCGGACCCCATGCTTGCTAGGCCCCGCATGTCAGTTACTCAATCGGTTCGGCCACGTCAGGGGATCCTCATCCGTAGTATACTCCCTCTGTTTTTATTTACTCCGCATAAAACGGAGGGAGTGGTGGTATAATAAATGACGCGGGGGAAGGGGGAGGGATGTCGGTTTGCTCTCAATTGCGGTCCCACAAGCGAGCGAAAACGCAAGACGAAGCGCGTTCCATTCGTTGAGCGACGTGGAGGGTCCAGCGTGCCGGGCTGTAACGCAAACACGACAAGAGCAACGTACAGTCAAAACCGATTGACCGGTCGTCACTGGAACCACTATTCACACCAGAACCTTCGCTGCTCGGCCTACGCCAGCCACTGCCCTAAAACCACACCAAATCTCCAGCCCATCCCCCACCTTTCGATCCCCTAGCCCGCGTCAAGCGTCCCCTAGTTCGCCGGAAAGCCATGGTGCGCCACAAGATCACTTACTACAAGATGCTGACGCCGGAGTGCCGCACAGAAATCGCGGCGGCGGTCGGCACCACAGACCTCCGTTCCCAAACTCTCTTTGCGGTGGGCCAATCCCCGAGTTCTCTATAGCCAAGCTACGAGGAGGAGGAAGCCGATCCAATGTTCATGGCGGAGGTCGCGGCGCAGAAGGCCCCTGATGGGTATGAGACGATGGACGTCGACTTCGTGCCAGCGTCCGAGTCCCCCATGGTGCTGGCGGACCAGCGGTTCAACATGGCGATACTAAAGGAGGACCGGGAGGCAGAGGCTCAACTCGACGCGGAGCGCGCGCATGCCGCTGCCATCGAGGCTCTCCTGCAGGCGGAACCGGATGTCGTGGATGTGAACCGGGCGGCGGAGGCTCAACTTGAGGCGGAGCGCGCGGATGCCGCTGCCATCGAGGCCCTCCTGCAAGCGGAACTGGATGTCCTCAACATGAACCGGGCGGCAGAGGCTCGACTCGATGCAGAGCGCACGGATGCCGCTCTCATTGACGCCCTCCTGCAGGAGGAATCGGACGTCTTGGACTTGAACCGGGCGGCGGAGGCTTGACTCGATGCGGAGCACGCGGATGCCGCTGCCATCAAGGCCCTCCTACAGGCGGAACCGGAAGTCCTCGACTTGAACCGGGCTGTGCTCTCGTCCGTGTAGAGCGCCCGCACGCTCCACTTGAACGAGTAGCTGGAGGTCGAGGACAACCACGGTGCGGAGACACACGTCGGCATCGACGGCTGGTTCGCTCCGGCAGCCAAAGACGACGAGGCCGTCTCTTTCCGCAAGCAGTGATAGTTTTTCTTTATGTTGTTGTTTTTATGGATCTTTTGTTGTGTAAAAACATACTATATTTGTTATGCAAGTCGCCTGACTTGGGTCAGTCTACATTTCAGGCGGTTGGATGAATATCCTATGTCTCCTAACCCTTCTTTTCCTTCTTCCTCACCTCTTCTTCTTCCCCAACAGACCACCGCACGGGTCGTACGGATACTCCCCAACATGCGGTTGGATAAACATACTCTATGAACGAAAATTATGTGTCAGCGATAGGATGACTGAGTTTCGTTTGTTCACATGCGACAACACGTGTCAGTGAGGGTGCGTTCTCTTGGTTGGGTTTGCGGCATGCAGGAGCGACTGTGTGAGGGTGCGGTGCGACCGCGGCGTGCTGGAGCGACTGTGTGATGGTGCGGTGCGACCGCGACAGCCATGCGCAAGTGTACCTCCTTCTCATTTTGAAAACTTTAGGAAAGCTTGGCAAAAATGTGTGATGAAGTTTGGCAATGCAAGGCCTAGACCCAAACAGGATATGAACGTACGTACTAGGAGTACTAGTGTTAAAAAAGAAAGGCGGGGTTTTCCTTCGCGGTATTTAATCGATACAAATCCTCGTTTCACGTGTCAATTAATGCGTATTTTTTTCTTGAAAGACCAAAGAGCTAACCATCCCACTCCTCATGCATGCAGGGGATATTAATGTCCTTGGTTGCTAACCCCATCAATTTTGCCTTGATTAGTGTTAGTGGCCCTTTGCAAATTGTAATTTTGATATACTGGCCTTGTGTACAAAAAAATGGAGGTAGGAACTATATTTGACTTCCTTCGCCATTGTGGTGACGTCGATGATTTTTTTTGTGGTTTGGCGAAGTGCGTTCGACGGAGAACACCATTGAGGGAGACCATGGTAAGTCATTCGCAAGTGCCTCCTGCAAGCTGAGACAACCGCCTTATTTGCATCCAGGAAGTCCTTTACTAGTACTACTAGGAGTACTAGTGCGGTGAGATAGTTTCTCGAAGAAGACGATGGAGAAGCGTAATCAGCGAAGAGTGAAATGATGGTTGCTTCATCCGTGCTTTTGTGATTTGACGCCTCACTGCTTTGTGATTTGTGATAGAAGGGACAGGGGAGTAGACTCTGTGCTCTATACTGTACTACATGCGTCCAAGCATGGGAGAAAGAGGAGAGACATTGCATTTTTCTATTCCTTCAATCAATCAATCAGGGAGCTTCGGTTCCATCTTTTTGGCTTTGGCAACACCGTCCACAATGGTTCCGACGATGCCAAAAGCTATTTTTCACATTTGGCTACACATTCTGGATGCCCTTAACCATACCACTTGGTTTTGCTCCTGTGTGCTATCTATACAAATCTCAATTATATTGATCTAAAAAATTATAGAATCAAGATTAGTAAAAAGGAGGTGATTTTGCCGCGCAGATGGCGGGGGAGGTTTCTTATTTTCGGAGGACGCTGTCCTGGCAGTTTGCTAACATGCGGTCCCACGTGTCAGTGCCTTACCAAGCCGATCCGCGTCCCACATGAGGCAGAACAATGGCAGAAGCAACACGTGGTTAAGTTGAAGAAGACGAGGGAGAAGCGGATTCAGCAAGGAGTGAAATGATGGTTGCTTCGTCCCTCCAACTTATTTTTTTAGCATTATTACTTCGTCCCTCCAACTTAACTACGGGAAAGGTGCAGCTTCGTGATTTGACGCCTCATTGCTCATTACTACGCCGGCGCCATGACTGGGGTGCTTCACCCCAGCTGCTTTGCACTGTATTCCGGTATGGCACGTGGACCCAATAGCTTGATGTCCCACATGCGGCGAAAGGGACTAGAAGATTTATGAAAGCGAGCGCTCCACTCTTACGACGGAGGAGTAGCGACACTGACGCCCGATGAACTGTCACTTGTATTGTATAGTACTATACTTTTGCTGTTTTGCACGATCCATCGATACAAACCCGATTAAACAGAAAGGGCGGATTTTTCCCAGCTGTAGATGATCTTCGCCATACATTTCAAAGGCAATTTTAATGTATGCAAACTGAATAATTATAAGTAACAATATGATATCTAGTAAAACTAAAAACACATATGATTTATTGTGTTAGAGTGTAGTAGTAGTGCTGTATTGCATAGTTGTTAGATGTAACATGAGAACGTGTAGAGATGTAGTTTTGGAGGGCCTCAGAGAGAAAAGCGTAATACGGTCACCGAACTTCGGAATAAGCTGATTACGGTCACTATATACGTTTTGCGGTGATTATACGGTCACTTGCTCACAGTTCAGCATCGTATTGCACTCTGTTGACCGGCCAAATAGTCTGCGTGGCGCCATGTTGACTAGTTAAATTGACCACGTTCCTTGTGGGTCCCACCTGTCAGTTCACGTAGGGAAAGGTCAGATAAAGACAAATTTACGCAGGCGCGACAAGGCTCCAACCCGTGCGCGGGAATCACTTGGTTGTGTATGTGTCTGTCAAGGCCTGGTGTATGCGCATGCACGTATAGGTTGAGCACTTGAGCGTGAGAGTGTGTGTTGGTCATGTGGTGTACTGGTGTGTGCATGCATGCGTGCGTGTGTGCGTGTGAGTGTTGCATGTGTGCGTGGCTGTGTGTGTACGTGTGAGTGTTGCGTGCGTGCGTGGGTGCATGTGTTTGTGTGAGTGTTGCGTGGATGCAGTTCGTGAGCATGCGTGCGTGTGTTTATAATCACCACACTAGCTCATGTGTGTTAAAACAGACGACTCAGCATACCAATACAAGGCCACCTTATCCGCTGTGCCCGCGGTCATGACTTCGAACCACCGTCCAAAAATATTTTTGTCGTTTGTTTTCATTCTTACTAGCAAGATGCCCGTGCGTTGCATGTAACATCAAGATGCATTTGTATGACTTGTTTATCTTGTGAGAGAAAAGGATGAACGAGGGAAGGCCTTATTTGCAAATGTGGAGAGGTGTGTGGGTACCTTTTTGCAAAATTGCCATAGTTTCTTTCCTATCCGTCAGATATAAATCGGACGGCCTATATTGCAGGATGGCAGGCACACCATCATCACCAACTCTATTTTTTATAAGAGTGTATTTTATGAATTTTATAAGAGTGTAGATGTAGAGTAGATACAAGTCGACAGGTGGGCACGATGGTAGTGAGATAATGTGATGCAACACTAGAGGTGCCACGTCAAGCGTTTAACTGGTCAACTAGTCATGTCATGAGCAAATACAGAGTTGTACGGTGAGCCCGTGACTGTATAATAACCACTAAACATAAATGGTGACCGTAATGAGTGGATTATGAAGTCCAATGTATGTATCGTGCTTTCGCTTCAAATACAATGATCGTCATTGCATATATCGCGAGAGAAAGATGAGACACGCGTGAATTTTCTGGGGGCTTACTTTTAGAGGACCTGGAGATAGTTTTGTGTGCATACGTGAAAGGGGTGTACAGGGGGGTATGCGATGGAGAGAGAGATGCTCTTCGTTTCTCTTTATTATGACTAACTTTGTATATAGTATAAAAATATACAAATTCACAATGCGGAATAAATATCATTGTGGGCACCATGCAATGCAAATTAGCGTTCATACTCCTCCATATAACTTTGTATTGTTGTATATATGTAGAAACTCTAAAATGATTTTTTGGCCACTCTTTATTCAAAAGGAATGTTGTAATAAACGTGAAGAGAGGGATTTTTAGATCAATGGGGTACGTGATGTAACATCTGTGAATGTGTAGTTGATGCATTTGGCGGGGCCTGGAGAGGTATGTGTGTGTATTACGTATTCGAGAGAGGCATGGATAGAGGGGCCGATGGGGGCGTGGGAGAGATAGCACGAGAAATGAGAGTGGTCTAGAGAGAGAGAGAGACGAATATGACGTCACGACAAGAGTTTCCATTCCCTTGAGTGTGTATATGCAAGGGGGGAGGGAATAGAAGCACCAGGACAAATTTTCTGTGTGTGTTGTGTTTGTGTTGGTATGTGTGGGTGTGTGAAGAAAATGAGATGTGGGGCAGAGGGTGTGTCACTGTGTGAGGTCCGGTGGGTCGAGGTGAGGCCCTTCGTTCGGTTCCGTCCTGCGCCACATTCTTCGGCCCATGACACATTTAGGAAGACCGATGGATGACTAGTCGTACAAGACAAAGATAGCAGACTTGTGAAGGACTCTGTGTCCACTAACAAAGCTGGCTAGGATTTGTAACCCTAGGTTCTCGGACTAAGGTAACCCCTTTATCTCTGAGATTACTATTCACCCAACCCAACTTTAAGGGGCATCCTACAGAATGCTCTGCTAGAATCATACTCGTCGATTAGGAAGAGAGGTGTGAGACAATGCGTGAGAGACAGGCGTAAAGATAATGTGCGTACATGAGACACGTAGGCAGGTCCATGTATATAGAAAGGGTCGATGAGGATTGTGTGTGTATGTTTGCGAGAGGAAGAGTGCTTGTGATAAAGGTTAGTGAAAACAGTTGTAAATGGTTACGAGAGGGAGGGAGGGTTATATCTAGAGCATGTGTGCGAGAAAGACACCTCGCGAGAGAGTGTGTGAGCATGTGTGAGAGACCACCGATGGAGAGTGAAACTACACGTAAAAGACTGCTCTACACATTGATTAAAGATATTAATTGTATCCAAATATTAGGATGGGATCATGATATTTAAAATTCGCGTAAGGAGCGGTCATTGATCCATCAGACATCTAGATTCTATCGAATTTGAGCATGTCTATGTTATTATTCGACACAATTGATCCACATAGTTAGTATTTTGAACTCTAGACAATGCATCGCTTTAGCAATCGAATATAAACGCGAGTATAGTTCATGTTGTGTGTGTAAAGCACATTATACATACGAAAGTTACACAATGGACATTCTAAATAGCTACCTATGAACTAGCATAGATTTGAATTCAACATAAGGTGGTTTAAAAAATCGAATTCAACATGAAGTCCATTCAATTATTTGAATTTGATATCATGGCATTTGTAAACCATACCTAAATTATGGGGGCACCAATCATTGCTCTAATTTTGTACATAATAGCATATGTAGTCGTGTACAAAATAGATTCAAATTTAGCTCCTCCATTCCAAAATAATCGTTGTTATAGGATTTTCAAGTGTCCAAATTTCAAAAAGAAGTGGATAATTTAATGAGGTTTTCAAACATACAAGGTCAAATATAACGTTGTCTATTTAGGTCAATCCTCATAGTTCAAGAGTACTCTAAACGTGAATGCTTGTGTTTCAAAATTTGAGCAAGCGCTAAAAGAGCCTCTACTACTTGAAACCGCGTGAGACCAATGTTTGGTAGTACAAGGAAATTACTTTTCTAATAACTCCGACCCGTGAAACCTAACGGCCCGACGTCCAAAGGTCTAAACCGGGGTAGGTTTGTAGCTTCATCTAGACGCCACGCAACCGCCTCCGAAAAACATTCATACACAATGGCCGCCTAAGCACACATGCACGCGGCCGAAATCGCTCCCGCCCACTATTTGGGACACCTGGGATTTTCATCCTACCCCCGACCCGCAGTAGGTCCGAAATTTAAGAGGGGGGCAAAGTTTGTACTTTCCCCAAATTTCAAACAAGCGCGTCCCATCTTCTATTCAAAAAAGCCAAAAACAAGCGCGTCCCAGACCGAAACATGGTTCCCCCCACCCGTCCGATTCCCCATTCGTACTCCGTGGGCACCAAAACTACCTCTCCACCTGCTGCGAAACCCCGGCATCCTCCGTCCGCCACCCCATCCCACCCATCAACCACCGACCTCCTCCATCACGCCGGAGACGATACCCCGACATCGCAGTCCACCGCAACATCAACCGCAACGCCCTCCACAGCTAGTAGTTGAAGCCGAGGCCGAGCCATCCGTACCCGAGCCAGTTCAACCACGCTTTCCTGCGCCTCACCGCTGCCGCTCCAACTTCGCCACCCTCCACCGCACCAGAGCTGTTCCTGCTACTCCGTCCTTCGCCGCCTCGGATCTGTTTCCCCTCCGCCAGCATACGGCCACGACAACACAGTCAACAATTTGGCCATGGGTTCGTCCAAGCCTGCACCCTCCAGAACATCGGTTTCCTTGGTAAAAAGAAGAAGATCGGCGCGACATGTGGAGGTGACCACACCGACAACCTAAAAAGGTACTCCTCTTCCCTTATTCGTGCAAATCTTACGTCTCTGCTTGCACGGTATTCATCCCACAGAAGACACTAGTTGACCGCTTCTTCTTGATACTAGATGTTCCTAGTAACTCGCGATGCACAAGGTTTCTCCTCATATACTATTTCACCTTAGCTAGAGGTCCGTCGCCCCCTTGAATTTGAATTTTTGGCCAGTTAATTCCCAATTAACGAAGCATTCCCCGGCGTAACAGGCGCTAGTACGCCTATTACGCCGGGGAAGCAGCGCCTTGGTGTTTATCTTAGGGGCGTGTGCGGCCTAGAGCTACTAGCGCCCGATCTGGAGGTCGGACGGGATTAAAGCGATGGCCTGGGGGCTCTACCAAGCACGGCGGTGGTGTGAGGTCGATGGGAGGGCGGGGCGGCGGAGGCAGGGGTCTGGGCCAATGGACGTTGGCGGTTCAAGAAAGATCATCAACAGTGACTGGCGGGAGGTAGACGAAGGCCATCTGCCTGTTCCTTATAGATCGGACGGTTCATTAAAAAATCGACTGACCTATTTATTTTCAGTCGACTGTTATCTTAGATATGACCACATGTGGTGGTGTGCTGGAGGAGTACCTGCATTTCCTGTGCTCATATATTATAAAATCATAAGGAGTAGAATCTAATTTTGTTTGCCATGCAATGTTCTAGAGCTATCATATGTCTCCTGCCATTTATTTTTCAGCCACCTGCTATCTGCTACTTTTACAGTGCACTAGTTCTGCACACACTTCACCCATACTCTCACTATTGTGTTTTTATGCAAGGGTATTTCAGAGTGCGCAAAGAGAAGCAGCAAAGAAAAGAGAGAAGTCATGACTTTCTTCGTGGGTATGCACGACACATTACAGCGCTATAAAGGGTGCAAGTGCAGCAGATGGAGACGTATGGCGAGCTCGAGTTGATGACCTCGCCGCAATGAACCACCATCCTGTGTGCTTGCTTTAACTTCGCGGTGTCATATGTGGTTGCATGTTCCATATGGTGTCTAGCTTGTATTCGAAAGGCCGAAGTCAGTAAGATAAGGAAAGATAATTTTTTTTACATGAAACACCACCCCGTGAGCACCAGAAGACAAATAGCTAGTCAGGGCAATGGCCGAGCTAGTGACAAGCCCAACAAAGATAGGCATCACCTGGAAGCCAACTAAAAAGCTGCGATGGTGGTGAAGCAGCCCGCTGTCGGTGTCAAAACCGGCAGATCTCGGGTAGGGGGTCCCGATCTGTGCGTCTTAGGCCGATGGTAAGGGGAGGTAAGGGACACGGTGTTTACCCAGGTTCGGGCCCTCTCGATGGAGGTAAAACCCTACTTCCTGCTTGATTGATATTGATGATATGAGTAGTACACGAGTTGATCTACCACGAGATTGCAGAGGCTAAATCCTAGGAGCTAGCCTATGATGATTATGGTTGTGATCGTCCCTCTAAGGACCGAACTCTCCGGTTTATATAGACATCGGAGAGGGCTAGGGTTTACATGGAGTCGGTTACAAGGAAGGAAATATAATATCCGGATCGCCAAGCTTGTCTTCCACGCAAAGGAGAGTCCCATCCGGTCACAGGACGGAGTCTTGAGTCTTGTATCTTCACGCTCCAACAATCCAGACGAAGCATATAGTCCGGCTGTCGGGATACCCCCTAATCTAGGACTCCCTCCGTAGCCCCTGAACCAGGCTTCAATGATGATGAGTCCGGCGCGCAGTCTTGTCTTCGACATTGCAAGGCGGGTTCCATCTCCGAATACTCCAAAGTAACCACACTTGAACCGTGTCCGGATCTGCAAGATGATCTTCACATACCGTCAAAGGGGGCGATATTTAACAAAGTATAGCCTACTAACAACTTTAGACAAAGTGACACGACACTACGGTCGGGTCATTATTCGAACGGTTTTTCCATAACCAGCCGTAGCGCATATTGCGAGGCAGTTTCCTTGGCACGTCTTGTCACAGCAGAGATCGTGTCCCCTTATTACGGGATTTCCATCAATACGGGTGTGGGTAATCCAACCGCGCAATCAATCGTGGCATTTGGGAAATAAGCGATTCTCAACAGGAAAGTGGGGAGGCGTATCGTCCGTCGCCTCTATAAAGGGACAAGGATTCCCCATTTTCACCCATGCCTTCTTCCTCCTCTGCTTATTCATTCCCCTACCCTCGAGCTCCAGCGCCCTAGTTCACACCTTCTCCGCATAGCTAAACATGTCCGGAGCAGGAGGCAAGTGGGTGACCTCCACCGTGAAGGAGGAGCATGTTGCGAAGCTCAGGGCGGCCGGGTACTTGACCGCAGACATTGCACACCGGCTGCCGGACAAGGGGCAGGTCACTCCAACTCCGGGGCCCCACGAGAGGGTCGTATTTCTCGCCCATTTTATGCGTGGACTGGGATTTCCACTTCATCCCTTCGTCTGCGGGCTCATGTTCTACTACGAGCTATATTTCCACGATCTAGCCCCAAATTTCATCCTCAACATCTCGGCGTTTATCGTCGTGTGCGAGGCCTTCCTCAGCATCAGGCCTCACTTCGGTCTGTGGCTACAAATCTTCTGTGTGAAGCCGAAGATCGTGAGTGGCCAACAAGCGGAGTGCGGAGGCCCCATGGTGGGCAAGATGCCCTACGTCACCTGGCTCGATGGTTTCTTCATGGAAACCGTGAAAGGGTGGCAGTCGGGGTGGTTCTACATCACCGAGCCACGCGACGCCAACTGGGTGGCGGCCCCCGAATTTCGATCCGGAGCCCCCATGCGACTCACCTCCTGGGAAAGGAAGGGTCTGGCCTGGGGCGAGCCTGCAGAGCTGACCGGATTCCAGAATTGCATCAAGAACATGAAGGACAAGAAAATCAAGCTTGTCAACGTGTTCCAGGTCATGCTTGTCCGCTGGATCCTTCCGTGCCAAAGACGGGCTTTGAATCTGTGGGAGTTCGTCCCGGCCGACCACCAGACGCTTCACAAGCTCTACGGCATGACACACAAAGGCGCCTGGAAGGCGCTGTTCAAGGCCTCCGAAGTACCTCCTCCCATATCCGAGGACCACGGACTCCGCCGCCCCCCCCCCCCCCGTCCAGTGAGTTTTTTGACTTACACCGGATTCAATTCTTCCCAATGTATTGATAGGGGAATCTTAAGTCATTGTGTGCATTTGATCAGGAGTATGTGGAGACGGCGCAGTGGATTGACTATCTGGCTCCACTGCCAGAAGGCCCGATGGATGCTCTCCTAATGGAGATGCTAGTCTCGGCGCCCTACAAGGCGCCAGAGAAGAATGCCGAAAAGAAGGCCCTGGGGACCAGGGAAGGTCTCCGGCGTAAAATTGTGCCGGAAGCTTCGTCCGAGGACAACGAGGCACACTCCTCTCCCAAAGGGGAGGAAGAAAAGGAAGAGGAAGCGCCATCCAGAGAGGATGGGGGGCCTGATAAGGCGGGCCAGGGGACCGAGAAGGGTCCCCGGCGCAAGGCCACTATACCCTTGTCGTCTGAAGACAACGAGGAAGAATCCTCCCGCGGAGACGGGGGGAACATGAAGAAACTCTACCTCCCCGTACTGGGGAGGAGAAGAAGAGGAAAGCCGCCCCAGAGGGGGGGGGCCAGGACACCCAAGAAGGGAAAGGCGTCCCTTCTGGATTACTCCACCACTGCTGCCCATTGCGAGGAGGAGTGGCTGCCCAGGGGGAAGCCCCTAGTAAGATCCTAAGTGTCCGCACTCTTTTATATTTCAGTGCGACTTTGCTTCATAGTCTTGCTATAACGCTGAACATATATGCAGTCCGGTCAGGGTCCATCCCGAGGTATCGTCTTCGGATGGGTCCTTGAGTGATTCGGCGATGAACTCGCTCCCGACGGCCACTACTCCTCAGCCAACGGATGACACGGAGGTGTTGTCCCAAAGGCTCCTAGAGCAGAGAGAGGTGACCCTGGAGACGCCCCAAGGCGGAGTTCCAGACGCCGGACACGCGGGGTACAAGATCCCCGCGGATCGTGCTGATGAGAGCCGCAGCAAGCCGGGCTCCCAGTCGGATGCTGTGCCGGAACCTTCGATGGTTTCGGATGCGGGCAGGCGGCCCCTCGCTAGGGAGGGCGAGCCGTCCGTGCCGATGACTTCCGTTATGCCAGAGGCGTCGGATAGTCTGCTGGACGCGCTTCGCGGCGCGTCCATGGATGAAGAGCACCGTACTCTTATGAGTGTGGTGATTCAGAAGGTTATGTCTGCCAAGAGCGGACTAACCGAAGCCTGTGCCAGCCTGCTGACAGGCTTTGAGGTAAGTAATAAAAATGTGTGAAATTGCCACCCGATAGGTAGTAGCCCCTGATACTCTGTTTGGTGTTCAGAAAGAAAAGTCGAACAGAGGGTCAATTATAATCCACAGGAGTCTAATAGTAAGTGTTATGTGAATAAGCAGGCTGTGCTGCTTGCCGCTGTTGTCCGCACAGCCGAGGTCGCCGGACTCAAACAGGACCTGGAGCAGGTGCAGGGAGAGCTCGGCCTCACGAAGAGTCAGCTCGAGGAGAACAAAGGTTTGTAATTCCCCATTCTCATGTACTAAAGGATATTCAAAATTGGTTATTCCAACGACAAAGCGTTGTGACTTGGTAATAGGGGCCACCACCGAATTGGCATCTTTGAAGAGAGCGTTGTCCGAGGCCGAAGACAAGGCAGCCTTGGAGCGCAAGGAGTGCGAAAAGCAAGATGCTAGAGTGGGCAAGGTATAGCATGAGCTCCAGGAACTTGGCAAGAAGTTCGAGTCCTTGGAGCATGATCTTAAGATGAAAGAGACTGAGCTTGCTAAGGCCCTTGCGAGTGTGAAAGACGCCAAGGCCGAAGCCGAAAATGCGCAGCAGGAGATCCAGGCAGCCAAGAAGATAGCGGCGGGTAAGACATTCTTTATGCAAAGCAAGCATGTGGAGGAGGCATTTCTTTTACTTACCCGAATTCGGAGCTCTCCAGGAGCATTCGCAGATCTGCCACACAGCTTATCAGATGCCGCGGAGTTCTACCGTGCCGAGGAGGGGAGCTCGACGAAGAAGCTGTTCTGGTCCCAGTATGCTGGGGCCGAACACCCAATGCCTCTGAGTGACCAATTGAAGCAGTTGGTTGAACTCCACAGGGCGGCCGAAGAGGCTATGAAAGATTTCATAGTCCGGCTGTGGCCTGGTGAGCCCCTGCCCACTAGCTACTTCGGCCTGATCAAGCGGATGGTGAATGCCTGCCTGTGGCTCTAAGTGATCAAGCGATCCGTTTGCATTGAGGGTGCCCACCGGGCCTTCGCACGTGTGAAGGTGCATTGGGGCAAGCTGGATGCGGAGAAGCTGGTGAAGGACGGGCCGCCGGAGGGCAAGGCGCATCACTGTCCCGAGAGGTATTAAGAGGGCGTTATGAAGGGCGCTCGTCTCGTGGCCGAAGAATGTACCAAGAACACGATCTTTGAATGAATGTACTTCTGTCGTTTTTGTAATATAAAGATGAAGTTGTTTGCGCTATATAGCACTTTTTGATTTAAAATATTACCTTCTGTGCGGCTGTTTATAGAATTCTGAAAGTAGGCCAGTCGTCGGCTTCCGCCCCCACGCAACTAGTACTGGGGTGTTCCTGGAAAAACCCAGACACTCTTTATCCAAATTTTTGGTCCCTCAAGGAGGTATCCGGCGCAGTAAACAAGGCAATCGGACTATGCGGCTTTATAACTTTCACTTAGCCATAGAAGTCTACAATTTTAAATTTCGGCGAAGCCCCTAGAATTCGGAAAGCCAAATTGGGGTGCTAGATACGCCTAAATCGGACGAAGCTGATTCCTCGCCTAAAGCGGAAAAAATCTTTAAGGATTTTGAGGCCTCTCGAACAGCGACCAGCTCTCGCCGCATCATGCCGGTCAGTTTTTGGCTTTCTCTACTGAGGTGCTCGTCCGGAAGAACCGGGACACAATCGCAGTAGTTCTCCCTGCGCAACCTTAGCCGATATAAAGGAACGTAAGGTACCAAAACAAGGGAGCCGGGCAAACCCAAGTATTGACCCAAGACGTGATTCAGAGCTGATGGATATAGTGCTATAAGTTCAGGGTGCCGCACTGTTGAAAGTGTTCAGACTTGTTTTGCCATATTATGAGGCGCCATAAGAAGCCCCTGGCAAACTGATCGTACCAAGGTGTATGGATGCAATATTAAATAAACATTTGTAAGAAAAAAAATACTCAAATAGGGATAGTAAGCTGACACTATATATGATCTCCCATTGATGAATAATACGTTTAAGCGTATGTTTACAATGGGTGCGTTTAAGCAGAAGTAAATAGGACTATTTAACATGTCCTATCCAAGGGCATGCTGCATGTAGGTATAGAAAACAGGTATAACGATCATGAACAGATTCCACCTGGGTATTTCCTTTTGTGCGCAAAGCCTGTTGCCTCCTTGGTTTTCTCTCATGCGTAAGTCCGTCAATCCGGCTCTTGAGAGGTTGCCCTAAAGCAGTGTCCTGAAAGATAAGGGGGGTTATTAAAGTATGTTGCGGGGTATACCGCACTGTTGACTGAGTCACTGTTGCGCCTCCGCCTATGCCCATGGTATTATGAGTGCATAATTGTGTACGCGTGGCATGAATGCTGCTTTGATAGGGCTTGAGTAGAGGCCGGACTGCTAGTCGCGCTCTTGGCGTGCCTGGTGATCCTGTTGCGGGGTGGTCCGGACTCGCTTCACGATGTTCGAGGTTGTCATCACCGGATTAGCGGCGTGTCGGAGAAGGCCGCATTGTACTTCCGCCGCGAGGGCTGCAGTATGTTCTTCTGTACGGAGAGAGCGATCCATGTTTCCGTTGACTGTTATGACCCCGCGCGGTCCTGGCATCTTGACCTTGAGGTATGCATAGTGTGGTACCGCATTGAATCTAGCGAATGCAGTTCGTCCAAGAAGTGTGTGGTAACCACTACGGAAAGGGACGATATCGAAGATTAACTCTTCGCTTCAGAAGTTATCCGGAGATCCGAAGACTAGTTCCAATGTTATTGAGCCCGTGCAGCGGGCCTCTACTCCTGGGATTACACCTTTAAAGGTGGTTTTGGTGGGCTTGATCCTTGAAGGGTTGATGCCCATTTTGTGCACTGTGTCCTGATAAAGCAGGTTCAGGCTGCTGCCGCATCCATAAGGACTCGCGTGAGGTGGAATCCGCCAATTATTGGGTCTAGGACCAATGCGGTTGAACCGCCGTGACGGATGCTAGTAGGGTGATCCCTACGATCAAAGGTGATCGGACAAGCTGACCATGGGTTGAATTTGGGGGCGACTAGCTCCATCGCATAGACGTCCCGTAGTGCTCGCTTCCGTTCCTGCTTGGGAATGTGGGTGGCGTAGATCATGTTGACCGTTTTTACCTGGGGAGGAAATTTCTTCTGTCCCCCCATGTTCGGACGCCGGGGCTCCTTGTCATCGTCACTGTGCAGCCCCTTGTCCTTGTTTTTGGCGTTTATTTTTCCCGCCTGTTTGAACACCCAGCAGTCTCTATTGGTGTGGTTTGCTGGTTTGTCTGGGGTGCCATGAATTTGGCACGAGCGTTCTAGTATGCAGTCCAGACTGGACGGTCCATGATTGTTTCTTTTGAATGGCTTTTTCCGCTGACCGGATTTGGAGCTGCTGAATCCGGCGTTATCTGTCGTGTCCTCGGCGTTGTCGCCATTGTTCTGTCGCTTATGTTTGTTGCGCCGTGGCTTGCCGTTATTGTCACGGACATCCGAGGTGCCAGAACGTGGCGTGGTGCTACTGCGAGCCAACCAGCTATCCTCGCATGCGCAAAAGCGTGTCATTAGTGTCGTGAGTGCTGCCATGGACTTGGGTTTTTCCTGACCGAGGTGTCGGGCGAGCCATTCGTCACGGATATTATGCTTAAAGGCCGCCAGAGCTTCGGCATCCGGACAATCAACTATTTGGTGCTTTTTAGTCAGGAACTGAGTCCAGAATTTCCTGGCTGACTCTCCGGGCTGTTGGGTAATGTGGCTCAAGTCATCGGCGTCCGGTGGTCGCACGTATGTGCCCTGGAAGTTGTCGAGGAACGCGTCTTCCAGGTTTTCCCAACTTCCAATGGAATTTGCCGCAGGCTGTTTAGCCAATGCCGGGCAGGCCCTTTGAGCTTAAGGGGAAGATACTTGATGGCGTGTAGATCGTCTCCGCGGGCCATGTGAATGTGGAGAAGGAAATCTTTGATCCATACTGCGGGGTCTGTTGTGCCATCGTATGATTCGATGTTTACGGGTTTGAACCCTTCTGGGAATTCATGATCCATCAGTTTGTCAGTGAAGCAGAGGAGGTGTGCGGCACCTCTATGCCGGGCTATGTGGCTACGCAGTTCGAATGGGTCTGGGTGGCTGTATTTGGCCTGGCCAGACTTGTTGATAGTGTATCCGGCGTGACAATCATCGTCGCATGTTTGGGCGCGCCCTCGTGATCCGTAGATTGATCTTGGCTGTCCTGCTTTGTTTTCCAGTATATCTTGCAGGTCTTGCCTATTGCCCCGAGCCGTAGTGTATTGGCGTGGGGGCGCGGGCTGGTATTCAGGCTGATATGCCATTTTATCCCGGCCACGGGGTGGCTGGTCAGCCGTGTGGCGCTCGAGTCCACATTCCTCAGCTCCCAGGACTTCGGTCCATCTGTCTATGAGCAAGTCTTGATCAGCTTGGAGCTGCTGCTACTTGTTTTTCACGCTCCTCGCGGTGGCCATGAGCCGGCGCTTGAAGCGCTCCTGCTCCACGGGGTCCTCAGGTATGCCAAACTCGTCGTCACCGAGGCTAATCTCGTCTTCGGAGGGGGCATGTAATTGTCCTCCGTCGGATATCCGTCCGTCGCTCGCTCGTCAGGCTGAGCTGCCCGTTTTCTCGCCACCGCTCAAGGCGGGCTGATCAGGGTTGTACTCCTCTTCGGCAGCATCCGGATTGTTTTCATCTCCTGTGCCAGTATTGCTATGGCGGGGCTTGGAGCGGCGCTGACGACGCCCATGCTTTGCTTTCTTCCTTGAGGGGTTATCCTATGTTGCCTCATCGTCATTGGTTTCTTTCGGAGTATCCACCATATATATATCATATGAGGAGGTGGATGTCCACCGCCCCGTGAGCGGTGGTTCCTGTTCTTCTCCTGCATCATCGTCCATACCGTCGATGTCTTCGTAGTCGAAGTCAAGCACGTCGGTTAAGTCATCGACCGTGGCAATGAAGTGGGTGTGTCGGGGGTAACGAGCACCTATGGGGCAGGGCCCCTTTTCGGTCCGGCAGGGAGCGGAGGGCGCACGAAGAGCAGATCGAGGTCAAGCACGCGAGGGATTTTACCCAGCTTCGGAGCTCTCCGGAGAGATAAAACTCCTACTGCTGCTTTGTGTTTTTATTTGTTCTTGCTTGAGAACGTGGGTGTTTTGTAGTCTCGAATGAGTCGAACCCCCTCTACGTGCGCATGGGCCTCCTTTTTATAGTCTAAAGGGGTCACCGACAGATGGCAACGCAGAGAGAGGGGTAAAAAGTAAAAACAGGGGTTGGTACAACCGCTATCAACAGTGCTCCCTACCTAACTCTGACGGCAGGGGACAAGGGCATTTAATGCCCGTCCGGTCGTCCAAACAGTGCAAGAAACGACCGTTAGGGGCGCCACCGATCGCCACGATGGCCTCCTCGTCACCTCCACTTGTCACCTCGCACCGCTTGGCTGCGCAGCCACCCGACACGTGCGCTAGGGACGATCTTGGGGCGACACGTCGTCTGACGCGCTGGAGCGTGGGCACAGAGTGGTGGCTTCGCCGCGGCAACTGCCTTGCCGCAGTTGCTGTCTTGTCGCACCCGCAAGCTTGTCGCTCGCCGGGTCTTGTCGGGACGCGCGGTGCGTCGCGGCAAGTCTTTCGAAAATGCCTTGGTTGGCCTTCCCGGCAAGCTCCTCTTGCCGTGGTCTTGTCCTTCCCGCAAGCTCCTCTTGCCGGGCCTTGTCTTCACAGTCAAACACTTTGTTCTTGAATGGCATAATAGAAATAGCAAAGGATCTTGGCGACGCCCGCAAGCCTTGCCGCTGACGCCGCGATCGCGTGCACAAGTTCGGGATACTAAGGTACCCCTACTTTAGTACACCGACAGAGCCCCGGCTCGGGCCATACACGGTGCCGAAGCGCTGTTGGGCCAGCCCAAAACAGGCACGGGCACACGCGCTCGGGTCCAAACCAAATCGACTCGCGTCGCGCGCTCTCCAGAACGGCACGCGTCAATTGCGGCGTCGTGGGAGAGATCGTGGGCAATTCTTAAATCAGAATGCGAACGTTAGCCTCCTGCTTATAAGCAGAGGAAACAGGCGCACTTCACCTTCGCCACTTGCGGTTCCTTCCTCCGAAAGCTCCACTGCTCCCTCCGCTTCCCAAGCCGAAGAGAGCAGCGCCCGCCGCCTGCCGCCGCCGCCGCTTCTAACGCTTCAAGGCTCCCCGCCGCTTCGCCATGGCCTCAAGACCGCAAGAGCACGAAGACGGCAAGAGCACTTAAAACGACCGAGGCGTTGCGGCTTGAGGCGCCGCGCAAGGAGCGAAGTGCTTTTCCCCCCGAGCTCACCCCAAAGGCGCTGCGGGAGGAGTTCTACCTCTTCGTCGACGGAGACGCGGCGCATCCGCGCACGCCGGTGCTCTCCGCCGAAGCTTCCACCTCGAAGCGGTGCCCAAAAGGGTACCATTTCTTTCGGTGTTCTTCTATTGCGGGCTCGCCCACCTTTTTTCCGATTTCTTCTGCGATATCATGAACACCCACGGGTTTCATCTTCTTGATTTCACCCCAACGCCGCTCGACAATGGCGGTTTCGCACACCTCTGCGAGAACTTCGTTGGCATCCACCCAAATGTTGCTCTTTTTTGCCACTATTTCATCCCCCGAGCTGAGAAAGGAGAGCCCTTGGCTGGCGGGGTCGCCTGGATCTCCCGAGTTGGCATGAAGGAGGTGTATCTGGAGGGCGAACTTCGCAGCAAATGGGACGAATGGAGGGCGGAGTGGTGTTGGATCGCTGACGCCAACCCGCTGCCGTTCACCAACTTGCGCCAGACCCGGGTAGTGCACGGCGGCGATTGGAGTGCTCTGTCGCTGGACGATGCCAAGCTGAAGATCGCCACCACCCGAATCTTGCGGCTCAGGCTTGCTGGGCTCACAGCAGGGGCCGTTGGCGCAGATTTCCTTCGCCGTCGCATCGCCCCTCTGCAGAAGAGGGGGAGGCCCGCCTGGCTGTTTGGCGAACCGGCGGATATCATGAGGATGCGTCCATGCCTCAACTTCAACTTCACAGTTCTGGAGCTTGACGGGATGCTCAAGGAGCTGTTCAAACATGACGCTAACCATCCAGAGTGGTTCAGGCTGCCGCAGGGCGTCATCCCACTGTGCAACAACTCCCAGCGTGACCGCATCTGTGCAATGATGCCGGAGTGCGACTCGCACGGGATAAACCCAACCTGGATGGAGCCCGCCGACGACGTCGTGCGGCAATTCTTCGATAGCTTGACGGAGGTAGCAGTCCACGCCGACGAGAAGAGGCTCCTCACTCGTGACACCACCGACGACGAGATGCGGTATATCGCCACCAGGGCCGAAGAGGCGGCGGCAGCCGCCGCCGCGGGCGAATTTGGCTTCACGTTGGAGGAGGCAGAGGCGGCCGAGTTGGCAAGCCTCGCCGACCGGGAGGACCTTGCCGGAGAGGTTGTTGGTGAGGGGGATCCCGAAGCCGAAGCGGGCGAGCCCGCTGAGGGCGCGAGCGGCCAGCCGTCTTCAAGCAGCTTGCCGCAGGCGGAGACCCCAGCGCAGCCCCAATTTCAACCAAGAAGGCGCCTCCATCGAGTTAGAGATATAGCAGGGGGGCAGGCAGGCAAGAACTGCGGGCGCCGTGGGACACGCCCACCGCTGCAAGTATCGCTGCCGCTGGAGGGTCCTGTGCTGTACTGCAACCGAGGCGGGTCTTCCCGGCCGCCACGCCCGATCTCGCCAGAGCCCCTGCAGAACGCCCAAGGGAGCCTACTCCTTCGCCCAGCAGAAGGGTACCAGATTGACCTCTCTCGCTGAGCTCCGACGAGGAGGAAGAAGAGGAGGAGGAGTAAGGCTTTCTCCTCGCTGTACTTGTATTTCTTCAATCTTTGTTATTTCTTGTCTTGCATCTAATCTGCTTCTCTTTGAATCCCTGTTCCATTTCAGGATTCTGGCCGAGAGAGCGGCGAAGAGGGCCAAGGTCCCCGTGGTTTTCATCGAGGACGATCCTGCTGTGATGGCAGAAGACACGTCCGAGACCACCTTGACGGACCCGATTCCTTCTCTTCGCAGCAGCCCCCAGCATAGCCCCCAGCGTAAGTGTTTGTTTCACTTCCCGTTGTGGGGCGCGCATGGGTGCTTCTTCTTTTGCTAACATCTTGGTTGTTAATCCATTTATGCAGGAGCAGAACAGGCCCACTAGGAGCAACCAGAAGCCGCCTCAGAGGTGCTGTCTGCTTCGACCACACCACAAAGGGGTGATTCCCCGACAAGGGAGCGCTCCCCGGCAAGGGAGGGATCCCCAGCAAGGGACAGAACCAGTGAGCCTTCGGTGGAGGAGCCCATGGTCACAGAGCCCAGCACAGGTAACCCTTCTTGTCGGGAATCTTCCCTTGGTTTTTCTTCTGATCTTCTTTTTGGATCTTTTTTGGATATTTGCTTGACTTTTCCTTCCTCTTCCTGTCCTCAGGTCCCCCTCTTACAAACCCGATGGAGATTGAGGCCACCGGCGAGGAAGGCGACGCGCAATATCAAGACGCCGCCACGACGAGGAAGAGGTCAAGGCTGATGAACCCGGACGACGAAGAAGCCGCCAAGGCCGGGCGCAGAGCTAGCGAGGGGTCCGCGATCGACTGGCGATTCGGAGGGTGCAGGAGCGCAAGGCCTGTGACCGATCGCCGACCCTCCGCCGCTGAGCGCCACGGCCCGAGGAGCCCCACCAGCGCCTACTTGAAGGCCGGGCGAGGGCGATACATCAAGCTTCCCCGGGCGCCGAGCCTGTGGCGCCGGCTGAAGGAGAGGAGTTTGACGGGAAGTACTCGTCGCTGGGCTGGCAAGTGGTTGACACACCAAGCAAAGCAGAAGCGGCGATTCTGAAGAGGAGCAGTTGCTCTGAAATTTAGTGTCACTCTATCGCGCCCGGCAAGCGAAGCTTGAGTCCTGGGAAGCGCTTGTCGCGCGGGCGGGAGTTGACATAGAGAAGCATGCGGAGGAGCTCAAGAGCAAGAATCAGAGGCCCTCCGATCCATTGCGGAGGAGAGGGCGCAACTTGACGAGGTGAAGAAGGCGTTCATCCCGAAAAGGTCGAAGCCGAGGAGCAGCAGAGGCTCGCCGCCGAGGAGCTGTCCAGGCGGGAAGGTGAACTGACGCAGAAGAAAGTTAATCTGGACAGCCACGAGGAGGAGCTCGACGCACGGGAGCAATCACTTGGTAGGGCACTCAAGGAGGCGAAGGATGCCGCCGCGGCTGCTGAGGCCGCCAAGAAGGAGTTGGAAGCGAAGGTGACGCAGCTGGAGGCGGACATGAAAGAGAAGAATGAAGAGCTTGCCGCACTCCAGCGCGAACCCGAGAAGGATGCACTTGCCCATGGTGATCTGCAGGCTCAACTCACCGACAAGATCAAGGAACTGAATGCCGCCAAGGACTCAAGCGCTGATCTGGAGCTGAAACTGGCCACCTTGACTGCCGTGGAATTGTCACGGCAGATGTCCATAGTGTCAGGACTTAGTCGCGAGGCCAACGCATCTATGTGGTAGCTTGAGAAGGGTTGAGTGGGACGAGAGACGCAGGGCGGATCAACACGCAAGACAAGGGTTTAGACAGCTTCGGGCCCCGGGAAACATCATCCGGTAATAACCCTACATGCTGTTTGAGGCTAGGTCTCATTATGATCACGAGGAGTCGCCAGAACCGCTCTCTCTTTGTGTCTAGCCCTAAGATTGTTTCTCTTGCTTGTAGCTTGTAGCTTCTAACTTGTCCCTCTTTAGAGCCCTGCCTCCTTATATATGTCAAGGGCGGTTTACATGTGGAGTCCTACTAGGATTAGGATTACTCTATTACAAGTGGAGTCCTAGTCTTGCTTCCTTTGTAGGAGAATAGTCTTTACGCTTTCCTCATAAACCGCCCACCATTAAACGTGAACCGCCTTACGGGCCTTGGGCCTCGCTATCCATCTAACCCGCCTCACGGTTACGTAATGAACCGCCAAGACCGGCGGGTATCCGTGAACCGCCAAGCTTCGGGCGGGTTACCAATGAGTCGCCCATCCGCCGGTTAAACTTCGGTCGGTTTACACCTGGGTATATCCTCGACATTAGCCCCAGCTTAATTTGGATTTATCCATGTTAAATCGATCTCTGTAAAATAAACACAAGAACAAACTTGATAGGTTGTGCTCTGGGTTAAGAATTCTTGTAAACCGGCACCAGATCATCCTTAAGTCCTTGTCATTTCCTCCTTCTATAAAATCCAGGTCAATAAGCCAACGTCATACTCAATTTTCTGACATTGTTTTCTCACAGAACAATATTGTGAAGAATAATCCACTTGAGTCGGCTTCCAAAGTGCCGGTTTAAGAAATATTGGTCTTGAAATATTCATCTGATATTCAGCCGGTTTGAAGATGTAAAAAACTTGCCGGTTTATGATTACCACCTTTGTCGGGTTATAAAAACTGATACTTCCGAGTTATGATTGTTGCAGATATCGGCTCATGATTGTTACCAACGCCGGTTCATGATTATTAATGACACCGGGTTGCAGCCACAGGGTCATAATGATTGGTGACGCCGGGTCAATCTAGTTTGCTCAAACAGAGAATTTGAAAATATTTCCTTGATAATAATATAATACCTGTAGCCCCCAAGTCTTGAGCAGAACAAAGTGATGGCTTAAGACATGCTTCGATATAAATACTGTCACTATCGAAGAAATCCATGTTGTTCATCCCAGTCACTAGCAAAAACTGAATACTCCATATTATGTAGCCCCCAAGTGTCGGGTTGTCATGCTTGCAAATGACCGACTTGTAATATCCTCGATGCTCATAAAACTTCAACCAATGTAGCCCCCAAGGGCCGATTCAGTAAGATAATATTGAGCTGGGACTTGATATATACTTCAATGAAAATAACATCATATGATGTAACCCCCATCATGGGGCTTGAATCCACGTCCATAAGGTTAAAAGCCTTGTGCTTTACCAACTGAGCAGTGGACCCTTCAATATAATGAAAATTTGTGTACCTTGAATTGTTGACATGAGCAATTGGTAACCCCCAAGGGCCAGCTCATTATAATGAGATGAGCCAGGTCTTCAATAATATGAGCAAAAAATGACTTAGCCCCCAAGTGTCATGGTGCATGCTTGCAGCGACATGAGACTTGCATATTTGATATAACCTCAGTTTTGAGTAATGTAGCCCCCAAGTGCCGGGTTATAAGCCTGCAGCGACTCGGGACTATTCCTTCAATTGTAAAATAAGTCATATCCATTGATAAAATAATAACCGTTGAGCTAAAGTGACTTTGAAAACCTCAATCATAATACAGGTTAGTGATAACCATAATAAAAATCCAGCCATGTTGGCTATTCAAGATAATATAATCCGGTATGAAAACCTTATTCAGTATCATAATGAAAATTCAGCCAAGTTTGGCTATTTGAATAATATAACCCAATGATTTATAAGTTTATGATTCCAATGGCGCAATTCAAATATATATCGCGACGATAGTCCAAAGCCGTGCCGGTTTAATAAACACCGGATAATTTCCCATCATATCTTGGCGATTTATCGCCTTAAAGCCGGGCCGTTTAATAAACACCGGATAATTTATAATCATGCTTTATTCAACCTGTTTTCGCATACAACAAGTTTAAAGTGTCTGGCGGTTTATCACGGACGGGTCATAATGCCCAACATATAACCCGGTTTATAACCAAGGCTGCACTTAAGAATAATTAAATATGGAATATATCATACCGTGACATTGAATGACATCATTGGTTTACCAACTTTTGTAGTAAGAGTGATAACCCCAATCTTGAGTAATGATAACTCCTTTCATCTTGTGCGGTTGATGATAAACCGCACGGGTTGTGATAAACACCCGCTTAACCATATATAATATTTGGCGACTCAGTAGTCAAACCGCATCGGCCGATAGTCTCCGGTTTATAACTTGATTGTGTACTGACAACTTGTAATTGAAAGCCAACCCGGGTTGATAAACACCGGTTTACTCCATAATAGGATGGTAACCGAAAATCAAACCGGGTAGATAGTCTCCGGATTAAAGGGGAATCGAATCCATCGGCTGAACCGGAAAAAAGGTGTTTGTTGACATAAAAGAAATCCAACAAAAACAAAGAACAAACAAGCCATGAAAATGACATGGAAGCAAAGGAAATGATAAAAACCGTTTGCAAAAATATGCTATACTGAGATGATCAGATGGTGTTACCATGGTCGGACAAGACCAAGCCCCCAATAGGTGTGGCGATGGTTCAAGTCAGCCAGGTCCCCAAATGATTCGTGGCATATATGCCAAATCAAGAGGCGTGGCAATGGTTCGGTTCACCAAGCCCCAAGTGATTTCGTGGCCTTAGGCCAATCAAGAGGCGGATCGGTTCAGACTTGACCATGTCCCCAAGTGATCCGGTGGTGTCGCCTATCAAGAGGTGTCGCGTTGGTTCGGACACCACCAAGGCCCCAAGTGATATATAAAAGCAAATGTCAAGGGGTAAACCGGAGGCCGCTTTAAAAACAGAGCCACTCCATGTAACCACGCATGATATAAAAAGAACAGAGACCCCGCTTTATGAAGCGTAAGCCCCATGTGATCAATAATATATCGGGCCAATAAAGGCAAGGCAGATACCCATATTTGAACCGCAAGATCATGGCAGCAGGTCCTCTTCGCAATTTTAACTTTTGCAAGAGATAAATTCTTCTGAACCGGGATCTTGAACCGATATTGAGAGCTTCAAAGCTTTGTGGGAGACATTTTCCCTTGAGCCGGATATTGAACCGAATCCTTCTTTTTAAGCCGGAAATTTTTTGACGGCCTTTCAACTCGAACTTGCAGAAGTTAATTCCTTTTGAACCGGAAATTTTAAACCGAATTTGAGAACTTCAAGGAGACTGGCTTCCTTGAGACGGATTTTAACCGAATCTTTTTCGATGACCCGAACTTCTTCATTGAGCCGGATTTTGTAATTGTCATATACTTTCTAAGCCGGAAATTTTCTCGACGGCCTTCAAATAACAGTAGCCTCCGGACCGGTTATCTTTCCTCCATTGTCCCGGGGTTTTAAAATTGCTGCTGGCGGCAAGATTTGCCGAGTCATGTCATCGTAGCCCCCGAGTCTCAAGGTGACTCGAGGAGTTGGCTTGAAACTCTCCATATTTGACCGCGATGTAAACCGACATAAGTTGTATATCATCGGTGTTGATAGCCCAGTGTGAATCCACAGAAGATTGAGGTGACTGCGGCGGGTTATAAATTATCCCGTATGAGCCGTGTCAGCAACTCGCCCAATGGTTCCTTCCATTTGGCGATTTGAATTTAACCAAAACTGTAGTGGCGGTGACTTGTGCGCCTGTCCATTGAGCCACCCAGTGCAGACAGCGGTTGATAGTATATGATAATTTGCCTCCATTTTGCTTAAAAGAAAACCGGGCTACCCAAGCTGTGACCAGGCCGCGAGAGACGGATGGCAAGGACGACCGCATCATCAGAAGCGGCTTAGACAGATGAACCGGACACGGCGTTGTAAGCCGGCGCGGTCGGGAGAGTATGTGAACTTGTGTTTTGGTAACGAACAAAGTCCATTTTTTCACAAATTCGCTTGATAGCCCCGAGGCTTGAGGCGGCTCGAGGAGTCGTCTTCAAGCTCTTTGTTCTGAAATAAAACACATGAATGCATTACACCGTTCAGGATATATACAACAAAATTAAATAATAATTTTGATGACTTTGTCAACTTGTGTTCAAGTTGTTAATCGCTTGACTCGACTAAGTAGGCTCTCGCGTGGACTTTTTTCATGGAATATGATATGTTCTGTGGTCCATAAAGTCCATGATAGGCATCGAGTCGATTGACAATACCATACCCACTACTTGGTCGGTTACTGAGTTGCATCGATTTAGTAAAGAACGAACATAAAATTATTTCGCTGATATGTAGGGCACCCATGTTTGAACTGTGCATCGTGGCAAATAGTCCTCTTTGGTAACCTTACGACTCAACTTTATGAGAAGAAATGATAGCCCCCAAGATTAGCTCAAAGGTGCCGGATATATATATTTAATTGGCTGGAAAAAAAATGAAATTTAAATGTAAAAGTGACTTAGCTTGTTTTTATGATGTGGCATAAGCCGGCGAAGTCGAGATGGTCCAGCCGAGTCGTAAGGTGTAACCCGATCGACGGTTTCGAGACAGCGGCGAGAGCCGCATTTTGAAGACTTCGCAGCGAGATTGCTGAACCGGAGGTGACATGATCCGAGCCTTCTTAGCTCGAGTCGAAGAAGATCACGATGTTGGTGAAGAGCGTCTCGGCCAAGATATGCGAGGGACGGACTGAGAACGGCCGGTCGGAGTGACGCGGCTGCGGGTCAATGATGACGACCCAGAGGAGGCGAGGCGCGGCTGAACCGGCGACGGGTTGGAGTGGCGCGGCTGCTGCTGCCGGTTCAGCGGGCACGGGCTCCGGTAGGCACGGCGTATTAGAGCGGAATATAGCCTGATGATGATCCGGCAACAGCTCTTGGACTTTCCTGACTCGGATGGATGTAGTAATCTGATCTAGTAGCACTCAAGTAGTACTAGTTTTGATCACGTACTAGTTGATTTCGGCGCACACCCTTTGCGACACCTGGTTACATCATGTAGTGGACATGGCAGTACACGACAACTTTGAACATCAGCGGTTTAGGATGACTCGTTTTGACCAACGTGGAAAACAGCAGTAGCCGGCTGTCAACGACGGCTCAGGCGATGCGAGGGCGTGAGCAGCAGAAGCCTGAGTCTGCGGCCAAATCTGTTTCCGGGCCGCACACATTTTTTTTTTCAAGAATAATTTTCCCTGGACGGCCGGAATACTAGTACTTGTATCTCGCATGATAGAATCCATTGTCCCCACGTGAAGGGGTACTTCCCAGGTTTAAGCAAAGTAGTAGTAGTAGCTTTGTCCTTTCCTAGTAGCACTTTTGACTTACTTTAATAATACCATGATGTGGACATCGAGACTGCAGATCGCATCACGGATTACTTCTCGTCGAAACTCCAGACTGTGCGCTAGTTCACACAGAAAAATTATTTGTCGCTGCCTCAGGACTTGATCTGCCAGCTACAGTTTGATGGGAGTAGAGGAGCAGGAGCGCATCAGGCGTACTCGTGACACTGCGTATTTACGCAAGGGTGGCCGATCGGCAGATCACGGATTACTTCTCGTCGAAACTCCAGACGGTCTCGGCGGGCGTGACGTAGAACGGCACAGCAACAGACTGATTTTGTTTCGGTTTCGATGGTCCGCCGAGTCACATCCGGCGGCGCTCGCGATGTAGCCCTAATCTTGTATATGTTTTTCCGACCACTCGTCATCAACATGAATTTGCTTTTGTCGCCAGCTGCTTGGTTGGGATTCAGCGCGTCCAATCGCACCTCTGCGTAGACGGATCTAAGCAACAGCTGTAGTGCTGAACAAATCTGCCCTTGTTGTCGTGCATGCTGTCATTGAAAACTTTTTCAATCTGAACCGATGAACATGACATTGATATAAATATTTTTGTGCCGTTATCCTCCAGCTGGTCAGTAACGAACTTTCCGATTCCTGAAAGAGATCCCTCCAAGAACTCAACACCACCGTGCGCGAGCCCCAAGGTGGGCGCCAACTGTCGTGGAATTATCACGGCAGATGTCCTTAGTGTCAGGACTTAGTCGCGAGGCCAACGCATCTATGTGGTAGCTTGAGAGGGGTTGAGTGGGACGAGAGACGCAGGGCGGATCAACACGCAAGACAAGGGTTTAGACAGCTTCGGGCCCCGGGAAACATCATCCGGTAATAACCCTACATGCTGTTTGAGGCTAGGTCTCATTATGATCACGAGGGAGTCGCCGTAAACCGGCTCTCCTCTTTGTGTCTAGCCCTAAGATTGTTTCTCTTGCTTGTAGCTTGTAACTTCTAACTTGTCCCTCTTTGGGGAGCCCTGCCCCTCCTTATATATGTTAAAGGGGCGGTTTACATGTGGAGTCCTACTAGGATTAGGATTACTCTATTACAAGTGGAGTCCTAGTCTTGCTTCCTTTGTAGGAGAATAGTCTTTACGCTTTCCTCATAAACCGGCCCACCATTAAACGTGAACCGGCCTTCTGGGCCTTGGGCCTCGTCATCCATCTAACCCGCCCGCTGGGTTACGAATGAACCGCCAAGACCGGGCGGGTATCCCGTGAACTGCCAAGCTCCGGGCGGGTTACCAATGAGTCGTCCAGTCCGGCCGGGTTAAATTTCCGGTCGGTTTACACCGCGGGGTATATCCCCGACATTGACGGAGACGTTGGACGCCGCCAAGAGGCGAGAAGATGAACTGAAGAAAGAGATCAAGGGCAACGAGGAGCTGCTGACGAGGGCCGCTGAGACTCAAAACACCTTCAGGGCTACGGTGGAGCTCTGGACAGAGGGCCTCGTCAACATCGCTGCCACCATCGACGAGGAGCTGGCGCAACTAGACTTGGCGGGCTTCGGGTACTCCCCCGACGAGAACCTCCAGCCCAGCGTCAAGCTTACTTTGTTCTTCAAGGGTGTGGCGACGGCTCTCCAACAACTCCGGGAAAGGATCCCAAAGAAGTTGGCCGACGAGTCGCGCGCAATCTGCGCCAAGGTCTTGGAGAAGGTGTTGGTGAAGATACTCTTCCGCAACCCGGGCCTCGACCTCTGCGCCCTCAAGAAGCTGCCATGGTGCTGATCTTGAAGAGCTCAAAGCCATTGTCGCACCCATCGTGGACAAGGTCAATGAAGTCAAGAGGGTCGACGGCGATCGTGTAGATTAGGCCGCCCTTTTCTTCCTCTTTCTTGCCGCTGCTAAATATGTCATAGGAACAATCCATTAGAGCGTGGCAAGTTATTTATTGTAATATAACTTTATTCTGGGTACTATCTGCTATGTTACTTCCTTTATTCGGTTCCATCCCTTGTATGTTTTACCCACGCTTTTTGGGAACTTGCGGCGTAAGCACACTTGCCGCGAGCTGAGTCTGCGAACATCAAGAGTTCGGCCTGGTGGTGTTGCCTCCGGCAAGAAACCTTGTCGGGGCTAGTCGCAGTACACTTTCATTGTTGAGCGGACTCGAAACAAAGCGAGGGCGCAACTTAGCCACGAGTCGGTTCCTCCGCGCATAGGTTTTCCATACAAGGCATGGTCGTTCAAGGAATATAACTTAAAAATTTAAAACTGACTGTGCTCAAACTTTGGCAACTTAGCTTTTCTGTCGTCTGTGTCCCGGCAAGGCTATACTTCTTTGAACGACGCCTGGTCCAAACCCTTATCCTCTCCTCCCCGGTGAACTTGTGGGCGAAGGAACCTTCTTTTTTGAGGAAAAGAAAGAAGAGAAAATAATGATATGGAGCCTTAAGGCTTGTTATTGCTTACCGGGGGCAAGTGCTGCACGAAGTGTCTGTTTATACATGCTAAAAAAGAAAAAGGCATGAAATTTGACAACATGTGCTGAGCATATGATTTTTATTCATGCACGGGATCTGCGCCCGGCTTTGTACAAAGGGTTACATGCAACATCGGCAAAGCTTGTACAAAAGGTGGTTGCCGGAACGGGCTCCGGCAACCGCGCCTTATGGGTAAAACTTGCGAAGATGCTCTATGTTCCAGGAGTTGCTCACCGGAAAGCCATCTTCGGTCTCAAGGCGGACAGCGCCGGGCCTAGTGACTCGCTTCACCCGATAAGGGCCTTCCCACTTCGGCGTCAACTTGTTGGAATTCTTAGCGGATTGAACGCGCCGAAGAACAAGGTCGCCTTCCTCGAAGCTTCTGGCATTGACTTTGCGGCTATGGTAGCGGCGCAAAGCTTGCTGGTAGCGAGCAGCTCGCACAGCAGCCTGAAGACGATCTTCCTCGAGGAGCAGTGCGTCATCTTGCCGCAGCTACTCTTGCTCAAGCTCATCATAAGCGAGCACTCGAGGTGATCCGTATACGAGTTTCATGGGGAGAACTGCCTCGCGCTCCGTAGACAAGAGCAAAAGGTGTCGGCGATGGCTCGATTTGGCGTCGTCTGATCGACCAAAGAACCACCGCAGCTCCTCGATCCAATTTCTTCCGCATTTGTGCAGCTGTCAAAGTTCTGGTCTTGAGCCAGCAAGAACACTTCAGCATTTGCCCTCTCCGCTTGACCGTTGCTTCTCGGGTGAGCAACGAAGTTAAGCAGATCTTGGCGCCAAGATCTTGGACGTCTCGCATGGAGGTGCGGCTCGTGAATTGGGTGCCATTGTCGGTGATGATCTGTTAGGGATTCCGGCGGCAAACAATTGACCAAGAACTTGATCTGCCGATCAGGCTGTCACCTTCCTCATCGCCTCCACCTCCGCCACTTCGTGAACTTGTCGATTGCCACGCATAAGTACTCAAGCCCCGACAACTTCGGGAAAGGGGCCGAGGATGTCGAGCCCCTGCATCGAAAATGGCCAAGATAAAGGGATTGTTTGGAGAGCTTGAGCTGGTTGATGTATTTGTTTGGAGTGAACTGCACGCTTCACACTTGGTTACTTGTGCAGATTGCATCCGGAGGCTGTTGGCCAAAAGAAACCTTCTTGGGAAGGCTTTGCCGCAAGTGCTTTTGCGCCAATGTGGTGACCACATATGCCTCCATGTATCTCCGCCAGCAGCTCCCGTCCTTCTTCCCAGGAAATGCACCTCAATTTCACTCCGTTGAATCTTCTTCTGTACAGTATGTCATCGACAAACTGGTACATACTTGATTGCCGGGCTACTCTCTCCGCTTCTTCTTGCTCTTCGGGAAGTTCTCCTGTTTGAAGGAAATGGACGATCTGTTGTGCCCATGCCGGAGCTTGTGGCTCAACGACAAGGACTAAAGGCGCAAATGCTCCTGCGGAAACATCTGCTTCCACGGCAAGAATCTGTGATTCAGCCGGAGCGTGATGCTCCCCGGCAAGCGTGTCGGGACACAACTTGTCGGGAGCGTCTGCTTCAACGAAACAAACCCTAGGGCTTGTCGGAGTAGACGGCTCCTCAGCACTCTTTGTGTTGATCTTGGGGACCTTCTTGGCAGCGGCTTCGGGGAGCTCTGTCGGAAAATAGTCGCCAGTAACCAACTTTCTCTTCTTGCTCTGTCCAGTTGATGGTGTCACAGATGGTTGAGTCAGCTTGAGCACAAAAATCCCTGGTTCCACAGGCAACTTAAGTGCGGCGCATTTTGACAGGCCATCTGCAATGTCGTTCTGAGCTCTTGGAACATGTTCCATCTGCAGGCCGTCAAAATGCTCTTCCAGCTTTCTCACTTCATCACTGTATGCTTCCATCAACGGACTCTAATAATCTTTGTTTACTTGACGGATGACAAGCTGCGAGTCACCCCTGACAATAAGCTTCTTGATCCCAAGGTCTGCCGCGATCCTGAGTCCGGCAAGCAGTCCTTCATACTCTGCAGTATTGTTTGTTGCCTGCTCCTTGGGAAAGTGCATCTGGATCACGTACTTGAGGTGCTCTCCGGTGGGTGCGACAAGCAACACACCCGCACCAGCGCCTTGCAGCGAGAAGGCACCATCAAAGTACATGGTCCATTCTTTGCTTGCTTCCTTGACGGGGATGCTCTTCTCCGGAGTTTCTTCATCGGGTGTTGGCGTCCATTCTGCTATAAATTCTGCCAATGCTCTGCTCTGAATAGTTGAAGTACTCTCAAACTTGAGGCCAAAGCTTGACAATTCCAAAGGCCCACTCGACGATCCTGCCTGTTCTTCCGGATTACGCAATATCCTCTTCAACGGAAAGCGAGTGACAACTGTGATCTCATGTGCCTGAAAGTAATGGCGTAGCTTCCTCGAGGCCATGAGAAGGCCGAAAAGCAACTTCTGCACACCAGAGTACCTTGATCTAGCCCCCTGCAGAAGGGAACTGACAAAATAAACTGGGCGCTGCACCATTTTCCTTTGTTTCTCTTCCTGCGGCTGCACAGATTCATCCTAATCGGGACCGGAGCTTGACGGGGAAGCCCCCTGCTTGTCGCTGGACTCGCTTGCCGTGGTTGCTGGCTCATCATCTGCTTCCCTCTCCGCTACTAACGCGGCACTAACCACTTGATTGGTTGCCGCTAGATATAGCAGCAACTTCTCTTGTGGTTTAGGTGCGACAAGTATTGGAGTGAAGGATAGGTACCTCTTCAAGTCCTGTAACGCAGCCTCCGCTTCTGGAGTACTTTCATTGGACCTGCCTTTTTCAAAATCTTGAAAAACGGCAGGGCGCGCTCAGCAGACTTAGAGATGAACCTACTGAGAGCAGCAACACAGCCGGCAAGCCTTCGCACATCCTTGACACGCTTCGGGGCTTCAATCTGCTCGATGGCCTTGATCTTGTCAGGGTTGGCTTCAATCCCCCTCTGGGACACAAAGAACCCGAGAAGCTTGCCGGAAGGAACTCCAAACACGCACTTCTCGGGGTTCAACTTGAGATTGATCTTGCACAAATTTGCAAATGTCTCGTCCAAATATTGAACCAAAGTTTCTCTGTCCTTGCTTTTGACCACTATGTCATCCATATATGCTTCTACATTCCTGTGCAGCTGTGGCTCAAAAGCTTGACTGACTACTCTTGCAAACGTTGAACCAGCATTATTTAGTCCGAAAGGCATTCGTACAAAGCAGTACGTGCCACATGGAGTAATGAATGCGGTTTTCTCTTCATCCTCTTCTGCCATGAAGATCTGATGGTATCCTAAGTATGCATCAAGAAATGAAAGCAGATCACATCCTGCCGTGGAGTCGACAATATGGTCAATGCGCGGCAAGGGAAATGGATCTTTGGGACAAGCTTTATTAACATCAGTGAAGTCAATACAAAGCCTCCACTTCCCGTTCGCCTTGCGCACGACTACTGGATTGGCTAACCACGTTGGATGGAGTACTCCTTGGACGAGGCCTGCTGCTTCCAACTTCTTAATCTCCTCTGCAATGAACTCTTGGCGTTCCACCGCTTGTTTCTCGACTCTGACGGGCGGGCGGCGTGAGGACAGACGGCAAGGTGGTGCTCAATTACTTTCATGGGAACACCGGGATGTCGATGGTTGCCATGCAAACACATCGACATTCGCCCGCAGAAAGCAACGAGCGCTTTCCTATTTAGGGTCAAGCGTGGCAATCGATGGTGAAGGTACCACCGGTGCCGTCCTCCTTATGGCCACTTTCTTGGTTTTTGGTGAAGCTGTCTTCGCCTTCTTGCACTTGCCGGTGGAGCTCGATGGTGCGTCCTCGACGGTAGCGCAGCACTCCGAAGAGGTGCGCTTGCGGAGTGGGCATCGAGCTACTCTTGCGGACTTGGTCTTCTTCTTCCCGGGGAGCTTCAAATGGCAAGTGGTTTGCGCTCGCTGCTGCGGCTGCTGCTTCCCGGTAGATCTTGTCAATGCAGATAAGTGCATCTTTCTTGTCACCTTGGACAGAAATGACACTTATCGGATCGGGCATCTTGAGCACATTGTAGGCGTAATGAGAGGCTGCCATGAACTTGGCAAGCGCTGGACGGCCGAGTATCCCATTGTAGGGCAATGGGAAATCAGCAACGTCAAATGTGACTCTCTTTGTTCTGAAATTCAGCTCACTCAAATGTTACCGGCAGTGTGATCTTCCCCTTCGGCTTGCTCCTTCCCGGGTTGATTCCTTGAAAGGTACCAGTTTCTTCGAGCTCGCTGTCGGGGATCTGGAGCTTCTTGAGCACCGCGGAAGAGATCAGATTTAAGCCGGCCCCGCCGTCAACCAACATCTTTGTGACCTTGAGGTTGCGGATGGTTGGCGAAACCAACATCGTCAAGCACCCGACCGCAGTGATGCGATCGGGGTGATCCTCAACGTCAAAGATGATGGGCGTGCTGGACCACTTCAGGGGTTTGCGCGATTCAACGGACGGTTCTGCTGCGTTCACCTCCCGCACCCACTGTTTGAGTTGGCGGTGCGAGGTGTGCAGAGAAGCACCGCCGTCAACGCACAAAACCTCCGTTGCTTTCTGAAACTCCTGCTCCTCGGTCTCATCCTCATCCATCTCATCGTCTTCGTCCTCATCCTCATCCTTGTCGCAGCCGCGGGGAGGCCTGTCTCCTTGCCGCTGCTTGGCCTTGCCGCGGCGCCCTCCCCGGGCGGGACGCTTCTTGCCGGATCCTCCGCCACCTTCCTGGGCCTTCTCCTTGTCGCGCGCCAGACTCAGCTTTCGTAGCTCCGCCATCCGCTCAACCTTCTTGCGGGCTTGGAGGTCATGGCCCTTGGTGCGGTGGATCTTGCAAGATCGCTTGCCGGAGCCCCGCTTGTCGCGCCACCACAGCCTCGCCGGAGTCACCAGCTTTGGCCTTCTCGGTGCCGCCTCCGTTGCCGAACTGCTCGACAACTAGCACATCCTTAGCCTTCCTCTTTCTGTTATTCCGCCTCTGATTCTTCTTTGCCGGAGACGCCTCTTCACTGTCAGATCCTTCTGATACTGCATTCTCTCCGGGGAGTTTCCTCCCCTCTTCAGCACGTGCACACTTGTCGGCCAGAGCATAGAGCTCGCTGACATCTCTGATCTTGCACATCGCCATCTCTTCCCTCATCCTGCGGTTACGCACATTCTGATGGAACGCGCTGATAACCGCGGCAGGGTGGACGTCTGGGATGTTGCGCTTCACCTGGCTGAATCTCTGTATGTACTTGCGCACGGGTTCTCCCGCTTTCTGGGCGAGAAGATGAAGATCGCTCTCCTGGCCATGGGGTTTGTGGCCGCCTGTGAAGGCGCCGACAAACTGATGGCACAGGTCTGCCCATGAAGAGATGGAGTTGTCCGGCAAGTGCATGAGCCAAGATCTGACGTTACGCTTGAGCACCAGCGGGAAATAGTTGGCGAGATCTTTCGTCGCGCCCGCAGCTCGCACCGCTATGGTGTAGACGCCGAGGAACTCGACGGATGTATCCCGCCATCGCATTTCTCGGGCACATCGGCTTGAAGTTCTTGGTCTTTGAGCCCATGGACCTGCCGCAGCTCACGGGTGAATGCAGGGCAACCTACCGCGTACGGCAAGTCGCCTGGTTCCCCTGGCGCATGCATATCAACAGTGGGCCCAGCGCGCTGGTCAGACTAACGTCGCGCTTCTCTCCGATGCTCAATGCGAGTGCGAGCGTCTTCGTGTCGTCGTTCTCGGAGAACTTGGCGTTGATCACGGCGAGCTCGCGGGTCCGATGATGCAGTGGAGTTAGTGTCGAGGTTAGCCCGGCGAGTCGGCGATCTTGGCCTTCGGGGCGGGGAGTGCACGGTAGTGGCACCCCCAGCAGTCTTGTCGGCGTCGGCTTGCGCCTGGGCGTCTTGCCGGGGCTTCGATGTGCTTTCGGTTGCTGGGCTTATCGCCGTTGGCGGCCGATGAGGCTCTAAATGGTGGCCCTCGGTCGCCGATCTTGTCTCGCTTTGGAGGTAATCTAAGAAGCAGCTCGGGCGCCGCTTCCTCTGGAGTCTTAGGGGGTGGCGGCGAACGACGCGAGGAGCGAGATATGCTCAGACTTCTAACAATGTTAGAAGGAGCAACATCTCGTCCAGGCGATCGTACCGCGCTCGTGCCAACATGCTGACGCGCATGTTGGCCCTGAGCGTCCCGCGATCCACCAGCTCGGCCTTGCTCCAACGCGAGTACGGTGCTAGGAGCACAATGGCATTGTCGATCCTGCACCCCCTGGGAGGGGTGCGGTGTATGTACAGACGCCAAAGCTTGCGGGGCCTTGTCCTTGGACCTGGTGACGACGTGAGTCCCCCCGTCGGCGCGTGCTCCTTCGCCGGCGTCTACTCCATCGCCAGTTTGTTCCGGCGGCGGTGGGATCGACGTGGACGGAGCGAACACCTCCGAAGTCTTCTTCTTCGGTGGCATGTCGATGAAGATGTTGATGTAGCGCGCGCGAAGACCGGATCAGGTTCGCACAACCTCGTCGCCCCCTACCTGGCGCGCCAAAGATGTCGTGGGGAATGAGCACCTATGGGGCAGGGTGAAGGAAATATGCCCTAGAGGCAATAATAAAGTTATTATTTATTTCCTTATTTCATGATAAATGTTTATCATTCATGCTAGAATTGTATTAACCGGAAACATGATACATGTGTGAATGCATAGACAAACAACATGTCACTAGTATGCCTCTACTAGACTAGCTTGTTAATCAAAGATGATTATGTTTCCTAACCATGAACAAAGAGTTGTTATTTGATTAACAAGGTCACATCATTAGTAGAATGATCGATTGACATGACCCATTCCATTAGCTTAGCACACGATCGCTTAGTATGTTGCTACCGCTTTTATCCATGACTTATACATGTTCCCGTAACTATGAGATTATGCAACTCCTGTTTACGGAGGAACACTTTGGTGCTACCAAACGCCACAACGAATCGGGTGATTATAAAGGAGTACTACAGGTGTATCCAAAGGCAGATGTTGGGTTGGCGTATTTCGAGATTAGGTTTTGTCACTCCGATTGTCGGAGAGGTATCTCTGGGCCCTCTCGGTAATGCACATCACCGAAGCCTTGCAAGCACTACAACTAATGAGTTAGTTGTGAGATGATGTATTACGGAACGAGTAAAGAGACTTGCCGGTAACGAGATTGAACTAGGTATTGGATACCGACGATCGAATCTCGGGCAAGTAACATACCGATGACAAAGGAACAACGTATTGTTGTTATGCGGTCTGACCGACAAAGATCTTCAGAGAATATGTAGGAACCAATATGGGCATCCAGGCCCGCTATTGGTTATTGACCGAGAATAGTTCTAGGTCATGTCTACATTATTCTCAAACCGTAGGGTCCGCACGCTTAAGGTTACGATGATGCTTATTATGAGTTTATGTATTTTGATGTACCAAGAAGTTCGAGTCCGGATGTGATCACGGACATGACGAGGAGTCTCAAATGGTCGAGACATAAAGATTGATATATTGGAAGCCTATATTTGGAGTTCGAATGGTTCGGGTGAAAACGGAATTTACTGGAATACCGGAGGTTACGGAACCCCCCGGGAGTAAATGGGCCTTAGTGGGCCTCGAGGGAGAAGAGGAGGGCCGGCCAGGGTGGTGGCGCGCCTCTCCCCCCAGTCCGAATAGGACAAGGAGGCGGCGCCCCTTTCCTCTTCCCTCCCCCAATCCTATTCCAACTAGGAAGGGGGGAGTCCTACTCCGGTGGGAGTAGGACTCCTCAGCGCCGCCTCCTCTAGGGACGGCCGGCCTCCCCCTCCCTCCTTTATATACGAGGCAGGGGGCACCCTAGAACACACAAGTATTGATCTACGGATCGTTCCTTAGCCGTGCAGCGGCCCCCTCCACCATATTCCACCTCGGTCATACCGTCGCAAGCTTAGGCGAAGCCCTGCGCCGTGAAACATCAAGATCGTCACCATGCCGTCGTCGACGGAACTCTCTCTCGACACTCGGCTGGATCGGAGGCGAGGGACGCCATCGAGCTGTACGTGTGTCAAGAACTCGGGCGCCGGAGTAACGGCGCGGGATCGGTCGGATCGCGAGGAGAACGACGACTACTTCCTCTACGTTGTGATCGCTTCGCCGGGTCTACGAGGGTACGAGACAACACTCTCCCTCTCGTTGCTATACATCACCATGATCTTGCGTGTGCGAGGAATTTTTGAAATTACTACGTTCCCCAACAAATGGCATCCGAGCCTGGTTTTTCTATGGTTTGATATTTTGCACGAGTAGAACACAAGTGAGTTGTGGGCGATACAAGTCATACTACCTACCAGCATGTCATACTTTGGTTCAGCGGTATTGTGAGATGAAGCGCCGGACCGACATTACGCCAGACGCTTACGCGAGACTGGTTTCACCGCCACGAGCACTCGTTGCTTAAAGGTGATTGGCGGGTGTCTCTCTCTCTCACTTTAGTTGAACTGAGTGTGGCTACGCCCGGTCCTTGAGAAGGTTAAACGGAGTCTATTTGACGAAGTATCATTGTGGTTTTGATGCGAGGTGAGACTGGTTCTTGCTTAAGCCCGTAGCAGCCACGTAAAATTTGCAACAACAAAGTAGAGGACGCCTAACTTGTTTTTGCAGGGCATGTTGTGATGTGATATGGTCAAGACGTGATGCTATATTTTATTGTATGAGATGATCATGTTTTGTAACCGGTTATCGGCAATCGGCAGAGCCATATGGTTGTCGCTTTATTGTATGCAATGCAATCGCTTCTGTAATGCTTTACTTTATCACTAAGCGGTAGCGATAGTCGAGAAGCATAAGATTGGCGAGACGACAACGATGCTACGATGGAGATCAAGGTGTCGCTACCGGTGACGATGGTGATCATGATGGTGCTGCGGAGATGAAGATCACGAAGCACAAGATGATGATGACCATATCATATCACTTATATTGATTTGCATGTGATGTTTATCTTTTATGCATCTTATCTTGTTTTGATTGACGGTAGCATTATAAGATGATCTCTCACTAAATTATCAAGAAGTGTTCTCCCCGAGTATGCACCGTTGCCAAAGTTCGTCGTGCCCAGACACCACGTGATGATCGGGTGTGATAAGCTCTCGTCCATCTACAACGGTGCAAGCCAGTTTTGCACACGCAGAATACTCGGGTTATACTTGACGAGCCTAGCATATGCAGATATGGCCTCGGAACACGGAGACCGAAAGGTCGAGCGTGAATCATATAGTAGATATGATCAACATAAGATGTTCACCATTGAAAACTACTCCATTTCACGTGATGATCGGTTATGGTTTAGTTGATTTGGATCACGTGATCACTTAGATGACTAGAGAGATGTCTTTCTAAGTGGGAGTTCTTAAGTAATATGATTAATTGAACTTAAATTTATCATGAACTTAGTACCGATAGTATCTTGCTTGTTTATGTTTGATTGTAGATAGATGGCTCGTCTTTGTTGTTCCGTTGAATTTTAATGCGTTCCTTGAGAAAGCAAAGTTGAAAGATGATGGTAGCAATTACACGGATCGGGTCCGAATTTGAGGATCATCCTCATTGCTGCCTGTAAGAGTTACGCCTGGATGCACCGCTAGGTGCCAGACTCTTGCTAATGCAACCGCAGATGTTATGAACGTCTGGCGAGCAAAGTGATGACTACTCTATAGTTCAATGTGCCATGCTTTACGGATTAGAACCGGGACTTCAACGACGTTTTGAACGTCATGGAGCATATGAGATGTTCCAGAGTTGAAGTTAATATTCCAAATGTAATGCCCGGATTGAGAGATATGAAGTCTCCAATAAGTTCTATAGCTGCAAGATGGAGGAGAATAGTTACATTAGTGAGCATATACTCGTAATGTCCGGGTACTACAATCACTTGACGCAATTGGGAGTTAATCTTCCGGATGATTGTGTCATTGATGTAATTCTTCAATCACGCCACCAAGCTACAAAGGCTTCGTGATGAACTATAATATGCAAGGGTTAGTAAAGACTATACCGAGCTCTTCGCAATGCTAAAGGCTGCGGAGGTAGAAATCAAGAAGGAGCATCAAGTGTTGATGGTCAATAAGACCACTAGTTTCAAGAAGAAAGGTAAAGGGAAGAAGAAGGAACTTCAAGAAGAACAGCAAGCAAGTTGTTGCTCAGAGAAGAAACCCAAGTCCGGACCTAAGCAAATCGAGTGCTTCTACCGCAAGCGCATCGACATCGAAGCGGAACTGCCCCAAGTATTTGGCGGATAAGAAGGATGGCAAGGTGAACAAAGGTATATGTGATATACATGTTATTGATATGTACCTTAATAGAGCTCGTAGTAGCACTGGTATTTGATCTCGGTTACATTGCTAATATTTGCAACTCAAACAGGACTACGGATTGCTTAACTCGCAAAGGACGAGGTGACGATCGCGCGTGGGAAATGGTTCCAAAGTCGATGTGATCGCGGTCGGCACGCTACCTCTACATCTACCTTCGGATTAGTTTTAGACCTAAATAATTGTTATTTGGTGCTGCGTTGAGCATGAACATTATATCTGGATCTTGTTTGATGCGAGACGGTTATTCATTTAAATCAGAGAATAATGGTTGTTCTATTTATATGAGTAATATCTTTTATGGTCATGCACCCTTGAGGAGTGGTCTATTTTGATGAATCTCGATAGTAGTGATACACATATTCATAATGTTGAAACCAAAAGATGCAGAGTTGATAATGATAGTGCAACTTATTTGTGGTAATCGCCGTTTAGGTCATATCGTGTAAAGCGCATGAAGAAACTCCATCTTGATGGACTTTTGGAGTCACTTGATTATGAATCACTTGGCACTTGCGAACCGTGCCTCATGGGCAAGATGACTAAAACCCGTTCTCCGGTACTATGGAGAGAGCAACAGATTTGTTGGAGATCATACATACAGATGTATGTGGTCCGATGAATGTTGAGGCTCGTGGCGGATATCGTTATTTTCTCACCTTCACAGATGACTTAAGCAGATATGGGTATATCTACTTAATGAAACATAAGTCTGAAACATTTGAAAAGTTCAAAGAATTTTAGAGTGAAGTTGAAAATCATCGTAACAAGAAAATTAAGTTTCTGCGATCTGATCGTGGAGGTGAATATTTGAGTTACGAGTTTGGTCTACATTTGAAACAATGCGGAATAGTTTCGCAACTCACGCCACCTGGAACACCACAGCGTAATGGTGTGTCCGAACGTCATAATCGTACTTTACTAGATATGGTACGATCTATGATGTCTCTTACAAATTTACCGCTATCGTTTTGGGGTTATGCTCTAGAGACGGCCGCATTCACACTGAATAGAACACCGTCGAAATCCGTTGAGACGACACCTTATGAACTGTGGTTTGGCAAGAAACCAAAGTTGTCGTTTCTTAAAGTTTGGGGATGCGATGCTTATGTGAAAAAGCTTCAACACGATAAGCTCGAACCCAAATCGAGAAATGTGTCTTCATAGGATACCCAAAGGAGACAGTTGGGTACACCTTCTATCACAGATCCGAAGGCAAGACATTCGTTGTTAAGAATGGATCCTTTCTAGAGAAGGAGTTTCTCTCGAAAGAAGTGAGTGGGAGGAAAGTAGAACTTGATGAGGTAATTGTACCTTCTCCCTTACTTGAAAGTAGTTCGTCGCAGACACGGTTTTCGAGACACCTACACCAAGTAGTGAGGAAGTTGATGATGTTGATCATGAAACTTCAGATCAAGTTACTACGTAACCTCGTAGATCAACCAGAATAAGATCCGCACTGAGTGGTACGGTAATCCTGTTCGGAAATCATGCTACTAGATCATGATGAACCTCACGAACTATGAAGAAGCGATGGTGAGCCCAGATTCATAAAATGGCTTGAGGCCATGAAATCTGAGATGGGATCCATGTATGAAAACAAAGTATGGACTTTGGTTGACTTTCCCGAGGGTAGGCAAGCAATAGAAAACAAGTGGATCTTCAAGAAGAAGACCGACGCCGACGGTAATATTATCGTTCTACAAAGCTCGACTTGTCGCAAAGGGTTTTCGACAAGTTCAAGGGATTGACTACGATGAGACCTTCTCACCAGTAGCGATGCTTAAGTCCGTCCGAATCATGTTAGCAATTGCCGCATTTTATGATTATGAAATTTGGCAAATGGATGTAAAGGCTGCATTCTGAATGGATTTACGGAAGAAGAGTTGTATATGATGCAACCGAAGGTTTTATCGATCCAAAGGAGCTAACAAAGTATGCAAGCTCCAGCGATCCATTTATGGACTGGTGCAAGCATCTCGGAGTTGGAATAAACGCTTTGATAGTGTGATCAAAGCATTTGGGTTTGTCTGAGACTTTTGGAGAAGCTCAGTATTTACAAGAAAGTGAGTGGGAGCTCAGAGCATTTTCGATATTATATGTAGATGACATATTGCTAATCGGAAATGATATAGAATTTCTGGATAGCATAAAGGGATACTTGAATAAGAGTTTTTCAATGAAAGACCTCGGTGAAGCTGCTTACATATTGGGCATTAAGATCTATAGAGATAGATCAAGACGCTTAATTGGACTTTCACAAAGCACATACCTTGACAAGATTTTGAAGAAGTTCAAAATGGATCAAGCAAAGAAAGGGTTCTTGCCTGTGTTACAAGGTGTGAAGTTGAGTAAGACTCAATGCCCGACCACTGCAGAAGATAGAGAGAAAATGAAAGATGTTCCTATGCTTCAGCCATAGGCTCTATCATGTATGCAATGTTGTGTACCGGACTGATGTGTGCCTTGCTATAAGTTTAGCAGGAGGTACCAAAGTAATCCAGAGTGGATCATCGGACAGCGGTCAAGAACATCTGAAATACCGAAAAGGACTAAGGATATGTTTCTCAGATATGGAGGTGACAAAGAGCTCATAAATGAACGGTTACATTGATGCAAGCTTTGACACCGATCCGGACGATTCTAAATCGCAGACCGGATACGATTTACACTAAACGGAGGAGCTGTCGGTTGGTGCAGTTCTAAAGAGTACATAGCAGCTTCGAAGCAGCTAATGAAGGAGTGCGGATGAAGGAGTTCATATCCGATCTAGGTGTCATACCTAGTGCATCGGGTCCAATGAAAATCTTCGTGACAATATCGAGCAATTGCCTTAGCGAAGGAATCCAGATTTCACAAGAGGACCAAGCACATCAAGAGACGCTTCAATTCCATCCGGACTTAGTCCGGTGGGAGACATAGAGATTTGCAAGATACATACGGATCTGAATGTTGCGCACCCATTGACTAAGCCTCTTCCACGAGCAAAACATGATCAGCACCAAGACTCCATGGGTGTTAGAATCATTACTATGTAATCTAGATTATTGACTCTAGTGCAAGTGGGAGATCAAGGAAATATGCCCTAGAGGCAATAATAAAGTTATTATTTATTTCCTTATTTCATGATAAATGTTTATCATTCATGCTAGAATTGTATTAACCGGAAACATGATACATGTGTGAATGCATAGACAAACAACATGTCACTAGTATGCCTCTACTAGACTAGCTTGTTAATCAAAGATGATTATGTTTCCTAACCATGAACAAAGAGTTGTTATTTGATTAACAAGGTCACATCATTAGTAGAATGATCGATTGACATGACCCATTCCATTAGCTTAGCACACGATCGCTTAGTATGTTGCTACTGCTTTTATCCATGACTTATACATGTTCCTCGTAACTATGAGATTATGCAACTCCGTTTACGGAGGAACACTTTGGTGCTACCAAACGTCACAACGAATCGGGTGATTATAAAGGAGTACTACAGGTGTATCCAAAGGCGGATGTTGGGTTGGCGATTTCGAGATTAGGTTTTGTCACTCCGATTGTCGGAGAGGTATCTCTGGGCCCTCTCGGTAATGCACATCACGAAGCCTTGCAAGCACTACAACTAATGAGTTAGTTGTGAGATGATGTATTACGAACGAGTAAAGAGACTTGCGTAACGAGATTGAACTAGGTATTGATACCGACGATCGAATCTCGGGCAAGTAACATACCGATGACAAAGGAACAACGATGTTGTTATGCGGTCGACCGACAAAGATCTTCGTAGAATATGTAGGAACCAATATGGGCATCCAGGCCCGCTATTGGTTATTGACCGAGAATAGTTCTAGGTCATGTCTACATTATTCTCGAACCGTAGGGTCCGCACGCTTAAGGTAACGGCGATGGTTATTATGAGTTTATGTATTTTGATGTACCGAAGAAGTTGGAGTTCCGGATGTGATCACGGACATGACGAGGAGTCTCGAAATGGTCGAGACATAAAGATTGATATATTGAAGCCTATATTTGGAGTTCGAATGGTTCCGTGAAAACGGAATTTATCGGAATACCGGAGGTTCTGGAACCCCCGGGAGTAAATGGGCCTTAGTGGGCCTCGAGGGAGAAGAGGAGGGCCGGCCGGGGTGGGCGCGCCTCTCCCCCCAGTCCGAATAGGACAAGGAGGGGGCGCCCCCTTTCCTCTTCCCTCCCCCAATCCTATTTCAACTAGGGGGGAGTCCTACTCGGTGGGAGTAGGACTCCTCGGCCGCCTCCTCTAGGGCCGGCCGGCCTCCCCCTCCCTCCTTTATATACGGGGCAGGGGGCACCCTAGAACACACAAGTATTGATCTACGGATCGTTCCTTAGCCGCAGCGGTGCCCCCTCCACCATATTCCACCTCGGTCATACCGTCGCAAGCTTAGGCGAAGCCTGCGCCGGTGAAACATCAAGATCGTCACCACGCCGTCGGCCGACGGAACTCTCTCTCTACACTCGGCTGGATCGGAGGCGAGGGACGCCATCGAGCTGTACGTGTGTCAAGAACTCGGGCGCCGAGTAACGGCGCCGGGATCGGTCGGATCGCGAGGAGAACGACGACTACTTCCTCTACGCCAGATCGCTTCGCTTGGTCTCACGAGGGTACGAGACAACACTCTCCCTCTCGTTGCTATACATCACCATGATCTTGCGTGTGCGTAGGAAATTTTTTGAAATTACTACGTTCCCCAACACAGGGCCCCTTTTCGGTCCGGCACGGAGCGGAGGGCGCACGAAGAGCAGATCGAGGTCAAGCACGCGAGGGATTTTACCCAGCTTCGGAGCTCTCCAGAGAGATAAAACTCCTACTGCTCCTCTATGTTTTTATTTGTTCTTGCTTGAGAACGTGGGTGTATTGTAGTCTCGAATGAGTCGAACCCCCTCTATGTGCGCATGGGCCTCCTTTTTATAGTCTAAAGGGGTCACCGACAGATGGCAACGCAGAGAGAGGGGTAAAAAAGTCAAAACAGGGGTTGGTACAACCGCTATCAACAGTGCCCCCTACCTAACTCTGACGGCAGGGGACAAGGGCATTTAATGCCCGTCCGGTCGTCCAAACAGTGCAAGAAACGACCGTTAGGGGCGCCACCGATCGCCACGATGGCCTCCTCGTCACCTCCACTTGTCACCTCGCACCGCTTGGCTGCGCAGCCGCCCGACACGTGCGCCAGGGACGATCTTGGGGCGACACGTCGTCTGACGCGCTGGAGCATGAGCGCAGAGTGGTGGCTTCGCCGCGGCAAGTGCCTTGCCGCAGTTGCTGTCTTGTCGCACCCGCAAGCTTGTCGCTCGCCGGGTCTTGTCGGGACGCGCAGTGCGTCGCGGCAAGTCTTTCGAAAATGCCTTGGTTGGCCTTCCCGGCAAGCTCCTCTTGCCGGGGTCTTGTCCTTCCCGGCAAGCTCCTCTTGCCGGGGGCCTTGTCTTCACAGTCAAACACTTTGTTCTTGAATGTCAGTAATAGAAATAGCGAAGGATCTTGGCGGACGCCCGGCAAGCCTTGCCGCGGGACGCTGCGACTGCCCATGCACAAGTTCGGGATACTAAGGTACCCCTACTTTAGTACACCGACAGGGTGGTGGGTGGGCAACGAATTCCTTCGTTGCCTGCTTCCCACTCGAGCCGGACATAGTTCGGCCAAGAGTCTCCTGACAAAGAGAGAAACTTTAACAAGTTCAGCACGTCGCCAAAGGGCGAGTGCTGGAAGATATCCACAGCGGTGAACTCCATTATCGGAGCCCGACCAGGTTCGGCGGGCTCAGGGGCGCGCGGACTGGAACCTACAGCCGGATACGTGTCCGGGGGTCCGGTGTCATAGGCATCTCTGGGGCGAGGCCTGTGTTCGGCTCTATCGCCGATGAGTGTGCGGCTTGTGGGGCGGGGTCCATCCACCCTTCCTTAGGCGACGTGGTTTGCTCCGGATTTAGGTACGGGGCTACTGCGGGGGTGTGTCCCGAGCATTGTCCGTCAGCAGGTTTAAGCCATGCTCATCGTGACTGTCCGGCGCTCCCGGCACAGGCCCGAATCCGTCGAAGATCAAGTCTCTGCGGATATCCGCCGTGTAGTTCAGGCTTCCGAACCTGACCTAGTGGCCGGGAGCGTAGCTGTCGATCTGTTCCAGTTGGCCAAGCGAATTGGCCCGCAGTGCGAAGCAGCCGAGACGAAGATCTGTCCAGGGGGAAAAGTCTCACCCTGGACCGTGTTGTTGACGACTGAAGGGGCCATCAAGCCTTGTGATGACGACACAGAGGAACTCTCTATGAAAGCACCAATGTCGGTGTAAAAACCGGCTCTCGGGTAGGGGGTCACTAGTGCAGAACCGGGCATTAGCACCGGTTCGTAAGGCCCTGTAGTGCCGGTTACATAACCGGCACTAAATTGTGGTCACTAAAGCCCCCCCCCCCTTTAGTGCCGGTTCAGCACGAACCGGTGCTAAAGGGAAACCACGTGGCACGAGCCAACTCCGGAGGCTTGGAGCCCTTTAGTACCGGTTGGTAAGACCAACCGGTACTATAAGGTTTGGGGGGTTTTTAGTTTTATGATTTCTTTTCATTTAATTTTGTGTTTCCATTTTAATTTTTCGCTTTCTTTGGTATTTTACGATACTACACATTATATATATATATATATATATATATATATATATATAGAATTTCTAGTAGAACCGATCATGCATATATATATATCATCAATGTCTCACAAACCACCATATTAATTAATTCACACATACACACATGTATAGCTATATACAATTTCTCCTACATATGAATGTTGCCTTCGGAGCCAGTGGCATTAGCCTAATTGATGCCTTCAAGCACGATGACAATTGGAAGTGGTTTTCATGGGGCGGTAGCGGTAATAGAATTCTCCTTGGATTTATGACCTGGTCGAGCAAAAATCCCGCTATTTCCTCTTGAAGTGCTTCTACGCGCTCCGTTTCTATGAGCTTCTCCGGCACCTCTTTGAACTGTTAAGAAGGAGATCAATATGCATGTGTATTAGTTGTGTGACTAGATATCAATAATGGTGTAAAAATTGTGAATAGTGTTCTGACAAGCGTACCCATTCCTGTCTTTGAGATCTGCTCCTTTCGGACGCCCTCATGCGATTGTTCTCGCAAACGCAGATTGCACACAAATCAGTCCCCTGCGCCTGCTTCAGGGCCTTTACGAGAATGGAATTTGATTAGATAAAAATTAATCAAGCATGATAATTAGAGAGATGGCAGCTAGCTAGCTAGCTAGTACTACTTAATTGCTTACCTTGGGTCGAAACCATTTAAGCTTTTTTTCCATTCGCCGGGCGTGACGGCGATGAACCTTGCCCAAGCCCTGCCTGCCGACAAAGAAATGAATAAAGGGGTTATTAAATAGTTCATATCATGAAATGACGAACTAAATAGGCCGAGATATATAGTTAATAATGATTGAAATTACCTGTTGACTATCCCATACAAGATGTTATAGTCAGTTTTTTCTGAGATTAGTGAGTCCAGTACATCAACTGTTCCGGTGTCAACTTTAATGATACACAAGACCCTGTGAAATCTGCATGCACACACGTTTGCATGTCTTAATTAAGCGGGCATATGTAAGCAAAAACATGTAGCTAGCTAGTAGGAAAAAACAGAGAATTTGTAGTACAAGACATTGTGACTCACTGGAAGTTGTAAGGAAGTAGTATATCTTCATTGTATTTGAGGCGCTTCAAGAACTCTAGCATGCTGTCCTCTACGCTCTTTTCTTTGACGCTCATTTATCTTCCATGTGTATTCATTAACGGTGTTTGGGTCAATGAACCCAATGCCAAAGCGTCCACCTTTTCTCATTTCATATATCTTCATCCCGCATAATACCACAGAAAAGAATATAGTGAGGATAATTACAGGTAATGATTGATCAAAAGGATCACTACAGCTAGCTTGAGACTTAAATTATAGAAAGAAATCACTTACAGACAATAGCAACTGACGATAGATTTGTCGAGTGCGTCTTGATTGTATAACTGAAATAGTTCTAAATAATCAACGGACACGGCTTTCTCATGGAAGTAATGGTCCTGCTTGACTTTCACCATGAGGGACAATCGATCTGAAATCTTGGTAATGTTCATGTACCATTGATGCAATTCATACATTCTCGTTGGGAGGTTCTTGACCTTGTCTGGCGCGACCAAAGGTTGGCCCCGGACATATTTCCATTTTATTTCATCCTCTCTAAGCAAAGGCATGGGCTCGATCTCGAGGAGTTATCCAACAGTGATGTTGAGAACTTCAGCCTGCATTATATGCTCCTCCGTTATTACCACATTGCCCACCTTGGAACGTGCACTGTTTGCCCACAATAATATTGGGTGCGCGTACTGTCACCTTTTGTTGGCACAACAAGCGAGGGGATCGATTGCGCCGCCTGTTCTCCCAGCTGGGGAATGGTTTTCCCGCATTTTTGGGCAGCTGCTTCTTGTTTGCTCGATCCCGATGTAGACGTGCTCGCCTCCCTTTGTAGACGTGCTCGATTTAACTTCCTGATGTGGCGCTCATAGTCTGTGTCAACAGGCTTGGGAGCTGGTGGTTGAGCCATACGAATGAAGTGGTCAATCGTTTCCTCAGGCACTTTCTCCCTTGGCGGCGGTGGCGGTTTCGGTGCAAAATGGGCTTCCACCTCGGCCTTCGATATGGCTGTGATTTCCTCCTCGGACCTGTCATCAGACCTTTGCGGAAGAGGCTTGAGGCTTGGACCATATTTATATCGCTTGCCTCCGCTTGTACTTCCTGTACTACCTCGACTCGTACCGCTACGCACCATAGCTGTCGGGTGTCTCTTCTGTGATTGCTGAGGCGGCGGGGACGGCTGACGGGGCTGAGTTGGACGAGGAGTGGCCTGAGGTTGTGCCGAACTTGGAGGAGGAGTGGACGTCTGACGCTGTGGCAGACTTGGAGGAGGAGGATTGTCCTGACACTTTGCCGGACTTGGAGGAGGAGGAGTGGCCTGACACTTTGCCGGACTTGGTGGACTTGCAGGAGCGGGAGTCTGCTGACTCGGTGGCGGACTTCGACAAGGACTCGGCTGACGCGGTGTCGGTGGCCTTCGAAAGATGATGCAATCCTTTTTCCATAGGATGATACGATGTTTGGCCTCTCCGAGAAAGCGCTCGCCGTCACCTCCAGCAATGTCAAGCTGTAGCCCCGAATATGGTGGGTCCACCACCTCATCAACCAAGACACGAGCATAGCCCGCTGGAATCGGGTTGCAATGGAAGGATGCCTCAGGGGGATTTGTGAAAGAAAAGCCGTCCGCCACCTTCATGGATATGTTCTTCATTTTGACGTGTAGCTCGCAGTTAGTGTTCTCCGTGATGTCATCCACGGGGTATCTACCCAGCATTGCATCGTCCGGGATGGAACCCACGCTGCTTCTCGGCATGGATGGGCCGGTGCTATCCAATGCTGGATCATCCGCTAGCTGCTGCAGCTACTGAGACCCCCCTTTGATGGGTAAGTGAGTCGATCTGCTCCTACTGCCACTGGAATTTGACTGCCAATTCCGCTTGACTTGCTTCTAGGCCTTGAAGGCGTTCATAGTCCCGCTTCCTCTGCTCCTCCTCCACCTTCCTCTTCTTCTCCTCCGCAATCTTCTTTCTCGCACGGGTTCTGTAGTCGGTGTTCCATTCTGAAAACCCCTCATACCACGGAATAGCGCCCTTGCCTCATGTTCTTCCCGGGTGTTTAGGATTTCCCAGGGCACGCGTAAGCTCGTCGTTCTCTCTGTTGGGCTGGAACACCCCCGATCGTGCCTCTTCTATTGCAACAAGTATCGCATCTTTGGCTCCTTTCAGACTTGCCCTCGTCGAAACATTGCCTGTCTCCGGGTCCAACTCCCCCCCATGCGCATAGAACCAAGTCCTGACCCTGGGGGGCCAGCTCTTAGTAGCCGGAGTGACACCTGCATCCTCCATCTCTTTCTCAGACTTATCCCACTTAGGCATTGCCACCGCATAGCCACCTGGCCCGAGCTTATGGAACTTATCCTTTTTTTCGGCATTCTTCTTGTTTATTCTCGACCGTTCCTTAGCTAATTCCGAATCCTTGAATTTCAAGAAATCGTCCCAATGATCACGTTGGTTCTCTAGTGTTCCCTTGAATACTGGAGTCTTCCTTCCTCCCTTGACGTACTTCTTCCATTCACGATTCTTGTAGTTCTTGAATGCAATCGCCATCATCCTAAGAGCAGCCTCCTTGACTTTCGCACATCCGCTTCGTGAAATGATCTGGTAGGGTGAAATGTTCCATGAGAGTATCCCAAAGCAGATCTTTTTGATTCTTGTCGACAAAAGTAACATCCGGACGTGGCTTTGCCTGGCTCTCTCCATTCTTGAAGTTTGATCGAGTTGGTCCTTCACAAGAACTCCGTGACCGACGAACGAACTTGTCCGCAATCTTCTTAGGCGCTAATGGTTTGCCAAGAGGGCTGCATGCCTCGATATTGTACTTTACGACGGCTTCAACTTTTGTTCGGGCCTCGTTTCGTCATTTTGCTCAAGATTTGCTCGATCTGGATGGCTGAAAGAACAAAGATCGATTCGTTAATATATCTTCAAGTCATTTAAAACATGTGATGATCACCAGATGCCTGCTTATATAAATATATATACCTTGCCGGTCTTTGTTGTTTCAGGATCAACATGTTCTTCATCATCGTCATAATCGTAGTCCATGACTTCATCAATTTGGTCGTCGCGATCGAATATCATATCACCCTCTCCGGTGTTGTTTAGAAATTCGGAGCCGTCATAATCTTCTTCATTCTGATTATCATCTGGCCCGCGTATCATATCGAACATGGTCTGTTCTCCCTCTCTGTCGGTATTGTCTGCCATAGCTTTTGTTTAACTAATCCAAAAGAAATATAAAACAATTTAGTATTCAAATTACATCGTCTCGAATAATAGATATAATCTCGAATACATCGTCTAGAATAATAGATATAATCTCGAATACATCGTCTCGAATAATATATAATATTGAATAGTACATCACTGGCTATTAGCTAATAAAGATCGAATACTACTGAAGAATCTAGGACACTCGCGGTTCCTCCGCCCAAGGCGGTGGACACACAAAGAGAAGGAACCTTCACGGGATCATAGCTGAAGTGATATCCTCAAGAAAGCGCCACGTATTGGAGAACCCGCCGCCTCTAATGCAACCATGTAGCGATGGACGTGCTCGTCCTCCTCCCCGACACGGCGACGTACCACCTCCGGCGGGCCAGGTCCTCCGCCCAAATCGCCCACGCTAACGCCACCAAACGAGATCGGTCGACGACGGACCCGGGCGGGTTCTCATCAAGCGGCGCGCCCTCCAGCAAGCACCTCCGGTGCCAGCCAGCGGAGCCCAGATCCGGACATGGTCGGCTGGACGTCGTCATGCCAGACGGGTCGACGGCGAGGATGCGGGTCGGCATCGTCGAGAACAAATACTAGCTATATGCCCGCAAAAACTAACATTTTTTTAATGATTGGATTTTGATAACTAAAATTTCTAACATTTCTACATAACACTAATTATGCTAATCTAAATAATCTAAAACCACTAAAATTTCTAACATTTCTAACATTTCTATATAACACTAATTTCTAACATTTCTATATAACACTAATTTCTAACGATTAAGCACTAATTATATCCATCGACATCCATTCATACATATATAATAGTGAAAAATAATAATCTAAATAATCTAAACTAATTAAACATACAAAATACGTGTGTGTGTGTACTAATTAAACACTAATTATCTAAACTAATTAAACATACAAAATAATCTAAATAATCTAAACTAATTAAAGACTAATTATCTAAACTAATTAAACATGCTTGTGTGTGTGTGTGTACAGGCTCGGGAGGGCTCACAATGGCGGCATTTGGCGACGGCGGCGGCGGCGGCAGGCGACGGCGGGCGGAGCGGCGGGACGGGCGCGACGGGACGAGGACGGCATGACGGGACGGGCGGGCGGCGGAGACGAGGCGGCGACGGGAGGCGGAGGCGACGGGACGGGAGGCGACGGAGACGAAGCGCACGGAGACGATCGAGGCGGCGGCAGCATTTAGCGGAGACGGAAACAGAGAACTAGCGAGAGGAAAACGAATTTTTCAGACTCTAGCATATATAGAGGGCACCTTTAGTACGGTTGGAGCCACCACCGGTACTAAAGGCCTATTTTGCCGTGCCAGCGGCGGAAGCGACCCCTTTAGTACCGGGTGGTGGCACAAACCGGTATTAAAGGCCCCTTTAGTACCGGTTTGTGCCACGACCCGGTACTAAAGGGGTGCGCCAAGCAGTGCGGTCTTGGCAAGTTTAGTCCCACCTCGCTAGTCGAGGGCTACCGACTTGGTTTATAAGCCCAGTGTGGTAGCTCCTCGAGCTCCTCTCCCTAACCAGGCCTCTGGGCCTACTGTCCTCTTCGCCTAGTGGGCCTCATTGGGCCTTGGGCTCTGCATCCCGCCCAACTAAACGTTGTGTCGCTAGTCGATGCAGCCGCTTTGGCCCAATGGCGGGCTTTTTTTCTTAATTTTTTTTGTTTATTTTTTTGCTTTATTTTTTGTTTTATTAATTTTTGAGTTGTTTTTTGCTGTATTTAGAGTTTCTTTGTGAATATTTTTGCTTTAGGTACAAAAATTACAAACTTTCTATTAGTGCCGGTATATTTCAAATTTGAATAGTTTAAATTTTGAATTATTTGAAATTTGTGTGAATCACTAGTTTGTGAATAACTTAACTTTGAAAAAGTTTTTCAGTGATTCTTTTTCTTATGTTTAATATTAGTGTGTTTTATCATTATATTCAATTTAGTAATGCTTAGGTTATTTAAAAATGAAATGCCTTTGTAACATTCAGTTTTAATTGAAACCCCGATACTTGAAAGAGATTGTCCATTTTGTACACGAAGTGCATCCAGCTTTTGCCGTAACCCTCTCTACTTTCTTGCACATGCTATTTGTATGAAATTATGATACCATGCCAACTTTCAACCTTTTCTCGAGTTCATTTGAATTGCTTTTCAATTTCAGGGTCATTTATTTGGAAAAATCAAGTAAATTCATGAAAAGAATTTGTTTGCACATAAAATTTCTTCGCATTTCAAATGCCAAAACACATAACTACCCTAACTATTACAGACATTCCCTCACGGGTGTGAAACACAGAAGAAAGTGATGATAGTGAAGCCGATCACATCCCAGATCTTTGGGTGTGAAACTTTTTCTTCGCGTGTGTCCCTTTGCACCGTAACCATGGAAAATCTTCATCATTTAACGGGATGCTCGGGTCAATATTCACTGTGAATGGAGCAATTTCATCAAACTTTTCATAATCTTCTGACTTGTCTGTCTTGTCATCCACTCCCATGATGTTTCTCTTCCCAGAAAGAACTATGAGCCGCTTTGGCTCATCGTACGATGCATTCGCTTCCTTATCTTTTTCTTTTTCTTGGCTTCGTAGACATGTCCTTCACATAGATCATATTGACCCATTGTTGTCATTCCGTACTGCGGGTCTTCCGTTACCCCGCCTCGTGTCATATTGACCCATTTGCACCGAAACAAAGGGACCTTTAAACCACGTCGATAGTCAAGTTCCCATATGTCCTGTATATAACCATAATATGTTTCCTTTCCCGTCTTGCTTTCTGCATCAAAGCGGACACCACTGTTTTGGTTGGTGCTCTTCTTATCTTGGGCGATCGTGTAAAATGTATTACCATTTATCTCGTACCCTTTGAAAGTCATTATATTCGAAGATGGTAACTGGGACAGCAAGTACATGTCATCTTCAATAGAGGTGTCATGCATGGTACGTGTCGGCAACTAGTTGGCGAAACTCCTGGTTTGTTCACGTGTAATCCAGTCATCAGACCGCTCCGGGTGTTTGGAGCGTAGCAAATTCTTGTGTTCATCCATATACGGAGCCACCAAGGTGGAATTCTCAAAAGCGTGTGTAGTGTGCTTGGTGAGAGAATGTCCGTCCATACATATTATTTGTTCCCCTCCTAGCATGCCTTTTTCATCTAGTCGCCCTTATGCGCGATTCAGAACACCAATCGGGTTAAGGTCGAGAATAAAGTCAATACAAAACTCAATGACCTCCTCATTTTGATGGCCCTTGGAGATGCTTCCTTCGGCCTAGCACGGTTATGAACATATTTCTTTAAGACTCCCATGAACCTCTCAAAGGGGAACATATTGTGTAGAAATACAGGACCCAAAACGTTAATCTCTTCAAGATAGGTGAACTACGACGTGCGTCATGATGTTGAAGAAGGATGGTGGGAACACCAACTCGAAACCGACAAGACATTGCACCAAATCATTACGTAGCCTTGGTATGATTTCGGATCGATTACCTTCGAGAGATTGCATTGAGAAATGCACATAGCTTCACAATGGCTAATCGAACATTTTCGGTAGAAGCCCCTCAATGCAACCGGAAGCGCTTGCGTCATAATCACGTGGCAGTCATGAGACTTTAGGTTCGGAACTTTTTCTCTGCCATGTTTATTATTCCCTTTATATTCGACGAAGCCGACGGTACCTTAATATCGGCGGGCATTCAAAGAAGATTTCCTTCTCTTCTTTGGTAAGAGCGTAGCTTGCATGACCACGATATATGTCATCTTCTCCGTGCATACGTTGCTGGTCCTCCGTGCCTCGGTGTATCTTTTGTCTTCCCATACACGCCCAAGAAGCCAAGCAGGTCACGCAAAGATTCTTCGTCACGTGCATCACGTCGATTGCGGAGCGGACCTCTAGGTCTTTCCAATATGGCAGGTCCCAAAATATAGATTTTTCTTCCACATGGGTGCGCGTCCGTCCGCGCCCTTCGAACAGGTTGTCCGCCAGACCTTTCCAAATATCACCTTCAAATCCTTGACCATATCATGTACATCAGCACCAAGACGGTGGCGAGGCTTCATCCGTGATCCGCCTCACCTTTGAAATGCTTGCCTTTCTTTCTTACGGGATGCCTGCTCGGAAGAAATCGACGATGTCCGTGTACACATTCTTCTTACAACTATTCAAATATATATTGTCGGTATCATCCAAGCAAGGCGTGCATCCGCGGTATCCCTTGTTTGTCCGTCTCCGAAGGTTACCGAGAGCGTGCAAATCATTGATGGTCACGTAACAACAACGCCTTTAGGTCAAATTCTTCCCCATGTGCTCATCCCACGCATGTACACTGTTCCATTCCACAGCTTGTAAGAGTTCTTCAACTAATGGCCTTAGGTACACATCAATGTCGTTGCCGGGTTGCTTAGGGCCTTGGATGAGCACCGGCATCATAATGAACTTCCGCTTCATGCACAACCAAGGAGGAAGGTTATACAAACATAGAGTCACAGGCAGGTGCTATGGTTGCTGCTCGCTCCCCAAAAGGATTAATGCCATCTGCACTTAGACCAAACCATACGCTCCTTGCGCCATCCGCAAACTCCTTCCCGTACTTTCTTTCGATTTTGTCCATCGCGACCGTCACCGGTACTCTCAACTTTCCGTCTTTCTTACGGTCTTCTTCGTGCCATCGCATCGCCTTGGCATGCTCTTTGTTTTGGAACAACGTTTCAACCGTGGTATTATAGGAGAATACCACATCACCTTGGCAGGAATCTTCTTCCGGGCGCCGCCCTCGACATCACCAAAGCTCATCGCGGCTGATCTTATAGCGCAATGCACCACATACCGGGCAAGCGTTCAAATCCTCATACTCACTGCGGTAGAGGATGCAATCATTAGGGCATGCATGTATCTTCTGCACCTCTAACCGTAGAGGGCAGACAGCCTTCTTTGCTTCGTACGTACTCTTGGGCAATTTGTTGTCCTTTGGAAGCATATCCTTTATCATTACCAAAGAACTTTCCAAATCCCTTGTCGATACACCATTCTCGCCTTCCATTGCAGCAATTCTAGTGTGGTGCCCAGCTTTTTCTTGTCACCTACGCAATTGGGTACAACAATTTTTGTGATCCTCTAACATGCGCTGCAACTTCTTCTTCTCCAAATCACTTGCTAGATTTCTCTTTGCATCGGCAATGGCCCGACCTAGATCATCAACGGGCTCATCGATGCCTCTTCTTCACTTCTTCCCGCATTGCCAGCTCAGCTTCTTCCGCATTACCGGCTCAGCTTCTTCCCCATTGTTGTATCATCGTATTCAGGGAACCCATGGCCAGGATAGCTGTCGTCATCCTCTTCTTCTTCATTGTCTTCCATCATAACCCCTCTTTCTCCGTGCTTGGTCCAAACATTATAGTGGGGCATGAAACCAGACTCAAACAGGTGGACGTGAATGGTTCTTGACGTAGAGTAATTGTGACCATTCTTACAGCCAGCACATGGACAAGGCATAAAACCATCTGCCCACTTGTTTGCCTCAACGGCAAGCAGAAAAGTATGCACGCCCTCAACGAACTGGGGAGAGCATCGGTCATCGTACATCCATTGCCGGCTCATCTTCATTACACAACACCGAATAGACCAAATTAATACAAGTTCATACATAAAGTTCATACAACACTTAAATGCAACAAACAAATAACTCTCTAGCTAAAGCTTTTAAATGCAACAACAAATGCAATCAAGATCGCAACTAAGGTAACAATTGATCCAACAGCATAATGATACCAAGCCTCACTATCGATGGCATATTTTCTAATCTTTCTAATCTTCAAGCGCATTTTCTCCATCTTGATCTTGTGATCATCGACGACATCGGCAACATGCAACTCCAATTCCATCTTCTCCCCCTCAATTCTTTTCAATTTTCTTTCAAGTACTCGTTTTCTCTTTCAACTAAATTTAACCTCTCGACAATAGGGTCGGTTGGAATTTCCGGTTCACATACCTCCTAGATAAAAATATCTATGTCAACTTGATGGGCATAATTTGTCATAAACACGAAATGTAACAAATAGTTTTAAAAGAGAATATACCACATCCGAATCATAACAAGGACGAGGGCCGATGGGGACGGATATCAAAACCATGGCACTATGTATAACAAACAACGTACAGGTAAGATAATTATTACATGATTAACTATATATCCAAATCACACAAACATCAATTTTTTATATAAAATTTCATGAACAAGAGGCTCACCACAAGGTGGTGCCATGACGGACGATGTGAGGCGATCGACGGTGGTTACAACAGAGATTTAGAAGGCACTAAGTAAACCACACCTACATATGCAAACTAAGTGTTATTTTTGACCTCAAATTGCATATAAATCAAATACTACCACATATATATATTTCCTCCCAAATTACTAAACTCACAAATTAATAACTATATAAAGCATTGCAAGAGCTAATCTAGCAATGAGAGATGAAAGGACAAAGTTGCTAACCTTTGTGATCACTTGAATGGATGGGGGCCTTCAAATCTTGACAAATTTTGGGCAAAATGTGTGATGAGCTCGAGGGGAAGAGGAAGAACAGAGAGGAGAGGAGAGGGGAAAGGGGGAAGAACAGAGCGAGCTGGACGAAGGGTTTATATGCAGGAGGACCAATAGTACCGGTTCGTGCCACGAACCGGTACTAAAGGTGCTGGAGGGGGCCCAGACTGACAACATCCTGCCACCACCCTCATTAGTACCGGTTTGTGGCACGAACCGGTGCTAAAGGTTAGCCACGAACCGGTACTAATGAGAGTGGCCCGGATAGCCATTGGAACCGGCACTAATGTATACATTTGTGCCGGCTCTAATACAAACCGGCACTAATGTGCTTCATGTTTGACCCTTTTTCTACTAGTGGGTCCCGATCTGTGCGTCTTAGGCCGATGGTAACAGGAGGTAAGGGACACGATGTTTACCCAGGTTCGGGCCCTCTCGATGGAGGTAAAACCCTACTTCCTGCTTGACTGATATTGATGATATGAGTAGTACAAGAGTTGATCTACCACGAGATCATAGAGGCTAAACCCTAGGAGCTAGCCTATGATGATTATGATTGTGATCGTCCCTCTAAGGACCGAACTCTCCAGTTTATATAGACACCGGAGAGGGCTAGGGTTTACATGGAGTCAGTTACAAGGACGGAAATATAATATCCGTATCACCAAGCTTGTCTTCCACGCAAAGGAGAGTCCCATCCGGGCACGGGACGGAGTCTTGAGTCTTGTATCTTCACGCTCCAACAATCCGGACGAAGCATATAGTCCGGCTGTCCGGATACCCCCTAATCCAGGACTCCCTCACCCGCCTCCCACCAGGCTCTCAGGTCCTAGATGATCATGCTCACCACTCTAGCCGGATGTCTAGCTTGTATTGCTTCCAATTTGGTTAAATTGCATCTGCTTGGCTTACACATTATAACTTTGAATATGACATGCCTTTCTGTTTTTGGTACATACAAGTACATCTGTGTATTAACCATGTTCTTACATCAAACTAATGTTCTTGTGTATCCCTCATCAATCACTTATGACGAGGCAGGCAGGCAAGGGGACTACTCCTCATTTAAAGAATGCAACATCAGCCTCCCGACATGATTCTCAAGAAACAGAAATGCTAGATGAAGATAGTGAACGTAGCTGTGTAGTTGATTACAGCATTTCCCCTACACTAGCATCGCAGGTGCTTGCTCTAACTTGGCAGCGTGATATGTGGTTACATGTTGCATATGGTGTCTAGATTGTAATTCTTCCAATCTGGTTAAACTGCATGTGCTAGTCTGCTTAGCTTATACGTTATACCTGTTAATGTGACATGCCTTCCTGTATTTAGTACATAGTACATCTGTCTATTAAGCATGTCCTTACATAAAACTATTGTTTTTTGTATCCCGCATCAATCAATATGACGAGACACCTTTAGTATATGTAGTGCGATATTAGTTGCATCTTTCATATGATTTATAGCATGCGCTGGATCTAATTTGTTGAAATTCCATTTATGATGGGACGCTTTTAACTTGGCAGAGTCATATTGGTTGCATCTTTCATGTGGTGTCTAGCTTGCATTGCTTCTTATTTGATGGAATGGTTTCTGCTTAGTTTACACAAACAGGTGTGAACATGCCATGTCGTCCTGTTTTTCGTACATATTCCATCCTAGTATCATGTGTTTGCCTTACATCAAAGTAGTGATTGTCAGTATCCTGCATGAATGAGTTCTGAAGAGAGAATTTTATTGCTTTTTCTTGTCGGTTTTGCTGACAATTCAAAATCAATAAAGCGGAATGAAGTTAGCAAGGCAGCGGATAAAGGTGCTCCTTCCGAACGGAGGGCCTCTACAGTTTCTACTCCTCCACACCCCCAAGATGATTTCCAAGACAACACATGCATAGACACTCAAAAAATCCGTGTTTATGATGAGCACGTCTCCCCTAGTGTAGCATCACCGGTGCTCCCTCTAACTTGGCACTATTATATGTGGTTGCATGTTATGTGTGATGTCTAGCTTGTATTGCTTCTAATTTTGTTGAATTCCATCTGCTTACTTTACACATTATACTTGAATAAGACACGTGTTCCTGTTTCTAGAACATACAATATCTGTCTATCACACCATGTTCTTACATCAAATTACTACTGTTGTGTAACCTGCAACAATCACTTATCATAAGACACGTTTAACTTTGGAGTGTGATATAGGTTACATCTCACATTCTTTTCTAGCTTGTACTACTAATTTTTTGAAATGGCACTTATGACGAGATAGTTTTAACTTGGTAGAGTGATATTCGTTGCATCTTTCATATGGTGTCTAGTTTAATTGCTTCTAATTTGTTGAAGTGCCTTCTCCTTAGTTTACACATCATAAGCTGTGAATATGCAATGCTGTGAATATGCAATGGCACTAATGACGAGAGACCTCTAACATGGTGTGATGTTGTTTGCATCTTGCATATGATTTATTTCTTGTACTGCTTCACATTTGTTTAAACGCCATTTATGATGAGACACTGTTAACTTGGCAGAGCGATATTTGTAGCATCTTTCATATGGTGTCTACCTTCCATTGCATTGTTTCTAATTTGGTGAAATGTCTTCTTCTTAGTTTACACATCATAGTTCTGGTTATCTCTTCCGTCCTGTTTTTCATACATATTACATCCTCCTATCATGTGGTTGTCTAACATCAAAGTTCAGTTCGTTTGCATCACGCATGAATTTGTTCTGAAGAACTAAATTGTTATTCGTTTTTATTGTCGGCTTGACTTAACGTGGCACAGAGAAAGAGGAAGAAACACAGAATGACAGGGAATGAGAAGCGGATGAATCTTGCAGATTCTGCTGGTACTGATGGTGCAATAGAAGGTCAAAGTCCAGCAGAAAATTCTACAAACACGGCATCCCATGCTACACGAGGTGCAAAAAAAGCCAAACAGAAACAAATAGCTGCCACCAAACAAGCAGAGACAGCCCTAGTTCTTGCAACACCTACCACAGTACTACCGGCTGCACGACTTACTCGTCGTCGGTCGAGCTAACAAGACGTTCCCAAGCTCCCTTGCCACCTGACATTACTTCCCAAGCACTCTTGACACAAGATGAGTTGGCAATATCAGATGAACCTTGTGAGCTTCAACAGCAAGAAGGTAGTTGCTGGAGTCAAGTTACAGTTGCATGCTTCTTTATATGTAGTCTCACAGTTTGATGTACACTAACACTTCCTATGTTCATTGTTGGACTAGCACCTAGGAGCAAGAGGAAACAAACATCAGGGATAATGCTTGATAGGTTAACTAAATCTAGAGGAGGAAGAATGGAGATCTATTTTGAGGCAGGTTTAAAAAGGCCACGTGATGCTACAGAGTCAGCCAAGTTAGTATCAGAGGCAGCGGTTGCCGTTAGGTGTCATGTATGTATCCTCCCAACATGGATTCAGTACAGGAATGAAAACGATGAAACCAAGTTCAACACCTTCCTCGACCATTTATCTGTAAGTATGGTTATGTATGGAAACTAGTAATATCGTCTTGCTCTGTCCCATACTTTCTAGGTTGCTGATAATGAGACTCCCATAATTTTCAACAGATGAGGTTCAAGTTGGATAGCCAAGATGATGCAACCAGACAAGCTTGCACCCATGTTTTCAAGTCCGCTCTGTGTGATGTCGGTATAACTTGAGGAAAACTCACTATGAAGGCAAGGCTAACAGTGAACTTTCCCAAACATCTCCAGTGGGAAATATATCGGATGAAGACTGGAGGGGCCTTGTTAAACACTGGTCTGATTCGAAGTATCAGGTACATTATATATATGTGATCAGATCACATGTTGAAATCCTATTTATGATTGTGCCACAAAAATCTATCTTCTTGTAGGTGAACTGTTCAAAGAACAAGGCCAACCGTACGAAAGTGAAATTCCAACAGACAACAGGATCTCGTAGCTATATTGCACACTGCGAGGCTCTTGTAATTAGTTGTTGTTTCACTCTTTTCACTGTACCATATTATCAGATCTATATTGACTTGTTCGAAATGCAGAGGAAATCCCGCAAGGACCAAAAAGTACCTGAACCAAATGCTGTGGAAATCTTCAAGGATTGTCACACCAGCAAGAAGAAGGGCACGACTACACTAGTCAAAGGCGCTGTTGTAAGTCCTTAATCCTCATACCTTTTAACTACTACTTACTCTGACTTGTGCCTTGAACTGCATGGTTTGCAGCCAATGTCTATTACTCTTTTCAATTTTATACACAATTGTCTTAGCGTATCATTGCACCTTACAAGGTTTAAAAGAGAGGAGTGATGTTCCTTTGATCTTGACCCGTAATCTAGTTCCGTGCTAGACTTGCCCACACAACGTTACAATTGCCTGTTTGTCTGTTCTCAGTTGTTTTGTGATATGAATGATGTCATACTATGCTTACCGTATTATAAACTTCGTCTCTTTATCCTTAGCCCTCAATACAATGTGAAGAAATAGACAATACATTAGCGATGGTACATGGTCATATGTTTGGAACCTGGTTTTATTATGTACTTTGCAATAAAATACAACTAATATTTTACATGGGTTCACCAGAATAAGTTCTGTATATAGACCAAAGCTATTTTGTTTGGTTTTTTGCCTCCTTAATATCTTTTGTTCGGTACTACTAATGTAAAACCTCAACTTTTCAGCAAGCTATGGAAAAATGGTGGAACCGCCACCTTCGAAGGTGGCGAGGCAACTATAACCGCAATGTCGCTCTTCTTGCTGCGTGGGTCGATACATGTCCACTAACAGTGCCAAAAGCACGTTCCTGTGTAATACTGGGTTGGTTGTTAAGGCAATATCGTCCAACTGCCTCATGATCAAGATATGCAAGCTCAAAGCAATGTTGTATCTGCGCTCGAGACACAAGTCCATTCCCTAACAGAGGCCCTTTGTGAAACAAGGAGAAACATTGCTCAATGTCGTCAAGATATGCATGGTTTTGAAACTAGACTATTAGACATTTTCTATGTTGTTCAAGAGCCTAGGGGAAATGAAGGCGAGGGTTATGGTGCTCCATCGGACAATACAACATGAAAATGTAACAATCAGGTCAAATGAACTAAGCTTCTGAACTTCTGGTGGTGCATTTATCTGCTAGACTATTAAGTTTTATGCCAACCTTCCTTTTGTTATATAGTTGTAATTTGTTTTGGTGCGATACAAAATTTATTCTTAACATGCAGCCACCGGCTGAAAAAAACAGCAAGCCATTTTTGTATAGTGTAGGGTGTTCCCTATATTTGCACTGGTGGCGATCTTTGATGCCGAGTGGATGTAATCTGTGCAATCGCCTTAATAGCCTAGCGTTAGTTTTGGCCTTATTTATTTCCTAGTCTTCTTTTTCCCTGGTTTGCTAGTGGCCGCAACTACCATGGGCCATATACGGGCCATAGGATCCATGGGTCTCCTACGGGCCGTCGATAAATGGGCCTGTAATCGGTGGGCCTCGGGCCGTCGATAAATGGGCATGTAATCGGTGGGCCTTGGGCCGTCGGATAAATGGGTCTACATGGGCCGTAATCAGGCATAATTGGTATCGACCCATCACGGTAATGGCCCATTAACAGGCCGTAAGACTGCAAAGGCTTAATTCTGTCACAGGCATAACGGGTCATTAATGGGCCAGAATATAGGACGGGCTGGAAATGGCGCAACGGGTTAACAGGCCAGAAACGGGCCGACTCTTGCCATGGGCCGAATTTGGCCCATTAGGGTAACAGGCCAGTAACGGGACGACTCTTGCCATGGGCCGAATTTGGCCCATTAGGGGAACATGCCAGTAATGGGCCGACTCTTGCCATGGGCCGAATTTGGAACATTAGGGGAACAGGCCAGTAACAGGCCGAAGTAATCGAGGGACGAAAAGGAGCCCAAGAACGTATCGGCCGTCAATAGGCCGAAAGCTAACACGGGCTGGAAACGGCCCATGTAAATCATGGGCCGTTAATGGGTACAAAGAAAATTACTGTTCATTATGGGCTAGAGTCACCATGGGCCTATAAAGGGCCGAAAGATATGAAGGCCTCATATGGGCCGAAAGACGTCGTGGGCCATACATGGACCGAAAGTGAAATGTGATGGTGTTATATTCGACGGCCCACATGACGTTGTTGGGCCGATTTCCTTTAGGGCCTAACGGGTCGTGAGTGAACGGGCCGTAAAATGGGCTATTGCAAAGAGACCGTTAACAGGCTTTTCATGGGCCAGCCCGTTAACTTTTGACCAAGTCAAACGGGCCAGCTTTGTAAGCTAAATGGGCCAGTGGTGGGTCATGGCATGTGTCGACATATCATAGGCGCCTATCTGACCCACTAACGAGCTGACATGTGTTTCGTCCGGCCAATAAGAATTTTACACATGGAAATTTCCCATTGGTCGGGGCTGTTAACGGGTTATCGGATCCAAAACCCGACCCGATAGCTTAACGGTGTTCTGTTATGGTGGATGCCACGTGTCGGTCACCCTTGACGAAAGCACTTCTGTGACGCACGATTTATCGTCATGGAAGTGGACACTTCCGTGATGATAATTTTGGTAATGTCATGGAACACTTCTACAACAGCACAGGTATGACTATCTTGATTCTGTCATAAAATCGTCATGGATGTACATGTATGACAAAAAACGCGACCTACTGTGACAAACACATATCATCACGGAAGTGTATTTTTTGTAGTGTTGATTAAGTCCAGGTACATAGATTTCACTATGAAACCACCATTCCTACATAATTTCCATTTGATGGCATCAGATTGGTCAGAGAGTTGAACATCCATCAACATACGAACCAAATGGAGGCATGAATTCCAATGTTCCCGCACCAGCACTCTCCTGATTCGTATGTTTATGGGGACAGACTGTAATACCGTTGCTACATAAGATTCCTTATGTTGTATAATATTATATAGCTTGGGATACTGCAAGTCTAAAGGCATCTCCCCTAACCATATGTCCTCCTAGAATCTAGTAGCATTACCATTACCAATGTTAAACTTCACCCTCTGAAAAATGTTTCTTTCGTCCTCATTAAACCCTTCTAGAAAGGTGAGCCATTAGGCCTTACCATAACCTAGGCCAATGTCTTAGACTGTAGGTACTTATTACGCAAAATTTGTACCCATGTACCCTCGGTCTCAACACAGAACCCAAATAACCATTTGCTAAGTGAGCATCTATTTTTAACCTCTAAGTTCTCAACCTGTAGCCCTCCTTGGTTCTTGGGTCTACAAATTATATCCCATCTGGTCAACCTGTATTTCTTTTTTCTTCTTCATCATATTGCCAGAAAAAACGAGATTGATAAAAATCCAATCATTTCCGTACCCCTACCGATACTTGTAATAAAGATAAGAGGAACATATGCATACTAGTTAAAACTGAGTTTATCAACACTAGTCGGCCCCCATATGACATAAGCTTACCCTTCTAGCAGCTTACCTTTTTTTCTCAAATCGATCTTCAAGGCACTTCCACTCCTTATTCAATAGTTTTCGATTATGGATTGGTATCCCTAGGTAAATAAATAGTAGGGATCCCATTTTACACCTGAACAATTGTCTATACGCATCTTGTTCGTCTTTGGCCCTCCTGAAACAGAATAATTCGCTCTTTTTAAAATTAATTTGCAATCTCGACAATTGTTCAAAAAGGCATAGTACTAATTTCATATTTCTAGCCTTAGCAAGATCATGTTCCATGAATATAGTAGTATCATTAGTTTATTGTAGTATGGATACTTCCCCATCCACAAGATGCAGAACTAGTCCTCCTACCTGGCTAATCTATCAGGAACATATATATAATCTTTTTTTGGAAAAGGAGGAAAGCCCCCAGCCTCTGCATCAGAGTGATGCATGCAGCCATTTTATTGATTCAAAGTTCAAAAACAAAGTCTTCCAGCAAAGGCTCACAAAAGTAGCATGAAAACACAAAGGATATATTAAAAATGCCACAACCGGCGAAAAATAGGCCTAGATGACTAAACACCCATCCTATTATTGGATCGCCATCCAAACCAGTTGTAGATAACTCATGCTACCGTCTCCCATAGGTTGCACCAAATAGCCAAAAGATCATTGGAGTCCGCATGAGTGAGTAATGATCGCGTATGGATCCAAGCAGTGGCTCTGTAAATAACCTGCAAAAAGTTGATAATTTTTTTTCCTAATAAAGATGATATCATTTCTGCGGTTCCATATGGCCCAAAGTAATGCACATATCCATATCCAAATATGTCCCGTGATATTAGATTCCACTCCAATTAGCCACGTCCCAAATAACGTGTGAATACTAATTGGAGGAGTAACGTTAAAGGCTATATGTATCGTGCGCCAAAGAAGTTTGGCGAGAGGACGCTCGAGAAAGAGGTTTCATTCTGATCACAGAAGCAACATCGTGAACTACCCACCCATCTTCACTTTACCAAGTTATCCTTTGTTAAAATCACTTCCTTGTGGACAAACCACATGAAGATTTTGATTCTTAGCGGAACTTTAATCTTCCATATGTGAAGTAGTTTCAGTATTGGCCCAGAGTTATTTCTTATTTACTTATTTAGAAACTAACATCAAATTTTATCACTAAATTTTAGAGATGACGAGGTTTTTGGTTAGCAGAGCAAGCCCTAAAAATATGAATGATGTGCAACCGGAAATAGAAGTGGAGGCACAACCACCTCCTAATATTGCCAATGAATTTAGTCTAAATGATATTGAGCGTGATCCAGGAAAGAGGAAACAAATTTGCGAGTATCCTCCTAATATTCAAGATCTAGTGAGAAGAACATATGTATTGAAGGGTCCATGCAACCAGATTCGAATAAATTTCCTCGTACTGAATTTGGAAGTTCACGTTCATCAAGAGCATTTTCCAAATCTTGGTACAAAAACATTCATGGATTGAATACAGTGAGTGGAAGAAGGGAGTGTATTGTTTTTATTGCTTTCTCTTTAAGCAACCTGGAAGGGCTGAGCACTTTGGGGATGATGTATTCACCAAGGAAGGATTCATAGATTGGAAGCATGCATATAAAGCGTTCAAAGATCATATTGGTGGCCCTGGTAGTAAGCACAACTCTCGTGTCAAGCATTATGATGATTATAATAATCAAAGACAGAGTCTAGTAAGCATTCTTGCTAGAGCCATCAAGGAATCATAAGAAATGTATAAGATCCGCTTAACTTGTTCTGTAAGTTGTTCAAGGTATCTCATCGCGCAAGGTTTGTCTGTTCGCGGGTACGACGAATCCTCTACTTCTTTGAACAAGGGAAACTTTAGAGAGATGATAGATTTGGAAAAAAACTAAAAATGAACAAGTGATAGATGTTTTTGACCATGGTGGAAGAAATTGCACAATGACATCTGGTGACATTCAAAAGGAACTTGCAATGTGGTATGCACATGAAGTTACCAAGAGGATCAGGGCAGAGCTTGGTGATAAAAAATTCTCTGTGTTTATTGATGAATTGCGTGATATATCAGTGAAAGAGCAAATGGTGGTGATCTTGAGGTTAGTAATTTCACTTTGTTTCGTTATTTGTTTGTCATTTATTCTCTATGTTGTCCACTAAACTTATTTTTCATATAGGTTTTTGAATGATAGAGGAAAGGTTGTGGAACGATTTATTGCTCTGCACCATGTCAAAGATACTACATCTGAGGCACTGAAGAATGCCATGTGTGGTATTCTTGATCATTATAAGTTATCTATTTCAAGGATACGATGGCAAGGATATGATGATGCTTCAAATATGAGAGGCAAGTTTAATGGGTTGAAGAAAAATAAGATAGATGAAAACCCTTTGCTTTCTATGTTCATTGCTATGATCATCATTTGTAGTTGGTGGTTATCTTTGTTGCTATTAGTTGCTCATCTATTCATGATTTCTTTGAGTACATCTCCTTAATTGTGAACACAACAACTATATCTTGCAAGAGAATGGATTCATTGACAGACACATAACACCAAGATATTCTACATAGACTTGAGAGTGGTGAGATATCTACAGGAAGGGGCTTGCACCAGTCATCTACTCTTGCTAGGCTGGGTGATACTAGATGGGGTTCCCATATACTACCTTGCTTTGTTTGAATCAAATGTGATCCTCCATGTTACAGGTGCTTATGGTTGATGAACATGGACGTGGGTCATCTCAAGCATCATGCTTGATAGAAAAATGGAGAGCTTTAAATTTGCATTCATTCTAAAGTTTATGTTGAAGTTGTTTGGCATCACAAATAAACTCTCAAAAGTCTTGCAAAGAAAAGATCTTAATATTGTGCTCGCCATGGAATTGGTTGATGATGTCAACGCTTGGCTAGCAACATTAAAAGAGAGCGGTTGGGATGGTTTATTTTGTGATGTTCAAGAATTTTGTGTTGCTAATAGTTTCCAGTGACAACACATGGATGAAGTAATACCAGTTCGTGGTCATTCAAGGAGAGCAGGGAAGGATTTTTTATGTTGCTATTGACAAAATATGCGCGGAGATGGATCGCCACTTTTGTGAAGGAGGTAATGGTGTGCTTGATTGCTTCTCATGTCTTGACCCCAATAATTATTTCTCCAAGTTCAATGTTCACAAGCTTGCGTGACTTGATGAAATTTATCATGATGACTTTTCCAAAGATGATCGTGGAACAATAAGAGAGCAACTTCTCACTTATATAACTCAAGTGAAAAGGCATGCATCTTTTTCTACTTGTGATGATGTTTAAATTTTGGTCATCAAGATGGTTGAAACCGAGAAACATTTGGTATTTCCATTGTATACAAACTTATTGAGTTGGCTTTGATATTGCCGGTGTCTACGACATCTATTGAGAGAGCTTTTTCAGCAGTGAAGATTATCAAGATTAAACTACATAGCAAGAATAATAATGAATGGTTCAATGGCTTGATGATATGTTACACCGAGAGGGAGTATTCAAGTGAGTTGATGATAAGGATATTATTCGAACATTTACTCCAGTGAGTTCTCAGAAAGGGAATTTGCCTTGTGATTTTCTTTAGTGCATTGTCGGTATATCCATCTAACCATATCTATTCTTGCAATCTTTTGATTTCAAATCTCACAACTAATTTATTTAATTAGAAATCCATTTTTATATTGTAGTGCCTTCGAGGACTTTGGGAACATGGCAAGTTTGGCTCTACGCAAGGCTGATTGTATGTCTTTCTTTTGGTAAAAACTAACATGCAAGAGATGCTTCTGATCGCGGTGGAAGGAATTGCACAATCACATATGGAGACATATGGTATGGATAGCTTTACTTTTGTTGGCAACATGGCAAGTTTGCCTCTATGCAAGGTTGCTATGTATCTTTTGTTGTCATGTCTCAACTTTATTTGGTCTATGAAGTGGATATTTCTATATTAGCTCACTTTAAAATTAAATTTTGTGTGACTATTATGGTTATGTTTTCACCTCCTTATTAATGCGGATTTGTGATTCCAAAGCTTGGTGGTGTATTATATGTTGCGTATTCGGATACTCGATTATTGATTTCTAGATTATAAACTTAGGCATAATTTGCCCAGGCTCCACAAAAGTTCTAGCTCTGCCACTGGCTCCACCTGAACAGTAGGCTGTTGTTCACTCTCAATAGGAACATTAGTAGATGGAACATCATGTAACATAGCAGATTCATTAATGAAACATATTTGCTAATAACAATCTTTCGGGTTTCATGATTCCACAATTTAAAACCTTTAACACCGGATTTATAACCAAGAAATATGCACTTAACAGCCCTAGGCTCTAGCTTCCATTATCAACATGAGCATAAGAAGTGCAACCAAAAACTCTCAGTTGTGAAAACCCGCAGGAGAACCAGACTATACAACAATTGGAGTTTTCTTATTAAGAGCAATAGATGATGAACGGTTGATGAGGTAACAAGTAGTGGAAGCGGACTCAGCCCAAAAATGCCAATGCAAACCTGCATTGGACAACATGCAACAGCCCTGGAATAATGGTCTTGTTCATACACTTAGCAACACCATTTTGTTGAGGAATATAAGGAACGGTGTAATGTTTGACAATGAGTTCACACCTGCAATAATTCTCAAAGCTTGGAATAGGATTCCATAGCATTATCAGTCTGAAGCATTTTTACCTTCTTTTCAATTTGCCTCTCAATCATAATCTTCCACTCTAAAAAATGCTTGATATTTATGCTTCAATAAATAAGGCCAAACTTTTCTCAAATCATCAATAATAGTCAACATGTAACTAGCACCACCTAGTGACTTTTTGCGAGATGTTCCCCATAAATCATGATGCACATAATCAAGAATACCTTCAGTTATGTGAACCAACATGTTGAACTTTGCCTTCTTGTGCTTGCCAAAGATACAATGCTCATAAAAATTTAATTTACCAGTTTCACATCCATCAAGAAGACTTGTCTTATTTAGCTCTGCCAAACCAAGTTCACTTATCTGTCCAAGATGCATATGCCAAAGGTTAGCAGCATCACAGTAGGAATTCTTTGAAAGAACTAGAGTAGTGTTACCTGAAATGGTAGAACCTCGAAGGTAATAAAGACCATTGGTCGAACTTAAGTCACCTTTCATCACAATAAGAGAACCTTTGGTGACTTTCAAAACGCTATCTCCACCTAAATACTTGTACCCCTTTGCATCAAGGGCACTCACAGAGATAGATTTATCTTCATCTTCGAAATATACCGAACATCTGCCAAAGTTCTGATTGTGCTCAAGCATCTTGATTCTAACAGAACCTATGCCTTCAAATTTGCATGGTGAATTATCAAAATCCAAAACGGAACCAGCAGCATAGTAGAATCAAAAGTAGTAAAGCAATCTCTATCCAGGCACATATGAAAAGTACATGCAGTGTCAAGTACCCACTCATGATTGGTCTGAGCACATCTAGCAATAACAACAAGAGCATCATCGAAATTATCATCATGAGAAACATTAGCAGAATTTTCATGTTGTTTGTTACCTTTCAGTTTATATATACCATTCCTTTTTTCCTTGTTCTACAACTTTAAACATTCTGAGATGCCATGCCCATCTCTCTTGCAATATCTGCAATATTGTTTCTTGTCTATGAATTGCGATCGCCCCTATGCTCGTTCTTACTTTTGCCTCTATTTCCATTATGTGATTTCTTCTCCTTTGTCCTGCCACGAACGGATAATCCCTCGGCTTGGGATGAACTTGGACCATCATGAGGCACCATTAGTTTCATCTTCTCCTTAGAGCTCAAAGCTTAATAAACTTCATTAAGCGTGAGAGTATCATGACTGTATAATATGGTGCCTCTAAAATTGGTACAATAACTTAGAAGTAAACATATATAGTAACATTAAAGTAGTATCTTTGTCTCCATACTTAACATCCATTACAACTAAATTAGATAAATTCAAAACATTACCTCCCTCGAGTACGCTGTGTAGGATAATTTCTGCTTCAGATGCATCTTGCCGGTGAGATATTTTGTCATGCAAATCCCTTCCAACTTTCACCATAGAGCGGCGGCAGTTTTCACGATCAAAACTTCCTGCAAAATATTATTATGCAAATGAAGTTGAATTTGTGACAAATCCTTATGGCCCTTCTTTTTCCTCGTCAGTCTAATCCTGAATTTTATTTTCCCCAAATCTATCCAGTGCATCATCATAGTCGGCTTGTCTCAACAACGGTACATATTGACTTGCCATAGGGTAAACCTTGTGTCACGGTCCAGCAGCGGAAGATCGTACTTTGTGGATGCCACGAGTCAATAAATCTGGTAGTCGTTGGATGTGGATGTAGCATTTCACGACAACTATACTAGATCAACCAATTAGTACTACTTGTTAGATAGAACGAGAATAAAAGAGACATGAGATATATGTATTTTTACGTGCGAACCCTTGCAGGAGAACGCACGAAGGTGCAATCACTATGATGGAGGAATATTACAAGAACGAGATGACAAACCGTCTTTAGTTGCGACTACATGGGGTATATATGAGGAAAATAAATAAGTGTCTTTAGAGGACAAGTAAATGAGTTGTACTCGTGCGCGTCGATGTCAACGCAGCATCCCACACCATTTGTACTACGTCTAGTCCAGCACTATAGAATTTGAATCAAAATTTATAACACGTGTGATGCTCACAGGCGACATGAGTAACGGGAGAAGGGAGGGGAAAAAGGGAATCGGTTCATTAGCTGGGAGACTGGTTCCGAGCATACATGTCGTGTGTGGCCTGGCCAAGTGGGTGGGTGGGTACCTGTTAACTTAAGGCATGGGATCCATCTGTCGGTGTCCTGGCAGGAGGAAATATGCGAGGGCACTAAGTACCTACAGGCCCGTGCGTTGCAACGCACTAATCCAATAACCTTGACTGAAGATCTCAATAGGTCTATGTCCTTATTAACACGCTTGACATTAGCAAAAGAACCCATCCGTTGCAATGAGGAAAAAAATCACCACATGCCCTATACCCAGTAACTGTGACTCAAGACCCCAATAGGTTCATGTGCATCCCATCTGTGTTGCTGTTTATCCTACTTCCCGCCCTCGCTGACGGTGGCACAAGCACAAACACATTTGAATGTGGTCAATCCTGAGGTATATGTGTGTGTCTCCTCATAAGATGAGAAATCTGTTTTCTTTTTTCCCCTGCAAACTTTTTTCAAAGCGTGCATGTGAGGTTATGGATTGTTTCTTTCATATGTGGTTTTGCTGAGGTGTTGATTTCCAATCGGAATCTACATCGATATGAAAGAAAGACGAATCATGCGCTATTGATTAAGGTTGTATCCAAAATAGCATTTATAAAATATTTAACATGGTAAAATAACATCATATTCAGATTCAACATATTTTTCTAATAAACTTTCATATATAACAAGTCAAATTGAAGTTAGGGTTCAAAAGTTATTGGTATTTTTAATAAGAATTTGAATCTGCCCAAAACAATAATGTTATTTTTAGAGGACTACGGGTTTACTAAACGAAATATCATGGGGTTTTATGCAAAAAAGCAACAGGTTTTCTAGATTCACTTAAAACATGACCACATGTTGATTAACTAAAGATGAAGGGGTTTCTTTAAAAAATGAAACATTTTCTTATAAACTTAAAATAGGACGCGGGTTAATTTCATGAAACGGTGGTTTTTTTTTATGTAATATCATCGGTAGACAGGCAGAAGCACTTCATTTTTTGGTGATTTGAAATATTTCAAATGGGCCATTCCAAATATTCTAAAGTAGCTATTTCAAATATTTCAAACCATGCATTTAGATATCTCAAATAAATGATTCCAGTTACTTTAAAATAGTGGTATCATTCATTTAAAGAGATCCCAAATCTGTTTCACATCTGTGTGTTTCAATTATTTAAAAAGTAGAGATAATTATTATTTTAACAAGGAAAATGTTATCTGGCAGACACTCCCTAGGAGTCCAGCCCCAACGAATGATCCCATTGCCATCATATGGATCTAGAAGCAGGGGCAATGCCACGCGAGTGGCTGGAGGCGTTTGTTGTCTGCTGATTCCTGGCGACGCTCGTTTCTCCTTCCTTTTTTTCTTCCAACACATGTGCAACCTGCGCATGTGGGGGGGGGGGGGAGGAGGTTTCCAACTCGCGACCTCCCGCGAGAGCGTGGGGCTTTTCGCCAATGGGCTGGAGATGTGATTCGTGAACATTCGTGTTTAAACCGATTTTTATACATAACTTCGCATTTTTGATGCATTTTTTTGTTTGCCCGAAACCCCCTTTTTTAACTTTCTCACATGGCAGTTTTACTATAAGAGTATGATATTTCTTATAATATGAGGATGGCATTTTTATTATAAGAAAATGACATTTTTATTATAAGAGGGTGTCATTTTTTTGTTATAAGAGGATTACATTTTTATTATTAGAGGATGGTAGTTTTATTTAAAAGAGCATGCCATTTTTTATTTTTGTAATATGATAGCAAATTTATTATTGTGGGGATGACGTTTTTATTCTTTAAGAGGATGGCATTTTTATTATAAGTCATTGTCATTTTTTTATAAGATAAGAGGGTGGCATCTTTATTATAAGAAGATGGCGTTTTCATTATTAGAGGATGACAGTTTTATTTATAAGAGCATTACATTTTGTATTATATAATAGGATGAACATTTTTACTATTGTGAGGATGGCAATTTTGTTATTTTAAGAGGATGAGATTTTTAGTATTAAGAGGTTGCATTTTCTTTCACCGCGACTTTTTTTTTGCACACAAGTTTTTGGTTGATGACTAGGAACATGGCAACATTTGTGGCATTTTTTTCATTTTTTCAATTTTTTCATGGCATTTTCTAAAAACAACTATTTAGTGGGCCTTTGGGCCAACTAGGGATCGCCATGGCCCTCCCGCTGGTGAACGAGGGAAACGTTCGCTGTAGGACCTCCCCCATGGCGAATGAATACATTCGATGGGAGGCTCCTCTTGGCGACCGGACGCCATGATTGTTTGGGACACATTTTGATTATTTACAATAAGTGCAATATTGATTTCAATTATTTTTGTTTCACTATTTTGGAATATTTATGAAATGTGTGTGTGTGTGTGTGTGTGTGTGTGTGTGTGTGTGTGTGTGTGTGTGTGTGTGTGTGTGTGTGTGTGTGTGTGTGTGTGTGTGTGTGTGTGTGTGTGTGCATTTTTCTGTTTCACTTACCTGAAATATATCACTTAGTTTAAATATTTTGGAATTCTACTCCCTCCACGGCTCCACCCACAAATAGTATGTTCTAACTTTTTTCTGAATCATATGTATATAGACATGCTTTAGTGTGTTTGTTCACTCATTTTCATTCTGTATGTAGTTCATATTGAAATATTCAAAACATCTTATATTTGTTAATGGAGGGACTATGTCTCAGTAATTACAGTACACATTTCAATTTCACTTAGTTGGAACTCTTAACATATAACATATAACATATTTCATTTTTCTAAAACATATATCTATGTAATTCAACTGCATATCTCAATAATTTTATTTACTTTCATTGTTTTCACAAAAAGTGATTTCAAATATTTCAACATGGTGATTTCATTTTTCACAAACGAACAATTTCGATTATTTTTTAAAAATGGTTTCAATCATTTCATGATATCCAACATCAGTTTCATGTCATGATTCAATAAATGCAATAACTTCATATATTCCACGGGTGCGTCTCAGTTATTTAAAAATAGAGATGATTATGTCAATAAAGTGATAATGATATTTCAGAATCACATTTCAACAATTTCACTTATTTGAAACATTTGAGATTTTTAGTAAAAATATTTCTTAGTAAATTCAACACCTATTTCAATGTTTTTAAACAATTGAAATGGCATTTTTTTCTGAGAATGAAATAGTTTTTTGAGAAATTGAAATAACAAAATCACCTTTTCAAAATTTTTTGGAATCATCTCGTTTTGAAACAACTTAAGTCATTTTCATTTCAGAAGTAATTAAAATAATTTATGAAATAATTGAACTCGTTTTCAAAATAGTTTTCACTTGTGAAATCTATTTCAATCAATTTGTAAACAATGAAATTTAAAGAAGTTTAAAATATAACTCATGTTGGTCTTCTTTTAAAAGGTCTTGTTGCTAGTATTGCAAATATATGTAAAGTCTCAAAATATATTCTTATTTTATAAGATATCAATCAATCAATAATCAAACTATTCCAAAGAAATAAAAGGATTTGTTTTGATTAGGGAGAGAGGATAGAGATTCTGTATGCAACTGCCCTTCTCTGTGTGCACACTCTCTCCACCAGTAGGTATCTTTTCCTTTAGATTGACTGTTTCTACAAACAAAACCCATGTTTGGCAACAGTTTTGGTGTTTTGTCACGCATATGTCTAATGTTATACCTGAGTACTCCATATGGTTTAGAAATCTAAGACCTACAAATATTATCTCCACAAATATAAAAGTTTTGTAGTGACTGACCAAATTTATAAGATTTGTTGTTCAACTTCCATAATACCAAATAATTTTACATAATTACATAAAAATCATAGAGCCATAAAATCTATTATGGGACATATATGTTTGATTGGATAAAACACTTTATAATCAAATCCTACTTTTATATTTCATATTGTGTTGCAGAAAAACAGAACTAGGATATTAAAAAATGATTATCTTTATATCCAACAAATTCAATCTACTAAATGTGGATATTCATGCATGCAATATCTTGAAGCCTAAAAATGCACCACAAATATGGATACTTGAATTTTAATTGCCTGGTTCTACATTGCACCCGCAAAAAAAATTCTACATTCCATAAATTTCAACAAATTACATACGTTTGTCTGTGGTGAAGAACGTAACGAGCTATCCCTCCATCCGGGGTTTATAAGGCGGGCACAAATTTGTAGGTCTTCATTTTTTTTTTTTTTGCTGCTGTTTAGGTCTTCAGTTTGACTAATGAAATATGTACCAAAATGTTTGTAAACATAGTGCATTCCGAATTCAGATGTATTAGTAGTTCAGTATAAAATCAAGAAGAATATTTTCTGGTCACAAACACGAACAGTGTGCGTAAAATTAAACAGTTTTGCTAGAACTCATCTAGATGAGATATAATTTGATCTCGTTCACCTTTTATAACCATTGGATGTGATGCTATAAGCTGCGTGTGTGCTGACGTGGGTTGTATCTGTTCTTCTTTTCAAAGTGAATGAGACCAAATTATATCTCATCTAGATGAGTTCTATCTAGATGAGTTCTAGGTACTCCCAAAATTAAATTACGGATAATAACTCTGGGCAAGGACGGTATGGATCAAAGCCCTGGCCGGCGTAGCTTTCACTGTTGCTGTCGTCCAGAATCCTGACAAAAGAAAACGCCAATTAGCTAGTCTCGCCCATTTTCTTAGAATATGTGGCCGGCCGGCCAGGATCAAATTCAACAAACGCAGACATCATCACCAACTCGCAGGGCAGTTGGATGGGACCAAATCTGATTGGATCAAATTTAATTGGATTTAAAAGTATGTGTGTGTTTTCAAGGAAGATGCTAACACTGGAATAAAATTTTGAGTCCGTCAATGCAATAGTACATGCATATATGTCCTGTCTCTGCAATCAGCAAGGCAACTGATTGATCAGTCCTCTGTATGCCTAGCATGGACGGGTGGCTGAGCTTGTGTTTCATAGCACTATGCACACCACTCGCCCTCTGGTGTCTGAAGCTCGCCGGCGGCAAGAGAAAGCTACAGAAGCACAAGCTGCCCCCGGGGCCATGGACTCTCCCGATCATCGGTAGCTTACACCACCTCGCCGGCGGCGTTCCGCATCGGAAGATCACGGAGCTGTGCCGCCGGTACGGGCCGCTGATGCTCCTCAGGCTAGGGGAGGTCCCCGCCGTGGTGGACTGGTGGTCTCCAGCGCCGAGGCGGCGGCGCTGGTGATGAAGACCAACGACCCCGTGTTCGCGGACCGGCCGAGCAGCGCCACGGTGGACATCGCCGGCTGCGGCGGCAGGGGCATCATCTTCGCCCCCTACGGCGACCACTGACGCCAGATGCGCAAGGTGTGCATCATGGAGCTCCTCGGCTCCACGCAGGTGAACCGCATGGAGGGCATCAGGGCCGAGGAGACGGCCAGCCTCCTCCGCTCCATCACCGCCTCCGCCGGCGCCGCCACCATCAACGTCACACAGAAGGCGATGGCGCTCAGCAACGACGTTGTGACGAGGGCGGTTTTCGGCGGCAGGTTCGAGCAGCAGGACGAGTACCTCGGGGACGCGGATTTTTTGAGCAGCTGCGCCGGGGCCGCGTTATCCTGGCTGTCGAATCATTGCGCTGTACCTCGAGATGCCCGTCACAGAATCTAGTTTTAGCGTACCTGTTACGGTGGCAGCTGGCTGTTACGGTCATTGTCGCCATAGGGTATAGCTCCATCATATAGGCTCTGCGATGTTTTGTCTTCCACCTCCCCCGCACATACCGACGCGAACCCGTGAATACAACTCACGTCTCTCTCTACACACCGCCCTGCTCGTTCTTTGACTTGTCGCTCTAATGGATTGGGTGCAAGGAGGCCATTCGACGGCGCCGGCGCTCGGCCGCCTGGAAACCACTCCGGCGGACGGCGACAGGTACGTATTGATTCTGCAACCTGCACTTCTCTTCGTAGTGCTCGTCCGGGGTGGGCCTTAATCGGTTTCCCATATGAGAATCTGAATCCCCTTTCCATATGGCTTCTGTGCCGGATCACAGATCCAACCCGCCTGCCGGCGAGGGGGGATACTGCGCCAATCCCAGATGGGACGACAGACCCCAAGTACGTTTTAAGGATCTCGGTGTTTCGGATCCAAATCAGTTCAATGTCAAATCACATTATCAAGCTCATGCATGTTCTCCAAAATCTGTTCTCATTTGTTCAGTGCGCCTACGGCCCAGCTTGTAATCCAAAAGTACCTGCTAATGATTCTGAAAACATTGTAGTTCCGGCAAACCCCACTTCCTTATATAGGTAAGAATAGCCCCTCGAATTTACGAGTCTGAGTTATCACTCTTTAATCAGCATTTTAGATTCTCTGAATGGATTGTCATGGCTTATAAAACTTGTGGTTTTGGCCAGCTATGAATGGACTATCCCTCGTGAATCGTGAGCTCGCCGACCAGTGTGTGTACACTAGGGGGATACAGATGGAATATCCAGAGATGAGAAAGATGATCAAACATGTTTTCACCCCTTTGGAAGATATATGTTGCATCTTCGTACACAAAGATGACTGCTGTTGACATTAGAGACGGCTACATGGTTAGTGAATATAACTCTATTATCCTGTCAAATCATATTGTTGTTTCGTCAGTTGGATTTTGTAAATGGTTGATCACTCGTCTCTGAATGTTGTTGTTTGCATGTGAAAAGATGATTCCAAAGAAGGCCGTTGATCTTATTGAAAGCAAAACGAGTCACATGGATGATTCAGGGAGTATTCTGCTGCATGATGATACAGGAGCCCATGTAGGAGCTTCGTTCAAAAAGGCAAACGGTGGCAGACTCGTCATACAAGGAGGTTTTCGTAAGTATGTCGATCAGCTTAATCTGAAGGAAGAAAATCTAATTATTGATTGCCAGCTAAATCTGAGCATCGTATGATACATTTACACTGCTCAAGATCTTTTTATTGTTTTCAAATACTCACGCCTGTGCATGCTGGATGCTTCACTTGTCAGCATCCAGATGCTACTTTCGTTTACAACCGTACATATGGATCGGATTGCGCTGCCGTTGGCCGTCTATGGGCTATGGAACATGCTGATTATTAATGTTTGAAACTTCAGTTCATCCTGAATGTGTGAAATCCTCATGGTGAACAGTTTTCCCCAAATGTCTTATGGCGGCAATGAATAATCTGGAAGATATACACATTCGTAAGACTGCTGTGAGTACGTATACGTGCTAGCACACTTATTAATTTAGGGGAAAAGGGTTAGCGTGGTCCACAGATTTGTTGCTGTACATGGTAATTTGTGGGAAAAGTGTAAATGTATCAACTCAGATTAACATCGCACTTTTTTCTTCTTATCTTGTAGGCCATGGAGTGCCCTGATTGCAAAAACCCGTTCGCCGTGTGTGGAGATCTCGAGGGACCATCTTTTCAAATACACTTCCTATTGTTCCTGTATATAATGTTGCTCCGAGTATAGAATAGAAGAGACTGAAATAAAATTCTAGTTAATACTACATCTTTCCAGTAGTAATCTGAGAAATTTTCAGTTTATTTGCACAAACGGATTAGGAGATAATTCAGTTTTTTTCTTCAAGAGAGCGTTTAGTTTTCTCAGCGTAAACTTTGAGCCCACACCCTCCATTTTCCCTCCATTTTCTTTGTAGGTTCGCCACTGATCATGGAGATAGAAGGACCAGAATTCATTGTATCTGTTACGCAATCCCGGGTCTGCTATCACCAGCGTTTCCGACCCACATGCGTCAACCAGGCCCAACCGGAAAGCAACACCGACTTATGACAGGCCTTGGGCCTCTCCCCAAAAGACTAGCTTGTTAGGAGGGACACCCCGCCTTATAAGTCGTGTTATGTCTCCCCACAACCGATGTGGGACTAAACCCAACAATCTCCCTCACACATCGGTCATCCATGGGCCCGCTAACACCAGCGTTTCGACCCACCAACCATGACCGACCACCCGTGAGTCTACCGAGATTCATTCCGCACTGGCTCGATACCACTTGTTACGCAATCCGGTTCCGCTATCACCGGCGTTTCGACCCACATGCGCCAACCAGCCCAACCGGAAGCAACACCGACTTATGACGGGCCTTGGGCCCTCTCCCCAAAAGACTAGCTGTTAGGAGGGACACCCCGCCCTTATAAGTCGTGTTATGTCTCCCCACAACCGATGTGGGACTAAACCCAACAATCTCCCTCACACATCGGTCATCCATGGGCCCGCTAACACCAGGCGTTTCCACCACCAACCATGACCGACCACCCGTGAGTCTACCGAGATTCATTCCGCACTGGCTCGATACCACTTGTTACATAATCCAGGTCTGCTATCACCAAGCTTTCCACCCACATCGCGCCAACCAGCCCAACCGGAAGCAACACCGACTTATGACAGCCTTGGGCCTCTCCCCAAAAGACTAGCTGTTAGGAGGGACACCCCCCTTATAAGTCGTGTTATGTCTCCCCACAACCGATGTGGGACTAAACCCAACAATCTCCCCTCACACATCGGTCATCCATGGGCCCGCTAACACCAGCGTTTCGACCACCAACCATGACCGACCACCCGTGAGTCTACCGAGATTCATTCCGCACTGGCTCGATACCACTTGTTACGCAATCCGGGTCTGCTATCACCGGCGTTCCGACCCACATGCGCCAACCAGCCCAACCGAAAGCAACACCGACTTATGACAGCCTTGGGCCCTCTCCCCCAAAAGACTAGCTCATTAGGAGGGACACCCCCCTTATAAGTCGTGTTATGTCTCCCCACAACCGATGTGGGACTAAACCCAACAATCTCCCTCACACATCGGCCATCCATGGGCCCGCTAACACCAGCGTTTCCACCCACCAACCATGACCGACCACCCGTGAGTCTACCGAGATTCATTCCGCACTGGCTCGATACCACTTGTTACGCAATCCGTGGTCTGCTATCACCGGCGTTCCCACCCACATGCGCCAACCAGCCCAACCGGAAGCAACACCGACTTATGATGGGCCTTGGGCCCTCTCCCCAAAAGACTAGCTTTTAGGAGGGACACCCCGCCTTATAAGTCGTGTTATGTCTCCCCACAACCGATGTGGGACTAAACCCAACAATCTCCCTCACACATCGGTCATCCATGGGCCCGCTAACACCAGCGTTTCCGGCCACCAACCATGACCGACCACCCGTGAGTCTACCGAGATTCATTCCGCACTGGCTCGATACCACTTGTTACGCAATCCGTGGTCTGCTATCACCAAGCTTTCGACCCACATGTCGCCAACCAGCCCAACCGGAAAGCAACACCGACTTATGCGGGCCTTGGGCCCTCTCCCCAAAAGACTAGCTGTTAGGAGGGACACCCCGCCTTATAAGTCGTGTTATGTCTCCCCCCACAACCGATGTGGGACTAAACCCAACAGTATCTCCTGTGTCATCTCATGTGTCATCTGTTCCGCCTTGAACAGTCTGATGTACCGTGCGTTAAAACCAAATTGACGTGACCATACATTATATGTACAAATATAGTAGTTTGTAAGCCGATGATATATCAAGGAAAAAATTGTGCTCAAGTAGCTGTCCCTGTCGGATTTTACCTGAAGAATGGCGCGGCAGATCATGCGGATAATATGCACACATCCTTACTGTCCTAATACGTATCTTGAGCCTGGCACATGGAAATGATTGATGGGCCTCGCACATAACACTTCACCATTGAAACTCCACCATGCGTCTGCATCCTGTGCCTTGTACAGGAGACGTGAGTGTGCCATCGGAGGAGGTCACATGATTGCCAGCATGTAGCAAATGTACCAGGCACATCATTGATCCTGAAACTGCTGCAAATGTGCCAGGCACATTATTCAACCTGGACTTACCATGATTATGATACGCGGCCGCGCCGGAAGATTCACATGGGCCAGGCACATGTTTCATCCCAATACCTACCATGCTCATGTTTTGGTTCAGGACGCGCACTGACTGACTCATGTATGAAAATGTGGATGACCGTTTACATATCATCATACCTTTCGCTACAAACTAATTTCAAAAGTACTTCAAATAGTTAAAACACAAACTGTTCAGTCATAAGTACCGTCCATACCAACCAATACGATAATGGTTATGTCCGCAACATGCAATTGTACCCTATATTGAGTTCGTTACATGGGTTCACATAAGAATAAGTCATTCATCTAGCCAACCCAAATCAGTATCATACATCGCTTGTGCCCAAAACAAGCACCCCCATACAAGATGTGCCCCAAGATAGACTCGATAGAATGATGCGGCCTCCTTGCATTGTTCCCCTTGAGATGCAAGATGTCATAAAAGGTAATATGGCGCCAAAGATCGTTCATCGACCTGGATAAGAAGGACAAATACCATCAGTCAATTCACTGGACAAAAAGGAAAAAAAGAAACTTACAACTGAAAATGTTTCATTATCTTTTTGTCAGATCGCTATCTACAACACTGCACTCACCACATGTATATCATGACTGGCTTGGTCACCAACGAATTTCCTGCAGAAGTTCATTTACCAGCAACCCTATGCAACAAAAGCAATGTTAGTTTATTTAATCTGACCCATATATTACTATGTTCGCATCAAACAAGTTAATACTCATCTTCTTCCAGAATTGTGGGCAGCTTGTTGAGCTTGCTGTGATTCTGCACAAACAAAGCAATGATTATATTTATAACTCCTTCGAAAACGACCCAGATGTGTTGATTTCGATACTGTGACAGTTTGCAAACTTATATGCTGGTGCATCCCATATGATCTAAACATAAATTAATCTATAATTTGATTCATGTACTTCGATTCACCCAAAACCATGACATCCGCGTCACAGTAACAATACCAAATTAACTCCTACTCGACAATTGGTGTTGCTACCCATTACATTTGCCTCCCCAGACCGCCGTTCCAGACACAAAAAAAAAAACGATGGGCGTAATTCTGCATGACTGACACAGATACCTGCATGATGACAGCGAAATCAGGAACACAATACAGATTTTGCTACTGACCCTTTTGCTTGCGTACTTTGACCTGCAAAACACAGACATCCGGGTTAATCACCAATTTCGGACGGCGCCCAAAACCAAACAACGATTTGGGTGTAGTGCTCCCAAATAAACTACATACGGACAGCAAAAGGGGATGAGCAGACAAAAAAATCACATATTCACCTGGGTGGATCAGGACAATACCAGACTGCGGGATCTCCCAGCGGCGGTGCCCGGAGCGGGATAGCACCGCCGCGATTCCGTGCCGAGGCCGGACCTGCGGCCGATTCCCCGCCTCCCCTTGTCCCAGCGACTCCCGCCTCCGCTCAGATCCGCGTTCTCTCCATGTCCGATCTAAAATGAATCTGCCTCCCCCGTCGCCTAGCCTTCTCCTGTGATAGCTACTCCAATGGGGGGTGGGGCACAGAGGTGGAAGAGAGTCACGGGCCTCTCGCACGATTGTGAGGTAGTATCTGTCTCTATCGGTGGAACAGTGCCCTCGGTGAGGTAGACCGATCACGGCGCGTCCCATCGGTAAACACCTGCGAGATAACCGTGCCGTGAGATTCTTACGGAAACATCTGGCACAAATCCATATGTACATGGACGTTTGGGATAAGCGGGCCGGGGCGCACCTGCTCTAAAATATATTTTCGAGTACCTCGGTGAGTTGCACAAGGCGTTTGAGCTGCTGGGCGCCTTCTGCCTCGTCGACCTCTTTCCGTCGTCGTGTTGGTCGTGGTGAGCAACGGCGCGGCGCCGCATGAAAAGAAGCTACGGCCGCCCAACAGATCATCGCCAAGGTCATCGAGGGGCGCAAGGCAACGAGAGCTGCCGGCGTCGGCGCTTCCAGTACCTCGACGAAGACCTGCTGGACGTGCTGCTCAGGCTGCAGCAGGAGGACTCGTTGGAGTTTCCTCTAACCACAGAGACAATAGGCGCCGTCTTGTTTGTGAGTAATTTTTTAACATATATTGTGAGTATATCTCTTAGTTTCAAGTATTTAACTGTTTTTTATTTATCTGAATAGTATTTTCATTTTCTCTATAAATACCATATCTCATTTTAAGCATAGTTTTGACCGTTGTTTTGATTGATAAATAGTTTTCTCAAATGATAAGTGTCATCCGTGTGGTATGAAGCACTCGGTCCTAATGATTTTTACAACTAAAGTTGTCATCCAAAAGAAAAAACAAACACAAAAATAAACTGAAACTTCTTTGTCGAAAAAAGGAGCCCCGCTCGTGGCGATTTTTTTATGTGGTGAATGCCTAGGTGCGCTAGGTGTGTGAAAAATTTTGTGGTGTTTCTACATTTGAGGAGCTCATTGAATAAATAAATAAATTTTGGCTCACAAAAAACAAAAAGTTTTTGGTAGAGTTCCTCGGATGTTATTTGACCACAAAATTCACACGCACCTAGCGCACGCAAGCATGTTGGTTGTCACGAAATTTCAGATCTTTTGAAGTTGCTTGCTTCTTTTTTTTGAATTTACGGTTTATCGGTCAAACCTGGTCAACATAGTCAAGCCGGTTAAATGTGGTTAAACCGGTCAAGCCCTCGTCAACATGCTCAAAATCTGATTTTGGACCAAACTTATCCAATTTTAAGACTTGAAGGACCAAATGTGTACCAATTTTTTGAGGGACCAAGTCTATACTTTTGAGGAACTTGAGGGACAAAACATACTTTTCTCAACAGAGTTACATACAAGCACATAGGGCTTTGCTTACAGGATAGGGAGGTAAATTAAGTCAAATCAAACTACAATAGTAGGGATGAACTAGTCTAGGTAATCTGAGATCTTAGAAGAGACCTTATACTTTTAGAATTTTCAAGTCTTCCTTGAATTTAGAACCCCAATGTGGAAATTGATCCACTAAAACTTACGGAAATTTATGAACTAAGCTGGTCTTGGTTTTTCTCAGTTTAGCCTTTACACCTCCCTTGGTTCATAGGATATGGATATCATAGGAATAGGAAAACCATATGAAGTGAGATGACATACATTTCAATTCTTGTAGGAAAATAGATGTCACTCTTGATTAATAGAATTTTGAACTTTTCCATTGAGTCTAGGCTAATGTTCTTTTTCCTTGAAATGTGAAGGATTGGTTTCTATTCTATATAGGAATAGGAATCTATTCGCACAAACCAAAGGGTTCAAAAGGAATTTGTCCTACAAAATTCCACTAGACCAAAGGAGGCCATAAGGGCCAGCAAAGATACTTTCCAACTAGCAAAGAGACTAAAACCTTGAAAGAGGATTTGTAGCACCCGGGTGCTCCACAGTACGAACATTAAATTCAAAAAAATATCAAGAAATTTGGAAAATAAATCTGGGATTTTGGGGTATCAAACGGGGTTCCCGATCTACACCCATGTGAAATTTCATGAAAAAAATACCAGGAAACGTATTTGTGGCAAAAAAAAAAATCTGATGTATAGAAAAAACTGTTTGGATGTATTTTTGTTCGGACAGTATTTTCTTCGCCACGGATATGTTTCCTGGTATTTTTCACGAAACTTTACATTGGAGTAGCTTCAGAACCCAGGTCTGATGCCCCCAAATTTCAGATTTTTTTGAGTTTTTTACGTTTAATATTCGTATAGGGGTGTGGAGCACCCAAGAGCTCATGTGTATTTTCCATAAAACCTTATAATACTTAATAAAATCATTAATTTCTTAATTTTCTTGCCAATGATCAACCTAAATCCATATAGGGGACCTAGATGCACTCTCATTTTCAAATGCACGCGATGGCATTGAAGATCATTGGCATACGCTGGTACATTTTGCACATGCACATATCAGTTTGTCCTTGGTTATGTAATATGATTACATGTTTTATTTTGATCTCTAATACTCCCCTAATGGTGTGATGTTAAAGTTGATAGATGTATTCAATATATTTGATGCATTAATATGGCATCCAATTCACAAGAAACATATCACATTTGTACCATGTTCATAGAACAGGGGTTAGTTAATCACAGTGTGATGTCTACATCATACAAAAAAAACAAGTTCCAACATTGTTCATGAAAGATAAAAAGTTAATTACTAGTTGCAATCATTCCTATGTTTCTACGTAGCTTTTGATTTGAAAAATTCTTGGATTCGTATAAATCTATCTATGCACGTATAAAGGTTTAATTGTACTTACTTTCCACTACTTTCGTTTCCACTACTTTCCATTACTATGTTCGCATCAAACAAGTTAATACTCATCTTCTTCCAGAATTGTGGGCAGCTTGTTGAGCTTGCTGTGATTCTGCACAAACAAAGCAATGATTATATTTATAACTCCTTCGAAAACGACCCAGATGTGTTGATTTCGATACTGTGACAGTTTGCAAACTTATATGCTGGTGCATCCCATATGATCTAAACATAAATTAATCTATAATTTGATTCATGTACTTCGATTCACCCAAAACCATGACATCCGCGTCACAGTAACAATACCAAATTAACTCCTACTCGACAATTGGTGTTGCTACCCATTACATTTGCCTCCCCAGACCGCCGTTCCAGACACAAAAAAAAAAAACGATGGGCGTAATTCTGCATGACTGACACAGATACCTGCATGATGACAGCGAAATCAGGAACACAATACAGATTTTGCTACTGACCCTTTTGCTTGCGTACTTTGACCTGCAAAACACAGACATCCGGGTTAATCACCAATTTCCGGACGGCGCCCAAAACCAAACAACGATTTGGGTGTAGTGCTCCCAAATAAACTACATACGGACAGCAAAAGGGGGATGAGCAGACAAAAAAAATCACATATTCACCTGGGTGGATCAGGACAATACCAGACTGCGCGGGATCTCCCCAGCGGCGGTGCCCCGGAGCGGGATAGCACCGGCCGCGATTCCGGTGCCGCAGGCCCGGACCTGCGGCCGATTCCCCGCCTCCCCTTGTCCCAGCGACTCCCGCCTCCGCTCAGATCCGCGTTCTCTCCATGTCCGATCTAAAATGAATCTGCCTCCCCCGTCGCCTAGCCTTCTCCTGTGATAGCTACTCCAATGGGGGGTGGGGCACAGAGGTGGAAGAGAGTCACGGGCCTCTCGCACGATTGTGAGGTAGTATCTGTCTCTATCGGTGGAACAGTGCCCTCAGGTGAGGTAGACCGATCACGGGCGCGTCCCACTGGTAAACACCTGCGAGATAACCGTGCCGTGAGATTCTTACGGAAACATCTGGCACAAATCCATATGTACATGGACGTTTGGGATAAGCGGTAAAGGCACCGCTTCTAAAATATATTTTCGAGTACCTCGGTGAGTTGCACAAGGCGTTTGAGCTGCTGGGCGCCTTCTGCCTCGTCGACCTCTTTCCGTCGTCCAGGTTGGTCAGGTGGCTGAGCAACGGCGAGCGCCGCATGAAAAGAAGCTACGGCCGCACCCAGCGCATCATCGCCAAGGTCATCGAGGGGCGCAAGGCAACGAGAGCTGCCGGCGTCGGCGCTTCCAGTACCTACGACGAAGACCTGCTGGACGTGCTGCTCAGGCTGCAGCAGGAGGACTCGTTGGAGTTTCCTCTAACCACAGAGACAATAGGCGCCGTCTTGTTTGTGAGTAATTTTTTAACATATATTGTGAGTATATCTCTTAGTTTCAAGTATTTAACTGTTTTTTATTTATCTGAATAGTATTTTCATTTTCTCTATAAATACCATATCTCATTTTAAGCATAGTTTTGACCGTTGTTTTGATTGATAAATAGTTTTCTCAAATGATAAGTGTCATCCGTGTGGTATGAAGCACTCCGGTCCTAATGATTTTTACAACTAAAGTTGTCATCCAAAAAGAAAAAAACAAACACAAAAAATAAACTGAAACTTGCTGTCCGAAAAAAAGGAGCCCTGCTCGTGGCGATTTTTTTTATGTGGTGAATGCCTAGGTGCGCTAGGTGTGTGAAAAATTTTGTGGTGTTTCTACATTTGAGGAGCTCATTGAATAAATAAATAAATTTTGGCTCACAAAAAAACCAAAAAGTTTTTGGTAGAGTTCCTCGGATGTTATTTGACCACAAAAATTCACACGCACCTAGCGCACGCAAGCATGTTGGTTGTCACGAAATTTCAGATCTTTTTGAAGTTGCTTGCTTCTTTTTTTGAATTCTGGTTTATCAGTCAAACCTGGTCAACATAGTCAAGCCCGGTTAAATGTGGTTAAACCGGTCAAGCCCTGGTCAACATGCTCAAAATCTGATTTTGGACCAAACTTATCCAATTTTAAGACTTGAAGGACCAAATGTGTACCAATTTTTTTGAGGGACCAAGTCTATACTTTTGAGGAACTTGAGGGACAAAAACATACTTTTCTCAACAGAGTTACATACAAGCACATAGGGCTTTGCCCACGGGATAGGGAGGTAAATTAAGTCAAATCAAACTACAATAGTAGGGATGAACTAGTCTAGGTAATCTGAGATCTTAGAAGAGACCTTATACTTTTAGAATTTTCAAGTCTTCCTTGAATTTAGAACCCCAATGTGGAAATTGATCCACTAAAAACTTACGGAAATTTATGAACTAAGCTGGTCTTGGTTTTTCTCAGTTTTAGCCTTTACACCTCCCTTGGTTCATAGGATATGGATATCATAGGAATAGGAAAACCATATGAAGTGAGATGACATACATTTCAATTCTTGTAGGAAAATAGATGTCACTCTTGATTAATAGAATTTTGAACTTTTCCATTGAGTCTAGGCTAATGTTCTTTTTTCCTTGAAATGTGAAGGATTGGTTTCTATTCTATATAGGAATAGGAATCTATTCGCACAAACCAAAGGGTTCAAAAGGAATTTGTCCTACAAAATTCCACTAGACCAAAGGAGGCCATAAGGGCCAGCAAAGATACTTTCCAACTAGCAAAGAGACTAAAACCTTGAAAGAGGATTTGTAGCACCCGGGTGCTCCACAGTACGAACATTAAATTCAAAAAAATATCAAGAAATTTGGAAAATAAATCTGGGATTTTGGGGTATCAAACGGGGTTCCCGATCTACACCCATGTGAAATTTCATGAAAAAAATACCAGGAAACGTATTTGTGGCAAAAAAAAAATCTGATGTATAGAAAAAACTGTTTGGATGTATTTTTGTTCGGACAGTATTTTCTTCGCCACGGATATGTTTCCTGGTATTTTTCACGAAACTTTACATTGGAGTAGCTTCAGAACCCAGGTCTGATGCCCCCAAATTTCAGATTTTTTTGAGTTTTTTACGTTTAATATTCGTATAGGGGTGTGGAGCACCCAAGAGCTCATGTGTATTTTCCATAAAACCTTATAATACTTAATAAAATCATTAATTTCTTAATTTTCTTGCCAATGATCAACCTAAATCCATATAGGGGACCTAGATGCACTCTCATTTTCAAATGCACGCGATGGCATTGAAGATCATTGGCGCACGCTGGTACATTTTGCACATGCACATATCAGTTTGTCCTTGGTTATGTAATATGATTACATGTTTTATTTTGATCTCTAATACTCCCCTAATGGTGTGATGTTAAAGTTGATAGATGTATTCAATATATTTGATGCATTAATATGGCATCCAATTCACAAGAAACATATCACATTTGTACCATGTTCATAGAACAGGGGTTAGTTAATCACAGTGTGATGTCTACATCATACAAAAAAAACAAGTTCCAACATTGTTCATGAAAGATAAAAAGTTAATTACTAGTTGCAATCATTCCTATGTTTCTACGTAGCTTTTGATTTGAAAAATTCTTGGATTCAGTATAAATCTATCTATGCACGTATAAAGGTTTAATTGTACTTACTTTCCACTACTTTCGTTTACAGGATGTATTTGCAGGTGCTACGGAAACAATAGGATCTGTTTTATCATGGGCCATGTCGAGCTTATGCACAATCTGACGCAATGGCTAAAGCACAACAAGAAGTACGTGAGGTACTTGGTGAAGACCGAGCTGTCATTACTAACAGTGACCTTTCGAACTCCACTATATGCGGATGGTCATCAATGAGGTCCTTAGGTTGCATCCACCTGGTCCTCTAGTCCACCGCATGGCCAGAGATGACTGTTCGCTTATGGGTTATGACATCCCTAAAGGCACCAATGTGTTCATTAATGTTTTTGCAATTTCTCAAGATCCTAAGCATTGGGACAATCCTAAAGAGTTTAGGCCGGAGAGATTTGAGAACAACAACGTAAACTATAAGGGGACACACTTCGAGTTCATTCCCTTCGGGACTGGGCGACGACAATGCCCTGGGATTCATTTCAGCTCGTCAGTCACTGAGTTGGTATTAGCAAATTTCCTATATCACTTCGAGTGGATGCTCCCCGACGGGGATAAACTTTCTTCATTTGACATGTCTGAGAAATTTGGCCTTACGGTTAGCAGAAGATCTGACTTGCAACTTAAACCTATTAGACACCTCTGGTCCAATTCTATGTCATAAAAGTGATGCGGAGGGCTAGTATATTCACCTGGCAATGCATGGTCAGGTACCTTCACCTTTAGCACATGTCATTATTGTTATGAATGGTTGTACCTTTATGCAACAGAATAAGAGAAGTGCATTGCAAACATTGTGTACTGCATCTACAAAACCATTGTGATATTGTACTGTTGTCTACATTATTACTGTGCATGATAGAATATATTATGTAGTACGATAAAATAGAACATGATTGTGTAGTTAGGTATAGTTTATGCACTTTTAAATAATACAATGGCTATTAAATTAACTATGTGATTTACCTTTATAATGTACTGGATTTTTTTAAGCACATATGGTTTGGAGATACGAACAAGTGGCAGGTTACAAAAACAGATATCACACCGGGTTTAAGAGAGTAAGCAGGTAGCAGAGGATGCTTACTCCAAGGCCGTGCTCAAGCAGGCATGCAATGTGTTGAAGTTGGCAAGTCGGGTCGACAGTTTAAGCTGAAGAACTTTATCATCATCGTCCAGTTCATCGTGATTGCAGTGTTGTTCTATTAGTGTGATCAGCGTGATCTTGAGTAAGGTGTAGCTGGTAAGCTCACCACATAAGGTACAAGGTAACCACACCTTGCTACATGTATGCAACCAAATAACATGCACTAGTATGGGCCCAACTAATGCGAGCAACAAAATACAATACATAGAGCCATTGGTATGTGCGATGCAGGGAAAAGGGATGCAGACAATCAATCAACATGCATATGTTAAATTTTTTGTAGGTATTAGCTCAACCAGTCTCATTTGAGACAAGTATGCAAAGTGGCAAAAAACAATGCGAATAACCAAACACGTCGTTAGCGTTTGAAGATGAGCTCTTGCAGCGCCCTGGCAGGGACGACGACGTGAGTTTTCTGACTGGTCCGGCCGGATGATGAATGGCAGCGAGCAACAATAACAAGGAGTTTATCTTTTGTGTTCTGCAGGCACAAGCCCTTGGTTGCTTGGTCGGAAGCCCAAGGATATCGCCCCACTAATCTTTGAGGCCTCGAGGAGAAAAAACTGGAAAGTGCGTGAGGCTCTGACTAGGAACGATTGGATGCTAAATATCAAGCGAGACACCGTCATCACCGGAAACCACGTTCGTGAATTCTTCACACTTTGGATGCTTGTTCATGATTTCTATCTTGACGAGTTTGCCCAAGATGACATTGTTTGGAAGCACTCCTTGGATGGGATTTACTCATGCCACCGCCTAAAAGCGCAGATTCCTCGATTTGACTCTCTCCCATTGGATTTCATGGTTTGGAAGATTTGGGCGCCCCAAAGGTTAAGTTCTTTGCATGGCTAGCCTTGCAAGGCGGTTGGACCGCCGATCTCTTGGAGCGCCGAGGTTGGCCAGATTGTGGCTTATGCCCTCTTTGCAAAAGAGAACAAGAAACAAGCATCCACCTCTTCATCAAATGCCGTTTCATCATCAGGCTTTGGAACATGGTCATTGCAAGATATGGGCTTGTGCACATGGACACCACCATTTGGCATCTTCATGAGTCGCTCTTCGATTGTGGGATAAGAGAACCGACATGACAAATCATAACCGGAGAGCTATAGCCTCCCTCACCATGCTAGTGTCGCCGATTATATGGAACGAGCGGAATGCTAGGATCTTCAGGCACAAGAGCGCGCCGCCCCCGATCCTCCTTAAAATAGTTACCGATGAGGCTAGCCTCTGGGTTACTGCCGGTGCTAAGAAACTAGATAAAATTGTATTAAGCGAGTAATTGCCATGCCGTGTGGGGTGGGTACTGTAACTGACTTAAACTCTATTCTTCTCTCATTTAATAGATGTGGCAAATTTTTTGCCTCCGTTTCGAAAAAAAAAAGAATGATTGGGCTTGCAATGTGAAGCTAGAGGAAGTTGCACAACGGCACATCCAACCCAAAAATTCCATCCAGCTCAAAAGAAAAAAGAAAAAGCAACCATATCTACGGTTGATCAATCGCCACGTCCAATCCAGATCAAACTCCACTGTATCACTAGCAATCTTCGCCGTGCTCCCAGCCACCGACTGTTCCCTCACACCTCGCAGCCCTCCCAATGGACGTGCAGCAGCAGAGCACCACTGCCAAAGAAGAGACATCATCGGCGCTGGCGCCGACAGCCGCCACCGTCGACGAGGAACACGAGCATCCCACGCTGCACATGCACAACGCGGCCGAGGTCATCCCGGCGCTGCCGCTCGAGACGCGGTGGCCGCCGTTCGCGCTCCGCCGGTACCGCGGCTACTGGCTAGCCGAGCGGTTCCTGCCCGCGGTCGCCGCCTTCAACGACCACTTCGAGCCGGCCCCCGGCGCCACGGACGTGCTCCTGGCCACCTGCCCCAAGTCCGGCACCACGTCGCTCAAGGCCCTCGCCTTCGCCACCGCGCACCGCGCCGCGCACCCGCCGTCGTCGCCAGACCACCCCCTCCTGCGCCGCAACCCGCACGGTTGTGTCATGTTCCTCGACGCCATCTTCGACCGCCCCGTCGCCGACGCGCGGGAGGTCCTCGCCGCCTACCCGTCCCGGCCGCGCGTCTTCGGCACCCACTGGGCCTACTCCCAGCTGCCGGAGCGCGTCACCGCTGGATGCCGCATCGTGTACCTCTGCCGGGACCCCAAGGACGTGATGGTGTCCTGGTACTGGTTCCTCAAGAAGTTTCTCCCCCACGACGCCGGCGACCTCGACTTCATGGAGCTCTTCGAGGTGTTCTGCGAGGGACGCAACGGGTACGGACTGGCTTGGCGGCACGCCGCCGAGTACTGGGAGGCGAGCGAGGGACACCCGGAGGAGGATCTCGATGAGAAGGTCGCCGTTGTCAAGCACCTTGGATACGGCATCGGCCGCCACCGCCGCCGGCTGCCTCTCGCCTTCCCCTTCCATGTGCTGCTGCGTTGGTTTCTCTCCGCGGGTTTGGAGAGGAGGATGAACAGAAGCCGCGATTTGTACGTGTAGGCTTCGGTGGGTTTAGGCGCACGGTAGGAGAAATCACGCTGCCTTCCCTCCGTTGTTATCTCATCTCAACAAACAAACAAAAAAAAAATAATTCAATCATGTCAGTCAAAAGAAGGAAACCAAACAAGAAGCCGTACGTCGAATCCATGGAAACGAAACAAAGAAGCACTAGCAGGAAGATAAAGGAAATTAATGCAAAACAACACCATATATGTTTTCTTCTCTTGTTCACATTCTTTTGTTGCTTCCATTCCATTCCATTCCATTCGCACACATGCATCATCTCATTTCATCCATCACCGGCTAAAATCTCCAGCCCTGCCAAATCGAGTTTTCAGAAATACGTACCTAGTAGTAATTCAGAGATGGCATCTCTGAACCAAACCAACAACCGGCATCTGTTTGGCGCCGAGGGGCGGGTCTTGCCTTGCCATGTCGACGAGGAAGGTGCCTGCCGTGTCGTCCTCTCTAGCGGTGCCGCCGCCTCCCTGAAGGAGGATTTGAACAAGCTAAAAGCCATCTTGCATCTAGCCCTCGCCAAGCGTCCAAAGTCCTAAGTCCACGCGCACCCCGCACGCGGATCAAATGACCATCTCTTGTATATATAGAGATGCTTGAGAGAACAAGATGGGGTGCTGAGGCAAAGGCCAGCCACGGATCAGTGACGTGGCGGAAGACCCCCATGACACCCAATGTCCTCGGCAGCAGCAGGCCCGATGCATGGTTCATTGTGTGAATTAATGCGGTTCCGTAATCGATACCGGCCTTGCATGCCTCGTTGTACACGCAATTACACATGGGGCATGCAAACTGAGTTGTAATGCCAGCGCAATTGACCGACCCTCCCTTTCCCAAGATTAACAACAACCTTTGCATGCACCAATAAATAAGGAGCTAGCTAGCTATGCGACATACACTGCGAGAATATCTGGCGGGTGTTTTTTTTTTTTGAAACATAAAATATCTGCACGCGGTGACGTGTTGCCAATCCATAGGGGCCAGTGGTAAAGCAGAGCAATTTGTTTGCTTGTCGTGCCAAGTTTAGCAATTACATTGCATGAAGATTACTTGCTTTTCCAATGGCATGTATGTGTGATCTCATAAATGTTGTGCCTAGTTCAAATTCCTCCGTTTTCTACGTAGCAAATTATCATTTCAAGTCGGTCTTCTTTCTTTTTTGGGGATGTAAAAAAATAGGCATGGTTTTCTAGCAAATTTCTTTCTTTGAGGATGTAAGAAATAGGCAAGGTGAATCAATTGTTCTAGAGTGAGCTACTGGAACAGCTCATCTTTCTTTCTAATTGTTCTAGGCAAGCCTCCTCTTGTTTGATGTTGATGGGCATGGGACTTGTAAGCCAATGTTTCTCCATACATCTCCTTTGCTTATAACAAAGGAGCACACATGCCATCCAGAGAGAAAACACAAAAGGGGAGAGATGATTTTATTTGCTCGCCAATCAAACCATCCAGGAATACACTCAAAATCATATAACTACACAGATGCATGTTGCTCACAACATGCATGTTCCACATCAAAAATAAAACGCAACAGCTATCGTCTATCATCATCATCTGTTTGTGTTATTCGCAATTCTGAAAAATAAGGCAAACTATAGCTACACTGACAAGAATCAAATCCCTTTCGTCATGGCCTCAGGGCCACCCTTCTTCAGTCACAAGCTAACAAAGAGCCAGCGGCACTTAAAGAACACAGCCAAGACCTCTACATCCAAAACCAAAACTTGGATAATAAGAGCCTGTTCGTACTCCCTCCGCTCCGTTACTCCGTTCTGGAGCGGAGCGGTATCCTGTTGTAATTTGTGGAGCAGCTAAAACGATGCTCCGCCCGCTCCGCTCCATGATAAGAGTGGAGGGTTGCCAAACACAGCTTAAGTAGCATGATCCGCCAGTCGTCCCGCCGGCCATTGATTGATACTCCCTCTGTTCCAAAATACTTGACTTCCATTTGTCAAAAAATGAATGTATCTATATACTAAAACATGTCTAGATACATTTATATTTTGACAAATGGAAGTCATGTATTATGGAACCGAGGGAGTAGTAGTCAATTCAACCCAAGAAGTGGCCACCAGGGTTGCTGCATGTGAATATGAAGTAAACTGCATGATCAGATCCAGCCGTTGATTTCCACAAACACGACCGCGTCCACTAGATGAGAAGAGCGTCTCTGACCCTGAAATCAACAAGCACCAGTTAGTTACGCTCTAGACCAGAAAAGGCATGAAGAATTCATGATTATCAGAATGTTGAATAGTAAATACTCCCTCCATAAAGAAATATAAGAGCATTTAGATCACTACTTTAGTGATCTAAACGCTCTTATATTTTCTTTACAGAGGGAGTACTTGGCGGTTGCACTAATATACAGATCTTTAAGAAATGACATGGCCTCCACTAGAATATTAAATGGATGACACTGTCAGGAGAGACGTTGACTTGGAAGTAGAGATGCATAACAGTGTCCATTTTTCTTTCCAGCAAACAAATAGGCAGAACCAAGCTAAAACCAAGTCAGCCTCAAACCGTGCATGTCATTGACCTACTCCACACACCCTAGAAATTTGCAAAACAGGGTAGACACACAGATAACAAAGCTGCAAGTTTTAGAGTAAAATGTAGGCACATGGCTAAATGGTGAGCTTAGTACTAATCTGTACAGAGATAAAATAATCGTTGCATCTATATATGAGTATGCTAAACATGCAACAGGTTCCAGGCAGACTAAACAATAATAGTATTGTCCATTTCCACATGGACAACAAACACACAACCTTAGAGCAAAGCAAAGCCGTGCATGCACATATAGGGACAATAACAACAGGAAAATGCTCAAGAAGAAAACAATTATTGGCGGATGACTCGGACATTTTGACAAAGAATCAAGGGGGTTGTCTTACTGACCGAGCTTCTCAAGGACGGCGGCCATGTACTTGCCCTTGTGATTGACGAGGGGGTTGTCTTACTGACCGAGCTTCTCAAGGACGGCGGCCATGTACTTGCCCTTGTGATTGACGAGGGGGTTGTCTTACTGCCGGCACCAGCAAAGACTCTGCCGCCGCCGCACCCTGGCCTTCTGATGCCATCCTTGTCGAACATGCACGAGCTAAAGGTTGGCTACTTGGAACAAGTAGCAAGCATCCCATGGTGCACCGGCCGGGTGATTGCCATCCAACTAAAGTGGACAACAGGATAATACTGGTAGGTCAGTAACAAGAGAACAAAGTTCTGTTAAAGAAGAATAGTACAAAATCTACTTGCAGCAAGTAACCAGCATGTTCTACAAGTATAATACTTTCATCTCTTAATAGGAAAATAGCCCAGTTTTCACAAATGAACTTGGTCAGACAAATGAACATGTGTCCAGTAGAAAAATACTCCCTCCATCCCAAAATAAGCGTCTCAACTTTGTACTACAAAGCTGTACTAGAGTTGAGACACTTATTTTGGGACGGAGGGAGTATAAACACAGCAATCTCTCAAAAAGATAGGAACTAATATCTCTATCTACATATGGTTGCTTGCTATTCATGAGTCACAGCAATCTCTCAAAAAGATAGGAACAAATAGTTTCAGAACCAGGATATCCACTCTTCATGGCCAAAAACATCCACAACTTATCACAAAGATTGCCAACACACGATGACTCCCTCCAAGGTACACAAGAATACTATACGTACACAGCAGCACTACACCAATTAAATTGGTAATTGATAGCATATAGTGAGGATCTGTCCAAATCTATAACATGGACCGTCGCCAAACCCTGTAGCATGTAGTGATAAAAAAAAGGACCCAGCACAGAGCTACAAGAGACGAAAATCATCCACAAGGAAGATCGGTCGTCGTTCATTCACAAAACAAAATTGGAGATTACAGCAGACACCATCACCACAGCCCCGAACTCAAACCAAGAAATTTCCATGGCGTGATGGCCAGCACACAATAACAACGACTCGATGGCTATGGACACACAGAGCAGGAGAGTAAGCATGCATAGGAAAAGAAGTAAGTGGCTCACCTAGGCCGTAGTCAGAGAAGAAGCATTCACCGGAGGTGTCAGAGGAGGGAGGGGGCTCCGGGGAGAGCAGGCGTGATTTTGCGCCAGCTCCCAACTCCGATGCGACCTAGCAAACAACAGAAATAAAAGACCTATATTTAGGAACGGAGGGAGTAGAAGACAAATAAATGACCTAAGAATCAACATCTAACTTGGCAGCAAGTGATTTGTTGTGCTCCGTAAGAAAAGAGGACGAGTCCTACTAAGAGAGGACGCCAAAGCTTGTGACCAATCTTATCCATAAAAATATAAGATTGGCCAAGCAAAGCCGCACACAAGTGAGCAACAGAAAAATAGATTTGCAAATAGCCTGCACATAAGCAAGGAACAAAGGCAGAAGCAGAATTCTGCTGAAAGGGCATACAATACTAGAGGAGTTGATATGAGCATGCATTGTTGATGGCAGCACATCAGAAGCGACTCGCAAATAAACAAAAAGTGCTGGAATTAATTAGGAAAGCATGACAAACATGCTAAGGACTCACTTGACTGGACACTAATCCAGAACACTAAATTCATGATACCATGTTCAAGCAATCATGATAGTGACCAACCCAGAATTAGAAACGATGGCTACGTTCTGGAACCTATTCAACAAGAGACATCCCTGACCATGTAAGAAATGCACATTACACAGCACTTACACCACACATGTCTTAGTAAAAGGACTATAAATCATCAAAATGCCTAACTGCTACCACGGCTCGATGGCCATGGGCACACAGTGCATACAAGAAAGCATGGGAGAGCAACTTAAGTGGCTTACATATGTCGGATTTGAAGAAGCGCCAGCAGGGGCACTGCCCAGGAATGAGCTTCGGTACATGCAGAGCTGCTTTGGTGACCAAACTCGTGTTGTCAGCATTGTCTCCTCACAATGGTCCATGAAGGCACGCCTGGAAACAACTCTGCTCCACAGCGTGGCCATGGTGGTTCTGTGCTGCCTGTACGCCATGCTTCTCGGCCATATAATCTGAGCCATACACAACGAGCACATAACACCAGGGCCTAATAAAACAATATATTATGTAAAGCAACATGTTTGCACCCTACAACAATAGGAAAATTTATGTTAGGAGAAGACCAAGAGGACAGAGTTAGCTGTTACTACTGGTCAAGGAAGAACTACTGAAACCAAATTGCTATGCAAAAGAAAAAATTCTCAATGTCCCTCTACAAGTCATGACATACACAGACTAGAATATTTCAGTTAAAGAAATAACTCTTTGTCTGAACTAAAGACATTGCCAGTCTTTTATTTCAGATCGCCAAGATGTTGATCTGATCCTTGAAATGAGTCATACACACCTCACTAGGAACAATGAGCTAGGCACGATGATGCAGTCAAGCCGACAGTGAAGAGATAGTGCAAATGATCTACTCTGAACAGGAAAAAAATAGAATTGAATACCAAAGGTTCACATATAAAGCTGAGAAATAGTACATCATTTTTCAAGAGAGCAAACATCCAGAATGCATACTCCACTATATCTTAATTCATCACAAAGAGCATTTCAAATTATGAAAGCTGCACCTCATACATCACTCAACTACCTAAACAGTTTCTCCATTATTAGTGGTTCAAGTGTCTAAGTGTAAATACTGAGGTGAGCATTAACTCAATTCCAAGTGTTGCACTAATCAGCATGCAGTGTGAAACTTCTATGGTCACTGAAATGAACCAATGTCGAACTGCTACCACGGCTCAATGGCCGTGGGGGAACACAGGTCGTAAGAAAAAGCAGGGGACAGGAACCGAAGTGGCTTACCTATGCGGAGTGGAACAAGATGCAGCCCCCAGAGGCACCATGCAGGACTGGGCGCCGGCATAGGCAGAGCTGCTTTGCTGACCAAAATCGTGCCGAACGGCGTCATCTCCAAACCATGGTCGCCAAAGGCACACCCAGCAAAAACACTGCTCGGCAGCACAACCATGATGGTTCTGTACTACTTGTAGAGGAGGATGCAGAGATCCACTCTTCTTGACGCCATGCTTCTCAGCCATACAATCTGAGCAGTGCAGAATCAAACAAGGCAAGCCAATCAACACCACATAGATATTCATCTATCCCTGCATACTGGCTGATACTAGTATAGATTTTTAGTTGAAGCCTTGAAGGAGCTGAGTTTGGCTTATGTATGTACCTTGGAATTGAATGTTCTTCATGTCGTCAAGGTGCATGCCGGGTTGATCGTGTCATCGAGGCCTGAAAAACAACGGGTCCATTACAAAGATATATCATGCTTTCTAGCTTACAGCAAAACCATGGTCCATTAGAACATATTATGTGAAGCAACATGATTGCATCCTATAGCGATAAGAAAAATATGCTAAGAAGACAAAGAGTCCAGAATTAGTTGGTACTGTTGGTCAAAGGAAGAAGTGGTGAACCAAACGCTATGCAAAAAATGTATTTCAAAAGAAAAACAAAACTCAATGTCCCTCTACAAGTTATCAATTCTGTTAAGTTTCAGGCATCTTCATAATGAACATAGCATTATTTCTCTAAAGTACCATACAACCATCAGATGTGCTATAATTACATCATCCAGTCTCAAGAGATTGACTTATACTTAAACAATTAAATGAGAACTACTCCTCCCTCCAAAGAAACACAAGGCAGCACATACCAATTGGTAGCAGGCAAACTGACAGTGGCACTGTTATCAAGCCTCTAAGAAATTACATAAACACACAAAGTTAAGCTGTCAACCTTGCCAGCTTGAAAAAACAGCCTCCAATCTAAACACCATATTATCAGACTAACACCGTATCAGCAGACTAACATCAATGTAAAAAATGTTGAACATTTTTTCAAGCTTAAAATGAATAATTCTATTAAGATATAATAATACAAAGATAATCCATCTCACCCAAATTTGACAGCACCTTATAAGGTTCAGTGCACATAACCATGGAAAAGGATAGTATAGAATTGATGGCTTACCCGTGTGATAACCATGTTGTAGCGTGATCAGACGACTCCAGTGCAGACAACCGCTACACCCCATATAACATAAGAAGCACGTGAGCATGACACAAGAATAAGTAAACAGTAAACTAATGGCATGCTGTCATGAAATGCTTTTTTTACAAGTGTCCTGAAATGCTTGTTGAACATGCCAATTTTCTGGGGATAGGATATCTTTTCAGGAGGCTTAGCAAAGTCGGCACGCAATGCTCATCCCCCATTTAAATGTTGGAGCCCAGAAATGAACTGCGATCAAAGTCAGATTATCGTCTCAGCCTCTTAAGTGATACTCATAGTCAAGAATGCAGCTCGGGAATGTCAAGAATAAGCGCAGAGTTGGCAAAGACTTTCCGAGGGAGAAAGACATAGTCTCTTTGGGTCTTGGGAAAATTGTAGTATTTACCGGTAATCCACTTTATTGCAAAAGGTAATATCTTTAGGAGTCAAATCTTGCATGAGGAAGTCAATATTTTCCGTTGCCAAGCTTACCAGGAAAAAATTTGGACATGAGTGGCAACAGGAGATGAACATTTTCAGCTATCCCCCCGGCTCCCGTGTTGTCCCCAGCGGGCGACCCGGGGGCGACTAGGGTTTCCCCCCGCCGCCGCCACCCCTTCCTACATCTCCTTCCCTCGCCGCCACCTGAGGGACGCCTGGCAAGCCCCGGCGGCCGCCGATGAAGGTGGCGGCAAGGCCTCTCGTCGCTTCGTCCCTGCGCGAAGGACCCCGGACACCGGGGCGGCGGCCCCGGACGGCGAGGCGGCGCAGCCTCTGCGACGGGCGGCGCGGCGCGGATGTGATGGCCGGCGTCCTCGGCTGCTCGGGCGGCGCGGATCCGGCGGGTGGTGGTTGTGGCGCGGTCTTTCCGCTCTAGATCTGAAGGTCGAGCTGCTCCTCCTCCTCTGCTCACTCTTCCCCTCCGGCTGTGTCCGGTCTGCAGCGTTTGCTGACAGTTCCGGTGCTGGCGGGGTGCCGGTGGCATATCTCGAGTCCAGGGGAAACCCTTGGTCGGATCTCCGACCACGGCGGTGAGGGCGCGTGCGCGCATCGCCTTTTCTCCTTCGAGGCACCACTGAGGTCTCCCGTATCCATCCCCGTCCCAGATCCCGGGTGAAAGCCCAAAACTCGTCTCGGGTTGGGCGGTGGCGGCGTCCTGCACGTCGTTCCCTCCTTGGAGGCGCCGCCTTGGGTTTGTCTGGTTCTCCGGGTGAGTGTTGCCGAGGTAGGAGAGCGCTCGTCGGCTGCGAGTCCAAGCAGAGGCTTCACAAGCTTCGCCCTTGGGTCTTTGCAGCTTGTTTCTTCGACAATCCTCCCAGTGGTTTTCCTTCTGCTCTCGGTGGCCCTGGGCAGGTGGCAGGGCAGCTAGTGGTGTGCCTTCGGCGTGGTGAGGACTGTGAGTTATGCCTGCTCTGGGTTTCGACCGGCACCTGCTCTTGCTCTCGGGTGAGCGCCCAACGACCCGACGGTGCGGCGCCTTCGAGCCTAGGCGAGGGGATTGGGGTCTTCTTCGGCGTTGGAAGACAGGTTTCATGATCCCAATCCCACGATCCGGCTGCGCGCAGTTCTTGCAGGCCTTTGGCTGATCCTTGACACTACTCTGCTCCCTTGCTCTTGGTGCCGATGTGCAGCGGGCTTCGACATTACTTGCAGGTTTTTCATGTGTATTTCTATGTGTGCAGTAGTGTGCGTTGCGTTGTAAACTGCTTTGTCAGCTCCCTTGTATCTTTCAGTCGCTCTTGCTTGGTGGCCTTGTGTAATCCTGGCCGGTTGATGGCTTTGTTAATTCAAAGTCGGGCTCCCCTTGAGCCTTCGTTCTAAAAAAAACATTTTCAGCTATATGGTGAACTAAACACTGCTGATATACTCTTGGGTGCCCTGTAATTGGGCTTGTTTGGACAGGTCCAAGAGATTCTTGGTATGGCAGGAAGTTCCGCTCTCACTATTGCGCTTTGTGGAGGAGCAAAATTATATAAGGGATTTTGTAAACCCAAATATAAACTTGCTAAAGATACCTGGCCAGCAGGTTGTCTCCTGAGTCCTGACCAGTGTGGATAATAAGGAACATATTACAAAATGTTCTTGGCTGACCCAACTAACACACAACAAAGTTTTAAAATCATGACAGGAATGGCAGTGCGAAGGTGGCTACTCCTCAATAGGGAGGAGAGAGTGGAACCTGCAACTACCAGAATCAAATGGATCATAAGACAACTTAAAAATAGAGCACTAAAGCTGTTTATAGGAGGGGACTAAATAGTTGTTGGCTCCAGGTTTTGATGGTTTCAGGTTCTACTTTATGATGTATTTAGTTAGACTACTGTTTACTTTGATTCTCTATGGTGGTGTGTCTTCTCCGTGTTATTTTTTCCGCTTACTCACACATGTTGAAACCAAAAAACAGAGTAAGGACACAGTATTTTCACATTTAAAATATGCCACAGCCTGGCAATCCTAATAGAACAACACAGTCCAAAGCTAAAAAAAAAAGACACAAAAGGAAACATGTATAATGCACCGACTGGGGGACAAAGCCAATGGTTGTAGGCTAACTGTTTTATAAAAGAGAGAAGAAGAAATCTCTTTGGGGCTTGAGAAAATTGCAGTATTAACCACTAGGTCGCTTTATTATAAAATGCAATAACCTGTTCAATGAGAAGAAAGTCAATATTTTTCTATGCCAAGTTTAACTAGGAAAGTTTCAGGCACGAGTGGCAAAGGGGGTAAATATTTCAGCTCTATGGTGAACTAGAGAGTGCAATTCCCCTGTAACTAGGTTTGTTTTAGACATATATGAGGGATGCCCTGGTATGGCAGGAAGTTAACCTCTCACTATTGCACTTTGCTGGGGAGCCCAACTGTGAAATCTGGCCGTGGGTTGTCTCCTGACCACTATAGATATTCAGGAAAATAAAGCAAAACGTTCTTGGCTTGAGCAATCTGACATCTGACACATTGCAAGGTTTTAGAATCATGGCGGGAATGACAGAACAAAGGTGACTACGTCTTGAATGGGAGGAGAAACTGGAATCTGCAACTACCAGAATCAAATACTCCCTCCGTTCCTAAATAATTGTCTTTCTAGCCATCTCAAATGGACTACAACATACGGATGTATGTAGACATGTTTTAGAGTGTAGATTCACTCATTTTGCTCCGTATGTAGTCACTTGTTGAAATCTCTAGAAAGACAATTATTTAGGAACGGAGGGAGTAGATCATAATACAACTTATAAGAGCAAAGCACTGTATCTGCTTGTAGGAGAGGACTAGAACCAAACACAGTCTGAAGACAAAAGGATAAAAGAAAACATGTATAATCCACCGACAGAGGAACAAAGCGAACATTAACCTTCTTAGGGCCTGTTCGGCAGCTCCCCAACTCCAATAAATACTCAAATCCAGCTTCTTTTTTCGATCGCCAGCTTCCGACGCGAGCGCTAGCGCTCAGAAATTCGTTCGGCTCCTCGCTCCAGCTTCTCGTACGCGTCAGCAGGCCAACCTGGCTGGGCGGGCTGGAGCCCAGCCGGCTCAACAGGTAAGGTGGCCTTAGGGCCCAGTCAAACACACGAGCACAGGGGAAATAGAAGTAGCGAACCGGTACGTGACCCGTCGATTCACTTCGCGGTGGCAGCTGCTCGTAAATATCACCAACTCGAGATTTCTGAGATCGCCGAAACCGTCTCTCCGAGTTTTTGTACGTGCATGCCGCTCCGATCCAGGAAGCCAGCTTCTTGGAGCTGGGCCGTTTGGGCTAGCTCCGCTCGCAGATTTGTGGAAGCTGGGAGCCAGCGAGCTGCCGAACAGGCCCTTACAACAACAACAACTTCAGATTCTAAAATTGGTAGAAGACATTTGCTTATAGGCAAACTGTTTTATACTTCCCTCCTAGTCAATGTTGCTAGTGTGCACAACAATATATAATCAAAAGTGAGAACCAAAAATGAGATAAGATGTGTAAAACTAATGCAAGTATGACTTGTCACTGACTGGTTTTGGGACAAGTCTATTTTATGATGTCTTTAGTTTGACTACTGCTATTTTGATTCTCTATGGTGCTATGTTTTCTCCATGTTATTATTTTTTTTACGAACAATGTCCACCTGGTCTCATATACTGAAACCAAAAAATGGAGTAAGCACACAACATTTTCACATTTAAAACATGCCAACAACCTGGCAATCCTAAGACAACAAAGGAGTCTGAAGCTAAAAAGACACAAAGAAAACATGTACAATCCACCTACAGGGGAGTAAAGCCAATGTTTTACAGCAAGCACTTCAGAACCTAAAACTGGCAAAAGACATTTGCTCGTAGGCGAACTATTTTATACTTTTCTCCTTGTCAATGTTGCTAGTGTGCACAAAAATAAATAATCAAAGACGAGAACCAAAAGAAACAGATGAGATGTAAAAAAGACCTTGGATCCCAGACGGAGGAAGCTCCAGGGGTGGATATCTGGTGCTTCCCCACCCCAGGCAGAAACGGGACCCGGATAAATCCACACGGCACACCACTTCCAACTTCAACTGTCGGATTTCACCATTCCAGCCCCTCCTCCGCGCCCCAACTGAGGCCATTGACGAATCCGCTCAATCTGGACACCGCCGTCCTGAGGCGAGGAAGAGACGGCCGCGTCGTCGGCCGAGCACAAGCACGCGGAGGGGAGGTCATCATCGTCACGGCGACCATGGCGGATGGATCTGGGAGCCAGTGGCAACCGGCTCAGTTGCATGTATAACAAAATGTCAAGCAACAGTCCTGCTCCAGAAATTTTGGCTGCATGTATAACAAAATGGAAGGCAAGTAGGTCAACATACAGCGGAAGCAACATGCAGCCGTAACATCTCTCTCTTCATTTTTCAGTTTCTAAAATAAATTAAAAATAATTGTGAAATCTGAAGCACAACCGAATGAAAGAAGATTCGCATAATCACTTACACTTCCATGCACTACAGAGTCCAACTTTTAGTGTTAACATTGATCTTATGACATGTACTGTTACAAAGATGCAAACTGCACTACTGATTTCACAATTTGCCACCGGCACTTTTCGAACGTGAGTTGCTAATCAACGACAAGCACAGCAGGCTTGTAGGAAACTAAAGGTACATTCTACTGCATAGGGTAATGCTTCCAAATAAGTTGCCAACGTAATTTATTCAGTCTGAAGAAACTTCAGATGCTGCCAAGGATTGTGCTTCATTTGTTCAAGAAGATAAGTTGGATGCAGGACCTATCTTCTTGTCCTCTCTGAGGAAATAACTACTATGCAAATTAAGGCCAGAGGAAAGAGACGAACAGAGGGTAAGGGGGGACGAGAGAAATGCTTACATTTGTCCGCCCATGGCGTCAGAGCAGCGGAAGAGAGGCGTCCGGGGAAGGGAAGAAGGAAGCACACGGAGCACCTGCGCGCGAGCGCATCAGGGATGGGAGCAGCCAAATTGAAACCTATTCATATATCATAGCAGCACACACAGAGTGGTTAATGGAGAAGGCCAGCTTGTCACTAATAAAAAAACCAGAAGTAGAAAAGCTAAATGGCGGACGGACGAATTGTTGTGTAAATTTGCAAGAGAAGCATTGTTTGTCACATACATGGCTAGAATAATTTGCAGAAGCATAGTTTGAAGCTATAGTTGCAACTTGCACAAAGTTTACCACTCCAAGTAGTCGCCCTTGCATTTCTGCCCTTTTCCTTTCTTGGTACGCACGCTGTGTTGAAGAGCTGGGTGAGACGAGACATTGCATTTCTCGTTCCAGTAGCAGCCAGGGATCAGATTGTCTCAATTGAAGAAGTAGCATCACAGGTGAATTCTTTACTTATCTAAAATTCAGAATAAAACAAGTCAATGCCCAGTTCAATATCACATGGTGGAAGAAGCATCGTTTGAAGCTCAAATGAAATAAAACTAGAAATCTAACTTGAGAATAAATAAAAGGCTTGTGGAATTAACCCACAACAGTGCCAACTTGGGCTGTCACTGGTCAGTGGCATAAAAAGTGAATTAAAAGGTAATTTTTTCGAATTTAAAGTTATCAACAGTATATCATTTACGTAAAGGTAGAGTTGGAAATCATGGCAGGTGAGTGAAAAGCAACATGTCAAATATGCACCTTTTGAAAACATTTTCATTTGTTGGTTATATATTAGCTGCTGTATAGGTAAAGAAGTGTATCATAGTAGCTGATGTTGGTCTGAAACCACCATCATTATGAAAAAAAATCAGTTTGAGAGGTGATAAAAAATCAGCTTGAGAGGTGATAAAGAGTTACACTACTGTGCTATTATACAAGTTGCAGCAAGCTTACCACTCCAAGTAGTCGCCCTTGCATGCATTTCTTCCCTTTTCCCTTGCTGGTACGCACGCTATCTTTAAGAGATGAGCGAGATGAGCCACCGCATATGTCGTTTTCAGTAGCAGCCAGGGACCACATTGTCTCAATTGAAGAAGCAGTATCATCGGTATATTCTTTACTTATCTAAGATTCAGAATAATACAAGTCAGTCCCCAGTTCAGTATTAAATGGCAGAGGCAGTTTATGAAACAAAATTAACCAAGGAAGGAAGCTCAAATCAAAGCAAATTAGAAATCCAACTTGAGAATAAACAAAAGGCATTCCCTCGAGACTTAAGGAAAACTACCAAGAAACTAGCATAAGTTATATGGCCACACACACAGTTCATCGATTTTTTTTTCAAAAGAAGAAAAGCTAAACGACGGACGGGTTGGTGTTGAAATCCATTCAGTCAAATAGGAAAGGAGAGATGGCAGAGGATAAAACGTGTCTTTTTCCCTTGTTGTTTTGCTGAAAACACAAGGAAAATGGCAACTAGAAAGAACGCAGCACATGGAGATGCATCAAGTGTTTTCACATTAAAGCAGCCATGTTTCAATATGAACAAGTCAACTCTATTTAAATCTGGAATACCATGACAAGGGAAATGCCTACATTCATGTATTTTTCCCTTGCCTGTTGAGTTAATAGCATGCAGCAGAAGCATTGTTTGTTTGTCACGTGCATGGCTAGAATAATTTGCAATGCGTATTCTAACTAGGATAAGAAAGAAAGCTTCGATTTTCTTGTCTCAGTTTACATGTGCAGTAAGGAAATTAGATGGCACACACACACAGTTTACCAAAAAAAAATCAGAAGAACCTTGTCAGACCATGGACTAATGTGGTGGTGCAGGAACCAAAATGGATGGCACCAAGTGCAGAACATGAGGAGAGGGAGTGAGATGCCTTCCATGGTGTCCGGCGGGCACTAGGGTTAGAGAAGCGGGACAGCGGAAGAAGCACACCGACCTTGAAGGAGGAAGGTTTCAGTTTTCCTCTTCATGGTGCACCCAGCGCATCAGGTAGTGAGGGAGGAGCAGCCAAATCGAAAGAAACAGAGGGGGAAGAGATGGACCTATCATGGCGGCGGCTGATGTGGCGTGGTGTCGGAGCTCCATGTCCATGGAGAAGCACAGGGACCGGTGGGTGGTTGTGGAGGCCGTGGTCTGACGCTGGGATATGGGCGCGCCGCCTCAATTGCCTGGTGGCAGTGGATCTCCATCCATCAGTGGGAGGGAGCAGCAGAGGACGCCGCCGCCTCTTCTGTACAGAACCGCCACACAGCGCAAGGTGCCTGGCAATGATCGCCTCCTCCTCTGTTGTACCTGATCCTGCACAAGGACAAGAAAATTAACAAATCTTGAGCTCAAGTTGAAGAAGAAAAACAAATCAAACTAGCTAGCTAGGGGAAAGTTGAAACTCTGCAATCAAGGAGGGGTCATGGTCTTACCAGCACCGTAGAACTTGATGTTGCAGCAGCCAATCGTGGTGCTTCTAGTGGTGCAGGTGCTTGAGTTCGCCGGAGATGGCCGGTCGTGGTCGTACGGCGTGTGCAACTACGGTTCTTCACTGCTGAAAAATTATGAAACATTCTCAGTTCAGTTTAGTAACACGACTAATGGCAAAGATAAACTAGTAGTACAACAAATGAGGTGATAGTGGCAACATTGTTCTAACAATGCCTCTCAGTACATTAAGAATAGCTCCAGGATTTTGCAAGGAAGTAGATCATTTACGAAATCTATAGAATGAGTATAGATCAGCGTTGTTCGATAACTAAGCGGATTAGTCCATGGTTTAGAAACTAGTAAACCAGAGGCAGGGGCGTGCAAATATATTGTTTACAGTGTGAATATACGCACATATCAATTGTTTCGTTTACCCAGAACAGATATGTGCAAGACACCAATGGTTCATCTATGTATATATGGTTGTTCGGTTGCAACCAACATTATGCCTAGCCTAGCTGCACTAAGCAACAAGGCCACTCCAAATTCAGAGGACGCAACTGCAATGGAGTTAACCATAGTATCGTAGTTCAGCAATAATGACATGAGCGGCATCATTTGGAGAGCACCACAAACTGAGAATCCTTGCTCGTTTTGTTTTCTTGGGAAGTTGAGAGCAACAAGCTTGGAATACCAGCAAGGCTAGCATGCATCTTACCTCCCTCAATTGCTTCCCTTCCAGTTTGTTACTTGCGTTAAAGACCTCCCTCCCTCCCTCCCTCCATGGAGAAAAATGGTTCCTTTGTTGCCAATCAATCGCTGATTAGTAAAGGAGAAGCAGGTCAGCCGGGTCAGAGTAAAAACGCAAGCACGAAATGCAACAATTTATCAAAATGGTCTGCTCTCAAAATCAACTTGGAATTCTCCATAATACTAAATCTTCAGACCTGCACAAGTAAATTTCCATAAACAAGTTCAGCAATTTTTTTTCCTTCAATTTTTTTTGTGGTGACGCTCTCGCTTTGCTAATGTGATGTGGTTCAGCACAGGATGGGAGGAGAGGAGAGATACCTTGGACGTGGTCGAAATCGAGCAGAGAGCAGCGTGAGAGCTGGCGGTGGTGCACCTGCGCGCGCACGAGTCAGGGAGCGACCAAATCGAAAAGAGCAAAGGTTGAGAGAGAGACCGACCTTGAAGAGCTGGATGCCTTCCATGGTGAGGTCACGAGCTACTGTAGATGGAGAAGAAATGGAGGTCGGGACCATGGCTGCAGGTGCGTGGTTGTGGAGGTAGGTGGATCCGGCGCCGTGATGTTCGAGCAGATGAACCAGGGAAAGAGGTTCTCTCCCTCCTCGCCTGCTTGGTCACGCCATGGCCGATCTGGGCGCATCTCCACGACGCGGCCAGGGGAAGGGCGGATCTGGGCGCGGCCAAGGTCTCGGTCTCGGTCGATCTCCCTCCCTCCCTCTTCTCGCCGTCGGGGAGGGGATGAGGAGAGGGTGGGGGCAGAGAGCGGCCATGGACGGCGGCGAGGTGAGAGGGAGCGGCGGTGGGTGGTTGCGGCGATCGAGGAGGCGAAGGGAGGAGTGATCCGTCTGGCGTGGCGTTGGGTGGGACGGGTCGGGTCGGGTCGGGGCTTCTTTTTCCTTTCCTTCCTCCCAATCTTCTTCCTGATTGGTCGCTCGAGGTCACCCACGGATCGACCCCTCCTTCGCCGGACGATCGCAGCCGTAATTCACATCCAACGGTGGGTGTGGTTCTCGGAAGCAACAACGACCAAACTTTACTCTCGGTGAATTTGTGGCTGCTCGTCCCATCCCACGCATCAACCCCCACCCTTCTTCGACACGCACGGATCGACCAATGAATTTCTCTCCTCGTCACACGTCCCATGGACCAGCTGATTGCTAGCGCCGCCAGCTGATTGCTTGTCCGCCACGTCCCATGGACCGATCATCCTTTTGAGCCGATCCTAGTCGTTCCTCGCGTTCCGCGGAAGAGGGTGCGTTCGTGCGTGCGTGCCACATCTCTCCTCTCATTTTCCGTTTGAACTCATCAATCAGGACCGCGTCAAAAATATTCCCATAGTTTATGCTCGAGTCGGACTCTAAATCTTTGGCCACCAAATCAGGGCTGGAAAAATCCAAAAGAGACAAACCATGGCGTTGCATGGTTTTGGCTTGTTGGCATATAAAGCCAGAGCTGCGAGGCTCATGTAATCAGGTTATATTTTCGAGGGTAGACACGACGATATTTATTTTGTATGAATTTTCTGCTTGAAAGTTGCACTTGGCTCAAGGTCCATCGTCGTCGACGGGTTGCGTGATGCTCACGTCTACTTTGGCGGAAGGTTCCTCGTCTGTCGAGAGATTATCCGTTCGATCGTCGTTGCCCCAGCTCCAGGCTACGTGTACTGCTCGCGTAATTGGAAGTGTTTTTTTTATCGGTGGATATTGGATATTATTGCATCGGGCCATATCATGTGTATTTGCATTTCTAAGACCAACTACACACTCATATCACCTCACTTGAACAATATAAGGCGGATTTGATTATTTTCAACGGAGAGATGTCATCGTGGGTGGGGCATACCATATCATAGTATTTTGGAAAAGGCCTCTATTAGGAGGGCATACAAGTGGAAAGATCATCAACATGAAAGTCACTGAGAGGTGCAAATGTTTATTCTAGATCATGACAATCCAAGGCACCATGCAAGACTCGCACCGGATTATCGAATCTTTGTTCGAGCCCCAAATGATTTCTAGATGTGGCCTGGTAACAATTGATTTCTATATGTGGCCCAATAATAAAAGGGAAATAATTTTCTCCCCACCATACCCACCCGAAGCGACAAGGGAGAAATGTCTGGCACAAATCCATATGTACATGGACGTTTGGGATAAGCGGGCCGGGGCGCACCTGCTCTAAAATATATTTTCGAGTACCTCGGTGAGTTGCACAAGGCGTTTGAGCTGCTGGGCGCCTTCTGCCTCGTCGACCTCTTTCCGTCGTCCAGGTTGGTCAGGTGGCTGAGCAACGGCGAGCGCCGCATGAAAAGAAGCTACGGCCGCACCCAGCGCATCATCGCCAAGGTCATCGAGGGGCGCAAGGCAACGAGAGCTGCCGGCGTCGGCGCTTCCAGTACCTACGACGAAGACCTGCTGGACGTGCTGCTCAGGCTGCAGCAGGAGGACTCGTTGGAGTTTCCTCTAACCACAGAGACAATAGGCGCCGTCTTGTTTGTGAGTAATTTTTTAACATATATTGTGAGTATATCTCTTAGTTTCAAGTATTTAACTGTTTTTTATTTATCTGAATAGTATTTTCATTTTCTCTATAAATACCATATCTCATTTTAAGCATAGTTTTGACCGTTGTTTTGATTGATAAATAGTTTTCTCAAATGATAAGTGTCATCCGTGTGGTATGAAGCACTCCGGTCCTAATGATTTTTACAACTAAAGTTGTCATCCAAAAAGAAAAAAACAAACACAAAAAATAAACTGAAACTTGCTGTCCGAAAAAAAGGAGCCCTGCTCGTGGCGATTTTTTTTATGTGGTGAATGCCTAGGTGCGCTAGGTGTGTGAAAAATTTTGTGGTGTTTCTACATTTGAGGAGCTCATTGAATAAATAAATAAATTTTGGCTCACAAAAAAACAAAAAAGTTTTTGGTAGAGTTCCTCGGATGTTATTTGACCACAAAAATTCACACGCACCTAGCGCACGCAAGCATGTTGGTTGTCACGAAATTTCAGATCTTTTTGAAGTTGCTTGCTTCTTTTTTTTGAATTTACGGTTTATCAGTCAAACCTGGTCAACATAGTCAAGCCCGGTTAAATGTGGTTAAACCGGTCAAGCCCTGGTCAACATGCTCAAAATCTGATTTTGGACCAAACTTATCCAATTTTAAGACTTGAAGGACCAAATGTGTACCAATTTTTTTGAGGGACCAAGTCTATACTTTTGAGGAACTTGAGGGACAAAAACATACTTTTCTCAACAGAGTTACATACAAGCACATAGGGCTTTGCCCACGGGATAGGGAGGTAAATTAAGTCAAATCAAACTACAATAGTAGGGATGAACTAGTCTAGGTAATCTGAGATCTTAGAAGAGACCTTATACTTTTAGAATTTTCAAGTCTTCCTTGAATTTAGAACCCCAATGTGGAAATTGATCCACTAAAAACTTACGGAAATTTATGAACTAAGCTGGTCTTGGTTTTTCTCAGTTTTAGCCTTTACACCTCCCTTGGTTCATAGGATATGGATATCATAGGAATAGGAAAACCATATGAAGTGAGATGACATACATTTCAATTCTTGTAGGAAAATAGATGTCACTCTTGATTAATAGAATTTTGAACTTTTCCATTGAGTCTAGGCTAATGTTCTTTTTCCTTGAAATGTGAAGGATTGGTTTCTATTCTATATAGGAATAGGAATCTATTCGCACAAACCAAAGGGTTCAAAAGGAATTTGTCCTACAAAATTCCACTAGACCAAAGGAGGCCATAAGGGCCAGCAAAGATACTTTCCAACTAGCAAAGAGACTAAAACCTTGAAAGAGGATTTGTAGCACCCGGTGCTCCACAGACTGAACATTAAATTCAAAAAATATCAAGAAATTTGGAAAATAAATCTGGGATTTTGGGGTATCAAACGGGTTCCCGATCTACACCCATGTGAAATTTCATGAAAAAATACCAGGAAACGATTTGTGGCAAAAAAAAATCTGATGTATAGAAAAACTGTTTGGATGTATTTTTGTTGGACAGTATTTTCTTCGCCACGGATATGTTTCCTGGTATTTTCACGAAACTTTACATTGGAGTAGCTTCGAACCCAGGTCCGATGCCCCAAATTTCAGATTTTTTGAGTTTTTTACGTTTAATATTCGTATAGGGGTGTGGAGCACCCAAGAGCTCATGTGTATTTTCCATAAAACCTTATAATACTTAATAAAATCATTAATTTCTTAATTTTCTTGCCAATGATCAACCTAAATCCATATAGGGGACCTAGATGCACTCTCATTTTCAAATGCACGCGATGGCATTGAAGATCATTGGCGCACGCTGGTACATTTTGCACATGCACATATCAGTTTGTCCTTGGTTATGTAATATGATTACATGTTTTATTTTGATCTCTAATACTCCCCTAATGGTGTGATGTTAAAGTTGATAGATGTATTCAATATATTTGATGCATTAATATGGCATCCAATTCACAAGAAACATATCACATTTGTACCATGTTCATAGAACAGGGGTTAGTTAATCACAGTGTGATGTCTACATCATACAAAAAAAACAAGTTCCAACATTGTTCATGAAAGATAAAAAGTTAATTACTAGTTGCAATCATTCCTATGTTTCTACGTAGCTTTTGATTTGAAAAATTCTTGGATTCGTATAAATCTATCTATGCACGTATAAAGGTTTAATTGTACTTACTTTCCACTACTTTCGTTTACAGGATGTATTTGCAGGTGCTACGGAAACAATAGGATCTGTTTTATCATGGGCCATGTCAGAGCTTATGCACAATCCTGACGCAATGGCTAAAGCACAACAAGAAGTACGTGAGGTACTTGGTGAAGACCGAGCTGTCATTACTAACAGTGACCTTTCTGAACTCCACTATATGCGGATGGTCATCAATGAGGTCCTTAGGTTGCATCCACCTGGTCCTCTAGTCCACCGCATGGCCAGAGATGACTGTTCGCTTATGGGTTATGACATCCCTAAAGGCACCAATGTGTTCATTAATGTTTTTGCAATTTCTCAAGATCCTAAGCATTGGGACAATCCTAAAGAGTTTAGGCCGGAGAGATTTGAGAACAACAACGTAAACTATAAGGGGACACACTTCGAGTTCATTCCCTTCGGGACTGGGCGACGACAATGCCCTGGGATTCATTTCAGCTCGTCAGTCACTGAGTTGGTATTAGCAAATTTCCTATATCACTTCGAGTGGATGCTCCCCGACGGGGATAAACTTTCTTCATTTGACATGTCTGAGAAATTTGGCCTTACGGTTAGCAGAAGATCTGACTTGCAACTTAAACCTATTAGACACCTCTGGTCCAATTCTATGTCATAAAAGTGATGCGGAGGGCTAGTATATTCACCTGGCAATGCATGGTCAGGTACCTTCACCTTTAGCACATGTCATTATTGTTATGAATGGTTGTACCTTTATGCAACAGAATAAGAGAAGTGCATTGCAAACATTGTGTACTGCATCTACAAAACCATTGTGATATTGTACTGTTGTCTACATTATTACTGTGCATGATAGAATATATTATGTAGTACGATAAAATAGAACATGATTGTGTAGTTAGGTATAGTTTATGCACTTTTAAATAATACAATGGCTATTAAATTAACTATGTGATTTACCTTTATAATGTACTGGATTTTTTTAAGCACATATGGTTTGGAGATACGAACAAGTGGCAGGTTACAAAAACAGATATCACACCGGGTTTAAGAGAGTAAGCAGGTAGCAGAGGATGCTTACTCCAAGGCCGTGCTCAAGCAGGCATGCAATGTGTTGAAGTTGGCAAGTCGGGTCGACAGTTTAAGCTGAAGAACTTTATCATCATCGTCCAGTTCATCGTGATTGCAGTGTTGTTCTATTAGTGTGATCAGCGTGATCTTGAGTAAGGTGTAGCTGGTAAGCTCACCACATAAGGTACAAGGTAACCACACCTTGCTACATGTATGCAACCAAATAACATGCACTAGTATGGGCCCAACTAATGCGAGCAACAAAATACAATACATAGAGCCATTGGTATGTGCGATGCAGGGAAAAGGGATGCGACAATCAATCAACATGCATATGTTAAATTTTTGTAGGTATTAGCTCAACCAGTCTCATTTGAGACAAGTATGCAAAGTGGCAAAAACAATGCGAATAACCAAACACGTCGTTAGCGTTTGAAGATGAGCTCTTGCAGCATACTGGCGAGGACGACGACGTGAGTTTTCCGACTGGTCCGGCCGGATGATGAATGGCAGCGAGCAACAATAACAAGGAGTTTATCTTTTGTGTTCTGCAGGCACAAGCCCTTGGTTGCTTGGTCGGAAGCCCAAGGATATCGCCCCACTAATCTTTGAGGCCTCGAGGAGAAAAAACTGGAAAGTGCGTGAGGCTCTGACTAGGAACGATTGGATGCTAAATATCAAGCGAGACACCGTCATCACCGGAAACCACGTTCGTGAATTCTTCACACTTTGGATGCTTGTTCATGATTTCTATCTTGACGAGTTTGCCCAAGATGACATTGTTTGGAAGCACTCCTTGGATGGGATTTACTCGGCGGCCACCGCCTAAAAGGCGCAGTTCCTCGATTTGACTCTCTCCCCATTGGATTTCATGGTTTGGAAGATTTGGGCGCCCCCAAAGGTTAAGTTCTTTGCATGGCTAGCCTTGCAAGGCCGGATTTGGACCGCCGATCTCTTGGAGCGCCGAGGTTGGCCAGATTGTGGCTTATGCCCTCTTTGCAAAAGAGAACAAGAAACAAGCATCCACCTCTTCATCAAATGCCGTTTCATCATCAGGCTTTGGAACATGGTCATTGCAAGATATGGGCTTGTGCACATGGACACCACCATTTGGCATCTTCATGAGTCGCTCTTCGATTGTGGGATAAGAGAACCGACATGACAAATCATAACCGGAGAGCTATAGCCTCCCTCACCATGCTAGTGTCGCCGATTATATGGAACGAGCGGAATGCTAGGATCTTCAGGCACAAGAGCGCGCCGCCCCCGATCCTCCTTAAAATAGTTACCGATGAGGCTAGCCTCTGGGTTACTGCCGGTGCTAAGAAACTAGATAAAATTGTATTAAGCGAGTAATTGCCATGCCGTGTGGGGTGGGTATCAGAATCGACTTAAACTCTATTCTTCTCTCATTTAATAGATGTGGCAAATTTTTTGCCTCCGTTTCGAAAAAAAAAAGAATGATTGGGCTTGCAATGTGAAGCTAGAGGAAGTTGCACAACGGCACATCCAACCCAAAAATTCCATCCAGCTCAAAAGAAAAAAGAAAAAGCAACCATATCTACGGTTGATCAATCGCCACGTCCAATCCAGATCAAACTCCACTGTATCACTAGCAATCTTCGCCGTGCTCCCAGCCACCGACTGTTCCCTCACACCTCGCAGCCCTCCCAATGGACGTGCAGCAGCAGAGCACCACTGCCAAAGAAGAGACATCATCGGCGCTGGCGCCGACAGCCGCCACCGTCGACGAGGAACACGAGCATCCCACGCTGCACATGCACAACGCGGCCGAGGTCATCCCGGCGCTGCCGCTCGAGACGCGGTGGCCGCCGTTCGCGCTCCGCCGGTACCGCGGCTACTGGCTAGCCGAGCGGTTCCTGCCCGCGGTCGCCGCCTTCAACGACCACTTCGAGCCGGCCCCCGGCGCCACGGACGTGCTCCTGGCCACCTGCCCCAAGTCCGGCACCACGTCGCTCAAGGCCCTCGCCTTCGCCACCGCGCACCGCGCCGCGCACCCGCCGTCGTCGCCAGACCACCCCCTCCTGCGCCGCAACCCGCACGGTTGTGTCATGTTCCTCGACGCCATCTTCGACCGCCCCGTCGCCGACGCGCGGGAGGTCCTCGCCGCCTACCCGTCCCGGCCGCGCGTCTTCGGCACCCACTGGGCCTACTCCCAGCTGCCGGAGCGCGTCACCGCTGGATGCCGCATCGTGTACCTCTGCCGGGACCCCAAGGACGTGATGGTGTCCTGGTACTGGTTCCTCAAGAAGTTTCTCCCCCACGACGCCGGCGACCTCGACTTCATGGAGCTCTTCGAGGTGTTCTGCGAGGGACGCAACGGGTACGGACTGGCTTGGCGGCACGCCGCCGAGTACTGGGAGGCGAGCGAGGGACACCCGGAGGAGGATCTCGATGAGAAGGTCGCCGTTGTCAAGCACCTTGGATACGGCATCGGCCGCCACCGCCGCCGGCTGCCTCTCGCCTTCCCCTTCCATGTGCTGCTGCGTTGGTTTCTCTCCGCGGGTTTGGAGAGGAGGATGAACAGAAGCCGCGATTTGTACGTGTAGGCTTCGGTGGGTTTAGGCGCACGGTAGGAGAAATCACGCTGCCTTCCCTCCGTTGTTATCTCATCTCAACAAACAAACAAAAAAAAAATAATTCAATCATGTCAGTCAAAAGAAGGAAACCAAACAAGAAGCCGTACGTCGAATCCATGGAAACGAAACAAAGAAGCACTAGCAGGAAGATAAAGGAAATTAATGCAAAACAACACCATATATGTTTTCTTCTCTTGTTCACATTCTTTTGTTGCTTCCATTCCATTCCATTCCATTCGCACACATGCATCATCTCATTTCATCCATCACCGGCTAAAATCTCCAGCCCTGCCAAATCGAGTTTTCAGAAATACGTACCTAGTAGTAATTCAGAGATGGCATCTCTGAACCAAACCAACAACCGGCATCTGTTTCGAGCGCCGAGGGGGCGGGTCTTGCCTTGCCATGTCGACGAGGAAGGTGCCTGCCGTGTCGTCCTCTCTAGCGGTGCCGCCGCCTCCCCTGGAAGGGGAGGATTTGAACAAGAAGCTAAAAGCCATCTTGCATCTAGCCCTCGCCAAGCGTCCAAAGTCCTAAGTCCACGCGCACCCCGCACGCGGATCAAATGACCATCTCTTGTATATATAGAGATGCTTGAGAGAACAAGATGGGGTGCTGAGGCAAAGGCCAGCCACGGATCAGTGACGTGGCGGAAGACCCCCATGACACCCAATGTCCTCGGCAGCAGCAGGCCCGATGCATGGTTCATTGTGTGAATTAATGCGGTTCCGTAATCGATACCGGCCTTGCATGCCTCGTTGTACACGCAATTACACATGGGGCATGCAAACTGAGTTGTAATGCCAGCGCAATTGACCGACCCTCCCTTTCCCAAGATTAACAACAACCTTTGCATGCACCAATAAATAAGGAGCTAGCTAGCTATGCGACATACACTGCGAGAATATCTGGCGGGTGTTTTTTTTTTTTGAAACATAAAATATCTGCACGCGGTGACGTGTTGCCAATCCATAGGGGCCAGTGGTAAAGCAGAGCAATTTGTTTGCTTGTCGTGCCAAGTTTAGCAATTACATTGCATGAAGATTACTTGCTTTTCCAATGGCATGTATGTGTGATCTCATAAATGTTGTGCCTAGTTCAAATTCCTCCGTTTTCTACGTAGCAAATTATCATTTCAAGTCGGTCTTCTTTCTTTTTTGGGGATGTAAAAAAATAGGCATGGTTTTCTAGCAAATTTCTTTCTTTGAGGATGTAAGAAATAGGCAAGGTGAATCAATTGTTCTAGAGTGAGCTACTGGAACAGCTCATCTTTCTTTCTAATTGTTCTAGGCAAGCCTCCTCTTGTTTGATGTTGATGGGCATGGGACTTGTAAGCCAATGTTTCTCCATACATCTCCTTTGCTTATAACAAAGGAGCACACATGCCATCCAGAGAGAAAACACAAAAGGGGAGAGATGATTTTATTTGCTCGCCAATCAAACCATCCAGGAATACACTCAAAATCATATAACTACACAGATGCATGTTGCTCACAACATGCATGTTCCACATCAAAAATAAAACGCAACAGCTATCGTCTATCATCATCATCTGTTTGTGTTATTCGCAATTCTGAAAAATAAGGCAAACTATAGCTACACTGACAAGAATCAAATCCCTTTCGTCATGGCCTCAGGGCCACCCTTCTTCAGTCACAAGCTAACAAAGAGCCAGCGGCACTTAAAGAACACAGCCAAGACCTCTACATCCAAAACCAAAACTTGGATAATAAGAGCCTGTTCGTACTCCCTCCGCTCCGTTACTCCGTTCTGGAGCGGAGCGGTATCCTGTTGTAATTTGTGGAGCAGCTAAAACGATGCTCCGCCCGCTCCGCTCCATGATAAGAGTGGAGGGTTGCCAAACACAGCTTAAGTAGCATGATCCGCCAGTCGTCCCGCCGGCCATTGATTGATACTCCCTCTGTTCCAAAATACTTGACTTCCATTTGTCAAAAAATGAATGTATCTATATACTAAAACATGTCTAGATACATTTATATTTTGACAAATGGAAGTCATGTATTATGGAACCGAGGGAGTAGTAGTCAATTCAACCCAAGAAGTGGCCACCAGGGTTGCTGCATGTGAATATGAAGTAAACTGCATGATCACATACAGCCCTTGATTTCCACAAACACGACCGCGTCCACTAGATGAGAAGAGCGTCTCTGACCCTGAAATCAACAGGTACCAGTTAGTTGCGCTCTAGACCCGAAAAGGCATCAAGAATTCATGATTATCAGAATGTTGAATAGAATACTCCTCCATAAAGAAATATAAGAGCATTTAGATCACTACTTTAGTGATCTAAACGCTCTTATATTTTCTTTACAGAGGGAGTACTTGGCGGTTGCACTAATATACAGATCTTTAAGAAATGACATGGCCTTGACTAGCATATCAAATGGATAACACTGTCAGGTGTCTCACCGACTTGAACTAGAGATGCATCACAGTGTCCATTTTTCTTTTCAGCAAACAAATAGACAGAACCAAACTAAAACCAAGTCAGCCTCAAACCGTGCATGTCATTGACCTACTCTAGCCACCCTAGAATTTTGTAGAACACGGTAGACACAGAGATAACAAAGCTGCAAGTTTTAGAGTAAAATGTAGGCACATGGCTAAAGGGTGAGTTTAGAGTACTAAACTGCCAGCCAAATAATCATTGCATCTATATATGAGTATGCTAAACATGCAAGGGGTTCCAGGTAGACTAAACAATAATAGTATCGTCCATTTCCACATGGACAACAAACAAACAACCTGAGAGGAAAGGAAAGTCATGCACATGTAGCGACAATAGCAACAGGCAAAAGCTCAAGAAGAGAACAATTATTGGCGGATGACTCGACATTTCGACAAAGAATCAAGGGGGTTGTCTTACTGACCGAGCTTCTCAAGGACGGCGGCCATGTACTTGCCCTTGTGATTGACGAGGGGGTTGTCTTACTGACCGAGCTTCTCAAGGACGGCGGCCATGTACTTGCCCTGGTGCTTGACGAGGGGTTGTCTTACTGCCGCACCAGCAAAGACTCTGCCGCCGCCGCACCTGGCCTTCTGATGCCATCCATGTTGAACATGCACGAGCCAAAGGCTGGCTACTTGGAAGAAGTAGAAAGCATCCCATGGTGCCCGGCTGGGTGATTGCCATCCAACTAAAGTGGACAACAAAATACTGGCAGGTCAGTAACAAGAGAGCACAAGTTCTGTTAAAGAAGAATAGTACAAAATCTACTTGCAGTAAGTAACCAGCATGTTCTACATGCATAATACTTGCATCTCTTAACAGGAAAACAGCCCAGCTTTCACAAATGAACTTGGTCAGACAAATGAACATGTGTCCAGTAGAAAAATACTCCCTCCATCCCAAAATAAGCGTCTCAACTTTGTACTACAAAGCTGTACTAGAGTTGAGACACTTATTTTGGGACGGAGGGAGTATAAACACAGCAATCTCTCAAAAAGATAGGAACTAATATACATATGGTTGCTTGCTATTCATGAGTCACAGCAATCTCTCAAAAAGATAGGAACAAATAGTTTCAGAACCAGGATATCCACTCTTCATGGCCAAAAACATCCACAACTTATCACAAAGATTGCCAACACACGATGACTCCCTCCAAGGTACACAAGAATACTATACGTACACAGCAGCACTACACCAATTAAATTGGTAATTGATAGCATATAGTGAGGATCTGTCCAAATCTATAACATGGACCGTCGCCAAACCCTGTAGCATGTAGTGATAAAAAAAAGGACCCAGCACAGAGCTACAAGAGACGAAAATCATCCACAAGGAAGATCGGTCGTCGTTCATTCACAAAACAAAATTGGAGATTACAGCAGACACCATCACCACAGCCCCGAACTCAAACCAAGAAATTTCCATGGCGTGATGGCCAGCACACAATAACAACGACTCGATGGCTATGGACACACGGAGCATGAGAGTAAGTATGCATTGGAAAAGAAGCAAGTGGCTCACCTAGGCCGTAGTCCAAGAAGAAGCTTTCACCAGAGGCTTCAGAGGAGGGAGGGGGCTCCGGGGAGAGCAGGCGTGATTTTGCGCCGGCTCCCAACTCTGGTGCGGCCGAGCAAACAATAGAAATAAAAGACCTATATTTAGGAACGGAGGGAGTAGAAGACAAATAGATGAGCTAAGAGTCAACATCTAACTTGGTAGCAAGTGACTTGGTGTGCTCTGTGAGTAAAGAGCACGAGTCCTACTAAGAGAGGACACCAAAGCTTGTGTGCAATCTTATCCATAAAAATATAAGCTTGGCCAAGCAAACCCGCACACAAGTGAGCAACAGAAAAATAGATTTGCAAATAGCCTGCACATAAGCAAGGAACAAAGGCAGAAGCAGAATTCTGCTGAAAGGGCATACAATACTAGAGGAGTTGATATGAGCATGCATTGTTGATGGCAGCACATCAGAAGCGACTCGCAAATAAACAAAAAGTGCTGGAATTAATTAGGAAAGCATGACAAACATGCTAAGGACTCACTTGACTGGACACTAATCCAGAACACTAAATTCATGATACCATGTTCAAGCAATCATGATAGTGACCAACCCAGAATTAGAAACGATGGCTACGTTCTGGAACCTATTCAACAAGAGACATCCCTGACCATGTAAGAAATGCACATTACACAGCACTTACACCACACATGTCTTAGTAAAAGGACTATAAATCATCAAAATGCCTAACTGCTACCACGGCTCGATGGCCATGGGCACACAGTGCATACAAGAAAGCATGGGAGAGCAACTTAAGTGGCTTACATATGTCGGATTTGAAGAAGCGCCAGCAGGGGCACTGCCCAGGAATGAGCTTCGGTACATGCAGAGCTGCTTTGGTGACCAAACTCGTGTTGTCAGCATTGTCTCCTCACAATGGTCCATGAAGGCACGCCTGGAAACAACTCTGCTCCACAGCGTGGCCATGGTGGTTCTGTGCTGCCTGTACGCCATGCTTCTCGGCCATATAATCTGAGCCATACACAACGAGCACATAACACCAGGGCCTAATAAAACAATATATTATGTAAAGCAACATGTTTGCACCCTACAACAATAGGAAAATTTATGTTAGGAGAAGACCAAGAGGACAGAGTTAGCTGTTACTACTGGTCAAGGAAGAACTACTGAAACCAAATTGCTATGCAAAAGAAAAAATTCTCAATGTCCCTCTACAAGTCATGACATACACAGACTAGAATATTTCAGTTAAAGAAATAACTCTTTGTCTGAACTAAAGACATTGCCAGTCTTTTATTTCAGATCGCCAAGATGTTGATCTGATCCTTGAAATGAGTCATACACACCTCACTAGGAACAATGAGCTAGGCACGATGATGCAGTCAAGCCGACAGTGAAGAGATAGTGCAAATGATCTACTCTGAACAGGAAAAAAATAGAATTGAATACCAAAGGTTCACATATAAAGCTGAGAAATAGTACATCATTTTTCAAGAGAGCAAACATCCAGAATGCATACTCCACTATATCTTAATTCATCACAAAGAGCATTTCAAATTATGAAAGCTGCACCTCATACATCACTCAACTACCTAAACAGTTTCTCCATTATTAGTGGTTCAAGTGTCTAAGTGTAAATACTGAGGTGAGCATTAACTCAATTCCAAGTGTTGCACTAATCAGCATGCAGTGTGAAACTTCTATGGTCACTGAAATGAACCAATGTCGAACTGCTACCACGGCTCAATGGCCGTGGGGGAACACAGGTCGTAAGAAAAAGCAGGGGGACAGGAACCTAAGTGGCTTACCTATGCCGGAGTGGAACAAGATGCAGCCCCCAGAGGCACCATGCAGGACTGGGCGCCGGCATAGGCAGAGCTGCTTTGCTGACCAAAATCGTGCCGAACGGCGTCATCTCCAAACCATGGTCGCCAAAGGCACACCCAACAACAACACTGCTCGGTAGCCCGACCATGGTGGTTCTGTACTGCTTGTAGAGGAGGATGCAGAGATCCACTCTTCTTGACGCCATGCTTCTCAGCCATACAATCTGAGCAGTGCAGAATCAAACAAGGCAAGCCAATCAACACCACATAGATATTCATCTATCCCTGCATACTGGCTGATACTAGTATAGATTTTTAGTTGAAGCCTTGAAGGAGCTGAGTTTGGCTTATGTATGTACCTTGGAATTGAATGTTCTTCATGTCGTCAAGGTGCATGCCGGGTTGATCGTGTCATCGAGGCCTGAAAAACAACGGGTCCATTACAAAGATATATCATGCTTTCTAGCTTACAGCAAAACCATGGTCCATTAGAACATATTATGTGAAGCAACATGATTGCATCCTATAGCGATAAGAAAAAATATGCTAAGAAGACAAAGAGTCCAGAATTAGTTGGTACTGTTGGTCAAAGGAAGAAGTGGTGAACCAAACGCTATGCAAAAAATGTATTTCAAAAGAAAAACAAAACTCAATGTCCCTCTACAAGTTATCAATTCTGTTAAGTTTCAGGCATCTTCATAATGAACATAGCATTATTTCTCTAAAGTACCATACAACCATCAGATGTGCTATAATTACATCATCCAGTCTCAAGAGATTGACTTATACTTAAACAATTAAATGAGAACTACTCCTCCCTCCAAAGAAACACAAGGCAGCACATACCAATTGGTAGCAGGCAAACTGACAGTGGCACTGTTATCAAGCCTCTAAGAAATTACATAAACACACAAAGTTAAGCTGTCAACCTTGCCAGCTTGAAAAAACAGCCTCCAATCTAAACACCATATTATCAGACTAACACCGTATCAGCAGACTAACATCAATGTAAAAAATGTTGAACATTTTTTCAAGCTTAAAATGAATAATTCTATTAAGATATAATAATACAAAGATAATCCATCTCACCCAAATTTGACAGCACCTTATAAGGTTCAGTGCACATAACCATGGAAAAGGATAGTATAGAATTGATGGCTTACCCGTGTGATAACCATGTTGTAGCGTGATCAGACGACTCCAGTGCAGACAACCGCTACACCCCATATAACATAAGAAGCACGTGAGCATGACACAAGAATAAGTAAACAGTAAACTAATGGCATGCTGTCATGAAATGCTTTTTTTACAAGTGTCCTGAAATGCTTGTTGAACATGCCAATTTTCTGGGGATAGGATATCTTTTCAGGAGGCTTAGCAAAGTCGGCACGCAATGCTCATCCCCCATTTAAATGTTGGAGCCCAGAAATGAACTGCGATCAAAGTCAGATTATCGTCTCAGCCTCTTAAGTGATACTCATAGTCAAGAATGCAGCTCGGGAATGTCAAGAATAAGCGCAGAGTTGGCAAAGACTTTCCGAGGAGAAAGACATAGTCTCTTTGGGTCTTGGGAAAATTGTAGTATTTACCGGTAATCCACTTTATTGCAAAAGGTAATATCTTTAGGAGTCAAATCTTGCATGAGGAAGTCAATATTTTCCGTTGCCAAGCTTACCAGGAAAAATTTGGACATGAGTGGCAACAGGAGATGAACATTTTCAGCTATCCCCCGCTGCTCCGTGTTGTCCCCAATGGCGACCCGGGCGACTAGGGTTTCCGCCGCCGCCACCCCTTCCTACATCTCCTTCCTCGCCGCCACCGAGGGACGCTGGCAAGCCCGCGGCCGCCGATGAAGGTGGCGGCAAGGCCTCTCTCGCTTCGTCCTGCGCTGGCGACCCGGACACGGGCGGCGGCCCGGACGGCGAGGCGGCGCAGCCTCTGCGACGGGCGGCGTGCGCGGGATGTGATGGCCGGCGTCCTCGGCTGCTCGGGCGGCGCGGATCCGGCGGGTGGTGGTTGTGGCGCGGTCTTTCCGCTCTAGATCTGAAGGTCGAGCTGCTCCTCCTCCTCTGCTCACTCTTCCCCTCCGGCTGTGTCCGGTCTGCAGCGTTTGCTGACAGTTCCGGTGCTGGCGGGGTGCCGGTGGCATATCTCGAGTCCAGGGGAAACCCTTGGTCGGATCTCCGACCACGGCGGTGAGGGCGCGTGCGCGCATCGCCTTTTCTCCTTCGAGGCACCACTGAGGTCTCCCGTATCCATCCCCGTCCCAGATCCCGGGTGAAAGCCCAAAACTCGTCTCGGGTTGGGCGGTGGCGGCGTCCTGCACGTCGTTCCCTCCTTGGAGGCGCCGCCTTGGGTTTGTCTGGTTCTCCGGGTGAGTGTTGCCGAGGTAGGAGAGCGCTCGTCGGCTGCGAGTCCAAGCAGAGGCTTCACAAGCTTCGCCCTTGGGTCTTTGCAGCTTGTTTCTTCGACAATCCTCCCAGTGGTTTTCCTTCTGCTCTCGGTGGCCCTGGGCAGGTGGCGGGGCAGCTAGTGGTGTGCCTTGGCGTGGTGAGGACTGTGAGTTATGCTCGCCTGGTTTCGACCGGCTGCTCTTGCTCTCGGGTGGCGCCTAACGACCGACGGTGCGGCGCTTCGAGCCTAAGCGAGGGATTGGGGTCTTCTTGGCGTTGGAAGACAGGTTTCATGATCCCAATCCCACGATCCGGCTGCGCGCAGTTCTTGCAGGCCTTTGGCTGATCCTTGACACTACTCTGCTCCCTTGCTCTTGGTGCCGATGTGCAGCGGGCTTCGACATTACTTGCAGGTTTTTCATGTGTATTTCTATGTGTGCAGTAGTGTGCGTTGCGTTGTAAACTGCTTTGTCAGCTCCCTTGTATCTTTCAGTCGCTCTTGCTTGGTGGCCTTGTGTAATCCTGGCCGGTTGATGGCTTTGTTAATTCAAAGTCGGGCTCCCCTTGAGCCTTCGTTCTAAAAAAAACATTTTCAGCTATATGGTGAACTAAACACTGCTGATATACTCTTGGGTGCCCTGTAATTGGGCTTGTTTGGACAGGTCCAAGAGATTCTTGGTATGGCAGGAAGTTCCGCTCTCACTATTGCGCTTTGTGGAGGAGCAAAATTATATAAGGGATTTTGTAAACCCAAATATAAACTTGCTAAAGATACCTGGCCAGCAGGTTGTCTCCTGAGTCCTGACCAGTGTGGATAATAAGGAACATATTACAAAATGTTCTTGGCTGACCCAACTAACACACAACAAAGTTTTAAAATCATGACAGGAATGGCAGTGCGAAGGTGGCTACTCCTCAATAGGGAGAGAGAGTGGAACCTGCAACTACCAGAATCAAATGGATCATAAGACAACTTAAAAATAGAGCACTAAAGCTGTTTATAGGAGGGGACTAAATAGTTGTTGGCTCCAGGTTTTGATGGTTTCAGGTTCTACTTTATGATGTATTTAGTTAGACTACTGTTTACTTTGATTCTCTATGGTGGTGTGTCTTCTCCGTGTTATTTTTTCCGCTTACTCACACATGTTGAAACCAAAAAACAGAGTAAGGACACAGTATTTTCACATTTAAAATATGCCACAGCCTGGCAATCCTAATAGAACAACACAGTCCAAAGCTAAAAAAAAGACACAAAAGGAAACATGTATAATGCACCGACTGGGGGACAAAGCCAATGGTTGTAGGCTAACTGTTTTATAAAAGAGAGAAGAAGAAATCTCTTTGGGGCTTGAGAAAATTGCAGTATTAACCACTAGGTCGCTTTATTATAAAATGCAATAACCTGTTCAATGAGAAGAAAGTCAATATTTTTCTATGCCAAGTTTAACTAGGAAAGTTTCAGGCACGAGTGGCAAAGGGGGTAAATATTTCAGCTCTATGGTGAACTAGAGAGTGCAATTCCCCTGTAACTAGGTTTGTTTTAGACATATATGAGGGATGCCCTGGTATGGCAGGAAGTTAACCTCTCACTATTGCACTTTGCTGGGGAGCCCAACTGTGAAATCTGGCCGTGGGTTGTCTCCTGACCACTATAGATATTCAGGAAAATAAAGCAAAACGTTCTTGGCTTGAGCAATCTGACATCTGACACATTGCAAGGTTTTAGAATCATGGCGGGAATGACAGAACAAAGGTGACTACGTCTTGAATGGGAGGAGAAACTGGAATCTGCAACTACCAGAATCAAATACTCCCTCCGTTCCTAAATAATTGTCTTTCTAGCCATCTCAAATGGACTACAACATACGGATGTATGTAGACATGTTTTAGAGTGTAGATTCACTCATTTTGCTCCGTATGTAGTCACTTGTTGAAATCTCTAGAAAGACAATTATTTAGGAACGGAGGGAGTAGATCATAATACAACTTATAAGAGCAAAGCACTGTATCTGCTTGTAGGAGAGGACTAGAACCAAACACAGTCTGAAGACAAAAGGATAAAAGAAAACATGTATAATCCACCGACAGAGGAACAAAGCGAACATTAACCTTCTTAGGGCCTGTTCGGCAGCTCCCCAACTCCAATAAATACTCAAATCCAGCTTCTTTTTCGATCGCCAGCTTCCGACGCGAGCGCTTAGCGCCAGAAATTGCTCGGCTCCTCGCTCCAGCTTCTCAGACGCGTCAGCAGGCCAACCTGGCTGGGCGGGCTGGAGCCCAGCCGGCTCAACAGGTAAGGTGGCCTTAGGGCCCAGTCAAACACACGAGCACAGGGGAAATAGAAGTAGCGAACCGGTACGTGACCCGTCGATTCACTTCGCGGTGGCAGCTGCTCGTAAATATCACCAACTCGAGATTTCTGAGATCGCCGAAACCGTCTCTCCGAGTTTTTGTACGTGCATGCCGCTCCGATCCAGGAAGCCAGCTTCTTGGAGCTGGGCCGTTTGGGCTAGCTCCGCTCGCAGATTTGTGGAAGCTGGGAGCCAGCGAGCTGCCGAACAGGCCCTTACAACAACAACAACTTCAGATTCTAAAATTGGTAGAAGACATTTGCTTATAGGCAAACTGTTTTATACTTCCCTCCTAGTCAATGTTGCTAGTGTGCACAACAATATATAATCAAAAGTGAGAACCAAAAATGAGATAAGATGTGTAAAACTAATGCAAGTATGACTTGTCACTGACTGGTTTTGGGACAAGTCTATTTTATGATGTCTTTAGTTTGACTACTGCTATTTTGATTCTCTATGGTGCTATGTTTTCTCCATGTTATTATTTTTTTTACGAACAATGTCCACCTGGTCTCATATACTGAAACCAAAAAATGGAGTAAGCACACAACATTTTCACATTTAAAACATGCCAACAACCTGGCAATCCTAAGACAACAAAGGAGTCTGAAGCTAAAAGACACAAAGAAAACATGTACAATCCACCTACAGGGAGTAAAGCCAATGTTTTACAGCAAGCACTTCAGAACCTAAAACTGGCAAAAGACATTTGCTCGAGGCGAACTATTTTATACTTTTCTCCTTGTCAATGTTGCTAGTGTGCACAAAATAAATAATCAAAGACGAGAACCAAAAGAAACAGATGAGATGTAAAAAGACCTTGGATCCCAGACGGAGGAAGCTCCAGGGTGGATATCTGGTGCTTCCCCACCCCAGGCAGAAACGGGACCCGGATAAATCCACACGGCACACCACTTCCAACTTCAACTGTCGGATTTCACCATTCCAGCCCTCCTCCGCGCCCCAACTGAGGCCATTGACGAATCCGCTCAATCTGGACACCGCCGTCCTGAGGTGAGGAAGAGACGGCCGCGTCGTTGGCCGAGCACAAGCACGCGGAGGCGAGGTCATCATCGCCACGGCGACCATGGCGGATGGATCTGGGAGCCAGTGGCAACCGCTCAGTTGCATGTATAACAAAATGTCAAGCAACAGTCCTGCTCCAGAAATTTTGGCTGCATGTATAACAAAATGGAAGGCAAGTAGGTCAACATACAGCGGAAGCAACATGCAGCCGTAACATCTCTCTCTTCATTTTTCAGTTTCTAAAATAAATTAAAAATAATTGTGAAATCTGAAGCACAACCGAATGAAAGAAGATTCGCATAATCACTTACACTTCCATGCACTACAGAGTCCAACTTTTAGTGTTAACATTGATCTTATGACATGTACTGTTACAAAGATGCAAACTGCACTACTGATTTCACAATTTGCCACCGCACTTTTCGAACGTGAGTTGCTAATCAACGACAAGCACAGCAGGCTTGTAGGAAACTAAAGGTACATTCTACTGCATAGGGTAATGCTTCCAAATAAGTTGCCAACGTAATTTATTCAGTCTGAAGAAACTTCAGATGCTGCCAAGGATTGTGCTTCATTTGTTCAAGAAGATAAGTTGGATGCAGGACCTATCTTCTTGTCCTCTCTGAGGAAATAACTACTATGCAAATTAAGGCCAGAGGAAAGAGACGAACAGAGGGTAAGGGGGGACGAGAGAAATGCTTACATTTGTCCGCCCATGGCGTCAGAGCAGCGGAAGAGAGGCGTCCGGGGAAGGGAAGAAGGAAGCACACGGAGCACCTGCATGGCGCATCAGGGATGGGAGCAGCCAAATTGAAACCTATTCATATATCATAGCAGCACACACAGAGTGGTTAATGGAGAAGGCCAGCTTGTCACTAATAAAAAAACCAGAAGTAGAAAAGCTAAATGGCGGACGGACGAATTGTTGTGTAAATTTGCAAGAGAAGCATTGTTTGTCACATACATGGCTAGAATAATTTGCAGAAGCATAGTTTGAAGCTATAGTTGCAACTTGCACAAAGTTTACCACTCCAAGTAGTCGCCCTTGCATTTCTGCCCTTTTCCTTTCTTGGTACGCACGCTGTGTTGAAGAGCTGGGTGAGACGAGACATTGCATTTCTCGTTCCAGTAGCAGCCAGGGATCAGATTGTCTCAATTGAAGAAGTAGCATCACAGGTGAATTCTTTACTTATCTAAAATTCAGAATAAAACAAGTCAATGCCCAGTTCAATATCACATGGTGGAAGAAGCATCGTTTGAAGCTCAAATGAAATAAAACTAGAAATCTAACTTGAGAATAAATAAAAGGCTTGTGGAATTAACCCACAACAGTGCCAACTTGGGCTGTCACTGGTCAGTGGCATAAAAAGTGAATTAAAAGGTAATTTTTTCGAATTTAAAGTTATCAACAGTATATCATTTACGTAAAGGTAGAGTTGGAAATCATGGCAGGTGAGTGAAAAGCAACATGTCAAATATGCACCTTTTGAAAACATTTTCATTTGTTGGTTATATATTAGCTGCTGTATAGGTAAAGAAGTGTATCATAGTAGCTGATGTTGGTCTGAAACCACCATCATTATGAAAAAAAATCAGTTTGAGAGGTGATAAAAAATCAGCTTGAGAGGTGATAAAGAGTTACACTACTGTGCTATTATACAAGTTGCAGCAAGCTTACCACTCCAAGTAGTCGCCCTTGCATGCATTTCTTCCCTTTTCCCTTGCTGGTACGCACGCTATCTTTAAGAGATGAGCGAGATGAGCCACCGCATATGTCGTTTTCAGTAGCAGCCAGGGACCACATTGTCTCAATTGAAGAAGCAGTATCATCGGTATATTCTTTACTTATCTAAGATTCAGAATAATACAAGTCAGTCCCCAGTTCAGTATTAAATGGCAGAGGCAGTTTATGAAACAAAATTAACCAAGGAAGGAAGCTCAAATCAAAGCAAATTAGAAATCCAACTTGAGAATAAACAAAAGGCATTCCCTCGAGACTTAAGGAAAACTACCAAGAAACTAGCATAAGTTATATGGCCACACACACAGTTCATCGATTTTTTTTTCAAAAGAAGAAAAGCTAAACGACGGACGGGTTGGTGTTGAAATCCATTCAGTCAAATAGGAAAGGAGAGATGGCAGAGGATAAACGTGTCTTTTTCCTTGTTGTTTTGCTGAAAACACAAGGAAAATGGCAACTAGAAAGAACGCAGCACATGGAGATGCATCAAGTGTTTTCACATTAAAGCAGCCATGTTTCAATATGAACAAGTCAACTCTATTTAAATCTGAATACCATGACAAGGGAAATGCCTACATTCATGTATTTTTCCCTTGCCTGTTGAGTTAATAGCATGCAGCAGAAGCATTGTTTGTTTGTCACGTGCATGGCTAGAATAATTTGCAATGCGTATTCTAACTAGGATAAGAAAGAAAGCTTCGATTTTCTTGTCTCAGTTTACATGTGCAGTAAGGAAATTAGATGGCACACACACACAGTTTACCAAAAAAAAATCAGAAGAACCTTGTCAGACCATGGACTAATGTGGTGGTGCAGGAACCAAAATGGATGGCACCAAGTGCAGAACATGAGGAGAGGGAGTGAGATGCCTTCCATGGTGTCCGGCGGGCACTAGGGTTAGAGAAGCGGGACAGCGGAAGAAGCACACCGACCTTGAAGGAGGAAGGTTTCAGTTTTCCTCTTCATGGTGCACCTGTGCGCATCAGGTAGTGAGGGAGGGGAGCAGCCAAATCGAAAGAAACAGAGGGGGAAGAGATGGACCTATCATGGCGGCGGCTGATGTGGCGTGGTGTCGGAGCTCCATGTCCATGGAGAAGCACAGGGACCGGTGGGTGGTTGTGGAGGCCGTGGTCTGACGCTGGGATATGGGCGCGCCGCCTCAATTGCCTGGTGGCAGTGGATCTCCATCCATCAGTGGGAGGGAGCAGCAGAGGACGCCGCCGCCTCTTCTGTACAGAACCGCCACACAGCGCAAGGTGCCTGGCAATGATCGCCTCCTCCTCTGTTGTACCTGATCCTGCACAAGGACAAGAAAATTAACAAATCTTGAGCTCAAATTGAAGAAAAGCAAAGCAAACTAGCTAGCTAGGGTAGGACTAAAACTCTGCAACCAAGGAAGGATCATGGTCTTACCAGCACCGTAGAACTTGATGTTGCAGCAGCCAACGTAGTGCTTCTGGTGGTGTAGGGGTTTGAGTTTACCGGAGATGGCCGGTCGTGATCGTACGGCGTCCACAGCTGCTGTTCTTCACTGCTAAAAAATAATGAAACATTGTCAGTTCAGTTTAGTAACACGACTAATGGCAAAGATAAACTAGTAGTACAACAAATGAGGTGATAGTGGCAACATTGTTCTAACAATGCCTCTCAGTACATTAAGAATAGCTCCAGGATTTTGCAAGGAAGTAGATCATTTACGAAATCTATAGAATGAGTATAGATCAGCGTTGTTCGATAACTAAGCGGATTAGTCCATGGTTTAGAAACTAGTAAACCAGAGGCAGGGGACGTGCAAATATATTGTTTACAGTGTGAATATACGCACATATCAATTGTTTCGTTTACCCAGAACAGATATGTGCAAGACACCAATGGTTCATCTATGTATATATGGTTGTTCGGTTGCAACCAACATTATGCCTAGCCTAGCTGCACTAAGCAACAAGGCCACTCCAAATTCAGAGGACGCAACTGCAATGGAGTTAACCATAGTATCGTAGTTCAGCAATAATGACATGAGCGGCATCATTTGGAGAGCACCACAAACTGAGAATCCTTGCTCGTTTTGTTTTCTTGGGAAGTTGAGAGCAACAAGCTTGGAATACCAGCAAGGCTAGCATGCATCTTACCTCCCTCAATTGCTTCCCTTCCAGTTTGTTACTTGCGTTAAAGACCTCCCTCCCTCCCTCCCTCCATGGAGAAAAATGGTTCCTTTGTTGCCAATCAATCGCTGATTAGTAAAGGAGAAGCAGGTCAGCCGGGTCAGAGTAAAAACGCAAGCACGAAATGCAACAATTTATCAAAATGGTCTGCTCTCAAAATCAACTTGGAATTCTCCATAATACTAAATCTTCAGACCTGCACAAGTAAATTTCCATAAACAAGTTCAGCAATTTTTTTTCCTTCAATTTTTTTTGTGGTGACGCTCTCGCTTTGCTAATGTGATGTGGTTCAGCACAGGATGGGAGGGAGAGGGAGAGATACCTTGGACGTGGTCGAAATCGAGCAGAGAGCAGCGTGAGAGCTGGCGGTGGTGCACCTGCGCGCGCACGAGTCAGGGAGCGACCAAATCGAAAAGAGCAAAGGTTGAGAGAGAGACCGACCTTGAAGAGCTGGATGCCTTCCATGGTGAGGTCACGAGCTACTGTAGATGGAGAAGAAATGGAGGTCGGGACCATGGCTGCAGGTGCGTGGTTGTGGAGGTAGGTGGATCCGGCGCCGTGATGTTCGAGCAGATGAACCAGGGAAAGAGGTTCTCTCCCTCCTCGCCTGCTTGGTCACGCCATGGCCGATCTGGGCGCATCTCCACGACGCGGCCAGGGGAAGGGCGGATCTGGGCGCGGCCAAGGTCTCGGTCTCGGTCGATCTCCTCCTCCCTCTTCTCGCCGTCGGGGAGGGATGAGGAGAGGGTGGGGCAGAGAGCGGCCATGGACGGCGGCGAGGTGAGAGGGAGCGGCGGTGGGTGGTTGCGGCGATCGAGGAGGCGAAGGGAGGAGTGATCCGTCTGGCGTGGCGTTGGGTGGGACGGGTCGGGTCGGGTCGGGGCTTCTTTTTCCTTTCCTTCCTCCCAATCTTCTTCCTGATTGGTCGCTCGAGGTCACCCACGGATCGACCCCTCCTTCGCCGGACGATCGCAGCCGTAATTCACATCCAACGGTGGGTGTGGTTCTCGGAAGCAACAACGACCAAACTTTACTCTCGGTGAATTTGTGGCTGCTCGTCCCATCCCACGCATCAACCCCCACCCTTCTTCGACACGCACGGATCGACCAATGAATTTCTCTCCTCGTCACACGTCCCATGGACCAGCTGATTGCTAGCGCCGCCAGCTGATTGCTTGTCCGCCACGTCCCATGGACCGATCATCCTTTTGAGCCGATCCTAGTCGTTCCTCGCGTTCCGCGGAAGAGGGTGCGTTCGTGCGTGCGTGCCACATCTCTCCTCTCATTTTCCGTTTGAACTCATCAATCAGGACCGCGTCAAAAATATTCCCATAGTTTATGCTCGAGTCGGACTCTAAATCTTTGGCCACCAAATCAGGGCTGGAAAAATCCAAAAGAGACAAACCATGGCGTTGCATGGTTTTGGCTTGTTGGCATATAAAGCCAGAGCTGCGAGGCTCATGTAATCAGGTTATATTTTCGAGGTAGACACGACGATATTTATTTTGTATGAATTTTCTGCTTGAAAGTTGCACTTGGCTCAAGGTCCATCGTCGTCGACGGGTTGCGTGATGCTCACGTCTACTTTGGCGGAAGGTTCCTCGTCTGTCGAGAGATTATCCGTTCGATCGTCGTTGCCCCAGCTCCAGGCTACGTGTACTGCTCGCGTAATTGGAAGTGTTTTTTTTATCGGTGGATATTGGATATTATTGCATCGGGCCATATCATGTGTATTTGCATTTCTAAGACCAACTACACACTCATATCACCTCACTTGAACAATATAAGGCGGATTTGATTATTTTCAACGGAGAGATGTCATCGTGGGTGGGGCATACCATATCATAGTATTTTGGAAAAGGCCTCTATTAGGAGGGCATACAAGTGGAAAGATCATCAACATGAAAGTCACTGAGAGGTGCAAATGTTTATTCTAGATCATGACAATCCAAGGCACCATGCAAGACTCGCACCGGATTATCGAATCTTTGTTCGAGCCCCAAATGATTTCTAGATGTGGCCTGGTAACAATTGATTTCTATATGTGGCCCAATAATAAAAGGGAAATAATTTTCTCCCCACCATACCCACCCGAAGCGACAAGGGAGAAATGTCGTGCCCTATTATCATAGGATTTGGGATGTAAGCCAAGTCATTCACATATTATCATAGGATTTGGGATGAAGGTTGGCTAAGTTACTAAAAATTATTTTAGCACACCCACGTGACCTATTTATTGCCTAAGGTGGTGTCGGGAAACAAGACAAGATTTTGAAACTATAGATTGGCTCGAAGGATGATGTTTTACGAACCCTCATATGTTGGTGCAACTGAGACCTAGCCTCACACATGTGGTCATGTTCTGCCTATATGAGAACTAACCTAACTCAGGACGCATGGTGTGGTAGAAACTATGCAAGGGTGGGTAATGAGATTTTGAAAGGGTGGATAATGAGATTTTGAAAACACAACCGACGGGCCCAAGTAGCAACCCGTCGGTGGCATATAGCACTAGTGGGCCTAAATTATAGCCGGTAAGTGTTGTGATTGGACCACTTACGGCCCATGTTGCAATCCGTTCAACAAGGGTAAAACTTGCTCCTGACCTAAATCGGCTGATGGCCAGCGCCAATTCGACATACAAGCGTGTCCTCAATCGTCGTCGTCATCGCAATGAAATAAGTGGGTGCATTTTTATTTTTATTTTTATTTTGCAGGAGAGTAGGTAGTTATGTGTGTGTGTGTGTGTGTGTGTGTTGTTTTATCTCTGAAGAGCTCGTAGATACATCCATTTTTCTGACAAGTATTTCTGGACGGAGGGAGTATGAAACACACACCACAGACACTCCGACTTGGATTCTCAAGCATAGGAAAAATCCTGCGCTTGGCCTTGGTTTCTCCCTGACGTTGGTTTTTCTTGCAATCTGGTTGCCTACATGTTGCTTTTGCAGCTCCTGCCGAACGCTCACGTGCTCATTCTACTTATGTTTTCTTTAAACGATAGCGGTGGTGGATGCGTTCGTCCGTAGCGCTCCGCAATGCATCGTTTTATGCATCGGTTGTGATCGTGTGGTCTTAGACTCGTGCCGACAAAAAACGTTGATTCGACGTGATCGAATGGGCAAACCCGGACGGCTCTTGCGGCGTCGGGTGCCGGATCGTTTCGTGAGATACCCAATGGAGTGAGGCTCGACTGACCTGAGGGCGGAGTGATGCCGCTATAGGAGTTCGGAGATCGTCGCCAGATGCCGCTAGAAGCTACTCCTACTTAGGAGTAGTGGCTAAAAAGGATGCACCCTCTGAGATGGACGGATGTATAACATGATGCGTCCCATTGGGTTTTCAATTGTGTATTGAGCTAGCAACTCCCAAGCATGCATGCATGCAATGCATTGAAGGTGCTGCTGGCCTGGTTGCTCACGGCGCCGCAGCTTCCACGCATGCATGCATGCATGTTGATTCATCCTCGCCCACAACTAGCTAGCCATCCCCTTCGATCGTCCTCTCTCGTCTCGTTGTGCGAGTTTGAGAGGGAAAAAAAAAGGTGAGATTTTTTCGTGGGCAGAGGCAGTATGAGGAGATGCCGTCGATCGGCGAGGAAGACGGACGGGCAGCACGCCGGCGGGATGGTCGATCGGAAGAAATAGAAAAGGGTGGGATTTTTTATGGGAGGTCGTCGGCGCGGACTGCAGGTTGAGGAGGGAGGAGGACGGACGTAGGAGCGCGCCATGCTGATCACCCACGACGTACTCCTACCTTTGATTCAGCCATGTGCAGGCTTCCTCAGCGCCGACCGGAGTTGCGAGCCTGAGCATGCATGCATGGGCGGAGGCGATCGACCACGACGGTTCCTTCATTGCGTGTGCAAGGAAAAAAAAAAGCATCTTTTTGACGGATCGGAGCCGGAGGTCGTCGATCGGCGAGGAAGACGGCAAGCACGCCGGCGGCGGTGGCAAAGAAGGAGGACGATGGAAGAGGACGCGCGTATGCATGCACGGGGAATATGAGAGAGAGAGAGAGAGAGACGGTGCGTCGTGGGTGGGTCCCACTCCAGCGTGCGTGCATGCACCAGGGATTAACCGCGTTTTCGTGGGTTTGCTGTTTTTAACGCCGCGAGCGCTTCTGTTCTGCGTCCGTCCAGGCTGTAGCTGTACGATCCGCCGGAAGATGAGCTCTTGGGGCGCCCTGGCAGGAACGACGTGAGTTTTCTGTTGGGCCGGATGGTGAATGGCAGCAAGCAACAAACAGTAACACTGAGTTTTTCTTCTGTGTTCTGCAGGCACTAGAGGAAGTTGCACAGCGGTACATCCAACCGAAAAAATAAATCCATCCAGCACTGGCAGTGGAATGAATCAGTACCATCCAATAGTACACTCAACTTATGCGGGCATATATACTGTCCCACTTGCACCGCGCAACCACCTACCATACCGTATCATATCTTCTGGTTCCTCAAGAAGTTTCTCCCCCACGACGCCGGCGACCTCGACTTCATGGAGCTCTTCGAGGTGTTCTGCGAGGGACGCAACGGGTACGGACCGGCTTGGCGGCATGCCGCCGAGTACTGGGAGGCGAACGAGGGACACCCGGACAAGGTGCTCTTCCTCAGGTACGAGGAGATGCTGCGCGACCCTGCCGAGAATGTCGGAAAGCTCGCGCAGTTCCTCGGGTGCCCGTTCACATCGGCGGAGGAGGACGCCGGCGTGGTAGAATCCGTGGTGGAGCTGTGCAGCCTGGAGAAGCTGAGTAACCTGGAGGTGAACAGGAACGGCGCGCCGGCGCTGGCCGTGCCCAACGACGCCTTCTTCAGGAAGGGGGTGGCCGGCGACTGGCGCAACCACATGACGCCGGAGATGGCGGCGAGGCTGGACGCCATCGTCGAGGACGCCCTGCATGGCACAGGGTTTTCATTCGTCCACTCCGGCCACGCGGCGGAGCACCACGGGACCGGCGCCGGAGCACCATAGATCGTTCGACGGCCCAAGAAAGAAAAAAGAATAACATGATGCGATCAATGCAGGCCGGGTTTCCATGTGGATTGAATCAAGCAAGACTGTAGTGTTCTGTTTTCTGCAGTTTGAGCTGGATCGGATGTGATCTACGTATCTACTTAATATATCATGTACTGTTTCTGTAATGTAATGTCTGAATTACCAATACATTGGTAAGAACAAGTATTACATCAACACCTTCCACAAGGGGAATGAATGCAGCTAATTAAGCCAAACCGTGCTCATTTGTTAAATTTTCAAAACCTTCATATGCAGCTTTTTATTATGTTCTGCTTTCCATGTCATGTCAAGAAGGGGAATAGATGCATTTTCCAAAGCATTCTGCTGGTTGTTGATCATTTAGCCTGACCGTCATGCTGGCCTCCAAGAAACCTCAAGGAAACCACTCTTTTACTGTTACTCCCTCTGTGAAGAATTATAAGTCATTTTAGATCAAAGATCTAAAATATTTGGTCTAAAACGTCTTACAATTCTTTACAGAGGTTGTACATTGGAGCAATACATCACCAACCAAAAACCGATTTCGCAATTGGGAAAAAGAAGACACTTCTCCAAATGACATACTAGCCAAGCAGTGGGTGGAACCACAAGGCTTCGATGCAAGCAGTTCAAACCATATATTCTTCCAACCGCAAGGCTTTAGGGCGTGCGGGTCCTTCCTCCCCCAATCAGCCATTCTACTGGTCCATGTCAACCAGTCTGATAAGCTTCGTATTAAATCCACGTTGATGTAGCATTTGCGTGCATGCAACCACCTACCTACCATATCGTAAGTACTCTCCCTGTTTTTATTTAGTCCCCATATTAGCTTTGATCAAAGTCTACAAAGTTGAGTCACTTATTTTGAGACGGATAGAGTATATTAATATTTTTATTTATAAACTTGATCAAAGTTTACAAAGCTAATATGGGGACTAAATAAAAACAGGGAGAGTACTTACGATATGGCGGGTATACTAAATTGTAAATTTAGTACAAAGTTGAGTCACTTATTTTGGGACGGGGGAAGTATACAATAAAAAATCAATACCGTTAGATTCATTATCGAATGTACTTTTACATCATATAGATTTGTTATGGTAAATGTTTAGATTGTTTTCTATAAAGTTGGTTCAACTTTACGAAGTTTGATTTCAATCAAATCTAATATGTAGAGTAAATGGACCAACTTTACGAAGATTGACTTTAATCAAATCTAATATGTAGAGTAAAAAAAATGAAGGGAGTATTTTGATCGCCATGTCTAATCACGACCAACACCATTATTAGGATCGTTATATGCAACTGATCATACGTCCTCCACCACCTCGCACTCGCAGAGCACCACACCTAATCATTGGACATGTTCCACTACGGCCAAGAGCGGCGATGCCATAGAAGAGACATCGTCGGCGCCGACACATATCGCCGAAGACAACGAGCATGCCACACTGCACACGCACAACGTTGCTGAGGTCATCCCGACTCTGCCACTCGAGACGCGGTGGCTGCCGTTCGCGCTCCGCTAGCACCGGGGCTACTGGCTGCCCGAGCGGTTCATGCCGGCACTCGCCGCCTTCGACGACCACTTTGAGAAGGACTAAATACAAATTAAAGGACTAAAGTGACTTAACAAACACCACTAAAAGGTGTATATCTTTCCTATTTATAGAGATTGGAGTTGGTGGTGAGTTCACCTATGAATGCAACATCCTTTCCAAATAAACAAATATTAGGGAAAATCGTGCCAAGCACATTTACAATTACTAGTAGTTTGAAATGTGCATCGGTACATGTTGCTTGTTTGACTGGGTCAGGTTGGAGAAGTTGGAGGATTGTTTCAAGAATAATCAGAGATTAGAAGTCCTATGTGGAAAATAAAAAGAGCAACGGACGTAATTTCCATAGGAAACCCGGCTAAATTTGGGCGTTGCTTTTGCAGAACATTCCTCAACGTAATTAAACTCATTTACCGGTGTCTTTGTAGAACGCCATGGCACTAGTAACACGGTTTCCTGCAATGTACTATGCACGTTCTCTAGCGAAGTACTTCCTCTGTAAAGAGTGATCTAAATGCTTTTATATTTCTTTATGGAGGGAGTATTGTTTTCCCCTAAAAAAAAGCTAAGTATTGTTTCATTTTCTTGTGTTGAACCCTTGCTAAGTTTCCTGTCAAATCTTCCAACTCTAAATGAAAAATCCTCAAAAAAAAAACTCTATCTGAAAAAAGGAAGATTGGAACATATAAAACCGATTCTTAAAAAAAGGGAACGACTATAGCCCTTATTACGTGGGGCTTACGAATGTCTTCCGCAGAAATTAAATTGCTCGGAGAGTTTTGTGTGCTTACGAATGGGTTGAGTACATTCTATATATACGAACCCCAGATGTTAAGGTGCACGTGTCCATGTTTCCGGTTTCCTTGGCCGCCGCCGTTCCAAAACCCCAATCGCAAGTGACGCACGGCTCACGGCTAGGGCACCGGAGACTGCCGGAGTAGCGACGGCAGACGGCGGCAGGGAGACGTCGACAGGCCAGGAGTAACAGGCTGTGTACGCCGTTAGTGCGATCTATCGACCGGGAACCGGCTGACGCGACCGGGAGTCAGACTTCCTTTCCCCGCTGCTTCATCTCTTCAGGTCCTTTGCTCTTTGCCTTTTCTCTTGTCTAATTTTGGATTGGGTGTTTGGGGCATATGTATTCTCCTTCCGTTCCATAATATATGAAGTCTGTTGATTTTTCCAAAAGGGTGAATATTTCTATGTTTGCTCAAATTTACCCTAAAAATATGTCAATGTCTACAACACTGAATAAGATCGAGACGCGTGCTTTATGTGTAAGTCGCAGTGCAGATATGCGAGGTCCGTAGACATGAGTTTTGCGGTCGGTTTGAGAGAGGGTCGGTCAGGTGTCGTGAGTTTGTAAACCTTGATTGAACCTTTGGGTTGATCACTTAACTTTGTCTTACCAGTCTCGTTGAACAAATGAAATTGGTGGTGGGAGTTCCTTCATTAAAAATTGATATATTTTTATTGTAGACACTGATTTCTCTCTCTATAAACTTGGTCAAAGTTAGTGATTTTAACTTTTGAAAAGATGAATATACCTTATCTTCTGTACCTTATCTAGCCCCTAACTTTTTTTTTCTCAATATGTAAGCATGTCACCTCATCATGCAACAAGTGCTCACTTCACCATGCAACTATGCATAGTAAAAGGCCCACCTAAATATGCAAGCATGCATGAGATATTTCATTTTATTATGCTACTTATATTTATTAAATATTTTGCAACTATACAATAATCGAACACAATAAATCTTATATGTTTTTCAGTTTTAGTTCTATCATTACTCCAAATATTCATATTCTGTACAATCAAATATTATTGAAATATATTGCAGATATTCTCACAACAACGTGTAGAGTATCATCTGCTCCCTCTGTAAACAAATGTAGGACAGGAAGTAGTAGTTTTAGAACGGTGAAGTGTATAGGAATCAATTCATATGCGCATGGCATTGGCGTGTTAATAAGTGGTACTCTAAAATCCTAACTCCACCACTGCTTGCAGGTCCTGGGCTCGTCATGCCGTTCGCCGGCGTATCTGTCATCTCTGATGGTAAGCTGCAATCTGCATCGGTCGTCGTCTGCGGCGCGGCCAGCGGCTACCATTTGTTCATTGTGGATGGCTACTCACGCAGCAAGGAGAACACACCCAACGGGAAGAGCATCAAGTCTAGGCCTTTTAGGGTGGGAGGCTACTGGTGGGTCATCCTGTACTCGCCCAACGGCGAGCGCGCCCAAGACGTGGGCCACGCTTCCATTACCCTTGCTCTTGATCAGGATGTTTCGCGCCATGTCAAGGTGCAGTTCGAGTTCAGTTTCATCGACCAGATCGGCAAGCAGGACTCGACACGCATTCGCTTATCCGAAGTGCTCTCTCTTTCGGCTGGCACCTCGTGTGGCCACCATCAGTGGATGAAGAGCGGGGACTTTGAGGCGTCGAGACATCTCAGGGATGACAGTTTCATCATCCGGTGCGACGTGTTTGTTGTGACCGCCGTCGGTAGCATTGCTCCCACCTCGACCATTGAGGTGCCCAAGCCGGACGTACTCCGGCAATTCGGAGATCTTCTTCAAACCAAGTTGGGTGCAGACGTGACGTTCGAGGTCGATGGCGAGATGTTCGCCGCACATCGGTGTGTGCTTGCGACTCGGTCCTCGGTCTTCAGGGCGCAGCTCTTTGGCTCCATGATGGAGGGTACTACTAGTGTCATACACATAAAAGATATGGCACCAAGTATGTTCAGGGCCTTGCTAACTTTCATCTACAATGACTCGCTGCCCAAGAGGGAGGTTGACAACATGGAGGAGGATGAAAATGAAGGAGACACGGACGAGGATGAGGACGAGGACGAGTCGGAAGAAGAATATGATGAAGAGGACGAACAAGTAACGTGGCTGCAACACTTGCTTGTAGCGGCGGATAGGTACGATCTCCCAAAACTCAAGTTGATGTGCGAAGACGAGTTGTGTGAGCACCTAGACATGAGCTCGGTGGCGACTATTCTTGATCTAGCCGAGCAGTACCATTGTTCTCGCCTGAAGGAGGAGTGCGTGCAGTTTGCGCGACGCCTGTCTCCCGCAAAGTTAAAAATCTTATTGTCGACCAAAGGCTGGAAGCATATAGCTAAAACCTATCCGGATGTTGTGAACGAGCTTATAGTAAAGCTTGCTTCCAAATTCTACTGATCAACACGTCTTGCTAGCTACTTTGCTACACAAATGTTAGACCTTGTGCTAGGGAAACATCTGGTGTTCATCACATTGAATGAATGGTCTTTAGACTCAATTTTAAGCGCATGGCTCCATTGATATGCATTCGTTCAAAGTGCTAGTTCCCTTAGCAAGTACTCATTGTTTTATTCTCAACAGAATGATCGTATTTAGGGTTTTGAACCATGTGTTGATATGACCGTGAAAAGCAGTTTTATACTAGATAGTACCTTACGTTTCATAAGTACTGTCTGTGATTGAAATTACTTCTTCACGATATTGTTAAAATATGTACAGGTATTTTATAGATAATTGTTTGTTATATAGTACCAAAAATGCAAGCGAATATGTATTGTAATGTATGCACTACAACAAGAACCCCCCTTTAACAAGGCATTATTTGCAACGCTTGAAGGATGTGTTGTTAGGTATCTTCTATACCTACGCATATATGCGTTGGTACTTTGTTTGTTGCTAGTGGTGTGACAACAACGGATACTATGTGATGCACGCTATGCGTTGCTACTCAAAATTTAGTTCAATAACGATTAGACATAATTCATATGTGCACTGTGCAGTTCCATCTCACATGAATTAAAAAGGAGAAAGTGGCACATGATACTCGAACCAGCAACCTCACAGTTATTAAGCAAGTTACAAACCACCTGAGACAACTACCTCACGTTGTTTCCAATAAGATTCCTTTTAAATGAACCAACGCGCACGCACCTGGGACATAGCAAGTCCAGGCCCGCTTCTAAAAAGGAAAGCAAGTCCAGGCCCAGGAACGTGTACACGGGGATTAGCAAAATGGGCCGCCGCTGATTTTTAATGTCGCTCAGTTGCTACTTGCAATTTACTCACAAAAAATATCTATTTGTACAAATTCTCTAAAAAAAAGATTGCTACTTGTACGTTACACTCAAAATGAAGTTGCTACTTGTACATTACACTCAAAATGAAGTTGCTACTTGTACGTGTATGTTCGCTTGAAATCCGACATTTTATCAAATAAAGAATCTATTTATAAAAATATTTGTATTTTAATAATTTTATATAACTATGTCAAAAAACAAGTAGCGCAAATTTTGTTCATGCAAGTGAAAATTGTTCTTGTAATTTTGGAGAGTTCACGTTTCTCAGAAAACATGGATTTTTTCTATTTTTTTGGAAAAGAAACCTTCGTGTATTTCTATAGTGTTCATCGTGCATTTTTAATTATACATGCTCCATTTCATGAAAACATATCATGTATTTAGCAATTGTCCATCTTATATTTGAATAATGTTCATCATGTATTACCAAAAAGTCATAGTGAATTTTAAAAATATTTATTGTGTATTCAAAATTTATTCATCATGTATTTTAAAAAATACTCACATATTTCAAAGGAAAGTACGTATCTGAGGAAAAAAAGCACATCATGTATTTTAAACGTGTTCGTTGTGTATTCCAAAATGTTCATCGTGTATTTAAAAAGTTTAATATATATTTCGAAATGTTTATCGTGTTTTAGAAATGTTCATCACATATTGAAAAATGCTATTGCGCAATTAGAAAAAGCTCATTGTATATTTTTAAAAATCATATATAAAAATATTCTAAATAAAAAACATGAAAGACATAAAAAAGCCTACGGTTCCTTGTCACTGTCTCGGTGCCTTTCCTTTCTTTGGTCCAACGACCTCGTCGTTGGCTTGAGGAGTGGTGACCCCTCCCTTTCCTCTGTTATTAGTTCTAGTACGTCATCACTTTCGCTTGGGTATTGGTTCCTTGGTGACATAGACATGGTGGTGGCGACAATGGCACATGGTGGTGGCGGCAAAGGTAATCATCCACCAAGGCCTCCTTGCTCACGAACTCGTCGTAGATTTGGCCCTCCACCAACCGGTGATGCATGAGAAGGGTGGGGTTTGTAGCGTTGGTCCTTCTGCGCCTTCATGGTGACGATGGCATGGACCGGCGTGGGCACGGGCACCGGCTCATCGTCGGACGCCTTCTCCATCGTAGGGTCATTGTTGCTCACCTCAGACGAATTCGCTGGCAAGCCGGCCGCAAGACCACCTAACTCGTACTTCTGCTTCGTCGAGAGGGTCTTCCACAACGAGCTAGAGCTTGCCGTCATGGCGGAGGTGGTGCACAGAGGACAAACAAAAGTGATCGTGGAGTGCGCGATCGCGTGCAGCGTGTTGTTTCAATGTGGGCGATCGGAGTGGGTTTCCCAATCCCCGTGACAGTTTAATGTCGGTGGGCGGATGGATGGGCATTAGATAGTCGTTTCCTCGCCCGTGCGATCATGTTCCTCCGGCATGGAACATGCGCAGAGACCGGGAAGCGACGCGGGCGGCGCTCTCGGCTGTCGTGCCACTTCAATTCCGGTTCCAGTGACAGGTTGTGTCCGCGCTGGGCCATCATGAATGTGGCACGACTAGCGGAGGGCGGTTGCGTGTGAGAGGGCGTGGGCGCCAGAATTATTTTTCGGTAAGACCGGGGTGTCAGACGCGTATGTGGCATCAGTCGGACGCCCACAAACCTTTCGCTTTGCGGAAAATGGACACGGACGTGCCCACATACAAATAGGGGTTCATATTAGATGAAAAATCACATCCGGACATCATGGTTCAGATGTGCATTTTAAGAGTCCGCTTTGAAGATACCCTAAATATTTATGTCCTCTATATCTAAATATAAGACGGTTTTGTAGTTTAAAACTTAAAAAAACATCTTATACGGACAGTATTTTGGTAAATTTGGTGATATGAACAAAGTAAGTGGTATATCTAAGAATTTTCGAACCAACCAGATTAGTCAAAACTAATAATAACGTGGCAACCCAACATAGAAAAACATCGTATATAAAAAAATGAGCGCACGATGCGAGATGTTTTTGGACGTGTGTGGCGGGATCAAGGAAATTTCAGGTGACCATATATAATTACTTCTAGCTCTAAAAGAAAAATTTATCTCCCTCAAACCCACCACCGCAACGCCGCCGGCTCTCTCGCTGCAACCGCCCCCTATTCTAGCGCCGCCGTTCTCATCTGACTGCCGCTGCTCGTGCCTTCACGGCTCGCCTCCCCGCCGCTCTCTCGCTGCAACCGCCCCCTATACTAGCGCCGCCGCTCTCATCTGACCGCCGCTGCTCGTGCCTTCACGGCTCGCCTCCCCGCCGGATCTAGCCTCTCCTGTGTTTTTCCGCTCCATCCGGTTAACCCCTCCCCGTTGTTCTCTCGCCGCTCGTTTACCTTGCGCCGGCGAAACAAAGAGGAGCACCGTGGGGAAGTCGGTCGCCACCCATACCCTCACTGCCTCCGTCGTTCTCATTCATCCCCCTCCTTTCTCCTGGATCATGCGGCAACGGCAAGGTCCACGGCGCTGGGCCACCTCCGATGTGGGACGGCAAAAGTTCAGGCTCCATCCGCATCGCCTCCTCAATGGTCTCCGGCCAGCAGCCCCGCTCGTGGCACGTCCATTCGCCTCAGGTATCTCCACCTCACCAATGCCTCCTCGTAGTCGCTTCGCCTATTTCCGGCCGCGGCAGCACCGCCGGCATGGTACGTGCACCTTCAAGGCCACTGTATGGCTCAACCCGCATTAGTCCAGATGCCTACTCCCCCCGTCGCCCGCTTGTTTGATTGCATGCTAACAACTTAAACTAATTCACCAATTGATTTTCAACTCACCTTTGTTAACTTTTTTAGGCTAACTCACCTTTGCTAACTGCTCCACACTGATATGCAATTTCCTCTCGTCCATACCTAGCATCCTCATATTTTTGCTAACTTCATGGATCTGCTTAAGTGCCAACTCAATTACTACTAATAGGCATCCCCTGCGGCAGTACTGTCATCTACTCAAGTAGCAAGCTTGCAGTTCACTAACCATTTTATGTGATCTAATCTGCTCTGTTCTCCTTCGCAGGGTAAATGAGGTGTGAGATCCATAATGCTAGCTTCATCAAAGGTCATCCAAATTTGGCCAGAGGAACCGCTCAGGATATTTTACAAATTACTATTGCAGTTCCACTCCGGTGAGATGGCTGAATTCTTGTACTCTCAGGATACTCACCAGGTACTAATAAGTAGTAGTACTTCTCCACAAGTATATGTTGTAGTCTCTAGCTAGTCTGTCTGATTGATTTCTGCGCGTCAAATCCTAGCTAGGGATAAGGTGCATGCATATCTAATTAATTTCGCAATGGCTAATGCAAGTGTCGAAATATATATTATTCTCCCAACTATGCTACCCAACCCACGAGGGAATCTCCAACTAATCTGGTTGATTTCTAAATGTATACATGTCCAGTTTAGCATATTTTCAAGTAGTAGCTTTGGAACACCATTCAGATCTAACAGGTTACGAACTGATTTTTTTGCGGGAAGGTTACGAACTGATTAGTTACTATAGTAGCAACACTGCATTATACATGAAAAAGGCGCCATTGATACAATTGCAGATTATGGAGCATGAGCTGCTATCTCCAGAGACAGCAAAAAAAAACCTTGTGACAAGATCACGTAATAAATCACACAATATTAAGTGTGCAAGGAGAAGGGAAGAGTCAATTACAGTGAAAACTACGACGATGGCAGAATTCATTGTAGAACTAAATCAACAATTATCACCTCATTTGTAACAATAATGAATTTGTTGTCTTGACTATATATGTGTGTATTTGAGTTCGGACAAAACATAGACTGCCTTTTTGTCATGATGACCATATTCTGAACATATACATGTTCATAAATCTTTTGGTTGTTTTTTTTTTGGGGGAGGGGGGGGGGGGAAGCTATGGTTATCGAGGCAGAGTGATGCTTGCTTTTGAATAAATGGGTGTTAAAAAATTGGTGACAAGCAGATCCCTGATGGTAATGATCTTGGTGGTTTGTGTGAGGAAGATCATGGCTTCTTTTGTTCTGATTAGCTGATAAAGTGATATCTCGAGCCACTAGCTTTATTTATCATTTTCGTTTGGATATGGTTCTCTTATCAGCATATGTAAAATGTCACCATGAATATTATGAAAAGTAGTGTTTTGTTATAAGCTACAGTAAGGAGAACAAGGTTAATTCTAAACTCAGAATTTTGTTGCAATGGTAGATATATTTTTGTAACTCATGGTTACTGATATGTTAAAATCTTTGTTGCAGATTCTAGCCATATTCTTTTGATGGGATGATATGCAGCTCATCTTTCAAGAAGTTGGGATGGACAAATAAAGACCAAAGCAACCCTAGCTGCCTTCAAGATGCCATGAGAAAGGCCTCCCGCAAATGTAACTTTGAAGAGGAGAGCTATACAACTGTGTTTGAGAGTCAAGAGAACACTCATTTGTTAATATATTTCTTAGTGTCCGTTGATGCTACATGTTGTATCAGGTTGATATATAGCTTGTGTTATTTTGGCTTATGGGGAATGTGAACTATGAAACGTGATGTGGAATTGGCATTGATATTTATAGAGTAATTATTTGTCATGTGATGTGAAATACCCTTGGTTGGGTAATTGACTTGGTCAATGCAAAAAGTAGCCTCTACGGAATTGAGCCAGCTAATAATTGTAGAGATTTTTTCCAACAGAAAGTAGCAGAGATGGTAACGGCCTAATAGAAATGTTGACTGATCAACCCATATTGGGCTGGATGGCAATATTATATATATGCCCATTAGAAAAGCCCAACCCATTTTGGGCTGGATTGGGTTGGATATCCATTTGAAAAGCCTTTGTGCACGGTGACCAGCAACGCATATGTAGTGTTGTTAGACTCTAACCCTATACGTTGCTACATAGCAACGTTTCTAGACGTCGTTTACCAACGGATGCATATACATGGTTGTAGATCCTTGCAACGCCACCAACGGCAACGCATAATAATCCGTTGGTGTAGACTAGTGCAACACTTATATGGACATACAACAACGCATAGATGTGTAGGGGGGTTCCTGTTGTAGTGATGGAGATTGCAGCAACTATTTCTTACAATGTGCTTCAAAACACTACCAACAAGATGTCAACTAAGAAACTCTACGCAGTTGACATACAAGACACATTAATTGGATTTCGTCGGGATCTATCTAACTAGTATTATCCGTCGGAGGCTCGTAGCCGTAGTCTCCGGCAGCAAACTTGTCCTCTGGATAGAACCTTGCAACAATTCGCTTCTCATCCCACAATCTCCCACCCATCTCGATCTTGCAAAGATTCGAGCTGTCGAGGCACGAGTACTCCAAGAAGACTCTCCCGACTCCAGCGACCACCGGATCGACATTGCTGGAGCCGGGCCGCGGGACGACCACATTCACCAGGTTGCTAAACACGCATGCTTCTTCGTCGACATCCTCCAAAAAGCGCCCGTAAGACTCGTCGTCCTCGAGGAGGTGGTGCGACGAGAGCATCTCGGTCAGGCATACCACCTTCGTTGCTCCGTCTTCGTGAGGTAGACGGTGCTGCCCCTGCACGGTCTGAGTAGGAGGATAATATTCGTGTACATAAGCACGCTCATCACCTGGAGGGAGTTGCTTAGGAATGACCACGGGCCGAGGAAAGCCTGGAGCGCCCCACTGCAAGAAGCCAGGCAGAATCAAGTTAGTATGGCTGAAACAAACACCCAATTCATCAATTAATTATGTTAACAGAAATCAAGGCAAACAGCAGAGTATGGATGTATGCTTTGTTGGGGTTGATTGAGAAAAGGGAAGAAATTAGGAAGGAGGGGCTAACATGGTAGTGGCTGGGCGGCAGGGGCGGGTAGCTCAAGTTGGTCATGCGATCAAGGCTGCGGCGTCTCGGGATCCTGTCGGTGGCCGTGCTATCAAGGTGGCGGCGGCTCGCGATTCTGTCATCGATGTCAGCATCAAGTTGGCTCAGATCTGAAGAACCTTGGCTGATAATGAACACGCGCCGCACAGTCCCCCGCTGCTGCAAGCCATGTAAATCCAAGTCGTCGTCGGTCGGCGGGGAGGGGTTTCCGTAGTTGGCCATGCGATCTTGGACGCGGGAGGAGGCGATTCTGTCGGCCCGCGATAGACGCGGCGGCAAGGCGATTCTGTCAGCCGGCCCTGGTCGGTTCCTGTTGTTGGGCCAGCCGGGTTGTTCGTATATAGAGGCCCGATGGTCGGTACGGTCTGCGGAACGTGACCGGTTTCGAGTTCGATTTCGGTTCGATACTATTTCCCTGAATCGTTTTCTATGTAATCCATGTGTTGAATATATTTTTCTAGAAGGCCTTTTGTTGAATATTAGTTCAAAACTACGACACTCAGATATTTTCCATAACTACTAGTTTTTCTAGGAACGGAAAAGGTCATCATGACTAGTTTTATTACTATTTTTCACAAAAATCTAGATTTATTATCGAAGTTAACCGAAGTACAAAGCACCTCAAACATGATAAAAATTACACCGAGATTTCGAGACCACCGAACGACCACTACCGTCGCCAGAACGAGCAGCTGACGCGCCGATCATCATTCCACTACTGAAGCCGGCTTGAGCTTGTCGATGACAGTCGAAAAATCTTCATGCACATGCCCCTACGGACTAGCGCCCTAGAGCCGCAATCTCGTTGAACCCTCGACTAGTTTTTGACTATGTTTGACTATTGAACAACCTAGTCAAACCTACCCCCCCACTCTTCTCTCTCACCACGGCCTCCCATCCCGACAACTCAAATTGCAGCATCGCTCGCCAGATTTCTCCCATGGCATCACTACCAAGCCCGCCGCAAAACCGATGATCGGCGAGCCCACCCCCCTTCCGTGCGCCTCTCCTCCCTCGCCTCCCTCTCCCTCTTCACCTCACGAGGACACCGTGTTCGAGGCACCATCGACGCCGCCGCCCATCAATCGCATCACCGCCCCGATTCGGCAAGACCACCACCGCTCCAACCTCCTCCTCCTTTCCTCCCTCTTCACTGCTCCTCATTCAGCCTCCCATTCCAACCGAACTGGCGGTGAGGCTCAAGCCAAACAGGGGCATGAACCGACAAGCAGAAGCAAAGGCCGGACCATGCCGCGGTGATGTCGGGATTGGGGGTGGCGACTGCGTGGAGGCCGCTGTGTGGCATGAGGTGGGGTAGGGAAGGAGCACGCAAGAGGGAGAAGAGGAGGATGAGGCCGGACTTGCACGGTGGCGATCGGCCAGAGGCCATGGTGGCACGGCAGAAGGCGACGGCAACAACCATGGGGTGGCCAACTGTAGGCAGTGGTTGGGTGAGTGAGGGGAGAGAGATAGGGCTAGGTTAGTGGGTGGGTGATGTGGCAGACTGGTTGGGCTGATGACTAGGTAGACAATGGTCAAAACCAGTCCAGGATTATTTTCTTGTCCGGTATTGAAAGTCTGAGATTGTAAACTAGATGGTTTCATCGTTCATGGTTGCATATTAGACTTTGACGGTGGTTTGTGGTTGTAATATGGACTTCTCTCCAATAAGTTCTATCTTTTAGTTTGGGAAAAGAAAGGACGAGACTTTACAACAAAATTAAATGATAGAAAGCTCATTTTGGTTTGAGGGTTGAAGAACATCATATAAGGATCGATAAATGGCACACAATATATTATATATACACGTTCAACATAGATACATGCACACATGACATGAGTGCTTATTATTTAGTAATTAGGAAGAGTGGACGTGCTATAGTACTCATGAGCCATGACATGGCCATGCACATAGGCACGTAATATAACTCTCACACAGACGACGGATCTGGCCGTCCAACCAAGCAAGGAAGAAACTCATCAACTTGGTCCAGGAGGGCCGGCGCGAGCTCAGGATTACGATATATGGCGATCAGATCACGAGCATCGATTCGCAATTTAGCCCTGAGGAAGGCAACCATGGCTCCTCCCATGGTCCTCCTAGCAAGGTCTTTGGTGTCGTGTTGGTTCCTCATGCACATGCAGTTGTTGATGACGTAGGGCACATTGTCATCCAGCATGTCGAGATGCCCGTAGTCCTTCACCACGAGGTGGTAGCGAGGCGGCGCGCACTCCCTGTAGAATTCGGCATGGTTGACGCCCGCCGGGGCGCAGGGAAATCCGCCGATGTGCTTGGGACCCAGCCCGGTCCCCATGACAAGCACCGGCATGCCCACGTCGAGACAGTCAGGTTCAAATGTGAGGACCTTGGGCTCCAGCTGTTGGGCTCTCGAAACCCCGGCCACGGGGTCGACGCCGATGAGGGCGGAGAACTTGAGCTCCAGCTTGGTCTTGGCATCCCCTAGTCCCAGGGCGACGGCGAAGGCCGTCTGGCCGCCTCGGCTATGGCCGGCTAGAGCCAGCTTGGTCAGGTCAGGCTCGACATGCTCAAGTTTGAACACGTCTTTGAGGACGTAGGCGAGCCCCTTGTCATGATCTGCGAGCCAGTTGGTGATTCGCTTTGTGGCGTCTATGTCGTCTGCACCGGGCTCGGCCACCATCCAGTAGAGCTGTTGGCATTGCAAAGCTAGTAGTAGTTAGTCAGATGATGATATATAGACTGATATTTACTTCCTCTGTTCCATAAAATAAAAGTGTTATGTATACTAGTGTAGTATCAGAAATCACTCTTGTATTATGAGACAATGGGAGTAATTAGCAGGAGATGATGGACCTGTGGTGCGACGGCGATGAAACCATGGGAGGCGACGTGTGTGAGGAGCTGCTCGTACCAGCTGTTGACCATGTTCCAGCCGTGCAGGAAGACGATGACGGGGTACGCACCGGCCTCCTTGGGCGCCACCACCATCAACGGCTTGGCCAGGTTCGGGATCATGCTCTTGTCCACGTGCTTCACATCCACCTCCATTGGCCCCGCCTCGAACACCGTCGTCGCCATTGCAGCCATATCTTAGTTAGCTAGCTAGCTAGCTCGAGGCTAGAGCTTCTTCTCACCGCCGACGTGCCTGCGTACGCAAGTAGCCTGGAGATGGAGATGAGAGCTTGCATTGCTTGGTGCAGGAAGATGGCGCTGTATTTATACACGCGAGGCCGGGCGCAGGAGATGATGAGCTTGTGGTTGCGGATCAAGGGTCATGCAATCGTACGTGCGAGCATTATTATTTTTTTCCACAAGAAATTGCAGCCATTTGTTCAGTTTTGCTAGAACTCATCTAGATGAGATATAATTTGGTCTCATTCACCTTCTATAGCCATTGATGTGATGCTATAAGATGCGTGTGTGCTCACGAGGGTTGTATCTGTTCTTGTTTTTCATGTGAATGAGACCAAATTATATCTCATCTAGATGAGTTCTAGGTACTCCCCCATTTGTTTGTTTCGCACTGCATCCTGGCGGGCTGGTCCTTTCATCCTTCCGGAGAGTTCTTGTACTAGCATTACGTGGTGATAGACAAAGTAAGTCGTGAGGCATGCACGGCCAGAGGCCATTGTCGACGTACGTGCAGATGGAGATCTATTACCCACCGTACCGGTGCATCGTATCGGTGCGCGATTTGACACCCTCCAGCGGTCCAGCCCGGTCGTGTTGCACGCTCCAACGTACTGTACCTACCTACTCGCGCGCGCAGACGTGTTGCACGCTTTGCCAGTGGAAATTGGGAGTAAAATACACAGAACCATCATTTTAGGGTCATAACTCTTGGAACGGCACTACTTTACAAAATATGGCATTTTGCAACGCATCATAATTTTGACAGTGGCAGAAAGCACTGATTCGGCTTCTGAGAACGTTTTGACGTGGCCAATCACTCGCAGGCCGACATCGGTGACGGTGCTGGCCGGGTTTTCCTTTCTCGGGACGATGGTTTGTTGGGTTGGGCGCATTCGATGGTTTGCTGGGCTGGGCTGGGTGCGTTCAATCGTTCCTAATTACTGGGCTCTGCTCGATCGATTCTTCTCAAGAAAATCGCAACGGTAGTTTGATCAAATGAAAGTTGCCCCTTCGGTTTCTCCAGATTACCCCAGTCTCCACACACAGATAACCACCACTCTCCATCGCTCCTTTCCATCCAACTTCCTCTTTCCCACACAAACCAAAGAAAACCTCCTCCATCGCGCCATGGCATTTGGCCTCGGACGGGACAAGACACTGCAGGAGATATTTGACGGCGACAACACCAAGCTCTCCTATGCACGCGAGGTGAGCACCTAGTATGCCAGCGTTGAAATCCTAAAGAACAATGGGCACGCTGTGAGGGCAGCTGCCAACCATGAGGAGTACGCCCGATTGCCAGACCTCCACCGCCCACTGATCGAGGACTTGGTCTGGGTGATGGGGAGGTGAGGTATTCCCGGATCCATACCAGAGGGCACGCTGGTACATGTACAAGAACCGTGACCAACTCGCGTGGACTACTCGCTCGACATGTTAGTTCCAGTGCTGCCCCTCACTCCTCTATTCGAGATGGAGCCGCCGCAGATGGAGGAGCGGGTATAGGTGGAGACACCAAGATGGAGCAGCAACAGATGCAGGTGGAGACATGCACAAGCAGCAGGAGGAAGAAGAAGTAGCTCCGCATCATGGGCCAGTTCATCGATCTCTTCATCTTCTGAAGCTGCAGCAAGCATGGCAACAAAAGTGAGTCTGATGCAGCATTGTCCTTGTTAATTTCTGCAGCAAGATCTGAACCAATATATGGGTTCATTTAGTTTATTAACTTAATTTATGCAGCAGCAGGTCACTATGTGTGCTCGCTGAACTCTTGTATCTATGATATCTATCTATCTATCTGAATGTTTGTGGTCATGGTTTCTGGATGTTTGTTCTTATAGTAGCTGGAGCTTTGTGCTCATAGTATCTGAAACATTGTGCTCACTATGATGTTGTAGGTGTCAATGCAAAGAACTATAGTTGTATTGTAGGTGCCAATGCAAAGATAAAATGTCATAAAATCTAAATTTCAGACATTTCTCAGTCAGCTTACTATAGTTGCTTCCTATCAGTATAGTTTGATTGAATAAAGTGTGAACATTGCATGTCTGAATATTACATGTTCTGTCCTAGCTAGGGACAGTTTGAACATTAAACTGAGCACACCCACTGAGACTTCACATCAGTCAAATCACTTAAACCCCTGTTACACTCACTCACTTCTTCTGTGATCAACTTTTCCACTACATCACTCGACCCAAAATTAACTCATGTACAATTCACAACACCCTGCAAAATTCAGTAGTGGCATTTAGTGTTGGTTTCAATCAGTCCACAAGAATAGTTCAACTACATCTATCAATCAGTGAAATAACTAACCCTAGAATAATTAACCATTTGCAAACCCTAAAATTCAATCAATTAGGACATGGAAATTCACTTACAAAAAATCAGTTAACTGAATCTTTAGTGTTCTGATTTGATTTATAACTGCATTCATTTAGTTAACGAATCTTGTAGTTTGAATTAACCTAGGTTCAGTCGTAGTGAGCAAGATTCCGTTATCTGAATCTTGTAGTTTGAATTAACATAGGTTCAGTCACAGTGAGCAACATTCAGTTATCCGAATCTTGTAGTTTGAATTAACCTAGGTTCAGCCAGAGTGAGCAAGATTTAGTTTATCCAAATCTTGTAGTTTGAATTAACCTAGGTTTAGTCATAGTGAGCAAGATTCGGTTATCTGAATCTTGTAGTTTCAATTAACCTAGGTTCAATCATAATGAGCAAGATTCAGTTATCTGGATCTAGTAGTTTGAATTAACCTAGGTTTAGTCACAGTAAGCAAGATTCAGTTAACTGAATCTTGTAGTTTGAATTAACCTAGGTTTAGTCACGGTGAGCAAGATTCAGTTATCTCAATCTTGTTGTTTGAATCAACCTAGGTTCAATCACAGTGAGCATATCTCAATCTTGTAGTTTGAATTAACCTAGGTTCAGCCACAGTGAGCAAGATTCAGCTATCTAAATCTTGTAGTTTGAATTAACGTAGGTTCAGTCACAGTTAGAAAGATTCAGTTACCTCAATCTTGTAGTTTGAATTAACCTAGGTTCAGTCACAGTGAGAAAGATTCAGTTATCTGAATCTTGTAGTTTGAATTAACCTAGGTTCTGAATCTTGTAGTTTGAATTAACCTAGATTCAGTCACAATGAGCAAGATTCAGTTATCTGAATCTTGTAGTTTGAATTAACCTAGGTTCAGTCATAGTGAGCAAGATTCAGATAACTAAATCTTGTAGTTTGAATTAACCTAGGTTTAGTCATAGTGAGCAAGATTCAGTTAACTACTTTCAATTAACACCTAGTACAGTTAGAGAGAGCTAGATTCAGTTAACTAGTTTGAATTAACACCTAGGTATGGTGAGAGAGAGCAAGATTTAGTTAACTTTGTGCAATCACAAATGACAATACTAAGTTAACTGCATAAGTTCACAACAAGATTCAGTGAATGATACGTCTCCAACATATCTATAATTTTTTATTGTTCCATGCTATTATAGTACTAATCTTGGATGTTTTATATGCACTTACAAGCAGTTATATATCATTTTTTGGGACTAACCTATTAACTTAGTGTCCAGTCCCAGTTGCTGTTTTTTGCCTGCTTTTGGTTTTTCAGAATATCAGTACCAAACGAAGTCCAAATGCGACGAAACGTTTTGGAGATTTTTTTTTGGACAAAAGTGACACTAGAGAGGGCCAGAAGACACAAGAGGTGGCCATGAGCCACCAGGGCACGCCCAGGGGGTAGGCGCGCCCTGGTGTCTCGTGGGCCCAACTTGGCCCTGTTTGACCTAATTCCGGCTCTATAAATTCTTTAAAATCGGGAGGCCAACATAGGACACCACAAAATACTTTTTCGCCGTCGTAACTTCTGTTCTCGATAGATCCCATCTCGAGGCCTTTTCCAGCACTCTACCTGAGGGGGAATCAATCACGGGGGGCTCTACATCAACCTTGCTGCCCTTTCGATGATGTGTGAGTAGTTTACCATAGACCTATGGGTCCATAGTTAGTAGCTAGATGGCTTCATCTATCTTTGATCTTTAACACAATGTTCTCCTCGATGTTCTTGAAGTTCTATTCGATGTAATTACTTTTGCGATGTGTTTGTTGAGATCCGATGAATTGTGAGTTTATGATCAATATTATTTGATTTTTCTCTGAACTCTTTTATGCATGATTATTATAGCTTCGTATTTCTCTCCAATCTATTGATTTGGTTTGGCCAACTAGATTGATTTTTCTTGCAATGGCAGAGGTGCTTTGTAATGGATTCGATCTTGCGGTGCTCAATCCCAGTGACAGAAGGGGACATGACACGTATTGTATCATTGCTATTAAGGAAAAAAAGATGGGGTTTATTCATGTGTGAGTTTACTTTGTCTATATCATGTCATCTTGATTAAGGCGTTACTCCGTTATTTATGAACTTAATACTCTAGATGCATGCTAGATAGCGGTCGCTGTGTGGAGTAATAGTAGTAGATGCAGAATCGTTTCGGTCTACTTGTCTCGGACGTGATGCCGACATACATGATCATTGCCTTGGATATCGTCATGATTATTCGCTTTTCTATCAATTGGCCAACAGTAATTTGTTTACCCATCATATGTTATCTTCAAGAAAGAAGCCTCTAGTGAAAACTATGCCCCCCTGGATCTACTTTTATCGTATATTAAAATCCAAAAATACCTTGCTGCACTTTTTCTTTATGTATTTGATTTTTGTATTTTTACTTATCTTTTTATCACTACGATATTTAATCCTTGCAACTTACTGCCAAGGGGCTGACAACCCCTTGTTCGCATTGGGTGCAAGGAGTTGTTATTTTGTATGTAGGTGCTGCTAACGAGGTGTTGCTTGGTTCTCCTACTTGATTGATAATCTTGGTTCTTAACTGAGGGAAATACTTCTACTATACTACATCATTCTCTCCTCTTCGGGGAAATCCAGCTCACAAGTAGTAGTAAACAACAAAATTTGCTAGAATTCTAGGAAACACTTGTTTCTAGATCTAGAACCCTAGAATTCCACAAACAAAATTTGCTAGTACAGAGAGGGAGGCAGCTCACCAAGGGCTGGACCAGCACCATATGACAAGAGCTCAAAGAATTTTCCACCAAATGTGGTGACTATGAGAGCACTCTGTGATGGATGAATTTGTTGTTGCCGCACATGTCTTCCTCCTCGACGCAGTTGCCCCTACCACGCCGGCGAGCCAAGGTGAAGGGCTATATTCACCACACCTTGCCCCCACCACTCCCTGGCCGATGGATCCGGAGCCGCCACCGCTGCCCTGCCCATGAGAGAGAGGAGAGAGATAGACAGCGAGCGCTGGAGTGAGCGATGGGAGTGAGGGCCGGCCCAATCGCTTCGCACACGACCGGTAACGGCTGTTGGCGGCGCTCCGTCACTGCTGTCGGCCTGCGAGTGATCGGCCACATCAATAATCTCTCAGAAAACGAATCAGTGTTTTCTGCCACTGTCAAAATTGTGGTGCGGTGCAAAGTGCCATGTTTTGTAAAGTGGTAGTTTTCCGAGAGGTATGACGCTAAAGCGAGGGTTCCGTGCATTTTACTCGAAAATTGGAAATGTCGATTGGAAGGAGAGTGGAACGAACAATAGACGATAGTAGCGTCGTCCTGGCTAGAGCCTAGCGTACCTTATCAAAGACAGAAGCCTTACTAGTGCAGAACCGGGCATTAGCACCGGTTCGTAAGGCCCTGTAGTGCCGGTTACATAACCGACACTAAATTGTGGTCACTAAAGGCCCCCACCCTTTAGTACCGGTTCAGCACAAACCGGTGCTAAAGGGCAACCACGTGGCACGAGCCAGCTCCGGGGGCCTGGAGCCCTTTAGTACTGGTTGGTAATACCAACCGGTACTATAAGGTTTGGGGTTTTTTTAGTTTTATGATTTCTTTTTCATTTAATTTTGTGTTTCCATTTTAATTCTTTTTCGTTTGCTGGTATTTTACGATACTACACATTGTACATGTTATGCATATATATATATATATATATATATATATATATATATAGAGAGAGAGAGAGAGAGAGAGAGAGAGAGAGAATTTCTAGTAGAACCAATCATGCATATATATATCATCAATGTCTCACAAACCACCATATTAATTAATTCACACATACACACATGTATAGCTATATACAATTTCTCCTACATATGAATGTTACCTTCGGAGCCAGTGGCATTAGCCTAATTGGTGCCTTCGGAGCACGATGACAATTGGAAGTGGTTTTCATGGGGCGGTAGCGGTAATAGAATTCTCCTTCGGATTTATGACCCGGTCGAGCAAAAATCCCGCTATTTCCTCTTGAAGTGCTTCTACGCGCTCCGTTTCTATGAGCTTCTCCCGCACCTCTTTGAACTGTTAAGGAGATCAATATGCATGTGTATTAGTTGTGTGACTAGATATTGATAATGGTGTAAAAATTATGAATAGTGTTCTGACAAGCGTACCCATTCTTGTCTTTGAGATCTGCTCCTTTCGGACGCCATCATGCGAATGTTCTCGCAAACACAGAATGCACACAGATCAGTCCCCCGCTACCGCTTGAGGCCTTTATGAGAATGGAATTTGATTAGATAAAAATTAATCAAGCATGATAATTAAAGAGATGGCAGCTAGCTAGCTAGCTAGTACTACTTAATTGCTTACCTTGGGTCGAAACCATTTAAGCTTTTTTTTCCATTCGCCGGGCGTGACGGCGATGAACCTTGCCCAAGCCCTGCCCCCCGACAAAGAAAATGAATAAGGGGGTTATTAAATAGTTCATATCATGAAATGATGAACTAAATAGGCCGAGACATATAGTTAATAATGATTGAAATTACCTGTTGACTATCCCATACAAGATGCTATAGTCAAATTTTTCTGAGATTAGTGAGTCCAGTCCTTCAATTGTTCCGGCGTCAACTTTAATGATACACAAGGCCCAGTGATATCTGCATGCACACACGTTTGCATGTCTTAATTAAGCGGGCATATGTAAGCAAAAACATGTAGCTAGCTAGTAGGCAAAAACAGAGAATTTGTAGTACAAGACAGTGTGACTCACTGGAAGTTGTAAGGAAGTAGTATATCTTCATTGTATTTGAGGCGCTTCAAGAACTCTAGCATGCTGTCCTCTATGTACTTTTGCTGACGTTCATTTATCTTCCAGGTGTATTCGTTAACGGTGTTTGGGTCAATGAACCCAATGCCAAAGCATCCACCTTTTCTCATTTCATATATCTTCATCCTGCATAATACCACAGAAAAGAATATAGTGAGGATAATTACAGGTAATGATTGATCAAAAGGATCACTACAGCTAGCTTGAGACTTAAATTATAGAAAGAAATCACTTACAGACAATAGCAACTGACGATAGATTTGTCGAGTGCGTCTTGATTGTATAACTGAAACAGTTCTAAATACTCAACGGACACAACTATCTCATGGTAGTAATGGTCCTGCTTGACATTCACCATGAGAGACAATCGATCTGAAATCTTGGTAATGTTCATGTACCATTGATGCAATTCATACATTCTCGTTGGGAGGTTCTTGACCTTGTCTGGCGCGACCAAAGGTTGGCCCCGGACATATTTCCGTTTTACTTCATCCTCTCTAAGCAAAGGCATGGGCTCGATCTCGAGGAGTTGTCCAACAGATGATGTTGAGAACTTCACCGCATTATATGCTCCTCCGTTATTACCACATTGCCCACCTCGAACATGCACTCGTTTGCCCACAATAATATTGGTAGCCACAGATTGTCACCCGTTGTTGGCACAACAAGCGAGGGGATCGATTGCGCCGCCTGTTCTCCTAGCTGGGGAATGGTTTTCCCGCATTTTTTGGCAGCTGCTTCTTGTTTGCTCGATCCCGATGTAGACGTGCTCGCCTCCCTTTGTAGACATGCTCGATTTAACTTCCTGATGTGGCACTCATAGTCTGTGTTAACAGGCTTGGGAGCTGGTGGTTGAGCCATACGAATGAAGTGGTCAATCGCTTCCTCGTGCACTTTCTCCCTTGGCGGCGGTGGCGGTTTCGTGCAAAATGGGCTTCCACCTCGGCCTTCGATATGGCTGTGATTTCCTCCTGACCTGTCATAAGACCTCTGCGGAAGAGGCTTGAGGCTTGGACCATATTTATATCGCTTGCCTCCTTTGTACTTCTGTACTACCTCGACTGCATGCCACGCACCATAGCTGCGGGGTGTCTCTTTTGCGATTGCTGAGGCGGCGGAGACGGCTGACGGGGCTGAGTTGGACGAGGAGGAGTGGCCTGAGGTTGTGCCAGACTTGGAGGAGGAGTGGACGTCTGGAGCTGTGGCAGACTTGGAGGAGGAGGATTGTCCTGACACTTTGCCGGACTTGGAGGAGGAGGAGTGGCCTGACACTTTGCCGGACTTGGTGGACTTGCAGGAGCGGGAGTCTGCTGACTCGGTGGCGGACTTCGACGAGGACTCGGCTGACGCGGTGTCGGTGGCCTTCGAAAGATGATGCAATCCTTTTTCCATAGGATGATACGATGTTTGGCCTCTCCGAGAAAGCGCCGCCGTCACCTCCAAAGAATGTCAAGTCTGTAGCCCGAATATGGTGGGTCCACCACCTCATCAACCAAGACACGAGCATAGCCCGCTGGAATCGGGTTGCAATGGAAGGTTGCCTCGGGGATTTGTGAAAGCACAGCCGTCCGCCACCTTCATGGATATGTTCTTCATTTTGACGTGTAGCTCGCAGATTAGCGTTCTCCGTGATGTCATCCACGGGTATCTACCCAGCATTGCGCCGTCGGGGACGGAACCCACGCCGCTTCTCGGCATGGATGGGCGGTGCTATCCAATGCTGGATCATCCGCTAGCTGTCAGAGCTGCTGAGACCCCTTTGATGGGTAAGTGAGTCGATCTGCGCCTCGCCGCCGCTAGAATTTGACCGCCAATTCCGCTTGACTTGCTTCTAGGCCTTGAAGGTGTTCATAGTCCCGCTTCCTCTGCTCCTCCTCCATCTTCCTCTTCTTCTCCTCGCAATCTTCTTTCTCGCACGGGTTACGTAGTCGTTGTTCCGATCTGAAACCCTCATACCACGGCATAGTGCCCTTGCCTCGTGTTCTTCCGGGTGTTCAGGATTTCGTGGCACGCCAGAAGCTCTTCGTTCTCTCTGTTGGGCTGGAACACCCGGTTCGTGCCTCTTCTATTGCAACAAGTATCGCATCGTCGGCTCCCTTCAGACTTGCCCTCGTCAAACATTGCCTGTCTCCGGGTCCAACTCCCCCATGCGCATAGAACCAAGTCCCGACTCAGGGGCAGCTCTTAGTAGCCGGAGTGACACTGCATCCTCCATCTCTTTCTCGGACTTATCCCACTTAGGCATTGCCGCCGCATAGCCACCTGGCCCCAGCTTATGGAACTTATCCTTTTTTTTTCGGCATTCTTCTTGTTTATTCTCGACCGTTCCTTAGCTAATTCCGAATACTTGAATTTCATGAAATCGTCCCAATGATCACGTTGGTTCTCCAGTGTTCCCTTCAATACTGGAGTCTTCCTTCCTTCCTTGACGTACTTGTTCCATTCACGATTCTTGTAGTTCTTGAATGCAATCGCCATCATCCTAAGAGCAGCCTCCTTGACTTTCTGCACATCTGCTTATGTGAAATGATCTGGTAGGGTGAAATGTTCCATGAGAGTATCCCAAAGCATATCTTTTTGATTCTTGTCGACAAAAGTAACATCTGGACGTGGCTTTACTGGCTCTCTCCATTCTTGAAGTTTGATCGGGAGTTGGTCCTTCACAAGAACTCCGCATTGACGAACGAACTTGTCCATAATCTTCTTAGGCGCTAATGGTTTGCCAGTAGGGCCGCATGCCTCGATATTGTACTTTATGCCCGGCTTCAACTTTTGTTCGGGCCTCATTTCGTCATTTTGCCTGAAGATTTGCTCGATCCGGATGTCTGAAAGAACAAAGATCGATTCGTTAATATATCTTCAAGTCACTTAAAAACATGTGATGATCACCAGATGCCTGCTTATATAAATATATATACCTCGCGGGTGTTTGTTGTTTCAGGATCAACATGGTCTTCGTCATCGTCATAATCGTAGTTCATGACTTCATCAATTTCGTCGCCGCGATCGAATATCATATCAACCTCTCCGGTGTTGTTTAGAAATTCGAGCCGTCATAATCTTCTTCATTCGATTATCATCCGCCTCACGCGTATCATATCGAACATGGTCTGCTTCTCCTCTCTGTCGGTATTATCCGCCATAGCTTTTGTTTAACTAATCCAAAAGAAATATAAAACAATTTAGTATTCAAATTACATCGTCTCGAATAATAGATATAATCTCAATACATCGTCTAGAATAATAGATATAATCTCAATACATCGTCTCGAATAATATATAATATTGAATAGTACATCACGGCTATTAGCTAATAAAGATCGAATACTACAGAAGAATCTAGGACACTCGTGGTTCCTCCGGCGCGGGCGGTGGACACCCAAAGAGAAGGAATCCTCACAGGATCATAGCTGAAGTGAGATCCTCAAGATATCGCCACGTATTGGAGAACTCGCCGCCTCTAACGCAACCATGTAGCGATGGACGTGCTCGTCCTCCTCCCCGACACGGCGACGTACCACCTCCGGCGGGGCGGGTCCTCCGCACCAAATCGCCCACGTGAACGCCACCAAACGAGATTAGGGTCGACGACGGACCCGCGGCGGGTTCTCATCAAGCGGCGCGCCTCAAGCAAGCACCTCCCAAAGTGCCAGCCAGCGGAGCCCAGTCCGGACATGGGTCGGTTGGACGTCGTCATGACGGGTCGACGGCGAGGATGCGGGCGGGCATCGTGGAGAACAAATACTAGCTATATGCCCATAAAAAGTAACATTTTTTAATGATTGGATTTTGATAACTAAAATTTCTAACATTTCATATAACACTGCTAATCTAAATAATCTAAATCACTAAAATTTCTAACATTTCTAACATTTCTATATAACACTAATTTCTAACATTTCTATATAACACATATTTCTAACTGATTAAGCACTAATTATATCCATCTAACATGCATTCATACATATATAATAGTGAAAAATAATAATCTAAATAATCTAAACTAATTAAACATACAAAATATGTGTGTGTGTGTGTGTACTAATTAAACACTAATTATCTAAACTAATTAAACATACAAAATAATAATCTAAATAATCTAAACTAATTAAAGACTAATTATCTAAACTAATTAAACATGCTTGTGTGTGTGTGTACGGGCTCGGGGCCGGAGGGCTTACAATGGCCAGGCGGCATGACGGCGAGGCGAGGCGACGGCGAGGAGAGGCGGCGGCGAGGCGACGGCGGGCAAGCGACGGCGGGACGGCGCGACGGGACGGGACGGCCCGGGCGGCGACGGAGACGAGGGCGGCGACGGGACGAGGGCGGCGACGGGACGGGGGTGGCGACGGAGACGAGCGGCGATGTCGGAGACGATCGAGGGCGGCGGCGACGGCGACGAAGACGACGGAACAGAGGAACGAACAAAGAGGGAAACTGAAATTTTCGTAGCTGTTGTATATATAGAAGGCATTTTAGTACCGGTTGGAGCCACCAACCGGTACTAAAGGCCCTTTTTTTGGCCAAGCGGCGGAAGCGACCCCTTTAGTACCGGGTGGTGGCACAAACCGGTACTAAAGGTCTCTTTAGTACCGGTTTGTGCTACGACCCGGTACTAAAAAGGGGGTAGCAGTGGCAAGAGTGCGGTGCAAGTTTAGTCCCACCTCGCTAGTCGAGGGCTACCGTGACCGGTTTATAAGCCCTAGTGCGGTAGCTCTCGAGCTCCTCTCCCAACCGTGCCCACTGGGCCTACTGTCCTCTTCGCCTAGTGGGCCTCATCAAGCCAAGGGCCTGCATCCTAGCCCAACGAAAGATTGTGTCGCTAGTCGATGCAGCCACTTTGGCCCAAGAGAGGGGGCTTTTTTTTTCTTTTTTTTTTGCTTTATTTTTTTGTTTTATTTATTTTTGAGTTGTTTTTGCTGTATTTAGTGTTTCTTTCTAAATATTTTTGCTTTAGGTACAAAAAATTACAAACTTTCTGTTAGTGCCGGTAGATTTTAAATTTGAATAGTTTGAATTTTGAATTATTTGAAATTTGTGTGAATCACTAGTTTGTGAATAACTTAACTTTGAAAAGTTTTTTCAGTGATTCTTTTTTATGTTTAAAATTAGTGTGTTTTATCATTATATTCAATTTAGTAATGCTTAGGTTATTTAAAAATGAAATGCCTTTGTAACAGTTCAGTTTTCGCTTGAAACCCTTATACTTCAAAGAGATTGTCCATTTTGTACGAAGTGCATCCAGTTTTTGTCAGAACCTCTCTACTTTCTTGCACATGCTATTTGTATGAAATTATGATACCATGCCAACTTTCAACCTTTTCTCGAGTTCATTTGAATTGCTTTTCAATTTCAGGTCATTTAGTGGAAAAAATCAGTAAATGCATGAAAAGAATTTGTTTGCACATAAAATTTCTTCGCATTTCAAATTCCAAAACACATAACTACCCTAACTATTACAGACATTCCCTCCGGTGTGAAACACGAAGAAAGTGATGATAGTGAAGCCGATCACATCCCAGATCTTTGGGTGTGAAACTTTTCTTCGATGTGTCCCTTTGCGCCGTAACCATGGAAAATCTTCATCATTTAACGGGATGCTCGGGTCAATATTCACCGTGAATGGAGAAATTTCATCAAACTTTTCATAATCTTCGACTTGTCTGTCTTGTCATCCACTCCCACGATGTTTCTCTTCCCGTAAAGAACTATGTGCCGCTTTGGCTCATCGTACGATGCATTCGCTTCCTTATCTTTTCTTTTCTTGGCTTGGTAGACATGTCCTTCACATAGAAAACCTGTGCCACATCATTGGCTAGGACGAATGGTTCATCTGCACACGTAAGATTGTTGAGATCCCTTGTTGTCATTCCGCATCATGGGTCTTCCGTTACCCGCCTCGTGTCATATTAACCCATTTGCACCAAACAAAGGGACCTTTAAACCACGCCGATAGTCAAGTTCCCATATGTCCTGTATATAACCATAATATGTTTCCTTTCCGCCTTGGTTTTTGCATCAAAGCGGACACCACTGTTTTGGTTGGTGCTCTTCTTATCTTGGGCGATCGTGTAAAATGTATTACCATTTATCTCGTACCCTTTGAAAGTCATTATATTCGAAGATGGTGTCGGTGTACTAAGGTAGGGGTACCTTAGTACCCCAACTTGTGCACGGGCAGTGGCAGCTTCCCGCGGCAGGGTTCACCACGTGCTCACCGGAGACCCTCCTGCCCCACACCAAACCATTCAAAGACAAAGTATACAAGACAGAAGATCGAGACCCCGGCAAGCGGAGCTTGCCAGGAAGGCCGTTCCAGGCTTAAGATTACATCACTCACACAAGGCCCTGGCGAGAGGAGCTCGCCAGGAAGGCTAGAAGATTACATCACAGAAGACACGCCTCGGCGCTATACGCGTCCCGGCGAGGGCCGGGGAGCGACAAGTTACAGAGCCCGGCAAGCTCCCGGGCCCGGCAAGATCAAGACCCCGGCAAGGTGCTTGCCGGGAGAATCTGCGCTGTGTGTTCCAGGCCCAGCTCATCAGCCCACGCCGCCTCAGGGCCTTTTCAGGGCGCTGGGCGGATGGTCAGGCAGCCTGGGGACACGGTGGCACTTCACGGTGGTGGATCCATCGCCGTGGCGCATTTAAGACGCAAGGGCGGGAACTTTTGGGGTCGACGGCGACGGCATTAAATGCTCTTGTCCCCATCACAAAGTAGGTAGCAACCACTGCTCACGACCGTAGCTTCACTGCTCCTCAAGACTGCTCCAACTACCACCTCTTTTACATTTTTACCCCTTTCTCCTACGTTGACACCTGTCGGTGACCCCTTGCACTATAAAAGGAGGCCCATGCACAGTGTGGGGGGGTTCGGGGTTCGGTTCGGTTCGGTTCGGTTGGGCTCGGTTAGAAACCTTTGCAAGCCTCGCGCTCAGTGTAGCTAGTACTGTAGATCTTCAAGCTCTCGAGCTGAATAGAAACACAAAGCAGCAGTAGGAGTTTTATCTCTCCGGAGAGCTCCGAAGCTGGGTAAAAAGCCGCCCGCGTGCTCGCTACGATCTGCTCTTTGTGCTCCCTCCGCCTCGCATCAAGATGCATAAAGGGGCCCCGGCCCCATAGGTGTTCGTGGCGGGCAGATTCTCCCCCGACATCTTTGGCGCGCCAGGTAGGGGCGTCGAGGTTGTGCGGACCTGATCCGGCGTTCACGCGGGCGCGTTCTTCATCAACCTCTCCAGTTTCGTCAGCAGCTTCATCAGCAATCGCGCCATGGCCCCGAAGAGGAAGGCTTCGGAGGTTGCAGGCCCGTCTGCGTCTCATCCGCCGCCACCGGAGCCTACGGTGGACGGGAGACGCTGCCGGAAGGGTGGTCGCCGGCGAGGACACTCGCGGCGCCACGAGATCCAAGGACAGACGGATGACCGCGCCGGTCTCCGTGGACACGCCGCGTCCATCTCAGACACGGTAACCCAGCAGCGCCGTACCACGGGAGGTGGTATCCGCCTGCTGGGACAAGGACACGCCGGAGGCTCGCGGGATGTTCCGGACCACCGTCCGGACACAAGCAAAGCGAAGGCGCCGGAGCGGGACCTTGCTCCTTCTAACGCTGTTAGGAGTCCGAGCATACCCCGCTCCCCGCACCACTTGCTCTCGCTCCCCTCCACTCCGGCAGAAGCGCTCGCAAGGGCGCAACTTCGCCTCGACTTCCCTCGATGGCGACAAGGTCAAGACTGGAGGGCTACCATCCAGAGCCTAATCGCCTTCGCCAACAACGACCCTTCACAGCGGCAAGCTGAGAAGACGGCGCCGACGGCGACAAGACCGCCGGGTGCAACCACTGCACTCCCCTTCGCGAAGCAAAGACGCCGCCCGCCGAATAACGCCGACGACGGCTCCATAGCATCGCCGGATCCGCGGGCTCGTCGGGATCAACGCCAGTCCTTGACGATCGGCGACAAGAAGACGCCGGACCATTAATCGAAGCGCCGCCGAGAAGCTCGGCGACAATCGGACCGAGAGCTGAACGCCGCCGACGCAGACGCGCCCGTGAACAGGTGACTTGCCGACGCGGCAGGTTGCCTGCGTTCACCCGCGAAGCGGCGGCGCCCAAAGGGCTCCAAAGATGAAGAATTTCAAGCCCGATGTACCGGAGAAGTACGACGGCAAGACGCACCCTCGAATTCTCGGCGTCTACACCATCGCGTGCAGCTCTTGGGGCGCGACGAGAAGATTCTCGGCGAACCATTTCCGCTCGTGCTTAAGCCGAACGCTCGTTCTTGGCTTATGCACTTGCCGGAAGGCTCCATTTCTTCTTGGGCAGACCTTTGCCATCGGTTTGTTGGCGCCTTTCACCGGCGGCCACAAACCCCACGGCCAGGAGAGCGATCTCCACTTTTGGCCCGAAGGAAGGAGAATCCTTGCGCAAGTATATCCAACGCTTCACCGGTGCAGACAACATCCTCGATGTTCACCCCGCCATGTTATCGCTGCTCCACCGTAACGGCGCGAACTGCCATGATGCGTGAAGAGATGGCGGCGACCAAGATTCGGGTGTCACGAGCTCTATGCTCTGGCAGATAAGACGCTGAAGAGGGGAGGAGACTCCCCGGGGAGGATGCTAGCGCAGGAGGAAGCGACAGTGACGACGCCGCCCCGGCAAAGAAGAGACGGCGGCGGAACAATCAAAAGAAGAACAAGAAAGAGGTGCTTGCCGTCGAGAAGTCCGGCAAGGAGGCTCCCGCCAAGCAAACACAGGCTGGCGGCTCCGGCGAGGAGCTCAGACTGCCGCGCAGCCGACAAGCAAGACGGCCCCGCAAGCAATATCGCAAAATCCACCGCACCAAGGGCCACGATCTCTACAATTGCAAGCGCGTCGATGATCTCGTCGAGCAGCAAAGGGCTGAGTACGAGAGGCGCGACAAGGAGAAGGCCCAAGGTGGCGGAGGAGAACCGAGCAAGAAGCGGCCGTTCAATGGCCGGGGAGGACACCGCGACAAGGCCAAGCAGCGGCAAAGTGATCGACCTCCCCGGGGCCGCGACAAGGATGCAGAAGACGACGACGAAGACATGGAGGATGAAGGTAACAGCGAGCAGGAGTTCCAGAAGGCCACGGAGGTCTTGTGCGCCGACGGTGGCGCCTTCAAGACGCCTCCCACCGCCAGCTAAAGCGGTGGGTGCGTGAGGTGAATGCAGCGGAGTCGTGGAGTCGCAAGCAGCTCCTCAAATGGTCCAGACGCCCATCATTTTTGATCTTGAGGATCACCCCGACCGCACCACCGCGGTCGGGTGCTTGCCGATGCTGGTCTCGCCCACCATCCGCAACCTCAAAGTCACCAAATGTTGGTTGACGGCGGGTCGGGCTGAACTTGATCTCTCTCTCCGTGATCAAGAAACTCCAAATTCCAGATGGCGAAGCTCAAGAAACCGGTTCTTTCCAAGGAATCAACCCGGACGGAGTAAGCCCAAGGGAAAGATCACTCGCCGGTGACCTTTGGCGGGAGCTCAATTTCAGGATCGAGCATCACTTTCGACGCCGCCGATATTCCGCTGCCATACAATGGGATACTCGCCGCCCCGCCTCGCCAAGTTCATGGCAGCTTCCCATTATGCTTACAACGTACTCAAGATGCCGGGCCGATAAGCGCCATCACCGTCACGGCGACAAGAAGGATGCGCTTGTTGCGCCGACAAAATCTACCGGAAGCAGCAGTGGGCCGATAAGGATACGCTTGCCGCTAAAGCTCCCGGGAAGAAGACGAAACCAAGTCCGCAAGTGCTCAGGGCCCACTCCGCAACCGCACCTCTTGAGCGGCGCGCCGCCGAGGACGCCCCGACGAGCTCCACCGCAAGAGTAAAAAGGAATGGCTGCCCGCCGGCAACCAAGAAGGTGTCCGCCAGGAGGACGGCAGACCGGTGGTACCTTCACCATCGATTGCCACACTTGACAAACAAATAGGAAAGCATTGCCTCGTTTCCTCATGGGCGAACGCCGATGTGTTTGCATGGCAACCATCCGACATCCCCGTGTTCCTGTGAAGGTGATTGAGCACAAGCTTGCTGTTTGCCCTCATGCGCGGCCCATCAAGCAAAAAGTAAGGAAGCAAGCCGTGGAGCGCCAAGAATTCATCAACGAAGAAATCAAGAAGCTAGAGGCAGCAGGCCTAGTTAGAGGTGTGATCCATCCGACGTGGTTAGCAAACCCAGTCGTTGTGTGCAAGGCCAACGGGAAATGGAGGCTGTGTATAGACTTCACCGATGTGAATAAAGCATGTCCCAAGGATCCATTCCCCTTGCCGCACATTGACCAGATTGTTGACTCCACTGCCGGATGTGAGCTACTCTGCTTCCTTGATGCATACTCAGGTTATCACCAGATCTTCATGGCCAAAGAGGATGAAGAGAAGACTGCATTTATCACTCCATGTGGCACTTATTGCTTCATACGCATGCCATTCGGGCTGAAGAATGCAGGATCAACATTTGCAAGGGTAGTGTATACTGCTTTTGAGCCACAGATCCACAGAAATGTAGAGGCTTACATGGATGATATCGTGGTAAAGAGCAAGAGCAAGGATACGCTGATTCAAGATTTGGAAGAGACGTTTGTAACTCGCAAGATACAGACTCAAGTTGAACCCCGATAAGTGCGTCTTTGGAGTTCCTCCGCAAACTTCTCGGGTTCTTTGTGTCACAGAGAGGGATTGAAGCCAATCCCGACAAGATTAAAGCCATTGAGCAGATCAAGCCCCAAAGCGAGTCAAGGATGTCAAGGCTTGCAGGTTGTGTGGCTGCTCTCGGTGAGGTTCATTTGAAGTCTCAGAACGCGCCTACCTTTCTTCAAAATCTTGAAGAAGGTAGGTCCCATGAAGTGGACTCCGAAGCGGAGGCAGCGCCGCAGATTTGAACGGTACCTATCCTCCACTCCAATACTTGTCGCACCTAGACCACACGAGAAGTTGCTGCTGTACCTAGCGGCAACCAACCAGGTGGTTAGTGCTGCGTTAGTAGCGGAGAGGGAGTCCGACGAGGAGGCTACACCATCGACAAGCGAGTCCGGCGACAAGCAGGGGGCTGCTCCGACAAGCTCTGGCCCCGGCAAGGACAATTCTGCGCAGGAACAGGATGAGGTGCGGAGAAAGATGGTGCAGCGCCCAGTGTATTTTGTAAGTTCCCTTCTCCAGGGGGCTAGATCAAGATACTCTGGTGTGCAAAAATTGCTTTTCGGCCTCCTCATGGCCTCGAGAAAGCTGCGCCATTACTTCCAGGCACATGAGATAACAGTGGTCACTCGCTTTCCGCTGAAGAGGATATTGCACAACCCAGAAGCAACAGGCAGGATCGTTGAGTGGGCACTGGCTGTCGAGCTTTGGGCTCAAGTTTGAAAGTACCTCAACCATACAGAGCCGAGCTTTGGCAGAATTTATAGCAGAATGGACCCCAACGCCCGATGAAGAAGTCCAAGAGACAAGTACACCCGTACAAGAAGCGACAAGTGAATGGGTAATGTACTTTGATGGTGCCTTCTCACTGCAAGGCGCCGGTGCCGGCGTGGTACTCATCGCGCCCACCGGAGAGCACCTCAAGTACGTTATCCAGATGCACTTCCCAAGGGAGGAAGCGACAAACAACACTGCTGAATATGAGGGTTTGCTTGCCGGCCTCAGGATTGCGGCCGAACTTGGGATCAGGAAGTTGATTGTGCGGGGAGATTCTCAGTTGGTGGTCCGGCAAGTTAACAAGAGCTATCAGAGCCCTTTGATGGAAGCTTATGTCGATGAAGTGAGGAAGCTTGAGGAGCACTTTGAAGGTTTGCAGATGGAGCACGTCCCGAGAGCTCAGAATGAAATCGCAGATGGCCTTTCAAAGTGTGCTTCGATCAAGTTACCTGTGGAACCGGGGACCTTCTTGCTCAAGCTGACTCAACCATCCGTCACGCCATCAGTTGGGCAGTCCAAGAAGAGAAAGTTGGTCTCCGGCGACTACTTGCCGGCGGGTCTCCCTGACACCGCCGCCAAGGTTCCCAAGATCAACGACCAGAACGCTGAGGAACAGTTTGCTCCTGCAGATCCTCGGATCTGTACAGTTGAAGCAAGTGTTCCCGACAAGCCTCGCCCCGGCGAGCTTGCCGGGGGACCTTCAGCTCCGACAGAGCCAGAGGTTCTTGCCGTAGAAGCTGAGGTTCCCGCAGCAGTACTCATGCCCTTGGTCCTCGCCGTTGAGCCCCGAGCTCCGACATGGGCGCAGCAGATCGTCCGTTTTCTGCAAACTGGAGAACTTCCCGATGACCCAGAAGAAATGGAGAAGATAACCAGACAGTCAAGTATGTACCAGTTCGTGGATAACGAACTGCATGTAAGAAGGCTCAATGGTGTCGATCAAGTGCATCTCGTGGAAGATGGATGAAGCTGCTGGCGAGAGATACACGGAGGTATATGCGGCCACCACATTGGCGAAGGGCGCTTGCCGAAAGCTTTCGGCAAGGGTTCTTTGGCAAGAAGCCCTCCAAGATGCAACGCACTAGTAACCAAGTGTGAAGCGTGCTGGCCCATGCAAAGCAGATTCATCACAGCTCAAGCTCTCCAAACAATCCCTTTGTCCCGCCCTTCTCGGTGCTGGGGCTCGATATCTCGGCCCCTTCCCGTGCTATCGGGGCTTTGAGTACTTATACGTAGTAATCGACAAGTTCACAAAGTGGCCGAAGTGGAGCCAGAGAGGAAGGTGACAAGACACGATCAGCGGTCAAGTTCTTCAGTCGATTGTGTGCCGCTTCGAATCCCTAACCGGATTATCATCGACAACGGTACACAATTCACTAGTCGCACCTTCATGCAAGACGCCCAAGACCTTGGCGCCTAAGGTCTGTTTTCGCTCATTGCTCACCCGAGGAGCAACGGTCAAGCGGAGAGGACCACGCTGAAGTGCTGCGCGGACTCAAGACAAGGACTTTCGACAGAGCTGAAGTGCGGCAGAAATTGATAGAGGAGCTACCGCGCTCTTTGGTCAATCGAACGACACCAAATCGAGCCACCGGACAGACCCTTTTGCTCTAGTCTATGGAGCGAAGCAGTTCTCCCCACGGAACTCAGATACGGATCTCCTCGAGTGCTCGCTATGATGAGCTCGAGCAAGAGCAACTGCGCAAGATGATGCATTGCTCCTCGAGGAGGGACGCTCGTGCTCTCAGACGAGCTGCTCGATACCAAAGAAGCCTTGCGCCGCTACCATAGCCGCAAGGTCAAAGCCAGAGTCTCGAGGAAGGCGACCTTGTTCTTCGCGTGTTCAGTCCGCCAAGAATTCCAACAAGTTGACGCTTGAAGTGGGAAGGCCCTTATCGGGTGAGACAAGTCACGAGGCCCGCGCCGTCCGCCGAGACCGAAGAAGGCTTACCGTGAGCAACTCCCGAACATAGAGCATCTTCGCAAGTTTCACCCATAAGGCGCGGTTGCCGTGATCCGCTCCGGCAACCACCTTTTGTACAAGCTTTGCCGCTGTTGCATGTAACCCTTTGTACAAAGCCGTGCGCAGACCCCGTGCATCAGTAAAGTTTCTGTGTTTTGCGCTAGTTGCCTTTTCCGTGCTTTTCTTCGCTATTTACATGTGTTATTTGGCATCTCTTGCGCGACACACATATCCGGTAAGCAAATAGCACGCCGAAAGGCCATATATACTTGTTTCCCTCTCCTCTTTCCTTGCCTCTTAAGCAGAAGGAACGTTCCTCGCGCACAAGTTTGCCGGGGGGGAAGGAAGTGGAGGATGCACCAAGTGCTGTTGCACCAAGTGCTGTTCAAGAAAGAGAAGCTTGCCGGGGAACGCACAGATCACGAAAGCTAAGTTATTAAAATTTGAGCAGTTCAAAATTTTAAATTTTAAGTTACCTTCCTTGAATGATCACACTTTGTATGGAAAACCTGTGCGCGGAGGAACCTACCCGTGGATAGCCGTACCCTTATCTTGTTTACGAGCACGCTCAACGATTTAAGTGAGCTGCGACGAGTGTCGTGCCCTTGTTTCGTTTTCGAGTCCGCTCAGCAAGCTAAGTGCGTTGCGACTAGCCGCGGCAAGGTTGCTTGCCGATAAGACCTTGGCCAGCAGGCTGCTTCGAGTTCAGCACTCAGCGCTCGCGGCGAGGGCCCCTTGCCGGCAAGTTCCCTAGAAGCGCAGGGTTGAAGCATACAAAGCTGAGGATCGGAACAAGGGAGATGACACTGCATCTGTTGATCAAAATAAAGATAATATCTTACAAGGAATAACTTGTCGCGATGACTAATGAGTTCATAACACCCTATGCAGCGACAAAAAGAGATAAAGATAAAGGAGGCCTAGTCACGCGGTCGCCTCCACCCCGGAGATCTTGTTCACTTTAGCAATAATGTGGGCGACCTGCTCCTTCAGAGCCTCCATGTTCGCGTCGGCCGGCAAGCTGCGAAGAACGTTGGTGAGGTTTATGCCGGGATTGCGGTATACGATCTTCGTCAGCACGCGCTCCATAGTTCCCGTGCACAGCCGACGAGTCTCCTCGGCGAGTTGCGCGGGGATCTTCTTCCGCAGATTCGCAAGGGCCGGCGCGATCCCCCTGAAGAAGAGGCTGAGCTTGGCGCTAGGAGCGAGGTTTGGATCCGGGGAGTAGATGAGATGCTCCAGCTTCAACGCCAGCAGCTCCTGGTCAATATCGGACGCACAAGACACCAAGTCCTCGGTCCATAACTCAACGGTACGGCGGAAGTGCTCGGCTGCTTGATTGGCGCTGTCCACCAAGGTTCGCTCCTTGCGGAGCTCCTCCTTCAACTTGGTCTCCCGATCCCGGGCGGCGTCAAGCGAGTCCCTCAGCGCAGAGACTTTCAGCTCAAGATCCTCGATGGAGTCCTTGGCGGCCTTCAACTCGTCGCCTTGCTTGGAAAGACGCACCTGGAGTTCCGAGTTGGTGTGGGCGTCCTTCTCGCGCTCCGTGTTGAGCGCGGCGACCTTCTCCTCGCTCGCCTTCAGCAACTCCTCCAGCTGCGCGACCTTGGCGGCAAAATCCTCCTTGGCGGTCTCCGCGGCAGCCGCGGCGGTTTTCGCCTCCTTCAGTTCATCGCCAAGGGCCTGCTCCCGAGCGGCAAGGTCTTCCTCGTAGGAGTCGAGGTTGACCTTCAGCTGGGCGAGTTCCCCTTCTCGCCGGGAAAGCTCCACCCCGGCGAGCCGCTGCTGCTCCTCGGCCTCAGCCTTCTCTAGCAACCACTCTTGGTATTCCCCGGAGAGCCGCTCACGCTCCTCCGCCACCTCGCGGAGGGTAGCCTGGTTGGCGGCGCTGAGCTCCGTCGCGCGCTTCTCCATCTCCTCGGCGGCCTTGGTGGCGAGGGCCTCCCGAAGCGAAGCTACCGCCTGGCCAGTAAGGGCCAGGAGCTGGTGGAAGCAGCTCCTCCTCAGCCCATCGCTCCCGCCAGCCCTCGACGATCTTCAACCTCATGGAGGCGAGGACCTCCCATCAAAGGCCTCGCCCGCTGGAGTCATGATGAAGAGCCCCACGGCACTGGATGAAGACGCCGTTGGGGCTCTCAAGTAGTAGCCGGACTGCTCCTCTCCGCGGAGGGGTCGGCGATCGGCGAGCACTTGACGCTCCCGCCGCCTCGGGCCGGGCGTGCGCGCCGCTCCCCCTCCCGCCCGCCGTGTCCGCAGCCGGAGCGGTCTCTGGCAAGATGGCCCGGCGGCTCCCGCCGTGTTCTGGCGACAGGGCGTCGCCGCCGCCTGCGCGCCCTCCTCCTCAATGACGATGGCTTCGCTCCATCCGCCGGGGAGGGGATCTAGAAGAAGAAGAAAATGCAAAGAAGTTCAAGCAAATATCCAAAAGAGACAACACCAAGAAGACAAATTGCAAAACCTACCGTGGCGGACGCCGTCGTCGTGGCGGGCTCTCTCCGGGAGCTCGCCTTGGCGGAGTGGCGCCCTCGCTGGCTGCTCGCTCTTGGCTGGGTATCGCCCTTGGCGGAGTACCCGCCTGGCGAGCACTCTCCTTGCCGGGAGTTCGGCCTTGGCGGGGACGGCGGGCTCGGCTCCTCGGGCGACCTCCGGACGCCTCGCCATTGTGGCTCCACCTCGCACAAGTCAAGGCAAAACGTCAAGGCATTAGTACAAGACCGAATCTTCAAACGCGCCGGCGAAGCGAAAGTGAGAACCAGACTTACGCGGGGCTGCGCTGGGCTGCTCTCGAACAGCGCTGGTCCGCAAGCTTGATCCGCACGCCCCTGTCGTCGCCCAAGGGCGAAGTCGTTCGCGACCGCCACGGGCACCTTGGCCTCTTCGCTACCGGGCCGTGGTCCCAAATCAAAGCAAGAAACAAGATTAGCTTCAACAATAATCAGGGCGGAATTTGAGAAGATGAAGATCTCGGATACTTACTCCTGTTCCTCCTCGTCGTCTTCGCCAAGGCGGAGAAGTCATACTCCACTGGGCGACGGGCGCGAGGAGCGAGAGGCGAAGATTCCTCGGGCGCTTGGCGGTCCTCGGCGCAGCTTGGCTTCCCGGAAGTTTGCGCCGCCTGCAAGCTGGTTGTCGCCCGAGCCTCGCCCTCGCTCAGAGCCGCCTTTACGAAGGCGCGCTGGAGAATGCCTAGGGCTTGCCCTGGCGGGGAGGTCTCCGACGACGAGGAGAGGTCGCCGGCATAAAGATCCGTGGACCCGCCGGCGTCCTCGGCAGCCTCGGCGCCTCCTCCTCCTCCTCGCCGGTTGGCCCGCTGGGCCAAAGACCCGCTGCTATGCCCCTTTCCCTCGGGCGTCTCCGCTTCCTCCGCAAGATTCGCTTCTGGGCGCTTTGTTCCTCCGCAGCGCCACCTCTTGCCGCTGCCTCGGCCGCGATTCCGGGATCCCGGAGTGCCTTAGAGAGGGACCCGGCGAAGCGTCGGGAGGAAGTTGCAGCAGTCTGCAGATCTCCGCCTCCGCTTGGCGGTGACACATCCGCAGCCTCTCGCTTCATCGTGGGTATATCCAAAATCCCCACCGCTGCGCGGGCGCGCCTCTTCAGCCCGGAAGCTATGTATGCAAGCTCTTGGTCGGTGGTGTCCCGCAGATGCTTTTGATGTCATCCTTGTTCTTCGCCACCTCCACAAGGTTGTCGAAGAAGCCGAGGATGACCGATGGATCGGGCGGAATCCACGCGCGCGTCCACGCCGGCGAATCACATGCGGGCATCATGGCGCGAGACGATCCCGAGCTGTTGTTGCAGAGGGGCACCACCCCGGGAGGTCTCGAACCACTCGATGGGCCGGGTCATATTTAAAGAGTTCCTGACCATCCCTTCAACTCCAACGCCGTGAAGTTGAAATTCAGCCCGGGCGCAGCCTCATTATATCCTCGCGAGCCGCACTCCCAGCCGGCCTTTTCCTGCCTTGGAGAGGGGCAATGCGGCGGCGGAGGAAATCTGCGCCTACCGCGAACGGGCAGTTTTGTTGCTCAAGACGAAGAATCCGGATGAGGGCAACGTTGAGCTTGACGCCGTCCGGATCCAGCTTCGCTTCCAGCCCCCGCCAGACACGATAGGAGTTGTGCGCGGCGCCAGGAAGTGCTGCGCTCGCCTTCAACGATCCAAAGACCAACAAGACGCCATTCTTCCCACTTGCCGCGGAGTTCCCCGCAAGTAAGACTCCTTCTTGTGCGCATTTAAAACCCAAGATATCCCTCCGGAGAGGGGGCGCCACCGCCTAGGAGTGAAGAAATGCCTAAACAGCGCTACGTTGGGATGAATTCCTATGTAGTTTTCGCACATGTGTGCGAAAACCGCCATGGTAAGGATGGCGTTGGGGGTGAAGTCGAGAAGATGGAAGCCATAGGTGTGCATGACGTCACAGAAAAATTCAGAATAAGGAGGGCAAAGACCGCAGTGGAAGAAGGCTGCGAAGAAATAGTACCCGCCGGGATAGTTGTCCATGGTGGCGGCCGGATGAGCTCTGGTCCGAGGATGCGCCTTGGTCCTCTTGGCCCAGAACAGGTAGTATTTGTTCCAGAGTTCCCGCGCGCTGAGCCGCGGCGAGAAGACAACGTTCTGCTTCCGCAGCAGGGCGAGCTTCGCCGCCTGCTCGGATTTCTCCTTCTTGGTCTTCTCCGCCTTCCCCTTCCCGGTCTTCGGGGCCATGGCGGAGGCGACGAGGGAAGGAGGACGAAGAGTCCGACGGCGCCGCAGACGCAAGAGACGGCGGGGGAGATGCAGAGGCGGAGCGCAAAGGGGATCTCTGGAGAAGGAAGAAGAAGCAATGAAAGCGAAGGAGGGAACCGCCTCGCTTCCTCTCGCTTTTATGGGGAAGTGGGGGCGCCGCTTTTTCCATTAAGAAGAACGGGCACGCCCCATCCCACGACGCCGCAATCGACGCGTGCTGTTACGGGGGCGGCAGATGCGGAAGTGGATTCGCACGCCAGGCCGCGTGGTGCCTGCTTGATCGCTCGGGCTCGCCAACAGCGCTCGGCACCGTGTGTGGCCCAGGCCCGGGGGCTCCTGTCGGTGTACTAAGGTAGGGGTACCTTAGTACCCCAACTTGTGCACGGGCAGTGGCAGCTTCCCGCGGCAGGGTTCACCACGTGCTCACCGGAGACCCTCCTGCCCCACACCAAACCATTCAAAGACAAAGTATACAAGACAGAAGATCGAGACCCCGGCAAGCGGAGCTTGCCGGAAGGCTGCCTGTGCTTAAGATTACATCACTCACACAAGGCCCTGGCGAGAGGAGCTCGCCAGGAAGGCTAGAAGATTACATCACAGAAGACACGCCTCGGCGCTATACGCGTCCCGGCGAGGGCCGGGGGAGCGACAAGTTACAGAGCCCGCAAGCTCCGGGCCGGCAAGATCAAGACCCGCAAGGTGCTTGCCGGAGAATCTGCGCTGTGTGCCCGCGCCCAGCTCATCAACCCACGCCGCCGCCTGGGCCTTTTCAGGGCGTGGCGGATGGTCAGTGCAGCCTGGGGACACGGTGGCACTTCACGGTGGTGGATCCATCGCCGTGGCGCATTTAAGACGCAAGGGCGGGAACTTTTGGGGTCGACGGCGACGGGCATTAAATGCTCTTGTCCCCATCACAAAGTAGGTAGCAACCACTGCTCATGCAATCGTAGCTTCACTGCTCCCAAGACTGCTCCAACTACCACCTCTTTTACATTTTTACCCCTTTCTCCTACGCTGACACTGCGGTGACCCTTGCACTATAAAAGGAGGCCCATGCACAGCGTGGGGGGGGGGGGGTTCGGGGTTCGGTTCGGTTCGGTTCGGTTGGGCTCGGTTAGAAACCTTTGCAAGCCTCAAGGCCAAGCAGTAGCTAGTATCAGAGATCTTCAAGCTCTCGAGCTGAATAGAAACACAAAGCAGCAGAGGAGTTTTATCTCCGAGAGCTCCGGCTGGGTAAAAGCCGCCACAGGTTTCTCGCACGATCTGCTCTCTCAGGCTCCCTCCGCCTCGCATCAAGACAGCATAAAGGGGCCCCGCCCCATAGGTGTTCGTGGCGGGCGATTCTCCCCACATGATGGTAATCGGGACAGCAAGTACATGTCATCTTCAATAGAGGTGTCATGTATGGTACGTGGTTCCGCAACCAGTTGGCATTAAACTCTGGTTTGTTCACGTGTAATCCAGTCATAAAACCGCTCCGGTGTTTGGAGCGTAGCAAATTCTTGTGTTCATCCATATACGGAGCTACCAAGGTGGAATTTCAGAGAACTCAGAGTGTGCTTCAGCTTAGAGAATGTCCGTCCATACATATTATTTGTTCCTCCTAGCATGCCTTTTCCATCCGGGCCGCCCTTATGCCGCGATTCAGAACACTAATCGGCTTAAGGTCGAATAAAGTCAATACAAAACTCAATGACCTCTCATTTTGATGGCCCTTGGAGATGCTTCCTTCGCCTAGCACGGTTATGAACATATTTCTTTAAGACTCCCATGAACCTCTCAAAGGGGAACATATTGTGTAGAAATACAGACCCAAAACGTTAATCTTTTCAAGATAGGTGAACTAGGACGCAAGCGCCATGATGTTGAAGAAGGATGGTGGGAACACCAACTCGAAATCGACAAGACATTGCACCAAATCATTCTCAGAACCTTGGTATGATTTCTCGGATCGATTACCTTTCGAGAGATTGCATTGAGAAATGCACATAGCTTCACAATGGCTAATCGAACGCTTTCTCGTAGAAGCCCCTCAATGCAACCGAAGCGCTTGCGCCATAATCACGTGGCGATCATGAGACTTTAGGTTCGGAACTTTTTCTCCGCCATGTTTATTATTCCCTTTATATTCGACGAAGCCATACGGTACCTTAATATCGAAAGTGCATTCAAAGAAGATTTCCTTCTCTTCTTTGGTAAGAGCGTAGCTTGCATGACCCGATGTATGCCGCCTTCTCCGTGCATACGTTGTTGGTCCTCCGTGCCTCGTGTGTATCTTTTGTCTTCCCATACACGCCCAAGAAGCCAAGCAGGGTCACACAAAGATTCTTCGTCACGTGCATCACGCCGACATGGAGCGGACCTCTAGGTCTTTCCAATATGGCTGGTCCCAAAATATAGATTTGTTCTTCCACATGGGTGCGCGTCCGTCTGCGCCCTTCGAACAGGTTGTCCGCCAGACCCTTTCCAAATATCACCTTCAAATCCTTGACCATATCATGTACATCAAGACCAAGACGGTGGCGAGGCTTCGTCCCGTGATCCGCCTCACCTTTGAAATGCTTGCCTTTCTTTCTTACGGATGCCCGCTCGGAAGAAATCGACGATGTCCTAGGTACACATTCTTCTTACAACTATTAAAATATATAACTGTCGGTATCATCCAAACAAAGGCGTGCATCCGCGTATCCCTTGTTTGTCCGTCTCCGAAGGTTACCGAGCAGGCCAATCATTGATGGTCACGAACATCAACGCCTTTTAGGTCAAATTCTTCCCCATGTGCTCATCCCACGACGCACACACTGCTCCATTCCACAGCTTGTAAGAGTTCTTCAACTAATGGCCTTAGGTACACATCAATGTCGCTGCCGGGTTGCTTAGGGCCTTGGATGAGCACTGGCATCATAATGAAGTTCCACTTCATGCACAACCAAGGAGGAAGGTTATACAAACATAGAGTCACGTGCCAGGTGCTATGGTTGCTGCTCGCTCCCCAAAAGGATTAATGCCATCTACGCTTAGACCAAACCATACGCTCCTTGCGTCATCCGCAAACTCCTTCCCGCATTTCTTTCGATTTTTCTCCATCGCGACCCGCCGGTGGGTACTCTCAACTTTCCGCCTTTCTTACGGTCTTCTTCGTGCCATCGCATCGCTTTGGCATGCTCTTTTGTTTTGGAACAACGTTTCAACCGTGGTATTATAGGAGAATACCACATCACCTTGGCAGAATCTTCTTCCTGGGCGCCGCCTCGACATCACCAGCTCATCGCGGCTGATCTTATATCTCAATGCACCACATACCGGCAAGCGCTCAAATCCTCGTACTCACCGCGTAGAGGATGCAATCATTAGGGCATGCATGTATCTTCCGCACCTCTAACCCTAGAGGGCGATAGCCTTCTTTGCTTCATACGCATTTCGGGCAATTCGTTGTCCTTTGAAGCATATCCTTTATCATTACCAAGAACTTTCCAAATCCCTTGTCGATACACCATTCTCTACCTTCCATTGCAGCAATTCCAAGGCGGTGCCCAGCTTTTTCTTATCACCTACGCAATTTGGTACAACAATTTTTGTGATCCTCTAACATGCGCTGCAACTTCTTCTTCTCCAAATCACTTGCTAGTTTCTCTTTGCATCGGCAATGGCCCGACCTAGATCATCAACGGGCTCATCGATGCCTCTTCTTCACTTCTTCCCGCATTGCCGCTCAGCTTCTTCCCCAGACACGCTCAGCTTCCTCCCCATTGTTGTACCATCGTATTCAGGGAACCCATGGCCAAGATAGCTGTCGCCGCCCTCTTCTTCTTCATTGTCTTCCATCATAACCCTCTTTCTCCGTGCTTGGTCCAGACATTATAGTGGGGCATGAAACCGACTCAAACAGTGGACGGAATGGTTCTTGACGAGAGTAATTGTGACCATTCTTACAGCCAAAGACATGGACAAGGCATAAAACCATCCGCCCGCTTGTTTGCCTCGGCCGAAGCGTAAAAGTATGCACACCCTCAACGAATCGGGAGAGCATCGGTCATCGTACATCCATTGCCGCTCATCTTCATTACACAACACCGAATAGACCAAATTAATACAAGTTCATACATAAAGTTCATACAACACTTAAATGCAACAAACAAATAACTCTCTAGCTAAAGCATTTAAATGCAACAACAAATGCGATCAAGATCGCAACTAAGGTAACAATTGATCCAACAACATAATGATACCAAGTCTCACTATCGATGGCATATTTTCTAATCTTTCTATTCTTCAAGCGCATTTTCTCCATCTTGATCTTGTGATCATCGACGACATCGGCAACATGCAACTCCAATTCCATCTTCTCCCCCTCAATTCTTTTCAGTTTTTCTTTCAAGTACTCATTTTCTCTTTCAACTAAATTTAACCTCTCGACAATAGGGTCGGTTGGAATTTCCGGTTCACATACCTCCTAGATAAAAATATCTATGTCAACTTGATGGGCATAATTTGTCATAAACACGAAATGCAACAAATAGTTTTAAAAGAGAATATACCACATCCGAATCATAACAAGGACGAGGGCCGACGGGACGGATATCAAAACCATGGCACTATGTATAACAAACAACGATGGGTAAGATAATTATTACATGATTAAGTATATATCCAAATCACACAAACATCAATTTTTATATAAAATTTCATGAACAAGAGGCTCACCACAAGGTGGTGCCATGATGGACGGCGGTGCGGGCGATCGACGGTGGTTACGACGTAGATTTAGAAGGCACTAAGTACACCACACCTACATATGCAAACTAAGTGTTATTTTTGACCTCAAATTGCATATAAATCAAATACTAGCACATATATATATTTCCTCCCAAATTACTAAACTCACAAATTAGTAACTATATAAAGCATTGCAAGAGCTAATCTAGCAATGAGAGATGAAAGGACAAAGTTGCTAACCTTTGTGATCACTTGAATGGATGGGGCCTTCAAATCTTGACAAATTTTGGGCAAAATGTGTGATGAGCTCGAGGGGAGAAGAGGAAGAACAGAGAGGAGAGGAGAGGGGAAAGGGGGAAGAACAGAGCGAGATGGACGAAGGGTTTATATGAGGAGGATTTTAGTACCGGTTCGTGCCACTAACCGGTACTAAAGGTGTCAAGGGGCCCAGATCGACAACATCCTGCCACCACCTCATTAGTACCGGTTCGTGGCACGAACCGGTGCTAAAGGTTAGCCACGAACCGGTACTAATGAGAGCGGCCTGGCTAGCCGTTGGAACCGGCACTAATGTATACATTAGTGCCGGCTCTAATACAAACCGACACTAATGTGCTTCACGTTTGACCCTTTTTCTACTAGTGCTTTCACAATGCGATTTTAAGTCAAAGCATTGCTATGTTTGTGAGGGCCTGTGTGGATGGAGTCCACACAGGCAGCTCCATGCCCAAGCAGCAATCTCAGCCTTAGACTTGAGAAATCCAACGCCTCAAATTCCTGCCTGATTCTGGTAGCTTTCTCAGGAAGCAAACCAAATAGGTTGTGATTATCTGACTGTTGTGCTTTCACGGCCACTTCTCTTCTTCCATAGAAGTATGAGAAACATTATCACCATCCTTCTCTAAGTTTGCACCAAAAAGATTTTCAACTTCATTGCTCGGGAGGGGCTGCTAGGTTAGGTTTCCATATTAAAGCCCTCTCCCTAGTACAACAATAGTAAGGGTTAGTTCTTTTGGTGGCTTCTTTTTAGCTTCTATAATAAGTTGCCCCCTATCCAATTTATTCTAGAAGTCCAATCAAAATTTCTTTTTAGAAGCCTACTAGTCAAGTCTTAATTGGTAGGCTTCTAAAAAAATAAATTTGGTTGGGCTTCTAGAATAGAATAAGCTGGGTAGAGGCAGATTATTCCAGCTTATTCTAGAAGCCAGAAAAAGAATTGGCCCTAAGTATAATGTGCGCTCTAAATTCAAAATAGCATTGGTTCCGACAAATATTTTTAAAAGCTCCAGAGGTATAGGTCAAATGCCTTTATATCCCAGACGTGCAACCTCCCATTATACAGTGTGCAGTCCTGTCAAAAAAACCTCTGATCATAGGACAAAGGCCATCCAAACAAAAATTACTTGCGGTTAACTTGTATTATCCATTGGAAAGAAGATTTTCACTGTGATATATCTGAATCAGGAATCATGCATAAGAAATATACAATCCACTAACAAGCTTGCTTAAAATCAACATTCTGAAAAGAAAAAAACATGTTGTACAAACTGTTTGCGATTAGCCACAACAAAAAGAAACAGTTAGACAGATCAACGCTAGGCGGGCACACATTCTAATTAAAAAAAGCGTGCGTGGTGGTAATAACGAGTGCGCACGGTCCTTGGAACAAGATGTGTGCTGAAATTGCCTATTGCTGTGCACCAAACGCCACGTACGCGGCCAAGAAAGCGTGCCCAAGTTACGCTGTCCGGGAATAGTGCCGCACTTAGAAATTATAGAACCGTCAATAAATTTTGAGTCTGCGTCCCCTCACCTTCCAAATTGCAAACATGTTCACACCGATCTAAACCTAAACAGTTTCCCACTTAGGAGCGTATTAGTACTCGGTTATAAATACTACTACTCCAAGATGACTGCACAGTCCTCCTTAACTCCTCATCCACAAAAAACAAACAAGCCATTCATCATCGTTCCCTTCCATCTGCCATGGCCTGCGTGAGTTCTGGGTCGAGAGATTGCCACCAGGAAGAGGCGAGCATGGAGTCGGAAGCACGACAGATGTCCCGCCTCGCTGCGAAAGCAGCCGACATGTCCCCTCGCGCGGCCCTAGTAGCACATAGGTCTCACCATGCCGCCGAAGCATGACAGAGGTACCACCACACCGTCGATGCAGCAGACTGGTGCGGCCGCGCCGCAGAAGCAGCAGAGATGTCCTCCCGCGTCGCGACGGCCTGGGAAAATGTCTCGCGGGCAGGCGAGGACTCTTATAGGCGCATGCAAGCGATCATCCATAGCCAGATGGATTAGATCTCTGGCTGGGCAAGGTTGCAGGATGACATGAAAGCCTCATTTGAATAGGCTACCGGCGTCATCTGGCAACTAAGGCAGAGCAATGAGAAGCTCTAGGCCGAGCGCGACCTGCTGAGGGCGAAGATCGTCGGAAGTGCGGAGCAGCAGGAAGGGACCAGTGCCTTGTTGAAGAGGGCCATCGTCATTGTCGAGAAACTTATGGACGAGAATGATGTGCTGCGCATGAAGCGCAAAAAGCTGGTGGAGGAATCCGTGGATGCTCTCAAGCAGCATATTGAGGACAGGAAAGAGCTCATCGCCGCTCGTCGTGGAGACTAGTTCCTGTAACCTGCAGCAACGCATCAAGAAAGTAGAGATCAGCGAGCCAGATCATTGTCTTCCTTCATATTTTGCCCTTGTGTATTTCGGGCGTTGCCGCATGTGGCTTTTTTAAATTATGTTCCTAAATATGTAAGACAATTGTTATTCACTGTCATCGTCCTATATTCATCATGCTTGCTATAAGTCGTAGTCGATGCTATATAGGTCCGTCGGATCTTACATCAAGGTCCGTCGGATCTTATATCAAGATCCGTGTAAAACTTTCTTTTTAGATTTTTATTTTTCTCTCTTAAATCTTAGTCCAGTGAGACATAGCCACGTCGTGAAATAGGGGCACGGGCGCCATTAATGGAGACGTTGGGAGGGAGGTGCGCGCAGGGGTCTGATCGCACGCCTCATGTACTCAAATAGCTACCCCATAGGGCACCTCCTTGCCAATAAAAAAGGGACGCGTGGCGGCACGTCATTGGTAAGTAGAACACCCACGGTTTAAATAATAGTTGTGTTTTCGATTTGTAAGGTGACAACACTTGTTCCAAAATGACTTTGTGTGCGCCTTCGCAAATCGGACAGAAAAATTACCACGGAATGTTGGTGCCATGACATGACACCATGCCAAGTTTCATGATTTTCAGGCGTGTTTTGGATTTACAGGAATTAAAAAAAAATGTTTCTCAATCTTTTCAGTCGAGCCACGACGCCCAGATGTTTGAATTTCATTCTCATTTCTTGCATGGGACCTAGAAATTCACACACGGACACACATGTGATTTTTCAACCAACTTTGATGCACTCGAGCATGTGTTTGTAGTTCAAATTTGAATTATGCACATTAAATGCCCAGAAATTCAATTAATGTACAAAAAAGGCCAAATTAACCTCGAATAATTCCAAAATTTAGCACGATACTTATATTTGGTCTAATTTGCCTGTATAAACAAATTAAGATAGGAAAAGGCAGTGTACGTATGTCGTTTCACACACGGAGGTGACACGTTTCCTCTCGAAACCACGAGCCTTCTTGAGAGAAGCTCCGGTTTGCAAAAAGCTTATACCGAAGCTTGTCCCAATTCTACCAAAAAATTACCGCAACATGTTGGTGCCATGTCATGACACCATGCCAAGTTTCATGATTTTTAGGCGTGTTTTGGATTTATATGAATTAAAAAACCAAGTTTCGAAATTTTTCTGGCCACGTCACGACGTCTAGATGTTTGAATTTCATTCTCATTTCTTGCATGGGACATAGAAATTCATCCAAGGGCACACATGTGACTTTTTAACCAACTTTGGTGCACTTGAGCATGTGCTTGTAGTTCAAATTTGAATTATGCACATTAAATGCCCAGAAATTCAATTAATATATAAAAAAGGCCAAATGAACACGGAATAATTCGAAATTTTAGCACGATACTTCTATTTGGTCTAATCTGCCTGTGTACACAAATTAAGGCGGGAGAAGGCAGTGTACGTATGTCATTTCGCACACGGAGATAACACGTTCCCTCTCGGAACCACGAGCCTTCTTGAGAGACGCTCCAGTTTGCAAGAAGCTTATACCAAAGCTTGTCTCAATTCGGCCAAAAAAATTACTGCAACATGTTGGTGCCATGTCATGACACCATGCCAAGTTTCATGATTTTCAGGTGTGTTTTGGATTTACATGTATTAAAAAACCAAGTTTCTCAATCTTTCCGGCCGATCCACGACACTCAGATGTTTGAATTTGATTCTCGTTTCTTACATGGGACCTAGAAATTCACCCAAGGACACACATGTGATTTTTCAACCAACTTTGGTGCACTGGAGCATGTGCTTGTAGTTCAAATTTGAATTATGCACATTAAATGCCCGGAACTTTAATTAATGTATAAAAAAGTCCAAACGAACACGGAATAATTCCAAATTTTAGCATGATACTTCTATTTGGTATAATCTGCCCGTGTAAAAAAATTAAAGCGGGAGAAGGCAGTGTACATATGTCGTTTCGCACACGGAGGTGACACGTTCCTCTCGGAACCACGAGCCTTCTTGAGAGAAGCTCGGTTCGCAAGAAGCTTACACAAAAGTTTGTCCCAATTCAGCCAAAAAAATTACCGCAACATGTTGGTGCCGTGTCATGACACCATGCCAAGTTTCATGTTTTGCAGGTGTGTTTTGGATTTACATGAATTAGAAACCAAGTTTCTCAATCTTTCCGGCCGAGCCATGATGCCCATATGTTTGAATTTCATTCTCATTTATTGCATTGGACCTAGAAATTCACCCAAGGACACACATGTGATTTTTCAACCAACTTTGGTGCACTAGAGCATGTGCTTGTAGTTTAAATTTGAATTATGCACATTAAATGACTAGAAATTCAATTAATGTATAAAAAAGGCCAAACAAACCCGAAAAAATTCTAAAATTTAGCGCGATACTTCTATTTGGTCTAATCTACCTGTGTAAAAAAATTAAGGTGGGAGAGGACAGTGTACGTATGTCGTTTCGCACACAGAGGTGACACATTCCTTTCGGAACCACAAGCCTTCTTGAGAGAAGCTCCTGTTTGCAAGAAGCCTATACCAAAGCTTGTCCCAATTCGGCCAAAAAAATTACCGCAGTATGTTGGTGCCTTGTCATGACACCATGCCAAGTTTCATGATTTTCAGGCGTGTTTTCGATTTACATCAATTAAAAAACCAAGTTTCTCAATTTTTCTGGCGGAGCCACGACGCCCAGATTTTGAATTTCATTCCCATTTCTTGCATGGGGCCTAGAAATTCACCCAAGGACACACATGTGATTTTTCAACCAACTTTGGTGTATTGGAGCATGTGCTTGTAGTTCAAATTTGAATTATGCATATTAAATGATAAGAAATTCAACTAATGTATAAGAAAGTCCAAACGAACCCGGAATAATTCCAAATTTTAGCACGACACTCATATATTTCTATGTTGCCTCTATAAAAAAATAAGGGGGGACGCAGCGTATATCGTTTCGAAGAAAAGGTGACACGTCCCCTCTCAGGAACCACGAGTCTTCTCGAGAGAAGCTCTGGTTTGCAAGAAGCTTATACTAAAAACTTGTCCAAATGCGGCCAATTTTTTTACCACAACATGTTGGTGCCATGAAATGACACCATGCCAAGTTTCATGATTTTCAGGCAAGTTTTGAATTTCGAGGAATTTAAAAACCAAGTTTCTCAATGTTCCCGACCGAGCCACGATGCCCAGATGTTTGAATTTCATTCGCATTTCTTTCATGGGACCTATAAATTCACCCAAAGACACACGTGTGATTTTTCAACAAACTTTGGGGCATTGGGGCATGTGCTTGTAGTTCAAATTTGAATTATGCACATTAAATACCGACAAACTCAATTAATCCATAAAAATGACAAAGGAACCCAGAATAATTCCAAATTAAAACATGACACTCATGTAGTTGCATGTTCACTGTACATAAATGTTCTAGCAATTAAAACACCATCCTTTCCCTCTGTAACACCATTTTGTCTTTCAAAACATAACGAAAAAATCAGGTATACCACAAACAGTTTACTAGAAAGAATCGTGTGGGATGTGATATAAAATATCTTGGCGCTCCGTCTAGTCTGGTTTACGCAGGAAGCTTTGTCGTCTACAGTCCACCGCCCCCGGTTGAACCACACTTGCGTGCCAGTTTCTCGCGGCACCGAGTGAAAAAATTTTGCCACCACAGAAATATCTATCTCCCCGCCCCCTCCCTCCCACCAAAAGCCACATTTCCATTGTTCCTCCTTGCTTTCCAAGTTCAAACCTTCACTACGGCTTACTAGCAGCTCAGCCTCCTCGCCGGCGTCCCTTTTTCTTGCAGCGCCGCCTCCTCGCCGGCTACCCTTCTTCTTGCAGCACCGCCTCCTCGCCGGCGAACCTTCTTCTTGCAACGCCGCCTCCTCGCCAGTGACCCTTCTTCTTGTTGCGCGGCCTCGTCGATATGTTCAGGTAACCACACCCCACCCACACCATTCTCCTCCTTTCCCGTCCCACATGCCCCGACCGACGGCGCGACACCTTCCGCAGAAATCACTGTCCCCTCCTCCAGTTAATCACCGCCCACAGCCATTTCGCACGCAGTATAACATGGAGCTCAGTAGCATCTGGCAGTGGAGAAGCAAATCGCAGCCGCACACGCGCGCGAGGTCGGTATGGCTACCATGCGTGCCGACCGCCAGATCTTGGAGGAGCACCTCGTCTTCGAGGCCACTGTCGACACCGCCACGCAGTTGTCTACTTTAAAATACAGTTCGTGTTGTTTTCTCGAGGCCACCGCCAATGCCTTCTAGTGATTTGTCCTCTGTAATGTAAATATGCAATCCGATGTTCAGTTTATAGTTTGGTCCTCTGAAATGTAATGTTCAGTTAACACTTTGGTCCTCTGAAATGTAATGTTCAGTTAACAGTTTGGTCCAACAATTGCTACATTTTGTAGTAGTGTTCTCAAGCATTCTTTGTTTTGTTAACTGTCGTATCTTCTAGTACATGTTTCTATTCTGCAATGTCGTGCTTAGTTAACTATTTTGGTTCATTTGTTCTGTCTGGTTTAGTTCTGCAATTTGATTTTCATTTGTTGTGGGTACTAATACGTCCATTTTGCATCATGCTTTTATATCGATATGTATTGCATTATGGGCTGTTATTTCACGTTATGTCACAATACTTATGGCTATTCTCTCTTATTCTACAAGGTTTACATGAAGAGGGAGAATGCCGGCAGTTGGGATTCTGGGCTGGAAAAGGAGCAAATATTAGAGACCTATTCTGCACAACTCCAAAAGTCCTGAAACTCCACAAAAGTCATTTTTGGAATTAATGATAAATATTCAGTGGAAGAAGTGCCAGAGGGGGCCACACCCTGGCCACGTGGGTGGGGGGCGCGCCCTACCCCCCTGGGCGCGCCCCTGCCTCGTGGGCCACCTGGCAGCCCTCCAGTGCCCATCTTATGCTATATGAAGTCATTTACCCTGGAAAAAATCAGAAGCAAGCTCACGGGATGAAACTCTGCCGCCACGAGGCGGAACCTTGGCGGAACCAATCTAGGGCTCCGACGGAGCTGTTCTGCCAGGGAAACTTCCCTCCGGGAGGGGGAAATCATCACCATCGTAATCACCATCGATCCTCTCATCGGGAGGGGGTCAATCTCCATCAACATCTTCACCAGCACCATCTCCTCTCAAACCCTAGTTCATCTCTTGTATCCAATCTTTGTACCAAAACCTCAGATTGGTACCTGTGGGTTGCTAGTAGTGTTGATTACTCCTTGTAGTTGATGCTAGTTGGTTTATCTGGTGGAAGATCATATGTTCAGATCCTTAATGCATATTAATACCCCTATGATTATGAACGTGAATATGCTTTGTGAGTAGTTACATTTGTTCCTGAGGACATGGGTGAAGTCTTGCTATTAGTACTCATGTGAATTTGGTATTCGTTCGATATTTTGATGAGGTGTATGTTGTCCCTCCTCTAGTGGTGTTATGTGAACGTCCACTACATGACACTTCACCATTATTTGGGCCTAGAGGAAGGCATTGGGAAGTCATAAGTAGATGATGGGTTGCTAGAGTGACAGAATCTTAAACCCTAGTTTATGTGTTGCTTTGTAAGGGGCTAATTTGGATCCACTTGTTTCATGCTATGGTTAGGTTTACCTTAATACTTCTTTTGTAGTTGCGGATGCTTGCAATAGGGGTTAATCATAAGTGGGATGCTTGTCCAAGAAAGGGCAGTACCCAAGCACCGGTCCACCCACATATCAAATTATGAAAGTAACGAACGTGAATCATATGAACGTGATGAAAACTAGCTTGACGATAATTCCAATGTGTCCTCGGGAGCGCTTTTATCATTATAAGAACTTGTCCAGGCTTGTCCTTTGCTACAAAAAGAATTGGGCGACCTTGCTGCACTTTATTTACTTTCATTGTTTGTTACCCGTTACAAATTATCCTATCACAAAACTATCTGTTACCTACAATTTCAATGCTTGCAGAGAATACCTTACTAAAAACCGCTTGTCATTTCCTTCGGCTCCTTGTTGGGTTCGACACTCTTACTTATCGAAAGGACTACGATAGATCCCCTACACTTGTGGGTCATCAAGACTCTTTTCTGGTGCCGTTGCTGGGGAGTGAAGCGCCTTTGGTGAGTGGAACTTGGTAAGGAAACATTTATATAGTGTGCTGAAATTTATTGTCACTTGTTACTATGGAAACTAATCCTTTGAGGGGCTTGTTCGGGGTATCTTCACCCCGACCAGTAGAGCAAAGAGTTTCTCCTTAACCTACTGAACCTACTAAAAATGTTCACTTTGAAATTCCTTCGGGTATGGTAGAGAAACTGCTAGCTAATCCCTTTGCAGGAGATGGAACATTGCATCCCGATTTACACCTTATCTATGTGGATGAAGTTTGTGGATTATTTAAGCTTGCAGGTATGCCCGATGATGTTGTCAAAAAAAAAGGTCTTCCCTTTATCTTTGAAGGGAGACGCATTGACATGGTATAGGCTATGTGATGATATGGGATCCTGGGACTATAAACGATTGAAATTGAAATTTCACCAGAAGTTTTATCCTATGCATCTTGTTCATCGTGATCATAATTATATATATAATTTTTGGCCTCACGAAGGACAAAGTATCGCTCAAGCTTGGGGGAGGCTTAATTCAATGTTGCCCCAATCATGAGATGTCAAGAGAAATGATTAGGCAAAACTTTTATGCTCGGCTTTCTCTCAACAATCGCACCATGCTTTATACTTCTTGTGTTGGGTCTTTTATGATGAAGACTATTGAATTCAGATGGGATTTATTGGAGAGAATTAAACACAACTCTGAAGATTGGAATTCGGATGATGGTAAGGAGTCAGGTATGACACCTAAGTTTGATTGTGTTAAATCTTTTATGGATACCGATGCTTTTCGTGGATTTAGCACTAAATATGGACTTGACTCTGATATAGTAGCTTCTTTCTGTGAATCATTTCCTACTCACGTTGATCTCCCTAAGGAGAAGTGGTTTAAATATAATCCTCCCACTAAAGTAAAAGTAGTTGCACCTATTGCAGTTGAAGAAAAGACAATTACTTATAATGATCCTATTGTTCCTACTACTTATGTTGAGAAACCACCTTTCCCTGTTAGGATAAAGGATCATGCTAAAGCTTCAACTGTGGTTCATAAGAGTAATACTAGAACGTATACACCTCTTGAGCAAATTAAAGTTGAACCTAGTATTGCTATGGTTAAAGATCTCTTGGCTGATAATATTGATGGGCATGTTATTTATTTCTGTGAACAGGCTGCTAACATTCCTAGACCCGATGCTAAGACACATAGACCTGTTGTAGGCATGCATGTTATTTCTGTTAAAATAGGAGATCATTGTTATCATGGCTTATGTGATATGGGTGCTAGTGCTAGTGCAATACCTCATTCCTTATATAAAGAAATTATGCATGACATTACACCTGCTGAGATAGAAGATATTGTTGTTACAATTAAGCTTGCCAATAGAGATACTATTTCACCAATTGGGATTGTTAGAGATGTTGAAGTCTTGTGTGGGAAAGTTAAATACCCTGCTGATTTTCTTGTTCTTGGTTCCCCACAAGATGACTTTTGTCCCATTATATTTGGTAGACCCTTCTTGAATACTGTTAATGCTAAGATTGATTGCGAGAAAGATGTTGTTACGATTGGCTTAGGAAATATGTCTCATGAGTTTAATTTTTCTAAATTTCATAGGCAACCCCATAATAAAGAATTGCCTAGTAAGGATGAAACTATTGGTCTTGCTTCTATTGTCATGCCTCCTGCTGATCCTTTAGAACAATATTTGCCTAGTAAGGATGACAGGTTGCTATTTGGAAACAAAACTTGCTTGTTGAGATCCTATGGGATCCTCCACCACCCAAGGGTGATCTCGTGTTTGAGCTTAAACCATTACCTGATACTCTCAAATATTCATATCTTGATGAAAAGAAGATATATCCTGTTATTATTAGTGCTAACCTTTCAGAGCAGGAAGAGGAAAGATTATTGAAATCTCTGGAGAAGCACCGTGCTGCTATTGGATATACTCTTGATGATCTTAATGGCATTAGTCCCACTTTCTGCCAACACAAAATAAATTTGGAAGAAGACGCCAAATCAGTTATTGATCACCAACGGCGGTTAAATCCTAAGATGAAAGAAGTGGTAAGAAAGGAAATACTAAAGCTCTATGAGGCAGGTATAATCTATCCCGTTGCTGATAGTCGGTGGGTAAGTCCTATCCATTATGTCCCTAAGAAGGGAGGTATTACTGTTGTTCCTAATGATAAAGATGAATTGATCCCGTAAAGAATTATTACAGGTTATAGGATGGTAATTGATTTCTGTAAATTAAATAAAGCTACTAAGAAAGATCATTACCCTTTGCCTTTTATTGATCAAATGCTAGAAATATTATCCAAACATACACATTTTTGCTTTCTAGATGGTTACTCTGGTTTCTCTCAAATACCTATGTCAGCGGATGATCAATCAAAGACCACTTTTACTTGCCCTTTCGGTACTTTTGCTTATAGACGTATGTCTTTTGGTTTATGTAATGCACCTGCTACCTTTCAAAGATGCATGATGGCTATATTCTCTGAATTTTGTGAAAAGATTTGTGAGGTATTCATGGATGATTCCTCCGTTTATGGATCCTCTTTTGATGATTGATTGGGCCTCGAGTTTTGCAGAGATGTGAAGATACTAGTCTCGTCTTGAATTGGGAAAAGTGCCACTTTATGGTTAATGAAGGCATTGTTTTGGGGCATAAAATTTCTGAGAAAGGTATTGAAGTGGACAAGGCTGAACTTGATGCTATTGAAAAGATGTTGTGTCCCATGGACATTAAAGGTATAAGAAGTTTCCTTGGTCATGCCGGTTTTTATAGGAGGTTCATTAATGACTTTTCTAAAATTTCTAGGCCACTAACTAATCTATTGCAAAAAGATATTCCTTTTGTCTTTGATGGTGATTGTGTAGAAGCATTTGAAATACTTAAGAAAGCTTTGATTTCTGCACCTATTGTTTAGTCACCTGATTGGAACTTACCCTTTGAAATTATGTGTGATGCTAGTGATTATGTTGTACATGTTGTTCTAGGGCAAAGAGTCGATAAGAAAATAAATGTTATTCAATATGCTAGTAAAACTCTAGACACTGCCCAGAGAAATTATGCTACTACCGAAAAAGAATTCTTAGCAGTTGTATTTGCTTGTGATAAGTTCAGACCTTATATTGTTGATTCTAAAGTAACTATTCACACTGATCATGCTGCTATTAAATATCTCATGGAAAAGAAAGATGTTAAACCTAGACTTATTAGATGGGTTCTCTTGCTCCAAGAATTTGATTTGCATATTATTGATAGAAAGGGAGCTGAGAACCCCGCTTGCATAACTTGTCTAGGTTAGAGAATGTTCTTGATGACCCACTACCTATTGATGATAGCTTTCCTGATGAACAATTAGCTGTCATAAATGCTTCTCATACTGCTCCATGGTATGCTGATTATGCTAATTATATTGTTGCTAAATTTATACCACCTAGTTTCACATACTAGCAAAAGAAAAAGTTCTTTTATGATTTAAGGCATTACTTCTGGGATGACCCACACCTTTATAAAGAAGGAGTAGATGGTGTTATAAGACGTTGTTTAACTGAGCATGAATAAGAATAGATCCTACGCAAGTGTCACTCCGAGGCATATGGAGGACACCACGCTAGAGATAGAATTGCACATAAGGTATTGCAATCCGGTTTTTATTGGCCTACTCTCTTCAAAGATGCCCGTAAGTTTGTCTTGTCTTGTGATGAATGCCAAAGAATTGGTAATATTAGTAGACGTCAAGAAATGCCTATGAATTATTCTCTTGTTATTGAACCATTTGATGTTTGGGGCTTTGATTATATGGGACCTTTTCCTGCCTCTAATGGTTATACACATATTTTAGTTGTTGTTGATTACGTTACTAAGTGGATAGAAGCTATTCCAACTAGTAGTGTTGATCATACCACCTCTATTAAGATACTTAAAGAAGTTATTTTTCCAAGGTTTGGAGTCCCTAGATACTTAATGACTGATGGTGGTTCACATTTTATTCATGGTGCTTTTCGTAAAATGCTTGCTAAGTATGATGTTAATCATAGAATTGCATCTCCATATCACCCACAGTCTAGTGGTCAAGTAGAATTGAGTAATAGAGAGCTTAAATTAATCTTGCAAAAGACTGTTAATAGATCTAGAAAAAATTGGTCCAAGAAACTTGATGATGCATTATGAGCCTATAGAACTGCATATAAGAATCCTATGGGTATGTCTCCATATAAAATGGTTTATGGTAAAACATGTCACTTACCTCTCGAACTTGAACATAAGGCGTATTGGGCCATTAAAGAGCTCATTTATGATTTCAAACTTGCTGGTGAGAAGAGGTTATTTCACATTAGCTCACTAGATGAATGGAGAACCCAGGCCTACGAGAATGCCAAACTGTTTAAAGAAAAAAGTTAAAAGATGGACTGACAAAAGGAAACAAAAGCGTGAGTTTAATGTAGGTGATTATGTGTTGCTTTTCAACTCTCGTTTAAGATTTTTTGCAGGAAACCTTCTCTCTAAATGGGAAGGCCCTTATGTTATCGAGGAGGTCTATCATTCCGGTGCCATAAAAATCAACAACTTCGAAGGAACAAATCCGAAGGTGGTGAACGGTCAAAGAATCAAACATTATATCTCAGGTAATCCTATAAATGTTGAAACTAATATTATTGACATCGTGACCCCAGAGGAATACGTAAGAGACACTTTCCAGAATGTTTCAGACTCCAAAAAGGAATAGGTATGTGGTACGGTAACTAAACCGACTCCAAAATAGTTCTAATAGCAAATTTTCTCCGTTTTGGAATATTTAATAAAATAGGAAAATAAGAATTAGTCCGGGAAGGACACAAGGCATTGATAATCCCCAAGTGCAGGAAATCATCGTAGCAATTCCCAAAGGTGAAAGTGATCAGTATGGAGTGTCGAACCTACAAGGAGCCAAAGGTAAGATCTATATTCTCTCAAGCCCTATCTGCCACTGATACGACTCTACGTGCACCGAACGTTTGCTTCCAACTAGAAACAAGAAATAAAACTGTGTTGTGGGTATAAAGAGGATAACTTTGTATGATGTCGGAGAGCTAAAATATAAAAGTAGGTGATGTTATCATAAAGTTAGAATATATTTATTTTACTAAATAATATAAATAGCGAGTGTGGAATAATGGTGGATCGGTGTGCGGAATTTTCCTAAGCAATTGTTAACAAGATCGATAGTCGTCATTGCAATTTCATATGAGGGAGAGGCATAAACTAACATACTTTTCCTACTTGGATCATATGCACTTATGATTGGAACTCTAGCAAGCGTCCGCAACTACTAAAGATCATTAAGGTAAAACCTAACCATAGCATTAAAGCATCAAGTCCCCTTTTTTCCCATACGCAACAACTCCCTTACTCGGGTTTGTGTTTCAGTCACTCACTCAACCCACTATAAGTGAATCATGCACGTATTGCAACACCCTACAGCGGGAATCCCTCACGCTTGCACTACAAAAAAAGACACATCCGTGACATTTTGGGCCGAACGAAATTTTTTTCTGTCATACATATGACACTTCTATGACGATAATTGTGACAAAACCCGGTATCATCATAGATGTGGTGGGCTCCTACTTCTATGACAAAAAATCATGACAAAATATGGGCTTTTCGTCCTTGGCGGGACGGAGACGCAGCTGCATGACAATCTTTGGGCCGTCCATGACGGAAAAAACAGTGGTAGAAGCGAGGGGGAGGAAAATTTCGGGGAGTTGTCGGTTACGGTGGGAGAGTGATGCGCGTTTCTCTCGTACGTACGCGCGTGTGTGCGAGGTGTTGGCTCTAACTGAACCCCAGCGAGGCGTTGGGCTCTAACTGAACCCAAGCGATTGACCGCAACTACGCTGGCATCGAACCGAGGGATCGATCGATGGCTGTTAATCGAACCCGATGGAGCGATTCTTCGCTATTTCGCTAATCAAGCCGATCGATTGGATGAACAAAGTGAGCATTGCGGGGGGTGGATGAACAGTGAGCGATGGCGTTGCCTCTGGATGAACAGGAACCCGTGGTGTGGAGGGCTGGATGAAAAAGTAGACGGTGGAGGGGTGGCCGTGGAGGGGTGGTTGAACAGGACCCCGTGGTGTGGAGGGCTGGATGAACAAGAGAAGGTGGAGGGGTGCCCGTGGAGGGGTGGTTGAACAGTAGCCGGTGGAGTAGCGCACGGTGGAGGCTGGATGAACAGGAGCCCGTGGAGGCTGGAGGAGGTCGACGGTCGAGATGAACAGTATCCCGTGGAGTCCCTTTTGCGGTACGCCACACCCCTCCCCCCCGTTTCGACCGTAGTGCCCCAACACAAGTCCGTTTCGTCCGTTTTGCGGTACGCCACACCCCTCCCGATGAAAAGGACCCCCGTTTCGAACGTAGGAGGTCCGTTTCCTCCGTTTTGCGGTACACCACACCCCTCCCGATCAACAGGACCCCCGTTTCTACCGTAGGAGGTCCATTTCCTCCGTTTTGCGGTACGCCAGGCCCCTCCCAATCAACAGGACCCCGTTTTGAACGTGGCCGATCAAACACAAGGCCGTTTCCTCCGTTGTGCGGTACGTCAGGCCTCGTTTCCATCGCCTGTTCCGTCCAAGCCCTCCCGATGAACACGACCACGCATTCCGTTCCGACCCAGCCAGTTGGCTCCCCATGAATACGACGACGACGCTGTTTCTCAGTTCTGACCCAGCCATGTACGTATGCGTGATAGGCGTTAGAGACCCTGCCCGTATGTACGTATATGGCCGTATTTTCTTTCTTGCACCCTCGCGGTTGTGCGTACGTGTACATGCTACATGCGCGCTTCTACTACGACACGTGCGCGCCTCTACATCTACGACACGTGCGCGCCTCTACATCGACCAGTATGTACGTACACGTTCGCGACTAGAATGACAATGCTATGTATGCTTCGACCAGGTGGGACCCAACTGTCAGGCACTTCCTTGCATGCGAAGATGTAGCTGGTGGGTCCCAGAAGTTAGGGGGGCGAATCGGATTTTTTGCTCGGACGCACTTCCTTGTGTTCGAAGATGTAGCTGGTGGGTCCCAGCAGTCAGGGGGCGAATCGTTTTTTTTTGCCTGGAAGCACTTCCTTGCGTGCGAAGGTGTAGCTGGTGGGTCCCAACAGTCAGGGGGGAAACATTTTTTTCGCGAAATATGGTGGCCCGTCCGGTGGGTCCCCGCTGTCAGGTGGAGAAATAATTATTTTGCGCGTAATAAGGAGGCACTTCCTTACTGCGGCCGTGGACCCAGCTGTCAGCCTCTCCACGTACAGTCCACGTCCGATGGAAGCCGTTCCTTGACCACGTTGACCACGCCGCGCCGAGAGCACCAGGGCGGTGGACAACGGCGAGGCCTAGGAAGGGTACGACGCGGAGCCAGGGAAGACACGGCAGTGGATGCCCACGCGTAGAGGAGTACGAGGGTTCACTGGTTCACTGTGGTGTGAGGTTGCCGTTGCCGCAGAATAACAGGGGGTGTAGGTGAGTAGAGGGATGGCCTGGCCAGCGGTGGGAGTAGTAGGGGGCGGTGAGGCCTCCGCCGCATCGCAGCCGGCCACGGGAGGCAGGAGCACGAGGCACGACCGGCGCTGGTTTGGGCGGCTGGAGCAAGAAGACCAGAGGTTGAAGAAGCACTACGGCTGTTGGATGGACATCGTACGGTCACTGGAGCTAGAATTGTGCATATTGACTAAGTTGACAAAGCCCTCCGTCCCCGTCAACTTAGTAGGCCCACAAGTCAGCCTACCACTATACTGGGTCCCAGCTAACAAGGGGAGTATTCATTTTTTGTGCGTAATAAGGAGGCACTTCCTTGCGTGCGAAGATATAGCTGGTGGGTCCGAGCTGTTAGCGGCGGTAACGTTTTTTTCACGAAATACTGAGGCCCTTTTGGTGGGTCCCTGATGTCAGGTGGACAAATCATTATTTTGCACGTAATAAGGAGGCATTTCCTTGCGTGCGGCCGTGGACCCAGCTGTCGGCCTCTCCATGTACAGTCCACTTCAGATGCATGTCGGTTGTTGACCAAGTTGACAAGGCCGCGCCGAGAGCACCAGGGCGGTGGACAGGCCTAGGAAGGGAACGACACGGAGGCAGGGAAGACTCAGCAGTTGTTTCCCACGCGGAGGGGAGTACGACTGAACGATGGTTTACTGGTTCGTCTACCGTCGCCGGAGAATAACAGCAGTTGTGGGTGAGTAGAGGGATGGATAGGCCAGCGATGGGAGTACGGTGGGGCGGTGAGGCCTGCGCGGCAGCACAGCCGACCACGGGGAGGAGCGAGCATGCAGTCCCGCCGGCGCTTGCTTGAGCGGCTGGAGCAGGAAGAGCAGAGATTGAAGAAGCACGACGGCCGTTGGATGGACATCCAACCGTCGCTGCTTGTGCGTCAACCTTTTTTTAGGAAAGCCTAAAATCTGTGGAAAACAGCACACAACCCATCTGCCATTATTTCTAATAATTTACAGCCCATTTGCTAATTCTTAAGTTTCTTTAGCCCATATTCTTTGTTAGCATTACAGCCCATATTGTGGCCACGGTTAAAAAATTATACGAAATTTTGCATATTCGGTGCGGTCCGAACTGTTTTTAATCCCGAAATTTCGACTCACATTCAAACTGATTTTAAAAATAAATGTATATCAATATAAAATCCAACAAATTCTCCATGCATAAAAATTAATGTAATTGAAAATCTTGAAATGAAAAAAAAAATTGAAACTAATTGCTGGTTTGATGTGTTTTAAAAATGTACAGCCCATTTCTCATTACTGATGGGCCATTTTCTCGGCTAGCCGAATGAAAAGCTCTCCTCGTCTTGAAAGATTTGCAGCCCAACAGGCGTGACAAAGCGACTTAATTGGCAAATCACAAAAAAACTGGGTTTTCGCCGTGGACCCAGCTGTCAGCCTCTCCACGTACAGTACTCTTCCGATGGAAGTTGTTCCTTGACCACGTTGACCATGCCGCGCGGAGAGCACCACGGCGGTGGACGAAGACGAGGCCTAGGAAGGGGACGACGCGGAGCCGGGGAAGACGCAGCAGTGGAAGCCCGCGCGGAGAGGAGTACGAGGGTTCACTGTTTCGGCTGCGGTGTGAGGCTGCCGTCACCGCAGGGCCTGGCCAGCGGTGGGAATAGTAGGGGGCGGTGAGGCCTCAGGAAGCACTGACCGCCACGGAGGCAGGAGCATGCGGCATGACCGCGCTGCTTTGGGCGGCCGGAGCAAGAAGACCAGAGGTTGAAGAAGCACTACGGCCGTTGGATGGACATCGACGGTCCTTTGGAGCTAGAATCGTTCATATTGACTAAGTTGACAAAGCCCTTCGGCCCCGTCAACTTAGTAGGCCCACAAGAAAGCCTCCCACCAAGGTGGGTCCTAGCTAGCCGGGGGAGTATTCATTTTTTTGTGCGTAATAAGGAGGCACTTCCGGTGGGTCCGAGCTGACAGCGGGGGGAACGTTTTTTCGCGAAATATGGTGGCCCGTCCGGTGGGTCCCAGAAGTCAGGGGGAAACGATTTATTTTGCAAAATACTGGTGGCCCGTCCGGTGGTCCCCGCTGTCAGGTGGAGGAATAATTATTTTCCACATAATAAGGAGGCACTTCCTTGTGGCTGCCGTGGACCCAGCTGTCAGCCTCTCCATGTACAGTACTCTTCCGATGGAAGTCGGTCATTGACCACATTGACCACGCCGCGCGAGAGCACCACGGCGGTGGACGACGGCGAGGCCTAGGAAGGGACGACATGGAGCCGGGCCACGGGAGGCAAGAGCAGGCGATAGCACAGCCGGCCACGGGAGGCAGGAGCAAGCGGCACGATCGGCGCTGCTTTGGGCGGCTAGAGCAAGAAGACCAGAGGTTGAAGAAGCCGTATGGCCGTTCGATGGACATCATACGCTCACTGGAGTATTGACTAAGTTGACAAAGCCCTCCGTCCCCGTCAACTTAGTAGGCCCACAAGTCAGCCCAACAATATGGTGAGTCCCAGCTAGCAAGGGGGTATTAATTTTTTTGGGCGTAATAAGGAGGCACTTCCTTGCGTGCGAAGATATAGCTGGTGGGTCCGACCTGTCAGCGGCGGGAATGTTTTTTTCACGAAATACAGAGGCCCTTCCTGTGGGTCCTAGCTGTCAGGCAGAGGAATCATTATTTTGCGCATAATAAGGAGGCATTTCCTTGCGTGCGGCCGTGGACCCAACTGTCAGCCTCTCCACGTACAGTCCACTTCCGATGGATGTCGTTCATTGACCATGTTGACCAGGTCGTGCCGAGAGCACCAGGGCGGTGGACGACGGCGAGGCCTAGGAAGGGAACGACACGGAGCCAGGGAATACTCGGCAGTTGTTTCCCACACGGAGGAGTACGAGGGTTTACTGGTTCGTTTGCCGTCGCCGGAGAATAACAGCATGTGTGGGTGAGTAGAGGGATGGCTAGGCAAGCGATGGGAGTACGGTCAGGCCGTGAGGCCTGCGCGGCAGCATAGCCGGCCGTGGGAGGAGGGAGCAGGCAGTCCCGCCGGTGCTTGTTTGAGCGGCTGGAGCATGAAGAGCAGAGATTGAAGAAGCACGACAGCTGTTGGATGGATATCCAACAGTCACTGCTCTCGTGTGTTGACTAAGTTGACAGGGCGTTGCCTGTGCATCAACCTTTTTTATGAAAGCATACGCGTCAACCTATAGTAGGCGCACAAGTCAGCCTTAAATCTGTGGAAAACAGCATACAACCCATCTGCCATTATTTCTAATAATGTACAACCCATTTGCTAATTCTTAAGATTTTTTTGGAGCCCATCTTCTTTTTGTTAGCATTACACCCCATATTGTGGCCACGATTAAAAGTATACGAAATTTTGCATATTTCGGTGCGGTCAACTAGTTTTAATCCAGAAATATCGATTCACATTCAAACTAGTTTGAGAAATAATTTATATAAATATAAAATCAAAATAATTGTCCACGCATAAAAATCAATGGAATTTAAGATCTTGTAATGAAAAAAATGAAACTAATTCCCGGTTTGATGTATTTCAAAAATGTACTGGCCATTTCTGGGCAAACCGAATGAAACTCTCCTCCTCTTGAAACATTTGCTGCCCAGCGGGGCCGATAAAGCAAGTAGGCCTTGTTTGGGTATTTCTTTAAAAAAATAGAACTGGGCTAGCCATTTTTAGCAAGAAAAAAAACACAACTGGGCTCATGATGTGGTAAACATAAATAAAACCCTGGCTAGACGGGCCATAGCCCCCGCACAGCCCCGTTGTTACCCTGATCCGTCGGTAAAACTAGTATAAATAACAACTGCTTGTTCCTCATTGTCTCAAAAAAACTGCTTGTTCCTCAAAAAAACTGCGCGACTTGTTGGGTCCCTGGTGTCAGCCGCTCATAGTGTAATTCTCTCGTTTATTGACTACGTTGACGATGGTGTGAGCCCCAGATGTCCAACCATTAGGAGGAACCATATTTTTGGGCTTGTACTATAGAGGCACTTGCTTGCGTACTGCCATGACGCTGGTGGGTCCCTACTGTCATCCTCTCCACGTACAGTCATCTCCTTGTTCCTCTTGGTTGTTGACGATGTTGACAACGCAATAGGGCGGCGCACCGCGCACGGCGAGCGAACCAAGGCCGCAAGGCGGAGGACGACGGCGAGGCCTCGGATGGAACGAACAGGAGCCGTTGAAGATGCGTCGGTCCAGTCGCAGGTGGAGGGGAGTATGAAGGTTGACTTGTGGGGGTGGTGGGGGCTAGTCACTTGGCTTCTGTAATGCACAGTGAGCTCAAGCAGCCGGCGTGAGTGATGTTATTTCCCTTGGTTGTGATTTGTTACAATATTTCACTCTAAATTAAACGAATGGCAAGCCATTTTCCTTGTTCCAAAGAAAATATGACAGTCACAGCCAAGTTGAAAAGGGCGGGAACATGTAACTCCAGCTTACAAACTGTACAAAAGCACGAGGGTTGATTGTTCATCAGGTTTACAAAAAAAACCCAGATTGAAAAGGGCAACAACATCTAACTCCAAAGACTGTTTTGGCAATCACAATCAAATGGATCGGTCAGTCCATAGAATGAACATCTGGATCGTAAAATTTATCGGATTATGACCACAATATGATGTAAATAGAAGCCCGCATATTCGTAAGCTCTTTTGCCCACCGAAACTCCTTTTTTGCTCTTCGACATACCCATCCGTCAAAACCATGCTGCTGATAAACTTAAGCCTGATGGACAATAGTAACCTCGCATTCAGCAGGAAGAATGTGACAAATCTTGTGTTTGCACGGTTGGCTACATATCGTTCTAGCGTTATTGTCTTCAATCGAATCTCATGAGAAGTGAGAAAATCCCGATGCTTACGAATCCACCGATTGGTTATAACTTTCTTACCCCGTCCTATTGCCTAAATAGACATGAAAATTGAAAACAGTTAAGGTCTAAATAAAGAGTGTCAAAAGAGCAACAGCTGAATGGTTAATTCTAGTACACTATATGCGGGCTTCCAATGTGCGTGAAATTATCACCTTTGTATACAACTTCTCCAGACATGGAAAGCATTGCAGCAAGCCAATAATCTTGTTCAGATCAAAACTATTCATTTTGATATATAAGATCTTGACAGAATCCAGCACCATTGATAGGCCATTCATGGAGAAACTCTTTATTGAGCATAGAACATAATATTAGTACAAAATGTGTACTCCAAGATGATATATAAATTATGCGCAGAAATTTAAAATGCAGCATATGGTTACAAGTGTAGATGATAATATAAAGTACCTGAAGAACTGTGGAGCCAAACACCATATTGAAATGAGCACAGAGATCATGTATTACACCCAAGGTCTCCAGTTTAGGCGCAGAGAGGACGGTTATTTGCAACGGTGAATAACTAAAACCAAGGATCAACCTTTGAAGTGAAGGGGCATCTTGGATGATGAGCTGCCTTCCTTCAAAAGAAATTCCAATTCTTACAAGGTTAGGCGACTTTATTTGGAGATAACCGATTCTAATTGTGAAAACAAGCACCAAGCACTCCAGCGCAGGGAAACTGGCATGGATGATGCTGTGCAATGAGGCCTCCGATATACGAACCCGCACAAGTGAAAGTTTCTTGAGAAATGGGAGTCGAAGGTTTAGTACCAGATTGTCTGGAAGGTAGCACAGCGCAAAGGTGGCGGTGTGGAGAGAGGAGGAAAACAGCGAGATGGACATCTGTGCTGAGGGCACAAGTTCATGTGTTCTGTATGTGGTATTTGATTTCCAGGGGAATAGTAGAACTCAAGCAGCTGTAGTTCTGTGAATTCAGGGGATTTCAGCCAGGTGTCCACCGTGCAGGGCATGGTATGCTTACTCAGGTAGCAGGACGGGATGCAGAGGCTTTGAACGGAGCCCTAGTGGGAGTAGATGATGGCTCTGGGGATTTCAAAATCTTTGAAGAGAGATAGCTGACAACAGTCGAGATTAAGGGGCACGGCGCGCCATAGAGGGTGCCACCAAATTGAGAGGACTTGGGTGCAGCAGCAATCCTTGGTGAGGAGAAGCGAGATGATCTCCCCAAGGACGGCATCCGGGAGATCGCTGATGCGGTCCACCCGAGATTCTACGGTTCTGGGATCCGGTGGGGCGGGTTGCCGCTTCTCCCAGCTGCGGGTGCGGGATCTACAATGTGTCGTTGGGGAGCCTCATCTTCTTGGCGCTGGGTCACCGACTCCATTTTCCTTGAGGCGTCGCGTCGCCACGGATTTGAGCAGAGTAACGAATGATGAGCCTAGTTGTAAAAGTAGCGAAGAAGAAGGGAGCTGGGGTTTTCAGAGGAGTGAGGAAGAAGGGAGATGGGGTTTTCAGAGGAATGAGTGGCGTGGAGGTGGGTGGGATCGAGGAGGAAGAAGAGCACCTGTGTTTTTTTGTGGGGGGGGGGCGGTGTGCTGGGTGTAGGTAGCGCCTTTTGAATTGATTTTACTATTTACTAGTGTGGATTGGCTGTTTTGTCTTGGGCCCAGAGAAACAATTACTACTAGTACAGTGGAGACACTCTACAGCTACCCACAAAAACAATTACTACTAGTACAGTGGAGACACTCTACCGCTTCTGGCTCCTCCTAGGTCATTGAAACGTCTCCCTCTACTGAATGCCGTTATACTTTTGTTCACCAACATGCGGGCCATGCAGCGCGCGGGCCCAAATGCCATCCACCAAATTAGCAGGCAGTATGCAGGTGGAGAGTCACCCCGGTTGTAGCGCGGCAGTAACGAGCTGTCATATCACAAAACCCCACCTCCCCGCAGTCTAAGTTTGACGGACAAAGCAACCATCATTTCACTCCTCGCTGAATCCCCTTCTCCCTCACCGTCTTCAAGAAAGGCAACACTCGCATTTGCCACTGTTCTTCTCTCCCAACAAAGGGAAGGTAAGCGGATCTGCGATGTTGGTATATTTTCGTTCAGAGAGAAAAAGAACTTTTGCAAAGTAGTAACCGATCCTCACTCTATTTTTTGTTTCATTGTCATTGCGATTGTGTTTTCCTTTCAGTGGTCTCCTAGTATTCGTCAGTTTCATGATGGACCAAGGAGAACCAGGCAAAGATCTGCCGATATTGGAGCAGACGCGGGAGGCTGATCCCCACGAGACAGAGAGCTCCAAGAAGATGGAGGCAACCATCGAGCCGACCCCAGATACGCTCACGGCCACTACAGAGATGGTCAACACCCCGTTTGAGGTTACAGCCCCCGTGGCACTGCAGGAGCAGTTTTCCCCCTTCGAGGATGTGCCCCCCCCCCCGCTGAGCTGCCCCAAGGTGATTTCCTTCTTTGTCGATCTCGATTATGCTTTTTCATCTAAGTATGTGGTGATTTTTTTTAGAAAAGTAAGTATGTGGTGATTAATAATGCAAAATTTTATTAGCTTCGATGCCATGCTATACATAGTGGTTTAAATAACTTGTGGTTCTTATACTGAAAAGTAATTCAGAATTTGTTTCTGTTTTAATTAGAGCCCTGATGCAGACAAGGATTGTGTGGTTGTGCATGTCACTCGCTATGAGGCGGACGACCTGAATATACGCACTGGGAAAATAGAGTTCTTAGGCTGTTGGATCCTGGAAGCCATTTGCGGTTATACCAATGAAGAGTTGTATTCCAGCCTCACTGTTGTCAGGCGTGTTGTCCAGGGTGTACTGAAGCACAAGAAGTTCAAAGCTACTCCTTCGTTTGTGAGGCATACTGTTCTTGTCAAGCTTACACAGGAAGATGACGTGGCATGCCTCCACAAACAAGTTTATCAGTGGCAAGGCCACAAGGTTGTCTTCATGAAGGTTCACAGGATTGAGCTGCTGCGGGACGTCCTCGATGATGTTCATGGCAAGGTCCATCTTGTGTCCAGCCCAAATTAGATCAACGCATGAAATAGTTGCCCCAGCTAGTGTTTAATAGTAGTTTGGATTGTGTCTAATTATCCGAACCTTGCTCATATCGACCCCTCCGGGCTAGTGCTCTGCTTGAACTGTCTATGGAATTGCTGCTACTTTTGTGTGCCCGTGAATCATGTGAGAACCATCGTAATTGTTGCCAAACAGATGCGCCCTCACTAGTTTTTTCATGAATATGGCATGGTAAGACATAAGTTGTCACGGTTTATCATACGAGCAGTGTGTGTTTTGATGAAATAGAGCACTCGTTCGAGAACCCTGCACCGACGTATACATAAGTGCTTGTAAACACTGTTGGTGCTACCCCACTTGTAAGCAGTTGTGCAAAACACGGCACATTGGCTCAGCTCGCTTCAACACTAGGCTATCGACCAGCTAACAATCAACAATCTGATGTCTGACTTATAAGCAACTACTATGTATCTTGTTACAGTGGTTCATGCTGTTAATTGAGGCCACAATGTAATAAATTCCAAATGTTCACACGCTAGTCCAACGCTCATGTGGAACACTCACAATTAAACTCGTCTTCATAAAAATCTTGAAAAGCATAAGTTAAGCAATTTTATACATCTCAATAATTCATAGAACATAACAAACATATACTAGTTCACAGCAAAAGACAAAGTTGTGAGAAGGTTTACAAATCAGGAAAAAACAAGCAAGGCTTCTCTGAGCAAAGGGCCTCCCAAAGAAGCTTAAATTTCCGGAGTTCACTCTGGTTTTTCTTGTTGCCACCATCCAGGTTAGGTTCTCTCATTCCGAGTAACCAATTATAATTGTGGTCTCATTTGGAATGCTGAACTGAACCATGCAGGTATCGACCAGCTGAAATGCTTGTGCATTCCACTAAATTTAAGCATCGCTATTTGCGAAATAAGGCACCACAATGCCTCTTGTCCGCAAGACCTGTCCAAAAACCGCCGTGCAGCCGTGCCGCCTAGTCCTCGGTCCATGGATGAACTGCTAGAAAGTGCATTCCGGACTAGGATGCAGTTGTTTTGCTCGTCCTCAAGACCGCAATCAGGAAGTAAAATGTACGAATCAGTTTCTTTTAGATTGCGTTGGTCATTCTACCTTAGTTACTACCAATGTAGGGATACCTTGAAGACGGGAGGTTAGACGATGGCAACGAGGGATAGCCATCTCATTTTGTGCAGTTATACTAAAACTGAGGTGTGTGCTTTTGATTGCGGATAGAAACTATACGGAGACGTATATCCCAAACGATATGGAGACAGACATCCCTGTTTTGCTAAATACGAAATACGGTTATTTAAACAAAGGACACATATTACTACTTTCCCCGTTTCCTCTTAGAACCAAGTCCTATATTCATGCTACAGCTTTCCCACTTTCTTCCCTGTTTGAACTAACGCTTTGAGTTCATCAGATGAACTAGCTTTACTTCTAATAATAGTAGAAGTCTAGGTGGCTTTGTAACAGCGGACGGAAGTAGAAAAGGATCCACACGAAGGGGCAAGAGCTAGGGTAGTAGAGCAAGGCAGGTTTCGAAGGAATATATACCTGAGGGTCGTTGGCATGTGGCAAAGACGGTGTCGGGAGGCCGCATCTTGGCCACAATACCGCAGGGAGAAAGAAGGGGTCGGAGGCCCTCCCGAGCCGGCGCTCTCTCGGAGAGAACGGCACGGCCGCTGATCGGGACGGGCGGGCAGCCTTTGGTCTCCTCCCTCGCCGCCTACGACAGCGTGAACGATGCACCTACACCCCCTGCCCCGGTCGAGGTTGTCCAGCCGGATTTGTGACCAGCCGTGAGCTGAGAGAGAGTGTGTGGCCACCTATGTCTTGCTTATATCTGGAGAGCATGAGAGAGTGAACGATAGGAACCCTAGTAAAGCAAGCGCTAAGGCTCCTGCTTTTATATATAGTGGAGTGATTTTGTTGTACCGGCTTCAAAAAAATGCGCTCCTACGTGTACCCGTGAGTGGGTGTGAGAGAACTAGTGTGTGCGTGCACCACTTCTCTTCGTGAGAGTACAACATATACTATGCCCAAAGAATGTTCGCCACAAGAGTAATAGTATAAGTATGTGACGTGTGAGCTAAAATAAAATGTGCGCGCCATCTTTTGTTTTTTAGAAGTTCTGAGGGTAGGGTGTGAAGAGCACATATGTGCGTGACGTCTACCTGCAGATAGAGGATGGGTGCAACGTGCGAGTCTGCGAGAGGACTCGGGAGAGTCGTGACTTGTGAGGGTGCCTGTGTGTGAGAGAGAGGGGGGCACATATCAATTCAATGCATGTGTCCGTAAATCATTATCCGACAAACATTCGCCACAAGCCTTTTCCTGACGAACGTCGTAAGAACCGTTAGATCGGCATCCGACAGTGTCAGTTTTGCCATGTCATTTAACAGAATAGCCACTCCTCCTACACACAATTCTTCCACGTGAGTGTTAGCAACTACCGTATGCTCCCTCCGTTCCGAAATGCAGTGCATATAGCTTTATTGAAAATTAGAACCTCGCAAACTTTTACCGAGTTTTCGTGTACCAAATTGCACATGTAGAATACCCTGTATATATCATTTCATTCATCTTCGATAGGTAACTTAAAAGATGGGTGAGGAGTCTACAAAGAAAGACCATCGTATCACCCGCAACAATTTCAACCATCCTTTAGTGCCGAGGAATATCATAGGAACTCTATATGATATGATTTTTATAGGATTTTTTTTCCTTTAGAGCCAATTGGTTCATAGGAATAGATTCATATGCTCTACATTTGAAAGGAAATAAACATGATATCATTTCTATAGCTTTAGAGCCACTTGGTTCATATGAATGGATTCCTATACTCCCTTAATTTCAAAGGAAAATAAACATTAGTGTATATTCAATAGAAAAGTTCCTTGATATGAACCAAATTACATCTCTTTACTAATCCCTCCTCATAGGAATTGAGATACATGTCATCTCTAGATTCAATAGAAAAGTTCCTATGATGTGAACCAAATGACATCTCTTTTCCAATCCCTACTCATAGGAATTGAGATGCTCCATTGAAGGAAATATGCCCTAGAGGCAATAATAAAGTTATTATTTATTTCCTCATATCATGATAAATGTTTATTATTCATGCTAGAATTGTATTAACCGGAAACATGATACATGTGTGAATACATAGACAAACACATAGTCACTAGTATGCCTCTACTTGACTAGCTCATTAATCAAAGATGGTTATGTTTCCTGACCATAGACATGTGTTGTCATTTGATTAATGGGATCACATCATTAGGAGAATGATGTGATTAACATGACCCATTCTGTTAGCCTAGCACTTGATCGTTTAGTGTACTGCTATTGCTTTCTTCATGACTTATACAAAGTTCCTACAACTATGAGAATTGTGCAACTCCGTTTACGGAAGAACACTTTGTGTGCTACCAAACGTCACAACGTAATCGGGTGATTATAAAGGTGCTCTGTGGTGTTTCAAGGTACATGTTAGGTTGGCATAATTCGAGATTAGGATTTGTCACTCCGATTGTCGGAGAGGTATCTCTGGGCCCTCTCGGTAATACTCATCACCTAAGCCTTGCAAGCATGTAACTAATGAGTTAGTTATGAGATGACGTATTCGGAACAAGTAAAGAGACTTGCGGTAACAAGATTGAACTAGGTATTGGATACGACGATCAAATCTCGCAAGTAACATACCGATGACAAAGGAACAAAGTATGTTGTTATGCGGTTTGACCGATAAAGATCTTCGTAGAATATGTAGGAACCAATATGGGCATCCAAGTCCCGCTATTGGTTATTGACCGAGAATGGTTTTAGGTCATGTCTACATAGTTCTCGAACCCGTAGGGTCCGCACGCTTAACGTTTCGATGACAGTTTTATTATGAGTTTATAAGTTTTGATGTACCGAAGTTTGGTTGGAGTCCCGGATGTGATCACGGACATGACGAGGAGTCTCGGAATGGTAAAGACATAAAGATTGATATATTGGAAGCCTATGTTTGGACATCGGAATGGTTTCGGGTGAAATCGGTATTTTACCGAGTAACGGAGGTTTTGGAACCCCTCGGGGGTTAATGGGCCTACATGGGCCAAGAGGGAGAAGAGGAAGGAGCAAGGAGGGGGCCGCGCGCCCCTCCCCCTCCTAGTCCGAATAGGACAAAGGAAGGGGGGCGGCGCCCCCCCCCTTTCCTTCCCCTCTTCCTCCTCTTTCCCCCTTCTCTCCTACTCCAACTTGGAAAAGGGGAGTCCTACTCCCGGTGGGAGTAGGACTCCCCCCTTGGCGTGCCCCCTTAGGCCGGCGGCCTCCTCCCCCCTGGCTCCTTTATATACGGGGGCGGGGGGGGCACCCCATAGACACACAAGTTGATCTACGGATCGTTCATTAGCCGTGTGCGGTGCCCCCTTCCACCATATTCCACCTCGGTCATATCGTCGCGGAGTTTAGATGAAGCCCTACGCCGGTAGAACATCATCATCGTCACCACGCCGTCGTGCTGAAGGAACTCATCTCCGGAGCCTTTGCTGGATTGGAGGGCCGGAGATCGTCATCGAGCTGAACGTGTGCTGAACTCGGAGGCTCCGTACGTTCGGTGCTTGGATCGGTCGACCGTGAAGACGTACGACTACATCAACCGTGTTGTGCTAATGCTTCCGCTTACGGTCTACGAGGGTACATGGACAAACACTCTCCCCTCTCGTTGCTATGCCATCACCATGATCTTGCGTGTGCGTTGGAAATTTTTTGAAATTACTACCACTACAACAAAAACAGTCAGTAGACACATCCAATTTCATACCTAGTGACATCTTATTTCATCTCTAGCCAACTATAGAGCCGTTTAAGCAAAGCGTCCTTGGAGCGCCTCCCCACGGACCGTCTCAAACAGATAGACACGCTAGCCAAGCGTGTCTTACATGGCATGAGACGCTTTCTAGGGACGTTCAAAATCGTGTCTACATTTAGAGACGTTGTGTTAGGCATGCTCAAAAATCGTGTGTACATGTAGAGACGTTATGTTAGGCATGCTCATATTACGTCTCTACTCATAGACACGTTTCATTCGCCTCTTATAGTCGTCTCTAAGTATACATAAGAATATTTATACAAATGGGATATTATACTTCAAATATTATTTGATTACCCGCAAAAAAATATTATTTCATTAATTTCGATTTTGTTTCATCATTTCAAATACAATTATTCTTAATGTCATGGTTGCACATGCTGATTGGTCAATAATATTGTGATGCAAAGACAACCTCGGTAACAACATCCAATGCATTAATTAGTAGGAACAATGTCTCCCTTGAAAGTACTTGGAGTTCACAGCTGAATAATATGTAACATTCATATGAAACATGCGGTGATGCAAATAAATAAGAAAAGATCATATAGATGGAACTATTTTTGTCTATGAAGCTAAATTCTATACATAATCTAGAATATTTGTTCATTCAAAGATAGATTCATCAACTACTCCCGACTCCTCCGGTGCACTCCTTTTCAAGTGCTCCCCACCACTCCTAGCTCATTTAATGCACTCACTTTTCAAATCCTCACCATACGAAAGGAGAAAGAACAACATTTACATGAACACATGTTTATAGAGAAGTGCAAGATAAGAGATTCTTTGATGAAATTGTAAGAAATGTATCATACCAATGTTACGTGGTTGTCTTTGGAGGGGTTGGCTTAACTATTTTTACCTAAAAAGGAAGATTCACGATAAATAACATATCACACATGTGCAGATTGGAGCATACACATTGCTTGAATGGGAACATACTTACATGTGTGCGAGGCCAAGCAATAATGAACCCATAGCATCCCTTACTGTTTGGAATTTTTCATATGGTCTAACTAGTTTCTCATCTCCTAGATATGTACAGCCACGAACACTAACTGCAACGTATTGCACTCCAAGCATGTTTCCTCCAACCACATATGTTTCTCTTTACTCTCTAAAGTTCCTTTGGCCACAAGTTTGTCTTTGTTTCTCAAGTTCATCGAATACAACACGACTTCAACTTTATCCTATTTTTCAAGAAATAAACATTTGTTATTGATGAACACGAGAAGATTTCATTTTACACAAATAAGAACAAATTCACAAATAATTGGACCAACTATCCATTATATAATCATTGTCATCTGGATATCTAGCCTATATGTACTGCTTTGTGACTTGGTGATGACCATCCGGCTTGCTTGCATTGCTATTTTGAGCATGATCATTCTGCAATTAAATAGGAATACGCGTGAAGGGAGACACGTGGTCGACTATAATCAAGAATGATAGTTTTGAAGAGTTCCATTACATGAAGTTAGTAAGGAGCCTTATTCCACATGCACTTTCGGTTGCGCACTTTGCTTGCAAACTAGATTAAAGTCTTATTACAAAATTATTTACTGTGAAAACTTTGCAAGAATGCAGCAAGCAAACAAATGAAGTTCAAGTCATGTAAATTTATACACTAAAAACAGAATTGACCTAATATTCAAGGGCCAGGGTGTTCCTCAACATCTATGCAAGGTTTCCACCAAAAAGACCAGGTATGCAAATTTGGTGTTTTATTAGTACTCATGTATCAATTCAAAATTGATTAATTAGTTTCTTTGAATAGGAGATCTCTTGGAGCAACAATGATATGTGTGTGGCTAACTTTTGGTCCCATCGGGCCAAATCATGTTGCTGTTGTATGCAATACAATTTTTTAATACTTGGTTGAATCTGACTTATGATCTGCTAGTGGTGTCATGACATTTTTTGAAACGACCTTGTCAAAATGGGATTGGTGTTTCATGATAATGTCATTTACCTTGCACTTACATACAAAATTAGACAACCTCTTGTACAATCATTGTCATTTAGATATGTAGCATATGTTTACCGCTTAGTGACTTGGTGAAGTCGTAAACTTGGTTCGAGGCCACCTTGTTGCCTTTGCAAGATTATTTTCAGCATGAACATTCTGCAATTTAATAGGAAAAGATGTCATCGTCATCATTGATAAAAATCTAGATAAGTCCTTGCACGTAGGTTAAGATTACTAGGAAGGTATATCTGAACCCAAACAAGTTCTGATTGCAAACCAAAAGGTTAATATTTCACAAAGTTTTAACTTGATGATAAGATAGCTTTCAATATTTAACTACTAAAAGGGTTCAACCGATCCCAAAATTCTGGCAGGAGATAATTGATAATTGAGTACAAGTTAGTTAACACACCATAGTGATCACATGTTCATGTGGTAAATGCGCATTGCCACAACCCTCTTTTGATTTGGTTTGCTGCAACTCCTATTAAAGCAATAGTTCTAAGACATTAGAATGGATCTGCATTAAATAGTACAGAAAAACCCATTACATTACCTGCATGGTAATTTTGGCTCATGCACATCATTATTTGATTGTTCAAGAACATTATAAGATTGATTAGAGATTGTTATCTCGTCATGTGGAGTGACCTGCAATAAAATTATTGTAATAGCATATCGGTGTTCATTAATTTCATCTTTGCACAAATATAAGCGCTTTTGATATGCTAACTTGATAATTTTCGCAGGAGACTCCACTTCATTCTCGCAAATCTCTCCAGAAACTTTTGGCAAGGAATGCAGCAATCATAGCCATCGACCTCGACATCCCCTACATCACCTTTGACTTCCTTTACATCACCTTTGACGTCCTCTACATCATCTTTGACATTTTCTACATTATCTTTCACCATGCGCATTTCAAATCAAGATTTTCTTGATCAGATTTCCCAACAAAAGTTATTCCCTGAGAAACATTTACTCCGCTCCAATACTTTTCATCATAGTAACCTCAAAGTTTTGCCCTTTTAGCAAGTGCACCTTTAAAGGCTTCAGTATAATCGTCAATGGAAAGGCTACCATTATGATCGATTTTCCTTTTTTTTAACTCCTCATTAGCTGCATCCTATTGAATAGGAATAATTATTAATTCATTATTATACTATGGAATAGATTATATGTTGGACTGTAGACAAAATAAGTAGAATGTACCATTATTGTCTTCACATTGTCGCTTGTGTAATTGCCATGTTTTTTCTTATGAGCTTCATCCCATAGGTCAATCTTGTGGATCGGTGCTTTCCTTTTGATTTCCTATCCAGCAAAGTATGTTAGGTCCACTAATAGTTATTTTTGAAGATAATTGATTTGTCATGTAATAAAGACTATGAAAAGTATCATTGTCACCGTCTCTTTTTGTAGTCTGGCATGGCTTTTTCTCCGGTTGTGTGTGGATTCTTACGTTGCTTCGCACACTCGTGTTTTTCTCGCACAACTTCGCAAACAAATTAGATGCAGACACGTAATGTTAGCAAACTAATTTTGGAGTTCAGTTTGAGCATGAGAGGATGAGATAATAACCATGTGTGAATCCTGGCACCACATTCCAACTAGAGTCTCCCATTGATGCTAATTAACACCTATTGGAACATCTCTAATAATTTCCTGGAGAGACCTCTCTTTTCGTTTGAAATATTTTTTCTTCAAGCGAGATTTGTAGGCTCTCCATCTTTTGCAAACAGTCATTAGGAGCCAGTCTCGTGTAAGCTGCTTTGTCTCAGATGGATAGACAAATTTCTCCTTCAAGTAAATTTAATTGTTTCATGTGAAATGACAATAAAGATGTATGTGATGATACATCAAAAAAAGATGTATGTGATGATGTACCTCTACATCCTTGATCATGTTGTTCTTTCTCTGGACAAATAATTCATTGTTCCATCTTGGAATGTTCAGTGGTGCAAATGTGGAGTTCTCTACAACGTCGCTAAGATAGCTACTAAGAATGGAACCAGACCTTTCATTCGGAACACCTTTTTCGTTAGTCTCCAGTCTCCACCATTATCTTTCCTCCATGTACCTGGGATAAATTCTTCAGCCGAAATTCCCCTACAATCTGCCGCCTCTCTCCATTTGGCCCTGCAAGCATGAATATCCCAACACGTCAAATACCAGTATAATAAAAACCTCATTCCGAAGATTAGTCATGGAAACTTACAAATTATCTTGATTTGGCTAGTGGATTCATGAGATCTTCCTGGTACTATATTATCAATCTCGGGCGACCTTGCAGATTTTCTTGACAAAGCTGCACATGTTACGCATCATGCATTGTAAGGTTCAAGTCCCGAAGTCGTCTTGGTATCCTCGCCATCGTTAATCTGCCAAAATAACAAAAACTACAGACCTCAACCAAAAGTTCAATGCGGCATGGCATGTACATAGAAAATGCCTTAAGTCTACAGCTAGCGTAGCTAACTCATTATAATTATTCAGAGCTGGAACATTGATTAGGCAAATGGCTACACATCACCTTGATATCTCTTGAGCTCATGACACAATCTATAACGCGATGCTTCAGATTTTCGTTTGCAAAACATGAGCTCGATATACAATCTTTACAAGCAAGATTAGAAATAAACAAAGGGTCAAGCCTCAAAGCAAAACATTACAAAGCCCGATGACCGAGTTAGCACAGCTAAATCAGTGCACTATGCTACTTGCTGTACCAGCGAGATGGAATATGCAGATTAGGAAAGCGGCTCCACGGTACATTGATGTCTCTTGAGGTCATGCCAGAATCTTGTTGAGATGCTTGAGTTTTCCGGTATATTCATCAACATCAAAAACTACAGGGGAGTTGAATAGCTGTAGCACTAATGAGAACAATAAATCTCAGTGCAAAATCTTCAGCATTTGTACAATTCTTCAGAGAACGAGAGGTTGTGTTGAGCGTTTCTTGCACAACTAGATAATTGAGGTACAATTCTTGAGATAAGAGGTTACGGCCGCCTCGCCTCGGGCCTCGTCGCTGCAGAAGTCTCGGGGTTCCTGTGGCAGCAGAGCCATGGGACGGGGAGACTTAGGTCGGAGTTGGGGAATTCAAGATGATTTTGTCTAATCACTTGGAGAATAGAGGTTATCTGTAATTGCGCTTAAGTGGATGTTAAGGATCCCACCTTTAATCGGTGGCGTTCATTACTGATCCGAGGGTCCACGTAGGAATTATTAGATTTTCACCGAGTACCTATTTCCACTAGATACTTCACCAATATCAAGCATGCAATGAGATCTAATTCTGCCTAAAGGTTAAGTTAATGCAAAGCAGCACATGAACAATCTGAAAGAACAATCAGCGATTAAGCGGTTTCACTAAATCGTACTACGTAACTACAAAACAACTGCTCACCCAAACAGTTTACAAAAAACAATTGGGATGGGACTCTTTCCAAATGGTTCGCCAACATAGTATTTGGATATTTGTGCTACTAGTACCTACGCGTGATGTGGCTAAATGGGTGTTACTAGTTACTCTGTTCCTACCATGGAGCAAAGCTCCTGCAGGTTACACGACGGACAGCAAACCTTCACACCGATTAAGCCACAAGAAATCAATCTAAAGATCAATGAATCTCAGTAATTTCCGCACCAAGACTTGAGAGAGCACGTCACAATGGTGACTTGGTGAGGACCAATCTGAACTGGGCGCAGCTACCTTAGGCGGGATGGTCTGTACTCGTGCTTGCTCGCTTAATCCACTGTAGGTTGGAGACGAACTTGATCGTTGCAGCAGAGCGATTCTGCGACCTTCCCGCATAATCGCCGCTGGCCCCAACGCACACACCAGCCGGTCTCTGTCCCGACCTCCACGGCCTCCAATCGCCTGACCGTCCGCCCACCGAGTCCCGTCGGTCCGCCCACCAAGCCAATCGATCCCGTTCATGTGATTGAGGCGATGCACATCAGCGAACGGATTGGAGGGATCCCTTTAGATGGATTGGGATGGATTAGGGAGTGGAAGAAGAGGAGAAGTGGAGAGATGGCGGCGTGGGCGAGGAGAAGTGGAGAGAGGGCGGCGTGGCGGAGTGATTGACGGGCTTTTTTTCTTCCAATAATAAAATGCTGGCGCTATTTCCTGGCGGCAAATGGAAAATAGTTGCCCCAAATGCCAAAATGATTTCCTCCAAAAAAATTGAGAGGAAAATGATTTCCTCCAAATGAAAAGGGAAAAAAGCCTATTTATTTCTGTTGTACACAAACAACCAAAAAATGGGCCAGGTCACGTGCTCTATTTTTATTGTTATTAGCATACATTGTGTAATGTTTTCTCGTAGAAAAAGTAGAATTTCATTGTATTATAATGTATAATGGATTTTCGCATCTAAGGGCATCTTCAATGCCGACCCTCAAACCGTCCGCATACGTCTAGACTGCATGGTGCGAATGTTTTTTGGAGTCCAACACGGTATTGTATCGGTCCGCTCGGTGATCATGAAGGAGGGCGTGGTACACGGTCCACGCCGCAATCGCCGCCCGATAAAGGAGGAGCTTCCACCCGTGATCATGAAGGAGCGTGGTGCATCCTCCACTACCTCGGAGGAGGTGGTCACGGCGGTGTGTCGGGCTCAAGGGCCATCGTATTTGAGGAGGAGCGCGCGGCGAGGCAACAGGAGCGGTATGGCTGGCGCAATGCCGCTCCCCGCTTTGCGTTCGTCAAGAGCGACGTGTCGCCGAATGGTAACGACACGGACCTTGCTGCGCGTGGGCGCCAGCCGCTCTATTCGACCACTGAGACAGCCACCAGGCGCCGCAGCAGGAGGCGAGCATGGTTGTCCTTGTGTCAAAATTTCATAATCCATATGGATACTTATTTGGGTTCAATTTTTTTGCCAATAGGCGGTGAATTGGTTTTTCAATTTTATTTTTTATTCTGTTCAGCCAAAACCATTGAAAATTTCCCACAATAATAATCATATGGTTGTCGTTGTGTAAAAATTTCATTATTTTCTGGACACTTTGTTTTTCGGTTCAAGTTTTAGGCCAAATTTTGGCTGAAAATGAAGAATGGATGATTTTCTCAAACGGCGACTCTAAATTTGATGAAAATTTAATAGAATAGTAGCCATCATATGGTTGTCCTTGTGTCAAAATTTCATCAAACTCTGGACACTTTATTTTCGGTCCATGGATATCACAGAATGTTTCTGTCTAACAGCATTGCCGGTTTGCCACTTCCAAGTTACGATAGTCAACAAAGTATTAGAAAATGCACTTGTGACATTGTGCAACACATTTTACAATGGCGGACAAAAGAACATCATCGATAAAATCTAGTTTCTTACATTGAAAAAGGCAGTGTCTAAGGCATGATCTTAAAAGAAGAATTCACAATTGTATATTCAACATTTCTCGGCCATGTAATATAACAATACAAGAATCAACTTAAAATACACATAATCAATAAACCAAATGTGATACTTAATTTCCGAACATAAATTCTCAGAATCAACTTAAAATACACAACCAAGTACACTTGGGCTGTACCTGCATTAGTCTGAAAAAATACAACCACAAACTATAAGAAAGCATTCTGACTTTGTGCTTGTAAACGCTACCAAAACCATAACTAAAATTGTAGTTGCATGCAAAGAACCACACCAGCAAAGAGCTTCCACCATACTTCAGCCTGAACCAAAAGTACAATGCTCTAATCTGTTTCATCCGATGATTAAATCAACACCCATGTCAAAAAGATCACGAGGCCTGACTTCCACTACTACATTCGGTCAGCTTTTGGGTCTTGAGCGAGAAAACCTCTGCACTTGGGAGGAAAATACAAAGGATCATCCTCTAGCTCATCTCCGTGTGTATTTTCCGAGACTTGTTCACAAGAGTGAACCCAAACTCATCCATTTGAATGCCAACTTTGTGGTAGACATCATACCAATCACAACTAAAGAACACCACCTTGTAATCATTGTATGACAATTCAAAGATGTCACTTAATCTGCCATAATATCTAACACCATTTTCTGCAATGTTCATTACACCACTATTTTGTGTGACATGCCATGACTCATGACTCATCGTGTGGAACACGAAGCCATTGATGACATAGCCACTATAGCGCACCCGATCTGTTGGGTTTTGGAGCCAAAGCTCTTACCTTTTACGTAATAGTTGATCCATCGCTTTGTAAAACCTGTATGTTCAATTAGTTAAATTCAGGTGCCTATATAATTCAGAGTACATGAATACGGTAAAATGTACCTTTTGTTCCAACCAGTCGACAAAGTATTCATTAATTAACTTAGTGGTATCAGCTTCATCCAAATTATTTGAGTCACATCGTTTGCTATTCTCTTGACCACAAATTCACTGTAAGTGTAACAATTAAATTATATGAACTTCTTGGCAAACTCTAAACAAATTAATTAAAGATAGAAGTGATACATACTTGCGGAAATCTGCAAGCTCATCACAATGTCGCAAGACATATCGATGCGCTTGAATAAGAAGCCGGCTATTAAACTGCCCAACTGGGACAACCTTTCCAATTGGCTCACCAGCACTATGGAACATGTACAAATCTTTTATCTTGTCTGAAGGATTGGGGTTTCTTGATGGTCTTGTAAAACGTGTAGTTCCTTCTAGAAATCTTGAACAAAAGGTCAAGCATTCTTGGGCAAGATACCCTTCAGCAATTGAACCTTCAGGAAATGCTCTATTGCGCACAAGTGCTTTCAGCCGAACAAATGAATTTAATTAAGCAAGATGTTACTTCTCAAAACTATTGAAGATTAAATAAAATCAAAGTTAAAGTGCCATACCTCTCTAGGGGGTACATCCACCGATAGTGCACTGGACCACCAAGTTTAACTTCTTCAACCAAGTGCACCATTAGATGCACCATGATAGTAAAGAATGATGGAAGAAAAATTCTCTCCATATTGCAAAGTGTCATCACAATACTCTCTTGAAGTTCGTCAAGCTCAGAGACATCTAACACTTTCGAGCATAGTTTCTTGAAGAAATTAGACAGCCCGATAACTATTTCCATGACCTCTTTGTGTGGGTAACATGATCGAAGTGCTAGAGGAAGAATATCTTCCAGAATAACATGAAAATCATGACTTTTGAGACCTGAGATTGTACAATCTTTCATGTTGACATGCCTAGAAAAATTTGATGCATATCCATCAGAGGTCCTAATATTGTGCATCACTGAACAAAGTATTTCTTGCTGTTTTCTAGACATAGTAAATGGTGCATCAGGCAATACAATTTTTCCATTATCATGTACAGCAGGATGAAGATCATGTCGAATTCCATTTTCACCAATTTCCGCCAAATCAAGCCGTGCATTAAGGCCATCCTTTGTTTTAGAATCAATATCCAACAACGTTCCAATTAAATTATCAAACACATTCTTTTCTATGTGCATTACATCGAGATTGTGCCTTAACTTGTTAAGTTCCCAATATGGAAAGTTGAAAAATATTGAATTTTTTTTGAACCAATCCTCAGGCTTCTTCTCAGGCTTACCTTGGTTCTTAATTGACTTCTTGTTGTCTGCCTTCCTTTTACGCTTCGGTTCTTGATTCTTTTCATTTTCTTTTTCACTTTTTTTGACCTTCTTTCCTCCCTTTGCTTTCTTTGCTACATTGCCTTTTTGCCTAACACAAACACTCGCCTTGCAACATTTTCAAAGCTGAACTACCACTCATAGTTGTCGGTGCCAATTATGTCTCTTTAGTGCCATCAAATTCCTGCTTTCTTGGTTTGAAATACATGACCTGTGGTAACCAATGACGGTGACCCATATAACAAAGTTTCATACTCTTATTCAGGCCAAATCATCTTGTAGAAGGACCACATGATGGACACCCATATTTACCACTTGTGCTCCAACCATACAGGTAAGCTAATGCTGGAAAATCATTTAAAGTCCATAATAGTGCAGCCTTGAGTGGAAATATCTCCTGCGAGGAAGCGTCAAATGTGTCTACACCATCCCGTAACTGTAAGAGCTCATCAATCAGTGGCTGCAAATATATATCAACCAGTGGTTATAAGCTTATTTTGCCACAACTAAGCCAAAAGTAGTAATTGTTACCCCTCGGGACAGAGTGTGGCTTGCCACAAAAGTGTGGCCAAATATACTCCTTAATCATGTGATTAGTAAAGTCGCAAGCCACAACTGTGTTAGCCAACCGAACACTCACTCACCTCGAAATTATGTGTGCCTAACCATAGGTGCAGCAACATTTGGCTGAAACCAAACAGTCCCCAAGTGACTTGCAATTGTTGAAGGGTAGCCGGTCGCATATTTTTACAAAGTTAGCAAGCGGGGCCTAAGAGAGTAATTATCAAGCAGTGCATTCTAATGCACACGATCGATTCTTTGCATGTGTTTACACCTTCATGAAAAGGGATTTTAGGATACACTACCACTTGCCTCATTGGCGCATGGTAGGATCGCTGAAAAGACAACTTAGGTGAGTGCCATGTTGCTGATTTGTTTATAAAAATTCTGGAAGATAGCAGCTACTTACTTGCATTATGGAAGTTTCTTGTGCTCTTGATGTTATAAGCATGATTCAGCTTCATACATGCTACATATATTGTTTGATGCGAATCGTTGTCCACTTTACATCCAATGCTTGATACCTTTGGACAAATGGTATGTCTCTCTAGAATTTAAACTCAATTCTTAATGACACAACAAAATAGATAAAAACATGCCAAAGACTTCAAAAAAAAGAGTATGGGATACAAAAGAGGTACTTTCTCGAGTTGAGATTGAAGGCGGGTTGTTTGAAGCCAAAGGCGGTGGTCCAATCTATGGTTGTTCCAATTTGTGGAGTTTATTCAGTCCAACAGAAACACTAGGTGTTGAAACTTGCAATGAAATATATCTTCCTCTTCTTTTTCTACAAAATGAAATGAAATTGATATTAAAATGCATTCCCTTCCAAATCAACAATACATTATACATATACACATTCCCTTGCATATCTGTTGATACACAATTTTTCAGTTCAAATTAATTTCATTTTCATCATACTGCGATAGGAAGAACGAAGAGAGAGCTTTCGAGAAAATACCCATGTCTGACACCTGCTTTGTTGTTTGTTGACAAAGAAGTCTCGGGCGGCAGAAGTCCGCCGAAAGCAGCGAAGCAGCCAGGATTGGCGAAAAGCGCCAGAGCGGTGGCAGGGGCGGCCCCGGCAGAGCAGGCGTGGAGCAAGACGTCCCTAGAGACGAGCAAAGGGCCGGGACGACCGAGGAGCGCCGGAGTAGAGGGGCTAGGGGCAGTCCTTGCGGAGGGCATTCACCGTAGCGGACGCGCCTTGGCGAGACTAGTTGCGAGAAGCGAGGAGATGGAGTTGGTCGTTGGAGGCTATGGAGATTGGGAGGGCACATGGGTGGAGGAGGAGCCAGCCCGTCGGGCGGCGGCAGCATAGATGGGTTGCTCGGGGCGTGGCGGCGGATAAGGTGAAGGAGGCGCGCTGAGTTCGATCGTGGGCTCGTTTTATGCATAGATGGGCCCGTAATTTCCTTTTCTCCAAAAAAATACTTTGGTTTTATTATTTATTTGTTAAACTCTTTCATTTATCCTAAAACGTCTCAAAAATCGTCTCTACCTATTTACACATGTAAAAAATAATAAATGATATATACCCTAAAATTAAGATTTGTGACGGTACTTATATCGTCTCAAAAAGCGTGCCTACATACTAGATGCTTTCAGTATAGGGACGAATATAAAAGCGTCTTAGAAAAAACGTGCCTATTGACATGTTTTGTTGTAGTGTACGTTCCCAACAGTGGTATCAGAGCCTAGGTTTTATGCGTTGATATTATATGCACGAGTAGAACACAAGTGAGTTGTGGACGATATAAGTCATATTGCCTACCAGCATGTCATACTTTGGTTCAACGGTATTGTGAGATGAAGTGGCCGGACCGACATTACGCCAGACGCTTACGCGAGACTGGTTTCACCGTTACGAGCACTCACGCTTAAAGGTGGCTGGCGGTGTCTCATCTCTCTCACTTTAGTTGAACTGAAAAGTGTGGCTACGCCCGTCCTTGTGAAGGTTAAAACGAGTCTATTTGACAAACTATCGTTGTGGTTTTTGATGCGTAGGTAAGAATGGTTCTTGCTAAGCCCGTAGCAGCCACGTAAAATTTGCAACAACAAAGTAGAGGACGTCTAACTTGTTTTTGCGGGGCATGTTGTGATGTGATATGGACAAGGCGTGATGCTATATTTTATTGTATGAGATGATCATGTTTTGTAACCGAAGTTATCGGCAATGGCAGAGCCATATGGTTGTCGCTTTATTGTATGAAATGCAACGCATACTGTAATTGCTTTACTTTATCACTAAGCGGTAGAGATAGTCGTAGAAGCAATAGATGGCGAACGACAATGATGCTACGATGGAGATCAAGGTGTCGCGCCGGTGGCGATGGTGATCATGGCGGTGCTTCAAGATGGAGATCACAAGCACAAGATGATGATGGCCATATCATATCACTTATATTGATTGCATGTGATGTTTATCCTTTATGCATCTTATCTTGCTTTGATTGACGGTAGCATTTTAAGATGATCTCTCACTAAAATTATCAAGTAGTGTTCTCCCGAGTATGCACCATTGCCAAAGTTAAATCGTGTCGAGACACCACGTGATGATCGGGTGTGATAAGCTCTCGTCCATCTACAACGGGTGCAAGCCAGTTTTGCACACGCAGAATACTCGAGTTAAACTTGACGAGCCTAGCATATGCAGATATGGCCTCGGAACACGGAGACCGAAAGGTCGGCGTGAATCATATAGTAGATATGATCAACATAGTGATGTTCACCATTGAAAACTACTCCATCTCACGTGATGATCGGTTATGGTTTAGTTGATATGGATCACGTGATCACTTAGATGACTAGAGAGAGGTCATCTAAGTGGGAGTTCTTAAGTAATATGATTAATTGAAATTAAATTTATCATGAACTTAGTACCGATAGTATCTTGCTTGTCTATGTTTGTTTGTAGATAGATGGCTCGTCTTTGTTGTTCCGTTGAATTTTAATGCGTTCCTTGAGAAAGCAAAGTTGAAAGATGATGGTAGCAATTACACGGTCGGGTCCGTAACTTCGAGGATTATCCTCATTGCTGCACGTAAGAGTTACGTCCAGGAAGCACCGCTGGGTGCCGAACTGCTTCTTGATGTAACCGACGACGTTAAGAACGTCTGGCGAGCAATGTTGATGACTACTCTATAGTTCGATGTGCCATGCTTTGCGGCTTGGAACCGGGTCTTTAACGACGTTTTGAGCGTCATGGAGCATATGAGATGTTCCAGAGTTGAAGTTAATATTTCAAGCAAATGCCCGGATTGAGAGATATGAAGTCTCCAATAAGTTCTACAGCTGCAAGATGGAGGAGAATAGTTCTGTCAATGAACACATACTCAGAATGTCCGGGTATAACAATCACTTGATTCAACCGGGAGTTAATCTTCACGATGATAGTGTCATTGATGAATTCTCCAATCATCGCCACCAAGCTACAAGAGCTTCGTGATGAACTATAATATGCAAGGGATGAACAAGACTATTCCGAGCTCTTCGTGATTTGAAAGCAGCGGAGGTAGAAATCAAGAAGGAGCATCAAGTGTTGATGGTCAACAAGACCACTAGTTTCAAGAAAAGGGCAAAGGGAAGAAGAAGGGGAACTTCAAGAAGAGCGGCAAACAAGTTGCTGCTCAAGAGAAGAAACCCAAGTCGGACCTAAGCCCAAACCGAAGTGCTTCTACTACAAGCGATCGACCTTTGAAGCGGAACTGCCCCAAGTATTTGGTGGATAAGAAGGATGGCAAAGTGAGCAAAGGTATATGTGATATACATGTTATTGATGTGTACCTAACTAGAGCTCGTAGTAGCACGTGGGTATTTGATCTTGGTTACTGTTGCTAATATTTGCAACTCAAACAGGACTACGGAATAAGAGAGCACCTTGGCCAAGGGCGAGGTGACGATGCGCGTGGGAAGCGGTTCCAAAGTCGATGTGATCGCGGTCGACACGCTACCTCTACATCTACCTTGGGATTAGTTTTAGACCTGAATAATTGTTATTTGGTGCGGCGTTGAGCATGAACATTATATCTGGATCTTGTTTGATGCGAGATGGTTATTCATTTAAATCGAGAGAATAATGGTTGTTCTATTTATATGAGTAATATCTTTTATGGTCATGCACCCTTGAAGAGTGGTCTATTTTATTGAATCTCGATAGTAGTGATACACATATTCATAATGTTGAAACCAAAAGATGCAGAGTTGATAATGATAGTGCAACTTATTTGTGGCACTTGCCGTTTAGGTCATATCGATGTGTAAACGCATGAAGAAACTCCATCTTGATGGACTTCGGAATCACATGATTATGAATCACTTGGTACTTGCGAACCGTGCCTCATGGGCAAGATGACTAAAACACCGTTCTTGAACTATGGAGAGAGCAACAGATTTGTTGGAAATCATACATACTGAGATGTATGTGGTCCGATGAATGTTGAGGGTCATGGCGGATATCGTTATTTTCTCACCTTCATAGATGATTTGAGCAGATATGGGTATATCTACTTAATGAAGCACAAGTGCGAAACATTTGAAAAGTTCAAAGAATTTGAGTGAAGTGGAAAATCATCATAACAAGAAAATAAAGTTTCTACGATCGATCGTGGAGGAGAATATTTGAGTTACGAGTTTGGTTTACATTTGAAACAATGCGAATAGTTTGCAACTCACACCACCCGAACACCACAACGAAATGGTGTGTCCGAACGTCGAATCGTACTTTACTTGATATGGTGCGATCTATGATGTCTCTTACCGATTTACCGCTATCGTTTTGGGGTTATGCTTTAGAGGCGGCCGCATTCACGTTAAATAGGGCACCATCTAAATCCGTTGAGACGACGCCTTATGAACTGTGGTTTGGCAAGAAACCAAAGTTGTTGTTTCTTAAAGTTTGGGGCTGCGATGCTTATGTGAAGAAACTTCAACCAGATAAGCTCGAACCCAAATCGGAGAAATGTGTCTTCATAGGATACCCAAAAGAGACTGTTGGGTACACCTTCTATCATAGATCCAAAGGCAAGACATTCGTTGCTAAGAATGGATCCTTTCTAGAGAAGGAGTTTCTCTCGAAAGAAGTGAGTGGGAGGAAAGTAGAACTTGATGAGATAACTGTATCTACTCCCTTATTGGAAGGTAGTCATCACGAAGAATGGTTCCTGTGACGACTACACCAATTAGTGAGGAAGCTAATGATATTGATCATGAAACTTCAGATCAAGTTTCTGCTGAACCTCGTGGGTCTACGAGTAAGATCCGCACTGAGTGGTACTGTAATCCTATTCGGAAGTCATGTTACTTGATCATGATGAACCTCGAACTATGAGGAAGTGATGATGAGCCCAGATTCCGCAAAATGGCTAGAGGCCATGAAATCGAGATGGGATCCATGTATGAAAACAAAGTATGGACTTTGGTTGACTTGCCCGATGATCGGCAAGCCATTGAGAATAAATGGATCTTTAAGAAGAAGACCTGACGCGATGGTAATGTTATTGTCTATAAAGCTCGACTTGTTGCGAAAGGTTTTCGACAAGTTCAAGGGTTGACTACGATGAGACTTTCTCACCCGTAGCGATGCTTAAGTCTGTCCGAATCATGTTGGCTATTGCTGCATTTCATGATTATGAAATTTGGCAAATGGATGTCAAGACTGCATTCTTGAATGGATTTCTAGAAGAAGAGTTGTATATGATGCAGCGGAAGGTTTTGTTGATCCAAAAGGTCTTGACAAAGTGTGCAAGCTCCAGCGTTCCATTTATGGACTGGTGCAAGCATCTCGGAGTTGGAATAAACGCTTTGATAGTGTAATCAAAGCATATGGTTTTATCTGGACTTTTGGAGAAGCTGTATTTACAAGAAAGTGAGTGGGAGCTCTGTAGCATTTCTAGTTTTATATGTTGATGACATAGTATTAATTGGAAATGATATAGAATTTCTGGATAGCATAAAGGGATACTTGAATAAAAGTTTTTCAATGAAAGACCTCGGTGAAGCTGCTTACATATTGGGCATCAAGATCTATAGAGATAGATCAAGACGCTTAATAGGACTTTCACAAAGCACATACCTTGACAAAATTTTGAAAAAGTTCAAAATGGATCAGGCAAAGAAAGGTTTTTTGCCTGTGCTACAAGGTGTGAAGTTGAGTCGAACTCAATGCCCGACCACAGCAGAAGATAGAGAGAAAATGAAAAATGTTCCCTATGCTTCAGCCATAGGCTCTATCATGTATGCGATGCTATGTACCAGACCTGACATATGCTTAGCAATAAGTTTGGCAGGAAGGTACCAAAGTAATCCAGGAGTGGATCACTGGACAGCGGTCAAGAACATCCTGAAATACCTAAAAAGGACTAAGGATATGTTTCTCATATATGGACGTGACAAAGAGCTAGTAGTAAATGGTTACGTCGATGCAAGCTTTGACACTGATCCGGACGATTCTAAATCGCAAACCGGATATATATTTTTATTAAACGGTGGAGCTGTAAGTTGGTGCAGTTCTAAACAAAGCATCGTGGCGAGATCTACATGTGAAGCGGAATACATAGCTGCTTCTGAAGCAGCGAATGAAGGAGTCTGGATGAAGGAGTTCATTTCCGATCTAGGTGTCATACCTAGTACATCGGGACCAATGAAGATCTTCTGTGACAATACTGGTGCAATTGCCTTGGCAAAGGAATCCAGATTTCACAAGAGGACCAAGCACATCAAGAGACGCTTCAATTCCATTCAGGACCAAGTCCAAGTGGGAGACATAGAGATTTGCAAAATACATACGGATCTGAATGTTGCAGACCCGTTGACTAAGCCTCTCTCACGAGCAAAACATGATCAGCACCAAGACTCCATGGGTGTTAGAATCATTACTATGTAATCTAGATTATTGACTCTAGTGCAAGTGGGAGACTGAAGGAAATATGCCCTAGAGGCAATAATAAAGTTATTATTTATTTCCTCATATCATGATAAATGTTTATTATTCATGCTAGAATTGTATTAACCGGAAACATGATACATGTGTGAATACATAGACAAACACATAGTCACTAGTATGCCTCTACTTGACTGGCTCATTAATCAAAGATGGTTATGTTTCCTGACCATAGACATGTGTTGTCATTTGATTAATGGGATCACATCATTATGAGAATGATGTGATTGACATGACCCATTCTGTTAGCCTAGCACTTGATCGTTTAGTGTACTGCTATTGCTTTCTTCATGACTTATACAAAGTTCCTACAACTATGAGAATTGTGCAACTCCCGTTTACCGGAAGAACACTTTGTGTGCTACCAAAGCGTCTAGCGTAATCGGGTGATTATAAAGGTGCTCTCTGGTGTTTCGAAGGTACATGTTGGGTTGGCATAATTAGAGATTAGGATTTGTCACTCGATTGTCGGAGAGGTATCTCGGGCCCTCTCGGTAATACTCATCACCTAAGCCTTGCAAGCATGTAACTAATGAGTTAGTTATGAGATGACGTATTACGGAACGAGTAAAGAGACTTGCGTGTAACGAGATTGAACTAGGTATTGGATACCGACGATCAAATCTCGGGCAAGTAACATACCGATGACAAAGGGAGCAAAGTATGTTGTTATGCGGTTTGACCGATAAAGATCTTCAGTAGAATATGTAGGAACCAATATGGGCATCCAGGTCCCGTTATTGGTTATTGACCGAGAATGGTTTTAGGTCATGTCTACTTAGTTCTCGAACCCGTAGGGTCCGTGACGCTAACGCTTCGATGACAGTTTTATTATGAGTTTATAAGTTTTGATGTACGAAGTTTGTTCGAGTCCGGATGTGATCACGGACATGACGAGGAGTCTCGAATGGTCGAGACATAAAGATTGATATATTGGAAGCGTATGTTTGGACATCGAATGGTTAGGGTGAAATCGGTATTTTACCGAGTACCGGAGGTTACCGTACCCCGGGGTTAATGGGCCTACATGGGCCAAGAGGGAGAAGAGGAAGGAGAAAGGAGGGGCCGCGCCTCCCTCCTAGTCCGAATAGGACAAGGGAAGGGGCGGCGCCCTTTCCTTCCCCTTCCTCCTCTTTCCCCTTCTCTCCTACTCCAACTTGGAAAAGGGGAGTCCTACTCCGGTGGGAGTAGGACTCCCCCTGGCGCGCCTTAGGGGCGGCCTCCTCCCCCTGGCTCCTTTATATACGGGCGGGGGCACCCCATAGACACACAAGTTGATCTACGGATTGTTCCTTAGCCGTGTGCGGTGCCCCTTCCACCATATTCCACCTCGGTCATATCGTCGCGGAGTTTAGGCGAAGCCTGCGCGATAGAACATCATCATCGTCACCACGCCGTCGTGCTGACGGAACTCATCTCCGGAGCCTTTGCTGGATCGAAGGGCTGGAGATCGTCATCGAGCTGAACGTGTGCTGAACTCGGAGGCTCCATACGTTCGGTGCTTGGATCGGTCGATCGTGAAGACGTACGACTACATCAACCGCGTTGTGCTAACGCTTCCGCTTACGGTCTACGAGGGTACGTGACAAACACTCTCCCCTCTCGTTGCTATGCCATCACCATGATCTTGCGTGTGCGTAGGAAATTTTTTGAAATTACTACGTTCCCAACATCCATGTCATCTCTTTCCCTACAACTTCCATGTATGCATCCTCTTTTCCTAAATAGATAGTACAACCCACTAGTAGCTTTTTTCCAAAACATGCAACTATGGCAAAAGAAATATATAGTGTGCCAATAACTTTGAAAGATGGTTGCTGGATGAAGCTAACCCGACAGTGCAGAGATGGGCAAATCCGAGCACTACTGGCCGTTGGATATCATCATCATTCCACCAGATCTGCCACATGTATAATTTAGAAGACTCCATGGTTGAACTTAAGCATAATGCACAAACCTGAAAACACAAGCACTTCTCCTTTGTTCTAGAATCTTCTGTATCATAATTGATTATTTTTTTCTAAATGAATTGCCATTATTTGTTTTTTACTTTATGATTTACAATGCACAACCCCATGAATCTTAACAATCTTATAAAACTAATTGATTTTGAATGAGATGAACTATAAGAACTAAACGAACATCTACATCATGCATATATGAATGTGTGTATTTATTCATAATTTGGTTTCGAAATCTCATGCGTTCAATACATGTGTACCTTACTAGTTTTGAGTAGAGTAGCAAATTTCACGCGGCCCCGGGTATATCAAAATGCAGGGCCCATGCATCATTGCCTTTCGGTCGAACCTACATCCACAATTTTTTGTACGCGCTATATCTCCACTAGTCCCCGAACCCAAAATGTTGCCTCGTTCCCATAAAACCAAGCGGCCTACACATATTTAAGGCATCGACTCAATCACTCGAACCCGTTTACTACGACGTGGCCCCGCACGCCGTAGTACTCCTACAAACCCTACCGCCGCACTCATCATCTGTTTTCTTCAAGCGGACGAGGGAGAAGCCGATTTGTAGTAGAGGCGCTTTCAAAAAAAAGGATCTGTAGTGGAGACCCCTACCCTAGGGTGCCCTAGGTAGCTGCCGCACGCATCATTGTTTTCTCTTTTCTTTATGCTCTTGCGCACTAGAGTGAAATGATGGTTGCTTCGTCCATCCAGCTTAATGCGGGAAAGGTGGGGCTTTGTGATTTGAACACTGCGGCGCCACGACCGGGGTGCCTCCAATTCCAACCGCTGCTCCGAACTGTAATTTGGTGCATCACACGTGGAACAAGACGGTGGATGAGCCACATGTCTGCCAAAGGGGTCCTGTTAAGTGTCTCGCCATTTCGCAAAGCGGATCGACCGCTTGAGTTGTTACGCCAACACGACAGGAGCAGCCTACCACTTGGTTTTGCTCCTTGGTGAATCCCGACTATATTGATCTAAAAAGATATGTGCTGAACTACCCTCTTCGTCTCGGTTTTTATTTGTAGGCGTCTCGGTTTATAGGGCCTGCACGTAGTTCTAGGTCATCCTTCTGACTAACTAAATATGAGTTACTATGTCACAAAAACTATATCATTGGATTCTTATTGGTTGATATGTGAAGAAACAAGAAACGAGGTAGAAGTTAATGCACCGCGCCTTAGTATTGTGGGATTATTTGGTTTTCGTAAGATAACGTGCTTTTGGTTGCAAGGGTGGTCATGACTGGGTTGGGGTCGTTCAGAAAATAGACATGTTTGGTTATAAAGCACATGAATGGTTCGAGTGAAAAAAAAAGAGAATATGCCTTGAAGATGCTGAACCATTCCACCCAACCAAATCGGTCGAATCAAATGGCCACCGTTTGCATGCATGAGTATGTGAGCATGACTGGTGGTACCATCTTAAATAATTAGCTCATCTCTTATATTCGGCCAAACACATGAATTGAATGGTTCAATCCCAAAAAAATTGAATGGTCCCAATCCATTCATACGATACCTTCAACCAAACGCATCCGACGGAGAGAGTAGTTGTATTTAAAAGTCGAGGGCGGAGCTTTTCCTACGCGGTAGGCAGGGCAGTTCTGCCTAGTCGGTTCGACAAAGACGCGAGAAGACGAGGGAGTAGGCTGCTGCAAACGTAGGACTGTGTGATTTGACAGCGAGTTACTGCTGGATAGGTGGGGCCCCATGATTTGAATTGCCATTATCATTTTAACTGCGGCGCTACGACCGGTGTGAGTCTCCCGATTCCTGACCACCTCCATACAGGTGCCTCTCCCAATGCTCCACCATGTAGTAGTAGAGGCTGGCTCTTGCATGAGAGCCCACTTCTCCACTTTTTCCTTGCCTCTCTTTCCTCCACATATGCAAAAATGCTATGTAAAGCGCACCCTCCGTCTAGGTGTGTAAGTGTAACGCCCTCGATGCGGCTATATCTCCCACGTGTCGAAGCACGACTTAGAGACATAACCGCATTGAAAGCAATGTCGCAAGTGAGGTAATCTTCACACAACCCATGTAATACATAAGGGAAAGAGATACATAGTTGGCTTACAATCGCCACTTCACACAATTACATGAATAAAGCATTACATCATCCAGATACAATCAAGGTCCGACTACGGAACCAAAATAAAAGAAGAACCCCAAATGCGATAAAGCGGTCCCCGATCGACCCCAACTAGGCTCCACTCTTGATCAACTAGAACGAAACAACACAAAGGGCAAGATCTTCATCGAGCTCCTCCTTGAGCTTGATTGCGCCACCTTTCGGGTAACATAGGCACCGCAAACTGGTTTTGAAGTATCCGGTGAGCCACGAGGACTCAACAATCCCATTACCATGGGTATCAAGACTAGCAAAGCTTAATGGGAAAGGAAGGGGTAAAGTGGTGAGGTTGCGGCAGCGGCTAAGCATATATGGTGGCTAACATACGCAAATGAGAGCGAGAAGAGAAACAAGCGGAACGGTCGTGAAGCTAGCAATGATCAAGAGGTGATCCTGAACACCTACTTACGTCAAACATAACACAGAAACCGTGTTCACTTCCCGGACTCCGCCGAGAAGAGACCATCACGGCTACACACTCGGTTGATGCGTTTTAATTCGGATCAAGTGTCAAGTTGTCTACAACCGGACATTAACAAATTCCCATCTCGCCACATAACATGGCACGGCTCTCGAAAGTTTATACCCTGCAGGGTGTCCCAACTTAGCCCATGACAAGCTCTCGCGATCATCGAAGAATAGACCTTCACCCAAGACACTCCGATCGGACTCGGTATCCGGTACATCAAGACATTTCAACAATGGTAAAACAAGACCAGCAAAGCCGCCGGCGTGCCGACATCTGATAGTAGCCGCACAGATCTCGTCTCGTGCCACGACCGGATGAGCTAAGCGTCACAGTACCGACGTAACCCAAGTTGCCAAGGGATGGTCCCCGACGGTGCTCTAGTTTGGACCAACGCTAGACAAGCACCGCCCGGGGGCTATAAAAGATGACCCTCGAGAGAGCGACTCCCAAGGGAAAAAGTAGGTGGTGGTGAGGCAAATGGTAAAAGGCAATGTTGGGCCTTCTGGACAAGTTTTATTCAAAGCGAACTGTCGGGGGTCCCATAAATCACCCGACCGCGTAAGGGACGCAAAATCCGGGAACATAACACCGGTATGACGGAAACTAGGGCGGCAAGAGTGGAACAAAACACCAGGCATAAGGCCGAGCCTTCCACCCTTTACCAAGTATATAGATGCATTAATAATATAAGAGATATTGTGATATCCCAACATAAACCCTGTCCACCATGGAGAAATCTTCAACTTCACCTGCAGCTAGCAACGCTATAAGAGGGGCTGAGCAAAAGCGGTAACATAGCCAAACAGTGGTTTGCATAGGAAAGGTGTCAAAGGTTAGAGGTTCATGGCAAAATGGGATGGCTGGACAAACAGGTAATAGGTAGCGCAGCATAGCGAAAGAACGAGGCAACTAGCATAGCAATGATAGTAGTGAGATCCAGGGTAGCGGTCATCTTGCCTGAGATCCCGCTAGGAAGAAGAACGAGTCCATGAAGAAGACAAACGGACGAAGTCGAACGAATCCTCACAACTCCGGAACGGAACCGAAGCTAACGAGAGAAGCAAACCGGAAAGAAGCAAACAACATGGTAAACAACCATCACATAAGCATGGCATGATGCACAATCAAGTATGATGCATGTCCGGTTTAATGAGGCATGGCATGGCATGGCAAAGTGCAACAAACAACACTAAAAATTAAGTGGAGCTCAATATGCAACGAGTTGCATATTGACGAAACACCACATGCAATTATTTAGTTTGATCTCGTTATAAGCTACTCAACAATATTAAACGTTGATTAACATGGCAAGGGGTGAAGCAAAACAAAAACTACCTAACTAGGCAAGTTTAAATGAGGCGGAAGAACAAACAACAATTAGGAAAATCCCCATGTGCATATTTATGGATTAGGTACTGTTCTGCCCTAAACACAATTTTAGAGTTGTTAAACATGCAAGATGAGTGCACCATGTTAAACTAGGCAAAATTCTACCCCATTTACATATAAAGTTTATTAAAATCGGAGTTGCGGTTATTTAGTTATGAAATAAATCATTTTAGCATGGCATTACGCAAAATAAACATAAACAACATGTTAAACATTTTTAACATAGATGAAAGTGGCATATTATTAATCTACACAAATTTCTGAGCATTTACATGTTTAATTCATTTTAATATGATGCATGGTTAATTAGTTATGATATGCATGATTTAAAGGGGCTAATCTGTAAACATGCAGTTTCTGGATAATAAAAAAAATAGCAACGGGCCGAATGCAACGCCTTTGACCGTGCAAGCCAGAGCAGATCCGCCCAAGCAGATGTGGGAGTGCAAAATAACAGGAAAAACTAAGCAAAAATGGGGGGGCTGGGACTCGAACCCCAGACCCCTCGAATGGAAAGGGGCTGCGCTAGCCACTAGGCTAGCTGATGTGCTTGCGGTGGAACATAGTGACAACTCTAAATAACCTCTACATGCCAGAACGGATCTAGGAAAAGATCGAAGCTTCGGTTATGGAGGAAGTTGCTCACAGTGGGAAAACAGAGGCCGGCGGCCATGGCGATACTGGCCCTCGGCTGGCTGGGTAAGCGGAAGGAGCTGGGCGCCCCTGGCCTTGCGGCCCTTGCGCACACACGGGCGTGGGAAGCCCGGCTTGAGGGCGGTCGTGCTCCTGTTCAAAGAAACAGAGATGATTTCAGAGTAGAGGAAAAGAGAGAGGAAGCAGGGAAAGAAGGAAAGGGAAGGAAGAAGAGGGCACGCGAGGTGGGGCTCATCGGACCTAGGGGTACCGGCGACCAGCGGGCACATCGGAGGAGCAGCAGCTGTAGAAGACGGCGGCGATGGAACCTCGAGGCCGAGCTCAGGCCATGGCGGCTTCTTTCGGTTCGCTATCCAAAAAAAAAACAAGACAGAGGGAGAGTTTGAGATCGGGGACGAGGAACAAGGCAGAGAGGGGAAGAAGCAGGGGCGTTGCCTGGTTTCAGGAGGAGCTTCTCTCCTCCTAGATCGAGGCAAGGTGCAAGGGCTCCCCTCACTAGAACAAGGCGGAGGCGGCGATGAAGATGGAGGGCGACGGGGTTGAGTGGACTCGCGCATGGGAGGAGAGGAGGAGGGCTACAACGATGTTGCTGTTGTTGTCGCTGGCGGCGGCGAGCTTCGACTCGAGGAGGCAAACGGGGTCGCGGAGGACGGAGGGGTGGCTCGGGGCAGCGAAGGCAGAGGCGTGCGACTTGCTGGGGATTTGGGTGGCGCGGAGATCACGGGAGGTGGTCGGAGGCTGCGGTTGGAGGGGGGTGGAGGAGAGCCGAGGAGAAGGGGATCTGGGAGGATCCCGAGGTGGGGTTTGAGTGTGGCGGCGGCGAGGAGGAAGGATGGGACAGCTCTCCTTGATTTTAGGGTTAGACTGTTATTTATAAAGGAAGGGGATTGGGGTAGGAGCTATCCGGGTCCGTCCGATCTTAATCGGGCGATCGAGAATAATTAGGTTAGAGAGCCCAAATAAAAAAAACGGAGATGTTTTATAGACGTTTGGGGATGATACGGACCCAACGGTGACGACAGTCGGTTCGGGTTCGGGGAGTTTAGGACACGGATGAGGGGTCGATGCAAGGTGCCAAGAGGTTCAAATGGTCGGACAACAAAAGAACGGTTGGTCTCGAAAGGGATAAAAAAGGCAAGGGGGGGGGAACGCGGCAACTACGAGCCGATGCAAGTTTCATGAAAGCGATGCCGATGCAATGCGAATGATGACATGATGAAATGCATGACATCAACAAAATGCAAAACGAAAGACAAAAACCCAACCACGGAGAAAATAATATATCGCATCTCCGGAAAAGGCAAGAGTCGGAGTTATGAATATGGCAAATTGTATCCGGGGCGTTACAACACTCCACCACTACGAGAGGATCTCGTCCCGAGATCTAGGATGGCACCGGAGAGAAACGGAAGAGGAAGAGAAGAGGTAAAACTAAGTTGCTTCTTCGGCAAACGAGTGAAACCACGGACCTTGAGAGGTTGAGCAATTTGAAAGAAAGAGTACAACAGAGATGAACGAGATTGCAAACAATCCGTTAGAAAAGAGGAACAAAGAGTATTACGAGGACTTGAAGGTTGCAAAGGCATGAATCAGGAGTTTAATGGACAAGATGGAATTTGAACCAACTCCGGTTAAAACAAGATGAGAGAGGAAGAATGATATAATTTGGGCAGCACTCCGACTGTAAATGGAAGGAATTGAACATGAACTTGACAAGATGAACGCACTTGGATGAGACTCCGGTTAAAAGAGGAACGATAGACACAACACTCCGGTTAAATGGATAAGCACGAAAAACATGATCCTCACAATTCGAGATGATGAGTGAAAAGAGCAACATCACAATGCCTCCAGAAGAAAGAATAGAAGATAGATCATTGGAATAAAAAAACGGAGAAGAAAATGCCAACTTCTACCACAATTGAATTTGGAAAACATCCTTGCAAAGAAGAATCGAACGGAGTTGTTGGAAAATCAACAACGAGAAGCACAAGCTTGTTGTGGGCTTATGGAAAACATCTCAAAACTATGAGGTGACAACCGGCCACTAACGGAAACCATTGATTTGATTGAGAGCACCAAAGAGATGAAAAACTGCTTTCGCCGAGAGGATAGGAGAAAACTTGGATCATTGATATGCACCACAAATAGCAACATTCCTTAGGGAAGGCTTTAGGTGAAATCTTTACCAAGATAACTCCAACGAAGAGATTGATGGATTTAAAATACCTCATTCTTGACAACAATATGAATCATGAAACATGAAGGAAATTGTCAAGAGTGACATAACACCATCTCAAAAGATAAGATAGAAGGAATAGCACTTTGGAATGCAAGACGGAGAATACTTGAACTCCCCAAAACAAAACATGTGTTGAGCACCATGTTTATTTTAGAGTATAGCTTGACGGATCTTAACTTCAAGAGAAATCTTGAAAAACAATTGAAGAATGAAGAGAATCCTTGATGAACCTTCATGTAGAGACTCCATGAAGAACTCCGGCAATAAAAGGATGATGAAAAGAAAGAGAAGTTGAAAACACAAGGTGAATCCTTGCAATGATTTAGATGGAGCTTCGCGACGAGATAATTAGAGCTTGGAACTCCTGGAAAAAGAGAAGATGAAACAAATGAAACCGAGAATTTGTTCATCATGAACAAACTCCGAAAGAAAAGAATTGAATCACCTCGAGGAAATAAGAATAAGATTTATTGTATGCTTATCCTTCATCAAATTAAATTGATGACAAGCAACGGACTTGGCATACTACTTATTCTCATAGAAAGGATTAAAAGAGATATATCAAAACTTGAGAAGGTCTTCAACGAACCACCGGTAGGATTGGAACAACAAATGAAATGATATGATGAACAAGGAAGTGAGATCTTGAAAGAACCACCGTAAGAATTGAAAATGAAAGTAGCAAAGGCACAATTCGCCGGGAAGAATTGGAAAACGACTGAAGATACTTTAGGATATTTAGATACAAATGAACGAATAGATCACGAGCTGATTAGAGAATACTTGAATGATGCACCGGTATGATTTGGAGAACGAGAGCTAAAAGCTGAGAATGAGTAATCTTCAGAAATGATGGCCTTCAGATGATCGAGAAAGGAAGCAACCCTTGAAATGCGTCGGATGGTTGAAAAGAATTCTCACAATCGAAAACAATTATGAGAGGATGGCATCAAGCTAGGACCATGAATATTCAAGAGAATAGAGCAGGATTAAAGAGAAACTCTTCTTTGGTCTTCAAATGTTGAGAATGACAACGCGAAACACCACCAAGAATTACTGAGGCACACCGGAAGAACCAAAAACGAAGAGGTTAAGCCAACTATGAAAAGAATTCCAAAGATCTTGGAGAAAAGCATTTGACTGATGATAACTCATTCTTACGTCAAACTTGGAGAAGACTTTAGGATAGCTCCAGAATAATTAGAAGGGTCAGGTAAGATCCTGGGAAAAGACCTGTGGGTTAGGGCCCACTCAAAAGAAAACACCATTGAAATGATTGATTTTAAAGTGAGATTGCACCGGTTGAATTAAATGGCTTGAATGAGATAACAATCTCCAAATAGCTTGAACGAATGCAGAGTGGAAACATGAATCTTCGAGATATCTTGAGCACTCTGGAATAACAAATAGCGAGAAGTAGAATGATAATGAGGTGCACCGGTATGAGAAGACATTAGAAACGAGGAAAGGAATATGATGAATATCGAAAGCTTGAATAGGATCCACCGGAGAAGAAACAACAACGAAGGATGATGAACTTGAAACTGTTGAGCATCTTCATGGGAAATCACCGGATAAGAACATTGATTGAAAAGAATGAAGAGGCTTCACATGAATAAATGGATACTTGATTCAGAAATCTGTGTCCTTGAAGAAAAAGGGTGGGAGGGCGGGAAAACAAAGGCAACTTGGGATGGATGAAACAAACACCGTTGAGAAAACTTAGATTTGATCTTGCAGATGGGGAGAATGATCGGGTGCACTTGAAGAGAAGCACACCGGTTAAAAAGGATTGACATGACAATCTTGATTGTCGAGAAGGATTGGTATTCACATCGGAGTATGAGAACACCATTTCGGAAAGGTATGGAATCAACACTTGGCATTGAAGCAACTCGTATACCACAAATAAAACAAAACAAAGGATTTGGCTTGCAGAATAAGCCGGAACAAACATATGATAGAGATTTCGTCCGAAGTTTTCGTGGTGGGGCCTACACGGGCTCAATCGTACAGCACCATCATGTACAAGGTAGTGCACATGACATACGAAGTGTCCCCGAGTCGGCATAGCCAAGGACTCTTTAAGACACAACGAGACCACTGTAAAACCAACCGTGAATAGGCGGACCACTAGACGTCGAACCCCAATTTCATATCATACATCCGTCGGAAAGATATCCTAAGAGCTACTAGAATTCCCACCTATGAAACTCCGAAACTTTACGGTTATGCAATCGGTGTTGGGGATCAGGGAGCAATATATATATCTCACCCAAGCTAACAATCCCTACATCCATTGTATCCATCCTTCAACACATAACCAAGAAACCTTCGAAATCGTCTACCTCGACCTTGAAAAGCATCCGTTATACGAGTCATGGCAATACTCCGTACTCACCACAAGATCTTTGGGTTAGCGGGGTTATCTCACCAACAACGCATAAAAGAGATTTCCGATGTCGGCGTACTAAACTCAGGTATTCCAGAACTGCAATGATAAAATTATGACGACAACACCTCGGAGCTCAACTCCCCGGGACACTGCCACAACCCCTAAATGTCAGGAGGCAACCAAGACAATGTTGTCATCATAAAACCATCGGAACGATTCTAAGATACCCGCGTGATCCTAAAAAAAAAAAATTAGTGAAATTTGAGAAGAGAAGAGTCAAAACTCTACGTCAAGATACCTCACCAGAAGGTCGAAGGGACTGGGAGTAAAAAGAATTCCTAACTCTCCGATATATATAATCCTAAATGACTCAAAATATTTTTCTAGACACAACTCGCCACTAAAAGCGATCAAGCGGTGGGGCTCCTAAGGTCGGGAAGGCTCGATACCAACTTGCGCCCTCGATGCGGCTATATCTCCCACGTGTCGAAGCACGACTTAGAGACATAACCGCATTGAAAGCAATGTCGCAAGTGAGGTAATCTTCACACAACCCATGTAATACATAAGGAAAGAGATACATAGTTGGCTTACAATCGCCACTTCACACAATTACATGAATAAAGCATTACATCATCCAGATACAATCAAGGTCCGACTACGGAACCAAAATAAAAGAAGAACCCCAAATCGATAAACGGTCCCCGATCGACCCCTAACTGGGCTCCACTCTTGATCAACTAGAACGAAACAACACAAAGGGCAAGATCTTCATCGAGCTCCTCCTTGAGCTTGATTCGTCCACCTTTCGGTAACATAGGCACCGCAAACTGGTTTTGAAGTATCGGTGAGCCACGAGGACTCAACAATCCCATTACCATGGGTATCAAGACTAGCAAAGCTTAATGGGAAAGGAAGGGGTAAAGTGGTGAGGTTGCGGCAAGCTAAGCATATATGGTGGCTAACATACGCAAATGAGAGCGAGAAGAGAAACAAGCGGAGCGGTCGTGAAGCTAGCAATGATCAAGAGGTGATCCTGAACACCTACTTACGTCAAACATAACACGAAACCGTGTTCACTTCCGGACTCCGCCGAGAAGAGACCATCACGGCTACACACTCGGTTGATGCGTTTTAATTCGGATCAAGTGTCAAGTTGTCTACAACGGACATTAACAAATTCCCATCGCCACATAACCGCTGGCACGGCTCTCGAAAGTTTATACCTGCGGGGTGTCCCAACTTAGCCCATGACAAGCTCTCGCGATCATCGAAGGAATAGACCTTCACCCAAGACACTCGATCAGACTCGGTATCCGGTACATCAAGACATTTCAAAATGGTAAAACAAGACCAGCAAAGCCGCCGGCGTGCCGACATCTGATAGTAGCCGCGTATCTCGTCTCGAGCCACGACCGGATGAGCTAAGCGTCTGAGTACCGACGTAACCCAAGTTGCCAAGGGATGGTCCCAGACGGTGCTCTAGTTTGGACCAACGCTTAGACAAGCAACGGCCGGGGGCTATAAAAGATGACCTCGAGAGAGCGACTCCCAAGGGAAAAAGTAGGTGGTGGTGAGGCAAATGGTAAAAGGCAATGTTGGGCCTTCTGGACAAGTTTTATTCAAAGCGAACTGTCGGGGGTCCCATAAATCACCCGACCGCGTAAGGGACGCAAAATCCGGGAACATAACACGGTATGACGGAAACTAGGGCGGCAAAGTGGAACAAAACACGTGCATAAGGCCGAGCCTTCCACCCTTTACCAAGTATATAGATGCATTAATAATATAAGAGATATTGTGATATCCCAACATAAACCCTGTCCACCATGGAGAAATCTTCAACTTCACCGCAGCTAGCAACGCTATAAGAGGGGCTGAGCAAAAGCGGTAACATAGCCAAACAGTGGTTTGCATAGGAAAGGTGTCAAAGGTTAGAGGTTCATGGCAAAATGGGATGGCTGGACAAACAGTAATAGGTAGCGCAGCATAGCGAAAGAACGAGGCAACTAGCATAGCAATGATAGTAGTGAGATCCAGGGTAGCGGTCATCTTGCCTGAGATCCCGCTAGGAAGAAGAACGAGTCCATGAAGAAGACAAACGGACGAAGTCGAACGAATCCTCACAACTCCGGAACGGAACCGAAGCTAACGAGAGAAGCAAACCGGAAAGAAGCAAACAACATGGTAAACAACCATCACATAAGCATGGCATGATGCACAATCAAGTATGATGCATGTCCGGTTTAATGAGGCATGGCATGGCATGGCAAAGTGCAACAAACAACACTAAAAATTAAGTGGAGCTCAATATGCAACGAGTTGCATATTGACGAAACACCACATGCAATTATTTAGTTTGATCTCGTTATAAGCTACTCAACAATATTAAACGTTGATTAACATGGCAAGGGGTGAAGCAAAACAAAAACTACCTAACTAGGCAAGTTTAAATGAGGCCGGAAGAACAAACAACAATTCCGGAAAATCCCCATGTGCATATTTATGGATTAGGTACTGTTCTGCCCTAAACACAATTTTAGAGTTGTTAAACATGCAAGATGAGTGCACCATGTTAAACTAGGCAAAATTCTACCCCATTTACATATAAAGTTTATTAAAATCGGAGTTGCGGTTATTTAGTTATGAAATAAATCATTTTAGCATGGCATTACGCAAAATAAACATAAACAACATGTTAAACATTTTTAACATAGATGAAAGTGGCATATTATTAATCTACACAAATTTCTGAGCATTTACATGTTTAATTCATTTTAATATGATGCATGGTTAATTAGTTATGATATGCATGATTTAAAGGGGCTAATCTGTAAACATGCAGTTTCTGGATAATATGAAATTCGCAGCACGCAAAAAAAATAGCAACGGGCCGAATGCAACGCACTGTGCAAGCCCAGCAGCAGATCTGGCCCGAAGCAGATGTGGGAGTGCAAAATAACAGGAAAAACTAAGCAAAAATGGGGGCGGCTGGGACTCGAACCCCAGACCCCTCGAATGGAAAGGGGCTGCGCTAGCCACTAGGCTAGCTGATGTGCTTGCGGTGGAACATAGTGACAACTCTAAATAACCTCTACATGCCAGAACGGATCTAGGAAAAGATCGAAGCTTCGGTTATGGAGGAAGTTGCTCACAGCGGGAAAACAGAGGCCGGCGGCCATGGCGATACTGGCCCTCGGCTGGCTGGGTAAGCGGAAGGAGCTGGGCACGCCTGGCCTTGCGGCCCTTGCGCACACACGGGCGTGGGAAGCCCGGCTTGAGGGCGGTCGTGCTCCTGTTCAAAGAAACAGAGATGATTTCAGAGTAGAGGAAAAGAGAGAGGAAGCAGGGAAAGAAGGAAAGGGAAGGAAGAAGAGGGCACGCGAGGTGGGGCTCATCGGACCTAGGGGTACCGGCGACCAGCGGGCACATCGGAGGAGCAGCAGCAGAGAAGAGGCGGCGATAGAACCTCGAGGCCGAGCTCGAGCCATGGCGGCTTCTTCGGTTCGCTATCAAAAAAAAAACAAGACAGAGGAGAGTTTGAGATCGGGGACGAGGAACAAGGCAGAGAGGGGAAGAAGCAGGGGCGTTGCCTAGTTTCAGGAGGAGCTTCTCTCCTCCTAGATCGAGGCAAGGTGCAAGGGCTCCCCTCACTAGAACAAGGCGGAGGCGGCGATGAAGATGGAGGGCGACGGGGTTGAGTGGACTCGCGCATGGGAGGAGAGGAGGAGGGCTACAACGATGTTGCTGTTGTTGTCGCTGGCGGCGGCGAGCTTCGGCTCGGGGAGGCAAACGGGGTCGCGGAGGACGGAGTGGTGGCTCGGGGCAGCGAAGGCAGAGGCGTGCGACTTGCTGGGGATTTGGGTGGCGCGGAGATCAAGGGAGGTGGTCGGAGGCTGCGGTTGGAGGGGGGTGGAGGAGAGCCGAGGAGAAGGGGATCTGGGAGGATCCCGAGGTGGGGTTTGAGTGTGGCGGCGGCGAGGAGGAGGGATGGGACAGCTCTCCTTGATTTTAGGGTTAGACTGTTATTTATATAGGAAGGGGATTGGGGTAGGAGCTATCCGGGTCCGTCCGATCTTAATCGAGCGATCGAGAATAATTAGGTTAGAGAGTCCAAATAAAAAAACGGAGATGTTTTATAGACGTTTGGGGATGATCCGGACCCAACGGTGACGACAGTCCGGTTCGGGTTCGGGGGAGTTTCGGACACGGATGAGGGGTCGATGCAAGGTGCCAAGAGGTTCAAATGGTCGGACAACAAAAGAACGGTTGGTCTCGAAAGGGATAAAAAAGGCAAGGGGGGGAACGCGGCAACTACGAGCCGATGCAAGTTTCATGAAAGCGATGCCGATGCAATGCGAATGATGACATGATGAAATGCATGACATGAACAAAATGCAAAACGAAAGACAAAAACCCAACCACGGAGAAAATAATATATCGCATCTCCGGAAAAGGCAAGAGTCGGAGTTATGAATATGGCAAATTGTATCCGGGGCGTTACAGTAAGTCATCTTACGAAAAGCAAATAATCCCAAAACACTTAGGCACGGTGCATTAACTTCTACCTCGTTTCTTGTTTCTTGACATATCAACCAATAAGAGATAAAGGGTGTGCATGCTTTTAATGACTTGAGACTATTAAAAACGACATGCACTGGTTAGTCCATTGCATGCAATACTATTAATTAGCAAATAAATGTTAACGTTTCCCGTTTTCTCCTCCTCCTTGGTCACGATGCACAACCTAAGATGGTATTGTACTTACTTGCTCCTACAAGTGCTTAAGCTTGCCACATAGGCATAAAGTATGATGTGGCAAGTTAATCAAGAAGAGAGAGACTAGTTTGGTGACCCAAGGAAGAAACGGTGCTAAGCGCGTGTACCTAGGTGAAAAGACAATTCTGAGTCTATAGCTAATTAAATGAAGCAAACTTAGCAACACCATTTCATAGGAAGAGGTCATTCCTTGGCAAATGCAATAAATACTAGTACTCCCTGTGTCCCATTATATAAGAACGTTTTTGACACTACACTAGCTAGTGTCAAAAACGCTCTTATATTATGGGACGGAGGGAGTACGGAGAAAGAGATAGAGAGGAGTAAAAAAATACACTTATAGCCAAACTTATAGCCAACCTTGTTGTAGTATGAGTGACTAAGTGATGACTATGTATGACATGCCAACATCAGATAGCCTAACGCACCGTGTTAAATCTCCAAGGCCGTGACCATGCGAGCGACGCTATGGTCGTGGTAGGCGCGACCATGATACGGGCTGCTGGCAGCCCTTGGATCTGAGATCAAACGGTCGCATGCTAAGTTGCTGAAAATTTTAAGAATAACCCTCCAGGATAGGATATTCACCCATAGGTCTAGAATCACGCCATGCAACCGTTCGATCTCAGATCCAAGGGCTCTCGGAAGCCCGTATCACGGAGAATGGAAAGCCACTACTACTGCCGTTCACTGCAGCTGGCAGTTTGCTCCTACTCTTTCCCGCACGTCCTTTAATACTACGTCGGTTCGCTCCTAGTCGTCCCGTCCATTCACATTACGGCAGTTCCACTAATCCTAACCCTCCTCCAAATCCATGGCATCCCAAATCTCCCCGATCGGCGGTGAGTACAAGGTTAGAACCATCAGCGGCGATGAGTTCGACGTCGTATAAACCCGTACTTCCGCGACGGTGAAGGATGCCTTTCTCGCTTCAGACGCATGTTCGAAAACTCACATGATGAGTGGGTTGCTGGGCTAGATGTTGAGTACACCACAGTCCTGGGACGAGAGAAGGATCTAAAGGACGAAGAGAGGAAGAAGCCCGCTGTGATCCAGGTTTGCGTACATAACATTTGCTTGGTCTACCACATATGCCATGCCGACATTGAGTGCCAGGATTTTAAGAACTTCCTTGAGGACAAAACAGTCAAATTCGTTACTGTAGACTTTAAGAACGACAAAGAAGTCCTGCGTCGGATAGGCCTCATTGTAGGCAACCCCTTCGACCTCCAGAAGAATTGGCTGGTGCCCTCTCGTCGACCCTCAATCCGACCTGGCAGAGCCATGGTTCATCCTTCGTACCGCAAACTGGAGAAACCTCATTACATGTTTCATCGTCATGAATGGCAGCGGAATGTGCTAGATATAGACCACATCCAGTACGCTGCAATGGATGGCTACCTTTGTTTCAATATCTACAAGGGTTGGATGAAGAGCAACAGCCAAGTTGGCGGTTCAAGCAAAGAAGTATCAGCCAAGAGGAAGAGGGACAAGGACGAAGTCGAGGACGTGGACGAGGACTCCGAGTAAGGTGGGAGTGTCGTTGCTCATGGCGGTTCTAAACTTCTAATGCAGTGTCTACCGGATTAGTTGCCTAGTTTAATTTCAGGTGTGCTTAGTTTAATTTGAGGGGTGTGTTGTCTTTGAGCCCAATGAGAACTATGTTATGTTTCTTCTCGTTACTTTAACTCTTCAATATGTACATACTAGTACTAGTATTTCTTTAATAGAATTTAGCACCCCAATTAAGCACGTACTAGCTTTTTTAATAGTACTATATGCATAATTTGGCGATGAGCGCTCTCTATATGTACGACCTTTTTTTAAATTTCAATTTTTGCTCCATGGCGCCATCCATCGATAGTGGAGTACTACTGTACAAAAGTATACATTTTTTAAAAGGCTAGTGTACTGTTCATCACATATATATATATAGCCAGTTAAATTCTCAACCTAGAATGACGTGCATGCCATGTAGTAAACCGATTCGGAGGAAGTATAGTAAAAATGAGGTGATTTTACCCAGCGATCGACGAGGGAGCATGGCCTGTCATGCGGTCCCACGTGTCATGATGTACCAAGGCGATGCGCGTGTCCCTTTTGAGGCAGAAGCAATACTAGTACGTGGTTTGAGATGATGTCCAACCGAAGTGTGAAATAATGGTTGCTCCGTCCGTCTGGGAATGTGCGGCATTGTCATTTGACGTCTCATTGCTCATTACTAACACTGGGCCGGTACGAGTGGGGTGCGTCCCCCCTGCTGTTCTGCACTGTTATTTCGTGCTTGACACGTCGACCCGGTTGCTATATGTCCCACATGTCAGCAACAGGAAGTACAGAATTCATGAAAGGGAGCGTCGACGGAGGAGTATACTATAGAATTCATGAAAGGGAGCGACTTAGTTTTGGAAAAAACTGTTTTTACGGAGTACGTACCCACTAGGGTTTATAGGGCTCATCTAAAAAACATTCGTTTTTCCGTTTGATAAGTCTCAATTCTAGTACTATACTAGTACTCCCTCCGTTCCAAAATAGATGACCCAACTTGGTACTAAAGTTAGTATAAAGTTGAGTCGTCTATTTTGGAACGGAGGGAGTAGTAGTACCATTACATGTTGGATTTTGAGGTGCGTTAGATCACCCGACGCAAGCAGTGTCAAGAGGAAACTAACCAATGCATGTACAAGTTCATGGAAATTTAGTGGTCATTCATGCATTCGTTCTAATTAATGCCTCGGTAAACATAACTTCTTGAGAAAAACGAGCGTACTGTGCAAACTACGAAATTAATTCGACCACTCACCGTCTACCTTGGTTGGAGAGATTTTGAAATTGAGCCATAAACTGGAAAGGAGGGAGTAGTAACTTTTGTCTCGATTACTATTTGTGGCCTTGTATAGATGCAAAATGTATTTTTTATAGTGGCCTTTTATAAGTAAATAGAGGGAGTACTAACCAAAGTACGTAGTAGGGACGAGGAGTAAACGGAGGGAGTAGTAAAATTTTCTCCTCGTGCTGCGAGCCACCGCGCGCGTGGGCAAGGGAGCGGGCGTAAAGGCGTACAGTAGTACTCCAGCTTCACCTCATCCTGCGAGCCACTGCGCCCGTGGGTGGGGGAGACGGCGTACTAAGCAAGTTTCTCCTCGTTCTGCGAGTTGACGGGACACATCAAAAGTACTCCAGTGTATAGAGCCTTGCCTCTAAGGTAGGCCCCACATGGTTTGCCTCTCTTTTTAATTTAACATAATGCGTCAAGTCGTAATTTGTTTGTTCACTCGTGGTAGACGATCCTCCCTCCACCAAGTGGACAACCAGTACACGTGCCAAATTACCACGTGGGCTGCCTTTTTCGTACAGAAATGAGCTCCACCGTCTACCCGCGCGGGTGTGGTTGGGAAAGAGACGGGAGTACGTGTGCCGTGCGTGCACCTCTTCTCTTCGTGCACATCCCCCACCTACGTGGGTGTGTGTGACAGAGATACAAACCTAGACATAATGCACCGTCCATCCCCATGCCTCCGCCCAGTCCGACCACCAGTCACCACCACGGCAGCGCGCCCCACTCCTCCTCACCTTATCTCTCATATTTCTCCCTCCATTTTTATATACAAGGGGCCACTATCAAAATTACAATTTGAAGATATACAAGGCCACTAACACTAATCAATGCAATATTAATGGTGTTTGCCTTGTGGTACTAGCAAAGGAGGACATTAATTATCCCTTGCATGCATGCGGGAGTTTGTAAAAAAATGCATCTTGATGTTCCGTGCAATGCACGGGCATCTTGCTAGTCCATGAAAACAATACATGGCAAAATTCCACGGCGAACGAGGGATTTGAATCTGTTGGAAGGGCCGTTTGGATCTTGCCCGGGGTAGCCAAAATATTGGCGACCCTTTTGTCCACTGGTGCCTTTGCCACCGATGAACGAGGAACAGCTCGGGTGCTCATGCTGTCATGCATCCTCCAACGCGCACGTTGGAGACGAGCTCGCACAAGCTGTGTTTTTTTGTCCCACAACGCCGCCCGAGCCACCCGCAGACCGACCGGCGACCCACAAATTACACCATCCAACCGTAGCCGCACACATTATGACACCAACTCAACCAACCGGACGAAATTCATGCAAACACGTAGACAAACTGATACTCATTCACGCAACCACCGGAGTATTTCATATAAACAACGACGGAAATCATATAAAATACCGGATTTTCACACAAACATGACGGATTTCATTACATTCAAATGAACTACGCGGTGCTAGTTCTGGACAGCACAGGTATATAAAACATGGCCTAAATGGTCGCCCGCCGATCGGTTTGTGTTCCTCATGTCCGGCAGCACGATCACCGGACTGCCGGGAGCCCCGGAGGTATATGCTTTAGTGCAAAGGACGGCTCGCTTCCCCACTGCCCAACTGATATCATTGGATGGTGTCGAAGATGATGGTGGCCGCACCGGTTCGAGGTCATCACCGGCCACTACTTCGCCATGGCTGGCACCGGCTCGAGTTCATCCTAACAGACCTCTTCCGTGGAGCCCATGCGGGGTCGACGAAGGTCCTCGCAACAAAAGGATCCGGCAAGACACCTGTTGTGTACGCCGGCGTCGCCTCCGCGGTGGCCTTCATGGGACCCAAGCGGCGGCAGCCTCCCGTGTTCTACTTCTCCTCGATGATGGCGGCGTACGAGGAGGCGCTGGCCACCGACTCGTCGCTCTCCGTGCACCCGGCTTCTGTCGCTGCTTGCATGGCGCGGCCGCCAGCATGGGAGTCTCGGCCACAGAAACGGGAGACGGGGTACGAGGCGACGGCGTGGACGGCAGCAACAACGCCCGTGCGCCGCTCCTCGTCGAGCTGGCCTGGAGCGGCGAGTTGCTGAACCGTGCGCCGGCTTGGGGCGGCAACTGGCTCCGTCGGGCGAGGGGCGGGAGGTGGATCAGCGAGCTGCATAGCTCGTATCCGGCGGGCTACCCAGCCGACTTTCATGCGGAATAACTACTCTTCGTAAGCCATTGTAAGAGTGGACAAAATGGTGGAGGAGATAGGGGAGCGGCGGAGGTGTGCGATTCTTGGCCGGCGTTTGGCCTCGTTTAAATAGGAGATTAAATAGACGGCGGATGGGAGGAGCTCGGCCGGCGTTGCGTTTAACGCCGGCCCCGTCATGAACGGACGTGTGTCCAGAGTGGGTTTCTCAGCTTCCACACGGGCGGGTTTCATGGAGGCGTTTGAATGCAGCACGGAGGCGTGTTCAGCCGGGCGTGCCGCGAGTGGTGCCCTCGGCTCTGACCTAGGACACCGCACCGTTCTTCCACTTACGTGTGGGCTCTTTAGGTGCATGGCCTGCATGTCAGTGAACCAAGGCAGGCAGCGCACAGCAGAGGAACCTTTGGTGGGCCAGGGCGGTGAGAAGCGGGCATTTCATAAACCGATGACTGTTCATTGAGTGTGACGTCATCTTTTTCATGTAGTTAAGCATGTGTCTTGCGTCGTGTGTTGTGTGCATGCAGGCGTGCGAGTGTTGCGTGCGTGCAAGGGTGCGTTTCAGTGTTGCATGCATGGGTGCGTACGTGCAAGGGTGCGTTTCAGTGTTGCATGCATGGGTGCGTATGTGCGTGTGTTCGTGAGTGCATGTGTACGTGTCAGTGTTGCACGCCAGCATGTGTGCGTGTGTATGTTATGTGTACGTGTCAGTGTTGCACGCCTACATGCGTGCGTGTCTTGCGTGTGTGCATGTGTACATGCGGGGTGAGGCTACACGTCAGTCGACTGACTTCTTCATCTCTGGTCATTAGATTTTCCAGCCGTTGGATACGAGATATGGGGCCTCCAGTTTATCATCAAACTCCAACCCCCCGAGCCGCCAGCCACCACCGGCCGAACCGCCCGCCCCCGCCGCCCACGACCGGCCCGCCCTCCCCGAAACCACTCCCCACCGCCGGTCCGCCGCCGCACCTTCGAGAGAGTGGGCCAGCATATATGATCTTGAGATTTTACGAAGTCACCATAGGTGCCTCGTAGTCGAGTGGAATGTCTCCTCCCACTGAACGTACATCGCCGGAAAATACTGAAATTAACACAAGATAAATGCGAGCACCAGGACTTTAACCTTGGTGGGCTCGAGAAACCACTGTCCTCTAACCATCCAACCACATGTTGGTTAGCACGACAAAATGTATGTGGTGATCGTTATGTGCTTATTCTGAAGTCCATCCTATTTTTCATACATATTCCATCCTCGCATCATGTGTTTGTCTTTCATCCGAGTAGTGTTCGTTAGTATCATGCATGAATGAGTTCTGAAGAGCGAATTTTATTCCTTTTTCTTATCGGTTTGACCTCACAATGCAAAATCATTACAGCTGAAGGAAATTAGTCCGGCAGTGGATGATGGTGGTCCTTCGGAGCAACTCAAATAGGGGGTCTCTACAGATTCTACTCCGCCATCCCCCCAACAAGATTCGCAAGACAACACAAGGTTGGACAGTCAACGTAGTTGTGTAGATGATGAGCACATCTCCCCTACTCCACCATCACAGGTGCTTGCTCCAACTTGACACTATTATATGTGGTTGCATGTTGCGTATGATGTCTAGCTTCTATTGCTTCTAACTTGAATTGCATCTGCTTACTTTACACATAATGCCTGTGAATATGACATGTGTTCCTGTTTCTAGAACATACGTGTACACGATGAGCATATCTCCCCTACTCCACCATCACAGGAGCTTGCTCTTACTTGGAACTGTTATACGTGGTTGCGTTTTCCGTATGATGTCTAGTTTGTATTGCTTCTGATTATGTTGACTTGCATCTGCGTAGCTTACAACTTATACCTTTAACGATCACTTACCCATAAGACACATTTAACTTGGGACAGTGATGTAGGTTGCATCTTGCATTGTCTTCTAGCTTGTACTGCTTCTAATTTCTTGAAATGGCACTTACGACGAGACACTTTTTACCTGATAGAGTGATATTGGTTGCATGTTCATATGGTGCCTAGCTTTCATTTCTTCTAATTTTGTTGAAATGCCTTCCGCTTACTTTTTTTCATACATATTCCATCCTCCTATCGTACGTGTGAATATGAAATGCTGTCTTTTTTGTATATATTCCATCCTCCTGCGCTTGCCTTACATCAAAGTAGTGTTCGTCTGTATCATGCATCAACCAGTTATGCAGAGCTAATTTTATTCATCTTCTTGTGGTTTTGACTTCATAAGGCAATATCAGAAAATAGGAAGGAAAAGAGTAAGTTAGGGGATGTTGGTGGTACTCCGCACCGACGCAAACAGAGACTCTCTAGATTTGCCACTGCTACTGCTAATGAAGTTGAAGTCCCAAGTCTACATGATGAGTTCATCTCCCGCACTCCAACATCGCAGGTGCTTGCTCTAAGTTGACAGTGTGATAATTGGTTTCATGTTGCATATGTTATCTAGCCTGTATTTCTTCTATTTTGATTAAATTGCACCTACTGAGTTTATACGTTATACATGTGCATATGACATGGCTTTATGTGTCTAGAATACACTGCATCTATCTATCATACCATGTTCTTACATCAAAGTACTGTTGTTGTGTATCCCGCATCAATAACTCATGATTGGACGTTTTTAACATGGCAGTTTGATAGTGGTTGCATCTTGCATTGATTTCTCGTTGTCTTGCTTCTAATTTTTGAATTGCCACTTATGACAAGACACTTTTAACTTGGCGAGTAATATTGGTTGCATCTTTCATATGGTGTCTAGCTTGCATTACTTCTATTTTCTTGAAAATCCTTCGCTTAGTTTGCACATCGTAGCTGTGAATATGTCATGCCGTCTGTTTTTCTTACATATTCCATCCTCATACGGTTGTCTTACATCAAAGTATTGCTTATGCATATCATGCACCAATGAGTTACAAGAGTGATTTTATTCTTTTGTGTTGTGGGTACAGCTTGACATGGCAATGTCAAAAAAGCAAGGAAAATAATATAGTAGGGAGTCTTTGTTACTCGTTGGGTGAAATGGAAAAAGGCTCTGCCGTCAAGATTCTGCTGGTACTTATAGTGCGAGAGAAGGTCCAAGTCCACCGCTAAAAACACAAGATCACTGCTCCACCAGCTGCAAACATCCGCTTCAACTGTATCAAACATCTCAACCAGTTACTCGTTCATTTGCTCGAACGGCGGTTCCCAAGCTGCCTTCACACCTAACACTACTTCGAAGCACTATTGACACAACAAGATTTGGCAAGATCAGATGAACCTCATGAGCATCAACACCAAGACGGTACTGACCGAGTCAAGTTGCGCTTGCATGCTCCTTTATATGTACTCTCACAGTTTGATGTACACTAACACTTTCCATATTCGTTGTTGAACTAGCACCATGGCGCAAGCGGAAATAGACATCAGGGATAATGCTTGACAGATTAATAAAATCTAAACGAGGAAGAATGGAGATCCATTTTGAGGCAGGTTTAAAAAGGCCATGTGATGCTACAGAGTCAGCCAAGTTAGTATCAGAGGCAGCCGTTGCCGTTAGGTGTCATGCACGTATCCTCCCAACGTGGATCCAGAACAGGAATGAGAAAGACAATACCCAATTTAACACCTTCCTTGACCATTTATCTGTAAGTAATGTTATTCATCGCAATTAGTAATATTGTCTTGCTCTGTCCCATACTTTCTAGCTTCCTCCTAATAAGACTCACATTCTTTTTTCAACAGATGAGGTTCAAGTTGGATCCGAAAGATGATGCAACTAAACAAGCATGCACTCATGTTTTTCAGTCTGCTCTGCCACCTTAGAAAATCTCACTTTGAAGGCAAGGCTAACAATGAAATCGCCCAAACATCTCCAGTGGAATATATTACAGATGAAGACTGGACAGCCCTCGTTAAACACTGGTCTGATCCAAAGTATCAGGTAGGCTATATGTATTTGATCAGACCACATATTGAACTTGTATTTATGTATGTGCCTTACAAGTGTATCTTCTTCTAGGCTAACTGTTTGAAGAACAAAACCAACCGTTCTAAAGTGAAATTCCAACAAACAACAGGATCTCGTAGCTATATTGCACACTGCGAGGCTCTTGTAAATAGCTGCTACTTCCTTCTTTTTTTGTGCCATAGTATCGTATCTATATTGACTTGTTCCAAATCTGTTGGAAAGCCTTTGTGCGGACCAAAAGAACTCGAACGAATGTAGTGCAAATCTTCTAGGATTGCCACACCAGCAAGATGAAGGGCATGAGCACACCAGTTCAAGCCACTGTTGTAAATCCTTACTCCTCCTGCCTTGAACTGATTGGTATTTTTTTGACCTTGAACTGATTGGTATTGTGATGTGTTCATTTAACTACTTGGTTTGCAGCCAATGTCAGTTACTCTGTTCACTTTTATACACAATTGTCTTAACGTATCATTTCACCTTCCATGGTTTAAAAGAGATGAAGGATATTCTTTTGGTCTTGATCTGTAATCTAGTTGTTATGTTCACGTGCGCACACAATGATAAAATAGCATGTTTGTTTTATATCTGTTTGCTCATGATATGAATGATGTCATACTATGTTCATCCTACTTTAAACCATGTCTCTTTATCCTTAGATGTCAACGAATGTGAGGAAATAGACAATACCGTAGGCATGCTACATGGACATATGTTCCGAAAGTGATTTTATTATGTAGTTGGCACTACAATACATGCTAATGTATTACAGTAGTTCACCAAAATAAGTTATGTATAAATGTTTAACCTACTTTGTTTGTTTTTATCTCATTAGTAACTCACTCGTACACTAATCTACAAGTTCAAACTTTCAGGAAGCTATGGAACAAATGATTGAACAGCCACAACTACCTGAAGGTGACGAGGCTACTACAGGCACAATGTCACCTCTTGTTGCAGTGCGTCAGTCCACTAACAGTGCAAAAAGCACCTTCCTGTGTAATTCTGGGTTGGTTGTCAAGGTAACCTCATCCAAATCGCCTACTGAACAAAATCTTCCTGCTAGACAGAGTGATATATCTGTGCTCCAGACACAAGTCCAATCCCTAATGGACGTTGTTTTGGAAACAAGAATAGTGGTTGAGAAATGCTGTCAAGATATGAATGGTTTTGAAACCAGACTATCAGACATTCGCTTCGTTGTTGAAGAGCAATGGTGGAAAAAAGGTGGAGATCGTGTTGCTCCATCAGATTCTACAGCCTGAAACATTAGCACTCAGGTCAAATGATCTGTGCTTCTATACATCTGATGGTGCTTTTATCTGGAAGGACTGTAAACTTTATGCCAACAGGCCTTTTGTTGTATGATTGAAATTTATTTTGTTGTGATACAACATGTATGATGCTGCCACAGGCTGCAGTAATTATGACGCTATTTTTATATAGTGTAGGTTTATCTTAGTAATGTATTCAGACGAAAGCTTCGTAGGAGCCCAACATGCCAACATTCGTCAGGCCCATTCCAATGGGCTAAAAACGATTACGGGCCAAAATTGGCATGTAGCCCACTAAAAATATACGGGATTAAATTAGCATAAGCTTTCAAATTTTTCTGGTAGGCCTGTGCCCATATTGAGCCTTTAACAGGCCTAAACATAATTTGGGCCCTCAGTAAAAGTAGGCCATTTACAGGTGTAAATGTCGAGCCCATAAAAAACATGGGCCTTTAATAGACCGAAAGTGAGATTGGGCCCTGATTGTGCCAAATAACCCACTGGACTTAGTATGCCGAAATGGTGGCCCATTTACGATGCTGATATTTGACAGGCCGAAATTCGGACGGGCCGTAAATGCGCCGACCTAATACACGGGCCTTTAACAGGCCGGAACTTCGGTCGGGCTAGATTATCGTCATTTTTATATGGGCCGTTAATGGGCCCGATATGACATTGGGCCACATATGGCCCATGGTTTACGTCCGGCGTTAACGTGCCGAAAATGACAACAGGCCTAAAGTGGGCCAAATCTATAGTGGGCCTCTAACAAGCCGAATGACAGACATGGCCGAATATGACCCAAATCCTTCACGGTCGTTTATGGGCCTGTTAATGGGCCGCATTGATGACAAGTTTAGACCAAGCCGTTGACGGGCCGATTTGACAGAGAATGTTGGGCCTTTAGCTGGGTCGGCCCATTATGGTCTGCAGAATCTTGTGGGCCTTTAGCTGGGCCGGCCCATTATTGTCCACAAAATCTTGTGGGCCTTTAGCTGGGCCGGCCCATTATGGTCCGCTAAATTTGGTGGGCCTTTAGCTGGGCCGGCCCATTATGGTCCGCTAAATCTTATGGGCCTTTGGTTGGGCCGGCCCATTTAAACTTTGTGGGCCACTTTTGGGCCATTCCACGTGTCAACATATCATAGGCCCATCTCGACCGTTGGATGAGTGACACCTGTGCCAACGCGTAGCTGACACGTGGATCCGTCAGCCAATGAGAATTTTACACGTGGAAAATCGGCATTGATCGTGGCTGTTAACGGGTTATCGAATCCAAAATCCGACCCGATAGCTTAACGGCGTTCCGTTACGGTGGATGCCACGTGTCGGTCACCCTTGACGAAAGCACTTCTATGACGCGCGATTTATCGTCATGGAAGTGGACACTTCCGTGATGATAATTTTGGTAATGTCATGGAACACTTCTACGACAGCACAGGTATGACTATCTTGATTCTATCATAAATTTGTCATGGATGTACATGCATGACAAAAAACGCGACCTACTGTGACAAACACGTATCATCACGGAAGTGTATTTTTTTGTAGTGTTGCGCGACATGGAGGTTACCATAGGACAGCACCAAAATAAAACATACAACTCGTACCAATCTAGATCACCAATCAACCCAAGGACAAGCCGTCCTGCAGAGGAGATGCCCGGTTCTATGGGTAACCTTCTTCCCGAGCTCTTGCAACTGCACGAACAAGTTTGGCAGGTGATGAAAGGCGTCGCCCAGCCATTGTGGCCATCTGTCTCCCTGCCCGAAGGCCTTGGAGAGCTTGCAGAGCGGCTTCAGGGAGCGCGGCAGCGCTTCCGCTTATGGAAGATATTGGCCTGCTGTCAACGCGCCAGGGAGTCCTGGGCCATGGTGAAGACGCGGTACACGAAGGCTGACCCAAACCACATGGCCGAGGTCGGACATGCGGTGCCCGATGGGAAGGAGGTCCATGTGAGCTTAGTGTACGGCCAAGTAGAATTTGCCGCAAAGTATTCCCAGCAGGACTGTAAACTAGATAGCCTGTTGGATGGCATTGAAGAGGAATATGCCCAGTCAAGTTGACTATGTAATTTAAGATGACATGTAAAATGCCTTCTAGCCGGATTGTAGATCGTTTGTCATAGCCGACCTTTTTGCTTCAACCTCGGGACCAAATAGTCCGGAGTGTGTCCGAATACCCTCGCGGTTATATAAGAACCGGGGCATGCATGGAGACCAGGCGTAGGGGTCATTAGTGCTTTATCAGACAAGTGCCCAACTAGTTATGTTATATTACATGGTTAGTAAGAAACATCTTCCAGGGAGAATAGTTCCGTTAGGGGTTCCTTTCCCTGGGAGGCCTGCCCTAAAGTGCATGTCCGGACTGCAAAAAAAGCAGAAAATCATCTGGGGGCAGATGAATAATTAGGTAGGAAATCATCTTTTAGTTCACCAACCGAATATTCCCTTAAGAACGCTAGCTTTCGGCTTCACCCAGTCTGAGGTACACATCCGGCTGACACGGCAGTAACAATCGTAGAGGTGCTCCCTTTACCGCCTAGCCGAACAATCGGGAACGTAGGGGTAAGCACAGGAGCCAGGCAACCCAGCTTGGCCAAAACTTAAGTCATATCAATGCATATAATGGCGAATAAAAGGTACATGCGGAAGTGTGACACATGTGTTGGTCATGAAGCCCGTATAAATAAGCTTCTGTTAAAGAAGCCCCCAGGTATAATGAGCACGGATAGTGCTTCAAGTGTGTGCGAAAAATGCGCGAACAAGCTTTCAAAGGCTGTAATAAAAAAAGAAAGGGGGGAGAAGGAGAGAAACAAAAGACATCTAATATGTAAAATATAGACGGAGGAAGGAGACGAACTCAGAGTCCGGCACTAGGCGTAGAATCTTCGGAGACGGGCTGCGTTCCATGGGTTCGGCTCAAGTCGGTTATCCGATGCATCTCACAGACGGTACGCTCCACCGGCCAGGACTTGGTCGATGATGAAGGGACCTTCCCATTTGGGCTTGAGTTTGTCCTTTTTCTTGACCGGCAAGCGTAGAACTAACTCGCCAACGTTGTAAGTTTTAGCCCGTACTTCTCTGCTTTGATATCTTCGAGCTTGCTGTTGATAGAATGCGGAACAGGCTTTTGCCACGTCACGCTCCTCCTCCAATGCATTCAAACTGTCCTGCCGATTGAGCTCGGCTTCTCTTTCTTCGTACATGCGCACGTGAGGTGAGTCATGAATTATGTCGCGGGGCAGAACTGCCTCTGCGCCGTATACCATAAAGAATGGTGTAAATTCGGTCGTGCGATTTGGAGTGGTCCGCAGCCCCCAGAGTACGGAGTCGAGCTCCTCTACCCAGTGCGTGTTAGATTCCTTAAGGGACCGCACTAATCGGGGTTTGATGCCGCTCATGATTAGACCATTTGCTCGCTCGACTTGACCGTTAGTTTGAGGGTGATAGACTGAAGCATAGTCGAGTTTGATGCCCATGTTTTTGCACCAGAGTTTAACTTCGTCGGCCGTAAAGTTCGTGCCGTTGTCAGTGATGATGCTATGGGGGACGCCGTAATGGTGTATGACCCCTGATATGAAGTCTATCACCGGTCCGGATTCGGCCGTCTTGACAGGCTTGGCCTCTATCCATTTGGTGAACTTATCCACCATGACTAGTAGGTATCTTTGCTTGTTTGTTCCTCCTTTAAGGGGTCCAACCATGTCAAGCCCCCAGACCGCAAAGGGCCAAGTTATGGGTATAGTTTTGAGGGTGGTGGGTGGCATGTGGCTTTGATTAGCAAAGAGCTGGCAACCGACGCATCGTTGGACTAAGTCCTGAGCATCTGCCCAGGCCGTCGGCCAATAAAATCCTGTACAGAAGGCCTTGCTTACAAGGGCCCGGGCTGCAGCGTGGTGCCCGCCGATTCCGGCATGAATTTCAGCCAGAAGGTTCCGCCCTTCCTCTTCGGAGATACACCTTTGAAGGACTCCGGTTGTGCTTTTCTTGTAAAGCTCTCCCTCATGGACCTTATAGGCTTTAGATCGCCGCACTATGTAGCGGGCCTCGTTTTGGTCCTCGAGAAGTTCATGCCTGGTTAGGTAGGCTAGGAATGGTTCCGTCCACGGGGCAATGACTGCCATTATTACGTGGGCTGAGGATGTTACTTCATTGGCAGAACCGCCGATTGTGTCAGAATGTTCGGTGTCGGGCAGTGCGGTTGGGTCCGGGTTATTATTTCTGGATTCCCCCTCCCATAGTATGGATGGCTTGAACAGCCGTTCTAGGAAGATGTTGGGAGGGACGGCATCGCGCTTTGCGCCAATGCGTGCCAATACGTCTGCTGTCTGGTTGTTATCCCGGGCTATATGGTGAAATTTGAGCCCCTCAAACCGAGCTGACATTTTTAGGACTGCATTGCGATAAGCTGCCATTTTCGGATCCTTGGCATCGAAGTCTCCATTTATTTGGGATATCGTGAGGTTCGAATCCCCGCGCACCTCTAGGCGTTGAATGCCCATGGAGACTGCCATTCGGGGGCCATGTAGAAGGGCCTCGTATTCGGCTGCATTGTTGGAGTCCGTATACATTATCTGGAGTACGTATTGAACCGTATCTCCGGTTGGGGACATCAGGACAATGACAGCCTCCCAGACCAGCCAACATTTTAGAGCCGTCGAAGTGCATGATCCAGTTGGAATATGCGCCGTACTCTTTAGGGAGTTCGGCTTCAGTCCATTCGGCGATGAAGTCGGCCAAAACTTGCGACTTAATAGCTCGCCCTGGCTTATAAGTTATGTCGAACGGGAGGAGCTCAATGGCCCATTTGGCAATCTGGCCCGTCGCGTCGCGGTTGTTTATAATGTCATTAAGAGGTACTTCGGAGGCTACTGTTATTGAACACTCTTGAAAGTAGTGTCGCAGCTTCCGGGATGCCATGAACACCGCGTACGCTATCTTCTGATAATGCGGGTACCGTGACTTGCATGGAGTCAGGACAGTGGACACGTAGTAAACTGCTTTTTGAAGGGGGAACTTGTGTCCGTCCATTTCTCATTTGACAATGAGCACCGCACTCACCACTTGATGAGTTGCCGCGATATATAATAGCATTGGTTCGCCTATGTTGGGCGCGGCCAGGACCGGGTTTGTTGCCAATATGGCTTTTATTTCTTCGAGTCCGGCCATGGTGGCATCCGTCCACTCGAAGTGTTCGGTGCGTCGGAGGAGGCGATAAAGGGGTAATGCCTTTTCTCCTAAACGGGAGATAAAGCGGCTTAAAGCCGCCACACATCCCGTCAATTTTTGTATTTGTTTGAGGTCCTTTGGGATATCCAATTGTGACATAGCTCGGATCTTGGCTGGGTTCGCTTCAATTCCTCTACCTGATACAATGAAGCCCAAGAGCTTTCCGGCTGGTACGCCGAAAACACATTTTTCCGGGTTAAGCTTGATGTCATATGTTCGGAGATTATCGAACGTGAGCCTCAAGTCGTCTACTAGAGTTTCGACGTGCTTGGTTTCGACGACCACATCGTCTACGTACGCCTCCACTGTTTTGCCGATCTGGTTTGCTAGACATGTCTGAATCATGCGCTGATATGTTGCGCCGGCATTTTTGAGCCCAAAGGGCATTGTGTTGAAGCAGAATGGGCCGTATGGGGTGCTGAATGTCGTTGCGGCCTGGTCGGGTTCTGCCATCTTAACTTGGTGGTAGCCGGAGTATGCGTCGAGGAAACACAATGAATCGTGTCCTGCGGTAGCATCGATAATTTGATCGATGCGGGGGAGGGGGAAGGGATCCTTTGGGCAAGCCTTGTTGAGATCTTTAAAATCGACGCATAGGCGCCAGGATTTGTCCTTCTTTGGTACCATCACCAGGTTTGCTAGCCAGTCCGGATGTTTTATATCTCTGATGAATCCGGCCTCCAATAATTTGGCTAGTTCCTCTCCCATGGCCTATCTCTTGGGTTCGGAGAAATGCCGAAGAGCCTGTTTGACTGGCTTGAATCCTTTTATGATGTTTAGGCTGTGCTCGGCCAGCCGGCGCGGGATTCCTGGCATGTCTGAAGGGTGCCAGGCAAAGATGTCCCAATTTTCGTGTAGGAATTCTCGTAGTGCGGCGTCTACATTAGGGTTTAATTGTGACCCAATGGAGGCCGTTTTTGTAGGGTCCGTTGGATGGACTTGGAATTTGACTATTTCGTTCGCTGGTTTAAAGGAGGTGGACTTGGATCTCTTATCGAGTATCACATCGTCCCTATTCACCATGGAGCGCAGCATAGTGAGTTCCTCGGCCGCGGCTTCGGATAGTGCCTCTAGGGCCAGTGCGGCTGTCTTGTTTTCGGCGCGGAGTGCTATGTGCGGGTCACTAGCGAGAGTGATGATTCCGTTGGGCCTGGGCATTTTGAGCTTCATGTACCCGTAATGGGGTATAGCTTGAAAAATTGTGAATGCCTCTCGCCCCAATAGAGCGTGATATCCGCTGTTGAACGGGGCCACTTGGAACGTGACCTCTTCGGACCTGTAATTATCCGGCGTGCCGAACACCACATCCAGTGTGATTTTTCCTGACTGACATGCTTCTGACCGGGATTATTCCTCTAAAGGTTGTGCTGCTTCGCTCAATGCGGCTCCAGTCTATTTCCATTTTTCAGAGGGTTTCCTCATAAATGAGGTTCAGTCCGCTGCCACCGTCCATGAGTACCTTGGTAAGGCGAAAGCCGTCCACTATTGGACTGAGGACCAATGCGGCTGGTGCTCGGGCTATTCGGAATTTAGGTTCGCCACTGGCATTAAAGGTAATAGCCGTGTCACTCCATGGGGTTATTGTTGCTACTTGGTAGACTTCGGCAAGGCTACGGAGTGTTCGTTTTCGCATATTATTTGATGCGAAAGTCTCGAAGACTGTTAATACCGTCTTGGTGTCCTTGGGTGGTATTCGAGTTAGAAGCTCTTCGCCACTTTTGGCCACTGCCGTAGTATCCAACATGCTCTAAGGCTGTGAGTTGGAGTGGCACCTCTCGTACTATGAATTTTGCAGGTCCATTGAGCCATCCTTCCAAAGGCGGTTCCATGCCCTATAGAGGGTTTTATCTTTTTGGTGTTTAACCCAGGTGCCTGGCGATAATGCACCCTTTTATTTTGGACTGGGGTTGTATTCAGGGCCGGATTGTCCCAAAAATTGATTTCGGTTTTCCAGGCGCTTTCCATCGCACAGTACTTTCGTACTATGGAGCTAAGTCAGCGAAGCGTGTAATTTCACGACGACTTGCGGCGTTGAGGATTCCCTTGTCCGTGCAATTATTGCAGAAGAATGAAATTGTGTCCTCCTCGCGGCAGTCCTTTATCCTGTTCATAACCAGGAGGAATCTGGCCCAGTAATGGTGTACTATTTCTGCGGGCTCTTGCCGGATTTGGGATAGATCGCTTATGTTTGGGTGGGCGGGTGGAATTAAATTCGGAACCCCGTCCACTTTAAAACTCAGGGGCCAAGTAGTTTCCGAACTCGGAAGCTTGGGTTCTTGGATGTTGTCCAATGAGTCTAGCCCGCTGCCTGACTTTAGATTCAGGGCTTGAGTAACATCCTCCCCTCCGCGGGAATCCGGCATGGAGGGATCGGGAATCCGGAGAGAACTAGTCCTAAAGATAGAAGAAGGGTCGCCGTATTGTTCCTCTACCACAACAACATGGTGGGTAACCTGGGGAGAGTTAATCTCTCTCAGATCGGGTTTAGGCCCAATCGATCGTGAGTCATAGCGACTCCTGAGCGGCGATGCGATCCAAGAGCTCGTTTAAGGAAGAGAGCTCCATCGGATTCAACTGCTCGGCGAGTTCTGAGCTAACGTGAAGATTGCTTTTGATGACCCGAGAAGTCGTCGTCGGCGTGGCGGCCGGACAGGTGGTCATAAGGAAACTGCCTAGCTGGAGAGTATGGCCGATAGCCAAAGCTCCTTTAGCAATAGTGCCGTCTTTAAAGACGGGATGAGGCATCCTTCCTGATAGCGACGGCACAGAGGAACTCTCAATGAAAGCACCAATGTCGGTGTCAAAACCGGCGGATCTCGGGTAGGGGGTCTCAAACTGTGCGTCTAGGCGGATGGTAACAGGAGACAAGGGACACGATGTTTTTACCCAGGTTCGGGCCCTCTCGATGGAGGTAAAACCCTACTCCTGCTTGATTGATATTGATGATATGGGTAGTACAAGAGTAGATCTACCACGAGATCAGAGAGGCTAAACCCTAGAAGCTAGTCTATGGTATGATTGTTGTTCGTCCTACGGACTAAAACCCTCCGGTTTATATAGGCACCGAAGAGGGTTAGGGTTACACAGAGTCGGTTACAATGGTAGGAGATCTACATATCCGTATCGCAAAGCTTGCCTTCCACGCCAAGGAAAGTCCCATCCGGACACGGGACGAAGTCTTCAATCTTGTATCTTCATAGTCCAGGAGTCCGGCCGAAGATGATAGTTCGGCTATCTGAACACCCCCTAATCCGAGACTCCCTCAGTTTGGCCAACTAGATTGGTAGTTCTTGCAATGGGAGAAGTGCTTAGCTTTGGGTTCAATCTTGTGGTGTCCTTACCCAGTGACTGAAGGGGCAGCAAGGCACGTATTGTATTGTTGCCATCGAGGATAACAAGATGGGGTTTTTATCATATTGCATGAATTTATCCCTCTACATCTGTCATCTTGCTTACGGTGTAACTCTGTTTTTAACTTAATACTCTAGATGCATGCTGGATAGCGGTCGATGAGTGGAGTAATAGTAGTAGATGCAGAATCGTTTTGATCTACTTGTTTTGGACGTGATGCCTATATACATGATCATTGCCTAGATATACTCATAACTATGCTCAATTCTGTCAATTGCTCAACAGTAATTTGTTCACCCACCGTAGAATACTTATGCTCTTGACAGAAGCCACTAGTGAAACCTATGGCCCCTGAATCTATTCTCATCATATCAATCTATATCACTTTATTTACTTGCTTTGTTTTTACTTTGCCTTTACTTTTTACTTTGCATCTATCTATCAAAAATACCAAAAATATTATCTCTATCAGATCTCACTCTCGTAAGTGACCGTGAAGGGATTGATAACCCCTAAGCGTTGGTTGTGAGTTGTTATCGTTTTGTGTAGGTACGAGGGACTTGTGCGTGGTCTCCTACTGGATTGATACCTTGGTTCTCAAAAACTGAGGGAAATACTTACGCTACTTTGCTGCATCATCCTCTCCTCTTTGGGGAAATCCAATGCAGTGCCCAAGAGGTAGCAAGAAGAATTTCTGGTGCCGTTGCCGGGGAGGCTCACGCAAGCAAGTCAACCATACCAAGTACCCATCGCAATCCCTATCTCTCGCATTACATTATTTGCTATTTGCCTCTCATTTTCCTCTCCCCCACTTCACCCTTGCCGTTTTATTTGCCCTCTCTTTCCCAATCTCCTCCTCTCTTTCTCGTTTGCCTTTTTCCCTTTGCCTTTCTGTTCGCTTGTGTCTTGGATTACTTGTTGCCATGGCGCAAGATAATACCAAATTGTGTGATTTCTAGAATACCAATAATAATGATTTCCTTAGTACTCCGATTGCTCCTCTTAATAATGATGAGCCTTGTGAAATCAATACGGCTTTGTTGAATCTTGTTATGAAAGATCAATTACCGGCCTTCCTAGTGAAGATCCCGCTACTCATCTAAACAATTTTGTTTATTTGTGTGATATGCAAAAGAAGAAAGATACGGATAACAATATTGTCAAATTGAAGTTATTTCCGTTTTCACTTAGAGATCGTTCTAAAGTTTGGTTTTCATCTTTGCCTAAAAATAGTATTGATTCTCGGAACAAGTGCAAAGATGCTTTTATCTCTAAGTATTTTCCTCCCGCTAAGATTATCACTCTTAGGAACGACATCATGAATTTTAAACAACTTGATCATGAGCATGTTGCCCAATCTTGGGAAAGAATGAAATTAATGCTTCACAATTGCCCTACTCATGGTTTGAATTTATGGATGATCATACAAAAATTGTATGCCGGATTGAATTTTGCTTCTAGAAATCTTTTAGATTCGGCCGCGGGAGGCACTTTTATGGAAATTACGTTAGGGGATGCTACCAAATTGCTTGATAATATTTGTGCTAATTATTCTCAATGGCACACCAAAAGATCTTCTAGTAAGAAAGTGCATGCTATAGAAGAAAGCAATGTTTTGAGCGAAAAGATGGATGAACTTATGAAGATGTTTGCTCCTAAAAATACTCCTCTTTATCCCAATGATATGCCTTTATCTACTTTGCTTGAGAATAATAATGAATCTATGGATGTGAATTTTGTTGGTAGGAATAGTTTTGGAAACAACGCTTATAGAGGGAATTTTAATCCTAGGCCTTATCCTAGTAATCCTTCTAATAATTATGGAAATTCCTACAATAACTCTTATGGAAATTTTAATAAGATGCCCTCTGAATTTGAGAGTAGTGTTAAAGAGTTTATGAATTCACGAAAGAATTTTAATGCTTTGCTTGAAGAGAAATTGCTTAAAGTTGATGATTTGGCTAGGAACGTTGATAGAATTTATCTTGAAATTGATTCTTTAAAGCTTAGATCTATTCCTCCTAAACATGATATCAATGAGTCTCCCAAAGCCATGAGAATTTCCATTGATGAGTACAAGGAAAGAACCGCTAGGATGCGTGCTTACAAAGATGCCTTTATTAAAGCGTGTTCTTCCAATCCCTATGAAAATCAAGATGAAGATCTAAAAGATATTGATGTGTCCCCCATTAAATCTTTGTTTTGCAATATGAATCTTGATGAATCTGAAGATGATCTTCCTTTACCTAGAAGGCGTTCTAAGAATTCGGAGTTTCTAGATCTTGAGGATGAAATTGATGAAAGTGGGATTGAAATAAATAAAAACGGTGATGTTGCTAAACCCTCTATTTTGGATCTCAAGGAATTTAATTATGAAAATTTCTCTTTGATTGATTGTATTTCCTTGTTGCAATCCTTGCTAGATTCTCATCATGCTTATAGTCAAAATAAGGCCTTTACCGAACATATTGTTGATGCTTTGATGCAATCTTATGAAGAAAAACTTGAGTTGAAAGTTTCTATCCCTAGAAAACTCTAAGATGAATGGGAACCTACTATTAAAATTAAAATTAAAGATTTTGAGTTTCATGCTTTGTGTGATTTGGGTGCTAGTGTCTCTACTATCCGCAAAACTTTATGCGATTTGCTAGATTTCCGTGATTTTGATGATTGCTCTCTAAACTTGCATCTTGCGGATTCCACTATTAGAAAACCTATGGGAAGAATTAATGATGTTATTATTTTTGCAAATAGGAATTGTGTGCCCGTAGATTTTATCGTTCTTGATATAGATTGCAATCCTTCATGTCCTATTATTCTTGGTAGACCTTTCCTTAGAACGATTGGTGCAATTATTGATATGAAGGAAGGGAATATTAGATTCCAATTTCCCTTAAAGAAGGGTATGGAACACTTCCCTATAAAGAAAATAAAATTACCATATGAATCTATCATGAGATCCACTTATGGATTGTCTACCAAAGATGGCAATACCTATATCTATCCTTGCTTTTATGCCTAGCTAGGGGTGTTAAACGATAGCGCTTGTTGGGAGGCAACTCAATTTTATTTTGTGTTTTTTGTTTTTGCTTCTGTTTAGGAATAAATAATCCATCGACCTTATGTTTGGATGTGGTTTTATGTTTTAATTAGTGTTTGTGCCAAGTAGAACCTATAGGATAACCTACGAGGATAGTTGATTTGATTCTGCTGAAAAACAGAAACTTTGCACGCACGAATTTAGTTATGATAAATCACAGGAACGTTCTTTTGCATTGATTCTTTTTGCTGATGATCAATAACCAAATTGTACAGGACTTCCTATTTTGGTAGAATTGTTAGAGTTTCAGAAGTTTGCGTTAGTTACAGATTGCTACAGACTGTTCTGTTTTTGACAGATTCTGTTTTTCGTGTGTTGTTTGCTTATTTTGATGAATCTATGGCTAGTAAATTAGTTTATAAACCATAGAGAAGTTGGAATACAGTAGGTTTAACACAAATATAAATAAATAATGAGTTCATCACAGTACCTTTAAGTAGTCTTTTGTTTTCTTTCTCTAACGGAGCTCACGAGATTTCTGTTGAGTTTTGTGTTGTGAAGTTTTCAAGTTTTGGGTGAATTCTTTTGATGGATTATGGAACAAGGAGTGGCAAGAGCCTAAGCTTGGGGATGCCAATGGCACCCCCAAGATAATCCAAGGACACCAAAAAGTCAAAGCTTGGGGATGCCCCGGAAGGCATCCCCTCTTTCGTCCACTTCCATCGGTAATTTACTTGGAGCTATATTTTTATTCACCAACATGATATGTGTTTTGCTTGGAGCATCTTGTATTATTTGTGTCTTTGCTTGTTAGTCTACCACAATCATCCTTGCTGTACACACCTTTTGAGAGAGCCATATATGAATTGGAATTTGTTAGAATACTCTATGTGCTTCACTTATATCTTTTGAGCTTGATAGTTTTGCTCATTGTGCTTCACTTATATCTTTTGAGCTTGATAGTTTTGCTCATAGTACTTCACTTATATCTTTTGAGTGTGATAATTTTTGCTCTAGTGCTTCACTTATATCTTTTAGAGCACGGTGGTGGATTTTTTAAAAGAAACTATTGATCTCTCATGCCTCACTTAGATTATTTTGAGAGTCGTTAATAGCATGGTAATTCGCTTAATGTTAATATACTTGGTGTTCAAGATATGTGAAACTTTCTTTTGAGTGCATTGAATACTAAGATAAGTTTGATGCTTGATAATTGTTTTGAGATATGAAGATGGTGATATTAGAGTCATGCTAGTTGAGTAGTTATGAATTCAAAGAATGCTTGTGTTGAAGTTTGTGATTCCCGTAGCATGCACGTGTGGTGAACCGTTATGTGATGAACTCGGAGCATGATTTATTTATTGATTGTCTTCCTTATGAGTGGCGGTCGGGGACAAGCGATGGTCTTTTCCTACCAATCTATCCCCCTAGGAGCATGCGTGTAATACTTTGTTTTGATAACTTCTAGATTTTTGCAACAAGTATATGAGTTCTTTATGACTAATGTTGAGTCCATGGATTATACGCACTTTTTCCCATCCTTCCACCTTTGCTAGCCTCTCTAATACCGCGCACTTTTCGCCGTATCATACACCCACCATATACCTTCCTCAAAACAGCCACCATACCTACCTATCATGGCATTTCCATAGCCATTCCGAGATATATTGCCATGCAAATTTCCACCGTTCCGTTTATTATGACACGCTCCATCATTGTCATATTGCTAGCATGATCATGTAGTTGACATTGTATTTGTGGCAAAGCCACCGTTCATAATTCTTTCATACATGTCACTCATGATTCATTGCATATCCCGGTACACCGCCGGAGGCATTCATATAGAGTCATACTTTGTTCTAAGTATCGAGTTGTAATTGTTGAGTTCTAAGAAAAATAAAAGTGTGATGATCATCATTATTAGAGCAATGTCCCAAGTGAGGAAAGGATGATGGAGACTATGATTACCCCACAAGTCAGGATGAGACTCCGGACGAAAAAAAAGAGGCCAAAAAAAAAGAGAAAGGCCCAATAAAAAAATGAGAGAAAAAGGGAGAAGGGACAATGCTACTATCCTTTTACCACACTTGTGCTTCAAAGTAGCACCAAGATCTTCATGATAGAGAGTCTCTCATTTTGTCACTTTCATATACTAGTGGGAATTTTTCATTATAGAACTTGGCTTGTATATTCCAATGATGGGCTTCCTCAAAATGCCCTAAGTTTTCGTGAGCAAGCAAGTTGGATGCACACCCACTTAGTTTATTTTGTAGAACTTTCATATACTTATAGCTCTAGTGCATCCGTTGCTTGGCAATCCCTACTCACTCACATTGATATCTATTGATGGGCATCTCCATAGCCCGTTGATACGCCTAGTTGATATGAGACTATCTTCCCTCTTTTTGTCTTCTCCACAACCACCCTTCTATTCCACCTATAAGTGCTATATCCATGGCTCACGCTCATGTATTGCGTGAAGATTGAAAAAGTTTTGAAAATGTTAAAGTATGAAACAATTGCTTGGCTTGTCATCGGGGTTGTGCATGATTTAAATATTTTGTGTGGGGAAGATGGAGCATAGCCAGACTATATGATTTTGTAGGGATAACTTTCTTTTGCCATGTTATTTTGAGAAGACATGATTGCTTTGATTAGTATGCTTGAAGTATTATTATTTTTGTGCCAATATGAACTTTTGCCTTGAATCTTTCGATCTGAATATTCATATCACAATTAAGAAGATTTATATTGAAATCATGCCAAAGTATCACTCCGCATCAAAAATTCTTTTTTACCATTTACCTACTCGAGGACGAGGAGGAATTAAGCTTGGGGATGTCTGATACGTCTCCAACGTATCTATAATTTTTTATTGCTCCATGCTACTTTATCTACTGTTTTGGAATATATTGGGCTTTATTTTCCACTTTTATATTACTTTTGGGACTAACCTATTAACCGGAGGCCCAGCCCAGAATTGTTGTTTTTTGCCTTTTTCTGTATTTCGAAGAAACAGAATATCAAACGGAGCCCAAACGGAATGAAACCTTCGGGATCGTGATTTTCCAACCGAACGTGATCCAGTTGACTTGGACCCTACTCCAAGTAGTGCCATAGGAGGTCACGAGGGTGGAGCCCCCCCCCCCCAGGCGCGCCCCCTACCTCGTGGGCCCCTTGGAGCTCCACCGACGTACTCCTTCCTCCTATAAATACCTACGTATCCCCGAACGATCAGAACAGGAGCCAAAAACCTAATTCCACCACCCCAACCTTCTGTATCCATGATATCCCATCTTGGGGCCTGTTCTGGAGCTCCGCCGGAGGGGGCATCCACCATGGAGGGCTTCTACATCAACACCATAGCCCCTCCGATGAAGTGTGAGTAGTTTACTTCAGACCTTCGGGTCCATAGCTAGTAGCTAGATGGCTTCTTCTCTCTTTTTGGATCTCAATACAATGTTCTCCCCTCTCTCGTGGAGATCTATTCGATGTAATCTTCTTTTTGCGGTGTGTTTGTTGAGACCGATGAATTGTGGGTTTATGATCCAGTATTATCTATGGAAAATATTTGATTCTTCTCTGAATTCTTTTATGTATGATTGAGTTATCTTTGCAAGTCTCTTCGAATTATCCTTTTTGGTTTGGCCAACTAGATTGCTAGTTCTTGCAATGGGAGAAGTGCTTAGATTTGGGTTCAATCTTGTGGTGTCCTTACCCAAAGGATGTAAGGCGCAAGGCACGTATTGTATTGTTGCCATCGAGGATAACAAGATGGGGTTTTTATCATACTGCATCAATGTATCCCTCTACATCATGTCATCTTGCTTATGGTGTTACTCTATTTTTAACTTAATACTCTAGATGCATGCTGGATAGCGGTTGATGAGTGGAGTAATAGTAGTAGATGCAGAATCGTTTCGATCTACTTGTTTTGGACGTGATGCTTATATACATGATCATTGCCTAGATATACTCATAACTATGCTCAATTCTGTCAATTGCTCAACAGTAATTTGTTCACCCACCGTAGAATACTTATGCTCTTGAGAGAAGCCACTAGTGAAACCTATGGCCCCCTGGTCTATTCTCATCATATCAATCTATATCACTTTATTTAGTTGCTTTGTTTTTACTTTGCCTTTACTGTTTACTTTGCATCTATCTATCAAAAATACCAAAAATATTATCTCTATCAGATCTCACTCTCGTAAGTGACAATGAAGGGATTGACAACCCCTAAACGTTGGTTGCGAGTTGCTATCGTTTTGTGTAGGTACGAGGGACTTGTGTGTGGTCTCCTACTGGATTGATACCTTGGTTCTCAAAAACTGAGGGAAATACTTATGCTACTTTGCTGCATCATCCTCTCCTCTTCGGGGAAATCCAACGCAGTGCTCAAGAGGTAGCAGGACACCACGTTGGAGATAGAACTGCACATAAGGTATTGCAATCTGGTTTTTATTGGCCTACTCTCTTCAAAGATGCTCGTAAGTTTGTCTTATCTTGTGATGAATGTCAAAGAATTGGTAATATTAGTAGACGTCAAGAAATGCCTATGAATTATTCTCTAGTTATTGAACCATTTGATGTTTGTGGCTTTGATTATATGGGACCTTTTCTTGCCTCTAATGGTTACACACATATTTTAGTTGATGTTGATTACGTTACTAAGTGGGTAGGAGCTATTCCAACTAGTAGTGCTGATCATAACACTTCTATTAAAATGTTTAAAGAAGTTATTTTTCCGAGGTTTGAGTCCCTAAATATCTTATGACTGATGGTGGTTCACATTTTATCATGGTGCTTTCCGTAAGATGCTTGCTAAGTATGATGTTACTCATAGAATCGCATCTCCTTATCACCCGCGGTCTAGTGGTCAAGTAGAGTTGAGCAATAGAGAGCTCAAATTAATTTTGCAGAAGACTGTGAATAGATCTAGAAAGAATTGGTCCAAGAAACTTGATGATGCATTATGGGCCTATAGAACTGCATATAAAAATCCTATGGGTATGTCTCCGTATAAGATGGTTTATGGAAAAGCATGTCACTTACCTCTTGAACTTGAATATAAGGCATATTGGGCTATTAAAGAGCTCAATTATAACTTCAAACTTGCCGGTGAGAAGTGGTTATTTGATATTTGCTCACTTGATGAATGGAAAACCCAAGCCTATGAGAATGCCAAGCTATTCAAAGAAAAAGTCAAACGCTGGCATGACAAAAGGATACAAAAGCGTGAGTTTAACGTAGGTGATTATGTGTTACTATTCAACTCTCATTTAAGATTTTTTGCAGGAAAACTTCTCTCTAAATGGGAAGGTCCTTACGCTATCGAGGAGGTCTATCGTTCTGGTGCCATAAAAATCAACAACTTCGAAGGCACAAGTCCGAGGGTGGTGAACGGTCAAAGAATCAAATATTATATCTCAGGTAATCCTATCAATGTTGAAACTAATATTATTGAGACCGTAACCCCGGAGGAATACATAAGGGTCACCTTCCAGAACGTTTCAGACTCCGAAAAGGAATAGGTATGTGGTACGGTAAGTAAACCGACTCCAAAACAATTCTAAAGGCAATTTTCCTCCGTTTTGGAATATTTAATAATTTTGGGAAGAAAGAAGTAATCCGGGAAGGACACGAGGCCTCCACAAGGGTGGAGGGCGCGCCCACTCTTACTGGGCGCACCCCCTGTCTCGTGGCCACCTCGTGTGCCTCCCGGACTCTGTTTTCTTGCACGTTACGTATTTTGGTCGGTAAAAATTCATTATATAATCTCCCGAAGGTTTTGACCACCGTATCACGCAAATATCCTCTATTTTCGTTTTGAGCTGTTTTTCTGACAGATCTAGGGCACCATGACGTCGCCCTCCTTCAACAATGAAGACAAGGATGCTTGGCTATTGAAGATAGAACTGAAAAGAGAAGAACCGGAAGAGATCAACAAGGATGAAGGGATCAAGAAGGCCATGTAGGATCAAGCTCCGGCGGTGGAAGAAGAAGACATCCCTCAACCTCTACCTAACCTCTTTACCCCAACTGAGATTGAGGCTTTCAAGATGATTGAGTTAGCTCGCATACAAAACAAGTATCTCACACAGGAAAATATTTTGTTGAAGGACCATATTGTCGGACTCAAGGGCATCATCCGCAAGTTGGAGGAGCTTTTACGCTCGATGTGTGATTATCCACCATCATCATCACCACCTCCATCACCTCCGAGGACATAATCACATGGGTATAGGCACTCCCCTTGGCAACTGCCAAGCTTGGGGGAGGTGCCCCGGTATCGTATCACCATCACACTCCTATCTTTACCGTTTTAATTAGTTTGGTCCTTTTAGTAGTATCTTGATCTAGTAGATTGAAGTTTTGGTATCAATCAGTTTTGAGTTTTGCTTTGTGATCTCTTTATGTAATCGAGTCCGTGAGCTATCTATAATAAAGATTAGTGTTGAGTCAAGGGCTTTGCTATCTTGCTATGATCTTGAGAAAGTAGAAAGAATAAAAGGAATAAAAGAGTTCATATTGATCTTATGGATAGTAATGACTTCACACATAAAAAGTATGAGGCATAAAAGTTTTTGAGAGTTGACAAACATAGTTTTGGTCATTATTGCAATTAATAGGAAATAATAAGGGAAGAGAGGTTTTCACATATAAATATACTATCATGGACATCTTTTATGATTGTGAGCACTCATTAAGTATGACATGCTAAAAGAGTTGATGTTGGACAAGGAAGACAACGTAATGGTTTATGTTTTCTCACATATCAGTTAAAGTATATTGTCATTGATCTTCCCAACATGTTGAGCTTGCCTTTCCCCCTCATGCTAGCTAAAATTCCTTGCACCAAGTGGAGATACTACTTGTGCTTCCAAATATCCTTAAACCCAGTTCTCCCTTGAGAGTCCACCATACCTACCTATGGATTGAGTAAGATCCTTCAAGTAATTTGTCATGTTGCAAGCAATAAAAATTGATCTCTAAATATGTATGACTTATTAGTGCGGAGAAAATAAGCTTTATACGATCGTGTGAGATTGAAGTAATAAAAGCGACGGACTGCATAATAAAGGTTCATATCAGAATTGGCAATATAAAGTGATGTTCTTTTGCATTAAGATTTTGTGCATCCAACCCTAAAAGCACACGACAACCTCTGCTTCCCTCTGAGAAGGGCCTATCTTTTACTTTATGTTTTTACTTTATGCTTGAGTCAAGGTGATCTTCACCTTTCCCTTTTTCATTTTATCCTTTGGCAAGCTCCTCGTGTTTGAAAGATCCTGATATATATATCCAATTGGATGTAAGTTAGTATGAATTATTATTGTTGACATCACCCAAAGGTGAATACGTTGGGAGGTAACACAATAAGCCCCTATCTTTCTCAGTGTCCGGTTGAAACTCCATAACCACAAGTATTGCGTGAGTGTTAGCAATTGTAGAAGACTATATGATGGTTGAGTATGTGGACTTGCTGAAAAGCTTTATTCACTCTTTCTGATGTTATGACAAATTGCAATTGCTTCAATGACTGAGATTATAGTTTGTTAGTTCCCAATAAAGTTTATGAGCCGTACTTGACATTGTGAATCGATTGTTACTTGAGCATAAAAAATCATATGACAAAAATCTATATATGTTGCTGTTACAAGAATGATCATGATGCTCTCATGTCCGTATTTTATTTTTATCGACACCTCTATCTCTAAACATGTGGACATATTTTTCGATTTCGGCTTCCGCTTGAGGACAATCGAGGTATAAGCTTGGGGGAGTTGATACATCCATTTTGCATCATGCTTTTATATCAATATTTATTGCATTATGGGCTGTTATTACACATTATGTCTCAATACTTATGGCTATTCTCTCTTATTTTACAAGGTTTACCATGAAGAGGGGAATGCTTTGGCTGGAATTCAGGCCGAAAAGGAGCAAATATTGAAACCTATTCTACACAGCTCCAAAAATCCTGAAACTCCACGGAAGTCATTTTGGAATTAATAAGAATTATCGAGCGAAGAAAACACCAGAGGGGGCCACACCGGACGGGGAGGGTGGGCGCGCCCACCCCTACTAGCGCGCCCTGTCTCCTGGGCCCCTGGTGGCCCTCCGGTGCCCATCTTCGCTATATGAAGGCTTTTACCCTGGAAAAAATCATAAGCAAGCTTACGGGACGAAACTCCGCCGCCACGAGGCGGAACCTTCGCGGAACCAATCTAGGGCTCTGGCGGAGCTGTTTTGCCGGGGAAACTTCCCTCAGGAGGGGGAACTCATCAACATCGTCATCACCAACGATCCTCTCATCGGGAGGGGGTCAATCTCCATCAACATCTTCACCAGCACCATCTCCTCTCAAAACCCTAGTTCATCTCTTGTATCCAATCTTGTATCAAAACCACAAATTGGTGCATGTGGGTTGCTAGTAGTGTTGATTACTCCTTGTAGTTGATGCTAATTGGTTTACTTGGTGGAAGATCATATGTTCAGATCCTTAATGCATATTAATACTCCTCTGATTATGAACATGAATATGCTTTGTGAGTAGTTACGTTTGTTCCTGAGGACATGGGAGAAGTCTTGCTATTAGTAGTCATGTGAATTTGGTATTCGTTCGATATTTTGATGAGATGTATGTTGTCTCTCCTCTAGTGATGCTATGTGAACATCAACTACATGACACTTCACCATTATTTGGGCCTAGAGGAAGGCATTGGGAAGTAATAAGTAGATGATGGGTTGCTAGAGTGACAGAAGCTTAAACCCTAATTTATCCGTTGCTTCGTAAGGGGCTGATTTGGATCCATATGTCTAATACCGTGGTTAGGTTTACCTTAGTACTTCTTTTGTAGTTGCGGATGCTTGCAGTAGGGGTTAATCATAAGTGGGATGCTTGTCCAAGTAAGGGAAGTACCCAAGCACCGGTCCACCCACATATCAAATTATCAAAGTACCGAACGCGAATCATATGAGCGTGATGAAAACTAGCTTGGCGATAACTCCCATGTGTCCTCGGGAGCTATTTTCTCATTATAAGAAATTGTCCATGCTTGTCCTTTGCTACAAAAAGGATTGGGCCACCTTGCTGCACTTTATTTACTTTCATTGCCTGTTACCCGTTACAAATTATCTTATCACAAAACTATCTGTCACCTACAATTTCAGTGCTTGCAGACAAAACCTTACTGAAAACTGCTTGTCATTTCCTTCTGCTCCTCGTTGGGTTCGACACTCTTACTTATCGAAAGGACTATGATAGATCCCATATACTTGTGGGTCATCACACATGTAGGTCCTGCTATCAGAGGCTTAGACCCACTGTGCGGTCCATTTTGCATATGAGGAAATGAGATGTCCATGAATATCAGTCAAGTTAAGAAACTCGGAAAGATTGTTAGGACGAAGAAACTTGCGAAGAATAACAGCAAGATCTTTGTTCGCACAATGATGAAGACATCAGTCAACTATAGAATGGTATTAACTCTTTTACCTTGTTTTTACCCCTTGCGTCATCAGTCAACTATAGGATCGTACTAACTCTTTTACCTTGTTTGCATATCTTTGTTTTCAGTACTTTTCAAAACAGTTCATCAATGATTACCTCTCAAACCACCTGCATGGTCAAGAGGCAAGGAAGGTATTCATTCAACACTCACAGTACAAATATTGAAGTCTTACTGAAGAGGACGAAGGTTGGGCGGGCAATTATCCATAGCCACTGGCCTAAAGTTGCAAGGACATTCAACATCACTGAAGGCTCAACATTTGCCTTCCCGTCATAGCTTCCAGATGAGATTCATCTGTCTATTTACTGTGTATGATGCTACTTTCCAAAGGTTTTTGATGTTGCATGTGAAACTTGGTGCTATTGTGTAATGGCGGAATTGAGTGCCGAAGCTATCTGATGTAATTCGAATACGAAATCCTACTTGCTGTTATACGGATATAAAATATCTGGTGTGTTTTTATAAGAAATATCAATTTGATTAGTACATGGATTATCAATAATAGGCTAATTACCCTGCTTATTGGGGTTTTCTATTGCAGACGGTTACTCAGACAGCACCGTGGGCGATGAACTCAAACAACGCACGGTTTCTAGAAAGTAGGCGTGTTCGATCAACTAACAATCACACACAGCTTCCGGCAGAGAACTGTTTGCCTTAGGCCACCTTGCACAAACGTTTCCACACAAAAAACTGTGTGCGATATACACACGAGCGGAAATTTTTTTTCTGGGATTCACCGTGTGGGATGTACATACGAATGGAAAACAGTTGGGTTTCGATGCCCCGCCAGATCGCACACGAACTCATTTTGCCCCAGCCAGTGTGCCAGGAGAGCCTATTCCCAACGGTTTCTGGGTTGCATGGGAAGGACTCCCCTATTGCCCACACTCACTTGGCAACGGTTCCAAACACCGTCGCGGAAAGGAGTTAAAAACTATTTGTATAGCACGTCGTTGTACCATGTCTGTGTATGTTAAGTGGGGTGTACTTAAGAAAGAAAATGTTTGCTGTTTTAAAATGAAAGTACAAGTAGTAGAGATCAGTATTGTTCAAGGAACTCAAAATTATGTTTTCTATTTTGAAGAGGAACACATAATTAATATCACTACCGGAACAGGTAGGTTAGAAAAGAGGAGAGGAGATTCAGCACAACCTAGGAAGATGTACTTCCTCCGGCCATTTTTACTCCGCATATAAGATTTGTAAAGTTTGACCAACTTTATAGAAAAAAGCAACGTTCACAATATAAAATAAATATCATTAAATGCGTCATGAATTTAATTTTTATATTGTACAAATTTAGTATTGTAGATGTTCATATTTTTTATATAAACATGGTCAAACTTTATGAGATAGACAGCGAGCGATGGAGTGAGCGATGGGAGTGAGGACCGGCCCAATCGCTTCGGACACTACCATTAACGGTCGTTAGCGGCGCTCCGTGACTGATGTCGGCCCGCGAGTGATCGGCCACGTCAAAAATCTCTCAGAAAATGAATCAGTGTTTTCTGCCACTGTCAAAATTGTGGTGCGGTGCAAAGTGCCACGTTTTGTGAAGTGGTAGTTTTCCGAGAGATATGACGCTAAAGTGATGGTTCCGTGCATTTTACTCGAAAATTGGAAATGTCGATTGGAAGGAGAGTGGAACGAACAATAGGCGATAGTAGCGTGGTCCTGGCTAGAGCCTAGCGTACCTTATCTATGACAGAAGCCTTTCACAATGCGATTTTAAGTCAAAGCATTGCTATGTTTGTGAGGGCATGTGTGGATGGAGTCCACACAGGCAGCTCCATGCCCACGCAGCAATCTCAGCCTTAGACTTGAGAAATCCAACGTCTCAAATTCCTGCCTGATTCTGGTAGCTTTCTCAGGAAGCAAACCAAATAGGTTGTGAGTATCTGACTGTTGTGCTTTTACGGCCACTTCTCTTCTTCTATAGAAGTATGAGAAACATTATCACCATCCTTCTCTAAGTTCGCACCAAAAAGATTTTCAAGTTCATTGTGCGGGAGGGGCGGCTGGGTTAGGTTTCCATATTAAATCCCTTGCGCTAGTACAACAATAGTAAGGGTTAGTTCTTTTGGTGGCTTTTTTTGAGCTTCTATAATAAGCTGACCCCTATCCAATTTATTCTAGAAGTCCAATTAAAATTCTCTTTTTAGAAGCCTACTAGTCAAGTCTTAATTGGTAGGCTTCTAAAAAACTAAATTGGTTGGGCTTCTAGAATAGAATAAGCTGGGTAGAGGCAGATTATTCCAGCTTATTCTAGAAGCCGGAAAAAAATTTTGAAACAAGGCAAAAGACTTGCCATTTTCATTAATTAAGGAGGAGTGAGAATTGCCCGGTTAATTGACGGAAAACCAGGCTAAAACCGATACAATCCAACCCACATAAAATGGGTACCACCGGTCAACCTGGCCACCGACATGGGATCACAGAGCTACAAAGAGGAAAAGACATCCGCCGAGCAGTCGCAAGCGTCATCGTCATCACCGGCTACCTCCGAACGGGCGACTCCGACTTCACCGTAGACCTTCATCGTCGAAGCCAACCCGCAAACAGCTGCACCGAAACCATGACGGCACATGCCAACAGAAGGCCACACGCGCGAACACCCGACAGCTCCGACTCTGACGACGATTATCACAAGGAAAATATGCAGGACTTGCACCGACCGTGCCCCAAAGAGCACCTCGGACAATGTACGCTCTAAATTCAAAATAGCATTGGTTCCGACAAAGATTTTTTAAAGCTCCAGAGGTATAGGTCAAATGCCTTTATATCCCAGACATGCAACTTCCCATTATACAGTGAGCAGTCCTGTCAAAAAAACCTCTGATCATAGGACAAAGGCCATCCAAACAAAAATTACCTGCAGTTAACTTGTATTATCCATTGGAAAGAAAATTTTCACTGTGATATATCTGAATCAGGAACCATGCATAAGAAATATACAATCCACTAGCAAGCTTCCTTAAAATCAACATTCTGAAAAGAAACAAACATGTTGTACACTTGTGTAGGCCCAAGTTTTAGTTTTGCACTTATAGGATCCGGGGAGTGGGAACCTTTCGTCCGCTCGTCCCATGGTCCGCCTGATCTAATTGCTAGAGATCTTTTTATATGTGGGTTAGACTAATCTGGACGATTAGATGTTTTAAGTGGGCCTGATAGTGAGGTGGCAGTGCTCTGTGTACATTAAGTGGGGTGTACCTAAGAAAGAAAATGTTTGTTGTTTTATAAATGAATAAATGAAAGTACAAGTAGTAGAGATCAGTATTGTTCAAGGAACTCAAAATTATGTTTTCTATTTTAAAGAGGAACACATAATTAATATCACTACCGGAAAAGGTAGGCTAGAAAAGAGGAGAGGAGATTCAGCACAACCTAGGAAGATGTACTTCCTCCGGCCATTTTTACTCTGTATATAAGATTTGTAAAGTTTGACCTACTTTATAGAAAAAATAGCAACGTTCACAATACAAAATCAATATCATTGAATGTGTCATGAATTTAATTTTTATATTGTACACATTTAGTATTGTAGATATTCATATTTTTTATATAAACATGGTCAAACTTTTCGAAGTTTGACTTTAGAAAAATCTTATATGTGTCGTAAAAAGGACAGGAAAGAGTATCTCTGTTCTTTCTTTTGAGAGACCTGAACATGGTAAAAAAAATGAGGAAACAGGAGAAGGAGAAAATCGTTAGGAAAAACGGAAATGATAAATCCTAAATGTTTGGATTTTAAGCATGGCAACCTGAATGTTTTTCATTGACAAGTTTAGCTGGCAAACATGTGAACTTTCTGACAAAAAACAAACAAGGGCAAATTTGCCATGTTTACCAACTAAACTTGCCACCTCGCGTCAACTAAAATTGCCACGGAAAAAGTTCAGGTTGCCTTGCATAAAATCCGAACGTTCAAAATTTATCAGGTCCAAAAAAAAGCCCTCTAGTGGGTCGGCCCACACGAAGGAGGAAATTCTGTAGTGTCATCCGACCAAGGGTGGAAATGTTGTATCTCGCTTATAGTGAGACTAGTATCTGTCTCGCCTGAAAGGCTCGCGCGTATATGTCGGCTTGTTAGCGTAGTCGCTTGCTCGCTAGTTCAACTGCTCGTCCACTCATTCTACGTACTGTTTCTTCTGTTTTTTCTTTGTTTCATTAATCATGTTTTTGTTTTTTTCATGGTTTTTACCAGTTTTCTTTTTTCCCTTTTTTCTTTATTCTTTTTTATTCATTTTACTGTTTTTACTTTTCTTTTTTTTCCTTTTTTGTGTTTTATTTTCAGTTTTTATAGGTTTCCGCTGTCTTATTTGTACATTTTTTGTATACATCAGGAACTATTTTTATATACACATTTACTATTTTTCCAATACGTGATTAACATTTTGACAACTTATATATCTTTATGTCTACTTTTTCATAGACTTGGTACAGTTTTTTATTTTTATTTTAGACATATTGTTTATATCTACTTTTTCATAAACATTGTACATCTTTCGCATACATCAGGAACATTAGAATAAGTTACTCTTCACCCGAGGTAATCTTATGATTGCTTCATAAACAAATTACGTTTAGAATACAAATAGTTACATTCATATTGATTCACTACGTAAAATTTGGTATAAGAAAACAAAAAAATAGATTATAGGACCAGAAATATCGCATTTTATGTATGTTTTTACGTTCGTAATTTTACGTAAGATAAATTATTTTTTACATCGAGTATATATTTTCTTACGTTCTTTTTTTATGTATGAAATAAGAGAAAATTTACGAAATCTAAAAATACGGTGCATTGATGTCAAAATAGAGAGGGGGTGAAGAATAACTATTCCTCACCCAGGGTGACGAATAGCGCGACCCTATATGTAGGATAAAAGCAGCATGCCCATGTTGATTGCAACTAGCAAAATTCCAAATACAATCCCTAATACAGGGGATACGCTCACATACGGAATGGTGGAAGAAGAAGAGTTCGCACCGAAAGCCATTTCGCCAAAGAGATTGTCAGCATTGCGGAAGTAGTCGTCGTTGAGGAAGTCGTCGTGGGCAGCCACATTTGAGAAGAAGCCAACAGTCACACGAGAGCGCTCCCCCATAAAAATGAGTGTCTCTCTCCTGTACAGGAACATGAGATAGAGAGTTTCGAAGGCCCGGTGCTCCACTTCACGGTGCATATTGTGAAGCGGAGTAGGAAATGTGTAGGCAACACAAAGCTTTAGAACGGGAAGGTAGTCACATATGTGTATAGGGAATGGCTGGTGTGTGTGATAAGTCTCCAACGTATCTATAATTTTTTATTGTTCCATGCTATTATATTATCTGTTTTGAATGTTTTATATGCATTAATATGCTATTTTATATGATTTTTGGGACTAACCTATTAACCTAGAGCCCAGTGCCAGTTTCTGTTTTTTCCTTGTTTTGGAGTTTCGCAGAAAAGGAATACCAAACGAAGTCCAAACAGAAAAAAACTTTCGCGATGATTTTTCTTGGACCAGAAGACACCCAGGAGACTTGGAGTGCAAGTCAGAAGAGCCACAAGGCGGCCACAAGGGTGGAGGCGCCGCGACCTTATGGGCCCCTCGGTGACCTCCTGACCTAGATCTTCCTCCTATATATTCTCAAATACCCCAAAAACTTCCAGGGGAGCCACGAAACCACTTTTCCACCGCCGCAACCTTCTGTACCCGTGAGATCCCACCTAGGGGCCATTTCCGGCATCCTGGCGGAGGGGGATTCGATCACGGAGGGCTTCTACATCAACACCATTGCCTCTCCGATGAAGCCTGAATAGTTTACCACAAACCTACGGGTCCATAGCTAGTAGCTACATGACTTCTTCTCTCTCTTTGATTCTCAATACAAAGTTCTCGTCGATGTTCTTGGAGATCTATTCGATGTAATACTCTTTTGCGGTGTGTTTGCCGAGATCCGATGAATTGTGGATTTACGATCAGCTTATCTATTAATATTATTTGAATCTTCTCTGAATTCTTATATGCATGATTTGATATCTTTGCAAGTCTCTTCGAACTATCGATTTGGTTTGACCAAGTAGATTGGTTTTTCTTGCAATGGGAGAAGTGCTTAGCTTCGGGTTCAATCTTGCGGTGCTCGATCCTAGTGACAGAAGGGGAACCGACACGTATTGTATTGTTGCCATCGAGGATAAAAAGATGGGGGTTTTATCATAATGCTTGAGTTAATTCCTCTACATCATGTCATCTTGCCTAATGCATTACTTTGTTCTTATGAACTTAATACTCTAGATGCATGCTGGATAGCGGTCGATGTGTGGAGTAATAGTAGTAGATGCAGAATCGTTACGGTCTACTTGATACGGATGTGATGCCTATATTCATGATCATTGCCTTAGATATCGTCATAACTTTGCACTTTTCTATCAGTTGCTCGGCAGTAATTGTTCACCCACCGTAATAATTCCTATCTTGAGAGAAGCCTGTAGTGAAATCTATGGCCCCGGGGTCTATTTTTCATCATATAATCTTCTATTTTCATCATAGAAGTTTCTGATCTACACTTCTAGTTTCCTATTTATTTTCCTTGTAATATTTTGCTTTCCGTTCCATAAACCAAGAATACCAAAAATATTACTTTACCGTTTATCGATCTCTATCGGATCTCACTTTGCAAATAACCGTGAAGGGATTGACAACCCATTTATCGCGTTGGGTGCAAGTTGGTGTTTGTTTGTGAAGGTATTCGGTGGCTTGTCATGTTGTCTCCTACTGGGTTGATACCTTGGTTCTCAAAAGCTGAGGGAAATTCTTACTCTACTTTGCTGCATCACGCTGTCCTCTTGAATGGAAAAACCAACGCAAGCTCAAGAGGTAGCAGGAAGAATTTCTGGCGTTGCCGGGGAGATCTATGCCAAGCCGAGACATACCAAGTACCTATCATAAACTCTCATCCCTCGCATTACATTATTCGCCATTCGCCTCTCGTTTTCCTCTCCCCCACTTCTAAAACGATTTTCGAAAAGATTAGCCTTTTCTTTGCCCCTCTTCCGTTCGTCTTTTTATTTTGCTTTTTGTCTGCTCGTGTGTTGGATTGCTTGCCTTGTCACCGTGACTCTTCCAAAAAACAGTGACCTTCACCTTAGGAGGTTAGACGAATATTGAAAATAATGTTAGAAGCTTCATGTCTTTGCAATTTGAGCATAACAATTTTTTTAGAAACGAGCTCAAGGAGCAGAAAAGTTTTATGGATTACATGAATAAAGAACTTGATGATATGTCTAAGGAATTTTATGGTTTGAGATCTCAGTTCACGCATCTTGAAAATTTAGTAGGCCAAATCTCTGATAAACAAGCTACTTTAGTAAACAAAATGGCTGCCAAACTAGAGGCTGAAGATAATGATGAAGACCTTAAAGTGATTGATGTGACTCCTATTAAATCTTTGTTTTCCAATGTAAATTTTGATAAATATGGGACTAGAGATGACAACTTTAGTTAGAAGGCATCCCAATGATTCGGAGTTTTTAGATCTTGATGCAAAAATTGCTTATAATCAAAACAAAGCTTTTACTAAACATATTGTTGATGCTATGATGCAATCTTTTGAACAAAAGCTTGAATTGGAAGTTTCTATCCCTACAAAACTTTATGATGAGTGGGAACCTACTATTAAGATTAAGATTAAAGATTATGAGTGTTATGCTTTGTGTGACTTGGGTGCTAGCATTTCCATGATTCCGAAAAGTTTGTGTGATGTGTTAGGTTTCCGTTAATTTGATGATTGTTCCTTAAATTTGCATCTTGTGGATTCCACTATTAAGAAACCTATGAGAAGGATTAATGATATTCTTATTATTGCAAATAGGAATTATGTGCCCGTAGATTTCATTGTTATTGATATACATTGTAATCCTACATGTCCTATTATTCTTGGTAGACCTTTCCTTAGAACGATTGGTGCAATTATTGATATGAAAGAAGGAAACGTTAGATTTCAATTCCCGTTAAGGAAAGGCATGGAACACTTCCCTAGAAAGAATATTAAATTGCCTTATGAATCTATTATGAGAGCCACTTATGGATTGCATGCCAAAGATGATAATACTTAGATCTATTCGTGCTTTATACCTAGCTAAGGGCGTTAAACAATAGCGCTTATTGGGAGGCAATCCAATTTTATATTTGTTTTTGCTTTTTAGGCTCTGTTTAGCAATAAATATTTCATCTAGCCTCTGGTTAGATGTGGTTTTGTGTTTTAATTAGTGTTTCTGCCAAGTAAGACCTTTGGGATAGCTTACGGTAATAGTTGATTTGATCTTGCTGAAAAACAAAAACTTTTGCACGCACGAAAATATTTTCGTAAATCGCAGAAACATGATTTTTGGTTGATTCTTTTGGCATAAGATTAATAAACAAATTCCTTAGAACTTCCGAAATTCTCAGGATTTTTGGAGTTACATAAGTATTCAAAATATCCAGATTGCTACTGATTGTTCTGTTTTTGACAGATTCTGTTTTTCGCGTGTTGTTTGCTTATTCTGATGAATCTATGGCTAGTATCGGGGGGTATGAACCATGGAAAATTTAGAATACATTAGATATTACACCAATATAAATAAAGAATGAGTTCACAATAGTACCAAAAGTGGTGATTTTTTTATACTAACGGAGCTTATGAGATTTTATGTTGGTGTTTTGTGTTGTGAAGTTTTCAAGTTTTGGGTAAGGATTTGATGGACTATGGAATAAGGAGTGGCAAGATACTAAGCTTGGGGATGACCAAGGCACCCCCAAGGTAATATTCAAGGACAACCAAGAGCCTAAGCTTGGGAATGCCCCGGGAAGGCATCCCCTCTTTCGTCTTCGTCTATCGGTAACTTTACTTGAGGCTATATCTTTATTCACCACATGATATGTGTTTTGCTTGGAGCGTCTTGTATGATTTGAGTCTTTGCTTTTTAATTTTCCACAATCATCCTTGCTATACACACCTTTTGAGAGAGACAGGCATGAATCGTGATTTATTAGAATACTCTATGTGCTTCACTTATATCTTTTGAGCTAGGCAACTTTGCTCTATGTGCTTTACTTATTTTTTTTTAGCACGGCGGTGGTTTTATTTTGTAGAAATTTATGACCTCTCATGCTTCACTTATATTATTTTGAGAGTCTCTAAACAGCATGGTAATTTGCTTTGGTTATAAAATTAGTCCTAATATGATAGGCATCCAAGAGGGATATAATAAAAACTTTCATATAAAATGCATTGAATACTATGAGAAGTTTGATTATTTATGATTGTTTTGAGATATGAAGATGGTGATATTAGAGTCATGCTAGGGAGTAAGTTTGTGAGTCCCGTAGCATGCATGTATGGTGAACGGTTATGTGATGAAGTCGGAGCATGATTTATTTATTGATTGTCTTCCTTATGAGTGGCGGTCGGGGACGAGCGATGGTCTTTTCCTACCAATCTATCCCCCTAGGAGAATGTGCGTAGTACTTTGTTTTGATGACTAATATATTTTTGCAATAAGTATATGAGTTCCTTATGACTAATGTTGAGTGTATGGATTATACACACTCTCACCTTTCCGCCATTGCTAGCCTCTCTAGTATCACGCAACTTTCGCCGGTACCATAAACCCACCATATACCTTTCTCAAAACAGCCACCATACCTACCTATTATGGCATTTCCATAGCCATTCCGAGATATATTGCCATGCAACTTTCCACCATTCCGTTTATTATGACACGCATCATCATTGTCATATTGCTTTGCATGATCATGTAGTTGACATCTTATTTGTGGCTAAGCCACCGTTCATCATTTTTTATACATGTCGCTCTTGATTCATTGCACATCCCGGTTCACCGCCGGAGACATTCATATAGAGTCATATTTTGCTCTAGTATCGAGTTGTAATCCTTGAGTTGTAAGTAAATAAAAGTGTGATGATCTTCATTATTAGAGCATTGTCCAATGTGAGGAAAGGATGATGGAGACTATGATTCACCACAAGTCGGGATGAGACCCCGGACGAAAAAAAGAGAGGCCAAAAAAATGAGAGAAGGCCTAATAAAAAATAAAAAAAATGAGAGAAAAAGAGAGAAGGGACAATGTTACTATCCTTTTTACCACACTTGTGCTTCAAAGTAGCACCATGATCTTCATGATAAGAGAGTCTATATGTTGTTGCTACGTCTTGAGCTTGCATTGGTTTTCCTCAAAGAGGAGAGGGTGATGCAGCAAGTGTAGCGTAAGTATTTCCCTCAGTTTTGAGAACCAAGGTATCAATCCAGTAGGAGGCTCCTCAAAAGTCCCACGCACCTACACAAACAAACTGAGAACTCGCAACCAACGCAATAAAGGGGTTGTCAATCCCTTCACGACCACTTGCGAAAGTGAGATCTAATAAAGATAGTAAGATAAGATAAATATATTTTTGGTATTTTATAATATAGATGCAAAAAGTAAAGATGCAAATAAAGGTAGATTGAAAGCAAATATGATAAGAGATAGACCCGGGGGCCATAGGTTTCACTAGTGGCTTCTCTCAAGATAGCATAAGTATTACGGTGGGTGAACAAATTATTGTCGAGAAATTGATAGAAAAGCGCATAGTTATGAGATTATCTAGGCATGATCATGCATATAGGCATCACGTCCATAACAAGTAGACCGACTCCTGCCTGCATCTACTACTATTACTCCACACATCAACCGACTCCTGCCTGCATCTAGAGTATTAAGTTCATAAGAACAGAGAACGCGTTAAGCAAGATGACATGATGTAGAGGGATAAACTCATGCAATATGATGTAAACCCCATCTTGTTATCCTCGATGGCAACAATACAATACGTGCCTTGCAACCCTTTCTGTCACTAGGTAAGGACACCGCAAGACTGAACCCAAAGCTAAGCACTTCTCCCATGGCAATAAAAACCAATCTAGTAGGCCAAACCAAACCGATAACTCGAAGAGACTTGCAAAGATAACTCAATCATACATAAAAGAATTCAGAGATGATTCAAATATTATTCATAGATAAACTTGATCATAAACCCACAATTCATCGGATCTCGACAAACACACCGCAAAAAGAGTTTACATCAAATAGATCTCCACAAGAGAGGGGGAGAACATTGTATTGAGATCCAAAAAGAGAGAAGAAGCCATCTAACTACTCACAACTCATCGGAGGGGCAAGGATGTTGATGTAGAGGCCCTCCATGGTCGATTCCCCCTCCGACAGAGTGCCGGCGAAGGCTCCAAGATGGGATCTCGCGGATACAGATGGTTACGGCGGTGGAAATTGTGTTTTGTGGTGCCCCTGGATGTTTTCGGGGTACGTTGGTATATATAGGAGGAAGAAGTACGTTGGTGGCCGCCTGAGGGGCCCACGAGACAGGGGGCGTGCCTACGTTGGTGGCCGCCCGAGGGGCCCACGAGACAGGGGGCGTGCCCTACAGGGGGGGCGGCACCCTATCTCGTGGGGCCCTCGGAAGCTTCTTAACTTGCACTCCAAGCTCTCCGGATCACGTTCGTTCCCAAAAATCACGCTCCCGAAGGTTTCATTCAGTTTGGACTCCGTTTGATATTCCTTTTCTTCGAAATACTGAAATAGGCAAAAAAACAACAATATGGGTTGGGCCACCGGTTAGTAGGTTAGTCCCAAAAATAATATAAATGTGTAAAATAAAGCCCATAAACATCCAAAAGGGGTAATATAATAGCATGGAACAATCAAAAATTATAGATACGTTGGAGACGTATCAAGCATCCCCAAGCTTAATTCATGCTCGTCCTCGAGTAGGTAAATGATAAAAAGAGAATTTTTGATGTGGAATGCTACCTAGCATAATTCTCAATGTAGTTTTCTTTATTGTGGCATGAATGTTCAGATCCAAATGATTCAAAATAAAGGCTTATAAAACATAAAAATAATAATGCTTCAAATCATACTAAGAAATAATCATGTCCTATCAAAATAACATAGCCAAAGAAAGCTTATCCCTACAAAATCATATAGTTAGGCCATGCTTCATTTTCATTACACAAAATACTCCCATCATGCACAACCCCGATGACGAGCCGAGCAATTGTTTCATACTTTTTAACGCGCTTCAGCTTTTTCAACTCTTACGCAATACATGAGCGTAAGCCATGGACATAGCACTATGGTAGTATATGGTGGTGGTTGTGAGGACAAAAAGGGAGAAGATAGTCTCACATCAACTAGGCGTATTAACGGGCTATATAGAGATGCCCATTAATAGATATCAATGTGAGTGAGTAGGGATTTCCATGCAACGGATGCACTAGAGCTATAAATATATGAAAAGCTCAACGAAAGAAACTAAGTGGGTGTGCATCCAACTTGCTTGCTCACGAGACCTAGGGCATTTTGAGGAAGCCCATCATTGGAATATACAATCCAAGTTCTATAATGAAAAATTCCCACTTAGTATATGAAAGTGACAATATAGGAGACTCTCTATCATGAAGATCATGGTGCTACTTTGAAGCACAAGTGTGGAAAAGGAGATAGTAGCATTGTCCCTTCTCTCTTTTTCTCTCATATTATTTTTTCCCTTTTTTTCTTTCTTTCTTCTTTTTTTCTCTTCTTTTCTTTGGCCTCTTTTTTTGGCCTTTTTTTTCTTTTTGTAAAGTCCGAAGTCTCATCCCGACTTGTGGGGGAATCATAGCCTCCATCATCCTTTCCGTACTAGGACAATGCTCTAATAATGAAGATCATCACACTTTTATGGATTTACAACTCAAGAATTACAACTCAAAGCTAGAACAAGATATGACTCTATATGAGTGCCTCCGGCGGTGTACCGGATATGCAATGAATCAAGAGCGACATGTATAAAAATTATGAAAGTGGCCTTGCCACAAATACGATGTCAACTACATGATCATGCAAAGAGCAATATGACAATGATGGAACGTGTCATAGTAAACGGAACGGTGGAAAGTTGCATGGCAGTATATCAAGGAATGGCTATGGAAATGTCATAATAGACTGGTATGGTGGCTGTTTTGAGGAAGGTAAATAAAGGGTTTATAATACCGGAAAAATTTGTGCGGTAATAATAAAGGCTAGCAAAGTGGAAGGATGAGTGTGCATATATCCATGGACTTGCATTAGTCAAAAAGAACTCATATACTTATTGCAAAAGTCTACTTAGCCCTCGAAGCAAAGTACTACTACGCATGCCCCAAGAGGGATAGATTGGTAGGAAAATACCATCGCTCGTCCCCGACTGCCACTCATAAGGAAGACAATCAAAAGAGCACCTCATGTAACAAATTTGTCACACAACTTTTACCATACGTGCATGCTACGGGACTTGCCAACTTCAACAAAAGTATTTCTCAATTTCATAACTACCCACTAGCATGACCCTAACATTACTACCTTTATATCTCAAAACAATTATCAAGCATCAAATTGATCATAGCATCCAATTCTTTTTCTATGATAGTTTTTATTATACCCAACTTGGATGCTCATCATTCTAGGACCAACTTTGTGACCATAGCAAATACCATGCTGTTTTAAAAGACTCTCAAAAATATATAAGTGAGGTCTGAGAGGCTAGAAATTTCTTCAAAATTAAGACACCACCGTGCTCTAAAAGATCTAAGTGAAGCACTAGAGCAAAAACTATCAAGCTCAAAAGATATAAGTGAATCACATAGAGTATTCTAGCAAATTCTAATCAAATAGGCTTCTCCCAAAATATGTGTACAGCAAGGATGATTGTGGTAAACTAAAAGGCAAGGACTAATATAATACACGACGCTCCAAGCAAAACACATATCATGTAGCGAATAAAAATATAGCTCCAAGTAAAGTTACCAATGAACAAAGAGGAAAGAGGGGATGCCTTCCCGGGGCATCCCCAAGCTTAGGATTTTGGCTATTCTTGAATATCTTGGGGTGCCTTGGGCATCCCCAAGCTTAGGCTCTTGCCACCCTTTATTCCATAGTCCATAAAAGCTTTACCCAAAACTTGAAAACTTCACAACACAAAACTCAACAGGAAATCTTGTAAGCTCCGTTAGTGAAAGAAAACAAAACCACCACATAAGGTACTTCAATGAACTCATTCTTTATTTATTTTGGTGTTAAACCTACTGTATTCCAACTTACTTATGGTTTATAAACTAATTTACTAGCCATAGATGCATTGAAATAAGCAAACAACACACGGAAAACAGAATCTGTCAAAAACAGAACAGTCTGTAGCAATCTGTAACTAACGCAAACTTATGGAACTCTAAAAATCCTACCAAAATAATAAGTCCTGGAAAATTTGTTTATTGAACATAAGCAAAAAGAATCAACGCAAAATCACGTTCCTGTGATTTAACAAAATTATATTCGTACGCGCAAAGTTTCTGTTTTTCAGCAGAATCAAATCAACTATCATCGTAGGTTATCCTATAGATTCTACTTGGCACAAACACTAATTAAAAGATAAAAACACATCTAAACGGAAGGTAGATGCAAGATTTATTACTAAACAGGAGCAAAAACAAAAAAACATAAAGAAAATTGGGTTGCCTTCCAACTAGCGCTATCGTTTAACGCCCCTAGCTAGGCATAAAAAGCAAAGATAGATCTAAGTGGTGCCATCTTTGGCACTAAATTCATAAGTAGCACGCATGATAGATTCATAAGGTGATTTGACTTTCTTTCTTGAAAAGTGCTCCATGCCTTTCTTTAATGGAAATTGGAATCTAATATTCCCTTCCTTCATATCAATAATCGCACCAATCGTTCTAAGGAAAGCTCTACCAAGAATAATAGGGCAAGAAAGATTGCAATCTATATCAAGAACGATAAAATCTACGGGCACCAAATTTCTATTTGCAACAATAAGAACATCATTGATCCTTCTTATAGGCTTTTTAATGGTGGAATCCTCAAGGTGCAAATTTAAAGAGCAATCATCAAGATCATGGAAACCTAGAATATCACATAAAGTTTTCGGAATCGTGTAAACACTAGCACCCAAATCACACAAAGCAAAACACTCATAATCTTTAATTCTAATCTTTATAGTAGATTCCCACTCATCATAAAGTTTTCTAGGAATAGAAACTTCCAAATTAAGTTTTTCATCATAAGATTGCATCAAGGCATCAACAATATGTTTGGTAAAAGCTTTGTTTTGACTATAAGCATGAGGAGAATTAACAACGGATTGCAACAAGGAAATACAACCTTTTAAAGAACAATTATCATAATCAAATTCCTTGAAATCCGAGATAGTAGGTTCAACATTATTAGAAGTTGAGGATTCTCCAATCTCACTTTTACCAAATCTAGCCTCAAGATCTAAAGATTCCGAATTTTTGGGACGCCTTCTAGGCAAAGTTGATTCATCATCACTCCCATAATCATCAAAATTCATATTGAAAAACATAGATCTAATCGGAGACACATCAATAACTTTAAGATCTTCATCATTATTTTCACGGAAACTAGAAGAACACGCTTTTATAAGGCTTTCTTTTTTAGCACGCAATCTAGCGGTTCTTTCCTTGCAATCGTCAATGGAAATTCTCATTACTTTGAGAGACTCATTGATATCATGCTTTGGAGGAGAAGATCTAATTTTAAGAGAATCAACATCAAGCGAAAGTCTATCAACGTTCCTAGCAAAATCATCAACTTTGAGCATTTTTTCTTCAAGCAAAGCATTAAAATTCTTTTGAGAAATCATAAATTCTTTCACACTATTCTAAAAATCAGAGGGCATATTATTAAAATTACCATAAGAATTATTGTAGGAATTTCCATAATTATTAGAGGAATTACTAGGGAACGGTCTAGCATTAAAATTTCCTCTATAAGCATTGTTTCCAAAACTATTCCTACCAACAAAATTCACATCCATAGATTCATTATTATTCTCAATCAAGGAAGACAAAGGCATATCATTGGGATCAAGAGGAGTATTTTTAGTAGCAAACATCTTCATAAGTTCATCCATCTTTCCACTCAAAACATTGATTTCTTCTATAGCATGCACTTCTTTACTAGAAGATCTTTTGGTGTGCCATTGAGAATAATTAGCCATAATATTATCAAGTAGTTTTGTAGCATCTCCTAACGTAATTTCCATAAACGTGCCTCCCGCGGCCGAATCTAAGAGATTTCTAGAAGCAAAGTTCAAACCGGCATAAAAATTTTGTATGATCATCCATAAATTCAAACCATGAGTAGGGCAATTGCGAAGCATCAATTTCATTCTTTCCCAAGATTGGGCAACATGCTCATGATCAAGTTGTTTAAAATTCATAATATCGTTCCTAAGAGTGATGATCTTAGCGGAAGGAAAATACTTAGAGATAAAAGCATCTTTGCACTTGTTCCAAGAATCAATACTATTTTTAGGCAAAGACGAAAACCAAACTTTAGCACGATCTCTAAGTGAAAATGGAAATAACTTCAATTTGACAATATTGTTATCCGTATCTTTCTTCTTTTGCATATCACACAAATCAACAAAATTGTTTAGATGAGTAGCGGCATCTTCACTAGGAAGGCCGGCGAATTGATCTTTCATAACAAGATTCAGCAAAGCGGTATTGATTTCACAAGACTCAACATCATTAAGAGGAGCAATCGGAGTACTAAGGAAATCATTATTATTGGTATTCGAGAAATCACACAATTTGGTATTATCTTGCGCCATGGCAACAAGTAATCCAACACACAAGCAAACAGAAAAAAAGCAAGCGAAAAGAGAGGAGGAGATTGGGAAAGAGAGGGCGAATAAAACGGCAAGGGTAAAGTGGGGGAGAGGAAAACGAGAGGCAAATGGCAAATAATGTAAATACGAGGGAGATGGGTTTGTGATGGGTACTTGGTATGTCTTGACTTGAGCAAATACCTCCCCGGCAACGGCGCCAGAAATCCTTCTGGCTACGTCTTGAGCTTGCATTGGTTTCCCTCAGTTTTGTGAACCAAGGTATCAATCCAGAGGAGAGGGTGATGCAGCAACTGTAGCGTAAGTATTTCCCTCAGTTTTTAGAACCAAGGTATCAATCCAGTAGGAGGCTCCTCAAAATTCCCACGTACCTACACAAACAAACTGAGAACTCGCAACCAACGCAATAAAGGGGTTGTCAATCCCTTCACGGCCACTTGCAAAAGTGAGATCTAATAAAGATAGTAAGATAAGATAAATATATTTTTGGTATTTTATAATATAGATGCAAAAAGTAAAGATGCAAATAAAGGTAGACTGAAAGCAAATATGATCAGAGATAGACCCGGGGGCCATAGGTTTCACTAGTGGCTTCTCTCAAGATAGCATAAGTATTACGGCGGGTGAACAAATTACTGTCGAGCAATTGATAGAAAAGCGCATAGTTATGAGATTATCTAGGCATGATCATGTATATAGGCATCACGTCCATAACAAGTAGACCGACTCCTGCCTGCATCTACTACTATTACTCCACACATCGACCGACTCCTGCCTGCATCTAGAGTATTAAGTTCATAAGAACAGAGCAACACATTAAGCAAGATGACATGATGTAGAGAGATAACCTCATGAAATATGATGTAAACCCCATCTTGTTATCCTCGATGGCAACAATACAATACATGCCTTGCAACCCTTTCTGTCACTGGGTAAGGACACCGTAAGATTGAACCCAAAGCTAAGCACTTCTCCCATGGCAAGAAAAACCAATCTAGTAGGCCAAACCAAACTGATAATTCGAAGTGACTTGCAAAGATAACTCAATCATGCATAAAAGAATTCAGAGAAGATTCAAATATTATTCATAGATAAACTTGATCATAAACCCACAATTCATCGGATATCGACAAACACACCGCAAAAAGAGCTTACATCGAATAGATCTCCACAAGAGAGGGGGAGAACATTGTATTGAGATCCAAAAAGAGAGAATAAGCCATCGAGCTAATAACTATGGACCCGTAGGTCTGTGGTAAACTACTCACAACTCATCGGAGGGGCAAGGATGTTGATGTAGAGGCCCTCCGTGGTCGATTCCCCCTCCGGCAGAGTGCCGGATAAGGCTCCAAGATGGGATCTCGCGAATACAGAAGGTTACGGCGGTGGAAATTGTGTTTTGTGGTGCCCCTGAATGTTTTCGGGGTACGTAGGTATATATAGGAGGAAGAAGTACGTCGGTGGCCGCCCGAGGGGCCCACGAGATAGGGGGCGCGTCCTATAGGGGGGGCGCGGCCCCCTATCTTGTGGGGCCCTCGGAATCTTCTTGACTTGCACTCCAAGCTCTCCGGATCACGTTCATTCCAAAAATCACGCTCCCGAAGGTTTCATTCAGTTTGGACTCCGTTTGATATTCCTTTTCTTCGAAATACTGAAATAGGCAAAAAAACAGCAATATGGGCTGGGCCTCCGGTTAGTAGGTTAGTCCCAAAAATGATATAAATGTGTAAAATAAAGCCCATAAACATCCAAAAGGGGTAATATAATAGCATGGAACAATCAAAAATTATAGATACGTTGGAGACGTATCAGTTGTCACTTTCATATACTAGTGGGAATTTTTCAATATAGAACTTGGCTTGTATATTCCAATGATGGGCTTCCTCAAAATGCCCTAGGTCTTCGTGAGCAAGCAAGTTGGATGCACACCCACTTAGTTTCTTTTTGAGCTTTCATAAACTTATAGCTATAGTGCATTCGTTGCATGGAAATCCCTACTCACTCACATTGATATCTATTAACGAGCATCTCCATAGCCCGTTGATAAGCTTAGTTGATGTGAGACTATCTCCTTCTTTTTGTCTTCTCCACAACCATCGTCTATTCCACCTATAGTGCTATGTCCATGGCTCATGCTCATGTATTGCGTGAAAGTTGAAAAAGTTTGAGAACATCAAAAGTATGAAACAATTGCTTGGCTTGTCATCGGGGTTGTGCATGATTTGAATATTTTTTGTGATGAATATGGAGCATAGCCAGACTATATGATTTTGTAGGGATAAGCTTTCTTTGGCCATGTTATTTTGAGAAGACATAATTATTTTGTTAGTATGCTTGAAGTATTATTGTTTTTATGTCAATATTAAACATTTGTTTTGAATCATACAGATCTGAAAATTTATGCCACAATAAAGAGAATTACATGGATAAATATGTTAGGTAGCATTCCACAGCAAAAATTCTGTTTTTATCATTTACCTACTCGAGGACGAGCAGGAATTAAGCTTGGGGGTACTTGATATGTCTCCAACGTATCTATAACTTTTGATTGTTCCATGCTATTATATTATCCGTTTTGGATGTTTTATATGCATTAACATACTATTTTATATGATTTTCGGGACTAACCTATTAACCTAGACCCCAGTGCTAATTTCTGTTTTTTTCCTTATTTTAGAGTTTCGCAGAAAAGGAATACCAAACGAAGTCCAAACTGAATAAAACTTTTGCGATGATTTTTCTTGGACCAGAAGACACCCAGGAGACTTGGAGTGCAAGTTAGGAGAGCCACGAGGCAGCAACAAGGGTGGAGGGCGCGCCCCCCGACCTTGTGGGCCCCTCGGTGACCCCCTGACCCAGGTCTTCCTCCTATATATATTCTCAAATGCCCCCAAAACTTCTAGGGGAGCCACGAAACCACTTTTCCACCGCAGAAACCTGATGTACCCGCCAGATCCCATCTAGGGGCCTTTTCCGGCATCCTGCCGGAGGGGGATTCGATCATGGAGGGCTTCTACATCAACACCATTGCCTCTTCGATGAAGTGTCAGTAGTTTACCACGGACCTACGGGTCCATAGCTAGTATCTAGATGGCATATTCTCCCTCTTTGATTCTCAATACAAAGTTCTCCTCGATGTTCTTGGAGATCTTTTTGACGTAATACTCTTTTGCGGTGTGTTTGCCGAGATCCGATGAATTGTGGATTTATGATCAGCTTATCTATGAATATCATTTGAATCTTCTCTGAATTCTTGTATGCATGATTCGATATATTTGCAAGTCTCTTAGAACTATCGATTTGGTTTGGCCAACTAGATTGGTTTTTCTTGCAATGGGAGAAGTGCTTAGCTTTGGGTTCAATCTTGAGGTGCTCGATCCTAGTGACAGAAGGGGAACCGACACGTATTGTATTGTTGCCATCAAGGATAAAAAGATGGTTTTTTATCATAATGCTTGAGTTAATTCCTCTACATCATGTCATCTTGCCTAATGCATTACTCTGTTCTTATGAACTTAATACTCTAGATGCATGCTGGATAGCGGTCGGTGTGTGGAGTAACAGTAGTAGATGCAGAATTGTTTCGGTCTACTTGATACGGACGTGATGCCTATATTCATGATCATTGCCTTAAATATCGTCTTAACTTTGCGCTTTTCTATCAATTGCTCGGTAGTAATTTGTTCACCCACTGTAATAATTCCTATCTTGAGAGAAGCCCCTAGTGAAATCTATGGCCCCGGGGTCTATTTTCCATCATATAATCTTTTGTTTTCATCATACAAGTTTCCGATCTACACTTTTAGTTTCCTATTTATTTTCCTTGCAATATTTTACTTTCCATTCCATAAACCAAAAATACAAAAAATATTACTTTGCAAATAACCGTGAAGGGATTGCCAACCCCTTTATCGTGTTGGGTGCAAGTTGGTGTTTGTTTGTGCAGGTGTTCGGTGGCTTGTCGCGTTGTCCCCTACTGGATTGATACCTTGATTATCAAAAGTTAAGGGAAATACTTACTCTACTTTACTGCATCACGCTTTCCTCTTCAAGGGAAAACCAATGCAAGCTCAAGAGGTAGCAGTGTGTTATCTACGGATAGAGGAGCAGCCTCTAATGGACTCCAAAAAATGAAACTTTTTTATGAGAGCTCCAAAAAATGAAACTGAAAGCACTAAAGAGCGAACGGGGTGTGTGTGGAATCCATAACTTTTTCCAGTTTCGTCTTCCGTTAGTGCAAGACATTCTGACTTTCTTCTCGCGTGACAAAAATAAGACAGCGTGCACACGTGGCATATGTCCTAGAATGGCTCGGCTCGATCATGTAACACGATGTGTGTGCGAGATGAGGTGGTCGATGGAGAAGGAGCGCATGTGTCCTCTTCTCAGACTTGGTAGAACCAACCTTATATGTCGGTCCAACACATCTTGCACGATTATGGTAGGACTAAACTTTCTACATACCCTTGTCGTGCATGAATGGGACATATGAGCCTCTATGATTTTTCTATAAATTATTGAAACTAATAAATGGGCTATACCAAATAATTCCAGTGACTCCCTAAGATCCCAAAGGCACATAGATTTTTTTCTTATGGTTCTAATAACATTATTTATATATTGGTCTTTCAGTGGAGACTGTTAAGTCAAACGTCCACATAGAATTCCACGCTAGAGTTATTCACAAAAACATTGGACTCTGCCTCGAAGTTATGTGAAAATAATTGAATGACAATGAGAAGTGGAAAACGAGGACTGAGGAGGCTCCTCTAGAAAAAATTCAAGGTCATGGAACTCTTCTGTTCGAAGTTTGATGACGACAAGAAAGTTGATGGTGATGGAGAGGATAGGAGGCCTATAGATCCCACTCTGACGTCTAGAGTGAGACGGACCGATGAAAGGGTCTAAGAAGATGATCAGAGATAAGGAGATGTGTGAGACAATGAGATACAAGATCGATGAGTTGATGAAGTCAAGGAAGAAGTTGGCGGAGAAGAGAAATCATGAAGAGTTGAAGACATCGCAAGGAGGTTCAATAGAAGAAGACGAGATGGGGATGATATGCACGAAGGAGAAAAATTCAAGGAAGATATGGAGGTGCATATCCTTTAACTTGAAGAGACTTGGGACACGTTTGGTTGCTTGCACCGTTTTTGCCACTTTGCATACTTGTCCCAAGTGAACCTGATTGAGCTAATGCAAGCAAAAAACCAACATCTGAATGTTGATTGGTTGTCTGCATCCCCTCTCCCTGCATCGTAGCAACGCTTCTATGCACTGTGTTTGGTTGCTCGCATTGGTTGTGCTCACTAGTGCATGTTGTTTGGCTGCATATAGGCAGAGAGGTGTAGTTACCTTGTACCCTGCGTGGTGAGCTTACCCGCTAGACCTTACACACGATCACACCGATCGCACCAACAAAACAACACTACAATCATGAGGAACTGGACGATAATGATGAAGTTCTAACCCTACCCGCTACACTTTACACACAATCACACCAACAAAAGAACACTACAATTATGATGAACTGGATGATGGTGAAGTTCTAACCCTACAACACTACAATTGACGGTGTACAATGCTACAACATGATCATAGATCTAATCCTACCGCATGCTCATAGATCTAGCTAGAACTAGTAGAGAGAAGGGGGGTGATTGAACTCACACATGCCAGCCATGAAGGAGGCGATGGCCACGTTGGAGAAGAGGAGGAGTCAAATCGCCGCCCCCATTACTTGGTGGCCGGAACAGGAGCGCCACTTACCTGGTTGTCGATGTCGATCCGTGCAGGAGGGAAAGCTCAAGTGGAGGGAAATGGTGGCAGGAGTTTTGGCGGTGAGGTGAGGCTGGCTATATATGGCGACCGATTCGGCGCGCGGCGACGCCAAATCCTCCCGCCACTTTTTTGGAGAGGTCAACACCCCGTTCCCCTCTCCTACATCGCTCGAGCCTGGCTCACTAAAAACGATTGATCAGTCATTCCTAACGAGTCTGACTGAGGAGTGCTTTTAAGGTTCGTGTGGGCCAAGAATCTGATGCAGGCCAGTCAACCAAACAACTGTTTTTCTTCCCGTGTAGGCCTGGTTGGGCTTGATGCGAGAGAAGATGACGTATAAAGGGGAGATGACTGGCCTTGTTCACATATGAAATCATTAACATGAACATAAACAAAATCGTCCGAATTTGTATGTAAAGACAAAAGAAGAAACAATAAAAAGCCAATGAGAATCAGTTAATGATGCTCGATCTAACATCAACTTATGTTATCCTAGAAAAACATCAAAAATGTTATGTAGATGATCTTTCACGCACGACTTACGCACAACACGATCTGAAGCCACATATTTTTTTTTGAAAAGAACACATAGTATTCCATTACGATTACTCGTTGGCCATGTCACCATCCACATCATCTAATACATGTTGTGAAAAGTTGCGAAGCCAGGTCTCATAGCAGCCACTCTCCATACAGACTCCACACACAGCTAGCATCTGTGATGCTCTATTACTAACACGGTTACAGTGCTCCACACTTACAACATTAAGACCCACATACATTTGAAATGTTACATTCATAAACAAAGTGCCTAAAGTTGAAAGATCATAGTTGTTGCTTGTGATTGCTTCCTTCAGCATTGTTGAATCAATTTCAAAAATCACTTTTTGGCAGCCCAGTTGAGTAGCAGTAATAGTTGCTTGTTGTAGGGCCAAAGCTTCATCATGCAATGGACTAGAAATATGACACAGATTCCCTGCTCCTGCTGCCAGTAGAATTCCTTGGTCATTTCTGATGGTGAAACCGCCAAAGCTTCATCATGCAATGGACTGGAAATATGACACTGATACGTCTCCGTCGTATCTATAATTTTTTATTGGTACATGCCAATATTATTCACTTTCATATACTTTTTGGCAACTTTTTATATTATTTTTGGGACTAACTTATTGATCCGATTGCCCAGTGCAGTTCTCGCCTCATTGCATGTTTTATGTTTCGCAGAATATCCATATCAAACGGAGTCCAAACGGGATAAAAACGGACAGAGCTTATTTTTGGAAAACATGGAAAATTCCGGAAGAAAAATCAATGTGAACCAGTGCCCGAGGTGGTCACGAGGCAGTGGGCGCGCCCCTACCCTCGTGAGCCCACCGTAAGGCGGTTGACGCTCTTCTTTTTCCGCAAGAAAGCTAATATTCGGAAAAAAAAATCACGGCGAAGGTTTCAGGCCAATCGGAGCTACGGATCTCCATATATACACGAAACGGTGAAACAGAGCCAGAACAGAACGCGGAAGATAGATCCAATCTCGGAGGGGCTCTCGCCCCTCCCACGCCATGGGAGCCAAGGACTAGAGGGGAAACCCTTCTCCCATCTAGGGAGAAGGTCAAGGAATAAGAAGAAGAAGGGGGGCCCTCTCCCCCTTGCTTCCGGTGGCGCCGGAGCGCTGCCGGGGGCCATCATCATCACCGCGATCTTCACCAACACCTCCGCCATCTTCACCAACATCTCCATCACCTTCCCCCATCTATATTCAGTGGTCCACTCTCCCGCAACCCGCTGTACCCTCTACTTGAACATGGTGCTTTATGCTTCATATTATTATCCAATGATGTGTTGCCATCCTATGATGTCTGAGTAGATTTCTATTGTCCTATCGGTGATTGATGAATTGCTATGATTGGTTTGAGTTGCATGTTTTATAATTGGTGCTGTCCTATTGTGCCCTCCGTGTCGCGCATGCGTGAGGGATTCCCGCTGTAGGGTTTGCAATATGTTTATGATTTGCTTATGGTGGGTGGCGTGAGTGACAGAAACACAGACCCGAGTAAGTAGGTTGTTTGCGTATGGGATAAAGAGGACTTGATGCTTTAATGCTATGGTTGGGTTATACCTTAATGAATCTTTAGTAGTTGCGGATGCTTTCTAGAGTTCCAATCATAAGTGCATAGAATTCCAAGTAAGGGATGATATGTTAGCTTATGCCTCTCCCTCAAATAGAATTGCAATAGTGATTACAGGTCTAGTAACGTAGTCAATTGCTTAGGGAAAATTCCACAACTCCTACCACCACTTTTCCACACTCGCTATATTTACTTTGTTGCTTCTTTATCTAAACAACCCCTAGTTTATATTTACGTGTTCTTTATTATCTTGCAAACCTATCCAACAACACCTACAAAGTACTTCTAGTTTCATACTTGTTCTAGGTAAAGCGTACGTCAAGCGTCCGTAGAGTCGTATCAGTGGCCGATAGGACTTGAGAGAGTATTTGTTCTACCTTTAGCTCCTCCTTGGGTTCGACACTCTTACTTATCGAAAGAGGCTACAACTATCCCGTATACTTGCGGGTCATCAGACACAGATTCCCTGCTCCTGCTGCCAGTAGAATTCCTTGGTCATTTCTGATAGTGAAACCCAAACCTTCTGGGTTTGATTCTTCGGTAAAAGATCCATCTGTGTTTACCTTGAGGATTCCCTTCGGAGGTGGCTTCCAATTAAGTTGTGCTTGCTTGACCATCTCTTCCTTTTTTAGGCTTGTTGTTCATGCACATGTTCAGACGATACTTCCTATATACTTCTTGTGGGTTCATCCTTATTAAATTTGTTTCTTTCATGCCACCATAACCATATTATGGTAATCGCCAAGCATAGGATTAGGAGGCAATCCAATGGAGCAGGGGACCTCGTCGTGTGTGGATCGTTTGTCTTTTTTTAGAAATGGAGGAGGACCCCCGAGACGATGAATGTAGTCACTTTATTAATTATTCACATAAGACCTTACAAAGTCATACAACAGTAAGACTAAAGCCACCGTCTAGTCAACATCTGTCACTACTCCTATCTAGTTGATGTAGGGATGCTGATAGTCTGGGCCTAATACCAAACATACCTCACAGCCAAACCTAACATCTATGACCTGAGGTCCCAACCAGGACGCCTGTCGGGTATGGGGCACCCACCAGTCTGGCGCACTCCTCAACCAGGATGCCTGCCGGGTATGAGGCCGCCGCAGTCACCTGCCACCAATCCATCTTCAGAGTTGTACTGTTGCATCTACCGTGCCAGGTCTCTCTGCCATCAACGCCACCACGATGCCAGACAGCGTCATCCTCCTGCGCGAGTCCATCCTCGTACATCGGACGCCGAATCTGCACTGCGCCACGCCGTCGAGATCCGCCGCCATCAATGTGTAGGATGAAGCACCGCTCCACCAAAGATGCGGTCCACTGGTACCTCCAGCCCGTGCACACCTCCAAGAACGACGCCCCCAAGGAGGGAACAACATAAGAACGCCGCCGTCTTCCGATCAACTGATCTAAGGTTTTCCCCCGAAGGTAGCAGACAGTGACTTTGAAACTCTCCTCGGCGATGCCTTCAAGAAGGGAATGTCGCAAAATAGCGCCGCCACCGCCGGCTTTTGCGGTAAGCCGAAAGCAAGTTTTCACCCGGATCTGTTCGAAGGACCTCCATGAAGCATCTCGTGCACGGATCGCCGCCATCTCTGACGAGGACTGGACGATGGATCCAGGTCGCCGCCGCCTGACCGGCCACGGCACCACCACGGTGCCTAAGCCGACGCCGTCAGGCCCACCATGCCCGCATGTAGACGCCCTCCAGATCTGCCGGCCCGCGGACGAGGCCCTCGATCTGTGCCGCCGCCACATGTGCTCCTCAACCGCGAGGAGAACGCGCCTGCGCTGTCGTTGTCGTCACACTCGCCGTCGGACGCCCGCTGCTCCTTGCCGCCGGTGCACCGCCGATCCATGAGCCGCCGCCGCCGACAGGAGATCACCACCACCGCATGAGGGGGAGGGCCCCGCCGTCGCCGTCACTAGCCAGGCAACGCCGGCGTGGCCTCGGGCGGCGGCAGGAGGGAGGAGAGAGGAGCGGAGGCCTAGGGCCGGTGGCGGTAGATCGCCCCCCGTGTCACCAGGGGCTGGCGACGCGGCGACGCGGGGATAGGAATCCTTGTGTGAATTCATCGTGTGCATTGCGCTGCTAAAAATACCGGTTGATGCAAGTAGTAAAAAGTACACCTGCCTGCACGGCTGAACCCAATGCATGTGTGAGCTCATCGACAAAACCATCGTCACCCGGTCACCACGACTCGCTCCCGGACACGGGCTACACGCCGGCAGCACCGCAGCAGTAGAGCCCGCGGCGCCATCCGGAGAAGGCCCCGTGAATCCCGCCGACGCGCGCGTTTCCATTCCCACCCCACCGCCACCGGTAACCGAGCCGTTCCGCTCTCACCTCCTGCGTAACCGAGCCCCACCCCACTTTCCCCAACCCCCACTCCAACTAACCGCCCCCACTCCTCTCGTCTCCCCGACGACATAATCCTCCAATCCAACCCATCCCCGAGTGACCAGACCGGGCGGGGGCCGCCGCGACGCGACGCCATGCTCTCCATCCCCTCGCTCGCCAGGGCCCTCGTCGCGCTCCTCCGCGGCGTCCTCCTCCACCTCCGCGCGCCCGCCTCCGCCCACCACCGCCTCTTCTTCTGATCCACCTACCTACCCCCTCCCATGTCTGGAGCGGCCGCGCTGCGGAGATCCGGCAGCAACAGCCTCTCCGCCCTGCTGCGCGCCGAGGACGACGACGCCGGCGCCCTGGCCGCCACCAAGCGGCGTGACGGAGGGGGGCGCCGTGGGAGGTCCGGCGGGAGGAGGAGCTGCCTCCGGCTCCCCCTTGGCGGCGCCGGCGGCTGCCGCGTCTGCGCCTGCGACGAGGTCGACCCAGCACCGCGCCGGCGCGCGCCGGAGGACGGGGACGGCGGGGCGGTGGCGGTTGGGGACGGGGAGGAGCCGCGCGTCCCCGCCGCGCTCCAGTGCTTCTCGTGGAAGAAGGGCCCCGCGGCCGCCGCGCGCATTGGCCGGGCATTGCGGGTCGAGGATGATGCGGCGGCGGAGGATGCGGCGCCGTCCCTGACGGCGCTCCCGGACGACGTGCTGGAGATGGTGCTGAGCCGCCTGCCGCTGGCCTCGCTCCTGGCCGCGCGCTGCGTCTGCAGGCGGTGGCGGGACCTCACCGTCGCGCCGCAGCTGCTGCGCCTGCGACGCGAGGGGCCGCGCCCGGCCACGACGCCCTGGCTGTTCCTGTTCGGGGTCGAGGCGGACGGTGGCTGGGGCGCGTCGGCCGCCGCCACGGCCGTGCACGCGCTCGACGTGGCCGCGCACCGGTGGCGCCGGGTCGGGGCGGCCCCGCTCAAAGGTAGGTTCTTGTTCTCCGTCGCCGGCGTCGGGGACGAGCTCTACGTTGTTGGCGGCCGCTCCGGGGGGTCGAGCGCCGGCTCCGTCAAGACCAAGACCCACAAGGGAGTCATGGTGTTCAGCCCTCTCACCGGCGCGTGGCGGAAGACCTCCCCGATGCGGGCGGCGCGGTCACGGCCGATACTGGGGGTGTTCGAGATGTCCGCCAGTCGCAGCAGTGCCCATGCCCGTGCCGAGAAGCATGTCCGGCGCGCCAACACCGGCGCCAAGTTCCGGCTGGGAGGCACCTCCGCCGTGTACGAGGACCCGCACCGGCTCTCGCTCCGGCGGCTCCGTCTCAGGGATGTGCTGAACGAGGACACCGATTCCACTGTCCCAGCTCACGGTCACGGCAAGGCTGCCAAGCAACAAAAGCAGCCAGCTCAGGCAAGGCAAGCCCTGATCGCCGTGGGTGGCCGTGGGCCATGGGACGAGCCCCTCGTGTCCGGCGAGATATACGATCCGGTGACCGACAAATGGGTCGAGATCGCCGGGTTCCCCACCGACGTCGGCCTGGCATGCTCCGGCGCAGTCTGCGGCAACACGTTCTACGTCTACTGCGAGTCCGACACGCTCGTCGCCTACCATCTCGACGCCGGCTCATGGTCCGTCGTCCAGACGTCCCGCCCACCACCTCGGCTCCGAGACTACACGCCGGCGCTGGTCTGCTGCACATCCCGGCTGTTCATGCTCTGCGTCTCGTGGTGCGACCCGGCGAACCGCAGAGACAAGGTGGTGCGAAAGGTGTTCGAGCTGAACCTCACCTCGACACCGCTGCTCCAATGGACTGAGGCGTCCGCGCACCCGGACGCGCCCATGGATTCCAACGCGGTGTTCGCCGCCGGCCAGGACAGGATCTACGCCGTGGAGATGTTCAGGATCTTCGGCAAGGTCCTGGACTTCGCGACGGCGTGCCGGGTCTCTGGCGGCGAGCAGAGCTGGAGCCGCATCGCCCGGGAGAACGCGGCCGCGGAGGCCGACGCCATGTCCTGCCGGCTGAAGTCCATGGCCGTGCTGCTCCTCTGAAGATCGCCGGTGCCTACTCCGTTTTCCTTTTCCACTTACACTGATGATTTGTTTGTTTCTTCCACGAGCTGGTTGATGTGCAGCTCGGTACAGCCATTCCATTGCATTGCCAGAAGATTGCCTGCAGCAATTGCTGTGATTGTTCATGCTGAGTTTGTTCAACATGTTTTATAAAAGATGATTATACAATCTTATTATGATATGATGATACCAACCTCAATCAGACTCACTTTGTAGCAAGCTTGGTCAATCTACATATGATTGTTGAGACAGCAAAGAGAAAGGGCATGTGACTGTACATGCATACACTCTACACTTTTCTTAATGTAATGTTAATGTAAGTTGGTTGCCAAATCACTCTCAATGGCAGTAGGACTATCACAACAATCCTGCGTGGATGATTAAGATTTGTCATCACTAGTACCAGTTCATGGCTCCATGCGGTTGGTACAGGCAGCTCCAGCCAGGGCCGTGGGTCTCTTTTAAACTGTGCTGATGTGCAAGTGCCATGATCCAAAAATTGGCATGTATATCCATATTTTATGAAAGAAAGGGAGAGAGATGAGGACAGATCTGTCACAGATCTGGACAGTACTAGTCTACCCAATTGTATAGTGTTTTTGTACTTTTGTTCTGAAGAGCCATTGCCTTAGTTTACCTCTGAGAAGGGATGAAATTGGAATCTTTATCATTCCGGTTGGTGACCGGTCACCTCTTTCTCTCTTTAACATCTTGAGGTGAATGTCATACCAGTTGAGAATCCATTGCCTAAAAGAAGGAACAGTTGAGAATTAAGATCAGTTCTATCCATATTTTATCAAGAACTGACACTGACCACTCAATATTAGTGTTGCTTTTAGAAGAGAGTAGAAATCACCAACAGGGCCATCTTTGGGGCCAAGAGCATCTGTTGTTACCTTATCATGAACCAGAGCATCATTTTTCGCCGAAAAAGAAAAGACAACCAATCCAAAGCATCATCATATCATCAGCTTGCATTGCAGCAGTGATCACCTTTTTCATCAAAAAGAAAAGATAAAAAGAACCACCTTGCAAGAACATGTCATGCAAAAGTACTACCACTAACCAAGATCAATTGGCACCATCTAGCTAGCAGTGGTGGTCAATTGGCCAGTAATGATGTGATGTGATGTGCTTGCGGTGGTGCCGGCCGGTGGCAACCTCTTGGGCCGGCGCTTAACTGCCAGAGCTCAACCACACACGCATGAATGAATGGGCTGGCAAATGGCCACTCCCTTTACTACTGCATTGGCATAGCGTCCAGGGTACTGCTGAACACGACATGTGAGGATCATAATCAGGGTTGGTTCACGAACATGATCATGGATTCATGGATCCCATCATCTTGCAGGCAAAGAGAATTCTACTGACAGAAGACGCGAGTATACACCTCTGTCTGTCTTTGCTGAGATCATAATCATTTTGGCAGCTGACTCCTACTCCCTGTCATGATCATGGTGCAGTCAAAACTGTTGCCCAGGTAAAAGTACAAGAAGAGAAATGGTGTAATGAGTAGTGACAGTTTCAGTCCCCAGAAAGGATGATAGCAACAGTTTTGTTCCTTGCAGGTGGTTAGCAGTCAGGATGAGCTTCCGTGGTCCATGTCAATCTGGTGAACAGACTGTTTCCGAGCTTTTAGCTCCCCTGTTATGTCGTTGGTGAGGCATCACAGCCATGGCAGCGGCTCCCGAGCGCTGCCGATGTGATGCCACCCACCTAACAGTCTCTGCACAAGGCCTGAAACTCAAAGTCTGAAACAATATGTAATATCTGAGCAGGACTACTGAAGTATGTATGTGCAGATAGATCCAAGATCCCTGGCATTTTGTTCAACCCGCATTTTGGTCAGGATCATTTCAAGTGCACTGCTTTCTTCTTCAGAAACAAAAGATTGTGCCTTTGGACCTAGCTGAATTGTCTCTCTCCTACGATATGATCCTATCACGCAGACTACTGTTGTGATCCACAGACTATTGGCTTCTTTGGAGATTCCCCTTCTACTCGTGGGTTTCAAACAATGTTTTATGGGAAGTTCTTCATGTTAATGAAGTTGCTGCCACCATTTATTTTCTCACTCAGGCCCTTGACAGTGTAAATAGGTGTGATGTTGACATCCGCAAGGGGCTAATTCCAGTGCTGCGTTGTGTACTTCTCTCTACAGGTCTACGTGTCCCTATGCACAAGCTTACCGAAAGAAAACGGATGGCATAATCTTCAATTCTACTTTCTTTTTTGTTAACACAACTCTAACATCTTTAAACTTGTATTCTGGGTAGCTTTCTGGTGGCTCGTATCAACTCTGAAATTAAAAATGAGCGCCTAGAAAAAGTACACAATGTAAAAAAAACACTTAACAAGTTAGGATAAATGTCACCACATTTTAAGTGTATATTTCATTTGGAAGATGAGCATTCGACCTTTTAACCACTTGCATACACAAAAAGCATTTAGACTTCTCACATAGAAATGGTAGGAGGTTTGTCATAAAAAATGTTTCTAAACTTTGTTCATGAATGTGATCATGAATCCCATCTTGCAGTTGTTCAACTAGCTAGGCAAAGATAATTCTAGTAAGAAAAGACACAAATATATTGATGAGTTCATAATTATATTGGCAACTTGACTCATATCTTGTCATGCTCATCATGGTGCAGTCAAACTGATGGCTAAATAAAAGAGAGAAAATTGGTGTAATAAGTAGGGACAGTTCAATCTCTAGAAAGGATGATAAGTACAGTTCGGCTCCTTACAGGTGGTTAGCAGTTAGGGTGATCTCTTGCAGTCCATGTCAATCCAATGAACAAACTGTTTTCGAGGTATTAGTTATTGGTGCGACATCACAGCCAAGGCAGCGGCTCTTGAGCACCGCCGATGTGATGCCACTTACCTAACGGCATGAACATAACCGATTAGCAAACTAATGGACAAATGATAAGTTGTGCTTTCCAGTAATTTTTCATATATGTGAATGCACCTTGACTAAACTTTGAAAATATTGTATGCGCAGTTCAAAATTCAAATTAGCCTAGATGTGTTTTCACTCTTTCAGAGATATGCTTCTTTTTTAACATGGGTTACCTTCAGGTTTCAAAGGAAGCTGCTCGGTGATGGATATTAGCTTTTGGCAGGCCGTGTGTAGCATTATCGGATTACTCCTAAATATATTGTTTCACACGTCCATGATGAGTTCTTCTGGTTGCACAACCAGCATATACACAAAAGCCAAACGATAAGACAAATGATCAATTGCCGCATATATCTCAACGCTACTAACGTTATTGAATCACTCCTAAATAATTTCTTAAATCATTTTTGTAGTTTTCTTCAGAGAATAACGTATGGAATAATTGACGTCTCCATAGGATCTCCAATCATGAACTCTGGTGACACGTCAAAGGGTCAATCTTTTTATTACACCGGAAGAAACACATATGAGCACCGTGCTCCCACTGTCTGTCAAGCAGGGGCGGGCCCAGGATTTGAAGAGTGTGTATTCAAAATTGCAAAGGCAATTTCTTGAAAGCCTAGCGCCTTCTTTAGGCGTGTATAACCGAAACATTGATCATGACTTATAAATAGTTCAACATATAGATCCACCAGTATTTTTCTTCTTCATGTTTTAGAAATGAAAAATAAAAATTGCTCAAGTTTCAGAGTACTACTTTATTAAAACAATGCCCTCGGGAACAAATTCACAATTTATCAATATTCTCACATTACAAATTCGCATGACAAATTGCAAATTTTCATGTCCAAACAATTCATAACTGATTGCAAACAAGAATATAATTTCACTACCATTAAATAGGAAGACAACTAGTCAAACTAACTTACCTTGATGTGGCTCGTGTAGTCTGCAACCTTGTGGACAGTAGGAGAAGAAGACAAGTAGACGACCCAGGTTGCAGTGCTAGAAGTATTTAGTTCAACAGCTAAGAATCGGCACGAGGGTAGCGAGTCCACTTTTAGCATTCGGAGGATTAATATATTAGACATATGAACACATCTAAATAGCAGTTGTTGACCTAGGTGTGAGATGTGGCTTTGAAATTGAAGACGTAGGTGTGCGTGCTGCAAACTGACGAGATCAGGACCAGAAGGAGAGAGAGATAGATGCCGCTGCAATATGGATAGATGTGTCGCGTCGCCGCCCACCCGCCAATGCCGTCGTGCGCTTGTGTGATCCGGTGATGTTCGATGGCAAACAAATCTGGCCGGCTGCCGCCTCGGCCTGGTGGCTTGGGACCATGGGGAAGGATCTCGGACGGACGGCACCGGTTCGTCTACTGCTAGATCGATGCCTTTTTCTCTAGGCGAAGGTAACGAAGGATGCGTGCGTACGCCGAAGCGTGAAGGAATATGGGCCTATGGGCCATATCGTGGTAGTGAGGGAGAATGACGAGGTGGGCTAGCTTTTGGTTTCGGCCTGAATGCTCAGCAACCGCGTTTTATTCTGTTAGTTTTGTTATTTCTTATACATACCCATATATACACTATATCTACCCAGTTTATTTGCAAAATTAATGGGTATTTAATTGAATACACATGAATTGAATTGGGCCCGCCCCTGCTGTCAGGGCACATAATTGCTGATGCATGCCTGGTAAAGGAACAAGTAGTGCGGGAGGGCAAGTCCGAACTTTGGGGAAAAACAAACAGGAATCGTTGTAACAAACCTTGGTCCAGTCTTGTTAATTAGTAATTCCTTCAACTCTAAAAGGAGTTTGTGCATGATTTTTAAAATTTAATTATGTCATCATAATGAGTTTATGTGGTGTACTAAAATTATACATATAAATAAAATAAATATATATGCAAAATAGTTTATTTGGCAAACATAATCATTTTAGAAACACATATAATTTAATTTATAACTTTTAATGTGAGACAACCCAAGTTAGAAATAACAACTCTCACTTATTTATATTAATTTATTTTACCTTTGTAATTTATACCTTATTATGTCAAGATAATATATTAACTCATGTATTTCTGTCATGCTTGCCATAATTAACCAAATTACAATGCTGCTAAATACTAGTAGATATTGTTCTGTATTGTAATTCTCATGTGTGTCATTTCTAATACATTTATTTTAATACAAATGTGTTCGATTTAAGTTTCGGCCATTGCTAAAAAATCATTCATTCAACTGAATCATTCGTAAATACAAGAAAAAGAATATCTTAATCCCTCATGGGTCAACAGACGTGTTATTGTGTATTTGTATATGTTTGCACCAACTGTAGTGTTCTTGAGAACTCTAGAGCGTGTGTCTCTAAACAAAATCCTGTTAAATACTTATATCATTACTTTCGCATTCTATTAAAAAATAAAACTCCTCCACTTTTTTATCCAAATTTAAAAGCATTATGAAAAATCTAATTTTAGAAACTTCCTTACAATGTAAGGCGATCTTTGTACATGTTGGTTCCTCCTTTTTTTTCATAAAGAACAGATTTAGAAAAATAGATCTAATACTTAGAGGGTTGCAAACGCCTAATTTAATGTTAGTTTAATATATGGTATTGTTGGCATAAATAATGTGGGGCGGCATTCCATACTACAAAGACAAACATGAGGTTTAGTTCAATCTTCAATGGTGATGTGCACTTTGCCTAATAAATTGAATACTCGATTTTACATTATATAGAGGTTGCGTCAATTAATTCAGATCGGAGGGAGTAACATTTCATATTGTGAGAAATATTCTAAGCACTTGAGATTTTGATAATCGTACAGACTAACAATCTGTATAATCTATGAATTACACACACACACACACACACACACACACACACACACACACACACACACACACACACACACACACACACACACACACACACACACACACACACACACACACACACACACACACACACACACATATATATATATATATATATATATATATATATATATATATATATATATATATTTGCATGTGAAGAAACAACTAAAACAACTTTAAACATATTTATTATGCACAATTCCGTCAATTTGTTGTACGCGGTTATGCAAATATTAAAAAAAATCATCTATGTTGCAAATTTTTTCTTCCTGGGTCTACGTTGGTAGATCGAACTTTCATTTCTTCCTTCCATTTCATCTATTCAAGTAGTCTCCTTTTCAACTAGATACGCTTTGATACCAGACTGGTGTGCATTCTATGCTTACCCAGCGAGCAAAGGAGTGAGCCAATTCCTCTGTTTCGGTAGAGCCAATTTCTTTGAAGCGAAATTGAATTTCGAAAAAGAACTGCTAGTCCTTAACTTTTCGAAGAATCCTTCATCAGTGGTTGTGAATGACTAAAATTTTCAATCCTTTCGACCTTGGTTCCGTAGGAGCAGGTCAGAAAGGTTGAGAAAAAGAACCATCTGATTTGATTCATTCCCAATAGCTATGAGTTATGCTTGAATTCAAGTTTTTTTATTTTACTCCCTTGGTCATATGGTGCATTAATTTTTGAAAAGTCAAACTTCAATGTTTGACGAAGTTTTTAGAAGAAAATAGCAACATCTACAATACCAAATTAGCATAAGTAGACCCATCATTAAAATGATTTAATATTTTGTTTATGCAGTAATGGTTTCATGAAAACCGGTAACCTTTTTTATTTATGTAAATATTTTGAAAATATTGTAGTGTAAAATTTGCAAATTTCATTGCATGTTCTTTTTTTCTAAAAACATTACAAAACAAAAGATAACACTTATTTTAGGGCATCTCCAACGGAAACCCGCAAATTTCCTCGCACATCCGTCTGCAGAGAGGGGGACCAGTCCACGGACACGGATGTGGAAGGTCGCCATCCAACGTTGCCCGCATACATTTTAACCTGCATTTTAACTAATTGGACGAAATTCATGCAAACCGGTCGATATTCATCAAAGTTCGAATAGAAAATAAGACAAATCATCCGTACATAGCATGCAACTTAAGTCTAGTACACCAATGTCTCTAATTCAGCTAGATTAACCGGATGTTCAACAAGTTTTTCATCAATGGATCATGTCGGCTAATACATACTCCGCATTTAGCTTCTTTAAACAGTGTGTGTGTAAATGGTCGTCCCTCTGTCATGTGGTACATCACGACAGCGTGTGCGGGCTACATAATGTGTAGACCAACATTTGGTGAATGAATGAATTAAACAAGTTGAGCAAGAAGAAGCAAAACTTACGATCTCCTCCTCTGCTGCGTGCAATGGCCACCTTACCTCGAGCTGACGATCCACTTGACAAAACTTGGTGATGCTGGTCTGGATAGCGTACCGGCGATATGATAATGACCTCACATTGCGTTGTTGAATGACGTACATGTCGTAGGGCAAAATGTGCTTTCATGTGTGAAACAATTCATGCACTTGTTGTCAGAAGGTCCCCCCTGCTCCTGTTAACGAAATCCACGGATACGGCCAACCACACATTGCACAACAACTCTTCCTCCATGGGTGAGTAGCTCGCCATCCTTCATACTCTAAAAAACTATTGGAAATATGCCCTAGAGGCAATAATAAAATGGTTATTATTATATATATTTCCTTGTTCATAATAATTGTCTATTGTTCATGCTATAATTGTATTAACTGGAAACCGTAATACATGTGTGAATACATAGACCATAACATGTCCCTAGTGAGCCTCTAGTTGACTAGCTCGTTGATCAATAGATGGTTATGGTTTCCTGACCATGGACATTGGATGTCATTGATAACAGGATCACATCATTAGGAGAATGATGTGATGGACAAGACCCAATCCTAAGCATAGCACAAGATCGTGTAGTTCGTTTGCTAAAGCTTTTCTAATGTCAAGTTTCATTTCCTTAGACCATGAGATTGTGCAACTCCCGGATACCATAGGTATGCTTTGTGTGTACCAAACGTCACAACGTAACTGGGTGACTATAAAGGTGCACTATAGGTATCTCCGAAAGTGTCTATTGGGTTGGCACGAATCGAGACTGGAATTTGTCACTCCGTATGACGGAGAGGTATCTCTGGCCCACTCCGCAATGCATCATCATAATGAGGTCAATGTGACTAAGTATTTAGTCACGGGATCATGCATTACGGAACGAGTAAAGTGACTTGCCGGTAACAAGATTGAACGAGGTATTGGGATACCCACGATCGAATCTCGGGCAAGTAACATACCGATTGACAAAGGGAATTGTATACGGGATTGCTTGAATCCTTGACATCGTGGTTCATCCGATGAGATCATCGTGGAACATGTGGGAGCCAACATGGGTATCCAGATCCCGCTGTCGAGAGCTGTCTCGGTCATGTCTGCATGATTCCCGAACCCGTAGGGTCTACACACTTAAGGTTCGATGACGCTAGGGTTATAAAGGAAGTTTGTATTGTTGGGGAACGTTGCAGAAAATTAAAATTTTTCCTACGGTTTCACCAAGATCCATCTATGAGTTCATCTAAGCAACGAGTCATGGGAGAGAGTTTGCATCTACATACCACTTGTAGATCGCGTGCGGAAGCTTGCAAGGTGATGATGTAGTCGTACTCGACGTGATTCGAATCACCGATGACCAAGTGCTGAACGGACAACACCTCCGCGTTCAACACACGTACGGGATGGGAGACGTCTCCTCCTTCTTGATACAGCAAGGGGAAGGAGAGGTTGAGGAAGCTCGCCCAACGGCAAAGACGACGGCGTGGTGGTGTTGGTGCAAAGAAGACTCGGCAGGCTTCGCCAAGCGCCACGGAGGAGGAGAGGTGTTGGGAGGGAAGGGCTGCGCCTTGGAGATGGGTACAGCAGCCCCTTCCTCCCCCTTTATATAGGCCCCCAGGGCGCCGCCCCGGAGATCCAATCTCCAGGGGCGGCCCCTGAGATCCAATCTCCAAGGGGGGGCGGCCAAGGGTGGAGTGCCCCCAAGCCAAGTGGGCGCCCCACCCATAGGGTTTCAACCCTAGGCATAGGGGTGGGCCTAGGGGCGCACCAGCCCACTATGGGCTGGTTCCTCCCACTTCAGCCCATGGGGCCCTCCGGATGGGTGTCCCCACCGGTGGACCCAGGACCCTTCCGGTGGTCCCAGACATTACCGGAGACCCCAAACTTTCCGATGGCGAAATACCACTTCCTATATATTATTCTTTACCTCCGGACCATTCCGAAACTTCTCGTGACGTCAGGGATCTCATCCGGACTCAACAACATTCGTAGTCACATACTAGTCTTCCTACTAACCCTAGCGCCACCGAACCTTAGTGTGTAGACCCTACGGGTTCGGGAGACACGCAGACATGACCGAGACGACTCTCGGGCAATAACCAACAGCGGGATCTGAATACCCATGTTGGCTCCTACATGCTCCTCGATGATTTCATCGGTTGAACCACGATGTCGAGGATTCGATCAAACCTCAGTATGCAATTCCTTTGTCAATCGATGCGTTATTTGCCCGAGACTCGATCGTCGGTATCCCAATACCTTGTTCAGCCTCGCACGCAAGTCACTTTACTCGCATCAGTAATGCATGATCCCGTGGCCAACACCTTGGTCACCTTGAGCTCATTATGATGATGCATTACCGAGTGGGCCCGAGATACCTCTCCGTCATAATGAGTGACAAATCCAGCCTCGATCCGTGTCAACCCAACAGATACTTTCGGAGATACTTGTAATGCACCTTTATAGTCACCCAGTTACGTTGTGACGTTTGATACACCCAAGGCACTCCTACGGTATCCGGGAGTTACACGATCTCATGGTCGAAGGAAGAGATACTTGACATTGGCAAATCTCTAGCAAACAAACTACACAATCTTTTATGCTATGCTTAGGATTGGGTCTTGTCCATCACATCATTCTCCTAATGATGTGATCCCGTTATCAACGACATCCAATGTCCATAGTCAGGAAACCATGACTATCTGTTGATCACAACGAGCTAGTCAACTAGAGGCTCACTAGGGACATATTGTGGTCTAAGTGTTCACACGTGTATTACGATTTCCGGATAATACAGTTATAGCATGAACAAAAGACAATTATCATGAACATTGAAATATAATAATACTTTTATTATTGCCTCTAGGGCATATTTCCAACAGTCTCCCACTTGCACTAGAGTCACCAATCTAGTTACATTGTGATGAATCGAACACGAGAGAGAGGTTTAGTCACCAATCTGGTGTTGATCATGTTTTGCACGCGAGAGAGGTTTAGTCAACGGATCTGCGACATTCAGATCCGTGTGCACTTTGCAAATCTCTATGTCTCCATCTTGAACATTTTCACGGATGGAGTTGAAACGACGCTTGATGTGCCTGGTCTTCTTGTGAAACCTGGGCTCCTTAGCAAGGGCAATAGCTCCAGTGTTGTCACAGAAGAGTTTGATCGGCCCCGACGCATTGGGTATGACTCGTAGGTCGGTGATGAACTCCTTCACCCAAATCGCTTCATGCGCTGCCTCCGAGGCTGACATGTACTCCGCTTCACACGTAGATCCCGCCACGACGCTTTGCTTGCAGCTGCACCAGCTTACTGCTCCACCATTCAACATATACACGTATCCAGTTTGTGACTTAGAGTCATCCAGATCTGAGTCGAAGCTAGCGTCGACGTAACCCTTTACGACGAGCTCTTCGTCTCCTCCATAAACGAGAAACATGTCCTTTGTCCTTTTCAGGTACTTCAGAATATTCTTGACCGCTGTCCAGTGTTTCTTGCCGGGATTACTTTGGTATCTTGCAACCAAACTTACGGCAAGGTTTACATCGGGTCTGGTACACATCATGGCATACATAATATATCCTATGGCTGAAGCATAGGGGATGACACTCATCTCTTCTTTATCTTTTGCCGTGGTCGGTGACTGAGCTGAGCTCAATCTCACACCTTGTAACATAGGCAAGAACCCTTTCTTGGACTGATCCATTTTGAACCTCTTCAAAATCTTATCAAGGTATGTGCTTTGTGAAAGACCTATGAGGCGTCTCGATCTATCTCTACAGATCTTGATGCCTAATATATAAGCAGCTTCTCCAAGGTCCTTCATTGAAAAACACTTATTCAAGTAGGCCTTAATACTGTCCAGAAGTTCTATATTATTTCCCATCAATAGTATGTCATCTACATATAATATGAGAAATGCTACAGAGCTCCCACTCACTTTCTTGTAAACGCAAGCTTCTCCATAAGTCTGCATAAACCCAAACGCTTTGATCATCTCATCAAAGCGAATGTTCCAACTCCGAGATGCTTGCACCAGCCCATAAATGGAACGCTGAAGCTTGCATACTTTGTTAGCGTTCTTAGGATCGACAAAACCTTCCGGCTGCATCATATACAGCTCTTCCTTAAGATGTCCGTTAAGGAATGCCGTTTTGACGTCCATCTGCCATATCTCATAATCATAGTATGCGGCAATTGCTAACATGATTGGACGGACTTCAGCTTCGCCACGGAGAGAATGTCTCGTCGTAGTCAATCCCTTGAACTTGTCGATAACCCTTAGCGACAAGTCGAGCTTTATAGATGGTAACATTACCATCCGCGTCCGTCTTCTTCTTAAAAATCCATTTGTTTTCTATCGCTCGCCGATCATCGGGCAAGTCTGTCAAAGTCCATACTTTGTTTTCATACATGGATTCTATCTCGGACTTCATGGCTTCAAGCCATTTGTTGGAATATAGGCCCGTCATCGCTTCTTCATAGTTCGAAGGTTCATCGTTGTCTAACAACATGATTTCCAGGACAGGGTTGCCGTACCACTCTGGTGCGGAACGTGTCCTTGTAGACCTACGAAGTTCAGTAGCAACTTGATCCGAAGTACATTGATCATCATCATTGTTTTCCTCTTGATTGGTGTGGGCATCACAGAACGGTTTCTTGCGCTGCACCACTTTCCCGCTCGAGAGGTAGTACTTCATCGAAGTTCTACTTTCCTCCCACTTACTTCTTTCGAGAGAAACTCTTTTCCGAAAGCATCCGTTCTTGGCAACAAAGATCTTGACTTCGGATCTTAAGTAGAAGGTATACCCGACAGTTTCCTTAGGGTATCCTATGAATACGCATTTTTCCGACTTGTGTTCGAGCTTTTCAGGTTGAAGTTTCTTGACATAAGCATCGCATCCCCAAACTTTTAGAAACGACAGCTTAGGTTTCTTCCCAAACCATAATTCATACGGTGTCGTCTCAACGGATTTAGACGGTGCCTTATTTAAAGTGAATGTAGCTGTCTCTAGAGCGTATCCCCAAAATGATAGCGGTAAATCGGTAAGAGCCATCATAGACCGCACCATATCCAATAGAGTGCGATTACGACGTTCGGACACACCGTTTCGTTGAGGTGTTCCAGGCGGCGTGTGTTGTGAAACGATTCCACATTTTCTTAAGTGTGTACCAAATTCGTGACTTAAGTATTCTCCTCCACGATCCGATCGAGGAACTTTATCTTCGGTCACGTTGATTCTCCACCTCATTCTGAAATTCCTTGAACTTTTCAAAGGTCTCAGACTTGTGTTTCATTAAGTAGACATACCCATATCTACTTAAGTCATCGTGAGAGTGAGAACATAACGATATCCTCCATGAACCTCAACGCTCATTGGACCGCACACATCGGTATGTATGATTTCCAACAAGTTGGTTGCTCGCCCATTGTTCCGAGAATGGAGTCTTGGTCATTTTGCCCATGAGGCATGGTTCGCATGTGTCAAACGATTCATAATCAAGAGACTCTAAAAGTCCATCGGCATGGAGCTTCTTCATGCGCTTGACACCAATGTGACCAAGGCGGCAAGTACACAAGTATGTGGGACTATCGTTATCAACTTTACATCTTTTGGCATCCACACTATGAACATGTGTAATATTACGCCGAGATTCATCAAGAATAAACCATTGACCATCGGAGCATGACCATAAAACATATCTCTCATATAAATCGAACAACCATTATTCTCAGACTTAAATGAGTAGCCATCTCGTATTAAACGAGATCCAGATACAATGTTCATGCTCAAACTTGGCACTAAATAACAATTATTAAGGTTCAAAACTAATCCCGTGGGTAAATGTAGAGGTAGCGTGCCGACGGCGATCACATCGACTCTGGAACCATTCCCGACGCAAGATCGTCACCTCGTCTTCGCCGATCTTCGTTTATTCCGCAGCTCCTGCTGTGAGTTACAAATATGAGCAACGGCACGGTATCAAATACCGGGAGTTACTACAAGTCTTGGTAAGGTACACATCAATTACATGTATATCAAATATACCTTTGGTGTTGCCGGCCTTCTTATCCGCTAAGTATTTGGGGCAGTTCCGCTTCAAAGGACCCTTCCCTTGCAATAAAAGCACTCGGTCTCGTGCTTGGGTCCATTCTTTGACTTCTTCCCGGAATAAAGCTTACGGGCGCGACAACATCTTTGCCGTCCTTCTTGAAGTTCTTCTTACCCTTGCCCTTCTTGAACTTAGTGGTCTTATTGACCATCAACACTTGATGTTCTTTCTTGATTTCAGCCTCTGCGACTTCAAAGATCGAGAACACTTCAGAATGGTCTTCACCATCCCCGCATGTTGTAGTTCATCACAAAGCTCTTGTATCTTGGTGGGAGCGATGGAGGATTCTGTCAATGACCGCCTCATCTGGGAGGTTAATGTTCATTTGGGTCATACGGTTGTGCAACCAGACATCTTCAAGATGTGCTCACCGATGTAACTATTTTCCTCCATCTTACAATCTGTAGAACTTGTCGGAGACATCATATCTCTCGACCCGGCATGAGCTTGGAAAACTAGTTTCAGCTCTTGAACATCTCATATGCTCCGTGATGCTCAAAACGCTTTTGGAGCCCCGGTTCTAAGTCTGTAAAGCATGCCGCACCGAACGAGGGAGTAATCATCAAGACGAGTTTGCCAAGCATTCATAATGTCTTGGTTCTTCAGGGACGGAGCGTCACCTAGCGGTCCTTCTAGGACATATTGCTTCTGGCAGCTATGAGGATGATCTCGTGTTAGGACCCGATCCGTATAGTTGCTGCCATCATCTTTCAGCTTGGTTTTCTCTAGGAACGCATTGAAGTTCATGTTGACATTAGCGTTGGCCATTTGATCTACAAGACATATTTGCAAAGGTTTTAGACTAAGTTCATGATAATAAAGTTCTAATCAAATTATGAACTCCCACTTAGATTAGACATCCCTCTAGTCATCTAAGTGTTACACGATCCGAGTCGACTAGTCCGTGTCCGATCATCACGTGAGACGGACTAGTCATCGTCGGTGAACATCTTAATGTTGATCGTATCTTCCATACGACTCGTGTTCGACCTTTCGGTCTTCGTGTTCCGAGGCCATGTCTGTACATGCTAGGCTCGTCAAGTTAACCCTAAGTGTTTTTGCTGTGTAAAACTGTCTTACACCCGTTGTATGTGAACGTAAGAATCCATCACACCCGATCATCACGTGGTGCTTAGAAGCGACTTAACTGTAGCAACGGTGCACGCTTAGGGAGAACACTTCTTGAAATTTTGTAAGGGATCATCTTATTTACTACCGTCGTCCTAAGTAAACAAGATGCATAAACATAATAAACATCACATGCAATTATATAGTTGTGACATGATATGGCCAATATCATAAAGCTCCATTGATCTCCATCTTCGTGGCTCCATGATCATCTTGTCACCGGCTTGACACCATGATCTCCATCATCATGATCTCCATCATCGTGTCTTCATGAAGTTGTCACGCCAACGACTACTTCTACTTCTATGACTAACGTTTAGCAATAAAGTAAAGTAGTTTAGATGGCGTTCTTCAATGACACGCAGGTCATACAAAAATAAAGACAACTCCTATGGCTCCTGCCGGTTGTCATACTCATCGACATGCAAGTCGTGAATCCTATTACAAGAACATGATCTCATACATCACAATTCATCATTCATCACAACTTCCGCCATATCACATCACATGATCAATCGCTGCAAAAACAAGTTAGACGTCCTCTAATTGTTGTTGCATCTTTTACGTGGCTGCGATTGGGTTCTAGCAAGAACGTTTTCTTACCTACGAATCACCACAACGTGATTTTGTCAACTTCTATTTACCCTTCATAAGGGCCCTGTTCATCGAATCCGCTCCAACTAAAGTGGGAGAGACAGACACCCGCCAGCCACCTTATGCAACTAGTGCATGTCAATCGGTGGAACCGGTCTCACGTAAGCGTACGTGTAAGGTTGGTCTGGGCCGCTTCATCCCACAATACCGTTGAAGCAAGAAAAGACTAGTAGAGGCAAGTAAGTTGACAAGATCCACGCCCACAACAAATTGTGTTCTACTCGTGCAATAGAGAACTACGCATAGACCTAGCTCATGATGCCACTGTTGGGGAACGTTGCAGAAAATTAAAATTTTTCCTACGGTTTCACTAAGATCCATCTATGAGTTCATCTAAGCAACGAGTCATGGGAGAGAGTTTGCATCTACATACCACTTGTAGATCGTGGGCGGAAGCTTGCAAGGTGATGATGTAGTCGTACTCGACGTGATTCGAATCACCGATGACCAAGTGCTGAACGGACAGCACCTCCGCGTTCAACACTACGGGACGGGAGACGTCTCATCCTTCTTGATCCAGCAAGGGGGAAGGAGAGGTCGAGGAAGCTCGCCCAACGGCAAAGACGACGGCGTGGTGGTGTTGGTGCAGAAGATCTCGGCAGGCTTCGCCAAGCGCCACGGAGGAGGAGAGGTGTTGGGAGGGAGGGCTGCGCTTGGAGATGGGTACATCAGCCCCTTCCCTCCCCTTATATAGGCCCCTGGGGCGCCGCCCTGAGATCCAATCTCCAAGGGGCGGCCAGGGGTGGAGTGCCCCTAAGCCAGTGGGCGCCCACCCCTAGGGTTTCAACCCTAGGCGCGGGGTGGGCCTGAGGCGCACCAGCCCACTATGGGCTGGTTCCTCCCACTTCAGCCCATGGGGCCCTCCGGGATGGGTGGCCCCACCGGTGGACCCGGGACCCTTCCGGTGGTCCCAGACATTACCGGAGACCTCAAACTTTTCCGATGGTCAAATACCACTTCCTATATATTATTCTTTACCTCCGGACCATTCCCAAACTCCTCGTGACGTCCGGGATCTCATCCGGGAATCCGAACAACATTCATTAGTCACATACTAGTCTTCCTACTAACCCTAGCGTCACCGAACCTTAAGTGTGTAGACCCTACGGGTTCGGGAGACACGCAGACATGACCGAGACGACTCTCGGGCAATAACCAACAGCAGGATCTGGATACCCATGTTGGCTCCCACATGCTCCTCGATGATTTCATCGGTTGAACCACGATGTCGAGGATTCGATCAAACCTCGTATCCAATTCCTTTGTCAATCGATGCGTTACTTGCCCGAGACTCGATCGTCGGTATCCCAATACCTTGTTCGGTCAGTTCTTGGCAAGTCACTTTACTCGCACCATAATGCATGGTCCCGTGGCCAACACCTTGGTCACCTTGAGCTCATTATGATGATGCATTACCGAGTGGGCCCAGAGATACCTCTCCGTCATACGGAGTGACAAATCCCGCCTCGATCCGTGTCAACCCAACAGATACTTTCGGAGATACCGTAATGCACCTTTATAGTCACCCGATTCGTTGTGACGTTTGATACACCCAAGGCACTCCTACGGTATCCGGGAGTTACACAATCTCATGGTCGAAGGAAGAGATACTTGACATTGGCAAAGCTCTAGCAAACGAACTACACGATCTTTTATGCTATGCTTAGGATTGGGTCTTGTCCATCACATCATTCTCCTAATGATGTGATCCCGTTATCAATGACATCCAATGTCCATAGTCAGGAAACCATGACTATCTGTTGATCACAACGAGCTAGTCAACTAGAGGCTCACTAGGGACATATTGTGGTCTAAGTGTTCACACGTGTATTACGATTTCCGGATAATACAGTTATAGCATGAACAAAAGACAATTATCATGAACATTGAAATATAATAATACTTTTATTATTGCCTCTAGGGGATATTTCCAACATGTATGTGGTTACCGAATGTTGTTCGGAGTCCCGGATGAGATCTCGGACGTCATGAGGAGTTCCGGAATGGTCCGGAGGTAAAGATTTATATATGGGAAGTCCAGTTTCAGTCACCGGAATAGTTTCAGGGGTTATCGATATTGTACCGGGACCACCGAAAGGTGTCCGGAGGTCCACCGAGTGGGGCCACCTGCCCCGGGGGACTTAATGGGCTGAATATGGGAGGGAACCAGCCCCTAGTGGGCTGGTGCGCCCCTTCCCAAGGGCCCAAGGCGCCTAGGGTTGAAAACCCTAGGGGAGGGGGGCGCCTCCACCTTTCTTGGGGGCAAGCCTCCCCTCCTGGCCGCCGCCCCTCCCCTCTAGATGGGATCCGAGGGGCCGCCGCCTCCCTTCCCCTATATATAGTGGGGGTCTTGGGGCTGCCAAGAACATGAGTTTCCATCTCTCCTGGCGCAGCCCTACCCCTCTCCCTCCTCGTCTCTCGCAGTGCTTGGCGAAGCCCCGCCGAGTGCCACGCCTCCATCACCACCACGCCGTCTGTCTTTGCTGCTGGACGGAGTCTTCCCCAACCTCTCCCTCTCTCCTTGCTGGATCAAGGCACGGGAGACGTCACCGGGCTGCACGTGTGTTGAACGCGGAGGCACCGTTCTTCGGTGCTTAGATCGGATTCGGCCGCGATCTAAATCGCTTCGTGAACGACTCCACCAACCGTGTTCTTGTAACACTTCCGCATCACGATCTTCAAGGGTATGAAGATGCACTCCCCTCTCTCTCGTTGCTAGTATCTCCATAGATTGATCTTGGTGATGCGTAGAAAATTTTGAATTTCTGCTACGTTCCCCAACAGTGGCATCATGAGCTAGGTCTATGCATAGTTTCTATGCACGAGTAGAACACAAGTTGTTGTGGGCGTTGATTTTGACAATTTACTTGCCACTACTAGTCTTATCTTGATTCGGCGGCATCGTGGGATGAAGCGGCCCGGACCGACCTTACACGTACACTTACGTGAGACAGATTCCACCGACTGACATGCACTTGTTGCATAAGGTGGCTAGCGGGTGCTAGTCTCTCCCACTTTAGTCGGATCGGATTCGATGAAAAGGGTCCTTATGAAGGGTAAATAGCAATTGGCATATCACGTTGTGGTTTTGGCGTAGGTAAGAAACGTTCTTGCTAGAAACCTATAGCAGCCACATAAAAAAACTTGCAACAACAATTAGAGGACGTCTAACTTGTTTTTTCAGCATATGCCATGTGATGTGATATGGCCAAGAAGGATATGATGAATGAAATATATGTGATGTATGAGATTGATCATATTCTTGTAATAGGAATCACGACTTGCATGTCGATGAGTATGACAACTGGCAGGAGCCATATGAGTTGTCTTTATTTATTGTATGACCTGCGTGTCACTAAATAACGCCATGTAATTACTTTACTTCATTGCTAAACCGTTAGCCATAGTAGTAGAAGTAATAGTTGGCGAGACAACTTCATGGAGACACGATGATGGAGATCATGATGATGGAGATCATGGTGTCATGCCGATGACGATGATGATCATGGAGCCCCGAAGATGGAGATCAAAAGGAGCAAAATGATATTGTCCATATCTGTCAGGACCCCGACTCAATGCCACATCGATCTAGCATGTAACACCTCATATCACTTTGCGGTCTCACGCACGGTATTCCCACGGGTGTCGCCTTACCTTTGCCCGGGACCGTTTTAAGCCTTTTGACACACGATATGATAGTGTCGCTAGCATCCATATGATAAGGAGCCCGGCTGACATGGCTAGTCGTAAACCCAAAGTGGCACAAACTTACAGGACAGCATCCATGACCCAAGATCGAACGTGTCGGTCATCACGAGTAAGTTCCGGCTGTAGCACTGGGCTAGCAGGACTCGATAAACCGGGCTGTAGCGGGCTAACAGGACTCCGGTACTCAACGCGTGACATTTCCCGAAGGACGGATACAGAACGAAGAAGGACACATGCCGGCCAGCCTAAGTGTTAGGAGCAGAGCAAGCTACCATGGCTCGGTGGAAACACTAGGAGACATTTCCGTAAGAGAGGCTACTAAAGATAAACAACTAGATAGTCGATCCCACACATACCAAGCATTTCAATAACATACACACAATATGCTCGATATGTGCAAATACAACATGGCATCACAACATGACTCTACGACTCAAGTATTTATTCATTAGGCCCGAGGAGCGAGATATTACAAACAGGGTCTCATGACCCAACATTCTGAGCATACAAGTCAAAACACAAGCGGAAGCTATCATGTCCGAAAGTGAGACATCTATAAATGAAAAGGGCTGAAAAGCCCGACTATCTACCAGATCTCGCCGAGGGCACAAGATCGTAGCTGAGGTATCAAGCTAAACGTCAAGTCCAAGCGAACTACTAGCGAGGCCGAAGTCTCTCTGCAAAAACATAAAATAGGCAAACGTGAGTACAAATGTACCCAGCAAGACTTACATAAGAACTATCTACATATGCATCATTATCAACAAAGGGGATGGTGGAGTTTAACAGCAGCAAGCCAGCTTTGACTCGGTGGCTATCCTAGCTACGACTGCAAGTAACTCTTTTGAGGTGGCGCACACGAGTCCACATATTCACCAAATCAATACACCACTATGGATCCGCTCCCGTCTCCCTACGAGAACGCCATCCATAGCACTCACGCTTATCTTGCGTATTTTAGAGTATCCACTTTCACTTGTCTATGAACTGTTATAAGCAACCCAGAAGTCCATTATCATGACACGGCTATTCAATAGATGATGTTAACCCTGCAGGGGTGTACTTCTTCACACACGCTCTCACCACTTATCGCCGTTTACACGACATGTACTCGGCAACCTTCAAGCGGAAGCCCAACGTGGGTGTCGGCCACGACCTACCTAAACACTCAAGTCCCTAGTCCAGGTTTATCGCCTATTTGGGTTCCATCTATGAGGAGTTCCGCCAAGTTTAGCTCACAGCCCCAAACGATGTGAACAGGTTCCCGAGACACCAAACGGGCGCCCGGTACACGTGTACACGTGCCTACCGCATCACAGCCCACCCCTACGGCCAGCGCTGACGGCCTCCAACATACTACAAACACCGAAACTACTTGCAACTCCGGACAGAGGACAAGGGTGATTAAGAAGCCGAGAGGGTCCATTGGTTTCGGGCCCAATGCGTGGTAGTAGTGAATCATGGATCACAAACACGAACTCGGTTCTCGAGCACGGCTGCAATGAGACAACCCACCATGTACTCCTACATGGCCTCTCACCGCTACCTTTACCAAATCGTGTTCACACACTTAGCTCTCACACAAGAGGACACGTTCACACACCTCGATTCATCCTCGATGAATCGGACCGACTCAACTCTAAGCGAAGAGGGCATGACAAACAAGCATGTATGAGTAGGCACAACAGGGCTCAAACAACTCCTACTCATGCTAGTGGGTTTCATCTATTTACTGTGGAATGACAGGTCATGCAAAGGATAAAGGGGTTCAACTACCGCAGCAAGTAACAGATGAATCGTTGTTGTCCTAATGCAGTAAAAGAGAGCAGGGCGAGAGAGTGGGATTGTATCGGAATGAACAAGGGGGTTTTGCTTGCCTGGCACTTCTGAAGATGGTATATCTCTTCATCGGTGTCATCGAACTCATCATCGAAACATCGTCTACCGAGAGGGAACAGTTACCGGCAAACGAAGAGGAACACAATCAATGCAATGCAACAAATATGATGCATGATAATGTCATGGCAATATGCTGTTGATTGAGCTAATGCAACTAGCAGCAAGTTAAATGAAGTTGGTTTGAATACATGATTCAAATTCAAACTCCATATATGATTATTTAAATGCCCTTTATTTGTTTTGTCCAAAACAGAGGACAAACATTGTTCAAACATGCATGAAAATGGTACAGATGGATTCCTTGAATTTTTCTGATAATTTTTCATATATAAATTTTTTCAATCTGAGCTACGGTTAAATTTCTATGAATTTTTGAAGTTTAAATCATTTTCTGGAATTTCCTGATTTATTTTAATTCCAGAAAATAGTTAATTGCGTCAGCCTGACGTCAGTGTGACGTCAGCAGGTCAACTGCGGCTGATCAGGTCAAACCTGACCAGTGGGTCCCGCGTGTCAGTGTCATTAGCCTAACTAATTAAATTAATACTAACCCTAGATTAATTAGCGATTGCTAGGACCCACTGTCATTGACCCGGGGTCAACTGGGCCCCACACGTGGTCAAACGAGGTCGTGAGGTCAAACTCGCGGCGCTTAGCTTGGCGAGGCGAGGCAGCTGGCCTGGCGGATTCGCCTCTGAGGCTTTGTTTGGCCATGAGCTCGGCCTACGGATGCGGACGCCGTCGCATCCAACTGTGGTGGTGGCGCGGCCGGGAGTGGCGGAGTGGCGCGGCGACGAGCTTGGCGGCGGCCGGCTCGGGTGCAGTGGGGATGGGGCTGCGGTGCGTAAGCGGGCGCGCGAGGTGCCCGGAGGTTCTACGCGATGCGGGAGGCGTGTTGACGCGATGCGGGACCAAATGGTCACCGGAGCATCACGGCGACAAGTCGCGAGCGGCAAGGCGTCCGGGTGAGTGCGGTGTGGTCGCTACAGAGCACGGCAGAGCGAACGGAGAGGGGGAGGATAGGCAGAAGCTCACGGTGATCGTCGTGGAGTGGACGGCGAGCTCGGGGAAGCGTCGGAGCAAACGCAGCGGCGATGGCGATCTCGGCGGACCGAGGTTGAAGAAGGCGGCGTGGCCGGCGTTCGAGGGCGTCCGGCGTCGAGTGAGTCGACGGGGAGGACGAGGGCGTCGAGGCGGAGGCCGTGGACACGTCGGCGAGGCGAGGGCTGGCCGGTGGCCGCGGTGGTTCTAGTCGGCGGCGACGGCTGCATTCGGTGGTTGCGCGCGAGGGAGCCAGAGGAGGAGAGGGGCTCGGGGAGAGAGTGAGAGGGGACCGGTGGGGTGGCGTGGCGCAAGGGAGAGATCCAGCGCCGGGATGCAGGCGAGCAGGTGGAGGTGGCTGGCGCGTCTTGTATGCATGTGGCGCTATACATCTCTCGGGCGCGAGGAAGACGACAGGGGAGTGGCGGCGGTGGGCTGGGCCGCCAGATGGGCTGCCAGCTGGGCCAGGTGGGTGAGGCCAGGTGAGTGCCAGGTAAGTTTCTTCTCTTCTCTGTTTTCTATTTTAATTACTGTTTTCTATTTTCTGTAATTTTGTGGCATTATTAAAAATAGTTAGACACCTTCAAAAATCCTGAAAATAATCATAGGCTCTGTTTAGATTAATGCCAACAGCCCACACTTATTTCCAGAATTATTTGAGCATTTAAAATATTTACTAGCATTTAAATGCCCAAATGCAAAGTACATATGATTTAATTCAGTGACCAAATATGTCATGGAAAAATGTGCAACACCCCTGGTTATTGCTTCTAGCATTTTCCAGAAATGATGAACATTTTTTTTAAAGCCATTTGGATTCACTGAAATTATTTTAGTTGAACCTAGTTGAATTCTTTCTGATGCTAGGGTTTGGTCAATCCCCATTTCAACTTAAATAGAATTTAAACATGATGCAACAAGATGCAAAACACCAGGCATTACCAGAAGCTAGGGATGTGACAATATCATGTCACTATTTGATTGCATGTGATGTTTATCATCTTTATGCATCTTATTTGCTTAGAACGACGGTAGTAAATAAGATGATCCCTCATAATAATTTCAGGAAAGTGTTCCCCCTAACTGTGCACCGTTGCGAAAGTTCGTTGTTTCGAAGCACCACGTGATGATCGGGTGTGATAGATTCTAACGTTCACATACAACGGGTGTAAGCCAGATTTACACATGTGAAACACTTAGGTTGACTTGACGAGCCTAGCATGTACAGACATGGCCTCGGAACACAAGAGACCGAAAGGTCGAACATGAGTCGTATAGTGGATACGATCAACACGAAGACGTTCACCGATGATGACTAGTCCGTCTCACGTGATGATCGGACACGGCCTAGTTGACTCGGATCATGTATCACTTAGATGACTAGAGGGATGTCTATCTGAGTGGGAGTTCATAAGATGAACTTAATTATCCTGAACATAGTCAAAAGGTTTTTGCAAATTATGCCGTAGCTCGCGCTTTAGTTCTACTATTTTAGATATGTTCCTAGAGAAAATTTAGTTGAAAGTTGATAGTAGCAATTATGCGGACTGGGTCCGTAAACTGAGGATTGTCCTCATTGCTGTGTAGAAGGCTTATGTCCTTAATGCACCGCTTGGTGTGCTGAACCTCGAACGTCGTCTGTGGATGTTGTGAACATCTGACATACACGTTTTGATAACTACGTGATAGTTCAGTAATGTTAAACGATTTAGAATTGAGGCACCGAAGACGATTTCGAAACGTTGCGGAACATATGAGATGTTTCGAGGGCTGAAATTGGGATTTCAGGCTCGTGCCCACGTCAAGAGGTGTAAGACCTCTAACGAGTTTCTTAGCCTGCAAACTAAGGGAGAAAAGCTCAATCGTTGAGCTTGTGCTCAGATTGTCTGAGTACAACAATCACTTGAATCAAGTGGGAGTTAATCTTCCAGATGAGATAGTGATGTTTCTCCAAAGTCATTGCCACCAAGCTGCTAGAGCTTCGTGATGAACTATAACATATCAGGGATAGATATGATGATCCTTGAAATATTCGCGATGTTTGACACCGCAAAAGTAGAAATCAAGAAGGAGCATCAATTGTTGATGGTTAGTGAAACCACTTGTTTCGAGAAGGGCAAGGGCAAGAAGGGATACTTCATGAAACGGCAAACCAGTTGCTGCTTTAGTAAAGAAACCCAAGGTTGAACCCAAACCCGAGACTAAGTGTTTCTGTAATGAGGGGAGCGGTCACTGAAGCAGAACCACCCTAGATACCTGGTAGATGAGAAGGATGGCAAGGTCGACAGAAGTATATTGGATATACATTATATTAATGTGTACTTTACTAGTACTCCTAGTAGCACCAGGGTATTAAGATACCGGTTCGGTTGCTAAGCGTTAGTAACTCGAAATAAAAGCTGCGGAATAAACGGAGACTAGCTAAAGGTGAGATGACGATATGTGTTGGAAGTGTTTCCAAGCTTGATGTGATTAAGCATCGCATACTCCCTCTACCATCGAGATTGGTGTTAAACCTAAATAATTGTTATTTGGTGTTTGCGTTGAGCATAGACATGATTGGATTATGTTTATCGCAATAAGGTTATTCATTTAAGGAGAATAATGGTTACTCTGTTTATTTGAATAATACCTTCAATGGTCTTGCACCTAAAATGAATGGTTTATTGAATCTCGATCGTAGTGATACACATGTTCATGCCAAAAGATATAAGATAGTAATGATAGTACCACATACTTGTGGCACTGCTGTTTGAGTCATATTGGTATAAAACGCATGAAGAAGCTAGATGTTGATGGATCTTTGGACTCACTCGTTTTTGAAAAGATTGAGACATGCGAACCATGTCTATTGGTACATATGTATGAAGAAACTCCACACAGATGGATCGTTTGGACTCACTTGATTTTGAATCACTTGAGGCATGCAAGTCATACCACATGGGCAAAGATGACTGAAAGGCCTCGTTTTCAGAAAGATAGAACAAGAAAGCGACTTGTTGGAAGTAATACATTTTGATGTGTGCAGTCCAATGAGTGCTGAGGCACTCAGTGGATATCGTTATGTTCTTACTTCATAGATGATTTGAGTAGATGCTGAGTATATTTACTTGATGAAACACAAGTCTGAATTATTGAAAGGTTTAAGTAATTTCAGAGTGAAGTTGAAGATCGTTGTGACAAGAGGATAAAATGTCTATGATATGATCATAGAGATGAATATCTGAGTTACGAGTTTGGCACACAATTAAGACATTGTGGAAATTGTTTCACAACTAACACCGCCTGGAATACCATAGTGTGATGGTGTGTCCGAACATCATAACTGCACCCTATTGGATATAGTGCATACCATGATGTCTCTTATCAAATTACCACTATCGTTTATAGGTTAGGCATTAGAGACAACCGCATTCACTTTAAATAGGGTACCACGCAATTCCGTTGAGACGACACCGTATGAACTATGGTTTGGAGAAACCTAAGTTGTCGTTTCTTAAAAGTTTGGGGGTGCGACGCTTATGTGAAAAAGTTTCAGGCTAATAAGCTCGAACCCAAAGCAGATAAATGCATCTTCATAGGACACCCAAAACAGTTGGGTATACCTCCTATCTCAGATCCGGAAGCAAAAGGGATTGTTTCTAGAATCAGGTCCTTTCTCGAGGAAAAGTTTCTCTTGAAAGAATTGAGTGGGAGGATGGTGGAGACTTGATGAGGTTATTGAACCATCACTTCAACCAGTGTGTAGCAGGGCACATGAAGTTGTTCCTGTGGCACCTGCACCAATTGAAGTGGAAGCTGATGATAGTGATCATGAAACTTCAGATCAAGTCACTACCAAACCTTGTAGGACGACAAGGATGCGTACTGCTTCAGAGTGGTACGGTAATCCTGTCTTGAAGGTCATGTTGCTAGACAACAATGAACCTATGAGCTATGGAGAAGCGATGGTGGGCCCGGATTCCGACAAATGGCTAGAGGCCATAAAATCCGAGAGAGGATCCATGTATGAAAACAAAGTATAGACTTTGGAAGAACTACTCTATGGTCGTAATGCTGTTGAGTACAGATGGATTTTAAAAGGAAGACGGACAATGATGGTAAGTGTCACCATTAAGAAAGCTCGACTTGTCGCTAAGATGTTTTCCGACAAGTTCAAGGAGTTGACTACGATGAGACTTTCTCACTCGTAGCGATGCTAAGAGTCTGTTGGAATTATATTAGCAGTTACTGCATTATTTATGAAATCTTGCGGATAGGTGTCAAAAAACATTGTTTCCTCGACGATTTTCTTGAGGAAAGGTTGTATGTGATACAACCAGAAGGTTTTGTCAATCCTGAAAGATGCTAACAAGTATGCAAAGCTCCAGCAAACCTTCTAAGGATTGGAGTAAGCATCTCGGAATTTGAATATACACTTTGATGAGACGATCAAAGATTTTGGGTTTATACAAAGTTTATGAGAAACTTGTATTTCCAAAGAAGTGAGTGGGAGCACTATAGAATTTCTGATGAGTATATATTGTTGACATATTGTTGATCAGAAATGATGCAGAGTTTCTGGAAAGCATATAGGGTTATTTGAAAAGTGTTTTTCAATTGAAAACCTGGATTAAGCTACTTGAACATTGAGCATCAAGATCTATAAGGATAGATCAAAATCGCTTAATAGTACTTTCAAATGAATACATACCATGACAAGATTTTGAAGGAGTTCAAAAATAGATCGGCAAAGAAGGAGTTCTTGGCTGTGTTATAAGGTGTGAGTATTGAGTAAGACTCAAGACATGACCACGGCTGAATAGAGAGAAAGGACGAAGGTCGTCCCCTATGCTTTAGACGTAGGCTCTAAAGTATGCTATGTTGTGTACCGCACCTGAAGTGTGCCTTGCCATGAGTCAGTCAAGGGGTACAAGTGTGATCCAAGAATGGATCACAGGACAGCGGTCAAGGTTATCCTTAGTAACTAGTGGACTAAGGAATTTTCTCGATTATGGAGGTGGTAAAAGAGTTCGTCGTAAAGGGTTATGCCGATGCAAACTTTGACACTAATCTGGATGACTCTGAGAAGTAGACCGGATTCGTATAGTAGAGCAGTTATTTGGAAAAGTTCCAAATAGAGCGTGGTAGCTGCATCTAGGAGATGACATAGAGATTTGTAAAGCACACACGGATCTGAAGGATTCAGACCCGTTGACTAATAACCTCTCCCACAAGCAAGGTATGATCAAACCCAATGGGTGTTGGATTCATTACAATCACATAGTGATGTGAACTAGATTATTGACACTAGTGCAAGTGGGAGACTGTTGGAAATATGCCCTAGAGACAATAATAAAATGGTTACTATTATATATATTTCCTTGTTCATGATAATTGTCTATTGTTCATGCTATAATTGTATTAACTGGAAACTGTAATACATGTGTGAATACATAGACCACAACATGTCCCTAGTGAGCCTCTAGTTGACTAGCTCGTTGATCAATAGATGGTTATGGTTTCCTGACCATGGACATTGGATGTCATTGATAACGGGATCACATCATTAGGAGAATGATGTGATGGACAAGACCCAATCCTAAGCATAGCACAAGATCGTGTAGTTCGTTTGCTAAAGCTTTTCTAATGTCAAGTATCATTTCCTTAGACCATGAGATTGTGCAACTCCCGGATACCGTAGGTATGCTTTGGGTGTACCAAACGTCACAACGTAACTGGGTGACTATAAAGGTGCACTACAGGTATCTCCGAAAGTGTCTGTTGGGTTGGCACGAATCGAGACTGGGATTTGTCACTCCGTATGACGGAGAGGTATCTCTGGGCCCACTCGGTAATGCATCATCATAATGAGCTCAATGTGACTAAGTAGTTAGTCACGGGATCATGCATTACGGAACGAGTAAAGTGACTTGCCGGTAACAAGATTGAACGAGGTATTGGGATACCGACGATCGAATCTCGGGCAAGTGACATACCGATTGACAAAGGGAATTGTATATGGGATTGCTTGAATCCTTGACATCGTGGTTCATCCGATGAGATCATCGTGGAACATGTGGGAGCCAACATGGGTATCCAGATCCCGCTGTCGAGAGTTGTCTCGGTCATGTCTGCATGATTCCCGAACCCGTAGGGTCTACACACTTAAGGTTCGATGATGCTAGGGTTATAAAGGAAGTTTATATGTGGTTACCGAATGTTGTTCGGAGTCCCGGATGAGATCCCGAACGTCACAAGGAGTTCCGGAATGGTCCGGAGGTAAAGATTTATATATGGGAAGTCCATTTGATCACCGGAATAGTTTGGGGTTATCAAGATTATCTGGGACCACCGAAGGTGTCCAGGAGGTCCACCGGTGGGGCCACCTGCCCCGGGGACTTAATGGGCTGAATATGGGAGGAACCAGCCCCTAGTGGGCTGGTGCGCCTTCCCAAGGGCCCAAGGCGCCTAGGGTTGAAAACCCTAGGGGGGGGGCGCCCACCTTGCTTGGGGGGCAAGCCTCCCCTCCTGGCCGCCGCCCCTCCCCTCTAGATGGGATCTGGAGGGGGCTGGTCCCCTCTCCCCTTCCCCTATATATAGTGGGGGTCTTGGGGCTGCCAAGAACATGAGTTTCCATCTCTCCTGGCGCAGCCCTACCCCTCTCCCTCCTCGTCTCTCGCAGTGCTTGGCGAAGCCCTGCTGGAGTGCCACGCTCCTCCATCACCACCACGCCGTTGTGCTTCTGCTGGACGGAGTCTTCCCCAACCTCTCTCTCTCTCTCTCTCTCTCTCTCTCTCTCTCCTTGCTGGATCAAGGCACGGGAGACGTCACCGGGCTGCACGTGTGTTGAACGCGGAGGCACCGTTCTTCGGTGCTTAGATAGGATTCGACCGCGATCTGAATCGCTTCGTGAACGACTCCACCGACCGCGTTCTTGTAACGCTTCCGCATCGCGATCTTCAAGGGTATGAAGATGCACTCCCCTCTCTCTCATTGCTAGTATCTCCATAGATTGATCTTGGTGATGCGTAGAAAATTTTGAATTTCTGCTACGTCTCCAACAAAAACGATATAGCGTTTGAAAATAAGCTCAACCGCATTTGACCGAACACCTGCCGGACGTGGCGACCACCATGGAGGTCGCCGACAGAGGGCAGAGTGTACCTGGGACACAAACGGCTCCAGCATGGACAACGTCGTCAAAGGCCAGCGGGCGTGTCGGTGCTGGTTGAGGACGTCCGGCAACGCCTCTGTGGCGGCCGGAGACGTACAACGACGGCGGGGGAGGTGGAGGGTGCGGATGCAAAGTGGGGGGAGAAGAACGTAGTGGAGGGAAATGGGACCATGAGGGGGGATTGGGTGGGCTGGGGGTAACCCCCCACACACACACACACACTCACTTTGTCTCCAATTTGCGGATGTAAGCACGTCCGGACCACGCCGCAGACTGATACAGGACCGCATTAGATGACTTCCGTGGTTTGGACGCAGTCCGAACGTATGCGGGTGGTTTATGGGTCGGCGTTGAAGATGCCCTTACATTGCACCCGGAGAATTTCTGTTGGTTATAATTAGTACTAAAATTTTAGAATATTAGCGGTTAAAAACTAATTCAAATTAATATTAAAGAGACTAGCAGTGCTTTTGAGAGGGTGAGAGAGAAACATACTAAATTTGATAAATAAGACTGGGCAGTTAGTCAAGCGACTGAGATAACAATATTGGAAGCTGAAACAGAAGTCAAATGACTTTGCAACAGTTTCAAGAGACCATCAGGTGCGATGAACTTACATTAATTATATTCCCCTCCACTGGATTAGTGTTGATATCTGGTTTGTAAAGATGAATGATATGGCCAACTGAAAATGTGGGAAACACAAATACCAAAGCGGTTAAAATACGGGACGCATCGCCACCCCCGTCAATGATACCAGAACCTAATTTGCACCTAGTTCCCGTTACCATCCTCTGTCTTGGACCAGTAAATCTGCTTGTAGCCAGTCCCCACATACAATCGTTCGAGGAAGCTCAATTCTTTCTCTCTTCTGTACAAATTTAAAGTTTATATGCTCAGAACTGGCGCCTCTTTAGTTAGGCAAATTGGCATCACTGCAGAAAAAACAGTGCCTATAATTTCAGTATTCAGTACAATAGCCAATGCATTATAGTATTTGTAAGATTCCCCGGCTTTACATTTTTTGGGTGTTCCAACCACAGCCGAAATAACTCTGCTCCTCTCTTCGGAGTTAGAATGCCAGAGTAGAGTTAGTATTTGTTGCGCAGAGCACTGGATCTTCTGATAAGGGCAATTTATGTTACCGTGTTCTTCTGGTCACTTCGTTATCCTCTCCAGTTCAAGGAACTACGCCATGGCCTGATCTGCTTATTACCGTGTAATTACACGAGAAACAAGCGCACTGTTCATCCAAAAAAAAGGAAAGAAAAGCAAGCGCCCACTGAATTCGGACGACGACTCTTATCTTTTTTCTTTCAGAAAAGAAGGTTGAAACCCCCGGCCTTTTACTCCTATCTAAAATGTCACATCCCACGGCCTGACCGGGTTGTCTCCTCCAGTGCCAGCGACCGAGTTCTGGTGCTATATCTTGCTTACTGTGGGATGTAACATTGTCTCGCCTTGTACGCTCATCTTAGTGGGCCGGCCAAATAGAGTGGTTATGGAAAGTTCTGTAGACGGGTTTTAGAACTTTTCATGTGTTTTCTTTGTGTATTTTATTGGATTTTTCTGGTCGTTCTTTTGATGTGTTTTTATTGGTTTTCTTTGTTTTTCGGGTTTTTTTGTTTGATATTTGTTTTTCTTCACTTTGTCAAATATATCTCTTTTTTTAAACATTTTTCATATACACGTTGAACAATTTTTAGATACAGGATGGACATTATAGGTTGGATATTTTCAGATACACATTGACCATTTTCCTAATATATGTTTTTTGAACATTTTCTGAATACATGTTGAACATTTGTTAAATGCACATTGGACTTTTTTAATACACATTGAACATTTTTCATAAATGCCATGATTCTTTTTAAAATGTATAAAATATTTTTAAGTGTTATTAATATTTTGAAGTGTCATGTTTTAAAATGTTATCAAACGATTTTCAAATTTACACTAACAAAATTTAAATTATATATAAATATTTAAATATGTCACGAACATATGTTTTGAAACATGTGAATAATTTCTAAATATGGTGAACTATTTTTTGGATGCTAAGAACAATTGTTTTGTGAAAACTAAGAACAGTTTTCAAATTATGCGAACAAATTTGACATTACACAAAGACTTTTTAGTGTGTGCTGAACATTTTTAATGCATAGCATAGAAATTAAGGAAAATAATTTTGAAATATAAGATATTTATATATCAAACATTTCGAAATATATAAATAAAAGGAAAACAAAAAACAAAAAAAAGGAATAACCAGGAACGAAAGGAGGAAGCAAAACAAGGAAAAAAAATACTTTGCTGGCCGGGCAAATGCCCTGGATTGTAGGCGAGCTCACTTAGGCCTTGTTTGGCACAAGTGGTTTTCAAGCCCCCAAGGGGTGGGGATTTCAGGGACCCAGTCATATATATATATGTATGTTTAACCCTATCAGGTATTAACAGAATCACCACGAGAATCATGTCACGAAGCACTAGGGCATATAAAGAGACAAAAATTAAAAGCATACAGGGACATAATGCTCTCACTGAAAATACTTACTTCTATAAATAAGCTCATTACAGAAAGATGGCAATATAAGCAAAGAACATACAACTGGGATAGGCCATGAACATAAGCATATATGAGTACATCAAAGGCAAGTAAGTAACTCTTATGATCTATTTCCAGTTGAAAATATAGCTGGAAATTACAAACCATGACAAGTCAGAATGGTAGAGGAAGAGACCAACGGTCACGCAACAGTGAAGTGAGATGATCTAAATCTTACACAAAATAATTCTGTAGCTGAATGTTAACAAATAACTCTGCAGTTCTATGCTCATTCATAAATGTGGTTCAGCAGAAGCACCTCCGACCATTATTCTGTCAACAAAACAAACTCATCATTCACAAATATTCTAGGATTTTAGAGTTATTCTATTTCTTGGAGATGTAAAAGTATTTAATCATGTGGGATAGTTTAAACTGAAGCAATATTAGTACAATGAAAAGTTGACATTCTCGACTCTATGTAGCTCTTTTCAGAACAGAAAAATCACTGTAACTTTAATTTCACTATTTCCTTTGCTTGCTGAATATTGAACAATACACAACACCAGAGTCGTGCTACGATTTTAGGTATACAACGAGTAACTAATAAACCATGTTTATGCACCAGTGCACCATAATTTATGAAAATACGAAGCAGAGAGCGTCCAATTTTGTAGTTGAGCACATTTTGTGAGGAGTGCTCCCAACGTTTTGTGTGCCCACGACACATTATGAACCAATCGCCATGTTCATGTTCATTCTACTTATGAGGTAGGAATGCCAGCCACTTTGGCGTTCCTCTCAATCAGAACATAAATATCATTTAGCCAAATATGTAACACTGGTATCATTTTCTCTATTTAAGCTTTACCACCTTACAGTGACCAAACTAAGACAGAACTGGATCACTCTTCTTGGCCATAATCAGAACAAAACTGGAGCCAACCTGAACACTGATTGCAGAAAATAACTGATCAAACATGCAAGCTGCTCTGAGCAATGTGACCAGATTAGTAAATCAAATGTGGTGCTTGGAGTAGATTAAAATCAGCAGAAACATTTGTGTCGTGGTGGCAGGGCACGAGCACCTATGGGGCAAGGAGCCCTTCGTCCCGGCAGGGGGGCGAGGGCGCGAAAAAGCAGATCGAGGCCAAACACGGGAGAGATTTTACCCGGCTTGAGCTCTCCGAGAGATAAAACTCCTCACCGCTGCTTTGTGTTTGTATTTGTTCTTGCTCAAAAGCGTGGGTATCTTTGTGGTCTCGAGGGGGATCGAATCGATCGAATCGGAACCCCCTCACGTGCGCATGGGCCTCCTTTTATAGTCTAAAGGGTCACCGGTGTGTGGCGACGAGAGAGAGGGTAGAAAGGTAAAAACGTGGGTTGGTACAATTGTTGTCAACAAAGTGTCCCTACCTAACTCGACGGCGGGGGACAAGAGCATTTAATGCCCGTCTGGTCGCCCTAACAAAGGCAGAAACGACCGTTAGAGGCGCCACCGATCGCCACGATGGCCTCCTAGTCACCTTCGCCGCCACTCGCACCGCTAGGTCTGCATGACCACATGCCACGTGCACCAGGAATGATCCTGTGGCGACACATCGCCGGGTGAGCTGGAGCGTGGGCGCAAAGTGGCGTCTTCGCCGCGGCAAGCGCCTTGGTTAGTCTTCCCGGCAAGCTCCTCTTGTCGGGGCCTTGTCCTTCCCGGCAAGCTTCTCTTGCCAGGGCCTTGCCGGGACGCGCGGCGCGTCACGGCAAGCCTCTTGACATGCCTTTGTTGGCCTTCCCGGCAAGCTCCTCTTGCCGGGGCCTTCTTCTTCCCGGCAAGCGCCTCTTGCCGGGGCCTTGTTGTCGTAGTTAATACTTTGTTCTTGAATGGCAGTGAATGGGAGTGACGGAGGGCCTTGGCGGGCGTCCGCAAGCTCGCCACGGATTTACGCGATCGCCGTGCCTAAGTTCGGGTACTAAGGTACCCCTACTTTAGTACACCGGACAGAGCCTCGGGTCTGGCCATACACGGTGCCGAAGCGCGCTGTTGGGCCGGGCCCAAAACAGGCACGGCACGCGCTACGGGTCCAAGCCAAATCCGCTCCGTATCCACCGCAGCCTCTCGTAACGGCACGCGTCAATCGCGGCGTCGTGGGCGAGGTCGTGGGTAATTTTTAATTCCAGGAAATGCGTAACGTTTGGCTCCCCTGTTTATAAGCAGAGGGAACAGGGCCGTTACCCCACCTTCGCCACTTGCAGTTCCTTCCTCCGAAAGCTCTGCCGCTCCCCTCTGCTTCCCAAGCCGAAAGAGAGCAGCGCTCCGCCGCCCGTCGCCGCCGTCGCCCTCAACGACTCCGCGCTCCTCCGCCGCTTCCGCCATGGCTCCGAAGACCAGCAAGGCCGAGAAGTCGGCCGAGGCATTGCGGCTTGAGGCGCTGCGCAAGAAGCACGTGCTTTTCGACCCCGAGCTCACCCGGCAGGCGCTGCGACGGGAGTTCTACCTCTTCTGGTCGACGCAGACGCGGGCGCACCCGCGCACGCCGGTGCTTTCCGATGAGGCTTCCAAATCGAAGCGGTGCCCAAAAGGGTACTATTTCTTTCCGGTGTTCTTCTATTGCGGGCTCTGCCCTCCCTTTTCGGATTTCTTCTGCGACATTATGAACACCTACGGGTTTCATCTTCTTGATTTTACTCCCAACGCCGTTCTGACAATGGCAGTTTTCGCGCACCTCTGCGAGAACTTTGTTGGTATCCACCCAAATGTCGCTCTTTTTCGCCATTATTTTACCCCCCGAGCCGAGAAAGGAGAGCCATTGGCCGGCGGGGTTGCTTGGGTCTCACGAACCGGCATGAAGGAGGTGTATCTTGCGGGCGAGCTCCGCAGCAAGTGGGATGAGTGGAGGGCGGAATGGTGCTGGATTTGTGATGCCAATCCGCACGGGATAATCCCAACTTGGATGGAGCCCGCTGACGACGTTGTGCAGCAATTCTTCGATGGCCTGACGGAGGTAGCAGTCAATGCTGACGAAAAGAAGCTTCTCACCCGCGCCACCACCGAAAACGAGATGCGGTACACCGCCCTGCCAGGGTCAAGAGGCGGGCGCAGCGCTGCCGCGCGTAATTCGGCTTCACGTTGGAGGAGGCAGAAGCGGCCGAAGCGGCAAGCCTCGCCGACAGGGAAGACCTTGCCGGAGAGGTCGATGGGGAGCCCGAGGCCGAAGCGAGCGAGCCCGTCGAGGGCACGAGCGGCCAGCCGTCTTCGAGCAGCTTGCCGCCGGCGCGGCCCCCAACGCAACCCCAATTCCAGCCAAGAAGGCGCCCCCGTCGAGCTGGAGATACGGCAGGAGGACAGGCGGTCTAGCAACCGAGGCGCCGTGGGACGCGCTTCCACGCGGCAAGTATCTTGCTGCTGGAGGGTCCTGTGCTGTGCCGCCAATCGAGGCGGGTCTTCCCGGCCGCCACGCCGATCCCGCCAGTAGCTCGGCAAGAACGCCGAAGGAGCCTACTCCTTCGCCATACCGCGCAGAGAGGGTGCCGGACTTCGACCTCTCCGCGCTGAGCTCCGATGATGATGATGAGGAGGAGGAGGATGAGTAAGATTTTCTTCTCGCTGTCCTTGATCTTCTTTTATCTTTGCTGTTTCTTGTCTTATATTTGATCTGTTTCTCCCTGAATCTCTGTTTTATTTCAGGACTCTGGCCGAGAGAGCAGCAAAGAGCCAAGATCCCCGTGGTTGACATTGAGGACGATCCTGCTGTGACAGCGGAGGACCCGTCCTAGACCACCTTGACGGACCCGATCCCTTCCCCTCGCAGCAGCCCCCAGCACAGCCCCCAACGTAAGTGTTTGGTTCACTTTCTGTCGAGGGGCACGCATGGGTGCTTCCCTTTCGCTGAGATCTCGATTGTTGATCCCTTTGTGTAGGAGCAGAACAAGCCCACCAGGAGCAACCAGAGGCCTCCCCGGAGGTATCGTCGGCTTCGACTACGCTGCCAAGGGCCGATTCCCCGACAAGGGAGCGCTCCCCGGCGAGGGACGGATCCCCGGCAAGGGGCGGAACCAGTGAGCCCCCAGTGGTGGAGCCTATGGTCACGGAGCCCAGCGCAGGTAACCTTCCTTGTCGGAAACCTTCCCTTGGATTCTTTCTTCTTTTTTTGGATATTTGCTTGACTTTTCCTTTCTCTTCCTGTCTTCAGATCCCCCCTTGGGGACCCGATGGAAACTGAGGCCACCGGCGAGGAGGGCGCACGCGGCAACGCTGGGGATGTTGCCGCTGACGAGGAAGAGGCCGGCGTTGATGAACCCGCCGATGAAGAAGCCGCCAAGGATTATTTGGCGCAGAGCCGGCGAGGTCCGCGGTCGACCGACGACCCGGAAGGCGCAGGAGCGCAGGGCACTACGCCGACTGCCGATCCCGACGCCGCTGATGCTGCGCTGGCCCTCAAGAGCCCCACCAGCGATACTTAAAGGCCGGGCGAGGGCGATACATCAAGCTTCCTCGGGCGCCGAGCCTGTGGCGCCGGTCAAGGAGAGGAGTTTGACGGGAAGTACTCGCCTCTGCCGGGCTGGCGATGGTTGACGCGCGCCGGCAGCAGCAGAAGTGGCGAAGTCCAAGAGGAGCATTGCTCGGAGGTTGGTGTCACTCTACCGCGCCCGCAAGCTAAGCTCGAGTCCCAGGAGGCGCTTGTCGCGCAGGCGGGAGTTGACATAGAGAAACACGCCCAGGAGCTCCGGAACCGCAACCAGGAGGCCCTCCGATCCATTGCGGAAGAGAGGGCGGAACTTGGCGAGGCAAAGGAGGCGTTCATCCTGGAGAAGGCTGAAGCCGAGGAACAGCAGAGGCTCGCCGCCGAGGAGATGTCCAGGCGGGAAGGTGAGCTGACACAGAAGAAGGCCAGTCTGGACAGCCATGAGGAGGAGCTCGAGGCACGAGAGCAATCACTTGGCGGGGCGCTCAAGGAGGCAAAGGACGCTGCCGCGGTGAAGGAAATATGCCCTAGAGGCAATAATAAAGTTATTATTTATTTCCTTATTTCATGATAAATGTTTATTATTCATGCTAGAATTGTATTAACCGGAAACATAATACATGTGTGAATACATAGACAAACATAGTGTCACTAGTATGCCTCTACTTGACTAGCTCGTTTATCAGAGATGGTTATGTTTCCTAGCCATGGACAAAAAAGTTGTCATTTGATTAACGGGATCACATCATTAGGAGAATGATGTGATTGACTTGACCCATTCCGTTAGCCTAGCACTTGATCGTTTAGTATACTGCTATTGCTTTCTTCATGACTTATACAAAGTTCCTACAACTATGAGATTGTGCAACTCCTGTTTATCGGAAGAACACTTTGTGTGCTACCAAACATCACAACGAATCGGGTGATTATAAAGGTGCTCTAAAGGTGTTTCCAAGGTACATGTTGAGTTGGCATAATTCGAGATTAGGATTTGTCACTCCGATTGTCGGAGAGGTATCTCTGGCCCTCTCGTAATACTCATCACTTAAGCCTTGCAAGCATGTAACTAATGAGTTAGTTATGAGATGACGACATGAACGAGTAAAGAGACTTGCCGTAACGAGATTGAACTAGGTATTGATACCGACGATCAAATCTCGGCAAGTAACATACCGATGACAAAGGAACAAAGTATGTTGTTATGCGGTTTGACCGATAAAGATCTTCGAGAATATGTAGGAACCAATATGGGCATCCAGGTCCCGCTATTGGTTATTGACCGAAACATGTCTCGGTCATGTCTACATTGTTCTCGAACCGTAGGGTCCGCACGCTTAAGGTTTCGGCGATGCTTTTATTATGAGTTTATGAGTTTTGATGTACCGAAGGAGTTCGAGTCCCGGATGAGATCGGGACATGACGAGGAGTCTCAAATGGTCAAGACGTAAAGATCGATATATTGGACGACTATATTCGAGTTCGAAAGGTTCCGAGTGATTCGGTATTTTTCGAGTACCGGGAGTTACGGAATACGGGAAGAGTATTGACCTTAATGGGCTTTAGTGGGAAGGAGCCAGGAGGAGGCGAGCGCCTCCCAAGCCCAAGTCCGAATTGGACAAAGGGTTTGGGGCGCGCCCCCTGTCCCTTCCTTCTCCACTTCCTTCTTTTCCCCTTGACCTAGTTGGACTAGGAAAGAAGGAATCCTACTCCCGGTGGGAGTAGGACTCCCTTGGCGCGCCTCCTCCTAGGGCCGGCCTCCTCCTCCCTTGCTCCTTTATATACGGGGGCAGGGGCACCCCATGACACACAAGTTGATCTACGGATCATTCCTTAGCCGTGTGCGGTGCCCCCTCCACCATATTCCACCTCGGTCATATCGTCGCGGAGTTTAGGCGAAGCCCTGCGCCGGTAGAACATCAACATCGTCACCACGCCGTCGTGCTGACGGAACTCATCCCCGACACTTTGCTGGATCGGAGTCCGGGGATCGTCATCGAGCTGAACGTGTGCTGAACTCGGAGGTGCCGTACGTTCGGTACTTGGATCGGTCGGATCGTGAAGACGTACGACTACATCAACCGCGTTGTCATGACGCTCGCCACGGTCACGAGGGTACGTGGACTAACACTCTCCCCCTCTTGCTATATCATCACCATGGTCTTGCGTGTGCGAGGAAATTTTTGAAGTTACTACGCTCCCCAACAAAGTGGCATCCGAGCCTAGGTCTTATGCGCTCATGTTATATGCACGAGTAGAACACAAGTGAGTTGTGGACGATATAAGTCATACCGCCTACCAAAGATGTCATACTTTGGTTCAACGGTATTGTTGGATGAAGCGCCCGACCGACATTACGCCAGACGCTTACGCGAGACTGGTTCTACCGACGTGCTTTGCACGTGTGGCTGGCGGGTGTCGGTTTCTCCAACTTTAGTTGAACCGAGTGTGGCTACGCCCGATCCTTGCGAAGGTTAAAACGGAGTCTATTTGACAAACTATCGTTGTGGTTTTGATGCGTAGGTGAGAACGGTTCTTGCTAAGCCCGTAGCAGCCACATAAAATTTGCAACAACAAAGTAGAGGACGTCTAACTTGTTTTTGCAGGGCATGTTGTGATGTGATATGGTCAAGACGTGATGAGATATAAGTTGTTGTATGAGATGATCATGTTTTGTTAAAGTTATCAGCAACTGGCAGAAGCTCTATGGTTGTCTCTTTGTTGCATAAGATGCAAGTGCCAAATAATTGCTTTATCGCTATGCGATAGCAATAGTTGCAAGAGCAATAGTTGGCGAGACGACCATGTGACGACACATTGATATAGATCAAGATGATGAAGATCATGGTGTCGTGCCGGTGACGATAAAGATCATGACAATATTTTGGAGATGGAGATCAAAGGCAAGATGATCATGGCCATATCATGTCACATATTTTGATTGCATATGATGTTTATCTATTATACATCTTATTCTTGCTTTGATTGACAGTAGCATTTTAACATGATCTCTCACTAATTATCAAGAAGTGTTCTCCCTGAGTATGCACCGTTGCCAAAGTTCGTCGTGCCCGGACACCACGTGATGATCGGTGTGATAAGCTCTCACGTCCATCTACAACGGGTGCAAGCCAGTTTTTCACACGCTGAATACTCAAAGTTAAACTTGACGAGCCTAGCATATGCAGATATGGCCTCGAACACGGAGACCGAAGGTCGAGCGTGAATCATATAGTAGATATGATCAACATAATGATGTTCACCATTGAAAACTACTCCATCTCACGTGATGATCGGTTATGGTTTAGTTGATTTGGATCACGTGATCACTTAGATGACTAGAGAGATGTCTGTCTAAGTGGGAGTTCTTAAGTAATATGATTAATTGAACTTAAATTTATCATGAACTTAGTCCTGGTAGTATTTTGCAAATTATGTTGTAGATCAATAGCTTGCATTGTTGCTTTCATATGTTTATTTTGATATGTTCCTAGAGAAAATTGTGTTGAAAAATGTTAGTAGCAATGATGCGGATTTGATCCGTGATCTGAGGTTTATCCTCATTGCTGCACGTAAGAATTATGTCCTTAATGCACCGCTAGGTGATGACCTATTGCAGGAGCAGTATGCGCACGTTATGAACGCTTGGCTAGCTCAATATGATGACTACTTGATAGTTTTGTGCACCATGCTTTATGGCTTAGAATCGACTTCAAAGATGTTTTGAACATCATGGACCATATGAGATGTTCCAGAATTGAAGTTAATATTTCAAGCAAATACCCGAGTTGAGAGATATGAAGTCTCCAACAAGTTCTATAGCTAAAAGATGGAGGAGAATCGCTCAACTAGTGAGCATGTGCTCGATTGTCCGGGTACTTCAATCGCTTGAATCAAGTGGGAGTTAATCTTCCAGATAAGATAGTGATTGATGAATTCTTCTAGTCACCATCACTAAGTTACTAGAACTTCGTGATGAACTACAGTATGCAAGGGATGACAAAAACGATTCCCGAGCTCTTCGTGATGTTGAAATCAACGAAGGTAGAAATCAAGAAAGAGCATCAAGTGTTGATGATTGATGAGACCACTAGTTTCAAGAATAGGGCAAAGGGAAAGAAAGGGAACTTCAAAAAGAACGGCAATCAAGTTGCTGCTCAAGTGAAGAAACCCAAGTCTGGTCCTAAGCCTGAGACTAAGTGCTTCTACTGCAAAGAAACTGGTCACTGGAAGAGGTACTACCCCAAGTGATTGGCGGATAAGAAGGATGACAAAGTGAACATAAGTATATTTGATATACATGTTATTGATGTGTACTTTACTAGTGTTTATAGCAACCCTCAAGATTTGATACTAGTTCAGTTGCTAAGATTAGTAACTCAAACGGAGTTGCGTAATAAACAGAGACTAGTTAAAGGGTGAAGTGACGATGTGTGTTGGAAATAGTTCCAAGATTGATTTGATCATCATCGCACACTCCCTATACTTTCGGGATTAGTGTTAAACCTAAATAAATGTTATTTAGCGTTTGCGTTAAGCATGAATATGATTTGATCATGTTTATTGCAATACGGTTATTCATTTAAAATTAGAGAATAATTGTTGTTCTATTTACATGAATAAAACCTTCAATGGTCATACACCCAATGAAAATAGTTTGTTGGATCTCGATCGTAGTGATACACATATTCATAATATTGAGGCCAAAAGATGCAAAGTTAATAATGATAGTGCAACTTATTTGTGGTAATCGCCGCTTGGGTCATATCGGTGTAAGCGCATGAAGAAACTCCATAAAGATGGATTTTCGGAATCACTTGGTTATGAATCATTTGATGCTTGCGAACCGTGCCTTTTGGGCAAGATGACTAAAACTCCGTTCTTTGGAACAATGGAACGAGCTACCGACTTATTGGAAATAATACATACTGATGTATGCAGACCAATGAGTATGAAGGCTCGTGGCAAGTATCGTTATTTTCTGACCTTCACAAGATGATTTGAGCAGATATGGGTATATCTATTTGATGAAACATAAGTCTGAAATAGTTGAAAGGTTCAAAGAATTTCAGAGTGAAGTGGAAAATCATCGTAACAAGAAAATAAAGTTTCTGCGATCTGATCGTGGAGATGAATATTTGAGTTACGAGTTTGGTCTTCAATTAAAACAATGTGAAATAGTTTCACAGCTCACGCCACTCGAACACCACAACGTTATGGTGTGTCCAAACGTCAGAGTCCGCACTTTATTGGATATGGTGCGATCTATGATGTCTCTTACTGATTTACCAATATTGTTTTGGGGTTATGCATTAGAGACAGCTGCATTCACATTAAATAGGGCACCATCTAAACCGCTGAGACGACACCGTATGAACTATGGTTTAACAAGAAACCTAAGTTGTCGTTTCTTAAAGTTTGGAGTTGCGATGCTTATATGAAAAGGTTTTCAACCCGATAAGCTCAAACCCAAATCGGAGAAGTGCGTCTTCATAGAATACCCAAAGGAAACTGTTGGGTAATCCTTCTATCACAGATCCGAAGGCAAAACATTTGTTGCTAAGAATGGATCCTTTCTAGAGAAGAAGTTTCTCTCGAAAGAAGTGAGTGGGAGGAAAGTAGAACTTGATGAGGTAATTGTACCTTCTCCCTTATTGAAAGTAGTTCATCACGTAAATCTGTTCCTCGTGACTACTACACCAATTAGTGAGGAAGCTAATGATGATGATCATGTAACTTCAGATCAAGTTACTACCGAATCTCGTAGGTAAACCAGAGTGAGATCCGCACCAGAGTGGTACGGTAATCCTGTTCTGGAAGTCATGTAACTAGACCATGATGAACCTACGAACTATGAAGAAGCGATGATGAGCCCAGATTCCGCGAAATGGCTTGAGGCCATAAAATCTAAGATATGATCCATGTATGAGAACAAAGTATGGACTTTGATTGACTTGCTCGATGATCAGCAAGCCATGTTAAATAAATGGATCTTCAAGAGGAAGACAGACACTGATAGTAGTATTACTATCTACAAAGCTCGACTTGTCACAAAAGAGTTTTCGACAAGTTCAAGGTGTTGACTACAATGAGATTTTCTCAACTGTAGCAATGCTTAAGTCTGTCTGAATCATGTTAGCAATTGCCACATTTTATGAAATCTGGCAAATGGATGTCAAAACTGCATTCCTTAATGGTTTTCTTAAAGAAGAGTTGTATATGATGCAACCGAGAAGGTTTTGTCAATCCTAAAGGTGTTAACAAAATGTGCAAGCTCCAATGATCCATCTATGGACTGGTGCAAGCATCTCGAGTTGGAATATACGCTTTGATATGTTGATCAAAGCATATAGTTTTATATGGACTTATGATGAAGCCTCAGATTTACAATAAAGTGAGTGGGAGCACTACAGCCTTTTCGATTAGTATATGTGAGTGACATATTGTTGATCGAAATGATGTAGAATTTTTCGCAAAGCATAAAGGAGTGTTTTAAAGGAGTTCTTTAAAAGAAAAGACCTCAAGAAAAGCTACTTACATATTGAGCACCAAGATCTATTGAGATAGATCAAGATGCTTGATAAGATTTTCAATGAGTACATACCTTGGCAATATTTTGAAATAGTTCAAAATGGAGCAGTCAAAGAAAGAGTTCTTGCCTGTGTTGCAAAGGTATGAAATTGAGTAAGACTCAAATCCCGACCACAAAGAGAAAATAGAAAGAGAATGAAAAGTCATTCCCTATGCCTCACCATAGGTTCTATAAAGTATGCTATGCTATGTACTGCACCTATTGTATACCTTGCTCTGAATTTGGCAAGGGAGTACAATAGTGATCTAGGAGTAGATCACTGGACATTGGTCAAGAATATCCTTAGTATGAACTAAGGAGATGTTTCTCGATTATGGAGGTGATAAAAGAGTTTGTTGTAAAAGTTACATCAGTGCAAACTTTTACACTGATCCAGATGACTCCAAGTCTCAACCTGGATACATATTGAAAGTGGGAGCAATTAGCTAGAGTAGCTCCGTGCAGAGCATTGTGGACATAAAATATTTGCAAAATACATACGGATCTGAATGTGACAGACCCGTTGACTAAAGCTTCTCTCACGAGCAAAACATGATCACACCTTAGTACTCTTTGGGTGTTAATCACATAGCGATGTGAACTACATTATTGACTCTAGTAAACCCTTTGAGTGTTGGTCACATGAAGATGTGAACTATGGGTGTTAATCATATACATATATGAATATTGATGTTAAATCACATGGTGATGTGAACTACATTATTGACTCTAGTGCAAGTGGGAGACTGAAGGAAATATGCCCTAGAGGCAATAATAAAGTTATTATTTATTTCCTTATTTCATGATAAATGTTTATTATTCATGCTAGAATTGTATTAACCGGAAACATAATACATGTGTGAATACATAGACAAACATAGTGTCACTAGTATGCCTCTACTTGACTAGCTCGTTTATCGAGATGGTTATGTTTCCTAGCCATGGACAAAAGAGTTGTCATTTGATTAACGGATCACATCATTAGGAGAATGATGTGATTGACTTGACCCATTCCGTTAGCCTAGCACTTGATCATTTAGTATCTTGCTATTGCTTTCTTCATGACTTATACAAAGTTCCTACAACTATGAGATTGTGCAACTCCTGCTTACGGAAGAACACTTTGTGTGCTACCAAACGTCACAACGTAATCGGGTGATTATAAAGGTGCTCTAAGGTGTTTCCAAGGTACATGTTGAGTTGGCATAATTCGAGATTAGGATTTGTCACTCCGATTGTCGGAGAGGTATCTCTGGGCCCTCTCGAAATACTCATCACCTAAGCCTTGCAAGCATGTAACTAATGAGTTAGTTATGAGATGACGATTCTGAACGAGTAAAGAGACTTGCCGTAACGAGATTGAACTAGGTATTGGATACCGACGATCAAATCTCGCAAGTAACATACCGATGACAAAGGGAACAAAGTATGTTGTTATGCGGTTTGACCGATAAAGATCTTCAGAGAATATGTAGGAACCAATATGGGCATCCAGGTCCCGCTATTGGTTATTGACCGAAACATGTCTCGGTCATGTCTACATTGTTCTCGAACCGTAGGGTCCGCACGCTTAAGGTTTCGGCGATGTTTTATTATGAGTTTATGAGTTTTGATGTACCGAAGGAGTTCGGAGTCCCGGATGAGATCGGGGACATGACGAGGAGTCTCGAAATGGTCGAGACGAAAGATCGATATATTGGACGACTATATTCGAGTTCGGAAAGGTTCAGAGTGATTCGGTATTTTTGAGTACCGGGAGTTACGGGAATACGGGGAAGAGTATTGGGCCTTAATGGGCTTTAGTGGAAGGAGCCGAGGAGGCGCGCCCCTCCCAAGCCCAGTCCGAATTGGACAAAGGGTTTGGGGCGCGGCCCCCCTCTCCCTTGCTTCTCCACTTCCCTTCTTTCCCCCCTTGACCTAGTTGGACTAGGAAAGAAGGAATCCTACTCCCGGTGGGAGTAGGACTCCTTGGCGCGCCTCCTCCTAGGGCCGGCCTCCTCCTCCTTGCTCCTTTATATACGGGGCAGGGGGCACCCCATGACACACAAGTTGATCTACGGATCATTCCTTAGCCGTGCAGCGGTGCCCCTCCACCATATTCCACCTCGGTCATATCGTCACGGAGTTTAGGCGAAGCCTCGCGCCGTAGAACATCAACATCGCCACCACGCCAGTCGTCAGTAACTCATTCCCGACACTTTGCTGGATCGAGTCCGGGATCGCCATCGAGCTGAACGTGTGCTGAACTCGGAGGTGCCGACGTTCGGTACTTGGATCGGTCGGATCGTGAAGACGTACGACTACATCAACCGCGTTGTCATGACGCTTCCACTTACGGTCTACGAGGGTACGTGGACGAACACTCTCCCCTCTCGTTGCTATATCATCACCATGGTCTTGCGTGTGCGTAGGAATTTTTTTGAAATTACTACGTTCCCCAACACGCGGCCGCCGAGGCCGCCAAGAAAGGGTTAGAGGAGAAAGTGGCGCAGCTGGAGGCGGATATGGGAAAGAAGAACGAAGAGCTTGCCGCACTCCAGCGCGAGCGTGAGAAGGATGCGCTTGCCCATGGCAATCTGCAAGCTCAATTTGCCGAGAAGGTCAAGGAGTTGAATGCCGCCAAGGATTCCAGCGCTGATCTGGAACTGAAGCTGGCCACCTTGACGGAGACACTGGACGCCGCCAAGAAGCGGGAGGATGACTTGAAGAAGGAGCTCAAGGGCAACGAAGAGCTGCTGACGAGGGCCGCTGAGACCCAGAACACCTTCAAGGCCACGGTGGAGCTCTGGACGGAGGGCCTCGTCAACATCGCTGCATCCATTGACGAGGAGCTGGCGGAGCTGGACTTGGCGGGCTTCGGGTACTCCACTGAGGAAAACCTCCAGCCCAGCGCCAAGCTCACGCTTTTCTTTAAGGGTGTGGTGACGGCGCTCCAGCAGCTCCGGGAAAGGATCCCGAAGAAGCTGGCCGATGAGTCACGCGCCATCTGCGCCAAGGTCTTGGAGAAGGTGTTGGTGAAGATACTCTTTCGCAACCCTAGCGTCGACCTCAGCCGCATCCTCAAGAAACTGCCAGCAGGTGCCGATCTTGAAGAGCTCAAAGCCATCGTCGCACCCATCGTGGTCAAGATCAATGAAGTCAAGAGGGTCGACGGCGATCGTATAGATTAGGCCGCCCTTCTTCTCCCTTCCTTCTTCTTGCCGCTGCTAGATACGCCGTAGAAACAATCTCTTAGAGCGCGGCAAGTTATCTATTGTAATAAAACTTTATTCTGGGTACTATCTGCTAAGTTACTTCCTTTATTCGGTTCCATCCCTTGTATGCTTTTACCCTACGCTTTTAGGGAACTTGCCGGCGCGAACACACTTGCTTCGAGCGCTGAGTGCGGAACATCAGCAGCCTGCCGGCGGTGTTGCTTCCGGCAAGAAACCTTGCCGGGGCTAGTTGCAGCTCACTTTCATCGTTGAGCGGACTCGAAACAGAGTAAGGGCGAAACCTAGCCACGAGCCGGTCCCTCCGCGCACAGGTTTTCCATACAAGGCACGGTCGTTCAAGGAATGTACTTAAAAATTAAAAATGATGGTGCTCAAACTTTGGCAACTTAGCTTTTCTTTTGTTTGTGTCCCGACAAGGCTCATGCTTCTTTGAACGACGCCTGATCCACGCGTTTATCTTCTCCTCTCCCCCCCGGTGAACTTGTGGGCGGAGGAACCTTCCTTTGAGTAAAAGAGAGAAGAGAAAATAAAGTTATGGAGCCTTGAGGCTCGCTATCGCTTACCGGGAGCAAGTCCTGCACAAAGTGTCAGTGTATACATGCTACAAAAGAAGAAGGCATGCTATTTGACATCATGTACTGAACATACGATCTTTATTTATGCACGGGATCTGCGCCCGGCTTTGTACAAAGGGTTACATGCAACAGCGGCAAAGCTTGTACAAAAGGTGGCTGGCGGGACAGCAGGTTCCGGCAACCGCGCCTTATGGGTAAAACTTACGAAGATGCTCTATTTTCCAGGAGCTGCTTACCGGAATGCCATCTTCGGTCTCAAGGCGGACAGCGCCAGGCCTAGTGACTCGCTTTACCCGATAAGGGCCTTCCCACTTCGGCGTCAACTTGTTGGAATTCTTGGCGGATTGAACACGCCGAAGAACAAGGTCGCCTTCCTCGAAGCTTCTGGCATTAACTTTGCGGCTATGATAACGGCGCAAAGCTTGCTGGTAACGAGCAGCTCGTACAGCAGCCTGAAGACGATCTTCCTCGAGGAACAGCGCGTCATCTTGCCGCAGCTGTTCTTGCTCAAGCTCATCATAAGCGAGCACTCGAGGTGATCCGTGATACGAAGTTACGTGGGGAGAACGCTTCGCTCCGTAGACAAGAGCAAAAGGTGTCCGCCGATGGCTCAATTTGGCGTCGTCCGATCGACAAAGAACCACCGGCAGCTCCTCATTCCAATTTCTTCCGCGACTTGTGCAGCCCGTCGAAAGTCTGGTCTTGAGCCCGCAAAGACTTCAGCGCTTGCCCTCTTTGCTTGACCGTTGCTTCTCGGGTGAGCAACGAGAAGAAGTAGATCTTGGTGCCAAGATCTTGGACGATCGCATGAAGGTGCGGCTCGTGAATTGTGTGTCGTTGTCGGTGATGACCTGTTAGGGACTCAAACGGCAAACAATTGACCAAGAACTTGATCACGATCAGGTTGTCACCTTTCTCATGGCTCCACTTGGGCCACTTTGTGAACTTGTCGATTGCAACGCATAAGTACTCAAAGCCCCGACAGCTCGGGAAAGGGGCCGAGGATGTCGAGCCCCGGACCGAAAATGGCCAGGATAAAGGGATTGTTTGGAGAGCTTGAGCTGGTTGATGTATTTGCTTGGAGTGGAACCGCACGCTTCACACTTGGTTACTCGTGCGATTGCATCCCGGAGGGCTGTCGGCGAAGAAACCTTGCGGAAGGCCTTGCCGCAAGTGCTCTTCTTTGCGCCTTGTGGTGACCACATATGCCCCCATGTATCTCCGCCAGCAGCTCTTGTCCTTCTTCCCGGGGAATGCACTTCAATTTCACTCCGTTGAATCTTTTTCTGTATAGTATGTCATTGACAAACTGGTACATACTTGATTGCCGGGCTACTTTCTCCGCTTCTTCCTGCTCTTCGGGAAGTTCTTCTGTTTGAAGGAAATGGACGATCTGCTGTGCCCATGCCGGAGCTTGTGGCTCGACGACAAGGACTAAGGGCGTAAATGCTGCTGCGGGGACATCCGCTTCTACGACAAGGATCTGGGATCCTGCCGGAGCGTGATGCTCCCCGACAAGCGTGTCGGGACGCAGCTTGTCGGGAGCGTCTGCTTCAACGAAACAAACCGTAGGGCTTGTCGGAGCAGACTGCTCCTCAGCGCTTTCTGTGTTGACCCTGGGAACCTTCTCGGCGGCGGCTCCGGGGAGCTCTGCCGGAAAGTAGTTGCCAGTAACCAACTTCCTCTTCTTGATCTGTCCGGTTGATGGTGTTATAGATGGCTGAGTCAGCTTGAGCACAAAAATCCCTGGTTCCACAGGCAACTTAAGTGCGGCGCATTTTGATAGGCCATCTGCAATGTCGTTCTGAGCTCTTGGGACATGTTCCATCTGCAGGCCGTCAAAGCGCTCTTCCAGCTTCCTCACTTCATCAATGTATGCTTCCATCAACGGGCTCTGATAATCTTTGTTTACTTGGCGGATGACAAGCTGCGAGTCACCCCTGACAATAAGCTTCTTGATCCCAAGTTCAGCAGCGACCCTGAGTCCGGCAAGCAAGCCTTCATACTCTGCAGTATTGTTTGTTGCTTGCTCCTTGGGAAAGTGCATTTGGATCACGTACTTGAGGTGCTCTCCGGTGGTTGCGATAAGTAGTACGCCCGCACCGGCGCCTTGCAGCGAGAAGGCACCATTAAAGTACATGATCCATTCCTTGTCCGCTTCCTTGACGGGGATGCTCTTCTCCGGAGTTTCTTCATCGGGTGTTGGCGTCCATTTTGCTATGAATTCTGCCAATGCTCGGCTCTGAATAGTTGAAGTAATTTCAAACTTAAGGCCAAAGCTTGACAGTTCTAGTGCCCACTCGACAATCCTGCCTGTTGCTTCTGGATTTTGCAGTATCCTCTTCAACGGAAAGCGAGTGACAACTATGATCTCATGTGCTTGAAAATAATGGCGCAGCTTCCCCGAGGCCATGAGAAGGCCGAAGAGCAACTTCTGCACACTAGAGTATCTTGATCTAGCCCCCTGCAGAAGGGAGCTGACAAAATAGACTGGGCGCTACACCATCTTCTTCTGTTTTTCTTCCGACAACTGTGCCGACACATCTTTGCCGGAGCCGGAGCTTGTCGGGGAAGCCCCCTGCTTGTCGTTGGACTCGCTTGCCGCGGCCGCTGGCTCATCACCTGCTTCCCTCTCCGCTACTAACGCGGCACTAACCACTTGATTGGTTGCCGCCAGATATAGCAGCAACTTCTCTTGTGGTTTAGGTGCGACAAGTGTTGGAGTGGAAGATAGGTATCTCTTCAAGTCCTGCAGCGCAGCCTCCGCTTCTGGAGTCCATTTCATCGGACCTGCCTTTTTCAAGATTTTGAAAAACGGCAGGGCGCGCTCAGCAGACTTAGAGATGAACCTACTGAGAGCAGCAACACAGCCGGCAAGCTTTCGTACATCCTTGACGCGCTTCGGGGCTTCAATCTGCTCGATGGCTTTGATCTTGTCGGGATTGGCTTCAATCCCCCTCTGAGATACAAAGAACCCGAGAAGCTTGCCGGAAGGGACTCCAAACACACACTTCTCGGGATTCAGCTTGAGATTGATCTTGCGCAGATTTGCAAAAGTCTCGTCCAAATCTTGGATCAGAGTCTCTTTGTCCTTGCTCTTGACCACTATGTCATCCATGTAAGCTTCTACATTTCTGTGCAGTTGTGGCTCAAAAGCATGACTGACTACTCTTGTAAATGTTGAACCAACATTCTTTAGTCCGAAAGGCATCCGTACAAAGCGAGACGTGCCACATGGAGTAATGAACGCGTTTTCTTCATCCTCTTCTGCCATGAAGATCTGATGATATCCTGAGTACGCATCAAGGAATGAAAGCAGATCACATTCGGCCGTGGAGTCGACAATCTGGTCAATGCGCGACAGGGGAAATGGATCTTTGGGACAAGCTTTATTAACGCCAGTGAAGTCAATACAAAGCCTCCACTTCCCGTTTGCCTTGCGCACGACTACTGGATTGGCTAACCACGTTGGATGGAGTACTCCTCGGACTAAGCCTGCTGCTTCCAACTTCTTGATCTCTTCTGCAATGAACTCTTGACGCTCCATTGCTTGTTTCCGGACTCTCTGCTTGACGGGCCGCGCGTGAGGACAGACGGCAAGGTGGTGCTCGATTATTTCACAGGAACACGGGGATGTCAGATGGTTGCCATGCAAACACATCGACGTTCGCCCGCAGGAAAGCAACGAGCGCGCTTTCCTATTTAGGGTCGAGCGTGGCACTGATGGTGAAGGTACCACCAGTGCCGTCCCCCTTGGCGGCCACTTTCTTGGTCTCTGGTGCAACTGTCTTCGCCTTCTTGCACTTGCCGGTGGAGCTCGATGGTGTGTCCTCGACGGTAGCGCAGCACTCCGAGGAGGTGCGCTTGCCGAAGTGGGCATCAGAGCTGCACTTGCAGGACTTGGTCTTCTTCTTCTTCCCCCCGGGAGCTTCAGCGGCAAGTGGGTTGCGCTCTGCTGCAGCTGCTGCTTCCCGGTAGATCTTGTCGGTACAGATTAGTGCATCCTTCTTGTCGCCTTGGACAGAGATGACACTTATCGGACCAGGCATCTTGAGCACATTGTAGGCATAGTGAGAGGCTGCCATGAACTTGGCAAGTGCTGGACGACCAAGTATCCCATTGTAAGGCAATGGGAAATCAGTCACGTCAAATGTGACTCTCTCTGTCATGAAATTCAGCTCACTGCCAAATGTCACCGGCAGTGTGATCTTCCCCTTTGGCTTGCTCCTTCCCGGGTTGATTCCTTGAAAGGTACCAGTCTCTTCGAGCTCGCTGTCGGGGATCTGGAGCTTCTGGAGCACCGCGGAGGAGATCAGATTTAGGCCGGCCCCGCCGTCAACCAACATCTTTGTAACCTTGAGGTTGCGGATGGTTGGTGAAACCAACATCGGCAAGCACCCGACCGCAGTGATGCGATCAGGGTGATCCTCAACGTCAAAGACGATGGGCGTGCTGGACCACTTCAGGGGCTTGCGCGATTCGACTGAGGGTTCTGCTGCATTCACCTCCCGCACCCACTGTTTGAGTTGACGGTGCGAGGTGTGCAGAGAAGCACCACCGTCAACGCACAAAACCTCCGTCGCCTTCTGAAACTCCTGCTCATCGGTCTCATCCTCCTCCATCTCATCATCCTCATCTTCTTCTTCGTCCTTGTCGCGGCCGCGGGGAGGTCTGTCTCCTTGTCGCTGCTTGGGCTTGCCGCGGCGCCCTCCCCGGGCGGGAAGCTTCTTGCCGGATCCTCCGCCACCTTCCCGGGCCTTCTCCTTGTCGCGATGCTCATATTCAGCTTTATGTAGCTCTGCCATCTGCTCAACCTTCTTGCATGCTTGGAGGTCATGGCCCTTGGTGCGATGGATCTTGCAGTACTGCTTGCCGGAGCCGTCCTGCTTGTCGGCGGCCACCACAGCCTCGCCGGAGTCGTCAGCTTTTGCCTTGTCGGAGCGGCTTCCATTGCCGGACTGCTCGACAACTAGCACATCCTTAGCTTTCCTCTTTCTGTTATTCCGCCTCTGATTCCTTTTCGCCGGAAGGGCGTCCTCACTGTCAGATCCCTCTGCTCCTACATTCTCTCCGGGGAGTTTCCTCCCCTCTTCAGCACGGGCACACTTCTCGGCCAGAGCATAGAGCTCGCTGACATCTCTGATCTTGCACATCGCCATCTCCTCCCTCATCCTGCGGTTACGTACGTTCTGATGGAACGCGCTGATAACCGCGGCAGGGTGGACGTCTGGGATGTTGCGCTGCACCTGGCTGAATCTCTGTATGTACTTGCGCAGGGGTTCTCCTTCCTTCTGGGCAAGCAAATGAAGATCGCTCTCCTGACCATGGGGTTTGTGGCCGCCTGTGAAAGCGCCGACAAACTGATGGCACAGGTCTGCCCACGAAGAGAAGGAGCTGTCCGGCAAGTGCATGAGTAAAGATCTGACGTTGGGTTTGAGCACCAGCGGGAAGTAGTTGGCGAGGATCTTCTCGTCGCGTCCTCCGGCAGCCTGCACCGCGATGGTGTAGACGCTGAGGAACTCCGACGGATGTATCCTGCCATCGCACTTCTCGCACGCGTCGCTTGAAGTTCTTAGTCTTTGGGCCTTTGGACTTGCCGCAGCTCACGAGTGAACGCAGGGCAACCTACCGCGTACGGCAAGTCGCCTGGTTCCCCTGGCGCATTCATATCGACAGTGGGCCCAGCGCACTGGTCAGACTGACGTCGCGCTTCTCTTCGACGCTCGATACGAGTGCGAGCATCTTCTTGTCTTCGTTCTTGGAGAACGCGGCGTTGATCGCGGCGAGCTCGCGGGTCCGATGATGCAGTCGAGTCGGCGTCGAGGTCGGCCCGACGAGTCGGCGATCTTGGCTTTCTTGGCGGGGAGTGCACAGTGGGGGCACCCCCACCGGTCTTGTCGGCGTCGGCTTGCGCCTGGGCGCCTTGCCGGGGCTTCGTTGTGCTCGGTTGTCGGGGCTTGTCGCCGTTGGCGAAGCCGATGAGGCTTTGAACGGTCATCCTCCAGTCGTCAATCTTGTGTGGCACCGGAGGGTAATCTAGGAGCAGCTGGGCTCGGGCCAGCGCTTCCTCTAGAGTCTTGGGTGGTGGTGGCGACGAACGGCGCGAGGTGCGGGACGCGCTCGGGCTCCCAACCGGATTGGAAGGAGCAGTACCTCGACCGGGCGACCGCACCTCGCTCGCGCCAGCATGCTGGCGTGCACGCTGGTCTTGAACGTCTCGCGACCCGCCGGCTTGGCCTTGCTCCAACGCAAGTACGGTGCCAGGAGCACCGTGGCGTTGTCGACCCTGCACCTCCTAGGAAGGGCGTGGCGTCTGTACGGTCGCCGAAGCTTGTGGGGCCTTGTCTTTGGATCTGGTGACGACGTGAGTCCCAACGTCGGCGCCCGTTCGTCCGCCGGTGTCTACTCCACCACCTGCACGCTACGGCGGTGGTAGAATCGACGTAGACGGGGCGGCCACCTCCGAAGTCTTCTTCTTCGGTGGCATGTCGATGAAGATGTTGATGTAGCGCGCGCGGAGACCGGATCAGATTCGCGCGACCTCGACTTCCCCTACCTGGCGCGCCAAAGATGTCGTGGTGGCAGGGCACAAGCACCTATGGGGCAAGGAGCCCCTTCTGGTCCGGCAGGGGGGCGAGGGGCGCGCGAAAAGCAGATCGAGGCCAAACACGCGGGGGAGATTTTTACCCAGCTTCGGAGCTCTCCGGAGAGATAAAACTCCTACTGCTGCTTTGTGTTTGTATTTGTTCTTGCTCGAAAGCGTGGGTATGCTGTGGTCTCGAGGGGGGGGGATCGAACTGACCGAACTGCGGAACCCCCTCTACGTGCGCATGGGCCTCCTTTTTATAGTCTAAAGGGGTCACCGACAGGTGGCGACGTAGAGAGAGGGGTAGAAAGGTAAAAACGTGGGTTGGTACAACCGCTGTCAACAGTGTCCCCTACCTAACTCTGACGGCAGGGGACAAGAGCATTTAATGCCCGTCTGGTCGCCCCAACAGTGCAGGAAACGACCGTTAGAGGCGCCACCGATCGCCACGATGGCCTCCTAGTCACCTTCGCTCGCCACCTCGCACCGCTAGGCTGCACAGCCACACGCCACGTGCACCAGGAATGATCCTGTGGCGACACGTCGCCGGGTGAGCTGGAGCGTGGGCGCAAAGTGGTGTCTTCGCCGCGGCAAGCGCCTTGGTTAGTCTTCCCGGCAAGCTCCTCTTGCCGGGGCCTTGTCCTTCCCGGCAAGCTTCTCTTGCCAGGGCCTTGCCAGGACGCGCAGCGCGTCACGGCAAGCCTCTTGACATGCCTTTGTTGGCCTTCCCGGCAAGCTCCTCTTGCCGGGGCCTTGTTCTTCCCGGCAAGCGCCTCTTGCCGGGGCCTTGTTGTCGTAGTTAATACTTTGTTCTTGAATGGCAGTGAATGGGAGTGACGGAGGGCCTTGGCGGGCGTCCGGCAAGCCTGGCCACGGGACGATGCGACTGCCCGTGCCTAAGTTCGGGGTACTAAGGTACCCCTACTTTAGTACACCGACAATTTGGTTACTGAAGGCACACACCAATGAACATGACATGAAATTTAGAAGGATTCAGATGCTCTTAGTCCTATCAAACACCACAAAACTATCATACAGTTTGCTCAAATCCTGAACTAAAAAGAGTGGATTGCCCTCAGCCACAAATAAGCTAACTAGCCACAAGTTTCCCAAATAAATTATGAATCACACTAGACCCGTACCTTGGACATTAACAGTAGCAGAAAGCGTTGGACGCATCAACAACCAGACCAAGAACCTTACCTAAAAACGAAGGACGGGGGAGAGGGGGAGGAGGAGAACAACGGAGGGGGCACCGGAGTCGTTCGTTACAGCACCATCGCCCTCGAGCTCGTGCGGGATCGATGCGCCGCCGCCGCCGCCGCCGCCGCCGTCACCTTGGTGTCTCTGACTCACGGGAGGGGGTGAGTGGAGTATGTTGTGCCTATATGGAGTAGAGGAAGGGACACTGAGGATTACCTCCGGGGATAAGTCCGGCTTGCTGCATGAGGGACGCCGGCGTCGAGACGGTCGAGGAGCCGGCGGGCAGCGTCGCCTTGTTTCCGCCTCACCCAGTTCTGTGCGTGCCACCAAGTTCCACGAGTCCCCCCTCGATGCTTCAAAACCCCATGGATCGACGGGGATTTCGGTGGTTCGGCGGGGTTTGTCCATGGCAAACCATGTGTACCAAATGAACCCATGGGGAATTTTGGGGTTTTCTGCCCCCGAGGGGTTAATCCCCTCGAAACCCCTCCGACCCCCTTGTGCCAAACGAGGCCTTAGAAGGAACCAACGAGGATGATGGATCAACTATTACTCTCTCCGTTTCTAAATATATAGATCCTTTTAGAGAATCGATAATAGACTACATACAAAGCAAATGATTGAACTTATACTCTAAAATGCGTCTATATACATCCAAATGTAGACTCTATCGTGCAATCTCTAAAAGGACTTACGTTCGGGGAACGCAAGGAGTATTTGGTACTACATCCGTTCCAAATTCTAATGGGCTTGTATGGACTACATTTTTTTAGGGATCAATACGGACTACATATGGGTTAAAATGAGTGAACAAAAACACTAAAACGCGTCTATATAGATTTCATTCAGAAAAAGGTTAAAACATCTTATAATTCGAAATTCGGAATGGAGGAAGTAGTTGATTAATCTCTTGTAATTTGGAATGAAGGACGCCTCCGACGACGAGCCAACACGACCCTCCTCTTCCTCCGCGGCACCCTCCTCCTCCGCTCCATCCTCACCAGTGCATTGCACCATGAACATCGGTGAGGCCCGTGCCCATTACATGGACATGGTGTGGGAGGAGCGGGAGGACCAGTTCCGGGAGGCGCAGGTTGGCGCCAACTACAACCACAACCTCATCCAGGAGCATCTGCAGGCGGAGGAGTAGGTCGCAATCGGCAGGGCGGGCACGCTGGACGCGGACCTAGCGGAGCAGGAGGCGCTGCTCGAGTCCTACCGCTCCGCCCGCAAGATACGCCTAGCCCGCTGCGGTACCGGCAGCGGGTGGCGGAGGTGGCGGCCGCCGGCAAGGAGTGCGATGATGAGGCGAGTGAGACATTGTTCGGCGACACTGACGACGAGGAGGCCGCGCCCCGGCGCCATGACCACGAATAAGGCGACACGTTCGCGGGCGCCACCGACAGTGAGGAAGAGTAGTGCACGGTAGGTCGCCGCCGCTCGTGTCCTAGGAAGGCTACCGCTCCTCCCTTCCCGTCGACGCCAAGCTTGGTGGGCTCACCATCTTCGGCCGTTTAGTTGCTTGGCGGCGACGTGAAGGCGGACAACTTCAGTTTCCGGGGCTCCGGAGAAGGAGGTTAAGGAGACGGAGCTGGAGAGCGCCGCGACGGAGCTGAAAGGTGAAGCTTCCGTTCTCATGGCCGAACTAGGTATTAATTATACTTCAGAGCCCGCCTAGTACCATTTTGATGCAGTTATAATGAAATCTGTCATGTTTATATTAAATCGGGTATGCTTATATGAAATCCAACCTTGTTTATATGAAATTCAAACGTGTTTCAACGATTTTCATCTGGTTGGCTCAAGTTGTTGTGAAAATGTATGCGGCTATGATTGGATGACGTCCTTCTGAAATTGTGTTCGTGAACTGAATCCCGTTTATGGACGCATGCGAAAGGATTTTTGCGGGTTGCCATTGGGATGCCCTAAGAGAGTTTTGGACCAAAACACACCCTTGTCTTCTAACCCTATCTCAGTCCCAACTCGCCGATGGCGGCGCGCCGCTCCTCCTCGTCCCGCCGCCGCCGCTGCTTCCTCTCAACCTCCGGATGCCCTCACGCCCAGTAGTCCCCGCTCGGCCTCCGCTCCCCGCGCCGCCTGTCGCCTGTGCACGTCGGCTCGCCAAAGCCGCCACCTGCTTGGCCCGCTCATTCCCCACCCCTCCCCCTGCTGGAAGGACGACGCCCTTTTTTGCTGGATGTCGATGAGGAATTGCTGTTCTTCTTCTCCTTTCCTCCGTGGGATCTCTAGAGCGGCGTGGAGGCACGCGGTGGCCGGCACTCTGAGCCTGCGCGGCAGCCACAACCTGTGCCACTTTCCCCTCGGGCCTCCCGTGCCGCCCGTCGCCCTCGGCCTTGCTGAGCGCTTCTTCTCTTCCTCCTCGTCCAAATCCAAGCGCTCCACCAAGAAATCTGCGGCAATGAAGGGCACACCGACGGACTCTGCCGGCGGCGGCCAGTTCTATGTCGTCCGCAAGGGGGACGTCATCGGCATCTACAAGAACCTCGCCGACTGCCAAGCTCAAGTCAGCAATTCGGTCTGCGATCCTTCCGTGACCGTGTACAAAGGCTGTTCTCTGCGCAAAGAAACCGAGGAGTTTCTCGCGAAGCGCGGGCTCAAGAATGCTCTGTATTCCATCAATGCAGCAGATGCAAGAGATGAGTTGTTTGATGGTCTGGCTCCCTGCCCTTTCCAGCAACCTGATGGAATTGCATCCTCTGCTTTGCAAACCAGACCATCAAAGAAGCATCCCAAAGTCGCCGAACAGGAGCCGTTACCTGACAGTCACCTGTCCTGCATTCTTGAATTTGATGGTGCCTGCAAAGGGAATCCTGGGAAATCAGGCGCCGGCGTGATAATAAGGCGACCGGACGGATCCGTGATCGCTCACCTACGCGAGGGTTTGGGTATTGCAACATGTAACGCCGCTGAATATCGCGCATTGCTCCTGGGGTTGAGGTATGCTGCTAACAAGGGATTCAAGTATGTCCGTGCTCAAGGTGATTCTAAGCTCGTCTGTAACCAGGTCCAGGATCTCTGGCGCGCTAGGAATGCTAATTTGGCGGACTTGTGCAAGAAAGCTAAGGAGCTCAAGGGAAAGTTTCTTCAGTTTCAGATCAACCATGCTTTGAGGAAATTTAATGCAGATGCTGATGCCCAAGCTAACTTTGCTGTTGAACTTGCTGTTGGTGAAGTTCAGGAGCAGTCAAACTTCCCAGGCTAGTGGTTGTGCGTTGTGCTTCAAGGCAGTTTGCGTCCTCTCCACCTTTTTTGCTGCCACTGAAGCTACACTTGCTCATTTCACATTGACAGAAACTATAATTCATTGTTGAGCAGTTGGTGTGTAATTTGCAATTGATCCGCGTGGTTACGAGCTGAGTCGAGGTACTGGAATCAGAAGTGCAAGCCGAGGAAATTGTGTCTAAAATTTTGTATGAGCTTGAGTAGCCTGGCATTAGTGTTTAACTTACTGATATTATGTGGACTGCATACAACGTCGGATTCTATTTAGTACTCCCTCCGCATGAAAGTGTGAGACATTTTTGTAGTTCAAATTATAATGCAAAAATGTCTTATAATTTGATACAGAGGCAGTATTAGCATAGTTAATTGATATTGCCTCCACAAAGGGAAATATGCTTCTGCTGCAATTTATCTGTCTTCAACATTGTTGAGAGTCACAATACTGCACTTCCAATATAAAAAAATGGGAGACCAGTATAGGATCTGTCCTTTAGGTGAGATCGTAGGATCAACTTTAAAATTTCATATTTAGACAATCCAAAAAATTATGAAAAAAATAAACATACCTGCAGGGTATGCCTACAACTCCAAAAATATCAGCTCAAAACTCTATCTACAGTTAGAGATTCGAAAAAGAAAACTTGGTTATGAATAGTGTCAGCTTTGGGTGGATAGTATTTGACACTATTCACTTCCGATTTTGTCATTTTTGGTTCTCTAAGTGTCCCGGACGCAAAAGCAAAGGGTTATGAATATAGGATCTGCCTTTAGGTGTGATCAATTATTTTGAAGATATAAAACATGTTCAAACATTCTGAAAATATTTGGAGACGCACATCCATGTTTGATGTTTCAAAAAGTTTCAGCTCCTAATTTGTATTTTGAAACGGAGGGAGTATTATTTATGATTCATCTGCACTCTATTTTGAAGCAAAATTGGCCCGCAGGGATATGTCATACTAATGCAACCTCTAAGAGCGCGTTTGATTCAAAGGAGTTCTAGAACTTTTGGTGAATTTCAAATTCTGAGTATTTTTTTAAAAAATATGGTTGTTTGATTAACATGATTGGAATCCTTACGAATTAGTATTATTGATGATTCATTTGCACTCTATTATGAAGCAAAAATACCGTCAATAGAAAACCATTCTTGGAATTCACTTTTTTTCTATGCTTTCAAACACTTTATAATCCAGTTATCTGTATTTTTTTTTGAAATGAGGCAAAAGACTTGCCATTTTCATTAATTAAGGAGAAGGTCTAGACATAAGCCGTAGAGCGGCAAAAAGAAAAAGACTACTCTTGCAACATGAGAGTACTCAGGTGCGTGGCTCCAGCCAGCGCCCAAAGATGGGCTTCCTCTTTGATCTTGGCAACAACAACGGAAGTCGGGGTAGCTGTGTTGCAGAAAACTCTAGCGTTTCGCTCCTTCCAAATTTCCCACGAGACAAGCATCATCATGGAGACAATCGCCTTCTTGATGTAGCCGCCCGAGTCGATCATTTTTAGCCACCAATCATGAACAGAGACCTCATGTCGCCAAGTCATTGGTGAGTGACCGTGCATGCCTAGACAAGCGACGGCCTCATTCCAAACGCGGACGGTGAATCTACACTGGAATAGGAGATGAGCAGCGGACTCCTGAACATGCTTACACATGGGGCAAAGGACGCAATTTGGCCATCCCCGTCGCTGCAAACGATCGGCCGTCCACACTCGGTTTTGAACGATCAACCAAGCAAATAACTTGCACTTAGGCGGAGCCCAAGTCTTCCAGATTGTGGTAGAGGTTGGACTGAGAACTTGGCCCGCGTACTGTGGCTTGTAAGCTGTGGCCGCCGAATATTCACCACTGGAAGTGAATTTCCAAGATATCGTGTTCTTCCTATCTGAGTTGAGAGTAACATCATGGAGTATCTCCCAAAGGGCAGCGAACTCCTGGATATGGGTCAAGGTGAGGCCCTTACTAGTATCGATCTGCCTGATCTAGAAGTTGTTGTCCAGGGCCTTGCTGACCAGTCACTCCTTTTTAGATATCTCAAAGATCTTGGGCACGACATCTCTGGGTCGGAGACCATGAAGCCATGAAGATTCCAAGAATTTAGCCTTTTTACCATCACGAACAGTCACCGTCGTGAAAGACGCAAAGCGGTCCTTGTCACCATCGCTACAAGGTGTTTCCATGCCGGACCAAGTCTTGGGGGGGGGGGGGGGTCGTCTGTTCGAACCACAACCAACCAGCGGAGTCGAAGCGTGGTCGCAAATTTCTCGAGGTTTAGGACACCCAAGCCGCCATAAATCTTGGACTTGCAGATAGTATTCCAGTTGACCTTACACTTGCCGCCAGAAACCTTATCAGAGCCTGCCCAAAGAAAGGCACGCCTGAAGCTGTCAATTTTCTTCCAAACTTCAGCAGGGAGCTCAAAAGGTGTTAGGTGATAGATTTCGATGGCCGTGAGGACCGCTTTGACCAGAATTATGCGTCCAGGGGCAGCCACCTGGAGAGCCGGCCAAGGTGGAAGCTTGCCCGCGACCTTGTCCTCGAGGTATTGAAAATGTATGCGCTTAAGTCTCGTGATTGAGAGTGGAAGGCCAAGGTATCGCATAGGGAAGGCAGTCCGGACGGCAGGAAAGGCCTGAAGGGTGTCATCAAGATCGATATTGGTACAACGAATGAGCGCAACCAAACTCTTCGTGCAGTTGGTGACGAGGCCAGTGACTTCACCAAAGGAGCTCAGTGTCGCAGCCAGGAATTGGATGTCCTCCATGATTGGCGCAATGAAGATGGTCACGTCATCGGCATACAAGGATGCCCGAATAGGATTTCCATGGAGGGGATGGAGGTTGCCTTGCTTAGTTGCCTTAGCGAGGATACTATTAAGGGGGTCAGTGGCAAGGACAAAGAGCAGTGGTGATAGTGGGTCTCCCTGCCGTAGCCCACATCCATGCTTGATAGGGTCGCCCGCAATGCCATTGAGAAGCACTTTAGATGAGGCCGTGGAGAGAAGAGCTGAAACCCAATCACAGAAACGGTTCGGGAAATGATTGTGACACAACAAATCCATGAGGTAGTACCTGATACGTCTCCAACATATCTATAATTTTTTATTGTTCCATGCTATTATATTACCCCTTTTGGATGTTTATGTGCTTTATTTTACACATTTATATCATTTTTGGGACTAACCTACTAACCGGAGGCCCAGTCCGTATTGCTGTTTTTTTTGCCTATTTCAGTATTTCGAAGAAAAGGAATATCAAACGGAGTCCAACTGGAATGAAACCTTCGGGAGCGTGATTTTTGGAACGAATGTGATCCAGAGGACTTGGAGTGCAAGTCAAGAAGCAGCCGAAGCTTCCATGAGATAGGAAGGCGCCCCCCCTCTAGGGCGCCCCCCTTGTCTCGTGGGCCCCTCGGGCGTCCACCGACGTACTTTTTCCTCCTATATAAGCCTACGTACCCCGAAAATATCCAGGGAGCAGACAAAACACAATTTCCACCACCGTAACCTTCTGTATCCGCGAGATCTCATCTTGGAGCCTTCGTCGGCACTCTGCCGGAGGGGGAATCGACCATGGAGGGCTTCTATATCAACATCCTTGCCCCTCTGATGAGTTGTGAGTAGTTTACCACAGACCTACGGGTCCATAGTTATTAGCTAGATGGCTTCTTATCTCTTTTTGGATCTCAATACAATGTTCTCCCCCTCTCTTGTGGAGATCTATTCGATGTAAACTCTTTTTTTTGGTGTGTTTGTCGAGATCCGATGAATTGTGGGTTTATAATCAAGTTTATCTATGAATAATATTTGAATTTTCTCTGCATTCTTTTATTTATGATTGAGTTATCTTTGCAAGTCTCTTCGAATTATCAGTTTGGTTTAGCCTACTAGATTGATCTTTTTTGCCTTGGGAGAAGTGCTTAGCTTTGGGTTCAATCTTGCGGTGTCCTTACCCAGTGATAGAAAGGCTTGCAAGGCACGTATTGTATTGTTGCCATCGAGGATAACAAGATGGGATTTATATCATATTGCTTGAGTTTGTCCCTCTACATCATGTCATCTTGCTTAATGCGTTACTCTGTTCTTATGAACTTAATACTCTAGATGCAGGCAGGAGTCGGTCGATGTGTGGAGTAATAGTAGTAGATGTAAGCAGGAGTCGGTCTAGTTGTCACGGATGTGATGCCTATATACATGATCATGCCTAGATAATCTCATAATTATTCGCTTTTCTATCAATTGCTCGACAGTAATTTGTTCACCCACCGTAATACTTATGCTATCTTGAGAGAAGCCACTAGTGAAACCTATGGCCCCCGGGTCTATCTCTTATCATATGTGCTTCCAATCTTCTTTTATTTGCATCTTTACTTTTTGCATCTATATTATAAAATACCAAAAATATATTTATCTTATCTTACTATCTTTATTAGATCTCACTTTCGCAAGTGGCCGTGAAGGGATTGACAACCCCTTTATTGCGTTGGTTGCGAGTTCTTTGTTTGTTTGTGTAGGTGCGTGGGACTTTTGAGGAGCCTCCTACTGGATTGATACCTTAGTTCTCAAAAACTGAGGGAAATACTTATGCTACTATTGCTGCATCACCCTTTCCTCTTCAAGGAAAACCAACACAAGCTCAAGACGTAGTAGTACCATCGGACCGAGTCAAAGGCTTTCTTGATATCTAGTTTGAATAGCAAAGCTGGGGATTTGGTTCGATGAAATCGACGAGCCAGATTGCGGACATACATGAAGTTATCATGTATACTTCTTTTCTTGATGAATGCACTTTGCGTGTTGGAGACCAGAGCGGGCATGTGAGGGGCCAGCCTAGTGGCCATCATTTTAGCATTTATTTTTGCAATCATGTGAATGAGACTTATTGGTCGGAAATCAGAGATGTCCTGCGCCCCATCCTTTTTAGGGATGAGAGCAATGTTAGCTGAGTTGATCCAGTGGAGGTTCCTAACATGTAGATTGGAAAAACTGTCAACAACTCGCATAATCTCTGGCTTTATGATGTCCCAACATTCTTTGAAGAAAAGTCATGTGAATCCGTCAGGTCCGGGGCTTTGTCCCCGGGTAGTTCGTTGATCGCAGCACGGACCTCCTCCTCAGTGAACAAGGTAGCCAGGTCTGAGAGATCACAATTCGATGGTGGGATGCAGCCCCAATTGAAGTCCTTGGAGCGCGGGCGGCCCTTCCCAATGGCTTTTGCAAAGTGGTGCTGGATAATATCCTTTTTTTGATCATGGCTCATAACCCATCCGTTATTGTGCTTGAGACTGTAGATGAAGTTCTTCCTTCGGCGATGGTTGATACGGAGGTGAAAGAAACAGGTATTCGTGTCCCCCTCTTTGAGCAACTTAATTCTTGAACTTTGCCTTTTTCTCGCCCGCTCGAGGACAGCCAGGGCGACAACCTTCCTCTTAAGGTCCTTCCCCAGGTTCCATTCAGCCAGGCTAAGCGTCCTGCATTCTTGCGCCACATCAAGACGGAGGATGATCTCAAGGGCCATGTGGAGTTGGATTTTGTGATTCGAGAAGATTGTCTTGCTCCATTTCCTAAGGCGTTGACTTGTTCTTTTAAGCTTATGAAAGAGCACCTGAAAGGGCTCAGAATTACTAGAGTCCTCCTTCGCATCCTGTACCGTCTTCTTGAAGTTTGGCATTTTGGTCCAAATTTTTTTAAACGGAGGGTTTTTGGTCGCCGTGGCCCCCTATCGCTAGCCAGACGGAGTGGGCAGTGATTCGAGAGCGAGGATGATAGGGCATGAAGGATGTGAGTGTCAAAGTCAACGTCCCAGTCCTCATTGCAGTAAAAAGAATCCAACTTGCTTAAGGTCAGGTTAGTCTGCTCGTTGCTCCAGGTGAACCTTCTGTTTTGGAGGTGAATTTCTTTCAGCTCACAGGTGTTGAGTGAGTTTCGGAAGCGCACGTGGCGAGAGCGATCAACGTTTGCACGGTTTTGTCACGAGCACAATTGATTGAAATATCCCGTAACAAGCCACCTGGTACCCAGCTGGGGCTTGAGGCTCACAAGCTCTTCGAAGAAAGCATCTTTCAGGTTGCCTCTAGGGCCATACACTGAAGTGAGCTTGAAGGAAGTGAGAGTGTTGACAATAGTGATGGTTGCAGAGATGTTGAAGGTACCAGTTGAAATGTTATCCATTTTAAGAAAGTCTTCATTCTAGAGAAGGAGAATTCCTCCCTTAGTGCCATCAGCAGGCCTATCAGCAAAGCTTTTTAGTCTTTGGCCACCCAAAAAAGCAGCCAAGAGAGGGTCAACAACAGTCAATTTGGTTTCCGTAGACAAACAAGGTTGCAGGAGTAGCAGCGATAGTCTCATGAACAGTTGCGCGACGGTTGGGATAGTTTAGGCCACAGACGTTCCAGTTTAGGATGGAGAGGCTTTCATTCATTGCAAACAAGGCCTGCATCAGGGGTAACATGGAGCACAAATAGGGGCCTTGCCAAGGCGACATCAGAGAGTAGTTGAAGATCAGAGCTACAAACAGGCCTATCTAGAGTAACTGAGAGAGCAACAATAAGAAAGTGACTAATCATGATAACTGGGTTACATCAGCAGCTAGTCATGGCAGTGGCATCAAGCACATGCCGCGTCTTCTCCGCCTTGAGCTTTAAGTTCTAGCTCAGCTCCTCCACCATGGTCAAGCAAGGCATCCTCCACAGCAGTAGCGAGGTCACAGTCGAGCCTGAATAGGGCTCTAAGTGCAGCGACAGCCAGGTCCGGTAGCTGGCCACGAAACCGAGCCACATACTTGGCAATGGCTGCCTATGTGATCATATCCCCCTCTTCTACAACCCCCATGCGTTGGCAAAGCAGTCTCTCTGCTAGCTGAGCGATTGGCATGTCACGCTACTAGGGAAAAGCCTATACACAGAATCTTAGCAGCAGCGCGGTTCAAAAAGGAGCGCTGCTGCTAACTAGTAGTAACGCGTGTTCTGTAAACTCGCTGCTGATAAGGATTTAGCAGTAGCATGCTCGGCCTAAAACGCGCTGCTACAAATATCGACCGGCGGTGTTCACCTAACTCTAAGTAGCGATGGCTGTCGCAAGAACCGCGCTCATCGCTAAGTATGTAGTATGTAGCGCTTTTTCCGGATCGCTGCTGGTAAATTTCAAATTGCCACACTTTTTTGTCCCAGTTAGCAGTAGCGCCGTACCCCAAAGCGCGCTGCTGCTAAATCCTTAGCAGCAGCGCGTTTTAGGTCCCGCGCTACTGCTAACCCGCACCAACCCAACACCTTTCCCCACCCGTCCCTCCCCTCCCCCTCCTCTTTTCCCTTCCCCCTACCTCCCCCTCCTCTCTTCCCTTCCCCCTACCTCCACCACATGCTCCCACTCTCACTCTTCTTCTTCTCCTCAATACTTCTCCCCCATTACTCTCTCTCTTCTATCCACCTTTCTCTCTCTTCATTACTCCACATAACTACACCACCTCCATTAATGCATCTCCTTTCTCTTTTTCCTTCCCCCTCCACTGGTTGAAGTTGTCTCCTCCCAAATTAGGTAGCTAGGTAGATGTAGGATTTAGTTAAGTGACCTATTTGCCCCTTAACTAGATCTATATTTGTCAAGAAGAGCTTTGTGCACTTTTGATCTCCCTACAACATCATCTCCACCGTGTGCTCGATCTCAATCGAGATAGAGGTGATGAAAATTTCATGCTTTTGCAAAATGGAAATATGTTTATGTGTGTGTGATATGTTTGTGGAAATTGTGTGTGTGGCATGAGTTGATGCCGCCAAATTGTGCTTTTGAGTTGCCTATGTTTTGCTGAAATGTCGATTTATTTCCGTTTCGGCGAATTCCGGGCAAACTCTAGATCCATATATGTCCTATTTTTAAGGAAGGTCCTGCCAAATTTTTTTATGACTTTGATGCATGCATGCATTTTTATAATCAATTTGTTTATTATTCTTGTGCGAGTTGGCGATGGTCGGTGGAGCGATGGTGGACAGGTGGTTGCGATCGGCGGTGCAGGACATGAAAGAAAATAACCGGACAGAGGTTTTATGTCCGTGTCGAAAATGCAAAGGAATAGTTTGGCTCGACCCCCATGGCGATGGTCGTGTCGAAGCGCACCTGCTCATGACTGGTTTCATGGATGGCTATACTCGGTGGATAATTGAAGATGAGGATAGCGATGTTGAGGATGCCGACGGGCAGGCAATGATGACACGGGCAAGACGAAGAGATGATCGATAATGGCGGCGGGAAGAGGCGGACATGGCGGCGGAGAAGGGGCGGACATGGCAGAGGAGAAGGGGCGGACATGGCGGCGGAGAGAACGACATGGACTCCACGCAGCAGAGTTAAATCGGTACTAAGTTCAATTGTGCGGGACGCTCATGTTCAAGCATTGCTTCGCAAGGAGACGAGTACTGAGAGAGCTGCTTCTAGAGAGGAGGCTAAGCTGGAGCAACTGGTGGTAGACTCGAACACTCTATTGTATGATGGTTGCAATCCTGAGGTGACCCGCTTGAGCTTCACGCTCCAACTCCTGAAGACGAAGGCTAAAAACAAATGGACCGACACTAGCCTCGATGAGCATCTCAAGTACCTAAAGGATGTTCTTCCTGCGGGTAATCTATGTCCTACTAGTGTTGATGAGGCCAAGAAGATCGTGTGCCCTCTTGATCTGCCACATGTTAGATACCATGCATGCATCGACGATTGCATAATTTATCGGAAGGAGCACGCGGAAAAAACAAGCTGTCCGGTGTGCAATGCTTCTCGATACAAGAAGGCTGGGAAGAAATGTCCCCAGAAAGTTGTATGGTACTTACCGATCACTCCCCGTCTCCAGAGGTATTTTGTAGATCCCAAGGAAGCAAAGCTAATGTGCTGGCACGCGGAGAGGAAGAAGCCCGACGATGGAGATGATCCGAAGCTGAGACACGTGAAGGATGGAAGCCAGTGGAGAGCATTGAACAACTTCTATCGGTATTTTGAATGTGATGCAAGGAACATCGTGCTCGGCGCGTGTACCGATGGCATGAATCCGTTTGGCAACCAGAACACCAACCATAGCACATGGCCCGTGTTTGTATGGATGTACAACCTCCCCCTGGTAGTGCATGAAATCGAAGTACATTCACATGAGCATGCTTATTCAACGGCCGAAACAACCAGGAAATAATATTAATTTGTATCTGGGGCTACTTCAAGAGGAGTTAGACACGTTATGGAAAACACCGCCAAGACATGGGGCGCTTGACAAAGGTGAGTATTTCAACATGAGAGCCGCGCTGATCACGACAGTGCAGGACTATCTCGGTTACGGATATGTGGCAGGCCAGGTGTGCCATGGATATTGCGGATGCACGCGGTGCATGGATGATACGACGTCTCAGCAGCTAACGTCAAGGAAAGATGGCGGGTCTGGGAAAATCGTGTACATGGGGCATTGAAGATGGCTTGAACAGGACGACCCGTGGAGAAACCGTGGAGATCTATTCAATGGTCACGCTGAGCATCGAGGACCTCCACGTAAGCGGAGCGGTGCCAAAATCGATGAGCTGTTGAAAAACTGGAAGGAGTGCCACGCACCGGGAAAGATGATGAGAAAGGCACCGGAGCCGCTGCTGAAGGTATGGAAGACGAGGTCTGTGTTCTGGGACTTGGAGTACTAGCACAAACTCGATACACCTCATTGCCTTGATCAAATGCATATCTGTAAGAATGTCCTTGAGAGCTTGCTCGCAACACTGATGAACATGCCGGATAAGACCAAGGATGGGCCGAAGGCAAGAAAAGACTTGCAAGATTTGAAAATCAGGGAAGATCGCACATGCCGCCCGTAAAATGTCGACGAGACAGAGACGGAGACAGAGGCACGGAGAAGAAGGGCAAGAAAATAAAGAAAGAGGATTATTGCCCCCTTCTTGCTTCACCTTAAGTCGGGCTAAGATCAATCAATTCTTTAAGTGCCTTACGGAGTCAAAGTTAGTTCGATTCATTGTGGCAAGATAAGCGAGATATCTAGACACGCACAAGAAAAGGTTCAGCGGGATGAAGTCTCATGACTGTCATGTGATGATGACGCAGATACTACTGTTGCCCTTAGAGGGATAATGGACAAGCACGTCCGTGACACGCTTATTGGTCTCGCAACTTTTTCAACGTCATCTCTCGAAAGTCGATCGGTGTGAAGCAGCTCCAAAGGCTACGAGGAAGAGATCGTTGTGATCTTGAATGAGCTTGAGATGTACTTCCTTTCGCGTTCTTGACGTGATGGTGCATCTGTGTGTCCATATTGTGGATGACATAATAGACTGGGGCCGTCATTCCTGCACAACATGATGCCGTTTGTGAGGATGAATGGGATCATCAAAGGATTCGTTCAGTAACATGTCCCGTCCGGATGGAAGCATCGTCAGGGCTATTTGGCACAAGAGTGCATCTCTTTCTATGAGAATTTTCTATATGGCGCAGACCAGCCGCTTTGGTGTTAGTGTTGGTTTGCCCGTTAACAAGCTAACGATGGGAGGCTCGAAGGAGATGGTCATCGCAGCGGTCGCGAGGAACGCACGTGGCATACTCGGATCGATCTGGCGACTTTGTGAGCAAACTTGGTAGTGCTACAACACCTAGACGAAGTAGATCCTTTCGTGGCACTGCACAAAGAAATTATCGCAAAGAAGTATCGTGACCGGGGGGTATGCAGGACGGATGAAAGTGCAACTAATCCCGGGGTGGTTTTGGTAATTAATAACAACATATATATCATTGAACTAATAGTCTCTTGAGAATCATTTCAGAAAGTTCAGTGATATGGGTATGGCAATGACTGAAGAAGTGGACCCCTCAAAATGCTAAGGCAAGCATTGGCAAAAGCTCAAGACTCCATTTTTGGTTTAGTGATCCAAGATCACATTGAGTCCATAGGAAAGCCAATACTATTAAAAGGGGATGAGGTTATGATAATGATCTGGTTGCTCAAAGTGCTTAGTGATACATCTCCTAAACTATCAGCACCCTTCACTTCAAATATACACTCATAAGTAATCTCGGTCCCACCGATTCCATAAACTCACCACACCGAGATGAACCACCTCACCACAAAGCCAAACCCTAGAAATTTCGGATTTTCCGGTTCGAACTCGGTCTCACGAAACTAGTGTTGCCAAGCTTCAGAACCTTCGTCATCAAATCGGTGTCACCGAGATGATGAAGTCGGTCCCCCGAGATTGGCAAACCCTAGTCTTTGGAAGAATCGGACTCACCGAGATTGTATTTTCGGTCCCACGAAAATCCCAACGTTCACATGTTTTGAACTTTCGGTCTCACCGAGTTGTCAACTTCGGTCTGACCGAGATTGGTCAAATGTGTGTAACGGTTGGATTTTGTGTGGAGGCTATAAATACCCCTCCACCCCTCTTCATTCGTGAAGAGAGCCATCAGAAAGTACTACCAGTCCTACCTTACATTTCTGAGAAGGAAACTACCTACCCTTGTGTTGAGATCAAGTTGCTCCACTCCCACCATATGAAACTTGATCTCTAGCCTTCCCAAGTTGCTTTCCACTCAATCCTTTCTTCCACCACAGCCAAATCAGTGAGGAGAGTTGAGTGTTGGGGAGATTATCATTTGAAGCACAAGAGCAAGGAGTTCATCATCATCAACACCATCTATTACCTTTTGGAGGTGGTGCCTCCTAGATTGGTTAGGTGTCGCTTGGGAGCCTCCGTCGAGATGTGGAGTTGAACCAAGAAGTTTGTAAGGGCAAGGAGATCGCCTACTTCGTGAAGATCTACCCCAGTAAGGCTAGTCCTCCGTGGGCGTATGCCATGATGGCATAGACAAGGTTGCTTCTTCGTGGACCCTTCGTGGGTGGAGCCCTCCGTGGACTCTCGCAGCCGTTACCCTCCGTGGGTTGAAGTCTCCATCAACGTGGATTGACGATAGCACCACCTATCGGAACCACGAGAAAAAATCTCCGTGTCTCCAAATTGCGTTTGCTCTTCTCCACCTCTCTTTACTACATGTGCAATTTACTTTCCGCTGTCTATACTCTAGAATTGCATGTGTAGGGTGATACTTGACTTGATCATCATTGTGAACTTGCCAAAAACTTGTCTTTATCAAAAGGCTGAATTTTTATATTGTCAAGTAGTCTAATCACCCCCCCTCTAGACATACTTTCGATCCTACAAGTGGTATCAGAGCGTTGGTCTCCATTGTATTGGTTTCCATTGCATTGGACTCCATAAGCTTGGTTTCACAACCTAGGAGAGTATGGCGTCAAGTGAGGGTAATTTTCGTAGAGGTCCTTACTTTGATGGTTCAAATTTTGCTAGTTGGAAGCATAAAATGAAAATGCATATTCTTGGACATAACCCCGCCGCATGGGGCATTATTTGTGTTGGTTTGCAAGGTGAGTTCTTGAGGAAGGAAAAGTTCGGATCGTGAAGCTACAACGGATGAATTGCGGATGTTGCAAAACAATGCTCAAGCTTGTGACATTCTCTTCAATGCTTTGTGTCCCGAGGAGTTCAACAAAATCAGCCGTCTTGAGAATGCAAAAGAGATTTGGGATACTTTGGTCGAAATGCACGAAGGTACCGAGTCCGTGAAGGAATCAAAGCTAGATGTTCTTCAAGGTCAACTTGACAAGTTCAAGATGAAGGAAGGTGAAGGAGTCGCTGAAATGTACTCTAGGCTTGCTCTCATCACAAATGAGATTGCCGGCTTAGGAAGCAAAGAAATGACCGATCGATTCATCATCAAGAAGATTCTCGAGCTTTGGATGGAAAGTATGACACCGTGTGCACTTTGATCCAAATGATGCCAAACTACAAGAATCTCAAGCCTACCGAAGTCATTGGAAGAATTGTTGCTCATGAGATGACACTTAAAGATAAGGAAGAGCTTCACAACAAGTCAAGTGGTGCTTACAAAGCTACAATTGATGCTCCCACAACCTCAAGTGACAAGCTAGTTTCCAATGAAGAGATAAGCCTAATGGTGAAGAACTTCAACAAATTCTACAAGAATAGAGGCAAGGAAAGAAGCTCAAAGTCTAGATCATATGATGAAAAGAGATCTTCTAGTCGTGATCGAAGCTGCTACAATTGTGGAAGACCGGACACTACTCAAATGAGTGTTGGCTCCCCACAAGAGAAGAGAAGAATCTCCAAGAAGAAGAAGCTCAAGAGAAGAGTCACCTCGGAAAGAGAGAAGGAGTAGAGATGATCGTTATGAACGAAGATCCTCTCGGAGAAGCAAGGATTCGGAGAGGAAAGACAAGTCATCAAGAAGCTACACAAGAAGAAAACATCAAGCTCATGTAGGTGAATGGGTCTCCGGCTCCGACTCCGACAATCACTCCGAAAGAAGCTATCACTCCAACTCCGACTACAGTCAAGATGAAGGTGTTGCCGGTCTTGCTCTCGTGTCCTCCAACTCCAACTCCTATGATTTATTTGATTCACCAAATGAGGGAATTGGAAGATGCTTCATGGCTAAAGGCCCCAAGGTATCACACCCAGAATTTGTTGACTTTGATAGTGATGAGGATGACTTGCTTGGTGAAGATGAGCTTTTACATGATAAATCTAGTGAGACTAGTAATGATGAACATGCTAGTAGTCTTTATAGTCGAGAAGAGTCGAATGACAATGCTATGAAGGAGATTGAGCGTCTAACTAATGAACTAAACACTCTTAAGTTAGCTCATGAACTAACTCAAGAAGATCATAGAGAGCTCCTAAGATCTCATGAGAAGCTACGCTTCGAGAAGCTCAATCTAGAGCAAGAACATGAGTTTCTAAAAGCAATCAATGACGATCTTCGAAAGAAAAGTTCTTCATATCTTGCCAAACAACTTCTCTTGTCTAATTTCTTGCCACCTATTAAAACTAAGCATGACAAGCATAAGAAAAATTCTTCATCTAGAAGCAACATTATTAGTTCTAGTAGTTCTCTTGATTCCACTAACAATGTTTCAAGCCAAGTTACACTTGAGCAAGAAAATAGTTTATTGAAAGGGATTATAGAGAAAGGTGTCTACAAGAGCCTTGCGGAAGGCAAGAACTTTGAGGAAATTGTTCGCAAGCAAGGAAGGCACCGGAAGAATCAAGGAATTGGTTTTGAGCGAAAGTTCAACGCCGAGGGTGTTGAATGGGAAGAAGGTCAATATCCCACTCCAAAGTTTGTTTCTCAAAAGGAGAAGTATGATCCTACTTCTTCCAATGTGGAACAAGCTCAAGATGATCTTCCACCACAAGACCACAAGCTAAAAGGCAAGGACAAGCTTCAAGAGGAGATTGATGCATTTATTGAAGCACCTAAAGCCATGGTCAAGTGGGTTCCCAAGGAAACGTCAAGTTCTACTTCGTCAAGCTCAACTTCTACCCCAAGGATTCCCATCAAGATGATGTGGATCCCGAAGAAGAAGAACTAGAGAGTTCTTGAGGGTGACTCCGCCAACATACTTCACTCACATTCATTTTGGCAAGAACTTGTGCAATCAACTTCCACATTATGCACTAGTTCATGGAGTCACAAACCCTCTTGTTGGTAAGTCAAGGGACAAGGTAATCATTGCTTTCATGGACATCATCTATTGTGTACTTCAATCTATGTCCGTGGATATCCTTGTTTGTTCCTTGTGGGACTAACCCATGTAGGTATTGAAAGTGCCGAATCCAAAGGATTGCTCCCAACTCTTGATGATCTTCATCAACATTGAGCATCCACATCTTCAACATCTACATGAAGTCTTCTCGACAACCCAAGGTTAGTTTGACCCTTTAAAAGGGTTCTCACATCTAGGGGAGCTTTGCTCTAAAGAATGAGCTAAAGCATCTTCAAATGATGTGAACACATCAATGCTTTATGTAAAAGTGGTAACCCCACTTGTGCTTAAACGATGAGTATGACCTATGATCAAATGTCCTCATTTGACTCCTAAGTCAATATACTCATATATAGATGACCTAGTCATCGACAAATTGTGTGATAGTAGCTAGAGTTTTTGTTGGTGCATGTTTGACACATATTTCATTTGCTATCTTATTGTGTGAGCATGTTGGATGCATGATTTTATCCATTCAAGGACATCCATTTGTTGTTTTGGTCGTCTTGATTTTTTTTTCTTTTGACCAAATGGATGGACAAGAATGCCTAAGTACCTCCCCTAGCTATCTATGCTTTCCTGTCTCAAACTCTATTCATGCTTATATCACAAACTTTGAACAAGTCATTTTCGGACACACCGAGTGAGGAGCACTCGGAGCCACCGATCCGTCAAAGGCTAAACTTCCAAAACCTTCTAAGTAATTTCGGTCAGACCAACCCACTCAAACTCGGTCCAACCGAAAGAACTTGGATTGATCTAGGTTTTCACCTCGGTGAAACCGAGTTGCAAATTTCGGCGTGACCGAAATGTGTAACTGCCCTGCAGTTATCCATCTCGGTGCCACCGAGTTTTACAACTCGGTCCCACCGACAGCTAAGGGGTATATATACTCCAAGGGCAGCGCGCGTTGATTCCTACTTCAAACGCCTCCGCCCCAAACCCCTTGCTGCCGTCGCCGTGGTCTCCGGATCGTCTCCGTCGTCGCCTGTGCGCCCTCGCCGCAGGACTCCGTCGCCGTCAACGGACATTCTCTCCGCGCCGTTGCCGCCGTAGAGGAACTCCACCAAGTTAGGGTGAGTTTCGATCCCTCTCGTGCTCTCATCTCCGATTCTATGCACGATTGGTTTGCCTAGCATCTTGCCACGTTTGAGATCTTCCATAACACCAGATTAGTTCGTTAGAACGAAATTCGAGTAAAAATTTTAGGGTTAGGTTTCCGCCGAACACATCTCGGTGAGACCGATTCTACATTCTCGGTATGACCGATTTGGCCTCTGGCCATTGCACTGCACTTTTTGGTCCAACCGAGTTGTGCAAATCGGTGCGACCGAAATGAGGATTTAGTGAAACCCTAGTGTTTTCGGCAAGACCGAAACCCATTTCGGTCTAACCGAAAGTGGTGTGAATGGTTCTGTTTGAACACTTCGGATTCACGAATTTTAGACTCGGTCGACGAAATGCATTCTGTGAAAACCTAAAACTGAAATTTAAACTCATTTTTTTGCAAAATCTTCTCGCAGTTTGTGATAACTCTTCTACTCGCCTACACCTAATCTATTCACAGGTTGTCACCATGTCGGATGCCGTGATAGCGAACAGTCTGAGTCACCTATTGCTGAGATTCGAGGCGGGCACTAGTCCCGAGGCCAGCAGCTTTTCAGATGATGGTGAAAGGAGCACACCAAGTGGTTTGCCTCCTGCAGCCACCAGGGCCAGAAAGAAGAGGAATTCTGATGAAGAAGACTCTGACTTTATTGCTGAGGAAGAGGTCTCCTCCAAGCCAAAGAGGAAAGTTGTTGCCAAAGAGCATCAAGGGCAGCAAACCAAGAAAGGCACCAGCAAAGTGAAGAAGTCCACTGTTGCCAAGAAGCTGAGCATGGAAGAGGAAACATCAAGCAAGGTGAAGAAAACTTCCAAGAGGAAGAGGATTGTGCATGATGAAGCAGCAGATGATGATGAGGAAGTACCCCAGCCTCCTCAAAAGCCTAAGCTCATGGGTGATGCCATCAGGGCAGGAGCCCCTTCTAAATCCAAGCCATCTGCTCCAGCAAAGGCAGCTCAAGCCAAGCCTGCTGCCAAGCCCAAGAAAACTATCAGGAACATTCCAGCTTCAGAGAAGAAGAAAGATAATGTGCCACCAACTGAGTCGGATGATGAGGCACTGTATTCTTTGAAACTTCGTCGAAAGCGCCAATTCACAATGATGCTCATCCTCGAGCTGAAAACATGAAGGAAAGAAAGGACGAGAGGTCTCGGGCTATGGAGACAAGCTGATCCATATCTTTGTGAGGAGAAGGACTGCTGTTGATCCAAGGTTCCACACCGAGAGCAGCAGGATTTCTATGAGATCGTGCTAATGGACAAGAAGCCCATTGTTGCGGACACTCGCTATGTTGATTGGGCATACATTGATAGTGAAGAGCACAGAGACTTCTTTCCACATGTGCATGAGAGCTTCACTTGCATGTGGTGTTGCTGAGTTTGTTGGTCAAAAGTTGATGATTGGAATGATGAAATGATTATGCAATTCTATGCCACAGCTCATTTCTATCCAGATGGAAAGATCACGTGGATGACTGAAGGCCAAAGATTCTCTTCAACTGTTGAAGAATGGGCAGCACTGCTGAATGCTCCAGTGCAGAGAGAGGATGATGTTGATGTCTATGGTATTCCCAAGAAGAACCATGAGTCTATGAAGAACATGTACAACGAGGTCCCAGCTAAGGATGTAGGAATATGGAAGCTCGGCTCAGTGTATTATCTCCAGGCAGGTTTACCTACCACAAACACAATTCTGAGGCATACTTTGATGCCCAAGTTTGGAGATCATCGCATGATCAGAGGGTATTCTATCAACATGCTGCATATACTTGATGAGAAGGCACCTTTCAAGGTGATGGATTTGATAGTTGAGACTATCAAGAGGACTGCAGCAGACCAGAAGAGGTCGTGTGGATTTGCCCCGCACATTTAGATGCTTATCAATGCCAAGTTTGGCACGGGCACCTACTTGTTGGATAGACCACACTTGCCACTGCAGCCTGAGCATGAGGATAATGAAGTTGTGATGGATGAGGAGGACCCAACGTCTGTTGAAGGTCAAGCAAAGAGTGAAGCTGCCAAGAAAGCTAAAGCTGAGAAGGAAGCAGCAGCAGCGGCTAAACCCAAGAGTGTTGGAGAGCAGCTCCTTGAAGCTACCCAGAGGATTGAACAACGCCTGGCCAGCATTGTGCAGTCTCAAGAGAGCCTTGAGAGAATTGTTGAAGACAAGATCCATGCTCTGGATGTCAAGCTGACTGAAGTGCAAGTCACTGTCAACAAGCTTGAGGCAGATATCGAGGAAGCAAAGAGGGAGAAGGAAGAGCTCATGCGAGAGATGCAGGATGATCTAGTCTAGGATGATCATGAACAGCCTGCTCCGGTTCCCACCAGACCCCGATCAGCTGCTATCCCAGTGACAGACACCAGGACTACAGCCTCAGCACCTCCCACAGCTCCATCATTTCCAGCTCCAGCTCCAGTGACCACTCCTCCAGCTCCACAGACATCAGCTGAAGCCTTTGCAGATGCAGCCATCTCAACTCCATCAACCCAGACAGGAGCCGCCAGCAGAGTCCCTAGTGACGTTTAGCTCTATACTTTTCGAACTTTTTGGTAACTTGTTGCCAAAGGGGGAGAAATTGTATAGATCATAGGACTTCGAGAGAGAGAGTGCTTGCTTTTGCTCTTTCGTTCATTTGCGGTTTCTTTGAGATACTTTTGAGTTTTTCGAGACATTCCGTGTGTTTGATACTTCGTTTGTTCTACCTTAATGAGTGCTTGGTCGTACTATGCCTTAATGTGTGCTTAATGCTTATCATATGCTATTCATATCTTGTATGACCATTTACTCATGTCTTGGTGATTGGGTGCATATTATTCATTCTTATCATTTTGTGCGCTCCACCAAGATGTATGTGACATGGAAGAGTGACCCATGATCCTAATCGATTGTGCATTTGCATTCAAACGCAAATCTTAAATAATGCACAAATTTAGGGGGAGCTCTTGCTTATCACATACTTCTCAAAGCGACGATATTATCCATTGATTATATCCTATGTCGAAGCTTTGATCTATATGTTGTCATCAATTACCAAAAAGGGGGATATTGAAAGTGCAACTAATCCCCGGGTGGTTTTGGTAATTAATAACAACATATATATCATTGAACTAATAGTCTCTTGAGAATCATTTCAGAAAGTTCAATTGATATGGGTATGGCAATGGTGAAGAAGTGGACCCCTCAAAATGCTAAGGCAAGCATTGGCAAAAGCTCAAGACTCCATTTTTGGTTTAGTGATCCAAGATCACATTGAGTCCATAGGAAAGCCAATACTATTAAAAGGGGATGAGGTTATGATAATGATCTGGTTGCTCAAAGTGCTTAGTGATACATCTCCTAAACTATCAGCACCCTTCACTTCAAATATACACTCATAAGTAATCTCGGTCCCACCGATTCCATAAACTCAGTCACACCGAGATGAACCACCTCAGCCACAAAGCCAAACCCTAGAAATTTCGGATTTTCCGATTCTGAACTCGGTCTCACCGAAACTAGTGTTGCCAAGCTTTTGTAACCTTCTGTCATCAAATCGGTGTCACCGAGATGATGAAGTCGGTCCCACCGAGATTGGCAAACCCTAGTCTTTGGAAGAATCGGACTCACCGAGATTGTATTTTTGGGCCCACCGAAAATCCCAACGTTCACATGTTTTGAACTTTCGGTCTCACCGAGTTGTCAACTTCGGTCTGACCGAGATTGGTCAAATGTGTGTAACGGTTGGATTTTGTGTGGAGGCTATAAATACCCCTCCACCCCCTCTTCATTCGTGAAGAGAGCCATCAGAAAGTACTACCACTCCTACCTTACATTTACGAGAAGGAAACTACCTACCCTTGTGTTGAGATCAAGTTGCTCCACTCCCACCATATGAAACTTGATCTCTAGCCTTCCCAAGTTGCTTTCCACTCAATCCTTTCTTCCACCACAGCCAAATCGGTGAGGAGAGTTGAGTGTTGGGGAGATTATCATTTGAAGCACAAGAGCAAGGAGTTCATCATCATCAACACCATCTATTACCTTTTGGAGGTGGTGCCTCCTAGATTGGTTAGGTGTCGCTTGGGAGCCTCCGTCGAGATGTGGAGTTGAACCAAGAAGTTTGTAAGGGCAAGGAGATCGCCTACTTCGTGAAGATCTACCCGAGTAAGGCTAGTCCTCCGTGGGCGTATGCCATGATGGCATAGACAAGGTTGCTTCTTCGTGGACCCTTCGTGGGTGGAGCCCTCCGTGGATTCTCGCAGCCGTTACCCTCCGTGGGTTGAAGTCTCCATCAAGCGTGGATTGACGATAGCACCACCTATCGGAACCACGAGAAAAAATCTCCGTGTCTCCAAATTGCGTTTGCTCTTCTCCACCTCTCTTTACTACATGTGCAATTTACTTTCCGCTGCCTATACTCTAGAATTGCATGTGTAGGGTGATACTTGACTTGATCATCATTGTGAACTTGCCAAAAACTTGTCTTTATCAAAAGGCTGAATTTTTATATTGTCAAGTAGTCTAATCACCCCCCCTCTAGACATACTTTCGATCCTACAACGGACGCCGAAGTTACTAGAGAGCACAACTCCACTTTCCTGCATTGGTTCAAAGAGCATATTATTGCTAATCCCCCGGAGGAGGGCTCTAAGGACGGATTGCTCCTATACGCCTTAGCACATGGCCCCTCGCCCAACCTCGTAACCTATCAGGCATATGATATCAACCGATACACGTTCTACACGGAGGCAAAAGATATGGACAGTGATGATCAGAACTCAGGGGTGACGATGGAATGCATGACCGGCAGCGACAACGGCACAACTGAGCGATTTTATGGAAGGGTCGAGGAGATCTGGAGCTTGACTACTCGGACTGCACAACACGGCGATGTTCCGTGTCGGATGGGCTAAGAATGTCGAAGAGAAAGCGGATGTTCACTACCATGACTATACCCGATGCCAAGAGCGCTACCGTGAACGCTATCGCAAAAAACGAGCCATGGGTACACGCTAAGCACGTGACACAATGCTTCTTCATAACTGACCCGCGCAATCCCGGCCGTGTTGTCGTGAGGAGAGGCAAAAGGAACATCATTGGAATGGGATGGAGTCGCCAATGAGGAAGACTATGATCAGTACGGCAACCCAATGAGGGAAGATGACGATGATGATGAAGTATACGTCAAAATAAGAATCAATACTACATTACCTAAGAAAAATCATACTCCATGGAAAAGGCAAAGTCACAATGAGGGGCTCAATTATTCTTGACGAACAAGAAGGGAAAGAAGCTGACTAAAAAGAAAAGCGTCAAAGACTTGAGGAAGCGTATGTTATGGGTCCAATGATGTGTATATATATATATATATATATATATATATATATATATCTGTGTGTGTGTGTGTGTGTGTGTGTGTGTGTGTGTGTGTTCCTATTTTGTATACACACTTAGCCATTATTATGCATGGGTCCAATGATGTGTAATATATATGTTCCTATTTTGCATACATATTTAACCGTCAAATGATGCAATATATATCGCCCTCCCTTCGTTCACTGCCCTCCGGAAATAAAAGTGGGATAAAAAAAGGAAAAGAAAAAGGAAAACTGGCAGTAGCGACGGTAGTAGCAGCGCGTTTTGCATAAATCGCTGCAGCTACTGAATTTAGTAGTAGCGCATTTTACCTAAACCGCTGCAGCTACAGATGTTAGTAGCAGCGCGTTTTGACGTAACGCGCTACTGCTACGTCCACTTAACCCAAAATTCTCACTCGCCCTGCTTCATCCCGCCATTTCCCCCAAATCCCCACTCTCTCCCCGTCCCCGCCGCCCGGACCGGCCCGGCGCTCGCCCCGACTCGCCCGGCGCTTGGCGCTCTTCCCGACCAGCGCTTCGCCCCGTCCTGCCCTCGACCCGACCAGCGCCCGGCGCTTAGCCCCGACCCTCGACGCCGACCCGCCGCTCACCCCGACCCGGCGGCCTTCTCCCCGACTTTCGCGGTGCTCGCCCGACCCGGCGCGCTCGCCCCCGACCCGTCGGCCCTCGCCTCCCTCCTCTCCCCTGCCAGCCATCGTCGGGCCTGCCTCCTCGCCCCTGCACTCTCTGTAAACACCCCCCTCTCTGCTATGGTTCTTCGGTTATGTTAATTAATTAGGTTATCTATTTAGTTATGAATTTAGCTAGGTTTCAAAATTAGCTAAATTTATATGCAAATTTGAACTGGACATGTGATATGTGCATATGTCATGTTTTGGACATGTCATGTTTGGAAAATGATCCGAGTGGCCTATGTTACGCCGGAATGTTGATTCATTTCCGTTCGGTGAATTTCAGCGCCGATATGTCCATTTTTAGCAAAGGTCATGCCGAAATTTCCGTGAATAAAGGCATGATTTGTGCTACATAGTTGGCATATCAGTCTTTGGCACATAGATTTCTTTTATGTCATTTCTCATTAATTCATACTTTTAGAAATAAATGAGGCCACTTAATCATAGGAAACATGTCGAACAACGAAGAAACTGGGCCTTGACCATGATGCGAGCGAGATGGATTATGAGGGTGAACAAGAGTACCTCGACTATTTGATTGCTAAGCAAGGTTTGCAGGTCGGCCTCGATGATGGTCTCGGCGCCGACATCGACACCGACAGTGCGGCACCGATGGCGACACCGAGACCGTGGGGAAGGTACCGGCAGGGAAGGTACCGGCCCCGATGCCGCTACCGAAAATAGGAAGCATAAGAAGTAGAGGATACGAAAACCTAACAAACTAGGGATTGGACGACTTGTGATCACAAAGATGGCACCTGGCAAGTTTGAGTCGTTAGAGCGGAAGAACCTCGCGGTGCTATGGGAACCAAGTAGGATACATCCTATGGGAATCTTGTGAGCATCAACGCAGCGATGACTTAAGGAGTAAAGAACATTTGACGCAGTTGCTCCTAACGAAGTTGCACAAGAGATTCAAGTTCCCCGACCGGGATGATAACATAGAACAACCGTGGGATGATCCAAAGATGAAAAATATTAACAATCATGCCATGGGCATGTTCAGCAATGATTTGGCCTCCTGGAAAGGGAGGGTGAAACGAGCTATTGAGGCTGATGAACCCCTGTCCAAGACTCTGGAGGAAAATCCGACACTTACGGAAGAGGAGTTTGAAAAGTTCAAGGACACTTGCGCTACCGAGGCAGCCAAGGCTAAGGCTGCGAAATTCAAAAGCCTTCAGCAAAGGAACACGGGGAAGCATCACCTCGGAAGCCGTGGCTACCTGGGTAAAAGGCCCATATGGGATAAGGAGGACGCGGAACGTGAAGCCGCGGATCTCCCAGACCCCTTCGCAAAGTTCACCAACCCCTTGGAGCATGACTTCATCAGGGCCCGCTACAAGTGGGACAAGGAGAAAAAGGTTTTTTACACGGACAAGATCACGAGGAAATTGATTAGACTACTGGAGAAGCAACACCGGCTTGCAGCCGAAAGCCCTACTTCTCCGATGAGGCCCAAGTGGGACACCCCTCTCAACCGGGCCTTGATCAAACTTAAGGGACTCCCGTTGGACCAGCGGCCGCAATATGGTCGTGTGCTATGCGCTGGAGACGGCGCCATGTGGAAGGTGTTTTACAACAACGGCCCGGAGGCCAAGAAGCAGAAAAAGAAGTTTAGTCAGGCGGACATCGACGCAAAGGTGAAGCTTGCGGTCGAGAAAAAAGCAGCTGAGGACGCGAAAAAAGCAGCCGAGGACAAATATGAGTTACTACAAAGAAAATCAATGCAGCTGTAACTTCCTGCGAAATGATTTGGTACTAACTTGGTTCCATTATCATCAAGCGGGTGGAGGAAAATCCAGACAAGACGGTACATGATTTCCCGATGCCCAGTTTCGTCGCGAGCAACTCCATGAACAACAACACCATCGCACCATCACTTGCTCAAGCAACCGGGCCTCCTCTCGCAGCCTCTCCCGCTCATAGCAGCCCGTCCTCAGTCTCAGGCGCGCTAGGTGGGCCTTCGTCTTTGGCTGAGCTCGACGCCGTCACGGTAATTACATGTCGCACCAACATATATATATAGATAATATTCCGTTTTTGTTGCCTTTCGGTTGTTTTACGCCACAGACATATGTGTTTGCAGGCGAAAGAAACCCCGTGCACCATACTCTACTTGATCAAAGGCCAGAAGGTGGATGTGGGAAAGGGGATGATAATGGACCCCTCTCAACGCACGTTCCACAACCAGCCGATCCCCGCTGGGCACTTTAGGGTTAGCTTGACTAGTGTGAAATCGGGGCACGAGGATTTGCCTCCTCCAGTACAGCATGTGGGAGCGGACGACGAGACCCCGCCGCGGATTGGAAGCTGCAAGGGTTGGGTGCTGCTATGGCCGAAGAATCTTATTAAATGGAGCCGCCGAGAGCACACCAATAAATACCACACATCAACAAGCATGTGCGGAGACCACCACCCGCCCACGCAATTACCAGCTCTGTAGTGCGGGTGAGAGCGGCGGACGACATGATGAAGGGGTGCAATAATCTTGGCTGATGTAATTTCTCCAGAGAACAGAGAATGAATGATGAGGCGGAGGTCGACCCTATGGATTACCTCAATACAAACGCGTATGACTGTGACATAGATATGATGAGTCAACCATATGACGAATCGGGCTATCAGCTTGCTAATGAGGATATGGATGATATGCCCGGGCAGGGTCATACCATGGATTGCAAAAAGTCTCTCTTCATGAAGTCCTCATAGGACACGCCTGAAGATGCCGCCTCAACACAGGCTCAACTAGCCGGGCGCAAGGGTCGTTCAGTACTTAGCCCGGGAACACTTGGGCAGGGGTTAAGGAAGGGTCTGGAAGGTGTGCCTAAGAAAAAGGAGAGGAAGAGATCGGGGAAGGTAACTACCTCCAAACAAGCCAGAGCACACAGCAGCCAGACGATGCATTCTGAAGAGCGTGTACCCGTGAAAGGTGCGGTCATGTTCCATCTCACGGGCGAGCCGATGCTACCGCTGAAACCGCTGGAGGCACTATCAGGGGATCTCAGGAGACTGCACGACCATGTCTTGTCCGAGAAAAGCCTACTAGCCGCAAAGGATCCAGGATATCCGACATACGCGGCTTGTGTGCCTGAGGGGAAGTGCTACGTAGACACACGGCCCGCGGAGGTGTTCTTCCTGCGGTTTGACCATATCTTTGAGATGTTTCTAACAAGGCGGCTTGATTTTACTATCGTCCGCCTTTTTGCGCTACATATGAGCTCCATCATGAAGAGTGAAGAAGTCTCGCAAATCTGTGTGGCGGATCCGTACTACATGCACGAGTCTTTCTTGAGTCTCGGCGACTTTGAGCGTGAAACTGCTAGGGAGTACCTCCAAAACTTCATGGTACAGAATAAGGACCGGGAAATTGTCCTCGTGCCTTATCATGCAAAGTAAGTCAGTTCCGGAGAACCCTTTCGTACATTTCAATCATTCCTTCTCTCTCATATGGGGAATAATTTGAGGTGTCTTTTCCCTTGCAACAACAGGCGCGCCATCCTTATCGTTCTTTACCCGCAAGTCTCCCACGCCGTGTATTTTGACCCTTCCAGAGACTACGAGAAAAAGGACTACACCCACATAATGAATATTCTAGATAATGCTCTCCAAGGCTTCAGCTTTAGAGGTGGCCACGTGCATATCAAGAAACAAAGGAACAAGAAGATGGGTTTCGCGCATAAAACTAACTTCTCCTGCATCCATGTCCCAAAACCAAGCAAGAATGATGGATTCTACATCGTCCATCTCATGATTCAGTTCAACACGGATCACCAAAGGCTTCGCATTAACAGCAGAAATGATGATCATATCCACAAGTGGCTAGAATCTCATGGAGAAGCGAATTATAAACTTAGAGATGACTTCTTTCGCATCCAAAGCGACATTGCGACGATCATCATGAAAGAAGTCGTCGATGAGAAGGGGATGTTCCACCACGGCCCTATATCGCGAGCTGACGTCCGAACTCGCATAGGCATGCAACGTCTAGACCTCACGCCATTCAAGAAGCTAGGGTTCGTCCTCGATGATATGGAAGGATGGAACTTCTAGTGATTTATGATGCCGATGATGATGATATGTGTCGGTTCAGCTTGTATACTTTTTGTAGCGATGAAACTTTGTGATCGTCCACGGTCCCTGCCGAACTTGCGTAATGCTACTTTGTTAGTTTGCATACGATGACCTGCGTACCTCTAGTTAATTAATTTGCGTACTGTATATGTTGCATCTAGTTGCTAACCCTTTCTTTTTCGGTGTTGCTCTAGTATATTTTGTTGCATATATATGATTGTACATCCTCTTCATGAACATGCATCTCTAACAGGTACCTAGTTTCTTGATGGCGAGATGGAAATGCTATGTCGTGTACAAAGGGAAGGTTCCGGGGGTGTACAACGAGTGGCATGAGTGTCAGGCGCAAGTGAATGGGTTCACGGGCGCCAGCCATAAAAACTTCAAAAGGCACAAGAAGGAGAAGCTAGTTACTTGAGGTTCACGCTAGCGCGAGAGGACTCGTAATCGCCACCTCGTGTATTTGCATAGTTCGCTCTCACTCATAGTGATAGCACTTCTTGCGTATACCTTTGTTTAGATGGATGACGTTGTTGTAGTTGCAAGTATTCGAGACTTGCATGTATCGCTATTTTTGAGATGATGACAAGATATCACTTTGTGTTGGATGATGATTATGATGGGACTATTTGTATGTACATGCTATGATTACATTTGTGGTCTCGCAGGCATTTGTATGTGTATCATGATGACATTTCTATGTGCTAAAGATTCTTCTACAAAGCCTGTTCAAATACAAAACAAATATGCCAAAAAAAAACTACTTAAATTAGCTGTAGCGAGTGTATAAAAGTTAGCAGCAGCGCCACAGTAGCAGTAGCGCGTCCAGCCAAAGAGCGCTAGCGCTACTAGCAGTAGCGAGCTTCACCTAACCGCGCTGCTGCTACACTTGTGTAGCAAGATGGCGCTGGTGCGCACGCTGCCTTCTTGCTATGAGTTAGTATGGCGCCTTATTAGTAGCGCGGGTACCCGCGCTACTGACACATCTAAAACCCGCGCTGCTGCTAGCCTTTTCCCTAGTAGTGCGGTTCTTTGCTTGCAATCTTGGGCTGCTACGTGTTAGGCTCAGTCCTGTGATTCCAGCAAGTGTCTTTCTTCTAGTAGTCGGCGGCTTCGGTAGAGTGGAGCTGGGTGCTACGTCTTGAGCTTGCGTTGGTTTTCCTCAAAGAGGAGAGGGCGATGCAGCAAGTGTAGCATAAGTATTTCCCTCAGTTTTGAGAACCAAGGTATCAATCCAGTAGGAGGCTCCTCAAAAGTCCCACGCACCTACACAAAAAAACTGAGAACTCACAACCAACGCAATAAAGGGGTTGTCAATCCCTTCACGGCCACTTGCGAAAGTGAGATCTAATAAAGATAGTATGATAAGATAAATATATTTTTGGTAGTTTATGATATAGATGCAAAAAGTAAAGATGAAAATAAAGGTAGATTGAAAGAAAATATGATAAGAGATAGACCCGGGGGCCATAGGTTTCACTAGAGGCTTCTCTCAAGATAGCATAAGTATTACGATGGGTGAACAAATTACTATCGAGCAATTGATAGAAAAGTGCATAGTTATGAGATTATCTAGGCATGATCATGTATATAGGCATCACGTCCATAACAAGTAGACCGACTCCTGCCTGCATCTACTACTATTACTCAACACATCGACCGACTCCTGCCTGCATCTAGAGTATTAAGTTCATAAGAACAGAGTAACGCATTAAGCAAGATGACATGATGTAGAGGGATAAACTCATGCAATATGATATAAACCCCATCTTGTTATCCTCGATGCAACAATACAATACGTGCCTTGCAACCCTTTCTGTCACTGGGTAAGGACACCGCAAGATGAACCTAAAGCTAAGCACTTCTACCATGGCAAAAAAACCAATCTAGTAGGCCAAACCAAACTGATAATTCGAAGAGACTTGCAAAGATAACTCAATCATACATAAAAGAATTCAGAGAAAATTCAAATATTATTCATAGATAAACTTGATCATAAACCAACAATTCATCGGATCTCGACAAACACACCGCAAAAAGAGTTTACATCGAATAGATCTCCACAAGAGAGGGGGAGAACATTGTATTGAGACCCAAAAAGAGAGAAGAAGCCATCTAGCTAATAACTATGGACCCGTAGGTCTGTGGTAAACTACTCACAACTCATCGGAGGGGCAAGGATGTTGATGTAGAGGCCCTCCGTGGTCGATTCCCCCTCCGGCAGAGTGCCGACGAAGGCTCCAAGATGAGATCTCGTGGATACAGAAGGTTACAGCGGTGGAAATTGTGTTTCGTGGTGCCCTTGGATGTTTTCAGTGTACGTAGGTATATATAGGAGGTAGAAGTACGTCGGTGGCCGCCCGAGGGGCCCACGAGACAGGGGGCGCGCCCTATAGGGGGGGGGCGGCCTCCTATCTCGTGGCTTCCTCGGAAGCTTCTTGACTTGCACTCCAAGCTCTCCGGATCACGTTCGTTCCAAAAATCACGCTCCCGAAGGTTTCATTCCGTTTGGACTCCGTTTGATATTCCTTTCCTTCAAAATACTGAAATAGGCAAAAAAACAGCAATATGGGCTGGGCCTCCGGTTAGTAGGTTAGTCCCAAAAATGATATAAATGTGTAAAACAAAGCCCATTAACATCCAAAAGGGGTAATATAATAGCATGGAACAATCAAAAATTATAGATGCGTTGGAGACGTATCAAGCATCCCCAAGCTTAATTCATGCTCGTCCTCGAGTAGGTAAATGATAAAAAGAGAACTTTTGATGTGGAATGCTACCTAGCATAATTCATAATGTAATTTTCTTTATTGTGGCATGAATGTTCAGATCCAAATGAATACAAAATAAAAGTTCATATTGATAAAAGAAATAGTATACTTCAAGCATACTAATCAAAGTAATCATGTCTTCTCAAAATAACATGGCAAAAGAAAGTTCATCCCTACAAAATCATATAGTTAGGCTATGCTTCACTTTCGTCACACAAAGATGTTCCCAACTTCTATTCCCCCAATGACAAGCCAAAAAATTGTTTCATACTTAAATAATCTCAAACTTTTTCAACCTTCACGCAACACATGAGTGTGAGCCATGGGTATAGCACTATGGGTGGAATAGAATATGATGATGGGGATTGTGTGGAGAAGACAAAAAAGGAGAAAATCTCACATTGACGAGGATAATCAACGGGCTATGGAGATGCCCATCAATTGATGTCAACATGAGGAGTAGGGATTGCCATGCAACGGATGCACTAGAGCTATAAATGAATGCTCAACAAAAAAAAACTAGTGGGTGTGCATCCAACTTGCTTGCTCACGAAGACCTAGGGCATTTGAGGAAGCCCATCGTAGGAATATACAAGCCAAGTTCTATAATGAAAAATCCCCACTAGTATGAAAAAGAAAACTTATGAGACTCACTATATGAAAAACATGGTGCTACTTTGAAGCACGATATATGAGACTCACTACATGAAGAACAAGGTGCTACTTTGAAGCACAAGTGTGGAAAAAGAGATAGTAACATTGCCCTTTTTATTTATTCTTCTTTTTTTCTTTTTGAGGGATCGAAGAAGGTGAGAGTGTCTAGAGGGGGGGTGATTAGACTACTCGACAAGATAAAAATTCTGTCTTTTATCAAGAACAGATTTTGGCAGATTTTGCATAACACACAAGTCAAGTAGCACACTACACATGCAATTCTAGAGAATGGGCAGCGGAAAGTAAATTGCACAAGTAGTAAAGAGAAGTGGAGAAGATCAAACGCAATTTGGAGACGCGGTGATTTTTCTCGTGGTTCCGATAGGTGGTGCTATCGTACTTCCACGTTGATGGAGACTTCAACCCACGGAGGGTAACGGCTGCGAGAGTCCACGGAGGGCTCCACCCACGAAGGGTCCACGAAGAAGCAACCTTGTCTATTCCATCATGGCTCACGCCCACGGAGGGCTAGCCTTACTCGGGGTAGATCTTCACGAAGTAGGCGATCTCCTTGCCCTTACAAACTTCTTGGTTCAACTCCACATCTCGATGACGGAGGCTCCCAAGCGACACCTAACCAATCTAGGAGGCACCACCCTCCAAAAGGTAATAGATGTTGTAGATGATGATGAACTCCTTGCTCTTGTGCTTCAAATGATAATCTCCCCAACACTCAACTCTCCTCACTGATTTGGCTGTGGTGGAAGAAAGGATTGAGTGGAAAGCAACTTGGGAAGGCTAGAGATCAAGCTTCATATGGTGGGAGTGGAGCAACTTGATCTCAACACAAGGGTAGGTAGTTCTCTTCTCGTAAATGTAAGGTAGGAGTGGTAGTTCTTTCGATGGCTCTCTCCATGAATGAAGAGGGGTGGAGGGTATAAATAGCCTCCACACAAAATCCAACCGTTACACACATTTGAGCAATCTCGGTGGGACCGAAGTTGACAACTCGGTGGGACCGATAGTTCAAATAATGTGAACGTTGGGATTTTCGGTGGGACCGAATATACAATCTCGGTTAGTCCGATTCGTGCAATGACAAGAGCATGCCAATTTCGGTGGGACCGACTTCATCATCTCGGTGACACCGATTTGATGACTGAAGGTTACAGAAGCTTGGCAACTCATGTTTCGGTGAGACCGAGTTCAGAATCGGAAAATCCGAGTTTACTAGGGTTTGGCTTATGGCTGAGGTGGTTCATCTCGGTGTGACTGAGTTTGGAATATCGGTGGGACCGAGACTACTTATGAGTGTATATGGCAGTGAAAGTTGCTGATAGTTTAGGAGATGTATCACTAAGCACTTGAGCGACAGATCATCATCATAACCTCATCCCTTTTAATAGTATTGGCTTTTCCTATGGACTCAATGTGATCTTGGATCACTAAACCAAAATGGAGTCTTGAGCTTTTGCCAATGCTTGCCTTAGCATTTTGAGGGTCCACTTCTTTAGTCCTTTTGCCATGCCAATGTGATTGAATTTCCTGAAACATACTTGATAAAAACATTAGTCCAACCACAAAGTATGTTGTCATTAATTACCAAAACCACCCGGGGAGCAAATGTGCTTTCAATCTCCCCCTTTTTGGTAATTGATGGCAACACACAAAACAAGACATCAAAGCTTATTGAAAGAAAGACAGAATTATCACGAAAGCTTTGACAAACATGTAGTACACAGGCTCCCCCTACAAGTGTGCAAGATTTTCATAAATTATGGTTTTGGACTACCACAAGCACACAAGAGAGAAGCAAGATGTGCTACATGCAGCTTGGCTATATGCATCAGAGCAGATGAAAAGAAGTGAGTGATAATGCATATGTGCATGGTGATTTCTTGCAAACAAGTATTCACAAGCAAGTCACCATCATGCACATTCTGCAAGGTGCATATACTTACCTTGAGGTTCCTTGGCATTGTACGTGAAGAGATAAACTTGGGAAAACAAGGTTAGATAACACAAGAGTATTTCTTCAATCAACTGCAAGAACATCAAGAGTACCAAGCCAGGGATGACATGTATAAAGAGTGTCTCATATTGAGCACAAGCTTGAATCGAAAACATGTCTCGAAACTAAAAGATTTTCAATGAACTCGAGAGATTTTGCTTTCCATAAGATATCAATTGTGAAGATTCCTCTCCCTTTGAGTTCTCTCAGATCAAGGGGTTTGATGGAAAGAGCAAAATCAAAAGAATGATGCCAAATGAGAATGACGCCAATTGTAATGTCCAATGTGAAACACGGCAAGAAATTCTCTTATAAGGAAAAACACGGCAAAGCTTTGATGTGATTCTCTCCCCCTTAAGGTAAGATTGCTCTTCTTCTCCCCCTAAATCTTCTCTTCTCCCCCTAAGTCTTCTCCCCCTTTGACATCAAGTGCCGAAAAGGACAGCAAACTAGGAAGGTTAGGGAAGATGGAAAGAAAGAAGTGGGATCCTTAAGAATCACAACAGGGCAAAAAAAGGAACATGCATAGAGAGTCATTGAGTGAAGCTGCAGAAGATGATATCCTGGAAGAAATAAATCGGTGACACCGAATTAGGATGGATCGGTGGGTCCGAAAGTCAGGGACTTAGGGTAGATCCTTTTCGGTTAGACCGAAATAGTTAAATCGGTGACGCCGAGTTTAATTTCAAGGAAATACAGAAATAATTCAGCTCACTTTGCGAGGAATGTTTCAAAGGATTTGCAATGAATTTGTGAATGATTTGCGAGGAATTGATCAGAGCCAGAAGGATATTCACAAAGACAGAAGAATAGAAATGAAAAAGATTCCTAGATGAAGTTTTTTTTAAGAAAACTCAATGAGAGAAAATAAGAGAAAATAGAAAGACTCCAAAACATATGTACTTCATCTAGATAAAGGTCGGCGACAAGGTCACCTATGTTCGAGTATATTGACTTAGGAGTCAAATGAGGACATTTGATCATAGGTCATACTCATCATTTAAGCTCAAAATGGGGTTGCCATTTTTCGATTAAGCATTCGATGTGATCACATCTTATGAAGCTGCTTGTACTCATGACTTTGAGCAAAGCTCCTTAAAGATGTGAAGAACATACCTTGGGCTTGTTGTTGCTTTGTTCATGTAGGTGAACTTAATGTAGGTGCTCATTGAATGTGAAGTTGGAGCGCCATTTCCACTTGTGTAGTTCATCTTCCTACATGGGTTAGGCAAGCAAGGAAATACTCAAGGATATCCAAGATGACAAGAGTGAAATACTAGATGTATAAGATGTCAAAAGGATATGTGGAATTTTGTTCCTTGAACTCAACATCCCAAAGGGCTAGATACTTGGCCAATGACAAGATTACTCATGATTTGAGTGTGTGGTAATCTTGTGGAATGTAGATCATCCAAGTACCTGCAAGGAGTTAGATGCAATACAAGGAGGCAAATGTGTCCAAGACATATGATCACCATCATAAGAGAAATATCAAGGATTAGTCGAGTGGGCTCATGCCTTGCATGCATCAATGGAGTTCTCACTCCAAGTTTGAAGCATCAATGATGTTCAACTCACTCCTTAAGCGACAAAACACCTTCTCATCAAGAGGTTTTGTAAAGATATCAGCGAGTTGTTTGTCAGTACGAACATGCTTAAGATTGATGTCACCCTTGGCAATGTGATCACGAATGAAATGGTGACGAACTTCAATATGTTTCGTTCGAGAGTGTTGCACGGGATTGTGTCCAATTTTAATCGCACTCTCATTGTCACAAAGCAAGGGAACATGTCTCACATGTATCCCATAATCCTTAAGCGTTTGTGTCATCCATAGTAATTGAGCACAACACGAACCAGCAGCAATATATTCCGCTTCGGCAGTGGATAATGATACCGAATTTTGTTTCTTGGAGGACCAAGATACAAGGGATCGACCAAGGAATTGACACGTACCCGAAGTTGACTTTCTATCAACCCTGTCACCGGCATAGTCCGAGTCGGAATAGCTCGAAAGAGGCCCTCTTAGGATACCAAATGCCAAAGTTTGGTGTGTGTATCAAATATCTCACAATCCTTTTAACAGCTTTAAGATGACATCCTTTAGGGGCTGCTTGATATCGAGCACACATGCATACACTCAACATTATGTCAGGACGAGAAGCACAAAGATATAGTAGAGAACCAATCATAGATCGGTAAACCTTTTGATCAATGGGTTCTCCATCTTTTGTCAAGTCATTATGTCCACTTGTAGGCATGGGGGTTCTCATACCTTTGCTTTCTTGCATGTTGAACTTCTTGAAGAGATCCTTGGTGTACTTTGTTTGTGAGACAAAGGTACCCTCCTTAGATTGCTTGATTTGCAACCCAAGGAAGAATTTGAGTTCACTCATCATGGACATCTCATACTTCTCCGACATGAGCTTTCCAAACTTCTCGCTAAAATGAGGGTTAGTTGAACCAAAGATAATATCATCAACATATATTTGGCACACAAATAGTTCACCATCAACCCTTTTTGTGAACAGTGTTGAGTCTATCTTTCCAATCTCAAAGCCTTTTTCAAGAAGAAAGCTAGTCAAGCATTTGTACCAAGCTCTAGGAGCTTGTTTAAGACCATAAAGAGCTTTGTGCAACTTGTAAACATGATTAGGCTTTTGGGATTCACAAATCCGGAGGTTGTTTCACAAATACTTCCTCCTCAATTTCACCATTTAGGAAAGCACTTTTGATATCCATTTGATAGAGAGTAATATCATGGTGATTGGCATAAGCAAGAAGAATGCGAATGGACTCAAGTCTAGCAACGGGGGCATAGGTCTCACCATAGTCCATACCTTCGACTTGTGTGTAACCTTGAGCTACGAGACGAGCCTTGTTGCGGATGACTTGTCCATCTTCATCTTGCTTGTTCCGAAACACCCATTTGGTTCCAATGACGTTTTGATCATCCTTGGGCTTCTCTACCAAAGTCCATACCTTGTTCCTCTCGAAGTTGTGAAGTTCTTCGTGCATAGCATTCACCCAATCCGGGTCTTCAAGTGCTTCTTCTACCTTCATAGGTTCAATACTAGAGATAAATGAGTAATGCTCACAAAAGTTAGCTAAGCGAGTTTTAGAGCGAGTAATTCTCCCGGAGTTGATGTCGTTCATCATTTGTTCTACGGGATAATTTTTCTTGACTCTTGCTCGGACTCGGGATAGCTTTTGTTGAGGTTGTGGCTGAGCTTCCTCATCATCTTCATCTTCCTCTTCTTCTTCTTCATTGTTGTTGGTGTTGTCTTGAGGCGGTGGAGAAGGAGGTTGTGGTGGATCTTCTTGTTGCACTTCCTCATCTTGGTGAGTTTCACTTGTGGAGGCCTCCATGTTGCCTTGAGGTTCATCTTGCCGTGAGGTAGGGGCTCCACATATGTAGATGAGGTACTCTCCTTCACTTCCATGGGACGGATCTTTCCAATAGATAAATCTTGGATAGCTTCGATGGGTCCTTGTCTCCTACATCAATAGGCATTTGCTCTACTTGCGAGCCATTAGATTCATCAAACTTCCGTCTACCGTCTCTTCAACCTTTGGGTGAAATTATTGTAGACACGGTAGGTGGGAGTTTGATCCATAACCAAGAAAAAAGCCTTCATGAGTTTTAGGAGCAAATTTAGACCGACGATGCTTATCAAGGATATAGCATTTCGAACCAAAGACACGAAAGTATCCCACTTGGGGTTTGTTACCGGTGAGGAGCTCGTATGATGTCTTGCCGAGGAGCTTATGAAGATAAAGCCTGTTGATAGCATGACAAGCTGTCTCGACCGCTTCCCCCCAAAAATGCTTCGGTGTCTTGTATTCATCAAGCATCGTTCTCGCCATCTCTATGAGCGTTCGGTTCTTCCTCTCAACAACTCCATTTTGTTGAGGAGTGTCGTAGTCGAGAACTCATGTAGAATCCCTTCCTCATCGAGAAAAGAGTCTACATTGGCGTTCTTGAACTCCGTTCCATTGTCCTCCGAACTTTCTTGATCTTCACCTCAAATTGATTTTGGGCCTTTTCGCAAAGGTTTTGAAGATTCTCTGAACCTGCGATTTGTCATCAAGGAAAAATACCCACGTAAATCTGGAATAATCATCAACTATAACTAGACCAAAGGAGTTACCACCAAGGCTTTTGTAAGCATTGGGACCGAAGAGATCCATATGAAGAAGCTCAAGCGGTCTCCTTGTGGTCATGATGTTCTTCACGGGATGACTTCCACCTACTTGTTTTCCTGCTTGACAAGCACTACAAAGTCTATATTTGTCAAAGAAAACATCTTTAACGCCAAGAATATGATCACCTTTGAACAGCTTGTCTAGATTATGCATACCAACATGTCCAAGCCTTCTATGCCATAACCAACCTTTAGCGGATTTAGCAATGAAGCAAGCTCTAGGTTGGGCTTTCTTAGTGAAATCAACAATATATAGATCACCTCTACGGATACCGGTAAACGCCATGTTATGATTGTCACGACGAAAGACTTGGCAATCTACTTCGGTGAATAGCACATTGAATCCAAAGTCAGCTAATCTAGACACGGAAAGTAAATTGTATCCAAGAGATTCTACAAGCATGACATTTTGAATAGAGCTATCATGAGATATGGCCACCTTACCAAGGCCAAGTACCTTACCCTTGGAGTTGTCTCCAAAAGTCACATACTTGCGTGGACCATCGTTCTTTGCAAGCTCTCGAAACATGTCTTTGTCTCCGGTCATGTGGTCGGTGCATCCACTATCAAGAATCCACTCTTTTCCGCCGGATATGTAGTCTCTCAGATTTGCCATAAGATTGAGACTCTTCATGATCTTGTCTAGCTCGGTGTCCGAATCGGAGTAATCATCATCATGCTCATGCTCATCATCATATTGACCCATAGATTGTTCGTCATCAATACCTAGGTCAATTTGATAACTACTTGCATTAGTTTTGTCAACGTGACAATAATCATCGGAATGCAATACAAGAGCATTTCTAATTAGAAAATTGATAAGACCGGGATCATCCTTCTTTTTCATAAGATCACGAAGCTCAAAGAAGAATTTATCAAAGTTGGGATCATTGGGGCGCATCATATCAAATTCAATAGTCTTGTATAGAATTTCATCAAGACCTCTCAAAGAGTAGTCCGGATAAAGTTCTTCCAAGAACTTCCACATAGCATAGGCGCACTCAAAGTTTGTAACGAGCTTAAGCAAGTTATCGGGTAACCCTCTAATGATAAGATTTACAGTCCTAAGGTTACAAAGCAAATCAAGCTCTTCATCCATGGTAGGGTGCAAGGGGTCAAATGGAGGTACATAGGGGGTCTCAACATATTTGCGCAAGTTGTAAGTCTTAAAGATAATAAGCATTTCAATCCTCCACGAGTTATAGGACACTCCATTAAGAGTAGGCACTCTATGGCTAACACTCCCAAACGTAGACACGTCCATCTTCCTCCAATGGTATGTAAACCAAAGAAATGGAGACCAAAGCTCTGATACCAATTGAGGGATCGAAGAAGGTGAGAGTGTCTAGAGGGGGGGTGATTAGACTACTCGACAAGATAAAAGTTCTGTCTTTTATCAAGAACAGATTTTGGCAGATTTTGCATAACACACAAGTCAAGTAGCACACTACACATGCAATTCTAGAGAATGGGCAGCGGAAAGTAAATTGCACAAGTAGTAAAGAGAAGTGGAGAAGATCAAACGCAATTTGGAGACGCGGTGATTTTTCTCGTGGTTCCGATAGGTGGTGCTATCGTACTTCCACGTTGATGGAGACTTCAACCCACGGAGGGTAACGGCAGCGAGAGTCCACGGAGGGCTCCACCCACGAAGGGTCCACGAAGAAGCAACCTTGTCTATTCCATCATGGCCTACGCCCACGGAGGCTAGCCTTACTCGGGGTAGATCTTCACGAAGTAGGCGATCTCCTTGCCCTTACAAACTTCTTGGTTCAACTCCACATCTCGATGACGGAGGCTCCCAAGCGACACCTAACCAATCTAGGAGGCACCACCCTCCAAAAGGTAATAGATGTTGTAGATGATGATGAACTCCTTGCTCTTGTGCTTCAAATGATAATCTCCCCAACACTCAACTCTCCTCACTGATTTGGCTGTGGTGGAAGAAAGGATTGAGTGGAAAGCAACTTGGGAAGGCTAGAGATCAAGCTTCATATGGTGGGAGTGGAGCAACTTGATCTCAACACAAGGGTAGGTAGTTCTCTTCTCAGAAATGTAAGGTAGGAGTGGTAGTTCTTTCTGATGGCTCTCTCCATGAATGAAGAGGGGGTGGAGGGGTATAAATAGCCTCCACACAATATCCAACCGTTACACACATTTGAGCAATCTCGGTGGGACCGAAGTTGACAACTCGGTGGGACCGATAGTTCAAATAATATGAACGTTGGGATTTTCGGTGGGACCGAATATACAATCTCGGTTAGTCCGATTCATGCAATGACAAGAGCATGCCAATTTCGGTGGGACCGACTTCATCATCTCGGTGACACCGATTTGATGAAGGATGTCTGAAGCTTGGCAACTCATGTTTCGGTGAGACCGAGTTGAATCGGAAAATCCGAGTTTACTAGGGTTTGGCTTATGGCTGAGGTGGTTCATCTCGGTGTGACTGAGTTTGGAATATCGGTGGGACCGAGACTACTTATGAGTGTATATGGCAGTGAAAGTTGCTGATAGTTTAGGAGATGTATCACTAAGCACTTGAGCAACCAGATCATCATCATAACCTCATCCCCTTTTAATAGTATTGGCTTTTCCTATGGACTCAATGTGATCTTGGATCACTAAACCAAAAATGGAGTCTTGAGCTTTTGCCAATGCTTGCCTTAGCATTTTGAGGGGTCCACTTCTTTAGTCCTTTTGCCATGCCAATGTGATTGAATTTCCTGAAACATACTTGATAAAAACATTAGTCCAACCACAAAGTATGTTGTCATTAATTACCAAAACCACCCGGGGAGCAAATGTGCTTTCACTTTTTCTTTTTCCTTTTTCTTTTGGGCCTTTCTTTTTTTTTTTGGGCAATGCTCTAGTAATGATGATCATCACACTTCTATTGATTACAACATAAGAATTACAACTCGAAACTAGAACAAGATATGACTCTATATGAATGCCTCCGGCGGTGTACCGGGATGGTGCAATGAATCAAGAGTGATATGTATGAAAAATTATGCATGGTGGTTTTGCCACAAATACGATGTCAACTACATGATCATGCTACGGCAATATGACAAAAGTAAAGTATGTCATGATGATGATGAACGGAACGGTGGAAAGTTGCATGGCAATATATCTCGGAATGGCTAGGGAAATGCCATAATAGGTAGGTATCGTGGCTGTTTTGAGGAAGATATAAGGAGGTTTATGTGTGATAGAGCGTATCGTATCACGGGGTTTGGATGCACCGGCAAAGTTTGCACCAACTCTCAAGGTGAGAAAGGGCAATGCACGGTACCGATGAGGCTAGCGGTCGGGGAGGATGACCCACGAGCACCTACGGGACCGGCGGACCGAGCCCCTTCTGGTTCGGCGGGGGGCGGAGGCCGCACGAAGAGCAGATCGAGGCGGCTAACACGAAGCGGTTTACCCAGCCGAGCTCTCCGGAGATAATACTCCTCTTGCTGCATGTCGATTGTATTGTGTTCTTGCTCGGGGAGGCTGAGTGCTAAAGACACACCAGCTGCTAACGAGACCGAGCATGAGTGTTTTCTGGCTTCGAACCCCCCCCCCACGTTGCGCATGGGCCTCCTTTTATATGCTCAAGGGGTCACCGACAGGTGGCAATGTAGACAAGGGCAAAAATGGAAAAGAAGTTGCGGTTGGTACAACTACTTGTACAGTGTACCACACCTAACCCTGGCGACAGGGGACAAAGGCATTTGATGCCCGTCTGTGTCGCCCAAACAGTGCAGGAAAGGGACCGTCAGGGGCACCACCGCTTGCCACGATGGCTATCTTGTCAGCGCCGCTTGCCACCGCGCACCGCTGGCTGCACAGCCTCTCGCCACCTGTGGCGCTGGAAAGGCCCGGGGCGACACGTTGGTGGATGTCTTTGGAGCGTGGAGTCTGGTGGTAACTTGCGCGGCAAGCGCCTTCTCTTGATCGTTGTCTTGTCGCGTCCGGAAGCTTGTCGCTCGCCGGGTCTTGCCGGGACGTGCGGCGCTTCACGGCAAGTTCCTTGAGATGCCTTGGTTGGCCTTCCCGGCAAGCACCTCTTGCCGGGGTCTTGTCTCCTTGGCTTAAATACTTTGTTCTTGAATGGCTCCAAAGGAACCACGGAGGATCTTGGAGGTCACCCGCAGGCCTTGCCGCGGGTCGCTGCGACTGCCCGTGCACAAGTTCGGGATACTAGGGTACCCCTACTCTAGTACACCGACAGGAGCCCGAACTGGGCCACCACGGTGCCGGCGCTGTTGGGCAGGCCCAAAACAGGCTGCAGACACTTGCGGCCTAGGTTATGCCGTATCTCGCTCCGTATCCACCGCGCCCTCCCCCAACGGCACGCGTCGAATGCGGCATCGTGGGAGAGATCGTGGGTGGTTTCTTTATTCGGAAAAGCGGAACGTCCACCCCGTCCCCCTTTATAAGCAGGGGAAACAGGGGCAGTTCGCCCACTTCGCCGTTGCAATCCCAATCTCAAAAATCTCCGCCGCTCCCCCCTTTCTCCAAAGTCGAGAGAGCAGCTCCGCTTCACTCGCCGCCCTTGGCATCCTGCGCCGTTGATCTCCCCACCATCTCCGCCATGGCTCGAAAGTCGGGAAGGCCGTGAAGTCGGCCTTCCTTTTCAGGACTCGCCTGCAGAGAGCGGGCGAAGAGAGCCAAGGCCCCGTGATTGTCATCGAGGACGAGCCCACGGCAATAGTGTGTAGCGCGCCGAGACCACCTTGCCGGACCGGCAATCGTTCTCTCAAAGCAGCCCCCCTCAGAAGTACATGGTTTACTTCCCGCTGTTTGGCGCGCATGGGTGCTCTTTCTTCGCTGACATCTGATTATTTGTTTGTGTAGGAGCAGAGAAGCCTCACCAGGAGCGCCCGGAAGCCACCCCCGACGTGCCATCTGCTCGACTACACCGACAAGGGAGGATTTGCCAAGGAAGGAGCTGCTTCAAGCAAGGAGGATTCCCAAGGGAGAAGTCTCCGGCAAGGGTAAGTTCCCCGGCAAGGGACAACACCAGCGATCCTCCTGTGGTAGAGACCGTGACTGTGGAACCCAGCACAGGTAATCCTCCTTGCTTGAACACTTCCCTTGGGTTCTTCTTCTTCTGATTTTCTTTTTGTATATTTGCTTGACTTTTCTCTCCCTTCCCGGCCATTAGATCCATCAGCCACGGAGCCAATGGAGACCGAGGTCGCCAAGAGGAGGACGCCATGCGACAACACCGACGACGCCGCTACATCAAGAGGAAGCCGCATCGATGACCTCACCGCAAAGAGGCCGCCAGCACGCCGCCGCCAGAAGCCGCGAGGGTCCGGCGATCGACCGACGGCCCTAAGGTCGCAGGAGCTGCCAGCGCCACGCCGATCGCCGATCCCTCCGCCATCGCCGCAGCATCGCTCAAGAGCCCCCGCCGACGCCTATTTGAAGGCTCGGCGACAGATCTTCATCAAGCTCCCCGGGCGCCAAGCCTGTGGTGCCGCCAAGGAGAAGTCTTTGATGGAGAGGTGCTCGCCCGCTGGGCCGACGCTGGTTGACGCGCCGAAAGCCAGAAGGGTGGCGAGGCTGAGGAAGAGTAGCATCGCGTGAAGCCGTTGTCGCTTCATCGCTACTGCGTGCCAAGCTGGAATCGGGAAGCGCTTGTCACAAAGGCGGAGAGGAATCAAGAAGCGCGCGGAGGAGCTCTGTGGTGCTAACCGTGAAGCTCTCCCGGCCCTGGCGGAGGAGCGGGCGAATCGCCGAGGAGCGGAAAGCCTTCCTCGAGAAGGCTGAGCTTAAGAGCAACAATGCTTGTCGCCGAGAGCTGTTTATGCGAGGGTGAGCTGGCGAGCGGAAGGTTAACTTGACAGCCACGAGGAGGAGCTTAGGGCGCTACGAAGGCACATTTGGCGGGCTCAAGGAGGCAGAGGATGCCGCCAGCCGCCGAGGCCGCCAAGAAGAAGCCGAGACGAAGGTGGCGCTGCCGGAGGCCGATCTCGAGGCTAACGGTGAAGAGCTTGCCGTCCTGCTCAAGCGCGAGAAGGACGCTTACACCTTTGGCGAAGCTGTAGGTAGTCTCGCCGAGAAGGGCAGGAACTCAGCGCCGCCAAGGACTCCAACGCGATCTTGAGTTGAAGTTGGCTACTTTGACCGAGACGCTGGACGGGCGCCAGGAGCGGAGGTGGCCTGAAGGAGAGATCAAGGCCAAGCGGTTGTTGACGAGGGTCAGCCAAAACCCGTAACACCTTCAGAGAGACTGTGGAGCTCGGGACGAGGGCCTGTGGATATTGTGCCGCAGCTATCGACTGTGGGAGCTGGCGCAACCGGGATGGAGGATCTTGGGTATCCTCCGACGAGAACTCCAACCCAGCCAAGCTCACCTCGTTTTTCAAAGGCGTATGACGGTTTCTCCAAGCCGACTCAGGAGAAGATCCCAAAGCAGCTGGCCGACGAGTCATGCAAGATCTCGCAAGGAGTTCTTCAAAGTTGCAGAAGGTGGCCTTTCAACCTCGGCCTCAACCTCACCAACGCCCTCGTGTCCTTGCCGCCGAAGCTGATCTGAAGCGCCAAGGCCCTTTGTCTTACCCTTTGTGGACAAGGTGAGCTGGATCAAGAGGGTCGAGGGCTATCGCGAGATTAGGCCGCCTGCTTTTCTCCTTTCTTGTCGCTGTTGGTCATGTTATAAAAACAATCTGTTAGAACTGCGACAAGTCATCTTGTAATATAACTCTTATTTTGGGTATCGACCGCTATGTTATTTCTACTTGATCCTTCCTTGTATGTTTCTGCCCTATGCTTTTTAGGAACTTGTCGGGCGAGGCACCTTGTCGCGAAAGCACGAAAGCGGGACGCCGCAACTCGCCGGGCAAAAGCATTATCGATAAGAAACCTGTCGCACTGTCGCACATTTTCCGTCAAACAAGTCATTTGTCGTTCATCTTTTTCAGCTTTGCTCCCAGTAACTTGAAAGACGCTTGGTTCTCTTCAAAGAAAGGTAACTCTTTCGAAAGATCTGCTGTCCTCAGCCCGCTGAGCACCATGGATGAGCTGCGGTTTCGCCCGACGGCACAATCGCCGATTGATCGTGTTTCCGGATCACCATCCGCAGCCTTCAAGATTTTCGAGTCCTGAAGTTCGTTCCTGTCAGCACAAACCAGTCAGATGGTCAAACTGGTTCAGAGTGTTCATGGTTGCTTCACACATCTCACTGTCGATTGACCGCAGCCATTATCGCTTCTTCCTGCATCCCCTGCCTTTCACGTGAGGCCTTCATCCGAGTTTGATCTTTCGCATGCCGATTCTCAGCCACCACCGGAGCAAACGGTGGTAGGGTAGCCAAGGCGAAGAATCGGTGTCGGCTTTGGAGCTCATGGTGCCGCCGGTCCAAGGACAAGGCCACGCATGCGAAAGCTGTTGTCGGTCCCGCCCCGAGATGGTTAAGTGTGCATGCACGGACGCCGAGGGTTTGCGTGGCCTTGTCCTTGGACCCGCAGCACCATGAGCTCCCTCGTCGACATTCGCTTTCCGCCGGCGCTTACCCCACCACCCGCTTGTTCTCCCGGGTGGTGGGATCGACGCTGATGGAACAGCGTGCCTCAAGCCTTCTTCTTCGGCCGCATGTCGATGATGAAGATGAAGATCTAGCTCGTGAACACCGGATCAGTTCACACAACCTCAATGCCCTTTACCCGGCGCGTACAAAGACCAAGTCCGCAAGAGTTCTCGATGCCCACTCCTTAAGCGCACTCTTCGAGTGCTGCGCCACCGCCGAGGACGCACCATCGAGCTCCACCGCAAGTGTAAGAAGACAATGGCAGCTCCACCAGAGACCAAGAAGGTGCCCGCCAGGAGGACGGCAACCGGTGGTACCTTCACCATCGCGCCATTCTCGATCCTAAATAGAAAGCGCCATTGCTTTCTCAGGCTTAACGCCGACGCGGTTTGCGGGCAACCGCCTCGACATCCCCGTGTTCCCGTGAAAGTAATCGAGCACCATCTTGCCGCTCTGTCCTCATGCGCCGCCCCGCCAAGCGTAGAAGTCAGAAACAAGCAAGGAGCGCCAAGAATTCATCGCAGAAGAAATCAAGAAATTGGAAGCAGAGGGCCTTGTCGAGGAGTGCTCCATCCTACGTGGTTGGTCAATCCTGTTGTCGCAAGCAAGGCAAACGGAAATGGAGGCTTTGTATCGACGCTAGTAAAGCTTTGTCCCAAAGACCCATTTCCCTTTGCCGCAACATTGACCGATTGTTGACTCCACGGCCGGATGTGACTTGCTTTCATTTCTTGACGTGATACCGTGGATACCATCAGATCTTCATGGCGTAAGAGGATGAGGAGAAGACCGCATTCATCACTCCATGTGGCACATACTCGCTTTGTATGGATGCCTTCGGATTAAAGAATGCTGGTTCAACATTTGCAAGAGTAGTCCATGACGCTTTTGAGCCACAAATACACAGAAATGTGGAAGCCTACATGGATGACATAGTGGTCAAGAGCAAGGACAAAGCAACTCTGATTCAAGATTTAGACGAAACTTTTGCAAATCTACGCAAGATCAACCTCAAGCTTAACCCCGAGAAGTACGTGTTTGGAGTCCCCTCCGGCAAGCTTCTCGGGTTCTTCGTGTCTCATCGGGGGATTGAAGCCAATCTTGACAAGATCAAGGCCATTGAGCAGATGAAGCACCGAAGCGTGTCAAGGATGTACGAAGGCTTGCCGGTTGCGTGGTCGCTTCAAAGAAGTTTATTCTAGGTTTCTGAAGGCTACGCGCCATTTTTCAAAATATTGAAAAAGGTGTCCAATGAAATGGACTCCGGAAGCGGAGGTTGCGCCGCAGACTTAAAGAGATACCTGTCCTCCACTCAACACTTGTCGCACTCTAAGCCACAAGAGAAGTTGTCGCTGTATATAGCGGCAACCAATCAAGTGGTTAGTGCTGCGCTTAGTAGCGAGAGGGAGGCGGATGATGAGCCGGCAACCACGGCAGATGCATCCAAGACAAGTGGGCTTCACCGCAAGCTCGTCCCACAAGGATGGATTCACAGTGTGTGAAGAGATGCGAAGAGAATGGTGCACCAGCTTTATTTTTGTCGCTTCCTTCATAGGGGCTAGGTCGAGGTACGGTGTGTGAAATTACTTTTTCGCCTTCTCTGGCCTCTAGAAAGCGCGCCATTACTTCCAAGCACATGAGATCACAGCTTGTCACCAAGCTTTTCCGTCAAGAGGATATTACGTAATCCGTATAACAAAGGTGATTGTCGAGGGCATCTGAACTGCCAAGCTTTGGCCTCAAGTTTGAGAACACTTCAACTATCCAAAGGTAGCATTGGCAGAATTCATAGCAGAGTGGACGCCAACACCGTGATGAAGAAATTCCGTAAACGAGCATCCCGCAAGGAAGCGAGCAAAGAGTGGTTGATGTACTTTGATGGTGCTCTTTCGCCGCAAGGGGCGGTGCAAAGCGTTGCTTGTCGCACCCACCGGAGAGCACCCAAGTAACGTAGTCCGATGCACTTTCCTCCAAGGAGCAAGCAACAAACAATACCGCAGAGTATGAAGGTTTGCTTGCCGGTCTCAGGATCGCAGCAGACCTTGGGATCAAGAAGCTCATTGTCAGGGGTGACTTGCAGCTTGTCGTCCGCCAAGTGAACAAGAATTATCAGAGTCCGTTGATGGAAGCTTACGTTGATGAAGTGACAAAGCTAGAAGAGCACTTTGACGGCCTACAGATGGAGCATGTCCCAAGAGCCGATAACGACATTGCCGATGGCCTGTCAAAGTGCGCCGCACTAAAGTTACCTGTGGAACCAGGAATCTTTGTGCTCAAGCTGATCCAACCGTCTGTAACGCCATCAACTAGACAGAGCAAGAAGAGGAAGTTGATTTCTGGTGACTACTTTCCAAGCAGAGCTCAAGCCGCCGGCCAAGAAGGTCCCCAGATCAACACCAGTGCCGAGGAGCACCGCTCCCGACAAGCCCTAGGGTTTGTTCCATTGAAGGCACGCCCGAAGTTTTGCTCCTAAGCAAGCTTGCCGGGAACGCCAAGTCTCCCGCCGAGCCGCAGTGTTCTTGCCGGGAAGCGGATGTTCCTCAGCCGCAGATGTGCCTTTAGTCCTTGTTGTCGAGCCACAAGCTCCAAAGATGGGCATAGCAGATTGTCCGCTTCTTCATGACAGAGAACTTTCAAGAGCAAGAAGAAGCGGAAAAGTAGCTCCTGAAGCTAAGTATGTACCAGTTTGTCGACAACACACCGCATGTAAAAAGACTCAACGGTGTGAAATTGAAGTGTGTTCACCGGGAAGACGGACAAAAGTCGTTGCAGAGATACATGGAGGCATATGTGGTCACCACATTGGCGTCAAGAGCACATGGGCAAAGTTGCCTTAAGAAGGTTTTTGGCCAACAGCCCCGAGGATGCAACGCACAAGTAACCGTGTGAAGCGCTGGCCCATTCCAAGCAGATACACCAGCCGCCTCAAGCTCTCCAACCAATCCCTTTATCCTCGCCATTTTGGTCCTGGGCTCGACATCCTCGCCCCTTTCCACGATTCGGTCGGGGCTTTGAGTACTTGCAACGCTGTAATCGACAAGTTCACAAAGTGGCCGAAGTGGAAGCGGTGAGGAAGATGACAAGACAACACCAGCATGTTCTTCAGTCGATTGTTTGCCGCTCGATCCCTAATAGGATCATCACCGACAACGCACGCAATTCACAAGCCGCACCTTCATGCGCAAGACGCTCCAAGATCTTGGCGCTAAGGTTCGCTTTCGCTTCTATTGCTCACCCGAGAAGCAACGGTCAAGCGAGAGGGCAATGCCGGAGCGTTGCGCGGCTCAAGACCAGACTTTCGACAGGCTGCGCAAGTGTGGAAAGAATGGATTGAGGAGCTGCCGTGGTTCTTTTGGTCGATCAAACGACGCCAAATCGAGCCATCGCCGCACACCTTTCGCCTAGTCTATGGAGCAGAGGCAGTTCTCCCCATGGAACTCAGATATCGGTCACCTCGAAAGTGCTCGCTATGATGAGCTTGAGCAAGAGCAGCTGCGATAAGATGACACACTTTGCTCCTTGAGGAGGACCGCCTTCAAGGGCCCATTTGTCTGAGCTGCTCGATACCAACAAGCTTTGCGCCGCTACCATAGCCGCAAAGTTAATGCCAGGAGTCTCGAGGAAAGCGACCTTGTTCTTTGGCGCGTTCAGTCTACCAAGAATTCCAACAAGTTGACGCCGAAGTGGGAAGGCCCTTACCGGGTGAAACGAGTCACTAGGCCTGGCGCTGTCCGCCTTGAGACCGAAGATGGCATTCCGGTGAGCAACTCCTGGAACATTGGACATCTTCGTAAGTTTTACCCGTAAGGCGCGGTTGCCGGAACCTGTTCCGGCAACCACCTTTTGTACAAGTCTTGCCGCTGTTGCATGTAATCCTTTGTATAAGGCCGGGCGCAGACCCCTGCATAAATAAAGCATATGTGCTCCGCACATCCTGTCAATTTCATGCTTTCTATCTTTTGCATGTGTTATCTGACACTTTGTGCAGCACCTACCCCCGGTAAGCAATAACGAGCCGTAAGGCTCCATATCTTTATTTTCTCTTCTTTCTTTTTTCTCGAAGAAAGGAAGGTTCCCTCGCCCACAAGTTTGCCGGGGGGGAAGGAGAAGATAATGGTGTGGACCAGGCGTCGTTCAAGAAAGTTGCACCTTACAAGGGAAGCAAGCAACGAGAAAAGCTAAGTTGCCAAAGTTTGAGCAATCAGTTTTAAAAATTTTAAGTTATCTTCCTCGAACGACCGTGCTTTGTATGGAAAACCTGTGCGCGGAGGAACTAACTCCTAGCTAGTTGCGCCCTTACTTTGTTTCGAGTCCGCTCAACAACTTAAGTGAGCTGCGACTAGTTGCGACAAGGTTTCTTGTCGGTAACGGCACCGCTAGCAGGCTGCCGACGTCCCGCACTCGACACTCGCGGCAAGGGTGCCTACGCCGACAAGTTCCCTAAAAGCGTAGGGCGGAAACATACAAAGGAAGGAATCAAGTAGAGGAAATAACATAGCAATCGGTACCCAAAATAAAGTTATATTACAAGATAGCTTGTCGCGATTCTATGATTGTTTTTGTAGCATGACCAAAAGCGACAAGAAAAGGAGAAAGCAGGCGGCCTAATCTCTGCGATCGCCTCGACCCTCTTGATCCCGCTCACCTTGTCCACAATGGAGTGCGACAAAGGGCCTTGGTAGCTTCGAGATCAGCTTCGCGGCAAGGACCTAGGGCGTTGGTGATGTTGAGGCCGGGTGCGAAAGGACACCTTCACCAACACCTTTTGAAGAACTCCCGCGTAGATCTTGCGCGACTCGTCGGCCAGCTGCTTTGGGATCTTCTCCTGGAGTCACTGGAGAGCCGTCGCCACGCCTTTGAAGAACAGGGTGAGCTTGGCGCTGGGTTGGAGGTTCTCGTCGGAGGGATACCCAAGATCCTCCATCCCCAGCTGCGCCAGCTCCCTGTCGATGGCTGCGGCAATATCCACGAGGCCCTCCGTCCAGAGCTCCACAGTCTCTCTGAAGGTGTTCTGGGTTTTGGCAGCCCTCGACAACAACGCTTCGTTGGCCTTGATCTCCTCCTTCAAGGCCACCTCCCGCTCCTTGGCGCTGTCCAACGTCTCGGTCAAAGTAGCCAACTTCAACTCAAGATCCGCGTTGGAGTCCTTGGCGGCGCTGAGTTCCTTGCCCTTCTCGGCGAGACTACAGCTCGCCAAGAGTGTAGGCGTCCTTCTCGCGCTCACGCTTGAGCGCGGCAAGCTCTTCACCGTTCGCCTCGAGATCGGCCTCCAGCCACGCCACCTTCGTCTCCAGCTTCTTCTTGGCGGCCTCGGCAGCTGCGGCAGCATCCTCTGCCTCCTTGAGAGCCCCGCCAAATGTCTGCTCGCGCGCGGCAAGCTCCTCCTCGTGGCTGTCAAGGTTAACCTTCCGCTGCGCCATCTCACCCTCCCGCGCAAACAGCTCCTCGGCGACAAGCCGCTGTTGCTCTTCAGCTTCAGCCTTCTCGAGGAGGAAGGCTTTCCGCTCCTCGGCCAGTTGCGCCCGCTCCTCCGCCAAGGACTGAAGAGCTTCCTGGTTAGCACCATGGAGCTCCTCCGCGCGCTTCTTGATGTCCTCTCCCGCCTTCGCGACAAGCGCTTCCCGGGATTCCAGCTTGGCCTGCCGGGCGTGGTAGAGCGACAACAGCTTCCGCAGTAGCTGCTCTTCCTCGGCCACCGCCGCCTTTGCTGCTTTCTGGCGTCAACCAGCATCAGCCCAGCGGAGGCGAGCACCTCTCCATCAAAGACTTCTCCTTCGACCGGCGCCCTGGAGCTTGACGCCCAGGGGAGCTTGATGAAGATACCGTCGCCAGCCTTCAAATAGGCGCCGGGCAGGGGCTCTTCAGAGCCTGACACTGTGGCAGTGGTGGAGGGATCGGCGGTCGGCGTAGCGACTGACGCTCCTGCGGCCTCAGGGCCGTCAGTGCGATCGCCGGACCCCTCGCCGGCTTCTACGGCGGCAGCCTTGGCGGCTCTTCGGCCGGGTCATCGGCGCTTGCCGTCTTGATGGCGGCAGCGTCGTCGGTGTTGCCGCGTGCGTCCTCCTCGCGGCGACCTCGGTCTCCATTGGCTCCGTGGCTGATGGATCTAACGGCCGGGAAGGGAGAGAAAAGTTAAGCAAATATCCAAAAAGAAAATCAGAAGAAGAAGAACCCAATGGAAGTGTTCAAGCAAGGAGGATTACCTGTGCTGTGTTTCACAGTCACGGTCTCCACCACAGGAGGATCGCTGGTGCTGTCCCTTGCCGGGGAACTCTCCCTTGCCGGAGACTTCTCCCTTGCCGAGGAATCCTCCCTTGCCGGAGAATGCTCCCTTGCCGGGAAATCCTCCCTTGTCGGTGTAGTCGAAGCAGATGGCACGTCGGGGGTGGCTTCCGGGCGCTCCTGGTGAGGCTGCTCTGCTCCTACACAAACAAATAATCAGATGTCAGCGAAGAAGAGCACCCATGCGCGCCAAACAGCGGGAAGTAAACCATGTACTTACGCTGGGGGCTGCACTGGGGGCTGCTTTGGGGAACAGTTGCCCGGTCCGGCAAGGTGGTCTCGGGCGTGCCCCCTGCTGTCGCGGTGGGCTCGTCCTCGATGACGATCACCGGGGCCTTGGCTCTCTTTGCCGCTCTCTGGGCCAGAGTCCTGAAAAGGAAGGCGTTCAGAGTAAATCAAATCAGATGCAAGACAAAAATAACAAGAATTGAAGAACTACAAGAACAACAAAAAAATCTTACTCTTCTTCTTCCTCGTCGGAGCTGAGTGCGGAGAGGTCGAAGTTCGGCCCACCTTCGGCGCGACAAGGCGGAGAAGTAGGTTCCCTTGGCCGCTTGGCGGGGGCAGTGGCGGTGGTCCGGGAAGACCCAGCTCCGGTCACCGCCGCGGCGTGAGGCGCTCCCGCGGCAACAGTGCTTGTCGCGGTGGAGCGTGTCGCGCGGCGCGATGGTTGTTGACCCGCCTGCCGCCCTGCTACGTCCCCGGCCTTGCGGAGACGCCTTCTTGGTGGAGCTGGGGGCTGCGCTGAGGCCTCTGCTTGCGGCAAGCTGCCTGAAGGTGGCGGGCCGCTCGCACCCTCGGCGGGCTCGCTCGACTCGGCGTCAGGCGCGACAAGCTCTTCCTCGCCGTCGAGCCACTCTTGCTCGGCGAGGCTTGCCACGCCTGCACGACGTCGTCTGCAGGCTCCTGCCAAGTTGGAACAATTCCATGCGAATCGCTGCGCGGCATCATTACGCGGATGCGGTCGGCGAGGGTGTTTACTGAAACGACATCGCCGCAACCTGAACCATTCGGGATGTTGAGGTCGTGTTTGAACAACTCCTTGAGCATCGCGTCGATTCGGGGCGGTGAAGTTGAAATTGAGGCCCGGGCGCAGCCTCATGATGTCCGCCGGACCCCCAAACTCCCAGGCGGGTCTCCTCCTCTCCTGCAGGGGAATGATGCGGCGGCGAAGAAATTCAGCGCCAACGGCGCCTACAGTGAGCCCGGCAAGCCTGAGGCGTAGGATCCGGGTGACGGCAATTTTGAGCCTATCGTCCTCCGGGGCCTGCTCCAAGCATTGTCGCGCACTGCTGGGGTTTGGCGCTGGGCGGTGAATGGCTGCGGGTTCTCCTCGACAATCCAGCACTAGTCTGCTCTCCACTCCTCCCATATGCTGCGAAGCTCCCCCTCCAGATACGCTTCCTTCTTCCCGGCCCTCGAGATCCAGGCGATCCCACCGGATAAGGGCTCCCCTCTCTCAACCTGGGGCATAAAGAAGTGGCAAAAAAGGGCTACATTTGGGTGGACTCCGACAAAGTTTTCACAGAGATGTGCGAAAACTGCCATGGTCAAAACGGCATTGGGGGTGAAGTCAAGGAGGTGGAACCCGTAGGTGTTCATGATGTCATGAAGAATTGAGAGAAAGCGGGCGAGCCCGCGATGAAGAACAAAGCAAAAAGGGATATCGGTCGGAGCCCGTTCAAGCGGCGGAGAGTACCTTCGTCTTGTGGATGCGCTCGCGTCTCCGTCGACGAGAAGAGGTAGTACCACTCCCTCGGCTCTGCTGGCGAGCTCGAGGTGGAAAGTTGCCGCTCCTTCGCGGCGCCTCAAGCATAGCGCCTCGGCCGACTTCACGGCCTTCCGGCTTCGAGCCATGGCGGAGGTGGTGGGGGAGATCGACGGCGTTGGTGGCACCGGCGGCGATGGGGGCGGAGCGCTGCTCCCTTTCGGCTTTGGAAGAAGGGGGAGAGCGGTGGAGATTTTTGAGATTGGGATTGCAACGGCGAAGTGTGCGAACTGCCCCTGTTTCCCCTGCTTATAAAGGGGGACGGGGCGGACGTTCTGCTTTTCCAAATAAAGAAACCACCCACGATCTCTCCCACGACGCCGCATTCGACGCGTGCCGTTGGGGAGGCGCGGTGGATCTGGGCGAGATCTGGCGTAACCTAGGCATGGCGTGCCGTGCCTGTTTTAGGCCTGGCCCAACAGCGCTTCGGCACGTGTATAGCCCGAGCCGGGGGCTCCTGTCGGTGTACTAGAGTAGGGGTACCCTAGTATCCCGAACTTGTGCACGGGCAGTCGCAGCGACCCGCGGCAAGGCTTGCCGGGTGATCGCCAAGGTCCTCCGTGGTTCATTTAGAGCCATTCAAGAACAAAGTATTTAAGCCAAGGAGACAAGACCCCAGCAAGAGGAGCTTGCCGGGAAGGCCAACCAAGGCATCTCAAGGAACTTGCCGCGACGCGCCGCACGTCCCGGCAAGACCCGACGAGCAACAAGCTTCCGGACGAGACAAGACAACGACCACGGCAAGGCGCTTGCCGCGGCAAGCAACCACCTGCACCTGCGCTCAAGCACATCCACCAGCGTGCATACAGGGCCTTTCGGTAGCGTGGCGAGAGGCTGTGCAGCCAGCGATGCGCGGTGGCAAGCGGCGCTGACAAGATAGCCATCGTGGCAAGCGGTGGCGCCCCTGACGTTCCTTTTCTTGCACTGTTTGGGCGACACAGACGGGCATTAAATGCCTTGTCCCCTGCCGTCAAGGTTAGGTATGATACACTATACAGGTAGTTGTACCAACCGCAACTCCTTTTCCATTTTTGCCCTTGTCTACGTTGCCACCTGTCGGTGACCCCTTGAGCATATAAAAGGATGCCGATGCGCAACGTAGAGGGGGGGTTCGAAGCCCGAAAACACTCACGCTCGGTCTCCTTAGCAGCTGGTGTGTACTGTAGCACTCAGCGCTCCTGAGCAAGAACACAATACAATCAGACATGCAGCAGTAGGAGTATTATCTCTCCGGAGAGCTCCGAAGCTGGGTAAACCGCTCGTGTGCTTCGCCTCGATCTGCTCTTCGTGCGGCCTCCGCCCCCCGCCGAACCGGAAGGGGCTCTGTCCGCCGGTCCCATAGGTGCTCGTGGCTCATCCTCCCCGACATCTTTGGCGCATCGCCACTAGGGCGGAAGAGGCGGCGGCAGCCGCCGCCGCGGGCGAGTTTGGATTCACCGTGGAGGAGGCAGAGGCAGCAAAGGCGGCAAGCCTTGTCGAGCGAGAGTGGCTTGCCGGCGAGGAAGAGCTTGCCGAGCCTGACACATAGTCGGCGAGCCCACCGAGGTGCGGCGGCCCGCCACCTTCAGGCAGCTTGCATAGCGAGCCTCGGCGCAGCCCCAGCTCCACCAGGAGGCGTCTCCGCAAGGCAGGGGCGTGGCGAGGCGGCGAGCGGGTCAGCAGCCTGCCGGCGTCGCGCGACATGCTCCACCGCGACAAGCACTGTTGCCGTGGGAGCGCCTCACGCCGCTGCGGCAACTGGAGCGGGGTCGTCCCGGACCACCGCCGCTGCCCCCGCCAAGCGGCCAAGGGAACCTACTCCTCCGCCTCGTCGCGCCGAAGGTGGGCCGGACTTCGACCTCTCAGCGCTCAGCTCCGATGAGGAAGAAGAAGAGTAAGATTTTCTGCTGTACTTGTAGTTCTTCAATTCTTGTTGTTTTTGTCTTGTATCTGATTAGATTTACTCTGAACCCATTCCTTTTCAGGACTCTGGCCCAGAGAGCGGCGAAGAGAGCCAAGGCCCCGGTGATTGTCATCAAGGACGAGCCCACCATGACAGGGGCGCGCCAGTTTCCTATGCGGACACAGCAGCTGTTCCCCAAAGCAGCCCCCAGCGCAGCCCCCAGCGTAAGTACATGGTTTACTTCCTGCTGTTTGGCGTGCATGGGTGCTCTTTCTTCGCTGACATTTGATTATTTGTTTGTGTAGGAGCAGAGCAGCGTCACTAGGAGCGCCCGGAAGCCACCCCCGACGTGCCATCTTCTTCGACTACACCGACAAGGGAGGATTTCCCGGCAAGGAAGGATTCCCCGGCAAGGGAGAAGTCTCCGGCAAGGGAGAGTTCCCCGGCAAGGGACAGCACCAGCGATCCTCCTGTGGTGGAGACCGTGACTGTGGAACCCAGCACAGGTAATCCTCCTTGCTTGAACACTTCCCTTGGGTTCTTCTTCTTCTGATTTTCTTTTTGGATATTTGCTTGACTTTTCTCTCCCTTCCCGGTCGTTAGATCCATCAGCCACGGAGCCAATGGAGACCGAGGTCGCCGGCGAGGAGGACGCGCGCGACAACACCGACGACGTCGTTGCCACCGAAGAGGAAGCCGGCGCTGATGACCCCGCCGGCAAAGAGGCCGCCAAGGCTGCCGCCGCAGAAGCCGGCGAGGGGTCCGGCGATCGCACTGACGGCCTTGAGGCCGCAGGAGCGTCAGGCGCTACACCGACCGCTGATCTCTCTGCCACTGCCGCAGCGTCAGGCTTTGAAGAGCCACTGCCCGGCGCCTATTTGAAGGCCGGCGACGGTATCTTCATCAAGCTCCCCTGGGCGTCAAGCTCCAGGGCGCCGGTCGAAGGAGAAGTCTTTGATGGAGAGGTGCTCGCCTCCGCTGGTGGCTGGCTGGTTGGTTGGCCGGCAGCAAGCAGCGCGGCGAGCTGAGGAAGAGCTGCTGGAAGCTGTTGTCGCTCTACGCGCCCGGTGAAACCAGGCTGGAATCTGAGGAAGCGCTTGTCGCGGCGGAGAGGACATCAAGCGTGGAGGAGCTCCAGGTGCTAACCAGAAGCTCTCCGGTCCTTGGCGGAGGAGCGGGCGAATCGGCGAGGCGGAAAGCCTTCCTCCTCGAGAAGGCTGGTGAAGAGCAACAATGGCTTGTCGCCGAGGAGCTGTTTTGCGGGAGGGTGGCTGGCTAGCGGAAGGTTAACCTTGACAGCCACGAGGAGGAGCTTGCAGCAGCAGACATTTGGCGGGGCTCTCAAGGAGGCAGAGAGGATCTTGCTGCTGCTGCTGAGCCGCCAAGAAGAAGCTGGAGGCGAAGGTGGCGCGGCTGGAGGCCGATCTCGAGGTGAACGGTGAAGAGCTTGCCGCGCTCAAGCGTGAGCGCGAGAAGGACGGCTACACTCTTGGCGAGCTGCAGGGTAGTCTCGCCGAGAAGGGCAAGGAACTCAGCGCCGCCAAGGACTCCAACGCGGATCTTGAGTTGAAGCTGGCTACTTTGACCGAGACGTTGGACGGCGCCAAGGAGCGGGAGGTGGCCTTGAAGGAGGAGATCAAGGCCAACGAAGCGTTGTTGACGAGGGCCGCCGAAACCCAGAACACCTTCAGAGAGACTGTGGAGCTCTGGACGGAGGGCCTCGTGGATATTGCCGCAGCCATCGACAGGGAGCTGGCGCAGCTGGGGATGGAGGATCTTGGGTATCCCTCCGACGAGAACCTCCAACCCAGCGCCAAGCTCACCCTGTTCTTCAAAGGCGTGGCGACGGCTCTCCAGCGACTCCAGAAGAAGATCCCAAAGCAGCTGGCCGACGAGTCGCGCAAGATCTGCGCGGGAGTTCTTCAAAAGGTGTTGGTGAAGGTGGCCTTTCGCAACCCGGGCCTCAACCTCACCAACGTCCTCAGGTCCTTGCCGTCGGAAGCTGATCTGGAAGCGCTCAAGGCCCTTGTCGCACCCATTGTGGACAAGGTGGGCGGGATCAAGAGGGTCGAGGGCGATCGCGTAGATTAGGCCGCCCGTTTTCTCCTTTTCTTGTCGCTGTTGGTCATGTTATAAAAACAATCTGTTAGAACTGCGACAAGCTATCTTGTAATATAACTTTATTTTGGGTATCGATTGCTATGTTATTTCCTCTACTTGATTCCTTCCTTTGTATGTTTCCGCTCTACGCTTTTAGGGAACTTGTCGGCGTAGGCACCCTTGCCGCGAGCGCCGAGTGCGAGACGTCGGCAGCCTGCTGGCGGTGCCGTTACCGACAAGAAACCTTGTTGCAACTAGTCGCAACTGCGCCAAAGATGTCGGGGAGGCTGGCCCGCGAGCACCTATGGGACCGGCGGACCGAGCCCCTTTCGGTTTGGCGAGGGGCGGAGGCCACACAAAGAGCAGATCGAGGCGAAGCACGCGAGCGATTTACCCAGCTTCGGAGCTCTCCGGAGATAATACTCCTCTTGCTCCACGTCGATTGTATTGTATTCTTGCTCGGGGCGCTGATTGCTCTGATACACACCAGCTGCTACTTGAGACCGGCGTGAGTGTTTTCTGCCTTGAACCCCCCCTCTCGTTGCGCATGGGCCTCCTTTTATGTGCTCAAGGGGTCACCGACAGTGCAGCGTGAACAAGGGCAAAAATGGAAAAGGAGTTGCGGTTGGTACAACTACATGCGATGTATCATACCTAACCACGATGGCGGGGACAAAGGCATTTAATGCCGTCGTGTCGCCCAAACAGTGCAAGAAAGGGACCGTCGAGCGCCACCGCTTGCCACGGCGGCTATCTTGTCGGCGTAAACGCCACCACACACCACTTGGCTGCCTGACCTCTTGCCATCTTGGCGCTGGAAAGGCCCGGTAAACGTTGGTGGATGTGCTGGAGCATGGGTACAGGGTGGTTGCTTGCCGCGGCAAGCGCCTTGCCGCGGTCGTTGTCTTGTCGCGTCCGGAAGATTGTCGCTCGCCGGGTCTTGCCGGTACGTGCGGCACGTCGCGGCAAGTTCCTTGAGATGCCTTGGTTGGCCTTCCTGGCAAGCTCCTCTTGCCGGGGTCTTGTCTCCTTGGCTTAAATACTTTGTTCTTGAATGGTCCAAATGAACCACGGAGGACCTTGGCGGTCACCCGGCAAGCCTTGCCGCGGGGCGCTGCGACTGCCCGTGCACAAAGAAGAAGGGGTACCCATTCGGAGCCCTTTTCGAAGCGGCGGTGGAGAGTACCTTCATGCGCGGACGCGCTCGCGTCTCCGTCGACCAGAAGAGGTAGTACCACTCCCTCGGCTCTGCTGGCGAGCTTCGGGGAGTTGCCGCTCCTTCGCGGCGCCTCAAGCGCAGCGCCTCGGCCGACTTCACGGCCTTCCCGGCTTTCCGAGCCATGGCAGAGGTGGTGGGGGAGATCGACGGTGTTGGTGGCGCCGGCGGGGATGGGGGGCGGAGCGCTGCTCCCTTTCGGCTTTGGAAGAAGGGGGAGAGCGGCGGAGATTTCTGAGATTGGGATTGAACGGCGAGGTGGGCAAACTGCCCCTGTTTCCCCTCCTTATAAAGGGGGACGGGGCGGATGTTCCGCTTTTCCGAATAAATAAACCACCTACGATCTCTCCCACGGCGCGCATTGGCGGCGTGCGTTGGGGAGGCGCGGTGGATCTGAACAAGATCTGGCGTAAACCAGGCGGCGTGCCGTGCCTGTTTTAGGCTGGCCCAACACTTTTCGGCACCGTGTGTGGCCCGGGCCGAGGGCTCTGTCGGTGTACTAGAGTAGGGGTACCTAGTATCCCGAACTTGTGCAGGCGATCCTGGCGCCAGCGGCAAGGCTTGCGGGTGACCGCCAAGGTCCTCCGTGGTTCATTTGGAGCCATTCAAGAACAAAGTATTTAAGCCAAGGAGACAAGACCCGGCAAGAGGAGCTTGCGGGAAATAACAAGGCATCTCAAGGAACTTGCCATGACGCGTCATGCGTCCGGCAAGACCGGCGGCGACAAGCTTCGGACGCGACAAAAAGCGACGCGGCAAAGCGCTTGACAACAACCACCCTGTACCCGCTCCGGCACATCCACCAGCGATGTCGCCGTGGGGCCTTTCGGTAGCGTGGCGAGGCTGTGCAGCCGGTGTCTTGTGATGTGGCAGCGGCGTGACAAGATAGCCATCGTGGCAGCGGTGGCGCCCAGCGGTCCCTTTCTTGCCTTTGTTTGGGCGACAGACGGGCATTAAATGCCTTTGTCCCTGCCGTCGGGGTTAGGTATGATACACTATACAGGTAGTTGTACCAACCGCAACTCCTTTTCCATTTTTGCCCTTGTCTACGTTGCCACCTGTCGGTGACCCCCTTAGCATATAAAAGGAGGCCCATGCGCAACGTAGAGGGGGGGGGTTCGAAGGGAGAAAACACTCACGCTCAGTCTCGTTAGCAGCTGGTGTGTACTGTAGCAATCAACGCTCCTGAGCAAGAACACAATACAATTAGACATGCAGCAGTAGGAGTATTATCTCTCCAGAGAGCTCCGAAGCTGGGTAAACCGCTCGTGTGCTTCGCCTCGATCTGCTCTTCGTGCGGCCTCCGCCCCCCGCCGAACCGGAAGGGGCTCGGTCGGCCGGTCCCATAGGTGCTCGTGGGTCATCCTCCCCGACATCTTTGGCGCGATGTCGGGGAGGATGACCCACGAGCACCTATGGGACCGGCGGACCGAGCCCCTTCCGGTTCGGCAGGGGGCGGAGGCCGGCGCGATGTCGGGGAGGATGACCCACGAGCACCTATGGGACCGGCGGACCGAGCCCCTTCCGGTTGGTGAGGCGGAGGCCGCCACGAAGAGCAGATCGGCGAAGCACACTGGCGGTTTACCCAGCCGGTGCTCTCCGGAGATAATACTCCTCTTCGCTGCATGTCGATTGTATTGTGTTCTTGCTCAGGAGCGCTGAGTGCTACAGTACATACCAGCTGCTAACGAGACCGAGCGTGAGTGTTTTCGCCTTGAACCCCCCTACGTTGCGCATGGGCCTCATTTTATATGCTCAAGGGGTCACCGACAGGTGGCAATGTAGACAAGGGCAAAAATGGAAAAGAAGTTGCGGTTGGTACAACTACTTGTACAGTGTACCACACCTAACCCTGACGGCAGGGGACAAAGGCATTTAATGCCCGTCTGTGTCGCCCAAACAGTGCAGGAAAGGGACCGTCAGGGGCGCTACCGCTTGGCACGATGGCTATCTTGTCAGCGCCGCTTGCCACCGCGCACCACTGGCTGCACAGCCTCTCGCCACGCGCGCCTGGAAAGGACCAAGGGCGACACGTTGGTGGATGTGCTGGAGCGTGGGTACAGGGTGGTTGCTTGCTGCGGCAAGCGCCTTGCCGCGGTCGTTTTCTTGTCGCGTCCGGAAGCTTGTCGCTCGCCGGGTCTTGCCGGGACGTGCGGCGCGTCGCGGCAAGTTCCTTGAGATGCCTTGGTTGGCCTTCCCGGCAAGCTCCTCTTGCCGGGGTCTTGTCTCCTTGGCTTAAATACTTTGTTCTTGAATGGCTCCAAAGGAACCACGGAGGATCTTGGCGGTCACCCGGCAAGCATTGCCGCGGGTCGCTGCGACTGCCCGTGCACAAGTTCGGGATACTAGGGTACCCCTACTCTAGTACACCGACACTAGCAAAGGCGGAAAGGTAAAAGTGCGTATAATCCATGGACTCAACATTAGTCAAAAGAAAACATATACTTATTGCAAAAATTTAGAAGTCATCAAAAATCAAGTACTACGCGTATGCTCCTAGGGGGATAGATTGGTAGGAAAAGACCATCGCTCGTCCCCGACCGCCACTCATAAGGATGCATAAACCAGGTACACTTCATGTTTCAAATTTGTTACACAACTTTAAGCATACGTGCATGCTATGGGACTTGCTAACTTCTACACAAGCATTCTTTAAACTCAAAATCACCCAACTAGCATGACTTTAATATCACTACCTCCATATCTCAAAACAATTATCAAGTATAAAATTGGTCATAGCATCCAATTCACTTCCTATGATAGTTTTTATTATACCCAACTTGGATGCTTATCATTCTAGGACCAACTTTATGATCATAGCAAATACCATGCTATTCTAAAAGACTCTCAAAATAATATAAGTGAAGCATGAGGGACTAGCAATTTCTTCAAAATTAAGACACCACCGTGCTCTAAAAGATATAAGTGAAGCACTAGAGCAAAAACTATCAAGCTCAAAAGATATAAGTGAAGCACATAGAGTATTCTAGCAAATTCTAATCAAATAGGATTCTCCCAAAAGGTGTGTACAGCAAGGACGATTGTGGTAAACTAAAAATCAAAGACTAATATAATACACGATGCTCCAGGCAAAACACATATCATGTGGCGAATAAAAATATAGCTCCAACTAAAGTTACCAATGAACGAAGACGAAAGAGGGGATGCCTTCCCGGGGCATCCCCAAGCTTAGGCTTTTGGCTATTTTTGAATATCTTGGGGTGCCATGGGCATCCCCAAGCTTAGGATCTTGCCACCCTTTATTACATAGTCCATAAAAGCTTTACCCAAAACTTGAAAACTTCACAACACAAAACTCAACAGGAAATCTTATAAGCTCCGTTAGTGAAAGAAAACAAAACCACCACATAAGGTACTGCAATGAACTCATTCTTTATTTATTTTGGTGTTAAACCTACTGTATTCCAACTTCATTATGGTTCATAGACTGAATTACTAGCCATAGATGCATTGAAATAAGCAAACAACACACGAAAAACAGAATCTGTCAAAAACAGAACAGTCTGTAGCAATCTGTAACTAACGCAAACTTCTGAAACTCTAAAAATCCTACCAAAATAGGAAGTCCTGGATAATTTGTTTATTGAACAGCAGCAAAAAGAATCAACGCAAAAGAACATTCCTGTGATTTAACAAAATTATATTCATGCGCGCAAAGTTTCTGTTTTTCAGCAGAATCAAATCAACTATCATCGGTAGGTTATCCTATAGGTTCTACTTGGCACAAACAGTAATTAAAAGCTAAAAACACATCTAACCAGAAGGTAGATGCAAAATTTATTACTAAACAGGAGCAAAAACAAAAAACACAAAGAAAATTGGGTTGCCTCCCAACTAGCGCTATCGTTTAACGCCCCTAGCTAGGCATAAAAGCAAGGATAGATCTAACGAGTGCCATCTTTGGCACTAAATTCATAAGTAGCACGCATGATAGATTCATAAGGTAATTTTACTTTATTTCTTGTAAAGTGCTCCATGCCTTTCTTTAATGGAAATTGGAATCTAATATTCCCTTCCTTCATATCAATAATCGCACCAACCGTTCTAAGGAAAGGTCTACCAAGAATAATAGGGCAAGAAAGATTGCAATCTATATCAAGAACGATAAAATCTACGGGTACCAAATTTCTATTTGCAAAAATAAGAACATCATTGATCCTTCCCATAGGCTTTTTAATGGTGGAATCCGCAAGGTGCAAATTTAAAGAGCAATCATCAAGATCATGGAAACCTAGAATATCACATAAAGTTTTCGGAATCGTGGAAACACTAGCACCCAAATCACACAAAGCAAAACACTCATAATATTTAATTCTAATCTTTATAGTAGGTTCCCACTCATCGTTAAGTTTTCTAGGTATAGAAACTTCCAAATTAAGTTTTTCATCATAAGATTGCATCAAGGCATCAACAATATGTCTGGTAAAAGCTTTGTTTTGACTATAAGCATGAGGAGAATTAACAACGGATTGCAACAAGGAAATACAACCTTTTAAAGAGCAATTATCATAATCAAATTCCTTGAAATCCGAGATAGTAGGTTCAATATTATTAGAAGTTGAAGATTCTCCGAATTCTTGGGATGCCTTCTAGGCAAAGTTGATTCATCATCACTCCCATAATCATCAAAATTCATATTGCAAAACATAGATCTAATCGGAGACGCATCAATAACTTTAAGATCCTCATCATTATTTTCACGTAATTTTTCTAGTTTAGCGGCCATCATATTGACTAAGGTGGCTTGCTTGTCAGAAATTTTGGCTATAGCATTTTCAAGCCGGGTAATTTGAGCGTTAACACCATAGAATTCTTTATTCATATCATCAAGCTCTTTGTTCATGAACCCCAAAAAACCTTTTTGTTCCTTAAGCTCTTTTCTAAAGAAATTATTATGCTCAAGTTGCAAATTCATAAAGCTTCTAATATTAGATTCAATCTCATCCATCTTTCTGAGAAGGTGGTCAGGACCCTTAGGTGCAGCCATAAGGTCACACAAGCAAACAAGCAGAAAAAGAAGGCAAGCAAAAAGAGAGGAGGAGATTGGGAAAGAGAGGGCGTATAAAACGGCAAGGGTGAAGTGGGGGAGAGGAAAACGAGAGGCAAATGGCAAATAATGTAAATGCGAGGGAGATGGGTTTGTGATGGGTACTTGGTATGTCTTGACTTGGCGAAGACCTCCCGGCAGCGGTGCGAAATCCTTCTTGCCACGTCTTGAGCTTGCGTTGGTTTTCCTCGAAGAGGAGAGGGTGATGCAGCAAGTGTAGCGTAAGTATTTCCCTCAGTTTTGAGAACCAAGGTATCAATCCAGTAGGAGGCTCCTCAAAAGTCCCACGCACCTACACAAACAAACTGAGAACTCGCAACCAACGCAATAAAGGGGTTGTCAATCCCTTCATGACCACTTGCGAAAGTGAAATCTAATAAAGATAGTATGATAAGATAAATATATTTTTGGTATTTTATGATATAGATGCAAAAAGTAAAGATGCAAATAAAGGTAGATTGAAAGAAAATATGATAAGGGATAGACCCGGGGGCCATAGGTTTCACTAGAGGCTTCTCTCAAAATAGCATAAGTATTACGGTGGGTGAAAAAATTACTATCGAGCAATTGATAGAAAAGCGCATAGTTATGAGATTATCTAGGCATGATCATGTATATAGGCATCACGTCCATAACAAGTAGACCGACTCCTGCCTGCATCTACTACTATTACTCCACACATCGACCGACTCCTGCCTGCATCTAGAGTATTAAGTTCATAATAACAGAGTAACGTATTAAGTAAGATGACATGATGTAGAGGGATAAACTCATGCAATTTGATATGAACCCCATCTTGTTATCCTCGATGGCAACAATACAATACGTGCCTCGCAACCCTTTCTGTCACTGGGTAAGGGCACCGCAAGATTGAACCCAAAGCTAAGCACTTCTCCCATGGCAAGAAAAACCAATCTAGTAGGCCAAACCAAACTGATAATTCGAAGAGACTTGCAAAGATAACTCAATCATACATAAAAGAATTCAGAGAAGATTCAAATATTATTCATAGATAAACTTGATCATAAACCCACAATTCATCGGATCTCGACAAACACACCACAAAAAGAGTTTACATCGAATAGATCTCCACAAGAGAGGGGGAGAACATTGTATTGAGATCCAAAAATAGAGAAGAAGCCATCTAGCTAATAACTATGGACCCGTAGGTCTGTGGTAAACTACTCACAACTCATCAGAGGGGCAAGGATGTTGATGTAGAGGCCCTCCATGGTCGATTCCCTCTCCGGCAGAGTGCCGGCGAAGGCTCCAAGATGAGATCTCGCGGATACAGAAGGTTACGGCGGTGGAAATTGTGTTTCATGGTGCCCTTGGATGTTTTCGGCGTACATAGGTATATATAGGAGGAATAAGTACGTCGGTGGCTGCCCGAGGGGCCCATGAGACAGGGGGCTACAGGGGGGGCGCGGCCTCCTATCTCGTGGCTTCCTCGGAAGCTTCTTGACTTGCACTCCAAGCTCTCCGGATCACGTTCGTTCCAAAAATCACGCTCCCGAAGGTTTCATTCCGTTTGGACTCCGCTCGATATTCCTTTTCTTCGAAATACTGAAATAGGCAAAAAAAACAGCAATATGGGCTGGGCCTCCGGTTAGTAGGTTAGTCCCAAAAATGATATAAATGTGTAAAATAAAGCCCATTAACAACCAAAAGGGGTAATATAATAGCATGGAACAATAAAAAATTATAGATATGTTGGAGACGTATCACCGGGCGTCGGTAGAATGGCTTGTGGGCAAGGCACAAACAACGAGTGCAGATTGGGCCACTCAGGTTCTGGACTGCTTTAGTCATATAGCTCGTCATTGATGGGTCTTCGTCAGCAGGCACATTGTGAGGGCATATTTATCCCCTAAGTGTTTTGGTGATTGATGACAATGCTTTTGCAGACTAATCGTGTGCCTAGAGTCTCTCAGATACTTCATCACTAGGCACAAGACGATTCACTGCCCCTCGGAGACTATTGAAGTCGGCGTTGTTCTACGTTTCTCTTTGGTGGAGTTGAGTCGTAGGAGAGCCGTACTATTAAGAGGGGGTCCGTGTCGGAAAGGTTTGGGTGGAATCAACACGTACACTTGTCCCTCCTTTCCCTGCACTTTGGAGCAGCCATCCGTTATCTTGGGTATGCGGAAACCTAGCGACTACTATTGTACTTGCGGTAGTACCGCAAGTACAAGCGGTAGTACCGCTAGGTGTCACGGTAGTACCGCCCCTCTCGGGCGGTAGTACCACGACACCGGGCCTTGTGCGCTCGGTCGGTGGTAGTAAGGCGGATGTAATTTTTACATCCGCCCACCACGGATAATACCGCTCGGCGAGCGGTAGTACTGCTGAGGCTCACAGTAGATACCGCTCCTTTGAGTCGTAGTACCGTGGTCCGTCGACCTAGTACCACGATGTCACGGTAGTAAGCGCGGATGTAATTTTTACATCGCGCCTACCATAATAGTACCGCGCCTTGTGGCGGTAGTACCACGTCGGTTTTTGCACCACCCGGTTTCAGCGAAGTAAACGCGGATGTAATTTATTTCATCCGCGCCCTTCGAGCCGTGACTCTCTCGCCTTGCGGTAGTACCGCAAGGGGGCGGTAATACCGCGCCCGGTAGTAATCTGCCCCTTATCTGAGCTAGTTCGGCTGTCTTCTTTGTCATGATAGTACCGTGGTCGCCCACGGTAGTACTGCTGCAACCTCATGATAATACCGCTTCCTTGGAGCGGTAGTACCGTGCGTCGCGGGCTGAACATGTGGATAACTGTTTGGATTTTTCCCACGACTATATAAGGGGTGTCTTCTACCTCTAGTTGACTAACTCTTCCACCTCTAAGCTCCATTGTTGTTCCAAGCTCCATTTTCACCCGATCTCTCTCCCTAGCCAATCAAACTTGTTGATTTGCTCGGGATTGGGTGACAAGGGCCCGATCTACACTTCCACCACAGGATATTTGATTCCCTCCACTTATCCCTTGTGGATCTTGTTACTCTTGGGTGTTGAGCACCCTAGACGGTTGAGGTCACCTCGAAGCCATACTCCATTGTGGTGAAGCTTCGTGGTGTTGTTGTTGTTGGGAGCCTCCGATTGTTGTGGAGATTGCCCCAACCTTGCTTGTAAAGGTTCGGTCGCCGCCTTCAAGGGCACCAATAGTGGATTCACGGCATCTCGCATCGTGTGAGGCGTGAGGAGAATCTGATGGCCCTAGTGGCTTCTTGGGGAGCATTGTGCCTCCACACCGCTCTATGAGCGTACTTCCCTTAAAAGGAAGGAACTCCGGTAACACATCCTCGTCTCCACCGGCTCCACTCTTTGTTATTTCGTGCCTTTACTTTCGCAAGCTTACTTATTGTTACATCTCTTGCTTGCTTGTGTGCTAGTTGTTCTTGCATCATATAGGTTGCTCACCTAGTTGCATATCTAGACAACATATTTTGTTGAAAAGTTTAATTTGGTAAAGAAAAGCTTAAAAAATTTTAGTTGCCTATTCACCCCTCCCCCCTCTAGTAAACCATATCGATCCTTTCAATTGGTATCAGAGCCTCGTCTCTTTATTAAGGACTTTGCCGTCCGAAGAGTATGGTTGACACCAACGATGGTGCGGAGAACACTCCGGTGTGAATCCCATCTCGTCTTCGGCCGAAGGGGGAACCTCGGTCTCTCGTGAGGAATTCAATGTGGCTTTAGACACATTGAAAACCTCCATGACGGCCGAGGTTAAAAGCATGTATAATGAATTCCTAGAAGGACTTAAACAATCTACCTCGCCGATGAAAGTGGGTGATCCCACCAACAAGGTGACGGATGCTCCCTCCGACAAGGGGGAAGCTAACATTGATAAGAGTCCTTCTATTAGTGGTAGAAATGGTACCGGCATCTTTGCCCATGTGGAACCCCCGGTTTATGGAGGGCCAATTCCCTCCACTCATTTGAATCATGCCGGTCCACCTCCGAAATATGAGAAACATGAAGATTTTGATAATTGGGTCTATCGCTTTAAGCGTCATTTGAAACATGTTAACACTAACCTTTGGAGAATTATTGAAGAAGGTTTTTATCCTCATGACCCAAGCAACTTCACCCCTCGAGAAGCCATGGACAATCAGTTCAATGAGAGTGCTCTCTTCATCATCCAAGATGCAATCCTTCCCGAAGATCTCCCTCATCTTCGACCCCATGTCGTGGCTAAAGAAGCATGGAAATGTGTCGAGGGTCTCTATCGTGGAAGCGCTAGCATTCAACGCTCCAACTATGAAGTGGTGCAAGATGAAGCCGATGAGTTTGCAATGAAAGAAGATGAAGAACCTCGTGAGCTCTTCGAAGAGTGACCAAACTTCATGATCGCGCTTCGAGATCATGGAAGCAAGGACACAGATGACAATTGGATCAAGCGGAAGTTCCTCAAGGCCATGATGCCCTACAACAAGGCCATGTCCTCCGTCATTAAATCGGCGACCGTACTTCCACTTCATGACCTCAAGTGAAGTGTTGGATGAGTTCGTTGCAATGAGCATCTTGGACAAGACCGCCGACAATGCGGTCCTCCATTCTCAAAGAGCAAAGAAGCCTAACCTTGCTTTGAAGGCCAAGGTTATTATGGAAGAAGAGGAAGAAGTGGAAGATGAGGAAAGCAACCCCGAAGACACCAAGTTTGACTACCATGAGCACATGGCCCTTGCTTCAAGACAATTTTGGAGCAAGAAGAGCTCAAGACCCAACTTCAACAAGAACAACTCAAGTGGCGTCAAGGGCAAGCAACGAGATAGAACTTGCTTCAACTGTGGCAATGTGAGCCATTTCGTTGCGGATTGTCCTTACGAGAAGCGGGAAGACAACGGTGGCAAGTTCATCCGAAAAGACAAAGCCAAGTCCTTCCCCAACAAGAACAACTTCGCCAAGAAGACTCCTACTCGTGGGTTGGTGGTTCAAGAAGAATACCAAGAGGATGACGATGATGATGAAAATGAAGAAGCAACGGCCATGGCATCCGTGGCCATTGCTACCACTCCCCGGGTGTCTCTCTTCGAATCACCCAATGAAAACATCACCGCTAGATGCCTCATGGCTAAAGCTTCAAACAAGGTAATTCCCAACATCACAACCACCATCATTACTCATCCCTCCTTGGAGGATTGCATTGATGGACATGTTGAGTCTAATGAGGAAGTGAATGAATTTGAGTCTTTTATGAGTAAGCTCAAGGGAAAGTCCAAGAAGCACTTTGTTGCTCTCTTGGAACAACTTGGTGAGGCCAATGACATGATCGAGGCTCACGAAGAAACCATCTCCAAGATGGAAGGTCATAGTCGTGACTATGCCGATGAGATATCGGATCTCTCTAATGCTCTTGAGGAAGAGCGTGTACATCGTTTGACTCTTGAGGAGTCACACAATGATGACCATGCTAAGTTAAAGAAAGATATTGATCATGCTCTTGTCGTGCCTCGTGTGCTAACCTCCGAGAAGGCTAAACTTGGGGTTGATCATGCTAGACTCAAAGAGGAGTTTGAGATACTTGACAAGGCCCACAAGGTCTTGAAGGGTACTTATGCTAATCTCAAAGAGTCTCATGCTCAACTCCAAGTTAAGCTAATCAAAGAAAAGGCCACCTTTCCTCATATGGTATTAATTGATAATGCATGTGCTACTAACCCATGTTGTGAGCATGTGCATCTTGTGGAGGAGAATGCCAAGTTGAAGGACCAACTTGAGAAAGGCCTTGTGACTTGCATTCAAGGTGAGAAGAACCTCAACGACCTTTTGAGCAATCAAAAGGAAGTTGTGGCCAAAGAAGGAATTGGGTTTGCACCCAAGTCCAAGAGCAAGAAGAAGAAGAACAACAAGACCAAACGTCCTCCTCCTCTCAAACAAACGTTTGTGAAAGAGGGAGAGGGTGCTCCTAAGAAGAAGAAGGAGAAAGTGAAGGGAGTTGATGTCCAAAAGGGCAAAAGCATTTCCTCAAACAAAGTCGGCGACTTTAACCCATCATATGTGTTGTGTCGTGCTAGTGATGGACATGTTTATGCTAAATTTGTTGGTTCTTCTTATGAGTACATTGAATGGTCTATTTGGGTTCCCAAGACCCTTGTTACTAACATCAAAAGACCCATTACTAAATGGGTACCTAAAACCAAGCATTGATCTCGTGTAGGTGTTTGCTTCCGGTGGGGGATCATGGTTGCTCGATAGTGGAGCAACAAATCATATGACCGGGAGCAAGGACTTGGTGGTGGACGTGCAAGAGATTCCATCTATGCCCACCAATGTCGAGTGGGGTGATGCATCACATTCTAAGGTATTGGGTCTCGGCAAGGTTGTCATTTCTCATGATCTAACGATTGAGAAAGTCATGCTTGTTGAGTCCCTTGCATTCAATCTACTTTCCGTTCGTCAACTTGCACTCATGGGCTTTGCTACATTCTTTGATATTGATACCGTGGCCCTCTTGTGGAGCAAGACTCTTAAAGTAGCCTTTGTTGGGCATGTCGAGAACGGTCTCTATGTGATTAACTTCTCGGAGCGACCCACTAAGACCGCGACATGCCTAATGGCTAAAGTTGACGTGGGATGGCTTTGGCATCGCCGTTTAGCCCACGTCAATATGAGATCTTTGCAAAGTCTTCTCAAGGGGGACCATGTTCGTGGACTAACGAATGTTAGTTTTGCCAAAGATCGTGTGTGCAGTGCTTGTATCGAAGGAAAGCTTCATGAGAAGGCTCACCCTCCCTCAACCATCATCTACTCGAAGAGACCCTTGGAGCTCCTTTGGTGATTGTGGATGATTATTCAAGATACACTTGGGTATACTTCTTCAAGAGGAAGAGTGAGACCCAACAAACCGTCATCAACTTTGCAAATGAAGCTCAACGTCAACATGATGCAAAGATCTTGACAATAAGAAGTGACAACGGCACCGAGTTCAAGAACTACACCTTGGATGAGTTTCTTAGCGATGAGGGGATCAAGCATCAATATGCGGCACCTTATACCCCTCAACAAAATGGTGTTGCGGAGAGGAAGAACCGGACGTTGATGGATGCGGCAAGGACCATGATGGCGGAGTTCAAGTCTTCATACAACTTTTGGGCCGAAGCCATCAACACCGCATGTCATGCATCCAATCGGCTCTATCTTTGCAAAGGCTTGAACAAGACTCCTTATGAGATACTCACCGGCAACAAGCCCAACCTCAAGTACTTCCGGGTGTTCGGGTGTAAGTGTTTCATTCTCAAGAAAGGTGTTCGTTTGTCTAAATTTGAGGCTAGAGCTCATGAGGGCATATTTGTTGGTTATGCTACAAACTCTCATGCTTACCGTGTCCTCAACAAGTCCACCGGACTCATTGAGGAGACGTGTAACGTGGAGTTTGACGAAAATAATGGCTCCCAAGTGGAGCAAAGTGGTACTTGTGATATAGGTGATGAAATTCCTCCCCAAGCCATAAGAAGAATGGGTATTGGTCAAATCCTACCCATTGAGGAACCCCTTGTGGCCGAAGGAGAAGGACAATGCTCTACTCAAGTAGAGCCATCACCTCATCAAGACCCACACGCTTCCGAAGAACAAAGTGAAGGCCCTCAACCTCGTGAACAAGACCAAGGGCAAGATCAACCTCAAGACGGTGGTGAACCTCTAAATGATGCCCAAGGTCAAGTTCTCTCCCTCGAGCAAGTTCAAGATCAAGAGCAACCTCAAGATCAAGAACAAGCTCAAGACGACGCTCAAGATGATCAAGCCAACCCTCCTCCTTCCACATCCGAGGAGGAATTAGAGCGTCGTGCCGCGAAGATTGCTTCCAAGCTCACCACCCAAGGCCATCTCATGGAAAATGTGGTTGGAAGCCTAAGAAAGGGGGTAAGCACTCATAGACAATTGGCAAACTATTGTGAACATCACGTGTTTGTCTCTTGTGTTGAACCCCAAAAGGTCTATGAGGCGCTCGAAGACTCGGATTGGCTCAATGCCATGCATGAAGAACTCAACAACTTCGAGTACAACAAGGTGTGGAGATTGGTGACAAGACCATCCGGGAACCACAACGTCATTGGAACCAAGTGGATCTTCAAGAACAATCAAGATGCTCATGGGAACATCATTCGCAACAAGGCAAGATTGGTAGCACAAGGCTACTCCCAAGCCGAGGGTATCGACTACGGTGAAACCTTTGCTCCCGTTGCTCGTCTTGAATCCATTCGTTTGTTGATTGCTTATGCTTCCCATCACAACTTTAAGTTGCAACAAATGGATGTGAAAAGTGCTTTTCTTAATGGTCCTATTAATGAGTTGGTCTATGTCAAGCAACCCCCCGGGTTCGAGGATCCCTACTTTCCGGATCATGTGTATCAACTCGATAAGGCACTCTATGGCCTTAAACAAGCCCCACGTGCGTGGTATGACCACCTTACCGAGTTGTTACAAGATCGTGAATTTGAGGTGGGGCTAATCGACCCCACTCTTTTTACTAACAAGGTCAACGGGGAGTTGTTTGTATGCCAACTATATGTTGATGACATTATCTTTGGTTCCCCTAACAAAGCTTTCAATGAAGAATTTGCCGCTTGTTGACACCAGATTTTGGCATGGTCAAAAACATAATTAAGAAGGTCTCAAATGGAAAAATGATCAAAGCGAGAAAGTTCCGTATCGTCAAAAGGAGAAATTTTGATATTTGGGCCATAGCCATCCGATCTCATCTCTAAGGCCGAAGTTGTATTCCAAGTATTGAGATTTTGTGTTCAGAACAGTATTCGGCTGATTACGCCCCCAAGATGGCCTCTGATGGAAACAGTTACAACTGCAAAGTTCTTTGTCTCGTTGAAGCGATCGATTTTGATATAAAACTCGTTCCAATCCGAGTTCGTATGCAAAAGTTAGAGTCATCGGAATACAGCCCTGTCAGGAGGCAAAAAATGGCGCGCCCACGGACACCACATGCGATGGGTAGCGCGAGGGATAGCCTGTTTTGCGCGACCGATTTGGCCCTCAAGATGACCTCTAATCAAAAAACGTTCAACATAAAAGTTGTTCGTCTCGTTGAAACGGTCAAGATTGCTTTTGGGCTCGTTTCCATCCGAGATAGTTTACCACCACAAAAAAGACCCGCAAGGTGCAGCCAGTTTAAACCGAACAGTTTTGGAAAGTTCGGCCAAACCAATCCGAATTTGGCTAGGGTTTTGGACGTGAATCCAAGCCTTTTCCTTGCACGGGAAGTCCAGCCGCCTCTTATATACCTAAGGGGTGACGGCCGATTGAACAACACACAATCGATCAATTCATCTACCACTTTTATCTTTTATCTTTTCTCCTTAACCCTAATTCTTCTTCTTCCTCGTTCTTCGTCTGTTCTTCTTGTTGCAGGGCGGCGAACCTCAAGGTCCTAGGGGCGATCAGGTCGACCTAGGGCAGCCCATAGCCGCCACGCGCCCAGACGGGGTCCCTCCTGGGCGTGTGGGGTTTTGGGTGTACAAAAGCGCCCGCCGGATTGTCTTGCGTACCGCGCTTCCGGCGGGTCTCCTTCGACGTGAGCTGTGGTGCATCACCCCCGGCGTCGAGGGTACACGGTGACGTGTTCGTGTGCGAACACACTTTTTGGCGACTCCGCTGGGGCGAAGCTTTGAGCGGTCTCGGCCCGTTCTTGCTCTGAAGAGATCGTCATCTAGGGTTTGCAATCTACAAAGGTAACATGAATACCCAATTCACTTATGTAGATGCAAATAATGCATATGTTGTTGCTAGATCGTCTAATGAGCATATTGTATCGGCTAGCCCTAGTTTTATCAATCATGCATCTAATTATGTGCAACAGCCAATTCAGAATAATCTTCATGCGTCAACTTCATATAATTTTAGCAACATGCAACATATGTATCCCAACTCCCATGCATCGGCAACCCCACAAATCTATATGCCGATGAACAACATGATGAGTTCGGTTAATCATGTTGAGACACCCAATATAGGAACTTCCAATAATATGCAACAAAGTGTTTCAACTTTTTATTCATCGGCAAATAACTTGCAGTATGTTAATCCAAACGTGCCGGTGGATAGGGAATTGGCCATGCTACTACTAGTTATTGACCAATTACCCTCAAACATCGTATCTACACCTCATGCTACTTAATTTTTCGGCACCATACGCAATTGTAGATATTCGTGATTCGACCGCACCTTCATGCTCATGGCGAATAAATGAGAATTCTATCGAGCGCATGTGTCTTTACCTAGTAACGTAGCATATCATGTTGCCCTGCACAATTACAAAATTTGGCAACACACCATTGCGAAAGCGTCTCAAAGTATTGGGGGGCAATCCGATGAAGATTGGGCTGAAATTGGTCGAAAAAAGCTTAAAGATAGACTAGCTGCAATGTTTGCTGAATTTAGACAAGAACAAGCAACCTTGCGAATCAAAGAAAGAAAGAGTGGTGATTCGGATAACAAAGTTAATTCGGTTATTAAAAAAGCCGAATCAAATAGTATGTGTACCGAATCTATCAAAGAAAAAGAGGATGCCAAGGCATTAGAGAGTCATTCAAAAGTAGAACAAAGTATTATTCAAGTAATACAACCATCATGCTCTCCCAACGTATTTGAAGAGGTATGCATAGCGAGTAATTTACCTATTTTCAGATTTGGTCACAACTTTATTGTTGATGCATCTATTAGAAAAATCCTCATAGGTAATTTTGAAAGACCAATGAAGAAGGGTAATTTACTTGTTAGCAATAAAATTGTTTTAGAACATATCGGTCAACCAATTGTGCCATTTATGAAGACCGATAATGACTTATTATTACAGCCAAAGCTTTCCCCGTTGCTTTATCTAAAGTTCATATCTAGTTGGGTAGCTTTGCTTATTTCTTACTTGGCTTGCACTTTGTCTCAATTGAGACATGTGTGTTCTAAATATTTTCATATCAGAAGTTTAAAGCCAAGGTTAATTTCTTTTGAGAAATCCGATGCTAATATAATATCTTATCCAAAGACACGGAGATAGAGTGGAAAACACAATGTATGGCGAATGGGAAGATTCCAAATCTGAACCATTCGTTTGCTTATCTTCAAAGCCGTTCACACAGCAAGATCGGCTAGAAAGCAAGAAGTTTACCTTCAAGTCAAGCATGTGTGACCAAATATTTGATTTATTGCTGAAAAATAATTACATAAGAATTCTTGATCACCATGTCAAGCCATCAATTCAAGGACGAATGTATTGTAGGTTGCATCATTCGTTCAAACATAATTTTGAGGATTGCAATATGTTTAGTCAAATAGTTAAATCGGCCATTGATAAAGGGCGATTGAAATTTGTTGAAACACCAAGAGATGACCAGTCTATTCCGATTGGTCCCGATGGCAAAAGTTTTTGCATCGGCTACTTCAAGCCGATCCATTTAAAGAGAAGGTAAAAACTGCGGTGATGGGATCAAGCTTTCATGTAAAGAAGTTGTTGAAGAGCATAACAAACATAATCTTGAGGCGAGAATTCCATCGAAGCTACAATGGGGACGCCAAGGACTGGGGGCAGCAAGCAAATCCAATGATCGATGACAACAAACCAAAACAAAACAAAGGCCAAAATAAGTGCAAGTATAAGAGATCAAAAATCACCTTATTTGAACTATTGGATAAATATCAAAAGAAGAGTGAAGAGAAGAATGCTTATCGGCCAAATCATGCAAATAAACCAAGATCACCCCAAAGGCGCAAATATGAGGATCGGTATTGGCAAAGTCACGAATTTTAATGCAACATATTCATATCCTTATTTTGGGCCGCCAATGCCAATGCCGTGGATGCCTCCCTATGCTCATATAGATACATATTCATCATGGGACAGGTATGATACAAGGGCACATTCTCCATCTTATTTTAGACCATCTCACCAATATTATGCAGCTCCAAGAAGATCAACATCTGAACAATCACATGTTAAAGACCGTTTCAATCATAAGGAATCGGTCCGAGCTCAAGGAAGAAGAAAGAGGTGGTCAAACAAGTTTACCGCGTTAAAAGAGATGGTCGTAAGAGTGCTACTTCAGATTTGATCTCAAATGAAAAGGAGCCAATGAAAGTGTTGACATTGGCTACTACAGGCAATGAGATGAAGCAATCAATTGTTAAGACTCAAAGTGCCAAATCTGAAGAAAAGAAGTTGAGAGTACACAAGGCCAAGAAAGAATTGCCATTGGTCAAAATAGAATCACAGCCGAGATGCCCACTCGGCTTACCGTATTGGCAAAAGAAGAAAGTACAAAAGCTTAGTGCACAAGAACTTGAAAAGATGAACATGGCATGGGTTCCCAAAGGAAGTATTAAAAACAAGAATAATATGCAAGATTCCGTTGCAATAAGTGCGACAAAGGTGAAGAAAGAGAAGAGTGCAAGCTTCGAACAACCAAGTCGAGGGTTTGCGCATCAGAATCTTCGGTTCAAACAACATCCATATTCTTCAACTATGTCATTAATGCATATGCCATGGAATTCATCCATGGTATGACTGGTTACCCTCCGTGGACTTATTTTGACCCATGGATGCAATATAATTTCTTACATCATGAAAGGGTATTACCAAATCATTATATATTCGATTAGCTTCATTTTGTTGCTAATCTAAATGGCCGATATACTTATCGTCCAAAGCACGTACAAAGCGGCCGATGGAGTGTTGACATCGTGCTTAGAACAAACTTCGTGCAAGTTATTTTTCGCACACAAGTTTTGCGAAAAGCAGGGGGCATGTGTTGACACCAGATTTTGGCATGGTCAAAAACATAATTAAGAAGGTCTCAAATGGAAAAATGATCAAAGCGAGAAAGTTCCGTATCGTCAAAAGGAGAAATTTTGATATTTGGGCCATAGCCATCCGATCTCATCTCTAAGGCCGAAGTTGTATTCGAAGTATTGAGATTTTGTGTTCAGAACAGTATTCAGCTGATTACGCCCCCAAGATGGCCTCTGATGGAAACAGTTACAACTGCAAAGTTCTTTGTCTCGTCGAAGCAATCGATTTTGATATAAAACTCGTTCCAATCCGAGTTCGTATGCAAAAGTTAGAGCCATCGGAATACAGCCCTGTCAGGAGGCAAAAAATGGCGCGCCCACGGACACCCTGTCGATGGGTAGCGCGAGGGATAGCCTGTTTTGCGCGACCGATTTGACCCTCAAGATGACCTCTAATCAAAAAACGTTCAACATAAAAGTTGTTCGTCTCGTTGAAACGGTCAAGATTGCTTTTGGGCTCGTTTCCATCCGAGATAGTTTACCACCACAAAAAAGACCCGCAAGGTGCAGCCAGTTTAAACCGAACAGTTTTGGAAAGTTCGGCCAAACCAATCCGAATTTGGCTAGGGTTTTGGACGTGAATCCAAGCCTTTTCCTTGCACGGGAAGTCCAGCCGCCTCTTATATACCTAAGGGGTGACGGCCGATTGAACAACACACAATCGATCAATTCATCTACCACTTTTATCTTTTATCTTTTCTCCTTAACCCTAGTTCTTCTTCTTCCTCGTTCTTCGTCTGTTCTTCTTGTTGCAGGGCGGCGAACCTCGAGGCCCTAGGGGCAATCAGGTCGACCTAGGGCAGCCCATAGCCTCCACGCGCCCAGACGGGGTCCCTCCCGGGCGTGTGGGGTTTTGGGTGTACAAAAGCGCCCGCCGGATTGTCTTGCGTACCGCGCTTCCGGCGGGTCTCCTTCGACGTGAGCTGCGGTGCATCACCCCCGGCGTCGAGGATACACGGTGACGTGTTCGTGTGCGAACACCGCTCTCATGACCTCCAAGTTTAAGATGTCTTCGATGGGAGAGTTGAAGTTCTTCCTTGGTTTCGACATCAAACAAAGAAGAGACAAAGTGGATAGGAAGTCCACTTCCGGAGGGTGCCAATTTCTTGGTTGCTCTTTGGTAAGTTGGTCTTCCAAGAAGCAAAGTTGTGTGTCTCTCTCGTCCACCGAAGCGGAGTATGTGGCGGCCGGTAGTTGTTGTGCACAACTCCTATGGATGAGGCAAACTTTAAAGGAGTACGGTGTCATTTGTGACAAAGTGCCTCTTTGGTGTGACAATGAAAGTGACATCAAGATTTCTCTCAACCCGGTGCAACACTTCAAGACGAAGCACATTGAGATTCGATATCACTTCATCCGGGATCACATTAGGCGAGGGTAGATCGAGCTCAAGTATGTCAACACTCATGATAACCTTGCAGATATTTTCACGAAGCCATTGGATGAAGCAAGATTTCGCGAGTTAAGGCATGAGCTAAATATCATTGATTTGAGCAATGTGACTTGAAACCGTGCACCCCCCACCACACTCAACTTGTTGTCTAGTTTAGGTGTAGGCATGGACATAGGGGGAGTGTTGTTCTCTCAATGAACTCTCCCTCCTCCTGTTATGCATAAATAGATCACCTCTTTCACATTAGCCATTTTTTATGGTACTTGTGCTTCAAAGACTAGTTTTGGTCATGGGCCCAAGGATAATTCTTTGTGGTGCCATACCATCCAACTCAAACATAGGTGGCTTCGGCCACCGCCCTCTCTCCTCGAGAGGCTTTGTCGCTTGGGGACTTCCTGCTGTTCCTCTGGTCTGTGCATGTTCTTGTGGTTTCGTGTGTGTGTGTCAAATTTCCGTGCAAAGGCGTTTTTCCCTCTTGTTTGAAACCTACGGTGTCGTGAGCTCACAGTACTACCGCGGTTGGCCAGGGTACTACCGCGGCATGCCACGGTACTACCGCACATGGGAGCACGGTACTACCGTCCCCACGCGGCAGTAATTATTTACTGCCGCCTGGTTGAGCGGTACTACCGACTCGGCGCGGTACTTCCGCCCGAGCGGTACTACATGATGATCCATGGTACTACCGCGCTGGTTCGAGCGTGGGGATAAGGGCGGCAGGGGAGTTCTAACTCCCCATACCCATTCGTGTCCTCTCTCTCACGTCGTCTCTTCCTCTCCTGTGCTCACGAACGGAGCCGACGTTCGTCGCCGGATCTCCTTCACCGGCTGCTCTCCCGTGATTCCGTCCGGTGGGATCGTTCCCCACCACGTGCTCTTGCTATGGACCAAGGTTTTTCCCCAAATCCCTCTCCTTTTGATTGTGTTTGGTGCTTTTTAGGTTTTGGGGGAGACTTGTGTGTTCTTGAGATTCCTAGACTACATCTCTGCAAGAGTAGGATGAAGGAGTGTGGTATTGCATAGGATTTACACTTGTATTGTTGTCTTGCGCTAGATCTGATCACCGTAGCACCGCCATGGTTTCACGGTTCTTTTCAGATTCAAATCATGTTAGATCTGACGCGACGCGGTACTACCGCCCGTATGGCGCGGTACTACCACTCGCACGGTACTACCGCCCCTCGGGAGCGGTACTACCGCGCCTCGTGCGGTACTAAGAGCCTACTACTGCTCCAGCCACGGTACTACCGTGACCCTGCACGGTACTACCGCGTCTGGAGCTGTACTAATCCTTTAGTACCGCAGACAATGGCAGTTCTACCGTTGCTCACATCTATCGCATGCCAACTTACTCGTATGCCTCCTATGAGTTTCCTGTGCTGTTTCATGGCCTTTGCATTAATCTTCTTCGCGTTTTTGTTTTGGTGCTTTGCGTGTGTGTCTCAGGTGGTGGCTCTCGCCGGTCCAATCCCATTCGTGACACTGGCTCCAAGCGTCTGCGCAACCCAGGAGAAGTTCTAGAGAGATCATCTGCGTCCAAGCGCAATGTCAAGACCACAGCTAGCAAGCACAAGGAGCCCGCCAAGGGTATGGATGAGATAGCCCCTACTGAGTATGTCCGTCTCAGGCAGCTTCACCCCTATGTGCACCCACGCTCCACTGTCAGAGGCTGTGAGCTGTTCTGGAACAAGACCCAAACCCAAATCTATTTGGATGTCATCAAGAACAAACAGAATACCTATGTGGAGGTGAAGTGGATTGATATGCACCACATGAGGAAGGACAAGTTCCGTGACTACTTTGGGGAGGCTCTGGACTTGGTGGAGCAGTTTGGCATTGAGCATGTGATCTCTTTCCACCTGGACTATGACCCTGAGATCATATGTCAGTTCTTTGCCTCAGTGTACTTTCACTCCAATGAAGAAAGAAGGATGACTGGATGACCAATGGCCGTCAACTATGCGCTACACGGAAGGAGTTCATGGATTTGCTTGGGTTCCCGATGAAGGACTTAACACTCCGATCGGTGTTCGTCCCCATGGCAATGCTGATTCTGCCAACAAGGACAAGCTCACCCCGTTCATGGTTGAGAAGGCGCTCGCCAATGGCAAGACAACTTTGGTACTCAACCCCTTTCTGGATATCATGTACCGCATCTTCCACAACTCCTTGTTCCCACGCATTGGTGACAAAGACAAGGTTCATGCCTATATGGTGGATATGATGCTCATCTATCAGGAGGCTCATTCGACTCAGTCTCAGCCACTTGATATCTCACACATCATGTGGTGTGAGCTTCGGTTTGCAGTGTTCAACCGCAAGGTGCCTATCTATGGGCCCTATTTGTTTCAGCTGATTTCGAAGACTTGGGAGAAGATGTACCCTGAGGAGGAGTTCCTAGCTCCTGACTGGATTCGCCATGAGCCCATTTGTCTTTGTATCAAGTCTAACTGGGCCAACACCGCTAGTCGTGCCGAGGCGACTGCTGCTCGGGCGGCTGTTGATGAGGATGATGCTGGCGCCGAGGATGTTGCTGAGGGTCGTGCTGCTAGACCTTCCCAGAGTACCCCTATGCCATCATGGGCCCAGAAGCTGAAAGACAAGATGAAGACACTGTTCTGCATGCAAGCCAAGGGGCAGTACAGGGCTCACGTGGACTCCAAGGAGAGTCGTCGCCGGCACAACAAGGTCTTGCAGCTCTATGGTGAGGAAGTGTCTGGCGGGTCTGAGGAGCGCATCACTCCTGAGGCCGAGTGGATGGAGAAGCAAGGTTACAAGTGGACAGAGTCTGAGGAGGATGTCGAGGAGACGACCCCAGCTGCCGAGGAGACCGACGGAGAAGGCTGGGACGAGTTCTCTGCTTGAGCCACCTCGTGTGTGTAGGTGTCCTCTCCGCCTTTTTGGCGTCTCGATGCCAAAGGGGGAGAGAGTGCAGGGATTTGCGAGTTTGCGAGTCATGTGTGTCATGGGTTTGCTGCTTTCTTGGTTTCTTGGTTGAACCTTTTGCTGCTTTCTCGTTCGTACTTTGGTTACTTTACCTCGTATGATGTAAGACATATGCTCTCTATCTATCCTAGCTAGCTTGTGCTATATTATGCTATCTTCATGCTATGCTATGCTATGCTTATTATCATGATATGCTATGCTTATTATCATGCCTTGGTCTCTAAAATATAGGGGGAGTGTTGATCCTAGTCGGTGTGCTATGCAGTCCAAAGTATTCACCTAATGTGCACACATCTAGGGGGAGCCCGTCTATATTTTAGAGAGGTGGGGTTTGCCCCGGCTCTCAATTATCTTATCTATGTGCAAATCCCGTGTTGTCATCAATCCACCAAAAAGGGGGAGATTGTGAGGGCATATTTATCCCCTAAGTGTTTTGGTGATTGATGACAATGCTTTTGCGGACTAATCGTGTGCCTTGAGTCTCTCAGATACTTCATCACTAGGCACAAGACGATTCGCTGCCCCTCGGAGACTATTGAAGTCGGCGTTGTTCTACGTTTCTCTTTGGTGGAGTTGAGTCGTAGGAGAGCCGTACTATTAAGAGGGGGTCCGCGTCGGAAAGGTTTGGGTGGAATCAACACGTACACTTGTCCCTCCTTTCCCTGCACTTTGGAGCTGCCATCCGTTATCTTGGGTATGCGGAAACCTGGCGACTACTGCTGTACTTGCGGTAGTACCGCAAGTACAAGCGGTAGTACCGCTGGGTGTCACGGTAGTACCGCGACACCCGGGCCTTGTGCCGCTCCGGTGCGGTAGTAGGGGCGGATGTAATTTTTTATATTCGCGCCCACCACGGTAGTACCGCTCCCTTGGAGTCGTAGTACCGTGGTCCGTCGACCTAGTACCGCAGTGTCACGGTAGTAGGCGCGGATGTAATTTTTTACATCGCGCCTACCACGGTAATAATACCGCGCCTTGTGAGCGGTAGTACCGCGTCGGTTTTGCACCACCCGGTTTAGTGAGTAAACACGGATGTAATTTATTTCATCCGCGCCCTTCGAACCGTGACTCTCCGCCTTGCAGTAGTACGCAAGGGGAAGCGGTAGTACCGCGCCCGGTAGTATCGCCTTATACTGAGCTAGTTCCGGCTGTCATTGTCATGGTAGTACCGTGGTCGCCCACGGTAGTACCGCGCAACCTCATGATAATACCGCTTCCTTGAGCGGTTGTACCGTGCGGCCACGGGCTGAACATGTGGATAACGGTTGGATTTTTCCCACGACTATATAAGGGTGTCTTCTACCTCTAGTTGACTACCTCTTCCACCTCTAAGCTCCATTGTTGTTCCAAGCTCCATTTTCGCCGATCTCTCTCCCTAGCCAATCAAACTTGTTGATTTGCTCGGGATTGGGTGACAAGGGCCCGATCTACACTTCCACCACAGGATATTTGATTCCCTCCACTTATCCCTTGCGGATCTTGTTACTCTTGGGTGTTGAGCACCCTAGGCAGTTGAGGTCACCTCGAAGCCATACTCCATTGTGGTGAAGCTTCGTGTTGTTGTTGTTGGGAGCCTCCGATTGTTGTGGAGATTGCCCCAACCTTGCTTGTAAAGGTTGATCGCCGCCTTCAAGGGCACCAATAGTGGATTCACGGCATCTCGCATCGTGTGAGGCGTGAGGAGAATCTGGTGGCCCTAGTGGCTTCTTGGGGAGCATTGTGCCTCCACACCGCTCTAACGGAGACGTACTTCCCCTTAAAAGGAAGGAACTCCGATAACACATCCTCGTCTCCACCGGCTCCACTCTTGGTTATTTCATGCCTTTACTTTCGCAAGCTTACTTATTGTTACATCTCTTGCTTGCTTGTGTGCTAGTTGTTCTTGCATCATATAGGTTGCTCACCTAGTTGCATATCTAGACAACATATTTTGTTGCAAAGTTTAATTTGGTAAAGAAAAGCTTAAAAATTGTTAGTTGCCTATTCACCCCCCCCCCCTCTAGTCAACCATATCAATCCTTTCACACATGGAGAGGAGTGCATGGGCTTGGCGGCATTGAGCCTGATCGCTGGTGCAAAGGAACTGGGGAGGACCAGCCTGGGGGCTTCTCTGGAGACACCGGTGAGCCCAGGCATGAAGCTGCACATGACAGCTAGGCAGGGAGCGTTGGGGAGGGCTGCAGCTCGATCACATCGCGGGAGGTGGTCCTGGGAGATGACGGAGCGCGAGCATCTCCCCGGACAGGCTGCCCGATGCCGAGCCCTTCTGCCTGAAGCTGGGAAGACTGCACTGTCAGGAAGGCGTTGCACCTTGGCCTTGTCAATCTTCCTGGCGTCTGGCAGGACACGCCTCCTGCCATCGTCGTAGCGGTCGTGGGAGTCGCGGTCATCTCGCCGCCGGTCATCGCTCGAGCCTCCTGCCCGCTCATCGTCGCGACGAGGGGCCCTAGAGCGGCTCCGAAAGAGACCACGCCAGGAGGAAGTCTTGCGGTCGTCGCGCCTGCCGCGCTCGTCATGGTCGTCATCCCTATCACGGTCGTCATCGTGTCGGTCACGACCGTCGCGGTCCCCTCACCGATATTTTTAATCTTATAGGATTCAAGAGAATTTGGCACTCCAGTTATATGAGTTTTCCAATTTCACGTTTGAGAATATTGTGAATGGCCTCTTTTTAGGAAGGCCGAGGTCATGGGTATGAAGGAACCAGATTAAAATCGGGCTATGAGGAAAAGGCAAACCCGCGTATGTGAGTAGATGGCTGGGTGATGGTAACGATGCTCTCCTCCTGATAGAATGATGAAAAAAACTGTGCTCCTTCCGTTTGGGCATGGATGCATCTTCCCAACAGAGAGTCTAGTGGGCCACCGAGGCGGACGTCAGCCAACTCGCGCACCGAACCTTATGTTAGAGTGGGGGGCGGTCGGCCTGGCAACGCACGAGTTGGGGTAGAGTGGATATGGTTGCGCACACCAGTGAGGAGCACGAAGAGGGGTCGAGAAGTGGCGGTGGTGGCGCAGAGGTGGGAGGAGCTCGCGAGGGTTGGGAGTCCCGGGGTGGTGCTGTGCCCACTTTTTGGCCGCCTGCCGTGCTCACCGTGGTGGTGGCTTGGAGGGCGAGTGTCGACGACCTGCTGCGGCTGGTGCTAATGGCGGGGAGAATGGAGGAGAAAATGGGGATGATGCGTGGGTGCATGAGGAAGAAGGGAGGGAACGAGGACGACTAGAGTTCTCTCACTACTGTGATGTCGTGTTTTATATGGCTCTAGGTGAAATCCTAATTTTACCCGTGCAAACCACTGAATAGCCCACCGCTGTAAAAATATCCAACTCACATGGATCGCTGAAATATGGGCAGGGCGAGGTTGCCCAAGGCCGAGATCGGACGGTGGAGGCCGCTGGCGAAAATTAATCGAACAGCCCATATGCTCTGGTCAATGTGGGAGCCGGGTTTTGCTTTTTGTTTTGAACATCGATCTGAGGCCTTAATATATATATCTGCCAAGATACACTCTTTTTTATGAATGCACGCACACATACCCTATCCCTATGAACACCCCCGAAAGGCTGAGTCGACATATCATTTTAAATTTACGAAGTCACCGTAGACGCCTCGTCATTGCTCAGCTCTTTTGATCTGACTATATACGAGATACGTGACAGCGTCCGAGTAGTACAGGATGCATGTTGCAACGCAGCCAAACCGACTCTCCTCGGCCCGCCCCGGATATAATGAGCAGTCCGACCCGACCGGCTCGTCTCCTCGCCCAACCTACGAACCGAGCGCAGCAAATCCCACGCATCGATCGATCGATCGATCGAGCAATGGATCCCAGTCCCCACCGGCGGAATCGAATGGATCGCATGACCGACTACAAGATCTACGACGCCTTGGATCTGCAGGCATGCCTAGCTTCCTTCTGCTGCCCACTCCCCGATGACCTGCGCAACTTGCCCTCCATCTATCCCAAGGCCGACGGCCTCTCCGACGAGCAACTCAAGGTCACCGTCTCCCTACCTTGATCCCTCTCTATTCTATCTATTTCTACTATGAAATTGAATCTTTTTTTTTGGATCCCCCCAACCTGATTCCGAGTTCTGGAACTTCGGCGTCAGGATTAACTGACGGCTTTAGATTAGATGGGGATATATTTCTCGGGAAGGGGGGAATTATTTTGTCAATCGGGTGTTCCTTGATGTCAATGGATCGGCTGTATAATCAACGCAATTAGGGCCCACTTGGATTGTCGGTTGAGTCCTAAATACCGATACAAACCTCCGGCTGTCATTTTTATTCCAGGCGAAAATCACACTACAGCCGGTAATATACACCTGTAAATTAAATTGGCTGTAAAATTTTACACCGATTCCAAGCTGGCCCTGATTTTTCTACTACATGTTTGTCTTATAAATATTTGGTGTTGTAAATCTTGCCATGTTTGTTTTATAAATCTTGGCATATATTTTTTTCAATTAATTTTGAACGGAGGGAGTACAGAATCTAACTTAATGTTGGTTTGTCAGCAGCCGGAATACGATGCCATGCTACCTGACTGTGGTCCCTCGCGCTTGGAGGTTGTCTACTACCCGCCAGGCCACCCACAACGCCGGTTCCTGGAAAAAATGAGAAAACGGCTAGATGATGATGACGAGTATGACAGACGCGTGGCAAAAATGAGAAAGTACCAACATGAGGACCAGCCTGACCAGCATGACGGAGCCGCAACCAAGGTGGTGCTGCTGACTCAGATGCTCTCATCCGACGACCACATCGAGGACGACGACTTCTACCATGACTTCCTGCGGGATGTCACGAATTCGGCACGCAAATACGGCAACCTGGCGAGGGTTGTCATCCCACGGCCCAGCTCTGGCGGCGCTCCGGAGGTTGTTGGAGTCGGAAGGGTGTTCCTCGAGTACTCACTCCTTGAAAGCTCGGCCAGTTGCAGGAGGAACATGCATCGCGGTTGCTGGGGTGACAAGCGGATTGTTGCAGTGTTCTATCCCGAGGACAAGTTTGCTGCTGGAGACTACGGCTACGATGGTGGAGACTACCCTTAGATCGATTTGGAAGCACAAGCACCTGGTATGAAACAGGGTTGTTGCAAGTTCCATGTGTTATGTTAATATATGTAATAACCGGTCACAAGTTTAATGTGTAATAATAGGTCACAGCAGACCTCCCTTCGTGCCACAGCTTCAAGCAGAATAGTTTGAGCTTCTGCCAGTCCATTGCTGCTAAATACTTGTGTTGGTAGTCCTACAAAGTCAAGGGGAATACTTTGGTTAAACATGTGAAAACGAATTAACATATGCATCTAGTTGGCTTTTTTTAGTGTTCATCACCTGGCTTCTAAAGGTATTTCCCCATTATGGCAGACTGGTATTCCAACAACGGGTTAAGACCATAACAAATCTTCATCTTTCGATTCCATGCTGTAAACTACTCCCTCCGTAAATCTTTACGGAGGGAGTATGTATTGGAGTATTTCATAAGATGCAAGCTCTTTTATGGGTGCACAGAAATTTAGAGAAGGTCATGTTTCTATCCTCGGCAAAAAAAAATTGTAGCAGAAGTTGGGAGAACCTAGCGATCATTGAGCACACCGTCTTTCTTCAGACAAACCCATCTTCAGGAAGGAAGTATTTGCTCTGTAAACATCGTAATGAACATATTAGTGTACGCGTATATGTATTTTAAAAGCAAACAATCAAACTTGTTAGGCTTGAGGTAAAGCAACAAATACTCAAATACAGTAGTGAAAGCAGAAGTAGGACATTCATTTCCCAAGTGGATTAACAGTGACCTTTTTTTAGAGTAGCAGTTTAATGGGCCGCAATTGTCATGCTAGGCCCATGAACATGTCGCACATCTGTTTCCCTTCATACTCGTAGACCTTTTTTCTTCCCCATGATGCTGGTGCCCTCTCCCCCATCCCGCCGCTGCACAAAGGCAGCCAGCGTTGCTATACGACGCATTCTTCTGCGTCAAACAGAAGCTCGACGCACACGGGCGACGCACGACTAGGCTGGCCCGTCAACGCGAAAGCCACTTATGTTTACTGTATCATGCGCAACCTAATAAACCCCCGAAAAACAAGTAGGCTACCTACGATGGGAATCGATCCAGCGACCTTGCTCACACCACAGAGCGAACCATGACCAGCTAGCTACTCCATCACAAAGGTGCTAGTGAATATTTAAGTGCGAAACTATATAACAACAGCCAGCAGGGGTGAGATTTTAGAAAAAAAATTAGAAACATTTCTTGAAAATTCCGAACAATTTCGAAATGTTCCTGTAAATTTTCTGAAACACAAACATTTTATGAATGACATTCTGAACATATTTTTATAAAGAGAACATTTTCTTAAAACATGAACATAATAAAGACTTCAAAATGAGAATATTTTTTTTAACTTAATGAAACTTTTTTTAAACACAATTTTTTCTGAAATTGTGAACAAAATTTAATAAACAAGAACATTTTTTGAAATTCCTGAAAGAGTTTTTGAAACACGAACATTTTCTGAAATTGTGAACGAATTGAAAACGGGAACATTTTATGAAATTCCTAAACATTTTTTCAAAACATGAATGTACCAAATATTTGGAAACGAGAACATTTTTTTGTATTTACTGAACATTTTTCAAAACACGAATACTTTTTGAAATTGTGAACAAAATTAAAAACAAGAACATTTTTTATAATCCTGAAAGACTTTTTCAAACACTAACTTTTTTAAAATTCTGAACAAAATTTGAAAACAGTAACATTTTATGAAATTCCTGAACATTTTCTCAAAACCTGAACGTAAGAAAAATATTTGAAAACGAGAACATTTTTCTGAATTTACTGAACATTTTTTAAAACTCGAACTTTTTTGAAATTGTGAAAAAAATTTAAAACAAAGACGTTTTTGAAATTCCTGAAAGACTATTTGAAACTCGAATATTTTTTGAAATTGCGAACAAATTTTGAAAGCGGGAACATTTTATGAAATCGAGAGCAAATCTTGAAAACAAGAACATGTTATAAAATTCCTAATAAATATTTGAAATTCTCAAACAAAAGAAACATGAAAAACGAAAAAACGAAAGAGCAAAGAAAAAAAGGAAATAGAAAAAGGAAAGAAAAAAGTTGAACGAAAAAGAAAATAAAAATAAAAGAAACAAAAATGGAAAAAATGGGGAAATAGAAAAACCGGTTGAAGAACCTCCAGAAGGTTCCAAAACCAGAAAAAACCGGCTGGAAACCACCTAGAAGGTTCCCAAAACCGGATTCGCACAATCGTTTGAACGGCCCGGCCCATCCTAGCGCTCGTCGATCTGCCCCTGTGTGTCGCGTCGACTGCTTCCCGCAACAAGCGGCAAATAGGAATTTCCAGCGTCCCCTTCCCCCAGATCTCACTGGGCGAGGGCGTAGGCTAAACCCGGGCATGGGCAGCCCGGCCCAACGACTCGGCCCGAGCCCGGCCCGAAAAACCCGGGCCGGGCTTGACGTTTGGGCCGGGCTCGGGCTTTGTTTTGCAGCCCGAAAGATAGTTCGGGCCGGGCTTTCGGGCTTCGGGCCGGGCTTGCACATGCGCGTACTAGAAAACAACATCCGGGCCGGGCTTTCGGGCTTCGAGCTCGGCTTGAAAATATGGAGTATTTCAGGCTTCGGGCCGGGCTCGGGCTTGAGAAATGAAGGTCGGGCTTTTACAAGCCCGGCTCGACGTTTGCCCAGGTTTAGCGTAGGCGGAGCCTGACCCCCAGCTCCCAAGCCCTTTGCTACAAGTCGACGAGGGGCGACCACCAACCCCTCTGTTCGGCACCAGCTCCAGGCCCTTCCACCGTCGCCCCACAAGCGCTGCAGCCTTCGTCCATGGCGATCTTGGAAGAAATTTCGGCCAAGTGTGAATCCCTTTCTCCTCCTCTTTCATTTGTAGAATTTATTTGTCGTGTCTTTTGCTTGTGTGTGTGAACTCTGCACATCGGACAGTCCTTTCATAGTTCTGTTAATGGTGCTCCGGTTATATCGTGTTTAAAATGTTAGGGTTTAGGTGTTATGCTGCTAAAGAATTAAGTGACAAAGGATAGGGCTGAGATACTTATGTCATCTTCCTTGCTGTTATACAGCCGTTATGCTGCTAAAATATTGGTGTGACAAAAGGAGATAAGGTATGAAGAATCCATCTTGTGAACAGGTACGGCTGAATTGTCTTTTCCATGCCCTGCTAACTTCGGTTAGTGCATATTTAGTGGTATTTTGGATGTGAACTTTCAATGGAGTGGTATTTTCGCAACAACAAAATATTTAATAATATTTTAGAGATTGATAAGAATTGCAATGGTATATAGGCAATTTCCTCTTTCTCGATCCCGTTCCCCACGGAAGCCAATAAAGAAATGGGAGGCGAGAGGCAGCCACCAGCGGCCGCAGCAGTCACCGTATCCAAGGTGCTCGACGATGAAGACCTCCTCATTGAAATCCTTCTCCGCGTCGGTTTCCCCACCACCCTCGTCTGCGCCGCCCTCATCTGCAAGCGCTGGTTAGGGCACGCCTCCGACCGTGCCTTCCTTCGCCGTTTCCGCGAGCTCCACCCGCCCCGCCTCGGCTTCTACATCGATGATTTTGCTCTTCCGCCCGGCTTGACATCGGTGTTTGTCCCGGTGCTGCCTCGGCCCCCAGAGCTTGCTGTTGTCGTCCGCCGTGCAAGCTTCAAATTGAAAACCAACAATGCCAGGTCTGCCACAATCAGGGACTGCCAGAACGGCAGCATCTTCTTCACCTTGTACAATGGCAGAAGCGGAAACTCAGCCAGAGTGCACTGCCCGTTGTGCCCCGAGAGAGATCTATCCAACCTCCCACAACTCCCACGCCCTGGACTCGAGCGTAACTGCACTTTCAAACAAGTTATTTCCAAAGAAGAAGGGGATGGCATGTCCTACTACTACTTGTATGTGGAGTCTGGCAGGCGCGCAGAAACAGAATCTATCCTACACGTATATATGTTGCAAGATGGTTCCCGATGGACGCATCATCTCTTGGACATAGACAACTTCCCTGAACCACGATGGAAACTGAAAGCTGTGCTCGTTGATAATAAAATCTACATGGCGGCTGCCGAGAGTGCCATTATTGTTTTGGATTTGTCGGACTTGAGTCTCTCTACAATTCGGCTTCCGCAAGGTGTGGTGCATGGCGTCATCGGCACCACTATGTTAGCACGTGCTCATGATGCTTCTGGTGTATATCTCATCCATGTTGAGGAGTTTCAATTTCGCATCTGGCTCTACAATGGGGGAATCTGGTCACTGGTGGATACCTTTTTTTACGTGAGATGTGTGCTAACTTGAGGAATTCATGTTGCACAATCGAGGATGAGGATAGGCTCCTTCCACTGAACCAGGTGGTAGACTATGGTGATTTTGTGTTCTTGGGTATGGGTGGATGTGCACTGAAATTGGACATCAAGTGCAGGACACTGCGTAAGGTGTATGAAGCAAAAACCAGTCGTTTGGGTTTTAGCATCCATCCTTTTATGATGATCTGGCCTCCCACATTCCCAACGCTCAAGTATGATGCTGCAAGGTTTGTCTTTTGGCCCTTGGATTATCTGTATACTGCCCTTTTTTTGCATGAATGTATACTGCCGTTGTTGAGCTTACAGAATTTGTAATGTATGTCCATTACACTGTCGAAATGTGTTAGGTATATGATTGATTCCTTTGGGATATTTTAACAATATGTTTTCCATAAGAGAATGCTTGCCATAAGAAGATTTGAAATCACTTGTGTACTGTGGTAATATTACATGGCGCTTATTGGTGCTCATTATAGGGGGCACACTTTTGTAATACGGGTGTTGCATGGATGATGAGGGCGTCCCTTGCGCGTCGAGAAGGACCATGTGGATAGATTAAAGAAAATAGAATTTTCCTAGTTGCCAAAAGATTACGCAAGACTCCCTTTAAATATGACGGGCCCCTAAGGCAAAGAATCTGCTTGGGTATCATTTGTACTAAGAAATAGTGCAGTAAAAAGAAAAATTCTAACATGATTTGTTCACAATATATTTGACGCTTGCTATTTTTTTGGTATAAGGACTGCCAACAGATGCTAAAATCAAGTAAAAGAACAACTCGTAATAAATAATATATATGAAAATTAGTACATGGCAAAGGTGGACCGATCGTAATGACAACTGATGCCCTACCAACTTGCAATCTTTAAAATCAGGCTTCAGCTGCAGTTGTTGCACATTTTGCCTGAAGTGATCTTGCCTGCTTATTTCCTTAAACAAGCCTAAAAGATCACGGGATGATAATAATGGCGAGTTTTCGCATCTTTTCTTGTCACAAGCTTGACGATGTTTTTCCTATGCTTGTTAAATGTTTAAGAACATATAACAACATGCATTTCAGAATTTACATCCTTTTTGCGTATCATGATAGTCATTCAGATATCTGAATCTGAAGAGAGCTAGGATATTCTGAAAAATTGCGGAGCTGTAAACAGTCAGATCAACTAACCGACTTCTCCTATCCTTAGTGAAGTGAACTGTGGAGCTTTAAACAGTCATATCAAGTAATTGACTCCTAATTCCTTAGTGAAATGAGTAGTTTGCGTTAATGGTCAGATAACAAATTCTGGATACTACTCCCTCCGTCCCATAATATAGTAGTGTCAAAAACGCTCTTATATTATGGGACGGAGGGAGTAGTAAATATCTTAAATGCATCTCCCTAGTCTCAACAAAGAAGAAGCTGTCAGCAAGAATGGTCCCATGAAACATATTTTTAGATGGCCCATGCAAACTGTATGTATAAAGATAATAGCTTAGATTTTTTTCTTTCTAGAATACGCATGAGTATGCGTATCTTATATTGAAAGAAGAAGAGGGTGAGACACCCATCCATCGTTTTTACAGGCTGGGCACATCATGACACCATAGCTTAGAATTTTGTATTGGTTGAAAAATATATTTGCCTCGTCAAGACTGCAACATCTTGTTGCAGAAAGGGGTGACAGTTTTCCAAGGTAGAATTCGTGTATGCTTTATTTTATGTCTGAGAACATTTTGAAAAGCTTCCATGTGTGACATATATAATGACTTTGAAACAAATGTTTTACTTTTTATATCCATTGTAGCATTGTAATGTTTAACGAAAAAAATAAACAACATAAACATGGAGCCACTGAGTCTATACAAATATTGCAAAACTAGACATGTTGATTTATGCATTATCAGTATGCACAGTGTCATAGGAATCAACACATGCATGTCATAGGTCCTCCACATCCTTTAGGTGTTTGTTCTGTTGATAAATGGGGGCAATATGAGGACTGTCGGACAGCCCGGACGTTTAGGGAGGCTTTGAGTGGGGTCCGGTTGGATCAACATTTTCCTTCTCTCTCTTGTCAGGTGAGTGGTCCTGCGTCCGCCTGGTCAATTTGGGGAGTCCGGCTGTAGATGCTCTTAGAGAATGGAATGATTTATATGGACTCAAGACTAGTTAGAGAATTAGATTTGATAGTGTCGATGGCTGTCGTTGTCGTTTGCTTGACATGTACTGAAGTATGATACTACAACAGGCAGGATACTGGGAATGGTTACTTCTGTTAAAGCTTGTGTTCTACGTATGGCATTCTTCTGAATTTGTTCTTCTCACAGTTTCATAATATTACCTCTGTCCCAATTTACTGTCTTAGATTTGTCTAGATACAGATGTATCTAGCACTAAAACGTGTCTAGATACATCCGTATCTAGACCAAATCTAAGACAAGTAATTCGGGACGAAGGGAGTAGTAAATTCGTGGTGGTGGTGAAAAATGGCTTGTTTGTTATCTTAGCTTGGACCGTCATTCTGCTGCATCACTGTTCTCTAAACTATCAGCCACACTTAAATGCGAAACTAAAATGTTTGGACTACAGAAGTATAATTTTTTTTCAGTATGATGATGTATATATTGGAAGGATGCTTGTTTAGTGGATTGTATATTTCTTATGCATGGTTCCTAATTCAGATATATCGTAGTGAAAATTTTCCTTCCAGTGGACAATGCTACAAGTTGACTGTGGCTAACTTGTGATTGCTTGTCATTTGTTCTTCTACGATTAGAGGTTTGTTTTACTGCAGTGCTGTATAGTGGAAAGTTGCATGTATGCGATATGAAGACATTTAACCTATACCCCTGGAGTTTAAAAATAAATACCATTTTGACTTTCTAGCGTACGTAATATTTTCCTGTCATTGTACTAGCCAGTCGTCTTCGTTGTCCATTTGATATTAGGATACTTAATTATCTCCGTCCTGACCTTTGTTATGTTTACTTTGAAACAGAGATGCAATGGGGAGAAGAATTATACCAGGAAGCTCATGGATGGCACCTACGCCGAGAGTGACCAGGGCGGCATCAAGGAAGAGCAGTAGTTGACTGCATTTCCTCTAGTACGTGGTAGCAGTATTAACTGTATTTATTATAACCTTTTCTGCAAGTTGTCCTTCCTGCAAGCATACAAGTTTAAGCTGGCATTGAGGACTCTGGAAGACAAATTAAAGGGCTGAGAGCCTGAGACATAGAAATAATGATAAAAGCAAATGAGTTAACAGTAATTCAGTTCTTGGAAGAGTCTGATTTTTTTTTCCATATTAGTATTAGTATGCTTTGCTCAAAGTGGTTGTCACAACAATCTGTTTCGCCATATTGCACATTGTAAATTGTCAATGTTCTGTTGCGTATTGCAGCGAGCTAAAGACTTTGCAACCACCATCACATGTGCTCTGCTGCGGTGTTTTCTCCTCCTCGGCGTATCTGGTTATGATCCAAGTGAAAGCGAAGCTATATTTTGTTTTCCTAACCAGGAGAAAACCTAGGAACTATTAGCTTTATCATGTGCTAGACATCTCAGTGTGTACTGCAATGTTTTAGTTTGCCGAAGTGCTGTGCAAAATCTGGGATTATTTCTTGTTCGGGAAACAGAATATATAGCTCTTTTATAGGTTTTCTGCACTAGACTTAAGCTTGTACAGTAAATAGACTAAAGATTCAGACACATATGTACCTGCTAGTATTTCAAATAAATCAATCTCACGGCCATAATAATGAGAGTGGGTTTGCATGGAAGCAATTTCACAACCATGTACTGATCCATCATACCAAGCTAATCACAATATTCATGGCATAACATAACAGAGCATAGTATGCTCCAACTCCCAAGTGTTGTTATCGATTGAGACCTCAGACAGCAACGCAATCCTACCTGGGCAGCCACATTACTAGACCATCTTAAACCCGGATAATCCTCATCTAACAAACTACAAAAGTTGAAGGCTTAGAGCAACTAGGGATAAAATTCCTGAATCCATGATCATTACACATCTCCCTACATAATTAGATATTCAAGGCCAGCAGGCTACATATTCTCCTCCACCGATGGCCCCTCCTCCCCCTTTAAACTAGAGGCAACTCGGTCTTGTGGACGTTCCAGCGAAAGGTCCTCAGGTGCATCCAGGTGAACATCACGGTGAAGGCGAAGGCCATCATCGCGTTCTGCCAGCACATGATCTGCTGCTGCCAGGAAATCCCCGGCACAAGGAAGCTCGAGAGGATGCAGATGGCGCTGATCGACAGCATCACACCGATCTCCACAAGTGATCTCTTGTACTTCTTCGACTCGTCGACTGCCCGTGCCCTCACTGCTGCCTCTTTAGCTGCCCACATCTCGTTCTTGGCCACCATCTCGAAGGTACTCCCCGCCTCAGAGCACCTGTACCAAGATAAGACAAGGAGAGAACGTCAATCGCGCAAAGTAATATCCCAAGGTTCTGAGAAATAAACAAGTCTTTCACAATCAACATCACCACAGGTCTCAGCAATGTACTATCAGAACTGATGGCCCCAGAAAGGAAATATCGCACTGAAATAGAACCGAAGAAGTTTGGGGTTTTGGTCGGCTAATTGAATGAATTAATCTCTCGAAAATTAATCGGTGGGTTAACTAGGGACAATCGGCTATATTTTGATGTATATCCTAGGCTCCCAGCATTTCAACTTGCATGTTACTGCTCTCTGTCAATCTGATGGATCAACAAAGACTGCAAATTCCCATCCCCAAACGTAATGCGCTTTTTGAGGCCATGCGCACTTGCAGCGGTGGACATGTAGGAGTACATTTACATTTAAGACATTTTGGTTGGTACACAACAATATTGCAAGGCGCAAGCAGAGGAGCAGCAGCAGAGCAAAGCATAGCAAGCAGTAACACCATGGCAGAGGACCAACTTGGCAGCAGCAGCAGCATGACCACCATCAAGCAAAGCATAGCAGAGGAGCAGCAGCAAAGCAGAGGGCATGAGGAGGAGGAACAATGCAGCATAGCAGTAGAGGCACGGAGAGAGCAGCGGTGGAGGCGACCTTTCAGCGGTGGAGAGAGCAAGGATCCCCGGCGGACGGGGACGGGGGAAAAGGAAGGCCGGCTCGAGCGCCTCGAAATGGTGCACGGTGGTTTGCCGTCCTCCAGAAACTGGGCGGAGACCGGCCGAATCAAGCGGGAACGGGGGCGGCAGGACGCCCCGAATGTCCAAAACCCTAGTCGATTTGGGGGTTCAAGGGCTGAAATTTTGGCCCGTACGCCTTGTGGCCGGAGCAGAAGAGGAGCGAGAGAGGAGATGGTACCTTGATGTTGCTGCTTTCCGAGGTGGAGGCGCGGCGGTAGGCGGCGGTAGCGTGGCGAATCTGGGAGTGGAAGCCGCCGGAGGTCGTCGATGAAGGCGCCCAGGGGCCGAGGTGGTCGCACTATAGCTTCTTTTTTAGTCTCAGAGAGGAAAGTGGTCGCGCTAGAGCTGTGGTGTAGTCGAGGGCGGAGAAAGGAAGCGGCTGTGCTGGGCCGAGCTGGCCGCGGCCCGGTGCCAGTTTCTTCTTCTTTCTTCTTTTTAGCAGTGAGTTTCTTATTCCTCAAAAAAAAAAAAGCAGTGAGTTTCTTATTCCTCAAAAAAAAGCAGTGAGTTTCTTTGTGTCTCAAAAAACAAAAAGCAGTGAGTTTCTTCGGTTTCTAGTAAAAAAAATAATCTGATTTTTGTGTGATAAACTTTGAAAAATGTTTTTTATGCTTGCAAAGTTTCAGCTTGAATTGACATTCATGGAAGGCGTGGCAAAAAAAAAAAGATGCTCCAAAAATGCTAGTTTTGGAAACATTTTGGAGTACTGATTTTTTTTGCCACAACTTACACGAATGTCATTTTGTGCTGGAATTTGTTAAGCATACAAAAAATTTGTCAAAGTTTATCACAAAAGGTTTTCAGAATTTTTGGAAGTTTTTTTTTATTTTTTTACTGTTTATCGGGGTGCATTTGAGCTCGGGATCAGAATAAGACTTTCGGGTTTCCTTTTCCCTCTTTACTTGCAGCAACACAATCCTATCAAGAAAAATAACTTGAGCGACCTAATACTCTAAAAAAATCTTGAGCGACGCAATTTTATTTATGTATGTTTTCAAAAAAAATTATAAATACATGGTGGCATCAGTTTTACATCGCATAATGGATATATTTGTTTTTTTTGCAAGTAAGATGGGTATATTCATTGAGTGCGTGTTGTCTAAATTCTTGTTTCGAAGAATCAAAAGCATGTTTTATATTTTAGGATGAAGATGTCTAATGTGATATTGCTTGAAGTGCTGATTTTCTAGCTTGCACGCTACCTACAAGTCATTTCGTTCGTCGACCGTTGCAGCTCGCCGGCGTGCTGGTGGCAGCTTGCCTTGCCATCGGTTGTAGCTCACCCCGCCATCGGTTCAAGCACTAGGTGTCGCTGGCCCTAGCAAACTTGATTTAAGTCGCTCCGCTCACTGGTCATGGCACCATGGCTAGCCCCCTCGCAGCTCTAGTAGTCATCAGTTGCAGCAAAAATGCTCACCAGTTTCAGCAAAAATGGCTCGTCAGAGCCACTCCTAGCAAAAAAAAAAACTTGTCTGTTTTACATCAATGTTGTTCCGGCTGCAACACCTGGCTCATGTCGTGCTGACGACATCTCGCTCCAGCACAGGTGGTTGCCGGTTGCAGCACTGTTGGTCGCCGTCCCCAACACCAGCGGATGATGGTTGCAACACCCGTCATCGGGGGTCGCCGTATCTAACACATGGGGTTGTCGGTTGCAGTGCCACGGTGACAATCATCTCCAGCACCTGTGGTTGCAGTCGCTGTTGTTGGTTCGTTGGTTCTAGCATCTTTGTCTGTGGAGCACCCCTTCCCCCGTGGTTCCAGCATCCGCGTGACACGGTTGCAACATGGGCCTTTATCGGTTCCAGCACCGGGAGACGGGAGTCATAGCTCCCAACACTCGGGAGTCAATCTTCATGCACGCCGTGCTCCCCCATCGCTTATCTGCCACACAAAGGCATCCTAGCCTCAGTGGGCGCCGTTCGCAACTCCAGGCCTCTGCTCCTCTACAACAGCTGACTGCAGTGGCTACTTGCGACGATGGCAGCCAATATGTAGCAAGGGGGAGGGAAAGCATCCAAGCAGCACTTATATGAGCTTGGGGGATCCATAGTGGATATAAGCTTGGGGAATCCATGGATGATTTGCTTTCGAGAAGGATATAGGTGAACATCCGAGAGTGACGAGAAAAAGGAAAAAACAATTATGAGAGGGAGGGGTGCAGGGGGTGAAACGGGTGGATGACACTTCTTCATTTGAAGATAAGGTACTTCAAATGTCTTGAAATATTGAAATGCATTTGAAAAAAAATCAGTTAACCAAATCACGGTCATAATTAATAAATAATAATTGAATGATGATTGAAATTACTTGAAATGAATTTTAAATTTTACTAAATCATGACTAAAATACATTTCAAACTCATTCAATATCGAAATGTTATCGAAAGAAGACTGTAATTTACTTCAATGCATAATGGAACCAAATGAAATGCATTTCAAATTTATCGAATCATGTTGAAGTAATATTTAAATGAATTTGAAATGTTGAAATGCACTTGAAAATTCTCGGAATTGTATTTAAATAATCGGATTGACTAATTCAGATCTAGATGTTTTTTAGCTATGTCACATCTAAGTTGTCCACCACAGGATTTGAGGCTGCAAGATTCGTGCAAATCTGTTTTTTTTTTGTCGTTACTGTGTCTCGCGCGCGTGCTGGTGTGCCTTTGCATCTCGTTCGCGTTCTGCCCGTTGTCTCTCTGTCGAGCGCTCGCTGGTGTGGGTCATGTGGGCCTATGAGCTAAGATTCCACTTCTCATTTCAAGCCAGTGCACTTTAGAATTGGAGTTTGTTCTCACTAGGAAAAATATACTTTTCTCAATTCGATTTTTATTTTTTATTTTTCCTTCTTTACTAATTTGTTTTAAATTCATGGACTTTATTTAATGGGATTTGCTAATTCTCATCGACATGACATCTGGCAATGTCTTATATATGTTCCTAATCGTTCGATCTGCTTGCCTTATGTTGTGCAAATCTTGATTGTGGGTTGTTTTGTCGTGCATGTTCTGTGCCGCGTCATGCGTCCCATGTCCACTTGTCTACCCGTTCGTGCATGCATCTTTTGTTGGGCAGTTTTCGCTGCGTGATTAGCCGCTTCAATTTGCTTATTCTTATTTTGGCCTACGTTGTATAAATTGGAGAGCCGAACTGTTGGGTGTCGTTTGCTTATTTTGTTTTTCATGTTCTAGTGAAGGATGTTATTATATTTTCTATTTTCATTTTTTCATTTATTTTTATTTTTTCGCTTGGCTTTCCCTTTTTTCTTCTTATTTTACTTATCTTTCCTAAATTCAAGAACCTTTTTTCATTCTACCATCTGTTCACTTTAAATGTCATCAAAAAATTAATCTCCTCACTTTTTTTGGAGCGAGACCGGTGCGTTTGGTATCTACTTGTCAGCCCGTTCGCTCGTGCGTCTTTTGTTGTCTGTCGTGAAGCATTGAGGCCCGATAGGACTTTCCTTAGTGGGCCGCTTTTTGTGTATTGGGTTTATTTTGTGCGTTGTAGATTTTTTGTGGACGGCCACGCGTCTTTTTATTTCTTGTTTATGGTTATTTTGGTTCTACTGTGTAGCTAGAGGACATCATGACTAGATTTTGTTTGTTTTGGATTTGCTAAATCTCATCGGGATAAGAGTTAGGTTTGTAACCGTCTAATTTCTTTACTCTAATGTTCCTACAAACTTGTTCATGCACACTCATGTCAGCTTGTTCTACTTTGTTGCGCGTCCTCTTTGTCATGATTGTTTCTGTGTTGTCTGTTCTCGCGTTTGTTTTCACATGGCCCCATATATATAGTCGTGGGGGTGCGTTTGTTTTTGTTTGTTTTCGTTGTGCATGTTTTATGGCCTGGTAAAGAATTTGTAGAGTCCATCCCGATTCGCAGACGAGAGCCTGTTTTATGTAAAGGGGGCAATTGCATGTTTTTTGTCTAGATAAAGGGTAGAAATGTGTAGAATTCAGATCAATGGGGAGAAATGTCATAACTCCTTATTGTTCTTATAACCCTTGACCTGCAACGGGGCTCGTAGTTTCATAGTTGTTTCAGTTGAAAGTTCACCCTCAATTTGCAAACTGGGCTCGTAGTTGTCCGAGTTACAAGCCCACCCTCGACTCACCATCGGAGCATCAATTTTTTTGTATCCCAGTTACAAGCCAAACCTTGACTCGCAACTGAGCCCATAGTTTGCTTTCATTCCAGTTGTAAGTTCACCATCGATTTTCAACTGGGCTCGGTATTTTTTTTTTGCATCGTAACTGGGCCCAATACATTTTTTTCATTAGTTGCAAGTCCATCCTCAATTTGCAACGACCTGACTTTTTGCGTTAGTTACAAGTACACCATCCACCGACAATTACGGGCTGGCATTATTTTGTCCCAGTTGCAAGTCAAGGATCGACTCATAACTCGGCCCACACTTTTTTTATCACAGTTTGGAAGAAAACCATCGATGAACAGCTGAGCCCTATATCTCATCCAAGTCGCAAGTCAACCAGCAACTCACAACTAAGGGGGGAGGGACAAGTGTATTTCTGTATGGCTCCCAACTGCATGTCAACCATCAACTCGCAACTAGGGGAGCGGAGCATGTTTGTAAAGGACCCAGTTGCAAGTAAACCATCGACTCGCAACTGAGAGGAGGGGGTTGATACGTCTCCATCGTATCTATAATTTTTTATTGTTCCATGCCAATATTCTTCAACTTTCATATACTTTTGGCAACTTTTTATACTATTTTTGGGACTAACATATTGATCCAGTGCCCAGTGCCAGTTCCTGTTTGTTGCATGTTTTATGATTCGCAGAAACCCAATATCAAACGGAATCCAAACGGGATAAAAATGGACGGAGAATTATTTTGGAATATTTGGGATTTTCCGGAGGAAGAATCAACGCGAAACGGTGCCCGAGGTGGCCACGCGACAGGGGCCCGCCTGGCACTCTCGTGGGCCACCCATATTGACGCTCTTCTTTTGCCGCAAGAAAGCTAATTTTATGAGAAATATCTAGGCGAAAGATTCACCCCAATCGGAGTTATGGATCTCCGGATATAAAATAAACGGTGAAGGGGCGGAATCTGGGAACGCAGAAACAGAGAGAGACAGAGAGGTAGATCCAATCTCGGAGGGGCTCTCGCCCCTCCCATGCCATGGGAGCCAAGGACCAGAGGGGAAACCCTTCTCCCATCTAGGGAGAAGGTCAAGGAAGAAGAAGAACAAGGGGGCTCTCTCCCCCTTGCTTCCGGTGGCGCCGGAATGCCGCCGGGGGCCATCATCATCACCGCGATCTTCATCAACAACTTCACTGCCTTCATCACCAACTCTTCCCCCGTCTATGCAGAGGTGTAACTCCTCTCTTACCCGCTGTAATCTCTACTTAAACATGGTGCTCAACGTTATATATTATTTCCCAATGATGTATGTCTATCTTATGATGTTTGAGTAGATCCGTTTTGTCCTATGGGTTAATTGATGATCGTAATTGGTTTGAGTTGCATGTTTTATTATTGGTGTTGTCCTATGGTGCTCTCAGTGTCGTTCAAGTGTGAGGGATCCCCGCTGTAGGGTTTGCAATATGTTTATGATTTTCTTATGGTGGGTGGCGTGAGTGAACAGAAGCACAGACCCGAGTAAGTAGGTTGTTTGCGTATGGGATAAAGGGGACTTGATACTTTAATGCCATGGTTGGGTTTTACCTTAATGATCTTTAGTAGTTGCGGATGCTTGCTAGAGTTCCAATCATAAGTGCATATAATCCAAGAAGAGAAAGTATGTTAGCTTATGCCTCTCCCTCAAATAAAATTGCAGTAGTGATTACCGGTCTAGTTATCGATTTCCTTGGAAAAATAACTTTCTCAAAACAAAAAGCTCTCTACTAATACTTACTTTATTGCATCTTTATCTAAACAGGCCCTAGCTTTTATTTACGTGTTCTTTATTATCTTGCAAACCTATCCAACAACACCTACAAAGTACTTCTAGTTTCATACTTGTTCTAGGTAAAGCGAACGTCAAGCGTGCGTAGAGTCGTATCAGTGGCCGATAGGACTTGAGAGAGTATTTGTTCTACCTATAATGGAATTATACAAGGGAATAATTACTTTTGATGAAAAGTTTCTGTAATCAAGATTCACAAAGTTTCCGTGAGCATGAACAAAGTTCAAGGCTAGCTCCCACTTCAACAATGCTTGTCTTTCTCACTTTCACTTTCCTTTTTGAAAAGTGTTTAGGTTCCCCTCTTTTTTTTAGACTATATAAAAGCACTCAACAGAAATAAATGACTCTCTAAAACTTCCGGGTTGTCTCCCTGGCAGCGCTTTCTTTAAAGCCATTAAGCTAGGCATTTAGTGCTCAAGTAATGGATCCACCAGGATCCCAAGGTATATCAAAGCCAATTTTAATTAACAATGATTTGTAATTTAGTAGTGAGCACAAAGTAACATATATCATGCAACAATGAAGTCTAACTCTCTTCCTATGCATCGGCATGTCATAAAAGAACAATTCATGCACACCAAGTAAAGGCCAATGCATAGTATAAGCAGTTTCTTGCAATTCTATCATATTGGAAACGTAAAGAGGTGGAGATATAGTTCCTCTCTCATAATAATTGCAAGTAGGAGTAGCAATCACATGCATATTATATTCATCAAAATCATCATGTGCAACGGTAAAAGGCAACCCATCAATATAATCCTTACTAAGCGCAAACTTCTCCAATATAGTGTAGTCGGGAGAATTCAAAAAGATAATAGGACTATCATGCGTGGGTGCAATAGCAACAATTTCATGTTTAACATAAGGAACTATAGCAAGTTCATCTCCATAAGCATAATTCATATTGGCATCTTGGCCACAAGCATCATCAAAAAGGGGTAATTCAAGAGAATCAACCGGATCATAACAATTATCATAGCAATCATCCTTCGGTAAGCACGAAGGGGAATTAAAAAATGTATGAGTTGAAGAGTTACTCTCATTAGAAGGTGGGCACGGGTAGCTAATCCGCTCTTCCTCCTTTTGTTCTTTGCTCTCCTCATCATCTTTTTCATCCAATGAGCTCACAGTTTCATCAATTTTTTCTCCCATAGCTTCCTGCAAAATATTAGTCTCTTCTTGGACAACGGAGAATTTCTCAATATATAGTTTAACATAGGCATTAGAAGCATAATTATCATAACAATATTCAAGTATGGAAAAAAATTTAAATTTGTAAAGAGTGGCATCATACTTTTCAATCGAAGAAGCAATTTCATAAGAACTCTTAAAAGCAACAAATTCTTCAATTTGTTGAACATCATAGTAATTATAAACACCCTTAGCATACGAAGATACGATTCCATTATCAATAAACTCACATTGGTAGGGAAGGTGTTTCTTAGGGTTTTCAGAACAACAAGTAATATCATATATTTCACATAAATTCCAAGCATAGCATTGCAAACGATGAATTTGATCAAGTAAAAGTTTCCCTTTTTCAGATATACGGTGTCACACTTAACAAGCATGCTCATCTAAAGATTTTCCCTCAACTAAGCTAGTGGGGGTTTCAGCACGAGCACAAAGGGATCGAAGATGATCCAAGTAAAAAGCTTCAGGAGTGTGATAGATTTTGAGTGGTTCTTCAACCATTGGTTCAGTAGGTACAACTAATTTTTTTTTGATATTTTGCGTTTCCTACCCATAACTAAAGATAGAAAACAACTAAGAACAACAAATAAAAATTACTTAGTGATAAAGAAAACAAGCACACACGAGAATATTCACCACATGCTATGACTCCCCGGCAATGGCGCCAGAAAAAGGTCTTGATGACCCACAAGTATACGGGATAGTTGTAGCATCTTTCGATAAGTAAGAGTGTCGAACCCAACGAGGAGCTAAATTATAAAAATAATGTGCCAAGGTTTGCCTTTAGGATGTTTACAATGCTTGTTGGTTTGTACGGTGCAGGACAGAAACTTTGGCTGTAGTGCGCGATTTTACATTTTTAACTGGAACGTCAAACGGTTCTGATTCCTTTTGCACTGTACTTCTGTACAACTTTCTTATGTTTCCTAATTCTGGTAGAATTTTTGGGATACCAGAAGTATGGTGAATGTTCAGATTGCTACAGACTGTTCTGTTTTTGACAGATTCTGTTTTTGATGCATAGTTTGCTTGTTTTGATGAAACTATCAATTTCTATCAGTGGATTAAGCCATGGAAAAGCTATATTACAGTAGACACAATGCTAAAACAAAATATTAATTGGTTTACTACAGTACTTAGAGTAGTGATTTGCTTTATTATACTAACGTATCTTACCGAGTTTTCTGTTGAAGTTTTGTGTGGATGAAGTGTCTAATCGAGGATGTCTCGATATGAGGAAAAGGAAGAGAGGCAAGAGATCAAGCTCGGGGATGCCCGAGGCACCCCAAGTAAATATTCAAGGAGACTCAAGCATCTAAGCTTGGGGATTCCCCGGAAGGCATCCCCTCTTTCTTCAACAAGTATCAGCATGTTTTCGTATTCGTTTCGTTCATGCGATATGTGCAAGTCTTGGAGCGTCTTTTGCATTTAGTTTTCATTTTTCTTTTATGCACCATGCTGGTATGAGATAGTCCTTGGTTTATTTATAGAATGCTCATTGCACTTCACTTAAATCTTTTGAGTATGGCTTTATAGAGTGCTTCATGTGCTTCACTTATATCATTTGAAGTTTGGATTGCCTGTTTCTCTTCACAAAGAAAACCGCCATTTGTAGAATGCTCTTTTACTTCACTTATATTTGTTAGAGCATGGGCATATCTTTTGTAGAAAGAATTAAACTCTCTTGCTTCACTTATATCTATTTAGAGAGATGACAGGAAATGGTCAATCACATGGTTAGTCATAAAATCCTACATAAACTTGTGGATCACCGAATATGATATGTTTGATTCCTTGCAATAGTTTTGCGATATAGAGATGATAATATGTGGGAGGTACTAGTAGATGGTTGTGTTTAGTAAGGATGTTGGTGTTAAGGTTTGTGATTCCCGAAGCATGCACGTATGGTCTACTAACTATGTAACCAAATTGGCGCGCATTGTATTTTGATTGTTTATCTTTGTGTGAAGGTCGGGGGCGCGCGATGGTTAACTCCTACCAACCTCCCCCCTAGGAGTATGCGTGTAGTACTTTGTTTTGAGGGATAATAATTTTTTGCAATAAGTATGTGAGTTCTTTATGACTAATGTTGAGTCCATGGATTATACGCACTTTTACCTTTCCATCATTGCTAGCCTCTTGATGCAGTGCATTGCCCTTTCTCACCTCGAGAGTTGGTGCAAACTTCGCCGGTGCATCCAAACCCCGTGATATGATACACTCTATCACACATAAGCCTCCTTATATCTTCCTCAAAACAGCCACCATACCTACCTATCATGGAATTTTCCATAGCCATTCCGAGATATATTGCCATGCAACTTCCATCATCATCATATACATGACTTGAGCATTCATTGTCATATTGCTTTGCATGATCGTAAGATAGCTAGCATGATGTTTTAATGGCTTGTTCGTTTTTTATGTCATTGCTATGCTAGATCGTTGCACATCCCGGTACACCGCCGGAAGCATTCATATAGAGTCATATCTTTGTTCCAGTATCGAGTTGTAATATTGAGTTGTAAGTAAATAAAAGTGTGATGATCATCATTATAGAGCATTGCCCCATGAAAAAAAGGAAAGGCCAAAGAAGCCTAAATAAAAAAGGGGGCCAAAGAAGCCCACCCAAAACAAAAGAAAAAGAAAAAAAGAAAAAAAAGAAAAGGGGCAATGTTACTATCCTTTTTCCACACTTGTGCTTCAAAGTAGCACCATGTTCTTCATATAGAGAGTCTCTTATGTTGTCACTTTCATATACTAGTGGGAATTTTTCATTATAGAACTTGGCTTGTATATTGCAATGATGGGCTTCCTCAAATGCCCTGGGTCTTCGTGAGCAAGCAAGTTGGATGTACACCCACTTAGTTTCAGTTTGAGCTTTCATAAACTTATAGCTCTAGTGCATCCGTTGCATGGCAATCCCTACTCCTCGCATTGACATCAATTGATGGGCATCTCCATAGCCCGTTGATTAGCCGCGTCGATGTGAGACTTTCTCCCTTTCTGTCTTCCCCACATCACCTCCATCATCATATTCTATTCCACCCATAGTGCTATATCCATGGCTCACGCTCATGTATTGCGTGAAGGTTGAAAAAGTTTGAGAATACTAAAGTATGAAACAATTGCTTGGCTGACACGGGGATAGGCACGAGGGGTACCTTGTGTTAAGAAAAGGGAGCATACAAGACTATATGATTTTGTAGGGATAACTTTCTGAAGCATTGATATTTTGAAAGACATGATTGTTTGTTGGGATGCCCTAAGTATTATTGTTTTTATGTCAAATGATAGACTATTGCTTTGAATCACTCGTGTCTTAATATTCATGCCATGATTAGACTTATGATCAAGATTATGCTAGGTAGCATTCCACATCAAAAATTATCTTTTTTATCATTTACCTACTCGAGGATGAGCATGAATTAAGCTTGGGGATTGATACGTCTCCAGCGAATCTATAATTTTTGATTGTTCCATGCTATTAAATTACCCCTTTTGGATGTTTATGGGCTTTATTTTACATATTTATATCATTTTTGGGACTAACCTACTAACCGGAGGCCCAACCCATATTGCTATTTTATTGCCTGTTTCGGTATTTCGAAGAAAAGGAATATCAAACAGAGTCCAAACGGAATGAAACCTTTGGCATCGTGATTTTTTGGAAGAATATGATCCTGGAGACTTGGAGTTCACATCAGAAGATCCTCGAGGCAGCCACGAGATAGGAGGGCGCGCCCCCTATCTCGTGGGCCCCTCGAGCACCTCCCAACCGACTTCTTTCACCTATATAAGCCTACGTACCCTAAAAGCATCGAAGATCAAGATAGATCGGGAGTTCCGCCGTCGCAAGCCTCTGTAGCCACCAAAAACCTCTCGGGAGTCTGTTCCGTCACCCTGCCGGAGGGGGGATCCCTCACCGGTGGCCATCATCATCATCCCGGCGCTATCCATGACGAGGAGGGAGTAGTTCATCCTCGGGGCTGAGGGTATGTACCAGTAGCTATGTGTTTGATCTCTCTCTCGTGTTCTCTCTATGGCACGATCTTGATGTATCGCGAGATTTGCTATTATAGTTGGATCTTATGATGTTTCTCCCCCTCTACTCTCTTGTGATGAATTGAGTTTCCCTCTTGAAGTTATCTTATCAGATTGAGTCTTTACTTTGAGAACACTTGATGTATGTCTTGCCGTGTTTATCTGTGGTGACAATGGGATATCACGTGCCACTTGATGTAAGTTTTGGTGACCAATTTGCGGGTTCCGCCCATGAACCTATGCATAGGGGTTGGCACATGTTTTCTTGACTCTCCGGTAGAAACTTTGGGGCACTCTTTGAAGTACTTTGTGTTGGTTGGATGAATCTGAGATTGTGTGATGCATATCGTATATTCATGCCCACGGATACTTGAGGTGACAATGGAGTATCTAGGTGACATTTAGGGTTTTGGTTGATTTGTGTCTTAAGGTGTTATTCTAGTATGAACTCTTTAATAGATCGATCCGAAAGAATAACTTTGAGGTGGTTTCGTACCCTACCATAATCTCTACGTTTGTTCTCCACTATTAGTGGCTTTGGAGTGACTCTTTGTTGCATGTTGAGGGATTATTATATGATCTATCTATGTTATTATTGTTGAGAGAACTTGCACTAGTGAAAGTATGAACCCTAGGCCTTGTTTCCTATCATTGCAATACCGTTTACGCTCACTTTTATCATTAGTTACCTTGCTGTTTTTATATTTTCAGATTACAAATACCTATATCTACCATCCATATTGCACTTGTATCACCATCTCTTTGCCGAACTAGTGCACCTATACAATTTGCCATTGTATTGGGTGTGTTGGGGACACAAGAGACTCTTTGTTATTTGGTTGCAGGGTTGTTTGAGAGAGACCATCTTCATCCTACGCTTCCCACGGATTGATAAACCTTAGGTCATCCACTTGAGGGAAATTTGCTACTGTCCTACAAACCTGTGCACTTGCAGGCCCAACAACGTCTACAAGAAGAAGGTTGTGTAGTAGACATCAAGCTCTTTTCTGGCGCCGTTGCCGGGGAGGCTAGGTAAGCGGCACTTACTCACACCCCGTCAACTAAGCTCTTTTCTGGCACCGTTGCCGGGGAGGTGAGTGCTTGAAGGTATATCTTTAGATCTTGCAATCGAATCTTTTTGTTTCTTGTTTTATCACTAGTTTAGTTTATAAAAGAAAACTACAAAAAAATGGAGTTAAGTTTTTCTCATACGCTTCATCTTTTTAATATCTTTCGTGAGTATGATGGAAAGGAAAATTGTGCTCAAGTGCTAGAATAAGAATGCATTAAAATGCTTGGTACTAAATCTTTGAATGATGAGCATGATTGCAATGTTGTTAGTATGAACTCTTTGAATATCCATAGTACTAATGATGATTGCACTAGTTATGATGAAAATGTCTCCTATAAGCATATTGATTTTTGTGGAGTGCATGTTTGCATGAACACACCAAATAGAGAAGATATATATTGCAAGAGGTATAAGTATTTAGAAACTAAATGGTTGCAAGAAAGGCTAGATGTGAGTGCTGAAAATTTAAAATTCCTTTGCCGTACTTGTGAACTTTGCAATGAACATGGTCATTTACATCTCCAATGCAAATTATTTCATGACCGAATCGTGTCCAAAAATTGTGATGATTTGATTTCCCTTGCACATTATAATGAACTTAGTTTGGTTTTGGGTTATGAAGAGTTGAAACGTTTAACTAAGCCTATTCCGGAATTTAATCTTGAGCATTTCCTTGATATTGATCTACAAAAGATTTATATGTTTTGTGTGGAGAATTGCATTGAAAATCCTTATATTGCCAATTACCTAAAGAAAAGAAAGCAAACAGAAGATGATGAGAATACTAATGAAAGGGAAGAGACTTCTCAATATCCTCCTATTATTTCTTATGATGAATTAGGTAACGAGGAGGAGCTTTCTATTCAACCAATCTCGTCAATAAGGAGCTCAAAGAGGAAGTTTGAACCCACACATAATGTGAAGAGGAAAAAGAAAAGAAGGAGCAACAAAGGTAGAAAGGTATCTGAGGGAGTCCTGGACTAGGGGGTATCCGGATAGCCGGACTATCATCATCGGCCGGACTCCAAGACTATGAAGATACAAGATTGAAGACTTCGTCCCGTGTCTGGATGGGACTTTCCTTGGCGTGGAAGGCAAGCTTGGCGATACGGATATGTAGATCTCCTACCATTGTAACCGACTCTGTGTAACCCTAGCCCTCTCCGGTGCCTATATAAACCGGAGGGTTTTAGTCCGTAGGAAAAACAACCATTACAACAATCATACCATAGGCTAGCTTGTGGTTTAGCCTCCTTGATCTCGTGGTAGATCCACTCTTGTACTACCCATATCATCAATATCAATCAAGCGGGAGTAGGGTTTTACCTCCATCGAGAGGGCCGAACACAGGTAAAAACATCGTGTCCCTTATCTCCTGTTACCATCCGCCTAGACGCACAGTTCGGGACCCCCTACCCGAGATCCGCCAGTTTTGACACCGACATTGGTGCTTTCATTGAGAGTTCCTCTGTGCCGTCACCAATAGGCTTGATGGCTTCTTCAATCAACAACAACGCAGTCCAGGGTGAGAATTTTCTCCCCGGACAGATCTTCGTGTTCGGCGGCTTTGCACTGCGGGCCAATTCACTTGGCCATCTGGAGCAGATCAAAAGCTATGCCCCTGGCCATCAGGTCAGATTTGGAAGCCTAAACTTCATGGCTGACATCCGCGGAGACTTGATCTTCAATGGATTCGAGCCACAGCCGAGCGTGCCGCACTGTCACGATGGGCATGATCTAGCTCTGCCGCTGGATAGTACCTTGGAGGCCACACGCGAATCCGCTCCGACCCATAGTTCGGAGCCGACCGCGCAGATCGAGGACCGGTGGCTGGACACCGCCTCGGGAGCTGCAACTGCTACGGCGATGGAGCCGAATACCAACCTTGTCCTTTGCAAAGCTCGTGACTCCGAGGTGCCGGACTCCTTGCCGGACTCTGAACCTCCTGCGCCCCTGCCAACCGAATCCGATTGGGCACCGATCATGGTGTTCACCGCTGCGGACATCTTTCAGCACTCGCCCTTTAGCGACATCCTGAACTCACTAAAGTATCTCTCGTTATCAGGAGAACCCTGGCCGGACTGCGGTCAGGATGGTTGGGATGCGTACGACGAAGAAATTCAAAGCCCACCCACCACCCACTTTGTAGCCACTGTCGATGATCTAACCGACATGCTAGACTACGACTCCGAAGACATCGACGGTATGGACGACGATGCCGGAGACGATCAAGAACCAGCGCCTACTGGGCACTGGAAGACCACCTCGTCATATGACATATACATGTTGGACACCCCAAAGGATGGGGACGGCGAAGAAGCAGCGGAGGCAGATTCCTCTAAGAAACAGCCCAAGCGCCAACGTCAGCGGCGCCGCTCTAAATCCCGCCATAGTAAGAATGGAGATTCTGGCACCAGAGATAATAACACCCCAGAGAGTGCCGAAGACAACCCCCTCCAGCAAGATTCAGCACAGGAGGACGAGGAAGCCAGCCCTCAAGAGAGAGCGGCAGACGAGGAGGATGAAAACTACATGCCTCCCTCCGGAGATGAGGCAAGCCTCAACGATGACGAATTCGTCGTGCCCGAGGATCCCGTCGAACAAGAGCGTTTTAAACGCAGGCTAATGGCCACGGCGAACAGCCTAAAGAAAAAGCAGCAACAACTTCGAGCTGATCAAGACCTGCTGGCCGACAGATGGACCGAGGTCCTCGTGGCCGAAGAGTATGAACTCGAACGCCCCTCCAAAAGCTACCCAAAACGCAAGTTGCTCCCCCGACTAGAGGAGGAAGCATACAAACCTTTATCACCAGCGCTGTCTGGCGGACCGACCACCTCGTGGCGCTGACGAGAGAGGCATCTAGGCCCTCCGCCGAACCGCATTCGCACCGCTCGAAAAGTCGCGGTTACGGGGAATGCGCCGGACTTGCGGGATATATTGGAAGACAAGGCAAGACAATCCAGATCTATCTACAGATCATGTGGGCGCCCCACGACCCACAACGACTACCGTCGTGTCGGATACAACAACTCTGGCCGGGCCGAACACAGCAGACAAAGCTCTCTTGAGCTATGTCGTGATATTGCTCAATATAGAGGCGCCGCACACCCACTATGCTTCACAGACGAAGTAATGGATCATCAAATCCTGGAAGGATTTAAACCCGCGAACATTGAATCCTACGATGGCACAACAGACCCCGCGGTTTGGATCGAAGATTATCTCCTTCATATCCATATGGCCCGCAGTGACGATCTCCACGCCATCAAGTATCTCCCACTCAAGCTTAAGGGGCCAGCTCGGCATTGGCTTAACAGCTTGCCAGCAGAATCAATTGGGTGTTGGGAGGACATGGAAGCTGCATTCCTTGACAACTTCCAGGGCACATATGTGCGACCACCAGACGCTGATGACCTAAGCCACATAATTCAGCAGCCAGACGAATCGGCCAGACAATTCTAGACACGGTTCCTCACAAAGAAAAATCAAATCGTCGATTGTCCGGATGCAGAGGCCCTCGCAGCATTCAAACATAACATCCGCGATGAGTGGCTGGCCCGACACCTAGGACAGGAAAAGCCGAAATCCATGGCAGCCCTCACATCACTCATGACCCGCTTCTGTGCGGGAGAGGACAGCTGGCTAGCTCGTAGTAACAACCTCAGCAAAAATTCTGGCAGTCCGGACAGCAAGGACCGCAATGGCAGGTCGCATCACAACAAAAACAAACGCCACGTTAACGGCGATAACACTGAGGATACGGAAGTCAATGCCGGATTCAGAGGCTCTAAACCCGGTCAGCGGAAAAAGCCATTCAAAAGAACTACTCCGGGTCCGTCCAATTTGGACCGAATACTCGACCGCTCTTGCCAGATACATGGCACCCTCGAAAAGCCAGCTAACCACACCAACAGGGATTGTTGGGTATTCAAGCAGCGAGCAAGTTAATTGCGAAAACAATGACAAGGGGCTGCATAGCGATGGCGAGGAGGAGACCCGCCACGTAACGAAGAGAGGAAAGAAGGGTTTCCCCCCACAAGTGCGGACAGTAAACATGATATACGCAACCCACATACCCAAGAGGGAGCGGAACCGTGCACTTAGGGACGTATATGCGATGGAGCCAGTCGCCCCGAAGTTCAACCCATGGTCCTCCTGCCCGATCACTTTCGATCGAAGGGACCACCCCACCAGTATCCGCCATGGCGGATTCGCCGCATTGGTTTTTGTAAGTGCATCTAGTGCCCCTAAGTGATTTTGGTGTATTGAAGACTTATAGGTTAAGAGACTGATGCGTTTGTGAGTGTACACAGGTCTATAAGTCTATGAGGAGTTTGATATTTACAGAGAAAGTCGACCCTAAAATGAAGTTCTTCGATCAAGACTTTGATATTCTGAAGACTTTCTGAAGACTTTGAAAGTGAAGAAATTGGTGTGACCTTGAAGACTTGGTATTAATTTGAGGAACATGAAGCGTGAAGACTTTTGTTTTTGTAGTTTCATTTTCTCTTTCTTGAGTCATAGGAAACACCGTACTGTTAAAGGGTTCGAGGAAATACTAAGGAAAAGTTTCCAAGTGATGCTCATCTCAAAATCCTACACCTACCAATCCTTTCGAGTGAAGCCATTGGAAATCTCATACAGTTCAGTCATTTTCTTCAATGACAGAGACGCAGTTCTTCTGGTCACCGAGGACTTTGCTCGATCGAGGAGTTAGGAATTCGCATGATCTGAATTGCCTACACGATGAGGAACATGATAGCCCCGAGGAATTTGAGAGTCAAATTTCCGACCGTTGTTGTGTTGTGCTTGGCTGTCCCAAAATATCTTATCCACCTAACGGTCATATCATTGAAGGGCATTTATGTCTTATCATGCCGGCAGCTCCTAGGCTATAAATAGCCGCCCCTACAACCACTAGTTGGTTGGCTGCTCCGAGAGAACTTGACACTTGTCATTTGAGAGCAACCCATCCTCCGAGGACTTTGAGCGAAAATCATCAAGTGAGGAAAATCCCAAAACCAAACCCCCACAAACCCAAAGTGATTGAGCATCATCAAGAAATTGATCTGCGTGGATCCGACGCTTGTTACCTTTGAAGACTGTGCTTCTTCCAGACGGTTAGGCGCCAAGGTCTAGAGCATCCAAGAGGAATTGTGGATCGCCGAGTGACCAAGTCTGTGAAGGTTTGGAAGTCACCTGAAGACTTACCACGAGTGATTGGACGAGACCTGCGTGGTCTTAGTTCAAGGAGAATACGGTGAGGACTTGGTATCCTGAGTTGCGGCTCAGAGACTGGGTGTACGGGACTGTGTGTCCTCGAGTTTAAATACTCAGCAGCTCCAACCAGATGTACAACTGAGACAACAGTTGGAACTGGTTTACCAAATCATTGTCTTCACCAACTAACTGGTTCTATTTCCTCAACCCTTCCATTTCCTCATTACTGTGTTGAATGTTGTTCATATCTGTGCGTGAAGACTTTAACTGAAGACTTTCTCAATTTCCTCAGTTCAATTTCTTCAGTCTTTTTGTCTTCATCTTGTGTTATCCTGTGATTACGCTTTCTGTACTCTGTGCTTGTCTTCATTTCATCATGATGACCATGCTTGTGTTATGTTATGCATACTTCTGAGTACTTATTCCGCTGCAAGTAGTTCTTCGCTAAGGAATTTCCTCACCGGCAAATTCCTCAGTGAAAAATTCATAAAAATCGCCTATTCACCCCCCCTGTAGTCGATATAACGCACTTTCAATTGGTATCAGAGCAAGGTACTCCCTTGTTCTGTGTGATTTTGGTTTAAGCGCCTGGAGTTTTAGTTATGTCGACCGCAGGTATGAAGAAAGTGACATGCCCTATCTTTGACGGTCATGACTATCCCAAGTGGAAGGCCATGATGAGGAATCGCCTCATGGCAATGAACAGCAAGCTGTGGACCATCACTGAGATTGGTCTTACTGATCTATGCAAGATGGCGGATGCTGATGATATTCACAAGTACACTCGACTTGACATCATGGCGAAGGATATCATCTGTTCCTGCCTATCCAGAGAACAATTCGGACGCATTATGCATCTTGGAAATTCGAAGCTTATCTGGGACCGAATCTTTGATGTCTATGAAGGTCATCGAACCCGTCATGATCCCTGGTTTGAGGACTTCAAGGAATCTCTCAAAACGATGACTTTCGAGCCACAATCATCATCTTCTGCATCATGTCTCATGGCAGATGGTGCTGAGGTAACCAAATGCTCCTCATCCGAGTTCTGTGATGATGAATCTGATAATGATGAATCTGATAATGATGAATCTGATGATGATATTGAATCTTGTTATACCAAACTCGTTTGCATTGCCACTAAACAACAAACGGTTTTGGAACAAACTCAAGACATGCTAGACAAAAGTGATGATATGTTGCGTAAAGAAATGGATCAGTCAAAAGCATTGGGTGAATGTCTTCAGAGAATTCACTCCAAGTTTGACGCCCTTCAAGATCAACATAATACCCTCTTGACTGATCACGAGAAGCTTTCTTCTGAATCTCTTCAAAGAAAGGAAGATCTTGAAAAGCTAAGAGTGTGTTATGAAGATCTTCAGAAGGAGCGCGATTCATTACTAGCTCAACAAATCGGCGCTTCTCAGGAAGAATTTGTTCCTCCATGCTTAAAGTGCATGGAACGTGAATCTGCTAATTCTTCACCTGAATGTTCAAATGCTTAACCTGTTACAAATTCTTCATCTGCCTCTGCTATCACAAATTCCTCATCTGAGGACATTGCTAGTATCACTGACAATGCAGGGCTGAAGGAATTGTACATGATAGGCATGTACAAAAGCCTCAAAGGGCATCGACTCTTTGTGATGTGCTTAAAAGCAGATCCTCAATGAAACCCTAGGAAAGAGGGTATTGCCTTTGAGAGGAAACTTAATGCTGATGGAACATATTGGAAGCCTGAGCAGTACCCCAAAACCTCATGGGTTGCTGCAAAGGGACCTCCAGTTGATCCATCTAACTTATTTGGCTTTACATGTGAATCTCCTCATTCTTCTGATGAGTCATTTGACTCCAACTATAAACTGTTCAAAAATCAGGATGGTGAAGTATTTGCTAGATATGTTGGCACTAACTGCAGGAACGGTTCCCCTATGAAGAAAATCTGGGTTCCCAAAAGTTATGTTAAAAGTCTTCAGGTGAATGTCCTCATGACACCACCAGTGAAGAACAGGAACCCCAGATCAAATTCTTCATATAGACCAAACTCTTCATATGGATCCAAGTCCTCATATGGACCAAATTCCTCACATGGATCAAATTCCTCAAAAGGATCAAAGTCCTCATATGATTATCATCGTGCTAACAACTCTGTCTCGCAGGGTAGAGCTAAGGGCTATGAATATGTGCATTATTCTTCAAATCATTATGTTCATAAGTCCTCAAGAATTACTCGCTTATTCATATGCTTACCCTAACCCCTCTTATGTGAAACAAGCGGTTTGGCATCTTTGCCACCTTTCTCATATGGTGCTCGCAGAGTGATGAATTCTTTGCCACCCCTCCGGATGTGGGTGGTGAAGAAAAGAACTAATCTCTTCTGCAGGTCAGGTCTCCGGACATGCTTTAACATCTGAAGAATTTCTTTGGGGACGACAAAATGCTCTGAAAGGACGCAGCGAATCATGATGAAATGAACTTTCATTTCACACGTCCTCATCTTGCTATATCTGTTTCTATCGCTTGATGAAATTCATCGATGACCTTGATATCATATTCTTCATCGATGAAGCATATGAGATTGTAAGCTACACTAATTCATCTGCAGGATGATCAACCCAAAACTACTTGAATGGGTCCTCGATAGTGGATGTACAAATCACATATTTGGTGACAAGAATCTATTGATGGATGCTCCCTTATCACCGTCTCCTCTGAAGCATATCATCTTTTTGACAAAGGCAAAAGTCGTATTGGGTCTTGGTAAGGTTGTGATTTCTAAGGATAAACACATGGACAAAGTCATGCTTGTTGAGTCCTTAGGATACAATCTCATGTCGATCTCAAAGCTTTGTGATCTTGATATGGTTGTTGTCTTTGGCAAGTATCGCTGTGTTGTGATTATGGAAGTCGACAATTCCAAAGTCTTCAAGGCTTTAGGAGAGGAGATTTGTATATTGTTGATTTCTCTGAGGACCACAACCAGCCGTGTGCCTACTTGCAAAAGCTTGAATCTGGCTATGGCATCGACGACTTGGTCACGCAGCATGAGGAATTTGAACACGCTTGCGAAGAAGAAGCATGTCATTGGCATTGAAAATGTCAAATTCCTCAAGGATCACTTATGCGGAGCCTGTGAAGCTGGAAAAATGACCAAGGCCAAGCATCCAACGAAAACTATCATGACCACTACTCGTCCATTCGAATTGCTTCACATGGACCTCTTCGGACCTAATCATTACTTAGCAGTCACTAATGATGCATCTCTATATGGTTTTGTCATTGCTGATGATTATTCTCGATATACATGGGTACACATTGTTACTTACAAACATGAAGTGCAGGAAGTCTTCAAACGATTTTCCTCGAGGGCTTCAACCAACTTTGGTGTGAAGATCAAACACATCGAAGTGACAATGGGCGAGTTCAAGAATTCGGTCTTGATGCCTATCTTGATGAACTTGGTATTACTCATGAGTTATCTGCTCCCTATACTCCTCAGCAGAATGGCGTCGTGGAGCGCAAGAATAGAACTCTTGTTGAGATGGCTCGCACTATGCTTGATGAATACAAAACGCCTCAGCGTTTTTGAATTGATGCAATTGATACTGCGTGCCACATCATCAACAGAGTATATCTTCACAAATTCTTCAAGAAGATGGCCTATGAACTCCTCACTGACAAGAAACCCAATGTGAGTTATTTCAAAGTCTTGATTGCTAAATGTTGGATTAGAGATCCTCACCACAACTCTAAATTTGCACCGAAAGCACATGAAGGTTTTATGCTTGGTTACGGAAGGACTCGCACACCTCTGAGTCTTCAACATTGTTCTTCACAAGATTGTTGACATTTGAGTTGTGCGGTTCGATGAAACTAATGGCTCGCAAAGAGAGCACCTACCTTCGTGTTAGATGAACCAGCACCGAGGATGCTATCAAGCTCAAGGCAACCGAGGATGTCATTCCCATCAAGAATCTGCTTTGAAGAATTCATTCCTGTTCATGAAGAACGCCGGTGATGCACTTGAAGAAAATCTCGAGGAAAATGGTATCAAGAAAATGCTGATCAAAATCCTCGGCGACAACCAGCTCATCCTCGCGTTGCAAAAGAAGTGCAAGTGGAGAAGATCATCGATGACATTAGCGCACGGGTCCTCTCACACGCTCAAAAGCTTCACATTTATCTAACTTTTGTGGGCACTATGCTTTTGTCTCTATCACAGAGCCCACTAAGGTAGATGAAGCATTTCTTGAGCTGGAGTGGATTCAGGCTATGCAAGAAGAATTACATCAGTTCGAGCTTAACAATGTCTGGGAATTGGTCAATCGCCCAGATCCTCGCAAGCATAATATCATTGGCACAAAGTGGATCTACCGCAACAAGCAAGATGAAAATGGCCTTGTGGTGAGGAATAAGGCACGACTAGTAGCTCAAGGCTACACACAGGTTGAAGGAACTGATTTTGATGAAACTTTTGCACCTGTTGCTAGACTTAAGGCTATTCGCATATTACTTGCTTACGCTAACCATCATGATATCATCTTATATCAAATGGATGTGAAAAGTGCATTCCTCAATGGTAAGCTTGAGGAAGAAGTATATGTTGCTCAACCCCCAGGTTTTGAAGATCCAAAGAATCCTGACAAAGTCTTCAAACTCAATAAGGCCCTCTATGGCCTCAAGCAAACCCCTCGGGCGTGGTATGATACATTGAAGGAATTCTTCGTGAAGAATGGCTTCACACCCGGTTCACTCGACCCTACTCTCTTTACAAAATCTTATGATGGTGAACTGTTTGTGTGCCAAATATATGTTGATGATATTATCTTTGGCTGTACTGACCAATGTTATAGTGATGAATTTGCCTATATGATGAGTGAAGAATATCAAATGTCTATGATGGGAGAGTTGAAATTCTTCTTAGGTCTTCAAATTCATCGGCAGCAAGAATGGCATATTCATATCTCAGGAGAAATACCTCAAAGATGTACTGAGGAAATTCGGCATGCAAGATTGCAAAGGCATCAAAATTCCTATGCCCACAAATGGCCATCTATGCACTGATGAAAATGGTATTGACTTCGATCACAAGGTATACCGCTCCATGATTGGTTATTTATTGTACTTATGTGCATCTAGGCCAGATATAATGCTTAGTGTTTGCATGTGTGCCCGATTTCAAGCTGCACCGAAGGAATCACACTATAAGGCTGTGAAGCATATTCTTCGATATCTAGCTCACACACCAACACTAGGATTATGGTACCCCAAGGGCTCTGCTTTTGATCTCATTGGATATTCGACTCGACTATCTTTGGTGATCGTGTGGACCGCAAGTCAACATCGGCACTTGTCATTTCCTCGGACGATCTTTGGTCCGTTGGTCCTCGAAGAAACAGAATGCGATCGCTCTCTCATCTGAAGCTGAATACATTGCTGCTGGCTCATGCTGTGCTCAACTGCTGTGGATGAAGCAAACCCTCAAGGACTATGGCGTCAACGTGAAGAATGTGCCTCTCCTCTCCGACAATGAGAGTGCCATCAAGATTGCTCACAACCCAGTTCAGCACTCGAAGACAAAGCACATCCAGATTCTTCATCATTTTCTTCGTGATCATGTGTTGAAGGGCGACATCTCCATCGAGCACGTGAAGACTGAAGAACAGCTAGCTGATATCTTCACTAAGCCCTTGGATGAGAAGAGATTTAGCAAGTTGCGGTGTGAGCTAAATATCTTAGAGTCTGAATGTTCTTTGAAAAGGACACACATCCTAACCCTTATGCAGAATTGATGACTTAGATGTGCTACACATGAAGAAACGTTTTTCTTCAATCAATGAAGAATAACACTCTAAGTGTGAAGAAATTAATGAAGAATTTGATTCTCGAACCTACGACAATTGTACGCGTGTCTGAAATCATCATTCTTATCTGGTGGGTCACGCCACCACAAAAAGTTGAAAATCTTCAATTTGAGTTTTTCCTCAGTTTTGAAATTCTTCAGTTTTTCAAATTCTTCAACTTTGCAAAATCTTCATTGATTCCATCGTTTCTCTTCATATATATATATATATATATATATATATATATATATATATATATATATATATATATATATATATATATATATATATATATATATATATATGAGTTTATGTCCTCTACAACATTCACTTATGGCTATTTCTTCAAGTTGCGTTTTCTGCTAAGTGAATGTGATCGGACCCTTCCCCCTCTATGCTATACTCAACCCAATCTATTCACAAATTCTTCATGTGCGTTCTATTTGAAACTCGTTCAAAGTCTTCACTGTGTCCTTGTCAGCTGAAGAAATTGCGAACGAAACTTTAAAACAAATCTTATCCAGATTTTTGGTTTTACCGCTCAAACCGTTCTGCATCCCACGATGTATTATTTTAATTCACCCACGATCTTACATGATCTCATCTGCACAGTACGTGGGTGACACATGTCGCGTGAAGGATAAAGGGCAGGGGCATGTTCGTCCCAAAATCTTGAGCGAACAGTTTTTACCGTGGCTATAAATACCCTCTCCCTTCCTCACTTCATTTACTCCTCGTCGCTGTCTCTCGCCGAGCTCCTCAAACCCTAGCGCCGCCGCTTCTCCATCGTTGCGGTGAGGAAGAGCTTCATCGCCTCGACCTCGTCGCCGTCAGACTCGCGCGCCGTTATTGAAATCTTCACTCCGCCCGCCCGTAGCTGTTTCCCTCTGCCAAGTTAGGGCGTGGGAGATCTAACTTGACGAACTTCACCTCTGTTCATCTCGGTTAAATCGTGTTCTTCATTCGGGTAATTAAAAGTTACTTTTATTACTCACTTTGATTCTCAAACTTTCCTGAAAATCTTCAAAGATGTTTTATTCTGCAAATCTTCACACATATGAACACCTCACACACTGTATGCTCTTGATCCATTTCTCTAAGCAATCATTTTCTTCAAGATTCCTCAATTGTGTGGATCTTCGATCTGTACAACTCGAACCTAAGACAAAGAGCGCTTAGTGAAATTCCTCAAGGCTCAACTGGTCAAATTCCTCAAAACTTGTCTTTTGAAAAACTTCAGAGAACGATATGACCTCTCCAAATTCCTCGCACCTACACTCTGTTCACAGGTACTCATGTCCGCTGCTGAATCACTAGGTTCTCATCAACTTAACTCATTTGCAACATTCCTCGAAGAAAAATTGCATACTTCTTCAGAGTGTTCAATTGTTCAAATTCCTCATCTGAAGAATATGGCTGAAGGAAAGATTCCACAGAAAGGAGGAAAGAAACTTGAGGTCATGACTGCTTTCGAAATCCCTGATGACATATACAAGGATTATTGCACACCTGATGAAGCCAAGTTTGGCAAAGAGAACAAAAATCAGCGCAAGGTGCGCATTCAGAGGATTGAACGGAGATGGGCAAGAGAATGGAGAGAATATCGATATGTTACTCCAAAGTACATGAAGAAATTCGCTTTAAATCCTCCATGCCCAAGAGCTCCATTGGCACCTGGCCAAGTAGCTGATCCCACCAGCATCAAGCATGGTGAGGACTTTCCTGAAGAATGGGCTAGGCGCCAAGCTAAATTGGCAAGACAAGCCAAGGAGGCAGTGAGGAAATTCAATGAGGATTCTGCTGCTGCTGCTGCTACTGAGGCCTCGGTCAAGCCGAGGAAATCAATGCCAAAGAAGCCTGCTCGCAAGCCAAGTGCTTCACCGACAGTGCCCTCATGGCCCAGTTCCTCAGCTATGCCCTCACGGCAAATTCCTCAGTCCGCTAATGCTCCACCAAAGTCCTCAACTCCTGTGCATCTGGCTACATGTCAAAGGACTACTGGTTTTTCAATTGCTTCTGGTGTCTCAGCAAGTTCCTCAGCTGCACCAAAGTCCTCATCAGGCCCTACACTATTGAAGATAAAAGCAACAGCTGGACGCGGTCCTCGGCCAAGTCCAAGGAAGAAACAGGTTGCATTCCAAGTGCCCTCTGATGATGAAGCTTCTGATGAAGAACTTGCAAAAATCATCAGAGACAGACAAGTAAAGGCCGCTAGAGCCAAAGGCACATCTGTGCCACTGCTTTTGGATCCGAAGAAGATCCTCGATTACATTGATCTCTGGCACAAGGATCCAAACACTCCAATGCCTGATCTGTCTCTGACTCCCGGTCAAAGTCATATGCTGACCCATTTCATCACTCAAGAGAAATGGAAATTTGAGAAGGCAAGAGAGATAAAGAGAGCTCAATACAGGAAGGAGAAGCTCCTGAAGAAAAACGTTGTCAGAATGACACCTGAGGAACTTCTCAAGGCTCAATCTGAAATCCAAGCCCTCAGCAAACTTTGATGCATACAATGCTGATTGGCAAGGAGCCAAAGTGAGATTCGTCAACCTGACGAAGAAAATGACAACTGTTGCAGCCCCATCGCAACAAGAAAATCCTCAGGCTGCAGACTCGCTCAGCCTGCTAAAGAACATGCCAAGACCGCTGATGACTTTCAACCGCCGATGAAAATACAAGTTCCAGGCTGATGACTCCATCCAAGCCGCTGAAGAAATTGCCGTGGCATCCACTAGTGGTGCGCTCAAGAAATCGAAGAGTTCAGGCAATCGCACGATACCAAGAAAATGAACCAGATTCCTCGGCTCCTCCCGCCTACACCAACTCCAATTCTTCCTTACGCCTATGAAGTGAAGAAGACCAAGGCTGCAGAGCGAGCTGCAGTGAAGAAAAGGAAGGCATCAGCTGCGTCAAATTCTTTGGCTGCAAAGAAAATGAAGCCAATGACCAGCTCTCTTGAAAATCCTATTGATGCCGTTCCGATTTCCTCCATGTCATCAAAGGAAATTGTCCCTTATGGAGAAGACTACAAGATCCCAAGCGGATCTGATGAAGAAAATCATTCTGCTGTTACGTCAGAGCAGCTTGATGAAGAAATTGAAGTGGAAGCAACCCCTTCAACGCCAATCATTTCCTCACCTATGCCTCAGTTCACAGATGAAGAGGCTGGTGTTGAGGAAATTGAAAATGAAGATGAAAATGTGGATATTGGATGCACCACACCAGTGATGAATGATGACTTTTGGGAAAGTCAGCATCCCAATACTCCTCCATTCACACCTATCTAACAAATTCCTCAGTCCCCGGCAACCACAGTTCAGATGGGCTCTGAAGAAACTCATCCCACTCCTTCTGTTCATGAAGAAATTCCAGCCGCTAGTGCTGAAGAACCTGCTGCTGCTGACCCTCAAGTTGCACAAGAAGAGGAACCAGCAATTCCTCAGCCTGAAGAACCTGAGCTCGCGATTCCTGAGGTTGTGCTGCAAATCACTGACACTCCTCTGCCCAAGCCGAAGAATCCGTTCTCAAGCAAGCAAAAATTCAAGGCTAAAGACTTCTTTTCCGAGCATGTGTTCTTCACTGACTATAATCCATATGACTTTGCTCGCATAAGGAAGAGGCGTTTCTGGACTGCTAGTCCAGCAAACTTCTATTCCTCAGTGCTATTTGACAAGGACAAAATCTTCGATCATGAACATATTCCTCACGTGGATATGGAATCTCTGCCGTGCTTCGAGCTAGTCCTCAGTGTTATTCATGATGCAGGACTACTGAACTTCTGCACTGACATTTGCGATTGGAATGAAGAACTCATTCTTCAATTCTACGCCACACTGCATATCACCGGAGATGCTGAAGATGTCAATTCATGGGTGCTGGATTGGATGACTGAAAACACTCATTATAAGGCACCAGCAACTGAATTGCTTCGTGTCCTTCCTCTTAATCCTCCCCATAACAGTGCACGTTGCATCTACAATGACGCTGAGCTAACCAATCATTATATGCAAGTGCTCATGAAGCCTTTGAAGGCAGGGCAGGCCCCACGAACCAAATTCCTCGTCAAGGAACTGGTCTATGTGCCTCGGACTGTCTATCGCATTCTGAAGAAGACGATGAGTCCTATCAAAGGCCACGACTCAAATGATGAAGATGTTGTTGGCATCATGAAGAATATGCTTTTCAACATCATTCATGGTGTTCCCGTCAACTTCCATGATTTCTTCATGAGGACTCTGGCAAATGTTGCTATGTCACCTTTTGAGCTGAAGCCCTATGCGCCTTGGATTATGAGATTCATAAGGGCAAGATCTTCACTGAATTACAAAGTCGACACTCAACCATGGTAGCTACTTGCCTCCCATTGAAGTCCTCAAGCGACCGGTTTCATCATCGATGATAAAGGCAAGGCAGGTGATGTGATCGATGAAGGCACTCGCCCATTGGATGGTCAATTTAAATCTGCTACATCTTATTCTACCAATGACGACTCGCCACACATGACACCGCCGCAAATACCTCAGCCAAGCAAAATCCTCAAGCAACAAAGACCTGTGGTGATGGTCGATCGTGAGTTACTCCTTAGTCTTCATCGGAAGGTTGATCGCAATCACAAATGGGTAAACGTCGGTTTGGTGCAATTCTTCACAACATGACCTCAACACATAATGCGGTGAAGAAAAACCACTACTACCTTCATGAAACCCTCAATCGCAATCGGGCTGTTCTCACTCATGTTTATAGCGCCAAGAACTCAAGACTATGGGTCTCAAGGAAGAATTTGGTGGTCTGCACCTCCTCCAAGAAATTCAAGAGGGTCAAAGTTCCTCCACTAGTGGCCAGCTCTTATTCTTCATCGCGCGACACTGATGAATATGAAGATTTGGACGACACTGCGGCAGGCCCTACTTCAACAAACAACCCCGACAACGCCGGGCGCTCCTCCATCAACTTGAAATTCTTCAGAGCGTTAGTCCTCGCCGATCCTTTTGGTCATTTGATGACAAAGGGGGAGAAATCTGAGTTAGTCTTCAAGCGGGTCTATACTAAGGGCGTTTTTTTAAGTTACAACTCTCGTTCTTCCGAAACTTTTATTGGATCGAGTTGTAATCTTAAACCCGATGGTGCCTTGATACTTTTGAACGGTGCTCTGATACTTTTGTTGCACTATGCTCCGATACTTTGATGCTTTATTCGGCATGCTTATTCCTCGTTAATGTTATTGCACGCATGCTGAATTTCATCAGGCACCATATTTCATCATGCATTTCAAATTCTTCATATTATATATCAAATGCGTGTATGAATTAAAAGATATAGGGGGAGTTCTCCATGATTCAATTCTTCAAATGTGCATTGCCTCAAAAGCAAATTCCTCACTATGCACATATTCAAGGAGAGTTCTTCTATATCTTGCAATCAAATTCCTCAATATCAGTATTTACACTTCATATATTTATCCCCGTTGAAAACTTAACCTATGTTGTCATTAATCACCAAAAAGGGGGAGATTGTAAGTGCATCTAGTGCCCCTTAGTGATTTTGGTGTATTGAAGACTTATAGGTTAAGGGACTGATGCGTTTGTGAGTGTACAGGTCTATAAGTCTATGAGGAGTTTGATATTTACAGAGAAAGTCGACCCTAAAAATGAAGTTCTTCGATCAAGACTTTGATATTTCAAGACTTTTCAAGACTTTGAAAGTGAAGAAATTGGTGTGACCTTGAAGACTTGGTATTCATTTGAGGAACATGAAGCGTGAAGACTTTTGTTTTCGTAGTTTCATTTTCTCTTTCTTGAGTCATAGGAAACACCGTACTATTAAAGGGGGTCGAGGAAATACTAAGGAAAAGTTTCCAAGTGATGCTCATCTCAAAATCCTACACCTACCAATCCCTTCGAGTGAAGCCATTGGAAATCTCATATAGTTCAGTCATTTTCTTGAAGGATGAGACGCAGTTCTTCCAGTCCTTGAGGACTTTGCTCGACCGAGGAGTTAGGAATTCGCCAAAGTCTGAATAGCCTACACTGATGAGGAACATGATAGCCCCGAGGAATTTGAGAGTCAAATTAACGACCGTTCTTTGTGTTGTGCTTGGCTGTCCCAAAATATCTTATCCACCTAACGGTCATATCATTGAAGGGCATTTATGTCTTATCATGTCGGGCTGCTCCCTAGGCTATAAATAGCCGCCCCTACAACCACTAGTTGGTTGGCTGCTCCGAAGAACTTGACACTTGTCATTTGAGAGCAACCCATCCTCCGAGGACTTTGAGCGAAAATCATCAAGTGAGGAAAATCCCAAAACCAAACCCCCACAAACCCAAAGTGATTGAGCATCACTCAAGAAATTGATCCTGCGTGGATTCGACGCTTGTTACCTTTGAAGACTGTGCTTCTTCCAGACGGTTAGGCGTCAAGGTCTAGAGCATCCAAGAGGAATTGTGGATCGCCGAGTGACCAAGTCTGTGAAGGTTTGGAAGTCACCAAGACTTACCATGAGTGATTGGACGAGACTGCGTGGTCTTAGTTCAAGGAGAATACGATGAGGATGGGTGTCCTGAGTTGCGGCTCGAGATCGGGTGTCCGGATCTGTGTCCTCGAGTTTAAATACTCACCGCTCCAACTGACGCATAACCGAGACATCGCTTGAACTGGTTTACCAAATCATTGTCTTCACCAACTAACTAGTTCTATTTCCTCAACCCTTCCATTTCCTCATTACTTTGTTGAATGTTGTTCATATCTGTGCTTGAAGACTTTGACCGAAGACTTTCTCAATTTCCTCAGTTCAATTTCTCCAGTCTGTTTGTCTTCATCTTGTGTTATCCTGTGATTACGCTTTCTGTACTCTGTGCTTGTCTTCATTTCATCATGATGACCATGCTTGTGTTATGTTATGCATACTTCTGAGTACTTATTCCGCTGCAAGTAGTTCTTCGCTAAGGAATTTCCTCACCGGCAAATTCCTTAGTGAAGAATTCATAAAAATCGCCTATTCACCCCCCCTCTTGTCGATATAACGCACTTTCAGTTTTAGACCCAATCATCGATGGATTTCACCTCACTAGAGTCCTGATGGACGGCGGCAGCAGCCTGAACCTGCTTTATCAGGATACAGTGTGCAAGATGGGCATAGACCCCTCAAGCATTAAACCTACAAAGACGACCTTCAAAGGCATCATACCGGTGTTGAGGCCAATTGTGCGAGCTCACCACACCGAAGTGGTCTTGGATCCCGGATAATTTCCGAAGCGAGGAGTTAATCTTCGACATAATCCCGTTCCGCAGTGGCTATCACGCTCTGCTCGGACGAATTGTGTTTGCAAAGTTCAACACGGTGCCGCATTATGCATACCTCAAGCTCAAGATGCCAGGCCCTCGTGGAGTCATCATGGTCAACGGAAACACTGAACGCTCCCTCCGAACGGAGGAACACATAGCGGCTCTCACGGCAGAAGTACAAAGCAGCCTCTTAAGGCAATTCTCGAGTCCGGCAGTTAAACGACCGGACATGACTAAACGCGCCCGGAGTAACATACATCAAGACCACCTGGCACGTTCCGAGCACGCGTAGCAATGCGGCCCCAACCCCAGCCCTTGCATGATTGCAAGACGAGCTCTTCGCGTACATCATTACGCTCTGAAGATACCATGGGCATAGGGGGAGGGGCACGACCACGATAGGCCCAGAGTGCGGCTCAACCACACCAGGGGCTCCCACGTGTGTCACTTTCTTTTTTTCTTTTTTTTTCCACAGGACTCCGTTTACCAGAGGCCCTGTCCGGCAGTAGATCTGCCGAACTCACGAGGCAACAGCCAGGGAGGGACAATGGCTACGACAAACACTCAGGTGGTTTCCATTATGAGCATTAAATCTGTTTAATACACCATTCCGCAGCCTACCCCTGGAGGGGGACATGTCTAATAGTCCAAACCCTTGCTTACCGCACTATTTGTATCGTTCTGCACTCATAGCAGAATTCCTTGAATAAACAATACATCACTTTTTGTTTATAATTGCATTCCTTTTTTTATCATATGTTCATTTATGACATCTTGCATCTCAGACACTTTGGTACGGCCGAATACACCGGGGCTTATGTTCCCGCATTATGGTGTGATAAGTCCGAACACTTTCACAAGTGCGGCACCCCGAACTTATAGCATTATATGCATCGGCTCCGAATCATGTCTTGGGTCAATAGTTGGGTTTGCTCGGCTCCCATGTTTTGGTACCTTACGTTCCGTTCTATAGGCTAAGGTAGCACTAGGAGAACCACTGCGATTGCGCCCCGGTTGAGCTGGGCGAGCGCCTCAGTGGAGAAAGCTAAAACTGACCATCATGATAAGGCGAGAGCTGGTCACTGTTCGAGAGGTCTTTTCGAGTCCCTAAAGACTTATGCCGCTTAGAGCGAGGAACCGGCTGTGTCCGGCCTAGGCGTGGATAGCGCCCCAAATTCGGTCTTCCGAACACTAGGGGCTTCGACGAAATTTAAAATTATAGAATTCTATGGCTAAGTGAGAGTGTTCCAAAGATTATAAGTCCGGTTGCCTTGTTCGTTGTGTTGAGCGCCTCCTAGATGGACCCAAAATGGGAACAAGAGCGCTCAAGTTTATCTGAACACCCCAAAGACTCGTGGCATGGGGGTGAAGCCGACGACTTGCCATCTCTTAGAGTTGATAAACGGCCGCATGAAGGTAATATTTTAAATTAATAAGCATTGCTTAGCGCACATGAACAAAGTTTTCAGCGCAGACAGATAACACATTAGTAGTCTACTCAAATATTACATCTTTGGGGCACTCATCCGCAATCTTATGGAACCCTTCAGACACTTTTATAATACATTTCGGCATACGATACTCCTTGCCCGCCGTGGCGCGTCGTCGAAGCCTCTCAAGATCCGGCTGCCCAAAGTGCACCTTTATGGGCAAGGCCCGACGGCACCTTCAATGCAAAGTGAGCGCTTGATGACTTCCACCCAAGGGCACGATCCACCACCGCCCGACGAGGCGAAATAGCTCCTGTGCATGGCCTCTTGAGCCACAAGCCGGACTATGAGGCCCTTCATGGCTCGCTCGACTACCTTGTGGAGCTCGACCAATTTATTTAAGCTGGTCGCTAAGGGGCACCGGATGTCCGCCTCAAAGATCTCGAGACCGAAGACCTTCTCCGCTGAGCTCCCTCCCAAGACGCAGTAGAATCTGGCGGACATCGGACACGCTGCAAGGCAGATCTGCAATCGCTCCTGGAGAGCTCCAAATTCGGGTAAGTAACAGGCAATTCACATTCACATGCTTGCTTTGCATGAAAAATGCCTTACCCGCCGCTATTTTCTTCACCGCCTCAATCTCCTGGAGGGTCTTATGGGCCTCGACCTTAGCGGCTTTGGCACTCTCAAGAGCTGAGGCAAGTTTGGACTCTCGAGTCTTCGAGTCGCGCTCCAAACTCTCATGCTCACTACAAGGATACCCCCTATAAAGCAACACATATTCTACATCGTTTTAACTATTTGTTGCAAAATTCACGGTAGATACGCATATAAGTGGTGTAGCATATGCGTTGTAGGCTTGCGGCTCATGACCTTGTCGTGGTGCAACGCATCTTATTTGTTGTTATGTATTGGTTGCAAATTGTATCTATTATAAGACTACAAATATACAAAATTTATAATAAAAATTTAATTCAGCACAAAAAGAAATAAAGTAGACACGTCGTTACACGTTGTGTGGCGGGAAAAACATTTTTTTTAGGGATATGTGGCGCGAAGATTTGTTCTAACCGCCAAGCAAAACCAAATCTCGCGAAGTCTACCACTTTTATTCTCCGATCCAGATTGATATTCGCCTTCAAGTCCGGATCGATCTAGGTCTAGTACGACACAAATCAATATTATCCAATGTCCTCCCGCTGAGCGGAAAGGCTGGAAGGCGGACGGACAGGGGGCGGCGATGGACATGGCGGCGGGAAGGCGGCGACGGACAGGGGAGCGGCGGCTTTGTGGGCAGCGAAGAATTTAGAAGCCGCAAGGCCGCGGTAGGAAAGCTGCAAGTCGTCTGCTAGCGTCCCCTGCTCCTCTGTCTGCACATCCAGCCTGCCCGCCGGCGGCGCGCCGCTCCTCCGGCCGCCCTTCTTCTCCCTCACCGTGTACGGGCAAGACTGGCCTCCGAGGTAACCCTCCCTCCCTTCCTCCTTCCCGTCTCCTCTCATCCAGTGACCTTATTCGTGGCGACCTCTAGACATGGCCGTGGGATGTGATTTGGTAGATAATGAAGGGGATGGACTGTCAGATAGGAGAGATGGATCCATTTCCCTGTCTTTGCGATCAAATCATATGAGAGAGAGGAGCTTCGGGCTTGTTACAATTTCAGAGATATACTGTACCACCTGGGCTGTGTTTAGTTGTTTGGGATTTGTTCCCAACAGGGAATTGATCACCGTGTGGTTTGAGTGAAACCTATGTCTGTCACTTTAATACTTGTTGGGGTTTATCCCCTATACCTCCTAATCCCTGTCCACTTCATTGTTGTTCGGTTGGTCGGGGATTGAATAGAATTTGTACAGGAATACAGTTTAAATATTGCACTAATTAAACATTCATCAATGAATTCAGTTTGTACAGGGAATGCTTGAAATATTCAGGGAATGGACTGTAAGCATTGCACTGAGTAAACATTCATCTCTGAATTCAGTTTTTACAGGGAATATTTGATACAAATATTCAGGGAATATGGTGTAAGCAAGGCACATCCATTGTTAGATACTATAGTTGAAGTTTCAAAAATACTCAAGAGTTTTGGGATTGTAAATATTCAAAGAAACAATTTTTTTAATGTGAGTGCACCATGACCAACACATAATAGCATCTCACTCAACGTTGTGACCTCCCCCAGCTTGAGTCTATCCTTGTGTACCTGCAATCACAAACATTGGCGATTTTTTTTGTAGCATTTATTATTGTCTACAAGTCACAGAAAATGTGACATGGATTTGCACAAGGAAAAGGTTAAGTAATTCAGTCAATCATGATGACTAAAAAGTTGGTTGACCTAAGCAAAAGTCTACAAAGTCCTAGTACTCCTCCTCCCTTCTATTTCTAAATGTGATCCCTTATTATCAGACCTGTGGGAGCCATACACTTGTATCTTTTGTTGACAAGAATATTTTATCTATTTCACAGTATTTTCTGAAACTCAAGTGGACAATAGTTTGAAAATACACAAAGATGTCACTCTTAAGATGCACCTTGCTTAAACTTAATGTTGACTTCCATTTCTTTCCCTTAACATGTGAATGTCTCTGTTTAGCCTCTCTGTTTTCTGGAAGATCAATGCTTTCTGTTTTATTTGGCTCGAGTGTTTGTTGTATTCAGCTCAGCTTAGCTCCTTGCCAGTTTCAGTCAACTCAGAAAGGAAAAGAAATCCTTGATTTTTTGTGTATACTTGTATGGCATATGTTTAGAATATTTTTGCTTTTAGTGACCGGTCAGATCAAAGAATTCAGGTTGTACGACATGGTTCTAGGTGTTTGGGACTAGCTGAACTTTGGCAGCTGCTGCTGGTGTTGTATCATGATGAAAATTCAATCGATCAACAATTGTATTGGACTATATGAACTTGCTAACTACTGTCGTACAAGAGGTGAAGGCTAGTTATACTATTTACTGCTTGTGATGTACTATGTGTTCACAGATTTTACCTAGCTGTACTATGTGTTCACAAATTTACCGTCATTCTGTGATGTTGGATGTCAAGTTTACCATTGTTAGGAAATGGTGTACAATGTGGTGTATAAAGTTGGCACATGAAACTTACTACTCTATTGCTTCTGCATGCAGGTTCGATGGATAATGAAAAAGTCACTGTTCTGAAAATGTAGAGCCTAGTTGAAGTGACGAATTCATCAGTGTTATTTGCTATCTTTTGTTTTATGTCCATGTAATAATTCGGATAAGAAGATTTTTACGTGTGACTGTCGTAAAGTGTCAACACTTGATTCCAAATTGGTGGTGGTTGTTCTGTTTGCTACACATTCTCTGCCTCCTTATTCACTAAGGCACAAATTATATTACTCCTTTACAAAAACTTTGAAATGTACCTGCTCATACTTTTTATATAAATATTCCATCAGACAAGGGCAGCCGCGCTGTCTGATCCCCAGCGCGAAGTCCTCCATCACTGCTGTTCGGCTCCTAGTCTTCATCTCTGCTGCTCCTCTCCATGCTCATACTGCAGATCGCTGTTGCTGCTCTTCTTCACCTCCTACATATGCTGCAATTTTGAACTGAAGACAATTGTCTTGCATTTGTTTATTTTGAAAACTAAAATTACTACGTTTTGGGAGCTCATCGTAAAATTTGAGAAAATTTCTATAATCATATTTATATAGAGTATGAGCACGTACATTTCAAAGTTTCTGTAAATACCCCTTCGGTCCTTTTACAATGCATATAAAAATGGTTTGAAGTCAAACTTCATAAAGTTTGACCATTTTTATGTGAAAAATATCAAGATCTTTAATACTAAAGTTATACAATAGGAAGACTAAATTCATGACGCATCTAATTGTATTGATTTTGTAATGTGAATGTTGATATTTTTCTACAAAGTTGGTCAAACTATATGAAATTTGACTTGCATAAATCTTATATGCGGAGTAAAAAGGACCGGAGGGAGTATCTTCTTCCCTGGCCCACTTAATAGTTATGTGGTAGTCGATCGTCAATAGTATTTCCATCCGCTCAAAACAAATTAGAATGAACCGGACGAATTTTACCAAACACGATGGAATTCACTAAAGTTCAGATATAATTTATATAAAACGGCCAACATTTGTCCGTTTAACTAAAAACTTAAAAAAAAAACTAGGCTCACTTATAGGGAAGGTGTCCTCGTATGCGTGATCGCCCAGGCAGGCCACATCGCTGTCGTCATGTCGTCGTCGTTGAGTAGTCCTTCCAATGGCGGAAGGGTGTCGGGCACGACACCCCTTCTTCCCGTGACTGCCCGCCGTCATGGACGAGGCGCTCTGCTTCCTTATGCACCACTCCTTACCGCCTACCTCGCCGCGCTTTCCTCAACCGACACGATGCCTACTTGACGGACTTGCCGCGTTGCACTTCTCCTGTCGCGCCGCCTGCCTCAGCCCCTCTCCTCTGCCGACATGATGGCCCACGACGAGGAATCAGCACCGCTGTGGGCACCGAGGTAGTGGAGGTGAACGCGCGCCGCGATCGCCGGTGTCACATCCTCCTTGAAGGAATTGCCGTGTTGCGCCATCGTTATCGCGCCTCCCGCTTGGCGCGCTCTCTCCTCATTTGACACGATGCCCCCGACGAGGAGTCGACGCTGCCTCGCCCCAAGGTATTGGAGGAGATGGTTGTGTGCCTTCGCGATTGTCGGCGGCACCTCCTCCTTGACGGACTTGCGGCGTGCGCGCCACTCTGTTGTCTTTGCCGCCTCACCGCCTCACCTCTGGCTGCACGATGGCCCGCGACGAGGAGTCGACGTTGCGCGACCACCGAGGTAGGTGGTCGACGCTTTGCAATCGCCACGACACCTCCTCCTTGACGGACTTGCCGCGTTGCGCCACTCCTACCGCGCCGCCCACCTCGATGCCTTCTCCTCAGCCAACACGATGGACCGTGACAAGGAGTCGGCCACGCTGCGGCCACCGAGTTGGTGGAGGATATGGCTGCACGCCTTTGCGATCGTCGGCGGCACCTCCACCTCGACGGACTTGTCGCGTTATGCCACTCCTACCGTGCAGCCTGCCTCGCCGCCCTCTCCTGAGGCGACAAGATGGACCGTGAAAAGGAGTTGGCCCCGCAACGGCCACCGAGGTAGTGGAGGATATGGTTGTGCGCCTCTGCGATCGCCGACAGCACCTCCATCTTGACGGACTTATCGCGTTGCACCACCCCTACTGCGACGCCTGCCTCGCCTCCCTCTCCTCAGCTGACACGATGGCCCGCGATGAGGAGTTGGCGCCGCTGCGGCCACTGAGGTAGTGGAGGAGGTGGCCGCTCGTCTTCGCGTTCGCAAGCGGCAACTCCTCGATGGAATTGCCGCATTGTGCCAGTGCTATCGTGCAGCCTGCCTTGCCGCCTTCACCTCAGCAAACATGATGATTGTGTGCCAGTAAAGGCGACTCCTCACGCGGCGCCTAATCTGGACGGCGTGGTTGGCTGTGGGGAACAACTAGTGATCTTGGTTATGATGGACGGCAACTAGTGATTTTTGGATGGCAATCGTACATGTAGGTCGGAACATGCAAGCTAGGAATTTTTTTGTTTTCGGATTAACTTTTTCTATTGTTTGAGCATTAGTATTCATTTTTACTGTACCCATATTGCACTTTTTTTTACAAACATAGAAGAAACACGTTCTATTTGGCACAAATATATGTACAAGTGCCCGTCACGGGCCAGATGATAATAAGAAAATTTGTAATTTGTTTGGCTTCAAATTGTTAGACACCCTCGTAATCTATTTATTTTTGGCTTCACTCCAATTTTTACCTTTCCCACCATTCTCTCCCGCCAATAGCAAACGAAAAAATAATAATACACGCGCTACATTACCAAGGCCCCACCTGTCATAGGAATTCAAGACCGAGACTAACATCAGTCAAACAGATGGCGATGAGGTAACTGCGCAAATAAAATCGGAAACCAACCCCCCTATTCAGCACGGTTCCCTTCCTCGTCTCCTACTAGATTCGTCGCATGCCCGGCGGACGGTGGCCAAGGCATCACCCCGAGCTGATCAAGGTTAGTTGCCGAACCACTCTCCACAATTCATCCTCTCTTGCTCCCTACTCTGCCGATCTGTTCTCTTAATCAGTTCACATCTCTCGCCAGGCAAAAATCGTTGCCAGATTCTCCAGATCCATATGGTACGTGGTGACAAACAATCCTGCGAGTTCATGTAGTTAGTGCGCTGCTCCTTATCTCATCTCATTGTTGCAATTCATGCCCTCCGTATTGGTTCTCATCTGTTTTTTTTCACCCACTAATCGATATACATAGAGATTTGTTTTTCTGATTTTGTTTGGCGCAGTTACCTCCTCACGATTTGTTTTTGAGAACAAACGGACAACACCGGTGCAGGCTCTCTCTAGGATGGTGGAAGACATATAGCACACGGGGATTTGAAAATTACTATTCAATCCAGGAGAGACGCCAAACATAAGAATTTGGATAGGATCCATGGGAAGGGGTAATCTCAGACACCGGACATAAGAATCTGGATATCTCAGTAATAAAACAATGCTAACTATTGCAATGAGTAAACCGAACATATGAATCCAATGAAGAGATCAACGCTTCTATCAAATTTTCTCTATAAGTACTATTTGAAGCATCTTTCCTATTTATTTTGCAATATATCATCTCTGCTTATGTTCTGAATATAATGCCAGGGCTGCTGACAACCTGGTATGAGGAACACTGCTGTGCTGCCCTCCATTTTCCTGTACAGAAAGTCACATTTTCACTTTCAGATAGTAACAAACTAATAATCATTGTTCTGTCAGCTTTTTGCTGCAATTTGTGCTCTAGCTCGAGATACCAATTCAAGTTATGTTGCTTGGGGACATTCCACTCTTGTTGGACCAGTGAGTTGATTACAAATTTTAGGATGCCAGTTATTCTGTAGTTTGCAGCGACCTCTGGATCTTTTGTGGTCCGGAGTCTAGACTTGAAAGTTACACCCAGGATTAACACAAGTAGTAGTATGTTACTGCTAGTGATTTTGCTTTGAGCCTCACTGTTTCATACACACATTCTGTAAACTCTATTTCAGTGACGGGGATGGTTATCTCAGCTTAACCGTTGGCATTTTATTTCTACTTTTGGTGAGGTGATTGCGACAATGGAACATGATGAAGCAACTATAATAGCCAAGATTGATTATTCATTGATTGAGCAAGAGGAGGTAAGCAGAATAAATCTATTACTTTTCCATGTCGCTGTTCTCAGCTTGGTGTAATAGGCCGTTATTTTGTTCAGGCAATTTCTTCCTCTGTGAAATCAATGACATGGAGATCATTATAAGTTGGTAGATGCCCAGGGATTGGGTTCCATGTGGACTGTCCAGATTGCTGGGGTAGGCATGATCGGTGAAACAAGAATCACTGATTCCGAAGGCAAGCTCATGCTTCGGTTTCTGAGATGTTGTATGTGCCACATCTTTGTCTGTAGTCTGCACTGTAGCCACATAATGTGTGAAAAGGAGGCAAAACCAAGAAGGAGAAATATAACGTGTATAACTGGCTTAGTTGTGAAATAATCGAACCCCCGGGAGTAAAAATCATTGTTTTTCACTCAAACCTCTGTATTGGATGTTGTTCTTTTTTTGGCAGGTGGAGGTTGTTGGTCTACCTGTTCGGTTACCTTTGTTATGGTTAACATGGCAGGCAGAGATAGGTGTCTTGGATTTTGTCAAAAACAAGATAGGTGTCCTGGATCAAATGGACCCCATTTTTTGGCTTGTTTTGGCCCTTACGTCAGTGGAGGCTATAAATGAATCATCTGATGTCTAAGAGATAACTACTAATGATGAACAAGGCTTCACAGATTGTGATGATCCTAGTGCGGATGAAAATGAAGATGGTAAGTTTGTTGCTCATTCCTTTCTGATTCAATATATGCTTATTCACCATCGTATAAAATATATAATTCATGGTTCTATATATTCAGTTGAAAATGCAGAAACAAAAGACTGAAAGAAGAGGAAGTTGAAATATATTTGGAACCTTCCAAATAAATTCTGCTACACACAAGGTATATTTCCATTACCAAATACATTTTTTTTTCAAAATATAGTGCTTTGATGTTTATGTATCTACTGGTCATCTTGCTATTAAAATGTTGTTCAGAACAAAGAAACTTTGCTTAGAATGTCAGTGCACGTCAGGGAAAAAACTTCTACTGCAAACATGTTGGTATATTTTCATAATCATATACAAATTTGTGTTCAATCTGTAGTGCTAGCTTGTTGATTTGTTTATACTTCTTTTTTTCTATCAGAGTGTTGTCTAGACCAAAAAAATAACAAAACGTGCTAATGCAGCCTATAAGAGTGCTCAAGGTGGTTCGCTGAGTTGGTTGGGTGCAAGTGAACATGTTAGAATGCTCAAATTCATTTCATATGTTCCCCTGTTTTGTCATTGGTGGTGAGGATGATTCTGCCAATGGTAGCTTTGGTTTTCTATCGTGCAGGAACTAAAGTATTGCAAAGCCTGAAAAACCATAACATCAACGTAGCTCTTGCTATAATTGTAAGTTGTGATCCTAAGTTTAAACTTTATGGTGTTGAAATTAGAAATGAATTATGGGAAGTTCATGTCGATATGGCACTTGTGAAAACTGAAAATTTGGTATGGAGTCGCAAAAACTGCAATACTCTCGGTAATGCAGAAAAAACGAAGATTGCATGGCGTTCGACCTTTGTACGTGACTCATACCTTGACTCTATTGCTATTTGCATCATGTTAATGCATTATGTGTTTTGTTTTCTTGTTTGTAGATTCAAAAGATAAATGGATGAGTATATGGGTGCATGGCAAGTATATTGCAATGGGATGTTGATGTTCTGGTTCATGATGATGATGATGATGATGATGATGGATTCTTTCAGTTTTAGTTAAGTAGTAGGGATGCCGTTCCTCCTGGATGTTGTTCCTAGGTTCATTTTAAAGTTGTAGGGATGTTGATGGATGCTTTTGGCTTAAGTTTTGGTGTCAAGAAAATAGTTAGATTATGCATCACATTTGGATGATGTTCCTTCTGTAATATACACTATTGTAATCCAACGGTTTTATCTAATATATGATTTCTTCCTCTCTTGAGTATATTCTCTTTTTTTCATAACTATTACTACCATTATGTGGAGCATTAATTTAATAGTTGGCAATTATTTATAGATAGAATAATTTTATCCACATTATATATGTAGCAACACATGAAGCACTGGAAATTCTCCGTAGAAGCAATGGGATTTTGATTCCTGTACATTGAGCAGCAACATATATAAGTGTGGTAGAAGTCTGTTTTATCTGTTGTAGTCTTACAACGCTCCTTTTACCAACGGTGATATAAGCGTTGCATTATGCGCTAGCAACACTGGATAAGGCTACGCATCCCAAACCGTTGGTAAAGTCACAAGCAACGCATATATGGACTTTTAGATACGGAAAAATGCGTTGCTATATGGGGGGGTCATGTTGTAGTGGCTTTTCCATGAGAGCCTGGAGCTCTTGCCGCACCTCCGCCACCCGCGCCTCCTGCTTCTCTCGCTCGCATTGCGTTCGCAGCCAAGACATGCGTTGTCGCGGACATGGCCTCCTTCGTGGTCGCCACCTCGCTCGCGGGCCCCTGAGTGCCCATGTTATCCTGGTCATTTCTATTGCAACCAAAATCCTTTTCTGTAAGGTACAAATTTAATACGGTGTTACTCACCTTCTTTGTCCTCGAGCTGCTTCTTGGCAAGGCCGAGCTCGTTCTCGGACCGCTCGAGGTTCTGCTTCAAAGCACCGACCTCCGCAGACAGTGCGGCAGAGGTCACCAGCGCAGCCTGCAAACCCATATTGACATAATTTTTAGAACTCCTGTGTATATCTTTTTTAGATCCTCAGTACGGTTTTTCTTTCCGAACACCGAACCGAGCATCAGGGGCTACTGTCTATGCGGTATTACATTACATATTTTAAAACTTCTTACCTCAAAGCCTGTTAGTGTTGGGGAACGTAGTAATTTCAAAAAATTTCCTACGCACACGCAAGATCATGGTGATGATATAACAACAAGAGGGGAGAGTGTTCGTCCACGTACCCTTGTAGACCGTAAGCGGAAGCTTTAGCACAACGCGGTTGATGTAGTCGTACGTCTTCACGATCCGACCGATCCAAGCACCGAACGTACGGGGCCTCCGAGTTCAGCACATGTTCAGCTCGATGACGATCTCCGGCCCTCCGATCCAGCAAAGGCTCCGGAGATGAGTTCCATCAGCACGACGGCGTGGTGACGATGATGATGTTCTATCGGCGCAGGCTTCGCCTAAACTCATGACGATATGACCGAGGTGGAATATGGTGGAAGGGGGCACCGCACACGGCTAAGGAACGATCCGTAGATCAACTTGTGTGTCTTTGGGGTGCCCCCCGCCCCCGTATATAAAGGAGCCAGGGGGGAGGAGGCGGCCGGCCTAGAGGGCGCGCCAAGGGGGGGAGTCCTAACCCCACCGGGAGTAGGACTCCCCTTTTCCAAGTAGGAGTAGGAGATGGGGGGACAGAGGAGGAAGAGGGGAAGGAAAGGGGGCGCCGCCCCCCTTCCCTTGTCCTATTCGGACTAGGAGGGGGAGGGGCGCGCGGCCCCCTCCTGGCTCCTTCCGTATTCTCCCTCTTGGCCTATGTAGGCCCATTAACCCCCCGGGGGGTTCCGGTAACCTCCCGGTACTCCGGTAAAATGCCGATTTCACCCGGAACCATTCCGATGTCCAAACATAGGCTTCCAATATATCAATCTTTATGTCTCGTCCATTCTGAGACTCCTCGTCATGTCCGTGATCACATCCAGGACTCCGAACAAACTTTGGTACATCAAAACTTATAAACTCATAATAAAACTGTCATCGAAACATTAAGCGTGCGGACCTTACGGGTTCGAGAACTATGTAGACATGACCTAGAACTATTCTTGGTCAATAACCAATAGCAGGACCTGGATGCCCATATTGGCTCCTTCATATTCTACGAAGATCTTTATCGGTCAAACCGCATAACAACATATGTTGTTCCCTTTGTCATCGGTATGTTACTTACCCGAGATTTGATCGTCGGTATCCAATACCTAGTTCAATCTCGTTACCGGCAAGTCTCTTTACTCGTTCTGTAATGCATCATCTCGTAACCAACTCATTGGCCACATTGCTTGCAAGGCTTATAATGATGTGCATTACCGAGAGGGCCCAGAGATACCTCTCCGACATCGAAGTGACAAAACCAAATCTCGAAATACGCCAACTCAACATGTACCTTCGGAGACACCTGTAGTACTCCTTTATAATCACCCAGTTACAATGTGACGTTTGGTAGCACCCAAAGTGTTCCTCCGGTAAACGGGAGTTGCATAATCTCATAGTTACAGGAACATGTATAAGTCATGAAGAAAGCAATAGCAACATACTAAACGATCAAGTGCTAGGCTAACGGAATGGGTCAAGTCAATCACATCATTCTCCTAATGATGTGATCCCGTTAATCAAATGACAACTCTTTTGTCCATGGTTAGGAAACATAATCATCTTTGATAAACGAGCTAGTCAAGTAGAGGCATACTAGTGACACTATGTTTGTCTATGTATTCACACATGTATTATGTTTCCGGTTAATACAATTCTAGCATGAATAATAAACATTTATCATGAAATAAGGAAATAAATAATAACTTTATTATTGCCTCTAGGGCATATTTCCTTCAGTCTCCCACTTGCACTAGAGTCAATAATCTAGTTCACATCGCCATGTGATTTAACACCAATATTCATATCTGTATATGATTAACACCCATAGTTCACATCGTCATGTGACCAACACCCAAAGGGTTTACTAGAGTCAATAATCTAGTTCACATTGCTATGTGATTAACACCCAAAAGAGTACTAAGGTGTGATCATGTTTTGCTCATGAGAGAAGCTTAGTCAACGGGTCTGTCATATTCAGAGCCGTATGTATTTTGCAAATATTCTATGTCTACAATGCTCTGCACGGAGCTACTCTAGCTAACTGCTCCCACTTTCAATATGTATCCAGATTGACACTTAGAGTCATCTGGATTGGTGCCAAAACTTGTATTGTCATAACCCTTTACGACAAACCTTTTGTCACCTCCATAATCAAGAAACATATCCTTATTCCACTAAGGATAATTTTGACCAATGTCCAGTGATCTACTCCTAGATCACTATTGTACTCCCTTGCCAAACCAGGGTAGAGTATACAATAGGTCTGGACCATAACATGGCATACTTTTATAGAACCTATGGTGATGCATAGGGAATGACTTTCATTCTCTTTCTGTTTTCTGCCGTGGTCGGGATTTGAGTCTTACTCAACTTCACACCTTGGAACACAGGTAAGAACTCCTTCTTTGACTGTTCCATTTTGAACTACTTCAAAATTTTATCAAGGTATGTACTCATTGAAAAAATCTTATCAAGCGTCTTAATCTATCTATATAGATCTTGATGCTCAATGTGTAAGTAGCTTTACTGAAGTCTTTCTTTGAAAAAAAACTTCTTTCAAACACTCCTTTATGCTTTGCAGAATAATTCTACATTATTTCCGATCAACAATATGTCATTCACATATACTTATCAGAAATGTTGTAGTGCTCCCACTCACTTTCTTGTAAATACGGGCTTCACCGCAAGTCTCAGATAAAACTATATGCTTTGATTAACTTATCAAAGCGTATATTCCAACTCCGAGATGCTTGCACCAGTCCATAGATGGATAGCTGGAGCTTGCATATTTTGTTAGCACCTTTAGGATTGACAAAACCTTCTGGTTGCATCATATACAACTCTTCTTTAAGAAAACCATTAAGGAACGCAGTTTTGACATCCATTTGCCAGATTTCATGAATTGTGGCAATTGCTAACATGATTCGGACAGACTTAAGTATCGCTACAGTTGACAAAATCTCATTGTAGTCAATACCTTGAACTTGTCAAAAACCTTTTTTCGACAAGTCGAGCTTTGTAGATAGTAACACTACTATCAACGTCCGTCTTCCTCTTGAATATCCATTTATTTTTCTATGGTTTGCCGATCAACGGGCAAGTCCACCAAAGTCCACACTTTCTCATACATGGATCCTATCTCAGATTTCATGGCCTCCAGCCATTTTGCGGAATCTGGGCTCATCATCGCTTCCTCATAGTTCGTAGGTTCATCATGGTCAAGTAACATGACTTCCAGAACAGGATTACTGTACCACTCTAGTGCGGACCGTACTCTGAAAGACCTACGAGGTTCTGTAGTAACTTGATCTGAAGTTTCATGATCATCATCATTAGCTTCCTCACTAATTGGCGTAGGAATCACTGAAACTGATTTCAGTGGTGAACTATTTTCCAATTCGGGAGAAGGTACAGTTACCTCATCAAGCTCTACTTTCCTCCCACTCACTTCTTTCGAGAGAAACTCCTTCTCTAGAAAGGATCCATTTTTAGCAACAAATATCTTGCCTTCAGATCTGTGATAGAAGGTGTACCCAACAATTTCCTTTGGGTATTCTATGAAGACGCACTTCTCCGATTTGGGTTTGAGCTTATCAGGATGGAAATTTTCATATAAGCATCGCAGCCCCAAACTTTAAGAAACGACAACTTGGGTTTCTTGCTAAACCACAGTTCATATGCTGTCGTCTCAACGGATTTAGATGGTGCCCTTTTAACGTGAATGCAGTTGTCTCTAATGCATAACCCCAAAACAATAGTGGTAAATCAGTAAGAGACATCATAGATCGCACCATATCCAATAAAGTGCGGTTATGACGTTCGGACACACCATAACGTTGTGGTGTTCCAGGTGGCGTGAGCTGTGAAACTATTCCACATTGCTTTAACTGAAGACCAAACTCGTAACTCAAATATTCGTCTCGCGATCGGATCGCAAAAACTTTATTTTCTTGTTATGATGATTTTTCCACTTCACTCTGAAATTCTTTGAACCTTTCAACTATTTCAGACTTATGTTTCGTCAAGCAGATATACCCATATCTGCTCAAATCATCTTGTGAAGGTCAGAAAATAACGATACCTGCCACGAGCCTTAATACTCATTGGTCTGCATACATCAGTATGTATTATTTCCAACAAGTTTGTTGCTTGTTCCATTGTTCCGAAGAACGGAGTTTTAGTCATCTCACCCAAAGGCACGGTTCGCAAGCATCAAATGATTCATAATCAAGTGATTCCAAAATCCCATCAGCATGGAGTTTCTTTATGCGCTTTACACCAATATGACTTAAACGGCAGTGCCACAAATAAGTTGCACTATCATTATTAACTTTTGCATCTTTTGGCTTCAATATTATGAATATGTGTATCACTACAATCGAGATCCAACAAACCATTTTCGTTGGTGTGTATGACCATAGAAGGTTTTATTCATGTAAACAGAACAACAATTATTCTCTAATTTAAATGAATAACCGTATTGCAATAAACATGATCAAATCATATTCATGCTCAACGCAAATGCTAAATAACATTTATTTAGGTTTAACACTTATCCCGAAAGTTAAGGGAGTGTGCGATGATGATCATATCAATCTTGGAACTACTTCCAACACTCATCGTCACTTCCCCTTCAACTAGTCTCTGTTTATTCTGTAACTCCTATTTCGCGTTACTAATCTTAGCAACCGAACAAGTATCAAATACTCAGGGGCTACTATAAACACTAGTAAGGCACATATCAATAACATGTATATCAAATATACCCTTGTTCACTTTTCCATCCTTCTTATCCACCAAATATTCAAGGTATTTCCGTTTCCAGTGACCATTTCCTTTGCAGTGTAAGCACTTAGTTTCAGGCTTTAGTTCAGCTTTGGGCTTCTTCGTGGGAGTGACAACTTGCTTTTCTTTCCACTTGAAGTTCCCTTTCTTTCCCTTTGCCCTTTTCTTGAAATTAGTGGTCTTGTCAATAATCAACACTTGATGCTCTTTCTTGATTTCTACCTTCGTCGATTTCAACATCACGAAGAGCTTGGGAATCACTTTCGTCATCCTTGCATATTATAGTACATCACGAAGTTCTACTAACTTGGTGATGGTGACTAGAGAATTCTGTCAATCACTATCTTATCTGGAAGATTAACTCTCACTTGATTCAAGCAATTGAAGTATCCAAACAATCTGAGCACATGCTCACTAGTTGAGCGATTCTCCTCCATCTTTTAGCTATAGAACTTGTTGGAGACTTCATATCTCTCAACTCGGGTATTTGCTTGAAATATTAACTTCAATTCCTCGAACATCTCATATGGTCCATGACGTTCAAAACGTCTTTGAAGTCCCGATTCTAAGCCGTTAAGCATGGTGCACTAAACTATCAAGTAGTCATCATATTGAGCTAGCCAGACATTCATAACGTCTGCATCTGCTCCTGCAATAGGTTTGTCACCTAGCGGTGCATTAAGGACATAATTCTTCTATGCAGCAATGAGGATAAACCTCATATCACGGATCCAATCCGCATCATTGCTACTAACATTTTTCAACACAATTTTCTCTAGGAACATATCAAAATAAACATATGAAAGCAACAATGCGAGCTATTGATCTATAACATAATTTGCAAAATACTACCAGGACTAAGTTCATGATAAATTAAAGTTCAATTAATCATACTTAAGAACTCCCACTTAAATAGACATCCCTCTAATCTTCTAAGTGATCACGTGATCCAAATCAACTAAACCATGTCCGATCATCACGTGAGATGGAGTAGTTTCAATGGTGAACATCACTATGCTGATCATATCTACTATATGATTCACGCTCGACCTTTCGGTCTCCGTGTTCCGAGGCCATATCTCGTATATGCTAGGCTCGTCAAGTTTAACTCGAGTATTCGGCGTGTGCAACTGTTTTGCACCCGTTGTATTTGAACGTAGAGCCTATCACACCCGATCATCACGTGGTGTCTCAAAGACGAAGAACTTTCATAGCGGTGCATACTCGGGAGAACACTTCTTGATAATTAGTGAGAGATCATCTTAAAATGCTACCGTCAAACAAAACAGAATAAGATGTATAATAGATAAACATCATATGCAATCAAAATATGTGACATGATATGGCCATGATCATCTTGCGCCTTTGATCTCCATCTCCAAAGTACTGTCATGATCTATATCGTCACCGGCACGACACCATGATCTTCATCACCTTGATCTATATCAATGTGTCGTCACATGGTCGTCTCGCCAACTATTGCTCTTGCAACTATTGCTATCGCATAGCGATAAAGTAAAGCAATTATTTGGCACTTGCATCTTATGCAACAAAGAGACAACCATAGGACTTCTGCCAGTTGCCGATAACTTCAACAAAACATGATCATATCATACAACAACTTATATCTCATCACGTCTTGACCATATCACATCACAACATGCCCTGCAAAAACAAGTTAGACGTCCTCTACTTTGTTGTTGCAAATTTTACGTGGCTGCTACGGGCTTAGCAAGAACCGTTCTTACCTACGCATCAAAACCACAACGATAGTTTGTCAAGTTGGTGCTGTTTTAACCTTCGCAAGGACCGGGTGTCGGTGTCAAAACCGGCGGATCTCGGGTAGGGGGTCCCGAACTGTGCGTCTAGGCGGATGGTAACAGGAGACAAGGGACACGATGTTTTACCCAGGTTCGGGCCCTCTTGATGGAGGTAAAACCCTACGTCCTGCTTGATTAATATTGATGATATGGGTAGTACAAGAGTGGATCTACCACGAGATCAAGGAGGCTAAACCCTAAAGCTAGCCTATGGTATGATTTTTGTAATGTATGTTGTGTCCTACGGACTAAAGCCCTCCAGTTTATATAGACACGGAGAAGGCTAGGGTTACACAGAGTCGGTTACAATGGTAGGAGATCTACATATCCGTATCGCCAAGCTTGCCTTCCACGCCAAGGAAAGTCCCATCCGCACACGGGACGGAGTCTTCAGTCTTGTACCTTCGTAGTCTTGGAGTCCGGCGGACGATTATAGTCCGGCTGTCCGGACACCCCTAGTCCAGACTCCTCAAGAGCCCTGAACCAGGCTTCAATGACGATAAGTCCGGCGCGCATAATGTTCGGCATTGCAAGGCGGGTTCCTCCTTTGAATAACCCAGAGAAGATCATGAACACCAGGATAGTGTCCGGCTCTGCAAAATAAATTCCACATTCTACCGTAGAGAGAATAAAATGCACACAAGTTCAATCTGCTGACGTATTTCGTAGCATGACGTCACACCACTAACGAGCCTTTACTTGAATCGTTTTTTATTATACCACCTCAGCACGTTTAGCGAAGCGGTTTCCTTGGCGCGTCTTGTCGAAGCAGAGATTGTGCTCCCCTTATTCCGGGATTCTCATCAATACGAGCGTGGGTAACCCAACCGTGCCCGTCGCTACGCCTCCTCTATCGAAGGTGAATCCCGAACGGTCACGGAGACGGCTCTTGGTATTTTCCCCCTTTATAAGAGGACCAATGCTCGTTTCTTTTCTTCAATCTTCCATCGAATCTCTCCTTGCTCCAAGTTCCAACACCCAGAGCCCCAGATTCGAGCGCTTCGGATCTTCAACAATGTCCGGCTCCGACCTTCAGGGTCGGTGGATGCCCTCCTCCGTCACGGAGGAGGACGTGCTAAAGCTGCGTGAGGCCAAGTACCTGTCCTACGAGATTTCGCACAGGCCGCCCGCCCAAGGGCATGCCGTACCCACTCCCGAGCCCGGTGAGTACGTCGTCTTTGTATCCCACCTCCGCCGAGGTTTAGGCTTCTCGACGGACCCCTTCGTGAGAGGGCTCATGTTCTATTATGGGCTGGATTTTCACGACTTGGCTCCGGAGTCCATCCTCCATATTTCCGCATTCATTATTGTCTACGAAGCCTTCCTCCGCGTCACCCCCCACTTCGGCCTGTGGCTGAAGACCTTCAATGTGGAGCCGAAGATGATCGGGGGGCGTCAAGCGGAGTGCGGCGGGGCGGCCATAAGCAGGAGGGCCGATGCCCCGTGGCCCGAGGGCTCCTTCCAAGAAGAGCTCGGCTTGTGGCAGTAGGAGTGGTTCTATATCACTGCTCCGAAGGGCAGCAAGCAAAAGCCGCCGCCTTCATTCCGCCCGGGACCTCCACGCCGATTGATGTCGTGGGTCAACCAAGGGCTCAATTGGGGGCTGTCCGAAGACGTGCCTTTATTGCAGGGCCGGATTTGAGACCTCCAAGCGAGGGAGATCAATCTGGTTGTGGTGATGCAGGTCATGCTAATCAGGCGTCTTCTGCCCTGCAAACGCCGTCCTCTCCGATTACGGGAGTTCAATCCGGAGGGACCACGAATTCTCCAACACTTCATGGGTATGACGCCCGTGGAGATGAACAAGTTGTTCTTCGGACGGCAGGCAGCATGTCCGGAATTGACCGAGGACGCAGGCCTAAGCTGCAATCGCCCGGATACACAGGTAAGTGGCTCAGAGTCTGGACGTTTTGCTTGTCTGCTTTTCTGAAATTCGCCTTCTAACCCATTATTCTTCATCAGGAGTGGGTAGCGCGATCAAAGCTGATAAGGTGTCCGCCCCCCCAGAGACCGTGACGGAGCCCGTGCTGGTCAGAATGTTGGAGGTCGCGCCCGTAGAAGGGGGCGATGGGGAAAATAGAAGAGCTATCACTTCGCCCAAGGGGGCGCTTGAAGAGGGGGGATCGAAAATCCCTCCTTCCAGGGGGAGAAGAGGACCGCCTCCGAAGACCCGGAGGCCAAAGCCCCTAAGCGGGGGAAGAAATCTTTACCAGAGGGTCCTGCGTCCGGGGAGAGCCCGGACGTACAATCGTCTCTAAAGGGTCAGCCCTCCAGCGAGCCGTGAGTAGGAAGGGGGGGGGGTTCATTAATAAGAAAATACCCCTATTTGTGCTTCTGTGGATAACGAAATTTTTACCTTCTGATTCGGATCTGTGGCCTTCTCGGATGAGTTCGTCTTCGGGATCTTCGTCCGGAGATGATGGAGAGCGAACGCCTCCGTCTGCTGCGCCATCGGACAGGCGATGAGCTCAAGTATCGCCCCGAGGGTATCCCGAGCCGGTGGGGCGGAGAGTTTGGCGCCAACTAGTGTCCGGCCGGGAGTGAAGGGATGCTTGAGAGGCGCCCATCTCGAGAAGATCACCGTGCTTTGATGAGTATGGTGATTGAAGGATTTCGTCCGCCGAAAGCGGATTACATAGTGCCGTCGAGTTTTTGGTGGGATTTGAGGTACGCAAGAAGGACGATTTTTGTGACCGCACATAGAAGTGCATCTGTATAGATAGTAGCCCCGAGACTCGGTAGGTTGTCGAAAGCGGCCGCGTCGAGGATCAAAATCGCAGTAATGAACGTCGCCATTCCTATGCGGTGGCGGATAGTCCGGGCTAGCGGACTAGTGAAGTTGTCAAGTTAATGCGGCAACTCGACGTGGCGGATCACGGACATCGCTTGTCAACCGGCGACTTGACGAGTCGCAAGGTAAATGAATTCTCCGCAGATTACTTATTTAAGGAGTCAAAGCCCGCTTCGACAATATATATCTTGTGATCTGAGATGGTGCTGCTGCTGTGGAGAGTTTTCGGGCGAGCTTGCTCAAGCTAAGGAGCAAGCCGAAGGAGTGATGCGGCTGCCTCGAGGGCGCCGAGAGTTGAAAGCGAAAAGGCTGCACATCGTCTAGCTAGGGAAAAGATGGCCGAATTGGCCGTGAAATTGAAGGATGCTGCCGACCGCAACGAGGCTCTTGAAAAGGAGCGCCTATCGGAGCGGGAAGACCTGGGGAAGGCCACCGCCGAGGCCAAGGATGCCCGTTCTGCAATGCGGGCTATGCAGGAGGAGTTGCGCGAGGCCGGAGATATTGTGGCTGGCAGGCCTTTTCTGCTGCGTCGCTGGTTTACGGATCCAAAGTATGCCCAACTTGGCCAGCTGTAGGGTCCGGAGGATTCATATATGGACTTAGCGGCAAGTGCGGCTGATGCCGTTGTGCACTTCCGGAGCCAGAAGGATCACAAGACGGAAGAGCTATTTTGGTATCAATTCCATAGTCCGGATCGTTCACTTCCGTTGACCGATCGGTTGGCCGAATGGGCTGAGCTGAACAGATTGTCTGGACTTGCCATGACTGATATCGTGGCTCATGTCTGGCCAGAGAGGCGCAAGGCGACGAGCTATTTCGGCTTATTGCAGCAATTTCTTGGAGCGGTGCCGCATATCAAGGAGATGAAGCGGTCGGCCTGTATAGAAGGTGCGCGGATGGCCCTTGCCCGTGTGAAGACACATTGGACAGAGATGGATGCCACCGCTATTGCAGCGCAGGGTTCGGACGAAAACCGGTTACCCGCCGAGCACTATTTTGGGGAAGTCATGCGTGGCACTCGTGTAATAGAGTCGCAGTACTCGAAAAATGTCACGTTCAAATGAACATTTTATCTTGTAAAACAATGATTATGTTCTAACCGCTTTTTATACTTGTGCGTTCCAAGTATTAAAATATCTCCTATGCGGCCGTTTATGTATACGTTTGTATAACCTGAAAGATTGCAGTCTTCGGCTTCAGCCCCCACGCACAAGGTGCGGGGTGTTCATAAAAAATAGCGTTGTCACACTTAATCGACGCCCTCGGTCTGTTAAGGAGGTGGTAGCGAGCAAACGAGGCAAACCGGACTATGATGCTTTATCACTTTCACTTAGCGATGGAGTTCGAGGGTGGGGCTACGATATAGCCCTTGGGGCACCGCGCTTCTCGAACCGGGCGCTGTGTGTGCTGACCGAAACGGTCCTTCGTCAAAGCGGGAATTCTAAACATTCCGGTAGTCGATCGAGTGGTTGACCAGTCTCGCTATATCATGACGATCGGTTTTGGCTTTTCATCGAGGTGCTTGCCCAGCCGAACTGGGGCACAATCGCAGTAGTTCTCCTGGTGCCGCATTAGCCGATGATACGGAATGTAAGGCAGCAAAACACAGGAGCCGGGCAAACCCAACATTTGACCAAAGACATGATTCGGAGCTGATGCATATAAGGCCTAACTCGAGACGCCAAACACTCCCTAAGGTGTTCGGTGTTTGTAATAATGGGCAGAACAATGCCCTAAGCCCCTAGTGTCCAGGTACGGGCATGGTCCTCTGACGCAGCCGATGCCAAAACGTCAGGCTCCGCTTTGGTTATAATGAGAAACCAAGGGATTATAACAACAAAAGATAGTAAAAAAGGTTTACGCAGGGTCTTAATCTTAAAAGAATCCTCACGACGGGTCCCTACTGCACGTCTGCGCATGTGTCTCCGTTGTGCCGTTATCCTGGACGGGTGTGCACGTTGTTCATATGTAAAAAGAGAGGAACTTAGTTTGAAAGGAACTCGTGCGAAAAAGATATATACGAAGAAAGAAATATAAATAGGTAAAGCGGAGTCTGTGTGAGCTCATTGTTGTTTAGCGCCGCAACCCTTGTGAAGGGATGTGCGGCTAGGGAGCCCCCAGCTTATTTACGCGGACTCGTTCGACCATGTCCGGGTCTTTAAATGACCAGATTGAAATGATGCCACGTGGACCGGCATTTTAAGTGTAAGAGACGCGTAATGTGGTATGGCGTTGAAGCGGACAAAAGCTTCTCGTCCCAAGAGTGCTTGATAGCTACTTTTAAATGGGACGATATGAAAGATTAGTTTTTCGCATTGAAAGTTGTTCGGTGATCCGAACACAACTTCTAATAATAGGGAGCCTGTGCACTTGGCGTAAGGGCCTGGCGTCACTCCTTTAAAGGAAGTGCGGCTGTGTCGAATTTTAGTAAGGTCTATCCCCAACTTGCGGATTGTGTTTGGATACAGCAGGTTTAAGTCACTGCCTCCGTCCATCAGGACTTGTGTAAATTGCAGTCCGTCGATTATAGGATCCAATATCAGGGAAGTCCATCCTGCATTTCGAACGCTTCTGGAATAATCTAGGTGGTCGAAAGTGATTGGTTTCGATGTCCAATCTCTATGTTCCGCTGGGTTGGACCGTGCGAGACCCATTTTAACGGGTGCCACACTGTTTTTCCATATTATCACATGAAGTGAATTTACTGCTTTGACCTCTTGTGGGAAATTCTTTTGTTTTCGGTGCTCTGCTGGTGGGGTTTATCATCTTCGCTGATGCGCCGAGCCCTTGTGTTCGGGCGTTTAGTCGGCCAGACTGTTTGAAAACCCAACAATCTCGGTGGGTGTGGTTTGCAGGCCTTCCGGGGGTACTGTGGATTTGACATATCCGACCCAAAATCTTGTTGAAGTTGGATAGCTCATCGCTGTTATCCTTAAGAGGCGGTGTTTTGTTGTCTGGCCACGAGCTTTTGAATCCGGCGTTGACTGCCGTGCTCTTTGGGCTTTTCTCTTTACTCCGGCGCTGCTCTTTTCTGCGCTGTGATTTTCCGTTTCCATCTCTGATCTCGGATGTACTTGGGTCGCTGGTGCTGCATCTTGCTAGCCAGCTATCCTCTCCCGCACAAAAGCGGGTCATGAGGCTTGTTAGTGCGGACATTGTCCTCGGCTTCTCTTGGCCGAGGTGTCTGGCGAGCCATTCGTCTCGGACGTTGTGTTTAAAAGCTGCTAAGGCTTCGGCGTCCGGACAGTCGACTATTTGGTTCTTTTTGGTGAGGAACCTGTTCCAGAATTTGCGTGCTGACTCTCCGAGCTGTTGAGGTATATGACTTAGATCATCTGCATCCGGAGGGCGGACATAAGTTCCTTGAAAATTTGCTCTAAACGCATCCTCGAGCTCTTCCCAACTTCCAACAGTGTTTTCTAGGAGGCTTTTGAGCCAATGACGGGCTGGCCCTTTGAGCTTGAGGGGTAGGTATTTTATGGCGTGGAGATCGTCTCCTCTAGCCATGTGTATGTGTAGTATATAATCTTATATCCAGACTCCAGGGTCTGTTGTTCCATCGTAGGCCTCTATGTTTATGGGTTTAAATCCTGCTGGGAATTCATGATCCAGCACCTCGCTGGTAAAACATAGTGGGTGTGCGGCGCCCCTGTATTTGGGTGTACCACTGTCTTCGTACACTTGGCGTGTTGTATTTCTTCCTGGGGCCCTCTTCTTTGGCCCGTAAATGGACCTGGTTGGGCCATCTGTCCTTCTAGGGTCATTAGTTGGTTTATATGTGGCGCCGCTTTCAGATTTTGGCCTATCATCTGGCCGTCTATCCAACCAGGCGGCCTCTTTGTTTTTTGGCTGTGGGGGCTCTATGGCCTCCTCATCTAATTCTGGCAGTAGCTTTCGCTTCGGGTAGCTCTTTGATTGATGGCCATTGCCGTATTTGTCTGCGCTTTTGAGCACTTTGCTCCACCTCATTCTGAGTGTATCTTCCGCTGTTTTGAGCTTCCGTTTTTCTTTCTTCAAGCTTCTTGCGGTGGCGACGAGTCTTTTCCGAAGGTTTTTATTCTCCGGCGGTGTGTCCGGCGTGAGGTCATCTGGACTATTGTTTTCGCCGGGCCTGGACTGACTATCTGACTCGTCCTGTTCGGACGGTTGCTGGTCTGCGTGTTCGTCGTCCACTGGTTTGCCCTGCTGTATTGCTGGGTCATTAAGAGCGTTGTTGTTGTCGAGGCGGGACTTAGGGCGGCGTCTGCGTCGCCGTTTTGGTTGTTTGTCGGCGGGATTATCTTCTGCCGCGCCCCGTTGGTCCTCGTTGTCACTTTCTTTTGGGGTATCCACCAAGTATACGTCGTATGACGAGGTGGTCTTCACGCGCCCCTGTGGCGCTGGTTCTTGTTCGTCTCGGCATCGCCGTCCATGCCGCCGATGTCTTGAGTCATAGTTTAGCATGCCGGTTAGATAAATCGACGATGGCTACAAAGTGGGTGGTGGGTGGGATTTGAATTTCTTCATCTCCTGAATCCCAACCGTCCTGGCCGTAGTCCGACCGGGCCTCTCCGGATAGCGAGAGGTGTTTTAATGAATTTAGGATGTCGCCAAAGGGCGAGTGTTGGAAGATGTCCGTGGCGGTGAATTCCATAACCGGCGCCCGATCAGATTTGGTTGCCAGGGGCGCGGGCTGTCCAGAGTCCGGCAGGGAGTCCGGCACCTCGGAGTCACGAGCTTCGCAAGGGACAAGGTTAGTGTTTGGCTCCGTCGTCGTAGAAGTTGCAGCCCCCGAGGCGGTGTCCAACCACCGGCCCTCGGTCTGGGCGATCGGCTCCGTGCTAAGGGCTGGAGCGGATTCTTGTGCGGCCACCAAGGCACTGTTCGGCGGCAGAGCTAGGTCATGCCCATCGTAACAGTGCGGCGCGCTTGGCTGTGGCTCGAGTCCGTCGAAGATCAAGTCCCCGCGGATGTCGGCCATGAAGTTTAGGCTTCCGAATCTGACCTGACGGCCAGGGGTGTAGCTTTTGATCTGCTACAGATGGCCATGTGAATTAGCCCGCAGTGCGAAGCCGCCGAATACGAAGATCTGTCCGGGGAGAAAAGTCTCACCCTGGACAGTGTTGTTGATTGAAGACGCCATCGAGCCTATCGGTGACGACACAGAGGAACTCTCAATGAAAGCACCAATGTCGGTGTCAAAACCGGCGGATCTCGGTAGGGGGTCCCGAACTGTGTGTCTAGGCGGATGGTAACAGGAGACAAGGGACACGATGTTTTACCTGTGTTGGGCCCTCTTGATGGAGGTAAAACCCACGCCCTGCTTGATTAATATTGATGATATGGGTAGTACAAGAGTGGATCTACCACGAGATCAAGGAGGCTAAACCCTAAAGCTAGCCTATGGTATGGTTGTTGTAATGTATGTTGTGTCCTACGGACTAAAGCCCTCCGGTTTATATAGACACCGGAGAAGGCTAGGGTTACACAGAGTCGGTTACAATGGTAGGAGATCTACATATCCGTATCGCCAAGCTTGCCTTCCACGCCAAGGAAAGTCCCATCCGGACACGGGTTGGAGTCTTCAATCTTGTATCTTCGTAGTCTTGGAGTCCGGCGGATGATGATAGTCCGGCTGTCCGGACACCCCCTAGTCCAGGACTCCCTCACCGGGCGTAGCCACACCCGGTTCAACTAAAGTTGGAGAAACTGACACCCGCTAGTCACCTGTGTGCAAAGGACGGAGGTAAAACCAGTCTCGCGTAAGCGTACGCGTAATGTTGGTCCGGGCCGCTTCATCCAACAATACCGCTGAACCAAAGTATGACATGCTGGTAAGCAGTATGACTTGTATCGTCCACAACTCACTTGTGTTCTACTCGTGCATATAACATCAACGCATAAAACCTAGGCTCGGATGCCACTGTTGGGGAACGTAGTAATTTCAAAAAATTCCTACGCACACGCAAGATCATGGTGATGATATAGCAACGAGAGGGAGAGTGTTCGCCCACGCACCCTCGAGACCGTAAGCGAAGCGTTAGCACAACGGTTGATGTAGTCGTCGTCTTCACGATCCGACCGATCCAAGCACCGAACGACGGGCCTCCGAGTTCAAGACACGCTCAGCTCGATGGCGATCTCCGACCCTCCGATCCAGCAAAGGCTCCGGAGATGAGTTCCGTCGGACGACGGCGTGGTGGCGATGATGATGTTCTACGGCGCGGGGCTTTGCCTAAACTCCGCGATGATATGACCGAGGTGGAATATGGTGGAAGGGGCACCGACACGGCTAAGGAACGATCAGAGATCAACTTGTGTGTCTTTGGGGTGCCCCGCCGTATATAAAGGAGCCGGGGGGGAGGCGGCCGCCCAGAGGGCGCGCCATGGGGGGAGTCCTACTCCCACGGGAGTAGGACTCCTTTTCCAAGTAGGAGTAGGAGAAGGGGAAAGAGGAGGAAGAGGGAAGGAAGGGGCGCCCCCTCCCTTGTCCTATTCGGACTAGGAGGGGAGGGCGCGCCCTCCTCGGCTCCTTCCTCTTCTCCCTCTTGGCCCATGTAGGCCCATTAACCCCCGGGGTTCCGTAACCTCCGGTACTCGGTAGAAATGCCGATTTCACCCGGAACCATTCTGATGTCCAAACATAGGCTTCCAATATATCAATCTTTATGTATCGACCATTCCGAGACTCCTCGTCATGTCCGTGATCACATCCGGGACTCCAAACAAACTTCGGTACATCAAAACTTATAAACTCATAATAAAACTGTCATCGAAACGTTAAGCGTGCGGACCCTACGGGTTCGAGAACTATGTAGACATGACCTAGAACTATTCTTGGTCAATAACCAATAGCCGGACCTGGATGCCCATATTGGCTCCTTCATATTCTACGAAGATCTTTATCGGTCAAACCGCATAACAACATACGTTGTTCCCTTTGTCATCGGTATGTTACTTGCCCGAGATTTGATCGTCGGTATCCAATACCTAGTTCAAGCTCGTTACCCACAAGTCTCTTTACTCGTTCTTTAATGCATCATCTCGTAACCAACTCATTGGCCACATTGCTTGCAAGGCTTATAATGATGTGCATTACCAAGAGGGCCCAGAGATACCTCTCCGACGATCGGAGTGACAAAACCTAATCTCGAAATACGCCAACTCAACATGTACCTTCGGAGACACCTGTAGTACTCCTTTATAATCACCCAGTTATGTTGTGACGTTTGGTAGCACCCAAAGTGTTCCTCCGGTAAACGGGAGTTGCATAATCTCATAGTTACAGGAACATGTATAAGTCATGAAGAAAGCAATAGCAACATACTGAACGATCAAGTGCTAGGCTAACGGAATGGGTCAAGTCAATCACATAATTCTCCTAATTATGTGATACCGTTAATCAAATGACAACTCTTTTGTCCATGGTTAGGAAACATAACCATCTTTGATAAACGAGCTAGTCAAGTAGAGGCATACTAGTGACACTATGTTTGTCTATGTATTCACACATGTATTATGTTTCCGGTTAATACAATTCTAGCATGAATAATAAACATTTATCATGAAATAAGGAAATAAATAATAAGTTTATTATTGCCTCTAGGGCATATTTCCTTCAGTTAGAAGGCTGCTGCAGGCTTCGGTTAGCCCGCTCTTGGCGAGCTGAACCTTCTGAATCACCGCACTCATGATAGTGCGGTGTTCTTCCTCGATGGAAGCACCGTTGAGCGCCTCCAACTAGTTGTCCGGCGCCTCCGGTTGGACGGAGGCTGCCGGTGTCACGGTCTTACCCTTCTTACAAAGGGCGCTTTGCGGACTCGGAACCATCTGCGGGTTCCGCGCGAGTCCGCACGGTTCGGAGGTTGCCTGTGGCACCTCGGGCGTCCCCTCTTGGCGGGTCCCCTCCTGGGATCCCACCTCGGCGTCCTCAGCATCGCGAGGGGTGGAGGCGGTCAGAATGGAATCTACATCCGACGGAGCCAAGGACCCGCTTGATGAAGCGGGAAGATCATCCTCGGCCGGACTACAGGTAGTGTGCGGCATTAGAAGGACACTATGTGGCACAAAAGAGAAATTATAAATCATTTAGGAATCTGGATACTTACTATCTTGCCGGAGGCTTGGCCCTTGAGGGCCACCCTTCGTCGCCAACGTTGGCGTTGGCGGAGCTGTCCGGAGGAAGGGTCCTTCCCCTCTTGGACTCTTCGGCCTCCACTGTTGGGGAAGCCTTCCTCTTCCTCTCTCCCCCCTCCTGGGGAGAGTCCTCTTTCTCCTCCTCGTCTTCGGGGGAGGCGTCCGCCTCGGAGCCATCGGACGATGAGTCCGATACCACCTGGCGCCGGGAACTCCTTCGGGTTCCCGTGGCCTTCTTCTTGGCCTTCTTCTCCGGCACCACATAAAGTGCCGGGACTAGCAGCCCCGTTAAACGGGTATCCGCTGGGTCTTCGGGGAGGGGAGCCGGATAGTTAACCTGTCCGGACGTCCTCTGCCAATCCTGTTAAAGGCATTGGGAATTTCAGATCCCCCAATAGAGTCAAACTATGAAAGAAATAAATGTCCCGTAAAGGATAACAAAGCTTACCTCGCCGGCCGGGCGCTTGGTGCTGAATCTGCGATCTTCAGTCGCGGACGCGGGGGCTTCTCCGCCCTTGAAAAGCACCCTCCAGACAGCTTCGTACGTCGTGTCGGAGAGCCCGCTTAGGGTCCGGTGCTGTGCCGGATCGAACTCCCACAAATTGAAGGCCCGCTGTTGGCAGGGGAGAATCCGGCGGACGAGCATGACCTGGATCACATTGACAAGCTTGAGCTTCTTGTTCACAGTGCAGAGACAGATCGAGTCCGGTCAGCTCTTCCGAACTGCCCCATAGGAAGCCCTTCTCTTTCCAGGAGGTGAGCTGCATGGGGGTACTAGATCTGAACTCGGGGGCCGCAACCCATTTAGAGTCGCGCGGCTCGGTGATATAGAACCACCCCGACTGCCTCCCTTTGATGGTTTCCACAAAGGCGCCCTCGAGCCAGAGGACGTTGGGCATTTTGCCCACCATGGCGCCTCCGAACTCCGCTTGGACGCCCTTCACTACCTTTGGCTTGACGTTGAAGGTTTTTAGCCACAAGCCGAAGTGGGGCTGGATGCAGAGGATGGCCTCGCACACGACGATAAACGCCGAGATGTTGAGGATGAAATTTGGCGCCAGATCGTGGAAGTCTAGGCCGTAGTAGTACATGAGCCCCCGGACGAAGGGATGAAGTGGGGAAGGAATACGACCCTCTTTTGGGGCCTGGGGGTGGGGATGAGCTGCCCCTTGTCGGGCAGCCGGTGCGCAATGTCGCTGGACAGGTATCCGGCGCCGCGCAGTTTTTTGATTTGCCCCTCCGTAATGGAGGAGGCCATCCACTTGCCTCTCGCTCCGGACATGGCTGGAGAAGGTTGAGGCGAGACGTGCGAACTTGGGCGCTGGAGCTCGAGTGCGCGGAGATGGATAAGCAAAGGAGGAAGAAGGCGTAGGTAAAAAAAGGTGGATCCTTGTCCCCTTATATATGGGCGGACGAAGACTATGCGTCCCCACCGGCTTGGTAAAACTCGCTTATCTCCCAAGCGCCACCATCAATGGCGCGGTTGGGTTACCCACGTCCGTATTGATGGGAATCCCGGAATAAGGGGAACACGATCTCTGCTTCGACAAGACGTGCCAAGGAGACCACTTCGCTAAACGCACTGAGGTGGTATAATAAAAACGATTCAAGTAAAGGCTTGGTGGTGGTATGACGTCACGCCACAAAATACGTCAGCAGATTGAACTTGTGTACATATTATTCTCTCTACGGTGGAATGTGGAATTTATTTTGCAGAGCCGGACACTATCCTGGTGTTCACAATCTTCTATGAATTATTCGGAGGAGGAACCCGCCTTGCAATGCCGAACAATATGCGCGCCGGACTCATCATCATTGAAGCCTGGTTCAGGGGCTACTGAGGGAGTCTTGGACTAGGGGGTATCCGGATAGCCGGACTATCATCATCGGCCGGACTCCAAGACTATGAAGATAAAAGATTGAAGACTTCGTCCTGTGTCCGGATGGGACTTTCCTTGGCGTGGAAGGCAAGCTTGGCGATACGGATATGTAGATCTCCTACCATTGTAACCGACTTTATGTAACCCTAGCCCTCTCCGGTGCCTATATAAACCGGAGGGTTTTAGTCCGTAGGACAGACAACCATTACAACAATCATACCATAGGCTAGCTTCTAGGGTTTAGCCTCCTTGATCTCGTGGTAGATCCACTCTTGTACTACCCATATCATCAATATCAATCAAGCAGGAGTAGGGTTTTACCTCCATCGAGAGGGCCCGAACCTGGGTAAAAACATCGTGTCCCTTGTCTCCTGTTACCATCCGCCTAGACGCACAGTTCGGGACCCCCTACCCGAGATCCGCCGATTTTGACACCGACAGTATCCCTCCCAAATGATGTTGCTCCTACTACTCATTGTGATGATGATAATTGCTATACTATTGGTGCTATCAATATTTTTAATGATGAGAGTGATTATGCTTATGATATGAAAGGGCCCAAGCTTGGGGAAGCTATGTTTGATGAGGATAAAATATTTGAGAATTTATTTGCTGAAATTAATGTTTGTCCCAAGCTTGGGGATGCTATGTTTAATGAAGATGATATTTTTAGCATCCCAAGTTTTGATATGCAAAGTTGTTATGATGATAGCATGCCTCTTACTTATGATGATTATATTGATGAAAGTGGGTTTGGAAGAGTGTCAACTTTAGGAAGTAGTTATCCCACTATTTTGGAGGATGTTGAATCTTATTGTGATGAATACGAAAGTGGATTTGGAAGAGTGTCAACTTTATTTAGTGATTCCACTATCTTGGGAGAGGTTTCAATCGATTATGATGAGAACGAAGTTGCTACTTATGATGATTATTGTGATGAAACTTATGCTTTAAAAAGTAGTGATGATTATATTTACAAATCTTGTCATGATTATGATTACCCTTTTCTGAACATTACTCTTTTAGTGTGGAAACAATTTTTAGTGTTCAAGTCTCTTATGATACTCCCACTATTCCGAATGAGAAGAATTTTGCTTATGTGGAGAGTAGTAAATTTTCTATGCTTGTAGATCATGAAAAGAATGCCTTAGGTGCTGGTTATATTGTTGAATTCATTCATGATGCTACTGAAAATTATTATGAGGGAGGAATATATGCTTGTAGGAATTGCAAAAATATCAAGTTTCCTCTCTATGTGCTTAAATTTTTGAAACTATGCTTGTTTTACCTTCCTATGCTAGTTGATTGTTGTTCCCATAAGTTGTTTTCTCACAAAATACCTATGCATAGGAAGTGGGTTAGGGTTAAATGTGCTAGTCATATGCTTCATGATGCTCCCGTTATGTTTCAATTCTTAAATTTTATGTGAGCATCATTGTCATCATCATGCCTAGCTAGAAAGGCATTAAAAAAAAGCGCTTGTTGGGAGACAACCCAATATTTACCCTTACTGTTTTTGTGTGTTCACATGATTATGATACTGTAGTAATCATGTTTTATAGCTTTTGTTTCAATAAAGTGCCAAGTAAGACCTTTAGGATGGCTTACGGTGATAGTTGTGTTGATCCTGCTGAGAATCAGAAACTTTTTCACCCAGTAAATTAGTTTTATTAATTCACAGAAACGAGCTTCTGATCTGATTTTTTTTTCTCTGGATTGGTACACAAATTTCTTAGGACTTCCTAATGTGGTAGGATTTTTGGAGTTCCAGAAGTATACGTTTGACACAGATTACTACAGACTGTTCTGTTTTTGGCAGATTCTGTTTTCTATGTGTTGTTTGCTTATTTTGATGAATCTATGAGTAGTATCGGAGGGTATGAACCATAGATAAGTTGGAGTACAGTAGATATTACACCACTATGAATTTAGAATGAGTTAATTACAGTACCTAAGTGGTTGTTTTATTTTATTATACTAATGGAGCTTACGAGTTTTCTGTTGAGTTTTGTGTTGTGGAGTTTTCAAGTTTTGGGTAAAGATTCGATGGACTATGGAATAACGAGTGGCAAGAGCCTAAGCTTGGGGATGACCAAGGCACCCCAAGGTAATATTAAAGGACAACCAAGAGCCTAAGCTTGGGGATGCCCCGGATGGCATCCCCTCTTTCGTCTTCGCTCATCGGTAACTTTACTTGGAGCTATATTTTTATTCACCACATGATATGTGTTTTGCTTGGAGCATCATTTTCTTTTGTTAGTATTTGCTTTATATTATTTAGAATAATGTTTTGCATCTTTAGTTTCAATAAAAATGTCAAGGATAGCCTTTACCATGCTTATTTTGCTAGTATACATGTTGCTGTTTGAAAACAGAATGTTTACCGCTGTTGAAAAAATTCCCTAGAAAAGTCAGGGAATGATATAATGATGAAACATTTTGCATAATGAGATCTGATAAATTTACTACAGTGTGAATTTTATTTCATAATTTTGGAGTTAGGGAAGTATGATGAATCTTGCATTCTTTACAGACTGTACTGTTTTGACAAATTGCTGATATGGTTGCATTGTTTGCATATGGTTGCTTGTTTAATGTTTCTATTTGAGGATAGGCGTATTAAATATGCAGAGGCATTTAATATGCAATGTTGAATAATAATTTTCGTGATTTGTTACAGTAGAAATTGATAAGGTTTTGCATTGGTTTATACTAACCTATCTCACGAGTTCTTGTTGAGTTTGTTGTGGATGAAGCTTTTGATAAAAGGAGAAACCATGATATGAGAGGAATTAAGGAGACACAAAAGCTCAAGCTTGGCGTTGCCAAAGGCACCCCAAGATAATATTTCAAGAAGTCTCAAGCATCTAAGCTTGGGGATGCCCCGGTAGGCATCCCACATTTCTTCTTCAACAACTATCGGTTAGTATCGGTTGAGCCTAAGTTTTTGCTTCTTCACATGAGTTGTGCTATCTTTGCAATGTCATTTTATTTTGTTTTGCTTGCTGTTTGAATACAATACCAAGATATGAAATTCTCAAATGTTAGAGAGGCTTCATATAGTTGCACAATTATTCGACTACTCATTGATCTTCACTTATATCTTTCGGAGTAGTTTGTCATTTGCTCTAGTGCATCACTTATATCTTTTAGAGCACGGTGGTGTCTTAATTTTGAAGAAATTTCTAGTCTCTCATGCTTCACTTATATCTTTTTGAGAGCCTTTTAGAACAGCATGGTATTTTCTATGGTTACAAAGTTGGTCCTAGAATGATGAGCATCCAACTTGGGTATAATAAAAACTATCATAGAAAAAGAATTGGATGCTATGATCAATATGATGCTTGATAATTGTTTTGAGATATGGAGGTAGTGATATTAGAGTCATGCTAGTTGAGGTGATTATGAAAAATACTTGTCTTGAGGGTTGTGATTCCCGTAGCATGCACGTATGATGAACCGCTTTGTGATGAAGTTGGAGCACAATTTTATTGATTGTCTTCCTTATGAGTGGCGGTCGGGGACGAGCGATGGTCTTTTCCTACCAATCTATCTCCCTAGGAGCATGCGCGTAGTGATTTGGTTTTTTATGACTTCTAGATTTTTGCAACAAGTATATGAGTTCTTTTGACTAATGTTGAGTCCATGGATTATACGCGCCTCACCCTTCCACCATTGCTAGCCTCTCTTGTGCCACGCAACTTTCGCCGGTACCATACACCCACCATTACCTTCCTCAAAACAGCCACCATACCTACCTATTCTGGCATTTTCATAGCCATTCCGTGATATATTGCCATGCAACTTTCCACCGTTCCGTTCATATGACACACATTACTTTTGTCATATTGCTCTTTGCATGATCATGTAGTTGACATCGTATTTGTGGCAAGGCCACCTTCATAATCTTCATACATGTCACTCTTGATTCATTGCATATCCCGGTACACCGCCGGAGGCATTCATATAGAGTCGTATCTTGTACTAGCTTTGAGTTGTAGTTCTTGAGTTGTAGATCCATAAAAGTGTGATGATCTTCATTACTAGAGCATTGTCCCAGTGAGGAAAGGATGATGAAGACTATGATTCCCCCACAAGTCGGGATGAGACTTCGGACTTTACAAAAAGAAAAAGAAAAAGAAAAAAAAGAAAAAGAAAAAAAAGAAAAGGCCAAAAAGAAAAAAAAGAAAAAAAAGAGAAAAAAAATAAAATGAGAGAAAAAGAGAGAAGGGACAATGCTACTATCTCTTTTTCCACACTTGTGCTTCAAAATAGCACCATGATCTTCATGATAGAGAGTCTCATATGTTGTCACTTTCATTTACTAGTGGGAATTTTTCATTATAGAACTTGGCTTGTATATTCCAATGATGGGCTTCCTCAAAAGTGCCCTAGGTCTTCGTGAGCAAGCAAATTGGATGCACACCCACTTAGTTTCTTTTGTGGAGCTTTCATATATTTATAGCTCTAGTGCATCCGTTGCATGGCAATCCCTACTCACTCACATTGATATCTATTAATGGGCATCTCCATAGCCCGTTGATACGCCTAGTTGATGTGAGACTATCTTCTCCTTTCTTGTCTTCTCCACAACCACCATTCTATCCCACATATATTGCTATGTCCATGGCTCACGCTCATGTGTTGCGTGAAAGTTGAAAGAGTTTGAGATTATTAAAGTATGAAACAATTGCTTGGCTTGTCATCGGGGTTGTGCATGATTAAATACTTTGTGTGATGAAGATAGAGCAACAGCCAGACTATATGATTTTGTAGGGATAACTTTCTTTGGCCATGTTATTTTGAGAAGACATGATTACTTTGATTAGTATGCTTGAAGTATCACCATTTTCATGTTAATATGAACTTTTATTTTGTATCATTTGGATCTGAACATTCATGCCACAATAAAGAAAATTACATTGAGAATTATGCTAGGTAGCATTCCAGATCAAAAATTCTGTTTTTATCATTTACCTATTCGAGGATGAGCAGGAACTAAGCTTGGGGATGCTTAATACGTCTCCAACGTATATATAATTTTTTATTGTTCGATGCTATTATATTACCCCTTTTGGATGTTTATGGGCTTTATTTTACATATTTATATCATTTTTGGGACTAACCTACTAACCGGAGGCCCATCCCATATTGTTGTTTTATTGCTTGTTTCAGTATTTCGAAGAAAAGGAATATCAAACAGAGTCCAAACGGAATGAAACATTCGGCATCGTGATTTTTTGGAAGAATATGATTCTGGAGACTTGGAGTTCACGTCAGAAGATCCTCGAGGCAGCCACGAGATAGGAGGGTGTCCCCTGTCTCGTGGGCCCCTCGAGCACCTCCCGACCGACTTCTTTCGCCTATATAAGCCTACGTAGCCTAAAACCATCGAAGATCAAGATAGATCGGGAGTTCCGCCGCCGCAAGCCTTTGTAGCCACCAAAAACCTCTCGGGAGTCCGTTCCGTCACCCTGCCGGAGGGGGGATCCCTCACCGGTAGCCATCTTCATCATCCCGGCGCTATCCATGACGAGGAGGGAGTAGTTCACCCTCGGGGCTGAGGGTATGTACCAGTAGCTATGTGTTTGATCTCTCTCTCGTGTTCTCTCTATGGCACGATCTTGATGTATCGCGAGCTTTGCTATTATAGTTGGATCTTATGATGTTTCTCCCCCTCTACTCTCTTGTGATGAATTGAGTTTCCCTCTTGAAGTTATCTTATCAGATTGAGTCTTTACTTTGAGAACACTTGATGTATGTCTTGCCGTGTTTATCTGTGGTGACAATGGGATATCACGTGCCACTTGATGTAAGTTTTGGTGACCAACTTGCGGGTTCCGCCCATGAACCTATGCATAGGGGTTGGCACACGTTTTCTTGACTCTCCGGTAGAAACTTTGGGGCACTCTTTGAAGTACTTGGTGTTGGTTGGATGAATCTGAGATTGTGTGATGCATATCGTATAATCATGCCCACAGATACTTGAGGTAACAATGGAGTATCTAGGTGACATTAGGGTTTTGGTTGATTTGTGTCTTAAGGTGTTATTCTAGTACGAACTCTTTAATAGATCGATCCGAAAGAATAACTTTGAGGTGGTTTCGTACCCTACCATAATCTCTACGTTTGTTATCCTCTATTAGTGGCTTTGGAGTGACTCTTGGTTGCATGTTGAGGGATTATTATATGATCTATCTATGTTATTATTGTTGAGAGAACTTGCACTAGTGAAAGTATGAACCCTAGGCCTTGTTTCCTATCATTGCAATACCGTTTACACTCACTTTTATCATTAGTTACCTTGCTGTTTTTATATTTTCAGATTACAAATACCTATATCTACCATCCATATTGCCCTTGTATCACCATCTCTTCGCCGAACTAGTGCACCTATACAATTTGCCATTGTATTAGGTGTGTTGGGACACAAGAGACTCTTTGTTATTTGGTTGCAGGGTTGTTTGAGAGAGACCATCTTCATCCTACGCCTCCCACGGATTGATAAACCTTAGGTCATCCACTTGAGGGAAATTTGCTACTGTCCTACAAACCTGTGCAGTTGCAGGCCCAACAACGTCTACAAGAAGAAGGTTGTGTAGTTGATATCATGGATGCTGATACGTCTCCGTCGTATCTATAATTTTTGATTGTTCCATGCCAATATTCTTCAACTTTCATATACTTTTGGTAACTTTTTATACTATTTTTGGGACTAACATATTGATCCGATTGCAGATGCAGTTCTGTTTGTTGCATGTTTTATGTTTCATGAAACCCAATATCAAACGGAATCCAAACAGGATAAAAACGGACGGAGAATTATTTTGGAATATTTGGGATTTTCCGGAGGAAGAATCAACGCGAAATTGTGCCCGAGGTGGCCACGAGACAGGGGGCGCGCCCTTCCCCCTGGGCATGCCTGGCACTCTCGTGGGCCACCCGTAAGGTGGTTGACGCTCTTCTTTTGCTGCAAGAAAGCTAAATTTATGAGAAAGATCTGGGCGAAAGATTCACCCCAATCGGAGTTACGGATCTCCGGATATAAAAAAGCGGTGAAGGGGCGAATGGGAACGCGAAGCAGAGAGAGACAGAGAGATAGATTCAATCTCGGAGGGCTGTCGCCCTCCCACGCCATGGGAGCCATGGACGGAGGAAACCCTTCTCCCATCTAGGAGAAGGTCAAGGAAGAAGAAGAACAAGGGGCTCTCTCCCCTTGCTTCCGGTGGTCTTAGGAGCACGCACGGGGCCATCATCATCACCGCGATCTTCATCAACTACTTCACCGCCTTCATCATCAACTCTTCCCTCCTCTATGCAGCGGTGTAACTCCTCTCTTACCCGCTGTAATCTCTACTTAAACATGATGCTCAACGCTATATATTATTTCCCAATGATGTATGGCTATCTTATGATGTTTAAGTAGATCCGTTTTGTCCTATGGGTTAATTGATGATCATGATTGGTTTGAGTTGCATGTTTTATTATTGGTGCTGTCCTATGGTGCTCTCCGTGTCACGCAAGCGTGAGGGATCCCCGCTGTAGGGTTTGCAATATGTTTATGATTTGCTTATGGTGGGTGGCGTGAGTGAGCGAAGCCTGAGACCGAGTAAGTAGGTTGTTTGCGTATGGGATAAAGGGGACTTGATACTTTATGCTATGGTTGGGTTTTATCTTAATGATCTTTAGTAGTTGCGAATGCTTGCTAGAGTTCCAATCATAAGTGCATATGATCCAAGAAGAGAAAGTATGTTACCTTATGCCTCCCCCTCAAATAAAATTGCAATAGTGATTACCGGTCTAGTTATCGATTGCCTTGGACAAATAACTTTCTCGTAACAAAAAGCTCTCTACTAATACTTACTTTGTTGCATCTTTATCTAAAAAGCCCCTAGCTTTTACTTGCGTGTTCTTTATTATCTTGCAAACCTATCCAACAACACCTACAAAGTACTTCTAGTTTCATAGTTGTTCTAGGTAAAGCGAACGTCAAGCATGCGTAGAGTCGTATCAGTGGCCGATAGGACTTGAGAGAGTATTTGTTCTACCTTTAGCTCCTCGTTGGGTTCGACACTCTTACTTATCGAAAGAGGCTACAACTATCCCGTATACTTGCGGGTCATCAGGGGTCTGTGTGTGTTTGTCGGGCCCCCAATTGCATGTCAACCATCGACACACAACTAGGGGGAGGGGAGAGTGTTTATCGAGGCTGACCCTGGTTGCAAGTCAACCATCGACTCGCAACTAGGTGGAGTGTTTGTCGGGGCCGATGTCGGTTGCAAGTCAACCATCGACTCGTAACTAGGGAGGCGGCAAGTTTTGTCGGGCCGCCCCGATTCTTGAGTCAACCATCGACTCGTAACTAGGGAAGGCGAGAGTGTTTGTGGGGCCTACCTTGGTTGCAAGTCAATCATCGACTCACAACCAGGGGGAAGTGTGTTTGTCGGGTCCCCCAATTGCATGTCAACCATAAACTTACAACTAAGGGGGGAGTGTGCTTATACGGGCCCAGTTGCATGTCAACCATCGACTCACAACTAGGGGGGAAGGGAGAGTGTTTGTCGGGGCTGACCTCGGTTGCATGCCAACCATCAATGCGCAACTAAGGGGAGGGGAGAGTGTTTCTCAGGGTGTGTTTGTTTGTCGACCATCGACTCGCAACTAAGGGCGTGTTTGTTTTGTCGAGGCCCCTAGTTGCAAGCGAACCATCAACTCTCAACTAAGGGTGTGTTTTGTTTGTCGTGGTCCCCAGTTGCATGTCAACCATCAACTCGCAACTAAGGGCGTGGGTGTTCTTGTCGTGGTCCCCACTTGTAACTCAACCATCAACTCGCAACCAAGGCATGTTTGTTAGGGCCCCCAGTTGCAAGCCTACCATCAACTCCAACTAAGGGCGTGTGTGTGTTCTTATCATGGTCCCCAGTTCCATGTCAACCAACGATTCGCAACTAAGAGTGTGTTTGTCGGGGCCCCCAGTTGCAAGTCATCCATCGACACGCAACTAAGTGTGTGTGTGTGTGTGTGTGTGTGTGTGTGTGTGTGTGTGTGTGTGTGTGTGTGTGTGTGTGTGTTTTCTTGTCGGAGCCCCCAGTTGCATATGGGCTGGACAACGAAAAATAAAGAATAACAAACAAAGAAAAGGCCATGAACAAATGATGACGTCTAAGCGGCATAATTACGTCACATCTAGATGAGGCTTAGACACACTCTTAAATAATATAACTACGAGTGTGTCTAAGCCTTACGGCAGCGACGCTGACGAGGCTTGTCAGCGTGGCGTGGGGCCTGTTGTCAGTGACAGTACAATGCTTTTTTGCGAAAATCATCTCAGGTTTTTAATGTTTTTCACAGAAAAGCCCGTGACAAAAAACACTTCGATTTTTGTATTTCTTCCACACAAAAACCACCGACGAAAATGGGGTGGTGGGCATTCAAGCCGCCGACCTGTAGTACCCTGCGCGTGCAGCTAACCACCTCATCAAGGTAGTCGTTCCAGCATAGAGCAGAAACATTTTTATATATGTTCAGTTAGACAACATAAATTTAGAATATATTTTTTAACAAAGTATGCAGACGCTGAAATTCGCACATGAAACCTTAGGTTAACAAACGAGCAGAGCTTCCACACCAACAATTGTTGTTACATGATTACAATAAATTGTCAGGCATTATGTCTATAGCAGAACCTGCTCATAGGCTAAAACGGACTTCAGTTAGTGCAGCCATTTTCAACATGTTAGGTTTTAGAAATTACACAAAATATTTGAATTACAATTTTAAGTAATATCCATATAAATAAATTAAGTTAGATTATTAAATTTTCATATAATTTCATAAGATGTTTACCTATTGAATTCATAAAAAATCCAAAAAATAAATTATGAAATGTAAAAATATTAACTAATTTTAAAAACATGTTAGGTTTGGAATGGTTGGCGAGCCTGCTTGTTGATCTAACGTGCTGCATCTCTATTCTCGAATTCAAATATTAATTTATCTTGTTTGACTAATGGATAAAAAGCGTGTGTATCCTCAAGTGACAACCGGCGACATTCGATCAGTTGGCTGGCTGCGCACCAGTTTAGCTAGTTGTTGCAGGTTCGAGGCCTTCTTATCAAATGCTTTTGCATGAAAAAAAAACAAAAAATGAGGCAGTTTTTGAGAAAAGAGCACGCACACCCGCGTCTTCATTATTCGGTCACTGACAGCAGGCCGCGTGCCACGCCAGCACACCTCGTCAGCATCGCGGTCGTATACAAAAGCGATTAGCACCGTATTTACACGCTCGAGTCAAGTTTTTGCACCACAAGTTGTAACACCAAAATGACCGTTTGCGTCAAGTTCTAACACCATCAGTGTAATTGACTCTATCCCTGTAGCTACAGAGTGATTTCCCGTGCCACCAGCGCTGTCCCGTCGTGTCACTGCCTCGCTGCTTGACTACTTGTGGTCACGAGGCAAACAAACCGCAACAGCAGCATTTGTTTACACCCACTTGCTGGCGTTAGTGAATACATAATGACGTCTGTCAGCACATGTAGCGCTCTCTCTCTCTCACTCTTTCACTTTCTGATTTGTTTTCACTGCATGTGAGAGGGAGCAGCTGAGCAGGTGCATGTGCGTCCCGTGCTGCTGTGTAGATGCTCTGTCCGGTGTCTACCTCACTGCTGTTGCAGCCTACATGCGAGAGAGAAAGAGTGGGGCAGTACCGCACAACTAGAGAGAAAAAAGCATGGACATTTTAGAGACAGAGATAACCTGCGTGAGAGACTGAGATACTAGAGAGAAATTTATGAAGACAAAAATAGAGTTGAGAAAACCGTGTATTCTCAAATTTACCTTCTCAAAGTAGAGAGAGACACCTTTGAAAAATTGAAGAGAGAGATGAAAAATTGAAGAGAGAGAGAGAGAGAAAGAGAGCGCGCTTGTGAGAGAAAAGACATATTTTTTTTAAGAAAGTGAGAGATGAATGAAGCGATGGTTTTTTCATAGGTGAGAAAGAGACTGTGTCAGAGGCTGTGCATCTGAGAGAGAGACGGCATGAGGCTGCATGTGTGAGAGAGAGGCGCGCGGCATGAGGCCAGCGGCAGAGGTCCTTTCGCCTCATGAACTGTGCGTATATTATGCGCTGATCATCCTAACAGAGCTGCAACTTTTCAAACTTCTGCAAATATCTCGAGGCATCACAGTCCACTCTGGACGGCCCTGATATAGGGTACCACGTAGCTCGGCCTAAAAAAACTTGGAATGAGTTATCAAACTAGTGTTTGAACTTAGGTAAATGTTCGTATTCGGTGCGCTGGCCGAAGCTTCGGCCGGTCGCACGCTCGCTCGCTAGTCGGACTCGCAGCAGAAAACACGCGACTGACCCTATGCAAGCCACGCAACCCACTAGGCCCACCAACCACCCATTTTTTCTTCCTTATCCTCACGCGGAGCGCCACAGCCACAACTTCCCATCTCTTTTCCCCTGTCTCTCATCGCCGGATCGCCCACACAGCAATGGCCACCGCCCAACCATGCTTCCATCTCCTTCACTCCGGCCAGATGTTGTGACCCCTGAAAGTGTTGCTGCCCAAGCCCAGGTGACCCGGGCACTGCTGCGGGGAACCAACCCACAGCGACGGACTGGAGACTGAAGATGGCCATGAGCACTGCGGCTGCATCCATGGGAGCGGTCGGCTGAGAGCATCCTCACCGACGGTGCTACAATTGACAAAGTAGTCTGCTTCAAAGGATGAGAATTTTTGCTACCACCGGCATCGAGGCATGCTGGAGCTGGAGTCTCGGCCTCGCCATGCCGGACGCCGCCGTGTGCTGGAACCGTGCCCTGTTTTTGCTTCAACCATCAAGCAGGGAGCTGGAACCAGTGTGTGTGGATGCTGCAACAGGCCTCGAGGGAGTTCGATCCGTCGGCGCGGTGTGTTGCAACCAGCAACGAGAATAGCTCTGACCGGCGATCTATTTTGCTGGAAGCAGCCGACCAATTTGTTGCGGACGGTGGAGCACGTCGGGCAACGGCGCCAAAAATGTTGGAACCGGCAGTCTGTTTTGCTGGATTCGGGTGACCAATTTGTTACAGACGCGGGAGCACGCGAGGCACTAGCTGGCCCTGCTACAACGACAGCCATGGCGGAAGCTGTAACCGGCAGTCATTTTTGCTTGAACCAGTTTCCACAAGAGCTGCAACCAACAGCAGGAGAAGCTAAAACCAGCGATGGGGAGATTTGTTGGTGTGCAGAACTAGTGTTTTTTGCTGGAACCGTCTGGCACAAATGCTACATCCCCGGTGGAAAAAGTTGCAACCGGCGACAGAGGATGCTAACAGCGGATGACGAACGAGGCAGCGGCGGGTGCGGCATGCGGCGGAGGGTGCCGCCACCGTGGCCGGAGATGTGTGCGGCCGGTGGAGCGTGCGGGGAGGTGCTAGAGACGGATTGGTTTCGAGCGGCCCCGGCGAGCTGCGACGGCGAGCGGCCCCGGCGAGCTGCAGCGGCGAGCGCCTCCGGCGAGCTGCGACGGATAGCGACCCCAGCGAGCTGCAACGGAGAGCGGCCGTGGCGAGCTATGACAGCGAGGCAGGCAAGCGCATGGAGATTTAAGAGACCGTGGGGAGGCTACAGAGCACGCAGAGGACCTGAGAAGACATGTGCGAGGGCACAACTAGTCAAATCGTACGGTCACGAGCGCTTAAATCATACGGCTGCGGGGCGACCGGCCCAAATTTGGGTCGGCGCACCAGCGCCTATCAGCACCCTTGAACTTATTACAAGACAATCAACTTTCGAGCAAGAAACTGGAACCAAACTCGCGCCTTAAATCCATGAATCGCCACAAACACATGTGTTCCAAGCCGTGCTTTGCAATGCCATTGTTGTTTGCCGCGCTACCGCCCTGGCCAGTGGCCGCCGGAGCTTAGCCGGAGAAGCTGAACCCAGACCCCGGAGCGCGTCCTCCATGGCCTCGTCCAACATCTTCCCCATCTCCGGCGACATGTGGCTGCTCCGGTCCCGGCGACCCCTTCCGAAAGAAAGAGTCGCGCCCGATGCCCGACGCGTTCGCCGCCCGTCCTGTTGGCCTCCATGTTCTTGACTTCTCCAGTACGCGGGTCCACGATCTCGCCCACCACCACTAGTAGAAAAAGGGTCAAACGTCAAAGCACATTAGTGCGGTTTGTATTAAAGCCGCACTAATGTATACATTAGTGCCGGTTCGAACGGATTTGCATTAATGCTTGGGTTAGTGTTGAACCTTTAATGCTGGGTTAAGTGGCACGAACCGGTACTAAAAAGATGATGGCGGTGGCGTCAAGCCGTGGCCCACGATCACCTTTAATACCGGTTAGTGGCACGAACCGGTACTAAAGGGTCTCGACCTATAGTCTTGGGTTCGTGCCACAAACCGCACTATAGGGCAATTTTCGCATCCGATGGGAAAATGTAAAACGGCTATAACTTTTGCATACGATGTCGGAAAAAAATGTATAATATATCAAAAAATTCAGCACGAAAATCCGCATCCGATGGAGACAGCCTACGGCCGATTTGGAATTATTTAGAATCCTCAAATTCCAAAAGGAAAAAAGATATGATTAAATAATTTCATTTTTTTAAAAAAAAATTGGTTAAATCTGGTCAAACTACTTATTCAAGAAGTGTTAATGTTACTACATAATTATTCAAGAATATTAGTGTTACTAAATAATTATTTCAATTTTTTGAATTTTGGTCAAATCTGGTCAAACTATGGTCAAACTGTGGTCAAGCTATGGTCAAACTTATTCAAGAAATATTAGCGTTACTAAATAATTACTGTTTTTAGAATAATAGTTTCAAACTCAAGCGGTGAAATGTGTGACTTCATGCTCAAGCTAAACTCACGAGGGTTAATAGGATTAACATCTTACTATTGTCGGAAAACAACAAGTGCAGACTCGGAAGCGAAGGAGAATAGAACCCGAAAGTTAAGCGTGCTCGGGGTAGAGTAGTGAGAGGATGGGTGACCGGTCGGGAAGTTAGATGATTTGGAATGAGTGATCCACACTTGAGCAATTAAGAGGTGATTAGAGACTAAATCATCAAATAATTCAAAAAATTAAAAATCAAAAAAATTCAAATTTTTTCCAAAATTTTCAAAAAAATCAAAAAAAACCTTTAGTTGGGTTCAGTAACATGAACCGGTACTAAAGGTCCCCATACCGGGCGCGAGCTCACGTCACGTGGTGGCATTTTAGCCGGTTCGTGCTTAACCAGTACTAAAGGGGGCTTTAGTGTCGACAAATTAGTCTGGGTTATGTAACCCAGACTAAAGCACTTACTGAACCGGCGCTAAAGCTCCGTTTTCTACTAGTGCACCCCTCGCACCACCTCCTCCTCGGAGAAGCCGCATTCCATGAACTCCGCCATCGTCTTCAGACTCCAAGCCGGGTCGCGCCATAGTTGTCATGTTTTCGGGACGGTGGGAATGAGGAACGGGAACAGGGGACGAGAGTCAGAGGCTCGAAAAAATAGGGTACAACGGGGGTATACATCTCTAGAACGATTTTTCTAAAACGGAAACGCGATCCAATCAATTCCGGTACGATGAATCCGGTACGGTACCATGGAACGAGGAACGTGAATCTTTACAGATGCAGGGACAAACTGGCTGGGATGGACCGAGGAAGTACTTATACAGGGAACTGGCTGGGATGGGAGCAACTGGCTGCATCATCGATCCATGAAGACTAAAATAAATCATCTCCTTCCCAATGGAAAATTTATTAGCAGCCTTGGAGTAATTGGAGAGCAGAACGAGGAGTTATTTAGGGGAGTGGAAAAGAACGTGGCAGAGAGTAAAACGAGGAGTTTGTGATTGATATGGTTGACCTTTTGCTTACTCGATCGATTCAAGAACCAAGACTGTTGAGTCGCCGAACCTGAATCGACGATCCGGCTACGGAGACGCCGAATCCACGTCGAATCTTACCGAATCGTCCCTCGTTCCCAAATCTGATTCCGGGTCGATGAATCCGGATCGAGGGACGGCCCACCGTTCCCCGTTTCCGGCTACTATGGGTCGCGCAGCATCTCCTCGTACCTCAGGAACAGCACCTCGCCGCCGTCGCTGCCGCTGTAGGGGCGGCGGCTCGCCTCCCAGTACTGGAGCACGTGCCGGCACTGCGGGCCGTAGAAGCACCGGCCCTCGCGGAACAGCTCGGCCGCCTCCTGCAGCGAGTAGGAGTCGGAGTCCACTCCGACACTCGCGGACGCCTTCCTGGTGAAGAGCCACGAGGAGACCAGCGTGTCCTTGGGGTCCCGGCAGACGTACACGATCCGCGCGCCGTCGTCGGCAACGACGCGGTCGGGGAGGAGCGAGTAGGGGAGGTGCGTGGCGAGCACGCGCGGCGAAGGGAGCGCCTCGAGCTCCGCCATGTCCCCGTCTTGGAACTCGATGAACGGCACGCAGTCCTGCGGGTTGTGACGGCGGAGCGGGTGGTCGATGGAAGAGGGCGGGTGCGCGGCGCGGCGGACGGTGGCGAAGGCGAGGGCCTTGAGCCAGGTGGTGCCGGACTTGGGGTAGCTGGCGAGGAGCACGTCTGCACGCCTGGGCGCGAACCCGGCGTGCAACGCCGGGAGGCCGCGCCGCAGGGCCGCCTCCGGCAGCCAGAAGCCGCTGTAGCACCGCAGCGCGAACGGCGGGCACCGCGTCTCGAGCGGGAGCGCCGGCACCAGCTCGGCCATGCCGGCGAACGTCGGCGCGCCGTCGTGTGGTACGTCTCCGTCCTGGCGAGGTGAAGCCATGGCCAGCGCGTCCAGCTCAGAAACCCGAAGCCGATTGGTGCCGCGGCGGATTCAGCATAGTACTATATGAGAAAGAAAGTGTACCCGTTGGTACGTACCGCGCTATCCCTGCCATTCACTCTGCAGCAGGCTGCACGGTCCTTATCCGTTACTGTCTCGAGGAGCGTCCATTTTTGTCAAGTTTCTGGGAGCTCCTATTTTTTTAAGAGGCAAGAGCACTAGAGACCCACAAACTTGCATTGGATGTAATGGTTTAGTCCACAAACTTGCAAAAGGTGGTCAACTCATCCACAAACTTGCAAACTATGTGATGGTTTAGTCCACAGCCAATCAGAGCCGGCTAATTGGCGCCTAGCTGGCTGCTGCGTGGCACACCTGGTCGGACTGGGACTTTTGCAGAAAACCCCTCTACGTTTCTGGAAATCACGCCCGCAGTTAGGGATTTTTTATGGGCACATGACGTGGCAAGGGTGTGGAGACATAAAACTTGCATCGTTTTGGCACTCCACTTGAAAGGAGCAGGCATAGGATGTAGAGATGAAGTTGTTGTGGAATGCGGATCACTACTCTGATTTTTGATTACTAATGGGCCTTCTGTTTTCTGTTTCTTCCAGTCCAGCTCTCTTGCAGCACCTGACCGTTGTCGTCGCTTGTTTGTCCATGCAATTGATTCTGGTATGGACACTATTTAGCTGTCGGTGATACCAGCGGTTCTAAATCAGAATGTAGGTTGTCTGAAGAAAAAATGAAGCAGGCCACACGGCTGTCAGGTGTTGACCAAAAAAATAATGTGTGCACCACGAGTTCGAGCACTAACCTGCACGAGTAGAATTGTCAGTGGAGGACGGGCATTTGGTTGCTTTCAACGGTAGTGTGTCGCTGGCAGTTGGTAATTGAGGAGCAGACAGTATGGTATCAGGAGTTTTGTATTTGTTTGGATACATGTGGTCTGGAAAAAGGGAAGCATTATGTTCTAAGGGGCTGGAACCAAAATAGCATGGAAATTAGATACTGTTTGGAAAGCGAATGAATACCAGAAGTCTGCATAAGTGAATGTGCAAAGTCCATCTCCATTGTTTGCGCTGTGGGCATTTGCATCTGGAGAGCTGGTGATCATGCAACAGCCAATATACTTAGATAACTGAAGTGCAGATCATGAATATTTAGAAGGTAGAGGTATAGCACATTGACATACCTCTACCTGTAGAGGATCTTGGCATGGAGCCTGATCCAGCATGTGGAGTGCATTTTTGTTTCCCTTTATGTGCTTCTATCAATCTAGCTAAGCGGTCACCAATGTTCAGATTGCATCCTGAGCAAATCAGGATAATGTCAATAAAATGGGAATAAAGTGTGCAACTTTTGCAATGATTTTTTTGCCAAAACAAGGTAAATTATATAATGGCCAACAAAGATTTAACCTTTAAAAACCACGACAGGGACCACAACTGGTGCCGGAGGCGTGGTTGAATCGTGGACAGGATACGTCATGACGCAGCTGATATTGGTTTCTGGACTTTTTTATGTCTCCCTCTATGTGGTCGGATTTGGACAGGGGAAAGGGGAAAATAGGAGAGAGCTAGGGATTTGGACAGAGATAAAATGACAAGGAAACAGGGACTGCAGGCATGATTTCCAGAAACGTAGAGGGGTTTTCTGCAAAAGTCGATCCGACCAGTGTGCCACGCACTGACCCGACTAGGCGCCAATTGGCGGCTCGATTGGTCGTGGACTAAACCATCACATAGTTTGCAAGTTTGTGGATGAGTTGATCACCTTTTGCAAGTTTGTGGACTAAACCATCACATCCAATGCAAGTTTGTGGGTCTCTAGTGCTCTTGCCTCTTTTTTTTAACACAAGAAAGGCCCCGAAGGACCCAGGCTTATATTAGATAAGCATGCAACATCTTACTTAAAGGCCCAACAGAAAGAGAAAACTACAATCGAGGCCAGACATTTTTGTAGATAGGACCCCAGACAACAAAACTGAAAAGCAATCGAGTCCTATTCACCGTCTTCGATCCTGTCCTGATCCCACCACCACCGGGGACGAAACCACTTGGGGCGGAGGAATGGCTACAGCACCGCTAGCGCACAACCGGAGGTAGACAGTTGAAGTACCAGATGAAGAACCTAGTAAACTGCCTCCCATATGGCTCGACGGCCAGGAGGAAATAGAGGAGCCGGACGCCGTCGCCGGAACTCCGAGTGGTCGCCTTTCGACCAGAAGGCGCAGTGGCGAGAACTTCCTGATGCTCTTTGCACCGAGATCCCCCACCATTTGCTGCAAAACTTAGGCTCCAAGGACACGCAGAAAGGATAGAGAAACTAAATCCCCTATCTCCCTCTTCTTCCAGTCCACCTCCATGGCAGCTCGAGAAGAAGTGGGGAAGAAGGAGCTTGAGCTCCAGATCTGGGACACCCACGAGCTTTATTTCCAAGGACCCCGGCTTGATTCGGCCAGCAGCAGCGAACCAATCACCACCACCATCAGGAGCCCCTCCGGAAACCACCGCACGCGGCTAGGGCGCGCCGGTGGCAAGGTCCCCATCGGCATGACGCCAAACTCCGGCACGAGGCCAAACTCCAGTAAGGAAACAGTAGGCTACATGTACTATCTTAGCGGTGCTCCGAGCTCCTCCCCCATCTCCTCTCGGACCGGCGTCGCCGGCGGCGAAGATCCGGGATCGGGCCGGGCCCGAGACGCCTCCTTTGTCGCCTCTCTCGAACAGAACAGAAGGGAGGAGAGAGAGAGAGAGAGAGAGAGAGAGAGAGAGAGAGAGAGAGAGAGAGAGAGAGCTGCTTCTCTCCGGGAGCTCCCGTTCAATGCCGCAGCGTCGGAGTCGAGTAGTAATGGGCCAGCCTAGCATCAATCGCCCCCAGCAGGAAAAAAACAATATCAACACTATTATTATACGAAATAGGGTTTCCCCTGCTTTATATTATAAAGCACAACCGCCAAGCATCCAACAACATAAGAGTACAAGACAGAGTACAGAAAACAAATAAATGAGGTCTGGCTGGGGGCACAACCAAACAAGCCCCAACTACAAAGAAAAGAACTCTAGTCAGGCTCCGGTGGTGGGGGTGGTGATGGTGGAGACATCGCGGCAGCCGAAGAACAAAGACCGCCGACGATGGAGTCAATGGAGCCACGATTACGCCGCTTGCTAAGCGGTCTCCAGAGCTGTAGAAATCCACACATTTTAAAGATGGCGTCAGTGACACGACAAGGAATGATGTGTTCGATCACTAGTTTATTATGACAGTTTTAGAGGGTCTACGCCAGGGTGCCCACTGTGACCCAAAGGGTTGCCCTACTAATCATTGGGAAATCTAGGACCTACCTGAATAGGTCAAGGAAGTTATCATGGCACCATGTCCCACCCACGACGTCCCAGAAGCAACTCCATAAGAATCGCGCCGTCGGGCATCAAAAAAAGATGTGGTTGGAGTCTTCCGGGATGCCACAAAGGGGGCAGAGGCCATCACCCGGGCCATTCCGCTTTTGGACCTCCGTGCCTGAGAGCAGGCGGCCACGAACCCATTGCCACATGAAGATACGTATCTTAAGCAGCAACTTGCACTACTAGAGAAAAGCCTAGCAGCAGCGCGGGTTCTAGGTATAGCGATGGCCGGGGACCGCGCTCTCGATAAGGCGCTAACTAACTCAGACAAGCAGTAGCGTCACGCTGATGCTACTACTATACAAGTGTAGCAGCAGCGTGCTGTATGGAAGGTCGCTACTGCTAATAGCTCTAGCGCGCTTTGCTGGGACGCGCTACTACTATTGTCACGCTGCTGCTAACTTTTCTCCACTCGCTACTGCTAATTTTAGTAGTTTTTTGTTTTATTCTGCATATTTGTTTTGTATTGAACATGCTTTATACAAGAATCTTTAGCACATACAAATGTCATCATCATACACATACAAATGGCTGTGAGACCACAAATGTAATCATGACATATACATACAAATAGTCTCATCATAATCATCATCCAACACAAAAGTGATATCTCGTCATCATCTCGAAAATAGCGATACATGCAAGTCTCGAATACTTGCAACTACAACGTCATCCATCTAAACAATAATATACGTGAGAAGTGCTATCACTATGAGTGATAGTGGAACTATGTAGTACATGAGGCGGCGGTCATGAGTCCTCTCTCGCTAGCCTGAACCTTAAGTAACTAGCTTATGCTTCTTGTCTGCTTTTGAAGCCTTTATGGCTGGCGCCCGTGACCCCTTGCACTTGCGCCTGACACTCATGCCACTTGTCATACACTCCCGAAACCTTCCCCTCATACACGACATAGCACTCCTTCGCCATGAAGAATCTCGGTACCTCTTAGAGATCCATCTTCATCAAGAGAATGCACGATCATACGCAACAAAATATACTAGAGCAACACGAAAAAGAAAGGGTTAGCAACTAGATGCAACATATAGTACGCAAACTAATGAACTAGAGGTACGCATGTCATCGTACCCAAACTAACAAAGTAGCGTTACGCTGATACGTCTCCGTCGTATCTACTTTTCCAAACACTTTTGTCCTTGTTTTGGACTCTAACTTGCATGATTTGAATGGAACTAACCCGGACTGACGCCGTTTTTAGCAGAACTGCCATGGTGTTATTTTTGTGCAGAAATAGAAGTTCTCGGAATGACCTGAAAATCTACGGAGCAACTTTTCGGAATTAATAAAAAATACTGGCAAAAGAATCAGCGTCAGGGGGCCCACACCCTGTCCACAAGGGTGGGGGGTACCCCCTCCCCTAGGGCGCGCCCCTGCCTCGTGGGCCCCCTGGACGTCCACCGACCTCAACTCCAACTCCATATATTTGCTTTCGCGGAGAAAAAAATCAGAGAGAACGTTTCATCGTGTTTTACAACACGGAGCCGCCGCCAAGCCCTAATCTCTCTTGGGAGGCCTGATCTGGAGACCGTTCGGGGCTCCAGAGAGGGGGATTCGTCGCCGTCGTCATCATCAATCATCCTCCATCACCAATTTCATGATGTTCACCGCCGTGCGTGAGTAATTTCATCGTAGGCTTGCTGGACGATGATGGGTTGGATGAGATTTACCATGTAATCAAGTTAGTTTTGTTAGGGTTTGATCCCTTGTATCCACTATGTTCTGAGATTGATGTTGCTATGACTTTGCTATGCTTAATGCTTGTCACTAGGGCCCGAGTGCCATGATTTCAGATCTGAACCTATTATGTTTTCATGAATATATGTGAATTCTTGATCCTATCTTGCAGGTCTATACTAACCTATTATGTGTTATGATCCAACAACCCCGAAGTGACAATAATCGGGATACTTCTCGGTGATGACCGTAGTTTGAGGAGTTCATGTATTCACTAAGTGCTAATGCTTTGGTCTGGTACTCTATTAAAAGGAGGCCTTAATATCCCTTAGTTTCCACTAGGACCCCACTGCCACGGGAGGGTAGGACAAAAGATGTCATGCAAGTTCTTTTCCATAAGCACGTATGACTATATTTGGAATACATGCCTACATTACATTGATGAACTGGAGCAGTTCTGTGTCACCCTATGTTATAAATGTTACATGATCAACCGCATCCGACATAATTATCCATCACTGATCCAATGCCTATGAGCTTTTCACATATTGTGCTTTGCTTATTTACTTTACCGTTGCTACTGTTACAATTACTACAAAACTGCTACTGTTACTTTTGCTACCGTTACCGTTACTTCCATACTACTTTGCTACTAAATACTTTGCTGCAGATACTAAGTTATCCAGGTGTGGTTGAATTGACAACTCAACTGCTAATACTTGAGAATATTCTTTGGCTCTCCTTGTGTTGAATCAATAAATTTGGGTTGAATACTCTACCATCGAAAACTGTTGCGATCCCCTATACTTGTGGGTTATCAAGACTATTTTCTGGCGCCGTTGTCGGGGAGCATAGCTCTATTTTTTGAGTCACTTGGAATTTATATCTGCTGATCACTATGAGGAACTTGAAAGACGAAAGAACTAAGATTTTTCCCTCAACTACGAGGGGAGGTAAGGAACTGCCATCTAGCTCTGCACTAGATTCTCCTTCTGTTATGAGTAAACTTGCGACACCTAAACGTGCTACTGCTATGAATTACGATATATGCATGTTATTGATGATGCCACTTCTGCTATGCATGATACTTATGATAAAACTACTTCTATGCTTGATACTACTGTGCCATTAGGTGAATTTCTTGACAAACAACTTGCTAGGGTTAGAGAGAATGAAATTATTGAAGATAGTGATGATGAAGGTTCTCCCCCTAAGTATGAGTTGCCTGTTGTTACTGAGGGTTATGTTATGGATGAAGAAACTAATAGAGATATTCTTGCTTGCAATGATAGATCTGATCTTAAGAAGTTATTAGCTAAACTGAAACAAAAATCTCTAAATGCTAGAATGAAATATGACCCTGCTTTTGCTACTTCACCTATCTTTGTTACTGATAAGGATTATGAATTCTCTGTCGATCCTAAGATAATTACTTTGGTTGAATTTGATCCTTTTTATGGCTATGAATCTGAAACTGTTGTGGCACATCTTACTAAGTTAAATGATATAGCCACCCTGTTCAGTAATGATGAGAAATCTTGCTACTATTATATCCTTAAGATATTTCCATTCTCATTAAAGGGTGATGCTAAAACTTGGTTTAATTCTCTTGATCCTGGTTGTGTACATAGTCCCCAGGATATGATTTATTACTTCTCTGCTAAATATTTCCCTGCTCATTAGAAACAAGCTGCCTTAAGGGAAATATATAATTTTGTGCAAATTAAAGATGAGAGTCTCCCACAAGTTTGGGGGATGCTTCTCTGGTTACTTAATGCTTTGCCTGATTATCCTCTTAAGAAAAATGAAATACTTGATATCTTTTATAATGGACTAACTGACCAAGGACCACTTGGATAGTTGTGCTGGTTGTGTTCAGGGAAAGAATCACTACTAGGGAAAAGCCTGTACACAGAATCTTATCAGCAGCGCGCTTCAAAATAACTCGCTGCTGCTAACTAGCAAGAGCGCGGACCATTGAAACTTCATTCTTTGAGACAAATATAGCGATGGAAGCGTCCACCCAAAGACGCTGCTGCTGCTATAATTCTGAGGTCGCTGCGAGGCTAGTTATAGCAGCACAGCGTTAAAATGACGCCTCTTGCTACATAGCATAGTAGCGGCGCATTTCCCGAATAAGCGCTCTTGCTAAGTTTCCTACAAAATTTAGTCCCACCTTGCTCCGTGAAGAGAGTTTCTACCACCTTAAATATGTTACTTCTCACACTTTGGCAAGCACTTGATCTTCATTGAACTCTATGTGTAGAATTTGTGGCTGCAATATGAGTCTTCACTGTTCCTAAACCGGTGAGGACTCATATTGTCAAATCAGAGTGTACACAAAAGATCGTTGATGATCAATGTGTATTTTTGCATCTTGACACGTAGCGATGGCGCTTTCTTGAAAAGCGCTGCTGCTAGATAGCTTAGCGATGGCGTGTTTTCTTCAAGAGCGCTCTTGCTAAGCCATCCATCTCCTCATCTCTTCCCTTGGATCCACTCACCGTGACCACTCAAAATCTGCGCGCGTGCCCGTCGCCCTCTCCTCCTGGCGTCTGGCGCAGCCCGTCGCCCCTCCTCAAATGCGCGCTGGCCGCCACCTCCTCCTCCTTGCTGGACTCGGTACCGGCCTCCTCCTCCGTCCTCCCTCTCCACTCTCCGCTGGCCGGCCCCTCCTCGCTCTGCCTTCCTCCTCCGTCCTCCCTCAACTGGCCACGCCGGCCGGCCCCTCCTCGCTCCGCCTTCCTCCTCCATCCTACTCTCTTCTCCCTCCTCGAGTCGCCCTCCTTCTCCCTCCTACTCATATGCAACATTTTGATTTAGTTGATATAATTTAGTTGACTTAGTAGGCTAGTTGATTTAGTTGACTTAGAACATTTTGATTTAGTTGATTTAGTAGCCTAGTTGATTTAGTTAACTTAGAACATTTTGATTTAGTTGATTTAGTAGGCTAATTCATTTAGTTAATTTAGTTGACTTAGAACATTTTGATTTAGTTGATTTAGTAGGCTAGTTGATTTAGTTGCCTTAGAATATTTTGATTTAGTTGACTTAGTATGTGATAGCCTGGCTTATTAGGGATGATAGACTACTCATATCAATAAGGAATTCCTTCTTTTCCGGAGCCCATTCGAATGTAACTCCAAAGTTAAGCGTGCTCACTTGGAGTAGTTTGAGATGGGTGACCGGCCGAAGTTGCTCCGGGTGCGCACGAGTGAGGACAAAGTCGCAGAAAAGACTAGTATTGATCTGTGGGGCGATCTAGATCCCGCCAGAATAACGACCACCGGCGGGTGTGTGCAGGCGTTACAAGTTGGTATCGAGCCGACCCTCGCGTTTACGGATGGTTGCGACAGGTCTTGCGGTCATGTTGTTCATGAGCGTTTGTGACCCGTCGTGGCACACGGCATGGCACATGTACGGACTGGATGCATGACGGTTGTGCCAAGAGGAGCGTTTCTGTGGCCCGACGAGGGCGTCGGTTCCTCCGAGTGTGGGTGTATGTGATAGCACGGCTTATTAGGGATGATAGACTACTCATATCAATAAGGAATTCCTTCTTTTCCGGAGCCCATTCGCATGAGAACTCCAAAGTTAAGCGTGCTCAGCTTGGAGTAGTTTCAGGATGGGTGACCGGCCGAAGTTGCTCCGGTGCGCACGAGTGAGGACAAAGTCTTGTGAGAAAAGACTAGTATTGATCTGTGGGGCGATCTAGATCCGCCGAGAATGTGACCACCACCGGGTGTGTCCGGGGCGTTACATAGTAGGTTAGTTGATTTAGTTGACTTAGAACATTTTGATTTAGTTGATTTAGTAGGCTAGTTGATTTAGTTGACTTAGGAACATTTTGATTTAGTAATCCTTTGCTTATATTGCTTTAGGAAGAATGGCGCCACCACCACCACCACTATGTCATTGTGCAAGTCAAGATCTTGACAGCCTTGCAACCAGCAAGCTGTTTCGCATCTACTTCCAGCCGAAGTTTTAGTCATGCGGTAAGAAATTAGATGAAATGTAATAACTATTTTATTTTTAGTGTTGGCATTCTTGCATTGTGTCATTTTGCTTATTTTACAGATCGTCCCATGCAATGTGAGGTTGAAATTCAACAAGGTGACAGGAACCTTTGTGACATTTGAGGCTCTGGGGCCGTACACTATGGAGGTCAAGAAAGGGCGCAATATGTCGCATGATTGGAGGAGATGGATGGGCCCGTTTTGCCGCTCGCATGCATCTTCTTGGTGGTGAGTTGATCGCTTCAACCACGGCGAGAAAGACCCAAGTTAGCTGTCATTTATCTCAACCTGGTGGAAGATGATGAAGATGGCGAAGATGATGAAGATGATGAAGATAATGAGGACCCACTCGATGAAGATGATGAGGACCCACTTCATGAAGCCATCGTAGCTCAAAGAACAAGGCTGAGTGAGGAGGAGGTGTCCAACTGTGGGACATAATTCCGCCACGTCTTGACTTTGTCGAGGTGCCATTCGTGACCCGCTTGACAAATACCATGGTTGATCGACATGATATGGTATCTTTGTACTTACAAATGCAAATTAATAGTGTGAATTACTTAGTGTACAGTCCAATGATATGGTATGTTGTGTGGAATCTAGTCGATGATATATATGTTTTAGTGTAGAGTTTGATCACATGCTTATTAATTGATATGTTTTCTTATTGAGAAATTGGCAAAGAGCATATCATGAGTTATGGTATCGAGCCCGATGAAGAAGGCTCACTGGACTACGCCTTCTCGCAAGGGGCTCCGTCACAACTCTGTACTTACAGCGTGGACACGGACGGTCGCTTTACACTTAAGCTCGGTTGGGTGGAAGAAATTCCTCGATGGCAAGAATCTTCGTGTTGGACAGGCCATCCTAATTACTATCAGAACACCAACCGCCCGAGCTTGAGGATGATGATTGTCTTGATATCATCTAGAACTACATATGTGTGTGTGGCTATATCATCTAGAACTACATATGTGTGTGTGGCTATATCATCTAGCTAGAACTACATATGTGTGTGTGGCTATATCATCTAGAACTACATATGATGATCGTCGTCGATATCATATAGAACTACATATGATGATGGCCGTTGATATGACCATGTACTGCTTGAAGATGCATGTTGGCTATGCATGAAATTGTTATCTTAAGACTCCCTTCGTTCCAAATTACTCGTCATGGTTTGAACTAAAACCACGACGAGTAATTTGGAACGAAGGGAGTACTATCGTACCTAGTAATGGTTTATGAATTTGATATCTACTAGTAGTACCTAGTATCTAGTATCTGAAAGGAGAACTGAAAGTGAAAGGAGAACTAAAAGGGAATGGGTCGATGGGAAAATGATGAAAGGTATAGCAGTAGCGAGGGATGAAGAAACCGCTATAGCTAGTTAATAGTAGCGCGTTCGCAAAAAGCGCTGCTGATATAAATCAACGATAGTAGCGGGTTGGGGCAGCGCTACTACTATGAGTTAGTCTATGGCGCCTTATTAGTAGCGTGACCACCAGCAGCTGCTTGCTAACTCGAAACCCGCGCTGCTGCTAGCCTTTTCCCTAGTAGTGAATAGTCGACCAAGCTGAATTGCTATTGAATAATATGTTGACTAATGAAAATAATTGGAAACTTCCTGAACCAACTCCTGAGCCAATTCCTGAACCAACTCCGAAAAAGAGGGGAGTTTTATTTCTCAGTCCCGAAGATATGCAAGAGGCAAAGAAATCTATGAAACAAAAAGGTATTAAAGCTAAAGATGTTAAGAATTTACCTCCTGTTGAAGAAATACATGGCCTTAATATATGACCTATCGAAGAAACACATGGTCTTGATAACCGCACACAGGTAGTAAAGGTAAATTCTCTCTATAGATATGATAAAGTTGAAATCCCGTCTACTAAGTTTCCTAGCCAATGTTTGGATGAATTTGATGACTTTATGGCTAGACAAGAAAACTTCAATGCTTATGTTGGTAGAGAATTAAAGAGTAATTCTTACATGATTGGACACTTGAGTGATTATATGTATAGGTGAACTTAAACTCATTAGTAAATATGCTTCTATGGTTACCACTCAAGCAGAACAAGTACTTAAAGCTCAAAGTGATTTTCTCGATGAATTAAATAATAAACATGATTTTGCTGTTAGAGTGGCTACTAGAACTAGTAAAATGACTCAGGAACCTTTGTATCCTGAAGGCCACCCTAAGAGAATTGAGCAAGATTCTCAGAGAAATAATTTAGATGCACCTAGTCCTTCTAAAAGGAAGAAAAAGAAAAATGATAGGACTTTGCATGCTTCTAGTGAACCAATTGTAGACACACCTGAGAATCCCAATGATATTTCTATCTCTGATGCTGAAACACAATCTGGTGATGAACATGAACCTAGTGATAATGTTAATGATAATGCTCATGTTGATGCTCAACCTAGCAATAATAATGATGTAGAGATTGAACCTGCTATTGATCTTGATAACCCACAATCAAAGAATCAACGTTATGATAAGAGAGACTTTGTTGCTAGGAAGCACGATAAAGAAAGAGAACCATGGGTTCAGAAACCCATGCCTTCTCCTCCTAAGCCATCCAAGAAAAAAGATGATGAGGATTTTGAGCGTTTTGCTGAAATGATTAGACCTATCTTCTTACGTATGCGCTTGACTGATATGCTTAAAGTGAGTCCTTATGCTAAATACATGAAGGATATTATTACAAATAAAAGAAAGATACCGGAAGCTGAAGTTTCCACCATGCTTGCTAATTATACTTTTAAGGGTGGAATACCAAAGAAACTTGGAGATCCAGGAGTACCAACTATACCATGCTCCATTAAAAGAAACTATGTTAAAACTGCTTTATGTGATGCCGGTGTTCGTGTTATGCCTCTCTCTTTATATCGTAGACTTGAAATGAATAGGTTGACACCTCTTGAAATATCTTTGCAAATGGCTGATAAATCAACTGCTATACCTGTCAGGATTTGTGAGGATGTGCCTGTTGTGGTTGCAAACATTACTATCTTAATGGACTTTGTTATTCTTGATATTCCTGAGGATGATAGTATGTCGATTATCCTTGGTAGACCCTTTTTGAATACTGCAGGGGCTATTATTGATTGCAACAAAGGCAATGTCACTTTTCATGTTCATGGTAATGAGCATACGGTACACTTTTCGAGGAAACATTCTCAAGTTCATAGCATTAATTCTATTGGAAAATTTTCAACTATTATTATTGGAGGTTTTGAATTTCCTCTTCCTACTGTCAAGAAGAAATATGATATTCTTATTATTGGGGATGTGCATATCCCTGTTGAGCTAACCTAGTGTTATTATTTCTCCGGTTCCATGTTATTTGGAATGAGTTTGTTAACAAGACTTGATCAACCTTGTTAGTAACGATGGCAATGGGTCAGGTTTGGATCGGGTTGAACAAAATCAAATCCATATCCATATCCATGAAGACATTCTTAGCCCGCCCATGAAAAATCCATGGGTGAAAAATTGTGTCCATGTCCAAACCCGATGGATATCCATACCCACTGGATATCCATTGGGTCCTCTCAAGACATGTAAATAAGGCATAACACAATATTAACATAAGCTCTTCCATTATTCACCTTGTGGCTGGCTAAGGCTTCACTTATTGTAATACATCAACTTATGGTAAATCAATGTCCACTAATAACCTAATATCATTCAGTATTTTTCTAAAAGATGAGAATGACGAGTCATTTAACGAGGAGATAAAAATAAGGGAAGGGGCGCTGGAGTATGTTAGTGGGGATTGAATGTCAACTAATAAAAGTTACGGTGGGGATTGTGCAATTTCTTTTGCATGTTTTACGTAAGTAAGTGTAAAATTGAAGTGGGACATGTGACTATGGGTAGGGATAGCAGACTTTTGCCTATTAATGCACACTATCGGGTCGGATTTGGATATACCCATGGGTATAAGATTTTATCCATGACCAACCCGCGAGCAATCGGGTCAGGTTTGGGCGCCGCCCATGGGCACAAAAGGATATCCAAACCCTATCCATTCGGGTCGGATATCCATGGGTATCCATGTCCATGGGTAAAATTGTCATCCTTACTTGTTAGTGGATTCCTTTTGATGATCATGAGATGGATGAAGTTAGAAGGCACAACCTTTTGTACCCTTTCTTTACTTTCTGTTGTTTAGTTTGAAAAAAGCAAAAATAGTATTTTCTGTCTGTTTTATGAATTATCCATGCAATAAAAAAAATACCCGAAATTAAAAGTTCTCCAAATGCCCTGCAAATTTAATATGATTTTTTCTGAAATATTTGAGAATATGTGACACTGAGAACACAACAGGGAGAGCAAGCACCTGGCCACGAGGGTCCAGGGCGCGCCCACCCCTACAGGGCGCGCCCCCTGCCTCGTGGGCCCATGGTGGCCCCCCTCCACTTGTTCCTGCACCCACACACTTCATCTTCCTCCCAAAAAATCACCATCCAGCTCAAGCACGAGTTCTAGCTTATTTTGCTGCCATTTTCGATCTCCTTGCTCAAAGCTCCATTCACAAAACTGCTTTGGGGGATTGTTCCTTGGTATGTGACTCCTCCAATGGTCCAATTAGTTTTTGTTCTAGTGCTTTATTCATTGCAATTTTTTCCTGCCTAGGTGACCCTGTTCTTGAGCTTGCATGTCAAATTTATATGGTCCCAAGTAATTTTAATGCATGATATAGGCTCTAGGCACTTGTAGGAGTAGTTGCTATCAATCTTGTTGAGTTTGTTTCGCTTTTATTTTGAGTTACTAAAAATTTCAGAAATTTTTCAGAGGAAGAAATATGTCTAGGAAAATGTATCAAGGTGGTTCTTCAAGGAAGAAAGGACCCAGGCTTGCAATACGTGAGCAAGACGACGAACCACCAAGGGAAGCTGATGTGCGGCCTTGTGAATGGCCGTCAGAGGAGTTTATGGTCAAAGCAGGCATCAAGGATGAATTTGATGCATATGTGCGTAATGTCGATCTTGAGGACTTCGTGCAAGATAAGTGTCCTCAGTACTACTATTTGACTGATTCATTCGTGAGAAGGTTTAAGTTTACATCTTCGCGTAATTCTCCAAGTGTCCTGTTTGATATTTATGATAAATTATATACCATGGACCTAGAAGATTTCACTACTGCTTGTATACTCCCGCAGTGGGGCAATGTCAATGAACCTCGTAAATCTGAATATAAAGACTTTCTTGCTAGTATCACTATGGGAGAATCTAGAGAAATAGCACAAGCTACCATAGGGAGCATTCATTTTCCTGCTATACATTATTTTGCTCTCTTCATTGGAAGATGCATTAACGGTAAAGATGAAGCATGTCACATGTGTGTTCCTGATCTTTGTGTTCTCAAGAGTGCTGTATTTGGTGATAAACAATACAACTTGGGGCCAATTGTTGCACGTAGGTTGCATAATAATGTTTTAGTTGGAGACTTGTTTGGAGGGATTTATGCCATCCGTGTGGCTAATTATCTTGGTATACCTGTACATGAAAATGATAGGGAGTTGCCTCCTGCTTATTTATATTATAATGTCATGGTTAGTCATCATGAGGAATGAACCATTCCTCCAGTATCGACTAATCTTTGACAGACGTCGCGCTGTCCATATTACTCTCCCTGCTCCTGCCCTCTTTTATTATCAGGCAAAAGGAAGATATGTTATCACTAGGGAGGAGGAAAATGAGTACGAGAGGAGGACGGAGGCAGCTCGTCGCCACACTATAGCTCAGGAGGCGTTAGCTGCTGCATCTCAGTAAGACCCCAGTTACAATTTCGGATATCAGCCATGCTACCCATGGCCATAGACCAACTTAGGCCAAAAGTCTAGGCTTGGGGGAGTACGTATTTCTCACCGACATTACATTCATGTTCACATACTCATTTTAGTTGTCGGTGTTCATACTTTTTCATTGTACTATCCATGCTAGTTTAATTTCTTTTTCTAGCTTTCTTCTTGTGTGTTTGATAAACCTTAAGAAAAAACCAAAAAAAATTAGTTAGTTTAATTTCCATGCTTGTAGTAGTAATTAAAAGAAAACCCCAAAAGATTTCTTGTTCTTCTTTTGCTTGTTGGGAGCTTTCCCGTGTAAATAGTTTTATTTCTTTTCTTTTCTTTGGGGGTCGAGAGGAGAAGACCATGATGAAAATGTTCAAATAGCTCTTATATGCATTATTGTTGATTTAACCAAGATCCCATATTACCTTGTCTTCTCCCTTGAATTGAATGCTTGCAGATTCTAGTTTTCTCCAATGCACGTGCACTATTATTATTATCCACACCGTTCGGTCGTGCAAGTGAAAGGCAATAATGACGATATATGATGGACTAATTGAGATGAGAGAAGCTGGTATGAACTCGACTTCTCTTGTTTTTGTAAATATGATTAGTTCATCGTTTCCGATTCAGCTAATTGTGAATAAACATGTTTGCAATGACAATTAGAGATTATAGTTGCTTATGACATGCTTAATAGCTAGGAGCTTATAATGGTTTACCTTGCGTGCCAACATTCTATTAAAACGGTTGTGATGTGGTATGATAGGGTGGTATCCTCCTTTGAATGATTCGAGTGACTCGACTTGGCACATGTTCACGCATGTAGTTGAAATAAAATCAACATAGCCTTCACGATATTTATGTTCATGGTGGATTATATCCTACTCATGCTTGCACTCGGTGTTGATTAATTTTAATGCATGTTCATGACTGTTGTCGCTCTTTCAGTTGGTCGCTTCCCAGTCTCTTGCTAGCCTTCACCTGTACTAAGCGGGAATACTTCTTGTGCATCCAACTCCATAAACCCCAAAGTTATTCCATATGAGTCCATCATACCTTCCTATATGCGGTATCTACCTGCCGTTCCAAGTAAATTTGTATGTGCCAAACTCCAAACCTTCAAATGAAATTCTGTTTTGTATGCTCGAACAGCTCATGTATCAACTAGGGCTATCTGTATCTTCCATGTTAGATGGGTTATTCTTAAGAAGAGTGGACTCCGCTCCTCATTCACGAGAAAATGGCTGGTCACCGGGATGCCCAGTCCCATGCTCAAATCAAATCAAAATAATTGCAAACAAAACTCCCCCAGGATTGTTGCTAGTTGGAGGCACCCGTTGTTTTGGGCAAGCCATGGATTGATGCTTGTTGGTGGTGGGGGAGTATAAACTTTACCATTCTGTTTGGGAACCGCCTATAACGTGTGTAGCATGGAAGATATTGAGATCTCTTAGTTGTTATGTTGACAGTGAAAATATACCGCTCAAAATGTTATTTATCTCTATTTCAAAATCAAGCTCTGGTACCTCTAAATATCCCTGCTTTCCTCTGCGAAGGGCCTATCTATTTACTTTTATATTGAGTCATCACCCTCTTATTAAAAAGAACCCGCTGGAGAGCACCGCTATCATTTGCATGCATTACTATTAATTTATATTGGGTATGACTATGACTGGATCTCTTTTACCATGAATTATAATGTTTAGTCAGTCCTTGATCTTTAAAGGTGCTCTACATTTATGTTTTGCGGTCCCAAAAAGGGCTAGCGAGATACCATCTTGTTATATCATATTATGATTGTTTTGAGAAAGTGTTATGATCCGAGATTTATTATTATTGCTCGCTAGTTGATTATGCCATTGATATGAGTAAACATGAGACCTAAGTGTTATTGTGAATATGGTTAGTTCATAATCTTTGCTGAAAACTTGAGTGCTGGCTTTACATATTTACAACAACAAGAGCAAACAGAGTTTGTAAAAGTTTTTCTTTATCACTTTCAGTTTTTCAACTGAATTGCTTGAGGACAAGCAAAGGTTTAAGCTTGGGGGAGTTGATACATCTCCGTCGTATCTACTTTTCCAAACACTTTTACCCTTGTTTTGGACTCTAACTTGCATGATTTGAATGGAACTAACCCGGACTGACGCTGTTTTCAGCAGAACTGCCATGGTGCTATTTTTGTGCAGAAATAAAGTTCTCGGAATGACCTGAAAATCCACGGAGCAACTTTTCAGAATTAATAAAAAATACTGGCGAAAGAATCAGCGTCAGGGGCCCACACCCTGTCCACGAGGGTGGGGGGCGCGCCCCCTGCCTCGTGGGCCCCCTGGACGTCCACCGACCTCAACTCCAACTCCATATATTTGCTTTCGGGGAGAAAAAATTAGAGAGAAAGTTTCATCGTGTTTTACGACACGGAGCCACCGCCAAGCCCTAATCTCTCTCGGGAGGGCTGATCTGGAGTCCGCTCGGGGCTCCAGAGAGGGGGATTCATCGCCGTCGTCATCATCAACCATCCTCCATCACCAATTTCATGATGCTCACCGCCGTGCGTGAGTAATTCCATCGTAGGCTTGCTGGACGGTGATGGGTTGGATGAGATTTACCATGTAATCAAATTAGTTTTGTTAGGGTTTGATCCCTAGTATCCACTATGTTCTGAGATTGATGTTGCTATGACTTTGCTATGCTTAGTGCTTGTCACTAGGGCCCGAGTGCCATGATTTCAGATCTGAACCTATTATGTTTTCATGAATATATGTGAGTTCTTGATCCTATCTTGCAAGTCTATAGTCACCTATTATGTGTTATGATCCGACAACCCCGAAGTGACAATAGTCGGGATACTTCTCGGTGATGACCGTAGTTTGAGGAGTTCATGTATTCACTAAGTGCTAATGCTTTGGTCCGGTACTCTATTAAAAGGAGGCCTTAATATCCCTTAGTTTCCACTAGGACCCCGCTGCCACGGGAGGGTAGGACAAAAGATGTCATACAAGTTCGTTTCCATAAGTATGTATGACTATATTTGGAATACATGCCGACATTACATTGATGAACTGGAGCTAGTTCTGTGTCACCCTATGTTATAACTGTTACATGATGAACCGCATCCGACATAATTATCCATCACTGATCCAATGCCTACGAGCTTTTCACATATTGTGCTTTGCTTATTTACTTTACCGTTGCTACTGTTACAATTACTACAAAACTGCTACTATTACTTTTGCTACCGTTACCGTTACTTCCATACTACTTTGCTACTAAATACTTTGCTGCAGATGCTAAGTTATCCAGGTGTGGTTGAATTAACAACTCAACTGCTAATACTTGAGAATATTCTTTGGCTCCCCTTGTGTCGAATCAATTTGTGTTGAATACTCTACCCTCGAAAAATGTTGTGATCCCCTGTACTTGTGGGTTATCATACGCAAGTTCGGCTGGGACCGTGGACATCACAAAATTTCATCTCTATAGAAAGTATACAAGTTCAACCGACACATATCATCATCATCGGCATCGTAAATCACTAGAAGTTCCATCCTTCCATATCATCAAGGATGGACCCCAGCTTCTTGAACAGCGTGAGGTCATGATGTTGCATGTGTATGCGAGTTCGGACGTCAGCTCGGATATAGGGCTATGGTGGAACATCCCCTTCTCATCGACGACTTCTTTCATGATGATCGCCGCAATGTCCCTTTGGATGCGAAAGAAGTCATCTCTAAGTTTATAATCCGCTGCTCCATGAGATTCTACCCACTTGCGGATATGATCATCATTTCTCGTTGTCATACGAAGCTTTTGGTGATCCGTGTTGAACTCAATCATGAGATGGAGGAGGTAGAATCCATCTTTCTTGCTTGGTTTTGGGACATGGATGCGGCAAAAGTTAGTTTTATGCGAGAAACCCAATTTCTTGTTCCTTTGTTTCCTGATCTGTAGGTGGCCACCCCTAATGCTGAAGCCTTGGAGAGCATCATCTAGAATATTCATTATGTGGGAGTAGTCCTTCTTCTCATAGTCTCTGGAAGGGTCGAAATACACGGCGTGGGAGACTCACGGGTAAAGAATGATAAGGACGGCGCGCCCGTTGCTGCAGGGAAAAGGCACCTCAAATTATTCTCCATATGAGCAAGAAGGAATGATTGAAATGTACGAAAGGGTTGTTCGGACTGACTTACTTTGGATGATAAGGCAGGAGGACAATTTCCTGGTCCTTATTTTGTACCATGAAGTTTTGGAGGTACTCTCTAGCAGTTTCACGCTCAAAGTCGCCGAGACTCAAGAAAGACTCGTGCATGTAGTACAGATCTGTTGGAAATATGCCCTAGAGGCAATAATAAAAGTATTATTATATTTCCTTGTTCATGATAATTGTCTTTTATTCATGCTATAACTGTATTATCCGGAAATCGTAATACACGTGTGAATACATAGACCACAATATGTCCCTAGTGAGCCTCTAGTTGACTAGCTCGTTGTGATCAACAGATAGTCATGGTTTCTGCTATGGACATTGGATGTCGTTGATAACGGGATCACATCATTAGGAGAATGATGTGATGGACAAGACAATCCTAAGCATAGCACAAAGATCGTGTAGTTCATTTGCTAGAGCTTTTCTAATGTCAAGTATATCTTCCTTAGACCATGAGATCGTGTAACTCCGGATAACGTAGGAGTGCTTTGGGTGTATCAAGCGTCACAATGTAAGCGGGTGACTATAAAGGTGCACTCTGGTATCTCCGAAAGTGTCATTGGGTTGACACGGATCGAGGCGGATTTGTCACTCCGTGTAAGCGGAGAGGTATCTCTGGGCCCACTCGGTAGGACATCATCATAATGTGCACAATGTGACCAAGGGGTTGATCACGGGATGATGTGTTGCGGAACGAGTAAAGAGACTTGCCGTAACGAGATTGAACAAGGTATCGGTATACCGACGATCGAATCTCGGGCAAGTAAAATACCGCTAGACAAAGGGAATTGTATACGGGATCGATTGAGTCCTTGACATCGTGGTTCATCCGATGAGATCATCGTGGAACATGTAGGAGCCAACATGGGTATCCAGATCCGCTGTTGGTTATTGACCGGAGAACGTCTCGGTCATGTCTACATGTCTCCCGAACCCGTAGGGTCTACACATAAGGTTCGATGGCGCTAGGGTTATAAAGGAAGTTTGTATGTGGTTACCGAATGTTGTTCGAGTCCGGATGAGATCCCGGACGTCACGAGGAGTTCGGAATGGTCCGGAGGTAAAGATTTATATATGGGAAGTCTGTTTTGGTCAGGAAAAGTTTGAGTTTTATCGGTAGCGTCTGGGACCACGGGAGGTCGAGGGACCACCAAGTGGGGCCACCTACCCCGGAGGGCTGCATGGGCCATGTGTGGGAGGAACCAGCCCGGGTGGGCTGGTGCGCCCCACAGGGGCCCAAGCGCGAGGAGAGTGGGAGGGGCAAACCCTAGGGCAGATGGGCCCTAAGGCCCACCCCAGGCGCGCCTCCCCTCTCTCCCCCTCTGGCCGCCACCCAGATGGGATCTGGGGGCTGCCGCCACCCCTGGGGAGGGAACCCTAGAGGGGGCGCAGCCCCCTCCCCTCCCCCTATAAATACTAGAGGTTTGGGGGCTGCCCAACACACGAGAATCTCTCCCTTCTCCTCTTGGTGCAGCCCTACCTCTCTCCCTTCTCCTCATATCTCGCGGTGCTTGGCGAAGCCCTGCTGGACTACCACGCTCCTCCATCACCACCACGCCGTTGTGCTGCTGCTGGATGGAGTCTTCCTCAACCTCTCCCTCTCTCCTTGCTGGATCAAGGCGTGGGAGGCCACCAGCTGTCACGTGTGTTGAAGCGGAGGTCTTTGTCCGTTCGGCACTAGGATCTCCGGTGATTTGGATCACGACAGTCGACTCCTTCAACCCCGTTCTCTTGAGCGCTTCGCTTAGCGTCTACAATGGTATGTAGATGCACTCTCCTTCCCTCGTTGCTGGTTTCTCCATAGGTAGATCTTGGTGACACGAGGAAAATTTTGAATTTCGCCTCGTTCCCCAACGATGGTATCGAGCTAGGTCTATCGTAGATTCTTTGCACGAGTAGAACACAAAGTAGTTGTGGGCGTTGATTTTGTTCAATATGCTTACCGTTACTAGTCCAATCTTGTTTCGACGGTATTGTGGGATGAAGCGGCCGAACCGACCTTACACGCACTCTTCGTGAGGCAAGTTCCACCGATTGACATGCACTTGGTGCATAAGGTGGCTAGCGGTGCCGTCTCTCCCACTTTAGTCGGAACGGATTCGATGAAAAGGGTCCTTATGAAGGGTAAATAGCAATTGGCATATCACGTTGTGGTTTTGCGTAGGTAAGCGTTCTTGCTAGAAACCCATAGCAGCCACGTAAAACATGCAACAACAATTAGAGGGCGTCTAACTTGTTTTTGCGGGGTATGCTATGTGATGTGATATGGCCAAGAAGAATGTGATGAATGATATGTGATGTATGAGATTGATCATGTTCTTGTAATAGGAATCACGACTTGCATGTCGATGAGTATGACAACCGGCAGGAGCAATAGGAGTTGTCTTTATTTATTATATGACCTGCGTGTCATTGAACAACGCCATGTAATTACTTTACTTTATTGCTAACCGGTAGCCATAGTAGTAGAAGTAATAAGTTGGCGAGACAACTTCATGGAGACACGATGATGGATATCATGATGATGGAGATCATGGTGTCATGCGGTGTGACGATGATGATCATGGAGCCCGAAGATGGAGATCAAAGGAGCAAAATGATATTGGCCATATCATGTCACTATTTGATTGCATGTGATGTTTGTCATGTTTATGCATCTTGTTTACTTAGAACGACGGTAGTAAATAAGATGATCCCTTACAAAAATTTCAAGAAGTGTTCTCCCCTGACTGTGCACCATTGCTAAAGTTCGTCGCTTCTAAGCACCACGTGATGATCGGGTGTGATGGATTCTTACGTTCACATACAACGGGTGTAAGACAGATTTACACACGCAAAACACTTAGGGTTAACTTGACTAGCCTAGCATGTACAGACATGGCCTCGGAACACGGAGACCGAAAGGTCGAGCATGAGTCGTATAGTAGATACGATCAACATGAAGATGTTCACCGACAATGACTAGTCCGTCTCACGTGATGATCGGACACGGCCTAGTTGACTTGGATCATGTAATCACTTAGATGACTAGAGGGATGTCTATCTGAGTGGGAGTTCATAAGATGAACTTAATTATCCTGAACATAGTCAAAAGATCTTTTCAAATTATGTCGTAAGCTCGCGCTTTAGTTCCACTATTTAGATATGTTCCTAGAGAAAATATAGTTGAAAGTTGACAGTAGCGATTATGCGGACAATAGAAAGCTTATGTCCTTAGTGCACCGCTCAGTGTGCTGAACCCCAAACGTCATTTGTGGATGTTGCGAACATCGGACATACACGTTTTGATAACTACGTGATAGTTCAGTTGAACGGTTTAGAGTTGAGGCACCAAAGACGTTTTCGAAACATCGCGGAACATGAGATGTTTCGAGGGCTGAAATTGGGATTTCAGGCTCGTGCCCACGTCAAGAGATATGAGACCTCCGACGATTTTCTTAGCCTGCAAACTAAGGGAGAAAAGCTCAATCGTTGAGCTTGTGCTCAGATTGTCTGAGTGCAACAATCACTAGAATCGAGTGGGAGTTAATCTTCCAGATGAGATAGTGATGTTTCTCCAAAGTCATTGCCACCAAGCTGCTAGAGCTTCGTGATGAACTATAACATATCAGGGATAGATATGATGATCTTGAGGTATTCGCGATGTTTGACACCGCGAAAGTAGAAATCAAGAAGGAGCATCAATTGTTGGTGGTTGGTGAAACCACTAGTTTCAAGAAGGGCAAGGGCAAGAAGGGATACTTCATGAAACGGCAAATCAGCTGCTGCTCTAGTGAAGAAACCCAAGGTTGAACCCAAACCGAGACTAAGTGCTTACAGTAAGGAGGGAACAACCACTGGAGCGGAATTACCCTAGATACTTGGTAGATGAGAAGGCTGGCAAGGTCGATAGAAGTATATTGGATATACATTATGTTAATGTGTACTTTACTAGTACTCCTAGTAGCACCAGGGTATTAGATACCGGTTCGGTTGCTAAGTGTTAGTAACTCGAAATAAAAGAGCTACGGAATAAACGGAGACTAGCTAAAGGTGAGCTGACGATATGTGTTGGAAGTGTTTCAAGTTTGATGTGATCAAATATCGCACGCTCCCTCTACCATCAAGATTAGTATTAAACCTGAATAATTGTCATTTGGTGTTTGCGTTGAGCATAGACATGATTGGATTATGTCTATTGCAATATGGTTATTCATTTAAGGAGAATAATGGTTACTCTATTTATTTGAATAATACCTTCAATGGTCTTGCACCTAAAGGAATGGTTTATTGAATCTCGATCGTAGTGATACACATTTTCATGCCAAAAGATATAAGATAGTAATGATAGTACCACTTACTTGTGGCACTGCCATGTAAGTCATATTGGTGTAAAACGCATGAAGAAGCTCCATGTTGATGGATCTTTGGACTCACTCGTTTTGAAAAGTTTGAGACATGCGAACCATGTCTATTGGTGTATACGCATGAAGAAACTCCATGCAGATGGATCGTTTGGACTCACTTGATTTTGAATCACTTGAGATATGCAAGTCATACCACATGGGCAAGATGACTAAAAAGCCTCGTTTTTCAGTAAGATGGAACAAGATAGCAACTTGTTGGAAGTAACACATTTTGATGTGTGCAGTCCAATGAGTACTGAGGCATGCAGTGAATATCGTTATGTTCTTACTTCACAGATGATTCGAGTAAGATGTAGAGTATATTTACTTGATGAAACACAAGTCTGAATTATTGAATGGTTCAAGTAATTCCAGAGTGAAGTTGAAGATCATCGTGACAAGAGGATGAAATGTCTATGATATGAGTATCTGAGTTACGAGCTTTGGCACGCAATTAAGACATTGTGGAAATTGTTTCACAATTAATACCGCCTGGAACACCATAGTGTGATGGTGTGTCCGAACATCATAGTTGCACCCTATTGGATATGGTGCATACCATGATGTCTCTTATCGAATTACCACTATCGTTTATGGGTTAGGCATTAGAGACAACCACATTCACTTTAAATAGGGCACCACGTAATTCCGTCGAGATGACACCGTATGAACTATGGTTTAGAGAAACCTAAGCTGTCATTTCTTAAAGGTTTGGGGCTGCGATGCTTATGTGAAAAAGTTTCAGGTTGATAAGTTTTGAACCCAAAGCGGATAAAATGCATCTTCATAGGACACCCAAAAACAGTTGGGTATACCTCCTAATTCAGATCCAAAAGCAATAGGGATTGTTTCTTGAATCAGGTCCTTTCTCGAGGAAAAGTTTGTCTCGAAAAGTTGAGTGGGAGGATGGTGGAGACTTGATATGGTTATTGAACCGTCACTACAACTAGTGTGTAGCAGGGCACAGGACGTTGTTCCTGTGGCACCTACACCAATTGAAGTAGAAGCTTATGATAGTGATCATGAAACTTCGGATCAAGTCACTATCGTACCTCGTAGGGTGACAAGGATGCGTACTGCTTCAGAGTGGTACAGTAATCTTGTCTTGAAGGTCATGTTGCTAGACAACAATGAACCTACGAGCCATGGAGAAGCGATGGTGGGCCCAAATTCCGACAAATGGTTAGAAGCCATGAAATCCGAGATAGGATCCATGTATCAGAACAAAGCATGGACTTTGGTGGACTTGCCCGATGATCGGCAAGCCATTGAGATAAATGGATCTTTAAGAAGAAGACGGACGTGGATGGTAATGTCACCGTCTATGAAGCTCGACTTGTGGCAAAGAGTTTCTTCGCAAGTTCAAGGAGTTGACTACAATGAGATTTTCTCATTCGTAGCGATGCTTAAGTCCGTCGGAATCATGTTAGCATTAGCTGCATTTATGAAATCTGGCAGATGGATGTCAAAACGAGTTTCCTTACCAGTTTTCGTAAGGAAAGGTTGTATGTGATACAATCAGAAAGGTTTTGTCGATCCTAAGGATGCTAAAAGGTATGCTAGCTCAAGCGATCCTTCTAAGGACTGGAGTAAGCATCTCGGAGTTGGAATATGTACTTTGATAAGATGATCAAAGATTTTGGGTTTATACAAATTTATGAGAAACTTGTATTTCCAAAGAAGTGAGTGGGAGCACTATAGAATTTCTGATGAGTATATGTTATTGACATATTGTTGATCAGAAATGATGTAGAATTTCTGATAGCATATAGGGTTATTTGAAAAGTGTTTTTCAATGGAAAACCTGGATTAGGCTACTTGAGCAATAAGCATCAAGATCTATAAGATAGATCAAAATGCTTAATAGTACTTTCAAATGAGCACGTGCCTTGACATGATCTTGAAGGTGTTCAAGATGGATCGATCAAAGAAGGAGTTCTTGCACGAGATGTAAGGTATGAAGTTAAGACTTAAAAGCTCGACCATGGCGAAAAGAGAGAAAGGGCGAAGGTCGCCCCTATGTTTCGACATAGGCTCAGAGTATGCTATCTTTGTGTACCGCATACGGAAGTGTGCCTTGCCATGAGTCGGTCAAGGGTACAAGAATGATCCAGAATGGATCATTGGACAATGATCAAAATTGTCCTTGGAGTAAATAAGGACATGTTTCTCGATTATGGAGGTGATAAAGAGTTGGCGTAAAGGTCGATGCAAGCTTTAACACCTATCCGAGTGACTCGAGTAGCAAACCGGATCACGTATAGTGGGCGACCATTTGGAATAGCTCAAGTGGAGCACCGAAGCAAGACATTACAATATGACCTAGAGATTTGCAAAGTATATACGGATCTGAATGTCGCAAACCCGTTGACTAAAACCTCTCTCACAAGCAAAACATGATCAAACCCCAGAACTCATTGAGTCTTAATCACATGACGATGTGAACTAGTTTAATGACACTAGTAAACTCTTTGGATGTTGGTCACATGGCGATGTGACCTGTCAATGTTAATCACATGGCGATGTGAACTAGATTATTGACTCTAGTGCAAGTGGGAGACTGTTGGAAATATGCCCTAGAGGCAATAATAAAAGTATTATTATATTTCCTTGTTCATGATAATTGTCTTTTATTCATGCTATAAGCTGTATTATCCGGAAATCGTAATACGTGTGAATACATAGACCACAATATGTCCCTAGTGAGCCTCTAGTTGACTAGCTCGTTGTGATCAACAGATAGTCATGGTTTCTGACTATGGACATTGGATGTCATTGATAACGGATCACATCATTAGGAGAATGATGTGATGGACAAGACCCAATCCTAAGCATAGCACAAAGATCGTGTAGTTCGTTTGCTAGAGCTTTTCTAATGTCAAGTATCTCTTCCTTAGACCATGAGATCGTGTAACTCCCGATACCGTAGGAGTGCTTTGGGTGTATCAAACATCACAACGTAATCGGGTGACTATAAAGGTGCACTCAGGTATCTCCGAAAGTGTCTATTGGGTTGACACGGATCGAGGCTGGATTTGTCACTCCATGTAAGCGGAGAGGTATCTCTGGGCCCACTCGGTAGGACATCATCATAATGTGCACAATGTGACCAAGGGGTTGATCACGGGATGATGTGTTGCGGAACGAGTAAAGAGACTTGCCGTGCGAGATTGAACAAGGTATCGGTATACCGACGATCGAATCTCGGGCAAGTAAAATACCGCTAGACAAAGGGAATTGTATACGAGATCGATTGAGTCCTTGACATCGTGGTTCATCCGATGAGATCATCATGGAACATGTAGGAGCCAACATGGGTATCCAGATCCGCTGTTGGTTATTGACCGGAGAACGTCTCGGTCATGTCTACATGTCTCCCGAACCCGTAGGGTCTACACATAAGGTTCGATGGCGCTAGGGTTATAAAGGAAGTTTGTATGTGGTTACCGAATGTTGTTGAGTCCGGATGAGATCCCGGACGTCACGAGGAGTTCTGGAATGGTCCGGAGGTAAAGATTTATATATGGGATGTCTGTTTTGGTCACCGGAAAAATTTCAGGTTTTATCGGTAGCGTCTGGGACCACCGGGAGGTCCCGGGACCACCAAGTGGGGCCACCTACCCGGAGGGCTGCATGGGCCATGTGTGGGAGGAACCAGCCCGGGTGGGCTGGTGCGCCCCCACAAGGGGCCCAAGGCGCGAGGGAGAGTGGGAGGGGCAAATCCTAGGCAGATGGGCCCTAAGGCCCACCCAGCGCCCTCTCTCTCTCCCTCGCCGCCACCCAGATGGGATCTGGGGCTGCCGCCACCCCGGGAGGAACCCTAGAGGCGCAGCCCCTCCCTCCCTATAAATACTAGAGGTTTGGGGGCTGCCCAACACACGAGAATCTCTCCCTTCTCCTCTTGGTGCAGCCCTACCTCTCTCCCTTCTCCTCATATCTCGCGGTGCTTGGCGAAGCCCTGCTGGACTACCACGCTCCTCCATCACCACCACGCCGTTGTGCTGCTGCTTGATGGAGTCTTCCTCAACCTCTCCCTCTCTCCTTGCTGGATCAAGGCGTGGGAGACGTCACCGGGCTGTACGTGTGTTGAACGCGGAGGTGCCGTCCGTTTGGCACTAGGATCTCCGGTGATTTGGATCACGACGAGTACGACTCCTTCAACCCCGTTCTCTTGAACGCTTCCGCTTAGCATCTACAAGGGTATGTAGATGCACTCTCCTTCCCCTCGTTGCTGGTTTCTCCATAGGTAGATCTTGGTGACACGTAGGAAAATTTTGAATTTCTGCTACGTTCCCCAACAAGATCCGCCACACAGATTTGCGAGACTTCTTCTCTCTTCATGACGGAGCTCATATGTAGCGCAAAAAGGCGGACGATTGCAAAATCGATCCGCCTTGTCAGAAACATCTCAAAGATATGGTCAAACCGCAGGAAGAACACCTCCGTGAGCCGTGTGTCAACGTAGCACTTCCCCTCAGGCACACGAGCCACGTATGTTGGATATCATGGATCCTTCGAGGCTAGTAGGATTTTCTCAGTCGACAACACATGGTCGTGCAGTCTCCTAAGATCCCCTGATAGTGCCTCCAGCGGTTTCGGTGGTAGCATCGGCTCGCCCGTGAGATGGAACATGGTCGCACCTTTCACGGGTACACGCTCTTCAGAATCCATCGTCTGGCTGTTATGTGCTCTGGCTTGTTTGGAGGCAGCTATCTTCCCCGGTCTCTTCCTATCCTTTTTCTTGAGCACACCTTCCAGACCCTTCCTTAACCCCTGCCCGAGTGTTGCCAGGCTAAGCACTGTACGACCCCCTTCTAGTTGAGCTTGTGTTGAGGTGGCATCTTCATGCATGTCCTGTGAGGATTTCATGAAGAGAGACTTCTTGCAATCCTTGCTACGACGTTCCTGCCCGGGCAGATCATCCATATCCTCATTAGCATGCTGATAGCCCCGATTCGTCATATGGTTGACTCATCATATCTAAGTAACCCTCACACGCATTTGTATTGAGGAAAGCCATTGGTTCCTCCATCTCATCATCCATTCTCTGTTCTACAGGACCGATTACATCAGCCAGTACTATTGCACCCCCTTCATCACGTCGTCCGCCGCTCCTCACCCAGCACTACAGGCACTGGTAATTGCGTAGGCGGGGTGGTGGTTGATAACCCGCAAGTATATGGGTTGTAGCCCCTTTCGATAAGTAAAAGTGTCGAACCCAACATGCTAAAGGTAGAACAAATATTCCCTCAAGTTCTATCGACCACCGATACAACTCTACGCATGCTTGACGTTCGCTTTACCTAGAACAAGTATGAAACTAGAAGTACTTTGTAGGTGTGATAGGATAGGTTTGCAAGATAATAAAGATCACGTAAATATAAACAAGGGGATGTTTAGATAAAGATGCAATAAAGTAAGTATTAGTAGAGAGCTTTTTGTTACGAGAAAGTTATTTGTCCAAGGCAATCGATAACTAGACCGGTAATCACTATTGCAATTCTATTTGAGGGAGAGGCATAAGCTAACATACTTTCTCTTCTTGGATCATATGCACTTATGATTGGAACTCTAGCAAGCATCCGCAACTACTAAAGATCATTAAGGTAAAACCCAACCATAGCATTAAAGTATCAAGTCCCCTTTATCCCATACGCAAACAACTTACTTACTCGGGTCTGTGCTTCTGTTCACTCACGCCACCCACCATAAGCAAATCATAAACATATTGCAAACCCTACAGCGGGGATCCCTCACGCTTGCGCGACACAGAGAGCACCATAGGACAGAAACAATAATAAAACATGCAAATCAAACCAATCACGATCATCAATTAACCCATAGGACAAAACAGATCTACTCAAACATGATAAGATAGCCATACATCATTGGGAAATAATATATAGCATTGAGCACCATGTTTAAGTAGAGATTACAGCGGGTAAGAGAGCAGTTACACTGCTGCATAGAGGGGGGAAGAGTTGGTGATGAAGGCGGTGAAGTTGTTGGTGAAGATCGCGGTGATGATGATGGCCCCCGGCGGCGTTCCGGCGCCACCGGAAGCAAGGGGGAGAGAGCCCCCCTTCTTCTTCTTCTTCCTTGACCTTCTCCCTATATGGGAGAAGGGTTTCCCCTCTGGTCCTTGGCTCCCATGGTGTGGGAGGGGCGAGAGCCCCTCCGAGATTGGATCTATCTCTCTGTCTCTCTCTGTTTCTGCGTTCCCAGATTCTACCCCTTCACCGTTTCTTTTATATCCGGAGATCCATAACTCCGATTGGGGTGAATCTTTCGCCCAGATCTTTCTCATAAAATTAACTTTCTTGCGGCAAAAGAGGAGCGTCAACTGCCTTACGGGGGCCCAGGAGAGTCCAGGGCGCGCCTACCTCCCTGGGGCGCGCCCCCTATCTCCTGGCCCCCTCGGGCACCATCTCGCGTTGATTTTACTTCCCAAAAATCACAAATATTCCAAAATACTTCTCCGTCCATTTTTATCCCGTTTGGCCTCCGTTTGATATGGGGTTTCTGTGAAACATAAAACATGCAATAGACGAGAACCGACTTTGAGCCTTTGGATCAATATGTTAGTCCCACAAAATAGTATAAAAATTTGCCAAAAGTATATGAAAGTTGTAGAATATTGGCATGGAACCATCGACTCGCAACTAGGTGGAGTGTTTGTCGGGGCGATGTCGGTTGCAAGTCAACCATCGACTACGCAACTAGGGAGGCGGCAGTGTTTGTCGGGGCCGCCCGGTTGCGAGTCAACCATCGACTTCGTAACTAGGGAGGCAAGAGTGTTTGTGGGGGCCGACCTCGGTTGCAAGTCAATCATCGACTCACAACCAGGGGAGAAGTGTGTTTGTCGGGTCCCCCAATTGCATGTGTCAACCATAAACTTACAACTAAGGGGGAGTGTGCTTATACGGGGCCCAGTTGCATGTCAACCATCGACTCACAACTAGGGGGAAAGGGAGAGTGTTTGTCGGGGCTGACCTCGGTTGCATGCCAACCATCGACGCGCAACTAGGGGAAGGGGAGAATGTTTCTCGGGGTGTGTTTGTTTGTCGACCATCGACTCGCAACTAAGGGCGTGTTTGTTTTGTCGGGCCCTAGTTGCAAGCAAACCATCAACTCTCAACTAAGGCCGTGTTTTGTTTGTCGTGGTCCCCAGTTGCATGTCAACCATCAACTCGCAATTAAGGGCGTGGGTGTTCTTGTCGTGGTCCCCAGTTGTAACTCAACCATCAACTCACAACTAAGGGCATGTTTGCTAGGGCCCCCAGTTGCAAGCCTACCATCAACTCCAACTAAGGGTGTGTGTGTGTGTTCTTATCATGGTCCCCAGTTCCATGTCAACCAACGATTCGCAACTAAGAGTGTGTTTGTCAGGGCCCCCAGTTGCAAGTCATCCATCGACACGCAACTAACGTGTGTGTGTGTGTGTGTGTGTGTGTGTGTGTGTGTGTGTGTGTGTGTGTGTGTGTGTGTGTGTGTGTGTGTGTGTGTGTGTGTGTGTGTGTGTTCTTGTCGGAGCCCACAGTTGCATATCAACCATCGACTCGCAACGAATTAAGGGCGTGTGTATTTGTTGTATGGGCCCCAGTTACAAGTTAGCCATCGACTCACAACTAGGGGGAGGGGAGAGTGTTTGTCGGGGCCGATCCCGGTTGCATGGCAACCATCGACGCGCAACTAGGGGGAGGGGAGAGTGTTTGTCAGGGTGTGTTTGTTTGTCGACCATCTACTTGAAACTAAGGATGTGTTTGCTTTATCAGGGCCCCCAATTGCAAGTCACCCATCAAATCGCAAATAAGGGCATGTTTGTTTGTCGTGGTCCCCAATTGCATGTCAACCATCAACTCGCAACTAAGGGCATGTGTTTTCTTGCCGTGGTCCCCAGTTGCAACTCAACAATCGACTCACAACTAAGGGTGTGTTTGTTGGGGCTCCCAGTTGCATGTCAACCATCAACTCGCAACTAAGGGTGTGTGTTCTTTGTCCTGGTCCCCAGTTGCAAGTCATCCATCGACTCACAACTAAGGGCGTGTGTGTTTGTTGTACGGGCCCGAGTTGCAAGTCAGCCATCGACTCGCAACTAAGGGCGTGTGTGTTTGTTGTACGAGCCCCAGTTGCATATCAACCATCGACTCGCAACTAAGGGCGTGTTTTGGTTGTTGTGGACCCTAGTTGCATGTCAACCATCAACTCTCAACTAAGGGCGTGTGTGTTCTTTTATCGTGGTCCCCAGTTGCAAGTCATCTATCAACTCGCAACTAAGGGCATGTATGTTCTTGTCGTGGTCCCTAGTTGCAACTCAATCATCGACTCGCAACTAAGGGCGTGTTTGTCGGGGCCCTAGTTGCAAGCCTACCATCGACTCGCAACTAAGGGCGCGTGTGTTCTTATCCAAGTTGCGAGTCCACCCCCCACTTTGAAATTGGGGGTCCAATAATTTTGTCTCGTTTGCAAATCCAACCTCGGCCCACAATTGTTTTTTTGTAGTTGTAGTTGTCCCAATTTCAGGTCCATGCTCGACTCGCAACCGTGGGATTTGCTTTTAATTGTACTTGTCACAAATGCAAGTCCAACCTCGACCCTCAACCGGGGGCTTTGCTTTTAGTTGTAGTCATCACAAATGCATGTCCAACCTCGACTCGCAACCAAGGCGTTTTTTTGTAGTTGTAGTTTCCACTGTTGTAATTCCAACCTCGACTCGTAACTAGGCTTTTTTGTAATTTGTAATAGCCCCAGTTGCAAGTCTACCCTCTACTAGCAACCGAGCTTTCAGAGTTTGTAGTTATTCCAACTGCAATTCCGTAATCAACTTCATAACTGGTAATTGTAGTTGCCCGATTGCAAGTCCATCCTCAACTCGCAACTCATCTTTGCTGAATCAACGGCGGTCTTGTGCGTTTTGTTTGTCGGAGAGCTTGTATACATAAACATTTATTTCGATTTCGTGAACATTGTTTGAATTTGCAAATAATTTTTGAAATCACGAACATTATTAAAACCCTGTACATTTTGAATACTTGAACTTTTTCTGTTTTTACTATTTTTATTTTAGCCTTTAATTTATATATATATATATATATAGGTAAATTGTTTGGGACACCTAGGTGCCTGGGCACCTAGGTCTGTTATGGTAAGTCATATTCATTATTGCATGTCATAAATTGACAAAATAATAGCTTCCCATATTTCGTTTGCATGCACTAGTATCCCTGAATGGTCAATGATTTCTTTCCAAAACAAAAATAATCTGAACAGTCGTACTTGGATTCAGATATATCGTGCATGTACCCAAGATATAACCACGTGTACATGTTATTTGACCATGATATCAGTTAGTGGGTATTATACCTAACAAAAATATATATGTGCTGTTTTCTACTCAATGAAAATATACACATAAATGTCATACCTTTTAATAAGTATGTGTTAGTGTTATATTCAATAGAATTATATACATACATATACATACCTCGATGTGAATATAAATACCTTGATGTTAATATAAACATGAATATATGCAGCGTTAGTGTTATACCCAATGAAAATATTCACATAGATATATATAACTCAATACGAATTTAATTTGTATATACCCATAAATTTCACACGTTTTAATAAGCGGTGCATGTACCCGAGATACGCACGTGTATATTTTATTAGACTACGATACCAGTTAATGAGTATTATACCTAATAAAAATATGCACTTGTTGGTGTTATACCCAATGAAAATATGCATGTGTTGGTGTTATACCCGATGAAAATATATATGTGTTGGTGTTATACCCGATGAAAATATGTACGTGTAGGTGTACGCGCTAAAAATGTTGCATATTATTTTTCTAATTAATTATCTTGCATCTACCATACATACCAAAACGTACGACAAATAATTAATTACAATTTCCTATCATGAAGGACAAATAATGACAGGTATTAATTAGACAAACGTTATTACTTTCTATAGCAGTAACGTCATGTAAGCAAATAGGAAAGTACTAATGCATGTATGCATGCAAAATTTAAACACATCTTATCAATGAAAACTAGTATGATCCAACGGCATCTAGGCAAGGAGCCTGGGCACCTAGGTGTCCCAAACTGTCATATATATATTTGTTTGGAGGCAGCTATCTTCCCCGGTCTCTTCCAATCCTTTTTCTTGAGCACACCTTCCAGACCCTTCCTTAACCCCTGCCCGAGTGTTGCCAGGCTAAGCACTGTACGACCCCCTGCTAGTTGAGCTTGTGTTGAGGTGGCATCTTGAGCATGTCTGTCAGATTTCATGAAGAGAGACTTCTTGCAATCCTGCTTTCTGACGTTCTGCCGGGCAGATCATCCATATCCTCATTAGCATGTTGATAGCCCGATTAGTCATATGGTTGACTCATCATATCTAAGTAACCCTCACACGCATTTGTATTGAGGAAAGCCATTGGTTCCTCCATCTCATCATCCATTCTCTGTTCTACAGGACCGATTACATCAGCCAGTACTATTGCACCCCCTTCATCACGTCGTCCGCCGCTCCTCACCCAAAGCACTACAGGCACTGGTAATTGCGTAGGCGGGGTGGTGGTTGATAACCCGCAAGTATATGGGTTGTAGCCCCTTTCGATAAGTAAAAGTGTCGAACCCAACATGCTAAAGGTAGAACAAATATTCCCTCAAGTTCTATCGACCACCGATACAACTCTACGCATGCTTGACGTTCGCTTTACCTAGAACAAGTATGAAACTAGAAGTACTTTGTAGGTGTGATAGGATAGGTTTGCAAGATAATAAAGATCACGTAAATATAAACAAGGGGATGTTTAGATAAAGATGCAATAAAGTAAGTATTAGTAGAGAGCTTTTTGTTACGAGAAAGTTATTTGTCCAAGGCAATCGATAACTAGACCGGTAATCACTATTGCAATTCTATTTGAGGGAGAGGCATAAGCTAACATACTTTCTCTTCTTGGATCATATGCACTTATGATTGGAACTCTAGCAAGCATCCGCAACTACTAAAGATCATTAAGGTAAAACCCAACCATAGCATTAAAGTATCAAGTCCCCTTTATCCCATCGCAAACAACTTACTTACTAAGATGCGTGTACATTCACTCACGCCACCCACCATAAGCAAATCATAAACATATTGCAAACCCTACAGCGGGGATCCCTCACGCTTGCGCGACACAGAGAGCACCATAGGACAGAAACAATAATAAAACATGCAAATCAAACCAATCACGATCATCAATTAACCCATAGGACAAAACAGATCTACTCAAACATGATAAGATAGCCATACATCATTGGGAAATAATATATAGCATTGAGCACCATGTTTAAGTAGAGATTACAGCGGGTAAGAGAGCAGTTACACTGCTGCATAGAGGGGGGAAGAGTTGGTGATGAAGGCGGTGAAGTTGTTGGTGAAGATCGCGGTGATGATGATGGCCCCCGGCGGCGTTCCGGCGCCACCGGAAGCAAGGGGGAGAGAGCCCCCCTTCTTCTTCTTCTTCCTTGACCTTCTCCTATATGGGAGAAGGGTTTCCTCTGGTCCTTGGCTCCCATGGTGTGGGAGGGCGAGAGCCCTTCGAGATTGGATCTATCTCTCTGTCTCTCTCTTTACGCGTTCCCAGATTCTACCCCTTCACCGTTTCTTTTATATCAGGAGATCCATAACTCCGATTGGGGTGAATCTTTCGCCAGATCTTTCTCATAAAATTAACTTTCTTGCGGCAAAGAGGCGTCAACTGCCTTTACGGGGCCCGGGAGAGTCCAGGCGCGCCTACCTCCCTGGGGCGCGCCCCCTATCTCCTGGCCCCCTCGGGCACCATCTCGTGTTGATTTTACTTCCCAAAAATCACAAATATTCCAAAATACTTCTCCGTCCATTTTTATCCCGTTTGGCCTCCGTTTGATATGGGGTTTCTGTGAAACATAAAACATGCAATAGACAGGAACTGACACTGGGCACTGGATCAATATGTTAGTCCCACAAAATAGTATAAAAATTTGCCAAAAGTATATGAAAGTTGTAGAATATTGGCATGGAACCATCGACTCGCAACTAGGTGGAGTGTTTGTCGGGGCCGATGTCGGTTGCAAGTCAACCATCGACTCGCAACTAGGGGAGGCGACAGTGTTTGTCGGGGCCGCCCCCGGTTGCGAGTCAACCATCGACTCGTAACTAGGGGAGGCAAGAGTGTTTGTGGGGGCCGACCTCGGTTGCAAGTCAATCATCGACTCACAACCAGGGGAGAAGTGTGTTTGTCGGGTCCCCCAATTGCATGTGTCAACCATAAACTTACAACTAAGGGGGAGTGTGCTTATACGGGGCCCAGTTGCATGTCAACCATCGACTCACAACTAGGGGGAAAGGGAGAGTGTTTGTCGGGGCTGACCTCGGTTGCATGCCAACCATCGACGCGCAACTAGGGGAAGGGGAGAATGTTTCTCGGGGTGTGTTTGTTTGTCGACCATCGACTCGCAACTAAGGGCGTGTTTGTTTTGTCGGGCCCTAGTTGCAAGCAAACCATCAACTCTCAACTAAGGCCGTGTTTTGTTTGTCGTGGTCCCCAGTTGCATGTCAACCATCAACTCGCAATTAAGGGCGTGGGTGTTCTTGTCGTGGTCCCCAGTTGTAACTCAACCATCAACTCACAACTAAGGGCATGTTTGCTAGGGCCCCGATTGCAAGCCTACCATCAACTCCAACTAAGGGTGTGTGTGTGTGTTCTTATCATGGTCCCCGTTCCATGTCAACCAACGATTCGCAACTAAGAGTGTGTTTGTCAGGGCCCCCAGTTGCAAGTCATCCATCGACACGCAACTAACGTGTGTGTGTGTGTGTGTGTGTGTGTGTGTGTGTGTGTGTGTGTGTGTGTGTGTGTGTGTGTGTGTGTGTGTGTGTGTGTGTGTGTGTGTGTGTGTGTGTGTTCTTGTCGGAGCCCACAGTTGCATATCAACCATCGACTCGCAACGAATTAAGGGCGTGTGTGTTTGTTGTATGGGCCCCAGTTACAAGTTAGCCATCGACTCACAACTAGGGGGAGGGGAGAGTGTTTGTCGGGGCCGATCCCGGTTGCATGGCAACCATCGACGCGCAACTAGGGGGAGGGGAGAGTGTTTGTCAGGGTGTGTTTGTTTGTCGACCATCTACTTGAAACTAAGGGTGTGTTTGCTTTATCAGGGCCCCCAATTGCAAGTCACCCATCAAATCGCAAATAAGGGCATGTTTGTTTGTCGTGGTCCCCAATTGCATGTCAACCATCAACTCACAACTAAGGGCATGTGTTTTCTTGCCGTGGTCCCCAGTTGCAACTCAACAATCGACTCACAACTAAGGGTGTGTTTGTTGGGGCTCCCAGTTGCATGTCAACCATCAACTCGCAACTAAGGGTGTGTGTTCTTTGTCCTGGTCCCCAGTTGCAAGTCATCCATCGACTCACAACTAAGGGCGTGTGTGTTTGTTGTACGGGCCCGAGTTGCAAGTCAGCCATCGACTCGCAACTAAGGGCGTGTGTGTTTGTTGTACGAGCCCCAGTTGCATATCAACCATCGACTCGCAACTAAGGGCGTGTTTTGGTTGTTGTGGACCCTAGTTGCATGTCAACCATCAACTCTCAACTAAGGGCGTGTGTGTTCTTTTATCGTGGTCCCCAGTTGCAAGTCATCTATCAACTCGCAACTAAGGGCATGTATGTTCTTGTCGTGGTCCCTAGTTGCAACTCAATCATCGACTCGCAACTAAGGGCGTGTTTGTCGGGGCCCTAGTTGCAAGCCTACCATCGACTCGCAACTAAGGGCGCGTGTGTTCTTATCCAAGTTGCGAGTCCACCCCCCACTTTGAAATTGGGGGTCCAATAATTTTGTCTCGTTTGCAAATCCAACCTCGGCCCACAATTGTTTTTTTGTAGTTGTAGTTGTCCCAATTTCAGGTCCATGCTCGACTCGCAACCGTGGGATTTGCTTTTAATTGTACTTGTCACAAATGCAAGTCCAACCTCGACCCTCAACCGGGGGCTTTGCTTTTAGTTGTAGTCATCACAAATGCATGTCCAACCTCGACTCGCAACCGAGGCGTTTTTTTGTAGTTGTAGTTTCCACTGTTGTAATTCCAACCTCGACTCGTAACTAGGCTTTTTTGTAATTTGTAATAGCCCCAGTTGCAAGTCTACCCTCTACTAGCAACCGAGCTTTCTGTAGTTTGTAGTTATTCCAACTGCAATTCCGTAATCAACTCGCAACTGGTAATTGTAGTTGCCCCAGTGCAAGTCCATCCTCAACTCGCAACTCATCTTTGCTGAATCAACGGCGGTCTTGTGCGTTTTGTTTGTCGGAGAGCTTGTATACATAAACATTTATTTCGATTTCGTGAACATTGTTTGAATTTGCAAATAATTTTTGAAATCACGAACATTATTAAAACCCTGTACATTTTTGAATACTTGAACTTTTTTCTGTTTTTACTATTTTTTATTTTAGCCTTTAATTTATATATATATATATATATATAGGTAAATTGTTTGGGACACCTAGGTGCCTGGGCACCTAGGTCTGTTATGGTAAGTCATATTCATTATTGCATGTCATAAATTGACAAAATAATAGCTTCCCATATTTCGTTTGCATGCACTAGTATCCCTGAATGGTCAATGATTTCTTTCCAAAACAAAAATAATCTGAACAGTCGTACTTGGATTCGTATATACGTGCATGTACCCAAGATATAACCACGTGTACATGTTATTTGACCATGATATCAGTTAGTGGGTATTATACCTAACAAAAATATATATGTGCTGTTTTCTACTCAATGAAAATATACACATAAATGTCATACCTTTTAATAAGTATGTGTTAGTGTTATATTCAATAGAATTATATACATACATATACATACCTCGATGTGAATATAAATACCTTGATGTTAATATAAACATGAATATGTACGCGTTAGTGTTATACCCAATGAAAATATTCACATAGATATATATAACTCAATACGAATTTAATTTGTATATACCCATAAATTTCACACGTTTTAATAAGCGGTGCATGTACCGAGATACATGCGTGTATATTTTATTAGACTACGATACCAGTTAATGAGTATTATACCTAATAAAAATATGCACTTGTTGGTGTTATACCCAATGAAAATATGCATGTGTTGGTGTTATACCCGATGAAAATATATATGTGTTGGTGTTATACCCGATGAAAATATGTACGTGTAGGTGTACGCGCTAAAAATGTTGCATATTATTTTTCTAATTAATTATCTTGCATCTACCATACATACCAAAACGTCGACAAATAATTAATTACAATTTCCTATCATGAAGGACAAATAATGACAGGTATTAATTAGACAAACGTTATTACTTTCTATAGCAGTAACGTCATGTAAGCAAATAGGAAAGTACTAATGCATGTATGCATGCAAAATTTAAACACATCTTATCAATGAAAACTAGTATGATCCAACGGCATCTAGGCAAGGAGCCTGGGCACCTAGGTGTCCCAAACTGTCATATATATATTTGTTTGGAGGCAGCTATCTTCCCCGGTCTCTTCCAATCCTTTTTCTTGAGCACACCTTCCAGACCCTTCCTTAACCCCTGCCCGAGTGTTGCCAGGCTAAGCACTGTACGACCCCCTGCTAGTTGAGCTTGTGTTGAGGTGGCATCTTCAGGCATGTCCTGTCAGGATTTCATGAAGAGAGACTTCTTGCAATCCCTGCTACGACGTTCCTGCCCGGGCAGATCATCCATATCCTCATTAGCATGCTGATAGCCCCGATTCGTCATATGGTTGACTCATCATATCTAAGTAACCCTCACACGCGTTTGTATTGAGGAAAGCCATTGGTTCCTCCATCTCATCATCCATTCTCTGTTCTACAGGACCGATTACATCAGCCAGTACTATTGCACCCCCTTCATCACGTCGTCCGCCGCTCCTCACCCGGCACTACAGGCACTGGTAATTGCGCGCGTAGGCGGGGTGGTGGTTGATAACCCACAAGTATATGGGATCAATTGTAGCCCCTTTCGATATGTAAAAGTGTCGAACCCAACACGCTAAAGGTAGAACAAATATTCCCTCAAGTTCTATCGACCACCGATACAACTCTACGCATGCTTGACGTTCGCTTTACCTAGAACAAGTATGAAACTAGAAGTACTTTGTAGGTGTGATAGGATAGGTTTGCAAGATAATAAAGAGCACGTAAATATAAACAAAGGGATGTTTAGATAAAGATGCAATAAAGTAAGTATTAGTAGAGAGCTTTTTGTTACGAGAAAGTTATTTGTCCAAGGCAATCGATAACTAGACCGGTAATCACTATTGCAATTCTATTTGAGGGAGAGGCATAAGCTAACATACTTTCTCTTCTTGGATCATATGCACTTATGATTGGAACTCTAGCAAGCATCCGCAACTACTAAAGATCATTAAGGTAAACCCAACCATAGCATTAACGTGTCAAGTCCCCTTTATCCCATACGCAAACAACCTACTTACTCGGGTCTGTGCTTCTGTTCACTCACGCCACCCACCATAAGCAAATCATAAACATATTGCAAACCCTACAGCGGGAATCCCTCACGCTTGCGCGACACAGAGAGCACCATAGGACAGAACCAATAATAAAACATGCAACTCAAACCAATCACGATCATCAATTAACCCATAGGACAAAACGGATCTAGTCAAACATCATAAGATAGCCATACATCATTGGGAAATAATATATAGCATTGAGCACCATGTTTAAGTAGAGATTACAGCGGGTAAGAGAGGAGTTACACTGCTGCATAGAGGGGGGAAGAGTTGGTGAAGAAGGCGGTGAAGTTGTTGGTGAAGATCGCGGTGATGATGATGGCCACCGGCGGTGTTCCGGCGCCACCGGAAGCAAGGGGGAGAGAGCCCCCCTTCTTCTTCTTCTTCCTTGACCTTCTCCCTAGATGGGAGAAGGGTTTCCCCTCTGGTCCTTGGCTCCCATGGTGTGGCAGGGGCGAGAGCCCTCCGAGATTGGATCTATCTCTCTGTCTCTCTCTGTTTCTGCGTTCCCAGATTCTACCCCTTCACCGTTTCTTTTATATCCGGAGATCCATAACTCCGATTGGGGTGAATCTTTCGCCCAGATCTTTCTCACAAAATTAACTTTCTTGCGGCAAAAGAAGAGCGTCAACTGCCTTACGGGGGCCCAGGAGAGTCCAGGGCGCGCCTGCCTCCCTGGGGCGTGCCCCCTATCTCCTGGCCCCCTCGGGCACCGTCTCGCGTTGATTTTACTTCCCAAAAATCACAGATATTCCAAAATACTTCTCCGTCCATTTTTATCCCGTTTGGCCTCCGTTTGATATGGGGTTTCTGCGAAACATAAAACATGCAATAGACAGGAACTGACACTGGGCACTGGATCAATATGTTAGTCCCAAAAAAATAGTATAAAAATTCCCCAAAAGTATAAGAAAGTTGTAGAATATTGGCATGGAACCATCGACTCGCAACTAGGTGGAGTGTTTGTCGGGGCCGATGTCGGTTGCAAGTCAACCATCGACTACGAACTAGGGAGGCGGCAGTGTTTGTCGGGGCCGCCCCCAGTTGCGAGTCAACCATCGACTCGTAACTAGGGGAGGCAAGAGTGTTTGTGGGGGCCGACCTCGGTTGCAAGTCAATCATCGACTCACAACCAGGGGAGAAGTGTGTTTGTCGGGTCCCCCAATTGCATGTCAACCATAAACTTACAACTAAGGGGGAGTGTGCTTATACGGGGCCCAGTTGCATGTCAACCATCGACTCACAACTAGGGGGGAAGGGAGAGTGTTTGTCGGGGCTGACCTCGGTTGCATGCCAACCATCGACGCGCAACTAGGGGAAGGGGAGAGTGTTTCTTGGGGTGTGTTTGTTTGTCAACCATCGACTCGCAACTAAGGGCGTGTTTGTTTTGTCGGGCCCTAGTTGCAAGCGAACCATCAACTCTCAACTAAGGGCGTGTTTTGTTTGTCGTGGTCCCCAGTTGCATGTCAACCATCAACTCGCAATTAAGGGCGTGGGTGTTCTTGTCGTGGTCCCCAGTTGTAACTCAACCATCAACTCGCAACTAAGGGCATGTTTGCTAGGGCCCCCAGTTGCAAGCCTACCATCAACTCCAACTAAGGGTGTGTGTGTGTTCTTATCATGGTCCCCAGTTCCATGTCAACCAACGATTCGCAACTAAGAGTGTGTTTGTCAGGGCCCCCAGTTGCAAGTCATCCATCAACACGCAACTAACGTGTGTGTGTGTGTGTGTGTGTGTGTGTGTGTTCTTGTCGGAGCCCACAGTTGCATATCAACCATCGACTCGCAACGAATTAAGGGCGTGTGTGTTTGTTGTATGGGCCCCAGTTACAAGTTAGCCATCGACTCACAACTAGGGGAGGGGAGAGTGTTTGTCGGGGCCGATCCCGGTTGCATGGCAACCATCGACGCGCAACTAGGGGGAGGGGAGAGTGTTTGTCAGGGTTTGTCTGTTTGTCGACCATCTTCTTGAAACTAAGGGTGTGTTTGCTTTATCAGGGCCCCCAATTGCAAGTCACCCATCAAATCGCAAATAAGGGCATGTTTGTTTGTCGTGGTCCCCAATTGCATGTCAACCATCAACTCGCAACTAAGGGCATGTGTGTTCTTGCCGTGGTCCCCAGCTGCAACTCAACCATCGACTCACAACTAAGGGTGTGTTTGTTGGGGCTCCCAGTTACATGTCAACCATCAACTCGCAAGTAAGGGTGTGTGTGTTCTTTGTCCTGGTCCCCAGTTGCAAGTCATCCATCGACTCACAACTAAGGGCGTGTGTGTTTGTTGTATGGGCCCGAGTTGCAAGTCAGCCATCGACTCGCAACTAAGGGCGTGTATGTTTGTTGTACGAGCCCCAGTTGCATATCAACCATCGACTCGCAACTAAGGGCGTGTTTTGGTTGTTGTGGACCCTAGTTGCATGTCAACCATCAACTCTCAACTAAGGGCGTGTGTGTTCTTTTATCGTGGTCCCCAGTTGCAAGTCATCTATCAACTCGCAACTAAGGGCGTGTGTGTTCTTGTCGTGGTCCCTAGTTGCAACTCAATCATCGACTCGCAACTAAGGGCGTGTTTGTCGGGGCCCTAGTTGCAAGCCTACCATCGACTTGCAACTAAGGACGCGTGTGTTCTTATCCAAGTTGCGAGTCCACCCCCCACTTTGAAATTGGGGGTCCAATAATTTTGTCTCGTTTGCAAATCCAACCTCGGCCCACAATTGTTTTTTTGTAGTTGTAGTTGTCCCAATTTCAGGTCCATGCTTGACTCGCAACCGTGGGATTTGCTTTTAATTGTACTTGTCACAAATGCAAGTCCAACCTCGACCCTCAATCGGGGGCTTTGCTTTTAGTTGTAGTCATCACAAATGCATGTCCAACCTCGACTCGCAACCGAGGAGTTTTTTTGTAGTTGTAGTTTCCACTGTTGTAATTCCAACCTCGACTCGTAACTAGGCTTTTTTGTAATTTGTAATAGCCCCAGTTGCAAGTCTACCCTCTACTAGCAACTGAGCTTTCTGTAGTTTGTAGTTATTCCAACTGCAATTCCGTAATCAACTCGCAACTGGTAATTGTAGTTGCCCCAGTGCAAGTCCATCCTGAACTCGCAACTCATCTTTGCTGAATCAACGGCGGTCTTGTGCGTTTTGTTTGTCGGAGAGCTTGTATACATAAACATTTATTTCGATTTCGTGAACATTGTTTGAATTTGCAAATAATTTTTGAAATCACGAACATTATTAAAACCCTGTACATTTTTGAATACTTGAACTTTTTTCTGTTTTTAGTAGTTTTTTATTTTAGCCTTTAATTTATTGTTTGGGACACCTAGGTAATTTATTATTTTAGCCTGTATATATAGGTAAATTGTTTGGGACACCTAGGTGCCTGGGCATCTTGGTCTGTTATGGTAAGTCATATTCATTATTGCATGGCATAAATTGACAAAATAATAGCTTCCCATATTTCGTTTGCATGCACTAGTATCCCTGAATGGTCAATGATTTCTTTCCAAAACAAAAATAATCTGAACAGTCGTACTTGGATTCGTATATACGTGCATGTACCCAAGATATAACCACGTGTACATGTTATTTGACCATGATATCAGTTAGTGGGTATTATACCTAACAAAAATATATATGTGCTGTTTTCTACTCAATGAAAATATACACATAAATGTCATACCTTTTAATAAGTATGTGTTAGTGTCATATTCAATAGAATTATATACATACATATACATACCTCGATGTGAATATACACATGAATATACATACCTTGATGTTAATATAAACATGAATATGTACGCGTTAGTGTTATACCCAATGAAAATATTCACATAGATATATATAACTCAATGCGAATTTAATTTGTATATACCCATAAATTTCACACGTTTTAATAAGCGGTGCATGTACCCGAGATACGCACGTGTATATTTTATTAGACTATGATACCAGTTAATGAGTATTATACCTAATAAAAATATGCACTTGTTGGTGTTATACCCAATGAAAATATGCATGTGTTCGTGTTATACGCCATGAAAATATATACGTGTTGGTGTTATACCCGATGAAAATATGTATGTGTAGGTGTACGTGCTAAAAACGTTGCATATTATTTTTCTAATTAATCATCTTGCATCTACCATACATACCAAAATGTACGACAAATAATTAATTACAATTTCTTATCATGAAGGGACAAATAATGACAGGTATTAATTAGACAAACGTTATTACTTTCTATAGCAGTAACATCATGCAAGCAAATAGGAAAGTACTAATGCATGTATGCATGCAAAATTTAAACACATCTTATCAATGAAAACTAGTATGATCCAACGGCATCTAGGCAAGGAGCCTGGGCACCTAGGTGTCTCTTTTTACGTCTGAAATAAGACAAAATTTATGGAACGTAAAATTACGGTGAATTGATATTAAAATAGAGGAGGGGTGAAGAATAACTATTCCTCACCCAGGGTGACGAATAGCGCGACCCTAGTGTTACTATTCATCACTCGGGGTGCAGAATATATATAGTGTTACTATATATAGTCATATTGATTCACTGCGTAAAATTTGGCATAAAAAAAAGGTCAGAAGACCAGAAAAATTACATTTTGTGTACATTTTACACTATGTTTTTACTTTTGTAATTTACGTAAAATAAAATATATTTTACGGTGATTATGTATTTTCTTACATTCTCTTTTTACGTCTGAAATAAGACAAAATTTATGGAACGTAAAATTACGGTGAATTGATGTTAAAATAGAGGGGGTGAAGAATAACTATTCCTCACCCAGGGTGACGAATAGCGCGTATAGTGTTACTATTCATCACCCGGGGTGCAGAATATGTTATTCTTCACCCGAGGTAATCTTACGATCAGTTTATAAATAAATTATGTTTTAAATACAAATAGTTACAGTCATATTGATTCACTGTGTAAAATTTGGCATAAAAAAAGGCCAGAAGACCAGAAAAATTACATTTTGTGTACATTTTACACTATGTTTTTACTTTTGTAATTTACGTAAAATAAAATATATTTTATGGTGATTATGTATTTTCTTACATTCTCTTTTTACGTCTGAAATAAGACAAAGTTTATGGAACGTAAAATTACGGTGAATTGATGTTAAAATAGAGGGGGGGGGGTGAAGAATAACTATTCCTCACCCAGGGTGACGAATAAGCGACCACAGGTCGCTTATTTGTCACCAGTGAATTCTTATTCCTCACCCCAGTCCAATCTCACCGGCAAGACTTGAAAAGCGTAAGGAAGAAAATACTTGAGGTAAGATTACAGTGGGGAGAAACGAGACCGGTCTCCCATCGCACAAAGAGAGACACGTAATCTTACGGAATGCATGCTTGTAAGTTACGTCATGTCCATGAGACGTGCACCAAAATCATGCTATAAAAAGAAAAGATAGTGTTGCAATCTTACGGCAATGAATGGGAGGTGTTCATAATTTTCTTTGCATGATACGAAGCCTGCATTCTTATGTTGTATTTTCTTTTAAGTAATTTTATGACCCATATAAAATAGCATACATGAGGCATTTGGACGTCCATGGCGCGAGAAAAATCTGTACAGGAGGCATTTGGACAACCATGACGTAAGAAAAATCTGTAGCCAACGTACAGACTATTGGAACCTCTCTAAAAGGTGATAATCAGGCTCGTGAGAGGCATTAATGTGCAGAATCTAAGGGCCAAGACAAGAACTAACCTGGTGGCCTTTAAATCATACTGCATGGAATAACAACGACATGGCCCAGGAATAACAAAGCCAAATAAATATATTCCATGTAGAAAAAGAACTGATGATTCCACAAAATATCTCACGTAATAAAAATCATCCATACGAGTACAAATGAAATTCCTTTGGAGAAACTAAATGCCACTTGGCACTCGGTAACCAACAACAGGAAAAATCACAAATCATTACTACAGAACTGAATACTACTAGGCTAATTACATCAAGATGCAAAGAGATTTGGAGGCGCAACTTCAGTGCCATTGTACAGGTTTGAGCTTGGTGTTGAAGCTACATAATTTGCAGGGGGGGCAAAGATTTCTCATCAATTTCATCTGTCCAACAATCTCTCCAGCGACTGGAACATTCATATCCATGGGTTGGAAGCAACATCGTATCCTATTAATAGATCTGAAGCCTCTATGTTCACTTTTCTTCTCGCCAATCCTGAATTTTGCTACTGTAAAGGAAGGTCCCAAAATTTGAATCTAACATCACTTGCACCCGCCAAACAATAAAATAAGAAGACATGTTCCAGAAATCCACATCAGTTTGAAATAAAATACAGTACATTCCTATGTTGTATATTAGCAGTCATCCAGTTGAATAGACACCAGAAAAAACATACTCCGCTGTCAGAAGCATACCAACAAACAGGTAGAGGCCGCCAAGGCACCAACACGCAAGAACATATAACATTCGTGGATTATGTGAATGAAGCAGTAAACCAAACAGAGCAAAAACTAATATAAATATGCAAATGGTCAAAATGAGCAGATTATACAAGAACAAAGGAAACCTTAAACTTCTGATTTCCTCTTCGTATACTAATAAAAAATCTGTAAGATTATGAGCTAAAATCTTGACATGATAATTTAAACTCATAACCAAATTTGTACACAACATTTTCTTTTTCAAGGAACATAAGAAAAGGAATCATACAAACTAGTCTGTAGCTGGGAATTTCAATCAGTAATGGAGATGCATGCCATCAGTCTATCTAGTCTAGATTAAAACAAGCTAGTAGTCAAAATAAACCATCACAGGAAGCCAGAAGTCACTAAAGATTGTTTTTTGTGGACAAAACCTACTCTTTTCGGTCACCTAAATCTACAGTTCATTTATTGAGAAATCAAACCTTTTTTATGAACCATCAAAGACAGTAGGAAAGATTCGTACAATCCTACTGACATGTATTAACTCATGAATCACAATTTATAATTAAATGCGGGAGTCCCACCCTATTCCTTCTCTCCCCATGACTGAGGAAAAGGTTATAGAGTAACCGCAAGGAGAAGGAGCTCTAAACTAGAGAGTTTACAAAAGAGTTTATAAAGGGCCCTAGGGTAGGTTTGGTTGTGTGAAATGGTACTAATACTCCCCCTCTCCCCCTCTCAATCATGCACTGTATCAAGCTTTTTAAGACATTACGTGTGTGGTATATGACAATGCTGAACACTCTTCCTCCCGTAAACAATGGAGGATGGAAACAATAGCATTTTCTTATTATAAGGAGATGGGCGCAAAGTAATATGAATGTATAACCATAATAATAAACTATGAATTGACATCTACATGTCTAGTAAAGTTAAATTAGAAATGACACTATATATGAACAAAAACAAGAAAAAACTCTGACTAAGCACATACAAGTGGGGAAAAGAAAATATGACAGTCTGAGTACTAAGCTTGTCGGAGAGCTATGCCCAAAACGCCATACATTCGGGGACGAGATCAAAATAGTATACAAAATGCTTCAGCTCTGCATTTGGGGACGTAATCCATCCAAATTCAGGAAACTATATTTCTTATAGAATCTACCATAATTCAAGCAGATATTACAGTTATTTCCCACTCCTGAAAATCAGAACTGAACTCTGGGATCAGAATCATGTTATCTAAATATTACAGTTTGGACAGGACAATTGTAGAACCTTCAGCCAATTTTTTTTTCCTTTGGTTGTAGAGCTATCACTATATATTTTGGAGGCAATGCTATCCCTGTACTAACGAGAGCAAACTCGAAAACAGAAGAGCGCTACTGAATCCCCAATTTGCTGGAACTACCAAAGGCACTAGTTCTGAACGCCAATTAAATAGCTGCATAGTCCAGCGAGCTACACTAGGAGCTACAGAGTAGCCGGCAGGTAGCCTCGTACTATCATCAGATCAAGCTAATTTTGTGGCGCACATGAACATCTCCTGAAGCGGCTGATGCAATCAAATTTGGGACTATTAAAATGAAGAGGAATCGAGCCACACTCCTAACCAATCCGAATACCAATGGTTCTTGTTTTTCTTCAGGCCACCACCAAACAGGCCATAGATGAGGTGCTCTGTTTGATGGTTCAATAAATGACTCTATCTATGAACAAAACCAATAAGATATCTGACTAAGCACATACAAACTACGCAAAAGAAATTATGATAGCCCGAGTACCAAGCTTGTACGATAGCTATGCCCAAAACAAATATATTTGGGGACGAGACCGAAATAAAATACATAATGTTTCAGCTCTGCACGTGGGGACACAATCCATCCAAGTTTAGCTAATAAATTGTCTTACTGAATCTAATTTAATTCAAGCAGATACTTGGCATGGGAGAGTAAACTATACATACACTATACATACTATACATACATGTGAGAGAGAAAGAGTGGGGCACTACCGCACAACTAGAGAGAAAAAAGCATGGACTTTTTAGAGACAGAGATAACCTGCGTGAGAGACTGAGATACTAGAGAGAAATTTATGAAGACAAAAAATATAATTGAGAAAACTGTGTATTCTCAATTTTACCTTCTCAAAGTAGAGAGAGACACCTTTGAAAAATTAAAGAGAGAGAGAAAGAGAGCGCGCTTGTGAGAGAAGAGACATATATTTTTAAGAAAGTGAGAGATGAATGAAGCGGTGGTATTTTCATAGGTGAGAAAGAGACGGCATGAGGCTGCATGTGACTGTGTGAGAGAGAGGCGTGCGGCATGAGGCCAGCGGCAGACGTCCTTTTACCTCATGAACAGTGCGTCCTGTCAGTATATTATGCGCTGATCATCCTAACAGAGCTGCAACTTTTCAAACTTTTGCACATATCTCGATGCATCACAGTCTACTCTGGACGGCCCTGATTTAGGGTACCACGTAGCTCGGCCTAAAAAAACTTGAAACGAGTTATCAAACTACTGTTTGAACTTATTACAAGACAATCAACTTTCGAGCAAGAAACTGGAACCAAACTTGCGCCTCAAACCCATGGATCACCACAAACACATGTGTTCCAAGCCGTGCTTTGCAATGGCATTGTTGTTTGCCGCGCTACCGCCCTGGCCAGTGCTCGCCGGAGCTTAGCCGGAGAAGCTGAACCCAGACCCCGGAGCGCGTCCTCCGTGGCCTCGTCCAGCATCTTCCCCATCTCCGGCGACATGTGGCTGCTCCAGTCCCCGGCGACCCCCTTCCGGAAGAAAGAGTCGCTCCTGATGCCCGACGCGTTCCGCCGCCCGTCCCTGTTGGCCTCCATGTTCTTCAGCTTCTCCAGGCTGCACAGGTCCACGATCTCGTCCACCACCCCTCGCGCCACCTCCTCCTCGGAGAAGCCGCATCCCATGAACTCCGCCATCGTCTTCAGACTCCCCGCCGGGTCGCGCAGCATCTCCTCGTACCTCAGGAACAGCACCTCGCCGCCGCCGCCGCCGCCGCCGCCGCAGCCGCCGCCGCCGCCGCAGGGACGGCTGCTCGCCTCCCAGTACTCGAGCACGTGCCGGCACTGAGGGCCGTAGAAGCACCGGCCCTCGCGGAACAGCTCGGCCGCCTCCTGCAGCGAGTACGAGTCGGAGTCCACTCCGACACTCGCGGACGCCTTCCTGGTGAAGAGCCACGAGGAGACCAGCGCGTCCTTGGGGTCCCGGCAGACGTACACGATCCGCGCGCCGTCGTCGGCGACGACGCGGTCGGGGAGGAGCGAGTAGGGGAGGTGCGTGGCGAGCACGCGCGGCGAAGGGAGCGCCTCGAGCTCCGCCATGTCCCCGTCATGGAACTCGATGAACGGGACGCAGTCCTGCGGGTTGCGACGGCGGAGCGGGTGGTCGACGGAAGAGGGCGGGTGCGCGGCGCGTCGGACGGTGGCGAAGGCGAGGGCCTTGAGCCAGGTGGTGCCGGACTTGGGGTAGCTGGCGAGGAGCACGTCTGCGCGCCTGGGAGCGAACCCGGCGTGCAACGCCGGGAGGCCGCGCCGCAGGGCCGGCTCCGGCAGCCAGAAGCCGCCGTAGCGCCGCAGCGCGAACGGCGGGCACCGCGTCTCGAGCGGGAGCGCCGGCACCAGCTCCGCCATGCCGTCGTACGTCGGCGCGCCCTTGTGTGGTCCGTGTCCGTCCTGGCGAGGGGAGGCCATGGCCCGCCTCGTGTGCTCGAGCCCCAGCCTACAGAATCCCAAAATATTTACTATATTTCGTACGTTTCGGATATAGCACGTCCCTTCTTATTTTGACTATATGAGATCCGCACTTTGACACCTGAAATTCCG